>OZ010591.1:5576631-8305044 GCA_963932145.1 Acanthosepion lycidas
CAATTTAGCATTATGGACAGGGAAAGACCTAATCTAAGATCTGCAAAAAAAGATTTTGTCTTCAAATTCATACCGTGATCGTAGCATGTATTGACTCGACTCATATGACTGGGATTTCCATGAAAATGATTGTGGACTGAAAATGGGTGATCACTGTACATTTCTCTTCTGTTTCCTATTGATATTTCTATTTTACGTCCTCAATTTAGTATTATGGACAGGGAAAGACCTAATCTAAGATCTGCACAAAAATATTTAGCCTTCAAATTCATACCATGAGCGTAGCATGCATGGACTCGACTCATATGACTGGGATTTCCAGGAAAAAGTTTGTGGGCCGAAAATGGGTGATCACTGTACATTTCTCGTCCGGTTCCTATTTATATTTCTATTTTACTTCTTCAATTTAGCATTATGGACAGGGAAAGACCTAATCTAAGCTCTGCAAAAAAATATTTTGCCTTCAAATTCATACCGTGATCGTAGCATGCATAGACTCGACTCATATGACTGGGATTTCCATGAAAAAGATTGTGGGCCGAAAATGGGTGATCACTGTACATTTGTCTTCTGGTTCCTATTTATGTTTCTATTTTACTTCTTCAATTTAGCATTATGGACAGGGAAAGACCTAATCTAAGGTCTGCACAAAAATATTTTGCCTTCAAATTCATACCGTGATCGTAGCATGCATGGACTCGACTCATATGACTGGGATTTCCATGAAAAAGATTGTGGGCAGAAATTGGGTGATCACTGTACATTTCTCTTCTGTTTCCTATTTATATTTATATTTTACCTCATCAATTTAGCATTATGGACAGGGAAAGACCTAATCTAAGCTCTGCACAAAAATATTTTGCCTTCAAATTCATACCGTGATCCTAGCATGCATAGACTCGACTCATATGACTGGGATTTCCATGAAAAAGATTGTGGGCCGAAAATGCGTGATCACTGTACATTTCTCTTCTGTCTCCTATTTATATTTATATTTTACCTCCTCAATTTAGCATTATGGACACGGAAAGATCTAATCTAAAATCTGCACAAATATTTTGCTTTCAAATTCATACCGTGAACGTCGCATGCGTGGACTCGACTCATATGACTGGGATTTCCATGAAAAAGATTGTGGGCCGAAAATGGGTGATCACTGTACATTTCTCTTCTTTTTCGTATTTATATTTCTATTTTACCTCCTCAATTTAGCATTATGAAAAGGGAAAGTCCTAATCTAAAATCTGCACAAAAATATTTTGCCTTCTGATTCATACCGTGATCGTAGAATGCAAGGACTTGACTCACTTGACTGGGATTTCCATGAAAAAGATTGTGGGCCGAAAATGGTTGATCACTGTACATTTCTCTTCTGTTTCCTATTCATATTTCTATTTTAGCTTCTCAATTTAGCATCATGGACAGGGAAAGAACTAATCTAAAATCTGCACAAAAATATTTTACCTTCAAATTCATACCGTGATCGTAGCAGGCGTGGACTAGACTCATTTGACTGGGATTTCAATGAAAAAGATTGTGGGCCGAAAATGGGTGATCACTGTACATTTCTCTTCTGTTTCCTATTTATATTTCTATTTTACCTCCTCAATTTAGCATTATGAAAAGGGAAAGTCCTAATCTAAAATCTGCACAAAAATATTTTGCCTTCTGATTCATACCGTGATCGTAGAATGCAAGGACTTGACTCACTTGACTGGGATTTCCATGAAAAAGATTGTGGGCCGAAAATGGTTGATCACTGTACATTTCTCTTCTGTTTCCTATTCATATTTCTATTTTACTTTCTCAATTTAGCATTATGGACAGGGAAAGAACTAATCTAAAATCTGCACAAAAATATTTTACCTTCAAATTCATACCGTGATCGTAGCAGGCGTGGACTAGACTCATATGACTGGGATTTCAATGAAAAAGATTGTGGGCCGAAAATGGTTGATCACTGTACATTTGTCTTCTGGTTCCTATTTATGTTTCTATTTTACTTCTTCAATTTAGCATTATGGACAGGGAAAGACCTAATCTAAGGTCTGCACAAAAATATTTTGCCTTCAAATTCATACTGTGATTGTAGCATGCATAGACTCCACTCATATGACTGGGATTTCCATGAAAAAGGTTGTGGGCCGAAAATGGGTGATCACTGTATATTTCTCTTCTGGTTCCTATTTATATTTCTATTTTACTTCTTCAATTTAGCATTATGGACAGGGAAAGACCTAATCTAAGCTGTGCACAAAAAGATTTTGCCTTCAAATTCATACCGTGATCGTAGCATGCATAGACCCGACTCATATGACTGGGATTTCCATGAAAAAGATTGTGGGCCGAAAATGGGTGATCACTGTACATTTGTCTTCTGGTTCCTATTTATGTTTCTATTTTACTTCTTCAATTTAGCATTATGGACAGGGAAAGACCTAATCTAAGGTCTGCACAAAAATATTTTGCCTTCAAATTCATACCGTGATTGTAGCATGCATAGACTCCACTCATATGACTGGGATTTCCATGAAAAAGGTTGTGGGCCGAAAATGGGTGATCACTGTATATTTCTCTTCTGGTTCCTATTTATATTTCTATTTTACTTCTTCAATTTAGCATTATGGACAGGGAAAGACCTAATCTAAGCTCTGCACAAAAATATTTTGCCTTCAAATTCATACCGTGATCGTAGCATGCATAGACTCGACTCATATGACTGGGATTTCCATGAAAAAGATTGTGGGCCGAAAATGGGTGATCACTGTACATTTCTCTTCTGTTTCCTATTTATATTTATATTTTACCTCCTCAATTTAGCATTATGGACACGGAAAGACCTAATCTAAGCTCTGCACAAAAATATTTAGCCTTCAAATTCATACCGTGATCGTAGCATGCATGGACTCGACTCATATGACTGGGATTTCCATGAAAATATTGTGGGCCGTAATTGGGTGATCACTGTACATTTCTCTTCTGTTTCCTATTTATATTTATCTTTTACCTCCTCAATTTAGCATTATGGACAGGGAAAGACCTAATCTAAAATCTGCTCAAAAATATTTTGCCTTCAAATTCATACCGTGATCGTAGCATGCATGGACTCGACTCATATGACTGGGATTTCCATGAAAAAGATTGTGGGCCAAAAATGGGTGATCACTGTACATTTCTCTCCTGTTTCCAATTTATATTTATATTTTACCTCCTCCATATAGCATTATGGACAGGGAAAGACCTAATCTAAAATCTGCACAAAAATATTTTTCCTTCAAATTCATACCGTGATCGTAGCATGCATGGACTCGACTCATATGACTGGGATTTCCATGAAAAAGATTGTGGGCCGAAAATATGTGATCACTGTACATTTCTCTTCTGTTTCCTATTTATATTTATCTTTTACCTCCTCAATTTAGCATTATGGACAGGGAAAGACCTAATCTAAGCTCTGCACAAAAATATTTTGCCTTCAAATTCATACCGTGATCGTAGCATGCATGGAGTCGACTCATATGACTGGGATTTCCATGAAAAAGATTGTGGGCCGAAAATGGGTGATCACTGTACATTTCTCTTCTGTTTCCTATTTATATTTATATTTAACTCCTCAATTTAGCATTATGGATAGGGAAAGACTTAATCTAAAATCTGCACAAAAATATTTTGCCTTCAAATTCATACCGTGATCGTAGCAGGCATAGACTCGACTCATATGACTGGGATTTCCATGAAAAAGATTGTGGGCTGAAAATGGGTAATCACTGTACATTTCTCTTCTGTTTTCTATTTATATTTCTATGTTACCTCCTGAATTTAGCATTATGGACAGGGAAAGACCTAATCTAAAATCTGCACAAAAATATTTTGCCTTCAAATTCATACCGTGATCGTAGCATACATGGACTCGACTCATATGACTGGGATTTCCATGAAAAAGATTGTGGGCTGAAAATGGGTGATCACTGTACATTTCTCTTCTGTTTTCTATTTATATTTCTATGTTACCTCGTCAATTTAGCATTATGGACAGGGAAATACCTAATCTAAGATCTGCAAAAAAAGATTTTGTCTTCAAATTCATACCGTGATCGTAGCATGTATTGACTCGACTCATATGACTGGGATTTCCATGAAAATGATTGTGGGCAGAAAATGGGTGATCACTGTACATTTCTCTTCTGTTTCCTATTAATATTTCTATTTTACGTTCTCAATTTAGCAATATGGACAGGGAAAGACCTAATCTAGGATCTGCAAAAAAATATTTTGCCTTCAAATTCATACCGTGATCGAGTCCATGCATGCTACATGCATGGACTCGCCTCATATGACTGGGATATCCATGAAAAAGATTGTGGGCAGAAAATGGGTGATCACTGTACATTTCTCTTCTGTTTCCTATTTACATTTCTATTTTACTTCCTTGAATTAGCATTATGGACAGGGAAAGACCTAATCAAAGTTCTGCAAAAAAAAATATTTTGCCTTCAAATTCATCCCGTGATCGTAGCAGGTATGGACTTGACTCATATGACTGGGATTTCCATGAAAAAGTTTGTGGCCAGAAAATGGGTGATCACTGTACATTTCTCTTCTGTTTCCTATTTATATTTTACTTCCTTCATTTAGCATTATGGATAGGGAAAAACCTAATCTAAGTTCTGCAAAAAAATATTTTGCCTTCAAATTCTTACCGTGATCGTAGCATGCATGGATTCAAATCATATGACTGGGATTTCCATAAAAAAGATTGTGTGCCGAAAATGGATGATCACTGTACATTTCTCTTCTGTTTCCTATTTATATTTGTATTTTACCTCCTCAATTTAGCATTATGGACATGGAAAGACCTAATCTAATATCTGCAAAAAAATATTTTTTTTCAAATTCATACCGTGATTGTAGCATGCATGGACTCGACTCATATGACTGGGATTTCCATGAAAAAGATTGTGGGCAGAAAATGGGTGATCACTGTACATTTCTCTTCTGTTTCCTATTTATATTTATATTTTACTTCCTTCATTATCATTATGGACACGGAAAGACCTAATCTAAGATCTGCAAAAAAATATTTTGCTTTCAAATTCATACCGTGATCGTAGCATGCATGAACTCTACATAATGACTGGGATTTCCATGAAAGAGATTTTGGGCTGAAAATGGGAGATCACTGTACATTTCTCTTCTGTTTCCTATTTATATTTATATTTTACCTCCTCAATTTAGCATTATGGCCAGGGAAAGATCTAATCTAAAATCTGCACAAAAATATTTTCCCTCCAAATTCATACCGTGATCGTAGCATGCATGGACTCGACTCATATGACTGGGATTTCCATGAAAAAGATTGCAGACCGAAAATGGGCGATCACTGTACATTTCTCTTCTGTTTCCTATTTATATTTCTATTTTACTTCCTCAATTTAGCATTATGGCCAGGGAAAGACCTAATCTAAGCTCTGCACAAAAATATTTTGCCTTCAAATTCATACCGTGATCGTAGCATGCATGGACTCGACTCATATGACTGGGATTTCCATGAAAACATTTGTGGGCTGAAAATGGGTGATCACTGTACATTTCTCTTCTGTTTCCTATTTATATTTCTATATTACCTCCTCAATTTAGCATTATGGACAGGGAAAGACCTAATCTAAGATCTGCACAAAAATATTTTGCCTTCAAATTCATACCGTGATCGTAGCATGCATGGACTCGACTCATATGACTGGGATTTCCATGAAAAAGATTATGAGGGTGAAAATGGGTGATCACTGTACATTTCTCTTCTGTTTGATATTTATATTTATATTTTACTTCCTCAATTTAGTAATATGGCCAGGGAAAGACCTAATCTAAGCTCTGCACAAATATATTTTGCCTTCAAATTCATACCGTGATCTTAGCATGCATGGACTCGACTCATATGACTGGGATGTCCATGAAAAAGTTTGTGGGCAGAAAATGGGTGATCACTGTACATTTCTCTTCTGTTTCCTATTTATATTTATATTTTACCTTCTCAATTTAGCATTATGGCCAGGGAAAGACCTCATCTAACATCTGCAGGAAAATATTTTGCCTTCAAATTCATACCGTGATCGTAGCATGCATGGACTCGACTCATATGACTGGGATTTCCATGAAAAAGATTGTGGGCCGGAAATTGGTGATCACTGTACATTTCTCTTCTGTTTCCTATTTATATTCATATTTTACTTCCTTAATTTAGCATTGTGGACAGGGAAAGACCTAATCTAAGATCTGCAAAAAAATATTTTGCCTTCAAATTCATACCGTGATCGTAGCATGCATGGACTCGACTCATATGACTGGGATTTTCATGAAAAAGATTGTGTGCACAAAATGGATGATCACTGTACATTTCGCTTCTGTTTCCCATTAATATTTCTATTTTACTTCCTCAATTTAGCATTATGGACAGGGAAAGACCTAATCTAAAATCTGCAAAAAAATATTTTGCCTTGAAATTCATATCGTGATCCTAGCTTGCATGGACTCGACTCATATGACTGGGATTTCCATGAAAAAGATTGTGGGCAATAAATGGGTGATCACTGTACATTTCTTATCTGTTTCCTATTTATATTTCTATTTTACTTCCTCAATTTAGCATTATGGACAGGGAAAGACCTAATCTAAAACCTGCAACAAAATACTTTGCCTTCAAATTCATACCATGATCATAGCAAGCATAGACTTGACTTATATGACTGGGGTTTCCATGATAAAGATTGTTGGCACAAAATGGGTGATCGCTGTACGTTTTTTTCTTATGTTTCCTATATATATTTCTATTTTACTTCATCAATTTAGCATTATGGGCAGGGAAAGAGCTAATCTAAAATCTGCAAAAAAATATTTTGCCTTCAAATTCATACCGTGATCGTAGCATGCATGGACTCGACTCATATCACTGGGATTGCCATGAAAAAGATTGTGGGCAGAAAATGGGTGATCACTGTACATTTCTCTTCTGTTTCCTATTTGTATTTATATTTTACTTCCTTAATTTAGCATTATGGACAGGGAAAGACCTAATAAAAGATCTGCAAAAAAATATTTAGCCTTCAAATTCATACCGTGATCGTAGCATGCATGGACACGACTCGTATGACTGGGATTTCCATGAAAAAGATTGTGGGCAGAAAATGAGTGATCACTGTACATTTCTCTTCTGTTTCCTTTTTATATTTCTTTTTTACTTCCTCAATTTAGCATTATGGACAGGGAAAGTCCTAAGATCTGCAAAAAAATATTTTGCCTTCAAATTCATACAGTGATCGTAGCATGCATGAACACGGCTCATATGACTGGGATTTTCATGAAAAAGATTGTGGGCAGAAAATGGGTGATCACTGTACATTTCTCTTCTGTTTCCTATTTATATTTCTATTTTACTTCCTCAATTTAGCATTATGGACAGGCACAGACCTAATCTAAGATCTGCAAAAAAAATATTTTGCCTTCAAATTCATACAGTGATCGTAGAATGCATCGACTCGACTCATATGACTGGGATTTCCTTGAAAAAGATTGTGGGCAGAAAATTGGTTATCACTGTACATTTCTCTTCTGTTTCCTATTTATATTTCTATTTTACTTCCTTAATTTATCATTATGGGCAGGGAAAGACCTAATCTAAAATCTGCAAAAAAATATTTGGCCTTCAAATTCATACAGTGATCGTAGATTCATCGACTCGACTCATATGACTGGAATTTCCATGGAAAAGATTGTGGGCAGAAAATTGGTGATCACTGTATATTTCTCTTCTGTTTCTTATTATTATTTCTATTTTACTTCTTCAAGTTAGCATTATGGACAGGGAAAGACCTAATCTAAAATCTGCAATAAAATATTTTGCCTTCAATTTCATATCGTGATCGTAGCATTTATGTACTTGACTCATATGGCTGGGATTTCCATGAAAAAGATTGTGGGCACAAAATGGGTGATCTCTGTACATTTCTTTTCTGTTTCCTATTTATATTTATATTTTACTTCCTTAAAGTGACAACGGTGACAGAAGTGACATGTTCGAAACTGCAGTTTGCCGCATGAAAGCGAATGAAAAATGCTTGTAGCCATGCACAGAGTGAGAGATTCCACACAACTTGATAACAATTAGGAAGAGAATCCAGCTACTGGAAAAAATTTATAAAGCAATGAATTGGGGAACGCCCCCTTAGGTTTGGTGCCCATGAAAATTTCAAGAAAGTCACTAACGCTAGGTCTCGAATCGTCGAAGATCAGTCCCTCCCCACAGAAGCGACTGAAATAAACATTTGACTGATGGAGTCAGCAGGAAATTCCACACAATCTGACATCTATATCATGAGGATCCCCTAGAGAGGAAAAAGTAGATATGCGATCTCTTCGGGCTAACCGCTTTTCAGAAACTGTAAAGTGCCAACGGTGACAGCAGTGACATGGTCGAAGCTGCAGTTTGCCGCATGAAAGCGAATGAAAAATGCTCGTAGCCATGCAAAGATTGAGAGATTCCACACAATTTGATACCAATTTGGAAGAGATTCCAGCTACTGGAAAAAATTTATAAAGCAATGAATTGGGAGAGGACCCCCCAGTTTTGGTGCGCATGAAAATTCCAACAAAGTCACTAACGCTAGGTCCCGAATCTTCGAAGGTCACTCCCTCCCCCCACAAGCGACTGAAGTAAACCTTTGTATGATGGAGTCTGCAGGAAATTCCCCACAATCTTACATCTATCTCATGAGGATCCCCTAGAGAGGAAAAAATAGAGATGCCATCTCTTCTAGCAAACCGCTTTTCGGACATTGTAAAGTTCCAACGGTGACAGCAGTGACATAGTCAAAGGTGCAGTTTCCGCATGAAAGCGAACAAAAAATGCTTGTAGCCATGCACAGAGTGAGAGATTCCACACAATCTGATACCAATTTGTAAGAGTTTCCAGCTACTGGTAAAAATTTATATAGCAATGAATTGGGGGAGGCACCCCCAGTTTTGGTGCGGATGAAAATACCACCAAATTCACTAACGCTCGGTCCCGAATCGTCGAAGGTCACTCCCTCCCCACAGCAGCGACTGAAATAAACCTTTGACTGATGTAGTCAGCAGGAAATTCCCCACAATCTGACATCTATCTCATGAGGATCCCCTAACGAGGAAAAAGTAGAAATGCGATCTCTTCGAGCAAACCGCTTTTCGGACACCGTAAAGTGCCAACGGTGACAGCAGTGACATGTTCGAAGCTGCAGTATGCCGCATGAAAGCGAACGAAAAATGCTTGTAGCCATGCACAGAGTGAGTGATTCCACACAATTTGATACCAATTCGGAGGAGATTCCAACTACTGGAAAAATTTATAAAGCAATGAATTGGGGGAGGCCCCACAGTTTTGGTGAGCATGAAAATTCCAACAAATTCACTAACGCTAGGTCCCGAATCGTCGAAGGTCACTCCCTCCCCACACAAGCGACTGAAATAAACATTTGACTGATGGAGTCAGCAGGAAATTTCACACAATCTGACGTCTATTTCATGAGGATCCCCTAGAGAGGAAAAAGTAGAAATACGATCACTTCGAGCAAACCGCTTTTCGGAAACCGTAAAGTGCCAACGGTGACAGCAGTGACATGGTCGAACCTGCAGTTTGCCGCATGAAAGCGAACGAAAAATACTTATAGCCATGCACAGAGTGAGATATTCCACAAATTTGATAACAATTTGGAAGAGGATCCAGCTACTGGGAAAAATTTATAAAGCAATGAATTGGGGGAGGGACCCCCCCCAGTTTTGGTGCGCATGAAAATTCCCAGAAATTCACTAACGCTAGGTCCCGAATCGTCGAATCTCACTCTCTCCCCACACGAGCGACTGAAATAAACCTTTGAATGATGGAGTCAGCAGGAAATTCCCCACAATCTGACATCTATCTCCTGAGGATCCCCTGGAGAGGAAAAAACTGAAATGTGATCTCTTTGAGCAAACCGCTTTTCGGACACCGTACGGTGACAGCAGTGACATGGTCGAAGCTGCAGTTTGCCGCATGAAAGCGAACAAATAATGCTTGTAGCTGTGGACAGAGTGAGAGATTCCAAACAATTTGATACCAATTTGGAAGATATTCCAGCTACTGGAAAAAAATTTATAAAGCAATGAATTGGGGGAACCCCTGCCCAGTTTTGATGCGTATGCAAATACCAACAAATTCACTAACGCTAGGTCCCGAATCGTCGAAGGTCACTCCCTCCCCACTCAAGCGACTGAAATAAACCTTTGACTGATGGAGTCAGCAGGAAATTCCCCACAATCTGACATCTATCTGATGAGGATCCCCTGGAGAGGAAAAAATAGAAATGCGATCTCTTCGAGCTAACCGCTTTTTGGACACCGTACTGTGACAGCAGTGACATGGTCGAAGCTGCAGTTTGCCGCATGAAAGTGAATGAAAAATGCTTGTAGCCATGCACAGAGTGAGAGATTCCGCAGAATTTGATACCAATTTGGAAGAGATTCCGGCTACTGGAAAAAATTTATAATGCAATGTATTGGGCGTGGCCCCCCAGTTTTGGTCCGCTTCCAACAAATTCACTAACGGTAGGTCCCGAATCGTTGAAGTTCACTCTCTCCCCACTCAATCGACTTAAATAATTATTTGACTCATGGATTAAGCAAGAAATTCCTCATAATTTGATATCAATTTCATGAGGGTGCCCAAGAGTGGAGAAAGTTGAAATCTGATCTCTTCAAGAAAACCGCTTTTCGGACACCGTAAATTGCCAGCGGTGACAGCTGCGGCAAGTTCGAAGCTAGACTTTGCCCTGTAAAAGCTACTTAGAAATGCTTGTTGGCATGGACTGAGTCAGAGACTTCGCACAATTTAATACCAAGTTTGAAGAGATTTCATCTGCTGGATAAAAGTTATAAAGCAGGGAAATTGTGAGGGATCCCCTAGTTTTGGTCCGCATAAAAATTTCAACAAATTCACTAACACGAGGAACCATATCGTCGAACGTCACTCCATCCCTACGCAATCGACGAAAATATTTCTTTGACTCATGGATTAAGCAGGAAATTCCTCACAATCTGATATCAATTTCATGAGGGTGCCCTAGAGTGGAAAAAGTTGAAATGCGATCTCTTCGAGCAAACCGCTTTTCGGACACCGTAAATTGCCAGCGTTGACACGATCAAAGCTAGACTTTGTACTGTAAAAGCTGCTGACAAATTCTTGTAGACATGGACAGAGTGAGAGATTTTGCACAATTTAATACCAATTTTGAAGAGATTTCATTTGCTGGAAAAAAGTTATAAAGCAGGGAAATGGTGAGGGATCCCCCAGTTTTGGTCCACTTCAAAATTCCGACAAATTCACTACATGAGGTCCCGTATCGTTGAACGTCACTCCCTCCCTACACAAGGGACTGAAATAATTCTTTGACTCATTGATTAAGCAGGAAATTCCTCACAATCTGATATCTATTTCATGAGGATCCCCTCGAGAGGAAAAACTTGAAATGGGATCTCCTTGAGCAAACCGCTTTTCGGACACTGTAAATTGCCCACGGTGACAGCAGCGACACACTCGAAGCTACACTTTGCACTATAAAAGCAAATGAAAAATGCTTGTAGACATCGACAGAGTGAGAGATTTCGCACAATTTAATACCAATTTTGAAGAGATTTCATCTGCTGGAAAAAAGTTATAAAGCAGGGATATGGTGAGAGATCCCCCAGTTTTTGGTCCGCATGAAAATTCCAACAAATTCAATAACACAAGGTCCCGTATCCTCGAACATCACTCCCTCCCTACAGAAGTGACTGAAATAATTCTTTGACTCCTGCATTAAGCAGGAAATTCCACACAGTGTGATATCTATTTTATGAGGGTTCCTTAGATGGGAAAAATTTGTATTGCAATCTTATCGAGCAAACCGGTTTCCGATCACTGTCAGTTATCAAAGGCCACAGCATCTACATGGTCGTTGCTGTATCGTGTCTATTAAACCTATTTTAAAATCATTCTAGACAGGCCTGTGTCGAGACATTGAAGTTATTTCACTTACTGGATAAAAGTTAAGTAGTGAAAATGTGTGATCACCCAGTTACGGTCCGCATGAAAAATCCCACAATTCTACTAACCCAAGTTACCGTATCATCTAAGGCCTTCTCTCCCTACTCAATCTACTTAAATAATTCTTTCATACATGGATTAAGCAAGAAATTCCGCTCAATCTCATATCTATTTTATGAGGGCTCCATAGAGGGGCAAAGTTCAAATGCAATCTTATCGAGCAAACCGGTTTTCGGACACTGTAAACTTTGAAAGGGCACAGCAGCGACATGGTCGATGCTTTACTTTGCTCTATTAAGCCAAATTTGAAATCCTTCAAGACAGGCATGAGTCGACAAATTCTGCACAATTATTAAATTTTGCAGAATTTGTCGACACTAAAAGATTGCAATTGTTTTTTTTATTTTCTCATGTATCAAACTACATTAGAATCAATAATAAAATCAATATGAATAAAAATTTTGGAAAATACCATTTTTGAGGTTTCTATTACTAGTAGGGGCTAAAACCTCGATCTTCGATGTCTGATTTAAGGCTTATATCTTGCAAAAAATGATTGCCATTGTTTTTTTCTTTTCTTACCCATCAAACCACATAAGAATCAATAATAAAATCCCAAAATAAAAAGTTTTGGAAAATGGTATTTTTGAGGCTTCTCTTACTACTAGGGGCTAAAACCACTATCTTCGATGTCTGATTTAAGGCATATATAAGGATTGCTATTGTTTTTTTTTTCTTTTCTTACTCATCTAACTACATTAGAATCAATAATAAAATGAATATGAATAAAAAGTTTTGGAAATTGGCATTTTTGAGGCTTCTATTACTATGAGGGTTTAAAACCGCTATCTTCCATGTCTTATTTAAGGCATATATCTTGCACGAATATGATTGCAATTGTTTTTTTCTTATCTTATGCATCTAACTACATAAGAATTAATAATAAAATCAATATGAATAAAAAATTTTGATCCCCCAGTTTTGGGCCTCATGAAAATCCCAACAAATCCACTAACACAAGTCGACGTATCATCAAACGCCACATTGTCCATACTTAAGCAACTGGAAAAATTCTTTTATACATGGATTAAGCAAGAAATTAAGAAGAAATGCAGACCCATTGAGCAAACCGGTTTTCGGACATCTTAATTGTTAAAGGACACAACAGTGACATTGTCAAAGCTGCACTTTGCTCGATTCAACCAAATGAAAAATCCTTGTAGACATGGATGTATTGATAAATTTCCTACAATACTAATTTTTAAAATATTTCATTTAATGGAAAAAGTGGGTTGACAACTCTAAAACTCTGTAGAATGCAGTGTGTATTATACAATGCACTGGCTGATAGGTTGAGTAGCACTGGCATTGAATTACATTGCCTTTCATTGTATCATTCTCATCATTTTATGTTGCCAGCAGACTCATTCATACATTACATTCGAGGTAACAACAGTTTCATGATGTTTTTTCCTTTTTTTTTTTTTTTTTTTTGGAATAATGTTAACCCTGTGCAAGGCTCAAAAGCCACTCAGTTTATGAGGATATATGGGGAAGATAACTGTTGACTCTAGAGTCAAACAGGTTAAGCTTGTTGGGATTGGGTAAGCATTCTCTTGTGAGTCAAATCAACAAAGCAACATTTCATGGCATCTACAGCTAGACTTTTACATATTTTGTATTATGAGATATCTGACAGAGTCCTTTTCCACAAGTGCGGGAGGGTGAAATCATGCAGTGTACTGTTTATTCTAATGGTATTGGCAATTAATTATCACCATTATACTATTCTCACTCCCAAAGAAGGAAACCATCCACTATCCTATCCCAAATGTGTCAGTAATATCACAGTTTTATCTAATGGGTTACTAAGGAGTTTCTTGAATTAATCCAATATCCATGTGACTAATATAAATTAAGTTCTCTCTTATTGATATAGATTTGGTTAAAAGAGAATCCATTTTTCTGATGACGCTATTTCATTTTTTTCACTATTTTATCAAGTTCTTCCCATGCTAATGCTGGGAGTGGCTTCAGACTTTTGAACAATATATATCTATATATATATTACAAGTAGATAAAATTCAATACCCCATAGGATAAAGAGCCATTTTACCCAGAACCAGCTTGTCAACACCAAGAAGTTAGATAAAGAAATGAATCAATGTTTTTGTAAATACGAAGAAAGAGGGGGGAAATTAACAACTAGGAGTAAATGTATTTAAAAAGACAAGCCCATTGTGGGTGAAATGGCTATATATCATATGGGGTATTGAATTTTATCTACAGTAATTCCTGTTTGCTTTATAATAAATATATTGAGATCTCTTCTGTGGATCAGTCTTAATATTTTATATTACGAGGATTCACATGGATTACTTACTATATATATATATATATATATTTAAAGTATGCTATATTTATGAGCTATAACTGCCTCAGCAAGTTGGCATAGTACTCACCATTGATGGTAACTCCTAAACCGTATTTGTCTGCAAACATTTATTGGTATTTTTTAAATAATCGTGTACATTTACACCAGAATGGAACTTTTCATTACAATTGGTTTCTGGGGCTTAATATGCAAATTTACTGAAAAATGACCCTGGATCTTTACTGACTGAGCATAAAAACACAATAATATTTGACTAATTAATTTAATGAAATTACTTATTATTCAACATTCTAGTATTATCACTTAATAAACATTAAAGAATTTAACACTGAAAAATGATGAGACCTCAAAAAACAGAAACGTGATTCTACAGAAGGATACTGAGGATACCAAGGACTGAATATGTAAGCAACAAGTAAGAATTAAGTTTTAAAGAAAATGGAAACCAGAAGGAAACTTATACTTAACATATGTTGATAGTTGAAATTTCCTTGGCACATAATGAGTAAAGAGGGCTTGGCAAATCTGATACTCGCAAGAAGGCAAGAGGGACAGAGGAAAATAATGTATAACCTATTTAGTAAGCTTGAGTAAATGGAACAAGGTTTAGAAGAAATAACAAAAAAATGAATTATTAAGAGCTATGAAGGATAGGAAGTTGTGGAAAGCCATGATTGCCTATATCATGAAGAGAGGAAGTCAGCTTTTAAGACATCCATTTTGCTATTAACTTCTTTCAAGGAATCTTTGAGTAGATTGTAACTTATAGCTTTATCATTTATTATTTCAGATCCTTGTTTCTCAGTTGGTGCTTTCATTCACATCAATGTTCCCTGAAAGAAAACAAGGTGTGCCCCACATTAACAGGACAGTAATTTATGGATCATTTTTATATTTAAAAAAATCTTTCTTTTTAAAAGTTAAAGACACCAAGCAATGTAATGTCTAAAAAAAAGAAATTAATGCTTATTTCAGGAGACCTCTGTATTATTTTCCTATTTTCAAATTTCATGATTAATGATTTCCTTATTAAAATTTAAAGTATGCCCCAGAATTTCAGTTATTCTACAAGTGTGTCCTGAATTAAAAAAAAAAATGTTTGTGAAATACAAAGAGTTTAGATTGGATTAAAGCTAAAAGTAACAAGACCTCAACAGAATCCAGAGATGGAAATAGGATATGATGGGTCCTGATCTGGCATCTCATCTACTGTCACTTTCTCACAGATGTACCTTTGCTTCCCTCTGTCTTTTCTACAAGTATTTTCACAGCAACTGCTCTGATGAACTACTTTCTCTGGTTCCCAAACTGCATGAATTCAAGCATGCTACTAGGTTGAAATGATTAAATATAGCCGTCTCTTCTACTCGATTAGATTCTTATCTTGCACTTCCCATCTGTGGAACTCCCTTCCTCTTAGTTGCTTCCCTAATAGCTACAATCTTCAAATATGCATATGTCAATAGACATGTTCTAATGCTTTGTTTCCCGTCTTTCTCTTTCTTCTTTCCTCAAACACACCACTTTACTCTTGCTCTCATTCACTGTACCACCTACGTGCTAGTAGGACTTCCACCTTGCAAGGAGTGAAATGCTTAAAAAAACAACAAAAAAACATACCCACCTTACAAGACACCAACATGCAGAGTCACCTGTCACTTTATTTTCTGATTGTATACACCAGCAAACATTTTCATGAAGAGGAGATGAGATGGTCGGATGAGCAAATCAAAACTGAAAATGCCATAAACAAAGGAAATTATTCAATTAATATTCTAGTATTAAAAAATCAAACTGCTGGATACATTCATCAAAATCAATAAATGGAACAGATCAATAGTTATATATGGTATCAGACTATTGATAAATGCAGGGCTAATATCATTCTTCAGTCAAACAAATTGCTAACAAAAATTGATTTCAATTGCTTCATCAATTTAGTTTTTGATTTTGGATTATTTTTATAATTATTTCAATTACATAACATTGTGTTTAATAAAATTCTAAATGTCAAATTTACCATTTATTTTTCATCTTGTAATTTAAATATGAATGTAATGACTGCTATTTTTTCTGTGACTTTCTTTATTTACAAAGTGTATTCCTTTTCCACAACTGTTCCTAAGTGATTCTAGTAATGCTTTGCAATTGCAAAGACAAGTTTGTCAGATGAACGACTACTTATTTCTCTACATATTTAACTATCCTGCTCAATTCCCCCCCACCCCATTGGTGGCACTCACAGAAGATCAGACAGGAAGAGTCTGATGCCTTGCTGTATGATTGCTACAAATTCATGGGTATAAATTGGATGCTAAAAATAAATGGTTATTATTCAGAGAAACATAGATATTTTTTTTTAGTGATGTGTATATAGTCCAAAAGGATATTAATATGCATACAAAATTTGATTAACCAATGATTAGCCGAGACAGCTTCTCTGTTGACCAATCAGAGAACAGAATTATGTAACTTTATCTTATACATGAATGTCCAGGTGCTACAACGTTATCAGCAGAGAAAATAGAATTAAAAAGTCAATTTGGTTCGGTTGTTTTTTTCATGAGTCAAATGGCTTGTTTAATATCAAAATCTAAATATTAAAAATTCAAATCATGAAATAATATCATTCTTTTGAATTATTTATAAATTAAAGAGAATGATTTTATTTCATGGTTAAATTATAATTACGTATCTGCATTTTTGAAACAAATAACCTAACAAAATCAAATAAGAAGTAAAAACTTGTTTCTCTTTTCAATAAATGAAATTAATCATACCAAATTGTTTGTTTTTTTTAAATTTTAAAAATCTTTTTTGACAATCTGTGCCATGTTTTCAATTTTGCTATATGACCCGGAGGATAAATTTTTATTAATTTTACTATAAATATGTATCTTTCATACTTTTTTTTATGAAAATATATTGTTTGTGACCTTATGTATAAAGTACAGCTATACAGGGGAGTTAACCATTTTTACCTATTCTTCTTACATGCCTCAACTTCAAACAGTAACCCTCTACATTGAGTAGCTCTTGAGCCTTGTTTTAGGTGAACAATTAGTTAAAAAAAATAATGTTAACAATAATTCAAATAAATTCAGTTCTTTCTTTAAATTATTTATGGAAGATTAAGCCATTTCATAAATACCAATGAAGGCAGCTAACATTTCTTCAGAAATATCAGTGTACATGTAGCCTGGTTTTTTAAGCTCCATTAAGTACCACATGGTTTATGGTTGAGTTTTCTTTTCATTCAACAGCAAAAACAAATGCCAACTGAATGTTTTATGCAATTTTTGTAACACAAATCAATATTCTTTGCAAAAGTATATTGAGGAATATAAGTGGAAGAGAATTTGCTTTTTTATCAAATGAAGGATTGTCAACAATTAATTTCCAATCCATTTTGTTTAATTCTAATCAGAGACTAACATTCAAAATACTTGTTTTGAAAAGCAAGTCAAATTAAGATGAAACAAAAAGAGGAAAACTAGAATTTTCAATGTTTAATAAAAATTCAATATTAATACTAATACTACTTGATGAAAAAGAATAGAAATTAAATAAGTCAAAATTGACTAATGACTGTCGATGCTTCATCTTATAAAAATTCCAGATAATATTACTACAAATACTAAGAGAGAAAAAAGGCTGACAGAAATATTGTGGAGAAATTAACTGTTGGTCAGACAGCAAAGGAGAAGAGTATTTACCTTGTGTTGTTCAAATGCTTACTAAACAAAAGCTTGTTATTTTCTGTACTATCCCTTTAGAGTTACAGTGGTCACATGACAGGTTTACTATGTGATCCCTGAAGTTGCATAAAAAGAAGGGAAAAATCTTTTTTTTATTGCTAAATTTACCTTCTATATTTATACATCACAGAGAAGTGGCAATATATTTTGCAACTTGAGATAAGTGCTATTGCTCCCCCCTCTCTGCTCAACCTGACTAGTCTCCATTCGTTTTGGGGATTGGGAGCATTTTCTCAACAGTACTAATCAAAAATTAATATTGGTTGACAATATTTTATCTAATAAAGAATAAATCAATATTACCACCACCACTGCTAATACTAATAATAATAGTGGTAAAAATAATCGCAAATATGGCATCAAACATCCAAGGGGAAAATGTAAAAGTTTAATGGTTAAACTGGGTCTTTTGCCAACCACAAAAGTCCCAGAGCAGCAGCTGAACATAGATTTCCTCAAGTAAAAAGGTTGAAAGTAATATCTCACCTGGAGTCTATTCCTTATTTCCATTCCGTATTGTTTACTGCTGTGGTGAAAAGTAACATCAGATATCTATCAAAAATTAATAAAAGATAACATTCCTAAACATAATGCTTGAACTGAAAGTTTGAAACATAAACGGCATCTACTGATTTGCATATTTATGAAAAATTTCAAATGAAAAAGAGCCACTTGGTTAGATGGGCTGTATCAACTATCAACCACCGAGACTCTAAAAGTAATGTTTTTCTCCAAATGTTGTTTTTCATATTCCATAGATGTTAATATCACAAATCAATAGCGATAATGGATCTTTGTTTCTACCAGAAAATATCATCAGATGTTTAACAAGAATAGTGCTAGCACAGTTACTTTAATAGCTTCTGAAGAAATTTAAAATATTTGCTTCATTTATGACTTGTAAAGGATTTTTATAGACGGTTTAAGAGCCATTCGAAGTAGAGGATTACTGAACGGTTGAAGGGTGTTATCACTAACATTTTTTGTCAAGATTTACAAACTATGTTTCATTCAATTTTGCAAACTACCGTAATTCCCCACGTATAATACGACTTCATCCATAATACGCACCCCTAAAATTTTGACTGAAAATGTGGGGAAAATGCTTCTACACACGTAGAATACGCACCCCTTGTTTGGTAATCAAACGGTCTAGGTACCTCCACTTTTTCGCGGGAAAACAGCATAGCGTAATAAAAAAATGCCACAAACTTAACGAAAATAAAGTTTTATCGTCAAAATGCTTATGTTATTATTAAGATGAAAGACCAAAGTATTTTTTAATTATTTTTTGAAATTTTTAAATATTTTCTCAGACGCTCGAAATTTTGGTTAAAGTCTTCTTTTTTTTACGTCATCGCGGTGCTGTTAAAATAACATTGTTTTTTTTTTTTGCGCTTTTTTCCCGTTGAAAACACATTGATTTGGAAATTCTTGTAAAATTAAAGTAATTGTCCGATTTTAATGAAATTTTCGGGACTTATTCACAAATGAATGAAATTATTTTTGAAATATTTCTTTTTAGTAAATTTTGGTAACAAATATTTTTTTTTTAAATATGTTACACCCCATTTACTTTTTTTTTTGTTTAAAGTAAGAGTCATTAGAGATGGTAAATCACCTACTTTTTTTTTTTCAACTTTGTGCTAACTGAAAATCTGCTCTGAAGTGAAAAATAATGAATCCAATAAAACTATGATATTACTTAATTAGAAAAGCTTTTAATTGTTTTTGTAAATAAGTAATATTAAGGTCATTATTGCCTGAAGAAATAAATTTTTTTCTGATGAATAATTAAATTTTACAAGAATTTTTTATTTGTTTTACATTTTAATTATAATAATTTATAATAGTTTATAATAGTTTAAAAATCGTGCAAAATGCTGTAGTAGCCTATTTCCTTGTGATAATTAGTAATTAAGTAGAAACAAAATTTACGAGTTCAAAATTGCAAAGTTTAATAAATTTAGTGATTCCATTTTTTTTTCAAATCATTTTTTATGTTGTATTTTTCTACTTAATACGTTCCTTATTTCTATGTACGGTAGACTGAAATTGCCATTATTACAAAAAGAGTTTTGTCCTAATACGTGCTAGCACCGTTACTTGAAGAAATTTAAAATATTTGCTTCATTTATGACTTGTAAAGGATTTTTATAGACGGTTTAAGAGCCATTCGAAGGGTGTTATCACTAACATTTTTGTCAAGATTTACAAACTATGTTTCATTCAATTTTGCAAACTAACGTAATTCCCCACATATAATATAAGTACCTCCACGAGATTGCTAAAAAAAGCATGATGAAAAAGACGCCAAACTTGACGAAAACAAAATTTTATCGTCTAAACGTTTGTTATTATTAAGAAGAAAGATCAAAGTAATTTTGGGGTATTTTTTACATTTTATAATCGTTCCTAGCACGTCCGAAATTTTCGTTAAAAATCTAGTTTTTTTTTTTTTGAGTCAGCAAAATTGACCATTTTTTCCATTTAAAAAAAAAACTAGAAATCTCACTTTGAAATTCTTTTAAATATCAATTATCATTTTTTCAAAACTTATTTTAAAAAATCCGACATTATAATGTTTATTTAAAATATTTTGAACCAAACTTAACTTAGCTTTTGTGTCAAGAAGATGTAATTTGAAAATAAAACAAAGCCGGTCAAACTTTCGCGTCTCTTGACAGGTGATGAATGACATATTTACGAATTCCATGAGGCTAATTTATTCTACGGAAGGAGAAAAGTGAAATAATTTACATTTAAGCGAACAAATTATTTACCTCGTTATTTTAACGAAAATTTTCAGCGGTCTAATTTTTTTTTTGTACTTAGCTTTCACCTTTACGTTTATGATGCTTTATGGAAAGTATATTATAAAGAAATTAAAATAAGACTGTTAAGAGTGACATTAAATTTCATATTTCCTAAGAAATGTGTCTAATTCATTTATAGGTACCTTTCTTATGAAATTTTATCAGAACTGTACATAAAATACTACAATTTTATGTACATTTATTAGCATTCATTTTATTAATTTTGATATTTCATTTATGGAAAAATGTCATAACTGAGATTAATATAAAAATAAGATCATATAAATTTCATAAGATGATACTGATACTTGTAGGTACCCTTTTCAGTTGAAATTGAAAAATCAAATTAACTTCTCCACGCGTGTTCCGCAAAAGTAAAGGCCTTAACAGCGGAGAACAATGCTTAACTCAAATAACGCAACTTAATTATATTCTGGTTGGTCTTCCGTACTTTATAATTACAGCCCGGTTATAAGCACAAAATTACATTTCTTAATTACTGTGGATCTTCTGATTAGTCAAAATGATACAATTTACAACGCGCTAAAAAAGATCTATCTCATAAGGACACTTAGGAAAATCGATGGGGCTTTTAACTAATTTTATAATATTTTAATGTAAATCTATTATAACTAATAACTTTTAACTAATTTTATAATATTTAAATGTAAAATCTATTATCATTAAAGAAATAAATAATTGTATTAAAAATTCATTTTTCATCGAAAAAATTTTTTTGCTTACAGGATTTATTGTCCATATTCATAAAAACAACTAAAAGAAATAAAAGCATTTGAAATTAAATAATATCTTTGTTTTATTGGGTTTTGTATGTTACAATTCAGAGCTGATTTTCAGGTACGTTGGCTCCAATTAAAAACAAAAAAAGACATGCTTTGCATTCCTCAAAGCCCTGTGCTTTTAATTTTTGTAATCACTAAACCCGATGCGATCGAATTTCTAGCGTTTTCATAAAATTAGTTGGTGGAGGGGGTAATAAATATTTAAAAAAAATATTTCTACCATGACCTTAATAAGAAAAACATTTATAATAATTTCGATCATCTGTGAATAGTTCCTGAAAGTTTCATTAACATCCGACAATTATTTCTATTTTTGCACGATTTTTCAAATTAATGTGTGTCATACCAAAAAAACGTGCTAAAAATTGTCTGTTATTTACTAGTTCCGCTGATACAAACAGAAACAAAGTTTTTTAATCAAAATTTAGTATGTTCTAAAAAGAAGGAAACATTTTTAAAAAAAAAACAAAAAACTTTGGTCTTTCCTCTTAATAACATAAGCATTTAGACAATAAAATTTTGTTTTCGGCAAGATTGGCGTCTTTTTCATCAAGCTATGCTCTTTTTTTTAGCGATTTCGTGGAGGTACATAGTATAATACGACTTCATCCATAATACGCACCCCTAAAATTTTGGCTGAAAATGTGGGGAAAATGCTTCTACAAACGTAGAATACGCACCCCTTGTTTGGTAATCAAACCCCATATACTCTACCTCCCCAATTTCATTACGGCCAGCGTTTCCTACTCTTATTAACAAAATGGTTTTAAACATAGAATAATATTCTGATTTAGTTTTATAATAATTCTTATTTTATTTTACATTTCTAAGTATTCTTAGGTACATATGATAGTATTTAACATCCTTATGCGGTCGCAATCGCCGAATGTTTTTGTCAAATTGACGTCTGTTTGTGGTGAATAGTCATTTCGTAACTAAAATCAACCTATGAAAACGCAAATTTTAAAGATTCTTTTTGTTGCTGCGCATAATACGGACTCCTAATTTTGCTTAATTTTTTTTAGAAAAAAATGCGTATTATACATGGGGGAAATTTGAATAAATTGCTTTCTTTGGAAAAACCCTCTTTGTCAAAAACCCTACTTTGTGGTTATATAATTTCTCTAATTTTAGGACTTCATGGCAAACAATTTTTAACAGCGACGAATAAAAAATTCAACGCTGTTAATAACAAGAGGAACTAGATGATCAAATGTCTATGAAGTGTATTTAAAGTTTCAATTTTAAACAGTAATATTCAAAATTTAAAGAAAGGAAAAGAAGTTCGGTTACCTTTCGTAGTTGAAATTAAGTCTTTTTTCTGATCTCTCTTTTACTTGTTTTGATTTCTTCGTCTTCTCTTTTCTCAGCAAATAAAAACACCAGTTGAGGTTTGTTTTTGGTTTGATTTTTTCGGGTTTTTTTTTTGTTTTTGTTTTTTTAGTGGGGAGAGAGGGGGGGTGGCTTATGACGAGTGACAAAGATTCCCCCGGCAACTCAAAAAGTTTTAACGAGAGAGGAAAAGTCTTGTCTTTTATACAGCTTCTATGGATGATCTTATTTCAGTCAACAGGGGTGACATTTGCACTAAGTCAGTAAGAGCTGACATCGCTAGCTCGTTAACTGAATGCTGTAAGTTCAATCCTTGCGCTAGGCAGTACATTTTATTATTTTTCTCTTCAACATCACATTCTATAATATTTCAAAATAAACAACATGTTCAGCAAGACATCAATTTTCTAAATTTCCTTTTACCATTATGAAAAGTCCATTTGAATTTCAAACTTTTAGACATTAATACATCGGAGTTACCATGTAAAAAAAAAAAAAAACAACTAATGTTTGTTATTTACTCCGAATTGTTATTTACTACAACAAATAATTTTATTTTTAAAATTCGCTGTTTTTCATCTGTTTAAAATAAATAATTCGGTACAGGCAGTTTTCACAGAATCTACATTATTTTTATTTATTTAGATAATTCTGTAGAACTTTTTCGGTTCCGCTTGACGTTAGTAGTGTAGTAATGGCAGGCGAGAACAATTGTTTTGTTGAAGAAATATGAAATAAGTTCGTTAACTAATAATATCAGTCCTAAAATATAGAAATTTATAACAAAAATAATATTTCTAAATTATTTAAACCCGCTTCTAAAAAAGGAGCTTATTCTTAGAAACCCAAATTCTTACATTTACTTTACGTAGATGACCCCTTCATACTCTGGTCAACCCAGGAAGAAGTCCAATTTCTCCTGAACCAAGTGAACTCAATAAGATCATCGAAACAGTTCCCAGTGGACAGAAAAAACGACATCAAACTCGCAAACTGCACTAATATCTCGAACAGAGCATAGATTCAAGACATCTCTATTCACCGACCTATACCTCAACTTCAACTCCTAACAGGCATACAGTGTAAAGAAAGGAGTTGTCCGCTGCTTACAACATCGAGCAAAAGTCATAAGTGGTGATTCAGAGACATATGACCAAGAAATGGTCAGTAGAAGCAGCACTCTACAACGTAACAACTAATCTAGGTACATGACAGCAGCTCCTACAAACTGGGATAGAAGGATACAAGAGGATAACTATATATTCAGAAAACAGCTTCGGTCAACTTATGTGAAGGGATTATCGGAAAAAAAATACAAAAGATCTGAGATCTATATAACATCTGGACGACCTTCAAAAGTTTTTGAAAACTTCGCAGACACGTCTTTCGGTTAAGAAATAGAGGAGAACTTGATTGAGGACTATGTGTTCACCATCCCCTGCAGTTTTGGTAAGAAAGGAAAAAACGGGCTGCTCCCTGAAGACTGCAAGAACATCGTAAAACCATAACACGAGGGGAAATAGAAAAATCAGGCGGAGCTGACCACATATGAAGGAAAAAGTGAGATCACCGCCCCTTGTTGTTTTACTTTTAAATGTAATTTTTTATCACAACATTTGTTGAAGCATGCGGCCCCCCAAAAAGTTTGGGAACCACTGCTCTAGCGGAACAAAACTTGTTAACAAAAAAGGAAAGGCCAGATAAACAGAATAAAGAAATATATATAAATATATATATATATAACAATCAAGAATGATCTTAAACTGCAAATCACCACCATACCAATTTATTTTTTAATAACTTACCAACTTACCAGATACATTTATTTTTGGTTTCCTTATTTTTATCAGATAGAAAAGAATGAAAGAATCTTTCTTGTTGGCCGTATTCAATATATATATATATATATATACACATACATACATATATATATATTATATTGTTCGGGCTGTTGTCCTGATCTTTATTGCTATATTCACGAGGTTTCGGACGTTGTACGCTCGGGCCTTCTTCAGGTGATATACGCTAGAATTTCGAGCCAAACCACTTATTTAATCCATGGGGATATATTGTTCTAATTCCACGTGTCATGAGTTGGGATATTAATTCGCAAGCCTCCAAGTTTGTTTTTATTTATTTATTTATTTTTCCTCTTTTGGATCCCTTAACCAACACTTTTATCCACACACAGGTGCCCTTAGAGACTTCAGAGAATTAATTTTGCGGACTTATAAACGTAATTGTACAATAAATACATACGCACACACATATATATATATTAGGTTGGTGCAAAAATAATTTCGTTTTCTAACATATGTTACTATGTGAGAAAACGAAATTATTTTTGCACCAACCAAATATATATATATATATATATATATATATATATATATATATATATATATATATATATATATATATATATATATATTACCAGAGCGCATATACAATTTTGTTATTGTTGTTTTTCACCAGCTCTCTGTATTACTGGTTCCCATATTTCATTCATGTCTATGCTTGGCCGAGATTTTTGTAGTCTGGCGCTGATTCCTTAAGTTTTTTGTATTTTCACTAATGTTCTCTATTATATCAAGTTAATCCCACAGAGGCAGGGATCTCCCTCTTCCCTTCATATATGATCAGCCATGCCTGATCTTCTTATTTTCCCTCGTGTTATGTCCTGACGGTGTTCCTGTAGTCTTATCTTCAGGCGACGGCCTGTTTGTCCTTCATATTTCTTGCCACAATTCCACGGGATGATGTTACGCACAGTCCTTAATCTTGTTCTCCTTTATAGGTGGTCTTACTCGAAAGAGGTGTTTACGTAGTGTTGAACCACACCGGAAGGTTGCTCTAATGATATACAGACCACAGATCCTTTATACCTTTCCCAATAAACCATTTACATAGGGTGGGAAGACCGAGATTGGTTTCTGAGTGTTGTTATCATTTTGTACACTTCTTTCCCAGTTTATGGGGGATTTTTTCATCTACCCAAGGTAGTTATTACACTTTAGGCTACTGTTTATACTGACCATTTCTTGTTCATATGTCTCTGGATCGCCACATGACTTTTACTCGATATTGTAGGTTACTTTGTTGGGGGTCGAAGTTGAGGTATAGTTCGGTGAATGTTGGCTTGCGATAAAGGGATATCTTGAACCCAGGTTCTGATAAAGATATTAGTACATCCATCAATGCTAGTCTTTTTTGTTGATTTCTCTCTCCATCCATTGTAAATTATATCAATGCATTTTTAGTCCACATGGCCAGCAGTATCTCTCTTGTCGACCTCTCTGCCTCCGAGCGAGAGAAACCCAGACGAGACTATGCCAAACGGCAAAGTATCGTCTAGGGAAGCAGACAACTTCCCGACCCCGAGTATGCAAGGTCTACGAGTAATTTTTGCCCAAACATACCCTCTCGGAGAGTCCCATGTTAAAAACCGACCTTGCACCACATCACACCTCGTGGTCGTGGTGGTGGTGGGGGGGGGGTCTCGGATAAATGTCGAAGCAGTCGAATCGATCAGAGGATGGGTTTTCCCGTTGGAGGAGATGCTGCTGTAGTATCTATTCCGTGCTGGTGACTGTCCTCTCCCCACTGCCTGGACAGAATCCTCGAACTTGTTCCGTAAAATCTGTTCTGTAGTGGTGGGATAACCGACTATAACTAGCTCAGACCAGTTTTATCTAGTGGCCCGAGTGTTGACACACAAGTCCCCACGTTAAAACAAACTGACCTTGTGTCACATTTTGATTCAGTGGTGAGTCAAACGTAAATGCCCACAGGACTCTTAGAGTTTGTCGACCTTTCTATCTTCGGGCAGAATAGAACCTACGCCGAAGAGATAGAGAGCAACCCAAGCCCGTGTATAAGGGGTCTATGAGTAATTTTTACCCGAGCCTATGGGTTCGGAAAACTCCATGTAAAAAAGGCCTTGAGCTGCATATATATATATATATATATATATTCTATTTTTGTAAATTTTTTAATAAAAATATTTTGTTTTAAATATATTTTTTCATAAAATAGTAAATGATAAATATCACATTGTAATTGGATCATATACTTTTATATTCTTATAAATAAACATTACTGAGTGAGTAGAAAGTGTATTCATTAATCGTGGCGTCAAAGGAATAACAGCTCTTTTGACCTCCCAGCAGACACCATCTTGATTCAGGGCAGCACTACTTCTTGAAGTAGGCCTCCGTGTCGAGTCTGATGTTCTTTTCTTATCAGAACAATCAGAGTTAATTTTTTGAGCTGCTGTGCCTTTGTAATCACAATTAGATTCATCCAACTCTTTCGGAATCCTCTGCACTGTCTTCAGATTGACATCTAAACACCATGAAATGTTCGTACTGAAGCTTCTGGTGCAAATGCCAAGCAATACATATTTCTGGCTGAGTGGATTGCGTCATGGTGCTCTTTTTCTCACTGGAAGTAGCCCTCATTAACATCGGGGAAAGCTAAAACAATATGCGAGTCCTTACGAAGTTGGTTCTTTATGTACGGTGCACCGGAGGAGATATCGTCGGACGGAAGAACGCAATTTGACTCCCAAAAATACAATTCGTTCCTTAAGGATTAGGGAATAAAAAAAAAATACATATCATCAGTACATTACCCTCAAAGTAATGGACGAGAGCAGAAGTGGTGATATTACCCGTCGTAGATATGCCAGACTACCAGACATCACAACCGCTTACATCGATGACGAACCACCATACACCGCACTGAAAAGTATGGAAATAGACGAGCCGGGATGCGACGACAGGGTCTTGGACAAAATGGAAGTGGACGGAAGACAACCCACAATCGTATAACTGCCAACAAATCAGGGTCTACGGCGTAGTACAAAGGTATCACAACCACCTAGATTATTAACCCAACAAATGCGAGGACCGGCACATGATTACCCGTCCTATGAACACAATTCATAGGCCTTGTGGTCATGGGAGGGGGAGCATGTCGGGAAGAGAGGCCCACCGAAAAGATGAAATGAATAAAGTGATCACTGGTAAGAAAACCGGTGAAGGAAAAACAATGTAAATACCAAACAAGCAGCACTTACGAACATTCTGTTTGAACGACCGTCAAGAGAACAATACTCATGCTACATAGCTTTAATGGTGGCATGACCCACATGTACTCGCGTCCAGGGCTCCATTTCCTTTGGCCAGAAGTGAATTTTAGTTTGCCTAAATTTCTTTATTTCTGCACACTTTGGGTTTTTTTTTTACCATGTTCTTCCACCCTCTTGAATAGCCTGGCCACCATGCTTACAATGTTAAACACATATGCGTAACCAATATACTTCCATGTATATCGTTGTGCACGGCTTTAATTAATTCTTTTCTCGGAGACTGTGGAGGTACTAGGATATCTTCATTACACATAATTTCTTTTTCTATCGTTGTGTCTTGATTCTTTAAAAGGTCTCTCGGTCATACAGCAATTCTTCCATGTATTTCTCTTTATTTCTACCCATAATTCTATTCAACACTGGTCCCTGTCTATTTCCCAGCCTAAGCCCTTTTAAGGATAATACATCCATTTCTATCTAGTACAAAAAACTATCCGCAATATTTCCGATTACTTCAATATTTTTACTCCCAAACTTTAACCAAGATAATGCATCAACATACGGAATAGTATTTCCTTTAATATATACAATGTCAAAGTCAAACGACATCAGCCTAATCGTCCATATTAATATCCTTGCAGATTTGACATTTGGGAACTCTTTTCTGGTGTTGAATATAAATTCCAAAGGCTTATGATCAGATTTCAATAGAAATGTCCTACCCAGCAAAAAAAAAAAAAAAAAAAAAAAAAAATCTAGCTCTTTCTTTGCTCCACACAATCGCTATTTCCTCCTCCTTGTCAATATTTAAATAATTCGCCTCCGTCAATGTTAGTTTTCCGGATAAGTACATTACAAGGTAATAACCCCATGTGACAACATTGCGGCTATAGCACAGTCACTGACATCAGTAGTTAACGTCAATTTTTTCGCCGAGTCCAAAATTTTAACAACTCCTTTGTTTACGAGTGTTTTATTTTTTAATTTCTCGAAAGCAACCTCCTGTCTTTTTGTCCATTGAAATTCGGTATTCTTCTTCCTTATTTTGTTAAATCGTTCCACTATATCGCGGTAGATATCTGTTATAGAAATTGGTTAATCACAAAAAAGATTCTGACTCTTATTTCTGGGTGCAGCTCTCTCTCAAATCTTACGAGTTTATCATCCAGCAATATACCATCTTTGGATATTTGATATCCTAAGTATGATTTTCCCAATTAAACTTGCATTTATCACGATTAATTGTCATACAGTCCTATTTAATTTTCTCAAACTTGCCCCGTTTTACTGTTTAGCGCTTCTTTTCTGCAAGCACCAATGCCAATATTGTCCTCATATACAATTATATTTTTAATCACCTCTAAAACATTTTCGATCGTTTTTTTGATTTTGTGTTTTAAATTTTTAACTCCAAACGTCCTTCTGTTTAATCCAATAATATGTTCATTTTGGTGACTTCTTGAAACTTGCTATCAATTGTTATCTGATTATATGCTGACTTGAAGTTAACTTTAGCAAATTATTTAATACCAGCAAACTCATGGTACGTTATTTCAGTGTTTGGCAGTGGCAATGAATCAGAACAGTTTTGGTGATTCACGCCAATCTTATAATTGCCACAAATTCTTAAATCTTCATTGTACTTGCATATCAGCACAGTGGATGAATCCTAACTGCTACCATCCTGGCTGACTTTTTCTAATATTCCTTGTTCCAACACATTTTCAGCTTAGTAACAACCAAGGGTAACATATGAGCATGAACTTTTCGGGCTTGAAAATACATTGGTTGATTGCTTTCTTTAAGCCGAATTCTCGTCTGTATCACTTTAATAATCCAGTATCCGCTTCTAGAATTCATGGAACTTATCAGCTTCGATGTATCCACTCTTCAATACCTAAAAGACCGTGAATTTTGATGTTTTCCACCCCTCAAAAAATACCCTTTGGTATGACAGGGAAGATATTACGGAATAAAAAAAGAGAAAGAGACTTAAAAAGAAAGAAAAAAAAACATAAAAAATTTAGTGCCTTTGATTTATTTTAAAAAAATTATCACATGTAGACACCATCCCTTCTTCCGACAGATTCCAAGGATTATGTCTGAAAATAATGTATCAATTTATATTTTCAAAAATATTCCTTTTTCAAGTCCGAACTTCTTTTTCTAAAGAGGGAAATAATTTTACCTTGCAAGATCAGCGTAGACAGATAACTCATTTTTAAGACTTTCTTTTAATCTCTCATCTCTGGATATGATTAAAAATTAGAAAAGTTTTATACACAACAATTAAATAAAATCCTTGCTGATAACTTTTATTTCGATTTTAATTTTTGCAAGTAGGTAAAAATGAAGCATAATAAAAGATCTTAAATAATTTGTAAAAAAGGAAATAATCTCATTAGAGTCCAATTTGGGCCACAATTCCATTTATTATCTTTTTGAAGAATGCACAACTCCAAAGTATCTATTGTATCTGAACTATGTCTGGTTTTACAGGTCCTGAACTGGCATCTCCGTATTCAGAAATGATAAGCTAAGCTCCCTATGCAATAATGGATCTGAAATGTTTTTAAAGTCATTATAATTGCACATTTAAAGAAGATAAAAAATATTTGATTGCTATTTCAACTTTTCACATCATAAACGTTTAATTCATTTCAAATTTGTTTTCGTTTTCTTGACGTTCAACTGATGTTTTAAAAATACAAACGAAAAACTAACGTATTTAAACTTATTGTTTTAAATATACATTTCTGACATGCTTTAAGTTTGGGCATCAAATATCTCGGAATTTTGTTTACTGTCTAAGCCTAAGAATAACTTATCCTTGATGACTGGCATCACATCACGTACATTTGAGTAGCGAAATTAAACCTCCTTTAACTTTTACAATTTAAAAAAGCATTGAAACTTATCCATCTAATCACGCAAGGGTTATTTAATGGAAACAGTTGTTACCTGCCTTCCGCCAGACAACTTGGCTAGGTTCAAAGACCTTGTTGGTATCCAGATAATTTGAACTCCGGATTACCTGATACATATTGCTGATCTCGATCTTCTTAATAAACACGTCAGTCAGATATGTGCCATGCATGATACACGTTTAGGCGATCATGTACCTATCGATACATGACTGATGAGGCAAATTTTTTTCTCGCAGTAGGTTGCCATTTCTTTCTGCAGTAGATCAGATGCCATCCAAGGCTATAGAACCCGGTCTGTACTGATATTTACCCATAGCTTGGGAAGAAAAAGTGCATTCATAACTTTCGCAAGGGAATTAACACGTAAGCGAATGTAATGGATTCAACCGGGAATTCGAGCTCGGTCCTCCGATTCAGTTAAGTGCCATGTGCGATACACTTTTAGGCGATCATGTATCTTTCGATACATGACTGATGAGGCATATTTTTTTTCTCGCAGTAGGTTGCCATTTCTTTTTGCAGTAGACCAGATGCCATCCAGGAATATAGAACCCGGTCTGTACTGCTATTTAACCATAGATGGTGAGAAGAAGAGGATTCATATCTTTTCCAAGGGAATTCGAACTTGGCTCCAAGCCGCTATCAAATACTTCACCGTGCCTCTTGACTTATTACCAATATGACTGTTTCATTATTTAATTTTTCTTTTCCTTTCATTTTCCGATTTTTATTTCAGAAAAAGTTCTATAAAATTATTTTAAATAGAATTTTTGATGTCGCAGGAAATGAAACCAAAAAAAAAATTATCTTTATTAACTGAAATGAAATTTTGATACTTTAAATCAGGTGAACAAGTATTGGTACGGTCAGATTTTATTATCAAAGTCAATGTTTTCTCCTCGAAATTCGTGTTAACCAACCAATGTTGGTAAGTTTCGGCATATGAATTTCAGTCTATGTAAAATGAACATTCTTTCATATCAACATATTTAATTAATAATTAATTAAATAAAGGTAAAAATAAATAAACAAAAATAAATAAATAAAGGGAAAAATAGATTACTTTACTTTCCTGGTTTTATCCGAAATAAATACTGCAGTCTGCATAGTTCTTAGACATTTTCCAAATAAATCAATCTCTAGATAGAAGGATAAAGAGCATCACGAAAATATCTATAATTAAATGGAACGGTGTATGATCCAAGAAAATAGATTTCTTCTCCTAATTATAGACTGGAATTTTTTTAAAAATCCTCCTGACCAATAAGTTTCAAAGATTTGATTTTAATCGAATATGTGGATGCGTGTCAGAATTTAAAATTATCAAGAATCTATTTCAAGATGAATTTGTCCCATGTTTTGCTTAGATTATGAAAAATATATAAATAGAAAATACTAAAGTTAAGAAAAGCTTACTACTGAAATGTTGTGCAGTTGTTCTGACACATTAACAAAAGTAAAAGAAATGTTGAAACTTTCAGCGCAATAGCAAACATGTTGGTTTTGATAAACTGTAAGACTGAACACACATTAAATGATTTTTGTAAAAAGGAATTTGAAAATTGCAAATCTATGGTGCGATATGTTTCAGGTAGTGAAAGAATGGACTAAAACTTAGCCTGCCTCCACTTTGTTTAATAATTGGAAGGGGTTGACTTCCTCACAGCCACAGTACTGAAGATAACTTGATGACTTTTAGGTATCTGACCAATTTGGTTCGACACAAGAATTTTCTTTATCAGAACAAGAGTTTAATATATATACACTTTATATGCCTACCTTCTATATGAAGTGAAATGTTTGGGCCCAAAATGAAAGACGTAATACAGTGGCAATAAGAAAGTTCACATCTATTCAGTTTTAAACTATGTATTAACAAAAACGTATTTTCCATATACAAGTAAATTGTTTGAAAACGAAAGATGTGCTACAAATCAGGCAACTGATAAATTAACGCAATTTGAAAACTTAATTCGTGCACTATATATTGTTGAAACATAATAAAATATCGAACGGTTTAAATATTCGTAATCATTTAAAATACATTGTATAATAATTGTTGAAACTAAAATAATTTTCACTCACCATTTACGATATTCCGACACAGAAATCTTTTATCGGTAAACTCTAATATTCCTTCTTAGGTGGTACTTCAAAGAGCTAATGAGTGTAACAAAGAAAATAACATGAACCAGCAAAGAACCTCCCGTCAAGAGTTGAGTTTTTACGCGTGGATATTAGCGAATTGAAGCCAAGTGTGATTTTTTAAAATCTTTGTTAGTGGTTTGAACTTTTTACCCCTCCCATCTTTTTTTTTTTTAGTTTTGTTTTCCGCTTCAAGCCGCATACCATTTTTTTCTATTTGACTTACTTTTTAATTTTTTAGTCAAATTCTAATTTTCACCCTCCTCCCACTTTAGTTTCTGGCTTTTTTAAGCAGAACTTTCATTTTTTGGTTTGTCTTATTTTCTTTTTCTTATTCTTTTTGCGTTTTTACGTGTGACTTGTTTTTTGGCATAGCCAAGCTTTGTTGAATTTTATTTGGTTTCTTGGCCCGTTTTTCTTGAGTTTTGTTGTAATGCAAATTAAAGAAAAGAAAATTACATTAACAGCACTAAGGTCGTGCTGCTAATGAGGGACTCTGAAAAATCACCGCCGGTAAAGAAACGGACCGGGCTGAAAACGCGCCAAAGAAAAGCCGCACCCTGTTTTTCTTGCGAGTTTTAGTACGTCGATTAGGGGTGGAGAGTTGCCAGCAATAATGGCAAATCCAACGCCGATAAGATCTCCAACGGACGCACAGGAATAATTGATTTCCCGTACAACTAACCATTAGTATGGGTTGCTTGCCAGAATTGAACATGTAACAGCAAGTCCATTTTTTCTCAGACATACCGCTACCTTATAGATTTTTATTGACTTATAAACCTAATGTTTGTTGGCATGGTCTGTTCTAAGAAAAATGTAACATAGCCGCGAGTCTGGCACGATCCTACAATCAGAGATTTCGTGGGTAGAGATCTTACCACTGAACCATTATCGCCGCCTTACAAATTCTTACCTAATAATTGAACTTGAAGTGGGGACTCTTTGGAATTGAAACCGCAAACTATGAGTCTGATTAACTTCGCCTCGGAACATGTTAATCCTCATTTCAACTTTGACATTCACTAGGAAATTATTTCTAAATAGAATGATGAAAATTCATATTTGTTTCAAAGGTTTATTTATTCTTAAGACTTTTTAAACCAGCCAACCAAAGTCTCGAAGTTTTATTATTGTTATGTAATTATTTTGAATTTAACTTCGACGTGTCGAAATATTCCCGCCGCTTCTGGGGTCTGGGGTTAATTTTTTTTAAGGATATAGTTTATATGGTTAACTGGTTATTGCACTTCTTTATTTTGAACATGGCCCGTTTAGACCGTTACAAAGTTAAAGTTATCATTTCTAATCGAATAGTAAGGATTACATGGGTCATTTATTGATTTATTAGCTAGCAGGTTTGAAAAGGCGGGTACAAAAAAGACTGATGACGTGCGGACAGGGGCGAATTCGACATGATCTTCTGTACTTGGCCCTATCAAACCAAATCCTTGGAGAAATGGAAGGACTGAGACATTCCGCACAATTTAATACCAATTTTGAAGAGATTTCATCCACTGTAAAAAAATTACAAAGAAGTGAATTCTGAGCGATCCCCCAGTTTTGGACCGCAAGAAATTCCAACAAATTCACTAGCACAAGGTACCTCATTTTCGAATGTCACTCCTTCCCTACACAAGAGACTGAAATAATTCATTGACTCAAGGATTAAGCAGGAAATTCTGCAGAAACTGATATCAATTTCATAAGGATTCCCTGGAGAGGAAAAGTTCAAATGCGATCTCATCGAGAAAACTGCTTTTCCGACACCGTAATTTGTCAACGGGCACAGCAGCGACACGGTCGAAGCTGAACTTTGCCCTATAAAACCAAATGGAAAAATCATTCTAGACATGGATGGACTGAGAAATTCCGCACAATTTAATACCAATTTTGAAGAGATTTCAGTTAATGTAAAAAAGTCCTAAAGAAGTGAAAGGTGAGTGATCTCTCAGTTTCGGTCTGCATGAAAATTCCAACAAATTCACTAGCACAAGGGCCTGTATAGTCGAAGGTTACTCCCTCCCTACACAAGCGACTGAAATAATTCTTTAACACATGGATTCAGCAGGAAATTCCTCACAATTTGATACCTATTTCATGAAGATCGCCTAGAGAGGACAAAGTTAGAGGCTTCCATTATTACTAGGGCCTAAAACTGCAATGTTCGATGTCTGATTTAAGGCATATGTCTTGCACGAAAAGGACTGCAATTGCTTTTTTCTTTTCTTATGCATCAAACTGTATCGGAATCAATAATAAAATGTGCACAAATAAGAAATTTTCGAAATTGGCATTTTTGAGGATTCTATTACTTGTATGGTCTTAAAGTGCAATGTTCGATGTCTGATTTATGCCATGTTTCTTGCACAAACAGGACTGGAATTGCTTTTTTCTTTTTTTATTCATCAAACTGTATAGGAATCAATAACAAAATGTGTACAAAAAAACATTTTGGAAATTGATATTTTTGTGGCTTCTATTACAACTACGGCCTAAAACTGCAATGTTCGATGTCAGATTTAAGGCATTTTTCTTGCACGAAAATGACTGCAATTGATTTTTTTTATGCATCAAACTGTATAGGATTCAATAATAAAATGTGTACAAATAAGAAATTTTGGTATTTGGCATTTTTGAGGCTTCTATTACTACTATGCGTAAAACTGAAATGTTCGATGTCAGATTTAAGGGATATGTCTTGCACGAAAAGGACTGCAATTACTTATTTATTTTCTCATGAATCAAACTGTATAGGAATCAATAAAAAAATGTGTACAATTAATAAATTTTGGAAATTGGCATTTTTGAGTCTTCTATTACTACTAGGGCCTAAAACTGCAATGTTCAATGTCTGATTTTAGGCATATGTCTTGCACGAAAAGGACTGCAATTGCTTTTCTCTTTTCTTATGCATCAAACTGTATAGGAATCAGTAATAAAATGTGTACAAATAAGAAATTGGCATTTTTGAGGCTTCTATTACTACTAGGGCCTTAAACTGCAATGTTCGATGACTGATTTAAGGCATTTGTCTTGCAGGAAATGGACTGTAATTGCTTTTTTCTTTTCCCATGCATCAAATTGTATAGGAATCAATAATAAAATGTGAAGAAATAAGAAATGTTGGAAATTGGCATTTTTGAGGCTCCTATTACTACTAGAGCCTAAAACTGCAATGTTCGATATCTGGTTTAAGGCATATATCTTGCACGAAAAGGACTGCAATTGCTTTTTTCTATTCTTATGCATCAAACTGTATAGGAATCAATAATACAATGTGAAGAATTAAGAATTGTTGGAAATTGGCATTTTTGAGGCTTCAATTACTACTAGGGCCTAAAACTGCAATGTTCGATATCTGATTTAAGCCATATGTCTTGCAGGAAAAGGACAGCTTTTGCTTTTTTCTTTTCTTATGCATCAAACTGTATCGGAATCAATAATAAAATGTGTACACATACAACATTTTGGAAATTGGCATTTCTGAGCCTTCTATTACTTCTAGGGACTAAAACTGCAATGTTCGATATCTAATTTAAGGCATATGTTTTGCACGGAAAGGACTACAATTGCTTTTTTCTTTTCTTATGCATCAAACTGTATAGGAATAAATAATAAAATGTGTACAAATAAGAAATTTTGGAAATTAGCATTTTTGAGGCTACTATTACTACTAGGGCCTAAAACTGCAATGTTCAATGTCAGATTTAAGGCATATATCTTGCACGGAAAGGACAGCAATTGCTTTTTTCTTTTCTAATTCATCAAACTGTATAGGAATCAATAATAAAATGTGTACAAACAAAAAATCTTGGAAATTGGCATTTCTGAAGCTTCTAGGGCCTAAAACTGCATTGTTCGAAGTCTTAAAAAGATTTAATTCATATGTCTAGCACGAAAAGGAATGCAATTGCTTTTTTCTTTTCTCATGCATCAAACTCTATAGGAATGAATAGTAAAATGTGTACAAATAAAAAAAATTGGAAATTGGCATTTTAAGGCTTCTATTACAATTTATAAAGCACTGAATTGGGAGAGGCCCCCCAGTTTTGGTCCGCATGAAAATTCCAACAAATTCACTAACGCTAGGTCCCGAATTGTCGAAGGTCACTCCCTCCCTACACAAGCGACTGAAATAATTCTTTGACCGATGGAGTCAGCAGGAAATTCCCCAAAATCTGACATCTATGTCATGAGGATCCCCTAGAGAGGAAAAAGTTGAAATGCGATCTCCTCCAGCAAACCGCTTTTCAGACACCGTAAATTGCCAACGGTGACAGCAGCGACATGGTCGAAACTGCATTTTCCCGCCTAAAAGCGAATTAAAAATGCTTGTAGCCATGCACAGAGTGAGAGATTCCGCACAATTTACTCCCAATTTTGAAGAGATTTCATCTACTGGAAAAAAGTTATAAAGAAGTTAAATGTGAGTGATCCTCCTGTTTTGGTCTGCCTGAAATTTCCAATAAATTCACTAACACAAGGCCCCGTATCATTGAAGGTCACTTTCTCCCCACACAAGTGACTGAAATAATTCTTTGACCCATGGAGTAAGCAGGAAATTCCACACAATGATATCTATTTCATGAGGATTCCCTAGAGAGGACAAAGTGGAAATGTGATCTCATCGAGCCAACCTTAAATTGCCAACGTTCACAGCAGCGACATTGTCGAAGGTGCACGTTTCCCTATAAATCCGAATTAAATATCCTTGTATAAGTGGATGTATTGATAAATTTCCTACAATACTAATTTTTTAAATATTTCATTTAATGGAAAAAAATTAAAAAGAATTGAAACTTTACTGATCCCCCAGGTTTGGGACGTATTAAAATTCTATCAAATCCCTTATCAGAAGTCCTATTCAAATGCCTGAAAAAAATTTTTTTCAACATGGATTAAGCAAGTAATTCCCTAACATTTGATATCAATTTGATAACTATTCTATAGACGCGGAAAAGTTGAAATACGGAGTCATCAATCAAACCGGTTTTTGGATGTCGTAAATTTTCAAAGAATGCACCAAAGACATGGTTGCACCTCCAGTTTGCTCTATTCAACAAAATGTATAATCTTTGTAGACATGGATTAATTAATAAATATCCTACAATTTAATACTAATTTTTAAATTATTTCATTCAATGTAAAAATATAAAAAGTGAAATATGACTGATCCACCACTTTTGGGCTGTACTAAAAATTCCCACAAATCCCCTAACAAGTTGCCACTTCATCCAATCCCACGTTGTCCTTATTCAACTGACTGAAAAAATTTTTTAACCCTGGTTTAAGGAAAATATCCATCACATTTGATATCAATTTTATAAGTATTCTATAGAAACGAAAAAGTGGTATTCCAGATTCATCGAGCAAAGCGTTTTTTGTATGCCTTTAATTTTCAAAGTACACGACAGAAATCATATGACTGGGATTTGCATGAAAAAGATTGTGGGCAGAAAATGGGTGATCACTGTATATTTCTCTTCTGTTTCCTATTTTACTTCCTCAATTTAGCATTATGGATCAGGAAAGACCAAATCTAAGATCTGCAAAAAAAAATATATTGCCTTCAAATTCATACCGTGATCGTAGCATGCATGGATTCGACTCATATGACTGGGATTTCCATGAAAAAGATTGTGGGCAGAAAATGGGTGATCACTGTACATTTCTCTTCTGTTTCCTATTTATATTTATATTTTACTTTGTTAATTTACCATTATGGACCAGGAAAGACCTAATCTAAGATATGCAAAAAAATATTTTCCCTTCAAATTCATACCGTGATCGTAGCATGCATGGAATCGACTCGTATGACTGGGATTTCCATGAAAAAGATTGTGTGCAGAAAATGGGTGATTACTGTACATTTCTCTTCTGTTTCCTATTTATATTTATATTTTACTTCCTCAATTTAGCATTATGGAGAGGGAAAGACCTAATCTAAGATCTGCAAAAAAATATTTTGCCTTCAAATTCATACCGTGATCGTAGCATGCATGGACTCGACTCATATGACTGGGATTTCCATGAAAAAGATTGTGGGCAGAAAATGGGTGAACACTGAACATTTCTCTTCTGTTTCCTATTTATATTTCTGTTTTACTTCCTTAATTTATCGTTATGGACAGGGAAAGACCTAACCTAAGATCTGCAAAAAATATTTTGCCTTCAAATTCATACCGTGATCGTAGCATGCATGGACTCAACTCATATGACTGGGATTTCCATGAAAAAGATTGTATGCAGAAAATGGGTGATCACTGTACATTTTTCTGTGGTTTCCTATTTATATTTATATTTTACTTACTTAATTTAGCATTATGGACAGGGAAAGACCTAATCGAAGATCTGCAAAAAATATTTTGCCTTCAAAATCATACCGTGATCGCAGGATACATGGACTCGACTCATATGACTGGGATTTCCATGAAAAAGATAGTGGGCAGAAAATGGGTGATCACTGTACATTTCTCTTCTGTTTCCTATTTATATTTATATTTTACTTCCTCAATTTAGCATTATGGACAGGGAATGAACTAATCTAAGATCTGCAAAAAAATATTTTGCCTTCAAATTCATACCGTGATCGTAGAATGCATGGACTCGACTCATATGACTGGGATTTCCACGAAAAAGATTGTGGGCCGAAAATGGATGATCACTGTACATATCACTTCTGTTTCCTATTGATATTTCTATTTTAACTCCTCAATTTAGCATTATGGACAGGGAAAGACCTAATCTAAAATCTGCACAAAAATATTTTGTCTTCAAATTCCTACCGTGATCGTAGCATGCATTGACTCGACTCATATGACTGGGATTTCCATGAAAAAGATTGTGGGCCGAAAATGGGTGATCACTGTACATTTCTCTTCTGTTTCCTATTTATATTTATATTTTACCTCCTTAATTTAGCATTATGGACAGGGAAAGACCTAATGTAAAATCTGCAAAAACAAATATTGCCTTCAAATTCATACCGTGATCGTAGCATGCATGGACTCGACTCATATGACTGGGATTTCCATGAAAAAGATTGTGGGCCGAAAATGGGTGATCACTGTACATTTCTCTTCTGTTTCCCATTTATATTTATATTTTACCTCCTTAATTTAGCATTATGGACTGGGAATGACCTAATCTAAGATCTGCAGAAAAATATTTTGCCTTCAAATTCATACCGTGATCGTAGCATGCATGGACTCGACTCATATGACTGGGATTTCCATGAAAAAGATTGTGGGCCGAAAATGGGTGATCACTGTACATTTCACTTCTGTTTCCTATTTATATTTCTATTTTACCTCCTCAATTTAGCATTATGGACAGGGAAAGACCAAATCTAAGATCTGCACAAAAATATTTTGCCTTCAATTTCATACCGTGATCGTAGCATGCATGGACTCGACACATATGACTGGGATTTCCATGAAAAAGATTGTGGGCCGAAAATGGGTGATCACTGTACATTTCTCTTCTGTTTCCTATTTATATTTCTAATTTACCTCCTCAATTTAGCTTTATGGACAGGGAATGACCTAATCTAAGATCTGCACAAAAATATTTTGCCTTCAAATTCATACCGTGATCGTAGCATGCATGGACTCGACTCATATGACTGGGATTTCCATGAAAAAGATTGTGGGTCGAAAATGGGTGATCACTGTACATTTCTCTTCTGTTTCCCATTTATATTTATATTTTACGTCCTCAATTTAGCATTATGGACTGGGAATGACCTAATCTAAGATCTGCAGAAAAATATTTTGCCTTCAAATTCATACCGTGATCGTAGCATGCATGGACTCGACTCATATGACTGGGATTTCCATGAAAAAGATTGTGGGCCGAAAATGGGTGATCACTGTACATTTCACTTCTGTTTCCTATTTATATTTCTATTTTACCTCCTCAATTTAGCATTATGGACAGGGAAAGACCAAATCTAAGATCTGCACAAAAATATTTTGCCTTCAAATTCATACCGTGATCGTAGCATGCATGGACTCGACTCATATGACTGGGATTTCCATGAAAAAGATTGTGGGCCGAAAATGGGTGATCACTGTATATTTCTCTTCTGTTACCTATTTATATTTATATTTTACCTCCTCAATTTAGCATTATGGACAGGGAAAGACCCAATCTAAAATCTGCACAAAAATATTTTGTCTTCAAATTCATACCATGATCGTAGCATGCATGGACTCGACTCATATGACTGGGATTTCCATGAAAAAGATTGTAGGCCGAAAATGGGTGATCACTGTACATTTCTCTTCTGTTTCCTATTCATATTTATATTTTACCTCCTCAATTTAGCATTATGGACAGGGAAAGACCTAATCTAAAATCTGCACAAAAATATTTTGCCTTCAAATTCATACCGTGATCGTAGCATGCATGGACTCGACTTATATGACTGGGATTTCCATGAAAAAGATTGTGGGCCGAAAATGGCTGATCACTGTACATTTCACTTCTGTTTCCTATTTATATTTCTATTTTACCTCCTCAAATTAGCATTATGGACAGGGAAAGACCAAATCTAAGATCTGCACAAAAATATTTTGCCTTCAAATTCATACCGTGAACGTAGCATGCATGGACTCGACTCATATGACTGGGATTTCCATGAAAAAGATTGTGGGCCGAAAATGGGTGATCACTGTACATTTCTCTTCTGTTTCATATTTATATTTCTATATTAACTCCTCAATTTAGCTTTATGGACAGGGAATGTCCTAATCTAAGATCTGCACAAAAATATTTTGCCTTCAAATTCATACCGTGATCGTAGCATGCATGGACTCGACTCATATGACTGGGATTTCCATGAAAAAGATTGTGGGCCGAAAATGGGTGATCACTGTATATTTCTCTTCTGTTACCTATTTATATTTATATTTTACCTCCTCAATTTAGCATTATGGACAGGGAAAGACCCAATCTAAAATCTGCACAAAAATATTTTGTCTTCAAATTCATACCATGATCGTAGCATGCATGGACTCGACTCATATGACTGGGATTTCCATGAAAAAGATTGTAGGCCGAAAATGGGTGATCACTGTACATTTCTCTTCTGTTTCCTATTCATATTTATATTTTACCTCCTCAATTTAGCATTATGGACAGGGAAAGACCTAATCTAAAATCTGCACAAAAATATTTTGCCTTCAAATTCATACCGTGATCGTAGCATGCATGGACTCGACTTATATGACTGGGATTTCCATGAAAAAGATTGTGGGCCGAAAATGAGTCATCACTGTATATTTCTCTTCTGTTTCCTATTTATATTTATATTTTGCCCCCTCAATTTAGCATTATGGACAGGGAAAGACCTAATCTAATCTCTGCACAAAAATATTTTGCCTTCAAATTCATACCGGGATCGTAGCATGCATGGACACGACTCATATGACTGGGATTTCCATGAAAAAGATTGTGGGCCGAAAATGGGTGATCACTGTACATTTCTCTTCTCTTCCCTATTTATATTTCTATTTTACCTCCTCAATTTAGCATTATGGACAGGGAAAGACCTAATCTAAAATCTGCACAAAAATATTTTGCTTTCAAATTCATACTGTGATCGTAGCATGCATGGACTCGACTCATATGACTGGGATTTCCATGAAAAAGATTGTGGGCCGAAAATGGATGATCACTGTACATTTCTCTTCTGTTTCCTATTTATATTTCTATTTTACCTCCTCAATTTAGCATTATGGACAGGGAAAGACCTAATCTAAAATCTGCACAAAAATATTTTGCCTTCAAATTCATACCGTGATCGTAGAATGCATGGACTCGATTCAGATGACTGGGATTTCCATGAAAAAGATTGTGGGCCGAAAATGGGTGATCACTGTACATTTCTCTTCTGTTTCCTATTTATATTTCTATTTTACCACCTTAATTTAGCATTATGGACAGGGAAAGACATACTCTAAGATATGCACAAAAATATTTTGCCCTCACATTCATACCGTGATCGTAGCATGCATGGACTCGACTCATATGCCTGGGATTTCCATGAGAAACTTTGTGGGATGAAAATGGGTTATCACTGTACATTTCTCTTCTGTTTCCTATTTATATTTCTTTTTTACCTCCTCAATTTAGCATTATGGCCAGGGAAAGACCTAATCTAAGCTCTGCACAAAAATATTTTGCCTTCAAATTCATACCGTGATCGTAGCATGCATGGACTCGACTCATATGACTGGGATTTCCATGAAAAAGATTGTGGGCCGAAAATGGGTGATCACTGTACATTTCTCTTCTGTTTCCTATTTATATTTCTATTTTACTTCCTCAATTTAGTATTATGGACAGGGAAAGACCTAATCTAAAATCTGCATAAAACATTTTGCCTTCAAATTTATACCGTGATCGTAGCATGCATGGACTCGACTCATATGACTGGGATTTCCATGAAAAAGATTGCGGGCAGAAAATGGGTGATCACTGCACCTTTCTCTTCTGTTTCCTATGTATATTTGTATTTTACCTCCTCAATTTAGCATTATGGACAGGGAATGACCTAATCTAAAATCTTTAAAAAAATATTTCGCCTTCAAATTCATACCGTGATCGTAGCATGCATGCACTCGACTCATATGACTGGGATTTCTATGAAAAAGATTGTGGGCAGAAAATTGGTGATCACTGTACATTTCTCTTCTGTTTCCTATTAATATTTCTATTTCCTTCCTTCATTTAGCATTATGGACGGGGAAAGACCTAATATAAGCTCTGCAAAAAAATATTTTGCCTTCAAATTCATGCCGTAATCGTAGCATGTATGGACTCGACTCATATGACTGGGATTTCCATGAAAAAGTTTGTGGGCAGAAAATGGGTGATCACTGTACATTACTCTTCTGTTTTCCATTTATATTTCTATTTTACCTTCTCAATTTAGCATTATGGACAGGGAAAGACCTAATCTAAGATCTGCAAAAAATATTTTGCCTTCAAATTCATACCGTGATCGTAGCATGCATGGACTCAATTCATATGACTGGGATTTCCATGAAAAAGATTGTGGGCCGAAAATGGGTGATCACTGTACATTTCTCTTCTGTTTCCTATTTATATTTCTATTTTACCTCCTCAATTTAGCATTATGGAGAGGGAAAGACCTAATCTAAGATCTGCACAAAAATATGTTGCCTTCAAATTCATACCGTGATTTTAGCATGCATGGACTCAACACATATGACTGGGATTTCCATGAAAAAGATTGAGGGCCGAAAATGGGTGATCACTGTACATTTCTCTTCTGTTTCCAATTTATATTTATATTTACCTCCTCAATTTAGCATTATGGACAGGGAAAGACATAATCTAAGCTCTGCACAAAAATATTTTGCCTTCAAATTCATACCGTGATCGTAGCATGCATGCACTCGACTCATATGACTGGGATTTCCACGAAAAATATTGTGGGCAGAAAATGGGTGATCACTGTACATTTCTCTTCTGTTTCCTATTTATATTTCTATTTTACCTCCTCAATTTAGCATTATGGACAGGGAAGGACCTAATCTAAAATCTGCACAAAAATATTTTGCCTTCAAATTCATACCGTGATCGTAGCATGCATGGATTCGACTCATATGACTGGGATTTCCATTAAAAAGATTGTGGGCCGAAAATGGGTGATCACTGTACATTTCTCTTCTGTTTCTTATTTATATTTCTATTTCAACTCCTCAATTTAGCATTATGGACAGGGAAAGACCTAATCTAAAATCTGCACAAAAATATTTTGCCTTCAAATTCATACCGTGATCGTAGCATGCATTGACTCGACTCATATGACTGGGATTTCCATGAAAAAGATTGTGGGCCGAAAATGGGTGATCACTGTACATTTCTCTTCTGTTTCCTATTTATATTTATATTTTACCTCCTCAATTTAGCATTATGGACAAGGAAAGACCTATTCTAAGATCTGCACAAAAATATTTTGCCTACAAATTCCTGCCGTGATCGTAGCATGCACGGACTCGACTCATATGACTGGGATTTCCATGAAAAAGATTGTGGGCCGAAAATGGGTGATCAATGTACATTTCTCTTCTGTTTCCTATTTATATTTATATTTTACCTCCTCAATTTAGCATTATGGACAGGGAAAGACCTAATCTAAAATCTGCACAAAAATATCTTGCCTTCAAATTCATACCGTGATCGTAGCATGCATGGACTCGACTCATAAGACTGGGATTTCCATGAAAAAGATTGTGAGCCGAAAATGGGTGGTCACTGTACATTTCTCTTCTGTTTCCTATTTATATTTATATTTTACCTCCTCAATTAAGCATTATGGACAGGGAAAGACCAAATCTAAGATCTGCACAAAAATATTTTGCCTTCAAATTAATACCGTGATCGTAGCATGCATGGCCTCGACTCATATGACTGGGATTTCCATGAAAAAGTTTGTGGGCCGAAAATGCGTGATCACTGTATATTTCTCATTTGTTTCCTATTTATATTTATATTTTACCTCCTCAATTTAGCATTATGGACAGGGAAAGACCTATTCTAAGATCTGCACAAAAATATTTTGCCTTCAAATTCATACCGTGATCGTAGCATGCATGGACTCGACTCATATGACAGGGATTTCCATGAAAAAGATTGTGGGCCTAAAATGGGTGATCACTGTACATTTCTCTTCTGTTTCCTATTTATATTTCTATTGTACCTCCTCAATTTAGCATTATGGACAGGGAAAGACCTAATCTACGCTCTGCAGAAAAATATTTTGCCCTGAAATTCATACCGTGATCGTAGCATGCATGGACTCGACTCATATGCCTGGGATTTCCATGAAAAACTTTGTGGGCCGAAAACGGGTGATCACTGTACATTTCTCTTCTGTTTCCTATTTATATTTATATTTTACCTTCTCAATTTAGCATTATGGCGAGGGAAAGACCTAATCTAAGATCTGCAAAAAAATATTTTCCCTTCAAATTCATAACGTGATCGTAGCATGCATGGACTCGACTCATATGACTGGGATTTCCATGAAAATGATTGTGGGCCGAAAATGGGTGATCACTGTACATTTCTCTTCTGTTTACTATTTATATTTATATTTTACCTCCTCAATTTAGCATTATGGCCAGGGAAAGACCTAATCTAAGCTCTGCACAAAAATATTTTGCCTACAAATTCATACCGTGATCGTAGCATGCACGGACCCGACTCATATGACTGGGATTTCCATGAAAAAGATTGTGGGCCAAAAATGGGTGATCACTGTTCATTTCTCTTCTGTTTCCTATTCATATTTCTATTTTACATCCTCAATTTAGCATTATGGACAGGGAAAGACCTAATCTAAGCTCTGCACAAAAATATTTTGCCTTCAAATTCATACCGTGATCGTAGCATGCATGGACTCGACTCATATGACTGGGATTTCCATGAAAAAGATTGTGGGCCGAAAATGGGTGATCACTATACATTTCTCTTCTGTTTCCTATTTATATTTCTATTTTACCTCCTAAATTTAGCATTATGGCCAGGGAAAGACCTAATCTAAGATCTGCACAAAAATATTTTGCCTTCAAATTCATACCGTGATCGTAGCATGCATGGACTCGATTTATATGACTGGGATTTCCATGAAAAAGTTTGTGGGCCTAAAATGGGTGATCACTGTACATTTCTCTTCTGTTTCCTATTTATATTTATATTTTACCTCCTCAATTTAGCATTATGGACAGGGATAGACCTAATCTAAAATCTACACAAAAATATTTTGCCTTCAAATTCATACCGTGATCGTAGAATGCATTCACTCGACTCATATGACTGGGATTTCCATGAAAAAGTTTGTGGGCCGAAAATGGGTGATCACTGTACATTTCTCTTCTGTTTCCTATTTATATTTCTATTGTACCTCCTCAATTTAGCATTATGGACAGGGAAAGACCTAATCTACGCTCTGCAGAAAAATATTTTGCCCTGAAATTCATACCGTGATCGTAGCATGCATGGACTCGACTCATATGCCTGGGATTTCCATGAAAAACTTTGTGGGCCGAAAACGGGTGATCACTGTACATTTCTCTTCTGTTTCCTATTTATATTTATATTTTACCTTCTCAATTTAGCATTATGGCGAGGGAAAGACCTAATCTAAGATCTGCAAAAAAATATTTTCCCTTCAAATTCATAACGTGATCGTAGCATGCATGGACTCGACTCATATGACTGGGATTTCCATGAAAATGATTGTGGGCCGAAAATGGGTGATCACTGTACATTTCTCTTCTGTTTACTATTTATATTTATATTTTACCTCCTCAATTTAGCATTATGGCCAGGGAAAGACCTAATCTAAGCTCTGCACAAAAATATTTTGCCTACAAATTCATACCGTGATCGTAGCATGCATGGACCCGACTCATATGACTGGGATTTCCATGAAAAAGATTGTGGGCCAAAAATGGGGGATCACTGTTCATTTCTCTTCTGTTTCCTATTTATATTTATATTTTACATCCTCAATTTAGCATTATGGCCAGGAAAGACCTAATCTAAGCTCTGCACAAAAATATTTTGCCTTCAAATTCATACCGTGATCGTAGCATGCATGGACTCGACTCATATGACTGGGATTTCCATGAAAAAGATTGTGGGCCGAAAATGGGTGATCACTATACATTTCTCTTCTGTTTCCTATTTATATTTCTATTTTACCTCCTAAATTTAGCATTATGGCCAGGGAAAGACCTAATCTAAGATCTGCACAAAAATATTTTGCCTTCAAATTCATACCGTGATCGTAGCATGCATGGACTCGATTTATATGACTGGGATTTCCATGAAAAAGTTTGTGGGCCGAAAATGGGTGATCACTGTACATTTCTCTTCTGTTTCCCATTTATATTTATATTTTACCTCCTCAATTTAGCATTATGGACAGGGAAATTCCTAATCTAAAATGTGCACAAAAATATTTTGCCTTCAAATTCATACCGTGATCGTAGCATGCATGAACTCGACTCGTATGACTGGGATTTCCATGAAAAAGATTGTGGACCGAAAATGGGTGATCACTGTACATTTCTCTTCTGTTTCCTATTTATATTTATATTTTACCTCCTCAATTTAGCATTATGGACAGGGAAAGACCTAATCTAAAATCTTCACAAAAATATTTTACCTTCAAATTCATACCGTGATCGTAGCATGCATGAACACGACTCATATGACAGGGATTACCATGAAAAAGATTGAGGGCCGAAAATGGGTGATCACTGTACATTTCTCTTCTGTTTCCTATTTATATTTATATTTTACCTCCTCAATTTAGCATTATGGACAGGGAAAGACCTAATCTAAGATCTGCAAAAAAATATTTTGTCTTCAAATTCATACCGTGATCGTAGCATGCATGGACTCGACTCATATGACAGGGATTTCCATGAAAAAGATTGAGGGCCGAAAATGGGTGATCACTGTACATTTCTCTTCTGTTTCCTATTCATATATATATTTACCTCCTCAATTTAGCCTTATTGACAGGGAAAGACGTAATCTAAGATCTGCACAAAAATATTTTGCCTTCAAATTCATACCGTGATCGTAGCATGCATGGACTCGACTCATATGACTGGGATTTCCATGAAAAAGATTGTGGGCAGAAAATGGGTGATCACTGTATATTTCTCATTTGTTTCCTATTTATATTTCTATTTTACCTCCTCAATTTAGCATTATGGACAGTGAAAGACCTAATCTAAGGTCTGCACAAAAATATTTTGCTTTCAAATTCATACCGTGATCGTAGCATGCATGGACTCGACTCATATGACTGGGATTTCCATGAAAAAGATAGTGGGCAGAAATTGGTGATCACTGTACATTTCTCTCCCGTTTCCTATTTATATTTCTATTTTACTTCCTTCATTTAGCATTATGGACAGGAAAAGACCTAATCTAAGCTCTGCACAAAAATATTTTGCCTTCAAATTCATACTGTGATCGTAGCCTGCATGGACTCGACTCATATGACTGGGATTTCCATGAAAAAGTTTGTGGGCCGAAAATGGGTGATCACTGTACATTTCTCTTCTGTTTCCTATTTATATTTCTATTTTACCTCCTCTATTTAGCGTTATACACAGGAAAAGACATAATCTAAGCTGTGCATAAAAATATTTTGCCTTCAAATTCATACCGTGATCGTAGCATGCATGGACTCGACTCATATGACTGGGAATTCCATGAAGAAGATTGTGAGCCGAAAATGGTTGTTCACTGTACATTTCTCTTCTGTTTCCTATTTATATTTATATTTTACCTCCTCTATTTAGCATTATGCACAGGGAAAGACCTAATCTAAAATCTGCACAAAAATATTTTGCCTTCAAATTCATACCGTGATCATAGCATGCATGCACTCGACTCATATGACTTAGATTTCCATGAAAAAGATTGTGGGCCGAAAACGGGTGATCACTGTACATTTCTCTCCCGTTTCCTATTTATATTTCTATTTTACTTCCTTCATTTAGCATTATGGATAGGAAAAGACCTAATCTAAGCTCTGCACAAAAATATTTTGCCTTCAAATTCATACCGTGATCGTAGCATGCATGGACTCGACTCATATGACGGGGATTTCCATGGAAAAGTTTGTGGGCCGAAAATGGGTGATCACTGTACAATTCACTTCCTTTTTTTATTTATATTTCTATTTTACCTCCTCAATTTAGCATTATGGACAGGGAAAGACCTAATATAAAATCTGCAAAAAAATATGTTCCATTCAAATTCATAACGAGATCATAGCATGCATGGACTCGACTCATATGACTGGGATTTCCATGAAAAAGATTGTGGGCCGAAAATGGGTGATCACTGTGCATTTCTCTTCTGTTTCCTATTTATATTTATATTTTACCTCCTCAATTTAGCATTATGGACAGGGAAAGGCCTAATCTAATATCTGCACCAAAATATTTTGCCTTCAAATTCATACCGTGATCGTAGCATGCATGGACTCGACTCTTATGACTGGGATTTCCAAGAAACGATAGTGGGCCGAAAATGGGTGTTCACTGTACGTTTCTCTTCTGTTTCCTATTTATATTTTTATTTTACCTCCTCAATTTAGCATTATGGACAGGGAAAGACCTAATCTAAATTCAGCACAAAAATATTTTGCCTTAAATTTTATACTGTGATCGTAGCATACATGGACTCGACTCATATGACTGGGATTTCCATCAAAAAGATTGTGGGCTCAAAATGGGTGATCACTGTACATTTCTCTTCTGTTTCCCATTACTATTTCTATTTTACTTCCTGAATTTAGCATTATGTACAGGGAAAGACCTAATCTAAAATCTGCATAAAAATATTTTGCCTTCAAATTCATACTGTGATCGTAGCATGCATGGACTCGACTCATATGACTGGGATTTCCATGAAATGATTGTGGGCTCAAAATGGGTGGTCACTGTACATTTCTCTTCTGTTTCTCATTAATATTTCTATTTTACTTCCTCAATTTACCATTATGGACAGGGAAAAACCTAATCTAAGTGCTGCAAAAAAATAATTTGCCTTCAAATTCATACCGTGATCGTAGCATGCATGGACTCGACTCATATGACCGGGATTTCCATGAAAAAGATTGTGGGGTCAAAATGTGTGATCACTGTACATTTCTCTTCTGTTTCCCATTACTATTTCTATATTACTTCCTCAATTTAGCATTATGGACATGGAAAGACCTAATCTAAAATCTGCAAAAATATATTTTGCCTTTAAATTAATACCGTGATCGTAGCATGCATGGACTCGACTCATATGACTGGGATTTCCATGAAAAAGACTGTGGGACGAAAATGGGTGATCACTGTACATTTTTCTTCTGTTTCTTATTTATATTTATATTTTACTTCCTCAATTTAGCATTATTGATAGGTTAAGACCTAATCTAAGATCTGCAAAAACATATTTGGCCTTCAAACTCATACCGTGATCGTAGCATGCATGGACTCGACTCATATGACTGGGATTTCGATGAAAAAGATTGTCGGCAGAAAATGGGTGATCACTGTACATTTCTCTTCTGTTTCCTATTTATATTTATATTTTACTTCCTTCATTTAGCATTATGGAGAGGGAAAGACCTAATCTAAGTTCTGCAAAAAAATATTTTGCCTTCAAATTCATACCGCGATCGTAGCATGCATGGACTTGACTCATATGACTGGGATTTCCATGAAAAAGATTGTGGGCAGAAAATGGGTGATCACTGTACATTTCTCTTCTGTTTCCTATTTATATTTCTATTTTACTTCCTTCATTTAGCATTATGGACAGGGAAAGACATAATCTAAGATCTGCAAAAAAATATTTTGCCTTCAAATTCATACCGTGATCGTAGCATGTATGGACTCGACTCATATGACTGGGATTTCCATGAAAAAGATTGTGGGCAGAAAATGGGTGATCACTGTACATTTCTCTTCTGTTTCTTATTTATATTTCTATTTTACTTCCTCAATTTAGCATTATGGACAGGGAAAGACCTAATCTAAGTTCTGCAAAAAAATATTTTGCCTTCAAATTCATACCGTGTTCGTAGCAGGTATGGACTCGACTCACATGACTGGGATTTCCATGAAAAATATTGTGGGCAGAAAATGGGTGATCACTGTACATTCCTCTTCTGTTTCCTATTTATATTTATATATTCTTCATTCATTTAGCATTATTGACAGGGAAGACCTAACCTAAGATCTGCAAAAAAATATTTTGCCTTCAAATTCATACCGTGATCGTAGCATGCATGGATTCGACTTACATGACTGGGATTTCCATGAAAAAGATTGTGGGCAGAAAATGGGTGATCACTGTACATTTCTCTTCTGTTTCCTATTTATATTTATATTTAACTCCTCAATTTAGCATTATGGACAGGGAAAGACCTAATCTAAGCTCTGCAAAAAAATATTTTGCCTTCAAATTCATACCGTGATCGTAGCATGCATGGGCTCGGCTCATATGACTGGGATTTCATGAAAAAGATTGTGGGCAGAAAACGGATGATCACTATACATTTCTCTTCTGTTTCCTATTTATATTTATATTTTACTTCCTTCATTTAGCATTATGGAGAAAAAGACCTAATCTAAGCTCAGCACAAAAATATTTTGCCTTCAAATTCATACCGTGATCGTAGCATGCATGGACTCGACTCATATGACTGGGATTTCCATGAAAATGATTGTGGGCACAAAATGGGTGATCACTGTACATTTCTCTTCTGTTTCCTATTTATATTTATATTTAACTTCTTAATTTAGCATTGTGAACAGGGAAAGACCTAATCTAAGTTCTGCAGAAAAATATTTTGCCTTGAAATTCATACCGTGATCGTAGCATGCATGGACTCGATTCATATGACTAGGATTTCCATGAAAAAGATTGTGGGCACAAAATGGGTGATCACTGTACATTTCTCTTCTGTTTCCTATTTATATTTATATTTAACTTCCTTAATTTAGCATTGTGAACAGGGAAAGACCTAATCTAAGATCTGCAAAAAAATATTTTGCCTTCAAATTCATACCGTGATCGTAGCATGCATGGACTCGATTCATATGACTGGGATTTCCATGAAAAAGATTGTGGGCACAAAATGGGGGATCACTGTACATTTCTCTTCTGTTTCCTATTTATATTTCTATTTAACTTCCTTAATGTAGCATTGTGAACAGGGAAAGACCTAATCTAAGATCTGCAAAAAAATATTTTGCCTTCGAATTCATACCGTGATCGTAGCATGCATGGACTCGATTCATATGACTGGGATTTCCATGAAAAAGATTGTGGGCACAAAATGGTTGATCACTGTACATTTCTCTTCTGTTTCCTATTTATATTTATATTTAACTTCCTTAATTTAGCATTATGGACAGGGAAAGACCTAATCTAAGATCTGCAAAAAAATATTTTACCTTCAAATTCATACCGTGATCGTAGCATGCATGGACTCGATTCATATGACTAGGATTTCCATGAAAAAGATTGTGGGCACAAAATGGGTGATCACTGTACATTTCTCTTCTGTTTCCTATTGATATTTATATTTTACTTCCTTAATTTAGCATTATGGACAGGGAAAGACCTAATCTAAGATCTGTAAAAAAATATTTTGGCTTCAAATTCATACCGTGATCGTAGCATGCATGGACTCGATTCATATGACTGGGATTTCCATGAAAAAGATTGTGGTCACGAAATGGGTGATCACTGTACATTTCTCTTCTCTTTCCTATTTATATTTATATTTTACTTCCTTAATTCAGCATTGTGGACAGGGAAAGACCTAATCTAATATCTGCAAAAAAATATTTTACCTTCAAATTCATACCGTGATCGTAGCATGCATGGACTCGACTCCTATGACTGGGATTTCCATGAAAAACATTGTGGGCACAAAATGGGTGATCACTGTACATTTCTCTTCTGTTTCCTATTTATTTTTATATTTTACTTCCTTAATTTAGCATTATGGACAGGGAAAGACCTAATCTAAGATCTGCAAAAAAATATATTTCCTTCAAATTCATACCGTGATCGTAGCATGCATGGACTCGACTCATATGACTGGGATTTCCATGAGAAAGATTGTGGGCCGAAAATGGGTGATCACTGTACATTTCTCTTCTGTTTCCTATTTATATTTCTATTTTACCTCCTCAATTTAGTATTATGGCCACGGAAAGACCTAAACTAATCTCTGCACAAAAATATTTTGCCTTCAAATTCATACCGTGATCGTAGCATGCATGGACTCGACTCATATGACTGGGATTACCATGAAAAAGATTGTGGGTCGAAAATGGGTGATCACTGTACATTTCTCTTCTGTTTCCTATTTATATTTCTATTTTACCTCCTCAATTTAGGATTATGGCCAGGGAAAGACATAATCTAAGCTCTGCACAAAAATATTTTGCCTTCAAATTCATACCGTGATCGTAGCATGCATGGACTCAACTCATATGACTGGGATTTCCATGAAAAAGATTGTGGGCCAAAAATGGGTGATCACTGTATATTTCTCTTCTGTTTCCTATTACTATTTCTATTTTACTTCCTTAATTTAGCATTATGGACAGGGAAGGACCTAATCAAAATCTGCAAAAAAATATTTTGTCTTCAAATTTGTACCATGATCGTAGCATGCATGGACTCGTCTCATATGACTGGGATTTCCATGAAAAAGATTGTGGGCAGAAAATGGGTGATCACTGTATATTTCTCTTCTGTTTCCTATTGATATTTATATTTTACTTCCTTAATTTAGCATTATGGACAGAGAAATACTTAACCTCACATCTGCAAAAAAATATTTTGCCTTCAAATTTTTTCTTTTTTTGGTTGCTTAGAATAATACTTGCTCCTATATGCTTTCCTTTTCTCTTTGAAGTATTTGTTTCTCTATCCATTTGTCCAGACTCAAATGTCTGTCCAAAAGAATTGGAAATGGTCAAGAGACATGGTGCTAGTCTTTGACCAACCAAGTTTGCTGATCCAGATGAAGTAACTGAACCTGTATTCTCACTAATGGTACCCTAGTGGGTTGACAACTCTAAAACTCTGTAGAATGCAGTGTGTATTATACAATGCACAGGCTGATAGGTTGAGTAGCACTGGCATTGAATTACATTGCCTTTCATTGTATCATTCTCATCATTTTATGTTGCCAGCAGACTCATTCATACATTACATTCGAGGTAACAACAGTTTCATGATGTTTTTTTCCTTCTTTTTTTTTTTGAATAATGTTAACCCTGTGCAAGGCTCAAAAGCCACTCAGTTTATGAGGATATATGGGGAAGATAACTGTTGACTCTAGATTCAAACAGGTTAAGCTTGTTGGGATTGGGTAAGCATTCTCTTGTGAGTCAAATCAACAAAGCAACATTTCATGGCATCTACAGCTAGACTTTTACATATTTTGTATTATGAGATATCTGACAGAGTCCTTTTCCACAAGTGTGGGAGGGTGAAATCATGCAGTGTACTGTTTATTCTAATGGTATTGGCAATTAATTATCACCATTATACTATTCTCACTCCCAAAGAAGGAAACCATCCACTATCCTATCCCAAATGTGTCAGTAATATCACAGTTTTATCTAATGGGTTACTAAGGAGTTTCTTGAATTAATCCAATATCCATGTGACTAATATAAATTAAGTTCTCTCTTATTGATATAGATTTGGTTAAAAGAGAATCCATTTTTCTGATGATGCTATTTCATTTTTTTCACTATTTTATCAAGTTCTTCCCATGCTAATGCTGGGAGTGGCTTCAGACTTTTGAACAATATATATATATATATATATATATATATATATATATATATATATATATATATTACAAGTAGATAAAATTCAATACCCCATAGGATAAAGAGCCATTTTACCCAGAACCAGCTTGTCAACACCAAGAAGTTAGATAAAGAAATGAATCAATGTTTTTGTAAATACGAAGAAAGAGGGGGGAAATTAACAACTAGGAGTAAATGTATTTAAAAAGACAAGCCCATTGTGGGTGAAATGGCTATATATCATATGGGGTATTGAATTTTATCTACAGTAATTCCTATTTGCTTTATAATAAATATATTGAGATCTCTTCTGTGGATCAGTCTTAATATTTCATATTAGGAGGATTCACATGGATTACTTACTATATATATATATATATATATATATATATATATATATATATTTAAAGTATGCTATATTTATGAGCTATAACTGCCTCAGCAAGTTGGCATAGTACTCACCATTGATGGTAACTCCTAAACCGTATTTGTCTGCAAACATTTATTGGTATTTTTTAAATAATCGTGTACATTTACACCAGAATGGAAATTTTCATTACAATTGGTTTCTGGGGCTTAATATGCAAATTTACTGAAAAATGACCCTGGATCTTTACTGACTGAGCATAAAAACACAATAATATTTGACTAATTAATTTAATGAAATTACTTATTATTCAACATTCTAGTATTATCACTTAATAAACATTAAAGAATTTAACACTGAAAAATGATGAGACCTCAAAAAACAGAAACGTGATTCTACAGAAGGATACTGAGGATACCAAGGACTGAATATGTAAGCAACAAGTAAGAATTAAGTTTTAAAGAAAATGGAAACCAGAAGGAAACTTATACTTAACATATGTTGATAGTTGAAATTTCCTTGGCACATAATGAGTAAAGAGGGCTTGGCAAATCTGATACTCGCAAGAAGGCAAGAGGGACAGAGGAAAATAATGTATAACCTATTTAGTAAGCTTGAGTAAATGGAACTAGGTTTAGGAGAAATAAAAAAAAAATGAATTATTAAGAGCTATGAAGGATAGGAAGTTGTGGAAAGCCATGATTGCCTACATCATGAAGAGAGGAAGTCAGCTTTTAAGACATCCATTTTGCTATTAACTTCTTTCAAGGAATCTTTGAGTAGATTGTAACTTATAGCTTTATCATTTATTATTTCAGATCCTTGTTTCCCAGTTGGTGCTTTCATTCACATCAATGTTCCCTGAAAGAAAACAAGGTGTGCCCCACATTAACAGGACAGTAATTTATGGATCATTTTTATATTTAAAAAAATCTTTCTTTTTAAAAGTTAAAGACACCAAGCAATGTAATGTCTAAAAAAAAGAAATTAATGCTTATTTCAGGAGACCTCTGTATTATTTTCCTATTTTCAAATTTCATGATTAATGATTTCCTTATTAAAATTTAAAGTATGCCCCAGAATTTCAGTTATTCTACAAGTGTGTCCTGAATTAAAAAAAAAATGTTTGTGAAATACAAAGAGTTTAGATTGGATTAAAGCTAAAAGTAACAAGACCTCAACAGAATCCAGAGATGGAAATAGGATATGATGGGTCCTGATCTGGCATCTCATCTACTGTCAATTTCTCACAGATGTACCTTTGCTTCCCTCTGTCTTTTCTACAAGTATTTTCACAGCAACTGCTCTGATGAACTACTTTCTCTGGTTCCCAAACTGCATGAATTCAAGCATGCTACTAGGTTGAAATGATTAAATATAGCAGTCTCTTCTACTCGAATAGCTTCTTATCTTGCACTTCCCATCTGTGGAACTCCCTTCCTCTTAGTTGCTTCCCTAATAGCTACAATCTTCAAATATGCATATGTCAATAGACATGTTCTAATGCTTTGTTTCCCGTCTTTCTCTTTCTTCTTTCCTCAAACACACCACTTTACTCTTGCTCTCATTCACTGTACCACCTACGTGCTAGTAGGACTTCCACCTTGCATGGAGTGAAATGCTAAAAAAAACAACAAAAAAACATACCCACCTTACAAGACACCAACATGCAGAGTCACCTGTCACTTTATTTTCTGATTGTATACACCAGCAAACATTTTCATGAAGAGGAGATGAGATGGTCGGATGAGAAAATCAAAACTGAAAATGCCATAAACAAAGGAAATTATTCAATTAATATTCTAGTATTAAAAAATCAAACTGCTGGATACATTCATCAAAATCAATAAATGGAACAGATCAATAGTTATATATGGTATCAGACTATTGATAAATGCAGGGCTAATATCATTCTTCAGTCAAACAAATTGCTAACAAAAATTGATTTCAATTGCTTCATCAATTTAGTTTTTGATTTTGGATTATTTTTATAATTATTTCAATTACATAACTTTGTGTTTAATAAAATTCTAAATGTCAAATTTACCATTTATTTTTCATCTTGTAATTTAAATATGAATGTAATGACTGCTATTTTTTCTGTGACTTTCTTTATTTACAAAGTGTATTCCTTTTCCACAACTGTTCCTAAGTGATTCTGGTAATGCTTTGCAATTGCAAAGACAAGTTTGTCAGATGAACGACTACTTATTTCTCTACATATTTAACTATCCTGCTCAATTTCCCCCTACCCCACCCCATTGGTGGCACTCACAGAAGATCAGACAGGAAGAGTCTGATGCCTTGCTGTATGATTGCTACAAATTCATGGGTATAAATTGGATGCTAAAAATAAATGGTTATTATTCAGAGAAAAATAGATATTTTTTTTTTAGTGATGTGTATATAGTCCAAAAGGATATTAATATGCATACAAAATTTGATTAACCAATGATTAGCTGAGACAGCTTCTCTGTTGACCAATCAGAGAACAGAATTATGTAACTTTATCTTATACATGAATGTCCAGGTGCTACAACGTTATCAGCAGAGAAAATAGAATTAAAAAGTCAATTTGGTTCGGTTGTTTTTTTATGAGTCAAATGGCTTGTTTAATATCAAAATCTAAATATTAAAAATTCAAATCATGAAATAAATGTATTTAAATGTATTCACTTTTGAATTATTTATAAATTAAAGAGAATGATTTTATTTCATGGTTAAATTATAATTACGTATCTGCATTTTTGAAACAAATAACCTAACAAAATCAAATAAGAAGTAAAAACTTGTTTCTCTTTTCAATAAATGAAATTAATCATACCAAATTGTTTGTTTTTTTTAAATTTTAAAAATCTTTTTTGACAATCTGTGCCATGTTTTCAATTTTGCTATATGACCCGGAGGATAAATTTTTATTAATTTTACTATAAATATGTATCTTTCATACTTTTTTTTATGAAAATATATTGTTTGTGACCTTATGTATAAAGTACAGCTATACAGGGGAGTTAACCATTTTTACCTATTCTTCTTACATGCCTCAACTTCAAACAGTAACCCTCTACATTGAGTAGCTCTTGAGCCTTGTTTTAGGTGAACAATTAGTTAAAAAAAATAATGTTAACAATAATTCAAATAAATTCAGTTCTTTCTTTAAATTATTTATGGAAGATTAAGCCATTTCATAAATACCAATGAAGGCAGCTAACATTTCTTCAGAAATATCAGTGTACATGTAGCCTGGTTTTTTAAGCTCCATTAAGTACCACATGGTTTATGGTTGAGTTTTCTTTTCATTCAACAGCAAAAACAAATGCCAACTGAATGTTTTATGCAATTTTTGTAACACAAATCAATATTCTTTGCAAAAGTATATTGAGGAATATAAGTGGAAGAGAATTTGCTTTTTTATCAAATGAAGGATTGTCAACAATTAATTTCCAATCCATTTTGTTTAATTCTAATCAGAGACTAACATTCAAAATACTTGTTTTGAAAAGCAAGTCAAATTAAGATGAAACAAAAAGAGGAAAACTAGAATTTTCAATGTTTAATAAAAATTCAATATTAATACTAATACTACTTGATGAAAAAGAATAGAAATTAAATAAGTCAAAATTGACTAATGACTGTCGATGCTTCATCTTATAAAAATTCCAGATAATATTACTACAAATACTAAGAGAGAAAAAAGGCTGACAGAAATATTGTGGAGAAATTAACTGTTGGTCAGACAGCAAAGGAGAAGAGTATTTACCTTGTGTTGTTCAAATGCTTACTAAACAAAAGCTTGTTATTTTCTGTACTATCCCTTTAGAGTTACAGTGGTCACATGACAGGTTTACTATGTGATCCCTGAAGTTGCATAAAAAGAAGGGAAAAATCTTTTTTTTATTGCTAAATTTACCTTCTATATTTATACATCACAGAGAAGTGGCAATATATTTTGCAACTTGAGATAAGTGCTATTGCTCCCCCCTCTCTGCTCAACCTGACTAGTCTCCATTCGTTTTGGGGATTGGGAGCATTTTCTCAACAGTACTAATCAAAAATTAATATTGGTTGACAATATTTTATCTAATAAAGAATAAATCAATATTACCACCACCACTGCTAATACTAATAATAATAGTGGTAAAAATAATCGCAAATATGGCATCAAACATCCAAGGGGAAAATGTAAAAGTTTAATGGTTAAACTGGGTCTTTTGCCAACCACAAAAGTCCCAGAGCAGCAGCTGAACATAGATTTCCTCAAGTAAAAAGGTTGAAAGTAATATCTCACCTGGAGTCTATTCCTTATTTCCATTCCGTATTGTTTACTGCTGTGGTGAAAAGTAACATCAGATATCTATCAAAAATTAATAAAAGATAACATTCCTAAACATAATGCTTGAACTGAAAGTTTGAAACATAAACGGCATCTACTGATTTGCATATTTATGAAAAATTTCAAATGAAAAAGAGCCACTTGGTTAGATGGGCTGTATCAACTATCAACCACCGAGACTCTAAAAGTAATGTTTTTCTCCAAATGTTGTTTTTCATATTCCATAGATGTTAATATCACAAATCAATAGCGATAATGGATCTTTGTTTCTACCAGAAAATATCATCAGATGTTTAACAAGAATAGTGCTAGCACAGTTACTTTAATAGCTTCTGAAGAAATTTAAAATATTTGCTTCATTTATGACTTGTAAAGGATTTTTATAGACGGTTTAAGAGCCATTCGAAGTAGAGGATTACTGAACGGTTGAAGGGTGTTATCACTAACATTTTTTGTCAAGATTTACAAACTATGTTTCATTCAATTTTGCAAACTACCGTAATTCCCCACGTATAATACGACTTCATCCATAATACGCACCCCTAAAATTTTGACTGAAAATGTGGGGAAAATGCTTCTACACACGTAGAATACGCACCCCTTGTTTGGTAATCAAACGGTCTAGGTACCTCCACTTTTTCGCGGGAAAACAGCATAGCGTAATAAAAAAATGCCACAAACTTAACGAAAATAAAGTTTTATCGTCAAAATGCTTATGTTATTATTAAGATGAAAGACCAAAGTATTTTTTAATTATTTTTTGAAATTTTTAAATATTTTCTCAGACGCTCGAAATTTTGGTTAAAGTCTTCTTTTTTTTACGTCATCGCGGTGCTGTTAAAATAACATTGTTTTTTTTTTTTGCGCTTTTTTCCCGTTGAAAACACATTGATTTGGAAATTCTTGTAAAATTAAAGTAATTGTCCGATTTTAATGAAATTTTCGGGACTTATTCACAAATGAATGAAATTATTTTTGAAATATTTCTTTTTAGTAAATTTTGGTAACAAATATTTTTTTTTTAAATATGTTACACCCCATTTACTTTTTTTTTTGTTTAAAGTAAGAGTCATTAGAGATGGTAAATCACCTACTTTTTTTTTTCAACTTTGTGCTAACTGAAAATCTGCTCTGAAGTGAAAAATAATGAATCCAATAAAACTATGATATTACTTAATTAGAAAAGCTTTTAATTGTTTTTGTAAATAAGTAATATTAAGGTCATTATTGCCTGAAGAAATAAATTTTTTTCTGATGAATAATTAAATTTTACAAGAATTTTTTATTTGTTTTACATTTTAATTATAATAATTTATAATAGTTTATAATAGTTTAAAAATCGTGCAAAATGCTGTAGTAGCCTATTTCCTTGTGATAATTAGTAATTAAGTAGAAACAAAATTTACGAGTTCAAAATTGCAAAGTTTAATAAATTTAGTGATTCCATTTTTTTTTCAAATCATTTTTTATGTTGTATTTTTCTACTTAATACGTTCCTTATTTCTATGTACGGTAGACTGAAATTGCCATTATTACAAAAAGAGTTTTGTCCTAATACGTGCTAGCACCGTTACTTGAAGAAATTTAAAATATTTGCTTCATTTATGACTTGTAAAGGATTTTTATAGACGGTTTAAGAGCCATTCGAAGGGTGTTATCACTAACATTTTTGTCAAGATTTACAAACTATGTTTCATTCAATTTTGCAAACTAACGTAATTCCCCACATATAATATAAGTACCTCCACGAGATTGCTAAAAAAAGCATGATGAAAAAGACGCCAAACTTGACGAAAACAAAATTTTATCGTCTAAACGTTTGTTATTATTAAGAAGAAAGATCAAAGTAATTTTGGGGTATTTTTTACATTTTATAATCGTTCCTAGCACGTCCGAAATTTTCGTTAAAAATCTAGTTTTTTTTTTTTTGAGTCAGCAAAATTGACCATTTTTTCCATTTAAAAAAAAAACTAGAAATCTCACTTTGAAATTCTTTTAAATATCAATTATCATTTTTTCAAAACTTATTTTAAAAAATCCGACATTATAATGTTTATTTAAAATATTTTGAACCAAACTTAACTTAGCTTTTGTGTCAAGAAGATGTAATTTGAAAATAAAACAAAGCCGGTCAAACTTTCGCGTCTCTTGACAGGTGATGAATGACATATTTACGAATTCCATGAGGCTAATTTATTCTACGGAAGGAGAAAAGTGAAATAATTTACATTTAAGCGAACAAATTATTTACCTCGTTATTTTAACGAAAATTTTCAGCGGTCTAATTTTTTTTTTGTACTTAGCTTTCACCTTTACGTTTATGATGCTTTATGGAAAGTATATTATAAAGAAATTAAAATAAGACTGTTAAGAGTGACATTAAATTTCATATTTCCTAAGAAATGTGTCTAATTCATTTATAGGTACCTTTCTTATGAAATTTTATCAGAACTGTACATAAAATACTACAATTTTATGTACATTTATTAGCATTCATTTTATTAATTTTGATATTTCATTTATGGAAAAATGTCATAACTGAGATTAATATAAAAATAAGATCATATAAATTTCATAAGATGATACTGATACTTGTAGGTACCCTTTTCAGTTGAAATTGAAAAATAAAATTAACTTCTCCACGCGTGTTCCGCAAAAGTAAAGGCCTTAACAGCGGAGAACAATGCTTAACTCAAATAACGCAACTTAATTATATTCTGGTTGGTCTTCCGTACTTTATAATTACAGCCCGGTTATAAGCACAAAATTACATTTCTTAATTACTGTGGATCTTCTGATTAGTCAAAATGATACAATTTACAACGCGCTAAAAAAGATCTATCTCATAAGGACACTTAGGAAAATCGATGGGGCTTTTAACTAATTTTATAATATTTTAATGTAAATCTATTATAACTAATAACTTTTAACTAATTTTATAATATTTAAATGTAAAATCTATTATCATTAAAGAAATAAATAATTGTATTAAAAATTCATTTTTCATCGAAAAAATTTTTTTGCTTACAGGATTTATTGTCCATATTCATAAAAACAACTAAAAGAAATAAAAGCATTTGAAATTAAATAATATCTTTGTTTTATTGGGTTTTGTATGTTACAATTCAGAGCTGATTTTCAGGTACGTTGGCTCCAATTAAAAACAAAAAAAGACATGCTTTGCATTCCTCAAAGCCCTGTGCTTTTAATTTTTGTAATCACTAAACCCGATGCGATCGAATTTCTAGCGTTTTCATAAAATTAGTTGGTGGAGGGGGTAATAAATATTTAAAAAAAATATTTCTACCATGACCTTAATAAGAAAAACATTTATAATAATTTCGATCATCTGTGAATAGTTCCTGAAAGTTTCATTAACATCCGACAATTATTTCTATTTTTGCACGATTTTTCAAATTAATGTGTGTCATACCAAAAAAACGTGCTAAAAATTGTCTGTTATTTACTAGTTCCGCTGATACAAACAGAAACAAAGTTTTTTAATCAAAATTTAGTATGTTCTAAAAAGAAGGAAACATTTTTAAAAAAAAAACAAAAAACTTTGGTCTTTCCTCTTAATAACATAAGCATTTAGACAATAAAATTTTGTTTTCGGCAAGATTGGCGTCTTTTTCATCAAGCTATGCTCTTTTTTTTAGCGATTTCGTGGAGGTACATAGTATAATACGACTTCATCCATAATACGCACCCCTAAAATTTTGGCTGAAAATGTGGGGAAAATGCTTCTACAAACGTAGAATACGCACCCCTTGTTTGGTAATCAAACCCCATATACTCTACCTCCCCAATTTCATTACGGCCAGCGTTTCCTACTCTTATTAACAAAATGGTTTTAAACATAGAATAATATTCTGATTTAGTTTTATAATAATTCTTATTTTATTTTACATTTCTAAGTATTCTTAGGTACATATGATAGTATTTAACATCCTTATGCGGTCGCAATCGCCGAATGTTTTTGTCAAATTGACGTCTGTTTGTGGTGAATAGTCATTTCGTAACTAAAATCAACCTATGAAAACGCAAATTTTAAAGATTCTTTTTGTTGCTGCGCATAATACGGACTCCTAATTTTGCTTAATTTTTTTTAGAAAAAAATGCGTATTATACATGGGGGAAATTTGAATAAATTGCTTTCTTTGGAAAAACCCTCTTTGTCAAAAACCCTACTTTGTGGTTATATAATTTCTCTAATTTTAGGACTTCATGGCAAACAATTTTTAACAGCGACGAATAAAAAATTCAACGCTGTTAATAACAAGAGGAACTAGATGATCAAATGTCTATGAAGTGTATTTAAAGTTTCAATTTTAAACAGTAATATTCAAAATTTAAAGAAAGGAAAAGAAGTTCGGTTACCTTTCGTAGTTGAAATTAAGTCTTTTTTCTGATCTCTCTTTTACTTGTTTTGATTTCTTCGTCTTCTCTTTTCTCAGCAAATAAAAACACCAGTTGAGGTTTGTTTTTGGTTTGATTTTTTCGGGTTTTTTTTTTGTTTTTGTTTTTTTAGTGGGGAGAGAGGGGGGGTGGCTTATGACGAGTGACAAAGATTCCCCCGGCAACTCAAAAAGTTTTAACGAGAGAGGAAAAGTCTTGTCTTTTATACAGCTTCTATGGATGATCTTATTTCAGTCAACAGGGGTGACATTTGCACTAAGTCAGTAAGAGCTGACATCGCTAGCTCGTTAACTGAATGCTGTAAGTTCAATCCTTGCGCTAGGCAGTACATTTTATTATTTTTCTCTTCAACATCACATTCTATAATATTTCAAAATAAACAACATGTTCAGCAAGACATCAATTTTCTAAATTTCCTTTTACCATTATGAAAAGTCCATTTGAATTTCAAACTTTTAGACATTAATACATCGGAGTTACCATGTAAAAAAAAACAACTAATTAACTAATGTTTGTTATTTACTCCGAATTGTTATTTACTACAACAAATAATTTTATTTTTAAAATTTGCTGTTTTTCATCTGTTTAAAATAAATAATTCGGTACTGGCAGTTTTCACAGAATCTACATTTTTTTTATTTATTTAGATAATTCTGTAGAACTTTTTCGGTTCCGCTTGACGTTAGTAGTGTAGTAATGGCAGGCGAGAACAATTGTTTTGAAGAAATATGAAATAAGTTCGTTAACTAATAATATCAGTCCTAAAATATAGAAATTTATAACAAAAATAATATTTCTAAATTATTTAAACCCGCTTCTAAAAAAGGAGCTTATTCTTAGAAACCCAAATTCTTACATTTACTTTACGTAGATGACCCCTTCATACTCTGGTCAACCCAGGAAGAAGTCCAATTTCTCCTGAACCAAGTGAACTCAATAAGATCATCGAAACAGTTCCCAGTGGACAGAAAAAACGACATCAAACTCGCAAACTGCACTAATATCTCGAACAGAGCATAGCTTCAAGACATCTCTATACCGCAAGCCAACATTCACCGACCTATACCTCAACTTCAACTCCTAACAGGCATACAGTGTAAAGAAAGGAGTTGTCCCCTGCTTACAACATCGAGCAAAAGTCATAAGTGGTGATTCAGAGACATATGACCAAGAAATGGTCAGTAGAAGCAGTACTCTACAACGTAACAACTAATCTAGGTACATGACAGCAGCTCCTACAAACTGGGATAGAAGGATACAAGAGGATAACTATATTCAGAAAACAGCTTCGGTCAACTTATGTGAAGGGATTATCGGAAAAAAAATACAAAAGATCTGAGATCTATATAACATCTGGACGACCTTCAAAAGTTTTTGAAAACTTCGCAGACACGTCTTTCGGTTAAGAAATAGAGGAGAACTTGATTGAGGACTATGTGTTCACCATCCCCTGCAGTTTTGGTAAGAAAGGAAAAACGGGCTGCTCCCTTAAGACTGCAAGAACATCGTAAAACCATAACACGAGGGGAAATAGAAAAATCAGGCGGAGCTGACCACATATGAAGGAAAAAGTGAGATCACCGCCCCTTGTTGTTTTACTTTTAAATGTAATTTTTTATCACAACATTTGTTGAAGCATGCGGCCCCCCAAAAAGTTTGGGAACCACTGCTCTAGCGGAACAAAACTTGTTAACAAAAAAGGAAAGGCCAGATAAACAGAATAAAGAAATATATATAAATATATATATATATATATATAACAATCAAGAATGATCTTAAACTGCAAATCACCACCATACCAATTTATTTTTTAATAACTTACCAACTTACCAGATACATTTTTGGTTTCCTTATTTTTATCAGATAGAAAAGAATGAAAGAATCTTTCTTGTTGGCCGTATTCAATATATATATATATATATATATATATATATATATATACATACATACATATATATATATTATATTGTTCGGGCTGTTGTCCTGATCTTTATTGCTATATTCACGAGGTTTCGGACGTTGTACGCTCGGGCCTTCTTCAGGTGATATACGCTAGAATTTCGAGCCAAACCACTTATTTAATCCATGGGGATATATTGTTCTAATTCCACGTGTCATGAGTTGGGATATTAATTCGCAAGCCTCCAAGTTTGTTTTTATTTATTTATTTATTTTTCCTCTTTTGGATCCCTTAACCAACACTTTTATCCACACACAGGTGCCCTTAGAGACTTCAGAGAATTAATTTTGCGGACTTATAAACGTAATTGTACAATAAATACATACGCACACACACATATATATATATTAGGTTGGTGCAAAAATAATTTCGTTTTCTAACATATGTTACTATGTGAGAAAACGAAATTATTTTTGCACCAACCAATATATATATATATATATATATATATATATATATATATATATATATATATATATATATATATTACCAGAGCGCATATACAATTTTGTTATTGTTGTTTTTCACCAGCTCTCTGTATTACTGGTTCCCATATTTCATTCATGTCTATGCTTGGCCGAGATTTTTGTAGTCTGGCGCTGATTCCTTAAGTTTTTTGTATTTTCACTAATGTTCTCTATTATATCAAGTTAATCCCACAGAGGCAGGGATCTCCCTCTTCCCTTCATATATGATCAGCCATGCCTGATCTTCTTATTTTCCCTCGTGTTATGTCCTGACGGTGTTCCTGTAGTCTTATCTTCAGGCGACGGCCTGTTTGTCCTTCATATTTCTTGCCACAATTCCACGGGATGATGTTACGCACAGTCCTTAATCTTGTTCTCCTTTATAGGTGGTCTTACTCGAAAGAGTTGTTTACGTAGTGTTGAACCACACCGGAAGGTTGCTCTAATGATATACAGACCACAGATCCTTTATACCTTTCCCAATAAACCATTTACATAGGGTGGGAAGACCGAGATTGGTTTCTGAGTGTTGTTATCATTTTGTACACTTCTTTCCCAGTTTATGGGGGATTTTTTCATCTACCCAAGGTAGTTATTACACTTTAGGCTACTGTTTATACTGACCATTTCTTGTTCATATGTCTCTGGATCGCCACATGACTTTTACTCGATATTGTAGGTTACTTTGTTGGGGGTCGAAGTTGAGGTATAGCTCGGTGAATGTTGGCTTGCGATAAAGGGATATCTTGAACCCAGGTTCTGATAAAGATATTAGTACATCCATCAATGCTAGTCTTTTTTGTTGATTTCTCTCTCCATTGTAAATTATATCAATGCATTTTTAGTCCACATGGCCAGCAGTATCTCTCTTGTCGACCTCTCTGCCTCCGAGCGAGAGAAACCCAGACGAGACTATGCCAAACGGCAAAGTATCGTCTAGGGAAGCAGACAACTTCCCGACCCCGAGTATGCAAGGTCTACGAGTAATTTTTGCCCAAACATACCCTCTCGGAGAGTCCCATGTTAAAAACCGACCTTGCACCACATCACACCTCGTGGTCGTGGTGGTGGTGGTGGTGGTGGTGGTGGGGGGGGGGTCTCGGATAAATGTCGAAGCAGTCGAATCGATCAGAGGATGGGTTTTCCCGTTGGAGGAGATGCTGCTGTAGTATCTATTCCGTGCTGGTGACTGTCCTCTCCCCACTGCCTGGACAGAATCCTCGAACTTGTTCCGTAAAATCTGTTCTGTAGTGGTGGGATAACCGACTATAACTAGCTCAGACCAGTTTTATCTAGTGGCCCGAGTGTTGACACACAAGTCCCCACGTTAAAACAAACTGACCTTGTGTCACATTTTGATTCAGTGGTGAGTCAAACGTAAATGCCCACAGGACTCTTAGAGTTTGTCGACCTTTCTATCTTCGGGCAGAATAGAACCTACGCCGAAGAGATAGAGAGCAACCCAAGCCCGTGTATAAGGGGTCTATGAGTAATTTTTACCCGAGCCTATGGGTTCGGAAAACTCCATGTAAAAAAGGCCTTGAGCTGCATATATATATATATATATATATATATATATATATATATATTCTATTTTTGTAAATTTTTTAATAAAAATATTTTGTTTTAAATATATTTTTTCATAAAATAGTAAATGATAAATATCACATTGTAATTGGATCATATACTTTTATATTCTTATAAATAAACATTACTGAGTGAGTAGAAAGTGTATTCATTAATCGTGGCGTCAAAGGAATAACAGCTCTTTTGACCTCCCAGCAGACACCATCTTGATTCAGGGCAGCACTACTTCTTGAAGTAGGCCTCCGTGTCGAGTCTGATGTTCTTTTCTTATCAGAACAATCAGAGTTAATTTTTTGAGCTGCTGTGCCTTTGTAATCACAATTAGATTCATCCAACTCTTTCGGAATCCTCTGCACTGTCTTCAGATTGACATCTAAACACCATGAAATGTTCGTACTGAAGCTTCTGGTGCAAATGCCAAGCAATACATATTTCTGGCTGAGTGGATTGCGTCATGGTGCTCTTTTTCTCACTGGAAGTAGCCCTCATTAACATCGGGGAAAGCTAAAACAATATGCGAGTCCTTACGAAGTTGGTTCTTTATGTACGGTGCACCGGAGGAGATATCGTCGGACGGAAGAACGCAATTTGACTCCCAAAAATACAATTCGTTCCTTAAGGATTAGGGAATAAAAAAAAAATACATATCATCAGTACATTACCCTCAAAGTAATGGACGAGAGCAGAAGTGGTGATATTACCCGTCGTAGATATGCCAGACTACCAGACATCACAACCGCTTACATCGATGACGAACCACCATACACCGCACTGAAAAGTATGGAAATAGACGAGCCGGGATGCGACGACAGGGTCTTGGACAAAATGGAAGTGGACGGAAGACAACCCACAATCGTATAACTGCCAACAAATCAGGGTCTACGGCGTAGTACAAAGGTATCACAACCACCTAGATTATTAACCCAACAAATGCGAGGACCGGCACATGATTACCCGTCCTATGAACACAATTCATAGGCCTTGTGGTCATGGGAGGGGGAGCATGTCGGGAAGAGAGGCCCACCGAAAAGATGAAATGAATAAAGTGATCACTGGTAAGAAAACCGGTGAAGGAAAAACAATGTAAATACCAAACAAGCAGCACTTACGAACATTCTGTTTGAACGACCGTCAAGAGAACAATACTCATGCTACATAGCTTTAATGGTGGCATGACCCACATGTACTCGCGTCCAGGGCTCCATTTCCTTTGGCCAGAAGTGAATTTTAGTTTGCCTAAATTTCTTTATTTCTGCACACTTTGGGTTTTTTTTTTACCATGTTCTTCCACCCTCTTGAATAGCCTGGCCACCATGCTTACAATGTTAAACACATATGCGTAACCAATATACTTCCATGTATATCGTTGTGCACGGCTTTAATTAATTCTTTTCTCGGAGACTGTGGAGGTACTAGGATATCTTCATTACACATAATTTCTTTTTCTATCGTTGTGTCTTGATTCTTTAAAAGGTCTCTCGGTCATACAGCAATTCTTCCATGTATTTCTCTTTATTTCTACCCATAATTCTATTCAACACTGGTCCCTGTCTATTTCCCAGCCTAAGCCCTTTTAAGGATAATACATCCATTTCTATCTAGTACAAAAAACTATCCGCAATATTTCCGATTACTTCAATATTTTTACTCCCAAACTTTAACCAAGATAATGCATCAACATACGGAATAGTATTTCCTTTAATATATACAATGTCAAAGTCAAACGACATCAGCCTAATCGTCCATATTAATATCCTTGCAGATTTGACATTTGGGAACTCTTTTCTGGTGTTGAATATAAATTCCAAAGGCTTATGATCAGATTTCAATAGAAATGTCCTACCCAGCAAAAAAAAAAAAAAAAAAAAAAAAAAATCTAGCTCTTTCTTTGCTCCACACAATCGCTATTTCCTCCTCCTTGTCAATATTTAAATAATTCGCCTCCGTCAATGTTAGTTTTCCGGATAAGTACATTACAAGGTAATAACCCCATGTGACAACATTGCGGCTATAGCACAGTCACTGACATCAGTAGTTAACGTCAATTTTTTCGCCGAGTCCAAAATTTTAACAACTCCTTTGTTTACGAGTGTTTTATTTTTTAATTTCTCGAAAGCAACCTCCTGTCTTTTTGTCCATTGAAATTCGGTATTCTTCTTCCTTATTTTGTTAAATCGTTCCACTATATCGCGGTAGATATCTGTTATAGAAATTGGTTAATCACAAAAAAGATTCTGACTCTTATTTCTGGGTGCAGCTCTCTCTCAAATCTTACGAGTTTATCATCCAGCAATATACCATCTTTGGATATTTGATATCCTAAGTATGATTTTCCCAATTAAACTTGCATTTATCACGATTAATTGTCATACAGTCCTATTTAATTTTCTCAAACTTGCCCCGTTTTACTGTTTAGCGCTTCTTTTCTGCAAGCACCAATGCCAATATTGTCCTCATATACAATTATATTTTTAATCACCTCTAAAACATTTTCGATCGTTTTTTTGATTTTGTGTTTTAAATTTTTAACTCCAAACGTCCTTCTGTTTAATCCAATAATATGTTCATTTTGGTGACTTCTTGAAACTTGCTATCAATTGTTATCTGATTATATGCTGACTTGAAGTTAACTTTAGCAAATTATTTAATACCAGCAAACTCATGGTACGTTATTTCAGTGTTTGGCAGTGGCAATGAATCAGAACAGTTTTGGTGATTCACGCCAATCTTATAATTGCCACAAATTCTTAAATCTTCATTGTACTTGCATATCAGCACAGTGGATGAATCCTAACTGCTACCATCCTGGCTGACTTTTTCTAATATTCCTTGTTCCAACACATTTTCAGCTTAGTAACAACCAAGGGTAACATATGAGCATGAACTTTTCGGGCTTGAAAATACATTGGTTGATTGCTTTCTTTAAGCCGAATTCTCGTCTGTATCACTTTAATAATCCAGTATCCGCTTCTAGAATTCATGGAACTTATCAGCTTCGATGTATCCACTCTTCAATACCTAAAAGACCGTGAATTTTGATGTTTTCCACCCCTCAAAAAATACCCTTTGGTATGACAGGGAAGATATTACGGAATAAAAAAAGAGAAAGAGACTTAAAAAGAAAGAAAAAAAAACATAAAAAATTTAGTGCCTTTGATTTATTTTAAAAAAATTATCACATGTAGACACCATCCCTTCTTCCGACAGATTCCAAGGATTATGTCTGAAAATAATGTATCAATTTATATTTTCAAAAATATTCCTTTTTCAAGTCCGAACTTCTTTTTCTAAAGAGGGAAATAATTTTACCTTGCAAGATCAGCGTAGACAGATAACTCATTTTTAAGACTTTCTTTTAATCTCTCATCTCTGGATATGATTAAAAATTAGAAAAGTTTTATACACAACAATTAAATAAAATCCTTGCTGATAACTTTTATTTCGATTTTAATTTTTGCAAGTAGGTAAAAATGAAGCATAATAAAAGATCTTAAATAATTTGTAAAAAAGGAAATAATCTCATTAGAGTCCAATTTGGGCCACAATTCCATTTATTATCTTTTTGAAGAATGCACAACTCCAAAGTATCTATTGTATCTGAACTATGTCTGGTTTTACAGGTCCTGAACTGGCATCTCCGTATTCAGAAATGATAAGCTAAGCTCCCTATGCAATAATGGATCTGAAATGTTTTTAAAGTCATTATAATTGCACATTTAAAGAAGATAAAAAATATTTGATTGCTATTTCAACTTTTCACATCATAAACGTTTAATTCATTTCAAATTTGTTTTCGTTTTCTTGACGTTCAACTGATGTTTTAAAAATACAAACGAAAAACTAACGTATTTAAACTTATTGTTTTAAATATACATTTCTGACATGCTTTAAGTTTGGGCATCAAATATCTCGGAATTTTGTTTACTGTCTAAGCCTAAGAATAACTTATCCTTGATGACTGGCATCACATCACGTACATTTGAGTAGCGAAATTAAACCTCCTTTAACTTTTACAATTTAAAAAAGCATTGAAACTTATCCATCTAATCACGCAAGGGTTATTTAATGGAAACAGTTGTTACCTGCCTTCCGCCAGACAACTTGGCTAGGTTCAAAGACCTTGTTGGTATCCAGATAATTTGAACTCCGGATTACCTGATACATATTGCTGATCTCGATCTTCTTAATAAACACGTCAGTCAGATATGTGCCATGCATGATACACGTTTAGGCGATCATGTACCTATCGATACATGACTGATGAGGCAAATTTTTTTCTCGCAGTAGGTTGCCATTTCTTTCTGCAGTAGATCAGATGCCATCCAAGGCTATAGAACCCGGTCTGTACTGATATTTACCCATAGCTTGGGAAGAAAAAGTGCATTCATAACTTTCGCAAGGGAATTAACACGTAAGCGAATGTAATGGATTCAACCGGGAATTCGAGCTCGGTCCTCCGATTCAGTTAAGTGCCATGTGCGATACACTTTTAGGCGATCATGTATCTTTCGATACATGACTGATGAGGCATATTTTTTTTCTCGCAGTAGGTTGCCATTTCTTTTTGCAGTAGACCAGATGCCATCCAGGAATATAGAACCCGGTCTGTACTGCTATTTAACCATAGATGGTGAGAAGAAGAGGATTCATATCTTTTCCAAGGGAATTCGAACTTGGCTCCAAGCCGCTATCAAATACTTCACCGTGCCTCTTGACTTATTACCAATATGACTGTTTCATTATTTAATTTTTCTTTTCCTTTCATTTTCCGATTTTTATTTCAGAAAAAGTTCTATAAAATTATTTTAAATAGAATTTTTGATGTCGCAGGAAATGAAACCAAAAAAAAAATTATCTTTATTAACTGAAATGAAATTTTGATACTTTAAATCAGGTGAACAAGTATTGGTACGGTCAGATTTTATTATCAAAGTCAATGTTTTCTCCTCGAAATTCGTGTTAACCAACCAATGTTGGTAAGTTTCGGCATATGAATTTCAGTCTATGTAAAATGAACATTCTTTCATATCAACATATTTAATTAATAATTAATTAAATAAAGGTAAAAATAAATAAACAAAAATAAATAAATAAAGGGAAAAATAGATTACTTTACTTTCCTGGTTTTATCCGAAATAAATACTGCAGTCTGCATAGTTCTTAGACATTTTCCAAATAAATCAATCTCTAGATAGAAGGATAAAGAGCATCACGAAAATATCTATAATTAAATGGAACGGTGTATGATCCAAGAAAATAGATTTCTTCTCCTAATTATAGACTGGAATTTTTTTTAAAATCCTCCTGACCAATAAGTTTCAAAGATTTGATTTTAATCGAATATGTGGATGCGTGTCAGAATTTAAAATTATCAAGAATCTATTTCAAGATGAATTTGTCCCATGTTTTGCTTAGATTATGAAAAATATATAAATAGAAAATACTAAAGTTAAGAAAAGCTTACTACTGAAATGTTGTGCAGTTGTTCTGACACATTAACAAAAGTAAAAGAAATGTTGAAACTTTCAGCGCAATAGCAAACATGTTGGTTTTGATAAACTGTAAGACTGAACACACATTAAATGATTTTTGTAAAAAGGAATTTGAAAATTGCAAATCTATGGTGCGATATGTTTCAGGTAGTGAAAGAATGGACTAAAACTTAGCCTGCCTCCACTTTGTTTAATAATTGGAAGGGGTTGACTTCCTCACAGCCACAGTACTGAAGATAACTTGATGACTTTTAGGTATCTGACCAATTTGGTTCGACACAAGAATTTTCTTTATCAGAACAAGAGTTTAATATATATACACTTTATATGCCTACCTTCTATATGAAGTGAAATGTTTGGGCCCAAAATGAAAGACGTAATACAGTGGCAATAAGAAAGTTCACATCTATTCAGTTTTAAACTATGTATTAACAAAAACGTATTTTCCATATACAAGTAAATTGTTTGAAAACGAAAGATGTGCTACAAATCAGGCAACTGATAAATTAACGCAATTTGAAAACTTAATTTGTGCACTATATATTGTTGAAACATAATAAAATATCGAACGGTTTAAATATTCGTAATCATTTAAAATACATTGTATAATAATTGTTGAAACTAAAATAATTTTCACTCACCATTTACGATATTCCGACACAGAAATCTTTTATCGGTAAACTCTAATATTCCTTCTTAGGTGGTACTTCAAAGAGCTAATGAGTGTAACAAAGAAAATAACATGAACCAGCAAAGAACCTCCCGTCAAGAGTTGAGTTTTTACGCGTGGATATTAGCGAATTGAAGCCAAGTGTGATTTTTTAAAATCTTTGTTAGTGGTTTGAACTTTTTACCCCTCCCATCTTTTTTTTTTTTAGTTTTGTTTTCCGCTTCAAGCCGCATACCATTTTTTTCTATTTGACTTACTTTTTAATTTTTTAGTCAAATTCTAATTTTCACCCTCCTCCCACTTTAGTTTCTGGCTTTTTTAAGCAGAACTTTCATTTTTTGGTTTGTCTTATTTTCTTTTTCTTATTCTTTTTGCGTTTTTACGTGTGACTTGTTTTTTGGCATAGCCAAGCTTTGTTGAATTTTATTTGGTTTCTTGGCCCGTTTTTCTTGAGTTTTGTTGTAATGCAAATTAAAGAAAAGAAAATTACATTAACAGCACTAAGGTCGTGCTGCTAATGAGGGACTCTGAAAAATCACCGCCGGTAAAGAAACGGACCGGGCTGAAAACGCGCCAAAGAAAAGCCGCACCCTGTTTTTCTTGCGAGTTTTAGTACGTCGATTAGGGGTGGAGAGTTGCCAGCAATAATGGCAAATCCAACGCCGATAAGATCTCCAACGGACGCACAGGAATAATTGATTTCCCGTACAACTAACCATTAGTATGGGTTGCTTGCCAGAATTGAACATGTAACAGCAAGTCCATTTTTTCTCAGACATACCGCTACCTTATAGATTTTTATTGACTTATAAACCTAATGTTTGTTGGCATGGTCTGTTCTAAGAAAAATGTAACATAGCCGCGAGTCTGGCACGATCCTACAATCAGAGATTTCGTGGGTAGAGATCTTACCACTGAACCATTATCGCCGCCTTACAAATTCTTACCTAATAATTGAACTTGAAGTGGGGACTCTTTGGAATTGAAACCGCAAACTATGAGTCTGATTAACTTCGCCTCGGAACATGTTAATCCTCATTTCAACTTTGACATTCACTAGGAAATTATTTCTAAATAGAATGATGAAAATTCATATTTGTTTCAAAGGTTTATTTATTCTTAAGACTTTTTAAACCAGCCAACCAAAGTCTCGAAGTTTTATTATTGTTATGTAATTATTTTGAATTTAACTTCGACGTGTCGAAATATTCCCGCCGCTTCTGGGGTCTGGGGTTAATTTTTTTTAAGGATATAGTTTATATGGTTAACTGGTTATTGCACTTCTTTATTTTGAACATGGCCCGTTTAGACCGTTACAAAGTTAAAGTTATCATTTCTAATCGAATAGTAAGGATTACATGGGTCATTTATTGATTTATTAGCTAGCAGGTTTGAAAAGGCGGGTACAAAAAAGACTGATGACGTGCGGACAGGGGCGAATTCGACATGATCTTCTGTACTTGGCCCTATCAAACCAAATCCTTGGAGAAATGGAAGGACTGAGACATTCCGCACAATTTAATACCAATTTTGAAGAGATTTCATCCACTGTAAAAAAATTACAAAGAAGTGAATTCTGAGCGATCCCCCAGTTTTGGACCGCAAGAAATTCCAACAAATTCACTAGCACAAGGTACCTCATTTTCGAATGTCACTCCTTCCCTACACAAGAGACTGAAATAATTCATTGACTCAAGGATTAAGCAGGAAATTCTGCAGAAACTGATATCAATTTCATAAGGATTCCCTGGAGAGGAAAAGTTCAAATGCGATCTCATCGAGAAAACTGCTTTTCCGACACCGTAATTTGTCAACGGGCACAGCAGCGACACGGTCGAAGCTGAACTTTGCCCTATAAAACCAAATGGAAAAATCATTCTAGACATGGATGGACTGAGAAATTCCGCACAATTTAATACCAATTTTGAAGAGATTTCAGTTAATGTAAAAAAGTCCTAAAGAAGTGAAAGGTGAGTGATCTCTCAGTTTCGGTCTGCATGAAAATTCCAACAAATTCACTAGCACAAGGGCCTGTATAGTCGAAGGTTACTCCCTCCCTACACAAGCGACTGAAATAATTCTTTAACACATGGATTCAGCAGGAAATTCCTCACAATTTGATACCTATTTCATGAAGATCGCCTAGAGAGGACAAAGTTAGAGGCTTCCATTATTACTAGGGCCTAAAACTGCAATGTTCGATGTCTGATTTAAGGCATATGTCTTGCACGAAAAGGACTGCAATTGCTTTTTTCTTTTCTTATGCATCAAACTGTATCGGAATCAATAATAAAATGTGCACAAATAAGAAATTTTCGAAATTGGCATTTTTGAGGATTCTATTACTTGTATGGTCTTAAAGTGCAATGTTCGATGTCTGATTTATGCCATGTTTCTTGCACAAACAGGACTGGAATTGCTTTTTTCTTTTTTTATTCATCAAACTGTATAGGAATCAATAACAAAATGTGTACAAAAAAACATTTTGGAAATTGATATTTTTGTGGCTTCTATTACAACTACGGCCTAAAACTGCAATGTTCGATGTCAGATTTAAGGCATTTTTCTTGCACGAAAATGACTGCAATTGATTTTTTTTATGCATCAAACTGTATAGGATTCAATAATAAAATGTGTACAAATAAGAAATTTTGGTATTTGGCATTTTTGAGGCTTCTATTACTACTATGCGTAAAACTGAAATGTTCGATGTCAGATTTAAGGGATATGTCTTGCACGAAAAGGACTGCAATTACTTATTTATTTTCTCATGAATCAAACTGTATAGGAATCAATAAAAAAATGTGTACAATTAATAAATTTTGGAAATTGGCATTTTTGAGTCTTCTATTACTACTAGGGCCTAAAACTGCAATGTTCAATGTCTGATTTTAGGCATATGTCTTGCACGAAAAGGACTGCAATTGCTTTTCTCTTTTCTTATGCATCAAACTGTATAGGAATCAGTAATAAAATGTGTACAAATAAGAAATTGGCATTTTTGAGGCTTCTATTACTACTAGGGCCTTAAACTGCAATGTTCGATGACTGATTTAAGGCATTTGTCTTGCAGGAAATGGACTGTAATTGCTTTTTTCTTTTCCCATGCATCAAATTGTATAGGAATCAATAATAAAATGTGAAGAAATAAGAAATGTTGGAAATTGGCATTTTTGAGGCTCCTATTACTACTAGAGCCTAAAACTGCAATGTTCGATATCTGGTTTAAGGCATATATCTTGCACGAAAAGGACTGCAATTGCTTTTTTCTATTCTTATGCATCAAACTGTATAGGAATCAATAATACAATGTGAAGAATTAAGAATTGTTGGAAATTGGCATTTTTGAGGCTTCAATTACTACTAGGGCCTAAAACTGCAATGTTCGATATCTGATTTAAGCCATATGTCTTGCAGGAAAAGGACAGCTTTTGCTTTTTTCTTTTCTTATGCATCAAACTGTATCGGAATCAATAATAAAATGTGTACACATACAACATTTTGGAAATTGGCATTTCTGAGCCTTCTATTACTTCTAGGGACTAAAACTGCAATGTTCGATATCTAATTTAAGGCATATGTTTTGCACGGAAAGGACTACAATTGCTTTTTTCTTTTCTTATGCATCAAACTGTATAGGAATAAATAATAAAATGTGTACAAATAAGAAATTTTGGAAATTAGCATTTTTGAGGCTACTATTACTACTAGGGCCTAAAACTGCAATGTTCAATGTCAGATTTAAGGCATATATCTTGCACGGAAAGGACAGCAATTGCTTTTTTCTTTTCTAATTCATCAAACTGTATAGGAATCAATAATAAAATGTGTACAAACAAAAAATCTTGGAAATTGGCATTTCTGAAGCTTCTAGGGCCTAAAACTGCATTGTTCGAAGTCTTAAAAAGATTTAATTCATATGTCTAGCACGAAAAGGAATGCAATTGCTTTTTTCTTTTCTCATGCATCAAACTCTATAGGAATGAATAGTAAAATGTGTACAAATAAAAAAAATTGGAAATTGGCATTTTAAGGCTTCTATTACAATTTATAAAGCACTGAATTGGGAGAGGCCCCCCAGTTTTGGTCCGCATGAAAATTCCAACAAATTCACTAACGCTAGGTCCCGAATTGTCGAAGGTCACTCCCTCCCCATACAAGCGACTGAAATAATTCTTTGACCGATGGAGTCAGCAGGAAATTCCCCAAAATCTGACATCTATCTCATGAGGATCCCCTAGAGAGGAAAAAGTTGAAATGCGATCTCCTCGAGCAAACCGCTTTTCGGACACCGTAAATTGCCAACGGTGACAGCAGCGACATGGTCGAAACTGCATTTTCCCGCCTAAAAGCGAATTAAAAATGCTTGTAGCCATGCACAGAGTGAGAGATTCCGCACAATTTACTCCCAATTTTGAAGAGATTTCATCTACTGGAAAAAAGTTATAAAGAAGTTAAATGTGAGTGATCCTCCTGTTTTGGTCTGCCTGAAATTTCCAATAAATTCACTAACACAAGGCCCCGTATCATTGAAGGTCACTTTCTCCCCACACAAGTGACTGAAATAATTCTTTGACCCATGGAGTAAGCAGGAAATTCCACACAATGATATCTATTTCATGAGGATTCCCTAGAGAGGACAAAGTGGAAATGTGATCTCATCGAGCCAACCTTAAATTGCCAACGTTCACAGCAGCGACATTGTCGAAGGTGCACGTTTCCCTATAAATCCGAATTAAATATCCTTGTATAAGTGGATGTATTGATAAATTTCCTACAATACTAATTTTTTAAATATTTCATTTAATGGAAAAAAATTAAAAAGAATTGAAACTTTACTGATCCCCCAGGTTTGGGACGTATTAAAATTCTATCAAATCCCTTATCAGAAGTCCTATTCAAATGCCTGAAAAAAATTTTTTTCAACATGGATTAAGCAAGTAATTCCCTAACATTTGATATCAATTTGATAACTATTCTATAGACGCGGAAAAGTTGAAATACGGAGTCATCAATCAAACCGGTTTTTGGATGTCGTAAATTTTCAAAGAATGCACCAAAGACATGGTTGCACCTCCAGTTTGCTCTATTCAACAAAATGTATAATCTTTGTAGACATGGATTAATTAATAAATATCCTACAATTTAATACTAATTTTTAAATTATTTCATTCAATGTAAAAATATAAAAAGTGAAATATGACTGATCCACCACTTTTGGGCTGTACTAAAAATTCCCACAAATCCCCTAACAAGTTGCCACTTCATCCAATCCCACGTTGTCCTTATTCAACTGACTGAAAAAATTTTTTAACCCTGGTTTAAGGAAAATATCCATCACATTTGATATCAATTTTATAAGTATTCTATAGAAACGAAAAAGTGGTATTCCAGATTCATCGAGCAAAGCGTTTTTTGTATGCCTTTAATTTTCAAAGTACACGACAGAAATCATATGACTGGGATTTGCATGAAAAAGATTGTGGGCAGAAAATGGGTGATCACTGTATATTTCTCTTCTGTTTCCTATTTTACTTCCTCAATTTAGCATTATGGATCAGGAAAGACCAAATCTAAGATCTGCAAAAAAAAATATATTGCCTTCAAATTCATACCGTGATCGTAGCATGCATGGATTCGACTCATATGACTGGGATTTCCATGAAAAAGATTGTGGGCAGGAAATGGGTGATCACTGTACATTTCTCTTCTGTTTCCTATTTATATTTATATTTTACTTTGTTAATTTACCATTATGGACCAGGAAAGACCTAATCTAAGATCTGCAAAAAAATATTTTCCCTTCAAATTCATACCGTGATCGTAGCATGCATGGACTCGACTCGTATGACTGGGATTTCCATGAAAAAGATTGTGTGCAGAAAATGGGTGATTACTGTACATTTCTCTTCTGTTTCCTATTTATATTTATATTTTACTTCCTCAATTTAGCATTATGGAGAGGGAAAGACCTAATCTAAGATCTGCAAAAAAATATTTTGCCTTCAAATTCATACCGTGATCGTAGCATGCATGGACTCGACTCATATGACTGGGATTTCCATGAAAAAGATTGTGGGCAGAAAATGGGTGAACACTGTACATTTCTCTTCTGTTTCCTATTTATATTTCTGTTTTACTTCCTTAATTTATCGTTATGGACAGGGAAAGACCTAACCTAAGATCTGCAAAAAATATTTTGCCTTCAAATTCATACCGTGATCGTAGCATGCATGGACTCAACTCATATGACTGGGATTTCCATGAAAAAGATTGTATGCAGAAAATGGGTGATCACTGTACATTTTTCTGTGGTTTCCTATTTATATTTATATTTTACTTACTTAATTTAGCATTATGGACAGGGAAAGACCTAATCGAAGATCTGCAAAAAATATTTTGCCTTCAAAATCATACCGTGATCGCAGGATACATGGACTCGACTCATATGACTGGGATTTCCATGAAAAAGATAGTGGGCAGAAAATGGGTGATCACTGTACATTTCTCTTCTGTTTCCTATTTATATTTATATTTTACTTCCTCAATTTAGCATTATGGACAGGGAATGAACTAATCTAAGATCTGCAAAAAAATATTTTGCCTTCAAATTCATACCGTGATCATAGAATGCATGGACTCGACTCATATGACTGGGATTTCCACGAAAAAGATTGTGGGCCGAAAATGGATGATCACTGTACATATCACTTCTGTTTCCTATTGATATTTCTATTTTAACTCCTCAATTTAGCATTATGGACAGGGAAAGACCTAATCTAAAATCTGCACAAAAATATTTTGTCTTCAAATTCCTACCGTGATCGTAGCATGCATTGACTCGACTCATATGACTGGGATTTCCATGAAAAAGATTGTGGGCCGAAAATGGGTGATCACTGTACATTTCTCTTCTGTTTCCTATTTATATTTATATTTTACCTCCTTAATTTAGCATTATGGACAGGGAAAGACCTAATGTAAAATCTGCAAAAACAAATATTGCCTTCAAATTCATACCGTGAGCGTAGCATGCATGAACTCGACTCATATGACTGGGATTTCCATGAAAAAGATGGTGGCCAGAAAATGGGTGATCAGTGTACATTTCTCTACTGTTTCCTGTTTATATTTCTATTTTACTTCCTCAATTTAGCATTATGGACAGCGAAAGACCTAATCTAAAATCTGCAAAAAAATATTTTGCCTTCAAATTCATACCGTGATCGTAGCATGCATAAACTCGACTCATATGACTGGGATTTCCATGAAAAAGATGGTGGCCAGAAAATGGGTGATCAGTGTACATTTCTCTTCTGTTTCCTATTTATATTTATATTTTACTTCCTCAATTTAGCACTATGGACAGGGAAAGACCTAATCTAAGATATGCAAAAAATCTTTTGCTTTCAAATTCATACCGTGATCGTAGCATGCATGGACTCGACTCATATGAATGGGATTTCCATGAAAAAGATTGTGGGCCGAAAATGGTTGATCACTGTACATTTCTCTTCTGTTTCCTATTTATATTTATATTTTACCTCCTCAATTTAGCATTATGGACAGGGAATGAACTAATCTAAGATCTGCAAAAAAATATTTTGCCTTCAAATTCATACCGTGATCGTAGAATGCATGGACTCGACTCATATGACTGGGATTTCCACGAAAAAGATTGTGGGCCGAAAATGGATGATCACTGTACATATCACTTCTGTTTCCTATTGATATTTCTATTTTAACTCCTCAATTTAGCATTATGGACAGGGAAAGACCTAATCTAAAATCTGCACAAAAATATTTTGTCTTCAAATTCCTACCGTGATCGTAGCATGCATTGAATCGACTCATATGACTGGGATTTCCATGAAAAAGATTGTGGGCCGAAAATGGGTGATCACTGTACATTTCTCTTCTGTTTCCTATTTATATTTATATTTTACCTCCTTAATTTAGCATTATGGACAGGGAAAGACCTAATGTAAAATCTGCAAAAACAAATATTGCCTTCAAATTCATACCGTGAGCGTAGCATGCATGAACTCGACTCATATGACTGGGATTTCCATGAAAAAGATGGTGGCCAGAAAATGGGTGATCAGTGTACATTTCTCTACTGTTTCCTGTTTATATTTCTATTTTACTTCCTCAATTTAGCATTATGGACAGGGAAAGACCTAATCGAAGTTCTGCAAAAAAATATTTTGCCTTCAAATTCATACCGTGATCGTAGCATGCATAAACTCGACTCATATGACTGGGATTTCCATGAAAAAGATGGTGGCCAGAAAATGGATGATCAGTGTACATTTCTCTTCTGTTTCCTATTTATATTTATATTTTACTTCCTCAATTTAGCACTATGGACAGGGAAAGACCTAATCTAAGATCTGCAAAAAATCTTTTGCTTTCAAATTCATACCGTGATCGTAGCATGCATGGACTCGACTCATATGAATGGGATTTCCATGAAAAAGATTGTGGGCCGAAAATGGTTGATCACTGTACATTTCTCTTCTGTTTCCTATTTATATTTATATTTTACCTCCTCAATTTAGCATTATGGACAGGGAAAGACATAATCTAAACTCTGCACAAAAATATTTTGCCTTCAAATTCTTACCGTGATCGTAGCATGCATGGACTCGACTCATATGACTGGGATTTCCCCGAAAAATATTGTGGGCAGAAAATGGGTGATCACTGTACATTTCTCTTCTGTTTCCTATTAATATTTCTATTTTACTTCCTCAATTTAGCATTATGGACAGGGAAAGATCTAATCTAAGATCTGCAAAAAATATTTTGCCTTCAAATTCATACCGTGATCGTAGCAGGCATGGACTCGACTCATATGACTGGGATTTCCATGAAAAAGATTGTGGGCAGAAAATGGGTGATCACTGTACATTTCTCTTCTGTTTCCTATTTATATTTATATTTTACTTCCTCAATTTAGCATTATGGACAGGGAAAGACCTAATCTAAGATATGCAAACAAATATTTTGCCTTCAAATTCATACCGTGATCGTAGCATGCATGGACTCGACTCATATGACTGGGATTTCAATGAAAAATATTGTCGGCAACAAATTGGTGATCACTGTACATTTCTCTTCTGTTTCCTATTTATATTTTTATTTTACCGCCTCAATTTAGCATTATGGACAGGGAAAGACCTAATCTAAAATCTGCACAAAAATATTTTGCTTTCAAATTGTCACCCTGATCGTAGCATGCATGGCCTCGACTCATATGACTGGGATTTCCATGAAAAAGATTGTGGGCCGAAAATTGGTGATCACTGTACATTTCTCTTCTGTTTCCTATTCATATTTCAATTTTAGCTCCTCAATTTAGCATTATGGACAGGGAAAGACCTAATCTAAAATCTGAAGAAAAATATTTTGCTTTCAAGTTCATACCGTGATCGTAGCATGCATGGACTCGACTCATATGACTGGGATTTCCATGAAAAAGATTGTGGGCCGAAATTGGGTGATCACTGTACATTTCTCTTCTGTTTCCTATTTATATTTATATTTTACCTCCTCAATTTAGCATTATGGACAGGGAAAGACCTAATCTAAAATCTGCACAAAAATATTTTGATTTCAAATTCATACCGTGATCGTAGCATGCATGGACTCGACTCATATGACTGGGATTTCCATGAAAAAGATTGTGGGCCGAAAATGGGTGATCACTGTACATTTCTCTTCTTTTTCCTATTTATATTTCTATTTTATTTCTTCAATTTAACATTATGGACAGGGAAAGACCTAATCTAAGATCTGCACGAAAATATTTTGCCTTCAAATTCAGACCGTGATCGTAGCATGCATGGACTTGACTCCTATGAATGGGATTTCCATGAAAAAGATTGTGGGCCGAAAATGGGGGATCACTGTACATTTCTCTTCTGTTTCCTATTTATATTTCTATTTTACCTCCTCAATTTAGCATTATGGACAGGGAAAGACCTAATCTAAGCTCTGCACAAAAATATTTTCCCTTCAAATTCATACCGTGATTGTAGCATGCATGGACTCGACTCATATGACTGGGACTGCCATGAAAAAGATTGTGGGCCGAAAATGGGTGATCACTGTACATTTCTCTTCTGTTTCCTATTTATATTTCTATTTTACTTCTTCAATTTAGCATTATGGACAGGGAAAGACCAAATCTAAGATCTGCAAAAAAATATTTTGCCTTCAAATTCATACCGTGATCGTAGCATGCATGGACTCGACTCATATGACTGGGATTTCCATGAAAAAGATTGTGGGCCGAAAATGGCTGATCACTGTACATTTCTCTTCTGTTTCCTATTTATATTTATATTTTACCTCCTCAATTTAGCATTATGGACAGGGAAAGACCTAATCTAAGATCTGCAAAAATATATTTTGCCTTCAAATTCATACCGTGATCGTAGCATGCATGGACTCGACGCAAATGACTGGGATTTCCATGAAAAAGATTGTTGGCCGAAAATGGGTGATCACTGTACATTTCTCTTCTGTTTCCTATTTATATTTCTATTTTACCTCCTCAATTTAGCATTATGGACAGGGAAATACCTAATCTAAGTTCTGCACAAAAATATTTTGCCTTCAAATTCATACCGTGATCGTAGCATGCATGGACTCGACTCATATGACTGGGATTTCCATGAAAAGATTGTGGGTCGAAAATGGGTGATCACTGTACATTTCTCTTCTGTTTCCTATTTATATTTATATTTTACCGCCTCAATTAACATTATGGACAGGTAAATCTACTCTAAGCTCAGCACAAATATATTTTGCCTTCAAATTCATACCGTGATCGTAGCAGGCATGGACTCGACTCATCTCTCTGGGATTTCCATGAAATACATTGTGGGCCGAAAATGAGTGATCACTGTACATTTCTCTTCTGTTTCCTACTTATATTTCTATTTTACCTCCTCAATTTAGCATTATGGACAGGGAAAGACCTAATCTAAAATCTGCACAAAAATATTTTGCTTTCAAATTGTCACCCTGATCGTAGCATGCATGGACTCGACTCATATGACTGGGATTTCCATGAAAAAGATTGTGGGCCGAAAATGGCTGATCACTGTACATATCTCTTCTGTTTCCTATTTATATTTATATTTTACTTCCTCAATTTAGCATTATGGACAGGGAAAGACCTAATCTAAAATCTGCCCAAAAATATTTTGCTTTCAAATTCATACCGTGATCGTAGCATGCATGGACTCGACGCATATGACTGGGATTTCCATGAAAAAGATTGTGGGCCGAAAATGGGTGATCACTGTACATTTCTCTTCTGTTTCCTATTTATATTTCTATTTTACTTCTTAAATTTAGCATTATGGACAGGGAAATACCAAATCTAAGATCTGCAAAAAAGTATTTTGCCTTCAAATTCATACCGTGATCGTAGCATGCATTGACACGACTCATATGACTGGGATTTCCGAGAAAAAGATTGTGGACCGAAAATGGGTGATCACTGTACATGTCTCTTCTGTTTACTATTTATATTTATATTTTACCTCCTCAATTTAGCATTATGGACAGGGAAAGACCAAATCTAAGCTCTGGACAAAAATATTTTGCCTTCAAATTCATACCGTGATCGTAGCATGCATGGACTCGACTCATATGACTGGGATTTCCATGAAAAAGATTGTGGACCGAAAACGGGTGATCACTGTACATTTCTCTTCTGTGTCCTATTTATATTTATATTTTACCTCCTCAATTTAGCATTATGGACAGGGAAAGATCAAATCTAATATCTGCAAAAAAATATTTTGCCTTCGAATTCAAACCGTGATCGTAGCATGCATGAACTCGACTCATATGACTGGGATTTCCATGAAAAAGATTGTGGGCCGAAAATGGTGATCACTGTACATTTCTCTTCTGTATTCTATTTATATTTCTATTTTACCTCCTCAATTTAGCATTATGGCCAGGGAAAGACCTAATCTAAGCTCTGCACAAAAATATTTTTCCTTCAAATTCATACCGTGATCGTAGCATTCATGGACACGACTCATATGACTGGGATTTCCATGAAAAAATTGTGGGCAGAAAATGGGTGATCACTGTACATTTCTCTTCGGTTTCCTATTTATATTTATATTTTACCTCCTAAATTTAGCATTATGGACAGGTAAAGAACTAATCTAAAATCTGCACAAAAATATTTTGCCTTCAAATTCATACCGTGATCGTAGCATGTATAGACTCGAGTCATATGACTAGAATTTCCATGAAAAAGATTGTGGGCACAAAATGGGTGATCACTGTACATTTCTCTTCTGTATCCTATTTCATTTTCTAATTTACTTCCTTAATTTATCATTATGGACAGGGAAAGACCTAATCTAAGATCTGCAAAAAAATATTTAGCCTTGAAATTCATACCGTGATCGTAGCATGCATGGACTCGACTCATATGACTGGGATTTCCATGAAGAAGATTGTGGGCGCAAAATGGGTGATCACTGTACATTTCTCTTCTGTTTCCTATTTCATTTTCTAATTTACTTCCTTAATTTATCATTATGGACAGGGAAAGACCTAATCTAAGATCTGCAAAAAAATATTTAGCCTTGAAATTTATACCGTGATCGTAGCATGCATTGTCTCGACTCATATGACTGGGATTTCCATGAAGAAGATTGTGGGCGCAAAATGGGTGATCACTGTACATTTCTCTTCTGTTTCCTATTTATATTTCTATTTTACTTCCTTAATTTATCATTATGGTCAGGGAAAGACCTAATCTAAGATCTGCAAAAAAATATTTAGCCTTGAAATTCATACCGTGATCGTAGCATTCATGGACTCGACTCATATGACTGGGATTTCCATGAAGAAGATTGTGGGCGCAAAATGGGTGATCACTGTACATTTCTCTTCTGTTTCCTATTTCATTTTCTAATTTACTTCCTTAATTTATCATTATGGACAGGGAAAGACCTAATCTAAGATCTGCAAAAAAATATTTAGCCTTGAAATTCATACCGTGATCGTAGCATGCATGGACTCGACTCATATGACTGGGATTTCCATGAAGAAAATTGTGGGCGCAAAATGGGTGATCACTGTACATTTCTCTTCTGTTTCCTATTTCATTTTCTAATTTACTTCCTTAATTTATCATTATGCACAGGGAAAGACCTAATCTAAGATCTGCAAAAAAATATTTAGCCTTGAAATTCATACCGTGATCGTAGCATGCATGGACTCGTCTCATATGACTGGGATTTCCATGAAAAAGATTGTGGGTAGAAAATAGGTGATCACTGTACATTTCTCTTCTGTTTCCCATTACTATTTCTATTTTACTTCCTCAATTTAGCATTATGGACAGGGAAAGACCAAATCTAAGATCTCCAAAAAAATATGTTGCCTTTTTCGTGATCGTAGCATGCATGGACTCGACTCATATGACTGGGATTTCTATGAAAAATATGGTGGGCACAAAATGGATGATTACTGTACATTTCTCTTCAGTTTCCTATTTATATTTCTATTTACTCCTTAATTTGGCATTATTATCTAAGATATGCAATAAAATATTTTGCGTTCAAATTTATACCGTGATCGTAGCATGCATGGACTCGACTCATATGACTGGGATTTCCATGAAAAAGATTGTGGGCAGAAAATGGGTGATCACTGTACATTTCTCATGTGTTTCCTATTTATATTTATATTTTACCTTCTCAATTTAGCATTATGGACAGGGAAAGACCTAATCTAAGTTCTGCAAAAAAATATTTTGCCTTCAAATTCATACCGTGATCGTAGCATGCATGGACTCGACTCATATGACTGGGATTTCCATGAAAAGATCGTGGGCAGAAAATGGTTGATCACTGTACATTTCTCTTCTGTTTCCTATTTATATTTATATTTTACTTACTTCATTTAGCATTATGGACAGGGAAAGACCTAATCTAAGCTCTGCAAAAAAATATTTTGCCTTGAAATTAATACCGTGACCGTAGCATGCATGGACTCGACTCATATGACTGGGATTTCCATGAAAAAGATTGTGGGCAGAAAATGGGTGGTCACTGTATATTTCTCTTCTGTTTCCTATTTATATTTTACTTCCTCAATTTAGCATTATGGACAGGGAAAGACTTAATCTAATATCTGCCAAAAAACATTTGGCCTTCAAATTCATACCGTGATCATAGCATGCATGGACTCGTCTCGTATGACTGGGATTTCCATGAAAAAGATTAAGGGCAGAAATGGGTGATCACTGTACATTTCTCTTCTGTTTCCTATTTATATTTCTATTTTACTTCCTTAATTTAGCATTATTGACAGGGAAAGACCTAATCTAAGATCTGCAAAAACATATTTTGCCTTCAAATTCATACCCTGATTCTAGCATGCATGGACTCGACTCATATGACTGGGATTTCCATGAAAAAGATTGTGTGCAGAAAATGGGTGATCACTGTACATTTCTCTTCTGTTTCCTATTTATATTTATATTTTACTTCCTTCATTTAATATTATGGACAGGGAAAGACCTAATCTAAGCTCTGCAAAAATATATTTTGCCTTCAAATTCATAGTGTGATCGTAGCATGTATGGACTCGACACATATAATTGCGATTTCCATGAAAAAGTTGTGGGCAGAAAATGGGTGATCACTGTACATTTCTCTTCTGTTTCCTATTTATATTTATATTTTACTTCCTTCATTTAGCATTATGGACAGGGAAAGACCTAATCTAAGCTCTGCAAAAAAATATTTTGCCTTGAACTTCATACGGTGATCGTTGCATGCATGGACTCGACTCATATGACTCGGATTTCCATGAAAAAGATTGTGGGCAGAAAATGTGTGATCACTGTGCATTTCTCTTCGGTTTCCTATTTATATTTATATTTTACTTCCTTCATTTAGCATTATGGACAGGGAAAGACCTAATCTAAGCTCTGGAAAAAAACATTTTGCCTTCAAATCCATACCGTGATGGTAGCATGCATGGACAGGACTCATATGAGTGGGATTTCCATAAAAAAGATTGTGGGCAGAAAATGGGTGATCACTGTACATTTCTCTTCTGTTTCCTATTTATATTTATATTTTACTTCCTCAATTTAGGATTACGGACAGTGAAAGACCTAATCTAAGATCTGCAAAAAAATATTTTGCCTTCAAATTCATACCGTGATCGTAGCATGCATGGACTCGACATATGACTGGGATTTCCATGAAAAAGATAGTGGGCCGAAAATGGGTCATCACTGTACATTTCTCTTCTGTTTCCTATTTATATTTATATTTTACTTTCTCAATTTAGCATTATGGACAGTGAAAAACCTAATCTAAGATCTGCAAAAAAATATTTTGCCTTCAAATTCATACCGTGATCATAACATGCATGGACTCGACTCATATGACTGGGATTTCCATGAAAAAGATTGTGGGTGGAAAATGGGTGATCACTGTACATTTCTTTTCCGTTTCTCATTTATATTTCTAATTACTTCCTTCATTTAGCATTATGGACCGGGAAAGACCTAATCTAAGTTCTGCAAAAAAATATTTTCCCTTCAAATTGATACCGTGATCGTAGCAGGTATGGAATTGACTCATATGACTGGGATTTCCATGAAAAAATTGTGGGCCGAAAATGGTTGATCACTGTACATTTCTCTTCTGTTTCCTATTTATATTTATATTTTACCTCCTCAATTTAGCATTATGGACAGGGAAAGACATAATCTAATCTCTGCAAAAAAATATTTTGCCTTTAAATTCATACCGTGATCGTAGCATGTATGTACTCGACTCATATGACTGGGATTTCCATGAAAAAGATTGTGGGCAGAAAATGGGTGATCACTGTACATTTCTCATGTGTTTCCTATTTATATTTATATTTTACCTTCTCAATTTAGCATTATGGACAGGGAAAGACCTAATCTAAGTTCTGCAAAAAAATATTTTGCCTTCAAATTCATACCGTGATCGTAGCATGCTTGGACTCGACTCATATGACTGGGATTTCCATGAAAAGATCGTGGGCAGAAAATGGGTGATCACTGTACATTTCTCTTCTGTTTCCTATTTATATTTATATTTTACTTCCTTCATTTAGCATTATGGACAGGGAAAGAACTAATCTACAATCTGCACAAAAATATTTTGCCTTCAAATTCATACCGTGATCGTAGCATGCATGGACTCGACTCATATGACGGGGATTTCCATGAAAAAGATTGTGGGCCGAAAATGGGTGATCACTGTACATTTTTCTTGTTTCCTACTTATGTTTATATTTTACCTCCTCAATTTAGCCTTATGGACAGGGAAAGACCTAATCTAAGATCTGCACAAAAATATTTTGCCTTCCAATTCATACCGTGATTGTAGCATGCATGGACTCTACTCATATGACTGGGATTTCCATGAAAAAGATTGTTGGCCGAAAATACGTGATCACTGTACATTTCTATTCTGTTTCCTATTTATATTTCAATTTTACCTCTTCAATTTAGCATTATGGAGAGTGAAAGACCTAATCTAAAATCTGCACAAAAATGTTTTGCTTTTAAATTCATACCGTGATCGTAGCATGCATGGAATCGACTCATATGACTGGGATTTCCATGAAAAAGATTGTGGGCCGAAAATGCGTGATCACTGTACATTTCTATTCTGATTCCTATTTATATTTCAATTTTACCTCCTCAATTTAGCATTATGGAGAGGGAAAGACCTAACCTAAAATTTGCAAAAAAATATTTTGCTTTCAAATTCATACCGTGATCGTAGCATGCATGGACTCGACTCATATGACTGGGATTTCCATGAAAAAGATTATGGGCTAAAAATGGGTGATCACTGTACATTTCTCTTCTGTTTCCTATTTATATTTCTATTTTACCTCCTCAATTTAGCATTATGGACAGGGAAAGACCTAATCTAAGCTCTGCACAAAAATATTTTGCCTTCAAATTCATACCGTGATCGTAGCATGAATGAACTCGACTCATATGACTTGGATTTCCATGAAAGATTTTGTGGGCAGAAAATGGGTGATCACTGTACATTTCTCTCCCGTTTCCTATTTATATTTCTATTTTACTTCCTTCATTTAGCATTATGGACAGGGAAAGACCTAATCTAAGATCTGCACAAAAATATATTGCCTTCAAATTCATACCGTGATCGTAGCATGCATGGACTCGACTCATATGACTGGGATTTCCATGAAAAAGATTGTGGGCCGAAAATGGGGGATCACTGTACATTTCTCTTCTGTTTCCTATTTATATTTCTATTTTACCTCCTCAATTTAGCATTATGGACAGAGAAAAACCAAATCTAAGTTCTGCAAAAAAATATTTTGCCTTCAAATTCATACCGTGATCGTAGCATGCATGGACTCGAATCATATGACTGGGATTTCCATGAAAAAGATTGTGGGGCGAAAATGGGTGATCACTGTACATTTCTCTTCTGTTTCCTATTTATATTTATATTTTACCTCCTCAATTTAGCATTATAGACAGGGAAAGACCTAATCTAAGATCTGCACAAAAATATTTTGCCTTCAAATTCATACCGTGATCGTAGCATGCATGGACTCGATTCATATGCCTGAGATTTCCATGAAAAAGATTGTGGGCCGAAAATGGGTGACCACTGTACATTTCTCTTCTGTTTCCGTTTTATATTTCTCTTTTACCTCCTCAATTTAGCATTATGGACAGGGAAAGACCTAATCGAAGATCTGCACAAAAATATTTTGCCGTCAAATTCATACCGTGATCGTAGCATGCATGGACACGATTCATATGACTGGGATTTCCATGAAAAAGATTGTGGGCCGAAAATGGGTGATCACTGTACATTTCTCTTCTGTTTCCTATTTATATTTCTATATTACCTCCTCAATTTAGCATTATGGACAGGGAAAGACCTAATCTAAAATCTCCACAAAAATATTTTGCCTTCAAATTCATACCGTGATCGTAGCATGCATGGACTCGACTCATATGACTGGGATTTCCATGAAAAAGATTGTGGGCAGAAAATGGGTGATCACTGTACATTTCTCTTCTGTTTCCAATTTATATTTCTATTTTACCTCTTCAATTTATCAATATGGTCAGGGAAAGACATAATCTAAGTCCTGCACAAAAATATGTTGCCTTCAAATTCATACCGTGATTGTAGCATGCATGGACTCGTCTCATATGACTGGGATTTCCATGAAAAAGATTGTGGGCCGAAAATGGGTGATCACTGTACATTTCTCTTCTGTTTCCTATTTATATTTCTATTTTACCTCCTCAATTTATCATTATGGACAGGGAAAGACCTAATCTAAGATCTGCACAAAAATATTTTGCTTTCAAATTCATACCGTGATCGTAGCATGCATGGACTCGACTCATATGACTGGGATTTCCATGAAAAAGATTGTGGGCCGAAAATGGGTGATCACTGTACATTTCTCTTCTGTTTCTTACTTATATTTCTTTTTTACCTCCTCAATTTAGCATTATGGACAGGGAAAGACCTAATCGAAGATCTGCACAAAAATATTTTGCCTTCAAATTCATGCCTTGATCGTAGCACGCATGGAATCGATTCATATGACTGGGATTTCCATGAAAAAGATTGTGGGCCGAAAATGGGTGATCACTGTACATTTCTCTTCTGTTTCCTATTTATATTTCAATTTTACCTCCTCAATTTAGCATTATGGACAGGGAAAGATCTAATCTAAGATCTGCAAAAAAATATTTTGCATTCAAATTCATACCGTGATCGTAGCATGCATGGACTCGACTCATATGACTGGGATTTCCATGAAAAAGATTGTGGGCCGAAAATGGGTGATCACTCTACATTTCTCTTCTGTTTGCTTTTAATATTTCTCTTTTACCCCCTCAATTTAGCATTATGAACAGGGAAAGACGTAATCGAAGGTCTGCACAAAAATATTTTGATTTCAAATTCATACCGTGATCGTAGCATGCATGGACTCGACTCATATGACTGGGATTTCCATGAAAAAGATTGTGGGCCGAAAATGGGTGATCACTGTACATTTCTCTTCTGTTTCCTATTTATATTTCTATTTTACCTCCTCAATTTAGCATTATGGACAGGGAAAGACCTAATCGAAGATCTGCACAAAAATATTTTGCCTTCAAATTCATGCCGTGATCGTAGCATGCATGGACTCGACTCATATGACTGGGATTTCCATGAAAAAGATTGTGGTGCGAAAATTGGTGATCACTGTACATTTCTCTTCTGTTTCGTATTTATATTTCTATTTTACCTCCTCAATTTAGCATTATGGGCAGGGAAAGACCTAATCTAAAATCTGCACAATAATATTTTGCCTTCAAATTCATACCGTGATCGTAGCATGCATGGACTCGACTCATATGACTGGGATTTCCATGAAAAAGATTGTGGGCCGAAAATGGGTGGTCACTTTACATTTCTCTTCTGTTTCATAGTTATATTTCTATTTTACCTCCTCAATTTAGCATTATGGACAGGGAATGACCTAATCTAAGATCTGCACAAAAATATTTTGCCTTCAAATTCATACCGTGATCGTAGGATGCATGGACTCGACTCATATGACTGGGATTTCCATGAAAAAGATTGTGGGCCGAAAATGGGTGTCACTGTACATTTCTCTTCTGTTTCCTATTTATATTACTATTTTACCTCCTCAATTTAGCATTATGGACAGGGAAAGACCTAATCTAAGATCTGCAAAAAAATATTTTGCTTTCAAATTCATACCGTGATGGTAGCATGCATCGACTCGACTCATATGACTGGGATTTCCATGAAAAAGATTGTGGGCCGAAAATGGGTGATCACTGTACATTTCTCTTCTGTTTCCTATTTATATTTCTATATTACCTCCTCAATTTAGCATTATGGACAGGGAAAGACCTAATCTAAAATCTCCACAAAAATATTTTGCCTTCAAATTCATACCGTGATCATTGCATGCATGGACTCGACTCATATGACTGGGATTTCCATGAAAAAGATAGTGGGCCGAAAATGGGTGATCACTGTACATTTCTCTTCTGTTTCCTATGTATATTTCTATTGTACCTTTTCAATTTAGCATTATGGACAGGGAAAGACCAAATCTAAGATCTGCACAAAAATATTTTGCCTTCAAATTCATACCGTGATCGTAGCATGCATGGACTCGACTCATATGACTGGGATTTCCATGAAAAAGATTGTGGGCCGAAAATGGGTGATCACTGTACATTTCTCTTCTGTTTCATATTTATATTTCTATATTAACTCCTCAATTTAGCTTTATGGACAGGGAATGTCCTAATCTAAGATCTGCACAAAAATATTTTGCCTTCAAATTCATACCGTGATCGTAGCATGCATGGACTCGACTCATATGACTGGGATTTGCATGAAAAAGATTGTGGGCCGAAAATGGGTGATCACTGTACATTTCGCTTCTGTTTCCTATTCATATTTATATTTTACTTCCTCAATTTAGCATTATGGACAGGGAAAGACCTAATCTAAAATCTGCACAAAAATATTTTACTTTCAAATTCATACTCTGATCGTAGCATACATGGACTCGACTCATGACTGGGATTTCCATGAAAAAGATTGTGGGCCGAAAATGGGTGATCACTGTACATTTCTCTTCTGTTTCCTATTGATATTTCTATTTTACCTCCTCAATTTAGCATTATGGACACGGAAAGACCCAATCTAAAATCTGCACAAAAATATTTTGCTTTCAAATTCATACTGTGATCGTAGCATGCATGGACTCGACTCATATGACTGGGATTTCCATGAAAAAGATTGTGGGCCGAAAATGAGTGATCACTGTATATTTCTCTTCTGTTTCCTATTTATATTTATATTTTGCCCCCTCAATTTAGCATTATGGACAGGGAAAGACCTAATCTAATCTCTGCACAAAAATATTTTGCCTTCAAATTCATACCGGGATCGTAGCATGCATGGACACGACTCATATGACTGGGATTTCCATGAAAAAGATTGTGGGCCGAAAATGGGTGATCACTGTACATTTCTCTTCTCTTCCCTATTTATATTTCTATTTTACCTCCTCAATTTAGCATTATGGACAGGGAAAGACCTAATCTAAAATCTGCACAAAAATATTTTGCTTTCAAATTCATACTGTGATCGTAGCATGCATGGACTCGACTCATATGACTGGGATTTCCATGAAAAAGATTGTGGGCCGAAAATGGATGATCACTGTACATTTCTCTTCTGTTTCCTATTTATATTTCTATTTTACCTCCTCAATTTAGCATTATGGACAGGGAAAGACCTAATCTAAAATCTGCACAAAAATATTTTGCCTTCAAATTCATACCGTGATCGTAGAATGCATGGACTCGATTCAGATGACTGGGATTTCCATGAAAAAGATTGTGGGCCGAAAATGGGTGATCACTGTACATTTCTCTTCTGTTTCCTATTTATATTTCTATTTTACTTCCTCAATTTAGTATTATGGACAGGGAAAGACCTAATCTAAAATCTGCATAAAACATTTTGCCTTCAAATTTATACCGTGATCGTAGCATGCATGGACTCGACTCATATGACTGGGATTTCCATGAAAAAGATTGCGGGCAGAAAATGGGTGATCACTGTATCTTTCTCTTCTGTTTCCTATGTATATTTGTATTTTACCTCCTCAATTTAGCATTATGGACAGGGAATGACCTAATCTAAAATCTTTAAAAAAATATTTCGCCTTCAAATTCATACCGTGATCGTAGCATGCATGCACTCGACTCATATGACTGGGATTTCTATGAAAAAGATTGTGGGCAGAAAATTGGTGATCACTGTACATTTCTCTTCTGTTTCCTATTAATATTTCTATTTTCTTCCTTCATTTAGCATTATGGACGGGGAAAGACCTAATATAAGCTCTGCAAAAAAATATTTTGCCTTCAAATTCATGCCGTAATCGTAGCATGTATGGACTCGACTCATATGACTGGGATTTCCATGAAAAAGTTTGTGGGCAGAAAATGGGTGATCACTGTACATTACTCTTCTGTTTTCCATTTATATTTCTATTTTACCTTCTCAATTTAGCATTATGGACAGGGAAAGACCTAATCTAAGATCTGCAAAAAATATTTTGCCTTCAAATTCATACCGTGATCGTAGCATGCATGGACTCAATTCATATGACTGGGATTTCCATGAAAAAGATTGTGGGCCGAAAATGGGTGATCACTGTACATTTCTCTTCTGTTTCCTATTTATATTTCTATTTTACCTCCTCAATTTAGCATTATGGAGAGGGAAAGACCTAATCTAAGATCTGCACAAAAATATGTTGCCTTCAAATTCATACCGTGATTTTAGCATGCATGGACTCAACACATATGACTGGGATTTCCATGAAAAAGATTGAGGGCCGAAAATGGGTGATCACTGTACATTTCTCTTCTCTTTCCAATTTATATTTATATTTACCTCCTCAATTTAGCATTATGGACAGGGAAAGACATAATCTAAAATCTGCACTATAATATTTTGCCTTCAAATTCATACCGTGATAGTAGCATGCATGGACTCGACTCATATGACTGGGATTTCCATGAAAAAGATTGTGGGCCGAAAATTGGTGATCACTGTACATTTCTCTTCTGTTTCCTAGTTATATTTCTATTTTACCTCCTCAATTTAGCATTATGGACAGGGAATGACCTAATCTAAGATCTGCACAAAAATATTTTGCCTTCAAATTCATACCGTAATCGTAGAATGCATGGACTCGACTCATATGACTGGGATTTCCCTGAAAAAGATAGTGGGCAGAAAATGGGTGATCACTCTACATTTCTCTTCTGTTTGCTTTTAATATTTCTCTTTTACCCCCTCAATTTAGCATTATGAACAGGGAAAGACGTAATCGAAGGTCTGCACAAAAATATTTTGATTTCAAATTCATACCGTGATCGTAGCATGCATGGACACGATTCATATGACAGGGATTTCCATGAAAAAGATTGTGGGCCGAAATTGGGTTATCACTGTACATTTCTCTTCTGTTTCCTATTTATATTTCTATATTACCTCCTCAATTTAGCATTATGGACTAGGAAAAACCTAATCGAAGATCTGCACAAAAATATTTTGCCTTCAAATTCATGCCGTGATCGTAGCATGCATGGACTCGACTCATATGACTGGGATTTCCATGAAAAAGATTGTGGGCCGAAAATTGGTGATCACTGTACATTTCTCTTCTGTTTCGTATTTATATTTCTATTTTACCTCCTCAATTTAGCATTATGGGCAGGGAAAGACCTAATCTAAAATCTGCACAATAATATTTTGCCTTCAAATTCATACCGTGATCGTAGCATGCATGGACTCGACTCATATGACTGGGATTTCCATGAAAAAGATTGTGGGCCGAAAATGGGTGGTCACTTTACATTTCTCTTCTGTTTCATAGTTATATTTCTATTTTACCTCCTCAATTTAGCATTATGGACAGGGAATGACCTAATCTAAGATCTGCACAAAAATATTTTGCCTTCAAATTCATACCGTGATCGTAGGATGCATGGACTCGACTCATATGACTGGGATTTCCATGAAAAAGATTGTGGGCCGAAAATGGGTGTCACTGTACATTTCTCTTCTGTTTCCTATTTATATTACTATTTTACCTCCTCAATTTAGCATTATGGACAGGGAAAGACCTAATCTAAGATCTGCAAAAAAATATTTTGCTTTCAAATTCATACCGTGATCGTAGCATGCATGGACTCGACTCATATGACTGGGATTTCCATGAAAAAGATTGTGTGCCGAAAATGGGTGATCACTGTACATTTCTCTTCTGTTTCCTATTCATATTTATATTTTGCCTCCTCAATTTAGCATTATGGACAGGGAAAGACCTAATCTAAAATCTGCACTATAATATTTTGCCTTCAAATTCATACCGTGATCGTAGCATGCATGGACTCGACTCATATGACTGGGATTTCCATGAAAAAGATTGTTGGCCGAAAATGGATGATCACTGTACATTTCACTTCTGTTTCCTATTTATATTTCTATTTTACCTCCTCAATTTAGCATTATGGACAGGGAAAGACCAAATCTACGATCTGCACAAAAATATTTTCCTTCAAATTCATACCGTGTTCGTAGCATGCATGGACTCGACTCATATGACTGGGATTTCCCTGAAAAAGATAGTGGGCCGAAAATGGGTGATCACTGTACATTTCTCTTCTGTTTCTTATTTCTATTTCTATTTTACCTCCTCAATTTAGCATTATGGACAGGGAATGACCTAATCTAAGATCTGCACAAAAATATTTTCCTTCAAATTCATACCGTGTTCGTAGCATGCATGGACTCGACTCATATGACTGGGATTTCCATGAAAAAGATTGTGGGCCAAAAATGGGTGATCACTGTACATTTCTCTTCTGTTTCCTATTTATATTTCTATTTTACCTCCTCAATTTAGCATTATGGACAGGGAATGACCTAATCTAAGATCTGCACAAAAATATTTTGCCTTCAAATTCATACCGTGATCGTAGCATGCATGGACTTGACTCATATGACTGGGATTTCCATGAAAAAGTTTGTGGGCCGAAAATGGGTGATCACTGTACATTTCCCTTCTGTTTCCTATTTATATTTCACTTTTACCTCCTCAATTTAGCATTATGGACAGGGAAAGACCAAATCTAAGATCTGCACAAAAATATTTTGCCTTCAAATTCATACCGTGATCGTAGCATGCATGGACTCGACTCATATGACTGGGATTTCCATGAAAAAGATTGTAGGCCGAAAATGGGTGATCACTGTACATTTCTTATCTGTTTCCTATTTATATTTATATTTTACCTCCTCAATTTAGCATTATGGACAGGGAAAGACCTAATCTAAAATCTGCACAAAAATATTTTGCCTTCAAATTCATACCGTGATCGTAGCATGCATGGACTCGACTCATATGACTGGGATTTCCATGAAAAAGATTGTGGGCCGAAAATGGCTGATCACTGTACATTTCTCTTCTGTTTCATATTTATATTTCTATATTAACTCCTCAATTTAGCTTTATGGACAGGGAATGTCCTAATCTAAGATCTGCACAAAAATATTTTGCCTTCAAATTCATACCGTGATCGTAGCATGCATGGACTCGACTCATATGACTGGGATTTGCATGAAAAAGATTGTGGGCCGAAAATGGGTGATCACTGTACATTTCGCTTCTGTTTCCTATTCATATTTATATTTTACTTCCTCAATTTAGCATTATGGACAGGGAAAGACCTAATCTAAAATCTGCACAAAAATATTTTACTTTCAAATTCATACTCTGATCGTAGCATACATGGACTCGACTCATGACTGGGATTTCCATGAAAAAGATTGTGGGCCGAAAATGGGTGATCACTGTACATTTCTCTTCTGTTTCCTATTGATATTTCTATTTTACCTCCTCAATTTAGCATTATGGACACGGAAAGACCCAATCTAAAATCTGCACAAAAATATTTTGCTTTCAAATTCATACTGTGATCGTAGCATGCATGGACTCGACTCATATGACTGGGATTTCCATGAAAAAGATTGTGGGCCGAAAATGAGTGATCACTGTATATTTCTCTTCTGTTTCCTATTTATATTTATATTTTGCCCCCTCAATTTAGCATTATGGACAGGGAAAGACCTAATCTAATCTCTGCACAAAAATATTTTGCCTTCAAATTCATACCGGGATCGTAGCATGCATGGACACGACTCATATGACTGGGATTTCCATGAAAAAGATTGTGGGCCGAAAATGGGTGATCACTGTACATTTCTCTTCTCTTCCCTATTTATATTTCTATTTTACCTCCTCAATTTAGCATTATGGACAGGGAAAGACCTAATCTAAAATCTGCACAAAAATATTTTGCTTTCAAATTCATACTGTGATCGTAGCATGCATGGACTCGACTCATATGACTGGGATTTCCATGAAAAAGATTGTGGGCCGAAAATGGATGATCACTGTACATTTCTCTTCTGTTTCCTATTTATATTTCTATTTTACCTCCTCAATTTAGCATTATGGACAGGGAAAGACCTAATCTAAAATCTGCACAAAAATATTTTGCCTTCAAATTCATACCGTGATCGTAGAATGCATGGACTCGATTCAGATGACTGGGATTTCCATGAAAAAGATTGTGGGCCGAAAATGGGTGATCACTGTACATTTCTCTTCTGTTTCCTATTTATATTTCTATTTTACTTCCTCAATTTAGTATTATGGACAGGGAAAGACCTAATCTAAAATCTGCATAAAACATTTTGCCTTCAAATTTATACCGTGATCGTAGCATGCATGGACTCGACTCATATGACTGGGATTTCCATGAAAAAGATTGCGGGCAGAAAATGGGTGATCACTGTACCTTTCTCTTCTGTTTCCTATGTATATTTGTATTTTACCTCCTCAATTTAGCATTATGGACAGGGAATGACCTAATCTAAAATCTTTAAAAAAATATTTCGCCTTTAAATTCATACCGTGATCGTAGCATGCATGCACTCGACTCATATGACTGGGATTTCTATGAAAAAGATTGTGGGCAGAAAATTGGTGATCACTGTACATTTCTCTTCTGTTTCCTATTAATATTTCTATTTTCTTCCTTCATTTAGCATTATGGACGGGGAAAGACCTAATATAAGCTCTGCAAAAAAATATTTTGCCTTCAAATTCATGCCGTAATCGTAGCATGTATGGACTCGACTCATATGACTGGGATTTCCATGAAAAAGTTTGTGGGCAGAAAATGGGTGATCACTGTACATTACTCTTCTGTTTTCCATTTATATTTCTATTTTACCTTCTCAATTTAGCATTATGGACAGGGAAAGACCTAATCTAAGATCTGCAAAAAATATTTTGCCTTCAAATTCATACCGTGATCGTAGCATGCACGGACTCAATTCATATGACTGGGATTTCCATGAAAAAGATTGTGGGCCGAAAATGGGTGATCACTGTACATTTCTCTTCTGTTTCCTATTTATATTTCTATTTTACCTCCTCAATTTAGCATTATGGAGAGGGAAAGACCTAATCTAAGATCTGCACAAAAATATGTTGCCTTCAAATTCATACCGTGATTTTAGAATGCATGGACTCAACACATATGACTGGGATTTCCATGAAAAAGATTGAGGGCCGAAAATGGGTGATCACTGTACATTTCTCTTCTGTTTCCAATTTATATTTATATTTACCTCCTCAATTTAGCATTATGGACAGGGAAAGACATAATCTAAGCTCTGCACAAAAATATTTTGCCTTCAAATTCATACCGTGATCGTAGCATGCATGCACTCGACTCATATGACTGGGATTTCCACGAAAAATATGGTGGGCAGAAAATGGGTGATCACTGTACATTTCTCTTCTGTTTCTTATTTATATTTCTATTTTACCTCCTCAATTTAGCATTATGGACAGGGAAAGACCTAATGTAAAATCTGCACAAAAATATTTTGCCTTCAAATTCATACTGAGATCGTAGCATGCATGGACTCGACTCATATGACTGGGATTTGCATGAAAAAGATTGTGGCATGAAAATGGGTGATCACTGTACATTTCTCTTCTGTTTCCTATTTATATTTATATTTTACCTCCTCAATTTAGCATTATGGACAGGGAAAGACCTAATCTAAAATCTGCACAAAAATATTTTGCCTTCAAATTCATAATGTGATCGTAGCATGCATTGACTCGACTCATATGACTGAGACTTCCATGAAAAAGATTGTGGGCCGAAAATGGGTGATCACTGTACATTTCTCTTCTGTTTCCTATTTATATTTATATTTTACCTCCTCAATTTAGCATTATGGACAAGGAAAGACCTATTCTAAGATCTGCACAAAAATATTTTGCCTACAAATTCCTGCCGTGATCGTAGCATGCATGGACTCGACTCATATGACTGGGATTTCCATGAAAAAGATTGTGGGCCGAAAATGGGTGATCACTGTACATTTCTCTTCTGTTTCCTATTTATATTTATATTTTACCTCCTCAATTTAGCATTATGGCGAGGGAAAGACCTAATCTAAGATCTGCAAAAAAATATTTTCCCTTCAAATTCATAACGTGATCGTAGCATGCATGGACTCGACTCATATGACTGGGATTTCCATGAAAATGATTGTGGGCCGAAAATGGGTGATCACTATACATTTCTCTTCTGTTTCCTATTTATATTTCTATTTTACCTCCTAAATTTAGCATTATGGCCAGGGAAAGACCTAATCTAAGATCTGCACAAAAATATTTTGCCTTCAAATTCATACCGTGATCGTAGCATGCATGGACTCGACTCATATGACTGGGAATTCCATGAAGAAGATTGTGAGCCGAAAATGGTTGTTCACTGTACATTTCTCTTCTGTTTCCTATTTATATTTCTATTTTACCTTTCTCTATTTAGCATTATGCACAGGGAAAGACCTAATCTAAAATCTGCACAAAAATATTTTGCCTTCAAATTCATACCGTGATCATAGCATGCATGCACTCGACTCATATGACTTAGATTTCCATGAAAAAGATTGTGGGCCGAAAACGGGTGATCACTGTACATTTCTCTCCCGTTTCCTATTTATATTTCTATTTTACTTCCTTCATTTAGCATTATGGATAGGAAAAGACCTAATCTAAGCTCTGCACAAAAATATTTTGCCTTCAAATTCATACCGTGATCGTAGCATGCATGGACTCGACTCATATGACGGGGATTTCCATGGAAAAGTTTGTGGGCCGAAAATGGGTGATCACTGTACAATTCACTTCCTTTTTTTATTTATATTTCTACTTTACCTCCTCAATTTAGCATTATGGACAGGGAAAGGCCTAATCTAATATCTGCACAAAAATATTTTGCCTTCAAATTCATACCCTGATCGTAGCATGCATGGACTCGACTCTTATGACTGGGATTTCCAAGAAACGATAGTGGGCCGAAAATGGGTGTTCACTGTACGTTTCTCTTCTGTTTCCTATTTATATTTTTATTTTACCTCCTCAATTTAGCATTATGGACAGGGAAAGACCTAATCTAAATTCAGCACAAAAATATTTTGCCTTAAATTTTATACTGTGATCGTAGCATACATGGACTCGACTCATATGACTGGGATTTCCATCAAAAAGATTGTGGGCTCAAAATGGGTGATCACTGTACATTTCTCTTCTGTTTCTCATTAATATTTCTATTTTACTTCCTCAATTTACCATTATGGACAGGGAAAAACCTAATCTAAGTTCTGCAAAAAAATAATTTGCCTTCAAATTAATACCGTGATCGTAGCATGCATGGACTCGACTCATATGACTGGGATTTGCATGAAAAAGACTGTGGGACGAAAATGGGTGATCACTGTACATTTTTCTTCTGTTTCTTATTTATATTTATATTTTACTTCCTCAATTTAGCATTATTGATAGGTTAAGACCTAATCTAAGATCTGCAAAAACATATTTGGCCTTCAAACTCATACCGTGATCGTAGCATGCATGGACTCGACTCATATGACTGGGATTTCGATGAAAAAGATTGTCGGCAGAAAATGGGTGATCACTGTACATTTCTCTTCTGTTTCCTATTTATATTTATATTTTACTTCCTTCATTTAGCATTATGGAGAGGGAAAGACCTAATCTAAGTTCTGCAAAAAAATATTTTGCCTTCAAATTCATACCGCGATCGTAGCATGCATGGACTTGACTCATATGACTGGGATTTCCATGAAAAAGATTGTGGGCAGAAAATGGGTGATCACTGTACATTTCTCTTCTGTTTCCTATTTATATTTCTATTTTACTTCCTTCATTTAGCATTATGGACAGGGAAAGACATAATCTAAGATCTGCAAAAAAATATTTTGCCTTCAAATTCATACCGTGATCGTAGCATGTATGGACTCGACTCATATGACTGGGATTTCCATGAAAAAGATTGTGGGCAGAAAATGGGTGATCACTGTACATTTCTCTTCTGTTTCTATTTATATTTCTATTTTACTTCCTCAATTTAGCATTATGGACAGGGAAAGACCAAATCTAAGATCTGCACAAAAATATTTTGCCTTCAAATTCATACCGTGATCGTAGCATGCATGGACTCGACTCATATGACTGGGATTTCCATGAAAAAGATTGTGGGCCGAAAATGGGTGATCACTGTACATTTCTCTTCTGTTTCATATTTATATTTCTATATTAACTCCTCAATTTAGCTTTATGGACAGGGAATGTCCTAATCTAAGATCTGCACAAAAATATTTTGCCTTCAAATTCATACCGTGATCGTAGCATGCATGGACTCGACTCATATGACTGGGATTTGCATGAAAAAGATTGTGGGCCGAAAATGGGTGATCACTGTACATTTCGCTTCTGTTTCCTATTCAAATTTATATTTTACTTCCTCAATTTAGCATTATGGACAGGGAAAGACCTAATCTAAAATCTGCACAAAAATATTTTACTTTCAAATTCATACTCTGATCGTAGCATACATGGACTCGACTCATGACTGGGATTTCCATGAAAAAGATTGTGGGCCGAAAATGGGTGATCACTGTACATTTCTCTTCTGTTTCCTATTGATATTTCTATTTTACCTCCTCAATTTAGCATTATGGACACGGAAAGACCCAATCTAAAATCTGCACAAAAATATTTTGCTTTCAAATTCATACTGTGATCGTAGCATGCATGGACTCGACTCATATGACTGGGATTTCCATGAAAAAGATTGTGGGCCGAAAATGAGTGATCACTGTATATTTCTCTTCTGTTTCCTATTTATATTTATATTTTGCCCCCTCAATTTAGCATTATGGACAGGGAAAGACCTAATCTAATCTCTGCACAAAAATATTTTGCCTTCAAATTCATACCGGGATCGTAGCATGCATGGACACGACTCATATGACTGGGATTTCCATGAAAAAGATTGTGGGTCGAAAATGGGTGATCACTGTACATTTCTCTTCTCTTCCCTATTTATATTTCTATTTTACCTCCTCAATTTAGCATTATGGACAGGGAAAGACCTAATCTAAAATCTGCACAAAAATATTTGGCTTTCAAATTCATACTGTGATCGTAGCATGCATGGACTCGACTCATATGACTGGGATTTCCATGAAAAAGATTGTGGGCCGAAAATGGATGATCACTGTACATTTCTCTTCTGTTTCCTATTTATATTTCTATTTTACCTCCTCAATTTAGCATTATGGACAGGGAAAGACCTAATCTAAAATCTGCACAAAAATATTTTGCCTTCAAATTCATACCGTGATCGTAGAATGCATGGACTCGATTCAGATGACTGGGATTTGCATGAAAAAGATTGTGGGCCGAAAATGGGTGATCACTGTACATTTCTATTCTGTTTCCTATTTATATTTCTATTTTACCTCCTCAATTTAGCATTATGGACAGGGAAAGACCTAATCTAAGATCTGCAAAAAAATATTTTGCCTTCAAATTCATACCGTGATCGTAGCATGCATGGACTCGACTCATATGACTGGGATTTCCATGAAAAAGATTGTGGGCCGAAAATGGGTGATCACTGTACATTTCTCTTCTGTTTCCTATTTATATTTATATTTTACCTCCTCAATTTAGCATTATGGACAGGGAAGGACCTAATCTAAAATCTGCACAAAAATATTTTGCCTTCAAATTCATACCGTGATCGTAGCATGCATGGACCCGACTCATATGACTGGGATTTCCATGAAAAAGATTGTGGGCCAAAAATGGGTGATCACTGTTCATTTCTCTTCTGTTTCCTATTTATATTTCTATTTTACATCCTCAATTTAGCATTATGGCCAGGAAAGACCTAATCTAAGCTCTGCACAAAAATATTTTGCCTTCAAATTCATACCGTGATCGTAGCATGCATGGATTCGACTCATATGTCTGGGATTTCCATGAAAAAGATTGTGGGCCGAAAATGGGTGATCACTATACATTTCTCTTCTGTTTCCTATTTATATTTCTATTTTACCTCCTAAATTTAGCATTATGGCCAGGGAAAGACCTAATCTAAGATCTGCACAAAAATATTTTGCCTTCAAATTCATACCGTGATCGTAGCATGCATGGACTCGATTTATATGACTGGGATTTCCATGAAAAAGTTTGTGGGCCGAAAATGGGTGATCACTGTACATTTCTCTTCTGTTTCCTATTTATATTTATATTTTACCTCCTCAATTTAGCATTATGGACAGGGAAATTCCTAATCTAAAATGTGCACAAAAATATTTTGCCTTCAAATTCATACCGTGATCGTAGCATGCATGAACTCGACTCGTATGACTGGGATTTCCATGAAAAAGATTGTGGGCCGAAAATGGGTGATCACTGTACATTTCTCTTCTGTTTCCTATTTATATTTATATTTTACCTCCTCAATTTAGCATTATGGACAGGGAAAGACCTAATCTAAGCTCTGCACAAAAATATTTTGTCTTCAAATTCATACCGTGATCGTAGCATGCATGGACTCGACTCATATGACAGGGATTTCCATGAAAAAGATTGAGGGCCGAAAATGGGTGATCACTGTACATTTCTCTTCTGTTTCCTATTCATATATATATTTACCTCCTCAATTTAGCCTTATTGACAGGGAAAGACGTAATCTAAGATCTGCACAAAAATATTTTGCCTTCAAATTCATACCGTGATCGTAGCATGCATGGACTCGACTCATATGACTGGGATTTCCATGAAAAAGATTGTGGGCAGAAAATGGGTGATCACTGTACATTTCTCTTCTGTTTCCTATTTATATTTCTATTTTACCACCTCAATTTAGCATTATGGACAGTGAAAGACCTAATCTAAGGTCTGCACAAAAATATTTTGCTTTCAAATTCATACCGTGATCGTAGCATGCATGGACTCGACTCATATGACTGGGATTTCCATGAAAAAGATAGTGGGCAGAAATTGGTGATCACTGTACATTTCTCTCCCGTTTCCTATTTATATTTCTATTTTACTTCCTTCATTTAGCATTATGGACAGGAAAAGACCTAATCTAAGCTCTGCACAAAAATATTTTGCCTTCAAATTCATACTGTGATCGTAGCCTGCATGGACTCGACTCATATGACTGGGATTTCCATGAAAAAGTTTGTGGGCCGAAAATGGGTGATCACTGTACATTTCTCTTCTGTTTCCTATTTATATTTCTATTTTACCTCCTCTATTTAGCGTTATACACAGGAAAAGACATAATCTAAGCTGTGCACAAAAATATTTTGCCTTCAAATTCATACCGTGATCGTAGCATGCATGGACTCGACTCATATGACTGGGAATTCCATGAAGAAGATTGTGAGCCGAAAATGGTTGTTCACTGTACATTTCTCTTCTGTTTCCTATTTATATTTCTATTTTACCTCCTCTATTTAGCATTATGCACAGGGAAAGACCTAATCTAAAATCTGCACAAAAATATTTTGCCTTCAAATTCATACCGTGATCATAGCATGCATGCACTCGACTCATATGACTTAGATTTCCATGAAAAAGATTGTGGGCCGAAAACGGGTGATCACTGTACATTTCTCTCCCGTTTCCTATTTATATTTCTATTTTACTTCCTTCATTTAGCATTATGGATAGGAAAAGACCTAATCTAAGCTCTGCACAAAAATATTTTGCCTTCAAATTCATACCGTGATCGTAGCATGCATGGACTCGACTCATATGACGGGGATTTCCATGGAAAAGTTTGTGGGCCGAAAATGGGTGATCACTGTACAATTCACTTCCTTTTTTTATTTATATTTCTACTTTACCTCCTCAATTTAGCATTATGGACAGGGAAAGGCCTAATCTAATATCTGCACAAAAATATTTTGCCTTCAAATTCATACCCTGATCGTAGCATGCATGGACTCGACTCTTATGACTGGGATTTCCAAGAAACGATAGTGGGCCGAAAATGGGTGTTCACTGTACGTTTCTCTTCTGTTTCCTATTTATATTTTTATTTTACCTCCTCAATTTAGCATTATGGACAGGGAAAGACCTAATCTAAATTCAGCACAAAAATATTTTGCCTTAAATTTTATACTGTGATCGTAGCATACATGGACTCGACTCATATGACTGGGATTTCCATCAAAAAGATTGTGGGCTCAAAATGGGTGATCACTGTACATTTCTCTTCTGTTTCTCATTAATATTTCTATTTTACTTCCTCAATTTACCATTATGGACAGGGAAAAACCTAATCTAAGTTCTGCAAAAAAATAATTTGCCTTCAAATTAATACCGTGATCGTAGCATGCATGGACTCGACTCATATGACTGGGATTTGCATGAAAAAAAATTGTGGGACGAAAATGGGTGATCACTGTACATTTTTCTTCTGTTTCTTATTTATATTTATATTTTACTTCCTCAATTTAGCATTATTGATAGGTTAAGACCTAATCTAAGATCTGCAAAAACATATTTGGCCTTCAAACTCATACCGTGATCGTAGCATGCATGGACTCGACTCATATGACTGGGATTTCGATGAAAAAGATTGTCGGCAGAAAATGGGTGATCACTGTACATTTCTCTTCTGTTTCCTATTTATATTTATATTTTACTTCCTTCATTTAGCATTATGGAGAGGGAAAGACCTAATCTAAGTTCTGCAAAAAAATATTTTGCCTTCAAATTCATACCGCGATCGTAGCATGCATGGACTTGACTCATATGACTGGGATTTCCATGAAAAAGATTGTGGGCAGAAAATGGGTGATCACTGTACATTTCTCTTCTGTTTCTTATTTATATTTCTATTTTACTTCCTCAATTTAGCATTATGGACAGGGAAAGACCTAATCTAAGTTCTGCAAAAAAATATTTTGCCTTCAAATTCATACCGTATTCGTAGCAGGTATGGACTCGACTCACATGACTGGGATTTCCATGAAAAATATTGTGGGCAGAAAATGGGTGATCACTGTACATTCCTCTTCTGTTTCCTATTTATATTTATATATTCTTCATTCATTTAGCATTATTGACAGGGAAGACCTAACCTAAGATCTGCAAAAAAATATTTTGCCTTCAAATTCATACCGTGATCGTAGCATGCATGGATTCGACTTACATGACTGGGATTTCCATGAAAAAGATTGTGGGCAGAAAATGGGTGATCACTGTACATTTCTCTTCTGTTTCCTATTTATATTTAACTCCTCAATTTAGCAGTATGTACAGGGAAAGACCTAATCTAAGCTCTGCAAAAAAATATTTTGCCTTCAAATTCATACCATGATCGTAGCATGCATAGACTCGACTCATATGACTGGGATTTCCATGAAAAAGATTGTCGGCAGAAAATGGGTGATCACTGTACATTTCTCTTCTGTTTCCTATTTATATTTCTAATTTACCTCCTCAATTTAGCATTGTGGACAGGGAAAGACCTAATCTAAGATCTGCACAAACATATTTTGCCTTCAAATTCATACCGTGATCGTAGCATGCATGGACTCGACACATATGAAAAAGATTGTGGGCATAAAATGGGTGATCACTGTACATTTCTCTTCTGTTTCCTATTTATATTTATATTTAACTTCCTTAATTTAGCATTGTGAACAGGGAAAGACCTAATCTAAGATCTGCAAAAAAATATTTTGCCTTCAAATTCATACCGTGATCGTAGCATGCATGGACTCGATTCATATGACTGGGATTTCCATGAAAAAGATTGTGGGCACAAAATGGGGGATCACTGTACATTTCTCTTCTGTTTCCTATTTATATTTCTATTTAACTTCCTTAATGTAGCATTGTGAACAGGGAAAGACCTAATCTAAGATCTGCAAAAAAATATTTTGCCTTCGAATTCATACCGTGATCGTAGCATGCATGGACTCGATTCATATGACTGGGATTTCCATGAAAAAGATTGTGGGCACAAAATGGGTGATCACTGTACATTTCTCTTCTGTTTCCTATTTATATTTATATTTAACTTCCTTAATTTAGCATTATGGACAGGGAAAGACCTAATCTAAGATCTGCAAAAAAATATTTTACCTTCAAATTCATACCGTGATCGTAGCATGCATGGACTCGATTCATATGACTAGGATTTCCATGAAAAAGATTGTGGGCACAAAATGGGTGATCACTGTACATTTCTCTTCTGTTTCCTATTGATATTTATATTTTACTTCCTTAATTTAGCATTATGGACAGGGTAAGACCTAATCTAAGATCTGTAAAAAAATATTTTGGCTTCAAATTCATACCGTGATTGTAGCATGCATGGACTCGATTCATATGACTGGGATTTCCATGAAAAAGATTGTGGTCACGAAATGGGTGATCACTGTACATTTCTCTTCTCTTTCCTATTTATATTTATATTTTACTTCCTTAATTCAGCATTGTGGACAGGGAAAGACCTAATCTAATATCTGCAAAAAAATATTTTACCTTCAAATTCATACCGTGATCGTAGCATGCATGGACTCGACTCCTATGACTGGGATTTCCATGAAAAACATTGTGGGCACAAAATGGGTGATCACTGTACATTTCTCTTCTGTTTCCTATTTATATTTCTATTTTACCTCCTCAATTTAGTATTATGGCCACGGAAAGACCTAAACTAATCTCTGCACAAAAATATTTTGCCTTCAAATTCATACCGTGTTCGTAGCATGCATGGACTCGACTCATATGACTGGGATTACCATGAAAAAGATTGTGGGTCGAAAATGGGTGATCACTGTACATTTCTCTTCTGTTTCCTATTTATATTTCTATTTTACCTCCTCAATTTAGGATTATGGCCAGGGAAAGACATAATCTAAGCTCTGCACAAAAATATTTTGCCTTCAAATTCATACCGTGATCGTAGCATGCATGGACTCAACTCATATGACTGGGATTTCCATGAAAAAGATTGTGGGCCAAAAATGGGTGATCACTGTATATTTCTCTTCTGTTTCCTCTTACTATTTCTATTTTACTTCCTTAATTTAGCATTATGGACAGGGAAGGACCTAATCAAAATTTGCAAAAAAATATTTTGTCTTCAAATTTGTACCATGATCGTAGCATGCATGGACTCGTCTCATATGACTGGGATTTCCATGAAAAAGATTGTGGGCAGAAAATGGGTGATCACTGTATATTTCTCTTCTGTTTCCTATTGATATTTATATTTTACTTCCTTAATTTAGCATTATGGACAGAGAAATACTTAACCTCACATCTGCAAAAAAATATTTTGCCTTCAAATTTTTTCTTTTTTTGGTTGCTTAGAATAATACTTGCTCCTATATGCTTTCCTTTTCTCTTTGAAGTATTTGTTTCTCTATCCATTTGTCCAGACTCAAATGTCTGTCCAAAAGAATTGGAAATGGTCAAGAGACATGGTGCTAGTCTTTGACCAACCAAGTTTGCTGATCCAGATGAAGTAACTGAACCTGTATTCTCACTAATGGTACCCTAGTGGGTTGACAACTCTAAAACTCTGTAGAATGCAGTGTGTATTATACAATGCACAGGCTGATAGGTTGAGTAGCACTGGCATTGAATTACATTGCCTTTCATTGTATCATTCTCATCATTTTATGTTGCCAGCAGACTCATTCATACATTACATTCGAGGTAACAACAGTTTCATGATGTTTTTTTCCTTCTTTTTTTTTTGAATAATGTTAACCCTGTGCAAGGCTCAAAAGCCACTCAGTTTATGAGGATATATGGGGAAGATAACTGTTGACTCTAGATTCAAACAGGTTAAGCTTGTTGGGATTGGGTAAGCATTCTCTTGTGAGTCAAATCAACAAAGCAACATTTCATGGCATCTACAGCTAGACTTTTACATATTTTGTATTATGAGATATCTGACAGAGTCCTTTTCCACAAGTGTGGGAGGGTGAAATCATGCAGTGTACTGTTTATTCTAATGGTATTGGCAATTAATTATCACCATTATACTATTCTCACTCCCAAAGAAGGAAACCATCCACTATCCTATCCCAAATGTGTCAGTAATATCACAGTTTTATCTAATGGGTTACTAAGGAGTTTCTTGAATTAATCCAATATCCATGTGACTAATATAAATTAAGTTCTCTCTTATTGATATAGATTTGGTTAAAAGAGAATCCATTTTTCTGATGATGCTATTTCATTTTTTTCACTATTTTATCAAGTTCTTCCCATGCTAATGCTGGGAGTGGCTTCAGACTTTTGAACAATATATATATATATATATATATATATATATATATATATATATTACAAGTAGATAAAATTCAATACCCCATAGGATAAAGAGCCATTTTACCCAGAACCAGCTTGTCAACACCAAGAAGTTAGATAAAGAAATGAATCAATGTTTTTGTAAATACGAAGAAAGAGGGGGGAAATTAACAACTAGGAGTAAATGTATTTAAAAAGACAAGCCCATTGTGGGTGAAATGGCTATATATCATATGGGGTATTGAATTTTATCTACAGTAATTCCTATTTGCTTTATAATAAATATATTGAGATCTCTTCTGTGGATCAGTCTTAATATTTCATATTAGGAGGATTCACATGGATTACTTACTATATATATATATATATATATATATATATATATATATATATATTTAAAGTATGCTATATTTATGAGCTATAACTGCCTCAGCAAGTTGGCATAGTACTCACCATTGATGGTAACTCCTAAACCGTATTTGTCTGCAAACATTTATTGGTATTTTTTAAATAATCGTGTACATTTACACCAGAATGGAAATTTTCATTACAATTGGTTTCTGGGGCTTAATATGCAAATTTACTGAAAAATGACCCTGGATCTTTACTGACTGAGCATAAAAACACAATAATATTTGACTAATTAATTTAATGAAATTACTTATTATTCAACATTCTAGTATTATCACTTAATAAACATTAAAGAATTTAACACTGAAAAATGATGAGACCTCAAAAAACAGAAACGTGATTCTACAGAAGGATACTGAGGATACCAAGGACTGAATATGTAAGCAACAAGTAAGAATTAAGTTTTAAAGAAAATGGAAACCAGAAGGAAACTTATACTTAACATATGTTGATAGTTGAAATTTCCTTGGCACATAATGAGTAAAGAGGGCTTGGCAAATCTGATACTCGCAAGAAGGCAAGAGGGACAGAGGAAAATAATGTATAACCTATTTAGTAAGCTTGAGTAAATGGAACTAGGTTTAGGAGAAATAAAAAAAAAATGAATTATTAAGAGCTATGAAGGATAGGAAGTTGTGGAAAGCCATGATTGCCTACATCATGAAGAGAGGAAGTCAGCTTTTAAGACATCCATTTTGCTATTAACTTCTTTCAAGGAATCTTTGAGTAGATTGTAACTTATAGCTTTATCATTTATTATTTCAGATCCTTGTTTCCCAGTTGGTGCTTTCATTCACATCAATGTTCCCTGAAAGAAAACAAGGTGTGCCCCACATTAACAGGACAGTAATTTATGGATCATTTTTATATTTAAAAAAATCTTTCTTTTTAAAAGTTAAAGACACCAAGCAATGTAATGTCTAAAAAAAAGAAATTAATGCTTATTTCAGGAGACCTCTGTATTATTTTCCTATTTTCAAATTTCATGATTAATGATTTCCTTATTAAAATTTAAAGTATGCCCCAGAATTTCAGTTATTCTACAAGTGTGTCCTGAATTAAAAAAAAAATGTTTGTGAAATACAAAGAGTTTAGATTGGATTAAAGCTAAAAGTAACAAGACCTCAACAGAATCCAGAGATGGAAATAGGATATGATGGGTCCTGATCTGGCATCTCATCTACTGTCAATTTCTCACAGATGTACCTTTGCTTCCCTCTGTCTTTTCTACAAGTATTTTCACAGCAACTGCTCTGATGAACTACTTTCTCTGGTTCCCAAACTGCATGAATTCAAGCATGCTACTAGGTTGAAATGATTAAATATAGCAGTCTCTTCTACTCGAATAGCTTCTTATCTTGCACTTCCCATCTGTGGAACTCCCTTCCTCTTAGTTGCTTCCCTAATAGCTACAATCTTCAAATATGCATATGTCAATAGACATGTTCTAATGCTTTGTTTCCCGTCTTTCTCTTTCTTCTTTCCTCAAACACACCACTTTACTCTTGCTCTCATTCACTGTACCACCTACGTGCTAGTAGGACTTCCACCTTGCATGGAGTGAAATGCTAAAAAAAACAACAAAAAAACATACCCACCTTACAAGACACCAACATGCAGAGTCACCTGTCACTTTATTTTCTGATTGTATACACCAGCAAACATTTTCATGAAGAGGAGATGAGATGGTCGGATGAGAAAATCAAAACTGAAAATGCCATAAACAAAGGAAATTATTCAATTAATATTCTAGTATTAAAAAATCAAACTGCTGGATACATTCATCAAAATCAATAAATGGAACAGATCAATAGTTATATATGGTATCAGACTATTGATAAATGCAGGGCTAATATCATTCTTCAGTCAAACAAATTGCTAACAAAAATTGATTTCAATTGCTTCATCAATTTAGTTTTTGATTTTGGATTATTTTTATAATTATTTCAATTACATAACATTGTGTTTAATAAAATTCTAAATGTCAAATTTACCATTTATTTTTCATCTTGTAATTTAAATATGAATGTAATGACTGCTATTTTTTCTGTGACTTTCTTTATTTACAAAGTGTATTCCTTTTCCACAACTGTTCCTAAGTGATTCTGGTAATGCTTTGCAATTGCAAAGACAAGTTTGTCAGATGAACGACTACTTATTTCTCTACATATTTAACTATCCTGCTCAATTTGCCCCCACCCCACCCCATTGGTGGCACTCACAGAAGATCAGACAGGAAGAGTCTGATGGCTTGCTGTATGATTGCTACAAATTCATGGGTATAAATTGGATGCTAAAAATAAATGGTTATTATTCAGAGAAAAATAGATATTTTTTTTTAGTGATGTGTATATAGTCCAAAAGGATATTAATATGCATACAAAATTTGATTAACCAATGATTAGCTGAGACAGCTTCTCTGTTGACCAATCAGAGAACAGAATTATGTAACTTTATCTTATACATGAATGTCCAGGTGCTACAACGTTATCAGCAGAGAAAATAGAATTAAAAAGTCAATTTGGTTCGGTTGTTTTTTTATGAGTCAAATGGCTTGTTTAATATCAAAATCTAAATATTAAAAATTCAAATCATGAAATAAATGTATTTAAATGTATTCACTTTTGAATTATTTATAAATTAAAGAGAATGATTTTATTTCATGGTTAAATTATAATTACGTATCTGCATTTTTGAAACAAATAACCTAACAAAATCAAATAAGAAGTAAAAACTTGTTTCTCTTTTCAATAAATGAAATTAATCATACCAAATTGTTTGTTTTTTTTAAATTTTAAAAATCTTTTTTGACAATCTGTGCCATGTTTTCAATTTTGCTATATGACCCGGAGGATAAATTTTTATTAATTTTACTATAAATATGTATCTTTCATACTTTTTTTTATGAAAATATATTGTTTGTGACCTTATGTATAAAGTACAGCTATACAGGGGAGTTAACCATTTTTACCTATTCTTCTTACATGCCTCAACTTCAAACAGTAACCCTCTACATTGAGTAGCTCTTGAGCCTTGTTTTAGGTGAACAATTAGTTAAAAAAAATAATGTTAACAATAATTCAAATAAATTCAGTTCTTTCTTTAAATTATTTATGGAAGATTAAGCCATTTCATAAATACCAATGAAGGCAGCTAACATTTCTTCAGAAATATCAGTGTACATGTAGCCTGGTTTTTTAAGCTCCATTAAGTACCACATGGTTTATGGTTGAGTTTTCTTTTCATTCAACAGCAAAAACAAATGCCAACTGAATGTTTTATGCAATTTTTGTAACACAAATCAATATTCTTTGCAAAAGTATATTGAGGAATATAAGTGGAAGAGAATTTGCTTTTTTATCAAATGAAGGATTGTCAACAATTAATTTCCAATCCATTTTGTTTAATTCTAATCAGAGACTAACATTCAAAATACTTGTTTTGAAAAGCAAGTCAAATTAAGATGAAACAAAAAGAGGAAAACTAGAATTTTCAATGTTTAATAAAAATTCAATATTAATACTAATACTACTTGATGAAAAAGAATAGAAATTAAATAAGTCAAAATTGACTAATGACTGTCGATGCTTCATCTTATAAAAATTCCAGATAATATTACTACAAATACTAAGAGAGAAAAAAGGCTGACAGAAATATTGTGGAGAAATTAACTGTTGGTCAGACAGCAAAGGAGAAGAGTATTTACCTTGTGTTGTTCAAATGCTTACTAAACAAAAGCTTGTTATTTTCTGTACTATCCCTTTAGAGTTACAGTGGTCACATGACAGGTTTACTATGTGATCCCTGAAGTTGCATAAAAAGAAGGGAAAAATCTTTTTTTTATTGCTAAATTTACCTTCTATATTTATACATCACAGAGAAGTGGCAATATATTTTGCAACTTGAGATAAGTGCTATTGCTCCCCCCTCTCTGCTCAACCTGACTAGTCTCCATTCGTTTTGGGGATTGGGAGCATTTTCTCAACAGTACTAATCAAAAATTAATATTGGTTGACAATATTTTATCTAATAAAGAATAAATCAATATTACCACCACCACTGCTAATACTAATAATAATAGTGGTAAAAATAATCGCAAATATGGCATCAAACATCCAAGGGGAAAATGTAAAAGTTTAATGGTTAAACTGGGTCTTTTGCCAACCACAAAAGTCCCAGAGCAGCAGCTGAACATAGATTTCCTCAAGTAAAAAGGTTGAAAGTAATATCTCACCTGGAGTCTATTCCTTATTTCCATTCCGTATTGTTTACTGCTGTGGTGAAAAGTAACATCAGATATCTATCAAAAATTAATAAAAGATAACATTCCTAAACATAATGCTTGAACTGAAAGTTTGAAACATAAACGGCATCTACTGATTTGCATATTTATGAAAAATTTCAAATGAAAAAGAGCCACTTGGTTAGATGGGCTGTATCAACTATCAACCACCGAGACTCTAAAAGTAATGTTTTTCTCCAAATGTTGTTTTTCATATTCCATAGATGTTAATATCACAAATCAATAGCGATAATGGATCTTTGTTTCTACCAGAAAATATCATCAGATGTTTAACAAGAATAGTGCTAGCACAGTTACTTTAATAGCTTCTGAAGAAATTTAAAATATTTGCTTCATTTATGACTTGTAAAGGATTTTTATAGACGGTTTAAGAGCCATTCGAAGTAGAGGATTACTGAACGGTTGAAGGGTGTTATCACTAACATTTTTTGTCAAGATTTACAAACTATGTTTCATTCAATTTTGCAAACTACCGTAATTCCCCACGTATAATACGACTTCATCCATAATACGCACCCCTAAAATTTTGACTGAAAATGTGGGGAAAATGCTTCTACACACGTAGAATACGCACCCCTTGTTTGGTAATCAAACGGTCTAGGTACCTCCACTTTTTCGCGGGAAAACAGCATAGCGTAATAAAAAAATGCCACAAACTTAACGAAAATAAAGTTTTATCGTCAAAATGCTTATGTTATTATTAAGATGAAAGACCAAAGTATTTTTTAATTATTTTTTGAAATTTTTAAATATTTTCTCAGACGCTCGAAATTTTGGTTAAAGTCTTCTTTTTTTTACGTCATCGCGGTGCTGTTAAAATAACATTGTTTTTTTTTTTTGCGCTTTTTTCCCGTTGAAAACACATTGATTTGGAAATTCTTGTAAAATTAAAGTAATTGTCCGATTTTAATGAAATTTTCGGGACTTATTCACAAATGAATGAAATTATTTTTGAAATATTTCTTTTTAGTAAATTTTGGTAACAAATATTTTTTTTTTAAATATGTTACACCCCATTTACTTTTTTTTTTGTTTAAAGTAAGAGTCATTAGAGATGGTAAATCACCTACTTTTTTTTTTCAACTTTGTGCTAACTGAAAATCTGCTCTGAAGTGAAAAATAATGAATCCAATAAAACTATGATATTACTTAATTAGAAAAGCTTTTAATTGTTTTTGTAAATAAGTAATATTAAGGTCATTATTGCCTGAAGAAATAAATTTTTTTCTGATGAATAATTAAATTTTACAAGAATTTTTTATTTGTTTTACATTTTAATTATAATAATTTATAATAGTTTATAATAGTTTAAAAATCGTGCAAAATGCTGTAGTAGCCTATTTCCTTGTGATAATTAGTAATTAAGTAGAAACAAAATTTACGAGTTCAAAATTGCAAAGTTTAATAAATTTAGTGATTCCATTTTTTTTTCAAATCATTTTTTATGTTGTATTTTTCTACTTAATACGTTCCTTATTTCTATGTACGGTAGACTGAAATTGCCATTATTACAAAAAGAGTTTTGTCCTAATACGTGCTAGCACCGTTACTTGAAGAAATTTAAAATATTTGCTTCATTTATGACTTGTAAAGGATTTTTATAGACGGTTTAAGAGCCATTCGAAGGGTGTTATCACTAACATTTTTGTCAAGATTTACAAACTATGTTTCATTCAATTTTGCAAACTAACGTAATTCCCCACATATAATATAAGTACCTCCACGAGATTGCTAAAAAAAGCATGATGAAAAAGACGCCAAACTTGACGAAAACAAAATTTTATCGTCTAAACGTTTGTTATTATTAAGAAGAAAGATCAAAGTAATTTTGGGGTATTTTTTACATTTTATAATCGTTCCTAGCACGTCCGAAATTTTCGTTAAAAATCTAGTTTTTTTTTTTTTGAGTCAGCAAAATTGACCATTTTTTCCATTTAAAAAAAAAACTAGAAATCTCACTTTGAAATTCTTTTAAATATCAATTATCATTTTTTCAAAACTTATTTTAAAAAATCCGACATTATAATGTTTATTTAAAATATTTTGAACCAAACTTAACTTAGCTTTTGTGTCAAGAAGATGTAATTTGAAAATAAAACAAAGCCGGTCAAACTTTCGCGTCTCTTGACAGGTGATGAATGACATATTTACGAATTCCATGAGGCTAATTTATTCTACGGAAGGAGAAAAGTGAAATAATTTACATTTAAGCGAACAAATTATTTACCTCGTTATTTTAACGAAAATTTTCAGCGGTCTAATTTTTTTTTTGTACTTAGCTTTCACCTTTACGTTTATGATGCTTTATGGAAAGTATATTATAAAGAAATTAAAATAAGACTGTTAAGAGTGACATTAAATTTCATATTTCCTAAGAAATGTGTCTAATTCATTTATAGGTACCTTTCTTATGAAATTTTATCAGAACTGTACATAAAATACTACAATTTTATGTACATTTATTAGCATTCATTTTATTAATTTTGATATTTCATTTATGGAAAAATGTCATAACTGAGATTAATATAAAAATAAGATCATATAAATTTCATAAGATGATACTGATACTTGTAGGTACCCTTTTCAGTTGAAATTGAAAAATAAAATTAACTTCTCCACGCGTGTTCCGCAAAAGTAAAGGCCTTAACAGCGGAGAACAATGCTTAACTCAAATAACGCAACTTAATTATATTCTGGTTGGTCTTCCGTACTTTATAATTACAGCCCGGTTATAAGCACAAAATTACATTTCTTAATTACTGTGGATCTTCTGATTAGTCAAAATGATACAATTTACAACGCGCTAAAAAAGATCTATCTCATAAGGACACTTAGGAAAATCGATGGGGCTTTTAACTAATTTTATAATATTTTAATGTAAATCTATTATAACTAATAACTTTTAACTAATTTTATAATATTTAAATGTAAAATCTATTATCATTAAAGAAATAAATAATTGTATTAAAAATTCATTTTTCATCGAAAAAATTTTTTTGCTTACAGGATTTATTGTCCATATTCATAAAAACAACTAAAAGAAATAAAAGCATTTGAAATTAAATAATATCTTTGTTTTATTGGGTTTTGTATGTTACAATTCAGAGCTGATTTTCAGGTACGTTGGCTCCAATTAAAAACAAAAAAAGACATGCTTTGCATTCCTCAAAGCCCTGTGCTTTTAATTTTTGTAATCACTAAACCCGATGCGATCGAATTTCTAGCGTTTTCATAAAATTAGTTGGTGGAGGGGGTAATAAATATTTAAAAAAAATATTTCTACCATGACCTTAATAAGAAAAACATTTATAATAATTTCGATCATCTGTGAATAGTTCCTGAAAGTTTCATTAACATCCGACAATTATTTCTATTTTTGCACGATTTTTCAAATTAATGTGTGTCATACCAAAAAAACGTGCTAAAAATTGTCTGTTATTTACTAGTTCCGCTGATACAAACAGAAACAAAGTTTTTTAATCAAAATTTAGTATGTTCTAAAAAGAAGGAAACATTTTTAAAAATAAAAAAAAAACTTTGGTCTTTCCTCTTAATAACATAAGCATTTAGACAATAAAATTTTGTTTTCGGCAAGATTGGCGTCTTTTTCATCAAGCTATGCTCTTTTTTTTAGCGATTTCGTGGAGGTACATAGTATAATACGACTTCATCCATAATACGCACCCCTAAAATTTTGGCTGAAAATGTGGGGAAAATGCTTCTACAAACGTAGAATACGCACCCCTTGTTTGGTAATCAAACCCCATAAACTCTACCTCCCCAATTTCATTACGGCCAACGTTTCCTACTCTTATTAACAAAATGGTTTTAAACATAGAATAATATTCTGATTTAGTTTTATAATAATTCTTATTTTATTTTACATTTCTAAGTATTCTTAGGTACATATGATAGTATTTAACATCCTTATGCGGTCGCAATCGCCGAATGTTTTTGTCAAATTGACGTCTGTTTGTGGTGAATAGTCATTTCGTAACTAAAATCAACCTATGAAAACGCAAATTATAAAGATTCTTTTTGTTGCTGCGCATAATACGGACTCCTAATTTTGCTTAATTTTTTTTAGAAAAAAATGCGTATTATACATGGGGAAATTTGAATAAATTGATTTCTTTGGAAAAACCCTCTTTGTCAAAAACCCTACTTTGTGGTTATATAATTTCTCTAATTTTAGGACTTCATGGCAAACAATTTTTAACAGCGACGAATAATAAATTCAACGCTGTTAATAACAAGAGGAACTAGATGATCAAATGTCTATGAAGTGTATTTAAAGTTTCAATTTTAAACAGTAATATTCAAAATTTAAAGAAAGGAAAAGAAGTTCGGTTACATTTCGTAGTTGAAATTAAATTAAGTCTTTTTTCTGATCTCTCTTTTACTTGTTTTGATTTCTTCGTCTTCTCTTTTCTCAGCAAATAAAAACACCAGTTGAGGTTTGTTTTTGGTTTGATTTTTTCGGGGTTTTTTTTTTTGTTTTTGTTTTTTTTAGTGGGGAGAGAGGGGGGGTGGCTTATGACGAGTGACAAAGATTCCCCCGGCAACTCAAAAAGTTTTAACGAGAGAGGAAAAGTCTTGTCTTTTATACAGCTTCTATGGATGATCTTATTTCAGTCAAGAGGGGTGACATTTGCACGAAGTCAGTAAGAGCTGACATCGCTAGCTCGTTAACTGAATGCTGTAAGTTCAATCCTTGCGCTAGGCAGTACATTTTATTATTTTTCTCTTCAACATCACATTCTATTGATTTCAAAATAAACAACATGTTCAGCAAGACATCAATTTTCTAAATTTCCTTTTACCATTATGAAAAGTCCATTTGAATTTCAAACTTTTAGACATTAATACATCGGAGTTACCATGTAAAAAAAAAAAAAAAACAACTAATGTTTGTTATTTACTCCGAATTGTTATTTACTACAACAAATAATTTTATTTTTAAAATTTGCTGTTTTTCATCTGTTTAAAATAAATAATTCGGTACAGGCAGTTTTCACAGAATCTACATTATTTTTATTTATTTAGATAATTCTGTAGAACTTTTTCGGTTCCGCTTGACGTTAGTAGTGTAGTAATGGCAGGCGAGAACAATTGTTTTGAAGAAATATGAAATAAGTTCGTTAACTAATAATATCAGTCCTAAAATATAGAAATTTATAACAAAAATAATATTTCTAAATTATTTAAACCCGCTTCTAAAAAAGGAGCTTATTCTTAGAAACCCAAATTCTTACATTTACTTTACGTAGATGACCCCTTCATACTCTGGTCAACCCAGGAAGAAGTCCAATTTCTCCTGAACCTAGTGAACTCAATAAGATCATCGAAACAGTTCCCAGTGGACAGAAAAAACGACATCAAACTCGCAAACTGCACTAATATCTCGAACAGAGCATAGCTTCAAGACATCTCTATTCACCGACCTATACCTCAACTTCAACTCCTAACAGGCATACAGTGTAAAGAAAGGAGTTGTCCCCTGCTTACAACATCGAGCAAAAGTCATAAGTGGTGATTCAGAGACATATGACCAAGAAATGGTCAGTAGAAGCAGTACTCTACAACGTAACAACTAATCTAGGTACATGACAGCAGCTCCTACAAACTGGGATAGAAGGATACAAGAGGATAACTATATTCAGAAAACAGCTTCGGTCAACTTATGTGAAGGGATTATCGGAAAAAAAATACAAAAGATCTGAGATCTATATAACATCTGGACGACCTTCAAAAGTTTTTGAAAACTTCGCAGACACGTCTTTCGGTTAAGAAATAGAGGAGAACTTGATTGAGGACTATGTGTTCACCATCCCCTGCAGTTTTGGTAAGAAAGGAAAAACGGGCTGCTCCCTTAAGACTGCAAGAACATCGTAAAACCATAACACGAGGGGAAATAGAAAAATCAGGCGGAGCTGACCACATATGAAGGGAAAAGTGAGATCACCGCCCCTTGTTGTTTTACTTTTAAATGTAATTTTTTATCACAACATTTGTTGAAGCATGCGGCCCCCCCCAAAAGTTTGGGAACCACTGCTCTAGCGGAACAAAACTTGTTAACAAAAAAGGAAAGGCCAGATAAACAGAATAAAGAAATATATATAAATATATATATATATATATATATATATATATATATATAACAATCAAGAATGATCTTAAACTGCAAATCACCACCATACCAATTTATTTTTTAATAACTTACCAACTTACCAGATACATTTTTGGTTTCCTTATTTTTATCAGATAGAAAAGAATGAAAGAATCTTTCTTGTTGGCCGTATTCAATATATATATATATATATATATATACATATATACATATATATATATTATATTGTTCGGGCTGTTGTCCTGATCTTTATTGCTATATTCACGAGGTTTCGGACGTTGTACGCTCGGGCCTTCTTCAGGTGATATACGCTAGAATTTCGAGCCAAACCACTTATTTAATCCATGGGGATATATTGTTCTAATTCCACGTGTCATGAGTTGGGATATTAATTCGCAAGCCTCCAAGTTTGTTTTTATTTATTTATTTATTTTTCCTCTTTTGGATCCCTTAACCAACACTTTTATCCACACACAGGTGCCCTTAGAGACTTCAGAGAATTAATTTTGCGGACTTATAAACGTAATTGTACAATAAATACATACGCACACACATATATATATATTAGGTTGGTGCAAAAATAATTTCGTTTTCTAACATATGTTACTATGTGAGAAAACGAAATTATTTTTGCACCAACCAAATATATATATATATATATATATATATATATATATATATATATATATATTACCAGAGCGCATATACAATTTTGTTATTGTTGTTTTTCACCAGCTCTCTGTATTACTGGTTCCCATATTTTATTCATGTCTATGCTTGGCCGAGATTTTTGTAGTCTGGCGCTGATTCCTTAAGTTTTTTGTATTTTCACTAATGTTCTCTATTATATCAAGTTAATCCCACAGAGGCAGGGATCTCCCTCTTCCCTTCATATATGATCAGCCATGCCTGATCTTCTTATTTTCCCTCGTGTTATGTCCTGACGGTGTTCCTGTAGTCTTATCTTCAGGCGACGGCCTGTTTGTCCTTCATATTTCTTGCCACAATTCCACGGGATGATGTTACGCACAGTCCTTAATCTTGTTCTCCTTTATAGGTGGTCTTACTCGAAAGAGTTGTTTACGTAGTGTTGAACCACACCGGAAGGTTGCTCTAATGATATACAGACCACAGATCCTTTATACCTTTCCCAATAAACCATTTACATAGGGTGGGAAGACCGAGATTGGTTTCTGAGTGTTGTTATCATTTTGTACACTTCTTTCCCAGTTTATGGGGGATTTTTTCATCTACCCAAGGTAGTTATTACACTTTAGGCTACTGTTTATACTGACCATTTCTTGTTCATATGTCTCTGGATCGCCACATGACTTTTACTCGATATTGTAGGTTACTTTGTTGGGGGTCGAAGTTGAGGTATAGCTCGGTGAATGTTGGCTTGCGATAAAGGGATATCTTGAACCCAGGTTCTGATAAAGATATTAGTACATCCATCAATGCTAGTCTTTTTTGTTGATTTCTCTCTCCATTGTAAATTATATCAATGCATTTTTAGTCCACATGGCCAGCAGTATCTCTCTTGTCGACCTCTCTGCCTCCGAGCGAGAGAAACCCAGACGAGACTATGCCAAACGGCAAAGTATCGTCTAGGGAAGCAGACAACTTCCCGACCCCGAGTATGCAAGGTCTACGAGTAATTTTTGCCCAAACATACCCTCTCGGAGAGTCCCATGTTAAAAACCGACCTTGCACCACATCACACCTCGTGGTCGTGGTGGTGGTGGTGGTGGGGGGGGGGTCTCGGATAAATGTCGAAGCAGTCGAATCGATCAGAGGATGGGTTTTCCCGTTGGAGGAGATGCTGCTGTAGTATCTATTCCGTGCTGGTGACTGTCCTCTCCCCACTGCCTGGACAGAATCCTCGAACTTGTTCCGTAAAATCTGTTCTGTAGTGGTGGGATAACCGACTATAACTAGCTCAGACCAGTTTTATCTAGTGGCCCGAGTGTTGACACACAAGTCCCCACGTTAAAACAAACTGACCTTGTGTCACATTTTGATTCAGTGGTGAGTCAAACGTAAATGCCCACAGGACTCTTAGAGTTTGTCGACCTTTCTATCTTCGGGCAGAATAGAACCTACGCCGAAGAGATAGAGAGCAACCCAAGCCCGTGTATAAGGGGTCTATGAGTAATTTTTACCCGAGCCTATGGGTTCGGAAAACTCCATGTAAAAAAGGCCTTGAGCTGCATATATATATATATATATATATATATATATATATATATATATTCTATTTTTGTAAATTTTTTAATAAAAATATTTTGTTTTAAATATATTTTTTCATAAAATAGTAAATGATAAATATCACATTGTAATTGGATCATATACTTTTATATTCTTATAAATAAACATTACTGAGTGAGTAGAAAGTGTATTCATTAATCGTGGCGTCAAAGGAATAACAGCTCTTTTGACCTCCCAGCAGACACCATCATGATTCAGGGCAGCACTACTTCTTGAAGTAGGCCTCCGTGTTGAGTCTGATGTTCTTTTCTTATCAGAACAATCAGAGTTAATTTTCTGAGCTGCTGTGCCTTTGTAATCACAATTAGATTCATCCAACTCTTTCGGAATCCTCTGCACTGTCTTCAGATTGACATCTAAACACCATGAAATGTTCGTACTGAAGCTTCTGGTGCAAATGCCAAGCAATACATATTTCTGGCTGAGTGGATTGCGTCATGGTGCTCTTTTTCTCACTGGAAGTAGCCCTCATTAACATCGGGGAAAGCTAAAACAATATGCGAGTCCTTACGAAGTTGGTTCTTTATGTACGGTGCACCGGAGGAGATATCGTCGGACGGAAGAACGCAATTTGACTCCCAAAAATACAATTCGTTCCTTAAGGATTAGGGAATAAAAAAAAAATACATATCATCAGTACATTACCCTCAAAGTAATGGACGAGAGCAGAAGTGGTGATATTACCCGTCGTAGATATGCCAGACTACCAGACATCACAACCGCTTACATCGATGACGAACCACCATACACCGCACTGAAAAGTATGGAAATAGACGAGCCGGGATGCGACGACAGGGTCTTGGACAAAATGGAAGTGGACGGAAGACAACCCACAATCGTATAACTGCCAACAAATCAGGGTCTACGGCGTAGTACAAAGGTATCACAACCACCTAGATTATTAACCCAACAAATGCGAGGACCAGCACATGATTACCCGTCCTATGAACACAATTCATAGGCCTTGTGGTCATGGGAGGGGGAGCATGTCGGGAAGAGAGGCCCACCGAAAAGATGAAATGAATAAAGTGATCACTGGTAAGAAAACCGGTGAAGGAAAAACAATGTAAATACCAAACAAGCAGCACTTACGAACATTCTGTTTGAACGACCGTCAAGAGAACAATACTCATGCTACATAGCTTTAATGGTGGCATGACCCACATGTACTCGCGTCCAGGGCTCCATTTCCTTTGGCCAGAAGTGAATTTTAGTTTGCCTAAATTTCTTTATTTCTGCACACTTTGGGGTTTTTTTTTACCATGTTCTTCCACCCTCTTGAATAGCCTGGCCACCATGCTTACAATGTTAAACACATATGCGTAACCAATATACTTCCATGTATATCGTTGCGCACGGCTTTAATTAATTCTTTTCTCGGAGACTGTGGAGGTACTAGGATATCTTCATTACACATAATTTCTTTTTCTATCGTTGTGTCTTGATTCTTTAAAAGCTCTCTCGGTCATACAGCAATTCTTCCATGTATTTCTCTTTATTTCTACCCATAATTCTATTCAACACTGGTCCCTGTCTATTTCCCAGCCTAAGCCCTTTTAAGGATAATACATCCATTTCTATCTAGTACAAAAAACTATCCGCAATATTTCCGATTACTTCAATATTTTTACTCCCAAACTTTAACCAAGATAATGCATCAACATACGGAATAGTATTTCCTTTAATATATACAATGTCAAAGTCAAACGACATCAGCCTAATCGTCCATATTAATATCCTTGCAGATTTGACATTTGGGAACTCTTTTCTGGTGTTGAATATAAATTCCAAAGGCTTATGATCAGATTTCAATAGAAATGTCCTACCCAGCAAAAAAAAAAAAAAAAAAAAAAAAAAATCTAGCTCTTTCTTTGCTCCACACAATCGCTATTTCCTCCTCCTTGTCAATATTTAAATAATTCGCCTCCGTCAATGTTAGTTTTCCGGATAAGTACATTACAAGGTAATAACCCCATGTGACAACATTGCGGCTATAGCACAGTCACTGACATCAGTAGTTAACGTCAATTTTTTCGCCGAGTCCAAAATTTTAACAACTCCTTTGTTTACGAGTGTTTTATTTTTTAATTTCTCGAAAGCAACCTCCTGTCTTTTTGTCCATTGAAATTCGGTATTCTTCTTCCTTATTTTGTTAAATCGTTCCACTATATCGCGGTAGATATCTGTTATAGAAATTGGTTAATCACAAAAAAGATTCTGACTCTTATTTCTGGGTGCAGCTCTCTCTCAAATCTTACGAGTTTATCATCCAGCAATATACCATCTTTGGATATTTGATATCCTAAGTATGATTTTCCCAATTAAACTTGCATTTATCACGATTAATTGTCATACAGTCCTATTTAATTTTCTCAAACTTGCCCCGTTTTACTGTTTAGCGCTTCTTTTCTGCAAGCACCAATGCCAATATTGTCCTCATATACAATTATATTTTTAATCACCTCTAAAACATTTTCGATCGTTTTTTTGATTTTGTGTTTTAAATTTTTAACTCCAAACGTCCTTCTGTTTAATCCAATAATATGTTCATTTTGGTGACTTCTTGAAACTTGCTATCAATTGTTATCTGATTATATGCTGACTTGAAGTTAACTTTAGCAAATTATTTAATACCAGCAAACTCATGGTACGTTATTTCAGTGTTTGGCAGTGGCAATGAATCAGAACAGTTTTGGTGATTCACGCCAATCTTATAATTGCCACAAATTCTTAAACCTTCATTGTACTTGCATATCAGCACAGTGGATGAATCCTAACTGCTACCATCCTGGCTGACTTTTTCTAATATTCCTTGTTCCAACACATTTTCAGCTTAGTAACAACCAAGGGTAACATATGAGCATGAACTTTTCGGGCTTGAAAATACATTGGTTGATTGCTTTCTTTAAGCCGAATTCTCGTCTGTATCACTTTAATAATCCAGTATCCGCTTCTAGAATTCATGGAACTTACCAGCTTCGATGTATCCACTCTTCAATACCTAAAAGACCGTGAATTTTGATGTTTTCCACCCGTCAAAAAATACCCTTTGGTATGACAGGGAAGATATTACGGAATAAAAAAAGAGAAAGAGACTTAAAAAGAAAGAAAAAAAAACATAAAAAATTTAGTGCCTTTGATTTATTTTAAAAAAATTATCACGTGTAGACACCATCCCTTCTTCCGACAGATTCCAAGGATTATGTCTGAAAATAATGTATCAATTTATATTTTCAAAAATATTCCTTTTTCAAGTCCGAACTTCTTTTTCTAAAGAGGGAAATAATTTTACCTTGCAAGATCAGCGTAGACAGATAACTCATTTTTAAGACTTTCTTTTAATCTCTCATCTCTGGATATGATTAAAAATTAGAAAAGTTTTATACACAACAATTAAATAAAATCCTTGCTGATAACTTTTATTTCGATTTTAATTTTTGCAAGTAGGTAAAAATGAAGCATAATAAAAGATCTTAAATAATTTGTAAAAAAGGAAATAATCTCATTAGAGTCCAATTTGGGCCACAATTCCATTTATTATCTTTTTGAAGAATGCACAACTCCAAAGTATCTATTGTATCTGAACTATGTCTGGTTTTACAGGTCCTGAACTGGCATCTCCGTATTCAGAAATGATAAGCTAAGCTCCCTATGCAATAATGGATCTGAAATGTTTTTAAAGTCATTATAATTGCACATTTAAAGAAGATAAAAAATATTTGATTGCTATTTCAACTTTTCACATCATAAACGTTTAATTCATTTCAAATTTGTTTTCGTTTTCTTGACGTTCAACTGATGTTTTAAAAATACAAACGAAAAACTAACGTATTTAAACTTATTGTTTTAAATATACATTTCTGATATGCTTTAAGTTTGGGCATCAAATATCTCGGAATTTTGTTTACTGTCTAAGCCTAAGAATAACTTATCCTTGATGACTGGCATCACATCACGTACATTTGAGTAGCGAAATTAAACCTCCTTTAACTTTTACAATTTAAAAAAGCATTGAAACTTATCCATCTAATCACGCAAGGGTTATTTAATGGAAACAGTTGTTACCTGCCTTCCGCCAGACAACTTGGCTAGGTTCAAAGACCTTGTTGGTATCCAGATAATTTGAACTCCGGATTACCTGATACATATTGCTGATCTCGATCTTCTTAATAAACACGTCAGTCAGATATGTGCCATGCATGATACACGTTTAGGCGATCATGTACCTATCGATACATGACTGATGAGGCAAATTCGTTTCTCGCAGTAGGTTGCCATTTCTTTCTGCAGTAGATCAGATGCCATCCAAGGCTATAGAACCCGGTCTGTACTGATATTTACCCATAGCTTGGGAAGAAAAAGTGCATTCATACCTTTCGCAAGGGAATTAACACGTAAGCGAATGTAATGGATTCAACCGGGAATTCGAGCTCGGTCCTCCGATTCAGTTAAGTGCCATGCGCGATACACTTTTAGGCGATCATGTATCTTTCGATACATGACTGATGAGGCAGATTTTTTTCTCGCAGTAGGTTGCCATTTCTTTTTGCAGTAGACCAGATGACATCCAGGAATATAGAACCCGGTCTGTACTGCTATTTAACCATAGATGGTGACAAGAAGAGGATTCATATCTTTTCCAAGGGAATTCGAACTTGGCTCCAAGCCGCTATCAAATACTTCACCGTGCCTCTTGACTTATTACCAATATGACTGTTTCATTATTTAATTTTTCTTTTCCTTTCATTTTCCGATTTTTATTTCAGAAAAAGTTCTACAAAATTATTTTAAATAGAATTTTTGCTGTCGCAGGAAATGAAACAAAAAAAAAACATCTTTATTAACTGAAATGAAATTTTGATACTTTAAATCAGGTGAACAAATATTGGTACGGTCAGATTTTATTATCAAAGTCAATGTTTTCTCCTTGAAATTCGTGTTAACCAACCAATGTTGGTAAGTTTCGGCATATGAATTTCAGTCTATGTAAAATGAACATTCTTTCATATCAACATATTTAATTAATAATTAATTAAATAAAGGTAAAAATAAATAAACAAAAATAAATAAATAAAGGGAAAAATAGATTACTTTACTTTCCTGGTTTTATCCGAAATAAATACTGCAGTCTGCATAGTTCTTAGATATTTTCCAAATAAATCAATCTCTAGATAGAAGGATAAAGAGCATCACGAAAATATCTATAATTAAATGGAACGGTGTATGATCCAAGAAAATAGATTTCTTCTCCTAATTATAGACTGGAATTTTTTTAAAAATCCTCCTGACCAATAAGTTTCAAAGATTTGATTTTAATCGAATATGTGGATGCGTGTCAGAATTTAAAATTATCAAGAATCTATTTCAAGATGAATTTGTCCCATGTTTTGCTTAGATTATGAAAAATATATAAATAGAAAATACTAAAGTTAAGAAAAGCTTACTACTGAAATGTTGTGCAGTTGTTCTGACACATTAACAAAAGTAAAAGAAATGTTGAAACTTTCAGCGCAATAGCAAACATGTTGGTTTTGATAAACTGTAAGACTGAACACACATTAAATGATTTTTGTAAAAAGGAATTTGAAAATTGCAAATCTATGGTGCGATATGTTTCAGGTAGTGAAAGAATGGACTAAAACTTAGAAATAATTGGAAGGGGTTGACTTCCTCACAGCCACAGTACTGAAGATAACTTGATGACTTTTAGGTATCTGACCAATTTGGTTCGACACAAGAATTTTCTTTATCAGAACAAGAGTTTAATATATATACACTTTATATGCCTACCTTCTATATGAAGTGAAATGTTTGGGCCCAAAATGAAAGACGTAATACAGTGGCAATAAGAAAGTTCACATCTATTCAGTTTTAAACTATGTATTAACAAAAACGTATTTTCCATATACAAGTAAATTGTTTGAAAACGAAAGATGTGCTACAAATCAGGCAACTGATAAATTAACGCAATTTGAAAACTTAATTTGTGCACTATATATTGTTGAAACATAATAAAATATCGAACGTTTTAAATATTCGTAATCATTTAAAATACATTGTATAATAATTGTTGAAACTAAAATAATTTTCACTCACCATTTACGATATTCCGACACAGAAATCTTTTATCGGTAAACTCTAATATTCCTTCTTAGGTGGTACTTCAAAGAGCTAATGAGTGTAACAAAGAAAATAACATGAACCAGCAAAGAACCTCCCGTCAAGAGTTGAGTTTTTACGTGTGGATATTAGCGAATTGAAGCCAAGTGTGATTTTTTAAAATCTTTGTTAGTGGTTTGAACTTTTTACCCCTTCCATCTTTTTTTTTTTTTTAGTTTTGTTTTCTGCTTCAAGCCGCATACCATTTTTTTCTATTTGACTTACTTTTTAATTTTTTAGTCAAATTCTAATTTTCCCCCTCCTCCCACTTTAGTTTCTGGCTTTTTTAAGCAGAACTTTCATTTTTTGGTTTGTCTTATTTTCTTTTTCTTATTCTTTTTGCGTTTTTACGTGTGACTTGTTTTTTGGCATAGCCAAGCTTTGTTGAATTTTATTTGGTTTCTTGGCCCGTTTTTCTTGAGTTTTGTTGTAATGCAAATTAAAGAAAAGAAAATTACATTAACAGCACTAAGGTCGTGCTGCTAATGAGGGACTCTGAAAAATCACCGCCGGTAAAGAAACGGACCGGGCTGAAAACGCGCCAAAGAAAAGCCACCCTGTTTTTCTTGCGAGTTTTAGTACGTCGATTAGGGGTGGAGAGTTGCCAGCAATAATGGCAAATCCAACGCCGATAAGATCTCCAACGGACGCACAGGAATAATTGATTTCCCGTACAACTAACCATTAGTATGGGTTGCTTGCCAGAATTGAACATGTAACAGCAAGTCCATTTTTTCTCAGACATACCGCTACCTTATAGATTTTTATTGACTTATAAACCTAATGTTTGTTGGCATGGTCTGTTGTAAGAAAAATGTAACATAGCCGCGAGTCTGGCACGATCCTACAATCAGAGATTTCGTGGGTAGAGATCTTACCACTGAACCATTATCGCCGCCTTACAAATTCTTACCTAATAATTGAACTTGAAGTGGGGACTCTTTGGAATTGAAACCGCAAACTATGAGTCTGATTAACTTCGCCTCGGAACATGTTAATCCTCATTTCAACTTTGACATTCACTAGGAAATTATTTCTAAATCTAAATCTAATCTAAGCTCTGCAAAAAAATATTTTGCTTCAAATTCATACCGTTATCGTAGCATGCATGGACTTGACACATATGACTGGGATTTCCATGAAAAAGATTGTGGGGAGAAAATGGGTGTTCACTGTACATTTCTCTTCTGTTTCCTATTTATATTTATATTTTACCTCCTCCATTTAGCATTATGGACAGGGAATGACCTAATCTAAGATCTGCAAAAAAATATTTTGCCTTCAAATTCATACCGTGATCGTAGCATGCATGGACTCGACTCATATGACTGGGATTTCCATGAAAAAGATTGTGGGCCGAAAATGGGTGATCACTGTACATTTCTCTTCTGTTTCCTATTTATATTTATATTTTACCTCCTCAATTTAGCATTATGGACAGAGAAAGACCTAAACTAATATCTGCACAAAAATATTTTGCCCTCAAATTTATACCCTGATCGTAGCATGCATGGACTCGACTCATATGACTGGGATTTCCATGAAAAAGATTGTGGGCAGAAAATGGGTGATCACTGTACATTTCTCTTCTGTTTCCTATTTATATTTCTATTTTACCTCCTCAATTTAGCATTATCGCCAGTGAAAGACCTAATCTAAGCTGTGCACAAAAATATTTTGCCTTCAAATTCATACCGTGATCGTAGCATGCATGGACTCGACTCATATGACTGGGATTTCCATGAAAAAGATTGTGGGCCGAAAATGGGTGATCACTGTATATTTCTCTTCTGTTTCCTATTTATATTTATATTTTACCTCCTCAATTTACCATTATGGACAGGGAAAGACCTAATCTAAGATCTGCACAAAAATATTTTGTCCTCAAATTCATACCGTGGTCGTAGCATGCATGGACTCGACTCATATGCCTGGGATTTCAATGAAAAACTTTGTCGGCCGAAAACGGGTGATCACTGTACATTTCTTTTCTGTTTCCTATTTATATTTCTATTTTACCTCCTCAATTTAGCATTATGGACAGGGAAAGACCTAATCTACAATCTGCACAAAAATATTTTGCCTTCAAATTCATACCGTGATCGTAGCATGCAAGTACTAGACGCATATGACTGGGATTTCCATGAAAAAGATTGTGGGCCGAAAATTGGTCATCACTGTACATTTCTCTTCTGTTTCCTATTTATATTTATATTTTACCTTCTCAATTTAGCATTATGGACAGGGAAAGACCTACTCTAAGATCTGGACAAAAATATTTTGCCTTCAAATTCATACCGTGATCGTAGCATGCATGGACTCGACTCATATGACTGGGATTTCCATGAAAAAGATTGTGGGCCGAAAATGGGTGATCACTGTATATTTCTCTTCTGTTTCATATTTATATTTCTATTTTACCTCCTCAATTTAGCATTATGGACAGGGAAAGAACTAATCTAAAATCTGCACAAAAATATTTTGCCTTCAAATTCATACCGTGATCGTAGCATGCATGGACTCGACTCATATGACTGGGATTTCCATGAAAAAGTTTGTGGGCCGAAAATGGGTGATCACTGTACATTTCTCTTCTGTTTCCTATTTATATTTCTATTTTACCTCCTCAATTTAGCATTATGGACAGGGAAAGAACTAATCTAAAATCTGCACAAAAATATTTTGCCTTCAAATTCATACCGTGATCGTAGCATGCATGGACTCGACTCATATGACTGGGATTTCCATGAAAAAGTTTGTGGGCGGAAAATGGGTGATCACTGTACATTTCTCTTCTGTATTCTATTTATATTTCTATTTTACCTCCTCAATTTAACATTATGGACAGGGAAAGACCTAATCTAAGCTCTGCAAAAAAATATTTTGCTTCAAATTCATACCGTTATCGTAGCATGCATGGACTTGACACATATGACTGGGATTTCCATGAAAAAGATTGTGGGGAGAAAATGGGTGTTCACTGTACATTTCTCTTCTGTTTCCTATTTATATTTATATTTTACCTCCTCCATTTAGCATTATGGACAGGGAATGACCTAATCTAAGATCTGCAAAAAAATATTTTGCCTTCAAATTCATACCGTGATCGTAGCAATCATGGACTCGACTCATATGACTGGGATTTCTATGAAAAAGATTGTGGGCCGAAAATTCGTGATCACTGTATATTTGTCTTTTGTTTCCTATTTATATTTATATTTTACCTCCTCAATTTAGCATTATGGACAGGGAAAGACCTAATCTAAAATCTGCACAAAAATATTTTGCCTTCAAATTCATACCGTGATCGTAGCATGCATGGACTGGACTCATATGACTGGGATTTCTATGAAAAAGATTGTGGGCTGAAAATGTGTGATCACTGTACATTTCTCTTCTGTTTCCTATTTATATTTCTATTTTACCTCCTCAATTTAGCATTATGGACAGGGAAAGAACTAATCTAAAATCTGCACAAAAATATTTTGCCTTCAAATTCATACCCTGATCGTAGCATGCATGGACTCGACTCATATGACTGGGATTTCCATGAAAAAGTTTGTGGGCCGAAAATGGGTGATCACTGTACATTTCTCTTCTGTTTCCTATTTATATTTCTCTTTTACCTCCTCAATTTAGCAGTATGGACAGGGAAAGACCTAATCTAAAATCTGCACAAAAATATTTTGCCTTCAAATTCATACCGTGATCGTAGCATGCATGGACTCGACTCATATGACTGGGATTTCCATGAAAAAGTTTGTGGGCGGAAAATGGGTGATCACTGTACATTTCTCTTCTGTTTCCTATTTATATTTATATTTTACCTTCTCAATTTAACATTATGGACAGGCAAAAACCTAATCTAAGCTCTGCAAAAAAATATTTTGCTTCAAATTCATACCGTTATCGTAGCATGCATGGACTTGACACATATGACTGGGATTTCCATGAAAAAGATTGTGGGGAGAAAATGGGTGTTCACTGTACATTTCTCTTCTGTTTCCTATTTATATTTATATTTTACCTCCTCCATTTAGCATTATGGACAGGGAATGACCTAATCTAAGATCTGCAAAAAAATATTTTGCCTTCAAATTCATACCGTGATTGTAGCATGCATGGACTCGACTCATATGACTGGGATTTCCATGAAAAAGATTGTCGGCAGAAAATGGATGAACACTGTACATTTCTCTTCTGTTTCCTATTTATATTTCTATTTTACCTCCTCAATTTAGCATTATCGACAGGGAAAGACCTAATCTAATATCTTCAAAAAAAATATTTTGCCTTCAAATTCATACCGTGATCGTAGCATGCATGGACTCAACTCATATGACTGGGATTTCCATGCAAAAGATTGTGGGCAGAAAATGGGTTATCACTGTACATTTCTCTTCTGTTTCCTATTTATATTTCTATTTTACTTCCTCAATTTAGCATTATGGACAGGGAAAGACCTAATCTAAGCTCTGCACAAATATATTTTGCCTTCAAATTCATACCGTGATCGTAGCATGCATGGACTCAACTCATATGACTGGGATTTCAATGCAAAAGATTGTGGGCAGAAAATGGGTTATCACTGTACATTTCTCTTCTGTTTCCTATTCATATTTCTATTTTACTTCCTCAATTTAGCATTATGGACAGGGAAAGACCTAATCTAAGCTCTGCACAAAAATATTTTGCCTTCAAATTCATACCGTGATCGTAGCATGCATGGACTCAACTCATATGACTGGGATTTCCATGCAAAAGATTGTGTGCAGAAAATGGGTTATCACTGTACATTTCTCTTCTGTTTCCTATTTATATTTATATTTTACTTTCTCAATTTAGCATTATGGACAGGGAAAGACCTAATCTAAGCTCTGCACAAAAATATTTTGCCTTCAAATTCATACCGTGATCGTAGCATGCACGGACTCAACTCATATGACTGGGATTTCCATGAAAAAGATTGTGGGCAAAAAATGGGTGATCACTGTACATTTCTCTTCTGTTACCTATTTATATTTCTATTTTACCTCCTCAATTTAGAATTAATGGACAGGGAAAGACCTAATCTAATATCTTCAAAAAAATATTTTGCCTTCAAATTTATACCGTGATCGTAGCATGCATGGACTGAACTCATATGACTGGGATTTCCATGAAAAATATTGTGGCCAGAAATTGGTGATCACTGTACATTTCTCTTCTGTTTCCTATTTATATTTATATTTTACTTCCTCAATTTAGCATTATGGGCAGTGAAAGACCGAATCTAAGCTCTGCACAAAAATATTTTGTCTTCAAATTCATACCGTGATCGTAGCATGCATGGACTCGACTCATATGACTGGGATTTCCATGAAAAAGATTGTGGGCAGAAAATGGGTGATCACTGTACATTTCTCTTCTGTTTCCTATTTATATTTATATTTTACCTTCTGAATTTAGCATTATGGACAGGGAAAGACCTAATCTAAGATCTGCACAAAAATATTTTACCTTCAAATTCATACTGTGATCGTAGGATGCATGGACTCGACTCATATGACTGGGATTTCCATGAAAAAGATTGTGGCCAGAAAATGGGTGATCACTGTACATTTCTCTTCTGTTTCCTATTTATATTTATATTTTACCTCCTCAATTTAGCATTATGGACAGGGAAAGACCTAATCTAAGATTCTGCACAAAAATATTTAGCCTTCAAATTCATACCGTGATCGTAGCATGCATTGACTCGACTCATATGACTGGGATTTCCATGAAAAAGATTGTGGGCCGAAAATGGGTGATCACTGTACATTTCTCTTCTGTTTCCTATTTATATTTCTATTTTACTTCCTTCATTTAGCATTATGGACAGGGAAAGACCTAATCTAAGCACTGCAAAAAATATTTTGCCTTCAAATTCATTCCGTGATCGTAGCCTGCATGGACTCGACTCATATGATTGGGATTTCAATGAAAAAGATTGTGGGCAGAAAATGGGTGATCACTGTACATTTCTCTTCTATTTTCTATTCATATTTCTATTTTACCTCCTTAATTTAGCATTATGGACAGGGAAAGACCTAATCTAAGATCTGCAAAAAAATATTTTGCCTTCAAATTCATACCGTGATCGTAGCATGCATGGACTCGACTCATATGACTGGGATTTCTATGAAAAAGATTGTGTACAGAAAATGGGTGATCACTGTACATTTCTCTTCTGTTTCCTATTTATATTTTTTTTTTACTTCCTTCATTTAGCATTATGGACAGGGAAAGACCTAATCTAAGATCTGCAAAGAAATATTTTGCCTTCAAATTCATACCGTGATCGTAGCATGCATGTACTCGACTCATATGACGGGATTTCCATGAAAAAGATTGTGGGCCGAAAATGGGTGATCACTGTACATTTCTCTTCTGTTTCCTATTTATATTTATATTTTACTTCCTTCATTTAGCATTATGGACAGGGAAAGACATAATCTAAGCTCTGTAAAAAAATATTTTGCCTTCAAATTCATACCGTGATCGTTGCGTGCATGGAATCGACTCATATGACTGGGATTTCCATGAAAAAGATTGTGGGCAGAAAATGGGTTATCACTGTATATTTCTCTTCTGTTTCCTATTTATATTTCTATTTTACCTCCTCAATTTAGCATTATGGACAGAGAAAGACCTAATCTAATATCTGCAAAAAAATATTTTGCCTTCAAATTCATACCGTGATCGTAGCATGCATGGACTCAACTCATATGACTGAGATTTCCATGAAAAAGATTGTGGGCATAAAATGGGTGATCACTGTACATTTCTCTTCTGTTTCCTATTTATATTTCTATTTTACTTCCTCAATTTAGCATTATGGACAGGGAAAGACCTAATCTAAGATCTGCACAAAAATATTTTACCTTCAAATTCATACTGTGATCGTAGGATGCATGGACTCGACTCATATGACTGGGATTTCCATGAAAAAGATTGTGGCCAGAAAATGGGTGATCACTGTACATTTCTCTTCTGTTTCCTATTTATATTTATATTTTACCTCCTCAATTTAGCATTATGGACAGGGAAAAACCTAATCTAAGATTCTGCACAAAAATATTTAGCCTTCAATTCATACCGTGATCGTAGCATGCATTGACTCGACTCATATGACTGGGATTTCCATGAAAAAGATTGTGGGCCGAAAATGGGTGATCACTGTACATTTCTCTTCTGTTTCCTATTTATATTTCTATTTTACTTCCTTCATTTAGCATTATGGACAGGGAAAGACCTAATCTAAGCTCTGCAAAAAATATTTTGCCTTCAAATTCATTCCGTGATCGTAGCCTGCATGGACTCGACTCATATGATTGGGATTTCAATGAAAAAGATTGTGGGCAGAAAATGGGTGATCACTGTACATTTCTCTTCTGTTTTCTATTCATATTTCTATTTTACCTCCTTAATTTAGCATTATGGACAGGGAAAGACCTAATCTAAGATCTGCAAAAAAATATTTTGCCTTCAAATTCATACCGTGATCGTAGCATGCATGGACTCGACTCATATGACTGGGATTTCTATGAAAAAGATTGTGTACAGAAAATGGGTGATCACTGTACATTTCTCTTCTGTTTCCTATTTATATTTTTTTTTACTTCCTTCATTTAGCATTATGGACAGGGAAAGACCTAATCTAAGATCTGCAAAGAAATATTTTGCCTTCAAATTCATACCGTGATCGTAGCATGCATGTACTCGACTCATATGACTGGGATTTCCATGAAAAAGATTGTGGGCCGAAAATGGGTGATCACTGTACATTTCTCTTCTGTTTCCTATTTATATTTATATTTTACTTCCTTCATTTAGCATTATGGACAGGGAAAGACATAATCTAAGCTCTGTAAAAATATATTTTGCATTCAAATTCATACCGTGATCGTAGCAAGTATGGACTCGACTCATATGACTGGGATTTCCATGACAAAGATTGTGGGCACAAAATAGGTGATCACTGTACATTTCTCTTCTGTTACCTATTTATATTTATATTTTACCTCCTCAATTTAGCATAATGGACAGGGAAAGACCTAATCTAAGCTCTTCTGAAAAATATTTTGCCTTGAAATTCATACCGTGTTCGTAGCATGTATGGACTAGACTCATATGACTGGGATTTCCATGAAAAAGATTGTGGGGCGAAAACGGGTGATCACTGTACATTTCTCATATGTTTCCTATTTCTATTTTCTATTTTACCTCCTCAATTTAGCATTATGGACAGGGAAAGACCTAATCTAAAATCTGCACAAAAATATTTTGCCTTCAAATTCATACCGTGATCGTAGCATGCATGGACTCGACTCATATGACTGGGATATCCATGAAAAAGATTGTGGACCCAAAATGGGTGATCAATGTACATTTCTCTTCTGTTTCCTATTTATATTTATATTTTACTTCCTCAATTTAGCGTTATGGACAGGGAAAGACCTCATCTAAGATCTGCAAAAAAATATTTTGCCTTCAAATTCATACCGTGATCGTAGCATGCATGTACTCGACTCATATGACTGGGATTTCCATGAAAAAGATTGTGTGCATAATATGGGTGATCACTGTACATTTCTCTTCTGTTCCCTATTTATATTTATATTTTACCTCCTCAATTTAGCATTATGGACAGGGAAAGACCTAATCTAAAATCTGCACAAAAATATTTTACCTTCAAATTCATACTGTGATCGTAGGATGCATGGACTCGACTCATATGACTGGGATTTCCATGAAAAAGATTGTGGGCAGAAAATGGGTGATCACTGTACATTTCTCTTCTGTTTCCTATTTATATTTATATTTTACCTCCTCAATTTAGCATTATGGACAGTGAAAGACCTAATCTAAGATCTGCACAAAAATATTTTACCTTCAAATTCATACCGTGATCGTAGGATGCATGGACTCGACTCATATGACTGGGATTTCCATGAAAAAGATTGTGGCCAGAAAATGGGTGATCACTGTACATTTCTCTTCTGTTTCCTATTTATATTTATATTTTACCTCCTCAATTTAGCATTATGGACGGGGAAGGACATAATCTAAAATCTGCAAAAAAATATTTTGCCTTCAAATTCATACCGTGATCGTAGCATGAATGGACTCGACTCATATGACTGGGATTTCTATGAAAAAGATTGTGTGCAGAAAATGGGTGATCACCGTACATTTCTCTTCTGTTTCCTATTTATATTTTTATTTTACTTCCTTCATTTAGCATTATGGACAGGGAAAGACATAATCTAAGATCTGCAAAAAAATATTTTGCCTTCAAATTCATACCGTGATCGTAGCATGTATGGACTCGACTCATATGACTGGGATTTCCATGAAAATATTATGGGAAGAAAATGGGTGATCACTGTACATTTCTCTTCTGTTTCCTATTAATATTTTCTATTTTACATCCTCAATTTAGCATTATGGACAGGAAAAGACCTAATCTAAAATCTGCACAAAAATATTTTACCTTCAAACTCATACCGTGATCGTAGCATGCATGGACTCGACTCATATGACTGAGATTTCCATGAAAAATATTGTGGGCAGAAAACAGGTGATCACTGTACATTTCTCTTCTGTTTCCTATTTATATTTCTAATTTACTTCCTCAATTTAGCATTATGGACAGGGAAAGACCTAATCTAAGATCTGCACAAAAATATTTTGCCTTCAAATTCATAACGTGATAGTAGCATGCATGGACTCGACTCATATGCCTGCGACTTCTATGAAAAAGATTGTGGGCAGAAAATGGGTGATCACTGTACATTTCTCTTCTGTTTCCTATTCATATTTCTATTTTCCTTCCTCAATTTAGCATTATGGACAGGGAAAGACCTAATCTAAGATCTACACAAAAATATTTTGCCTTCAAATTCATACCGTGATCGTAGCATGCATGGACTCGACTCATATGACTGGGATTTCCATGAAAAGGATTGTGGGCCTAAAATGGGTGATCACTGTACATTTCTTTTCTGTTTCCTATTTATATTTCTTTTTTACCTCCTCAATTTAGCATTATGGACAGGGAAAGACCTAATCTAAAATCTGCACAAAAATATTTTACCTTCAAATTCATACCGAGATCGTAGCATGCATGGACTCGACTCATATGACTGGGATTTCCATGAAAAATATTGTGGGCCGACAATGGGTGATCACTGTACATTTCTCTTTTGTTTCCTATTCATATTTCTATTTTACCTCCTCAATTTAGCATTATGGCCAGGGAAAGACCTAATCTAAGCTCTGCACAAAAATATTTTGCCTTCAAATTCATACCGTGATCGTAGCATTCATGGACTCGGCACATATGACTGGGATTTCCATGAAAAAGATTGTGGGCCGAAAATGTTTGATCACTGTACATTTCTCTTCTGTTTCCTATTTATATTTCTTTTTTACCTCCTCAATTTAGCATTATGGCCAGGGAAAGACCTAATCTAAGCTCTGCACAAAAATATTTTGCCTTCAAATTCATACCGTGATCGTAGCATGCATGGACTCGACTCATATGACTGGGATTTCCATGTAAAAGATTGTGGGCCGAAAATGTTTGATCACTGTACCTTTCTCTTCTCTTTCCTATATATAATTCTTTTTTACCTCCTCAATTTAGCATTATGGCCAGGGAAAGACCCAATCTAAGCTCTGCAGAAAAATATTTTGCCTTCAAATTCATACCGTGTTCGTAGCATGTATGTACTCGACTCATATGACTGGGATTTCCATGAAAAAGATTGTGGGCCGAAAATTTGTGATCATTGTTAATTTCTCTTCTGTTTCCTATTTATATTTCTATTTTACCTCCTCAATATAGCATTATGGACAGGGAAAGACCTAATCTAAAATCTGCACAAAAATATTTTGCCTTCAAATTCATACCGTGATCGTAACATGCATGGACTTGACTCATATGACTGGGATTTCCATGAAAAAGATTGTGGGCAGAAAATGGGTGATCACTGTCCATTTCTCTTCTGTTTCCTATTTATATTTCTATTTTAACTCCACAATTTAGCATTACGGACAGGGAAAGACCTAATCTAAAATCTGCACGAAAATATTTTGCCTTCAAATTTATACCGTCATCGTAGCATGTATGTACTCGACTCATATGACTGGGATTTCCATGAAAAAGATTGTGGGCCGAAAATGGATGATCACTGTACATTTCTCTTCTGTTTCCTATTTATATTTCTATTGTACCTCCTCAATTTAGCATTATGGACAGGGAAAGACCAAATCTAAGATCTGCACAAAAATATTTTGCCTTCAAATTCATACCGTGATCGTAGCATGCATGGACTCGACTCATATGACAAGGAATTCCATGAAAAAGATTGTGGGCCGAAAATGGGTGATCACTGTACATTTCTCTTCTGTTTCCTATTTATATTTATATTTACCTCCTCAATTTAGCATTATGGACAGGGAAAGACCTAATCTAAGATCTGCACAAAAATATTTTGCCTTCAAATTCATACCGTGACCGTAGCATGCATGGATTCGACTCATATGACTGGGATTTCCATGAAAATGATTGTGGGACGAAAATGGGTGATCACTTTACATTTCTCTTCTGTTTCCTATTTATATTTCTATTTTACCTCCTCAATTTAGCATTATGGATAGGGAAAGACCTAATCTAAGGTCTGCACAAAAATATTTTGCCTTCAAATTCATACCGTGATCGTAGCATGCATTGACACGACTCATACGACTGGGATTTCCATGAAAAAGATTGTGGGCCGAAAATGGGTGATCACTGTACATTTCTCTTCTGTTTCCTATTTATATTTATATTTTACCTCCTCAATTTAGCATTATGGACAGGGAAAGACCTAATCTAAGCTCCGCACAAAAATATTTTGCCTTCAAATTCATACCGTGATTGTTGCATGCATGGACTCGACTCATATAACTGGGATTTCCATGAAAAAGATTGTGGGCTGAAAATGGGTGATCACTGTACATTTCTCTTCTGTTTCCTATTTATATTTATATTTTACTTCTTCAATTTAGCATTATGGACAGGGAAAGACCAAATCTAAGATCTGCAAAAAATATTTTGCCTTAAAATTCATACCGTAATCGTAGCATGCATGAACTCGACTCATATGACTGGGATTTCCATTAAAAAGATTGTGGGCCGAAAATGGGTGATCACTGTACATTTCTCTTCTGTTTCCTATTTATATTTCTATTTTACCTCCTCAATTTAGCATTATGGACAGGGAAAGACCTAATCTAAAATCTGCACAAAAATATTTTGCTTTCAAATTCATACCGTGAATGTAGCATGCATGGACTCGACTCATATGACTGGGATTTCCATGAAAAAGATTGTGGGCCGAAAATGGGTGATCACTGTACATTTCTCTTCTGTTTCCTATTTATATTTATATTTTACCTCCTCAATTTAGCATTATGGACAGGGAAAGACCTAATCTAAGTTCTGCACAAAAATATTTTGCCTTCAAATTCATACCGTGATCGTAGCATGCATGGACTCATCTCATATGACTGGGATTTCCATGAAAAAGATTGTCGGCCGAAAAGTGGTGATCACTGTACATTTCTCTTCTGTTTCCTATTCATATTTATATTTTACCCCCTCAATTTAGCATTATGGACAGGGAAAGACCTAATCTAAAATCTGCACAAAAATATTTTGCCTTCAAATTCATACCGTGATTGTAGCATGCATGGACTCGACTCATATGACTGGGATTTCCATGAAAAAGATTGTGGGCTGAAAATGGGTGATCACTGTACATTTCTCTTCTGTTTTCTATTTATATTTCTATTTTACTTCTTCAATTTAGCATTATGGACAGGGAAAGACCAAATCTAAGTTCTGCAAAAAAATATTTTGCCTTCAAATTCATACCGTGATCGTAGCATGCATGGACTCGACTCATATGACTGGGATTTCGATGAAAAAGATTGTGCGCAGAAAATTGGTGATCACTGTACATTTCTGTTCTGTTTCGGATTCATATTTCTATTTTACCTCCTCAACTTAGCATTATGGACAGGGAAAAACCTAATCTAAAATCTGCACAAAAATATTATGCCTTCAAATTCATACCGTGATCGTAGCATGCATGGACTCGACTCATATGACTGGGATTTCCATGAAAAAGATTGTGCCCCGAAAATGGGTGATCACTGTACATTTCTCTTCTGTTTCCTATTTATATTTCTATTTTACCTACTCAATTTAGCATTATGGACAGGGAAAGACCTAATCGAAAATCTGTACAAAAATATTTTGCCTTCAAATTCATACCGTGAACGTAGCATGCGATGGACTCGACTCATATGACTGGGATTTCCATGAAAAAGATTGTGGGCGGAAAATGGGTGATCAGTGTACATTTCTCTACTGTTTCCTATTTATATTTATATTTTTCCTCCTCAATTTAGCATTATGGACAGGGAAAGACCTAATCTAAAATCTGCACAAAAATATTTTGCCTTCAAATTCATACCGTGATCGTAGCATGCATGGACTCGACTCATATGACTGGGATTTCCATGAAAAAGATTGTGTGCCGAAAATAGGTGATCACTGTACATTTCTCTTCTGTTTCCTATTTATATTTATATTTTACCTCCTCAATTTAGCATTATGGACAGGGAATGACCTAATCTAAGATCTGCACAAAAATATTTTGCCTTCAATTCATACCGTGATCGTAGCATGCATGGACTCGACTCATATGACTGGGATTTCCATGAAAAAGATTGTGGGCCGAAAATGGGTGATCACTGTACATTTCTCTTCTGTTTCCTATTCATATTTCTATTTTACCTCCTCAATTTAGCATTATGGACAGGGAAAGACCTAAACTACAATCTGCACAAAAATATTTTGCCTTCAATTCATTCCGTGATCGTAGCATGCATGGACTCGACTCATATGACTGGGATTTCCATGAAAAAGATTGTGGGCCGAAAATCGGTGATCACTGTACATATCTCTTCTGTTTCCTATTTATATTTATATTTTAGCTTCTTAATTTAGCATTATGGACCGGGAAAGACCTAATCTAAGATCTGCGCAAAAACATTTTGCCTTCAAATTCATACCGTGATCGTAGCATGCATTGACACGACTCATATGACTGGGATTTCCATGAAAAAGATTGTGGGCCGAAAATGCGTGATCACTGTATATTTCTCTTTTGTTTCCCATTTATATTTCTATTTTACCGCCTCAATTTAGCATTATAGCCAGGGAAAGACCTAATCTAAAATCTGCACAAAAATATTTTGCCTTCAAATTCATACCGTGATCGTAGCATGCATGGACTCGACTCATATGACTGGGATTTCCATGAAAAAGATTGTGCCCCGAAAATGGGTGATCACTGTACATTTCTCTTCTGTTTCCTATTTATATTTCTATTTTACCTCCTCAATTTAGCATTATGGACAGGGACAGACCTAATCTAAAATCTGCACAAAAATATTTTGCCTTCAAATTCATACTGTGATCGTCGCATGCATGGACTCGACTCATATGACTGGGATTTCCATGAAAAAGATTGTGGGCAGAAAATGGGTGATCACTGTACATTTCTATTCTGTTTCCTATTTATATTTATATTTAACTTCCTCAATTTAGCATTATGGCCAGGGAAAGACCTAATCTAATTTCTGCACAAAAATATTTTGCCTTCAAATTCATACCGTGATCGTAGCATGCATGGACTCGACTCATATGACTGGGATTTCGATGAAAAAGATTGTGCGCAGAAAATTGGTGATCACTGTACATTTCTGTTCTGTTTCGGATTCATATTTCTATTTTACCACCTCAACTTAGCATTATGGGCAGGGAAAAACCTAATCTAAAATCTGCACAAAAATATTATGCCTTCAAATTCATACCGTGATCATAGCATGCATGGACTCGACTCATATGACTGGGATTTCCATGAAAAAGATTGTGGGCCGAAAATGGGTGATCACTGTACATTTCTCTACTGTTTCCTATTTATATTTCTATTTTACCTCCTCAATTTAGCATCATGGACAGGGAAAGACCTAATCAAGATCTGCACAAAAATATTTTGCCTTCAACTTCATACCGTGATCGTAGCATGCATGGACGCGACTCATATGACTGGGATTTTCATGAAAAAGATTGTGGGCAGAAAATGGGTGATCACTGTACATTTCTCTTCTGTTTTCTATTTATATTTCTATTTTACCTTCTCAATTTAGCATTATGGACAGGGAATGACCTAATCTAAGATCTGCACAAAAATATTTTGCCTTCAATTCATACCGTGATCGTAGCATGCATGGATTCGACTCATAGGACTGGGATTTCCATAAAAAAAGATTGCGGGCCGAAAATCGGTGATCACTGTACATATCTCTTCTGTTTCCTATTTATATTTATATTTTACCTACTCAATTTAGCATTATGGACCGGGAAAGACCTAATCTAAGATCTGCACGAAAATATTTTGCCTTCAAATTCATACCGTGATCGTAGCATGCATTGACACGACTCATATGACTGGGTTTTCCATGAAAATGATTGTGGGACGAAAATGCGTGATCACTGTATATTTCTCTTTTGTTTCCTATTTATATTTCTATTTTACCTCCTCAATTTAGCATTATGGCCAGGGAAAGACCTAATCTAAAATCTGCACAAAAATATTTTGCCTTCAAATTCATACTGTGATCGTAGCATGCATGGACTCGACTCATATGACTGGGATTTCCATGAAAAAGATTGTGGGCCGAAAATGGGTGATCACTGTACATTTCTCTTCTGTTTCCTATTTATATTTATATTTTACCTCCTCAATTTAGCATTATGGACAGGGAAAGACCTAAACTAAAATCTGCACAAAAATATTTTGCCTTCAATTCATTCCGTGATCGTAGCATGCATGGACTCGACTCATATGACTGGGATTTCCATGAAAAAGATTGTGGGCCGAAAATCGGTGATCACTGTACATATCTCTTCTGTTTCCTATTTATATTTATATTTTAGCTTCTTAATTTAGCATTATGGACCAGGAAAGACCTAATCTAAAATCTGCACAAAAATATTTTGCCTTCAAATTCATACTGTGATCGTCGCATGCATGGACTCGACTCATATGACTGGGATTTCCATGAAAAAGATTGTGGGCGGAAAATGGGTGATCACTGTACATTTCTATTCTGTTTCCTATTTATATTTATATTTAACTTCCTCAATTTAGCATTATGGCCAGGGAAAGACCTAATCTAATTTCTGCACAAAAATATTTTGCCTTCAAATTCATACCGTGATCGTAGCATGCATGGACTCGACTCATATGACTGGGATTTCGATGAAAAAGATTGTGCGCAGAAAATTGGTGATCACTGTACATTTCTGTTCTGTTTCGGATTCATATTTCTATTTTACCTCCTCAACTTAGCATTATGGGCAGGGAAAAACCTAATCTAAAATCTGCACAAAAATATTATGCCTTCAAATTCATACCGTGATCGTAGCATGCATGGACTGTGACTCATATGACTGGGATTTCCATGAAAAAGATTGTGCCCCGAAAATGGGTGATCACTGTACATTTCTCTTCTGTTTCCTATTTATATTTATATTTTACCTCCTCAATTTAGCATCATGGACAGGGAAAGACCTAATCAAGATCTGCACAAAAATATTTTGCCTTCAACTTCATACCGTGATCGTAGCATGCATGGACGCGACTCATATGACTGGGATTTTCATGAAAAAGATTGTGGGCAGAAAATGGGTGATCACTGTACATTTCTCTTCTGTTTTCTATTTATATTTCTATTTTACCTCCTCAATTTAGCATTATGGACAGGGAAAGATATTATCTAAGCTCTGCACACAAATATTTTGCCTTCAAATTCATACCGTGATCGTAACATGCATGGACTCGACTCATATGACTGGGATTTCCATGAAAAAGATTGTGAGCCGAAAATGCGTGATCACTGTATATTTCTCTTTTGTTTCCTATTCATATTTCTATTTTACCTCCTCAATTTAGCATTATGGACAGGGAAAGACCTAATCTAAGATCTGCACAAAAATATTTTGCCTTCAAATTCATACCGTGATCGTAGCATGCATGGACTCGACTCATATGACTGGGATTTCCATGAAAATATTGTCGGCCGAAAATGGGTGATCACTGTACCTTTCTCTTCTGTTTCCTATTTATATTTCTATTTTACCTCCTCAATTTAGCATAATGGACAGGGAAAGACCTAATCTAAAATCTGCACAAAAATATTTTGCCTTCAAATTCATACCGTGATCGTAGCATGCATGGACTCGACTCATATCACTGGGATTTCCAGGAAAAAGATTGTGGGCAGAAAATGGGTGATCACTGTATATTTCTCTTTTGTTTCCTATTTATATTTATATTTTACCTCCTCAATTTAGCATTATGTACAGGGAAAGACCTAATCTAAAATCTGCACAAAAATATTTTGCCTTCAAATTCATACCGTGATCGTAGCATGCATGGACTAGACTCATATGACTGGGATTTCCATGAAAAAGATTGTGGGCCGAAAATGGGTGATCACTGTACATTTCTCTTCTGTTTCCTATTTATATTTATATTTTACCTCCTCAATTTAGCATTATGGACAGGGAAAGACGTAATCTAAGATCTGCACAAAAATATTTTGCCTTAAAATTCATACCGTGATCGTAGCATGCATGGACTCGACTCATATGACTGGGATTTCCATGAAAAAGATTGTGGACCAATAATGGGTGATCACTGTACATTTCTCTTCTGTTTCCTATTCATATTTCTATTTTACCTCCTCAATTTAGCATTATGGACAGGGAAAGACCTAATCTAAGATCTGCACAAAAATATTTTGCCTTCAAATTCATACCGTGATCGTAGCATGCATGGACTCGACTCATATGACTGGGATTTCCATGAAAAACTTTGTGGGCCGAAACGAGTGATCACTGTACATTTTTCTTCTGTTTCCTATTTATATTTCTATTTTACCTCCTCAATTTAGCATTATGGACAGGGAAAGACCTAATCTAAGCTCTGCACAAAAATATTTTGCCTTCAAATTCATACCGTGATCGTAGCATGCATGGACTCAACACATATGACTGGGATTTCCATGAAAAAGATTGTGGGCTGAAAATTGTTGATCACTGTACATTTCTCTTCTGTTTCCTATTTATATTTAACCTCCTCAATTTAGCATTATGGCCAGGGAAAGACCTAATCTAAGCTCTGCACAAAAATATTTTGCCTTCAAATTCGTACCGTGATTGTAGCATGCATGGACTCGACTCATATGACTGGGATTTCCATGAAAAAGATTTGGGGCCGAAAATGGGTGATCACTGTACATTTCTTTTCTGTTTCCTATTTATATTACTATTTTACCTCCTCAATTTAGCATTATGGACAGGGAAAGACCTAATCTAAGATCTGCACAAAAATATTTTGCCTTCAAATTCATACCGTGGTCGTAGCATGCATGGAATCGACTCATATGACTGGGATTTCCATGAAAAAGATTGTGGGCCGAAAATGCGTGAACACTGAACATTTCTCTTCTGTTTCCTATTTATATTTCTATTTTACCTACTCAATTTAGCATTATGGCCAGGGAAAGACCTAATCTAAGCTGTGCACAAAAATATTTTGTCTTCAAATTCATACCGTGATCTTAGCATGCATGGAGTCGACTCATATGACTGGGATTTACATGAAAAAGATTGTGGGCCGAAAATGGGTGATCACTGTACATTTCTCTTCTGTTTCCTATTTATATTTCTATTTTACCTCCTCAATTTAGCATTATGGACAGGTAACGACCTAATCTAAGATCTGCACAAAAATATTTTGCCCTCAAATTCATACCGTGATCGTAGCATGCATGGACTCTACTCATATGCCTGGGATTTCCATGAAAAACTTTGTGGGCCGAAAACGGGTGATCACTGTACATTTCTCTTCTGTTTCCTATTTATATTTATATTTTACCTCCTCAATTTAGCCTTATGGACAGGGAAAGACCTAATCTAAGATCTGCACAAAAATATTTTGCCTTCAAATTCATACCGTGATCGTAGCATGCATGTACTCGACTCATATGACTGGGATTACAATGAAAAAGATTTTGGGCCGAAAATGGTTGATCACTGTACATTTCTCTTCTGTTTCCTATTTATATTTCTATTGTACCTCCTCAATTTAGAATTATGGACAGGGAAAGACCTAATCTAAAATCTGCACAAAAATATTTTGCCTTCAAATTCATACCGTGATCGTAGCATGCATGGACTCGACTCATATGACTGGGATTTCCATGAAAAAGATTGTGGGCAGAAAATGGGTGATGACTGTACATTTCTCTTCTGTTTCCTATTTATATTTCTTTTTTACCTCCTCAATTTAGCATTATGGCCAGGGAAAGACCTAATCTAAGCTCTGCACAAAAATATTTTGCCTTCAACTTCATACCGTGATCGTAGCATGCATGGACACGACTCATATGACTGGGATTTCCATGAAAAGATTGTGGGCCGAAAATCGGTGAGCACTGTACATTTCTCTCCTGTTTTCATATTTATATTTATATTTTAACTCCTCAATTTAGCATTATGGCCAGGGAAAGACCGAATCTAAAATCTGCACAAAAATATTTTGCCTTCAAATTCATACCGTGATCGTAGCATGCATGGACTCGACTCATATGACTGGGATTTCCATGAAAAAGATTGTGGGCCGAAAATGGGTGATTACTGTACATTTCTCTTCTGTTTCCTATTTATATTTTTATTTTACCTCCTCAATTTAGCATTATGGCCAGGGAAAGACCTAATCTAAGCTCTGTACAAAAATATTTTGCCTTCAAATTCATACCGTGATCGTAGCATGCATGGACACGACTCATATGACTGGGATTTCCATGAAAAAGATTGTGGGCCGAAAATGGGTGATCACTGTATATTTCTCTTCTGTTTCCTATTTATATTTCTATTTTACCTCCTCAATTTAGCATTATGGCCAGGGAAAGACCTAATCTAAGCTCTGCACAAAAATGTTTTGCCTTCAAATTCGTACCGTGATCGTAGCATGCATGGACTCGACTCATATGACTGGGATTACCATGAAAAAGTTTGTGGGCCGAAAATGGGTGATCACTGTACATTTCTCTTCTGTTTCCTATTTATATTTATATTTTACCTCCTCAATTTAGCATTATTGACAGTGAAAGACCTAATCTAAGATCTGCACAAAAATATTTTGCCTTCAAATTCATTCCGTGATCGTAGCATGCATGGACTCGACTCATATAACTGGGATTTCCATGAAAAAGATTGTGTGCAGAAAATGGGTGATCACTGTACATTTCTCTTCGGTTTCCTATTTATATTTATATTTTACTTCCTCAATTTAGCATTATGGACAGGGAAAGAGCTAATCGAAGCTCTGCACAAAAATATTTTGCCTTCAAATTCATACCGTGATCGTAGCATGCATGGACTCGACGAATATGACTGGGATTTCCATGAAAAAGATTGTGGGCCGAAAATGGGTGATCACTGTACATTTCTCTTCTGTTTCCTATTTATATTTCTTTTTTACCTGTTCAATTTAGCATTATGGACAGGGAAAGACCTAATCTAAGCTCTGCACAAAAATATTTTGCCTTCAAATTCATACCGTGATAGTAGCATGCATGGACTCGAATCATATGACTGGGATTTCCATGAAAAAGATTGTGGGCCAAAAATGGGTGATCACTGTACATTTCACTTCTGTTTCCTATTTATATTTCTATTTTACCTCCTCAATTTAGCAATATGGACAGGGAAAGACCTAATCTAAGATCTGAACAAAAATATTTTGCCTTCAAATTCATACCGTGATCGTAGCATGCATGTACTCGACTCATATGACTAGGATTTCCATGAAAAAGATTGTGGTCCGAAAATGGTTGGTTACTGTACATTTCTCTTCTGTTTCCTATTTATATTACTATTTTACCTCCTCAATTTAGCATTATTGACAGTGAAAGACCTAATCTAAGATCTGCACAAAAATATTTTGCCTTCAAATTCATTCCGTGATCGTAGCATGCATGTACTCGACTCATATGACTGGGATTTCCATGAAAAATATTGTGATCCAACAATGGGTTTTCACTGTACATTTCTCTTCTGTTTCCTATTTATATTTATATTTTACCTCCTCAATTTAGCATTATGGACAGGGAAAGACCAAATGTAAGCTCTGTACAAAAATATTTTGCCTACAAATTCATACCGTGATCGTAGCATGCATGGACTCAACTCATATGACTGGGATTTTCCATGAAAAAGATTGTTGGCCGAAAATGCGTGATCACTGTATATTTCTCTTCTGTTTCCTATTTATATTTATATTTTACCTCCTCAATTTAGCATTATGGACAGGGAAAGACCTAATCAAAGATCTGCACAAAAATATTTCGCCTTCAAATTCATACCGTGATCGTAGCATGCATGGACTCGACTCATATGACTGGGATTTCCATGACAAAGATTGTGGGCCAAAAATGGGTGATCACTGTACATTTCTCTTCTGTTTCCTATTTATATTTATATTTTACCTCCTCAATTTAGCATTATGGACAGGAAAAGACCTAATCTAAAATCTGCACAAAAATATTTTGCCTTCAAATTCATACCGTGAGCGTAGCATGCATGGACTCGACTCGTATGACTGGGATTTCCATGAAAAAGTTTGTGGGCCGAAAATGGGTGATCACTGTACATTTCTGTTGTGTTTCGCATTCATATTTCTATTTTACCTCCTCAATTTAGCATTATGGTCAGGTAACGATCTTATCTAAAATCTGCACAAAAATATGCCTTCAAATTCATACCGTGATTGTAGCATGCATGGACTCGACTCATATGACTGGGATTTCCATGAAAAATATTGTTGGCGGAAAATGGGTGATCACTGTACATTTCTCTTCTGTTTCCTATTCATATTTCTATTTTACCTCCTCAATTTAGCATTATGGACAGGGACAGACCTGATCTAAAATCTGCCCAAAAATATTTTGCCTTCAAAATCATACCATGATCGTAGCATGCATGGACTCGACTCATATGACTGGGATTTCCATGAAAAAGATTTTGGGCGGAAAATGGGTGATCACTGTACATTTCTATTCTGTTTCCTAATTATATTTATATTTAATTTCCTCAATTTAGCATTATGGCCAGGGAAAGACCTATTCTAATTTCTGCAAAAAAATATTTTGCCTTCAAATTCATACCGTGATCATAGCATTCATGGACTCGACTCATATGACTGGGATTTCCATGAAAAAGATTGTGGGCCGAAAATGCGTGATCACTGTACATTTCTCTTCTGGTTCCTATTTATATTTATATTTTACCTCCTCAATTTAGCATTATGGACAGGGAAAACCTAATCTGAAATCTTCACAAAAATATTTTGCCGTCAAATTCATACCGTGATCGTAGCATGCATGGACTCGACTCATATGACTGGGATTTCCATGAAAAAGATTGTTGGAGGAAAATTGGTGATCACTGTACACTTCTCTTCTGTTTCCTATTTATATTTATATTTTACCTCCTCAATTTAGCATTATGGACAGGGAAAGACCTAATCTAAAATCCGCATAAAAATATTTTGCCTTGAAATTCATACCGTGATCGTAGCATGCATGGACTGGACTCATATGACTGGGATTTCCATGAAAAAGATTTTGGGCAGAAAATGGGTGATCACTGTACATTTCTCTTCTGTTTCCTATTTATATTTCTATTTTACCTCCTCAATTTAGCATTATGGACAGGGAAAGACCTAATCTAAGCTCTGCACAAAAATATTTTGCCTTCAAATTCATACCGTGATCGTAGCATGCATGGACTCGACTCATATGACTGGGATTTCCATGAAAAAGATTGTGGGTCGAAAATGGGTGATCACTGTACATTTCTCTTCTGTTTCCTATTTATATTTCAATTTTACCTTCTCAATTCAGCATTATGGCCAGGTAAAGCCCTAATGTAAGCTGTGTACAAAAATATTTTGCCTTCAAATTCATACTGTGATCGTAGCATGCATGGACTCGTCTCATATGACTGGGATTTCCATGAAAAAGATTGTGGGCCGAAAATGGGTGATCACTGTACATTTCTCTTCTTTTTCCTATTTATATTTATATTTTACCTCCTCAATTTAGCATTATGGAAAGGTAAAGATCTAATCTAAAATCTGCACAAAAATATGCCTTCAAATTCATACCGTGATTGTAGCATGCATGGACTCGACTCATATGACTGGGATGTCCATGAAAAAGATTGTGCGCCGAAAATTGGTGATCACTGTACATTTCTGTTCTGTTTTGTATTCATATTTCTAACTTGCCTCCTCAACTTAGCATTATGGACAGGGAAAGACCTAATCTAAAATCTGCACAAAAATATTATGCCTTCAAATTCATACCGTGATTGTAGCATGCATGGACTCGACTCATATGACTGGGATTTCCATGAAAAAGATTGTTGGCGGAAAATGGGTGATCACTGTACATTTCTCTTCTGTTTCCTATTCATATTTCTATTTTACCTCCTCAATTTTGCATTATGGACAGGGACAGACCTAATCTAAAATCTGCACAAAAATATTTTGCCTTCAAATTCATACCGTGATCGTAGCATGCATGGACTCGACTCATATGACTGGGATTTCCATGAAAAAGATTGTGGGCGGAAAATGGGTGATCACTGTACATTTCTATTCTGTTTCCTATTTATATTTATATTTAACTTCCTCAATTTAGCATTATGGCCAGGGAAAGACCTAATCTAATTTCTGCACAAAAATATTTAGCCTTCAAATTCATACCGTGACCGTAGCATGAATGGACTCGACTCATATGACTGGGATTTCCATGAAAAAGTTTGTGGGCCGAAAATGGGTGATCACTCTACACTTCTCTACTTTTTCCTATTTATATTTCTATTTAACAACTCAATTTAGCATTATGGACAGGGAAAGACATAATCTAAGATCTGCACAAAAATATTTTGCCTTCAAATTCATACCGTGATCATAGCATGCATGGACTCAACTCATATGACTGGGATTTCCATAAAAATGATTGTGGGCCGAAAATGGGTGATCACTGTACATTTCTCTCCTGTTTCCTATTTATATTTCTATTTTACTTCCTCTATTTAGCATTATGGACAGGGAAAGACCTAATCTGATTTGTGCACAAAAATATTATGCCTTCAAATTCATACCGTGATCGTAGCATGCATGGACTCGACTCATATGACTGGGATTTCCATGAAAAAGATTGTCGGCGGAAAATGGGTGATCACTGTACATTTCTCTTCTGTTTCCTATGTATATTTCTATTTTAACTCCTCAATTTAGCATTATGGACAGGGAAAGACCTAATCTAAAATCTGCACAAAAATATTTTGCCTTCAAATTCATACCGTGATCGTAGCATGCATGGACTCGACTCATATGAATGGGATTTCCATGAAAAAGATTGTTGGCAGAAAATGCGTGATCACTGTATATTTCTCTTTTGTTTCCTATTTATATTTCTATTTTACCTCCTCAATTTAGCATTATGGACAGGGAAAGACCTAATCTAAGATCTGAACAAAAATATTTTGCCTTCAAATTCATACCGTGATCGTAGCATGCATGGACTCGACTCATATGACTGGGATTTCCATGAAAAATATTGTGGGCCGAAAATGGGTGATCACAGTACATTTCTCTTCTGTTTCCTATTTATATTTATATTTTACCTCCTCAATTTAGCATTATGGACAGGGAAAGACCTAATCTAAGATCTGCACAAAAATATTTTGCCTTCAAATTCATACCGTGATCGTAGCATACATGGACACGACTCATAGGACTGGGATTTCCATGAAAAAGATTGTGGGCCGAAAATGGGTGATCACTGTACATTTTTCTTCTGTTCCCGATTTATATTTCTATTTTACCTCCTCAATTTAGCATTATGGCCAGGGAAAGACCTAATCTAAGCTCTGCACAAAAATATTTTGCCTTCAAATTCATACCGTGATCGTAGCATCCATGGACTCGACTCATATGACTGGGATTTCTATGAAAAAGATTGTGGGCCGAAAATGGGTGATCACTGTACATTTCTCTTCTCTTTCCTATTTATATTTCTTTTTTACCTCCTCAATTTAGCATTATGGTCAGGGAAAGATCTAATCTAAAATCTGCACAAAAATATGCCTTCAAATTCATACCGTGATTGTAGCATGCATGGACTCGACTCATATGACTGGGATTTCTATGAAAAAGATTTTGGGCCGAAAATGCGTGATCACTGTATATTTCTCTTTTGTTTCCTATTTATATTTCTATTTTACCTCCTCAATTTAGCATTATGGACAGGGAAAGACCTAATATAAGCTCTGCACAAAAATATTTTGCCTACAAATTCATACCGTGCATGCATGGACTCGACTCATATGACTGGGATTTCCATGAAAAAGATTGTGGGCCGAAAATGGGTGATCACTGTACATTTCTGTTCTGTTTCGTATTCATATTTCTATTTTACCTCCACATCTTAGCATTATGCACAGGGAAAGATCTAATCTAAAATCTGCACAAAAATATTTTGCCTTTAAATTCATACCGTGATCGTAGCATGCATGAACTCGACTCATATGACTGCGATTTCCATGAAAAAGATAGTGGGCCGAAAATGGGTGATCACTGTACATTTCTCTTCTGTTTCCTATTTATATTTCTATTTTACCTCCTCAATTTAGCATTATGGCCAGGGAAAGACCTAATCTAAGTTCTGCACAAAAATATTTTGCCTTCAAATTCATACCGTGATCGTAGCATGCATGGACTCGACTCATATGACTGGGATTTCCATGAAAAAGATTGTGGGCCGAAAATGGGTGATCACTGTACATTTCTCTTCTGTTTACTATTTATATTTCTATTTTACCTCCTCAATTTAGCATTATGGACAGGGAAAGACCTAATCTAACATCTGCACAAAAACATTTTGCCTTCAAATTCATACCGTGATCGTAGCACGCATGGACTCGACTCATATTACTGGGATATCCATGAAAAAGATTGTGGGCCGAAAATGGGTGATCACTGTACATTTCTGTTCTGTTTCGGATTCATATTTCTATTTTACCTCCTCAATTTAACATTATGGACAGAGAAAGATCTAATCTAAAATCTGCACAAAAATATGCCTTCAAATTCATACTGTGATTGTAGAATGCATGGACTCGACTCATATGACTGGGATTTCCATGAAAAAGATTGTGCGCCGAAAATTGGTGATCACTGTACATTTCTGTTCTGTTTTGTATTCATATTTCTATTTTACCTCCTCAATTCAGCATTATGGCCAGAAAAGACCTAATCTAAGCTCTGCACAAAAATATTTTGCCTTCAAATTCATACCGTGATCGTAGCACGCATGGACTCGACTCATATTACTGGGATATCCATGAAAAAGATTGTGGGCCGAAAATGGGTGATCACTGTACATTTCTCTTCTCTTTCTCATTGATATTTCTATTTTACCTCCTCAATTTAGCATTATGGACAGGGAAAGACCTAATCTAAAATCTGCACAGAAATATTTTGCCTTCAAATTCATACCGTGATCGTAGCATGCATGGACTTGACTCATATGACTGGGATTTCCATGAAAAAGATTGTGGGCCGAAAATGGGTGATCACTGTACATTTCTCTTCTGTTTCCTATTTATATTTATATTTTACCTCCTCAATTTAGCATTATGGACAGGGAATGACCTAATCTAAGATCTGCACAAAAATATTTTGCCTTCAAATTCATACCGTGATCGTAGCATGCATGGACTCGACTCATATGACCGGGATTTCTATGAAAAAGATTGTGGGCCGAAAATGCGTGATCACTGTATATTTCTCTTTTGTTTCCTATTTACATTTATATTTTACCTCCTCAATTTAGCATTATGGACAGGGAAAGACCTAATCTAAGATCTGCACAAAAATATTTTGCCTTCAAATTCATACCGTGAACGTAGCATGCATGGACTCGACTCATATGACTGGGATTTCCATGAAAAAGATTGTGGGCCGAAAATGGGTGATCACTGTACATTTCTCTTCTGTTTCCTATTTATATTTATATTTTACCTCCTCAATATAGCATTATGGACAGGGAATGACCTAATCTAAGATCTGCACAAAAATATTTTGCCTTCAAATTCATACCGTGATCGTAGCATGCATGGACTCGACTCATATGACTGGGATTTCCATGAAAAAGATTGAGGCCGAAAATGGGTGATCACTGTAAATTTCTCTTCTGTTTCCTATTTATATTTATATTTTACCTCCTCAATTTAGCATTGTGGACAGGGAAAGACCTAATCTAAAATCTGCACAAAAATATTTTGCCTTCAAATTCATACCGTGATCGTAGCATGCATGGACTTGACTCATACGACTGGGATTTCCATGAAAAAGATTGTGGGCCGAAAATGGGTGATCACTGTACATTTCTCTTCTGTTTCCTATTTATATTTATATTTTACCTCCTCAATTTAGCATTATGGACAGGGAATGACCTAATCTAAGATCTGCACAAAAATATTTTGCCTTCAAATTCATACCGTGATCGTAGCATGCATGGACTCGACTCATATGACTGGGATTTCCATGAAAAAGATTTTGGGCCGAAAATGGGTGATCACTGTACATTTCTCTTCTGTTTCCTATTTATATTTTACCTCCTCAATTTAGCATTATGGACAGTGAAAAACCTAATCTATGATCTGCACAAAAACATTTTGCCTTCAAATTCATTCCGTGATCTTAGCATGCATGGACTCGACTCATATGACGGGGATTACCATGAAAAAGATTGTGGGCCGAAAATGGGTGATCACTGTACATTTCTCTTCTGTTTCCTATTTATATTTCTATTTTACCTCCTCAATTTAGCATTATGGACAGGGACAGATATAATCTAAAATCTGCACAAAAATATTTTGTCTTCAAATTAATACCGTGACCGTAGCATGCATTGAATCGAGTCATATGACTGGGATTTCCATGAAAAAGTTTTTGGGGCGAAAATGGGTGATCACTGTACATTTCTCTTCTGTTTCCTATTTATATTTATATTTTACCTCCTCAATTTAGCATTATGGGCAGGGAAAGTAATTATCTAAGCTCTGCACACAAACATTTTGTCTTCAAATTCATACCGTGATCGTAGCATGCATGGACTCGACTCATATGACTGGGATTTCCATAAAAAAGTTTGTGGGGCGAAATCGGTGATCACTGTACATTTCTCTTCTGTTTCCTATTTATATTTATATTTTACCTCCTCAATTTAGCATTATGGACAGGGAAAGACCTAATCTAAGCTCTGCACAAATATATTTTGCCTTCAAATTCATACCGTGATCGTAGCATGCATGGACTCGACTCAAATGACTGGCATTTCCATGAAAAAGATTGTGGGACGAAAATGGGTGATCACTGTACATTTCTCTTCTGTTTCCTATTTATATTTCTATTTTACCTCCTCAATTTAGCATTATGGACAGGGAAAGACCTAATCTAAAATCTGCACAAAAATATTTTGCTTTCAAATTCATCCCGTGATCGTAGCATGCATGGACTCGACTCATATGACTGGGATTTCCATGAAAAAGATTGTAGGCCGAAAATGGGTGATCACTGCACATTTCTCTTCTGTTTCCAATTTATAATTATATTTTACCTCCTCAATTTAGCATTATGGACAGGGAAAGACCTAATCTAAAATCTGCACAAAAATATTTTGCTTTCAAATTCATACCGTGATCGTAGCATGCATGGACTCGACTCATATGACTGGGATTTCCATGAAAAAGATTGTGGGCCGAAAATGGGTGATCACTGTACATTTCTCTTCTGTTTCCTATTTATATTTATATTTTACCTCCTCAATTTAGCATTATGGACAGGGAAAGACCTAATCTAAAATCTGCACAAAAATATTTTTCTTTCAAATTCATACCGTGATCGTAGCATGCATGGACTCGACTCATATGACTGGGATTTCCATGAAAAAGATTGTGGGCCGAAAATGGGTGATCACTGTACATTTCTCTTCTGTTTCCTATTTATATTTCTATTTTACGTCCTCAATTTAGCATTATGGACAGGGAAAGACCTAATCTAAAATCTGCACAAAAATATTTTGCTTTCAAATTCATCCCGTGATCGTAGCATGCATGGACTCGACTCATATGACTGGGATTTCCATGAAAAAGATTGTAGGCCGAAAATGGGTGATCACTGCACATTTCTCTTCTGTTTCCTATTTATAATTATATTTTACCTCGTCAATTTAGCATTATGGACAGGGAAAGACCTAATCTAAAATCTGCACAAAAATATTTTGCTTTCAAATTCATACCGTGATCGTAGCATGCATGGACTCGACTCATATGACTGGGATTTCCATGACAAAGGTCGCGGGCCGAAAATGGGTGATCACTGTACATTTCTCGTCTGTTTCCTATTTATATTTCTATTTTACCTCCTCAATTTAGCATTATGGACAGGGAAAGACCTAATCTAAAATCTGCACAAAAATATTTTGCCTTCAAATTCATACCGTGATCATAGCATGCAGGGACTCGACTCATATGACTGGGATTTCCATGAAAGAGATTTTGGGCCGCAAATGGGTGATCACTGTACATTTCTCTTCTGTTTCCTATTCATATTTATATTTTACCTCCTAAATTTAGCATTATGGACAGGGAAAGACCTAATCTAAGATCTGCACAAAAATATTTTTCTTTCAAATTCATACCGTGATCGTAGCATGCATGGACTCGACTCATATGACTGGGATTTCCATGAAAAAGATTTTGGGCCGAAAATGGGTGATCACTGTACATTTCTCTTCTGTTTCCTATTTATATTTTACCTCCTCAATTTAGCATTATGGACAGTGAAAAACCTAATCTATGATCTGCACAAAAACATTTTGCCTTCAAATTCATTCCGTGATCGTAGCATGCATGGACTCGACTCATATGACGGGGATTACCATGAAAAAGATTGTGGGCCGAAAATGGGTGATCACTGTACATTTTTCTTCTGTTTCCTATTTATATTTATATTTTACCTCCTCAATTTAGCATTATGGACAGGGAAAGACCTAATCTAAGATCTGCACAAAAATATTTTTCTTTCAAATTCATACCGTGATCGTAGCATACATGGACTCGACTCATATGACTGGGATTTCCATGAAAAAGATTGTGGGACGAAAATGGGTGATCACTGTACATTTCTCTTCTGTTTCCTATTTATATTTCTATTTTACGTCCTCAATTTAGCATTATGGACAGGGAAAGACCTAATCTAAAATCTGCACAAAAATATTTTGCTTTCAAATTCATCCCGTGAACGTAGCATGCATGGACTCGACTCATATGACTGGGATTTCCATGAAAAAGATTGTAGGCCGAAAATGGGTGATCACTGCACATTTCTCTTCTGTTTCCTATTTATAATTATATTTTACCTCCTCAATTTAGCATTATGGACAGGGAAAGACCTAATCTAAAATCTGCACAAAAATATTTTGCTTTCAAATTCATACCGTGATCGTAGCATGCATGGACTCGACTCATATGACTGGGATTTCCATGACAAAGGTTGTGGGCCGAAAATGGGTGATCACTGTACATTTCTCGTCTGTTTCCTATTTATATTTCTATTTTACCTCCTCAATTTAGCATTATGGACAGGGAAAGACCTAATCTAAAATCTGCACAAAAATATTTTGCCTTCAAATTCATACCGTGATCATAGCATGCAGGGACTCGACTCATATGACTGGGATTTCCATGAAAGAGATTTTGGGCCGCAAATGGGTGATCACTGTACATTTCTCTTCTGTTTCCTATTTATATTTATATTTTAGCACCTCAATTTAGCATTATGGACAGGGAAAGACAAAATCTAAGCTCTACACAAAAATATTTTGCCTTCAAATTCATACCGTGATCGTAGCATGCATGGACTCGACTCATATTACTGGGATTTCCATGAAAAATATTGTGGGCCGTAAATGGGTGATCACTGTACATTTCTCTTCTGTTTCCTATTTATATTTCTATTTTACCTCCTCAATTTAGCATTATGGACAGGGACAGACCTAATCTAAAATCTGCACAAAAATATTTTAGCTTCAAATACATTCCGTGATCGTAGCATTCATGGACTTGACTCATATGACTGGGATTTCCATGAAAAAGATTGCGGGCAGAAAATGGGTGATCACTGTACATTTCTCGTCTGTTTCCTATTTATATTTATATTTTACATCATCAATTTAACATTATGGACAGGGAAAGACCTAATCTAAAATCTGCACAAAAATATTTTGCCTTCAAATTCATACCGTGATCGTAGCATGCATGGACTCGACTCATATGACTGGTATTTCCATGAAAAAGATTGTGGGCCGAAAATGGGTGATCACTGTACATTTCTCTTCTGTTTCCTATTTATATTTCTTTTTTACCTCCTCAATTTAGCATTAGGGCCAGGGAAAGACCTAATCTAAGCTCTGCACAAAAATATTTTGCCTTCAAATTCATACCGTGATCGTAGCATGCATGGACTCGACTCATATGACTGGGATTTCCATGAAAAAGATTGTGGGCCGAAAATGGGTGTTCACTGTACATTTCTGTTCTGTTTACTATTTATATTTATATTTTACCTCCTCAATTTAGCATTATGGACAGGGAAAGATCTAATCTAAAATCTGCAAAAAAATATTTTGCCTTCAAATTCATACCGTGATCGTAGCATGCATGGACTCGACTCATATGACTGGGATTTCCATGAAAAAGATTGTGGGCGGAAAATGGGTGATCACTGTACATTTCTCTTCTGTTTCCTATTTATATTTCTATTTTACCTCCTCAATTTAGCATTATGGACAGGGAAAGACCTAATCTAAGCTCTGCCCAAAAATATTTTGCCTTCAAATTCATACCGTGATTGTAGCATGCATGGACTCCACTCATATGACCGGGATTACCATGAAAAAGATTGTGGGCCGAAAATGGGTGATCACTGTACATTTCTCTTCTGTTTCCTATTTATATTTCTATTTTACCTCTTCAATTTAGCATTATGGACAGGGAAAACCTAATCTAAGCTCTGCACAAAAATATTTTGCTTTCAAATTCATACCGTGATCGTAGCATGCATGGTCTCGTCTCATATGACTGGGATTTCCATGAAAAACATTGTAGGCCGAAAATGGGTGATCAGTGTAAATTTCTCTTCTGTTTGCTATTTATATTTATATTTTACCTACTCAATTTAGCATTATGGACAGGGAAAGACCTAATCTAAGCTCTGCACAAAAATATTTTGCCTTCAAATTCATACCGTGATCGTAGCATGCATGGACTCGGCTCATATGACTGGGATTTCCATGAAAAAGATTGTGGGCAGAACATGGGTGATCACTGTACATTTCTCTCCTGTTTCCTATTTCTAAGTCTATTTTACTTCCTTCATGTAGCATTATGGACAGGGAAAGACCTAATCTAAGATCTGCAAAAAAATACTTTTGCCTTCAAATTGATACCGTGATCGTAGCAAGTATGGAATCGACTCATATGACTGGGATTTCCATGAAAATATTGTGGGCAGAAAATGGGTGATCTCTGTACATTTCTCTTCTGTTTCCTATTTATATTTCTATTTTACCTCCTCAATTTAGCATTATGGACAGGGAAAGACCAAATCTAAGATCTGCAAAAAAATATTTTGCCTTCAAATTCATACCGTGATCATAGCATGCATGGACTCGACTCATATGACTGGGATTTCCATGAAAATGATTGTGGGCAGAACATGGGTGATCACTGTACATTTCTCTTCTGTTTCCTATTTCTAAGTCTATTTTACTTCCTTCATTTAGCATTATGGACAGGGAAAGACCTAATCTAAGATCTGCAAAAAAATATTTTGCCTTCAAATTCATACCGTGATCGTAGCATGTATGGAATCGACTCATATTACTGGGATTTCCATGAAAATATTGTGGGCAGAAAATGGGTGATCTCTGTACATTTCTCTTCTGTTTCCTATTTATATTTCTATTTTAGCTCCTCAATTTAGCATTATGGACAGGGAAAGACCTAATCTAAAATCTTCACAAAAATATTTTGCCTTCAAATTCATACCGTGATCGTAGCATGCATGGACTCGACTCATATGACTGGCATTTCCATGAAAAAGATTGTAGGGCGAAAATTGGTGATCACTGTACATTTCTCTTCTGTTTCCTATTTATATTACTGTTTTCCCTCCTCAATTTAGCATTATGGACAGGGAAAGACCTAATCTAAGATATGCACAAAAATATTTTGCCTTCAAATTCATACCGTGATCGTAGCATGCATGGACTCGACTCATATGACTGGGATTTCCATGACAAAGATTGTGGTCCGAAAATGCGTGATCACTGTCCATATCTCTTCTGTTTCCTATTTATATTTCTATTTACCTTCTCAATTTAGCATTATGGACTGTGAAAGACCTCATCTAAAATCTGCACAAAAATATTTTGCCTTCAAATTCATACCGTGATCGTAGCATGCATGGACTCGACTCATATGACTGGGATTTCCATGAAAAAGATTGTGGGCCGAAAATGGGTGATCACTGTACATTTCTCTTCTGTTTCCTATTTATATTTTTATTTTACCTCCTCAATTTAGCATTATGGACAGGGAAAGACCTAATCTAAAATCTGCACAAAAATATTTTGCCTTCAAATTCATACCGTCATCGTAGCATGTATGTACTTGACTCATATGACTGGGATTTCCATGAAAAAGATTGTGGGCGGAAAATGGGTGATCACTGTACATTTCTCTTCTGTTTCCTATTTATATTTCTATTTTACCTCCTCAGTTTAGCATTATGGACAGGGAAAGACCAAATCTAAGATCTGCACAAAAATATTTTGCCTTCAAATTCATACCGTGATCGTAGCATGCATTGACTCGACTCATATGACTAGGATTTCCATGAAAAAGATTGTGGGCCGAAAATGGGTGATCACTGTACATTTCTCTTCTGTTTCCTATTGATATTTCTATTTACCTCCTCAATTTAGCATTATGGACAGTGAAAGACCTAATCTGAAATCTGCACAAAAATATATTGCCTTCAAATACATACCATGATCGTAGCATGCATGGACTCGACTCATATGACTGGGATTTCCATGAAAAAGATTGTGGGCCGAAAATGGGTGATCACTGTACATTTCTCTTCTGTTTCCTATTTCTATTTCTAACTTACCTCCTCTATTTAGCATTATGGACAGGGAAAGACCTAATCTAAGATATGCACAAAAATATTTTGCCTTCAAATTCATACCGTGATCGTAGCATGCATGGACTCGACTCATATGACTGGGATTTCCATGAAAAAGATTGTAGGCCAAAAATGGGTGATCACTGTACATTTCTCTTCTGTTTCCTATTTATATTTCTATTTACCTCCTCAATTTAGCATTATGGACTGTGAAAGACCTCATCTAAAATCTGCACAAAAATATTTTGCCTTCAAATTCATACCGTGATCGTAGCATGCATGGACTCGACTCATATGACTGGGATTTCCATGAAAAAGATTGTGGGCCGAAAATGGGTGATCACTGTACATTTCTCTTCTGTTTCCTATTTATATTTTTATTTTACCTCCTCAATTTAGCATTATGGACAGGGAAAGACCTAATCTAAAATCTGCACAAAAATATTTTGCCTTCAAATTCATACCGTCATCGTAGCATGTATGTACTTGACTCATATGACTGGGATTTCCATGAAAAAGATTATGGGAAGAAGTTGGGTGATCACTGTATATTTCTCTTCTGTTTCCTATTTCTATTTATATTTTACTTCCTTCATTTAGCATTATGGACAGGGAAAGACCTAATCTAAGATCTGCAAAAAAATATTTTGCTTTCAAATTCATACCGTGATCGTAGCATGTATGGACTCGACTCATATGCCTGGGATTTCCATGAAAATACTGTGGGCAGAAAATGGGTGATCACTGTACATTTCTCTTCTGTTTCCTATTTATATTTATATTTTCCCACCTCAATTTAGCAATATGGACAGGGAAAGACCTAATCTAAAATCTGCAAAAAAATATTTTGCCTTCAAATTCATACCGTGATCGTAGCATGCATGGACTCGACTTACATGACTGGGATTTCCATGAAAAGATTGAGGGCCGAAAATGGGTGATCACTGTAACTTTCTCTTCTGTTTCCTATTTATATTTATAGTTTACCACCTCAATTTAGCATTATGGAGAGGGAAAGACCTAATCTAAAATCTGCACAAAAATATTTTGCCTTCAAATTCATACCGTTATCGTAGCATGCATGGACTCGACTCATATGACTAGGATTTCCATGAAAAAGATTGTGTGCAGAAAATGGGTGATCACTCTACATTTCTCTTCTGTTTCCTATTCATATTTCTATATTACTTCCTTCATTTAGCATTATGGACAGGGAAAGGCCTATTCTAAGCTCTGCAAAAAAATATTTTGCTTTCAAATACATACCGTGATCGTAGCATGTATGGACTCGACTCATATGACTGGGATTTCCATGAAAAAGATTGTGGGCCGAAAATGGGTGATCACTCTACATTTCTCTTCTGTTTCCTATTTATATTTCTATTTTACCACCTCAATTTAGCATTATGGACAGGGAAAGACCTAATCTAAAATCTGCAAAAAAATATTTTGCCTTCAAATTCATACCTTGATCGTAGCATGCATGGACTCGACGCATATGACTGGGATTTCCATGAAAAAGATTGTGGGCCGAAAATGGGTGATCACTGTACATTTCTCTTCTGCTTCCTATTTATATTTGTATTTTACCTCCTCAATTTAGCATTATGGCCAGGGAAAGACCTAATCTAAGATCTGCACAAAAATATTTTGCCTTCAAATTCATACCGTGATCGTAGCATGCATGGACTCGACTCATATGACTGGGATATCCATGAAAAAGATTGTGGGCCGAAAATGGGTGATCACTGTACATTTCTCTTCTGTTTTCTGTTTATATTTCTATTTTTTCTCCTCAATTTAGCAGTATGGCCAGTGAAAACCTAATCAAAGCTCTGCACAAAAATATTTTACCTTCAAATTCATAACGTGATCGTAGCATGCATGGACTCGACTCATATGACTGGGATTTCCATGAAAAAGATTGTGGGCCGAAAATGGGTGATCACTGTACATTTCTCTTCTGTTTCCTATTTATATTTATATTTTACCTCCTCAATTTAGCATTATAGCCAGGGAAAGACCTAATCTAAGCTCAGCACAAAAATATTTTGCCTTCAAATTCATAACGTGATCGTAGCTTGCAAGAACTCGACTCATATGACTGGGATTTCCATGAAAAAGATTGTGGGCCGAAAATGGGTGATCACTGTACATTTCTCTTCTGTTTCTTATTTATATTTCTATTTTACCTCCTCAATTTAGCATTATGGCCAGGGAAAGACATAATCTAAGCTCTGCACAAAAATATTTTGCCTTCAAATTCATACCGTGATCGTAGCATGCATGGACTCGACTCATATGACTGGGATTTCCATGAAAAAGATTGTGGTCCGAAAATGGGTGATCACTGTACATTTCTCTTCTGTTTCTTATTTATATTTCTATTTTACCTCCTCAATTTAGCATTATGGCCAGGGAAAGACCTAATCTAAGCTCTGCACAAAAATATTTTGCCTTCAAATTCATACCGTGATCGTAGCATGCATGGACTCGACTCATATGACTGGGATTTCCATGAAAAAGATTGTGGGCCGAAAATGGGTGATCACTGTACATTTCTCTTCTGTTTCCTATTTATATTTTTATTTTAGCTCCTCAATTTAGCATTATGGCCAGGGAAAGACCTAATCTAAGAACTGCACAAAAATATTTTGCCTTCATATTCATACCGTGATCGTAGCATGCATGGACTCGACTCATATGACTGGGATATCCATGAAAAAGATTGTGGGCCGAAAATGGGTGATCACTGTACATTTCTCTTCTGTTTCCTATTTATATTTATATTTTACTTCCTTCATTTACCATTATGGACAGGGAAAGACCTAATCTAAAATCTGCACAAAAATATTTTGCCTTCAAATTCATACCGTGATCGTAGCATGCATGGACTCGACTCATATGACTGGGATATCCATGAAAAAGTTTGTGGGCCGAAAATGGGTGATCACTGTACATTTCTCTTCTGTTTCCCATTAGTATTTCTATTTTACTTCCTCAATTTAGCATTATGGACTGGGAAAGACCTAATCTAATATCTGCACAAAAATATTTTGCCTTCAAATTCATACCGTGATCGTAGCATGCATGGACTCGACTCATATGACTGTGATTTCCATGAAAAAGATTTTGGGCTGAAAATGGGTGATCACTGTACATTTCTCTTCGGTTCCCTATTTATATTTATATTTTACCTCCTCAATTTAGCATTTTGGACCGGGAAAACATTATCTAATCTCTGCACTCAAATATTTTGCCTTCAAATTCATACCGTGATCGTACCATGCATGGACTCGACTCATATGACTGGGATTTCCATGAAAAAGATTGTGGGCCGAAAATGGGAGATCCCTGTACATTTCTCTTCTGTTTCCTATTTATATTTATATTTTACCTCCTCAATTTAGCATTATGGACAGGGAAAGACCTAATCTAAGATCTGCACGAAAATATTTTGCCTCCAAATTCATACCGTGATCGTAGCATGCATGGACTCGACTCATATGACTGGGATTTACATGAAAAAGATTGTGGGCCGAAAATAGGTGATCACTGTACATTTCTCTTCTGTTTCCTATTTATATTTCTATTATACCTACACAATTTAGCATTATGGACAGGGAAAGACCTAATATAAAATCTGCTAAAAAATATTTTGCCTTCAAATTCATACCGTGATCGTAGCATGCATGGACTCGATTCATATGACTGGGATTTCCATGAAAAAGATTGTGGGCCGAAAATGGGTGATCACTGTACATTTCTCTTCTGTTTCCTATTTATATTTCTATTTTACCTCCTCAATTTAGCATTATGGACAGGGAAAGACCTAATCTAATATCTGCATAAAAATATTTTGCCTTCAAATTCATACCGTGATCGTAGCATGCATGGACTCGACTCATATGACTGGGATTTCCATGAAAAAGATTGTGGGCCGAAAATGGGTGATCACTGTACATTTCTCTTCTGTTTCCTATTTATATTTATATTTTACCTCCTCAATTTAGCATTATGGATAGGGAAAGACCTAATCTAAGCTCTGCACAAAAATATTTTGCCTTCAAATTCATACCGTGATCGTAGCATGTATGGACTCGACTCATATGACTGGGATTTCCATGAAAAAGATTGTGGGCCGAAAATGGGTGATCACTGTACATTTCTCTTCATTTTCCTTTTTATATTTATATTTTACCTCCTCAATTTAGCATTTTGGACAGGGAAAACATTATCTAATCTCTGCACACAAATATTTTGCCTTCAAATTCATACCGTGATCGTAGCATTCATGGACTCGACTCATATGACTGGGATTTCCATGAAAAAGATTGTGGGCCAAAAATGGGAGATCCCTGTACAATTCTCTTCTGTTTCCTATTTATATTTCTATTTTACCTCCTCAATTTAGCATTTTGTACAGGGAAAACATTATCTAGGCTCTGCACACAAATATTTTGCCTTCAAATTCATACCGTGATCGTAGCATGCATGGACCCGACTCATATGACTGGGATTTCCATGAAAAAGGTTGGCGGTCGAAAATGGGTGTTCGCTGTACATTTCTCTTCTGTTTCCTATTTATATTTATATTTTACCTACTAAATTTAGCATTATGGACAGGGAAAGACCTAATCTAAGATCTGCACAAAAAAATTTGCCTTCAAATTCATACCGTGATCGTAGCATGCATGGACTCGACTCATATGACTGGGATTTCCATGAAAGAGATTGTGGGCCGAAAATGGGTGATCACTGTACAATTCTCTTCTGTTTCCTATTTATATTTCTATTTTACCTCCTCAATTTAGCATTTTGTACAGGGAAAACATTATCTAAGCTCTGCACACAAATATTTTGCCTTCAAATTCATACCGTGATCGTAGCATGCACTGACTCAACTCATATGACTGGGATTTCCATGAAAAAAATTGTGGGCCGAAAATGGTTGATCACTGTACATTTCTCTTCTGTTTCCTATTTATATTTCTATTTTACCTCCTCAATTTAGCATTATGGACAGGGAAAGACCTAATCTAAGCTCTGCACAAAAATATTTTGCCTTCAAATTCATACCGTGATCGTAGCATGCATGGACTCGGCTCATATGACTGGGATTTCCATGAAAAAGATTGTGGGCCGAAAATGGGTGATCACTGTACATTTCTCTTCTGTTTCCTATTTATATTTCTATTTTACCTCCTCAACTTAGCATTATGGACAGAGAAAGACCTAATCTAAGATCTGCACAAAAATATTTTGTCTTCAAATTCATACCGTGATCGTAGCATGCATGGACTCGACTCATATGACTGGGATTTCCATGAAAAAGATGGTGGGCCGAAAATGGGTGATCACTGTACATTTCTCTTCTGTTTCCTATTTATATTTATATTTTACCTCCTCAATTTAGCATTATGGACAGGGAAAGACCTAATCTAAAATCTGCACAAAAATATTTTGCCTTGAAATTCATACCGTGAACGTAGCATGCATGGAGACGACTCATATGACTGGGATTTCCAAGAAAGAGATTTTGGGCAGAAAATGGGTTATCACTGTACATTTCTCTTCTGTTTCCTATTTATATTTCTATTTTACCTCCTCAATTTAGCATTATGGACAGGGAAAGATCTAATCTAAAATCTGCACAAAAATATTATGCCTTCAAATTCATACCGTGATTGTAGCATGCATGGACTCTACACATATGAGTGGGATTTCCATGAAAAAGATTGTGCGCCGAAAATTGGTGATCACTGTACATTTCTGTTCTGTTTCGTATTCATATTTCTATTTTACCTCCTCAACTTAGCATTATGGACAGGGAAAGACCTAATCTAAAATCTGCACAAAAATATTATCCCTTCAAATTCATACCGTGATTGTAACATGCATGGACTCGACTCATATGACTGGGATTTCCATGAAAAAGATTGTGGGCCGAAAATGGGTGATCACTGTACATTTCTCTTCTGTTTCCTATTTATATTTATATTTTACCTCCTCAATTTAGCATTATGGACAGGGAAAGACCTAATCTAAAATCTGCACAAAAATATTTTGCCTTCAAATTTATACTGTGAGCGTAGCATGCATTGACTTGACTCATATGACTGGGACTTCCATGAAAAAGATTGTGGGCCGAAAATGGGTGATCACTGTACATTTCTCTTCTGTTTCCTATTTATATTTATATTTTACCTCCTCAATTTAGCATTATGGACAGGGAAAGACCTATTCTAAGATGTGCACAAAAATATTTTGCCTTCAAATTCATGCCGTGATCGTAGCATGCATGGACTCGACTCATATGACTGGGATTTCCATGAAAAAGATTGTGGGCAGAAAATGGGTGATCACTGTACATTTCTCTTCTGTTTCCTATTTATATTTATATATTACCTCCTCAATTTAGCATTATGGCCAGGGAAAGACCTAATCTAAAATCTGCACAAAAATATCTTGCCTTCAAATTCATACCGTGATCGTAGCATGCATGGACTCGTCTCATATGACTGGGATTTCCATGAAAAAGATTGTGGGCCGAAAATAGGTGATCACTGTACATTTCTCTTCTGTTTCCTATTTATATTTCTATTTTACCTGCTCAATTTAGCATTATGGACAGGGAATGACCTAATCTAAGACCTGCAGAAAAATATTTAGCCTTCAAATTCATACCGTGACTCATATGACTGGGATTTCCATGAAAAAGATTGTGGGCCGAAAATGGGTGATCACTGTACATTTCTCTTCTGTTTACTATTTATATTTCTATTTTACCTCCTCAATTAAGCATTATGGACAGGGAAAGACCTAATCTAAAATCTGCACAAAAATATTTTGCCTTCAAATTCATACTGTGATCGTAGCATGCATGGACGCGACTCATATGACTGGGATTTCCATGAAAAATATTGTCGGCCGAAAATGGGTGATCACTGTACATTTCTCTTCTGTTTCCTATTTATATTTATATTTTACCTCCTCAATTTAGCATTATGGACAGGGAAAGACCTAATCTAAAATCTGCACAAAAATATTTTGCCTTCAAATTCATACCGTGATCGTAGCATGCATGGACTCGACTCATATGACTGGGATTTCCATGAAAAAGATTGTGGGCCGAAAATGGGTGATCACTGTACATTTCTCTTCTGTGTGCTATTTATATTTATATTTTACCTACTCAATTTAGCATTATGGACAGGGAAAGAGCTAATCTAAACTTAGCACAAAAAAATTTTGCCTTCAAATTCATTCCGTGATCGTAGCATGCATGGACTCGACTCATATGATTGGGATTTCCATGAAAAAGATTGTGGGCAGAAAATGGGTGATCACTGTACATTTCTCTTCTGTTTCCTATTTATATTTATATTTTACCTCCTCAATTTAGCATTATGGACAGGGAAAGTCCTAATCTAAAATCTGAACAAAAATATTTTGCCTTCAAATTCATACCGTGATCGTAGCATGCATGGACTCGACTCACATGACTGGGATTTCCATGAAAAAGTTTGTGGGCGGAAAATGGGTGATCACTGTACATTTCTCTTCTGTTTCCTATTTCTATTTCTATTTTACCTCCTCAATTTAGCATTATAGACAGGGAAAGACCTAATCTAATATATGCACAAAAATATTTTGCCTTCAAATTCATACCGTGATCGTAGCATGCATGGACTCGACTCATATGACTGGGATTTCCATGAAAAAGATTGTGGGCCGATAATGGGTGATCACTGAACATATCTATTCTGTTTCCTATTTATCTTTCTATTTTACCTCCTCAATTTAGCATTATGGAGAGGGAAAGACCAAATCTAAGATCTGCACAAAAATATTTTGCCTTCAAATTCATACCGTGATCGTAGCATGCATTGACTCGACTCATATGACTGGGATTTCCATGAAAAAGATTGTGGGCCGAAAATGTGTGATCACTGTACATTTCTCTTCTGTTTCCTATTTATATTTCTATTTTACCTCCTCAATTTAGCATTATGGACAGGGAAAGACCTAATCTAAAATCTGAACAAAAATATTTTGCCTTCAAATTCATACCATGATCGTAGCATGCATGGATTCGACTCATATGACTGGGATTTCCATGAAAAAGTTTGTGGGCTGAAAATGGGTGATCACTGTACATTTCTCTTCTGTTTCCTATTTATATTTCTATTTTACCTCCTCAATTTAGCATTATGGTCAGGGAAAGACCTAATCTAATATCTGCACAAAAATATTTTGCCTTTAAATTCATAGCGTGAACGTAGTATGCATGGACTGGACTCATATGACTGGGATTTCAATGAAAAAGATTTGTGGGCTGAAAATGGGTGATCACTGTACATTTCTATTCTGTTTCCTATTTATATTTATATTTAACTTCCTCAATTTAGCATTATGGCCAGGGAAAGACCTAATCTAATTTCTGCACAAAAATATTTTGCCTTCAAATTCATACCGTGATCGTAGCATGCATGGACTCGACTCATATGACTGGGATTTCCATGAAAAAGATTGTGGGCCGATAATGGGTGATCACTGAACATATCTATTCTGTTTCCTATTTATATTTATATTTTACCTCCTCAATTTAGCATTACGGACAGGGAAAGACCAAATCTAAGATCTGCACAAAAATATTTTGCCTTCAAATTCATACTGTGATCGTAGCATGCATTGACTCGACTCATATGACTGGGATTTCCATGAAAAAGATTGTGGGCCGAAAATGTGTGATCACTGTACATTTCTCTTCTGTTTCCTATTTATATTTATATTTTACCTCCTCAATTTAGCATTATGGACAGGGAAAGACCTAATCTAAGATCTGCACAAAAATATTTTGCTTTCAAATTCATACTGTGATCGTGGCATGCATGGACTCGATTCATATGACTGGGATTTCCATGAAAAAGATTCTGGCCAGAAAATGGGTGATCACTGTACATTTCTCTTCTATTTCCTATTTATATTTATATTTTACCTGCTCAATTTAGCATTATGGACAGAGAAAGACCTCATCTAAGATCTGCACAAAAATATCTTCCTTCAAATTCATACCGTGATCGTAGCATCCATGGACTCGACTCATATGACTCGGATTTCCATGAAAAACATTGTGGGCAGAAAATGGGTGATCACTGAACATTTCTCTTCTGTTTCCTATTTATATTTATATTTTACGTCCTTCATTTAACATTATGGACAGGGAAAGAGCTAATCTAAACTTAGCACAAAAAAATTTTGCCTTCAAATTCATTCCGTGATCGTAGCATGCATGGACTCGACTCATATGATTGGGATTTCCATGAAAAAGATTGTGGGCAGAAAATGGGTGATCACTGTACATTTCTCTTCTGTTTCCTATTTATATTTCTATTTAACTCCTCAATTTAGCATTATGGGCAGGGAAAGACCTAATCTGAGCTCTGCAAAAAAATATTTTGCCTTCAAATTCATACCGTGATCGTAGCATGCATGGACTTGACTCATATGACTGGGATTTCCATGAAAAAGATTGTGGGCCGAAAATGGGTGATCACTGTACATTTCTCTTCTGTTTCCTATTTACATTTATATTTTACTTCCTTCATTTAGCATTATGGACAGGGAAAGAGCTAATCTAAAATCTGCACAAAATATTTTGCCTTCAAATTCATACTGTGATCGTAGCATGCATGGACTTGACTCATATGACTGGGATTTCCATGAAAAAGTTTGTGGGCACAAAATGGGTGATCACTGTACATTTCTCTTCTGTTTCCTATTTATATTTCTATTTTACCTCCTCAATTTAGCATTATGGACAGGGAAAGACCTAATCTAAGCATTACACAAAAATATTTTGCCTTCAAATTCATACCGTGATCATAGCCTGCATGAACTCGACTCATATGACTGGGATTTCCATGAAAATATTGTGTGCACAAAATGGGTGATCACTGTACATTTCTCTTCTGTTTCCTATTTATATTTCTATTAAACTCCTCAATTTAGCATTATGGGCAGGGAAAGACCTAATCTGAGCTCTGCACAAAAATATTTTGCCTTCAAATTCATACCGTGATCGTAGCATGCATGGACTCGACTCATATGACTGGGATATCCATGAAAAAGATTGCGGGCAGAATATGGGTGATCACTGTACATTTCTCTTCTGTTTCCTATTTATATTTCTATTTTACCTCCTCAATTTAGCATTATGGACCGGGAAAGACCTAATCTCAAAACTGCACAATAATATTTTACCTTCAAATTCATACTGTGATCGTAGGATGCATGGACTCGACTCATATGACTGGGATTTCCATGAAAAAGATTGTGGGCAGAAAATGGGTGTTCACTGTACATTTCTCTTCTGTTTCCTATTTATATTTATATTTTACCTTCTGAATTTAGCATTATGGACAGGGAAAGACCTAATCTAAGATCTGCACAAAAATATTTTACCTTCAAATTCATACTGTGATCGTAGGATGCATGGACTCGACTCATATGACTGGGATTTCCATGACAAAGATTGTGGGCAGAAAATGGGTTATCACTGTACATTTATCTTCTGTTTCCTATTTATATTTCTATTTTACCTCCTCAATTTAGCATTATGGACAGAGAAAGACCTAATCTAAGATCTGCAAAAAAATATTTCGCCTTCAAATTCATAACGGGATCGTAGCATGCATGGACTCGACACATATGACTGGATTTCCATGAAAAAGATTGTGGGCAGAAAACGGGTGATCACTGTACATTTCTCTTCTGTTTCCTATTTCTATTTTCTGTTTTACCTCCTCAATTTAGCATTATGGACAGGGAAAGTCCTAATCTAAAATCTGCACAAAAATATTTTGCCTTCAAATTCATACCGTGATCGTAGCATGCATGGACTCGACTCATATGACGTGGATATCCATGAAAAAGATTGTGGGCAGAATATGGGTGATCACTGTACATTTCTCTTCTGTTTCCTATTTATATTTATATTTTACTTCCTCAATTTAGCCTTATGGACAGGGAAAGACCTCATCTAAGATCTGCAAAAAAATATTTTGCCTTCAAATTCATACCGTGATCGTAGCATGTATGTACTCGACTCATATGACTGGGATTTCCATTAAAATATTATGGGCAGAAAATGGGTGATAACTGTACATTTCTCTTCTATTTCCTATTTATATTTATATTTTACTTCCTTCATTTAGCATTATGGACAGGGAAAGACATAATCTAAGCTAAGTAAAAAAATATTTTGCCTTCAAATTCATACCGTGATCGTTGCGTGCATGGAATGGACTCATATGACTGGGATTTCCTTGAAAAAGATTGTGGGCAGAAAATGGGTGATCACTGTACATTTCTCTTCTGTTCCCTATTTATATTTATATTTTACCTCCTCAATTTAGCATTATGGACAGGGAAAGACCTAATCTAAAATCTGCACAAAAATATTTTACCTTCAAATTCATACTGTGATCGTAGGATGCATGGACTCGACTCATATGACTGGGATTTCCATGAAAAAGATTGTGGGCAGAAAATAGGTGATCACTGTACATTTCTCTTCTGTTTCCTATTTATATTTATATTTTACCTTCTGAATTTAGCATTATGGACGGGGAAATACATAATCTTAAATCTGCAAACAAAATATTTTGCCTTCAAATTCATACCGTGATCGTAGCATGCATGGACTCGACTCATATGACTGGAATTTCCATGAAAAAGATTGTGGGCAGAAAATGGGTGATCACTGTACATTTCTCTTCTTTTTCCTATTTATATTTCTATTTTACTTCCTTCATTTAGCATTATGGACAGGGAAAGACCTAATCTAAGCTCTACAAAAAATATTTTGCCTTCAAATTCATTCCGTGATCGTAGCATGCATGGACTCGACTCATATGACTGGGATTTCTATGAAAAAGTTTGTGGGCTGAAAATGTGAGATCACTGTACATTTCTCTTCTGTTTCCGATTTATATTTCTATTTTACCTCCTCAATTTAGCATTATGGACAGGGAAAGACCTAATCTAAGCTCTGCACAAAATTATTTTGCCTTCAAATTCATACCGTGATTGTAGCATGCATGGACTCGACTCATATGACTGTGATTTCCATGAAAACATTGTCGGCCGAAAATGGGTGGTCACTGTACATTTCTCTTCTGTTTCCTATTTATATTTATATTTTACCTCCTCAATTTAGCATTATAGACAGGGAAAGACATAATCTAAAATCTGCACAAAATTATTTTGCCTTCAAATTCATACCGTGATCGTAGCATGCATGGACTCGACTCATATGACTGGGATTTCTATGAAAAAGATTGTGGGCCGAAAATGTGTGATCACTGTACATTTCTCTTCTGTTTCCTATTTATATTTCTATTTTAGCTCCTCAATTTAGCATTATGGACAGGGAAAGATCTAATCTAAAATCTGCACAAAAATATTATGCCTTCAAATTCATACCGTGATTGTAGCATGCATGGACTCGACTCATATGACTGTGAATTCCATGAAAACATTGTCGGCCGAAAATGTGTGGTCACTGTACATTTCTCTTCTGTTTCCTATTTATATTTATATTTTACCTCCTCAATTTAGCATTATGGACAGGGAAAGACCAAATCTAAGATCTGCACAAAAATATTTTGCCTTCAAATTCATACCGTGATCGTAACATGCATGGACTCGACTCATATGACTGGGATTTCCATGAAAAAGATTGTGGGCCGAAAATGGGTGATCACTGTACATTTCTCTTCTGTTTCCTATTTATATTTATATTTTACCTCCTCAATTTAGCATTATGGACAGGGAAAGACCTAATCTGAAATCTACACAAAAATATTTTGCCTTCAAATCCATACCGTGATCGTAGCATGCATGGACTCGACTCATATGACTGGGATTTCCATGAAAAAGATTGTGGGCCGAAAATGGGTGATCACTGTACATTTCTCTTCTGTTTCCTATTTATATTTCTATTTTACCTCCTCAATTTAGCATTATGGACAGAGAAAGACCTAATCTGAAATCTGCACAAAAATATTTTGCCTTCAAATTCATACCGTGATCGTAGCATGCATGGACTCGACTCATATGACTGGGATTTCCATGAAAAAGATTGTGGGCCGAAAATGGGTGATCACTGTACATTTCTCTTCTGTTTCCTATTTATATTTATATTTTACCTCCTCAATTTAGCATTATGGACAGGGAAAGACCTAATCTGAAATCTGCACAAAAATATTTTGCCTTCAAATTCATACCGTGATCGTAGCATGCATGGACTCGACTCATATGACTGGGATTTCCATGAAAAACATTGTGGGCCGAAAATGCGTGATCACTGTATATTTCTCTTTTGTTTCCTATTTATATTTCTATTTTACCTCCTCAATTTAGCATTATGGATTGGGAAAGACCTAATCTAAGAGCAGCACAAAAATATTTTGCCTTCAAATTCATACCGTGATCGTAGCATGCATGGACTCGACTCATATGACTGGGATTTCCATGAAAAAGATTGTGGGCAGAAAATGGGTGATCACTGTACATTTCTCTTGTTTCCTATTTATATTTCTATTTTAACTCCTCAATTTAGCATTATGGACAGGGAAAGACCTAATCTAAAATCTGCAAAAATATATTATGCGTTCAAATTCATACCGTGATTGTAGCATGCATGGACTCGACTCATATGACTGGGATTTCCATAAAAAAGATTGTGCGCCGAAAATGGGTGATCACTGTACATTTCTGTTCTGTTTCGTATTCATATTTCTATTTTACCTCCTCAATTTAGCATTATGGACAGGGAAAGACCTAATCTAAAATCTGCACAAAAATATTATGCCTTTAAATTCATACCGTGATTGTAGCATACATGGACTCGACGCATATGACTGGGATTTCCATGATAAAGATTGTGGGCCGAAAATAGGTGATCACTGTATATTTCTCTTCTGTTTCCTATTTATATTTATATTTTACCTCCTCAATTTAGCATTATGGACAGGGAATGACCTAATCTAAAATCTGCACAAAATATTTTGCCTCCAAATTCATACCGTGAATGTAGCATGCATGGACTCGACTCATATGACTGGGATTTCCATGAAAAAGTTTGTGGGCCGAAAATGGGTGATCACTGTACATTTCTCTTCTGTTTCCTATTTATATTTCTATTTTACCTCCTCAATTTAGCATTATGGACAGGGAAAGACCTAATCTAAGATCTGCACAAAAATATTTTGCCTTCAAATTCATACCGTGATCGTAGCATGCATGGACTCGACTCATATGACTGGGATTTCCATGAAAAAGATTGTGGTCACAAAATGGGTGATCACTGGACATTTCTCTTCTGTTTCCTATTTATATTTCTATTTTACCTCCTCAATTTAGCATTATGGACAGGGAAAGACTAATCCAAAATCTGCACAAAAATATTTAGCCTTCAAATTCATACCGTGATGGTAGGATGCATGGTCTCAACTCATATGACTGAGATTTCCATGAAAAAGATTGTGGGCCGAAAATGGGTGATCACTGTACATTTCTCTTCTGTTTCCAATTTATATTTCTATTTTACCTCCTCAATTTAGCATTATGGACAGGGAAAGACATAATCTAAAATCTGCACAAAAATGTTTTGCCATCAAATTCATACCGTGATCGTAGCATGCATGGACTGGACTCATATGACTGGGATTTCCATGAAAAACATTGTGGGCCGAAAATGGGTGATCACTGTACATTTCTCTTCTGTTTCCTATTTATATTTTTTTTTACCTCCTCAATGTAGAATTATGGACAGGGAAAGACCTAATCTAAGAACTGCACAAAAATATTTTGCCTTCAAATTCATACCGTGATCGTAGCATGCATGGACTCGACTCATATGACTGGGATTACCATGTAAAAGATTGTGGGCCGAAAATGGGTGATCACTGTACATATCTCTTCTGTTTCCTGTCTATATTTCTATTTTACCTCCTCAATTTAGCATTATGGACAGGGAAAGACCTAATCAAGATCTGCACAAAAATATTTTGCCTTCAAATTCATACCGTGATCGTAGCATGCATGGACTCGACTCATATGACTGGGATTTCCATGAAAAAGATCGTGGGCCGAAAATGGGTGATCACTGTACATTTCTCTTCTGTTTCCTATTTCTATTTCTATTTTACCTCCTCAATTTAGCATTATGGACAGGGAAAGACCTAATCTAAAATCTGCACAAAAATATTTTGCCTTCAAATTCATACCGTGATCGTAGCATGCATGGACTCGACTCATATGACTGGGATTTCCAGGAAAAAGATTGTGGTCACAAAATGGGTGATCACTGTACATTTTTTCTACTGTTTACTATTTATATTTTTATTTTACCAACTCAATTTAGCATTATGGACAGGGAAAGACCTAATCTAAAATCTGCACGAAAATATTTTGCCTTCAAATTCATACCGTGATCGTAGTATGCATGGACTCGACTCATATGACTGGGATTTCCATGAAAAAGATTGTGGTCACAAAATGGGTGATCACTGTACATTTCTCTTCTGTTTCCTATTTATATTTATATTTTACCTCCTCAATTTAGCATTATCGCCAGTGAAATACCTAATCTAAGCTCTGCATACAAATATTTTGCCTTCAAATTCATACCGTGATCGTAGTATGCATGGACTCGACTCATATGACTGGGATTTCCATGAAAAAGATTGTGGGCACAAAATGGGTGATCACTGTACATTTCTCTTCTGTTTACTATTTATATTTCTATTTTACCTCCTCAATTTAGCATTATGGACAGGGAAAGACCTAATCTAATATCTGCACAAAAATATTTTGCCTTCAAATTCATACCGTGATCGTAGCATGCATGGACACGGCTCATATGACTGGGATTTCCATGAAAAAGACGGTGGGCCGAAAACGGGTGATCACTGTACATTTCTCTTCTGTTTCCTATTTATATTTCTATTTTTCCATCCTCAATTTAGCATTATGGACAGGAAAAGACCTAATCTAAGATCTGCACAAAAATATTTTGCCTTCAAATACATACCGTGATCGTAGCATGCATGGACTCGACTCATATGACTCGGATTTCCATGAAAAAGATTGTGGGCCGAAAATGGGTGATTACTGTACATTTCTCTTCTGTTTACTATTTATATTTCTATTTTACCTCCTCAATTTAGCATTATGGACAGTGAAAGACATAATCGAAAATCTGCACAAAAATATTTTGCGTTCAAATTCATACCATGATCGTAGCATGCATGGACTCGACACATATGACTGGGATTTCCATGAAAAAGATTGTGGGCCGAAAATGGGTGATCACTGTACATTTCTCTTCTGTTTACTATTTATATTTCTATTTTACCTCCTCAATTTAGCATTATGTACAGGGAAAGACCTAATCTAAAATCTGCACAAAAATATTTTGCCTTCAAATTCATACCGTGATCGTAGCATGCATGGACTCGACTCATATGACTGGGATTTCCATGAAAAAGACTCTGGGCACAAAATGCGTGATCACTGTACATTTTTCTTCTGTTTCCTATTTATATTTATATTTTACTTCCTTCATTTAGCATTACGAACAGGGAAAGACCTAATCTAAGATCTGCAAAAAAAAAATTTGCCTTCAAATTCATACCGTGATCGTAGCATGCATGGACTCGACTGATATGATGGGATTTCCATGAAAAACATTGTGGGCAGAAAATGGGTGATCACTGTACATTTCTCTTCTGTTTCCTATTTATATTTCTATTTTACTTCCTTCATTTAGCATTATGGACAGGGAAAAACCTAATCTAAGTTCTGCAAAAAAATATTTTCCCTTCAAATTCTTTCCGTGATCGTAGCAGGTATGGACTCGACTCTTATGACTGGGATTTCTATGAAAAAGATTGTCGGTAGAAAATAGGTGATTACTGTATATTTCTCTTCGGTTTCTTATTTATATTTATATTTTACTTCCTCAATTCAGCATTATGGACAGGGAAAGACGTAATCTAAAATCTGCACAAAAATATTTTGCCTTCAAATTCATACCGTGATCGTAGCATGCATGGACTCGAATCATATGACTGGGATTTCCATGAAAAAGATTTTGGGCAGAAAATGGGTGATCACTGTACATTTCTCTTCTGTTTCCTATTTATATTTATATTTTACCTACTTAATTTAGCATTATATACAGGGAAACACCTAATCTAATATATGCACAAAAATATTTTGCCTTCAAATTCATACCGTGAAAGTAGAATGCATGGACTCGACTCATATGACTGGGATTTCCATGAAAAAGATTGTGGGCCGAAAATGGGTGATCACTGTATATTTCTCTTCCGTTTCGTATTCATATTTCTATTTTACCTCCTCAATTTAGCATTATGGACAGGGAAAGACCTAATCTAAAATCTGCACAAAAATATTTTGCCTTCAAATTCATACCGTGATCGTAGCATGCATGGACTCAACTCATATGACTGGGATTTCCATGAAAAAGATTGTGGGCCGAAAATGGGTGATCACTGTACATTTCTGTTCTGTTTCGTATTCATATTTCTATTTTACCTCCTCAATTTAGCATTATGGACAGGGAAAGACCTAATCTAAAATCTGCTCAAAAATATTATGCCTTCAAATTCATACCGTGATTGTAGCATGCATGGACTCGACTCATATGACTGGGATTTCCATGAAAAAGATTGTGCGCCGAAAATGGGTGATCACTGTACATTTCTGTTCTGTTTCGTATTCATATTTCTATTTTACCTCCTCAATTTAGCATTATGGACAGGGAAAGACCTAATCTAAGATCTGCACAAAAATATTATGCCTTCAAATTCATACCGTGATTGAAGGATGCATGGACTCGACTCATATGACTGGGATTTCCATGAAAAGATTGTGGGCCGAAAATGGGTGATCACTATACATTTCTCTTCTGTTTCCTATTTATATTTCTATTTTAGCTCCTCAATTTAGCATTATGGACAGGGAAAGACCTAATGTAAAATCTGCACAAAATTTTTTGCCTTCAAATTCATACTGAGATCGTGGCATGCATGGACTCGACTCATATGACTGGGATTTCCATGAAAAAGATTGTGGGCCGAAAATGGGTGATCACTGTACATTTCTCTTCTGTTTCCTATTTATATTTCTATTTTACTTCCTTCATTTAGTATTATGGACAGGGAAAGACCTAATCTAAGCTCTGCACAAAAATATTTTGCCTTCAAATTCATACCGTGATCGTAGCATGCCTGGACTCGACTCATATGACTGGGATTTCCATGAAAAAGATTGTGGGCCGAAAATGGGTGATCACTGTACATTTCTTTTCTGTTTCCTATTTATATTTATATTTTACCTCCTCAATTTAGCATTATGGACAGGAAAAGACCTAATCTAAGATCTGCACAAAAATATTTTGCCTTCAAATACATACCGTGATCGTAGCATGCATGGACTCGACTCATATGACTGGGATTTCCATGAAAAAGATTGTGGGCCGAAAATGGGTGATTACTGTACATTTCTCTTCTGTTTACTATTTATATTTCTATTTTACTTCCTCAATTTAGCATTATGGACAGGGACAGACCTAATCTAAGTTCTGCAAAAAAAAATATTTTGCCTTCAAATTCATATCGTGATCGTAGCAGGTATGGACTTGACTCATATGACAGGGATATCCATGAAAAAGATTATGGGCAGAAAATGGGTGAACACTGTACATTTTTCTTCTGTTTCCTATTTATATTTCTATTTTACCTTCTCAATTTAGCATTATGTACAGGGAAACACCTAATCTAAGATCTGAAAAAAATATGTTGCCTTCAAATTCATACCGTGACCGTAGCATGCATGGACTTGACTCATATGACTGGGATTTCCATGAAAATGATTGTGGGCAGAAAATGGGTGATTACTGTAAATTTCTCTTCTGTTTCCGATTTATATTTCTATTTTACTTCCTTCATTTAGCATTATGAACAGGGAAAGACCTAATCTAAGATCTGCAAAAAAATATTTTGCCTTCAAATTCATACCGTGATCGTAGCATGCATGGACTCGACTCATATGACTGGGATTTCCATGAAAAAGATTTTGGGCAGAAAATGGGTGATCACTGTACATTTCTCTTCTGTTTCCTATTTATATTTCTATTTTACCTCCTCAATTTAGCATTATGGACATGGAAAGACCTAATCTAAGTTCTGCAAAAAAATATTTTGCCTTCAAATTCATACCTTGATCGTAGCATGCATGGACTCGACTCATATGACTGGGGATTCCACAAAAAAGATTGTAGGGAACAAAATGGGTGATCACTGTACATTTCTTTTCTGTTTCCTATTTATATTTATATTTTACTTCCTTCATTTAGCATTGTGGACAGGGACAGACCTAATCTAAGATCTGCAAGAACATATTTTGCCTTCAAATTCATACCGTGATCGTAGCATGCATGGACTCGACTCTTATGACTGGGATTTCTATGAAAAAGATTGTCGGTAGAAAATGGGTGATTACTGTATATTTCTCTTCGGTTTCTTATTTATATTTATATTTTACTTCCTCAATTCAACATTATGGACAGGGAAAGACGTAATCTAAAATCTGCACAAAAATATTTTGCCTTCAAATTCATACCGTGATCGTAGCATGCATGGACTCGAATCATATGACTGGGATTTCCATGAAAAAGATTTTGGGCAGAAAATGGGTGATCACTGTACATTTCTCTTCTGTTTCCTATTTATATTTATATTTTACCTACTTAATTTAGCATTATATACAGGGAAACACCTAATCTAATATATGCACAAAAATATTTTGCCTTCAAATTCATACCGTGAACGTAGAATGCATGGACTCGACTCATATGACTGGGATTTCCATGAAAAAGATTGTGGGCCGAAAATGGGTGATCACTGTACATTTCTCTTCTGTTTCGTATTCATATTTCTATTTTACCTCCTCAATTTAGCATTATGGACAGGGAAAGACCTAATCTAAAATCTGCACAAAAATATTTTGCCTTCAAATTCATACCGTGATCGTAGCATGCATGGACTCAACTCATATGACTGGGATTTCCATGAAAAAGATTGTGGGCCGAAAATGGGTGATCACTGTACATTTCTGTTCTGTTTCGTATTCATATTTCTATTTTACCTCCTCAATTTAGCATTATGGACAGGGAAAGACCTAATCTAAAATCTGCTCAAAAATATTATGCCTTCAAATTCATACCGTGATTGTAGCATGCATGGACTCGACTCATATGACTGGGATTTCCATGAAAAAGATTGAGCGCCGAAAATGGGTGATCACTGTACATTTCTGTTCTGTTTCGTATTCATATTTCTATTTTACCTCCTCAATTTAGCATTATGGACAGGGAAAGACCTAATCTAAGATCTGCACAAAAATATTATGCCTTCAAATTCATACCGTGATTGAAGGATGCATGGACTCGACTCATATGACTGGGATTTCCATGAAAAGATTGTGGGCCGAAAATGGGTGATCACTGTACATTTCTCTTCTGTTTCCTATTTATATTTCTATTTTAGCTCCTCAATTTAGCATTATGGACAGGGAAAGACCTAATGTAAAATCTGCACAAAATTTTTTGCCTTCAAATTCATACTGAGATCGTGGCATGCATGGACTCGACTCATATGACTGGGATTTCCATGAAAAAGATTGTGGGCCGAAAATGGGTGATCACTGTACATTTCTCTTCTGTTTCCTATTTATATTTCTATTTTACTTCCTTCATTTAGTATTATGGACAGGGAAAGACCTAATCTAAGCTCTGCACAAAAATATTTTGCCTTCAAATTCATACCGTGATCGTAGCATGCCTGGACTCGACTCATATGACTGGGATTTCCATGAAAAAGATTGTGGGCCGAAAATGGGTGATCACTGTACATTTCTTTTCTGTTTCCTATTTATATTTATATTTTACCTCCTCAATTTAGCATTATGGACAGGAAAAGACCTAATCTAAGATCTGCACAAAAATATTTTGCCTTCAAATACATACCGTGATCGTAGCATCCATGGACTCGACTCATATGACTCGGATTTCCATGAAAAAGATTGTGGGCCGAAAATGGGTGATTACTGTACATTTCTCTTCTGTTTACTATTTATATTTCTATTTTACCTCCTCAATTTAGCATTATGGACAGGGAAAGACTTAATCGAAAATCTGCACAAAAATATTTTGCCTTCAAATTCATACCGTGATCGTAGCATGCATGGACTCGACACATATGACTGGGATTTCCATGAAAAAGATTGTGGGCCGAAAATGGGTGATCACTGTACATTTCTCTTCTGTTTACTATTTATATTTCTATTTTACCTCCTCAATTTAGCATTATGGACAGGGAAAGACCTAATCTAAAATCTGCAAAAAAATATTTTGCCTTCAAATTCATACCGTGATCGTAGCATGCATGGACTCGACTCATATGACTGGGATTTCCATGAAAAAGACTCTGGGCACAAAATGCGTGATCACTGTACATTTTTCTTCTGTTTCCTATTTATATTTATATTTTACTTCCTTCATTTAGCATTACGAACAGGGAAAGACCTAATCTAAGAACTGCAAAAAAAAAATTTGCCTTCAAATTCATACCGTGATCGTAGCATGCATGGACTCGACTGATATGATGGGATTTCCATGAAAAACATTGTGGGCAGAAAATGGGTGATCACTGTACATTTCTCTTCTGTTTCCTATTTATATTTCTATTTTACTTCCTTCATTTAGCATTATGGACAGGGAAAAACCTAATCTAAGTTCTGCAAAAAAATATTTTCCCTTCAAATTCTTTCCGTGATCGTAGCAGGTATGGACTTGACTCATATGACTGGGATTTCCATGAAAAAGATTGTGGGCAGAAAATGGGTGATCACTGTACGTTTCTCTTCTGTTTCCTATTTATATTTCTATTTTACTTCCTCAATTTAGCATTATGGACAGGGACAGACCTAATCTAAGTTCTGCAAAAAAAAATATTTTGCCTTCAAATTCATATCGTGATCGTAGCAGGTATGGACTTGACTCATATGACAGGGATATCCATGAAAAAGATTATGGGCAGAAAATGGGTGAACACTGTACATTTTTCTTCTGTTTCCTATTTATATTTCTATTTTACCTTCTCAATTTAGCATTATGTACAGGGAAACACCTAATCTAAGATCTGAAAAAAATATGTTGCCTTCAAATTCATACCGTGACCGTAGCATGCATGGACTTGACTCATATGACTGGGATTTCCATGAAAATGATTGTGGGCAGAAAATGGGTGATTACTGTAAATTTCTCTTCTGTTTCCGATTTATATTTCTATTTTACTTCCTTCATTTAGCATTATGAACAGGGAAAGACCTAATCTAAGATCTGCAAAAAAATATTTTGCCTTCAAATTCATACCGTGATCGTAGCATGCATGGACTCGACTCATATGACTGGGATTTCCATGAAAAAGATTTTGGGCAGAAAATGGGTGATCACTGTACATTTCTCTTCTGTTTCCTATTTATATTTCTATTTTACCTCCTCAATTTAGCATTATGGACATGGAAAGACCTAATCTAAGTTCTGCAAAAAAATATTTTGCCTTCAAATTCATACCTTGATCGTAGCATGCATGGACTCGACTCATATGACTGGGGATTCCACAAAAAAGATTGTAGGGAACAAAATGGGTGATCACTGTACATTTCTTTTCTGTTTCCTATTTATATTTTACTTCCTTCATTTAGCATTGTGGACAGGGACAGACCTAATCTAAGATCTGCAAGAACATATTTTGCCTTCAAATTCATACCGTGATCGTAGCATGCATGGACTCGACTCTTATGACTGGGATTTCTATGAAAAAGATTGTCGGTAGAAAATGGGTGATTACTGTATATTTCTCTTCGGTTTCTTATTTATATTTATATTTTACTTCCTCAATTCAGCATTATGGACAGGGAAAGACGTAATCTAAAATCTGCACAAAAATATTTTGCCTTCAAATTCATACCGTGATCGTAGCATGCATGGACTCGAATCATATGACTGGGATTTCCATGAAAAAGATTTTGGGCAGAAAATGGGTGATCACTGTACATTTCTCTTCTGTTTCCTATTTATATTTATATTTTACCTACTTAATTTAGCATTATATACAGGGAAACACCTAATCTAATATATGCACAAAAATATTTTGCCTTCAAATTCATACCGTGAACGTAGAATGCATGGACTCGACTCATATGACTGGGATTTCCATGAAAAAGATTGTGGGCCGAAAATGGGTGATCACTGTACATTTCTCTTCTGTTTCGTATTCATATTTCTATTTTACCTCCTCAATTTAGCATTATGGACAGGGAAAGACCTAATCTAAAATCTGCACAAAAATATTTTGCCTTCAAATTCATACCGTGATCGTAGCATGCATGGACTCAACTCATATGACTGGGATTTCCATGAAAAAGATTGTGGGCCGAAAATGGGTGATCACTGTACATTTCTGTTCTGTTTCGTATTCATATTTCTATTTTACCTCCTCAATTTAGCATTATGGACAGGGAAAGACCTAATCTAAGATCTGCACAAAAATATTATGCCTTCAAATTCATACCGTGATTGAAGGATGCATGGACTCGACTCATATGACTGGGATTTCCATGAAAAGATTGTGGGCCGAAAATGGGTGATCACTGTACATTTCTCTTCTGTTTCCTATTTATATTTCTATTTTAGCTCCTCAATTTAGCATTATGGACAGGGAAAGACCTAATGTAAAATCTGCACAAAATTTTTTGCCTTCAAATTCATACTGAGATCGTGGCATGCATGGACTCGACTCATATGACTGGGATTTCCATGAAAAAGATTGTGGGCCGAAAATGGGTGATCACTGTACATTTCTCTTCTGTTTCCTATTTATATTTCTATTTTACTTCCTTCATTTAGTATTATGGACAGGGAAAGACCTAATCTAAGCTCTGCACAAAAATATTTTGCCTTCAAATTCATACCGTGATCGTAGCATGCCTGGACTCGACTCATATGACTGGGATTTCCATGAAAAAGATTGTGGGCCGAAAATGGGTGATCACTGTACATTTCTTTTCTGTTTCCTATTTATATTTATATTTTACCTCCTCAATTTAACATTATGAACAGGGAAAGACCTAATCTAAAATCTGCACAAAAATATTTTGCCTTCAAATTCATACCGTGATCGTAGCATGCATGGACTCGACTCATATGACTGGGATTTCCATGAAAAAGATTGGGGGCCGAAATGGGTGATCACTGTACATTTCTCTTCTGTTTCCTATTTATATTTATATTTTACTTCCTTCATTTAGCATTATGGACAGGGAAAGACTTAATCTAAGCTCTGCACAAAAATATTTTGCCTTTAAATTCATACCGTGATCGTAGCATGCATGTACTCGACTCATATGACTGGGATTTACATGAAAAATATTGTGGGCAGAAAATGGGTGATCACTGTACATTTCTCTTCTTTTTTCTATTTATATTTCTATTTTACCTCCTCAATTTAGCATTATGGCCAGGGAAAGACATAATCTAAGCTCTGCACAAAAATATTTTGCCTTCAAATTCATACCGTGATCGTAGCATGCATGGACTCGACTCATATGACTGGGATTTCCATGAAAAAGATTGTTGGCCGAAAATGGGTGATCACTGTACATTTCTCTTCTGTTTCCTATTTATATTTCTATTTTACCTCCTCAATTTAGCATTATCGCCAGTGAAAGACCTAATCTGCGCTCTGCAGAAAAATATTTCGCCCTGAAATTCATACCGTGATCGTAGCATGCATGGACTCAACTCATATGCCTGGGATTTCCATGAAAAACTTTGTGGGCCGAAAACGGGTGATCACTGTACATTTCTCTTCTGTTTCCTATTTATATTTATATTTTACCTCCTGAATTTAGCATTATGGACAGGGAAAGACTTAATCTAATATCTGCACAAAAATATTTTCCTTTCAAATTCATATCGTGATCTTACCTTGCATGGTATCGACTCATATGACTGGGATTTCCATGAAAATGATTGTGGGCAGAAGATGGGTGATCACTGTACATTTCTATTCTGTTTCTTATTTATATTTATATTTTACCTCCTCAATTTAGCATTATGTACAGGGAAAGACCTAATCTGAAATCTGCAAAAAAATATTTTGCCTTCAAATTCATACCGTGATCGTAGCATGCATAGAATCAACTCATATGACTTGGATTTCCATGAAAAAGACTGTGGGATGAAAATGGGTGATCACTGTACATTTCTCTTCTGTTTCCTATTTATATTTCTATTTTACCTCCAAAATTTAGCATTATTGACAGGGAAAGACCTAATCTAAGGTCTGCACAAAAATATTTAGCCTTCAAATTCATACCGTGATCGTAGCATGCATGGACTCGACTCATATGACTGGGATTTCCATGAAAAAGATTGTGGGCCGAAAATGGGTGATCACCGTACATTTCTTTTCTGTTTCCTATTTATATTTATATTTCACCTCCTCAATTTAGCATTATGGCCAGGGAAAGAACTAATCTAACCCCTGCACAAAAATATTTTGCCTTCAAATTCATACCGTGATCGTAGCATGCATGTACTCGACTCATATGACTGGGATTTCCATGACAAAGTTTGTGGGCCGAAAATTGGTTATCACTGTACATTTCTCTTCTGTTTCCTATTTATATTTCTATTTTACCTCCTCAATTTAGCATTATGGACATGGAAAGACCTAATCTAAGATCTGCCCAAAAATATTTTGCCTTCAAATTCATACCGTGATCGTAGCATGCATGGACTCGACTCATATGACTGGGATTTCCATGAAAAAGATTGTGGGCCAAAATGGGTGTTCACTGTACATTTCTCTTCTGTTTCCTATTTATATTTCTATTTTACCTCCTCAATTTAGCATTATGGACAGCGAAAGATCTAATCTAAGATCTGCACAAAAATATTTTGCCTTCAAATTCATACCGTGATCGTAGCATGCATGGACTCGACTCATATGACTGGGATTTCCATGAAAAAGATTGTGGACCGAAAATGGGTGATCACTGTACATTTCTCTTCTGTTTTCTATTAATATTTCTATTTTACCTCCTCAATTTAGCATTATGGACAGGGAAAGACCTAATCTAAGGTCTGCACAAAAATATTTTGCCTTCAAATTCATACCGTGATCATAGCATGGATGGACACGACTCATATGACTGGGATTTCCATGAAAAAGATTGTGGTCCGAAAATGGGTGATCACTGTATATTTCTCTTCTGTTTCCTATTTATATTTATATTTTACCTCCTCAATTTAGCATTATGGACAAGGAAATCCTAATCTAAGGTCTGCACAAAAATATTTTGCCTTCAAATTCATACCGTGATCGTAGCATGCATGGACTCGACACATATGACTGGGATTTCCATAAAAAAGATTGTGGGCCGAAAATAGTTGATCACTGTACATTTCTCTAATGTTTCCTATTTATATTCCTATTTTATCTCCTCAATTTAGCATTATGGCCAGGGAAAGAACTAATCTAACTTCTGCACAAAAATATTTTGCCTTCAAATTCATACCGTGATCGTAGCATGCATGGACTCGACTCATAAGACTGGGATTTGCATGAAAAAGATTGTGGGCCGAAAATGGGAGATCACCGTACATTTCTCTTCTGTTTCCTATTTATATTTCTATATTACTTCCTTCATTTAGCATTATGGACAGGGAAAGGCCTAATCTAAGCTCTGCAAAAAAATATTTTGCTTTCAAATACATACCGTGCTCGTAGCATGCATGGACTCGACTCATATGACTGGGATTTCCATGAAAAAGATTGTGGGCCGAAAATGGGTGATCACTGTACATTTCTCTTCTGTTTCCTATTTATATTTCTATTTTACTTCCTCAATTTAGCATTATGGACAGGGAAAGACCAAATCTAAGATCTGCACAAAAATATTTTGCCTTCAAATTCATACCGTGATCGTAGCATGCATTGACTCGACTCATATGACTAGGATTTCCATGAAAAAGATTGTGGGCCGAAAATGGGTGATCACTGTACATTTCTCTTCTGTTTCCTATTTATATTTATATTTACCTCCTCAATTTAGCATTATGGACAGTGAAAGACCTAATCTGAAATCTGCACAAAAATATATTGCCTTCAAATACATACCGTCATCGTAGCATGCATGGACTCGACTCATATGACTGGGATTTCCATGAAAGAGATTGTGGGCCGAAAATGGGTGATCACTGTACATTTCTCTTCTGTTTCCTATTTATATTTATATTTTACCTCCTCAATTTAGCATTATGGACAGGGAAAGACCTAATCTAAAATCTGCACAAAAATATTTTCCCTTCAAATTCATACCGTGATCGTAGCATGCATGGACTCGACTCATATGACTGGGATTTCCAGCAAAAAGATTGTGGGCGGAAAATGGGTGATCACTGTACATTTCTCTTCTGTTTCCTATTTATATTTATATTTACATCCTCAATTTAGCATTACGGAGAGGGAAAGACCTAATCTAATATCTGCACAAAAATATTTTGCCTTCAAATTCATACCGTGATGGTCGCATGCATGGACTCGACTCATATGACTGGGATTTCCATGAAAAAGATTGTGGGCCGAAAATGGGTGATCACTGTACATTTCTCTTCTGTTTCCTATTTATATTTCTATCTTACCTCCTCAATTTAGCATTATGGACAGGGAAAGACCTAATCTAAAATCTGCACAAAAATATTTTGCCTTCAAATTCATACCGTGATCGTAGCATGCATGGACTCGACTCATCTGACTGGGATTTCCATGAAAATGATTGTGGGCGGAAAATGGGTGATCACTTTACATTTCTCTTCTGTTTCCTATTTATATTTATATTTTACCTCCTCAATTTAGCATTATGGACAGGGATTGACCTAATCGAAGAACTGCACAAAAATATTTTGCCTTGAAATTCATACCCTGATCGTAGCATGTATGGACTCGACTCATGTGACTGGATTTTCTATGAAAAAGATTGTAGGCCGAAAATGGGTGATCACTGTACATTTCTCTTCTGTTTCCTATTTATATTTATATTTACCATCTCAATTTAGCATTATGGACAGGGAAAGACCTAATCTAAAATCTGCACAAAAATATTTTGCCTTCAAATTCATACCGTGAGCGTAGCATGCATGGACTCGACTCATATGACTGGCATTTCCATGAAAAAGATTGTCGGCAGAAAATGGGTGATCACTCTACATTTCTCTTCTGTTTCCTAGTTATATTTATATTTGATTTCCTTCATTTAGCATTATGGACAGGGAAAGACCTAATCTAAGTTCTGCAAAAAAATATTTTGCCTTCAAATTCATACCGTGATCGTAGCAGGTATGGACTTGACTCATATGGCTGGGATTTCCATGAAAAAGATTGTGGGCAGAAAATGGGTGATTACTGTACATTTCTCTTCTGTTTCCTATTTATATTTATATTTTACCTCCTCAATTGAGCATTATGGACAGGGAAAGACCTAATCTAAGATCTGCAAAAAAATATTTTGCCTTCAAATTCATACCGTGATCGTAGCATGCATGGACTCGACTCATATGACTGGGATTTCCATGAAAAAGATTGTGGGCAGAAAATGGTGATCACTGTACATTTCTCTTCTGTTTCCTATTTATATTTATATTTTACCTCCTCAGTTTAGCATTATGGACAGGGAAAGACCTAATCTAAGATCTGCAAAAAAATATTTTGCCTTCAAATTCATACCGTGATCGTAGCATGCATGGACTCTACTCATATGACTGGGATTTCCATGAAAAAGATTGTGGGCAGAAAATGGGTGATCACTGTACATTTCTGTTCTGTTTCTTATTTATATTTATATTTTACTTCCTCAATTTAGCATTATGGACAGGGAAAGACCTAATCTAAGATCTGCAAAAAAATATTTTGCCTTCAAATTCATACCGTGTTCGTAGCATGCATGGACTCGACTCATATGACTGGGATTTCCATGAAAAAGATTGTGGGCAGAAAATGGGTGATCACTGTACATTTCTCTTCTGTTTCCCATTACTATTTCACTTCCTCAATTTAGCATTATGGGCAGTGAAAGACCTAATCTAAGATCTGCAAAAAATTATTTTGCCTTCAATTTCATTCCGTGATCGTAGCATGCATGGACTCGACTTATATGTCTGGGATTTCCATGAAAAAGATTGTGGGCACAAAATGGGTGATCACTGTACATTTCTCTTCTGTTTCCCATTACTATTTCTATTTTACTTCCTCAATTTAGCATTATGGGCAGTGAAAGACCTAATCTAAGATCTGCAAAAAATTATTTTGCCTTCAAATTCGTACAGTGATCGTAGCATGCATGGACTCGACTCATATGACTGGGATTTCCATGAAAAAGATTGTGGGCACAAAATGGGGGATCACTGTACATTTCTCTTCTGTTTCCCATTACTATTTCTATTTTACTTCCTCAATTTAGCATTATGGGCAGTGAAAGAACTAATCTAAGATCTGCAAAAAAATATTTTGCCTTCAAATTCATTCCGTGATCGTAGCATGCATGGACTCGACTTATATGACTGGGATTTCCATGAAAAAGATTGTGGGCACAAAATGGGTGATCACTGTACATTTCTCTTCTGTTTCCCATTACTATTTCTATTTTACTTCCTCAATTTAGCATCATGGACAGGGAAAGACCTAAACTAACATCTGCAAAAAAAAAATTTGCCTTCAAATTCATACCGTGATCGTAGCATGCATGGACTCGACTCATATGACTGGGATTTCCATGAAAAAGATTGTGGGCACAAAATGGGTGATCACTGTACATTTCTCCTCTGTTTCCCATTACTATTTCTATTTTACTTCCTCAATTTAGCTTTATGGGCAGTGAAAGACCTAATCTAAGATCTGCAAGAAAATATTTTGACTTCAAATTCATACCATGATCGTAGCATGCATGGACTCGACTCATATGACTGGGATTTCCATGAAAAAGATTGTGGGCACAAAATGGGTGATCACTGTACATTTCTCTTCTGTTTTCCATTACTATTTCTATTTTACTTCCTCAATTTAGCATTATGGATAGGGAAAGACCTAATCTAAGATCTGCAAGAAAATATTTTGACTTCAAATTCATACCGTGATCAAAGCATGCATGGACTCGACTCATATGACTGGGATTTCCATGAAAAAGATTGTGGGCACAAAATGTGTGATCACTGTACATTTCTCTTCTGTTTCCCATTACTATTTCTATTTTACTTCCTCAATTTAGCATTATGTATAGGGAAAGACCTAATCTAAGATCTGCAAAAAAATATTTTGCCTTCAAATTCATACCGTGAACGTAGCATGCATGGACTCGACTCATATGACTGGGATTTCCATGAAAAAGATTGTGGGCCGAAAATGGGTGATCACTGTACATTTCTCTTCTGTTTCCCATTACTATTTCTATTTTACTTCCTCAATTTAGCATTATGGGCAGTGAAAGACCTAATCTAAGATCTGCAAAAAAATATTTTGCCTTCAAATTCATACCGTGATCGTAGCATGCATGGATTCGACTCATATGACTGGGATTTCCATGAAAAAGATTGTGGGCACAAAATGGGTGATCTCTGTACATTTCTCTTCTGTTTCCCATTATATTTCTATTTTACTTCCTCAATTTGGCATTATGGACAGTGAAAGACCTGATCTAAGATCTGCAAAAGAATATTTTGCCTTCAAATTCATACCGTGATCGTAGCATGCATGGACTCGACTCATATGACTGGGATTTCCATGAAAAAGATTGTGGGCACAGAATGGGTGATCACTGTACATTTGTCTTCTGTTTCCCAGGACTATTTCTATTTTACTTCCTCAATTTAGCATTATGGACAGAGAAAGACCTAATCTAAGTTCTGCAAATAAATATTTTGCCTTCAAATTCATACCGTGATCGTAGCATGCATGGACTCGACTCATATGACTGGGATTTCCATGAAAAAGATTGTGGGCACAAAATGGGTGATCACTGTACATTTCTCTTCTGTTTCCCATTACTATTTCTATTTTACTTCCTCAATTTAGCATTATGGATAGGGAAAGACCTAATCTAAAATCTGCAAGAAAATATTTTGACTTCAAATTCATACCATGATCGTAGCATGCATGGACTCTACTCATATGACTGGGATTTCCATGAAAAAGATTGTGGGCACAAAATGGGAGATCACTGTACATTTCTCTTCTGTTTCCCATTAATATTTCTATTTTACTTCCTCAATTTAGCATTATGGATAGGGAAAGACCTAATCTAAGATCTGCAAGAAAATATTTTGACTTCAAATTCATACCATGATCGTAGCATGCATGGACTCGACTCATATGACTGGGATTTCCATGAAAAAGATTGTGGGCACAAAATGGGTGATCACTGTACATTTCTCTTCTGTTTCCCATTACTATTTCTATTTTACTTCCTCAATTTAGCTTTATGGACAGGGAAAGACATAATCTAAGATCTGCAAGAAAATATTTTGACTTCAAATTCATACCAAGATCGTAGCATGCATGGACTCGACACATATGACTGGGATTTCCATGAAAAAGATTGTGGGCACAAAATGGGTGTTCACTGTACATTTCTCTTCTGTTTCCCATTACTATTTCTATTTTACTTCCTCAATTTAGCTTTATGGACCAGGAAAGACCTAATCTAAGATCTGCAAAAAAATATTTTGCCTTCAAATTCATACCATGATCGTAGCATGCATGGACTCCACTCATATGACTGGGATTTCCATGAAAAAGATTGTGGGCACAAAATGGGTGATCACTGTACATTTCTCTTCTGTTTCCCATTACTATTTCTATTTTACTTCCTCAATTTAGCATTATGGATAGGGAAAGACCTAATCTAAGATCTGCAAAAAAATATTTTGACTTCAAATTCATACCATGATCGTAGCACGCATGGACTCGATTCATATGACTGGGATTTCCATGAAAAAGATTGTGGGCACAAAATGGGTGATCACTGTATATTTCTCTTCTGTTTCCCATTACTATTTCTATTTTACTTCCTCAATTTAGCATTATGGACAGGGAAAGACCTAATCTAAGATCTGCAAAAAAATATTTTGCCTTCAAATTCATACCGTGAACGTAGCATGCATGGACTCGACTCATATGACTGGGATTTCCATGAAAAAGATTGTGGGCAAAGAATGGGTGATCACTGTATATTTCTCTTCTGTTTCCTATTTATATTTATATTTTACTTCCTTCATTTAGCATTATGGACAGGGAAAGACCTAATCTAAGATCTGCAGAAAATATTTTGCCTTCAAATTCATACCGTGATCGTAGCATGCATGGACTCGACTCATATGACTGGGATTTCCATGAAAAAGATTGTGGGCACAAAATGGGTGATCACTGTACATTTCTCTTCTGTTTCCCATTACTATTTCTATTTTACTTCCTCAATTTAGCATTATGGACAGGGAAAGACCTAATCTAAGATCTGCAAAAAAATATTTTGCCTTCAAATTCATACCGTGATCGTAGCATGCATGGACTCGACTCATATGACTGGGATTTCCATGAAAAAGAGTGTGGGCACAAAATGGGTGATCACTGTACATTTCTCTTCTGTTTCCCATTACTATTTCTATTTTACTTCCTCAATTTAGCATTATGGACAGGGAAAGACCTAATCTAAGATCTGCAAAAAAATATTTTGCCTTCAAATTCATACCGTGATCGTAGCATGCATGGACTCGACTCATATGACTGGGATTTCCATGAAAAAGAGTGTGGGCACAAAATGGGTGATCACTGTACATTTCTCTTCTGTTTCCCATTACTATTTCACTTCCTCAATTTAGCATTATGGACAGGGAAAGACCTAATCTAAGATCTGCAAAAAAATATTTTGCCTTCAATTTCATACCGTGATCGTAGCATGCATGGATTCATTCATATGAATGGGATTTCCATGAAAATGATTGTGGGCACAAAATGGGTGATCACTGTACATTTCTCTTCTGTTTCCCATTACTATTTCTATTTTACTTCCTCAATTAAGCATTATGGACAGGGAAAGACCTAATCTAAGATCTGCAAAAAAATATTTTGACTTCAAATTCATACCATGATCGTAGCATGCATGGACTCGACTCATATGACTGGGATTTCCATGAAAAAGATTGTGGGCACAAAATGGGTGATCACTGTACATTTCTCTTCTGTTTCCCATTACTATTTCTATTTTACTTCCTCAATTTAGCATTATGGGCAGTGATAGATCTAATCAAAGATCTGCAAAAAAATATTTTGCCTTCAGATTCATACCGTGATCGTAGCATGCATGGACTCGACTCATATGACTGGGATTTCCATGAAAAAGATTGTCGGCACAAAATGGGTGATCACTGTACATTTCTCTTCTGTTTCCCATTACTATTTCTATTTTACTTCCTCAATTTAGCATTATGGAGAGGGAAAGACATAATGTATGTTCTGCTAATACATATTTTGCCTTCAAATTCATACCGTGATCGTAGCATGCATGGACTCGACTCATATGACTGGGATTTCCATGAAAAAGATTGTGGGCACAAAATGGGTGATCACTGTACATTTCTCTTCTGTTTCCCATTACTATTTCTATTTTACTTCCTAAATTTAGCATTATGGACAGGGAAAGACCTAATCTAAGATCTACAAAAAAATATTTTGCCTTCAAATTCATACCGTGATCGTTGCATGCATGGACTCGACTCATATGACTGGGATTTCCATGAAAAAGATTGTGGGCACAAAATGAGTGTTCACTGTACATTTCTCTTCCATTTCCCATTACTATTTCTATTTTACTTCCTCAATTTAGCATTATGGACAGGGAAAGACCTAATCTAAGATCTGCAGAAAATATTTTGCCTTCAAATTCATACCGTGATCGTAGCATGCATGGACTCGACTCATATGACTGGGATTTCCATGAAAAAGATTGTGGGCACAAAATGGGTGTTCACTGTACATTTCTCTTCTGTTTCCCATTACTATTTCTATTTTACTTCCTCAATTTAGCTTTATGGACAGGGAAAGACCTAATCTAAGATCTGCAAAAAAATATTTTGCCTTCAAATTCATACCGTGATCGTAGCATGCATGGACTCGACTCATATGACTGGGATTTCCATGAAAAAGATTGTGGGCACAAAATGGGTGTTCACTGTACATTTCTCTTCTGTTTCCCATTACTATTTCTATTTTACTTCCTCAATTTAGCATTATGGACAGGGAAAGACCTAATCTAAGATCTGCAGAAAATATTTTGCCTTCAAATTCATACCGTGATCGTAGCATGCATGGACTCGTATCATATGACTGGGATTTCAATGAAAAAGATTGTCGGCCGCAAATTGGTGATCACTGTACATTTCTCTTCTGTTTCCTATTTATATTTCTATTTTACTTCCTCAATTTAGCATTATTGACAGTGAAAGAACTAATCTAAGCCCTGCACAAAAATATTTTGCCTTCAAATTCATACCGTGATAGTAGTATGAATGGACTCCTCATATGACTGGGATTTCCATGAAAAAGATTGTGGGCAGAAAATGGGGGATCACTGTACATTTCTGTTCTGTTTCCTATTTATATTTCTATTTTACCTCCTCAATTTACCATTATGGACAATGAAAGACCTAATCTAATATCTGCACAAAAATATTTTGCCTTCAAATTCATACCGTGATCGTAGCATGCATGGACTCGACTCATATGACTGGGATTTCCATAAAAAAGATTGTGGGCAGAAAATAGGTGATCACTGTACATTTCTCTTCTGTTTCCTATTTATATTTATATTTTACCTCCTCAATTTAGCATTATAGACAGGGAAAGACATAATCTAAGATCTGCACTAAAATATTTTGCCTTCAAATTCATACCGTGATCGTAGCATGCATGGACTCGAATCATATGACTGGAATTTCCATGAAAAAGATTGTGGGCAGAAAATGGGTGAACACTGTACATTTCTCGTCTGTTTCCTATTTATATTTATATTTTACCTCCTTAATTTAGCATTATGGACAGGGAAAGACCTAATCTAATATCTGCACAAAAATATTTTGCCTTCAAATTCATACCGTGATCGTAGCATGCATGGACTCGACTCATATGACTGGGATTTCCATGAAAATGATTGTTGGCAGAAAATTGGTGATCACTGTACATTTCTCTTCTGTTTCCTATTGATATTTATATTTTACCTCTTCAATTTAGCATTATGGACAGGGAAAGACCTAATCTAAGATCTGCACAAAAATATTTTGCTTTCAAATTCATACCATGATAGTAGCATGAATGGACTCGACTCATATGACTGGGATTTCCATGAAAAAGATTGCGGGCAGAAAATGTGTGATCACTGTACATTTCGCTTCTGTTTCCTATTTATAATTATATTTTACCTCCTCAATTTAGCATTATGGACAGGGAAAGACCTAATCTAAGCTCTGCAAAAAAATATTTTGCCTTCAAATTCATACCGTAATCGTAGCATGCATGGACTCGTCTCATATGACTGGGATTTCCATGAAAAAGATTGTCGGCCGTAAATGGGTGATCACTGTACATTTCTCTTCTGTTTCCTATTTATATTTCTAATTTACCTCCTCAATTTAGCATTATGGACAGGGAAAGACCTAATCTAAAATCTGCACAAAAATATTTTGCTTTCAAATTCATACCATGATCGTAGCATGCATGGACTCGACTCATATGACTGAGATTTCCATGAAAAGTTTGTGGGCCGAAAATGGGTGATCACTGTACAATTCTCTTCTTTTTCCGATTTATATTTATATTTTACTTCCTCAATTTAGGATTATGGACAGGGAAAGACCTAATCTAAATTCTGCACAAAAATATTTTGCTTTCATATTCATACCGTGATCGTAGCATGCATTGACTCGACTCATATGACTGGGATTTCCATGAAAAAGATAGTGCACCGAAAATGGGTGATCACTGTACATTTCTCTTCTCTTTCCTATTTATATTTATATTTTACCTATTCAATTTAGCATTATGGACAGGAAAGACCTAATCTAAGATCTGCACAAAAATATTCTGCCTTCAAATTCACACCGAGATCGTAGCATGCATGGACTCGACTCATATGACTGGGATTTCCATGAAAAATATTGTGGGCCGAAAATGGGTGATCACTGTACATTTCTCTTCTCTTTCCTATTTATATTTATATTTTACCTATTCAATTTAGCATTATGGACAGGAAAGACCTAATCTAAAATCTACACAAAAATATTTTGCCTTCAAATATATACCGTGATCGTAGCATGCATGAACTCGACGCATATGACTGGGATTTCCGTGAAAAAGATTGTGGGCCGAAAATGGGTGATCACTGTACATTTGTTTTCTGTATTCTATTTATATTTATATTTTACCTACTCAATATAGCATTATGGCCACAGAAAGACCTAATCTAAGCTCTGCACAAGAATATTTTGCCTTCAAATTCATACTGTGATCATAGCATGCATGGACTCAACTCATATGACTGGGATTTCCATGAAAAAGATTGTGGACTGAAAATGGGTGATCACTGTACATTTCTCTTCTGTTTCCTATTTATATTTATATTTTACCTCCTCTATTTAGCATTATGGACAGGGAAAGACCTAATCTAAAATCTGCACAAAAATATTTTGCCTTCAAATTCATACCGTGATCGTAGCATGCATGGACTCGACTCATATGACTGGGATTTCCATGAAAAAGATTGTGGGCTGAAAATGGGTGATCACTGTACATTTCTCTTCTGTTTCCTATTTATATTTCTATTTTACCTCCTCAATTTAGCATTATGGCCAGGGAAAGACCTAATCTAAGCTCTGCACAAAAATATTTTGCCTTCAAATTCATACCGTGATCGTAGCATGCATGGACTCGACTCATATGACTGGGATATCCGTGAAAAAGATTGTGGGCCGAAAATGGGTGATCACTGTACATTTCTCTTCTGTATTCTATTTATATTTCTATTTTACCTCCTCAATTTAGCATTATGGACAGGGAAAGACCTAATCTAAGATCTGCACAAAAATATTTTGCTTTCAAATTTATACCGTGATCGTAGCATGCATGGACTCGACTCATATGACTGGGATATCCATGAAAAAGATTGTGGGCCGAAAATGGGTGATCACTGTACATTTCACTTCTTTTTCCTATTTATATTTCTATTTTACCTCCTCAATTTAGCATTATGGACAGGGAAAGACCTAATCTAAGCTCTGCACAAAAATATTTTGCCTTCAAATTCATACCGTGATCGTAGCATGCATGGACTCGACTCGTATGACTGGGATTTCCATGAAAAAGATTGTAGGCCGAAAATGGGTGATCACTCTACATTTCTCTTCTGTTTCCTATTGATATTTCTATTTTACGTCCTCAATTTAGCATTATGGTCAGGGAAAGACCTAATCTAAGATCTGCACAAAAATATTTTGCTTTCAAATTCATACCGTGATCGTAGCATGCATGGACTCGACTCATATGACTGGGATATCCATGAAAAAGATTGTGGGCCGAAAATGGGTGATCACTGTACATTTCTCTTCTGTTTCCTATTTATATTTCTATTTTACCTCCTCTATTTAGCATTATGCACAGGGAAAGACCTAATCTAAGCTCTGCACAAAATTATTTTGCCTTCAAATTCATAACGTGATCATAGCATGCATGGACTCGACTCATATGACTGGGATTTCCATGAAAAAGATTGTGGGCCGAAAATGGGTGATCACTGTACATTTCTCTTCTGTTTCCTATTTATATTTATATATTACCTCCTCAATTCAGCATTATGGACAGTGAAAGACCTAATCTAAGATCTGCACAAAAATATTTTGCCTTCAAATTCATACCGTGATCGTAGCATGCATGGACTCGACTCATATGACTGGGATATCCATGAAAAAGATTGTGGGCCGAAAATGGGTGATCACTGTACATTTCTCTTCTGTTTCCTATTTATATTTCTATTTTACCTCCTCTATTTAGCATTATGCACAGGGAAAGACCTAATCTAAGCTCTGCACAAAAATATTTTGCCTTCAAATTCATAACGTGATCGTAGCTAGCATGAACTCAACTCATATGACTGGGATTTCCATGGAAAAGATTGTGGGCGGAAAATGGGTGATCACTGTACATTTCACTTCTTTTTACTATTTATATTTCTATTTTACCTCCTCAATTTAGCATTATGGACAGGGAAAGATCTAATCTAAAATCTGCACAAAAATATTTTGCCTTCAAATTCATACCGTGATCGTTGCATGCATGGACTCGACTCATATGTCTGGCATTTCCATGAAAAAGATTGTGGGCCGAAAATGGGTGATCACTGTACATTTCTCTTCTGTTTCTTATTTATATTTCTATTTTACCTCCTCAATTTAGCATTATGGCCAGGGAAAGACCTAATCTAAATCTGCACAAAAATATTTTGCTTTCAAATTCATACCGTGATCGTAGCATGCATGGACTCGACTCATATGACTGGGATATCCATGAAAAAGATTGTGGGCCGAAAATGGGTGATCACTGTACATTTCTCTTCTGTTTCCTATTTATATTTATATTTTACCTCCTCAATTTAGCATTATGGACAGGGAAAGACCTAATCTAAATCTGCACAAAAATATTTTGCCTTCAAATTCATACCGTGATCGTAGCATGCATGGACTCGACTCATATGACTGGGATTTCCATGAAAAAGATTGTGAGCCGAAAATGGCTGATCACTGTACATTTCTCTTCTGTTTCCTATTTATATTTATATTTTATTTCCTTAATTTAGCATTATCGACAGGGAAAGACCTAATCTAATTTTTTGCAAAAAAATATTTTGCCTTCAAATTCATACCGTGATCGTAGCATCCATGGACTCGACTCATATGACTGGGATTTCCATGAAAAAGATTGTGGGCCGAAAATGGGTGATCACTGTACATTTCTCTTCTGTTTCCTATTTATATTTTTATTTTACCTCCTCAATTTAGCACTATGGTCAGGGAAAGACCTAATCTAAGCTCTGCACAAAAATATTTTGCCTTCAAATTCATAACATGATCGTAGCATCCATGGACTCGACTCATATGACTAGGATTTCCATGAAAAAGATTGTGGGCCGAAAATGGGGGATCACTGTACATATCTCTTCTGTTTCCTATTTATATTTTTATTTTACCTCCTCAATTTAGCACTATGGTCAGGGAAAGACCAAATCTAAGATCTGCAAAAAAATATTTTGCCTTCAAATTCATACCGTGATCATAGCATCCATGGACTCGACTCATATGACTAGGATTTCCATGAAAATATTGTGGGCCGAAAATGGGTGATCACTGTACATTTCTCTTCTGTTTCCTATTTATATTTATATTTTACCTCCTCAATTTAGCATTATGGCCCGGGAAAGACCTAATCTAATCTCTGCACAAAAATATTTTGCTTTCAAATTCATACCATGATCGTAGCATGCATGGACTCGACTCATATGACTGGGATTTCCATGAAAAAGATTGTGGGCCGAAAATGGGTGATCACTGTACATTTCTCTTCTGTTTCCTATTTATATTTCTATTTTACCTCCTCAATTTAGCATTATGGACAGGGAAAGACCTAATCCAAGATCTGCAAAAAATGTTTTGCCTTCAAATTCATACCGTGATCGTAGCATGCATGGACTCGACTCATATGATTGGGATTTTCATGAAAAAGATTGTCGGCCGAAAATGGGTGATCACTGTACATTTCTCTTCTGTTTCCTATTTATATTTCTGTTTTACCTCCACAATTTAGCATTAATGACAGGGAAAGACCTAATCTAAGATCTGCAAAAAAATATTTTGCTTTCAAATTCATACCCTGATCGTAGCATGCATGGACTCGACTCATATGACTGGGATTTCCATGAAAAAGATTGTGGGCCAAAAATGGGTGATCACTGTACATTTCTCTTCTGTTTCCTTTTTATATTTATATTTATCTCCTCAATTTAGCATTATGGACAGGGAAAGACCTAATCTAAGCTCTGCACAAAAATATTTTGCCTTCAAATTCATACCGTGATCGTAGCATGTATGGACTCGACTAATGTGACTGGGATTTCCATGAAAAAGATTGTCGGCAGAAAATGGCTGATCACTGTACATTTCTCTTCTGTTTCCTATTTATATTTATATTTTATTTCCTTAATTTAGCATTATCGACAGGGAAAGACCTAATCTAATTTTTTGCAAAAAAATATTTTGCCTTCAAATTCATACCGTGATCGTAGCATCAATGGACTCGACTCATATGACTGGGATTTCCATGAAAAAGATTGTGGGCCGAAAATGGGTGATCACTGTATATTTCTCTTCTGTTTCCTATTTATATTTTTATATTACCTCCTCAATTTAGCACTATGGTCAGGGAAAGACCTAATCTAAGCTCTGCACAAAAATATTTTGCCTTCAAATTCATAACGTGATCGTAGCTAGCATGAACTCAACTCATATGACTGGGATTTCCATGGAAAAGATTGTGGGCGGAAAATGGGTGATCACTGTACATTTCACTTCTTTTTACTATTTATATTTCTATTTTACATCCTCAATTTAGCATTATGGACAGGGAAAGACCTAATCTAATTTTTTGCAAAAAAATATTTTGCCTTCAAATTCATACCGTGATCGTAGCATCCATGGACTCGACTCATATGACTGGGATTTCCATGAAAAAGATTGTGGGCCGAAAATGGGTGATCACTGTACATTTCTCTTCTGTTTCCTATTTATATTTTTATTTTACCTCCTCAATTTAGCACTATGGTCAGGGAAAGACCTAATCTAAGCTCTGCACAAAAATATTTTGCCTTCAAATTCATAACATGATCGTAGCATCCATGGACTCGACTCATATGACTAGGATTTCCATGAAAAAGATTGTGGGCCGAAAATGGGGGATCACTGTACATATCTCTTCTGTTTCCTATTTATATTTTTATTTTACCTCCTCAATTTAGCACTATGGCCAGGGAAAGACCAAATCTAAGATCTGCAAAAAAATATTTTGCCTTCAAATTCATACCGTGATCGTAGCATCCATGGACTCGACTCATATGACTAGGATTTCCATGAAAATATTGTGGGCCGAAATTGGGTGATCACTGTACATTTCTCTTCTGTTTCCTATTTATATTTCTATTTTACCTCCTCAATTTAGCATTATGGCCCGGGAAAGACCTAATCTAATCTCTGCACAAAAATATTTTGCTTTCAAATTCATACCATGATCGTAGCATGCATGGACTCGACTCATATGACTGGGATTTCCATGAAAAAGATTGTGGGCCGAAAATGGGTGATCACTGTACATTTCACTTCTTTTTCCTATTTATATTTATATTTTGCCTCCTCAATTTAACATTATGGACAGGGAAAGACCTAATCTAAATCTGCACAAAAATATTTTGTCTTCAAATTCATACCGTGATCGTAGCATGCATGAACTCTACACATATGACTGGGATTTCCATGAAAAAGATTGTGGGCCGAAAATGGGTGATCACTGTACATTTCTCTTCTGTTTCTTATTTATATTTATATTTTACCTCCTCAATTTATCATTATGGCCAGGGAAAGACCTAATCTAAAATCTGTACAAAAATATTTTCCCTTCAAATTCATAACGTGATCGTAGCATGCATGAACTCTACTCATATGACTGGGATTTCCCTGAAAATGATTGTGGGCAGAAAATGGGTGATCACTGTACATTTCTGTTTCTTATTTATATTTCTATTTTACCTCCTCAATTTAGCATTATGGACAGGGAAAGACCTAATCTAAGCTCTGCACAAAAATATTTTGACTTCAAATTCATAACGTGATCGTAGCATGCATGGACTCGAATCATATGACTGGGATATCCATGAAAAAGATTGTGGGCCGAAAATGGGTGATCACTGTACATTTCTCTTCTGTTTCCTATTTATATTTCTATTTTACCTCCTCAATTTAGCATTATGGACAGGGAAAGATCTAATCTAAAATCTGCACAAAAATATTCTGCCTTCAAATTCATACCGTGATCGTTGCATGCATGGACTCGACTCATATGACTGGGATTTCCATGAAAAAGATGTGGGCCGAAAATGGGTGATCACTGTACATTTCTCTTCTGTTTCCTATTTATATTTCTATTTTACTTCCTTCATTTAGCATTAGGAACAAGGAAAGACCTAATCTAATATCTGCAAGAAAATATTTTGCCTTCAAATTCATACCGTGATCGTAGCATGCATGGACTCGACTCATATGACTGGGATTTCCATGTAAAGGATTGTGGGCAGAAAATGGGTGATCACTGTACATTTGTCTTCTGTTTCCTCTTTATATTTCTATTTTACTTCCTCAATTTAGCATTATGGACATGGAAAGATCTAATCTAAGTTCTGCAAAAAAATATTTTGCCTTCTAATTCATACCATGATCGTAGCATGCAAGGACTCGACCCATATGACTGGGATTTCCATGAAAAAGATTGTGGGCAGAAAATGGGTGATCTCTGTACATTTCTCTTCTGTTTCCTATTTATATTTATATTTTACTTCCTCAATTTAGCATTATGGACAGGGAAAGACCTAATCTAAGCTCTGCAAAGAAATATTTTCCTTCAAATTCATACCGTGATCGTAGCATGCATGAACTCGACTCATATTACTCGGATTTCCATGAAAAAGATTGTGGGCAGAAAATGGGTGATCACTGTACATTTCACTTCTCCTTCCTATTTATATTTCTATTTTACTTCCTCAATATAGCATTATGGACAGGGAAAGACCTAATCTAAAATCTGCAAAAAAATATTTTGCCTTCAAATTCATACCGTGATCGTAGCATGCATGGACTCGACTCATATGACTGGGATTTCCATGAAAAAGATTGTGGGCAGAAAATGGGTGATCACTGTACATTTCTCTTCTGTTTCCTATTTATATTTATATTTCACTTCCTCAATTTGGCATTATGGACAGTGAAAGACCTAATCTAAGATCTGCACAAAAATATTTTGCCTTCAAATTCATACCGTGATCGTAGCATGCATGGACTCGACTCATATGACTGGCATTTCCATGAAAAAGATTGTGGGACGAAAATGGGTGATCACTGTACATTTCTCCTCTGTTTCCTATTTATATTTATATTTTACCTCCTCCATTTAGCATTATGGACAGGGAAAGACCTAATCTAAGCTCTGCAAAAAAATATTTTGCCTTCCAATTCATACCGTGATCGTAGCATGCATGGACTCGACTCATATGACTGGGATTTCCATGAAAAAGATTGTGGGCAGAAAATGGGTGATCACTGTACATTTCACTTCTGTTTCCTATTTATATTTATATTTTACTTCCTCAATTTAGCATTATGGACAGGGAAAGACCTAATCTAAGCTCTGCAAAAAAATATTTTGCCTTCAAATTCATACCGTGATCGTAGCATGCATGGACTCGACTCATATGACTGGGATTTCCATGTAAAAGATTGTGGGCAGAAAATGGGTGATCACTGTTCATTTCTCTTCTGTTTCATATTTATATTTATATTTTACTTCCTCAATTTAGCATTATGGACAGGGAAAGACCTAATCTAAGCTCTGCAAAAAAATATTTTGCCTTCAAATTCATACCGTGATCGTAGCATGCATGGACTCGACTCATATGACTGGGATTTCCATGAAAAATATTGTGGGCAGAAAATGGGTGATCACTGTACATTTCTCTTCTGTTTCCTATTTATATTTATATTTTACTTTCTCAATTTAGCATTATGGACAGGGAAAGACCTAATCTAAGCTCTGCAAAAAAATATTTTGCCTTCAAATTCATACCGTGATCGTAGCATGCAAGGACTCGACTCATATGACTGGGATTTCCATGAAAAAGATTGTGGGCAGAAAATGGGTGATCACTGTACATTTCTCTTCTGTTTCCTATTTATATTTATATTTTACTTCCTCAATTTAGCATTATGGACCGGGAAAGACCTAATCTAAGCTCTGCAAAAAAATATTTTGCCTTCAAATTCATACCGTGATCGTAGAATGCATGGACTCGACTCATATGACTTGGATTTCCATGAAAAAGATTGTGGGCAGAAAACGGGTGATCACTGTACATTTCTCTTCTGTTTCCTTTTTATATTTATATTTTACTTCCTTAATTTAGCATTATGGACAGGGAAAGACCTAATCTAAGATCTGCAAAAAAGTATTTTGCCTTCAAATTCATACCGTGATCGTAGCATGCATGGACTCGACTCAAAGCCTGGGATTTCCATGAAAAAGATTGTGGGCAGAAAATCGGTGGTCACTGTACATTTCTCTTCTGTTTCCTATTTATATTTATATTTTACTTCCTCAATTTAGCATTATGGACAGGGAAAGACCTAATCTAAGCTCTGCAAAAAAATATTTTGCCTTCAAATTCATACCCTGACCGTAACATGGATGGACTCGACTCATATGACTGGGATTTCCATGTAAAAGATTGTGGGCAGAAAATGGGTGATCACTGTACATTTCTCTTCTGTTTCCTATTTATATTTATAATTCACTTCCTCAATTTAGCATTATGGACAGTGAAAGACCTAATCTAAGATCTGCACAAAAATATTTTCCCTTCAAATTCATACCGTGATCGTAGCATGCATGGACTCGACTCATATGACTGGGATTTCCATGTAAAGGATTGTGGGCAGAAAATGGGTGATCACTGTACATTTCTCTTCTGTTTCCTATTTATATTTCTATTTTACTTCCTCAATTTAGCATTATGGACATGGAAAGATCTAATCTAAGTTCTGCAAAAAAATATTTTGCCTTCTAATTCATACCATGATCGTAGCATGCAAGGACTCGACCCATATGACTGGGATTTCCATGAAAAAGATTGTGGGCAGAAAATGGGTGATCTCTGTACATTTCTCTTCTGTTTCCTATTTATATTTATATTTTACTTCCTCAATTTAGCATTATGGACAGGGAAAGACCTAATCTAAGCTCTGCAAAGAAATATTTTCCTTCAAATTCATACCGTGATCGTAGCATGCATGAACTCGACTCATATTACTCGGATTTCCATGAAAAAGATTGTGGGCAGAAAATGGGTGATCACTGTACATTTCACTTCTCCTTCCTATTTATATTTCTATTTTACTTCCTCAATTTAGCATTATGGACAGGGAAAGACCTAATCTAAAATCTGCAAAAAAATATTTTGCCTTCAAATTCATACCGTGATCGTAGCATGCATGTACACGACTCATATGACTGGGATTTCCATGAATAAGATTGTGGGCAGAAAATGGGTGATCACTGTACATTTCTCTTCTGTTTCCTATTTATATTTATATTTTACTTCCTCAATTTAGCATTATGGACAGGGAAAGACCTAATCTAAGCTCTGCAAAAAAATATTTTGCCTTCAAATTCATACCGTGATCGTAGCATGCATGGACTCGACTCATATGACTGGGATTTCCATGAAAAAGATTGTGGGCAGAAAATGGGTGATCACTGTACATTTCTCTTCTGTTTCCTATTTATATTTATATTTTACTTCCTCAATTTAGCATTATGGACAGGGAAAGACCTAATCTAAGCTCTGCAAAAAAATATTTTGCCTTCAAATTCATACCGTGATCGTAGCATGCATGGACTCGACTCATATGACTGGGATTTCCATGAAAAAGATTGTGGGCCGAAAATGGGTGATCACTGTACATTTCTCTTCTGTTTCCTATTTATATTTATATTTCACTTCCTCAATTTAGCATTATGGACAGTGAAAGACCTAATCTAAGATCTGCACAAAAATATTTTCCCTTCAAATTCATACCGTGATCGTAGCATGCATGGACTCGGCTCATATGACTGGGATTTCCATGTAAAAGATTGTGGGCAGAAAACGGGTGATCACTGTACATTTCTCTTCTGTTTCCTATTTATATTTCTTTTTTACCTCCTCAATTTAACATTATGGACAGGGAAAGACCTAATCTAAGCTCAGCTAAAAAATGTTTTGCCTTCAAATTCATACCGTGATCGTAGCAGGTATGGACTTGACTCATATGACAGGGATATCCATGAAAAAGATTGTGGGCAGAAAATGGGTGATCACTGTACATTTTTCTTCTGTTTCCTATTTATATTTCTATTTTACCTTCTCAATTTAGCATTATGTACAGGGAAACACCTAATCTAAGATCTGCAAAAAAATATTTTGCCTTCAAATTCATAGCGTGATCGTAGCATGCATGGACTTGACTCCTATGACTGGGATTTCCATGAAAATGATTGTGGGCAGAAAATGGGTGATTACTGTACATTTCTCTTCTGTTTCCTATTTATATTTATATTTTACTTCCTTCATTTAGCATTATGAACAGGGAAAGACCTAATCTAAGATCTGCAAAAAAATATTTTGCCTTCAAATTCATACCGTGATCGTAGCATGCATGGACTCGACTCATATGACTGGGATTTCCATGAAAAAGATTTTGGGCAGAAAATGGGTGATCACTGTACATTTCTCTTCTGTTTCCTATTTATATTTATATTTTACTTCCATCATTTAGCATTATGGACAGGTAAAGACCTAATCTAAGATCTGCAAAAAAATATTTTGCCTTCAAATTCATACCTTGATCGTGAAATGCATGGACTCGACTCATATGACTCGGATTTCCATGAAAAAGATTGTGGGCAGAAAATGGGTGATCACTGTACATTTCTCTTCTGTTTCTTACTGATATTTCTATTTTACTTCCTCAATTTAGCATTATGGCCAGGGAAAGAACTAATCTAAGTTCTGCAAAAAAATATTTTGCCTTCAAATTCATACCGTGATCGTAGCATGGATGGACTCGACTCATATGACTGGGATTTCCATGAAAAAGATTGTGGCGCGAAAATTGTTGATCACTGTAAATTTCTCTTCTGTTTCCTATTTATATTTATATTTTACCTCCTCAATTTAGCATTATGGACAGGGAAAGACCTAATCTAAGATGTGCAAAAAAATATTTTGTCTTCAAATTCATACCGTGATCGTAGCATGCCTGGACTCGACTCATATGACTGGGATTTCCATGAAAAAGATTGTCGACAAAAAATGGGTGATCACGGTACATTTCTCTTCTGTTTCCTATTCATATTTCTAATTTATCTCCTCAATTTAGCATTATGGACAGGGAAAAGACCTAATCTAAGCTCTGCAAAAAAATATTTTGCCTTCAAATACATACCGTGATCGTAGCATGCATGGACTCGACTCATATGACTGGGATTCCCATGAAAAAGTTTGTGGTCTGAAAATGGGTGATCACTGTATATTTCTCTTCTGTTTCCTATTTATATTTATATTTTACCTCCTCAATTTAGCATTATGGTCAGGGAAAGACCTAATCTAAGATCAGCAAATAAATATTTTGCCTTCAAATTCATACCGTGATCGTAGCATGAATGGACTCGACTCATATGACTGGGTTTTCCATAAAAAAGATTGTGGTCACAAAATGGGTGACCACTGCACATTTCTCTTCTGTTTCCCATTACTATTTCTATTTTACTTCCTCAATTTAGCATTATGGGCAGTGAAAGACCTAATCTAAGATCTGCAAAAAAATATTTTGCCTTCAAATTCATACCGTGATCGTAGCATGCATGGACTCGACTCACATGACTGGGATTTCCATGAAAAAGATTGTGGGCAGAAAATGCGTGATCACTGTACATTTCTCTTCTGTTTCCTATTTATATTTATATTTTACTTCCTCAATTTAGCATAATGGACAGGGAAAGACCTAATCTAAGCTCAGCAAAAAAATATTTTGTCTTCAAATTCATACCGTGATCGTAGCAGGTATGGAATTGACTCATATGACAGGGATATCCATGAAAAAGATTGTGGGCAGAAAATGGGTGATCACTGTACATTTTTCTTCTGTTTCCTATTTATATTTCTATTTTACCTTCTCAATTTAGCATTATGTACAGGGAAACACCTAATCTAAGATCTGCAAAAAAATATTTTGCCTTCAAATTCATACCGTGATCGTAGCATGCATGGACTTGACTCCTATGACTGGGATTTCCATGAAAATGATTGTGGGCAGAAAATGGGTGATTACTGTACATTTCTCTTCTGTTTCCTATTTATATTTCTATTTTACTTCCTTCATTTAGCATTATGAACAGGGAAAGACCCAATCTAAGATCTGCAAAAAAATATTTTGCCTTCAAATTCATACCGTGATCGTAGCATGCATGGACTCGACTCATATGACTGGGATTTCCATGAAAAAGATTTTGGGCAGAAAATGGGTGATCACTGTACATTTCTCTTCTGTTTCCTATTTATATTTATATTTTACTTCCATCATTTAGCATTATGGACAGGGAAAGACCTAATCTCAGCACTGCAAAAAAATATTTTTCCTTCAAATTCATACTGTGATCGTAGCATGTATGGACTCGACTCATATGACTGCGATTTCCATGAAAAAGATTGTGGGCAGAAAATGGGTGATCACTGTACATTTCTCTTCTGTTTCCTATTTATATTTCTATTTTACTTCCTTCATTTAGCATTATGGACAGGGAAAGACCTAATGTAAGATCTGAAAAAAATATTTTGCCTTCATATTCATACCGTGATCGTAGCATGCATGGACTCGATGCATATGACTGTGATTTCCATGAAAAAGATTTTGGGCAGAAAATGGGTGATCACTGTACATTTCTCTTCTGTTTCTTATTTATATTTATATTTTACTTCCTCAATTCAGCATTATGGACAGGTAAAGACCTAATCTAAGATCTGCAAAAAAATATTTTGCCTTCAAATTCATACCTTGATCGTGAAATGCATGGACTCGACTCATATGACTCGGATTCCCATGAAAAAGATTGTGGGCAGAAAATGGGTGATCACTGTACATTTCTCTTCTGTTTCTTATTGATATTTCTATTTTACTTCCTCAATTTAGCATTATGGACAGGGAAAGAACTAATCTAAGTTCTGCAAAAAAATATTTTGCCTTCAAATTCATACCGTGATCGTAGCATGGATGGACTCGACTCATATGACTGGGATTTCCATGAAAAAGATTGTGGGGCGAAAATGGTTGATCACTGTACATTTCTCTTCTGTTTCCTATATATATTTATATTTTACCTCCTCAATTTAGCATTATGGACAGGGAAAGACCTAATCTAAGAAGTGCAAAAAAATATTTTGTCTTCAAATTCATACCGTGATCGTAGCATGCCTGGACTCGACTCATATGACTGGGATTTCCATGAAAAAGAATGTCGGCAAAAAATGGGTGATCACTGTACATTTCTCTTCTGTTTCCTATTTATATTTCTAATTTATCTCCTCAATTTAGCATTATGGACAGGGAAAGACCTAATCTAAGCTCTGCAAAAAAATATTTTGCCTTCAAATACATACCGTGATCGTAGCATGCATGGACTCGACTCATATGACTGGGATTCCCATGAAAAAGTTTGTGGTCCGAAAATGGGTGATCACTGTATATTTCTCTTCTGTTTCCTATTTATATTTATATTTTACCTCCTCAATTTAGCATTATGGTCAGGGAAAGACCTAATCTAAGATCAGCAAATAAATATTTTGCCTTCAAATTCATACCGTGATCGTAGCATGAATGGACTCGACTCATATGACTGGGATTTCACTGAAAAAGATTGTGGGCACAAAATGGGTGATCACTGTATATTTCTCTTCTGTTTCCCATTACTATTTCTATTTTACTTCCTCAATTTAGCTTTATGGACAGGGAAAGACCTAATCTAAAATCTGCAGAAAATATTTTGCCTTCAAATTCATACCGTGATCGTAGCATGCATGGACTCGACTCATATGACTGGGATTTCCATGAAAAAGTTTGTGGGCATAAAATGGGTGATCACTGTATATTTCTCTTCTGTTTCCCATTACTATTTCTATTTTACTTCCTCAATTTAGCTTTATGGACAGGGAAAGACCTAATCTAAGGTCTGCAAATAAATATTTTGCCTTCAAATAAATACCGTGATCGTAGCATGCATGGATTCGTCTCATATGCCTGGGATTTCCAGGAAATAGACTGTGGGCACAAAATGGGTGATCACTGTACATTTCTCTTCTGTTTACAATTACTATTTCTATTTTACTTCCTCAATTTAGCATTTATGGACAGGGAAAGTCCTAATCTAAGTTCTGCAAAAAAATATTTTGCCTTCAAATTCATACCGTGATCGTAGCATGTATAGACTCCATTCATATGACTGGGATTTCCATGAAAAAGATTGTGGGCACAAAATGGGTGATCACTGTACATTTCTCTTCTGTTTCCCATTACTATTTCTATTTTACTTCCTCAATTTAGCATTATGGAGAGGGAAAGACCTAATCTAAGATCTGCAAAAAAATATTTTGCCTTCAAATACATACCGTGATCGTAGCATGCATGGATTCGTCTCATATGCCTGGGATTTCCATGAAATAGACTGTGGGCACAAAATGGGTGATCACTGTATATTTCTCTTCTGTTTCCAATTACTATTTCTATTTTACTTCCTCAATTTAGCATTATGGACAGGGAAAGACCTAATCTAAGATGTGCAAAAAAATATTTTGCCTTCAAATTCATACCGTGAACGTATCATGCATGGACTCGACTCATATGACTGGGATTTCCATGAAAAAGTTTGTGGGCACAAAATGGGTGATCACTGTACATTTCTCTTCTGTTTCCTATTTATATTTATATTTTACCTCCTCAATTTAGTACTGTGGACAGGGAAAGACCTAATCTAAGATTAGCAAATAAATATTTTGCCTTCAAATTATACCGTAATCGTAGCGTGCATGGACTCAACTCATATGACTGGGATTTCCATGAAAAAGATTGTGGGCTGAAAATGGGTGATCACTGTACATTTCTCTTCTGTTTCCTGTTTATATTTTTATTTTACCTCCTCAATTTAGCATTATGGACAGGGAAAGACCTAATCTAAGATCTGCACAAAAATATTTTCCCTTCAAATTCATACCGTGATCGTAGCATGCATGGACTCGACTCATATGACTGGGATTTCCATGAAAAAGATTGTGGGCTGAAAATGGGTGATCACTGTACATTTCTCTTCTGTTTCCTATTTATATTTATATTTAACTCCTCAATTTAGCATTATGGACAGGGAAAGACCTAAACTAGTCTCTGCAAAAAAATATTTTGCTTCAAATTCATACCGTGATCATAGCATGTATGGACTCGTCTTATATGACTGGGATTTCCATGAAAAAAATTGTGGGCACAAAATGGGTGATCACTGTACATTTCTCTTCTGTTTCCTATTTATATTTCTATTTTACCTCCTCAATTTAGCATTATTGCCAGTGAAAGAACTAATCTAAGCTCTGCACAGAAACATTTTGCCTTCAAATTCATACCGTGATCGTAGCATGAATGGACTCGACTCATATGACTGGGATTTCCATGAAAAAGATTGTGGGCCGAAAATGGGTTATCACTGTACATTTTTCTTCTGTTTCCTATTTATATTTATATTTTACCTCCTCTATTTAGCATTATGGACAGGGAAAGACCTAATCTAAAATCTGCACAAAAATATATTGCCTTCAAATTCATACCGTGATCGTAGCATGCATGGACGCGGCTCATATGACTGGGATTTCCATGAAAAAGATTGTGGGCCAAAAATGGGTGATCACTGTACATTTCTCTTCTGTTTCCTATTTATATTTATATTTTACCTCCTCAATATAGCATTATGGCCAGGGAAAGACCTAATGTAAGCTCTGTACAAAAATATTTTGCCTTCAAATTCATACCATGATCGTAGCATGCATGGACTCGACTCATATGACTGGGATTTCCATGAAAAAGATTGTGGGCCGAAAATGGGTGATCACTGTACATTTCTCTTCTGTTTACTATTTATATTTCTATTGTACCTCCTCAATTTAGCATTATGGACGGGGAAAGACCTAATCTAAAATCTGCACAAAAATATTTTCCCTTCAAATTCATACCGTGATCGTAGCATGCATGGACTTGACTCATATGACTGGGATTTCCATGGAAAAGATTGTGGGCCGAAAATGGGTGATCACTGTACATTTCTCTTCTGTTTCCTATTTATATTTCTCTTTTACCTCCTCAATTTAGCTTTATGGACAGCGAAAGACCTAATCTAAAATCTGCACAAAAATATTTTGCCTTCAAATTCATACCGTGATGGTCGCATGCATGGACTCGACTCATATGACTGGGATTTCCATAAAAAAGATTGTGCGCCGAAAATGGGTGATCGCTGTACATTTCTGTTCTGTTTCGTATTCATATTTCCATTTTACCTCCTCAATTTAGCATTATGGACAGGGAAAGATCTAATCTAAGATCTGCACAAAAATATTTTACTTTCAAATTCATACTGTGATCGTAGCATGCATGGATTTATATGACTGGGAATTCCATGTAAAAGATTGTGGTCAGAAAATGGGTGATTACTGTACATTTCTGTTCGGTTTCCTATTTATATTTATATTTTACTTCCTCAATTTAGCATTATGGACAGGGAAAGAACTAATCTAAAATCTGCACAAGAATATTTTGCCTTCAAATTCTCAGCGTGATCGTAACATGCATGGACTCGGCTCATATGACTGGGATTTCCATGAAAAATATTGTGAGCCGAAAATGGGTGATCACTGTACATTTCTCTTCTGTTTCCTATTTATATTTATATTTTACCTCCTCAATTTAGCATTATGGACAGGGAAAGAACTAATCTAAAATCTGCACAAATATATTTTGCCTTCAAATTCATACCGTGATCGTAGCATGCATGGACTCGAATCATATGACTGGGATTTCCATGAAAAAGATTGTGGGCCGAAAATGGGTGATCACTGTACATTTCTCTTCTGTTTCCTATTTATATTTCTATTTTACCTCCTCAATTTAGCATTATGGACAGGGAAAGAACTAATCTAAAATCTGCACAAAAATATTTTGCCTTCAAATTCATACCGTGATCGTAGCATGCATGGACACGACTCATATGACTGGGATTTCCATGAAAAAGATAGTGGGCCGAAAATGGGTGATCACTGTACATTTCTCTTCTGTTTCCTATTTATATTTCTATTTTACCTCCTCAATTTAGCATTATGGACAGGGAAAGAACTAATCTAAAATCTGCACAAAAATATTTTGCCTTCAAATTCATCCCGTGATCGTAGCATGCATTGACTCGACTCATATGACTGGGATTTCCATGAAAAAGATTGTGGGCCGAAAATGGGTGATCACTGTACATTTCTCTTCTGTTTCCTATTTATATTTATATTTTACCTCCTCAATTTAGCATTATGGACAGGGAAAGGACTAATCTAAAATCTGTACAAAAATATTTTGCCTTCAAATTCATACCGTGATCGTAGCATGCATGGACTCCACTCATATGACTGGGATTTCCATGAAAAAGATTGTGGGCTGAAAATGGGTGATCACTATACATTTCTCTTCTGTTTCCTATTTATATTTATATTTTGCCTCCTCAATTTAGCATTATGGACAGGGAAAGAACTAATCTAAAATCAGCACAAAAATATTTTGCCTTCAAATTCATAGCGTGATCGTAGCATGCATGGACTCGACTCATAGGACTGGGATTTCCATGAAAAAGATTGTGGGTAGAAAATAGGTGATCACTGTACATTTCACTTCTGTTTCCTATTTATATTTATATTTTACCGCCTCAATTTAGCATTATGGACAGGGAAAGACCTAATCTAAAATCTACACAAAAATATTTTGCCTTCAAATTCATACTGTGATCGTAGCATGCATGGACTCGACTCATATGACTGGGATTTCCATGAAAAACATTGTGGGCCGAAAATGCGTGATCACTGTACATTTCTCTTTTGTTTCCTATTCATATTTCTATTTTACCTCCTCAATTTAGCATTATGGACAGGGAAAGACCAAATCTAAGATCTGCACAAAAATATTTTGCCTTCAATTTCATACGTTGATCGTAGCATGCATGGACTCGACTCATATGACTGGGATTTCCATGAAAAAGATTGTGGGCCGAAAATGGGTGATCTCTGTACATTTCTCTTCTGTTTCCTATTCATATTTCTAATTTACCTCCTTAATTTAGCATTATGGACAGGGAAAGACCTAATCTAAGATCTGCACAAAAATATTTTGCTTTCAAATTCATTCCGTGATCGTAGCATGCATGCACTCATATGACTGGGATTTCCATGAAAAAGATTGTGGGCCGAAAATGGGTGATCACTGTACATTTCTCTTCTGTTTCCTATTTATATTTCTATTTTACCTCCTCAATTTAGCATTATGGAGAGGGAAAGACCTAATCTAAGATCTGCACAAAAATATTTTGCCTTCAAATTCATACCGTGATCGTAGCATGCATGGACTCGACTCATATGACTGGGATTTCCATGAAAAAGATTGTAGGGCAAAAATCGGTGATCACTGTACATTTCTCTTCTGTTTCCTATTTATATTTATATTTTACCTCCTCAATTTAGCATTATGGACAGGGAAAGATATTATCTAAGCTCTGCACACAAATATTTTGCCTTCAAATTCATACCGTGATCGTAGCATGCATGGACTCGACTCATATGACTGGGATTTCCATGAAAAAGATTGTGGGCCAAAAATGGGTTATCACTGTACATTTCTCTTCTGTTTCCTATTTATATTAATATTTTACCTCCTAAATTTAGCATTATGGACAGGGAAAGACCTAATCTAAAATCTGCACAAAAATATTTTTTCTTCAAATTCATACCGTGATCGTAGCATGCATGGACTCGACTCATGTGACTGGGATTTCCATGAAAAAGATTCTGGGCCGAAAATGGGTGATCACTGTACATTTCTCTTCTGTTTCCTATTTATATTTATATTTTATCTCATCAATTTAGCATTATGGACAGGGAAAGATCTAATCTAAGATCTGCACAAAAATATTTTGCTTTCAAATTCATACCGTGATCGTAGCATGCATGGACTCGACTCATATGACTGGGATTTCCATGAAAAAGTTTGTAGGGCAAAAATCGGTGATCACTGTACATTTCTCTTCTGTTTCCTATTTATATTTATATTTTACCTCCTCAATTTAGCATTATGGACAGGGAAAGATCTAATCTAAGATCTGCACAAAAATATTTTTCTTTCAAATTCATACCGTGATCGTAGCATGCATGGACTCGACTCATATGACTGGGATTTCCATGAAAAAGATTGTGGGCTGAAAATGGGTGATCACTGTACATTTCTATTGTGTCTCCTATTTATATTTAACTTCCTCAATTTAGCATTATGGACAGGGAAAGACCGAATCTTATTTCTGCACAAAAATATTTTGCCTTCAAATTCATACCGTGATAGTAGCATGCATGGACTCGACTCATATGACTGGGATTTCCATGAAAAAGATTGTGGGCCGAAAATGGGTGATCACTGTACATTTCTCTTCTGTTTCCTATTTATATTTCTATTTTACCTCCTCAATTTAGCATTATGGACAGGGAAAGAACTAATCTAAAATCTGCACAAAAATATTTTGCCTTCAAATTCATACCGTGATCGTAGCATGCATGGACACGACTCATATGACTGGGATTTCCATGAAAAAGATTGTGGGCCGAAAATGGGAGATCACTGTACATTTCTCTTCTGTTTCCTATTTATATTTCTATTTTACCTCCTCAATTTAGCATTATGGACAGGGAAAGAACTAATCTAAAATGTGCACAAAAATATTTTGCCTTCAAATTCATACCGTGATCGTAGCATGCATTGACTCGACTCATATGACTGGGATTTCCATGAAAAAGATTGTAGACCGAAAATGGGTGATCACTGTACATTTCTCTTCTGTTTCCTATTTATATTTCTATTTTACCTCCTCAATTTAGCATTATGGACAGTGAAAGAACTAATCTAAAATCAGCACAGAAATATTTTGCCTTCAAATTCTTAGCGTGATCGTAGCATGCATGGACTCGACTCATATGACTGGGATTTCCATGAAAAAGATTGTGGGCCGAAAATGGGAGATCACTATACATTTCTTTTCTGTTTCCTATTTATGTTTCTATTTTACCTCCTCAATTTAGCATTATGGACAGGGAAAGAACTAATCTACAATCTGCACAAGAATATTTTGCCTTCAAATTCTCAGCGTGATCGTAACATGCATGGACTCGACTCATATGACTGGGATTTCTATGAAAAAGATTGTGGGCCGAAAATAGGTGATCACTGTACATTTCTCTTCTGTTTCCTATTTATATTTATATTTTACCTCCTTAATTTAGCATTATGGACAGGGAAAGACCAAATCTAAGATCTGCACAAAAATATTTTGCCTTCAAATTCATACTGTGATCATAGCATGCATGGACTCGACTCATATGACTGGGATTTCCATGAAAAAGATTGTGGGCCGAAAATGGGTGATCACTGTACATTTCTCTTCGGTTTCCTATTCATATTTCTATTTTACCTCCTCAATTTAGCATTATGGACAGGGAAAGAACTAATCTAAAATCTGAACAAAAATATTTTGCCGTCAAATTCATACCGTGATCGTAGCATGCATGGACACGACTCATATGACTGGGATTTCCATGAAAAAGATTGTAGGCCGAAAATGGGTGATCACTGTACATTTCTCTTCTGTTTCCTATTTATATTTCTATTTTACCTCCTCAATTAAGCATTATGGACAGGGAAAGAACTAATCTAAAATCTGCACAAAAATATTTTGTCTTCAAATTCATCCCGTGATCGTAGCATGCATTGACTCGACTCATATGACTGGGATTTCCATGAAAAAGATTGTGGGCCGAAAATGGCTGATCACTGTACATTTCTCTTCTGTTTCCTATTTATATTTATATTTTACCTCCTCAATTTAGCATTATGGACAGGGAAAGAACTAATCTAAAATCAGCACAAAAATATTTTGCCTTCAAATTCTTAGCGTGGTCGTAGCATGCATGGACTCGACTCATATGACTGGGATTTCCATGAAAAAGATTGTGGGCCGAAAATAGGTGATCACTGTACATTTCTCTTCTGTTTCCTATTTATATTTCTATTTTACCTCCTCAATTTAGCATTATGGACAGGGAACGACCTAATCTAAAATCTGCACAAAAATATTTTGCCTTCAAATTCATACTGTGATCGTAGCATGCATGGACTCGACTCATATGACTGGGATTTCCATGAAAAATATTCTGGGCCGAAAATGGGACATCACTGTACATTTCTCTTCTGTTTCCTATTTATATTTATATTTTACCTCCTCAATTTAGCATTATGGACAGGGAAAGAACTAATCTAAAATCTGCACAAAAATATTTTGCCTTCAAATTCATACCGTGATCGTAGCATGCATGGACTCGACTCATATGACTGGGATTTCCATGAAAAAGATTTTGGGCCGAAAATGTGTGATCACTGTACATTTCTCTTCTGTTTCCTATTTATATTTATATTTTACCTCCTCAATTTAGCATTATGGACAGGTAAAGAACTAATCTAAAATCTGCACAAAAATATTTTGCCTTCAAATTCTCAGCGTGATCGTAACATGCATGGATTCGACTCATATGACTGGGATTTCTATGAAAAAGATTGTGGGCCGAAAATAGGTGATCACTGTACATTTCTCATCTGTTTCCTATTTATATTTCTATTTTACCTCCTCAATTTAGCATTACGGACAGGGAAAGACCTAATCTAGAATCTGCACAAAAATATTTTGCCTTCAAATTCATACCGTGATCGTAGCATGCATGGACTCAACTCATATGACTGGGATTTCCATGAAAAAGATTGTGGGCCGAAAATGGGTGATCACTTTACATTTCTCTTCTGTTTCCTATTTATATTTCTAATTTACCTCCTCAATTTAGCATTATGGACAGGGAAAGACCTAATCTAAGATCTGCACAAAAATATTTTGCTTTCAAATTCATACCGTGTTCGTAGCATGCATGCACTAATATGACTGGGATTTCCATGAAACAGATTGTGGGCCGAAAATGGGTGATCACTGTATATTTCTCTTTTGTTTCCTATTCATATTTCTATTTTACCTCCTCCATTTAGCATTATGGAGAGGGAAAGACCTAATCTAAGATCTGCACAAAAATATTTTGCCTTCGAATTCATACCGTGATCATAGCATGCATTGACTCGACTCATATGACTGGGATTTCCATGAAAAAGATTGTGGGCCGAAAATGGGTGATCACTGTACATTTCTCTTCTGTTTCCTATTTATATTTCTATTTTACCTCCTCAATTTAGCATTATGGACAGGTAAAGACCTAATCTAGAATCTGCACAAAAATATTTTGCCTTCAAATTCATACCGTGATCGTAGCATGCATTGACTCGACTCATATGACTGGGATTTCCATGAAAAAGATTGTGGGCGGAAAATGGGTGATCACTGTATATTTCTCTTCTGTTTCTTATTTATATTTCTATTTTACCTCCTCAATTTAGCATTATGGACAGGGAAAGACCTAATCTAAAATCTGCACAAAAATATTTTGCCTTCAAATTCATACCGTGATCGTAGCATGCATGGATCGACCCGTATGACTGGGATTTCCATGAAAAAGATTTTGGGCCGAAAATGGGTGATCACTGTACATTTCTCTTCTGTTTCCTATTTATATTTATATTTTACCTCCTCAATTTAGCATTATGGACAGGGAAAGACCTAATCTAAAATCTGCACAAAAATATTTTGCCTTCAAATTCATACCGTGATCGTAGCATGCATGGACACGACTCATATGACTGGGATTTCCATGAAAAAGATTGTGGGCCGAAAATGGGAGATCACTGTACATTTCTCTTCTGTTTCCTATTTATATTTCTATTTTACCTCCTCAATTTAGCATTATGGACAGGGAAAGAACTAATCTAAAATGTGCACAAAAATATTTTGCCTTCAAATTCATACCGTGATCGTAGCATGCATTGACTCGACTCATATGACTGGGATTTCCATGAAAAAGATTGTAGACCGAAAATGGGTGATCACTGTACATTTCTCTTCTGTTTCCTATTTATATTTCTATTTTACCTCCTCAATTTAGCATTATGGACAGTGAAAGAACTAATCTAAAATCAGCACAGAAATATTTTGCCTTCAAATTCTTAGCGTGATCGTAGCATGCATGGACTCGACTCATATGACTGGGATTTCCATGAAAAAGATTGTGGGCCGAAAATGGGAGATCACTATACATTTCTTTTCTGTTTCCTATTTATGTTTCTATTTTACCTCCTCAATTTAGCATTATGGACAGGGAAAGAACTAATCTACAATCTGCACAAGAATATTTTGCCTTCAAATTCTCAGCGTGATCGTAACATGCATGGACTCGACTCATATGACTGGGATTTCTATGAAAAAGATTGTGGGCCGAAAATAGGTGATCACTGTACATTTCTCTTCTGTTTCCTATTTATATTTATATTTTACCTCCTTAATTTAGCATTATGGACAGGGAAAGACCAAATCTAAGATCTGCACAAAAATATTTTGCCTTCAAATTCATACCGTGATCGTAGCATGCATGGACTCAACTCATATGACTGGGATTTCCATGAAAAAGATTGTGGGCCGAAAATGGGTGATCACTTTACATTTCTCTTCTGTTTCCTATTTATATTTCTAATTTACCTCCTCAATTTAGCATTATGGACAGGGAAAGACCTAATCTAAGATCTGCACAAAAATATTTTGCTTTCAAATTCATACCGTGTTCGTAGCATGCATGCACTCATATGACTGGGATTTCCATGAAACAGATTGTGGGCCGAAAATGGGTGATCACTGTATATTTCTCTTTTGTTTCTTATTCATATTTCTATTTTACCTCCTCCATTTAGCATTATGGAGAGGGAAAGACCTAATCTAAGATCTGCACAAAAATATTTTGCCTTCGAATTCATACCGTGATCATAGCATGCATTGACTCGACTCATATGACTGGGATTTCCATGAAAAAGATTGTGGGCCGAAAATGGGTGATCACTGTACATTTCTCTTCTGTTTCCTATTTATATTTCTATTTTACCTCCTCAATTTAGCATTATGGACAGGTAAAGACCTAATCTAGAATCTGCACAAAAATATTTTGCCTTCAAATTCATACCGTGATCGTAGCATGCATTGACTCGACTCATATGACTGGGATTTCCATGAAAAAGATTGTGGGCGGAAAATGGGTGATCACTGTATATTTCTCTTCTGTTTCCTATTTATATTTCTATTTTACCTCCTCAATTTAGCATTATGGACAGGGAACGACCTAATCTAAAATCTGCACAAAAATATTTTGCCTTCAAATTCATACTGTGATCGTAGGATGCATGGACTCGACTCATATGACTGGGATTTCCATGAAAAATATTCTGGGCCGAAAATGGGACATCACTGTACATTTCTCTTCTGTTTCCTATTTATATTTATATTTTACCTCCTCAATTTAGCATTATGGACAGGGAAAGAACTAATCTAAAATCTGCACAAAAATATTTTGCCTTCAAATTCATACCGTGATCGTAGCATGCATGGACTCGACTCATATGACTGGGATTTCCATGAAAAAGATTTTGGGCCGAAAATGTGTGATCACTGTACATTTCTCTTCTGTTTCCTATTTATATTTATATTTTACCTCCTCAATTTAGCATTATGGACAGGTAAAGAACTAATCTAAAATCTGCACAAAAATATTTTGCCTTCAAATTCTCAGCGTGATCGTAACATGCATGGATTCGACTCATATGACTGGGATTTCTATGAAAAAGATTGTGGGCCGAAAATAGGTGATCACTGTACATTTCTCATCTGTTTCCTATTTATATTTCTATTTTACCTCCTCAATTTAGCATTACGGACAGGGAAAGACCTAATCTAGAATCTGCACAAAAATATTTTGCCTTCAAATTCATACCGTGATCGTAGCATGCATGGACTCAACTCATATGACTGGGATTTCCATGAAAAAGATTGTGGGCCGAAAATGGGTGATCACTTTACATTTCTCTTCTGTTTCCTATTTATATTTCTAATTTACCTCCTCAATTTAGCATTATGGACAGGGAAAGACCTAATCTAAGATCTGCACAAAAATATTTTGCTTTCAAATTCATACCGTGTTCGTAGCATGCATGCACTAATATGACTGGGATTTCCATGAAACAGATTGTGGGCCGAAAATGGGTGATCACTGTATATTTCTCTTTTGTTTCCTATTCATATTTCTATTTTACCTCCTCCATTTAGCATTATGGAGAGGGAAAGACCTAATCTAAGATCTGCACAAAAATATTTTGCCTTCGAATTCATACCGTGATCATAGCATGCATTGACTCGACTCATATGACTGGGATTTCCATGAAAAAGATTGTGGGCCGAAAATGGGTGATCACTGTACATTTCTCTTCTGTTTCCTATTTATATTTCTATTTTACCTCCTCAATTTAGCATTATGGACAGGTAAAGACCTAATCTAGAATCTGCACAAAAATATTTTGCCTTCAAATTCATACCGTGATCGTAGCATGCATTGACTCGACTCATATGACTGGGATTTCCATGAAAAAGATTGTGGGCGGAAAATGGGTGATCACTGTATATTTCTCTTCTGTTTCTTATTTATATTTCTATTTTACCTCCTCAATTTAGCATTATGGACAGGGAAAGACCTAATCTAAAATCTGCACAAAAATATTTTGCCTTCAAATTCATACCGTGATCGTAGCATGCATGGATCGACCCGTATGACTGGGATTTCCATGAAAAAGATTTTGGGCCGAAAATGGGTGATCACTGTACATTTCTCTTCTGTTTCCTATTTATATTTATATTTTACCTCCTCAATTTAGCATTATGGACAGGGAAAGACCTAATCTAAAATCTGCACAAAAATATTTTGCCTTCAAATTCATACCGTGATCGTAGCATGCATGGACACGACTCATATGACTGGGATTTCCATGAAAAAGATTGTGGGCCGAAAATGGGAGATCACTGTACATTTCTCTTCTGTTTCCTATTTATATTTCTATTTTACCTCCTCAATTTAGCATTATGGACAGGGAAAGAACTAATCTAAAATGTGCACAAAAATATTTTGCCTTCAAATTCATACCGTGATCGTAGCATGCATTGACTCGACTCATATGACTGGGATTTCCATGAAAAAGATTGTAGACCGAAAATGGGTGATCACTGTACATTTCTCTTCTGTTTCCTATTTATATTTCTATTTTACCTCCTCAATTTAGCATTATGGACAGTGAAAGAACTAATCTAAAATCAGCACAGAAATATTTTGCCTTCAAATTCTTAGCGTGATCGTAGCATGCATGGACTCGACTCATATGACTGGGATTTCCATGAAAAAGATTGTGGGCCGAAAATGGGAGATCACTATACATTTCTTTTCTGTTTCCTATTTATGTTTCTATTTTACCTCCTCAATTTAGCATTATGGACAGGGAAAGAACTAATCTACAATCTGCACAAGAATATTTTGCCTTCAAATTCTCAGCGTGATCGTAACATGCATGGACTCGACTCATATGACTGGGATTTCTATGAAAAAGATTGTGGGCCGAAAATAGGTGATCACTGTACATTTCTCTTCTGTTTCCTATTTATATTTATATTTTACCTCCTTAATTTAGCATTATGGACAGGGAAAGACCAAATCTAAGATCTGCACAAAAATATTTTGCCTTCAAATTCATACCGTGATCGTAGCATGCATGGACTCAACTCATATGACTGGGATTTCCATGAAAAAGATTGTGGGCCGAAAATGGGTGATCACTTTACATTTCTCTTCTGTTTCCTATTTATATTTCTAATTTACCTCCTCAATTTAGCATTATGGACAGGGAAAGACCTAATCTAAGATCTGCACAAAAATATTTTGCTTTCAAATTCATACCGTGTTCGTAGCATGCATGCACTCATATGACTGGGATTTCCATGAAACAGATTGTGGGCCGAAAATGGGTGATCACTGTATATTTCTCTTTTGTTTCTTATTCATATTTCTATTTTACCTCCTCCATTTAGCATTATGGAGAGGGAAAGACCTAATCTAAGATCTGCACAAAAATATTTTGCCTTCGAATTCATACCGTGATCATAGCATGCATTGACTCGACTCATATGACTGGGATTTCCATGAAAAAGATTGTGGGCCGAAAATGGGTGATCACTGTACATTTCTCTTCTGTTTCCTATTTATATTTCTATTTTACCTCCTCAATTTAGCATTATGGACAGGTAAAGACCTAATCTAGAATCTGCACAAAAATATTTTGCCTTCAAATTCATACCGTGATCGTAGCATGCATTGACTCGACTCATATGACTGGGATTTCCATGAAAAAGATTGTGGGCGGAAAATGGGTGATCACTGTATATTTCTCTTCTGTTTCCTATTTATATTTCTATTTTACCTCCTCAATTTAGCATTATGGACAGGGAACGACCTAATCTAAAATCTGCACAAAAATATTTTGCCTTCAAATTCATACTGTGATCGTAGGATGCATGGACTCGACTCATATGACTGGGATTTCCATGAAAAATATTCTGGGCCGAAAATGGGACATCACTGTACATTTCTCTTCTGTTTCCTATTTATATTTATATTTTACCTCCTCAATTTAGCATTATGGACAGGGAAAGAACTAATCTAAAATCTGCACAAAAATATTTTGCCTTCAAATTCATACCGTGATCGTAGCATGCATGGACTCGACTCATATGACTGGGATTTCCATGAAAAAGATTTTGGGCCGAAAATGTGTGATCACTGTACATTTCTCTTCTGTTTCCTATTTATATTTATATTTTACCTCCTCAATTTAGCATTATGGACAGGTAAAGAACTAATCTAAAATCTGCACAAAAATATTTTGCCTTCAAATTCTCAGCGTGATCGTAACATGCATGGATTCGACTCATATGACTGGGATTTCTATGAAAAAGATTGTGGGCCGAAAATAGGTGATCACTGTACATTTCTCATCTGTTTCCTATTTATATTTCTATTTTACCTCCTCAATTTAGCATTACGGACAGGGAAAGACCTAATCTAGAATCTGCACAAAAATATTTTGCCTTCAAATTCATACCGTGATCGTAGCATGCATGGACTCAACTCATATGACTGGGATTTCCATGAAAAAGATTGTGGGCCGAAAATGGGTGATCACTTTACATTTCTCTTCTGTTTCCTATTTATATTTCTAATTTACCTCCTCAATTTAGCATTATGGACAGGGAAAGACCTAATCTAAGATCTGCACAAAAATATTTTGCTTTCAAATTCATACCGTGTTCGTAGCATGCATGCACTAATATGACTGGGATTTCCATGAAACAGATTGTGGGCCGAAAATGGGTGATCACTGTATATTTCTCTTTTGTTTCCTATTCATATTTCTATTTTACCTCCTCCATTTAGCATTATGGAGAGGGAAAGACCTAATCTAAGATCTGCACAAAAATATTTTGCCTTCGAATTCATACCGTGATCATAGCATGCATTGACTCGACTCATATGACTGGGATTTCCATGAAAAAGATTGTGGGCCGAAAATGGGTGATCACTGTACATTTCTCTTCTGTTTCCTATTTATATTTCTATTTTACCTCCTCAATTTAGCATTATGGACAGGTAAAGACCTAATCTAGAATCTGCACAAAAATATTTTGCCTTCAAATTCATACCGTGATCGTAGCATGCATTGACTCGACTCATATGACTGGGATTTCCATGAAAAAGATTGTGGGCGGAAAATGGGTGATCACTGTATATTTCTCTTCTGTTTCCTATTTATATTTCTATTTTACCTCCTCAATTTAGCATTATGGACAGGGAAAGACCTAATCTAAAATCTGCACAAAAATATTTTGCCTTCAAATTCATACCGTGATCGTAGCATGCATGGATCGACCCGTATGACTGGGATTTCCATGAAAAAGATTTTGGGCCGAAAATGGGTGATCACTGTACATTTCTCTTCTGTTTCCTATTTATATTTATATTTTACCTCCTCAATTTAGCATTATGGACAGGGAAAGACCTAATCTAAAATCTGCACAAAAATATTTTGCCTTCAAATTCATACCGTGATCGTAGCATGCATGGACACGACTCATATGACTGGGATTTCCATGAAAAAGATTGTGGGCCGAAAATGGGAGATCACTGTACATTTCTCTTCTGTTTCCTATTTATATTTCTATTTTTCCTCCTCAATTTAGCATTATGGACAGGGAAAGAACTAATCTAAAATGTGCACAAAAATATTTTGCCTTCAAATTCATACCGTGATCGTAGCATGCATTGACTCGACTCATATGACTGGGATTTCCATGAAAAAGATTGTAGACCGAAAATGGGTGATCACTGTACATTTCTCTTCTGTTTCCTATTTATATTTCTATTTTACCTCCTCAATTTAGCATTATGGACAGTGAAAGAACTAATCTAAAATCAGCACAGAAATATTTTGCCTTCAAATTCTTAGCGTGATCGTAGCATGCATGGACTCGACTCATATGACTGGGATTTCCATGAAAAAGATTGTGGGCCGAAAATGGGAGATCACTATACATTTCTTTTCTGTTTCCTATTTATGTTTCTATTTTACCTCCTCAATTTAGCATTATGGACAGGGAAAGAACTAATCTACAATCTGCACAAGAATATTTTGCCTTCAAATTCTCAGCGTGATCGTAACATGCATGGACTCGACTCATATGACTGGGATTTCTATGAAAAAGATTGTGGGCCGAAAATAGGTGATCACTGTACATTTCTCTTCTGTTTCCTATTTATATTTATATTTTACCTCCTTAATTTAGCATTATGGACAGGGAAAGACCAAATCTAAGATCTGCACAAAAATATTTTGCCTTCAAATTCATACCGTGATCGTAGCATGCATGGACTCAACTCATATGACTGGGATTTCCATGAAAAAGATTGTGGGCCGAAAATGGGTGATCACTTTACATTTCTCTTCTGTTTCCTATTTATATTTCTAATTTACCTCCTCAATTTAGCATTATGGACAGGGAAAGACCTAATCTAAGATCTGCACAAAAATATTTTGCTTTCAAATTCATACCGTGTTCGTAGCATGCATGCACTCATATGACTGGGATTTCCATGAAACAGATTGTGGGCCGAAAATGGGTGATCACTGTATATTTCTCTTTTGTTTCTTATTCATATTTCTATTTTACCTCCTCCATTTAGCATTATGGAGAGGGAAAGACCTAATCTAAGATCTGCACAAAAATATTTTGCCTTCGAATTCATACCGTGATCATAGCATGCATTGACTCGACTCATATGACTGGGATTTCCATGAAAAAGATTGTGGGCCGAAAATGGGTGATCACTGTACATTTCTCTTCTGTTTCCTATTTATATTTCTATTTTACCTCCTCAATTTAGCATTATGGACAGGTAAAGACCTAATCTAGAATCTGCACAAAAATATTTTGCCTTCAAATTCATACCGTGATCGTAGCATGCATTGACTCGACTCATATGACTGGGATTTCCATGAAAAAGATTGTGGGCGGAAAATGCGTGATCACTGTATATTTCTCTTCTGTTTCCTATTTATATTTCTATTTTACCTCCTCAATTTAGCATTATGGACAGGGAAAGACCTAATCTAAAATCTGCACAAAAATATTTTGCCTTCAAATTCATACCGTGATCGTAGCATGCATGGATCGACCCGTATGACTGGGATTTCCATGAAAAAGATTTTGGGCCGAAAATGGGTGATCACTGTACATTTCTCTTCTGTTTCCTATTTATATTTATATTTTACCTCCTCAATTTAGCATTATGGACAGGGAAAGACCTAATCTAAAATCTGCACAAAAATATTTTGCCTTCAAATTCATACCGTGATCGTAGCATGCATGGACACGACTCATATGACTGGGATTTCCATGAAAAAGATTGTGGGCCGAAAATGGGAGATCACTGTACATTTCTCTTCTGTTTCCTATTTATATTTCTATTTTACCTCCTCAATTTAGCATTATGGACAGGGAAAGAACTAATCTAAAATGTGCACAAAAATATTTTGCCTTCAAATTCATACCGTGATCGTAGCATGCATTGACTCGACTCATATGACTGGGATTTCCATGAAAAAGATTGTAGACCGAAAATGGGTGATCACTGTACATTTCTCTTCTGTTTCCTATTTATATTTCTATTTTACCTCCTCAATTTAGCATTATGGACAGTGAAAGAACTAGTCTAAAATCAGCACAGAAATATTTTGCCTTCAAATTCTTAGCGTGATCGTAGCATGCATGGACTCGACTCATATGACTGGGATTTCCATGAAAAAGATTGTGGGCCGAAAATGGGAGATCACTATACATTTCTTTTCTGTTTCCTATTTATGTTTCTATTTTACCTCCTCAATTTAGCATTATGGACAGGGAAAGAACTAATCTACAATCTGCACAAGAATATTTTGCCTTCAAATTCTCAGCGTGATCGTAACATGCATGGACTCGACTCATATGACTGGGATTTCTATGAAAAAGATTGTGGGCCGAAAATAGGTGATCACTGTACATTTCTCTTCTGTTTCCTATTTATATTTATATTTTACCTCCTTAATTTAGCATTATGGACAGGGAAAGACCAAATCTAAGATCTGCACAAAAATATTTTGCCTTCAAATTCATACTGTGATCGTAGCATGCATGGATTCGACTCATATGACTGGGATTTCCATGAAAAAGATTCTGGGCCGAAAATGGGAGATCACTGTACATTTCTCTTCTGTTTCCTATTTATATTTATATTTTACAGCCTCAGTTTAGCATTATGGACAGGGAAAGAACTAATCTAAAATCAGCACAAAAATATTTTGCCTTCAAATTCTTAGCGTGATCGTAGCATGCATGGACTCGACTCATATGACTGGGATTTCCATGAAAAAGATTGTGGGCCGAAAATGGGTGATCACTGTACATTTCTCTTCGGTTTCCTATTCATATTTCTATTTTACCTCCTCAATTTAGCATTATGGACAGGGAAAGAACTAATCTAAAATCTGCACAAAAATATTTTGCCGTCAAATTCATACCGTGATCGTAGCATGCATGGACACGACTCATATGACTGGGATTTCCATGAAAAAGATTGTAGGCCGAAAATGGGTGATCACTGTACATTTCTCTTCTGTTTCCTATTTATATTTCTATTTTACCTCCTCAATTAAGCATTATGGACAGGGAAAGAACTAATCTAAAATCTGCACAAAAATATTTTGTCTTCAAATTCATCCCGTGATCGTAGCATGCATTGACTCGACTCATATGACTGGGATTTCCATGAAAAAGATTGTGGGCCGAAAATGGCTGATCACTGTACATTTCTCTTCTGTTTCCTATTTATATTTATATTTTACCTCCTCAATTTAGCATTATGGACAGGGAAAGAACTAATCTAAAATCAGCACAAAAATATTTTGCCTTCAAATTCTTAGCGTGGTCGTAGCATGCATGGACTCGACTCATATGACTGGGATTTCCATGAAAAAGATTGTGGGCCGAAAATAGGTGATCACTGTACATTTCTCTTCTGTTTCCTATTTATATTTATATTTTACCTCCTCAATTTAGCATTATGGACAGGGAACGACCTAATCTAAAATCTGCACAAAAATATTTTGCCTTCAAATTCATACTGTGATCGTAGCATGCATGGACTCGACTCATATGACTGGGATTTCCATGAAAAATATTCTGGGCCGAAAATGGGACATCACTGTACATTTCTCTTCTGTTTCCTATTTATATTTATATTTTACCTCCTCAATTTAGCATTATGGACAGGGAAAGAACTAATCTAAAATCTGCACAAAAATATTTTGCCTTCAAATTCATACCGTGATCGTAGCATGCATGGACTCGACTCATATGACTGGGATTTCCATGAAAAAGATTTTGGGCCGAAAATGTGTGATCACTGTACATTTCTCTTCTGTTTCCTATTTATATTTATATTTTACCTCCTCAATTTAGCATTATGGACAGGGAAAGAACTAATCTAAAATCTGCACAAAAATATTTTGCCTTCAAATTCTCAGCGTGATCATAACATGCATGGATTCGACTCATATGACTGGGATTTCTATGAAAAAGATTGTGGGCCGAAAATAGGTGATCACTGTACATTTCTCATCTGTTTCCTATTTATATTTCTATTTTACCTCCTCAATTTAGCATTACGGACAGGGAAAGACCTAATCTAGAATCTGCACAAAAATATTTTGCCTTCAAATTCATACCGTGATCGTAGCATGCATGGACTCAACTCATATGACTGGGATTTCCATGAAAAAGATTGTGGGCCGAAAATGGGTGATCACTTTACATTTCTCTTCTGTTTCCTATTTATATTTCTAATTTACCTCCTCAATTTAGCATTATGGACAGGGAAAGACCTAATCTAAGATCTGCACAAAAATATTTTGCTTTCAAATTCATACCGTGTTCGTAGCATGCATGCACTCATATGACTGGGATTTCCATGAAACAGATTGTGGGCCGAAAATGGGTGATCACTGTATATTTCTCTTTTGTTTCCTATTTATATTTCTATTTTACCTCCTCAATTTAGCATTATGGACAGGGAAAGACCTAATCTACGCTCTGCACAAAAATATTTTGCCTTCGAATTCATACCGTGATCATAGCATGCATTGACTCGACTCATATGACTGGGATTTCCATGAAAAAGATTGTGGGCCGAAAATGGGTGATCAGTGTACATTTCTCTTCTGTTTCCTATTTATATTTATATTTTACCTCCTCAATTTAGCATCATGGACAGGGAATGACCTAATCTAAGATCTGCACAAAAATATTTTGCCTTCAAATTTATACCGTGAACGTAGCATGCATGGACTCGACTCATATGACTGGGATTTCCATGCAAAAGATTGTGGGCCGAAAATGGGTGGTCACTGTACATTTCTCTTCTGTTTCCTATTTATCTTTATATTTTACCTCCTCAATTTAGCATTATGGACAGGGAAAGACCTAATCTACGCTCTGCACGAAAATATTTTGCCTTCAAATTCATACCGTGATCGTAGCATGCATGGACTCGACTCATATGACTGGGATTTCCATGAAAAAGATTGTGGGCGGAAAATGGGTGATCAGTGTACATTTCTCTTCTGTTTCCTATTTATATTTATATTTTACCTCCTCAATTTAGTATTATGGACAGGGAAAGACCTAATCTAAAATCTGCAAGAAAATATTTTGCCTTCAAATTTATACCGTGAACGTAGCATGCATGGACTCGACTCATATGACTGGGATTTCCATGCAAAAGATTGTGAGCCGAAAATGGGTGGTCACTGTACATTTCTCTTCTGTCTCCTATTTATATTTATATTTTACCTCCTCAATTAAGCATTATAGACAGGGAAAGACCAAATCTAAGATCTGCACAAAAATATTTTGCCTTCAAATTCATACGGTGATCGTAGCATGCATGGACTCGACTCATATGACTGGGATTTCCATGAAAAAGATTGTGGGCCGAAAATGGGTGATCACTGTACATTTCTCTTCTGTTTCCTATTTATATTTCTAATTTACCTCCTCAATTTAGCATTATGGACAGGGAAAGACCTAATCTAAGATCTGCACAAAAATATTTTGCTTTCAACTTCATACCGTGATCGTAGCATGCATGCACTCATATGACTGGGATTTCCATGAAACAGATTGTGGGCCGAAAATCGGTGATCACTGTATATTTCTCTTTTGTTTCCTATTTATATTTCTATTTTACCTCCTCAATTTAGCATTATGGACAGGGAAAGACCTAATCTAAAATCTGCACAAAAATATTTTGCCTTCAAATTCATACCGTGATCGTAGCATGCATGGATCGACTCATATGACTGGGATTTCCATGAAAAAGATTTGGGGCCGAAAATGGGTGATCACTGTACATTTCTCTTCTGTTTCCTATTTATATTTCTATTTTACCTCCTCAATTTAGCATTATGGACAGGGAAAGACCAAATCTAAGATCTGCACAAAAATATTTTTTTTTCAAATTCATACCATGATCGTAGCATGCATTGACTCGACTCATATGACTGGGATTTCCATGAAACAGATTGTGGGCCGAAAATGCGTGATCACTGTATATTTCTCTTTTGTTTCCTATTTATATTTCTATTTTACCTCCTCAATTTAGCATTATGGACAGGGAAAGACCTAATCTAAGATCTGCACAAAAATATTTTGCCTTCGAATTCATACCGTGATCATAGCATGCATTGACTCGACTCATATGACTGGGATTTCCATGAAAAAGATTGTGGGCCGAAAATGGGTGATCACTGTACATTTCTCTTCTGTTTCCTATTTATATTTATATTTTACCTCCTCAATTTAGCATTATGGACAGGGAAAGACCTAATCTAAAATCTGCACAAAAATATTTTGCCTTCAAATTTATACCGTGATCGTAGCATGCATGGACTCGACTCATATGACTGGGATTTCCATGAAAAAGATTGTGGGCCGAAAATGGGTGATCACTGTACATTTCTCTTCTGTTTCCTATTTATATTTCTATTTTAGCTCCTCAATTTAGCATTATGGACAGGGAAAGACCTAATCTAAAATCTGCACAAAAATATTTTGCCTTCAAATTCATACCGTGATCGTAGCATGCATGGACTCGACTCATATGACTGGGATTTCCATGAAAAAGATTGTGGGCCGAAAATGGGTGATCACTGTACATTTCTCTTCTGTATTCTATTTATATTTATATTTTACCTCCTCAATTCAGCATTATGGACAGGGAAAGACCTAATCTAAGATCTGCACAAAAATATTTTGCTTTCAAATTCATACCGTTATCGTAGCATGCATGCACTCATATGACTGGGATTTCCATGAAATAGATTGTGGGCAGAAAATGGGTGATCACTGTACATTTCTCTTCTGTTTCCTATTTATATTTCTATTGTACCTCCTCAATTTAGCATTATGGACAGGGAAAGAACTAATCTAAAATCTGCACAAGAATATTTTGCCTTCAAATTCTTAGCGTGATCGTAGCATGCATAGACTCGACTCATATGACTGGGATTTCCATGAAACAGATTGTGGGCTGAAAATGCGTGATCACTGTATATTTCTCTTCTGTTTCCTATTTATATTTCTATTTTACCTCCTCAATTTAGCATTATGGACAGGGAAAGACCAAATCTAAGATCTGCACAAAAATATTTTGCCTTCAAATTCATACCGTGATCGTAGCATGCATTGACTCGACTCATATGACTGGGATTTCCATGAAACAGATTGTGGGCTGAAAATGCGTGATCACTGTATATTTCTCTTCTGTTTCCTATTTATATTTCTATTTTACCTCCTCAATTTAGCATTATGGACAGGGAAAGACCTAATCTAAAATCTGCACAAAAATATTTTGCCTTCAAATTTATACCGTGATCGTAGCATGCATGGACTCGACTCATATGACTGGGATTTCCATGAAAAAGATTGTGGGCCGAAATTGCGTGATCACTGTATATTTCTCTTTTGTTTCCTATTTATATTTATATTTTACCTCTTCAATTGAGCATTATGGACAGGGAAAGACCTAATCTAAGATCTGCACAAAAATATTTTGCCTTCAAATTCATACCGTGATCGTAGCATGCATGGACTCGACTCATATGACTGGGATTTCCATGAAAAAGATTGTGGACCGAAAATGGGTGATCACTGTACATTTCTCTTCTGTTTCCTATTTATATTTCTAATTTACCTCCTCAATTTAGCATTATGGACAGGGAAAGTCCTAATCTAAGATCTGCAAAAAAATATTTTGCTTTCAAATTCATACCGTGATCGTAGCATGCATGCACTCATATGACTGGGATTTCCATGAAATAGATTGTGGGCAGAAAATGGGTGATCACTGTACATTTCTCTTCTGTTTCCTATTTATATTTCTATTGTACCTCCTCAATTTAGCATTATGGACAGGGAAAGAACTAATCTAAAATCTGCACAAGAATATTTTGCCTTCAAATTCTTAGTGTGATCGTAGCATGCATGGACTCGACTCATATGACTGGGATTTCCATGAAAAAGATTGTGGGCCGAAAATAGGTCATCACTGTACATTTCTCTTCTGTTTCCTATTCATATTTCTATTTTACCTCCTCAATTTAGCATTATGGACAGGGAAAGACCAAATCTAAGATCTGCACAAAAATATTTTGCCTTCAAATTCATACCGTGATCGTAGCATGCATTGACTCGACTCATATGACTGGGATTTCCATGAAACAGATTGTGGGCTGAAAATGCGTGATCACTGTATATTTCTCTTCTGTTTCCTATTTATATTTCTATTTTACCTCCTCAATTTAGCATTATGGACAGGGAAAGACCTAATCTAAAATCTGCACAAAAATATTTTGCCTTCAAATTCATACCGTGATCGTAGCATGCATGGACTCGACTCATATGACTGGGATTTCCATGAAAAAGATTGTGGGCCGAAAATGGGTGATCACTGTACATTTCTCTTCTGTTTCCTATTTATATTTATATTTTACCTCCTCAATTTAGCATTATGGACAGGGAAAGACCTAATCTAAAATCTGCACAAAAATATTTTGCCTTCAAATTCATACCATGATCGTAGCATGCATGAACTCGACTCATATGACTGGGATTTCCATGAAAAAGATTGTGGGCTAAAAATGGGTGATCACTGTACATTTCTCTTCTGTATTCTATTTATATTTATATTTTACCTCCTCAATTCAGCATTATGGCCTGGAAAGACCTAATCTAAGCGCTGCACAAAAATATTTTGCCTTCAAATTCATACCGTGAGCGTAGCATGCATGGACTCGACTCACATGACTGGTTGGTTGGTTGTTGGATTTAACGGCATGTCAACTCCTATTTGGGTCAATTTATGCCGAAGCCTTATTAATTTATGAATTTAAGTTGGTTATTTTGTATAAAAGGTTGAGAGGCTGTTGGGTTTTATAATCTGTGTTTTTTGGTATTACTTTTTCTTGTGACTATTTCTGATTGTGTATTTTAATATTTACATTCGTACATGCATATATATATCTATAAGCACATACATATACATTATTTGAAAGTATTATATTTTATTGAGGATCTTTATTTCCCTGAGAAAACTGTATATATTTTCTGTGTCTGTATTTTTGAATATTTCTTTTAACCCTTTTCCATTGAGATATTTTTGTCTTGTTCCAGTTATGATTTTGCATTCCAATAGAATATGTTTAATTGTGATTAAGCTTCCACATCTACATTTTGGTGGATTTGTCTTTTTTAATATATAAGAATGGGTTAAGTATGTGTGTCCTATATGTATTCTGGTTATGACGACTTGTTTTTTCCGAGTATTTCCAATATTATTTCCCCATTTTCCTATTTTAGGTTTAATTTGAAATAGTTTATTTCCGGTTTGGTTTTTCCATGAATTTTGCCACTTGTTTCTTATGTATTTATTTATTTTAGATTTTAAGTCTGTATATGGAATTTGAAGATTTTCGTCTATTGTCATTTTTAAAGATGATTTAGCAGCAATATCTGCCCTATCTCCTCCTCGGATGCCGACATGGCTAGGAATCCAGCAGAAGATGATATTTTTGCTTTTTTCCATTGAATGTAGTTTATATAGAAGACTTTGTATTAATGGATTTTCCAGTCTTTTCCCTTTTTGGGATGTTAATACAGATAATGAATCTGAGAAAATAATGTAGTTTTCTCCTTTGTTTTTTTATATGAAATTTAGTGCTAGTTTTATTGCGTAGGCTTCTGCACTGAAAATAGATGCTTCATTTGGCAACCGTTTTTTGATAATTGTTTTTTTAATTATTGCTGCGCTGCCTGTTTTTTCTTCGTCTTTTGAGCCGACCGTGTAAATACTTTCGTAGTTTTGATATTTTTCTTTTATTTTTGAGAATTTTTCAATGTATATTGTGGGGTGTGTTTTTGATTTTGATAATTTGTTTAAACTTAATATTATGTTTGGATTTTTGATTATCCATGGTGGTATGTTTGATTGGTTGGTTTTGAGTATTTGATTAGATTGTATATTATTTTCTTGGATGATTCCTTCTATTCGGAATCCTAATGTTTTGATTTTATTTGTGTTAAGATTAAATTTCTCTTTGTGATTTGGTGTAAGTACACAATCGTGTGTGGGGTTAGAAGGACAGGAAGAGAGTTTTAGATAGTATTGAGTTGCTAGTTTCTCCATTCTTAGTTGTAATGGGGGTTCGTTTGCCTCTACATGTAGACTCTCTATAGGTGAGGTGGGATAGGCTCCTAGAGCTATCCGAAGGCCTTCATGGTGTATTGTGTTTATTGTTTTCAGATAAGACTTTCTAGTTGATTGGTAGACCATGCTGCCATAGTCCAGTTTGGAGCGGATCAATGTTCTATAAAGTTTAAGAAGGGTTTCTTTGCTAGCTCCCCATTCTGTATGGGCTACTGTTCGCAGTAGTTGGAGAGCTTTAAAACATTTTGTTTTTAGGTAATTGATATGTGGTCTGAAGGTCAGTTTGCTGTCAAAGATCATTCCTAGAAATTTATATTGCTGAACTACTGGTATTTCTTCATTTCCTAGTTTTAGAGTTGGGTTATTGTGTAATTTTTTCATTTGGCAGAAGTGTACAGATTTTGTTTTTGTTTTTGATATTTTAAAACCGTTTTCGAGTGTCCATTTGTTTATTTGATGTAAGCATTGTTGAAGTTGTCTTTCTGCTGTGTTGAGGTTTCTCGATCTGTAATATATTGTAAAATCATCAACATAAAGGCTACAGTGTATTCCTGATTTGATGTTTTTTATTATGTCATTTATTTTTACTTTGAAAAGTGTAGGGGAGAGTACACTTCCCTGTGCTACTCCCTCTTCTTGCTTTTGATAATCAGAACGTGTAGCATCTATTTGTACTTGGAAGAGACTATCTGTTAAAAATCCTTTTACAAAGTTTGGTAGTCGACCTCTTAATCCTAGTTTATGCAGATCTTTCATTATACCATGTTTCCAGGTTTGATCAAATGCTTTTTCTATATCAAAGAATATAGCTATTAGATGTTGTTTGTTTAAATTGGCCTCTCTTATGGCTGTTTCTAGTCTTATTATGTGATCTATTGTACTTCTTCCTTTATTATATCCGCATTGATATTTTGATATGTGTTTTCCTTCTTCTAGAAACCAACTCATTCTGGCGTTGACCATTCGCTCCATTGTCTTACATAGACAGCTTGTTAATGCTATTGGTCGGTAACTTTGTGGGTTGTTTCCCTCTCTTCCTTCTTTGAGTATGGGAATAATTACTGATTCTCTCCATATTTTGGGAAATTTCCCAGTAGTCCAAATATTGTTAAAAATATTCAAAAGGTATTTCAGCGATTCTTGTGGTAGTTGTTTAATAAATTCATAGTGGATTTGGTCTGGGCCTACTGCTGTATTATGGGATTTTTTTAAGGCTTCTATTAGTTCTGCTTCGGTGAATAGATTGTTGTAGGCTTCTGTATTTTTAGATGTAAAATTTAGTTGGTTATTTATATCTTTTTGTTTACACTTTTGTAGGTTTTGATTTTTGCTCATTTTAAAGTTTTCTGCAAATGTCTCTGCTAGTAGATTTGCTATCTCTTTTTTGCTAGTTACTTTAGTGTTGTCCTTTTTAAGATGTATTATTGGGTATATTTGATTTTTCCCAGCTATTTTTCTCATCATTTCCCATATTGTCTTGGTTTTGGAATGTGTATTTAGGCTATTTACATATTTTTTCCAACATTCCCTTTTTGCTTCTTTAACAGTTTTCCGTGCTACTGCTTTGAGTTTTTTCATTTCAATCAAATTTTGGGTTGTGGGTTCCTTTTTGAATTTTCGCAATGCTGCTTCCCGGTTTCTGACTGCTTTTTGGCAGTTTTTGTCAAACCAGGGTTTAGTTTTTTTATAATTATTTTGCTTTGTTGGTATATTTTCTGAGGCAATGGTTATTAATGTTTTGGTAAAATATTCTATCGAGTTGTCTGTGTCTTTTGACTGTATCAGTAATTGTTTACATTTGTTTTTGAAACCCTCCCAGTTGGCTCTTTTCAGTTTCCATCTGACGGGGCCTATCTTTTCTTCCTTGGCAGGCTTTTGATTTTCTAGAATGATCGGGTAATGATCACTGCCACATGTGTCGCTATGTGTTTTCCATGTATAATCCATACAAATTTCTGGATCGCATATACTTAAGTCTATTGACGATTCTGTTCCATTGGAGGGATTAAGGTAGGTTGAGGATTTATGATTTAATAGACATAAGTTATGGGTGTTAATTATTTCTTCCATTATTTTACCTTTAGTATCTATTTTTTTGCTATTCCATATAGGATTATGACTGTTAAAGTCTCCTAGTAAGATTCTGGGTTTAGGGAGTTGCTCCATCAAGTTGTTTATTTCTGTTGTATTTATTGGTTCCTGTGGGGGTATATAGATGGAAAGAATTGTGATGGTTTTATCTAGTGTCACTTGTGTTGCTATTGCTTGTAATTTAGTTTTAATGTGTACTTTACTTTGCGGTATGTCATTTCTAATCAATATTGACACTCCTCCATTAGCTCTATGTCCTGTATTGTGGTTATAGTGGTATTGTTTATAATTTTTAATTTTTAAGTTGGCTTTTCCTTGTAAAAAAGTTTCCTGTAAGCAGATGACAGCTGGATACAGTAGTGACATAAGTATGAGTAGGTCATTGTAATTAGATTTTATTCCACGACAGTTCCATTGCAGGATCTTATGTGCCATGATTATACTTTCATTTTTTGGGGGTAAAGTTACCTGCTAGGTTTATATCATTTGTCCTCTCTAGTTTTTTTCCATCTCTTGAGTTTTTAGAAGCTTTGTCTTCAACTGCTTGTGGTATCCTTCGGTCAGATTTTTGGTTTTGTTTTGAATTTTGTTTGTTTTCTTTCTCTTCTATTTCCATATATTCCATAGGCTCAAATTTATTTTCATTTGATATATTGATTCTTGATTTTGAATTAGATCTTGATCGGGTGCTTTCTTGCTCTGTTGTCATTTTTTTTTCTTTTTGTTTATTTTTCATTTTCTTAGTTTGGGAAGAAGAGGGTTCGCTGGAGTTTTGTTCTGTTTTCTTTCCAAAGTTTTTTGCCTTCTTCTGGGTTTATTCCATTTGATCTGGATTGTTGAGTTTTATTTTGATCCAATTTAAGTTCAATTAAAAAGGTTTTTAATTCTTCGAGGAAAGCTTTTAATTCTTTGCATAAATTTGTTATTTCAACTGAACCTTTTATTTTATCTTCATTGTTTATTTTATTTGCTTTTTGTGCCATGGAAGCATAGGTGTTTTCTTTTATGTTATTTTTAACTTCCTTTCGTGCTTCTATGAAAGATATATTTTTTTGTATTTTATTCTAATTATTTCTTTCTCCTGTTTATATATACTGCATTGTTTTGAAAGAGCAGAGTGGTTTCCCAAACAGTTTGAGCATAGGCTCTCATTTGGGCAGTTCTCTTCTTTATGTTCAGGTTCTTTTTCATTACATTTTCCACATATTCTTTTATTTCTACAGGAATCTCTGTGATGCCCAAATTTGTGGCATCTATAGCATTGAAGAGGGTTTGGTACGTATTGTTCTACTTTTATACTTTCATATCCAATTTTAATTGTTGTTGGAATTTGGGGGGAGTTGAAAGTTATAATGTAGGTATTAGTTTGTATCTCTACTTCATTATTCTTTATTGTTATTCCTTTGACATTTGTAACTCCTTGAGTTTGGAGTTCTGTTTTTATCTCCTCTAGAGTGCACAGGGAGAGCTCCTTGCTTTTTACTACTCCCTTTGTGAAATTTAGGGTTTGGTGTGGGTAGGCTTTTATTTCTATTTCTTGTAGTTTTTTTTGTCTTATTAATGTGTCCGCATATATCTTTTTTTCTACTTCTGCTAGTAGTGTTCCATTTTGTAATTTTTTTACATTTTTTGGTATAATGATATTTGATATTGCTTTTTGTATTTTAAATGGTGAAATTTCTGTTAATGCTTTTTTGCATATTGCTTCAAGTACAATAAATCGTGGAAAGTTTTCGCTGTCATTTTCTGTTTCCGAGTCGTTATCCACATGTGGTCTCTTGGAAGATTTCTTTTTTTCCATTGATTGTTTTTATTTTTTTTCATCATTCTCACTCCCTACCCACCGCGGAGTCCAGTATTGGGACATGACAAGGGGGAAACCCATTCGCCTTGCCATGTCGGGGCTACGTGAATGATATACTCTCTTTGGGAGGAGTCTATGAGCACGCGTGTTCCTTTGTTTCCGTTTTCCAAGTATTACGGCTGTGAAGGTTTAGCAAGTGTGTCAGATCCTTTTTTTTTCTCCCAAATTGATTGTCCCTCAGCCACCGCCTTCCATCACATATTTAGGGTTAAGTGTTAGTTTTGGTTGGGAAGAGGAGTGTCAGTTATAAGTTTGGGATGGATTATATATGATGGGGCTTGACATGACCAGCCGATTGATCGGATAGGGCCCATCCGACCGACCGCCCGTCTAGCCCAGGTAAGGGACAAAGTGGTGTGTTACAGGATTGTGACCGCTTTACACCTGGGTTACAACCTGCTCAACCACCAAGATCCCGTCTCCAGACATTATGGGTCGCCACCCACGGCCAACAGGTGGCCCCATTGAGGGACTTTTACTCTCTGCAGGGGGGCAGTCGGCGTATTCTGATGCCCCACCAACTGGGCCATTATGGACAGGGAAAGACCTAATCTAAAACCTGAAAAAAAAAAATATTTTGCCTACAAATTCATACCGTGATCGTAGCATGCATGGACTGGACTCATATGACTGAGATGTACATGAAAAAGATTGTGGGCACAAAATGGGTGTTCACTGTATAATTCTCATCTGTTTCCCATTACTATTTCTATTCTACTTCCTCAATATAGCATTATGGACCTAATCTAAAATCTGCAAAAAAAAAAATATTTTGCCTACAAATTCATACAGTGATCGTAGCATGCATGGACTGGACTCATATGACTGGGATGTCCATGAAAAAGATTGTGGGCGGAAAATGGGTGATCACTGTACATTTCTCTTCGGTTTCCTATTTATATTTATATTTTACCTCCTCAATTTAGCATTATGGACAGGGAAAGACCTAATCTAAGATCTGCACAAAAATATTTTGCCTTCAAATTCATACCGTGATCGTAGCATGCATGGACACGACTCATATGACTGGGATTTCCATGAAAAAGATTGTGGGCCGAAAATGGGTGATCACTGTACATTTCTCTTCTGTTTCCTATTTATATTTATATTTTACCTCCTCAATTTAGCATTATGGACAGTGAAAGACCTAATCTAACTGCTGCAAAAAAATATTTTGCCTTCAAATTCATACCGTGATCGTAGCATGCATGAACTCGACTCATATGACTGGGATTTCCATGAAAAAGTTTGTGGGCCGAAAATGGGTGATCACTGTACATTTCTCTTCTGTTTCCTATTTATATTTCTATTTTACCTCCTCAATTTAGTATTATGGCCAGGGAAAGACCTAATCTAAGATCTGCACAAAAATAATTTACCTTCAAATTCATACCGTTATCGTAGCATGCATGGACTCGACGCATATGACTGGGATTTCCATGAAAAAGATTGTGGGCCGAAAATGCGTGAACACTGTACATTTCTCTTCTGTTTCCTATTTATATTTATATTTTACCTCCTCAATTTGGCATTATGGACAGTGAAAGACCTAATCTAAGATCTGCACAAAAATATTTTGCCTTCAAATTCATACCGTGATCGTAGCATGCATGGACTCATATGACTGGGATTTCCATGAAAAAGATTGTGTGCCGAAAATGCATGAACAAAGTACATTTCTCTTCTGTTTCCTATTTATATTTCTATTTTACCTCCTCAATTTAGCATTATGGACAGGGAAAGACCTAATCTAACATCTGCACAAAAATATTTGGCCTTCAAATTCATACCGTGATCGTAGCATGCATGGACTCGACTCATATGACTGGGATTTCCATGAAAAAGATTGTGGGCCGAAAATGGGTGATCACTGTACATTTATCTTCTGTTTCCTATTTATATTTCTATTTTACCTCCTCAATTTAGCATTATGGACAGGGAAAGACCTAATCTAAGATCTGCACAAAAATATTTGGCCTTCAAATTCATACCGTGATCGTAGCATGCATGGACTCGACTCATATGACTGATATTTCCATGAAAATGATTGTGGGCCGAAAATGGGTGATCACTGTACATTTCTCTTCTGTTTCCTATTTATATTTATATTTTACCTCCTCAATTTAGCATTATGGACAGGGAAAGACCTAATCTAAGATCTGCACAAAAATATTTTGCCTTCAAATTCATACTGTGATCGTAGCATGCATGGACTCGACTCATATGACTGGGTTTTCCATGAAAAAGTTTGTGGGCCGAAAATGGGTGATCACTGTACATTTCTCTTCTGTTTCCTATTTATATTTCTATTTTACCTCCTCAATTTAGCATTATGGACAGGGAAAGACCTAATCTGAAATCTTCACAAAAATATTTTGCCTTCAAATTCATACCGTGATCGTAGCATGCAGGGATTCGACTCATATGACTGGGATTTCCATGAAAAAGATTGTGGGCCGAAAATAGGTGATCACTGTACATTTCTCTTCTGTTTCCTATTTATATTTTACCTCCTCAATTTAGCATTATGGACAGGGAAAGACCTAATCTAACATCTGCACAAAAATATTTTCCCTTCAAATTCATACCGTGATCGTAGCATGCATGGACTCGACTCATATGACTGGGATTTCCAAGAAAAAGATTGTGGGCCAAAAAAGGGTGATCACTGTACATTTCTCTTCTGTTTCCTATTTATATTTATATTTTACCTCCTCAATTAACATTATGGACAGGGAAAGACCTAATCTAAGATCTGCACAAAAATATTTTTCCTTCAAATTCATACCGTGATCTTAGCATGCATGGACGCGACTCATATGACTGGGATTTCCATGAAAAACATTGTGGGCCGAAACTGGGTGATCACTGTACATTTCTCTTCTGTTTCTTATTTATATTTCTATTTTACCTCCTCAATTTAGCATTATCGACAGGGAAAGACCTAATCTAAGCTCTGCACAAAAATATTTTGCCTTCAAATTCTTACCGTGATCGTAGCATGCATGGACTCGACTCATATGACTGGGATTTCCATGAAAAAGATTGTGGGCAGAAAATGGGTGATCACTGTACATTTCTCTTCTGTTTCCTATTAATATTTATATTTTACCTCCTCAATTTAGCATTATGGACAGGGAAAGATATTATCTAAGCTCTGCACACAAATATTTTGCCTTCAAATTCATACCGTGGTCGTAGCATGCATGGACTAGACTCATATGACTGGGATTTCCATGAAAAAGATTGTGTGCCGAAAATGCATGAACACTGTACATTTCTCTTCTGTTTCCTATTTATATTTCTATTTTACCTCCTCAATTTAGCATTATGGACAGGGAAAGACCTAATCTAACATCTGCACAAAAATATTTGGCCTTCAAATTCATACCGTGATCGTAGCATGCATGGACTCGACTCATATGACTGGGATTTCCATGAAAAAGATTGTGGGCCGACAATGGGTGATCACTGTACATTTCTCTTCTGTTTCCTATTTATATTTCTATTTTAGCTCCTCAATTTAGCATTATGGACAGGGAAAGACCTAATCTAAAATCTGCACAAAAATATTTTGCCTTCAAATGCATACCGTGATCGTAGCATGCATGGACTCGACTCATATGACTGGGATTTCCATGAAAAAGATTGTTGGGCGAAAATGGGTGATCACTGTACATTTCTCTTCTGTTTCCTATTTATATTTCTATTTTACCTCCTCAATTTAGCATTATGGACAGGGAAAGACCTAATCTAACATCTGCAATAAATATTTTGCCTTCAAATTCATACCGTGATCGTATCATGCATGGACTCGACTCATATGACTGGGATTTCCATGAAAAAGATTGTGGGCCGAAAATGGGTGATCACTGTACATTTCTCTTCTTTTTCCTATTTATATTTATATTTTACTTCCTCAATTTAGCATTATGGACAGGGAAAGAACTAATCTAAGCTCTGCAGAAAAATATTTTGCCTTCAAATTCATACCGTGATCGTAGCATGCATGGACTCGACTCATATGACTTGGATTTCAATGAAAAAGATTGTGGGCAGAAAAAGGGTGATCACTGTACATTTCTCTTCTGTTTCCTATTTATATTTATATTTTACCTCCTCAATTAACATTATGGACAGGGAAAGACCTAATCTAAGATCTGCACAAAAATATTTTTCCTTCAAATTCATACCGTGATCTTAGCATGCATGGACGCGACTCATATGACTGGGATTTCCATGAAAAACATTGTGGGCCGAAACTGGGTGATCACTGTACATTTCTCTTCTGTTTCTTATTTATATTTCTATTTTACCTCCTCAATTTAGCATTATGGACAGGGAAAGACCTAATCTAAGCTCTGCACAAAAATATTTTGCCTTCAAATTCTTACCGTGATCGTAGCATGCATGGACTCGACTCATATGACTGGGATTTCCATGAAAAAGATTGTGGGCAGAAAATGGGTGATCACTGTACATTTCTCTTCTGTTTCCTATTTATATTTATATTTTACCTCCTCAATTTAGCATTATGGACAGGGAAAAACCTAATCTGAAATCGTCACAAAAATATTTTGCCTTCAAATTCATACCGTGATCGTAGCATGCAGGGATTCGACTCATATGACTGGGATTTCCATGAAAAAGATTGTGGGCCGAAAATAGGTGATCACTGTACATTTCTCTTCTGTTTCCTATTTATATTTTACCTCCTCAATTTAGCATTATGGACAGGGAAAGACCAAATCTAAGATCTGCACAAAAATATTTTGCCTTCAAATTCATACCGTGATCGTAGCATGCATGGACTCGACTCATATGACTGGGATTTCCATGAAAAAGACTGTGGGCCGAAAATGGGTGATCACTGTACATTTCTCTTCTTTTTCCTATTTATATTTCTATTTTACTTCCTCAATTTAGCATTATGGACAGGGAAAGGCCTAATCTAAGCTCTGCACAAAAATATTTTGCCTTCAAATTCATACCGTGATCGTAGCATGCATGGACTCGACTCATATGACTGGGATTTCCATGAAAAAGATTGTGGGCCGAAAATGGGTGATCACTGTACATTTCTCTTCTGTTTCCTATTTATATTTATATTTTACTTCCTCAATTTAGCATTATGGACAGTGAAAGACCTAATCTAACTGCTGCAAAAAAATATTTTGCCTTCAAATTCATACCGTGATAGTGGCATGCATGGACTCGACTCATATGACTGGGATTTCCATGAAAAAGATTGTAGGCAGAAAATGGGTGATCACTGTACATTTCTCTTCTGTTTCCTATTTATATTTCTATTTTACCTCCTCAATTTAGCATTATGGACAGGGAAAGACCAAATCTAAGATCTGCAAATAAATATTTTGCCTTCAAATTCATACCGTGATTGTAACATGCATGGACTCGACTCATATGACTGCGATTTCCTTAAAAAAGATTGTGGGCTCAAAATGGGTGATCACTGTACATTTCTCTTCTGTTTCCCATTACTATTTCTATTTTACTTCCTCAATTTAGCATTATGGACTGGGAAAGACCTAATCTATGATCTGCAAAAAAATATATTGCCTTCAAATTCATACCGTGATCATAGCATGCATGGACTCGACTCATATGACTGGGATTTCCATGAAAATGATTGTGGGCACAAAATGCGTGATCACTGTACATTTCTCTTCTGTTTCCTATTTATATTTCTATTTTACCTCCTCAATTTAGCATTATGGACAGGGAAAGACCTAATCTAACATCTGCACAAAAATATTTGGCCTTCAAATTCATTCCGTGATCGTAGCATGCATGGACTCGACTCATATGACTGGGATTTCCATGAAAAAGATTGTGGGCCGAAGATGGGTGATCACTGTACATTTCTCTTCTGTTTCCTATTTATATTTCTATTTTAGCTCCTCAATTTAGCATTATGGACAGGGAAAGACCTAATCTAAAATCTGCACAAAAATATTTTGCCTTCAAATGCATACCGTGATCGTAGCATGCATGGACTCGACTCATATGACTGGGATTTCCATGAAAAAGATTGTGGGCCGAAAATGGGTGATCACTGTACATTTCTCTTCTTTTTCCTATTTATATTTATATTTTACTTCCTCAATTTAGCATTATGGACAGGGAAAGAACTAATCTAAGCTCTGCAGAAAAATATTTTGCCTTCTAATTCATACCGTGATCGTAGCATGCTTGGACTCGACTCATATGACTTGGATTTCAATGAAAAAGATTGTGGGCAGAAAATGGGTGATCACTGTACATTTCTCTTCTGTTTCCTATTTATATTTATATTTTACCTCCTCAATTTAGCATTATGGACAGTGATAGACCTAATCTAAGATCTGCACAAAAATATTTTGCCTTCAAATTCAAACCGTGATCGTAGCATGCATGGACTCGACTCATATGACTGGGATTTCCATGAAAAAGATTGTGGGCCGAAAATGGGAGATCACTGTACATTTCTCTTCTCTTTCCCATTTATATTTCTATTTTACGTCCTCAATTCAGCATTATGGACAGGGAAAGACCTAATCTAAGATCTGCACAAAAATATTTTCCCTTCAAATTCATACCGTGATCGTAGCATGCATGGACTCGACTCATATGACTGGGATTTCCAAGAAAAAGCTTGTGGGCCGAAAAAGGGTGATCACTGTACATTTCTCTTCTGTTTCCTATTTATATTTATATTTTACCTCCTCAATTAACATTATGGACAGGGAAAGACCTAATCTAAGATCTGCACAAAAATATATTTCCTTCAAATTCATACCGTGATCTTAGCATGCATGGACTCGACTCATATGACTGGGATTTCCATGAAAAAGATTGTGGGCCGACAATGGGTGATCACTGTACATTTCTCTTCTGTTTCCTATTTATATTTCTATTTTAGCTCCTCAATTTAGCATTATGGACAGGGAAAGATCTAATCTAAAATCTGCACAAAAATATTTTGCCTTCAAATGCATACCGTGATCGTAGCATGATGGACTCGACTCATATGACTGGGATTTCCATGAAAAAGATTGTGGGGCGAAAATGGGTGATCACTGTACATTTCTCTTCTGTTTCCTATTTATATTTCTATTTTACCTCCTCAATTTAGCATTATGGACAGGGAAAGACCTAATCTAACATCTGCAATAAATATTTTGCCTTCAAATTCATACCGTGATCGTAGCATGCATGGACTCGACTCATATGACTGGGATTTCCATGAAAAAGACTGTGGGCCGAAAATGGGTGATCACTGTACATTTCTCTTCTTTTTCCTATTTATATTTATATTTTACTTCCTCAATTTAGCATTATGGACAGGGAAATAACTAATCTAAGCTCTGCAGAAAAATATTTTGCCTTCAAATTCATACCGTGATCGTAGCATGCATGGACTCGACTCATACGACTTGTATTTCCATGAAAAAGATAGTGGGCCGGAAATGGGTGATCACTGTACATTTCTCTTCTCTTTCCTATTTATATTTCTATTTTACCTCCTCAATTCAGCATTATGGACAGGGAAAGACCTAATCTAAGATCTGCACAAAAATATTTTCCCTTCAAATTCATACCGTGATCGTAGCATGCATGGACTCGACTCATATGACTGGGATTTCCAAGAAAAAGATTGTGGGCCGAAAAAGGGTGATCACTGTACATTTCTCTTCTGTTTCCTATTTATATTCATATTTTACCTCCTCAATTAACATTATGGACAGGGAAACACCTAATCTAAGATCTGCACAAAAATATTTTTCCTTCAAATTCATACCGTGATCTTAGCATGCATGGACGCGACTCATATGACTAGGATTTCCATGAAAAACATTGTGGGCCGAAACTGGGTGATGACTGTACATTTCTCTTCTGTTTCTTATTTATATTTCTATTTTACCTCCTCAATTTAGCATTATCGACAGGGAAAGACCTAATCTAAGCTCTGCACAAAAATATTTTGCCTTCAAATTCTTACCGTGATCGTAGCATGCATGGACTCGACTCATATGACTGGGATTTCCATGAAAAAGATTGTGGGCAGAAAATGGGTGATCACTGTACATTTCTATTCTGTTTCCTATTTATATTTATATTTTACCTCCTCAATTTAGCATTATGGACAGGGAAAGATATTATCTAAGCTCTGCACACAAATATTTTGCCTTCAAATTCATACCGTGGTCGTAGCATGCATGGACTAGACTCATATGACTGGGATTTCCATGAAAAAGATTGTGTGCCGAAAATGCATGAACACTGTACATTTCTCTTCTGTTTCCTATTTATATTTCTATTTTACCTCCTCAATTTAGCATTATGGACAGGGAAAGACCTAATCTAACATCTGCACAAAAATATTTGGCCTTCAAATTCATACCGTGATCGTAGCATGCATGGACTCGACTCATATGACTGGGATTTCCATGAAAAAGATTGTGGGCCGAAAATGGGTGATCACTGTACTTTTCTCTTCTGTTCCCTATTTATATTTCTATTTTACCTCCTCAATTTAGCATTATGGACAGGGAAAAACCTAATCTGAAATCGTCACAAAAATATTTTGCCTTCAAATTCATACCGTGATCGTAGCATGCAGGGATTCGACTCATATGACTGGGATTTCCATGAAAAAGATTGTGGGCCGAAAATAGGTGATCACTGTACATTTCTCTTCTGTTTCCTATTTATATTTTACCTCCTCAATTTAGCATTATGGACAGGGAAAGACCAAATCTAAGATCTGCACAAAAATATTTTGCCTTCAAATTCATACCGTGATCGTAGCATGCATGGACTCGACTCATATGACTGGGATTTCCATGAAAAAGACTGTGGGCCGAAAATGGGTGATCACTGTACATTTCTCTTCTTTTTCCTATTTATATTTTTATTTTACTTCCTCAATTTAGCATTATGGACAGGGAAAGGCCTAATCTAAGCTCTGCACAAAAATATTTTGCCTTCAAATTCATACCGTGATCGTAGCATGCATGGACTCGACTCATATGACTGGGATTTCCATGAAAAAGATTGTGGGCCGAAAATGGGTGATCACTGTACATTTCTCTTCTGTTTCCTATTTATATTTATATTTTACTTCCTCAATTTAGCATTATGGACAGGGAAAGACCAAATCTAAGATCAGCAAAAAAATATTTTGCCTTCAAATTCATACCGTGATCGTAGCATGCATGGACTCGACACATATGACTGGGATTTCCATGAAAAAGATTGTGGGCTGAAAATGGGTGATCACTGTACATTTCTCTTCTGTTTCCTATTTATATTTATATTTTACTTCCTCAATTTAGCATTATGGACAGTGAAAGACCTAATCTAACTGCTGCAAAAAAATATTTTGCCTTCAAATTCATACCGTGATAGTGGCATGCATGGACTCGACTCATATGACTGGGATTTCCATGAAAAAGATTGTAGGCAGAAAATGGGTGATCACTGTACATTTCTCTTCTGTTTCCTATTTATATTTCTATTTTACCTCCTCAATTTAGCATTATGGACAGGGAAAGACCAAATCTAAGATCTGCAAATAAATATTTTGCCTTCAAATTCATACCGTGATTGTAACATGCATGGACTCGACTCATATGACTGCGATTTCCTTAAAAAGGATTGTGGGCTCAATATGGGTGATCACTGTACATTTCTCTTCTGTTTCCCATTACTATTTCTAATTTACTTCCTCAATTTAGCATTATGGACAGGGAAAGACCTAATCTAAAATCTGCACAAAAATGTTTTGCCTTCAAATGCATACCGTGAAAGTAGCATGCATTGACTCGACTCATATGACTGGGATTTCCATGAAAAAGATTGTGGGCCGAAAATGAGTGATCACTGTACATTTCTATTCTGTTTCCTATTTATATTTTACCTCATCAATTTAGCATTATGGACAGGGAAAGACCTCATCTAATATCTGCACAAAAATATTTTGCCTTCAAATTCATACCGTGATTGTAGCATGCATGGACTCAACTCATATGACTGGGATTTCCATGAAAAAGATTGTGGGCCGAAAATGGGTAATCACTGTACATTTCTCTTCTGTTTCCTATTTATTTTTATATTTTACCTCCTCAATTTAGCATTATGGACAGGGAAAGACCTCATCTAATATCTGCACAAAAACATTTTGCCTTCAAATTCATACCGTGATCGTAGCATGCATGGACTCAACTCATATGACTGGGATTTCCATGAAAAAATTGTGTGCAGAAAATGGGTGATCGCTGTACATTTTTCTTCTGTTTCCTATTTATATTTATATTTTACCTACTCAATTTAGCATTATGGACAGGGAAAGACCTCATCTAAGATCTGCACAAAAATATTTTGCCTTCAAATTCATACCGTGATCGTAGCATGCATGGACTCGACTCATATGACTGGGATTTCCATGAAAAAGATTGTGGGCAGAAAATGGGTGATCACTGTACATTTCTCTTCTGTTTCCTATTTATATTTATATTTTACCTCCTCAATTTAGCATTATGGACAGGGAAAGACCTAATCTAAAATCTGCACAAAAATATTTTGTCTTCAAATTCATACCGTGATCATAGCATGCATGGACTCGACTCATATGACTGGGATTTCCATGAAAAGATTGTGGGCTGAAAATGGGTGATCACTGTACATTTCTCTTCTGTTTGCTATTTACATTTCTATTTTACCTCCTCAATTTAGCATTATGGACAGGGAAAACCTACTCTAAGCTCTGCACAAAAATATATTGCCTTCCAATTCATACCGTGATCGTAGCTTGCATGGACTCGACTCATATGTCTGGGATTTCCATGAAAAAGTTTGTGGGCCGAAAATGGTTGATCACTGTACATTTCTCTTCTGTTTCCTATTTATATTTATATTTTACCTCCTCAATTTAGCATTATGGACAGGGAAAACCTACTCTAAGCCCTGCACAAAAATATTTTGCCTTCAAATTCATACCGTGATCGTAGCATGCATGGACTCGACTAATATGACTGGGATTTACATGAAAAAGATTGTGGGCAGAAAATGGGTGATCACTGTACATTTCTCTTCTGTATCCTATTTATATTTATATTTTACCTCCTGAATTTAGCATTATGGACAGGGAAAGACCTAATCTAAGATCTACAAAAAAATATTTTGCCTTCACATTCATACCGTGATCGTAGCATGCATGGACTCGACTCATATGACTGGGGTATCCATGAAAAAGATTGTGGGCAGAAAATGGGTGATAACTGTACATTTCTCTTGTGTTTCCTATTTATATTTGTATTTTACTTCCTCAATTTAGCATTATGGACAGGGAAAGACCTAATCTAAGATCTGCAAATAAATATATTGCCTTCAAATTCATACCATGATCATAGCATGCATGGACTCGACTCATATGACTGGGATTTCCATGAAAATGATTGTGGGCACAAAATGGGTGATCACTGTACATTTCTCTTCTGTTTCCCATTACTATTTCTAATTTACTTCCTCAATTTAGCATTATGGACAGGGAAAGACCTAATCTAAAATCTGCACAAAAATGTTTTGCCTTCAAATGCATACCGTGAAAGTAGCATGCATTGACTCGACTCATATGACTGGGATTTCCATGAAAAAGATTGTGGGCCGAAAATGAGTGATCACTGTACATTTCTCTTCTGTTTCCTATTTATATTTTATCTCATCAATTTAGCATTATGGACAGGGAAAGACCTAATCTAAGATCTGCAATAAAATATTTTGCCTTCAAATTCATACCGTGAACGTAGCATGCATGGACTCGACTCATATGACTGGGATTTCCATGAAAAAGATTGTGGGCAGAAAATGGGGGATCACTGTATATTTCTCTTCTGTTTCCAATGACTATTTCTATTTTACTTCCTCAATTTAGCATTATGGACAGTGAAAGACCTAATCTAAGATCTGCAAAAAAATATTTTGCCTTCAAATTCATACCGTGATTGTAGCATGCATGGACTCGACTCCTATGACTGGGATTTCCATGAAAAAGATTGTGGGCACAAAATGGGTGATCACTGTACATTTCACTTCTGTTTCCTATTTATTTTTTACTTCCTTAATTAAGCATTATGGACAGGGAAAGACCTAATCTAAGATCTGCAAAAAAATATTTTGCCTTCAAATTCATACCGTGATCGCAACATGCATGGCCTCGACTCATATGACTGGGATTTCCATGAAAAAGATTGTGTGCAGAAAATGGGTGATCAATGTACATTTCTCTTCTGTTTCCTATTTATATTTATATTTTACCTCCTCAATTTAGCTTTATGGCCAGGGAAAGACATAATCTAAATTCTGCATAAAAATATTTTGCCTTCAAATTCATACCGTGATCGTAGCATGCATGGACTCGACTCATATGACTGGGATTTCCATGAAAAAGATTGTGGGCAGAATATGGGTGATCACTGTACATTCCTCTTCTGTTTCCTATTTATATTTATATTTTACCTCCTCAATTTAGCATTATGGCCAGGGAAAGACATAATCTAAATTCTGCATAAAAATATTTTGCCTTCAAATTCATACCGTGATCGTAGCATGCATGGACTCGACTCATATGATTGGGATTTCCATGAAAAAGATTGTAGGCCGAAAATGGGTGATCACTGTAAATTTCTCTTCTGTTTCCTTTTTATATTTCTATTTTACCTCCTCAATCTAGCATTATGGACAGGGAAAAACCTAATCTAAAATATGCACAAAAATATTTTGCCTTCAAATTCATACCGTGATCGTAGCATGCATGGACTCGACTCATATGACTGGGATGTCCATGAAAAAGATTGTGGGCAGAAAATGGGTGATCACTGTACATTTCTCTTCTGTTTCGTATTTATATTTATATTTTACTTCCTCAATTTAGTAATATGGCCAGGGAAAGACCTAATCTAAGCTCTGCACAAATACATTTTGCCTTCAAATTCATACTGTGATCGTAGTATGCATGGACTCGACTCATATGACTGGGATTTCCATGAAAAAGATTGTGGGCCGAAAATGGGTGATCACTGTACATTTCTCTTCTGTTTCCTATTTATATTTATATTTTACCTCCTCAATTTATTATTATGGACAGGGAAAGACCTAATCTAAGATCTGCAAAAAAATATTTTGCCTTCAAATTCATACCGTGATCGTATCATCCATGGACTCGACTCGTATGAATGGCATATCCATGAAAAATATTATGGGCAGAAAATGGGTGATCACTGTACATTTCTCTTCTGTTTTCTATTTATATTTATATTTTACCTCCTCAATTTAGCATTATGGACAGGGAAAGACCTAAACTAAGATTTAAAAAAAAATATTTTGCCTTCAAATTCATACCGTGATCATAGCATGCATGGACTCGACTCATATGACTAGGATTTCCATGAAAAAGATCCTGGGCAGAAAATGGGGGATCACTGAATATTTCTCTTCTGTTTCCTATTTATATTTATATTTTACCTCCTCAATTTAGCATTATGGACAGGGAAAGATCTAATCTAAGCTCTGCACAAATATATTTTGCCTTCAAATTCATACCGTGATCGTAGCATGCATGGACTCGACTCATATGACTGGGAATTCCATGAAAAAGATTGTGGGCCGAAAATGGGTGATCACTGTACATTTCTGTTCTGTTTCCTATTTATATTTCTATTTTACTTCCTTCATTTAGCATTATATACAGGGAAAAACCTAATCTAAAATCTGCACAAAAATATTTTGCCTTCAAATTCATACCGTGATCGGAGCATGCATGGAATCGACTCATATGACTGGGATTTCCATGAAAAAGATTGTGGGCCGAAAATGGGTGATCACTGAATATTTCTCTTCTTTTTCCTATTTATATTTCTATTTTGCCTCCTCAATTTAGCATTATGGACAGGGAAAGACCTAATCTAAGCTCTGAAGAAAAATATTTTGTCTTCAAATTCAAACCGTGATCGTAGCATGCATGGAAACGTCTCATATGACTGGTATTTCCATGAAAAATATTGTCGGCCAAAAATTGGTGATCACTGTACATTTCTCTTCTGTTTCCTATTTATATTTATATTTTAGCTCCTCAATTTAGCATTATGGACAGGGAAAGACCTAATCTAAAATCTGCACAAAAATATTTTGCCTTAAAATTCATACCGTGATCGTAGAATGCATGGACTCGACTCATATGACTGGGATTTCCATGAAAAAGATTGTGGGCCGAAAATGGGTCATCACTGTATATTTCCCTTCTGTTTCCTATTTATATTTATATTTTACCTCCTCAATTTAGCATTATGGACAGGGAAAGACCTAATCTAAAATCTGCACAAAAATATTTTGCCTTCAAATTCATACCGTGATCGTAGCATGCATGGACTCGACTCATATGACTGGGATTTTCATGAAAATTATTGTGGGCCGAAAATGGGTGATGACTGTACATTTCTCTTCTGTTTCCTATTTATATTTCTATTTTACTTCTTCAATTTAGCATTATGGACAGGGAAAGACCAAATCTAAAATCTGCAAAAAATATTTCGCCTTCAAATTCATACCGTGAGCGTAGCAGGCATGGACTCGACTCATATGACTGGGATTTCCATGAAAAAGATTGTGGGCAGAAAATGGGTGATGACTGTACATTTCTCTTCTGTTTCCTATTTATATTTATATTTTACTTCTTCAATTTAGCATTATGGACTGAGAAAGACCTAATCTAAAATCTGCACAAAAATATTTTATTTTGCCTTCAAATTTATACCGTGTTCTTAGCATGGTTGGACTCGACTCATAAGACAAGGATTTCCATGAAAAAAATTGTGGGCCGAAAATGGGTGATCACTGAATATTTCTCTTCTGTTTCCTATTGATATTTATATTTTACCTCCTCAATTTAGCATTATGGACAGGGAAAAACCTAATCTAAGCTCTGCACAAAAATATTTTGCCTTCAAATTCATACCGTGATCGGAGCATGCATGGAATCGACTCATATGACTGGGATTTCCATGAAAAACATTGTGGGCAGAAAATGGGTGATCACTGTACATTTCTCTTCTGTTTCCTATTTATATTTCTATTTTACCTCCTCAATTTAGCATTATGGACAGGGAAAGATCTAATCTAAGTTCTGCACAAAAATATTTTGCCTTCCAATTCATACGGTGATCGTAGCATGCATGGACTCGACTCATATGACTGGGATTTCAATGAAAAAGATTGTGGGCAGAAAATGGGTGATCACTGTACATTTCTCTTCTGTTTCCTATTTATATTTCTATTTTACTTCTTCAATTTAGCATTATGGACAGGGAAAGACCAAATCTAAAATCTGCAAAAAAATATTTCGCCTTCAAATTCATACCGTGATCGTAGCAGGCATGGACTCGACTCATATGACTGGGATTTCATGGAAAAAGTTTGTGGGCAGAAAATGGGTGATCACTGTACATTTCTCTTCTGTTTCCTATTTATATTTCTTTTTTACTTCCTCAATTTATCATTATGGACAGGGAAAGACCAAATCTAAGATCTGCAAAAAAATATTTTGCCTTCAAATTCATACCGTGATCGTAGAATGAATGGACTCGACACATATGACTGGGATTTCCATGAAAAAGATTGTGGGCAGAAAATGGGTGATCACTGTATATTTCTCTTCTGTTTCCTATTCATATTTCTATTTAACTTCCCAAATTTAGCATTATGGACAGCGAAAGACCTAATCTAAGATCTGCAAAAATATATTTTGCCTTCAAATTCCTACCGTGATCGTAGCATGCATGGACTCGACTCATATGACTGGGATTTCCATGAAAAAGATTGTGGGCCGAAAATGGGTGATCACTGTACAATTCTCTGTTTCCTATTTATATTTCTATTTATCAACTCAATTAAGCATTATGAACAGGGAAAGACCTAATCTAAAATCTGCACAAAAATATTTTGCCTTCAAATTCATACCGTGACCGTAGCATGAATGGACTAGACTCATATGACTGGGATTTCCATGAAAAAGGTGGTGGGCACAAAATGGGTGATCACTGTACATTTCTCTTCTGTTTCCTATTTATATTTATATTTTACCAACACAATTTAGCATTATCGCCAGTGAAAGAAATAATCTAAGCTCTGCACCAAAATATTTTGCCTTCAAATTCATACCGTGTTCGTAGCATGCATGGACTCGACTCATATGACTGGGATTTCCATGAAAAAGATTGTGGGCCGAAAATGGGTGATCACTGTACAATTCTCTGTTTCCTATTTATATTTCTATTTATCAACTCAATTAAGCATTATGGACAGGGAAAGATCTAATCTAAGATCAGCACAAAAATATTTTGCCCTCAAATTCATACCGTCATCGTAACATGCATGGACTCGACTCATATGCCTGGGATTTCTATGAAAAAATTTGTGGGCCGAAAACTGGTGATTACTGTACATTTCTCTTCTGTTTCCTATTCATATTTCTATTATACCTCATCAATTTAGCATTATGGACAGGAAAAGACCAAAGCTAAAATCTGCACAAAAATGTTTTGCCTTCAAATTCATACCGTGATCGTAGCATGCATGGACTCGACTCATATGACTGGGATTTCCATGAAAAAGATTGTGGACCGAAAAAGGGTGATCACTGTACATTTCTCTTCTGTTTCCTATTTATATTTATATTTTACCTCCTCAATTTAGCATTATGGACAGGGAAAGACCTAATCTAAGCTCTGCACAAAAATATTTTGCCTTCAAATTCATACCGTGATCGTAGCATGCATGGACTCGACTCATATGACTGGGATTTCCATGAAAAAGATTGTGGGCTGAAAATGGGTGATCACTGTACATTTCTCTTGTTTCCTATTTATATTTCTATTTTACCTCCTCAATTTAGAATTATGGACAGGGAAAGACCTAATCTAAAATCTGCACAAAAATATTATGCCTTCAAATTCATACCGTGATTGTAGCATGCATGGACTCGACGCATATGACTGGGATTTCCATGAAAAAGATTGTGTGCCGGAAATGGGTGATCACTGTACATTTCTCTTCTGTTTCCTATTTATATTTCTATTTTACCTCCTCAATTTAGCATTATGGACAGGGAAAGATATAATCTAAGCTCTGCACAAAAATATTTTGCCTTCAAATTCATACCGTGATTGTAGCATGCATGGACTAGACTCATATGACTGGGATTTCCATGAAAAATATTGTGGGCGGAAAATGGGTGATCACTGTACATATCTCTTCTGTTTCCTATTTATATTTCTATTTTACCTCCTCAATTTAGCATTATGGACAGGGAAAGACCTAATCTAAAATCTGCACAAAAATATTTTGCCTTCAAATTCATACCGTGATCATAGCATGCATGGACTCGACTCATATGACTGGGATTTCCATGAAAAAGATTGTGGGCGGTAAATGGGTGATCACTGTTCATTTCTCTTCTGTTTTCTATTTATATTTATATTTTATCTCCTCAATTTAGCATTATGGACAGGGAACGACCTAATCTAAAATCTGCACAAAAATATTTTGCCTTCAAATTCATACCGTGATCGTAGCATGCATGGACTCGACTCATATGACTGGGATTTCTATGAAAAAGTTTGTGGGCCGAAAATGGGTGGTCACTGTACATTTCTCTTCTGTTTCCTATTTATATTTATATTTTACCTCCTCAATTTAGCATTATGGTCAGGGAAAGACCTAATCTAAGATCTGCACAAAAATATTTTGCTTTCAAATTCATACCGTGATCGTAGCATGCATGGACTCGACTCATATGACTGGAATTTCCATGAAAAAGATTGTGGGCCGAAAATGGGTGATCACTGTACATTTCTCTACTGTTTCCGATTTATATTTATATTTTACCTCCTCAATTTAGCATTATGGCCAGGGAAAGACCTAATCTAAGCTCTGCACAAAAATATTTAGCCTTCAAATTCATACCGTGATCGTAGCATGCATGGACTCGACTCATATGACTGGGATTTCCATGAAAAAGATTGTGGGCCGAAAATGGGTGATCACTGTACATTTCTCTTCTGTTTCCTATTTATATTTATATTTTACCTCCTCAATTTAGCATTATGGACAGGGAAAGACCTAATCTAAAATCTGCACAAAAATATTTTGGCTTATATTTCATACCGTGATGGTAGCATGCATGGACTCGACTCATATGACTGGGATTTGAATGAAAAAGATTGTGGGCTGAAAATGGGTGATCACTGTACATTTCTCTTCTGTTTTCTATTTATATTTATATTTTATCTCCTCAATTTAGCATTATGGACAGGGAACGACCTAATCTAAAATCTGCACAAAAATATTTTGCCTTCAAATTCATACCGTGATCGTAGCATGCATGGACTCGACTCATATGACTGGGATTTCTATGAAAAAGTTTGTGGGCCGAAAATGGGTGGTCACTGTACATTTCTCTTCTGTTTCCTATTTATATTTATATTTTACCTCCTCAATTTAGCATTATGGTCAGGGAAAGACCTAATCTAAGATCTGCACAAAAATATTTTGCTTTCAAATTCATACCGTGATCGTAGCATGCATGGACTCGACTCATATGACTGGAATTTCCATGAAAAAGATTGTGGGCCGAAAATGGGTGATCACTGTACATTTCTCTACTGTTTCCGATTTATATTTATATTTTACCTCCTCAATTTAGCATTATGGCCAGGGAAAGACCTAATCTAAGCTCTGCACAAAAATATTTAGCCTTCAAATTCATACCGTGATCGTAGCATGCATGGACTCGACTCATATGACTGGGATTTCCATGAAAAAGATTGTGGGCCGAAAATGGGTGATCACTGTACATTTCTCTTCTGTTTCCTATTTATATTTCTATTTTAGCTCCTCAATTTAGCATTATGGACAGGGAAAGACCTAATCTAAAATCTGAACAAAAATATTATGCCTTCAAATTCATACCGTGATCGTAGCATGCATGGACTCGACTCATATGACTGGGATTTCCATAAAAAAGATTGTGCGCCGAAAATGGGTGATCACTGTACATTTCTGTTCTGTTTTCATATTTATATTTATATTTTAACTCCTCAATTTAGCATTATGGACAGGGAGAGACCGAAACTAAAATCTGCACAAAAATATTTTTCCTTCAAATTCATACCGTAATCGTAGCATGCATGGACTCGACTCATATGACTGGGATTTGAATGAAAAAGATTGTGGGCTGAAAATGGGTGATCACTGTACATTTCTCTTCTGTTTCCTATTTATATTTATATTTAACTTCCTCAATTTAGCATTATGGCCAGGGAAAGACCTAATCTAATTTCTACACAAAAATATTTTGCCTTCAAATTCATACCGTGATCGTAGCATGCATGGACTCGACTCATATTACTGGGATTTCCATGAAAAAGATTGTGGGCGGAAAATGCGTGATCACTGTACATTTCTCTTCTGTTTCCTATTTATATTTATATTTTACCTCCTCAATTTAGCATTATGGACAGGGAAAGACCTAATCTAAAATCTGCACAAAAATATTTTGGCTTATATTTCATACCGTGATGGTAGCATGCATGGACTCGACTCATATGACTGGGATTTGAATGAAAAAGATTGTGGGCTGAAAATGGGTGATCACTGTACATTTCTCTTCTGTTTCCTATTTATATTTATATTTAACTTCCTCAATTTAGCATTATGGCCAGGGAAAGACCTAATCTAATTTCTGCACAAAAATATTTTGCCTTCAAATTCATACCGTGATCGTAGCATGCATGGACTCGACTCATATTACTGGGATTTCCATGAAAAAGATTGTGGGCGGAAAATGCGTGATCACTGTACATTTCTCTTCTGTTTCCTATTTATATTTATATTTTAACTCCTCAATTTAGCATTATGGACAGGGAAAGACCGAATCTAAAATCTGCACAAAAATATTTTGCCTTCAAATTCATACCGTGATCGTAGTATGCATGGACTCGACTCATGTGACTGGGATTTCCATTAAAAAGATTGTGGGCCGAAAATGGGTGATCACTGTATATTTCTCTTCAGTTTCTTATTTATATTTCTATTTTAACTCCTCAATTTAGCATTATGGAGAGGCAAAGACATAATCTAAAATCTGCACAAAAATATTTTGCCTTCAAATTCATACCGTGATCGTAGCATGCATGGACTCGACTCATATGACTTGGATTTCAATGAAATAGATCTTGGGCAGAAAATGGGTGATCACTGTACATTTCTCTTCTGTTTCCTATTTATATTTCTATTTTAGCTCCTCAATTTAGCATTATGGACAGGGAAAGACCTAATCTAAAATCTGAACAAAAATATTATGCCTTCAAATTCATACCGTGGTCGTAGCATGCATGGACTCGACTCATATGACTGGGATTTCCATAAAAAAGATTGTGCGCCGAAAATGGGTGATCACTGTACATTTCTGTTCTGTTTTCATATTTATATTTATATTTTAACTCCTCAATTTAGCATTATGGACAGGGAAAGACCTAATCTAAAATCTGCACAAAAATATTTTGGCTTATATTTCATACCGTGATGGTAGCATGCATGGACTCGACTCATATGACTGGGATTTGAATGAAAAAGATTGTGGGCTGAAAATGGGTGATCACTGTACATTTCTCTTCTGTTTCCTATTTATATTTATATTTAACTTCCTCAATTTAGCATTATGGCCAGGGAAAGACCTAATCTAATTTCTGCACAAAAATATTTTGCCTTCAAATTCATACCGTGATCGTAGCATGCATGGACTCGACTCATATTACTGGGATTTCCATGAAAAAGATTGTGGGCGGAAAATGCGTGATCACTGTACATTTCTCTTCTGTTTCCTATTTATATTTATATTTTAACTCCTCAATTTAGCATTATGGACAGGGAAAGACCGAATCTAAAATCTGCACAAAAATATTTTGCCTTCAAATTCATACCGTGATCGTAGTATGCATGGACTCGACTCATATGACTGGGATTTCCATTAAAAAGATTGTGGGCCGAAAATGGGTGATCACTGTATATTTCTCTTCAGTTTCTTATTTATATTTCTATTTTAACTCCTCAATTTAGCATTATGGAGAGGCAAAGACATAATCTAAAATCTGCACAAAAATATTTTGCCTTCAAATTCATACCGTGATCGTAGCATGCATGGACTCGACGAATATGACTGGGATTTCCATGAAAAAGATTGTGGGCCGAAAATGGGTGATCACTGTACATTTCTCTTCTGTTTCCTATTTATATTTATATTTTACATCATCAATTTAGCATTATGGACAGGGATAGACCTATTCTAAGATCTGTACAAAAATATTTTGCCTTCAAATTCATTCCGTGATCGTAGCAGTCATGGCATCGACTCATATGACTGGGGTTTCCATGAAAAAGATTGTGGGCCGAAAATGGGTGATCACTGTACATTTCTCTTCTGTTTCCTATTTATATTTCTTTTTTACCTCCTCAATTTAGGATTATGGCCAGGGAAAGACCTAATCTAAGCACTGCATAAAAATATTTTGCCTTCAAATTCATACCGTGATCGTAGCATGCATGGACTCATCTCATATGAGTGGGATTTCCATGAAAAAGATTTTTGGCCGAAAATGGGCAATCACTGTACATTTCTCTTCTGTTTCCAGTTTATATTTCTATTTTACCTCCTCAATTTAGCATTATGGAGAGGGAAAGACCTAATCTAAGCTCTGCACAAAAATATTCCTTCAAATTCATACCGTGATCATAGCATGCATGGACTCGACTCATATGACTGGGATTTCTATGAAAAAGATTGTGGGCCGAAAATGGGTGATCACTGTACATTTCTCTTCTGTTTCCAATTTATATTTCTTTTTTACCTCCTCTATTTAGCATTATGGACAGGGAAAGACCTAATCGAAGATCTGCACAAAAATATTTTGCCTTCAAATTCATACCGTGCTCGTAGCATGCATGGACTCGACTCATATGACTGGGATTTCCATGAAAAAGATTGTGGCCACAAAATGGGTGGTCACTGTACATTTCTCTTCTGTTTCCTATTTATATTTCTATTTTACCTCCTCAATTTAGCAATATGGCCAGGGAAAGACCTAATCTAAGTTCTGCACAAAAATATTTTGCCTTCAAATTCATACCATGATCGTAGCATGCATGGACTCGACTCATATGACTGGGATTTCCATGAAAAAGATTGTAGGGCGAAAATGGGTGATCACTGTACATTTCTCTTCTGTTTGCTATTTATATTTCTATTTTACCTTCTCAATTTAGCATTATGGACAGGGAAAGACCTAATCTAAGATCTGCACAAAATTATTTTGCCTTCAAATTCCTACCGTGATCGTAGCAGTCATGGACTCATCTCATATGACTGGGATTTCCATGAAAAAGATTGTGGGGCGAAAATGGGTGATCACTGTACATTTCTCTTCTGTTTCCTATTTATATTTCTTTTTACCTCCTCAATTTAGCATTATGGACAGGGAAAGACCTGTGTAAGCTCTGTACAAAAATATTTTGCCTTCAAATTCATACCGCGAACGTAGCATGCATGGATTCGACTCATATGACTGGGATTTCCATGAAAAAGTTTGTAAGCCGAAAATGGGTGATCACTGTACATTTCTCTTCTGTTTCCTATTTATATTTCTTTTTTACCTCCTCAATTTAGCATTATGGACAGGGAAAGACCTGTGTAAGCTCTGTACAAAAATATTTTGACTTCAAATTCATACCGCGATCGTAGCATGCATGTACTCGACTCATATGACTGGGCTTTCCATGAAAAAGTTTGTAAGCCGAAAATGGGTGATCACTGTACATTTCTCTTCTGTTTCCTATTTATATTTCTTTTTTACCTCCTCAATTTAGCATTATGGACAGGGAAAAACCTTATCTAAGATCTGCACGAAAATATATTGCCTTCAAATTCATACCGTGCTCGTAGCATGCATGGACTCGACTCATATGACTGGGATTTCCATGAAAAAGATTGTGGGCCGAAAATAGGTGATCACTGTACATTTCTCTTCTGTTTCCTATTTATAATTATATTTTACCTCCTCAATTTAGCATTATGGAGAGGGAAAGACATAATCTAAGCTCTGCACAAAAATATTTTGCCTTCAAATTCATACCGTGAACGTAGCATGCATGGACTCGACTCATATGACTGGGATTTCCATGAAAAAGATTGTGGGCCGAAAATGGGTGATCACTGTACATTTCTCTTCTGTTTCCTATTTATATTTCTATTTTACCTCCTCAATTTAGCATAATGGACCGGGAAAGACCTAATCTAAGATCTGCACAAAAATATTTGCCTTCACATTCATACCGTGATCGTGGCATGCATGGACTCGACTCATATGACTGGGATTTCCATGAAAAAGATTGTGGGCCGAAAATGGGTGATCACTGTACATTTCTCTTCTGTTTCCTATTTATATTTCTATTTTACCTCCTCAATTTAGCATTATGGAGAGGGAAAGACATAATCTAAGCTCTGCACAAAAATATTTTGCCTTCAAATTCATACCGTGATCGTAGCATGCATGGACTCGACACATATGACTGGGATTTCCATGAAAAAGATTTTGGGCCGAAAATGGGTGATCACTGTACATTTCTCTTCACTTTCCTATTTATATTTCTCTTTTACCTCCTCAATTTAGCATTATGGACAGGGAAAGACCTAATCTAAAATCTGCATAAAAATATTTTGCCTTCAAATTCATACTGTGATCGTAGCATGCATGGACTTGACTCATATGACTGGGATTTCCATGAAAAAGATTGTAGGGCGAAAATGGGTGATCACTGTACATTTCTCTTCTGTTTCCTATTTATATTTCTATTTTACCTCCTCATTTTAGCATTATGGACAGTGAAAGATAATATCTAAATTCTGCACAAAAATATTTTGCCTTCAAATTCATACCGTGATCGTAGCATGTATGGACTGGACTCATATGACTAGGATTTCTATGAAAAAGATTGTGTGCAGAAAATGGGTGATCACTGTACATTTCTTATCTGTTTTCTATTTATATTTCTAATTTAATTCCTTCATTTAGCATTATGGACAGGGAAAGACCTAAACTAAGATCTGCAAAAATATATTTTGCCTTCAAATTCATACCGTGATCGAAGCATGCATGGATTCGTTCATATGACTGGGATTTCCATGAAAAAGATTGTGGGCACAAAATGGGTGATCACTGTACATTTCTCTTCTGTTTCCCATTACTATTTCTATTTTACTTCCTCAATTTAGCATTATGGGCAGTGAAAGACCTAATCTAACATCTGCAAAAAATTATTTTGCCTTCAAATTCATACCGTGATCGTAGCATGCATGGATTCGACTCATATGACTGGGATTTCCATGAAAAAGATTGTGGGCACAAAATGGGTGATCACTGTACATTTCTCTTCTGTTTCCCATTACTATTTCTATTTTACTTCCTCAATTTAGCATTATGGAGAGGGAAAGACATAATCTAAGCTCTGCACAAAAATATTTTGCCTTCAAATTCATACCGTGATCGTAGCATGCATGGACTCGACACATATGACTGGGATTTCCATGAAAAAGATTTTGGGCCGAAAATGGGTGATCACTGTACATTTCTCTTCACTTTCCTATTTATATTTCTCTTTTACCTCCTCAATTTAGCATTATGGACAGGGAAAGACCTAATCTAAAATCTGCATAAAAATATTTTGCCTTCAAATTCATACTGTGATCGTAGCATGCATGGACTTGACTCATATGACTGGGATTTCCATGAAAAAGATTGTAGGGCGAAAATGGGTGATCACTGTACATTTCTCTTCTGTTTCCTATTTATATTTCTATTTTACCTCCTCATTTTAGCATTATGGACAGTGAAAGATAATATCTAAATTCTGCACAAAAATATTTTGCCTTCAAATTCATACCGTGATCGTAGCATGTATGGACTGGACTCATATGACTAGGATTTCTATGAAAAAGATTGTGTGCAGAAAATGGGTGATCACTGTACATTTCTTATCTGTTTTCTATTTATATTTCTAATTTAATTCCTTCATTTAGCATTATGGACAGGGAAAGACCTAAACTAAGATCTGCAAAAATATATTTTGCCTTCAAATTCATACCGTGATCGAAGCATGCATGGATTCGTTCATATGACTGGGATTTCCATGAAAAAGATTGTGGGCACAAAATGGGTGATCACTGTACATTTCTCTTCTGTTTCCCATTACTATTTCTATTTTACTTCCTCAATTTAGCATTATGGGCAGTGAAAGACCTAATCTAACATCTGCAAAAAATTATTTTGCCTTCAAATTCATACCGTGATCGTAGCATGCATGGATTCGACTCATATGACTGGGATTTCCATGAAAAAGATTGTGGGCACAAAATGGGTGATCACTGTACATTTCTCTTCTGTTTCCCATTACTATTTCTATTTTACTTCCTCAGTTTAGCATTATGGGCAGGGAAAGACCTAATCTAAGATCTGCAAAAAATTATTTTGCCTTCAAATTCATACCGTGATCGTAGCATGCATGGACTCGACTCATATGACTGGGATTTCCATGAAAAAGATTGTGGGCACAAAATGGGTGATCACTGTACATTTCTCTTCTGTTTCCCATTACTATTTCTATTTTACTTCCTAAATTTAGCATTATGGGCAGTGAAAGACCTAATCTAAGATCTGCAAAAAAATATTTTGCCTTCAAATTCATACCGTGATCGTAGCATGCATGGACTCGACTCATATGACTGGGATTTCCATGAAAAAGATTGTGGGCACAAAATGGGAGATCACTGTACATTTCTCTTCTGTTTCCCATTACTATTTCTATTTTACTTCCTCAATTTAGCATTATGGGCAGTGAAAGACCTAATCTAAGATCTGCAAAAAAATATTTTGCCTTCAAATTCATACCGTGATCGTAGCATGCTTGGATTCGACTCATATGACTGGGATTTCCATGAAAAAGATTGTCGGCACAAAATGGGTGATCACTGTACATTTCTCTTCTGTTTCCTATTTATATTTCTATTTTACTTCCTTCATTTAGCATTATGGACAGGGAAAGACCTAATCTAAGATCTGCAAAAAAATATTTTGCCTTCAAATTCATAGCGTGATCGTAGCATGTATGGACTGGACTCATATGACTGGGATTTCCATGAAAAAGATTGTGGGCAGAATATGGGCGATCACTGTACATTTCTCTTCTGTTTCCTATTTATATTTGTATTTTACTTCCTTCATTTAGCATTATGGACAGGGAAAGACCTAATCTAAGCTCTGCAAAAAAATATTTTGCTTTCAAATTCATACCGTGATCGTAGCATGTATGGACTGGACACATATGACTAGGATTTCTATGAAAAAGATTGTGTGCAGAAAATGGGTGATAACTGTACATTTCTTATCTGTTTTCTATTTATATTTCTAATTTAATTCCTTTATTTAGCATTATGGACAGGGAAAGACCTAAACTAAGATCTGCAAAAATATATTTTGCCTTCAAATTCATACCGTGATCGAAGCATGCATGGATTCGTTCATATGACTGGGATTTCCATGAAAAAGATTGTGGGCACAAAATGGGTGATCACTGTACATTTCTCTTCTGTTTCCCATTACTATTTCTATTTTACTTCCTCAATTTAGCATTATGGACTGGGAAAGTCCTAATCTAAAATCTGCAAAAAAAAAATTTGCCTTCAAATTCATACCGTGATCGTAGCATGCATGGACTCGACTCATATGACTGGGATTTCCATGAAAAAGATTGTGGGCACAAAATGGGTGTTCACTGTACATTTCTCTTCTGTTTCCCATTAATATTTCTATTTTACTTCCTCAATTTAGCTTTATGGACAGGGAAAGACATAATCTAAGATCTGCAATAAAATATTTTCCCTTCAAATTCATACCGTGATCGTAGCATGCATGGACTCGACTTATATGACTGGGAATTCACTGAAAAAGATTGTGGGCACAAAATGGGTGATCACTGTATATTTCTCTTCTGTTTCCCATTACTATTTCTATTTTACTTCCTCAATTTAGCTTTATGGACTGGGAAAGACCTAATCTAAGATCTGCAAAAAAATATTTTGCCTTCAAATTCATACCGTGATCGTAGCATGCATGTACTTGACTCATATTACTGGGATTTCCATGAAAAAGATTGTGGGCACAAAATGGGTGTTCACTGTACATTTCTCTTCTGTTTCCCATTACTATTTCTATTTTACTTCCTCAATTTAGCTTTATGGACAGGGAAAGACATAATCTAAGTTCTGCAATAAAATATTTTGCCTTCAAATTCATACCGTGATCGTAGCATGCATGGACTCGACTTATATGACTGGGATTTCCATGAAAAAGATTGTGGGCACAAAGTGGATGTTCACTGTACATTTCTCTTCTGTTTCCCATTACTATTTCTATTTTACTTCCTCAATTTAGCATTATGGGCAGTGAAAGACCTAATCTAAGATCTGCAAAAAAATATTTTGCCTTCAAATTCATACCGTGATCGTAGCATGCATGGATTCGACTGATATGACTGGGATTTCCATGAAAAAGATTGTGGGCACAAAATGGGTGATCACTGTACATTTCTCTTCTGTTTCCCATTACTATTTCTATTTTACTTCCTCAGTTTAGCATTATGGGCAGTGAAAGACCTAATCTAAGATCTGCAAAAAATTATTTTGCCTTCAAATTCATACCGTGATCGTAGCATGCATGGACTCGACTCATATGACTGGGATTTCCATGAAAAAGATTGTGGGCACAAAATGGGTGATCACTGTACATTTCTCTTCTGTTTCCCATTAATATTTCTATTTTACTTCCTAAATTTAGCATTATGGACAGGGAAAGACCTAATCTAAGTTCTGCAAATAAATATTTTGCCTTCAAATTCATACCTTGATCGTAGCATGCAGTGACTCGACTCATATGACTGGGATTTCCATGAAAAAGATTGTGGGCACAAAATGCGAGATCACTGTACATTTCTCTTCTGTTTCCCATTACTATTTCTATTTTACTTCCTCAATTTAGCATTATGGATAGGGAAAGACCTAATCTAAGATCTATAAAAAAATATTTTGCCTTCAAATTCATACCGTGATCGTAGCATGCATGGACTCGACTCATATGACTGGGATTTCCATGAAAAAGATTGTGGGCACAAAATGGGTGTTCACTGTACATTTCTCTTCTGTTTCCCATTACTATTTCTATTTTACTTCCTCAATTTAGCTTTATGGATAGGGAAAGACCTAATCTAAGATCTGCAAGAAAATATTTTGACTTCAAATTCATACCATGATCGTAGCATGCATGGACTCGACTCATATGACTGGGATTTCCATGAAAAAGATTGTGGGCACAAAATGGGTGATCACTGTACATTTCTCTTCTGTTTCCCATTACTATTTCTATTTTACTTCCTCAATTTAGCATTATGGACAGGGAAAGACCTAATCTAAGTTCTGCAAGAAAATATTTTGACTTCAAATTCATACCATGATCGTAGCATGCATGGTCTCGACTCATCTGACTGGGATTTCCATGAAAAAGATTGTGGGCACAAAATGGGTGATCACTGTACATTTCTCTTCTGTTTCCCATTACTATTTCTATTTTACTTCCTCAGTTTAGCATTATGGGCAGTGAAAGACCTAATCTAAGATCTGCAAAAAATTATTTTGCCTTCAAATTCATACCGTGATCGTAGCATGCATGGACTCGACTCATATGACTGGGATTTCCATGAAAAAGATTGTGGGCACAAAATGGGTGATCACTGTACATTTCTCTTCTGTTTCCCATTACTATTTCAATTTTACTTCCTAAATTTAGCATTATGGGCAGTGAAAGACCTAATCTAAGATCTGGAAAAAAATATTTTGCCTTCAAATTCATACCGTGATCGTAGCATGCATGGACTGGACACATATGACTAGGATTTCTATGAAAAAGATTGTGTGCAGAAAATGGGTGATAACTGTACATTTCTTATCTGTTTTCTATTTATATTTCTAATTTAATTCCTTTATTTAGCATTATGGACAGGGAAAGACCTAAACTAAGATCTGCAAAAATATATTTTGCCTTCAAATTCATACCGTGATCGAAGCATGCATGGATTCGTTCATATGACTGGGATTTCCATGAAAAAGATTGTGGGCACAAAATGGGTGATCACTGTACATTTCTCTTCTGTTTCCCATTAATATTTCTATTTTACTTCCTAAATTTAGCATTATGGACAGGGAAAGACCTAATCTAAGTTCTGCAAATAAATATTTTGCCTTCAAATTCATACCTTGATCGTAGCATGCAGTGACTCGACTCGTATGACTGGGATTTCCATGAAAAAGATTGTGGGCACAAAATGCGAGATCACTGTACATTTCTCTTCTGTTTCCCATTACTATTTCTATTTTACTTCCTCAATTTAGCATTATGGACAGGGAAAGACCTAATCTAAGATCTATAAAAAAATATTTTGCCTTCAAATTCATACCGTGATCGTAGCATGCATGGACTCGACTCATATGACTGGGATTTCCATGAAAAAGATTGTGGGCACAAAATGGGTGTTCACTGTACATTTCTCTTCTGTTTCCCATTACTATTTCTATTTTACTTCCTCAATTTAGCTTTATGGATAGGGAAAGACCTAATCTAAGATCTGCAAGAAAATATTTTGACTTCAAATTCATACCATGATCGTAGCATGCATGGACTCGACTCATATGACTGGGATTTCCATGAAAAAGATTGTGGGCACAAAATGGGTGATCACTGTACATTTCTCTTCTGTTTCCCATTACTATTTCTATTTTACTTCCTCAATTTAGCATTATGGACAGGGAAAGACCTAATCTAAGTTCTGCAAGAAAATATTTTGACTTCAAATTCATACCATGATCGTAGCATGCATGGTCTCGACTCATCTGACTGGGATTTCCATGAAAAAGATTGTGGGCACAAAATGGGTGATCACTGTAAATTTCTCTTCTGTTTCCCATTACTATTTCTATTTTACTTCCTCAATTTAGCATTATGGATAGGGAAAGACCTAATCTAAGATCTGCAAGAAAATATTTTGACTTCAAATTCATACCATGATCGTAGCATGCATGGACTCGATTCATATGACTGGGATTTCCATGAAAAAGATTGTGGGCACAAAATGGGTGATCACTGTACATTTCTCTTCTGTTTCCCATTACTATTTCTATTTTACTTCCTCAATTTAGCATTATGGATAGGGAAAGACCTAATCTAAGATCTGCAAGAAAATATTTTGACTTCAAATTCATACCATGATCGTAGCATGCATGGACTCGATTCATATGACTGGGATTTCCATGAAAAAGATTGTGGGCACTAAATGGGTGATCACTGTACATTTCTCTTCTGTTTCCCATTACTATTTCTATTTTACTTCCTTAATTTAGCATTATGGATAGGGAAAGACCTAATCTAAGATCTGCAAGAAAATATTTTGACTTCAAATTCATACCATGATCGTAGCATGCATGGACTCGATTCATATGACTGGGATTTCCATGAAAAAGATTGTGGGCACAAAATGGGTGATCACTGTACATTTCTCTTCTGTTTCCCATTACTATTTCTATTTTACTTCCTCAATTTAGCATTATGGAGAGGGAAAGACCTAATGTATGTTCTGCAATAAATATTTTGCCTTCAAATTCATACCGTGATCGTAGCATGCATGGACTTGACTCATATGACTGGGATTTCCATGAAAAAGATTGTGGGCACAAAATGGGTGATCACTGTATATTTCTCTTCCATTTCCCATTGCTTTTTCTATTTTACTTCCTCAATTTAGCATTATGGACAGTTGAAAGACCTAATCTAAGATCTGCAAAAGAATATTTTGCCTTCAAATTCATACCGTGATCGTAGCATGCATGGATTCGTTCATATGAATGGGATTTCCATGAAAATGATTGTGGGCACAAAATGGGTGATCACTGTACATTTCTCTTCTATTTCCCATGACTATTTCTATTTTACTTCCTCAATTTAGCATTATGGACTGGGAAAGACCAAATCTAAGATCTGCAAAAAAATATTTTGCCGTCAAATTCATACCGTGATCGTAGCATGCGTGGACTCGACTCATATGACTGGGATTTCCATGAAAAAGTTTGTGGGCACAAAATGGGCGATCACTGTACATTTTTCTTCTGTTTCCCATTATTATTTCTATTTTACTGCCTCAATTTAGCATTATGGACAGTGAAAGACCTAATCTAAGATCTGCAAAAAAATATTTTGCCTTCAAATTCATACCGTGATCGTAGCATGCATGGATTCGTTCATATGAATGGGATTTCCATGAAAATGAATGTGGGCACAAAATGGGTGATCACTGTATATTTCTCTTCTGTTTCCTATTTATATTTATATTTTACTTCCTTCATTTAGCATTATGGATAGGGAAAGACCTAATCTAAGATCTGCAAGAAAATATTTTGCCTTCAAATTCATACCGTGATCGTAGCATGAATGGACTCGACTTATATGACTGGGATTTCCATGAAAAAGATTGTGGGCACAAAATGTGTGATCACTGTATATTTCTCGTCTGTTTACCATTACTATTTCTGTTTTACCTCCTCAATTTAGCATTATGGAGAGGGAAAGACCTAATGTATGTTCTGCTAATAAATATTTTGCCTTCAAATTCATACCGTGATCGTAGCATGCATGGATTCGACTCATATGACTGGGATTCTCATGAAAAATATTGTGGGCACAAAATGGGTGATCACTGTACATTTCTCTTCTGTTTCCCATTACTATTTCTATTTTACTTCCTCAATTTAGCATTATGGACAGGGAAAGACCTAATCTAAGATCTGCAAAAAAATATTTTGCCTTCAAATTCATACCGTGATCGTAGCATGCATGGACTCGACTCATATGACTGGGATTTCCATAAAAAAGATTGTGAGCCGAAAATGGGTGATCACTGTACATTTCTCTTTTTTTTCCTATTTATATTTCTATTTTACCTCCTCAATTTAGCATTATGGACAGGGAAAGACCTAATCTAATATCTGAACAAAAATATTTTGCCTTCAAATTCATACCGTGATCGTAGCATGCATGGACTCGACTCATATGACAGGGATTTCCATGAAAAAGATTGTGGGTGGAAAATGGGTGATCACTGTACATTTCTGTTCTGTTTCCTATTTATATTTATATTTTACCTCCTCAATTTAGCATTATGGACAGGGAAAGACCTAATCTAAAATCTGCACAAAAATATTTTGCCTTCAAATTCATACCGTGATCGTAGCATGCAGGGACTCGACTCATATGACTGGGATTTCCATGAAAAAAATTGTGGATCGAAAATAGGTGATCACTGTACATTTCTCTTCTGTTTCCTATTTATATTTCTATTTTACCTCCTCAATTTAGCATTATGGACAGGGAAAGACTTAATCTAAAATCTGCACAAAAATATTTTGCCTTCAAATTCATACCGTGATTGTAGCATGCATTGACTCGACTCATATGACTGGGATTTCCATGAAAAAGATTGTGGGCCGAAAATGGGTGATCACTGTACATTTCTCTTCTGTTTCCTATTTATATTTATATTTCATTTCGTTAATTTAGCATTATAGACCAGGAAAGACCTAATCTAAGATCTGCAAAAAAATATTTTGCCTTCAAATTCATTCCGTGATCGTAGCATGCATGGACTCAACTCAAATGACTGGGATTTCCATGAAAAAGATTGTGGGCACAAAATGGGTGATCACTGTACATTTCTTTCTGTTTCCTATTTATATTTATATTTTACCTCCTCAATTTAGCATTATGGACAGGGAAAGACCTAATCTAAGCTCTGTAAAAAATATTTTGCCTTCAAATTCATACCGTGATCGTAGCATGCATGGACTCGACTCATATGACTGGGATTTCCATGAAAAAGTTTGTGGGCAGAAAATGGGTGAACACTGTACATTTCTCTTCTGTTTCCTATTTATATTTCTATTTTACTTCCTTCATTTAGCATTATTGACAGGGAAAGACCTAATCTAAGATCTGCAAAAAAATATTTTTCCTTCAAATTCATACCGTGATCGTAGCATTTATGGACTCAAATCATATGACTGGGATTTCCATGAAAAACATTGTAGACAGAAAATGGGTGATCACTGTACATTTCTCTTCTGTTTCCTATTTATATTTATATTTTACTTCCTCAATTTAGCATTATGGACAGGGAAAGACCTAATCTAAGATCTGGAAAAAAATATTTTGCCTTAGAATTCATTCCGTGATCGTAGCATGCATGGACTCGACTCATATGACTGGGATTTCCATGAAAAAGATTGTGGGCACAAAATGGGTGATCACTGTACATTTCTTTTCTGTTTCCTATTTATATTTATATTTTACCTCCTCAATTTAGCATTATGGACAGGGAAAGACCTAATCTAAGCTCTGTAAAAAATATTTTGCCTTCAAATTCATACCGTGATCGTAGCATGCATGGACTCGACTCATATGACTGGGATTTCCATGGAAAAGTTTGTGGGCAGAAAATGGGTGAACACTGTACATTTCTCTTCTGTTTCCTATTTATATTTCTATTTTACTTCCTCAATTTAGCATTGTGGACAGGGAAAGACCTAATCTAAGCTCTGCAAAAATATATTTTGCCTTCAAATTCATTCCGTGATCGTAGCATGCATGGACTCGACTCATATGACTGGGATTTCCATGAAAAAGATATTGGGCAGAAAATGGGTGATCACTGTACATTTCTCTTCTGTTTTCTATTCATATTTCTATTTTACCTCCTTAATTTAGCATTATGGACAGGGAAAGATCTAATCTAAGATCTGCAAAAAAATATTTTGCCTTCAAATTCATACCGTGATCGTAGCATGCATGGACTCGACTCATATGACTGGGATTTCCATGAAAAAGATTGTGGGCGGAAAATGGGTGATCACTCTACATATCTCTTCTGTTTCCTATTTATATTTATATTTTACTTCCTTCATTTAGCATTATTGAGAGGGAAAGACCTAATCTAAGATCTGCAAAAAAATATTTTTCCTTCAAATTCATACCGTGATCGTAGCATTTATGGACTCAAATCATATGACTGGGATTTCCATGAAAAACATTGTCAGCAGAAAATGGGTGATCACTGTACATTTCTCTTCTGTTTCCTATTTATATTTCTATTTTACTTCCTTCATTTAGCATTATGGACAGGGAAATACCTAATCTAAGATCTGCAAAAAAATATTTTGCCTTCAAATTCATACCGTGATCGTAACATGCATGGACTAGACTCATATGACTGGGATTTCCATGAAAAAGATTGTGGGCCGAAAATGGGTGATCACTGTACATTTCTCTTCTTTTTACTATTTATCTTTCTATTTTACCTCCTCAATTTAGCATTATGGACAGGGAAAGACCTAATCTAAGCTCTGCAAAAACAAATTTTGTCTTCAAATTCATGCCATAATCGTAGCATGTATGGACTCGACTCGTATGACTGGGATTTCCATGAAAAAGATTGTGTGCAGAAAATGGGTGATCACTGTAAATTTCTCTTCTGTTTCCTATGTATATTTCTATTTTACCTCCTCAATTTAGCATTATGGACAGGGAAAGACCTAATCTAAGATCTGCACAAAAATATTTTGCCTTCAAATTCATACTGTGATTGTAGCATGCATGGACTCGACTCATATTACTGGGATTTCCATGAAACAGATTGTGGGCCGAAAATGGGTGGTCACTGTACATTTCTCTTCTGTTTCCTATTTATATTTCTATTTTACCTCCTCAATATAGCATTATGGACAAAGAAAGGCCTAATCTAAGCTCTGCACATAAATATTTTGCTTTCAAATTCATACCGTGATCGTAGCATGCATGGATTCGACTCATATGTCTGGGATTTCCATGAAAAAAATTGTGGGCTTAAAATGGGTGATCACTGTACATTTCTCTTCTGTTTCCTATTTATCTTTATATTTTACCTCATCAATATAGCATTATGGACAAAGAAAGACCTAATCTAATCTCTGCACAAAAATATTTTGCATTCAAATTCATACCGTGATCGTAGCATGCATGGATTCGACGCATATGTCTGGGATTTCCATGAAAAAAATTGTGGGCTTAAAATGGGTGATCACTGTACATTTCTCTTCTGTTTCCTATTTATATTTATATTTTACATCTTAAATTTAGCATTATGGACAGGGAAAAACCAAATCTAAGATCTGCAAAAAAATATTTTGCCTTCAAATTCATACCATGATCGTAGCATGCATGGACACGACTCATATGAGTGGGATTTCCATGAAAAAGATTGTCGGCAGAAAATGGATGATCACTGTACATTTCTCTTCTGTTTCCTATTTATATTTATATTTTACCTCCTCAATTTAGCATTATGGACAGGGAAAGACCTAATCTAAAATCTGCACAAAAATATTTTGCTTTCAAATTCATACCGTGATCGTAGCATGCATGGACTCGACTCATATGACTGGTATTTCCATGAAAAAGATTGTGGGCCGAAAATGGGTGATCACTGTACATTTCTCTTCTGTTTCCTATTTATATTTATATTTTACCTCCTCAATTTAGCATTATGGACAGGGAAATACATCTAAGCTCTGCACACAAATATTTTGCATTCAAATTCATACCGTGATCGTAGCATGCATGGACTCGACTCATATGACTGGTATTTCCATGAAAAAGATTGTGGGCCGAAAATGGGTGATCACTGTACATTTCTCTTCTGTTTCCTATTTATATTTATATTTTACCTCCTCAATTTAGCATTATGTACAGGGAAAGATATAATCTAAAATCTGCACCAAAATATTTAGCCTTAAAATTCATACCGTGATCGTAGCATGCATGGTCGCGACTCATATGACTGGGATTCCCATGAAAAACATTTTGTCCCGAAAATGGGCGATCACTGTACATTTCTCTTCTGTTTCCTATTTATATTTCTATTTTACCTCCTCAATTTAGCATTATCGCCAGTGAAAGACCTAATCTAAGCTCTGCACAAAAATATTTTGCCTTCATATTCATACCGTGATCGTAGCATGTATGGACACGACTGATATGACAGGGATTTCCATGAAAAAGATTGTGGGAAGAAAATGGGTGATCACTGTACATTTCTCTTCTGTTTCCTATTTATATTACTATTTTACTTCTTTCATTTAGCATTAAGGACAGGGAAAGACTTAATCTAAGCTCTGCAAAAAAATATTTTGCCTTCAAATTCATACCGTGATCGTAGCATGTATGGACTCGACTCATATGACTGGGATTTCCATGAAAAAGATTGTGGGCAGAAAATGGGTGATCACTGTACATTTCTCTTCTGTTTCCTATTTATATTTATATTTTACTTCCTCAATTTAGCATTGTGGACAGGGAAAGACCTAATCTAAGCTCTGCAAAAATATATTTTGCCTTCAAATTCATTCCGTGATCGTAGCATGCATGGACTCGACTCATATGACTGGGATTTCCATGAAAAAGATTGTGGGAAGAAAATGGGTGATCACTGTACATTTCTCTTCTGTTTCCTATTTATATTTCTATTTTACTTCCTTCATTTAGCATTATGGACAGGGAAAGTCTTAATCTAAGCTCTGCAAAAAAATATTTTGCCTTCAAATTCATACCGTGATCGTAGCATGTACGGACTCGACTCATATGACTGGGATATCCATGAAAAAGATTGTGGGCAGAAAATGGGATATCACTGTACATTTCTCTTCTGTTTCCTATTTATATTTATATTTTACTTCCTTCATTTAGAATTATGGACAGGGAAAGACCTAATCTAATCTCTGCAAAAAAATATTTTGCCTTCAAATTCATACCGTGATCGTAGCATGTATGGACTCGATTCATATGACTGGGATTTCCATGAAAAAGATTGTGGGCCGAGAAATTGTTGAGCACTGTACATTTCTCTTCTGATTCCTATTTATATCTATATTTTACCTCCTCAATTTAGCATTATGGACAGGGAAAGACCAAATCTAAGACCTGCAAAAAAATATTTTTCCTTCAAATTCATACAGTGTTTAAAGCATGCATGGACTCGACTCATATGACTGGGATTTCCATGAAAAAGATTACAGACAGAAAATGTGTGATCGCTGTGCATTTCTCTTCTGTTTCCTATTTACATTTCTATTTTGCTTCCTTCATTAAGCATTATGGACAGGGAAATCCCTAATCTAAGCTCTGCAAAAAAATATTTGGCCTTCAAATTCATACCGTGATCGTAGCATGGATGGACACGACTCATATGACTGGGATTTCCATGAAAAAGTTTGTTGGCAGAAAATAGGTGATCACTGTACATTTCTCTTCTGTTTCCTATTTATATTTATATTTTACGTCCACAGTTTAACATTAAGGACAGTGAAAGACGTAATCTAAGATCTGCAAAAAAATATTTTGCCTTCAAATTCATACCGTGATCGTAGCATGCATGGACACGACACATATGACTGGGATTTCCATGAAAAAGATTGTGGGCAGAAAATGGGTGATCACTGTACATTTCTCTTCTGTTTCCTTTTTATATTTCTATTTTACTTCCTTCATTTAGCATTATGGACAGGGAAAGACCTAATCAAAGATCTGCTCAAAAATATTTTGCCTTCAAATTCATACTGTGATCGTAGCAAGCATGGACTTGACTCATATGACAGGGATTTCCATGAAAAAGATTGTGGGCCGAAAATGGGTGATCACTGTACATTTCTCTACTTTTTCCTATTTATATTTATATTTTACCTCCTCAATTTAGCATTATGGACAGGGAAAGACCTAAACTAAATTCTGCACAAAAATATTTTGCCGTCAAATTCATACCGTGAGTGTAGCATGCATGGACTCGACTCATATGACTGGGATTTCCATGAAAAAGATTGTGGGCAGAAAATGGGTGATCACTGTACATTTCTCTTCTGTTTCCTATTTATATTTCTATTTTACCTCCTCAATTTAGCATTATGGACAGGGAAAGACCTAATCTAAGATCTGCAAAAGAATATTTTGCCTTCAAATTCATACCGTGATCGTAGCATGCATGGAATCGACTCTTATGACTGGGATTTCCATGAAAAAGATTGTGGGCAGAAAATGGGTGATCACTGTACATTTCTCTTCTGTTTCCTATTTATATTTCTATTTTACCTCCTCAATTTAGCATTATGGACAGGGAAAGACCTAATCTAAGATCTGCACAAAAATATTTTCCCTTCAAATGCATACCGTGATCTTACCTTGCATGGTCTCGACTCATATGACTGGGATTTCCATGAAAATGATTGTGGGCAGAAAATGGGTGATCACTGTACATTTCTATTCTGTTTCCCATTACTATTTCTATTTTACTTCCTCAATTTAGCATTGTTGACAGAGAAAGACCTAATCAAAGATCTGCTCAAAAATATTTTGCCTTCAAATTCATACTGTGATCGTAGCAAGCATGGACTCGACTCATATGACTGAAATTTCCATGAAAAAGATTGTGGGCAGAAAATGGGTGATCACTGTACATTTCTCTTCTGTTTCCTATTTATATTTCTATTTTACTTCCTCAATTTAGCATTATGGACAAGGAAAGACCTAATCTAAGATCTGCAAAAGAATATTTTGCCTTCAAATTCATACCGTGATCGTAGCATGCATGGACTCGACTCATATGACTGGGATTTCCATGAAAAATATTGTGGGCAGAAAATGGGTGATCACTGTACATTTCTCTTCTGTTTCCTATTTATATTTCTATTTTACCTCCTCAATTTAGCATTATGGACAGGGAAAGACCTAATCTAAGATCTGCACAAAAATATTTTGCCTTCAAATTCATACCGTGATCGTAGCATACATGGACTCGACTAATATGACTGGGATTTCCATGAAAAAGATTGTGGGCATAAAATGGGTGATCACTGTACATTTCTCTTCTATTTCCTATTTATATTTCTATTTAATTGCCTTAATTTAGCATTATGCACAGGGAAAGACCTAATCTAAGCTCTGCACAAAAATATTTTGTCCAAAAATTCATACCGTGATCGTAGCATGCATGGACTCGACTCATATGACTGGGATTTCAATGAAAAAGACTGTGGGCAGAAAAGGGGTGATCACTGTACATTTCTCTTCTGTTTCCTATTTATATTTCTATTTTACCTCCTCAACTTAAGATTATGGCCAGGGAAAGACCTAATCTAAGCTCTGCACAAAAATATTTTGCCTTCAAATTCATACCGTGATCGTAGCATGCATGTACTCGACTCATATGACTGGGATTACCATGAAAAAGATTGTGGGCCGAAAATGGGTGATCACTGTACATTTCTCTTCTGTTTCCTATTTATATTTATATTTTACCTCCTCAATTTAGCATTATGGACAGGGAAAACCTAATCAAGATCTGCACAAAAATATTTTGCCTTCAAATTCATACCGTGATCGTAGCATGCATGGACTGGACTCACAGGACTGGGATTTCCATGAAAAAGATTGTGGGCCGAAAATGGGTGATCATTGTACATTTCTCTTCTGTTTCCTATTTATATTTCTATTTTACGTACTCAATTTAGCATTATGGACAGGGAAAGACCTAATGTAAGCTCTGTATAAAAATATTTTGCCTTCAAATTCATCCCGTAATTGTAGCATGCATGGACACGACTCATATGACTGGGATTTACATGAAAATTATTGTGGGCCGAAAATGGCTGATCTCTGTACATTTCTCTTCTGTTTCCTATTTATATTTCTATTTTACCTCCTCAATTTAGCATTATGGCCAGGGAAAGACCTAATCTAAGCTCTGCACAAAAATGTTTCGCCTTCAAATTCGTACCGTGATCGTAGCATGCATGGACTCGACTCATATGACTGGGATTTCCATGAAAAAGATTTGGGGCCGAAAATGGGTGATCACTGGACATTTCTCTTCTGTTTTCTATTTATATTACTATTTTACGTCCTCAATTTAGCATTATGGACAGGGAATGACATAATCTAAGATCTGCACAAAAATATTTTGCCTTCAAATTCATACTGTGATCGTAGCATGCATGGACTCGACTCATAAGACTGGGATTTCCATGAAAAAGATTGTGGGCCCCAAATTGGAGATCGCTGTACATTTCTCTTCTGTTTCCTATTTATATTTATATTTACCTACTTAATTTAGCATTATAGACAGGGAAAATCCTACTCTAATATATGCACAAAAATATTTTGCCTTCAAATTCATACCGTGAACGTAGAATGCATGGACTCGACTCATATGACTGGGATTTCCATGAAAAAGATTGTGGGCCAAAAATGGTTGATCACTGTACATTTCTGTTCTGTTTCGTATTCATATTTCTATTTTACCTCCTCAATTTAGCATTATGGACAGGGAAAGACCTAATCTAAAACCTGCACAAAAATATTATGCCTTCAAATTCATACCGTGATTGTAGCATGCATGGACTCGACTCATATGACTGGGATTTCCATGAAAAAGATTGTGGGCCAAAAATGGGTGATCACTGTACATTTCTGTTCTGTTTCGTATTCATATTTCTATTTTACCTCCACAATTTAGCATTATAGTCAGGGAAATACCTAATCTAAAATCTGCACAAAAATATTATGCCTTCAAATTCATACCGTGATTGTAGCATGCATGGACTCAACTCATATGACTGGGATTTCCATGAAAAAGATTGTGGGCCAAAAATGGGTGATCACTGTACATTTCTGTTCTGTTTCGTATTCATATTTCTATTTTACCTCCACAATTTAGCATTATAGTCAGGGAAATACCTAATCTAAAATCTGCACAAAAATATTTTGCCTTCAAATTCATACCGTGATCGTAGAATGCATGGACTCGACTCATATGACTGGGATTTCCATGAAAAAGATTGTAGGGGGAAAATGGTTGATCACTGTACATTTCTCTTCTGTTTCCTATTTATATTTATATTTTACCTCCTCATTTTAGCATTATGGACAGGGAAAGATATTATCTAAGTTCTGCACACAAATATTTTGCCTTCAAATTCATACCGTGATTGTAGCATGCGTGGACTCGACTCATATGACTGGGATTACCATGAAAAAGATTGTGGGCCGAAAAAAGGGGATCACTGTACATTTCACTTCTATTTCCGATTTATATTTCTATTTTACCTCCTGAATTTAGCATTATGGACAGGGAAAGACCAAATCTAAGATCTACACAAAAATATTTTGCCTTCAAATTCATACCGTGATCGTAGCATGCATGGACACGACTCATATGACTGGGATTTCCATGAAAAATATTGTGGGCCGAAAATGGGTGATCACTGTACATTTCTCTTCTGTTTCCTATTTATATTTCTATTTTATCTCCTAAATTTAGCATTATGGACAGGAAAAACCTACTTTAAGCTCTGCACGAAAATATTTTGCCTTCAAATTCATACCGTGATCGTAGCATGCATTTACTCGACTCATATGACTGGGATTTCCATGAAAAAGATTGTGGGCCGAAAATGGGTGATCACTGTACATTTCTCTTCTGTTTTCTATTTATATTTCTATTTTACCTCCTCAATTTAGCATTATGGACAGGGAAAGACTAATCCAAAATCTGCACAAAAATATTTTGCCTTCAAATTCATACCGTGATCGTAGCATGCATGGACTCGACGAATATGACTGGGATTTCCATGAAAAAGATTGTGGGCCGAAAATGGGTGATCACTGTACATTTCTCTTCTGTTTCCTATTTATATTTCTATTTTACCTCCTCAATTTAGCATTATGGCCAGGGAAAGACCTAATCTAATCTCTGCACAAAAATATTTTGCCTTCAAATTCATACCGTGATCGTAGCAGGCATGGACTCATCTCATATGACTGGGATTTCCATGAAAAAGATTGTGGGCCGAAAATAGGTGATCACTGTACATTTCTCTCCTGTTTCCTATTTATATTTCTATTTTACCTCCTCAATTTAGCATTATGGACAGGGAAAGACCTAATCAAAGATCTGCAAAAAAATATTTTGCCTTCAAATTCATACTGTGATCGTAGCATGCATGGACTCTACTCATATGACTGGGATTTCCATGAAAGAGATTGTGGTCAAAAAATGGGTGATCACTGTACATTTCTCTTCTGTTTCCTATTTATATTTCTATTTTACTTCATAAATTTAGCATTATGGACAGGGAAAGACCTAATCTAAGCTCTGCAAAAAAATATTTTGCCTTCAAATTCATACTATGATCGTAGCATGTATGGACTCGACTCATATGACTGGGATTTCCATGAAAAAGATTGTGGGCAGAAAATGGGTGATCACTGTACATTTCTCTTCTTTTTCCTATATATATTTCTATTTTGCTTCCTCAATTTAGCATTATGGACAGGGATAGACCTAATCTAAGATCTGCAAAAAAAAAAATTTTGCCTTCAAATTCATACCGTGATCGTAGCATGTATGGACTCGACTCATATGACTGGGATTTCCATGAAAAAGATTGTGGGCAGAAAACTGGTAATCACTGTACATTTCTCTTCTGTTTCCTATTTATATTTCTTTTTTATTTCCTCAATTTAGCATTATGGACAGGGAAAGACCTAATCTAAAATCTGCAAAAAAATATTTTGCCTTCAAATTCATACTGTGATCGTAGCATGAATTGACTCGACTCATATGACTGGGATTTACATGAAAAAGATTGTCGGCAGAAAATGGGTGATCACTGTACATTTCTCTTCTGTTTCCTATTACTATTTCTATTTTACTTCCTCAATTTAGCATTATGGACAGGGAAAGACGTAATCTAAAATCTGAAAAAAAATATTTTGCATTCAAATTCATACCGTGATCGTAGCATGCATGGACTCGACTCATTTGACTGGGATTTCTAAGAAAAAGATTGTTGGCAGAAAATGGGTGAACACTGTATATTTCTCTTCTGTTTCCTATTTATATTTCACTTCCTTAATTTAGCATTATGGACAGGGAAAGACCTAATCTAAGATCTGCAAAAAAATATTTTGCCTTCAAATTCATACCGTTATCGTAGCATGTATGGACTCGACTCATATGATTGGGATTTCCATGAAAAAGATTGTGGGCAGAAAATGGGTGATCACTGTACATTTCTCTTCTGTTTCCTATTTAAATTTATATTTTACCTCCTCAATTTAGCATTATGGACAGGGAAAGACCTAATCTAAGCTCTGCACAAAAATATTTTGCCTTCAAATTCATACCGTGATCGTAGCATGCGTCGACTCGACTCATATGACTGGGATTTCCATGAAAAAGATTGTGGGCCGGAAATGGGTGATCACTGTACATTTATCTTCTGTTTCCTTTTTATATTTATATTTTACTTCCTCAATTTAGCATTATGGGCAGTGAAAGACCTAATATAAGATCTGCACAAAAATATTTTGCCTTCAAATTCATACCGTGATCGTAGCATGCATGGACTCGACTCATATGACTGGGATTTCCATGAAAAAGATTGTGGGCCGAAAATGGGTGATCACTGTACATTTCTCTTCTGTTTGCTATTTATATTTTTAATTCCTCAATTTTGCATTATGGACAGGGAAAAACCTAATCTAAGATGTGCAAAAAAATATTTTGCCTTCAAATTCATACCGTGAACGTAGCATGAATTGACTCGACTCATATGACTGGGATTTCCATGAAAAAGATTGTCGGCAGAAAATGGGTGATCACTGTACATTTCTCTTCTGTTTCCTATTACTATTTCTATTTTACTTCCTCAATTTAGCATTATGGACAGGGAAAGACGTAATCTAAAATCTGAAAAAAAATATTTTGCATTCAAATTCATACCGTGATCGTAGCATGCATGGACTCGACTCATATGACTGGGATTTCTATGAAAAAGATTGTTGGCAGATAATGGGTGATCACTGTATATTTCTTTTCTGTTTCCTATTTATATTTCTATTTTACTTCCTTAATTTAGCATTATGGACAGGGAAAGACCTAATCTAAGATCTGCAAAAAAATATTTTGCCTTCAAATTCATACCGTTATCTTTGCGGACACCGTAACGGTGACAGCATTGACATGGTCGAAGCTGCTGTTTGCCGCAGGAAAGCGAACGAATAATGCTTGTAGCCATGGACAGAATGAGAGATTCCACACAATTTGATACCAATTTGCAAGAGATTCCAGCTACTGGAAAAAATTCATAATGCAATGAATTGGGGGAGGCCCCCCCCTAGTTTTGGTGCGCATAAAAATTCCAACAAATTCACTAACGCTAGGTCCCGAATCGTCGAAGGTCACTCCCTCCCCGCATAAACGACTGAAATAAACCTTTGACTGATGGAGTCAGCAGGAAATTCCACACAATCTGACATCTATATTATGAGGATCCCCTTGAGAGGAAAAAGTAGATATGCGATCTCTTCGGGCTAACCGCTTTTCAGAATCTCTAATGTGCCAACGGTGACAGCAGTGACATGGTCGAAGCTGCAGTTTACCGCATGAAAGCGAACGAAAAATGCTTGTAGCCATGCACAGAGTGAGAGATTCCACACAATTTGACACCAATTTGTAAGAGATTCCAGCTACTGGAAAAAATTGTAAAGCAATGTATTGGGGGAGCCCCCCAGGTTTGGTGCGCATGAAAATACCAACAAACTCACTAACGCTAGGTCCCGAATCGTCGAAAGTAACTCCCTCCCCACACAAGCGACTGAAATAAACCTATGACTGATGGAGTCAGCAGGAAATTCCCCACAATCTGACATCTATCTCATGAGGATCCCCTAGAGAGCGAAAAATAGAGATGCCATCTCTTCGAGGAATCCGCTTTTCGGACACCGTACAGTGCCAACGGTGACAGCAGCGACATGGTCGAAGCTGCAGTTTGCCGCATGAAAGCAAATGAAAAATGCTTTTAGCCATGCAGAGAGTGAGAGATTCCACACAATTTCATTCCAATTTGGAAGAGAATCCAGCTACTTGAAAAAATTTATAAAGCAATGATTTGAAGGATTCCCCGCCAATGTTGGTGTGCATGAATATTCTAACAAATTTACTAACGCTAAGTCACGAATCGTCGAAGGTCACTCCCTGCCCACACAATCGACTGAAATAAACCTTTGACTGATGGAGTCACCAGGAAATTCCCGACAATCTGACATCTATCTCATGAGGATCCCCTAGAGAGGTAAAAATAGAAATGCGATCTCTTCGAGCAAAACGCTTTTCGGACACCGTAAAGTGCCAACGGTGACAGCAGTAACATGGTCGAAGGTGCAGTTTGCCGCATGAAAGCGATCGAAAAATGCTTGTAGCCATGCAGAGAGTGAGAGATACCACACAATTTGATACCAATTTGGAAGAGCTTCAAGCTACTGGAAAAATTTTATAAAGCAATGAATTGGGGGATGCCCCCCCATTTTTGGTGCGCATGAAAATACCAACAAATTCACTAACGCTATGTCCCGTATCGTCGAAGGTCACTCCCTCCACACACAAGCGACTGAAATAAACATTTGACTGATTGAGTCAGCAGGAAATTCCCCACAATCTGATATCTATCTCATGAGGATCCCCAAGACAGGAAAAAGTAGAAATTCGATCTCTTCGAGCAAACCGCTTTTCGAACACCGTAAAGTGCCAATGGTGACAGCAGGGACATAGACGATGCTGCAGTTTGCAGCATGAAAGTGAACGAAAAATGCTTGTAGCCATTCACAGTGTGAGAGATTCCACACAATTTGATACCAATTTGGAAGAGATTCCATCTACTGGAAAAAATTTATAAAGCAATGAATTGGGGGCTTCACCCCCAGTTTTGGGGGCGCATGAAAATTACAACAAATTTACTAACGCTAGGTCCCGAATAGTCGAAGGTCACTCCCTCCCCACACAAGCGACTGAAATAAACCTATGTCTGATGGAGTCAGCAGGAAATTCCAGACAATCTGACATCTATCTCATGAGGATCCCCTAGAGAGAAAAAATAGAAATGTGATCTCTTCGAGGAAACCGCTTTTTGGACACCGTAAAGTGCCAACGGTGACAGCAGTGACATGTTCGAAGCTGCAGTATGCCGCATGAAAGCGAACGAAAAATGCTTGTAGCCATGCACAGAGTGAGTGATTCCACACAATTTGATACCAATTTGGAGGAGATTCCAACTACTGGAAAAAATTTATAAAGCAATGAATTGGGGGAGGCCCCATAGTTTTGGTGCGCATAAAAATTCCAACAAATTCACTAACGCTAGGTCCCGAATCGTCGAAGGTCACTCCCTCCCCACACAAGCGACTGAAATAAACATTTGACTGATGGAGTCAGCAGGAAATTTCACACAATCTGACGTCTATTTCATGAGGATCCCCTAGAGAGGAAAAAGTAGAAATACGATCACTTCGAGCAAACCGCTTTTCGGAAACCGTAAAGTGCCAACGGTGACAGCAGTGACATGTTCGAAGCTGCAGTATGCCGCATGAAAGCGAACGAAAAATGCTTGTAGCCATGCACAGAGTGAGATATTCCACAAATTTGATAACAATTTGGAAGAGGATCCAGCTACTGGAAAAAATTTATAAAGCAATGAATTGGGGGATGCCCCCCCAGTTTTGGTGCGCATGAAAATTCCAAGAAATTCACTAACGCTAGGTCCCGAATCGTCGAATCTCACTCCCTCCCCACACGAGCAACTGAAATAAACCTTTGAATGATGGAGTCAGCAGGAAATTCCCCACAATCTGACATCTATCTCCTGAGGATCCCCTGGAGAGGAAAAAACTGAAATGTGATCTCTTTGAGCAAACCGCTTTTCGGACACCGTACGGTGACAGCAGTGACATGGTCGAAGCTGCAGTTTGCCGCATGAAAGCGAACAAATAATGCTTGTAGCCATGGACAGAGTGAGAGATTCCAAACAATTTGATACCAATTTGGAAGATATTCCAGCTACTGGAAAAAATTTATAAAGCAATGAATTGGGGGAACCCCCGCCCAGTTTTGATGCGTATTGAAATACCAACAAATTCACTAACGCTAGGTCCCGAATCGTCGAAGGTCACTCCCTCCCCACTCAAGCGACTGAAATAAACCTTTGACTGATGGAGTCAACAGGAAATTCCCCACAATCTGACATCTCATGAGGATCCCCAAGAGAGGAAAAAGTAGAAATGGGATCTCTGCGAGCAAACCGCTTTTCGGACACCATAAAGTGCCAACGGTGACAGCAGTGACATGGTCGAAGCTGCAGTTTGCCGAATGAAAGCGAACGAAAAATGCTTGTAGCCATGCACAGAGTGAGAGATTCCGCAGAATTTGATACCAATTTGGAAGAGATTCCAGCTACTGGAAAAAATTTATAATGCAATATATTGGGCGTGGCCCCCCAGTTTTGGTCCGCTTCCAACAAATTCACTAACGGTAGGTCCCGAATCGTTGAAGTTCACTCTCTCCCCACGCAATCGACTTAAATAATTATTTGACTCATGGATTAAGCAAGAAATTCCTCATAATTTGATATCAATTTCATGAGGGTGCCCAAGAGTGGAGAAAGTTGAAATCTGATCTCTTCGAGAAAACCACTTTTCGGACACCGTAAATTGCCAGCGGTGACAGCTGCGGCAAGTTCGAAGCTAGACTTTGCCCTGTAAATGCTACTTAGAAATGCTTGTTGGCATGGACTGAGTCAGAGACTTCGCACAATTTAATACCAAGTTTGAAGAGATTTCATCTGCTGGAAAAAAAAGTTATAAAGCAGGGAAATGGTGAGGGATCCCCCAGTTTTGGTCCACTTCAAAATTCCGACAAATTCACTACATGAGGTCCCGTATCGTTGAACGTCACTCCCTCCCTACACAAGGGACTGAAATAATTCTTTGACTCATTGATTAAGCAGGAAATTCCTCACAATCTGATATCTATTTCATGAGGATCCCCTCGAGAGGAAAAACTTGAAATGGGATCTCCTTGAGCAAACCGCTTTTCGGACACTGTAAATTGCCCACGGTGACAGCAGCGACACACTCGAAGCTACACTTTGCACTATAAAAGCAAATGAAAAATGCTTGTAGACATCGACAGAGTGAGAGATTTCGCACAATTTAATACCAATTTTGAAGAGATTTCATCTGCTGGAAAAAAGTTATAAAGCAGGGATATGGTGAGAGATCCCCCAGTTTTTGGTCCGCATGAAAATTCCAACAAATTCAATAACACAAGGTCCCGTATCCTCGAACATCACTCCCTCCCTACAGAAGTGACTGAAATAATTCTTTGACTCCTGCATTAAGCAGGAAATTCCACACAATGTGATATCTATTTTATGAGGGTTCCTTAGATGGGAAAAATTTGTATTGCAATCTTATCGAGCAAACCGGTTTCCGAACACTGTCAGTTATCAAAGGCCACAGCATCTACATGGTCGTTGCTGTATCGTGTCTATTAAACCTATTTTAAAATCATTCTAGACAGGCCTGTGTCGAGACATTGAAGTTATTTCACTTACTGGATAAAAGTTAAGTAGTGAAAATGTGTGATCACCCAGTTACGGTCCGCATGAAAAATCCCACAATTCTACTAACCCAAGTTACCGTATCATCTAAGGCCTTCTCTCCCTACTCAATCTACTTAAATAATTCTTTCATACATGGATTAAGCAAGAAATTCCGCTCAATCTCATATCTATTTTATGAGGGCTCCATAGAGGGGCAAAGTTCAAATGCAATCTTATCGAGCAAACCGGTTTTCGGACACTGTAAACTTTGAAAGGGCACAGCAGCGACATGGTCGATGCTTTACTTTGCTCTATTAAGCCAAATTTTAAATCCTTCAAGACAGGCATGAGTCGACAAATTCTGCACAATTTAATACTTGCACTAAAAGATTGCAATTGTTTTTTTTTTATTTTCTCATGTATCAAACTACATTAGAATCAATAATAAAATCAATATGAATAAAAATTTTGGAAAATACCATTTTTGAGGTTTCTATTACTAGTAGGGGCTAAAACCTCGATCTTCGATGTCTGATTTAAGGCTTATATCTTGCAAAAAATGATTGCCATTGTTTTTTTCTTTTCTTACCCATCAAACCACATAAGAATCAATAATAAAATCCCAAAATAAAAAGTTTTGGAAAATGGTATTTTTGAGGCTTCTCTTACTACTAGGGGCTAAAACCACTATCTTCGATGTCTGATTTAAGGCATATATAAGGATTGCTATTGTTTTTTTTTCTTTTCTTACTCATCTAACTACATTAGAATCAATAATAAAATGAATATGAATAAAAAGTTTTGGAAATTGGCATTTTTGAGGCTTCTATTACTATGAGGGTTTAAAACCGCTATCTTCCATGTCTTATTTAAGGCATATATCTTGCACGAATATGATTGCAATTGTTTTTTTCTTATCTTATGCATCTAACTACATAAGAATTAATAATAAAATCAATATGAATAAAAAATTTTGATCCCCCAGTTTTGGGCCTCATGAAAATCCCAACAAATCCACTAACACAAGTCGATGTATCATCAAACGCCACATTGTCCATACTTAAGCAACTGGAAAAATTCTTTTATACATGGATTAAGCAAGAAATTAAGAAGAAATGCAGACCCATTGAGCAAACCGGTTTTCGGACATCTTAATTGTTAAAGGACACAACAGTGACATTGTCAAAGCTGCACTTTGCTCGATTCAACCAAATGAAAAATCCGTGTAGACATGGATGTATTGATAAATTTCCTACAATACTAATTTTTAAAATATTTCATTTAATGGAAAAAGTGGGTTGACAACTCTAAAACTCTGTAGAATGCAGTGTGTATTATACAATGCACTGGCTGATAGGTTGAGTAGCACTGGCATTGAATTACATTGCCTTTCATTGTATCATTCTCATCATTTTATGTTGCCAGCAGACTCATTCATACATTACATTCGAGGTAACAACAGTTTCATGATGTTTTTTTCCTTTTTTTTTTTTTTTTTGGAATAATGTTAACCCTGTGCAAGGCTCAAAAGCCACTCAGTTTATGAGGATATATGGGGAAGATAACTGTTGACTCTAGACTCAAACAGGTTAAGCTTGTTGGGATTGGGTAAGCATTCTCTTGTGAGTCAAATCAACAAAGCAACATTTCATGGCATCTACAGCTAGACTTTTACATATTTTGTATTATGAGATATCTGACAGAGTCCTTTTCCACAAGTGCGGGAGGGTGAAATCATGCAGTGTACTGTTTATTCTAATGGTATTGGCAATTAATTATCACCATTATACTATTCTCACTCCTAAAGAAGGAAACCATCCACTATCCTATCCCAAATGTGTCAGTAATATCACAGTTTTATCTAATGGGTTACTAAGGAGTTTCTTGAATTAATCCAATATCCATGTGACTAATATAAATTAAGTTCTCTCTTATTGATATAGATTTGGTTAAAAGAGAATCCATTTTTCTGATGATGCTATTTCATTTTTTTCACTATTTTATCAAGTTCTTCCCATGATAATGCTGGGAGTGGCTTCAGACTTTTGAATATATATATATATATATATATATATATATATATATATTACAAGTAGATAAAATTCAATACCCCATAGGATAAAGAGCCATTTTACCCAGAACCAGCTTGTCAACACCAAGAAGTTAGATAAAGAAATGAATCAATGTTTTTGTAAATACGAAGAAAGAGGGGGGAAATTAACAACTAGGAGTAAATGTATTTAATTAGACAAGCCCATTGTGGGTGAAATGGCTATATATCATATGGGGTATTGAATTTTATCTACAGTAATTCCTGTTTGCTTTATAATAAATATATTGAGATCTCTTCTGTGGATCAGTCTTAATATTTTATATTACGAGGATTCACATGGATTACTTACTATATATATATATATATTTAAAGTATGCTATATTTATGAGCTATAACTGCTTCAGCAAGTTGGCATAGTACTCACCATTGATGGTAACTCCTAAACCGTATTTGTCTGCAAACATTTATTGGTATTTTTTAAATAATCGTGTACATTTACACCAGAATGGAAATTTTCATTACAATTGGTTTCTGGGGCTTAATATGCAAATTTACTGAAAAATGACCCTGGATCTTTACTGACTGAGCATAAAAACACAATAATATTTGACTAATTAATTTAATGAAATTACTTATTATTCAACATTCTAGTATTATCACTTAATAAACATTAAAGAATTTAACACTGAAAAATGATGAGACCTCAAAAAACAGAAACGTGATTCTACAGAAGGATACTGAGGATACCAAGGACTGAATATGTAAGCAACAAGTAAGAATTAAGTTTTAAAGAAAATGGAAACCAGAAGGAAACTTATACTTAACATATGTTGATAGTTGAAATTTCCTTGGCACATAATGAGTAAAGAGGGCTTGGCAAATCTGATACTCGCAAGAAGGCAAGAGGGACAGAGGAAAATAATGTATAACCTATTTAGTAAGCTTGAGTAAATGGAACAAGGTTTAGGAGAAATAACAAAAAAATGAATTATTAAGAGCTATGAAGGATAGGAAGTTGTGGAAAGCCATGATTGCCTACATCATGAAGAGAGGAAGTCAGCTTTTAAGACATCCATTTTGCTATTAACTTCTTTCAAGGAATCTTTGAGTAGATTGTAACTTATAGCTTTATCATTTATTATTTCAGATCCTTGTTTCCCAGTTGGTGCTTTCATTCACATCAATGTTCCCTGAAAGAAAACAAGGTGTGCCCCACATTAACAGGACAGTAATTTATGGATCATTTTTATATTTAAAAAAATCTTTCTTTTTAAAACTTAAAGACACCAAGCAATGTAATGTCTAAAAAAAAGAAATTAATGCTTATTTCAGGAGACCTCTGTATTATTTTTCTATTTTCAAATTTCATGATTAATGATTTCCTTATTAAAATTTAAAGTATGCCCCAGAATTTCAGTTATTCTACAAGTGTGTCCTGAATTAAAAAAAAAAATGTTTGTGAAATACAAAGAGTTTAGATTGGATTAAAGCTAAAAGTAACAAGACCTCAACAGAATCCAGAGATGGAAATAGGATATGATGGGTCCTGATCTGGCATCTCATCTACTGTCAATTTCTCACAGATGTACCTTTGCTTCCCTCTGTCTTTTCTACAAGTATTTTCACAGCAACTGCTCTGATGAACTACTTTCTCTGGTTCCCAAAACTGCATGAATTCAAGCATGCTACTAGGTTGAAATGATTAAATATAGCCGTCTCTTCTACTCGAATAGCTTCTTATCTTGCACTTCCCATCTGTGGAACTCCCTTCCTCTTAGTTGCTTCCCTAATAGCTACAATCTTCAAATATGCATATGTCAATAGACATGTTCTAATGCTTTGTTTCCCGTCTTTCTCTTTCTTCTTTCCTCAAACACACCACTTTACTCTTGCTCTCATTCACTGTACCACCTACGTGCTAGTAGGACTTCCACCTTGCATGGAGTGAAATGCTAAAAAAAAAACAACAAAAAAACATACCCACCTTACAAGACACCAACATGCAGAGTCACCTGTCACTTTATTTTCTGATTGTATACACCAGCAAACATTTTCATGAAGAGGAGATGAGATGGTCGGATGAGCAAATCAAAACTGAAAATGCCATAAACAAAGGAAATTATTCAATTAATATTCTAGTATTAAAAAATCAAACTGCTGGATACATTCATCAAAATCAATAAATGGAACAGATCAATAGTTATATATGGTATCAGACTATTGATAAATGCAGGGCTAATATCATTCTTCAGTCAAACAAATTGCTAACAAAAATTGATTTCAATTGCTTCATCAATTTAGTTTTTGATTTTGGATTATTTTTATAATTATTTCAATTACATAAAATTGTGTTTAATAAAATTCTAAATGTCAAATTTACCATTTATTTTTCATCTTGTAATTTAAATATGAATGTAATGACTGCTATTTTTTCTGTGACTTTCTTTATTTACAAAGTGTATTCCTTTTCCACAACTGTTCCTAAGTGATTCTGGTAATGCTTTGCAATTGCAAAGACAAGTTTGTCAGATGAACGACTACTTATTTCTCTACATATTTAACTATCCTGCTCAATTTCCCCCCACCCCACCCCATTGGTGGCACTCACAGAAGATCAGACAGGAAGAGTCTGATGCCTTGCTGTATGATTGCTACAAATTCATGGGTATAAATTGGATGCTAAAAATAAATGGTTATTATTCAGAGAAAAATAGATATTTTTTTTTTAGTGATGTGTATATAGTCCAAAAGGATATTAATATGCATACAAAATTTGATTAACCAATGATTAGCTGAGACAGCTTCTCTGTTGACCAATCAGAGAACAGAATTATGTAACTTTATCTTATACATGAATGTCCAGGTGCTACAACGTTATCAGCAGAGAAAATAGAATTAAAAAGTCAATTTGGTTCGGTTGTTTTTTTATGAGTCAAATGGCTTGTTTAATATCAAAATCTAAATATTAAAAATTCAAATCATGAAATAAATGTATTTAAATGTATTCACTTTTGAATTATTTATAAATTAAAGAGAATGATTTTATTTCATGGTTAAATTATAATTACGTATCTGCATTTTTGAAACAAATAACCTAACAAAATCAAATAAGAAGTAAAAACTTGTTTCTCTTTTCAATAAATGAAATTAATCATACCAAATTGTTTGTTTTTTTTAAATTTTAAAAATCTTTTTTGACAATCTGTGCCATGTTTTCAATTTTGCTATATGACCCGGAGGATAAATTTTTATTAATTTTACTATAAATATGTATCTTTCATACTTTTTTTTATGAAAATATATTGTTTGTGACCTTATGTATAAAGTACAGCTATACAGGGGAGTTAACCATTTTTACCTATTCTTCTTACATGCCTCAACTTCAAACAGTAACCCTCTACATTGAGTAGCTCTTGAGCCTTGTTTTAGGTGAACAATTAGTTAAAAAAAATAATGTTAACAATAATTCAAATAAATTCAGTTCTTTCTTTAAATTATTTATGGAAGATTAAGCCATTTCATAAATACCAATGAAGGCAGCTAACATTTCTTCAGAAATATCAGTGTACATGTAGCCTGGTTTTTTAAGCTCCATTAAGTACCACATGGTTTATGGTTGAGTTTTCTTTTCATTCAACAGCAAAAACAAATGCCAACTGAATGTTTTACGCAATTTTTGTAGCACAAATCAATATTCTTTGCAAAAGTATATTGAGGAATATAAGTGGAAGAGAATTTGCTTTTTTATCAAATGAAGGATTGTCAACAATTAATTTCCAATCCATTTTGTTTAATTCTAATCAGAGACTAACATTCAAAATACTTGTTTTGAAAAGCAAGTCAAATTAAGATGAAACAAAAAGAGGAAAACTAGAATTTTCAATGTTTAATAAAAATTCAATATTAATACTAATACTACTTGATGAAAAACAATAGAAATTAAATAAGTCAAAATTGACTAATGACTGTCGATGCTTCATCTTATAAAAATTCCAGATAATATTACTACAAATACTAAGAGAGAAAAAAGCTGACAGAAATATTGTGGAGAAATTAACTGTTGGTCAGACAGCAAAGGAGAAGAGTATTTACCTTGTGTTGTTCAAATGCTTACTAAACAAAAGCTTGTTATTTTCTGTACTATCCCTTTAGAGTTACAGTGGTCACATGACAGGTTTACTATGTGATCCCTGAAGTTGCATAAAAAGAAGGGAAAAATCTTTTTTTTATTGCTAAATTTACCTTCTATATTTATACATCACAGAGAAGTGGCAATATATTTTGCAACTTGAGATAAGTGCTATTGCTCCCCCCTCTCTGCTCAACCTGACTAGTCTCCATTCGTTTTGGGGATTGGGAGCATTTTCTCAACAGTACTAATCAAAAATTAATATTGGTTGACAATATTTTATCTAATAAAGAATAAATCAATATTACCACCACCACTGCTAATACTAATAATAATAGTGGTAAAAATAATCGCAAATATGGCATCAAACATCCAAGGGGAAAATGTAAAAGTTTAATGGTTAAACTGGGTCTTTTGCCAACCACAAAAGTCCCAGCAGCTTAATCTGTAGAGCAGCAGCTGAACATAGATTTCCTCAAGTAAAAAGGTTGAAAGTAATATCTCACCTGGAGTCTATTCCTTATTTCCATTCCGTATTGTTTACTGCTGTGGTGAAAAGTAACATCAGATATCTATCAAAAATTAATAAAAGATAACATTCCTAAACATAATGCTTGAACTGAAAGTTTGAAACATAAACGGCATCTACTGATTTGCATATTTATGAAAAATTTCAAATGAAAAAGAGCCACTTGGTTAGATGGGCTGTAGACAGTGCAGAAAACAACTATCAACCACCGAGACTCTAAAAGTAATGTTTTTCTCCAAATGTTGTTTTTCATATTCCATAGATGTTAATATCACAAATCAATAGCAATAATGGATCTTTGTTTCTACCAGAAAATATCATCAGATGTTTAACAAGAATAGTGCTAGCACAGTTACTTTAATAGCTTCTGAAGAAATTTAAAATATTTGCTTCATTTATGACTTGTAAAGGATTTTTATAGACGGTTTAAGAGCCATTCGAAGTAGAGGATTACTGAACGGTTGAAGGGTGTTATCACTAACATTTTTTGTCAAGATTTACAAACTATGTTTCATTCAATTTTGCAAACTACCGTAATTCCCCACGTATAATACGACTTCATCCATAATACGCACCCCTAAAATTTTGACTGAAAATGTGGGGAAAATGCTTCTACACACGTAGAATACGCACCCCTTGTTTGGTAATCAAACGGTCTAGGTACCTCCACTTTTTCGCGGGAAAACAGCATAGCGTAATAAAAAAATGCCACAAACTTAACGAAAATAAAGTTTTATCGTCAAAATGCTTATGTTATTATTAAGATGAAAGACCAAAGTATTTTTTAATTATTTTTTGAAATTTTTAAATATTTTCTCAGACGCTCGAAATTTTCGTTAAAGTCTTCTTTTTTTTACGTCATCGCGGTGCTGTTAAAATAACATTGTTTTTTTTTTTTTTGCGCTTTTTTCCCGTTGAAAACACATTGATTTGGAAATTCTTGTAAAATTAAAGTAATTGTCCGATTTTAATGAAATTTTCGGGACTTATTCACAAATGAATGAAATTATTTTTGAAATATTTCTTTTTAGTAAATTTTGGTAACAAATATTTTTTTTTTAAATATGTTACACCCCATTTACTTTTTTTTTTGTTTAAAGTAAGAGTCATTAGAGATGGTAAATCACCTACTTTTTTTTTCAACTTTGTGCTAACTGAAAATCTGCTCTGAAGTGAAAAATAATGAATCCAATAAAACTATGATATTACTTAATTAGAAAAGCTTTTAATTGTTTTTGTAAATAAGTAATATTAAGGTCATTATTGCCTGAAGAAATAAATTTTTTTCTGATGAATAATTAAATTTTACAAGAATTTTTTATTTGTTTTACATTTTAATTATAATAATTTATAATAGTTTAAAAATCGTGCAAAATGCTGTATTAGCCTATTTCCTTGTGATAATTAGTAATTAAGTAGAAACAAAATTTACGAGTTCAAAATTGCAAAGTTTAATAAATTTAGTGATTCCATTTTTTTTTCAAATCATTTTTTATGTTGTATTTTTCTACTTAATACGTTCCTTATTTCTATGTACGGTAGACTGAAATTGCCATTATTACAAAAAGAGTTTTGTCCTAATACGTGCTAGCACCGTTACTTGAAGAAATTTAAAATATTTGCTTCATTTATGACTTGTAAAGGATTTTTATAGACGGTTTAAGAGCCATTCGAAGGGTGTTATCACTAACATTTTTGTCAAGATTTACAAACTATGTTTCATTCAATTTTGCAAACTAACGTAATTCCCCACATATAATATAAGTACCTCCACGAGATTGCTAAAAAAAGCATGATGTAAAAGACGCCAAACTTGACGAAAACAAAGTTTTATCGTCTAAACGTTTGTTATTATTAAGAAGAAAGATCAAAGTAATTTGGGGGTATTTTTTACATTTTATAATCGTTCCTAGCACGTCCGAAATTTTCGTTAAAAATCTAGTTTTTTTTTTTTTTGAGTCAGCAAAATTGACCATTTTTTCCATTTAAAAAAAAAAACTAGAAATCTCACTTTGAAATTCTTTTAAATATCAATTATCATTTTTTCAAAACTTATTTTAAAAAATCCGACATTATAATGTTTATTTAAAATATTTTGAACCAAACTTAACTTAGCTTTTGTGTCAAGAAGATGTAATTTGAAAATAAAACAAAGCCGGTCAAACTTTCGCGTCTCTTGACAGGTGATGAATGACATATTTACGAATTCCATGAGGCTAATTTATTCTACGGAAGGAGAAAAGTGAAATAATTTACATTTAAGCGAACAAATTATTTACCTCGTTATTTTAACGAAAACTTTCAGCGGTCTAATTTTTTTATTGTACTTAGCTTTCACCTTTACGTTTATGATGCTTTATGGAAAGTATATTATAAAGAAATTAAAATAAGACTGTTAAGAGTGACATTAAATTTCATATTTCCTAAGAAATGTGTCTAATTCATTTATAGGTACCTTTCTTATGAAATTTTATCAGAACTGTACATAAAATACTACAATTTTATGTACATTTATTACATTTTACTGTTATTTGTATTTGCATTCATTTTATTAATTTTGATATTTCATTTATGGAAAAATGTCATAACTGAGATTAATATAAAAATAAGATCATATAAATTTCATAAGATGATACTGATACTTGTAGGTACCCTTTTCAGTTGAAATTGAAAAATCAAATTAACTTCTCCACACGTGTTCCGCAAAAGTAAAGGCCTTAACAGCGGAGAATAACGCAACTTAATTATATTCTGGTTGGTCTTCCGTACTTTATAATTACAGCCCGGTTATAAGCACAAAATTACATTTCTTAATTACTGTGGATCTTCTGATTAGTCAAAATGATACAATTTACAACGCGCTAAAAAAGATCTATCTCATAAGGACACTTAGGAAAATCGATGGGGCTTTTAACTAATTTTATAATATTTTAATGTAAATCTATTATAACTAATAACTTTTAACTAATTTTATAATATTTAAATGTAAAATCTATTATCATTAAAGAAATAAATAATTGTATTAAAAATTCATTTTTCATCGAAAAAAATTTTTTTGCTTACAGGATTTATTGTCCATATTCATAAAAACAACTAAAAGAAATAAAAGCATTTGAAATTAAATAATATCTTTGTTTTATTGGGTTTTGTATGTTACAATTCAGAGCTGATTTTCAGGTACGTTGGCTCCAATTAAAAACAAAAAAGACATGCTATGCATTCCTCAAAGCCCTGTGCTTTTAATTTTTGTAATCACTAAACCCGATGCGATCGAATTTCTAGCGTTTTCATAAAATTAGTTGGTGGAGGGGGTAATAAATATTTAAAAAAAATATTTCTACCATGACCTTAATAAAAAAAACATTTATAATAATTTCGATCATCTGTGAATAGTTCCTGAAAGTTTCATTAACACCCGACAATTATTTCTATTTTTGCACGATTTTTCAAATTAATGTGTGTCATACCAAAAAATCGTGCTAAAAATTGTCTGTTATTTACTAGTTCCGCTGATACAAACAGAAACAAAGTTTTTTAATCAAAATTTAGTATGTTCTAAAAAGAAGGAAACATTTTTAAAAATAAAAAAAAAACTTTGGTCTTTCCTCTTAATAACATAAGCATTTAGACAATAAAATTTTGTTTTCGGCAAGATTGGCGTCTTTTTCATCAAGCTATGCTCTTTTTTTTAGCGATTTCGTGGAGGTACATAGTATAATACGACTTCATCCATAATACGCACCCCTAAAATTTTGGCTGAAAATGTGGGGAAAATGCTTCTACAAACGTAGAATACGCACCCCTTGTTTGGTAATCAAACCCCATAAACTCTACCTCCCCAATTTCATTACGGCCAGCGTTTCCTACTCTCATTAACAAAATGGTTTTAAACATAGAATAATATTCTGATTTAGTTTTATAATAATTCTTATTTTATTTTACATTTCTAAGTATTCTTAGGTACATATGATAGTATTTAACATCCTTATGCGGTCGCAATCGCCGAATGTTTTTGTCAAATTGACGTCTGTTTGTGGTGAATAGTCATTTCGTAACTAAAATCAACCTATGAAAACGCAAATTTTAAAGATTCTTTTTGTTGCTGCGCATAATACGGACTCCTAATTTTGCTTAATTTTTTTTAGAAAAAAATGCGTATTATACATGGGGAAATTTGAATAAATTGATTTCTTTGGAAAAACCCTCTTTGTCAAAAACCCTACTTTGTGGTTATATAATTTCTCTAATTTTAGGACTTCATGGCAAACAATTTTTAACAGCGACGAATAATAAATTCAACGCTGTTAATAACAAGAGGAACTAGATGATCAAATGTCTATGAAGTGTATTTAAAGTTTCAATTTTAAACAGTAATATTCAAAATTTAAAGAAAGGAAAAGAAGTTCGGTTACCTTTCGTAGTTGAAATTAAGTCTTTTTTCTGATCTCTCTTTTACTTGTTTTGATTTCTTCGTCTTCTCTTTTCTCAGCAAATAAAAACACCAGTTGAGGTTTGTTTTTGGTTTGATTTTTTCGGGGTTTTTTTTTTCGTTTTTGTTTTTGTTTTTGTTTTTTTAGTGGGGAGAGAGGGGGGGGTGGCTTATGACGAGTGACAAAGATTCCCCCGGCAACTCAAAAAGTTTTAACGAGAGAGGAAAAGTCTTGTCTTTTATACAGCTTCTATGGATGATCTTATTTCAGTCAACAGGGGTGACATTTGCACTAAGTCAGTAAGAGCTGACATCGCTAGCTCGTTAACTGAATGCTGTAAGTTCAATCCTTGCGCTAGGCAGTACATTTTATTATTTTTCTCTTCAACATCACATTCTATAATATTTCAAAATAAACAACATGTTCAGCAAGACATCAATTTTCTAAATTTCCTTTTACCATTATGAAAAGTCCATTTGAATTTCAAACTTTTAGACATTAATACATCGGAGTTACCATGTAAAAAAAAAAAAAACAACTAATGTTTGTTATTTACTCCGAATTGTTATTTACTACAACAAATAATTTTATTTTTAAAATTTGCTGTTTTTCATCTGTTTAAAATAAATAATTCGGTACAGGCAGTTTTCACAGAATCTACATTATTTTTATTTATTTAGATAATTCTGTAGAACTTTTTCGGTTCCGCTTGACGTTAGTAGTGTAGTAATGGCAGGCGAGAACAATTGTTTTGAAGAAATATGAAATAAGTTCGTTAACTAATAATATCAGTCCTAAAATATAGAAATTTATAACAAAAATAATATTTCTAAATTATTTAAACCCGCTTCTAAAAAAGGAGCTTATTCTTAGAAACCCAAATTCTTACATTTACTTTACGTAGATGACCCCTTCATACTCTGGTCAACCCAGGAAGAAGTCCAATTTCTCCTGAACCAAGTGAACTCAATAAGATCATCGAAACAGTTCCCAGTGGACAGAAAAAACGACATCAAACTCGCAAACTGCACTAATATCTCGAACAGAGCATAGCTTCAAGACATCTCTATTCACCGACCTATACCTCAACTTCAACTCCTAACAGGCATACAGTGTAAAGAAAGGAGTTGTCCCCTGCTTACAACATCGAGCAAAAGTCATAAGTGGTGATTCAGAGACATATGACCAAGAAATGGTCAGTAGAAGCAGTACTCTACAACGTAACAACTAATCTAGGTACATGACAGCAGCTCCTACAAACTGGGATAGAAGGATACAAGAGGATAACTATATTCAGAAAACAGCTTCGGTCAACTTATGTGAAGGGATTATCGGAAAAAAAATACAAAAGATCTGAGATCTATATAACATCTGGACGACCTTCAAAAGTTTTTGAAAACTTCGCAGACACGTCTTTCGGTTAAGAAATAGAGGAGAACTTGATTGAGGACTATGTGTTCACCATCCCCTGCAGTTTTGGTAAGAAAGGAAAAACGGGCTGCTCCCTTAAGACTGCAAGAACATCGTAAAACCATAACACGAGGGGAAATAGAAAAATCAGGCGGAGCTGACCACATATGAAGGAAAAAGTGAGATCACCGCCCCTTGTTGTTTTACTTTTAAATGTAATTTTTTATCACAACATTTGTTGAAGCATGCGGCCCCCCAAAAAGTTTGGGAACCACTGCTCTAGCGGAACAAAACTTGTTAACAAAAAAGGAAAGGCCAGATAAACAGAATAAAGAAATATATATATAAATATATATATATATAACAATCAAGAATGATCTTAAACTGCAAATCACCACCATACCAATTTATTTTTTAATAACTTACCAACTTACCAGATACATTTTTGGTTTCCTTATTTTTATCAGATAGAAAAGAATGAAAGAATCTTTCTTGTTGGCCGTATTCAATATATATATATATATATATATATATACACATACATACATATATATATATTATATTGTTCGGGCTGTTGTCCTGATCTTTATTGCTATATTCACGAGGTTTCGGACGTTGTACGCTCGGGCCTTCTTCAGGTGATATACGCTAGAATTTCGAGCCAAACCACTTATTTAATCCATGGGGATATATTGTTCTAATTCCACGTGTCATGAGTTGGGATATTAATTCGCAAGCCTCCAAGTTTGTTTTTATTTATTTATTTATTTTTCCTCTTTTGGATCCCTTAACCAACACTTTTATCCACACACAGGTGCCCTTAGAGACTTCAGAGAATTAATTTTGCGGACTTATAAACGTAATTGTACAATAAATACATACGCACACACACATATATATATATTAGGTTGGTGCAAAAATAATTTCGTTTTCTAACATATGTTACTATGTGAGAAAACGAAATTATTTTTGCACCAACCAAATATATATATATATATATATATATATATATATATATATATATATATATTACCAGAGCGCATATACAATTTTGTTATTGTTGTTTTTCACCAGCTCTCTGTATTACTGGTTCCCATATTTCATTCATGTCTATGCTTGGCCGAGATTTTTGTAGTCTGGCGCTGATTCCTTAAGTTTTTTGTATTTTCACTAATGTTCTCTATTATATCAAGTTAATCCCACAGAGGCAGGGATCTCCCTCTTCCCTTCATATATGATCAGCCATGCCTGATCTTCTTATTTTCCCTCGTGTTATGTCCTGACGGTGTTCCTGTAGTCTTATCTTCAGGCGACGGCCTGTTTGTCCTTCATATTTCTTGCCACAATTCCACGGGATGATGTTACGCACAGTCCTTAATCTTGTTCTCCTTTATAGGTGGTCTTACTCGAAAGAGGTGTTTACGTAGTGTTGAACCACACCGGAAGGTTGCTCTAATGATATACAGACCACAGATCCTTTATACCTTTCCCAATAAACCATTTACATAGGGTGGGAAGACCGAGATTGGTTTCTGAGTGTTGTTATCATTTTGTACACTTCTTTCCCAGTTTATGGGGGATTTTTTCATCTACCCAAGGTAGTTATTACACTTTAGGCTACTGTTTATACTGACCATTTCTTGTTCATATGTCTCTGGATCGCCACATGACTTTTACTCGATATTGTAGGTTACTTTGTTGGGGGTCGAAGTTGAGGTATAGTTCGGTGAATGTTGGCTTGCGATAAAGGGATATCTTGAACCCAGGTTCTGATAAAGATATTAGTACATCCATCAATGCTAGTCTTTTTTGTTGATTTCTCTCTCCATTGTAAATTATATCAATGCATTTTTAGTCCACATGGCCAGCAGTATCTCTCTTGTCGACCTCTCTGCCTCCGAGCGAGAGAAACCCAGACGAGACTATGCCAAACGGCAAAGTATCGTCTAGGGAAGCAGACAACTTCCCGACCCCGAGTATGCAAGGTCTACGAGTAATTTTTGCCCAAACATACCCTCTCGGAGAGTCCCATGTTAAAAACCGACCTTGCACCACATCACACCTCGTGGTCGTGGTGGTGGTGGTGGGGGGGTCTCGGATAAATGTCGAAGCAGTCGAATCGATCAGAGGATGGGTTTTCCCGTTGGAGGAGATGCTGCTGTAGTATCTATTCCGTGCTGGTGACTGTCCTCTCCCCACTGCCTGGACAGAATCCTCGAACTTGTTCCGTAAAATCTGTTCTGTAGTGGTGGGATAACCGACTATAACTAGCTCAGACCAGTTTTATCTAGTGGCCCGAGTGTTGACACACAAGTCCCCACGTTAAAACAAACTGACCTTGTGTCACATTTTGATTCAGTGGTGAGTCAAACGTAAATGCCCACAGGACTCTTAGAGTTTGTCGACCTTTCTATCTTCGGGCAGAATAGAACCTACGCCGAAGAGATAGAGAGCAACCCAAGCCCGTGTATAAGGGGTCTATGAGTAATTTTTACCCGAGCCTATGGGTTCGGAAAACTCCATGTAAAAAAGGCCTTGAGCTGCATATATATATATATATATATATATATATATATATATATATATATATATATATATATATATATATATATTCTATTTTTGTAAATTTTTTAATAAAAATATTTTGTTTTAAATATATTTTTTCATAAAATAGTAAATGATAAATATCACATTGTAATTGGATCATATACTTTTATATTCTTATAAATAAACATTACTGAGTGAGTAGAAAGTGTATTCATTAATCGTGGCGTCAAAGGAATAACAGCTCTTTTGACCTCCCAGCAGACACCATCTTGATTCAGGGCAGCACTACTTCTTGAAGTAGGCCTCCGTGTCGAGTCTGATGTTCTTTTCTTATCAGAACAATCAGAGTTAATTTTTTGAGCTGCTGTGCCTTTGTAATCACAATTAGATTCATCCAACTCTTTCGGAATCCTCTGCACTGTCTTCAGATTGACATCTAAACACCATGAAATGTTCGTACTGAAGCTTCTGGTGCAAATGCCAAGCAATACATATTTCTGGCTGAGTGAATTGCGTCATGGTGCTCTTTTTCTCACTGGAAGTAGCCCTCATTAACATCGGGGAAAGCTAAAACAATATGCGAGTCCTTACGAAGTTGGTTCTTTATGTACGGTGCACCGGAGGAGATATCGTCGGAAGGAAGAACGCAATTTGACTCCCAAAAATACAATTCGTTCCTTAAGGATTAGGGAATAAAAAAAAATACATATCATCAGTACATTGCCCTCAAAGTAATGGACGAGAGCAGAAGTGGTGATATTACCCGTCGTAGATATGCCAGACTACCAGACATCACAACCGCTTCCATCGATGACGAACCACCATACACCGCACTGAAAAGTATGGAAATAGACGAGCCGGGATGCGACGACAGGGTCTTGGACAAAATAGAAGTGGACGGAAGACAACCCACAATCGTATAACTGCCAACAAATCAGGGTCTACGGCGTAGTACAAAGGTATCACAACCACCTAGATTATTAACCCAACAAATGCGAGGACCGGCACATGATTACCCGTCCTATGAACACAATTCATAGGCCTTGTGGTCATGGGAGGGGGAGCATGTCGGGAAGAGAGGCCCACCGAAAAGATGAAATGAATAAAGTGATCACTGGTAAGAAAACCGGTGAAGGAAAAACAATGTAAATACCGAACAAGCAGCACTTACGAACATTCTCTTTGAACGACCGTCAAGAGAACAATACTCATGCTACATAGCTTTAATGGTGGCATGACCCACATGTACTCGCGTCCAGGGCTCCATTTCCTTTGGCCACAAGTGAATTTTAGTTTGCCTAAATTTCTTTATTTCTGCACACTTTGGGTTTTTTTTTTACCATGTTCTTCCACCCTCTTGAATAGCCTGGCCACCATGCTTACACATATGCGTAACCAATATACTTCCATGTATATCATTGTGCACGGCTTTAATTAATTCTTTTCTCGGAGACAGTGGAGGTACTAGGATATCTTCATTACACATAATTTCTTTTTCTATCGTTGTGTCTTGATTCTTTAAAAGGTCTCTCGGTCATACAGCAATTCTTCCATGTATTTCTCTTTATTTCTACCCATAATTCTATTCAACACTGGTCCCTGTCTATTTCCCAGCCTAAGCCCTTTTAAGGATAATACATCCATTTCTATCTAGTACAAAAAACTATCCGCAATATTTCCGATTACTTCAATATTTTTACTCCCAAACTTTAACCAAGATAATGCATCAACATACGGAATAGTATTTCCTTTAATATATACAATGTCAAAGTCAAACGACATCAGCCTAATCGTCCATATTAATATCCTTGCAGATTTGACATTTGGGAACTCTTTTCTGGTGTTGAATATAAATTCCAAAGGCTTATGATCAGATTTCAATAGAAATGTCCTACCCAGCAAAAAAAAAAAAAAAAAAAAAAAAAAATCTAGCTCTTTCTTTGCTCCACACAATCGCTATTTCCTCCTCCTTGTCAATATTTAAATAATTCGCCTCCGTCAATGTTAGTTTTCCGGATAAGTACATTACAAGGTAATAACCCCATGGGACAACATTGCGGCTATAGCACAGTCACTGACATCAGTAGTTAACGTCAATTTTTTCGCCGAGTCCAAAATTTTAACAACTCCTTTGTTTACGAGTGTTTTATTTTTTAATTTCTCGAAAGCAACCTCCTGTCTTTTTGTCCATTGAAATTCGGTATTCTTCTTCCTTATTTTGTTAAATCGTTCCACTATATCGCGGTAGATATCTGTTATAGAAATTGGTTAATCACAAAAAAGATTCTGACTCTTATTTCTGGGTGCAGCTCTCTCTCAAATCTTACGAGTTTATCATCCAGCAATATACCGTCTTTGGATATTTGATATCCTAAGTATGATTTTCCCAATTAAACTTGCATTTATCACGATTAATTGTCATACAGTCCTATTTAATTTTCTCAAACTTGCCCCGTTTTACTGTTTAGCGCTTCTTTTCTGCAAGCACCAATGCCAATATTGTCCTCATATACAATTATATTTTTAATCACCTCTAAAACATTTTCGATCGTTTTTTTGATTTTGTGTTTTAAATTTTTAACTCCAAACGTCCTTCTGTTTAATCCAATAATATGTTCATTTTGGTGACTTCTTGAAACTTGCTATCAATTGTTATCTGATTATATGCTGACTTGAAGTTAACTTTAGCAAATTATTTAATACCAGCAAACTCATGGTACGTTATTTCAGTGTTTGGCAGTGGCAATGAATCAGAACAGTTTTGGTGATTCACGCCAATCTTATAATTGCCACAAATTCTTAAACCTTCATTGTACTTGCATATCAGCACAGTGGATGAATCCTAACTGCTACCATCCTGGCTGACTTTTTCTAATATTCCTTGTTCCAACACATTTTCAGCTTAGTAACAACCAAGGGTAACATATGAGCATGAACTTTTCGGGCTTGAAAATACATTGGTTGATTGCTTTCTTTAAGCCGAATTCTCGTCTGTATCACTTTAATAATCCAGTATCCGCTTCTAGAATTCATGGAACTTACCAGCTTCGATGTATCCACTCTTCAATACCTAAAAGACCGTGAATTTTGATGTTTTCCACCCCTCAAAAAATACCCTTTGGTATGACGGGGAAGATATTACGGAATAAAAAAAGAGAAAGAGACTTAAAAAGAAAGAAAAAAAAACATAAAAAATTTAGTGCCTTTGATTTATTTTAAAAAAATTATCACATGTAGACACCATCCCTTCTTCCGACAGATTCCAATGATTATGTCTGAAAATAATGTATCAATTTATATTTTCAAAAATATTCCTTTTTCAAGTCCGAACTTCTTTTTCTAAAGAGGGAAATAATTTTACCTTGCAAAATCAGCGTAGACAGATAACTCATTTTTAAGACTTTCTTTTAATCTCTCATCTCTGGATATGATTAAAAATTAGAAAAGTTTTATACACAACAATTAAATAAAATCCTTGCTGATAACTTTTATTTCGATTTTAATTTTTGCAAGTAGGTAAAAATGAAGCATAATAAAAGATCTTAAATAATTTGTAAAAAAGGAAATAATCTCATTAGAGTCCAATTTGGGCCACAATTCCATTTATTATCTTTTTGAAGAATGCACAACTCCAAAGTATCTATTGTATCTGAACTATGTCTGGTTTTACAGGTCCTGAACTGGCATCTCCGTATTCAGAAATGATAAGCTAAGCTCCCTATGCAATAATGGATCTGAAATGTTTTTAAAGTCATTATAATTGCACATTTAAAGAAGATAAAATATATTTGATTGCTATTTCAACTTTTCACATCATAAACGTTTAATTCATTTCAAATTTGTTTTCGTTTTCTTGACGTTCAACTGATGTTTTAAAAATACAAACGAAAAACTAACGTATTTAAACTTATTGTTTTAAATATACATTTCTGATATGCTTTAAGTTTGGGCATCAAATATCTCGGAATTTTGTTTACTGTCTAAGCCTAAGAATAACTTATCCTTGATGACTGGCATCACATCACGTACATTTGAGTAGCGAAATTAAACCTCCTTTAACTTTTACAATTTAAAAAAGCATTGAAACTTATCCATCTAATCACGCAAGGGTTATTTAATGGAAACAGTTGTTACCTGCCTTCCGCCAGACAACTTGGCTAGATTCAAAGACCTTGTTGGCATCCAGATAATTTCAACTCCAGATTACCTGATACATATTGCTGATCTCGATCTTCTTAATAAACACGCCAGTCAGTTATGTGCCATGCATGATACACGTTAGGCGATCATGTACCGATCGATACATGACTGATGAGGCAGATTTTTTCTCGCGGTAGGTTGCCATTTCTTTCTGCAGTAGATCAGATGCCATCCAAGGCTACAGAACCCGGTCTGTACTGATATTTACCCATAGCTTGGGAAGAAAAAGTGCATTCATACATTTCGCAAGGGAATTAACACGTAAGCGAATGTAATGGATTCAACTGGGAATTCGAGCTCGGTCCTCCGATTCAGTTAAGTGCCATGCGCGATACACTTTTAGGCGATCATGTATCTTTCGATACATGACTGATGAGGCAGATTTTTTTTTCTCGCAGTAGGTTGCCATTTCTTTTTGCAGTAGACCAGATGTCATCCAGGAATATAGAACCCGGTCTGTACTGCTATTTAACCATAGCTGGTGAGAAGAAGAGGATTCATATCTTTTCCAAGGGAATTCGAACTTGGCTCCAAGCCGCTATCAAATACTCCACCGTGCCTCTTGACTTATTACCAATATGACTGTTTCATTATTTAATTTTTCTTTTCCTTTCATTTTCCGATTTTTATTTCAGAAAAAGTTCTATAAAATTATTTTAAATAGAATTTTTGATGTCGCAGGAAATGAAACCAAAAAAAAAAAATCATCTTCATGAACTGAAATGAAATTTTGATACTTTAAATCAGGTGAACAAGTATTGGTACGGTCAGATTTTATTATCAAAGTCAATGTTTTCTCCTCGAAATTCGTGTTAACCAACCAATGTTGGTAAGTTTCGGCATATGAATTTCAGTCTATGTAAAATGAACATTCTTTCATATCAACATATTTAATTAATAATTAATTAAATAAAGGTAAAAATAAATAAATAAATAAAGGAAAAAATAGATTACTTTACTATCCTGGTTTTATCCGAAATAAATACTGCAGTCTGCATAGTTCTTAGATATTTTCCAAATAAATCAATCTCTAGATAGAAGGATAAAGAGCATCACGAAAATATCTATAATTAAATGGAACGGTGTATGATCCAAGAAAATAGATTTCTTCTCCTAATTATAGACTGGATTTTTAAAAAAAAATCCTCCTGACCAATAAGTTTCAAAGATTTGATTTTAATCGAATATGTGGATGCGTGTCAGAATTTAAAATTATCAAGAATCTATTTCAAGATGAATTTGTCCCATGTTTTGCTTAGATTATGAAAAATATATAAATAGAAAATACTAAAGTTAAGAAAAGCTTACTACTGAAATGTTGTGCAGTTGTTCTGACACATTAACAAAAGTAAAAGAAATGTTGAAACTTTCAGCGCAATAGCAAACATGTTGGTTTTGATAAACTGTAAGACTGAACACACATTAAATGATTTTTGTAAAAAGGAATTTGAAAATTGCAAATCTATGGTGCGATATGTTTCAGGTAGTGAAAGAATGGACTAAAACTTAGCCTGCCTCCACTTTGTTTAATAATTGGAAGGGGTTGACTTCCTCACAGCCACAGTACTGAAGATAACTTGATGACTTTTAGGTATCTGACCAATTTGGTTCGACACAAGAATTTTCTTTATCAGAACAAGAGTTTAATATATATACACTTTATATGCCTACCTTCTATATGAAGTGAAATGTTTGGGCCCAAAATGAAAGACGTAATACAGTGGCAATAAGAAAGTTCACATCTATTCAGTTTTAAACTATGTATTAACAAAAACGTATTTTCCATATACAAGTAAATTGTTTGAAAACGAAAGATGTGCTTCGGAATCAATAATAAAATGTGTACAAAAAAGAAATTTTGGAAATTGGCATTTTTGAGGCTTCTATTATTACTAGGACCTAAAACTGCAATGTTCGATGTATGATGTAAGGCATATGTCTTGCACGAAAAGGAGTGCAATTGCTTTTTTTTGTTATGCATCAAACTGTAAATGAATCAATAATAAAATGTGTACAAATAAAACATTTTGGAAATTGGCATATTGGAGACTTCTATCACTACTAGAACCTAAAGGTGCAATGTTCGATGTCTGATTTAAGGCATATGTATTGCACGAAATAGACTGCAATTGCTTTCTTCTTTTCTTATGCATCAAACTGTATAGGAATCAATAATAAAATGTGTACAACAAGAAATTTTGGAAATTGGCTTTTTGTGGCCTATTAGAGCCTAAAACAGCAATGTTCGATGTCTGATTTAAGGTATATGTCTTGCACGAAAAGGACTGCAATTGCAAATTTTTTTCTCATGCATCAAACTGTATAGGAATCAAAAATAAAATGTGTAACAATAACAAATTTTGGAAATTGTCATTTTTGAGTCTTCTATTACTACTACGGCCTAAAACTACAATGTTCGATGTTTGATTTAAGGCATATGTCTTGCACGAAAAGGACTGCAATTGCTTTTCTCTTTTCTTATGCATCAAACTCTATAGGAATCAATAATAAAATGTGTACAAATAAGAAATTTTGGAAATTGTCTTTTTCTGTCTTCTATTACTACTAGGGCCTAAAACTGCAATGTTCGATGTCTGATTTAAGGTATATGTCTTTCACGAAAAGGAATGCAATTGCTTTTTTCTTTTCTCGTGCATCAAACTGTATAGGAATCAATAATGAAATGTGTACAAATAAGAAATTTTGGAAATTGGAATTTTTCATGCTTCTATTACTACTAGGGGCTAAAACTGCAATGTTCGATGTCTGGTTTAAGGCATATCTCTTGCACGAAATGGACAGCAATTGCTTTTTTCTTTTGTTATGCATCAAACTGTAAAGGAATCAATAATAAAATGTGTAAAAAAAAATATTTTAGAAATTGGCATTTTGGAGACTTCTATTACTACTAGTGCCTAAAAGTGCTATGTGCGATGTCTGATGTAAGTCATATGTCTTGCACGAAATGGGCTGCAATTGCTTTTTTCTTTTCTTATGCATCAACTTCTATAGGAATCAAAAATTAAATGTGTACAAATAAAACATTTTGGAAATTGGCATTTTTGAGGGTTCTATTACTACTAGGGCCTTAAACTGCAATGTTCGATGTGTGATTTAAGGCATATGTCTTGCACGAAAAGGACTGCAATTGCTTTTTTCTATTCTTATGCATCAAACTGTATAGGAATCAATAATACAATGTGAAGAATTAAGAATTGTTGGAAATTGGCATTTTTGAGGCTTCAATTACTACTAGGGCCTAAAACTGCAATGTTCGATATCTGATTTAAGCCATATGTCTTGCAGGAAAAGGACAGCTTTTGCTTTTTTCTTTTCTTATGCATCAAACTGTATCGGAATCAATAATAAAATGTGTACACATACAACATTTTGGAAATTGGCATTTCTGAGCCTTCTATTACTTCTAGGGACTAAAACTGCAATGTTCGATATCTAATTTAAGGCATATGTTTTGCACGGAAAGGACTACAATTGCTTTTTTCTTTTCTTATGCATCAAACTGTATAGGAATAAATAATAAAATGTGTACAAATAAGAAATTTTGGAAATTAGCATTTTTGAGGCTATTACTACTACTAGGGCCTAAAACTGCAATGTTCAATGTCAGATTTAAGGCATATATCTTGCACGGAAAGGACAGCAATTGCTTTTTTCTTTTCTCATGCATCAAACTCTATAGGAATGAATAGTAAAATGTGTACAAATAAAAAAAAATGGAAATTGGCATTTTAAGGCTTCTATTACAATTTATAAAGCACTGAATTGGGAGAGGCCCCCCAGTTTTGGTCCGCATGAAAATTCCAACAAATTCACTAACGCTAGGTCCCGAATTGTCGAAGGTCACTCCCTCCCCATACAAGCGACTGAAATAATTCTTTGACCGATGGAGTCAGCAGGAAATTCCCCAAAATCTGACATCTATCTCATGAGGATCCCCTAGAGAGGAAAAAGTTGAAATGCGATCTCCTCGAGCAAACCGCTTTTCGGACACCGTAAATTGCCAACGGTGACAGCAGCGACATGGTCGAAACTGCATTTTCCCGCCTAAAAGCGAATTAAAAATGCTTGTAGCCATGCACAGAGTGAGAGATTCCGCACAATTTACTCCCAATTTTGAAGAGATTTCATCTACTGGAAAAAAGTTATAAAGAAGTTAAATGTGAGTGATCCTCCTGTTTTGGTCTGCCTGAAATTTCCAATAAATTCACTAACACAAGGCCCCGTATCATTGAAGGTCACTTTCTCCCCACACAAGTGACTGAAATAATTCTTTGACCCATGGAGTAAGCAGGAAATTCCACACAATGATATCTATTTCATGAGGATTCCCTAGAGAGGACAAAGTGGAAATGTGATCTCATCGAGCCAACCTTAAATTGCCAACGTTCACAGCAGCGACATTGTCGAAGGTGCACGTTTCCCTATAAATCCGAATTAAATATCCTTGTATCAGTGGATGTATTGATAAATTTCCTACAATACTAATTTTTTAAATATTTCATTTAATGGAAAAAAATTAAAAAGAATTGAAACTTTACTGATCCCCCAGGTTTGGGCCGTATTAAAATTCTATCAAATCCCTTATCAGAAGTCCTATTCAAATGCCTGAAAAAAAAATTTTTCAACATGGATTAAGCAAGAAATTCCCTAACATTTGATATCAATTTGATAACTATTCTATAGACGCGGAAAAGTTGAAATACGGAGTCCTCAATCAAACCGGTTTTTGGATGTCGTAAATTTTCAAAGAATGCACCAAAGACATGGTTGCACCTCCAGTTTGCTCTATTCAACAAAATGTATAATCTTTGTAGACATGGATTAATTAATAAATATCCTACAATTTAATACAAATTTTTAAATTATTTCATTCAATGTAAAAATATAAAAAGTGAAATATGACTGATCCCACACATTTGGGCTGTACTAAAAATTCCCACAAATCCCCTAACAAGTTGCCACTTCATCCAATCACACGTTGTCCTTATTCAACTGACTGAAAAAATTTTTTAACCCTGGTTTAAGGAAAATATCCATCACATTTGATATCAATTTTATAAGTATTCTATAGAAACGAAAAAGTGGTATTCCAGATTCATCGAGCAAACCGTTTTTTGTATGCCTTTAATTTTCAAAGTACACGACAGAAATCATATGACTGGGATTTGCATGAAAAAGATTGTGGGCAGAAAATGGGTGATCACTGTATATTTCTCTTCTGTTTCCTATTTATATTTCTATTTTACTTCCTCAATTTAGCATTATGGATCAGGAAAGACCTAATCTAAGATCTGCAAAAAAAATATATTGCCTTCAAATTCATACCGTGATCGTAGCATGCATGGATTCGACTCATATGACTGGGATTTCCATGAAAAAGATTGTGGGCAGAAAATGGGTGATCACTGTACATTTCTCTTCTGTTTCCTATTTATATTTATATTTTACTTTGTTAATTTACCATTATGGACCAGGAAAGACCTAATCTAAGATCTGCAAAAAAATATTTTCCCTTCAAATTCATACCGTGATCGTAGCATGCATGGACTCGACTCGTATGACTGGGATTTCCATGAAAAAGATTGTGTGCAGAAAATGGGTGATTACTGTACATTTCTCTTCTGTTTCCTATTTATATTTATATTTTACTTCCTCAATTTAGCATTATGGAGAGGGAAAGAACTAATCTAAGATCTGCAAAAAAATATTTTGCCTTCAAATTCATACCGTGATCGTAGCATGCATGGACTCGACTCATATGACTGGGATTTCCATGAAAAAGATTGTGGGCAGAAAATGGGTGAACACTGTACATTTCTCTTCTGTTTCCTATTTATATTTCTGTTTTACTTCCTTAATTTATCGTTATGGACAGGGAAAGACCTAACCTAAGATCTGCAAAAAATATTTTGCCTTCAAATTCATACCGTGATCGTAGCATGCATGGACTCAACTCATATGACTGGGATTTCCATGAAAAAGATTGTGTGCAGAAAATGGGTGATCACTGTACATTTATCTACTGTTTCCTATTTATATTTCTATTTTACTTCCTTAATTTACCATTATGGACAGGGAAAGACCTAATCTAAGATCTGCGAAAAAATATTTTGCTTTCAAATTCATACCGTGATCGTAGCATGCATGTACTCGACTCATATGACTGGGATTTCCATGAAAAAGATTGTGGGCAGAAAATGGGTGATAACTGTACATTTATCTACTGTTTCCTATTTATATTTATATTTTACTTCCTTAATTTAGAATTATGGACAGGAAAATACCTAATCTAAGATCTGCAAAAAAATATTTTGCCTTTAAATTCATAACGTGATTGTAGCATGCATGGACTCGAATCAAATGACTGGGATTTCCATGAAAAAGATTGTGGGCCTAAAATGGCTGATCACTGTACATTTCTCTTCTGTTTCCTATTTATATTTCTATTTTACCTTCTCAAAATAGCATTATAGACAGGGAAAGACCTAATCTAAAATCTGCACAAAAATATTTTGCCTTCAAATTCATACCGTGATCGTAGCATGCATGGACTCGACTCATATGACTGGGATTTCCATGAAAAAGATTGTGGGCCGAAAATGGGTGATCACTGTACATTTCTCTTCTGTTTCCTATTTATATTTATATTTTACCTCCTTCATTTAGCATTATGGACAGGAAAAGACCTAATGTAAAATCTGCAAAAACAAATTTTGCCTTCAAATTCATACCGTGAGCGTAGCATGCATGAACTCGACTCATATGACTGGGATTTCCATGAAAAAGATGGTGGCCAGAAAATGGGTGATCAGTGTACATTTCTCTTCTGTTTCCTATTTATATTTTTATTTTACTTCATCAATTTAGCCCTATGGACAGGGAAAGACCTAATCTAAGATCTGCAAAAAATCTTTTGCTTTCAAATTCATACCGTGATCGTAGCATGCATGTACTCGACTCATATGAATGGGATTTCCATGAAAAAGATTGTGGGCAGAAAATGGTTGATCACTGTACATTTCTCTTCTGTTTCCTATTTATATTTCTGTTTTACTTCCTTAATTTAGCATTATGGACAGGGAAAGACCTAATCTAAAATCAGCAAAAAAAAATTTGCCTTCAAATTCATACTGTGAGCGTAGCATGCATGTACTCGACTCATATGAATGGGATTTCCATGAAAAAGATTGTGGGCAGAAAATGGGTGATCACTGTATATTTCTCTTCTGTTTCCTATTTATATTTATATTTTACTTCCTCAATATAGCATTATGGTCAGGGGAAGACCTAATCTAAAATCTGCAAAAAAATATTTCGCCTTCAAATTCATACCGTGATCGTAGGATGCATGGACTTGACTCATATGACTGGCAATTCCATGAAAAAGATTGTGGGCGGAAAATAGGTGATCACTGTACATTTCTCTTCTGTTTCCTATTTATATTCCTATTTTACTTGCTCAATTTAGCATTATGGACAGGAAAGACCTAACCTAAACTGTGCAAAAAACATTTTGCCTTCAAATTCATACCGTGATCATATCATGCATCGACTCGACTCATATGACTGGGATTTCCATGAAAATGATTGTGGCCAGAAAATGGGTGATCAGTGTACATTTCTCTTCTGTTTCCTATTTATATTTATATTTTTTTCTTCCTCAATTTAGCATTATGGACAGTGAAAACCTAATCTAAGATCTGAAAAAAAATATTTTGCCTTCAAATTAATACCGTGATCGTAGCATGCATGGACTCGACTAATATGACTGAGATTTCCATGAAAAAGATTGTTTTAAGAAAATGGGTGATCACTGTACATTTCTCTTCTGTTTCCTATTTATATTTCTATTTTACTTCCTTAATTTAGCATTATGGACAGGGAAAGACCCCATCTAAGATCTGCAAAAAAATATTTTGCCTTCAAATTCATACCGTGATAGTAGCATGCATGGACTCGACTCATATGACTGGGATTTCCATGAAAAAGATTGTGGGCAGAAAATGGGTGATCACTGTACATTTCTCTTCTGTTTCCTATTTATATTTATATTTTTTTCTTCCTTAATTTAGCATTATGGACAGGGAAAGACCTAATCTAAGATCTGCAAATAAATATTTTGCCTTGAAATTCATACCGTGATCGTAGCATGCATGGTAACGATTCATATGACTGGGTTTTCCATGAAAAAGATTGTGGGCTGAAAATGGGTGATCACTGTACATTTCTCTTCTGTATACTATTTATATTTCTATTTTACTTCCCTAATTTAGCATTATGGACAGGGAAAGGCCTAATGTAAAATCTGGAAAAAAATATTTTGCCTTGAAATTCAAACCGTGATCGTACCATGCATTGACTCGACACATATGACTGGGATTTCCATGAAAAAGATTGTGGGCCGAAAATGGGTGATCAGTGTACATTTCTCTTCTGATTTCTATTTATATTTATATTTTACCTCCTCTATTTATCATTATGGACAGGGAAAGACCTAATCTAAAATCTGCACTAAAATATTTTGCCTTCAAATTCATACCGTGAACGTAGCATGCATGGATTCGACTCATATGACTGGGATTTCCATGATAAAGATTGTGGGCCGAAAATGGGTGATCACTGTACATTTCTCTTCTGTTTCCCATTACTATTTCTATTTTACTTCCTCAATTTAGCTTTATGGACAGGGAAAGACATAATCTAAGATCTGCAATAAAATATTTTGACTTCAAATTCATACCGTGATCGTAGCATGCATGGACTCGACTCATATGACTGGGATTTCCATGAAGAAGATTGTGGGCACAAAATGGGTGATCACTGTACATTTCTCTTCTGTTTCCCATTACTATTTCAGTTCCTCAATTTAGCATTATGGGCAGTGAAAGACCTAATCTAAGTTCTGCAAATAAATATTTTGCCTTCAAATTCATACCGTGATGGTAGCATGCATGGACTCGACTCATATGACTGGGATTTCCATGAAAAAGATTGTGGGCACAAAATGGGTGATCACTGTACATTTCTCTTCTGTTTCCCATTAATATTTCTATTTTACTTCCTCAATTTAGCATTATGGATAGGGAAAGACCTAATCTAAGATCTGCAAGAAAATATTTTGACTTCAAATTCATACCATGATCGTAGCATGCATGGACTCTACTCATATGACTGGGATTTCCATGAAAAAGATTGTGGGCACAAAATGGGTGATCACTGTACATTTCTCTTCTGTTTCCCATTAATATTTCTATTTTACTTCCTCAATTTAGCATTATGGATAGGGAAAGACCTAATCTAAAATCTGCAAGAAAATATTTTGACTTCAAATTCATACCATGAACGTAGCATGCATGTACTCGACTCATATGACTGGGATTTCCATGAAAAAGATTGTGGGCAGAAAATGGGTGATAACTGTACATTTATCTACTGTTTCCTATTTATATTTATATTTTACTTCCTTAATTTAGAATTATGGACAGGAAAATACCTAATCTAAGATCTGCAAAAAAATATTTTGCCTTTAAATTCATAACGTGATTGTAGCATGCATGGACTCGAATCAAATGACTGGGATTTCCATGAAAAAGATTGTGGGCCTAAAATGGCTGATCACTGTACATTTCTCTTCTGTTTCCTATTTATATTTCTATTTTACCTTCTCAAAATAGCATTATAGACAGGGAAAGACCTAATCTAAAATCTGCACAAAAATATTTTGCCTTCAAATTCATACCGTGATCGTAGCATGCATGGACTCGACTCATATGACTGGGATTTCCATGAAAAAGATTGTGGGCCGAAAATGGGTGATCACTGTACATTTCTCTTCTGTTTCCTATTTATATTTATATTTTACCTCCTTCATTTAGCATTATGGACAGGAAAAGACCTAATGTAAAATCTGCAAAAACAAATTTTGCCTTCAAATTCATACCGTGAGCGTAGCATGCATGAACTCGACTCATATGACTGGGATTTCCATGAAAAAGATGGTGGCCAGAAAATGGGTGATCAGTGTACATTTCTCTTCTGTTTCCTATTTATATTTTTATTTTACTTCATCAATTTAGCCCTATGGACAGGGAAAGACCTAATCTAAGATCTGCAAAAAATCTTTTGCTTTCAAATTCATACCGTGATCGTAGCATGCATGTACTCGACTCATATGAATGGGATTTCCATGAAAAAGATTGTGGGCAGAAAATGGTTGATCACTGTACATTTCTCTTCTGTTTCCTATTTATATTTCTGTTTTACTTCCTTAATTTAGCATTATGGACAGGGAAAGACCTAATCTAAAATCAGCAAAAAAAAATTTGCCTTCAAATTCATACTGTGAGCGTAGCATGCATGTACTCGACTCATATGAATGGGATTTCCATGAAAAAGATTGTGGGCAGAAAATGGGTGATCACTGTATATTTCTCTTCTGTTTCCTATTTATATTTATATTTTACTTCCTCAATATAGCATTATGGTCAGGGGAAGACCTAATCTAAAATCTGCAAAAAAATATTTCGCCTTCAAATTCATACCGTGATCGTAGGATGCATGGACTTGACTCATATGACTGGCAATTCCATGAAAAAGATTGTGGGCGGAAAATAGGTGATCACTGTACATTTCTCTTCTGTTTCCTATTTATATTCCTATTTTACTTGCTCAATTTAGCATTATGGACAGGAAAGACCTAACCTAAACTGTGCAAAAAACATTTTGCCTTCAAATTCATACCGTGATCATATCATGCATCGACTCGACTCATATGACTGGGATTTCCATGAAAATGATTGTGGCCAGAAAATGGGTGATCAGTGTACATTTCTCTTCTGTTTCCTATTTATATTTATATTTTTTTCTTCCTCAATTTAGCATTATGGACAGTGAAAACCTAATCTAAGATCTGAAAAAAAATATTTTGCCTTCAAATTAATACCGTGATCGTAGCATGCATGGACTCGACTAATATGACTGAGATTTCCATGAAAAAGATTGTTTTAAGAAAATGGGTGATCACTGTACATTTCTCTTCTGTTTCCTATTTATATTTCTATTTTACTTCCTTAATTTAGCATTATGGACAGGGAAAGACCCCATCTAAGATCTGCAAAAAAATATTTTGCCTTCAAATTCATACCGTGATAGTAGCATGCATGGACTCGACTCATATGACTGGGATTTCCATGAAAAAGATTGTGGGCAGAAAATGGGTGATCACTGTACATTTCTCTTCTGTTTCCTATTTATATTTATATTTTTTTCTTCCTTAATTTAGCATTATGGACAGGGAAAGACCTAATCTAAGATCTGCAAATAAATATTTTGCCTTGAAATTCATACCGTGATCGTAGCATGCATGGTAACGATTCATATGACTGGGTTTTCCATGAAAAAGATTGTGGGCTGAAAATGGGTGATCACTGTACATTTCTCTTCTGTATACTATTTATATTTCTATTTTACTTCCCTAATTTAGCATTATGGACAGGGAAAGGCCTAATGTAAAATCTGGAAAAAAATATTTTGCCTTGAAATTCAAACCGTGATCGTACCATGCATTGACTCGACACATATGACTGGGATTTCCATGAAAAAGATTGTGGGCCGAAAATGGGTGATCAGTGTACATTTCTCTTCTGATTTCTATTTATATTTATATTTTACCTCCTCTATTTATCATTATGGACAGGGAAAGACCTAATCTAAAATCTGCACTAAAATATTTTGCCTTCAAATTCATACCGTGAACGTAGCATGCATGGATTCGACTCATATGACTGGGATTTCCATGATAAAGATTGTGGGCCGAAAATGGGTGATCACTGTACATTTCTCTTCTGTTTCCTATTTATATTTCTATTTTACCTCCTCAATTTAGCATTATGGACAGGGAAAGACCTAATCTAAAATCTGCACAAAAATATTTTGCCTTCAAATTCATACCGTGATTGTAGCATGCATGGACTCGACTCATATGACTGGGATTTCCATGAAAAAGATTGTGGGCCGAAAATGGGTGATCACTGTACATTTCTTTTCTGTTTCCCATTTTTATTTACATTTTACCTCCTCAATTTAGCATTATGGACAGGGAAAGACCTAATCTAAAATCTGCACAAAAATATTTTGCCTTCAAATTCATACCTTGAACGTAGCATGCATGGACACGACTCATATGACTGGGATTTCCATGAAAAAGATTGTGGGCCAAAAATGAGTGATCACTGTACATTTCTCTTCTGTTTCCTATTTATATTTCAATTTTACCTTCTCAAAATAGCATTATGTTCAGGGAAAGACCTAATCTAAAATCTGCACAAAAATATTTTACCTTCAAATTCATACCGTGATCGTAGCATGCATGGACTCGACTCATATGACTGGGATTTCCATGAAAAAGTTTGTGCGCCGAAAATGTGTGATCACTGTACATTTCTCTTCTGTTTCCTATTTATATTTATATTTTACCACCTGAATTTAGCATTATGTACAGGGAAGTAATTAATCTAAAATCTGCACAAAAATATTTTGCCTTCAAATTCATACCGTGATCGTAGCATGCATGGACTTGACTCATATGACTGGGATTTCCATGAAAAAGATTGTGGGCCGAAAATGGGTGATCACTGTACATTTCTCTTCTGTTTCCTATTTATATTTATATTTTACCTCCTCAATTTAGCATTATGGACAGGGAAAGACGTAATCTAAAATCTGCACAAAAATATTTTGTTTTCAAATTCATACCGTGATCGTAGCATGTATGGACACGACTCATATGACTGGGATTTCCATGAAAATATTGTGGGCAGAAAATGGGTGATCACTGTACATGTCTCTTCTGTTTCCTATTTATATTTCTATTTTACCTCCTCAATTTTGCATTATGGACAGCGAAAGACCTAATCTAAAATCTGCACAAAAATATTTTGCCTTCAAATTCATACCGTGATCGTAGCATGCATGGACTCGACTCATATGACTGGGATTTCCATGAAAAAGTTTGTGGGTCGAAAATGGGGGATCACTGTACATTTCTCTTCTGTTTCCTATTTCTATTTCTATTTTACCTCCTCAATTTAGCATTATGGACAGGGAAAGACCTAATCTAAAATCTGCACAAAAATATTTTGCCTTCAAATTCATACCTTGAACGTAGCATGCATGGACTCGACTCATATCACTGGGATTTCCATGAAAAAGATTGTGGGCCGAAAATGAGTGATCACTGTACATTTCTCTTCTTTTTCCTATTTATATTTCTATTTAACTTCTCAATTTAGCATTATGGACAGGGAAAGACCTAATCTAAAATCTGCAAAAAAATATTTTGACTTCAAATTCATCCCGTGATCGTAGCATGCATGGACTCGACTCATATGACTCGGATTTCCATGAAAATGATTGTGGGCAGAACATGGGTGATCACTGTACATTTCTCTTCTGTTTCCTATTTATATTTCTATTTTACTTCCTGCATTTAGCATTATTGCCAGGGAAAGACCTAATCTAAGATCTGCAAAAAAATATTTTGCCTTCAAATTCATACCGTGATCGTAGTATTTATGGACACGACTCATATGACTGGGATTTCCATGAAAAAGATTATGGGCAGAAAATGGGTGATCACTGTACACTTCTCTTCTGTTTCCTATTTATATATATATTTTACTCCTCAATTTAGCATTATGGGCTGGGAAAGTAATTATCTAAGCTCTGCACACAAATATTTTGCCTTCAAATTCATACCGTGATCGTAGCATGCATGGACTCGACTCATATGACTGGGATTTCCAGGAAAAAGATTGTGGGCCAAAAATAGATGATCACTGTACATTTCTCTTCTGTTTCCTATTTATATTTATATTTTACCTCCTCAATTTAGCATTATGGACAGGGAATGACCTAATCTAATATCTGCACAAAAATATTTTGCCTTCAAATTCATACCGTGAACGTAGCATGCATGGACTCGACTAATATGACTGGGATATCCATGACAAATATTGTGGGAAGAAAATGGGTGATCACTGTACATTTCTGTTCTGTTTCCTATTTATATTTCTATTTTAGCTCCTCAATTTAGCATTATGGACAGGGAAAGACCTAATCTAAAATCTTCACAAAAATATTTTGCCTTCAAATTCATACCGTGATCGTAGCATGCATGGACTCGACTCATATGACTGGGATTTCCATGAAAAACATTGTGGGCCGAAAATGGGTGATCACTGTACATTTCTCTTCTGTTTCCTATTTATATTTATATTTTACCTCCTCAATTTAGCATTATGGACAGGTAAAGACCAAATCTAAAATCTGCACAAAAATATTTTGCCTTCAAATTCATACCGTGATCGTAGCAAGCATGGACTCGACTCATATGACTGGGATTTCCATGAAAAAGATTGTGGGCCGAAAATGGGTGATCACTGTACATTTCTCTTCTGTTTCCTATTTATATTTCTATTTTACCTCCTCAATTTAGCATTATGGACAGGGAAAGACCAAATCTAAGATCTGCACAAAAATATTTTGCCTTCAAATTCATACCGTGATCGTAGCATGCATGGACTCGACTCATATGACTGGGATTTCCATGAAAAAGATAGTGGGCAGAAAATGGGTGATCACTGTACATTTCTTTTCTGTTTCCTATTTATATTTCTATTTTACCTCCTCAATTTAGCATTATGGACAGCGAATGACATAATCTAAGATCTGCACAAAAATATTTTGCCTTCAAATTCATACCGTGAACGTAGCATGCATGGACTCGACTCATATGACTGGGATTTCCATGAAAAAGATTGTGGGCCGAAAATGGGTGATCACTGTACATTTCTCTTCTGTTTCCTATTTATATTTCTCTTTTACCTCTTCAATTTAGCATTATGGACAGGGAAAGACATAATCTAAAATCTGCACAAAAATATTTTGTCTTCGAATTAATACCGTGATCGTAGCATGCATTGAATCGAGTCATATGACTGGGATTTCCAAGAAAAAGTTTGTGGGGCGATAATTGGTGATCACTGTACATTTCTCTTCTGTTTCCTATTTATATTTATATTTTACCTCCTCAATTTAGCATTATGGGCAGGGAAAGTAATTATCTAAGCACTGCACACAAATATTTTGCCTTCAAATTCATCCCGTGATCGTAGCATGCATGGACTCGACTCATATGACTGGGATTTCCATGAAAAAGATTGTGGGCCGAAAATGGGTGATCACTGTACATTTCTCTTCTGTTTCCTATTTATATTTCTATTTTACTTCCTCAATTTAGCATTATGGACAGGGAAAGACCTAATCTAAGATCTGCACAAAAATATTTTGCCTTCAAATTCATACCGTGATCGTAGCATGCATGGACTCGACTCATATGACTGGGATTTCCATGAAAAAGTTTGTGGGGCGAAAATGGGTGATCACTGTACATTTCTCTTCTGTTTCCTATTTATATTTATATTTTCCCTCCTCAATTTAGCATTATGGGCAGGGAAAGTAATTATCTAAGCTCTGCACACAAATATTTTGCCTTCAAATTCATACCGTGATCGTAGCATGCATGGATTCGACTCATATGCCTGGGATTTCCATGAAAAAGATTGTGGGCCGAAAATGGGTGATCACTGTACATTTCTCTTCTGTTTCCTATTTATATTTATATTTTACGTCCTCAATTTAGCATTATGGACAGGGAAAGACCTAATCTAAAATCTGCACAAAAATATTTTGCCTTCAAATTCATACCGTGATCGTAGCATGCATGGACTCGACTCATATGACTGGGATTTCCATGAAAAAGATTGTGGGCCGAAAATGGGTGATCACTGTACATTTCTCTTCTGTTTCCTATTTATATTTATATTTTACCTCCTCAATTTAGCATTATGGAAAGGGAAAGACCTAATCTAAAATCTGCACAAAAATATTTTGCCTTCAAATTCATACCGTGATCGTAGCATGCATGAACTCGACTCATATTACTGGGATTTCCATGAAAAAGATTGTGGGCCGAAAATGGGTATCACTGAACATTTCTCTTCTGTATTCTATTTATATTTATATTTTACCTCCTCAATTCAGCATTATGGCCAGGAAAGACCTAATCTAAGCTCTGCACAAAAATATTTTGCCTTCAAATTCATACCGTGATCGTAGCATGCATGGACTCGACTCATATGACTGGGATTTCCATGAAAAAGATTGTGGGCCGAAAAAAGGTGAACACTGTACATTTCTCTTCTATGTCCTATTTATATTTCTATTTTACCTCCTCAATTTAGCATTATGGACAGGGAAAGACCAAATCTAAGATCTACACAAAAATATTTTGCCTTCAAATTCATACCGTGATCGTAGCATGCATGGACACGACTCATATTACTGGGATTTCCATGAAAAAGAATGTGGTCCGAAAATGGGAGATCACTGTACATTTCTCTTCTGTTTCCTATTTATATTTATATTTTACCTCCTCAATTTAGCATTATGGACAGGGACAGACCTAATCTAACATCTGCACAAAAATATTTTGCCTGCAAATTCATACCGTGATCGTAGAATGCATGGACTCGACTCATATGACTGGGATTTCCATGAAAATGATTGTGGGCCGAAAATGGGTGATCACTGTACATTCCTCTTCTATTTCCTATTTATATTTATATTTTACCTCCTAAATTTAGCATTATGGACAGGGAAAGAACTAATTTAAAATCGGCACAAAAATATTTTGCATTCAAATTCATACTGTGATCGTAGCATGCATGGACTCGACTCATATGACTGGCATTTCCATGAAAAAGATTGTGGGACGAAAATGGATGATCACTGTACATTTCTCTTCTGTTTCCTATTTATATTTATATTTTACCTCCTCAATTTAGCATTATGGACAGGGAAAGACCTAATCTAAAATCTGCACAAAAATATTTTGCCTTCAAATTCATACCGTGATCGTAGCATGCATGGACTCGACTCATATGACTGGGATTTCCATGAAAAAGTTTGTGGGGCGAAAATGGGTGATCACTGTACATTTCTCTTCTGTTTCCTATTTATATTTATATTTTCCCTCCTCAATTTAGCATTATGGACAGGGAAAGACCTAATCTAAGATCTGCACAAAAATATTTTGCCTTGAAATTCATACCGTGATCGTAGCATGCATGGACTCGACTCATATGACTGGGATTTCCATGAAAAAGATTGTGGGCCGAAAAAAGGTGATCACTGTACATTTCTCTTCTATTTCCTATTTATATTTCTATTTTACCTCCACAATTTAGCATTATGGACAGGGACAGACCTAATCTAAAATCTGCACAAAAATATTTTGCCTGCAAATTCATACCGTGATCGTAGCATGCATGGACTCGACTCATATGACTGGGATTTCCATGAAAAAGATTGTGGGCCGAAAATGTGTGATCACTGTACATTTCTCTTCTGTTTCCTATTTATATTTATATTTTACCTCCTCAATTTAGCATTATTGACAGGGAAAGACCTAATCTGAAATCTGCACAAAAATATTTTGCCTTCAAATTCATACCTTGATGGTAGCATGCATGGACTCGACTCATATGACTGGGATATCCATGAAAAAGATTGTGGGCCGAAAATGGGTGATCACTGTACATTCCTCTTCTATTTCCTATTTATATTTATATTTTACCTCCTAAATTTAGCATTATGGACAGGGAAAGAACTAATCTAAAATCTGCACAAAAATATTTTGCCTTCAAATTCATACTGTGATCGTAGCATGCATGGACTCGACTCATATGACTGGGATTTCCATGAAAAAGATTGTGGGCCGAAAAAAGTTGATCACTGTACATTTCTCTTCTATTTCCTATTTATATTTCTATTTTACCTCCTCAATTTAGCATTATGGACAGGGAAAGACCAAATCTAAGATCTACACAAAAATATTTTGCCTTCAAATTCATACCGTGATCGTAGCATGCATGGACACGACTCATATGACTGGGATTTCCATGAAAAAGAATGTGGGCCGAAAATGGGAGATCACTGTACATTTCTCTTCTGTTTCCTATTTATATTTATATTTTACCTCCTCAATTTAGCATTATGGACAGGGACAGACCTAATCTAAAATCTGCACAAAAATATTTTGCCTGCAAATTCATACCGTGATCGTAGAATGCATGGACTCGACTCATATGACTGGGATTTCCATGAAAAAGATTGTGGGCCGAAAATGTGTGATCACTTTACATTTCTCTTCTGTTTCCTATTTATATTTATATTTTACCTCCTCAATTTAGCATTATGGACAGGGACAGACCTAATCTGAAATCTGCACAAAAATATTTTGCCTTCAAATTCATGCCGTGATCGTAGCATGCATGGACTCGACTCATATGACTGGGATTTCCATGAAAAAGATTGTGGGCCGAAAATGGGTGATCACTGTACATTTCTCTTTTGTTTCCTATTTATATTTCTATCTTACCTCCTCAATTTAGCATTATGGACAGGGAAAGATATTATCTAAGCTCTGCACACAAATATTTTGCCTTCAAATTCATACCGTGATGGTAGCATGCATGGACTCGACTCATAGGACTGGGTATCCATGAAAAAGATTGTGTGCCGAAAATGGGTGATCACTGTACATTCCTCTTCTATTTCCTATTTATATTTCTATTTTACCTCCTCAATTTAGCATTATGTACAGGGAAAGACCTAATCTAAGCTCTGCACAAAAATATTTTGCCTTCAAATTCATACCGTGATCGTAGCATGCATGGACTCGACTCATATGACTGGGATTTCCATGAAAAAGATTGTGGGCCGAAAATGGGTGATCACTGTACATTTCTCTTCTGTTTCCTATTTATATTTATATTTTACCTCCTCAATTTAGCATTATGGACAGGGAAAGACATAATCTAAAATCTGCACAAAAATATTTTGCCTTCAAATTCATACTGTGATCGTAGCATGCATGGACTCGACTCATATGACTGGGATTTCCATGAAAAAGATTGTGGGCCGAGAATGCATGATCACTGTCCATTTCTCTTTTGTTTCCTATTTATATTTATATTTTACCTCCTCAATTTAGCATTATCGACAGGGAAAGACCTAATCTAAAATCTGCACAAAAATATTTTGCCTTCAAATTCATAGCGTGATCGTAGCATGCATGGACTCGATTCATATGACTGGGATTTCCATGAAAAAGATTGTGGGCCGAAAATGGGTGATCACTGTACATTTCTGTTCTGTTTCGTATTCATATTTCTATTTTACCTCCTCAATTTAGCATTATGGACAGCGAAAGACCTAATCTAAAATCTGCACAAAAATATTATGCGTTCAATTTCATACCGTGATTGTAGCATGCATGGACGCGACTCATATGACTGGGATTTCCATGAAAAAGATTGTGCGCCGAAAATGGGTGATCACTGTACATTTCTCTTCTGTTTCCTATTTATATTTCTATTTTACCTCCTCAATTTAGCATTATGGACAGGAAAAGACATAATCTAAGCTCTGCACAAAAATATTTTGCCTTCAAATTCATACCGTGATCGTAGCATGCATGGACTCGACTCATATGACTGGGATTTCCATGAAAAAGATTGTGGGCGGAAAATGGGTGATCACTGTACATTTCTCTTCTGTTTCCTATTTATATTTATATTTTACCTCCTCAATTTAGCATTATGGACAGGGAAAGACCTATTCTAAAATCTGCACAAAAATATTTTGCCTTCAAATTCATACTGTGATCGTAGCATGCATGGACTCGACTCATATGACTGGGATTTCCATGAAAAAGATTGTGGGCTGAAAATGGGAGATCACTGTACATTTCTCTTCTGTTTCCTATTTATATTTATATTTTATCTCGTCAATTTAGCATTATGGACAGGGAAAGACCTAATCTAAAATCTGCACTCATACCGTGATCGTAGCATGCATTGACTCGACTCATATGACTGGGATTTCCATGAAAAAGTTTGTGCCCCGAAAATGGGTGATCACTGTACATTTCTCTTCTGTTTCCTATTTATATTTCTATTTTACCTCCTCAATTTAGCATTATGGACAGGGAAAGACCTAATCTAAAATCTGCACAAAAATATTTTCCCTTCAAATTCATACCCTGATCGTAGCATGCATGGACTTGACTCATATGACTGGGATTTCCATGAAAAAGATTGTGGGCGGAAAATGGGTGATCACTGTACATTTCTCTTCTGTTTCCTATTTATATTTCTATTTTACCTCCTCAATTTAGCATTATGGACTAGAAAGACATAATCTAAAATCTGCATAAAAATATTTTGCCTTCAAATTCATATCGTGATCGTAGCATGCATGGACTCGACTAATATGACTGGGATTTCCATGAAAAAGATTGTGGGCCGAAAATGGGTGTTCACTGTACATTTCTCTTCTGTTTCCTATTTATATTTGTATTTTGCCTCCTCAATTTAGCATTATGGACAGGGAAAGACCTACTCTAAAATCTGCACAAAAATATTTTGCCTTCAAATTCATACCGTGATCGTAGCATGCATGGACTCGACTCATATGACTTGGATTTCCATGAAAAAGATTGTGGACCGAAAATGGGTGATCACTGTACATTTCTCTTCTGTTACCTATTTATATTTCTATTTTACCTCCTCAATTTAGCATTATGGACAGGGAAAGACCTAATCTAAAATCTGCACAAAAATATTTTGCCTTCAAATTCATACCGTGATCGTAGAATGCATGGGCTCGACTCATATGACTGGGATTTCCATGAAAAAGATTGTGGGCCGAAAATGGGTGATCACTGTACATTTCTGTTCTGTTTCGTATTCATATTTCTATTTTATCTCCTCAATTTAGCATTATGGACAGCGAAAGACCTAATCTAAAATCTGCACAAAAATATTTTGCCTTCAAATTCATACTGTGATCGTAGCATGCATGGACTCGACTCATATGACTGGGATTTCCATGAAAAAGATTGTGCGCCGAAAATGGGTGATCACTGTACATTTCTCTTCTGTTTCCTATTTATATTTATATTTTACCTACTCAATTTAGCATTATGGCCAGGGAAAGACCTAATGTAAGCTCTGTACAAAAATATTTTGCTTTCAAATTCATACCGTGATCGTAGCATGCATGGACTCGACTCATATGCCTGAGATTTCCATGAAAAAGATTGTGGGCCGAAAATGGGTGATCACTGTACATTTCTCTACTGTTTCCTATTTATATTTCTATCTTACCTCCTCAATTTAGCATTATGGACAGGGAAAGATATTATCTAAGCTCTGCACACAAATATTTTGCCTTCAAATTCATACCGTGATCGTAGCATGCATGGACTCGACTCATATGACTGGGATTTCCATGAAAAAGATTGTGGGCCGAAAATGGGTGATCACTGTACGTTTCTCTTCTGTTTCCTATTTATATTTATATTTTACCTCCTCAATTTAGCATTATGGACAGGGAAAGAACTAATCTAAAATCTGCACAAAAATATTTTGCCTTCAAATTCTTAGCGTGATCGTAGCATGTATGGACTCGACTCATATGACTGGGATTTCCATGAAAATGATTGTGGGCCGAAAAAAGTAGATCACTGTACATTTCTCTTCTATTTCCTGTTTATATTTCTATTTTACCTCCTCAATTTAGCATTATGGACAGGGAAAGACCTAATCTGAAATCTGCACAAAAATATTTTGCCTTCAAATTCATACCGTGATCGTAGCATGCATGGACTCGACTCATATGACTGGGATTTCCATGAAAAAGATTGTGGGCCGTAAATGAGTGATCACTGTACATTTCTCTTCTGTTTCCTATTTATATTTCTATCTTACCTCCTCAATTTAGCATTATGGACAGGGAAAGATATTATCTAAGCTCTGCACAAAAATATTTTGCCTTCAAATTCATAGCGTGATCGTAGCATGCATGGACTCGACTCATATGACTGGGATTTCCATGAAAAAGATTGTGGGCCGAGAATGCATGATCACTGTCCATTTCTCTTTTGTTTCCTATTTATATTTATATTTTACCTCCTCAATTTAGCATTATGGACAGGGAAAGACCAAATCTAAAATCTGCACAAAAATATTTTGCCTTCAAATTCATAGCGTGATCGTAGCATGCATGGACTCGACTCATATGACTGGGATTTCCATGAAAAAGATTGTGGGCCGAAAATAGGTGATCACTGTACATTTCTCTTCTGTTTCCTATTTATATTTATATTTTACCTCCTCAATTTAGCATTATGGACAGGGAATGACCTAATCTAAGATCTGCACAAAAATATTTTGCCTTCAAATTCATACCGTGATCGTAGCATGCATGGACTCGACTCATATGACTTGGATTTCCATGAAAAAGATTGTGCGCCGAAAATGGGTGATCACTGTACATTTCTCTTCTGTTTCCTATTTATATTTATATTTTACGTCCTCAATTTAGCATTAAGGCCAGGTAAAGACGTAATCTAAGCTCTGCACAAAAATATTTTGCCTACAAATTCATACCGTGATCGTAGCATGCATGGACTCGACTCATATGACTGGGATTTCCATGAAAAAGATTTTGGGCCGAAAATGGGTGATCACTGTACATTTCTCTTCTGTTTCCTATTTATATTTCTATTTTACCTCCTCAATTTAGCATTATGGACAGGGAAAGACCTAATCTAAAATCTGCACAAAAATATTTTGCCTTCAAATTCATAGCGTGATCGTAGCATGCATGGACTCGACTCATATGACTGGGATTTCCATGAAAAAGAATGTGGGCCGAAATGGGTGATCACTGTACATTTCTGTTCTGTTTCGTATTCATATTTCTATTTTACCTCCTCAATTTAGCATTATGGACAGCGAAAGACCTAATCTAAAATCTGCACAAAAATATTATGCGTTCAATTTCATACCGTGATTGTAGCATGCATGGACGCGACTCATATGACTGGGATTTCCATGAAAAAGATTGTGCGCCGAAAATGGGTGATCACTGTACATTTCTCTTCTGTTTCCTATTTATATTTCTATTTTACCTCCTCAATTTAGCATTATGGACAGGAAAAGACATAATCTAAGCTCTGCACAAAAATATTTTGCCTTCAAATTCATACCGTGATCGTAGCATGCATGGACTCGACTCATATGACTGGGATTTCCATGAAAAAGATTGTGGGCGGAAAATGGGTGATCACTGTACATTTCTCTTCTGTTTCCTATTTATATTTATATTTTACCTCCTCAATTTAGCATTATGGACAGGGAAAGACCTATTCTAAAATCTGCACAAAAATATTTTGCCTTCAAATTCATACTGTGATCGTAGCATGCATGGACTCGACTCATATGACTGGGATTTCCATGAAAAAGATTGTGGGCTGAAAATGGGAGATCACTGTACATTTCTCTTCTGTTTCCTATTTATATTTATATTTTATCTCGTCAATTTAGCATTATGGACAGGGAAAGACCTAATCTAAAATCTGCACTCATACCGTGATCGTAGCATGCATTGACTCGACTCATATGACTGGGATTTCCATGAAAAAGTTTGTGCCCCGAAAATGGGTGATCACTGTACATTTCTCTTCTGTTTCCTATTTATATTTCTATTTTACCTCCTCAATTTAGCATTATGGACAGGGAAAGACCTAATCTAAAATCTGCACAAAAATATTTTCCCTTCAAATTCATACCGTGATGGTAGCATGCATGGACTCGACTCATATGACTGGGTATCCATGAAAAAGATTGTGGGCCGAAAATGGGTGATCACTGTACATTCCTCTTCTATTTCCTATTTATATTTCTATTTTACCTCCTCAATTTAGCATTATGTACAGGGAAAGACCTAATCTAAGCTCTGCACAAAAATATTTTGCCTTCAAATTCATACCGTGATCGTAGCATGCATGGACTCGACTCATATGACTGGGTATCCATGAAAAAGATTGTGGGCCGAAAATGGGTGATCACTGTACATTCCTCTTCTATTTCCTATTTATATTTCTATTTTACCTCCTCAATTTAGCATTATGTACAGGGAAAGACCTAATCTAAGCTCTGCACAAAAATATTTTGCCTTCAAATTCATACCGTGATCGTAGCATGCATGGACTCGACTCATATGACTGGGATTTCCATGAAAAAGATTGTGGGCCGAAAATGGGTGATCACTGTACATTTCTCTTCTGTTTCCTATTTATATTTATATTTTACCTCCTCAATTTAGCATTATGGACAAGAAAGACATAATCTAAAATCTGCACAAAAATATTTTGCCTTCAAATTCATAGCGTGATCGTAGCATGCATGGACTCGACTCATATGACTGGGATTTCCATGAAAAAGATTGTGGGCCGAAAATAGGTGATCACTGTACATTTCTCTTCTGTTTCCTATTTATATTTATATTTTACCTCCTCAATTTAGCATTATGGACAGGGAATGACCTAATCTAAGATCTGCACAAAAAAATTTTGCCTTCAAATTCATACCGTGATCGTTGCATGCATGGACTCGACTCATATGACTTGGATTTCCATGAAAAAGATTGTGCGCCGAAAATGGGTGATCACTGTACATTTCTCTTCTGTTTCCTATTTATATTTATATTTTACGTCCTCAATTTAGCATTAAGGCCTGGTAAAGACGTAATCTAAGCTCTGCACAAAAATATTTTGCCTACAAATTCATACCGTGATCGTAGCATGCATGGACTCGACTCATATGACTGGGATTTCCATGAAAAAGATTTTGGGCCGAAAATGGGTGATCACTGTACATTTCTCTTCTGTTTCCTATTTATATTTCTATTTTACCTCCTCAATTTAGCATTATGGACAGGGAAAGACCTAATCTAAAATCTGCACAAAAATATTTTGCCTTCAAATTCATAGCGTGATCGTAGCATGCATGGACTCGACTCATATGACTGGGATTTCCATGAAAAAGATTGTGGGCCGAAAATAGGTGATCACTGTACATTTCTCTTCTGTTTCCTATTTATATTTATATTTTACCTCCTCAATTTAGCATTATGGACAGGGAATGACCTAATCTAAGAGCTGCACAAAAAAATTTTGCCTTCAAATTCATACCGTGATCGTTGCATGCATGGACTCGACTCATATGACTTGGATTTCCATGAAAAAGATTGTGCGCCGAAAATGGGTGATCACTGTACATTTCTCTTCTGTTTCCTATTTATATTTATATTTTACGTCCTCAATTTAGCATTAAGGCCTGGTAAAGACGTAATCTAAGCTCTGCACAAAAATATTTTGCCTACAAATTCATACCGTGATCGTAGCATGCATGGACTCGACTCATATGACTGGGATTTCCATGAAAAAGATTTTGGGCCGAAAATGGGTGATCACTGTACATTTCTCTTCTGTTTCCTATTTATATTTCTATTTTACCTCCTCAATTTAGCATTATGGACAGGGAAAGACCTAATCTAAAATCTGCACAAAAATATTTTGCCTTCAAATTCATACCGTGATCGTTGCATGCATGGACTCGACTCATATGACTTGGATTTCCATGAAAAAGATTTTGGGCCGAAAATGGGTGATCACTGTACATTTCTCTTCTGTTTCCTATTTATATTTCTATTTTACCTCCTCAATTTAGCATTATGGACAGGGAAAGACCTAATCTAAAATCTGCACAAAAATATTTTGCCTTCAAATTCATACCGTGATCGTAGCATGCATGGACTCGACTCATATGACTGGGATTTCCATGAAAAAGATTTTGGGCCGAAAATGGGTGATCACTGTACATTTCTCTTCTGTTTCCTATTTATATTTCTATTTTACCTCCTCAATTTAGCATTATGGACAGGGAAAGACCTAATCTAAAATCTGCACAAAAATATTTTGCCTTCAAATTCATACCGTGATCGTTGCATGCATGGACTCGACTCATATGACTTGGATTTCCATGAAAAAGATTGTGCGCCGAAAATGGGTGATCACTGTACATTTCTCTTCTGTTTCCTATTTATATTTATATTTTACGTCCTCAATTTAGCATTAAGGCCTGGTAAAGACGTAATCTAAGCTCTGCACAAAAATATTTTGCCTACAAATTCATACCGTGATCGTAGCATGCATGGACTCGACTCATATGACTGGGATTTCCATGAAAAAGATTGTGGGCCGAGAATGCATGATCACTGTCCATTTCTCTTTTGTTTCCTATTTATATTTATATTTTACCTCCTCAATTTAGCATTATCGACAGGGAAAGACCTAATCTAAAATCTGCACAAAAATATTTTGCCTTCAAATTCATAGCGTGATCGTAGCATGCATGGACTCGACTCATATGACTGGGATTTCCATGAAAAAGAATGTGGGCCGAAAATGGGTGATCACTGTACATTTCTGTTCTGTTTCGTATTCATATTTCTATTTTACCTCCTCAATTTAGCATTATGGACAGCGAAAGACCTAATCTAAAATCTGCACAAAAATATTATGCGTTCAATTTCATACCGTGATTGTAGCATGCATGGACGGGACTCATATGACTGGGATTTCCATGAAAAAGATTGTGCGCCGAAAATGGGTGATCACTGTACATTTCTCTTCTGTTTCCTATTTATATTTCTATTTTACCTCCTCAATTTAGCATTATGGACAGGAAAAGACATAATCTAAGCTCTGCACAAAAATATTTTGCCTTCAAATTCATACCGTGATCGTAGCATGCATGGACTCGACTCATATGACTGGGATTTCCATGAAAAAGATTGTGGGCGGAAAATGGGTGATCACTGTACATTTCTCTTCTGTTTCCTATTTATATTTATATTTTACCTCCTCAATTTAGCATTATGGACAGGGAAAGACCTATTCTAAAATCTGCACAAAAATATTTTGCCTTCAAATTCATACTGTGATCGTAGCATGCATGGACTCGACTCATATGACTGGGATTTCCATGAAAAAGATTGTGGGCTGAAAATGGGAGATCACTGTACATTTCTCTTCTGTTTCCTATTTATATTTATATTTTATCTCGTCAATTTAGCATTATGGACAGGGAAAGACCTAATCTAAAATCTGCACTCATACCGTGATCGTAGCATGCATTGACTCGACTCATATGACTGGGATTTCCATGAAAAAGTTTGTGCCCCGAAAATGGGTGATCACTGTACATTTCTCTTTGTTTCCTATTTATATTTCTATTTTACCTCCTCAATTTAGCATTATGGACAGGGAAAGACCTAATCTAAAATCTGCACAAAAATATTTTCCCTTCAAATTCATACCGTGATGGTAGCATGCATGGACTCGACTCATATGACTGGGTATCCATGAAAAAGATTGTGGGCCGAAAATGGGTGATCACTGTACATTCCTCTTCTATTTCCTATTTATATTTCTATTTTACCTCCTCAATTTAGCATTATGTACAGGGAAAGACCTAATCTAAGCTCTGCACAAAAATATTTTGCCTTCAAATTCATACCGTGATCGTAGCATGCATGGACTCGACTCATATGACTGGGTATCCATGAAAAAGATTGTGGGCCGAAAATGGGTGATCACTGTACATTCCTCTTCTATTTCCTATTTATATTTCTATTTTACCTCCTCAATTTAGCATTATGTACAGGGAAAGACCTAATCTAAGCTCTGCACAAAAATATTTTGCCTTCAAATTCATACCGTGATCGTAGCATGCATGGACTCGACTCATAGGAATGGGATTTCCATGAAAAAGATTGTGGGCCGAAAATGGGTGATCACTGTACATTTCTCTTCTGTTTCCTATTTATATTTATATTTTACCTCCTCAATTTAGCATTATGGACAGGAAAGACATAATCTAAAATCTGCACAAAAATATTTTGCCTTCAAATTCATAGCGTGATCGTAGCATGCATGGACTCGACTCATATGACTGGGATTTCCATGAAAAAGATTGTGGGCCGAAAATAGTTGATCACTGTACATTTCTCTTCTGTTTCCTATTTATATTTATATTTTACCTCCTCAATTTAGCATTATGGACAGGGAATGACCTAATCTAAGATCTGCACAAAAAAATTTTGCCTTCAAATTCATACCGTGATCGTTGCATGCATGGACTCGACTCATATGACTTGGATTTCCATGAAAAAGATTGTGCGCCGAAAATGGGTGATCACTGTACATTTCTCTTCTGTTTCCTATTTATATTTATATTTTACGTCCTCAATTTAGCATTAAGGCCTGGTAAAGACGTAATCTAAGCTCTGCACAAAAATATTTTGCCTACAAATTCATACCGTGATCGTAGCATGCATGGACTCGACTCATATGACTGGGATTTCCATGAAAAAGATTGTGGGCCGAGAATGCATGATCACTGTCCATTTCTCTTTTGTTTCCTATTTATATTTATATTTTACCTCCTCAATTTAGCATTATGGACAGGGAAAGACCAAATCTAAAATCTGCACAAAAATATTTTGCCTTCAAATTCATAGCGTGATCGTAGCATGCATGGACTCGACTCATATGACTGGGATTTCCATGAAAAAGATTGTGGGCCGAAAATAGGTGATCACTGTACATTTCTCTTCTGTTTCCTATTTATATTTATATTTTACCTCCTCAATTTAGCATTATGGACAGGGAATGACCTAATCTAAGATCTGCACAAAAAAATTTTGCCTTCAAATTCATACCGTGATCGTTGCATGCATGGACTCGACTCATATGACTTGGATTTCCATGAAAAAGATTGTGCGCCGAAAATGGGTGATCACTGTACATTTCTCTTCTGTTTCCTATTTATATTTATATTTTACGTCCTCAATTTAGCATTAAGGCCTGGTAAAGACGTAATCTAAGCTCTGCACAAAAATATTTAGCCTACAAATTCATACCGTGATCGTAGCATGCATGGACTCGACTCATATGACTGGGATTTCCATGAAAAAGATTTTGGGCCGAAAATGGGTGATCACTGTACATTTCTCTTCTGTTTCCTATTTATATTTCTATTTTACCTCCTCAATTTAGCATTATGGACAGGGAAAGACATAATCTAAAATCTGCACAAAAATATTTTGCCTTCAAATTCATAGCGTGATCGTAGCATGCATGGACTCGACTCATATGACTGGGATTTCCATGAAAAAGAATGTGGGCCGAAAATGGGTGATCACTGTACATTTCTGTTCTGTTTCGTATTCATATTTCTATTTTACCTCCTCAATTTAGCATTATGGACAGCGAAAGACCTAATCTAAAATCTGCACAAAAATATTATGCGTTCAATTTCATACCGTGATTGTAGCATGCATGGACGCGACTCATATGACTGGGATTTCCATGAAAAAGATTGTGCGCCGAAAATGGGTGATCACTGTACATTTCTCTTCTGTTTCCTATTTATATTTCTATTTTACCTCCTCAATTTAGCATTATGGACAGGAAAAGACATAATCTAAGCTCTGCACAAAAATATTTTGCCTTCAAATTCATACCGTGATCGTAGCATGCATGGACTCGACTCATATGACTGGGATTTCCATGAAAAAGATTGTGGGCGGAAAATGGGTGATCACTGTACATTTCTCTTCTGTTTCCTATTTATATTTATATTTTACCTCCTCAATTTAGCATTATGGACAGGGAAAGACCTATTCTAAAATCTGCACAAAAATATTTTGCCTTCATATTCATACTGTGATCGTAGCATGCATGGACTCGACTCATATGACTGGGATTTCCATGAAAAAGATTGTGGGCTGAAAATGGGAGATCACTGTACATTTCTCTTCTGTTTCCTATTTATATTTATATTTTATCTCGTCAATTTAGCATTATGGACAGGGAAAGACCTAATCTAAAATCTGCACTCATACCGTGATCGTAGCATGCATTGACTCGACTCATATGACTGGGATTTCCATGAAAAAGTTTGTGCCCCGAAAATGGGTGATCACTGTACATTTCTCTTCTGTTTCCTATTTATATTTCTATTTTACCTCCTCAATTTAGCATTATGGACAGGGAAAGACCTAATCTAAAATCTGCACAAAAATATTTTCCCTTCAAATTCATACCCTGATCGTAGCATGCATGGACTTGACTCATATGACTGGGATTTCCATGAAAAAGATTGTGGGCGGAAAATGGGTGATCACTGTACATTTCTCTTCTGTTTCCTATTTATATTTCTATTTTACCTCCTCAATTTAGCATTATGGACGGGAAAGACATAATCTAAAATCTGCACAAAAATATTTTGCCTTCAAATTCATACCGTGATCGTAGCATGCATGGACTCGACTAATATGACTGGGATTTCCATGAAAAAGATTGTGGGCCGAAAATGGGTGGTCACTGTACATTTCTCTTCTGTTTCCTATTTATATTTGTATTTTGCCTCCTCAATTTAGCATTATGGACAGGGAAAGACCTACTCTAAAATCTGCACAAAAATATTTTGCCTTCAAATTCATACCGTGATCGTAGCATGCATGGACTCGACTCATATGACTGGGATTTCCATGAAAAAGATTGTGGACCGAAAATGGGTGATCACTGTACATTTCTGTTCTGTTTCGTATTCATATTTCTATTTTATCTCCTCAATTTAGCATTATGGACAGCGAAAGACCTAATCTAATCTCTGCATAAAAATATTTTGCCTTCAAATTCATACCGTGATCGTAGCATGCATGCACTCGACTCATATGACTGGGATTTCCATGAAAAAGATTGTGGGCGGAAAATGGGTGATCACTGTACATTTCTCTTCTGTTTCCTATTTATATTTCTATTTTACCTCCTCAATTTAGCATTATGGAGAGGGAAAGACCTAATCTAAAATCTGCACAAAAATATTTTGCCTTCAAATTCATACTGTGATCGTAGCATGCATGGACTCGACTCATATGACTGGGATTTCCATGAAAAAGATTGTGCGCCGAAAATGGGTGATCACTGTACATTTCTCTTCTGTTTCCTATTTATATTTATATTTTACCTACTCAATTTAGCATTATGGCCAGGGAAAGACCTAATGTAAGCTCTGTACAAAAATATTTTGCTTTCAAATTCATACAGTGATCGTAGCATGCATGGACTCGACTCATATGCCTGGGATTTCCATGAAAAAGATTGTGGGCCGAAAATGGGGGATCACTGTACATTTCTCTTCTGTTTCCTATTTATATTTCTGTTTTATCTCCTCAATTTAGCATTATGGACAGGGAAAGACCTAATCTAAGATCTGCACAAAAATATTTTGCCTTCAAATTCATACCGTGATCGTAGCATGCATGGACTCGACTCATATTTACTGTGATTTCCATGAAAAAGATTGTGGGACGAAAATGGGTGATCACTGTATATTTCTCTTCTGTTTCCTATTTATATTTATATTTTACCTCCTCAATTTAGCATTATGGACAGGGAAAGACCTAATCTAAAATCTGCACAAAAATATTATGCCTGTAAATTCATACTGTGATCGTAGCATACATGGACTCGACTCATATGACTGGGATTTCCATGAAAAAGATTGTGGGCGGAAAATGGGTGATCACTGTACATTTCTCTTCTGTTTCCTATTTATATTTCTATTTTACCTCCTCAATTTAGCATTATGGAGAGGGAAAGACCTAATCTAAAATCTGCACAAAAATATTTTGCCTTCAAATTCATACTGTGATCGTAGCATGCATGGACTCGACTCATATGACTGGGATTTCCATGAAAAAGATTGTGCGCCGAAAATGGGTGATCACTGTACATTTCTCTTCTGTTTCCTATTTATATTTATATTTTACCTACTCAATTTAGCATTATGGCCATGGAAAGACCTAATGTAAGCTCTGTACAAATATATTTTACTTTCAAATTCATACCGTGATCGTAGCATGCATGAACTCGACTCATATGCCTGGGATTTCCATGAAAAAGATTGTGCGCCGAAAATGGGTGATCACTGTACATTTCTCTACTGTTTCCTATTTATATTTCTATTTTACCTCCTCAATTTAGCATTATGGCCAGGGAAAGACCTAATCTAAGCTCTTCACAAAAATATTTTGCCTTCAAATTCATACTGTGATCGTAGCATACATGGACTCGACTCATATGACTGGGATTTCCATGAAAAAGATTGTGGGCCGAAAATGTGTGATCGCTGTACATTTCTCTTCTGTTTCCTATTTATATTTCTATTTTACCTCCTCAATTTAGCATTATGAACAGGGAAAGACCTAATCTAAAATCTGCACAAAAATATTTTGCCTTCAATTTCATACCGTGATCGTAGCATGCATGGACTCGACTCATATGACTGGGATTTCCATGAAAAAGAATGTGGGCCGAAAATGGGTGATCACTGTACATTTCTCTTCTGTTTCCTATTTATATTTCTATTTTACCTGCTCAATTTAGCATTATGGACAGGGAAAGACCTAATCTAAAATCTGCACAAAAATATTTTGCCTTCAAATTCATACCGTGATCGTAGCATGCATGGACTCGACTCATATGACTGGCATTTCCATGAAAAAGATTGTGGTCCGAAAATGGGTGATCACTGTACATTTCTCTTCTGTTACCTATTTATATTTATATTTTACCTCCTCAATTTAGCATTATGGACAGGGAAAGACCTAATCTAAAATCTGCACAACAATATTTTGCCTTCAAATTCATACCGTGATCGTAGCATGCATGGACTCGAATCATATGACTGGGATTTCCATGAAAAAGATTGTGGGCCGAAAATGGGTGATCACTGTACATTTCACTTCTGTTTCCTATTTATATTTCTATTTTACCTCCTCAATTTAGCATTATGGACAGGGAAAGAACTAATCTAAAATCTGCACAAAAATATTTTGCCTTCAAATTCATACCGTGATCGTAGCATGCATGGACTCGATTCATATGACTGGCATTTCCATGAAAAAGATTGTGGGCCGAAAATGGGTGATCACTGTACAATTCTCTTCTGTTTCCTATTTATGTTTCTATTTTACTTCCTTCATTTAGCATTAAGGACAGGGAAAGACATAATCTAAGCTCTGCACAAGAATATTTTGCCTTCAAATTCATACCGTGATCGTAGCATGCATGGACTCGAGTCATATGACTGGGATTTCCATGAAAAAGATTGTAGGCCGAAAATGGGTGATCACTGTACATTTCTCTTCTGTTTCCTATTTATATTTCTATTTTACCTCCTCAATTTAGCATTATGGACAGGGAAAGACCTAATCTAAAATCTGCACAAAAATATTTTGCCTTCAAATTCATACCGTGATCGTAGCATGTATGGACTCGACTCATATGACTGGGATTTCCATGAAAAAGATTGTGGACCGAAAATGTGTGATCGCTGTACATTTCTCTTCTGTTTCCTATTTATATTTATATTTTACCTCCTCAATTTAGCATTATGGACAGGGAAAGACCTAATCTAAAATCTGCACAAAAATATTTTGCCTTCAAATTCATACCGTGATCGTAGCATGCATGGACTCGACTCATATGACTGGTATTTCCATGAAAAAGATTGTGGGCCGAAAATGGGTGATCACTGTACATTTCTCTTCTGTTTCCTATTTATATTTATATTTTACCTCCTCAATTTAGCATTATGGACAGGGAAAGACCTATTCTAAAATCTGCACAAAAATATTTTGCCTTCAAATTCATACCGTGATCGTAGCATGCATGGACTCGACTCATATGACTGGGATTTCCATGAAAAAGATTGTGGGCCGAAAATGGGTGATCACTGTACATTTCTCTTCTGTTTCCTATTTATATTTCTATTTTACCTCCTCAATTTAGCATTATGGACAGGCAACGACCAAATCTAAGATCTGCACAAAAATATTTTGCCTTCAAATTCATACCGTGATCGTAGCATGCATGGACTCGACTCATATGACTGGCATTTCCATGAAAAAGATTGTGGTCCGAAAATGGGTGATCACTGAACATTTCTCTTCTGTTACCTATTTATATTTATATTTTACCTCCTCAATTTAGCATTATGGACAGGCAACGACCAAATCTAAGATCTGCACAAAAATATTTTGCCTTCAAATTCATACCGTGATCGTAGCATGCATGGACTCGACTCATATGACTGGGATTTCCATGAAAAAGATTGTGGTCCGAAAATGGGTGATCACTGTACATTTCTCTTCTGTTACCTATTTATATTTATATTTTACCTCCTCAATTTAGCATTATGGAAAGGGAAAGACCTAATCTAAAATCTGCACAACAATATTTTGCCTTCAAATTCATACCGTGATCGTAGCATGCATGGACTCGAATCATATGACTGGGATTTCCATGAAAAAGATTGTGGGCCGAAAATGGGTGATCACTGTACATTTCACTTCTGTTTCCTATTTATATTTCTATTTTACCTCCTCAATTTAGCATTATGGACAGGGAAAGAACTAATCTAAAATCTGCACAAAAATATTTTGCCTTCAAATTCATACCGTGATCGTAGCATGCATGGACTCGATTCATATGACTGGCATTTCCATGAAAAAGATTGTGGGCCGAAAATGGGTGATCACTGTACAATTCTCTTCTGTTTCCTATTTATGTTTCTATTTTACTTCCTTCATTTAGCATTAAGGACAGGGAAAGACCTAATCTAAGCTCTGCACAAGAATATTTTGCCTTCAAATTCATACCGCGATCGTAGCATGCATGGACTCGAGTCATATGTCTGGGATTTCCATGAAAAAGATTGTAGGCCGAAAATGGGTGATCACTGTACATTTCTCTTCTGTTTCCTATTTATATTTCTATTTTACCTCCTCAATTTAGCATTATGGACAGGGAAAGACCTAATCTAAAATCTGCACAAAAATATTTTGCCTTCAAATTCATACCGTGATTGTAGCATGTATGGACTCGACTCATATGACTGGGATTTCCATGAAAAAGATTGTGGACCGAAAATGTGTGATCGCTGTACATTTCTCTTCTGTTTCCTATTTATATTTATATTTTACCTCCTCAATTTAGCATTATGGACAGGGAAAGACCTAATCTAATATCTGCACAAAAATATTTTGCCTTCAAATTCATACCGTGATCGTAGCATGCATGGACTCGACTCATATGACTGGGATTTCCATGAAAAAGATTGTGGACCGAAAATGGGTGATCACTGTACATTTCTGTTCTGTTTCGTATTCATATTTCTATTTTATCTCCTCAATTTAGCATTATGGACAGCGAAAGACCTAATCTAATCTCTGCATAAAAATATTTTGCCTTCAAATTCATACTGTGATCGTAGCATGCATGGACTCGACTCATATGACTGGGATTTCCATGAAAAAGATTGTGCGCCGAAAATGGGTGATCACTGTACATTTCTCTTCTGTTTCCTATTTATATTTATATTTTACCTACTCAATTTAGCATTATGGCCAGGGAAAGACCTAATGTAAGCTCTGTACAAAAATATTTTGCTTTCAAATTCATACAGTGATCGTAGCATGCATGGACTCGACTCATATGACTGGGATTTCCATGAAAAAGATTGTAGGCCGAAAATGGGTGATCACTGTACATTTCTCTTCTGTTTCCTATTTATATTTCTATTTTACTTCCTTCATTTAGCATTAAGGACAGGGAAAGACCTAATCTAAGCTCTGCACAAGAATATTTTGCCTTCAAATTCATACCGTGATCGTAGCATGCATGGACTCGACTCATATGACTGGGATTTCCATGAAAAAGATTGTAGGCCGAAAATGGGTGATCACTGTAAATTTCTCTTCTGTTTCCTATTTATATTTCTATTTTACCTCCTCAATTTAGCATTACGGACAGGGAAAGACCTAATCTAAAATCTGCACAAAAATATTTTGCCTTCAAATTCATACCGTGATCGTAGTATGCATGGACTCGAATCATATGACTGGTATTTCCCTGAAAAAGATTGTGGGCCGAAAATGGGTGATCCCTGTACATTTCTCTTCTGTTTCCTATTTATATTTATATTTTACATCCTCAATTTAGCATTATGGACAGGCAACGACCAAATCTAAGATCTGCACAAAAATATTTTGCCTTCAAATTCATACCGTGATCGTAGCATGCATGGACTCGACTCATATGACTGGGATTTCCATGAAAAACATTGTGGGCCGAAAATGGGTGATCACTGTACATTTCTCTTCTGTTTCCTATTTATATTTATATTTTACCTCCTCAATTTAACATTATTGACAGTGAAAGACCTAATCTAAGATCTGCAAAAAAATATTTTACCTTCAAATTCAAACCGTGATCGTAGCATGCATCGACACAACTCATATGACTGGGATTTCCATGACAAAGATTGTGGGCACAAAATAGGTGATCACTGTACATTTCTCTTCTGTTTCCTATTTATATTTATATTTTACCTCCTCAATTTAACATTATGGACAGGGAAAGACCTAATCTAAAATCAGGCACAAAAATATTTTGCCTTCAAATTCATACCGTGATCGTAGCATGCATGGACTCGACTCATATGACTGGGATATCCATGAAAAAGATTGTGGGCAGAATATGGGTGATCACTGTACATTTCTCTTCTGTTTCCTATTTATATTTATATTTTACTTCCTCAATTTAGCCTTATGGACAGGGAAAGACCTCATCTAAGATCTGCATAAAAAATATTTTGCCTTCAAATTCATACCGTGATCGTAGCATGCATGTACTCGACTCATATGACTGGGATTTCCATTAAAAAGATTATGGGCAGAAAATGGGTGATCAATGTACATTTCTCTTCTGTTTCCTATTTATATTTATATTTTACCTCCTCAATTTAGCATTGTGGACAGGGAAAGACCAAATCTAAGTTCTGCAAAAAATATTTTGCCTTCAAATTCATACGGTGAACGTAGCATGCATGGACACGACTCATATGACTGGGATTTCCATGAAAAAGATTGTGGGCCGAAAATGGGTGATCACTGTACATTTCTCTTCTGTTTCCTATTTATATTTATATTTTAATTCCTCAATTTAGCATTATGGACAGGGAAAGAACTAATCTAAGATCTGCACAAAAATATTTTGCCTTCAAATTCATGCCGTGATCGTAGCATGCATGGACTCGACTCATATGACTGGGATTTCCATGAAAAAGATTGTGGGCCGAAAATGGGTGATCACTGTACATTTCTCTTCTGTTTCCTATTTATATTTCTATTTTACCTCCTCAATTTAGCATTATGGACCGGGAAAGACCGAATCTAAGATCTGCAGAAAAATATTTTGCCTTCAAATTCATACCGTGAACGTAGCATGCATTGACACGACTCATATGACTGGGATTTCCATGAAAAAGATTGTGGGCCGAAAATAGGTGATCACTGTACATTTCTCTTCTGTTTCCTATTTATATTTCTATTTTACTTCCTCAATTTAGCATTATGGACAGGGAAAGACCAAATCTAAGATCTGCAATAAAATATATTTTCTTCAAATGCATACCGTGATCGTAGCATGCATGGACTTGACTCATATGACAGGGATTTCCATGAAAAAGATTGTGGGCAGAAGATGGGTGATCACTGTACATTTCTCTTCTGTTTCTTATTTATATTTCTATTTTACATCTTAAATTTATCATTATGGACAGGGAAAGACCAAATCTAAGATCTGCAAAAAAATATTTTGCCTTCAAATTCATACCGTGATTGTAGCATGCATGGACTCGTCTCATATGACTGGGATTTCCATGAAAAAGATTGTGGGCAGAAAATGGGTGATCACTGTACATTTCTCTTCTGTTTCCTATTTATATTTATATTTTACCTCCTCAATTTATCATTATGGACAGGGAAAGACCAAATCTAAGATCTGCAAAAAAATATTTTGTCTTCAAATTCATACCGTGATCGTAGCATGCATGGACTCGACTGATACGAATGGGATTTCCATGAAAAAGATTGTTGTCCGAAAATGCGTGATCACTGTACATTTCTCTTCTGTTTCCTATTTATATTTATATTTTACCTCCTCAATTTAGCATTATGGACAGTTAATGACCTAATCTAAGCTCTGCACAAAAATATTTTGCCTTCAAATTCATACCGTGATCGTAGCATGTATGGACTCGACTCATATGACTGGGATTTCCATGAAAAAGATTGTGGGCAGAAGATGGTTGATCCCTGTACATTTCTCTTCTGTTTCTTATTTATATATCTATTTTACTTCTTGAATTTAGCATTATGGACAGGGAAAGACCAAGTCTAAGATCTGCACAAAAATATCTTGCCTTCAAATTCATACCGTGATCGTAGCATGAATGGACTCGACTCATATGACAGGGATTTCCATGAAAAAGATTGTGTGCAGAAAATAGATGATCACTGTACATTTCTCTTCTGCTTCCTATTTATATTTATATTTTACCTCCTCAATTTAGCATTATGGACAGGGAAAGATCTAATCTAAGCTCTGCACAAAAATATTTTGCCTTCAAATTCATACCGTGATTGTAGCATGCATGGACTCGACTCATATGACTGGGATTTCCATGAAAATATTGTGGTCCGAAAATAGCTGATCACTGTACATTTCTCTTCTGTTTCCTATTTCTATTTCTATTTTACCTCCTCAATTTAGCATTATGGAGAGGTAATGACCTAATCTAAGCTCTGCACAAAAATATTTTGCCTTCAAATTCATACCGTGATCGTAGCATGTATGGACTCGACTCATATGACTGGGATTTCCATGAAAAAGATTGTGGGCAGAAGATGGTTGTTCCCTGTACATTTCTCTTCTGTTTCTTATTTATATTTATATTTTACCTCCTCAATTTAGCATTATGGTCAGGGAAAGATCAAATCTAAGATCTGCAAAAAAATATTTTGCCTTCAAATTCATACCGTGATCGTAGTATGCATGGACTCGACTCATATGACTGGGATTTCCAAAAAAAGATTGTGGGCCGAAAATGGGTGATCACTGTACATTTCTCTTCTGTTTCCTATTTATATTTATATTTTACCTCCTCAATTTAGCATTATGGACCGGGAAAGACCGAATCTAAGATCTGCAGAAAAATATTTTGCCTTCAAATTCATACCGTGATCGTAGCATTCCTTGACACGACTCATATGACTGGGATTTCCATGAAAAAGATTGTGGGCCGAAAATAGGTGATCACTGTACATTTCTCTTCTGTTTCCTATTTATATTTCTATTTTACATCTTAAATTTATCATTATGGACAGGGAAAGACCAAATCTAAGATCTGCAAAAAAATATTTTGCCTTCAAATTCATACCGTGATTGTAGCATGCATGGACTCGTCTCATATGACTGGGATTTCCATGAAAAAGGTTGTGGGCAGAAAATGGGTGATCACTGTACATTTCTCTTCTGTTTCCTATTTATATTTATATTTTACCTCCTCAATTTATCATTATGGACAGGGAAAGACCAAATCTAAGATCTGCAAAAAAATATTTTGTCTTCAAATTCATACCGTGATCGTAGCATGCATGGACTCGACTGATACGAATGGGATTTCCATGAAAAAGATTGTTGTCCGAAAATGCGTGATCACTGTACATTTCTCTTCTGTTTCCTATTTATATTTATATTTTACCTCCTCAATTTAGCATTATGGACAGTTAATGACCTAATCTAAGCTCTGCACAAAAATATTTTGCCTTCAAATTCATACCGTGATCGTAGCATGTATGGACTCGACTCATATGACTGGGATTTCCATGAAAAAGATTGTGCGCCGAAAATGGGTGATCACTGTACATTTCTCTTCTGTTTCCTATTTATATTTATATTTTACCTCCTCAATTTATCATTATGGACAGGGAAAGACCAAATCTAAGATCTGCAAAAAAATATTTTGTCTTCAAATTCATACCGTGATCGTAGCATGCATGGACTCGACTGATACGAATGGGATTTCCATGAAAAAGATTGTTGTCCGAAAATGCGTGATCACTGTACATTTCTCTTCTGTTTCCTATTTATATTTCTATTTTAACTCCACAATTTACCATTATGGACAGGGAAAGACCAAGTCTAAGATCTGCACAAAAATATCTTGCCTTCAAATTCATACCGTGATCGTAGCATGAATGGACGCTACTCATATGACTGGGATTTCCATGAAAAAGATTGTGTGCAGAAAATAGATGATCACTGTACATTTCTCTTCTGTTTCCTATTTCTATTTCTATTTTACCTCCTCAATTTAGCATTATGGACAGTTAATGACCTAATCTAAGCTCTGCACAAAAATATTTTGCCTTCAAATTCATACCGTGATCGTAGCATGTATGGACTCGACTCATATGACTGGGATTTCCATGAAAAGATTGTGGCCCGAAAATGGGTGATCACTGTACATTTCTCTTACGTTTCCTATTTATATTTCTATTTTACATCCTTAATTTAGCATTATGGACAGGGAAAGACCTAATCTAAGCTCTGCACAAAAATATTTTGCCTTCAAATTCATACCGTGAACGTAGCATGCATTGACACGATACTCATATGCCTGGGATTTCCATGATAAAGATTGGGGGCCGAAAATGGGTGATCACTGTACATTTCTCTTCTGTTTCCTATTTATATTTATATTTTACTTCTTAAATTTAGCATTATGGACAGAGAAAGACCTAGTCTAAAATCTGCACAAAAATATTTTGCCTTCAAATTCATCCCGTGATCGTAGCATGCATGGACTCGACTCATATGACTGGGATTTCCATGAAAAACATTGTGGGCCTAAAATGGGTGATCACTGTACATTTCTCTTCTTTTTCCTATTTATATTTATATTTTACTTCCTCAATTTAGCATTATGGACAGGGAAAGACCTAATCTAAGCTCTGCACAAAAATATTTTGCCTTCAAATTCATACCGTGATCGTAGCATGCATTGACACGACTCATATGACTGGGATTTCCATGAAAAAGATTGTGGGCAGAAAATGGGTGATCACTGTACATTTCTCTTCTGTTTCCTATTTATATTTATATTTTACCTCCTCAATATAGCATTATGGACATGGAAAAACCTAATCTAAGCACTGCACAAAAATGTTTTGCTTTTAAATTCATACCGTGATCGTAGCATGCATGGATTCGACTCATATGACTGGGATTTCCATTAAAAAGTTTGTGGGCCGAAAATGGTTGATCACTGTACATTTCTCTTCTGTTTCCTATTTATATTTATATTTTACTTCTTAAATTTAGCATTATGGACAGGGAAAGACCAAATCTAAAATCTGCAAAAAAATATTTTGCCTTCAAATTCATACCGTGATTGTAGCATGCATGGACTCATCTCATATGACTGGGATTTCCATGAAAAAGATTGTCGGCCGAAAATGGGTGATCACAGTACATTTCTCATCTGTTTCCTATTTATATTTCCATTTATCTTCTCAATTTAGCATTATTTTCAGGGAAAGACGTAATCTAAGCTCTGCACAAAAATATTTTGCCTTCACATTCATACCGTGATCGTAGCATGCATGGACTCGACTCATATGACTGGGATTTCCATGAAAAAGATTGTGGGCCGAAAATGGGTGATCACTATACATTTCTCTTCTGTTTCCTATTTATATTTCTATTTTACCTCCTCAATTTAAAATTATGGACAGGGAAAGACCTAATCTAAAATCTGCTGAAAAATATTTTGCCTTCAAATTCATACCGTGATCGTAGCATGCATGGACTCGACTCATATGACAGGGATTTCCATGAACAAGATTGTGGGCCTAAAATGGCTGATCACTGTACATTTCTCTTCTGTTTCCTATTTATATTTATATTTTACCTTCTCAAAATAGCATTATAGACAGGGAAAGACCTAATCTAAAATCTGCACAAAAATATTTTCCTTCAAATTCATATCGGGATCGTAGCATGCATGGACTCGACTCATATTACTGGGATTTCCATGAAAAAGATTTTGGGCCGAAAAAGGGTGATCACTGTACATTTCTCTGCTGTTTCCTATTTATATTTATATTTTACCTCCTCAATTTAGCATCATGGACAGGTAAAGACGTAATCTAAGCTCTGCACAAAAATATTTTGCCTTCAAATACATACCGTGATCATAGCATGCATGGACTAGACTGATATGACTGGGATTTCCATGAAAAAGATTGTGGGCAGAAGATGGGTGTTCACTGTACATTTCTCTTCTGTTTCTTATTTATATATCTATTTTACTTCTTGAATTTAGCATTATGGACAGGGAAAGACCAAGTCTAAGATCTGCACAAAAATATCTTGCCTTCAAATACATACCGTGATCGTAGCATGAATGCACTCGACTCATATGACTGGGATTTCCATGAAAAAGATTGTGGGCAGAAAATAGGTGATCACTGTACATTTCTCTTCTGCTTCCTATTTATATTTATATTTTACCCCCTCAATTTAGCATTATGGACAGTGAAAGACCTAATCTAAGCTCTGCTCAAAAATATTTTGCCTTCAAATTCATACTGTGATCGTAAAATGCAAGGACTCGACTCATATGACTCGGATTTCCAAGAAAAAGATTGTGGGCCGAAAATGGGTGATCACTGTACATTTCTTTTACGTTTCCTATTTATATTTCTATTTTACCTCCTTAATTTAGCATTATGGACAAAGAAAGACCTAATCTAAGCTCTGCACAAAAATATTTTGCCTTCAAATTCATACCGTGATCGTAGCATGCATTGACACGACTCATATGCCTGGGATTTCCATGAAAAAGATTGTGGGCCGAAAATGGGTGGTCACTGTACATTTCTCTTCTGTTTCCTATTTATATTTCTATTTTACCTCCTTAATTTAGCATTATGGACATGGAAAGACCAAATCTAAGTTCTGCAAAAAAATATTTTGCCTTCAAATTCATACCGTGATCGTAGCATGCATGGACTCGACTCATATGACTGGGATTTCCATGAAAAAGATTGTCGGCCGAAAATGGGTGGTCACTGTACATTTCTCTTCTGTTTCCTATTTATATTTACATTTTACCTCCTCAATTTAGCATTATGGACAGGGAAATACCAAATCTAAGACCTGCAAAAAAATATTTTGCCTTCAAATTCATACCGTGATTGTAGCATGCATGGACTCGACTCATATGACTGGGATTTCCATGAAAAAGATTGTGGGCTGAAAATGGGTGGTCACTGTACATTTCTCTTCTGTTTCCTATTTATATTTATATTTTACCTCCTCAATTTAGCATTATGGACAGGGAAAGGCCTAATCTAAGATGTGCACAAAAATATTTTGCTTTCAAATTCATACCGTGATCGTGGCATGTATGGACTCGATTCATATGACTGGGATTTCCATGAAAAAGATTATGGGCCGAAAATGGCTGATCAGTGTACATTTCTCTTCTGTTTTCTATTTATATTTATATTTTACCTCCTCTATTTATCATTATGGACGGGGAAAGACCTAATCTAAGCTCTGCAAAAAAATATTTTGCTTTCAAATTCATACCGTGATCGTAGCATGCATGGACTCGACTCATATGACTCGGATTTCCATGAAAATGATTGTGGGCAGAACATGGGTGATCACTGTACATTTCTCTTCTGCTTCATATTTATATTTATATTTTACCTCCTCAATTTAGCATTATGGACAGTGAAACACGTAATCTAAAATCTGCACAAAAATATTTTGCCTTCAAATTCATACCGTGATCGTAGCATGCATGGACTCGACATATATGACTTGGATTTCCATGAAAAAGATTGTGGGATGAAAATGGGTGATCACTGTACATTTCTCTTCTGTTTCCTATTTATATTTTACCTCCTCAATTTAGCATTATGGACAGGGAAAGACCTAATCTAAAGTCTGCACAAAAAAATTTTGCCTTCAAATTCATACCGTGATCATAGCATGCATGGACTCGACTCATATGACTGGGATTTCCATGAAAAACATTGTGGGCCTAAAATGAGTGATCACTGTACATTTCTCTTCTGTTACCTATTTATATTTCTATTTTACCTCCTCAATTTAGCATTATGGACAGGGAAAGACCTAATCTAAAATCTGCACAACAATATTTTGCCTTCAAATTCATACCTTGATCGTAGCATGCATGGACTCGAATTATTTGACTGGGATTTCCATGAAAAAGATTGTGGGCCGAAAATGGGTGATCACTGTACATTTCACTTCTGTTTCCTATTTATATTTCTATTTTACCTCCTCAATTTAGCATTATGGACAGGGAAAGAAGTAGTCTAAAATCTGCACAAAAATATTTTGCCTTCAATTTCATACCGTGATCGTAGCATGCATGGACTCGACTTATATGACTGGGATTTCCATGAAAAAGATTGTGGGCCGAAAATGGGTGATCACTGTACATTTCTCTTCTGTTTCCTATTTATATTTCTATTTTACCTCCTCAATTTAGCATTATGGACAGGGAAAGACCTAATCTAAGCTCTGCACAAAAATATTTTACCTTCAAATTCATACCGTGATCGTAGCATGCATGGACTCGACTCATATGACTGGGATTTCCATGAAAAAGATTGTGGGCCGAAAATGGGTGATCACTGTACATTTCTCTTCTGTTTCCTATTTATATTTCTATTTTGCTTCCTTCATTTAGCATTATGGACAGGGAAAGACCTAATCTAAGCTCTGCACAAGAATATTTTGCCTTCAAATTCATACCGTGATCGTAGCATGCATGGACTCGACTCATATGACTGGGATTTCAATGAAAAAGATTGTGGGCCGAAAATGGGTGATCACTGTACATTTCTCTTCTGTTTCCTATTTATATTTATATTTTACCTCCTCAATTTAGCATTATGGACATGGAAAGACCTAATCTATGCTCTGCACAAAAATATTTTACCTTCAAATTCATGCCGTGATCGTAGCATGCATGGAATCGACTCATATGACTAGCATTTCCATGAAAAAGATTGTGGGACGAAAATGGGTGATCACTGTACATTTCTCTTCTGTTTCCTATTTATATTTCTATTTTACCTCCTCAATTTAGCATTATGGGCAGGGAAAGACCTAATCCAAGATCTGCACACAAATATTTTGCCTTCAAATTCATACCGTGATCGTAGCATGCATGGACTCGACTCATATGACAGGGATTTCCATGAAAAAGATTGTGGGCCGAAAATGGGTTATCACTGTACATTTCTCTTCTGTTTCCTATTTATATTTATATTTTCCCTCCTCAATTTAGCATTATGGACAGTGAAAGACCTAATCTAAGATCTGCACAAAAATATTTCGCCTTCAAATTCATACCGTGATCGTAGCATGCATGGACTCTACACATATGACTGGGATTTCCATGAAAAAGATTCTGGGCCGAAAATGGGTGATCACTGTACATTTCTCTTCTGTTTCCTATTTATATTTATATTTTCCCTCCTAAATTTAGCATTATGGACATGGAAAGACCTAATCTATGCTCTGCACAAAAATATTTTACCTTCAAATTCATACCGTGATCGTAGCATGCATGGAATCGACTCATATGACTAGCATTTCCATGAAAAAGATTGTGGGATGAAAATGGGTGATCACTGTACATTTTTCTTCTGTTTCCTATTTATATTTCTATTTTACCTCCTCAATTTAGCATTATGGACAGGGAAAGACCTAATCTAAAATCTGCACAAAAATATTTTGCTTTCAAATTCATACCGTGATCGTAGCATGCATGATTCGATTCATATGACTGGGATTTCCATGAAAAAGATTGTGGGCCGAAAATGGGTGATCACTGTACATTTCTCTTCTGTTTCCTATTTATATTTATATTTTACCTCCTCAATTTAGCATTATGGACAGGGAAAGACCTAATCTCAGATCTGCACAAAAATATTTTGCCTTCAAATTCATACCGTGATCGTAGCATGCATGGACTCGACTCATATGACTGGGATTTCCATGAAAAAGATTGTGGGCAGAAAATGGGTGATCACTGTACATGTCTCTTCTGTTTCCTATTTATTTTTCTATTTCACCTCATCAATTTAGCATTATGGACAGGGAAAGACCTAATCTAAGATCTGTACAAAAATATTTCGCCTTCAAATTCATACCGTGATCGTAGTATGCATGGACTCTACTCATATAACTGGGATTTCCATGAAAAAGATTGTGTGCCGAAAATGGGGGATCACTGTACATTTCTCTTCTGTTTCCTATTGATATTTATATTTTCCCTCCTCAATTTAGTATTATGGACAGGGAAAGACCTAATCTAAAATCTGCACAAAAATATTTTGGCTTCAAATTCATACCGTGATCGTAGCATGCATGGACTCGACTCATATGACTGGGATTTCCATGAAAAAGATTGTGGGCCTAAAATGGGTGATCACTGTACATTTCTCTTCTGTTTCCTATTTATATTACTATTTTACCTCCTCAATTTAGCATTATGGACAGGGAAAGACCTAATCTAAGCCCTGCACAAAAATATGTTGCCTTCAAATTCATACCGTGATCGTAGCATGCATGGACTCGACTCATATGACTGGGATTTCCATGAAAAAGATTGTGGGCCGAAAATGGGTGATCACTGTACATTTCTCTTCTGTTTCCTATTTATATTTATATTTTACCTCCTCAATTTAGCATTATGGACAGGGAAAGACTAATCTAAAATCTGCACAAAAATATTTTGCCTTCAAATTCATACCGTGATCGTAGCATGCATGGACTCGACTCATATGACTGGGATTTCTATGAAAAAGATTGTGAGCCGAAAATGCGTGATCACTGTACATTTCTCTTCTGTTTCCTATTTATATTTATATTTTACCTCCTCAATTTAGCATTATTGACAGGGAAAGACATAATCTAAGATCTGCACAAAAATATTTTGCCTTCAAATTCATACCGTGATCGTAGTATGAATGGACTCGACTCATATGACTGGGATTTCCATGAAAAAGATTGTGTGCCGAAAATGGGGGATCACTGTACATTTCTCTTCTGTTTCCTATTGATATTTATATTTTCCCTCCTCAATTTAGTATTATGGACAGGGAAAGACCTAATCTAAAATCTGCACAAAAATATTTTGGCTTCAAATTCATACCGTGATCGTAGCATGCATGGACTCGACTCATATGACTGGGATTTCCATGAAAAAGATTGTGGGCCTAAAATGGGTGATCACTGTACATTTCTCTTCTGTTTCCTATTTATATTACTATTTTACCTCCTCAATTTAGCATTATGGACAGGGAAAGACCTAATCTAAGCCCTGCACAAAAATATGTTGCCTTCAAATTCATACCGTGATCGTAGCATGCATGGACTCGACTCATATGACTGGGATTTCCATGAAAAAGATTGTGGGCCGAAAATGGGTGATCACTGTACATTTCTCTTCTGTTTCCTATTTATATTTATATTTTACCTCCTCAATTTAGCATTATGGACAGGGAAAGACTAATCTAAAATCTGCACAAAAATATTTTGCCTTCAAATTCATACCGTGATCGTAGCATGCATGGACTCGACTCATATGACTGGGATTTCTATGAAAAAGATTGTGAGCCGAAAATGCGTGATCACTGTACATTTCTCTTCTGTTTCCTATTTATATTTATATTTTACCTCCTCAATTTAGCATTATTGACAGGGAAAGACATAATCTAAGATCTGCACAAAAATATTTTGCCTTCAAATTCATACCGTGATCGTAGTATGAATGGACTCGACTCATATGACTGGGATTTCCATGAAAAAGATTGTGGGCCGAAAATGCGTGATCACTGTATATTTCTCTTTTGTTTCCTATTTATATTTATATTTTACCTCCTCAATTTAGCATTATGGACAGGGAAAGACCTAATCTAAGATCTGCACAAAAATATTTTGCCTTCAAATTCATACTGTGATCGTAGCATGCATGGACTCGACTTATATGACTGGGATTTCTATGAAAAAGATTGTGGGCCGAAAATGCGTGATCACTGTACATTTCTTTTCTGTTTCCTATTTATATTTATATTTTACCTCCTCAATTTAGCATTATGGACAGGGAAAGACTAATCTAAAATCTGCACAAAAATATTTTGCCTTCAAATTCATACCGTGATCGTAGCATGCATGGACTCGACTCATATGACTGGGATTTCCATGAAAAAGATTGTGGGCCGAAAATGGGTGATCACTGTACTTTTCTCTTCTGTTTCCTATTTATATTTATATTTTACCTCATCAATTTAGCATTATGGACAGGGAAAGACCTAATCTAAAATCTGCACAAAAATATTTTGCCTTCAAATTCATACCGTGATCGTAGCATGCATGGACTCGACTCATATGACTGGGATTTCTATGAAAAAGATTGTGAGCCGAAAATGCGTGATCGCTGTACATTTCTCTTCTGTTTTCTATTTATATTTCTATTTTACCTCCTTAATTTAGCATTATTGACAGGGAAAGACATAATCTAAGATCTGTACAAAAATATTTTGCCTTCAAATTCATACCGTGATCGTAGCATTCATGTACTCGACTCATATGACTGGGATTTCTATGAAAAAGATTGTGGGCCGAAAATGCGTGATCACTGTACATTTCTCTTCTGTTTCCTATTTATATTTCTATTTTACCACCTCAATTTAGCATTATGGACAGCGAAAGACCTAATCTAAGATCTGCACAAAAATATTTTGCCTTCAAATTCATACCGTGATCGTAGCATGCATGGACTCGACTCATATGACTGGGATTTCTATGAAAAAGATTGCGAGCCGAAAATGCGTGATCACTGTACATTTCTCTTCTGTTTCCTATTTATATTTCTATTTTACCTCCTCAATTTAGCATTATGGACAGGGAAAGACCTAATCTAAGATCTGCACAAAAATATTTTGCCTTCAAATTCATACCGTGATCGTAGCATGCATGGACTCGACTCATATGACTGGGATTTCCATGAAGAAGATTGTGGGCCGAAAATGGGTGATCACTGTACATTTCTCTTCTGTTTCCTATTTATATTTATATTTTACCTCCTCAATTTAGCATTATGGACAGGGAAAGACTAATCTAAAATCTGCACAAAAATATTTTGCCTTCAAATTCATACCGTGATCGTAGCATGCATGGACTCGACTCATATGACTGGGATTTCTATGAAAAAGATTGTGAGCCGAAAATGCGTGATCACTGTACATTTCTCTTCTGTTTCCTATTTATATTTATATTTTACCTCCTCAATTTAGCATTATTGACAGGGAAAGACATAATCTAAGATCTGCACAAAAATATTTTGCCTTCAAATTCATACCGTGATCGTAGTATGAATGGACTCGACTCATATGACTGGGATTTCCATGAAAAAGATTGTGGGCCGAAAATGCGTGATCACTGTATATTTCTCTTTTGTTTTCTATTTATATTTATATTTTACCTCCTCAATTTAGCATTATGGACAGGGAAAGACCTAATCTAAGATCTGCACAAAAATATTTTGCCTTCAAATTCATACTGTGATCGTAGAATGCATGGACTCGACTTATATGACTGGGATTTCTATGAAAAAGATTGTGGGCCGAAAATGCGTGATCACTGTACATTTCTTTTCTGTTTCCTATTTATATTTATATTTTACCTCCTCAATTTAGCATTATGGACAGGGAAAGACTAATCTAAAATCTGCACAAAAATATTTTGCCTTCAAATTCATACCGTGATCGTAGCATGCATGGACTCGACTCATATGACTGGGATTTCCATGAAAAAGATTGTGGGCCGAAAATGGGTGATCACTGTACTTTTCTCTTCTGTTTCCTATTTATATTTATATTTTACCTCATCAATTTAGCATTATGGACAGGGAAAGACCTAATCTAAAATCTGCACAAAAATATTTTGCCTTCAAATTCATACCGTGATCGTAGCATGCATGGACTCGACTCATATGACTGGGATTTCAATGAAAAAGATTGTGAGCCGAAAATGCGTGATCGCTGTACATTTCTCTTCTGTTTTCTATTTATATTTCTATTTTACCTCCTCAATTTAGCATTATTGACAGGGAAAGACATAATCTAAGATCTGTACAAAAATATTTTGCCTTCAAATTCATACCGTGATCGTAGCATTCATGTACTCGACTCATATGAAGGGGATTTCTATGAAAAAGATTGTGGGCCGAAAATGCGTGATCACTGTACATTTCTCTTCTGTTTCCTATTTATATTTCTATTTTACCACCTCAATTTAGCATTATGGACAGCGAAAGACCTAATCTAAGATCTGCACAAAAATATTTTGCCTTCAAATTCATACCGTGATCGTAGCATGCATGGACTCGACTCATATGACTGGGATTTCTATGAAAAAGATTGCGAGCCGAAAATGCGTGATCACTGTACATTTCTCTTCTGTTTCCTATTTATATTTCTATTTTACCTCCTCAATTTAGCATTATGGACAGGGAAAGACCTAATCTAAGATCTGCACAAAAATATTTTGCCTTCAAATTCATACCGTGATCGTAGCATGCATGGACTCGACGCATATGACTGGGATTTCCATGAAAAAGATTGTGGGCCGAAAATGGGTGATCACTGTACTTTTCTCTTCTGTTTCCTATTTATATTTATATTTTACCTCCTCAATTTAGCATTATGGACAGGGAAAGACCTAATCTAAAATCTGCACAAAAATATTTTGCCTTCAAATTCATACCGTGATCGTAGCATGCATGGACTCGACTCATATGACTGGGATTTCTATGAAAAAGATTGTGAGCCGAAAATGCGTGATCACTGTACATTTCTCTTCTGTTTTCTATTTATATTTCTATTTTACCTCCTCAATTTAGCATTATGGACAGGGAAAGACTAATCTAAAATCTGCACAAATATATTTTGCCTTCAAATTCATACCGTGATCGTAGCATGCATTGACTCGACTCATATGACTGGGATTTCCATGAAAAAGATTGTGCGCATAAAATGGGTGATCACTGTACATTTCTCTTCTGTTTCCTATTTATATTTCTATTTTACCTCTTCAATTTAGCATTATGGACAGGCAAAGACCTAATCTAAAATCTGCACAAAAATATTTTGCCTTCAAATTCATAACGTGATCGTAGCATGCATGGACTCGACTCATATGACTGGGATTTCCATGAAAAAGATTGTGGGCCGAAAATGGGTGGTCACTGTACATTTCTCTTCTGTTTCCTATTTATATTTATATTTCACCTCCTCAATTTAGCATTATGGACAGGCAAGGACCAAATCTAAGATCTGCACAAAAATATTTTGCCTTCAAATTCATACCGTGATCGTAGCATGCATGGACTCGACTCATATGACTGGGATTTCCATGAAAAAGATTGTGGGCCGAAAATGGGTGGTCACTGTACATTTCTCTTCTGTTTCCTATTTATATTTATATTTCACCTCCTCAATTTAGCATTATGGACAGGCAAAGACCAAATCTAAGATCTGCACAAAAATATTTTGCCTTCAAATTCATACCGTGATCGTAGCATGCATGGACTCGACTCATATGACTGGGATTTCCATGAAAATGATTGTGGCCCGAAAATGGGAGATCACTGTACATTTCTCTTCTGTTTCCTGTTTATATTTCTATTTTACCTCCTCAATTTAGCATTATGGACAGGGAAAGACCTAATCTAAGCTCTGCACAAAAATAATTTGCCTTCAAATTCATACCGTGATCGTAGCATGCCTGGACTCGACTCATATGACTGTGATTTCCATGAAAAAGATTGTGGGCGGAAAATGGGTGATCACTGTACATTTCTCTTCTGTTTCCTATTTATATTTCTATTTTACCTCCTCAATTTACCATTATGGTCAGGGAAACACCCAATCTAAGATCTACACAAAAATATTTTGCCGTCAAATTCATATCGTATCATGCATGGACTCGACTCATATGACTGGGATTTCCATGAAAAAGATTGTGGGCCGAAAAAAAGTGATCACTGTACATTTCTCTTCTATTTCCTATTTATATTTCTATTTTACCTCCTCAATTTAGCATTATGGACAGGGAAAGACCAAATCTAAGATCTACACAAAAATATTTTGCCTTCAAATTCATACCGTGATCGTAGCATGCATGGACACGACTCATATGACTGGGATTTCCATGAAAAAGAATGTGGGCCGAAAATGGGAGATCACTGTACATTTCTCTTCTGTTTCCTATTTATATTTCTATTTTACCTCCTCAATTTAGCATTATGGACAGGGAAAGACCTAATCTAAGATCTGCACAAAAATATTTTGCCTTCAAATTCATAGTGTGATCGTAGCATGCATGGACTCGACTCATATGACTGTGATTTCCATGAAAAAGATTGTGGGCCGAAAATGTGTGATCACTGTACATTTCTCTTCTGTTTCCTATTTATATTTCTCTTTTACCTCCTCAATTTAGCATTATGGACAGGGAAAGACCTAATCTAAAATCTGCACAAAAATATTTTGCCTTCAAATTCATACCGTGATTGTAGCATGCATGGAAACGACTCATATGACTGGGATTTCCATGAAAAACATTGTGGGCCGAAAATGTGTGATCACTGTACATTTCTCTTCTGTTTCCTATTTATATTTCTCTTTTACCTCCTCAATTTAGCATTATGGACAGGGAAAGACCTAATCTAAAATCTGCACAAAAATATTTGGCCTTCAAATTCATACCGTGATCGTAGCATGCATGGACACGACTCATATGACTGGGATTTCCATGAAAAAGATTGTGGGCCGAAAATGTGTGATCACTGTACATTTCTCTTCTGTTTCCTATTTATATTTCTCTTTTACCTCCTCAATTTAGCATTATGGACAGGGAAAGACCTAATCTAAAATCTGCACAAAAATATTTTGCCTTCAAATTCATACCGTGATTGTAGCATGCATGGAAACGACTCATATGACTGGGATTTCCATGAAAAAGATTGTGGGCCGAAAATGTGTGATCACTGTACATTTCTCTTCTGTTTCCTATTTATATTTTTATGTTACCGCCTCAATTTAGCATTATGGACAGGGAAAGACCAACTCGAAGATGTATAGAAAAATATTTTGCCTTCAAATTCATAGCGTGATCGTAGCATGCATGGACTCGACTCATATGACTGGGATTTCCATGAAAAAGATTGTGGGCCGAAAATGTGTGGTCACTGTACATTTCTCTTCTGTTTCCTATTTATATTTATGTTTTACCTCCTCAATTTAGCATTATGGACAGGGAAAGACCGAATCTAAAATCTGCACAAAAATATTTTCCATTCAAATTCATACCGTGATCGTAGCATGCATGGACTCGACTCATATGACTGGGATTTCTATGAAAAAGATTGTGGGCCGAAAATGGGTGATCACTGTACATTTCTCTTCTGTTTCCTATTTATATTTCTATTTTACCTCCTTAATTTAGCATTATGGACAGGGAAAGACCTAATCTAAGATCTGCACAAAAATATTTTGCCTTCAAATTCATACCGTGATCGTAGCATGCATGGACTCGACTCATATGACTGGGATTTCCATGAAAAAGATTGTGGGCCGAAAATGTGTGGTCACTGTACATTTCTCTTCTGTTTCCTATTTATATTTATATTTTACCTCCTCAATTTAGCATTATGGACAGGCAAAGACCAAAACTAAGATCTGCACAAAAATATTTTGCCTTCAAATTCATACCGTGATCGTAGCATGCATGGACTCGACTCATATGACTGGGATTTCCATGAAAAAGATTGTGGGCCGAATATGGGTGATCACTGTACATTTCTCTTCTGTTTCGTTTTTATATTTCTATTTTACCTCCTCAATTTAGCGTTCTGGACAGGGAAAGACCTAATCTAAGATCTGCACAAAAATATTTTGCCTTCAAATTCATACCGTGATCGTAGCATGCATGGACTAGACTCATATGACTGGGATTTCAATGAAAAAGATTGTGGCCCGAAAATGGGTGATCACTGTACATTTCTCTTCTGTTTCCTATTTATATTTCTATTTTACCTCCTCAATTTACATTATGGACAGGGAAAGACCTAATCTAAAATCTGCACAAAAATATTATGCCTTCAAATTCATACCGTGATCGTAGCATGCATGGACTCGACTCATATGACTGCGATTTCCATGAAAAAGATTGTGGGCACAAAATGCGTGATCACTGTACATTTCTCTTCTGTTTCCTATTTATATTTATATTTTACCTCCTCAATTTAGCATTATGGACAGGGAAAGACCTAAACTAAAATCTGCACAAAAATATTTTGCCTTCAAATTCATACCGTGATCGTAGCATGCATGGACTCGACTCATATGACTGGGATTTCCATGAAAAAGATAGTCGGCCGAAAATGGGTGATCACTGTACATTCCTATTCTGTTTCCTATTTATATTTATATTTTGCGTCCTCAATTTAGCATTATGTCCAGAGAAAGACAAAATCTAAGCTCTGCACAAAAATATTTTGCCTTCAAATTCATACCGTGATCGTAGCATGCATGGACTCAACTCATATGACTGGGATTTCCATGAAAAAGAGTGTGGGCCGAAAATGGGTGATCACTGTACATTTCTCTTCTGTTTCCTATTTATATTTATATTTTACCTCCTCAATTTAGCATTATGGACAGGGAAAGACCTAATCTAAGATCTGCACAAAACTATTTTGCCTTCAAATTCATACCGTGATCGTAGCATGCATGGACTCGACTCATATGACTGGGATTTCCATGAAAAACATTGTGGGCCGAAAATGCGTGAACACTGTACATTTCTCTTCTGTTTCCTATTTATATTTCTATTTTACCTACTCAATGTAGCATTATGGCCAGGAAAAGACCTAATCTAAGCTCTGCACAAAAATATTTTGCCTTCAAATTCATACCGTGATCGTAGCATGCATGGACTCGACTCATATGACTGGGATTTCCATGAAAAAATAGTGGGCCGAAAATGGGTGATCACTGTACATTCCTCTTCTGTTTCCTATTTATATTTATATTTTACCTCCTCAATTTAGCATTATGGCCAGGGAAAGACAAAATCTAAGCTCTGCACAAAAATATTTTGCCTTCAAATTCATACCGTGATCGTAGCATGCATGGACTCAACTCATATGACTGGGATTTCCATGAAAAAGAGTGTGGGCCGAAAATGGTTGATCACTGTACATTTCTCTTCTGTTTCCTATTTATATTTCTATTTTACCTCCTCAATTTAGCATTATGGACAGGGAAAGACCTAATCTAAGATCTGCACAAAACTATTTTGCCTTCAAATTCATACCGTGATCGTAGCATGCATGGACTCGACTCATATGACTGGGAATTCCATGAAAAAGATTGTGGGCCGAAAATGGGTGTTCACTGTACATTTCTGTTCTGTTTGCTATTTATATTTCTATTTTACCTCCTCAATTTAGCATTATGGACAGGGAAAGACCTAATCTAAAATCTGCACAAAAATATTTTGCCTTCAAATTCATACCGTGATCGTAGCATGTATGGACTCGACTCATATGACTGGGATTTCCATGAAAAAATAGTGGGCCGAAAGTGGGTGATCACTGTACATTCCTCTTCTGTTTCCTATTTATATTTATATTTTACCTCCTCAATTTAGCATTATGGCCAGGGAAAGACAAAATCTAAGCTCTGCACAAAAATATTTTGCCTTCAACTTCATACCGTGATCGTAGCATGCATGGACTCGACTCATATGACTGGGATTTCCATGAAAAAGATTTTGGGGCGAAAATGGGAGATCACTATACATTTCTCTTCTGTTTCCTATTTATATTTATATTTTACCTCCTCAATTTAGCATTATGGCCAGGGAAAGACCTAATCTAAGCTCTGCACAAAAATATTTTGCCTTCAAATTCATACCGTGATCGTAGCATGCATGGACTCGACACACATGACTGGGATTTCCATGAAAAAGATTATGGGCCCAAAATGGTTGATCACTGTACATTTCTCTTCTGTTTCCTATTTATATTTCTATTTTACCTCCTCAATTTAGCATTATGGACAGGGAAAGACTAATCAAAAATCTGCACAAAAATATTTAGCCTTCAAATTCATATCGTGATCGTAGGATCCATGGACTCGACTCATATGACTGGGATTTCCATGAAAAAGATTGTGCGCCGAAAATGGGTGATCACTGTACATTTCTCTTCTGTTTCCTATTTATATTTCTATTTTACCTCCTCAATTTAGCATTATGGACAGGGAAAGACATAATCTAAAATCTGCACAAAAATATTTTGCCTTCAAATTCATACCGTGATCGTAGCATGCATGGACTGGACTCATATGACTGGGACTTCCATGAAAAAGATTTTGGGCTGAAAATGGGTGATCACTGTACATTTCTCTTCTGTTTCCTATTTATATTTCCATTTCACCTCCAAAATTTAGCATTATGGACAGGGAAAGAACTAATCTAAGCTCTGCACAAAAATATTTTGCCTTCAAATTCATACCGTGATCGTAGCATGCATGGACTCGACTCATATGACTGGGATTTCCAGGAAAAAGATTGTGGGCAGAAAATGGGTGATCATTGTACATTTCTCTTCGGTTTCCTATTTATATTTATATTTTACTTCCTCAATTTAGCATTATGGACAGGGAAAGAACTAATCTAAGCTCTGCACAAAAATATTTTGCCTTCAAATTCATACCGTGATCGTAGCATGCATGGACTCAACTCATATGACTTGGATTTCAATGAAAAAGATTGTGGGCCGAAAATAGATGATCACTGTACATTTCTCTTCTGTTTCCTATTTATATTTCTTTTTTACCTCCTCAATTTAACATTATGGACAGGGAAAGACCTAATCTAAGATCTGCACAAAAATATTTTGCCTTCAAATTCATACCGTGATCGTAGCATGCATGGACTCGACTCATATGACTGGGATTTCCATGAAAAAGATTGTGGGCAAAAAATGGGTGATCACTGTACATTTCTCTTCTGTTTCCTATTTATATTTATATTTTACCTCCTCAATTTAGCATTATGGACAGGGAAACACCTAATCTAAGATCTGCACAAAAATATTTAGCCTTCAAATTCATACCGTGATCGTAGCATGAATGGACTCGACTCATATGACTGGGATTTCCATGAAAAAGATTGTGGCCCGAAAATGGGTGATCACTGTACATTTCTCTTCTGTTTACTATTTATATTTATATTTTACCTCCTCAATTTAGCATTATGGCCAGGGAAAGACCTAATCTAAGCTCTGCACAAAAATATTTTGCCTTCAAAGTCATACCGTGATCGTAGCATGCATGGACTCGACTCATATGACTGGGATTTCCATGAAAAATATTGTGGGCCGAAAATGGGTGATCACTGTACATTTCACTTCTGTTTCCTATTTATATTTCTATTTTACCTCCTCAATTTAGCATTATGGACAGGGATAGACCTAATCTAAGATCTGCACAAAACTATTTTGCCTTGATATTCATACCGTGATCGTAGCATGAATGGACTCGACTCATATGACTGGGATTTCCATGAAAAAGATTGTGGGCGGAAAATGGGTGATCACTGTACATTTCTCTTCTGTTTCCTATTTATATTTATATATTATCTCCTCAATTTAGCATTATGGACAGGGAAAGACCTAATCTAAGATCTGCACAAAAATATTTAGCCTTCAAATTCATACCGTGATCGTAGCATGAATGGACTCGACTCATATGACTGGGATTTCCATGAAAAAGATTGTGGGCCGAAAATGGATGATCACTGTACATTTCTCTTCTGTTTCCTATTTATATTTATATTTTACCTCCTCAATTTAGCATTATGGCCAGGGAAAGACGTAATCTAAGCTCTGCACAAAAATATTTTGCCTTCAAATTCATACCGTGATCGTAGCATGCATGGACTCGACTCATATGACTGGGATTTCCATGAAAAAGATTTTGGGGCGAAAATGGGTGATCACTGTACATTTCTCTTCTGTTTCCTATTTATATTTCTATTTTACCTCCTCAATTTAGCATTATGGACCGGGAAAGACCTAAACTAAAATCTGCACAAAAATATTTTGCCTTCAAATTCATACCGTGATCGTAGCATGCATGGAATCGACTCATATGACTGGGATTTCCATGAAAAAGATTGTGGGCCGAAAATGGGTGATCACTGTACATTTCTCTTCTGTTTCCTATTTATATTTATATTTTACCTCCTCAATTTAGCATTATGGCCAGGGAAAGACCTAATCTAAGTTCTGCACAAAAATATTTTGCCTTCAAATTCATACCGTGATCGTAGCATGCATGGACTCGACTCATATGACTGGGATTTCCATGAAAAAGATTGTGGGCCGAAAATGGGTGATCACTGTACATTTCTCTTCGGTTTCCTATTTATATTTCTATTTTACCTCCTCAATTTAGCATTATGGACAGGGAAAGACCTAATCTAAGCTCTGCACAAAAATATTTTGCCTTCAAATTCATACCGTGATCGTAGCATGCATGGACTCGACACATATGACTGGGATTTCCATGAAAAAGATTGTGGGCCAAAAATGGGTGATCACTGTACATTTCTCTTCTGTTTCCTATTTATATTTATATTTTACCTCCTCAATTTAGCATTATGGACAGGGAAAGACATAATCTAATATCTGCACAAAAATATTTAGCCTTCAAATTCATAGCGTGATCGTAGCATGAATGGACTCGACTCATATGACTGGGATTTCCATGAAAAAGATTGTGGCCCGAAAATGGGTGATCACTGTACATTTCTCTTCTGTTTACTATTTATATTTCTATTTTACCTCCTTAATTTAGCATTATGGACAGGGAAAGACCTAATCTAAAATCTGCACAAAAATATTTTGCCTTCAAATTCATACCGTGATCGTAGCATGCATGGAATCGACTCATATGAATGGGATTTCCATGAAAAAGATTGTGGGCCGAAAATGGGTTATCACTGTACATTTTTCTTCTGTTTCCTATTTATATTTATATTTTACCTCCCCAATTTAGCATTATGGCCAGGGAAAGACCTAATCAAAGATCTGCACAAAAATATTTTGCCTTCAATTTCATACCGTGATCGTAGGATGCATGGACTCGACTCATATGACTGGGATTTCCATGAAAAAGATTGTGGGCCAAAAATGGGTGATCACTGTACATTTCTCTTCTGTTTCCTATTTATATTTATATTTTACCTCCTCAATTTAGCATTATGGACAGGGAAAGACCTAATCTAAGATCTGCACAAAAATATTTATCCTTCAAATTCATACCGTGATCGTAGCATGAATGGACTCGACTCATATGACTGGGATTTCCATGAAAAAGATTGTGGGCCTAAAATGGGTGATCACTGTACATTTCTCTTCTGTTTCCTATTTATATTTCTATTTTACCTCTTCAATTTAGCATTATGGACAGGGAAAGACCTAATCTAAGATCTGCACAAAACTATTTTGCCTTCAAATTCATACCGTGATCGTAGCATGGATGGATTCGACTCATATGACTGGGATTTCCATGAAAAAGATTGTGGGCAGAACATGGGTGATCACTGTACATTTCTCTTCTGTTTCCTATTTATATTTATATTTTACCTCCTCAATTTAGCATTATGGCCAGAGAAAGACCTAATCTAAGCTCTGCACAAAAATATTTTTCCTTCAAATTCATACCGTGATCGTAGCATGCATGGACTCGACTCATATGACTGGGATTTCCATGAAAAAGATTGTGGGCCGAAAATGGGTGATCACTGTACATTTCTCTTCTGTTTCCTATTTATATTTCTATGTTACCTCCTCAATTTAGCATTATGGACAGGGAAAGACCTAATCTAAGATCGGCAAAAAAATATTTTGCCTTCAAATTCATACCGTGATCGTAGCATGCATGGACTCAACTCATATGACTGGGATTTCCATGAAAAAGATTGTGGGCCGAAAATGGGTGATCACTGTACATTTCTCTTCTCTTTCCTATTTATATTTCTATTTTACCTCCTCAATTTAGCATTATGGACAGGGAAAGACCTAATCTAAGATCTGCACAAAACTATTTTGCCTTCAAATTCATACCGTGATCGTAGCATGCATGGACTCGACTCATATGACTGGGATTTCCATGAAAAACATTGTGGGCCGAAAATGCGTGAACACTGTACATTTCTCTTCTGTTTCCTATTTATATTTCTATTTTACCTACTCAATGTAGCATTATGGCCAGGAAAAGACATAATCTAAGCTCTGCACAAAAATATTTTGCCTTCAAATTCATACCGTGATCGTAGCATGCATGGACTCGACTCATATGACTGGGAATTCCATGAAAAAGATTGTGGGCCGAAAATGGGTGTTCACTGTACATTTCTGTTCTGTTTGCTATTTATATTTATATTTTACCTCCTCAATTTAGCATTATGGACAGGGAAAGACCTAATCTAAAATCTGCACAAAAATATTTTGCCTTCAAATTCATACCGTGATCGTAGCATGTATGGACTCGACTCATATGACTGGGATTTCCATGAAAAAATAGTGGGCCGAAAGTGGGTGATCACTGTACATTCCTCTTCTGTTTCCTATTTATATTTATATTTTACCTCCTCAATTTAGCATTATGGCCAGGGAAAGACAAAATCTAAGCTCTGCACAAAAATATTTTGCCTTCAAATTCATACCGTGATCGTAGCATGCATGGACTCGACTCATATGACTGGGATTTCCATGAAAAAGATTGTGGGCCGAAAATGGATGATCACTGTACATTTCTCTTCTGTTTCCTATTTATATTTCTGTTTTACCTCCTCAATTTAGCATTATGGACAGGGAAAGACCTAATGTAAGATCTGCACAAAAATATTTTGCCTTCAAATTCATACCGTGATCGTAGCATGCATGGACTCGACTCATATGACTGGGATTTCCATGAAAAAGATTGTGGGCACAAAATGCGTGATCACTGTACATTTCTCTTCTGTTTCCTATTTATATTTATATTTTACCTCCTCAATTTAGCATTATGGCCAGGGAAAGACGTAATCTAAGCTCTGCACAAAAATATTTTGCCTTCAAATTCATACCGTGATCGTAGCATGCATGGACTCGACTCATATGACTGGGATTTCCATGAAAAAGATTTGGGGGCAAAAATGGGTGTTCACTGTACATTTCTCTTCTGTTTCCTATTTATATTTCTATTTTACCTCCTCAATTTACATTATGGACAGGGAAAGACCTAATCTAAAATCTGCACAAAAATATTATGCCTTCAAATTCATACCGTGATCGTAGCATGCATGGACTCGACTCATATGACTGCGATTTCCATGAAAAAGATTGTGGGCACAAAATGCGTGATCACTGTACATTTCTCTTCTGTTTCCTATTTATATTTATATTTTACCTCCTCAATTTAGCATTATGGACAGGGAAAGACCTAAACTAAAATCTGCACAAAAATATTTTGCCTTCAAATTCATACCGTGATCGTAGCATGCATGGACTCGACTCATATGACTGGGATTTCCATGAAAAAGATAGTCGGCCGAAAATGGGTGATCACTGTACATTCCTATTCTGTTTCCTATTTATATTTATATTTTGCGTCCTCAATTTAGCATTATGTCCAGAGAAAGACAAAATCTAAGCTCTGCACAAAAATATTTTGCCTTCAAATTCATACCGTGATCGTAGCATGCATGGACTCAACTCATATGACTGGGATTTCCATGAAAAAGAGTGTGGGCCGAAAATGGGTGATCACTGTACATTTCTCTTCTGTTTCCTATTTATATTTATATTTTACCTCCTCAATTTAGCATTATGGACAGGGAAAGACCTAATCTAAGATCTGCACAAAACTATTTTGCCTTCAAATTCATACCGTGATCGTAGCATGCATGGACTCGACTCATATGACTGGGATTTCCATGAAAAACATTGTGGGCCGAAAATGCGTGAACACTGTACATTTCTCTTCTGTTTCCTATTTATATTTCTATTTTACCTACTCAATGTAGCATTATGGCCAGGAAAAGACCTAATCTAAGCTCTGCACAAAAATATTTTGCCTTCAAATTCATACCGTGATCGTAGCATGCATGGATTGGACTCATATGACTGGGAATTCCATGAAAAAGATTGTGGGCCGAAAATGGGTGTTCACTGTACATTTCTGTTCTGTTTGCTATTTATATTTCTATTTTACCTCCTCAATTTAGCATTATGGACAGGGAAAGACCTAATCTAAAATCTGCACAAAAATATTTTGCCTTCAAATTCATACCGTGATCGTAGCATGCATGGACTCGACTCATATGACTGGGATTTCCATGAAAAAATAGTGGGCCGAAAATGGGTGATCACTGTACATTCCTCTTCTGTTTCCTATTTATATTTATATTTTACCTCCTCAATTTAGCATTATGGCCAGGGAAAGACAAAATCTAAGCTCTGCACAAAAATATTTTGCCTTCAAATTCATACCGTGATCGTAGCATGCATGGACTCAACTCATATGACTGGGATTTCCATGAAAAAGAGTGTGGGCCGAAAATGGGTGATCACTGTACATTTCTCTTCTGTTTCCTATTTATATTTCTATTTTACCTCCTCAATTTAGCATTATGGACAGGGAAAGACCTAATCTAAGATCTGCACAAAACTATTTTGCCTTCAAATTCATACCGTGATCGTAGCATGCATGGACTCGACTCATATGACTGGGAATTCCATGAAAAAGATTGTGGGCCGAAAATGGGTGTTCACTGTACATTTCTGTTCTGTTTGCTATTTATATTTCTATTTTACCTCCTGAATTTAGCATTATGGACAGGGAAAGACCTAATCTAAAATCTGCACAAAAATATTTTGCCTTCAAATTCATACCGTGATCGTAGCATGTATGGACTCGACTCATATGACTGGGATTTCCATGAAAAAATAGTGGGCCGAAAGTGGGTGATCACTGTACATTCCTCTTCTGTTTCCTATTTATATTTATATTTTACCTCCTCAATTTAGCATTATGGCCAGGGAAAGACAAAATCTAAGCTCTGCACAAAAATATTTTGCCTTCAAATTCATACCGTGATCGTAGCATGCATGGACTCGACTCATATGACTGGGATTTCCATGAAAAAGGTTGTGGGCCGAAAATGGGTGATCACTGTACATTTCTCTACTGTTTCCTATTTATATTTCTATTTTACCTCCTCAATTTAGCATTATGGCCAGGGAAAGACCTAATCTAAGCTCTGCACAAAACTATTTTGCCTTCAAATTCATACCGTGATCGTAGCATGCATGGACTCGACTCATATGACTGGGATTTCCATGAAAAAGATTGTGGGCCGAAAATGGATGATCACTGTACATTTCTCTTCTGTTTCCTATTTATATTTCTGTTTTACCTCCTCAATTTAGCATTATGGACAGGGAAAGACCTAATGTAAGATCTGCACAAAAATATTTTGCCTTCAAATTCATACCGTGATCGTAGCATGCATGGACTCGACTCATATGACTGGGATTTCCATGAAAAAGATTGTGGGCACAAAATGCGTGATCACTGTACATTTCTCTTCTGTTTCCTATTTATATTTATATTTTACCTCCTCAATTTAGCATTATGGCCAGGGAAAGACGTAATCTAAGCTCTGCACAAAAATATTTTGCCTTCAAATTCATACCGTGATCGTAGCATGCATGGACTCGACTCATATGACTGGGATTTCCATGAAAAAGATTTGGGGGCAAAAATGGGTGTTCACTGTACATTTCTCTTCTGTTTCCTATTTATATTTCTATTTTACCTCCTCAATTTACATTATGGACAGGGAAAGACCTAATCTAAAATCTGCACAAAAATATTATGCCTTCAAATTCATACCGTGATCGTAGCATGCATGGACTCGACTCATATGACTGGGATTTCCATGAAAAACATTGTGGGCCGAAAATGCGTGAACACTGTACATTTCTCTTCTGTTTCCTATTTATATTTCTATTTTACCTACTCAATGTAGCATTATGGCCAGGAAAAGACCTAATCTAAGCCTGCACAAAAATATTTTGCCTTCAAATTCATACCGTGATCGTAGCATGCATGGATTCGACTCATATGACTGGGAATTCCATGAAAAAGATTGTGGGCTGAAAATGGGTGTTCACTGTACATTTCTGTTCTGTTTGCTATTTATATTTCTATTTTACCTCCTCAATTTAGCATTATGGACGGGGAAAGACCTAATCTAAAATCTGCACAAAAATATTTTGCCTTCAAATTCATACCGTGATCGTAGCATGCATGGACTCGACTCATATGACTGGGATTTCCATGAAAGAATAGTGGGCCGAAAATGGGTGATCACTGTACATTCCTCTTCTGTTTCCTATTTATATTTATATTTTACCTCCTCAATTTAGCATTATGGCCAGGGAAAGACAAAATCTAAGCTCTGCACAAAAATATTTTGCCTTCAAATTCATACCGTGATCGTAGCATGCATGGACTCGACTCATATGACTGGGATTTCCATGAAAAAGATTGTGGGCCGAAAATGGGTGATCACTGTACATTTCTCTACTGTTTCCTATTTATATTTCTATTTTACCTCCTCAATTTAGCATTATGGCCAGGGAAAGACCTAATCTAAGCTCTGCACAAAACTATTTTGCCTTCAAATTCATACCGTGATCGTAGCATGCATGGACTCGACTCATATGACTGGGATTTCCATGAAAAAGATTGTGTGCCGAAAATGGATGATCACTGTACATTTCTCTTCTGTTTCCTATTTATATTTCTATTTTACCTCCTCAATTTACATTATGGACAGGGAAAGACCTAATCTAAAATCTGCACAAAAATATTATGCCTTCAAATTCATACCGTGATCGTAGCATGCATGGACTCGACTCATATGACTGCGATTTCCATGAAAAAGATTGTGGGCACAAAATGCGTGATCACTGTACATTTCTCTTCTGTTTCCTATTTATATTTATATTTTACCTCCTCAATTTAGCATTATGGACAGGGAAAGACCTAAACTAAAATCTGCACAAAAATATTTTGCCTTCAAATTCATACCGTGATCGTAGCATGCATGGACTCGACTCATATGACTGGGATTTCCATGAAAAAGATAGTCGGCCGAAAATGGGTGATCACTGTACATTCCTATTCTGTTTCCTATTTATATTTATATTTTGCGTCCTCAATTTAGCATTATGTCCAGACAAAGACAAAATCTAAGCTCTGCACAAAAATATTTTGCCTTCAAATTCATAGCGTGATCGTAGCATGCATGGACTCGACACATATGACTGGGATTTCCATGAAAAAGATTCTGGGCCGAAAATGGGTGATCACTGTACATTTCTCTTCTGTTTCCTATTTATATTTCTGTTTTACCTCCTCAATTTAGCATTATGGACAGGGAAAGACCTAAACTAAAATCTGCACAAAAATATTTTGCCTTCAAATTCATACCGTGATCGTAGCATGCATGGACTCGACTCATATGACTGGGATTTCCATGAAAAAGATAGTGGGCCGAAAATGGGTGATCACTGTACATTCCTATTCTGTTTCCTATTCATATTTCTATTTTACGTCCTCAATTTAGCATTATATCCAGAGAAAGACAAAATTCTAGGCTCTGCACAAAAATATTTTGCCTTCAAATTCATAGCGTGATCGTAGCATGCATGGACTCGACACATATGACTGGGATTTCCATGAAAAAGTTTGTGGGCCGAAAATGGTTGATCACTGTACATTTCTCTTCTGTTTTCTATTTATATTACTGTTTTACCTCCTCAATTTAGCATTATGGACAGGGAAAGACCTAATCTAAGATCTGCACAAAAATATTTTGCCTTCAAATTCATACCGTGATCGTAGCATGCATGGACTCGACTCATATGACTGGGATTTCAATGAAAAAGATTGTGGGCCGAAAATGGGTGATCACTGTACATTTCTCTTCTGTTTCCTATTTATATTTATATTTTACCTCCTCAATTTAGCATTATGGCCAGGGAAAGACCTGATCTAAGGTCTGCACAAAAATATTTTGCCTTCAAATTCATACGGTGATCGTAGCATGCATGGACTCAACTCATATGACTGGGATTTCCATGAAAAAGATTGTGGGCTGAAAATGGGTGATCACTGTACATTTCTCTTCTGTTTCCTATTTATATTTCTATTTTACCTCCTCAATTTAGCATTATGGACAGGGAAAGACCTAATCTAAGATCTGCACAAAACTATTTTGCCTTCAAATTCATACCGTGATCGTAGCATGAATGGACTCGACTCATATGACTGGGATTTCCATGAAAAAGATTGTGGGCCGAAAATGGGTGATCACTGTACATTTCTCTTCTGTTTCCTATTTATATTTATATTTTATCTCCTCAATTTAGCATTATGGACAGGGAAAGACCTAATCTAAGTTCTGCACAAAAATATTTAGCCTTCGAATTCATACCGTGATCGTAGCATGAATGGACTCGACTCATATGACTGGGATTTCCATGAAAAAGATTGTGGGCCGAAAATGGGTGATCACTGTACATTTTTCTTCTGTTTCCTATTTATGTTTATATTTTACCTCCTCAATTTAGCATTATGGCCAGGGAAAGACCTAATCTAAGCGCTGCACAAAAATATTTTCTCTTCAAATTCATACCGTGATCGTAGCATGAATGGACTCGACTCATATGACTGGGATTTCCATGAAAAAGATTGTGGGCCGAAAATGGATGATCACTGTACATTTCTCTTCTGTTTCCTATTTATATTTCTGTTTTAACTCCTCAATTTAGCAATATGGACAGGGAAAGACCTAATGTAAGATCTGCACAAAAATATTTTGCCTTCAAATTCATACCGTGATCGTAGCATGCATGGACTCGACTCATATGACTGTGATTTCCATGAAAAAGATTGTGGGCACAAAATGCGTGATCACTGTACATTTCTCTTCTGTTTCCTATTTATATTTCTATTTTACCTCCTCAATTTAGCATTATGGCCAGGAAAAGACGTAATCTAAGCCCTGCACAAAAATATTTTGCCTTCAAATTCATACCGTGATCGTAGCATGCATGGACTCGACTCATATGACTGGGATTTCCATGAAAAAGATTTTGGGGAGAAAATGGGTGATCACTGTACATTTCTCTTCTGTTTCCTATTTATATTTCTATTTTACCTCCTCAATTTAGCATTATGGACAGGGAAAGACCTAAACTAAAATCTGCACAAAAATATTTTGCCTTCAAATTCATACCGTGATCGTAGCATGCATGGACTCGACTCATATGACTGGGATTTCCATGAAAAAGATAGTGGGCCGAAAATGGGTGATCACTGTACATTCCTATTCTGTTTCCTATTTATATTTATATTTTACATCCTCAATTTAGCATTATGGACAGGGAAAGACCTACTCTAAGATCTGCACAAAAATATTTAGCATTCGAATTCATACCGTGATCGTAGCATGAATGGACTCGACTCATATGACTGGGATTTCCATGAAAAAGATTGTGGGCCGAAAATGGGTGACCACTGTACATTTTTCTTCTGTTTCCTATTTATGTTTATATTTTACCTCCTCAATTTAGCATTATGGCCAGGGAAAGACCTAATCTAAGCTCTGCACAAAAATATTTTGTCTTCAAATTCATACCGTGATCGTGGCATGGATGGACTCGACGCATATGACTGGGATTTCCATGAAAAAGATTGTGGGCCCAAAATGGGTGATCACTGTACATTTCTCTTCTGTTTCCTATTGATATTTCTATTTTAACTCCTCAATTTAGCATTATGGACAGGGAAAGACCTAATCTAAAATCTGCACAAAAATATTTTGCCTTCAAATTCATACAGTGACCGTAGCATGCATGGACTCGACACATATGACTGTGATTTCCATGAAAAAGATTGTGGGCCGAAAATGGGTGATCACTGTACATTTCTCTTCTGTTTCCTATTTATATTTCTGTTTTACCTCCTCAATTTAGCATTAAGGATAGGGAAAGACCATATCTAAGATCTGCACAAAAATATTTTGCCTTCAAATTCATACCGTGATCGTAGCATGCATGGACTCGACTCATATGACTGGGATTTCCATGAAAAAGATTGTGGGCCGAAAATAGGTGATCACTGTACCTTTCTCTTTGTTTCCTATTTATATTTATATTTTACGTCCTCAATTTAGCATTATGGTCAGGGAAAGACCTAATCTAAGATCTGCATAAAAATATTTTCCCTTCAAATTCATACCGTGATCGTAGCATGCATGGACTCGACTCATATGACTGGGATTTCCATGAAAAAGATTGTGAGCCGAAAATGGGTGATCACTGTACATTTCTCTTCTGTTTCCTATTTATATTTATATTTTACGTCCTCAATTTAGCATTATGGTCAGGGAAAGACCTAATCTAAGATCTGCATAAAAATATTTTCCCTTCAAATTCATACCGTGATCGTAGCATGCATGGACTCGACTCATATGACTGGGATTTCCATGAAAAAGATAGTGGGCCGAAAATGGGTGATCACTGTACATTCCTATTCTGTTTCCTATTTATATTTATATTTTACGTCCTCAATTTAGCATTATGGACAGGGAAAGACCTAATCTAAGATCTGCACAAAAATATTTTGCCTTCAAATTCATACCGTGATCGTAGCATGCATGGACTCGACACATATGACTGGGATTTCCATGAAAAAGATTGTGGGCCGAAAATGGGTGTTCACTGTACATTTCTCTTCTGTTTCCTATTTATATTTATATTTTACCTCCTCAATTTAGCATTATGGACAGGGAAAGACCTAATCTAAGATCTGCACAAAAATATTTTGCCTTCAAATTCATACCGTGATCGTAGCATGCATGGACTCGACTCATATGACTGGGATTTCCATGGAAAAGATTTTGGGTGGAAAATGGGTGATCACTGTACATTTCTCTTCTGTTTCCTATTGATATTTCTATTTTAACTCCTCAATTTAGCATTATGGACAGGGAAAGACCAAATTTAAAATCTGCACAAAAATATTTTGCCTTCAAATTCATACCGTGATCGTAGCATGCATGGACTCGACTCATATGACTGGGATTTCCATGAAAAAGATTGTGGGCCGAAAATGGGTGATCACTGTACATTTCTCTTCTGTTTCCTATTTATGTTTCTATTTTACCTCCTCAATTTAGCATTATGGACAGGGAAAGACCTAATCTAAAATCTGCACAAAAATATTTTGCCTTCAAATTCATAGCGTGATCGTAGCATGCATGGATTCGACTCATATGACTGGGATTTCCATGAAAAAGATTGTGGGCCGAAAATGGGTGATCACTGTACATTTCTCTTCTGTTTCCTATTTATATTTCTATTTTACCTCCTCAATTTAGCATTATGGACAGGGAAAGACCAAATCAAAAATCTGCATAAAAATATTTTGCCTTCTAATTCATACCGAGATCGTAGCATGCATGGACTCGACTCATATGACGGGGATTTCCATGAAAAAGATTGTTGGCCGAAAATGGGTGATCACTGTACATTTCTCTTCTGTTTCCTATTTATATTTCTATTTTACCTCCTCAATTTAGCATTATGGACTGGGAAAGACCTAATCTAAAATATGCACAAAAATATTTTGCCTTCAAATTCATAGCGTGATCGTAGCATGCATGGACTCGACTCATATGACTGGAATTTCCATGAAAAAGATTGTGGGCCGAAAATGGGTGATCACTGTACATTTCTGTTCTGTTTCGTATTCATATTTCTATTTTACCTACTCAATTTAGCATTATGGACAGGGAAAGACCTAATCTAAAATCTGCACAAAAATATTATGCCTTCAAATTCATACCGTGATTGTAGCATGCATGGACTCGACTCATATGACTGGGATTTCCATGAAAAAGATTGTGCGCCGAAAATGGGTGATCACTGTACATTTCTCTTCTGTTTCCTATTTATATTTCTATTTTACCTCCTCAATTTAGCATTATGGACAGGAAAAGACATAATCTAAAATCTGCACAAAAATATTTTGCCTTCAAATTCATACTGTGATCGTAGCATGCATGGACTCGACTCATATGACTGGGATTTCCATGAAAAAGATTGTGGGCTGAAAATGGGAGATCACTGTACATTTCTCTTCTGTTTCCTATTTATATTTATATTTTACCTCGTCAATTTAGCATTATGGACAGGGAAAGACCTAATCTAAAATCTGCACTCATACCGTGATCATAGCATGCATTGACTCGACTCATATGACTTGGATTTCCATGAAAAAGTTTGTGCGCCGAAAATGGGTGATCACTGTACATTTCTCTTCTGTTTCCTATTTATATTTATATTTTACCTCCTCAATTTAGCATTATGGACAGGGAAAGACCTAATCTAAAATCTGCACAAAAATATTTTGCCTTCAAATTCATACCCTGATCGTAGCATGCATGGACTTGACCCATATGACTGGGATTTCCATGAAAAAGATTGTGGGCGTCAAATGGGTGATCACTGTATATTTCTCTTCTGTTTCCTATTTATATTTCTATTTTACCTCCTCAATTTAGCATTATGGACAGGGAAAGACCTAATCTAAAATCTGCACAAATATATTTAGCCTTCAAATTCATACCGTGATCGTAGCATGCATGGACACAACTCATATGACTGGGATTTGCATGAAAAAGATTGTGGGCCGAAAATGGGTGGTCACTGTACATTTCTCTACTGTTTCCTATTTATATTTCTATTTTACCTCCTCAATTTAGCATTATGGACAGGGAAATACATAATCTAAAATCTGCACAAAAATATTTTGCCTTCAAATTCATAGGGTGATCGAAGCATGCATGGACTCGACTCATATGACTGGGATTTCCATGAAAAAGATTGTGGGCCGAAAAATGGTGATCACTGTACATTTCTCTTCTGTTTCCTATTTATATTTCTACTTTACCTCCTCAATTTAGCATTATGGACAGGGAATGACCTAATCTAAGATCTGCACAAAAATATTTTCCCTCCAAATTCATACCGTGAACGTAGCATGCATGGACACGACTCATATGACTGGGATTTCCATGAAAAAGATTGTGGGCCGAAAATGGGTGGTCACTGTACATTTCTCTTCTGTTTCCTATTTATATTTAGATTTTACCTCCTCAATTTAGCATTATGGACAGGGAAAGATCAAATCTAAGATCTGCACAAAAATATTTTGCCTTCAAATTCATACCGTGATCGTAGCATGCATGGACTCGACTCATATGACTGGGATTTCCATGAAAAAGTTTGTGGGCCGAAAATGGGTGATCACTGTACATTTCTCTTCTGTTTCCTATTTATATTTCTATTTTACCTCCTCAATTTAGCATTATGGACAGGGAAAGACCTAATCTGAAATCTTTACAAAAATATTTTGCCTTCAAATTCATACCGTGATCGTAGCATGCATGGACTCGACTCATATGACTGGGATTTCCATGAAAAAGATTGTGGGCCGAAAATGGGTGGTCACTGTACATTTCTCTTCTGTTTCCTATTTATATTTATATTTTACCTCCTCAATTTAGCATTATGGACAGGCAAAGACCAAATCTAAAATCTGCACAACAATATTTTGCCTTCAAATTCATACCGTGATTGTCGCATGCATGGACTCGAATCATATGACTGGGATTTCCATGAAAAAGATTATGGGCCGAAAATGGGTGATCACTGTACATTTCTCTTCTGTTTCCTATTTGTATATCTGTTTTACCTCCTCAATTTAGCATTATGGACAGGGAAAAACCTAATCTAAGATCTGCACAAAAATATTTTGCCTTCAAATTCATACCGTGATCGTAGCATACATGGACTCGACTTATATGACTGGGATTTCCATGAAAAAGATTGTGGGCCGAAAATGGGTGATCACTGTATATTTCTCTTCTGTTTCCTATTTATAATTATATTTTACCTCCTCAATTTAGCATTATGGACAGGGAAAGACCTAATCTGAAATCTTCACAAAAATATTTTGCCTTCAAATTCATACCGTTATCGTAGCATGCATGGACTCGCCTCATATGACTGGGATTTCCATGAAAAAGAGTGTAGGCCAAAAATGGGTCATCACTGTACATTTCTCTTCGGTTTCCTATTTATATTTATATTTTACCTCCTCAATTTAGCATTATGGACAGGGAAAGACCGAATCTAAGCTCTGCACAAAAATATTTTGCCTTCAAATTCATACCGTGATCGTAGCATGCATGGACTCGACTAATATGCCTGGGATTTCCATGAAAAATATTGTGGGCCGAAAATGGGTGATCACTGTACATTTGTCTTCTATTTCCTATTTATATTTCTATTTTACCTCCTCAATTTAGCATTATGGACAGGGAAAGACATAATCTAATATCTGCACAAAAATATTTTGCCTTCAAATTCATACCGTGATCGTAGCATGCATGGACTCGACTCATATGACTGGCATTTCCATGAAAAAGATTGTGGGCCGAAAATGGGTGATCACTGTACATTTCTCTTCTGTTTCCTATTTATATTTCTATTTTACCTCCTTCATTTAGCATTATGGACAGGGAAAGACCTAATCTAAGCTCTGCACAATAATATTTTGCCTTCAAATTCATACCGTGATCGTAGCATGCATGGACTCGACTCATATGACGGGGATTTCCATGAAAAAGATTGTAGGCCGAAAATGGGTGATCACTGTACATTTCTCTTCTGTTTCCTATTTCTATTTCTATTTTACCTCCTCAATTTAGCATTATGGACAGGGAAAGACCTAATCTATAATCTGCACAAAAATATTTTGCCTTCAAATTCATACCGTGATCGTAGCATGCATGGACTCGACTTATATGACTGGGATTTCCATGAAAAAGATTGTGGGCCGAAAATGTGTGATCGCTGTACATTTCTCTTCTGTTTCCTATTTATATTTATATTTTACCTCCTCAATTTAGCATTATGGACAGGGAAAGACCTAATCTAAAATCTGCACAAAAATATTTTGCCTTCAAATTCATACCGTGATCGTAGCATGCATGGACTCGACTCATATGACTGGGATTTCCATGAAAAAGATTGTAGGCCGAAAATGGGTGATCACTGTACATTTCTCTTCTGTTTCCTATTTCTATTTCTATTTTACCTCCTCAATTTAGCATTATGGACAGGGAAAGACCTAATCTAATATCTGCACAAAAATATTTTGCCTTCAAATTCATACCGTGATCGTAGCATGCATGGACTCGACTCATATGACTGGGATTTCCATGAAAAAGATTGTGGGCCGAAAAAGGGGGATCACTGTACATTTCTCTTCTGTTTCCTATTTATATTTCTGTTTTACCTCCTCAATTTAGCATTATGGACAGGGAAAGACCTAATCTAAGATCTGCACAAAAATATTTTGCCTTCAAATTCATACCGTGATCGTAGCATGCATGGACTCGACTCATATGACTGGGATTTCCATGAAAAAGATTGTGGGCCGAAAATGGGTGATCACTGTACATTTCTCTTCTGTTTCCTATTTATATTTCTGTTTTACCTCCTCAATTTAGCATTATGGACAGGGAAAGACCTAATCTAAGATCTGCACAAAAATATTTTGCCTTCAAATTCATACCGTGATCGTAGCATACATGGACTCGACTTATATGACTGGGATTTCCATGAAAAAATTGTGGGCCGAAAATGGGTGATCACTGTATATTTCTCTTCTGTTTCCTATTTATATTTATATTTTACCTCCTCAATTTAGCATTATGGACAGGGAAAGACCTAATCTAAAATCTGCACACAAATATTATGCCTTCAAATTCATACTGTGATCGTAGCATGCATGGACTCGACTCATATGACTGGGATTTCCGTGAAAAAGATTGTGGGCCGAAAATGTGTGATCGCTGTACATTTCTCTTCTGTTTCCTATTTATATTTATATTTTACCTCCTCAATTTAGCATTATGGACAGAGAAAGACCTAATCTGAAATCTTCACAAAAATATTTTGCCTTCAAATTCATACCGTGATCGTAGCATGCATGGACTCGCCTCATATGACTGGGATTTCCATGAAAAAGAGTGTAGGCCGAAAATGGGTCATCACTGTACATTTCTCTTCTGTTTCCTATTTATATTTATATTTTACCTCCTCAATTTAGCATTATGGACAGGGAAAGACCGAATCTAAGCTCTGCACAAAAATATTTTGCCTTTAAATTCATACCGTGATCGTAGCATGCATGGACTCGACTCATATGACTTGGATTTCCATGAAAAATATTGTCGGCCGAAAATGGGTGATCACTGTACATTTGTCTTCTATTTCCTATTTATATTTCTATTTTACCTCCTCAATTTAGCATTATGGACAGGGAAAGACATAATCTAATATCTGCACAAAAATATTTTGCTTTCAAATTCATACCGTGATCGTAGCATGCATGGACTCGATTCATATGACTGGCATTTCCATGAAAAAGATTGTGGGCCGAAAATGGGTGATCACTGTACAATTCTCTTCTGTTTCCTATTTATATTTCTATTTTACTTCCTTCATTTAGCATTATGGACAGGGAAAGACCTAATCTAAGCTCTGCACAAGAATATTTTGCCTTCAAATTCATACCGTGATCGTAGCATGCATGGACTCGACTCATATAACTGGGATTTCCATGAAAAAGATTGTAGGCCGAAAATGGGTGATCGCTGTACATTTCTCTTCTGTTTCCTATTTATATTTATATTTTACCTCCTCAATTTAGCATTATGGACAGTGATAGACCTAATCTAAAATCTGCACAAAAATATTTTGCCTTCAAATTCATACCGTGATCGTAGCATGCATGGACTCGACTCATATGACTGGGATTTCGATGAAAAAGATTGTGGGCCGAAAATGGGTGATCACTGTACATTTCTCTTCTGTTTCCTATTTATATTTATATTTTACCTCCTCAATTTAGCATTATGGACAGGGAAAGACCGAATCTAAGCTCTGCACATAAATATTTTGCCTTTAAATTCATACCGTGATCGTAGCATGCATGGACTCGACTCATATGACTGTGATTTCCATGAAAAAGATTGTGGGCCGAAAATGGGTGATCACTGTACATTTCTCTTCTATTTCCTATTTCTATTTCTATTTTACCTCCTCAATTTAGCATTATGGACAGGGAAAGGTATAATCTAATATCTGCACAAAAAATATTTTGCTTTCAAATTCATACCGTGATCGTAGCATGCATGGACTCGACTCATATGACTGGGATTTCCATGAAAAAATTGCGGGCCGAAAAAGGGGGATCACTGTACATTTCTCTTCTGTTTCCTATTTATATTTCTATTTTACCTCCTCAATTTAGCATTATGGACAGGGAAAGGTATAATCTAATATCTGCACAAAAAATATTTTGCTTTCAAATTCATACCGTGATCGTAGCATGCATGGACTCGACTCATATGACTGGGATTTCCATGAAAAAGATTGCGGGCCAAAAAAGGGGGATCACTGTACATTTCTCTTCTGTTTCCTATTTCTATTTCTATTTTACCTCCTCAATTTAGCATTATGGACAGGGAAAGACCTAATCTAAAATCTGCACAAAAATATTTTGCCTTCAAATTCATACCGTGATCGTAGCATGCATGGACTCAACTCATATGACTGGGATTTCCATGAAAAAGATTGTGGGCCGAAAATGGGTGATCACTGTACATTTCTGTTCTGTTTCGTATTCATATTTCTATTTTACCTCCTTAATTTAGCATTATAGACAGGGAAAGATCTAATCTAAAATCTGCATAAAAATATTATGCCTTCAAATTCATACCGTGATTGTAGCATGCATGGACTCGACTCATATGACTGGGATTTCCATGAAAAACATTGTGGGCCGAAAATGGGTGATCACTGTACATTTATCTTCTGTTTCCTATTTATATTTATATTTTACCTACTTAATTTAGCATTATAGACAGGGAAAGATCTAATCTAAGATCTGCACAAAAATATTTTGCCTTTAAATTCATACCGTGATCGTAGAATGCATGGACTCGACTCATATGACTGGGATTTCCATGAAAAAGACTGTGGGCCGAAAATGGGTGATCACTGTGCATTTCTCTTCTGTTTCGTATTCATATTTCTATTTTAACTCCTCAATTTAGCATTATGGACATGGAAAGACCTAATCTAAAATCTGCACAAAAATATTTTACCTTCAAATTAATACCGTGATCGTAGCATGCATGGACTCGACTCATATGACTTGGATTTCCATGAAAAAGATTGTGGGCCGAAAATGAGTGATCACTGTACATTTCTGTTCTGTTTCGTATTCATATTTCTATTTTACCTCCTTAATTTAGCATTATAGACAGGGAAAGATCTAATCTAAGATCTGCAGAAAAATATTTTGCCTTTAAATTCATACCGTTATCGGAGAATGCATGGACTCGACTCATATGACTGGGATTTCCATGAAAAAGATTGTGGGCAGAAAATGGGTGATCACTGTACATTTCTCTTCTGTTTCCTATTTATATTTCTATCTTAACTCCTCAATTTAGCATTATGAACAGGGAAAAACAAAATCTAATATCTGCACAAAAATATTTTGCCTTCAAATTCATACCGTGATCGTAGCATGCATGGACTCGACTCATATGACTGGGATTTCCATGAAAAAGATTGTGGGCCGAAAATGAGTGATCACTGTACATTTCTCTTCTGTTTCCTCTTTATATTTCTATTGTACCTCCTCAATTTAGCATTATGGACAGGGAAAGACCTAATGTAAGCTCTGCACAAAAATATTTTGCCTTCAAATTCATCCCGTGATCGTAGCATGCATGGACTCGACTCATATGACTGGGATTTCCATGAAAAAGATTGTGGGCAGAAAATGGGTGATCACTGTACATTTCTCTTCTGTTTCCTATTTATATTTCTATCTTAACTCCTCAATTTAGCATTATGGACAGGGAAAGACCTAATCTAAGCTCTGCACAAAAATATATTGCCTTCAAATTCATACCGTGATCGTAGCATGCATGGACTCGACTCATATGACTGGGATTTCCATGAAAAAGATTGTGGGCCGAAAATGGTTGATCACTGTACATTTCTCTTCTGTTTCCTATTTATATTTCTATTTTACCTCCTCAATTTAGCATTATGGACAGGGAAAGACCTAATCTAAGATCTGCACAAAAATATATAGCTTCAAATTCATACCGTGATCGCAGCATGCATGGACTCGACTCATATGACTGGGATTTCCATGAAAAAGATTGTGGGCCGAAAATGAGTGATCACTGTACATTTCTCTTCTGTTTCCTATTTATATTTCTATTGTACCTCCTCAATTTAGCATTATGGACAGGGAAAGACATAATCTAAAATCTGCACAAAAATATTTTGCCTTCAAATTCATACCGTGATCGTAGCATGCATGGACTCGACTCATATGACTGGGATTTCCATGAAAAATATTGTGGGCCGAAAATGGGTGATCACTGTACATTTCTCTTCTGTTTCCTATTTATATTTATATTTTACCAACTCAATTTAGCATTATGGACAGGGAAAGACCTAATCTAAGATCTGCACAAAAATATTTTGCCCTCAAATTCATACCGTGATCATAGCATGCATGGACTCGACTCATATGTATGGGATTACCATGAAAAACTTTGTGGGCCGAAAATGGGTTATCACTGTACATTTCTCTTCTGTTTCCTATTTATATTTCTATTTTACCTCCTCAATTTAGCATTATGGACAGGGAAAGACCTAATCTAATATCTGCACAAAAATATTTTGCCTTCAAATTCATACCGTGATCGTAGCATGCATATACTCGACTCATATGACTGGGATTTCCATGAAAAAGATTGTGGGCCGAAAATGGGTGATCACAGTACATTTCTCTTCTGTTTCCTATTTATATTTATATTTTACCTCCTCAATTTAGCATTATGAACAGGGAAAAACAAAATCTAATATCTGCACAAAAATATTTTGCCTTCAAATTCATACCGTGATCGTAGCATGCATGGACTCGACTCATATGACTGGGATTTCCATGAAAAAGATTGTGGGCCGAAAATGAGTGATCACTGTACATTTCTCTTCTGTTTCCTCTTTATATTTCTATTGTACCTCCTCAATTTAGCATTATGGACAGGGAAAGACATAATCTAAAATCTGCACAAAATTATTTTGCCTTCAAATTCATACCGTGATCGTAGCATGCATGGACTCGACTCATATGACTGGGATTTCCATGAAAAAGATTGTGGGCAGAAAATGGGTGATCTCTGTACATTTCTCTTCTGTTTCCTATTTATATTTCTATTTTACCTCCTCAATTTAGCATTATGGACAGGGAAAGACCAATTCTAAGATCTACACAAAAATATTTTGCCTTCAAATTCATACCGTGATCGTAGCATGCATGGACTCGACTCATGTGACTGGGATTTCCATGAAAAAGATTGTGGGCCGAAAATGGGTGATCACTGTACATTTCTCTTCTGTTTCCTATTTATATTTCTATTTTACCAACTCAATTCAGCATTATGGACAGGGAAAGACCTAATCTAAGATCTGCATAAAAATATTTTCCCTTGATATTCATACCAAGATCGTAGCATGCATGGACTCGACTCATATGACTGGGATTTCCATGAAAAAGATTGTGGGCCGAAAATGGGTGATCACTGTACATTTCTCTTCTGTTTCCGATTTATATTTCTATTTTACATCATCAATTTAGCATTATGTACAGGGAAAGACCTAATCTAAGATCTGCACAAAAATATATTGCCTTCAAATTCATACCGTGATCGTAGCATGCATGGACTCGACTCATATGACTGGGATTTCCATGAAAAAGATTGTGGGCCAAAAATGGGTGATCACTGTACATTTCTCTTCTGTTTCCTATTTATATTTATATTTTACCTCCTCAATTTAGCATTATGGACAGGGAAAGACCTAATCTAAGATCTGCACAAAAATATATTGCCTTCAAATTCATACCGTGATCGTAGCATGCATGGACTCGACTCATATGACTGGGATTTCCATGAAAAAGATTGTGGACCGAAAATGGGTGATCACTGTACATTTCTCTTCTGTTTCCTATTTATATTTCTATTTTACCTCGTCAATTTAGCATTATGGACAGGGAAAGACCTAATCTAAGATCTGCACAAAAATATATTGCCTTCAAATTCATACCGTGATCGTAACATGCATGGACTCGACTCATATGACTGGGATTTCCATGAAAAAGATTGTGGGCCGAAAATGAGTGATCACTGTACATTTCTCTTCTGTTTCCTATTTATATTTCTATTGTACCTCCTCAATTTAGCATTATGGACAGGGAAAGACATAATCTAAAATCTGCACAAAAATATTTTGCCTTCAAATTCATACCGTGATCGTAGCATGCATGGACTCGACTCATATGACTGGGATTTCCATGAAAAAGATTGTGGGCCGAAAATGGGTGATCACTGTACATTTCTCTTCTGTTTCCTATTTATATTTATATTTTACCAACTCAATTTAGCATTATGGACAGGGAAAGACCTAATCTAAGATCTGCACAAAAATATTTTGCCCTCAAATTCATACCGTGATCATAGCATGCATGGACTCGACTCATATGTATGGGATTTCCATGAAAAACTTTGTGGGCCGAAAATGGGTTATCACTGTACATTTCTCTTCTGTTTCCTATTTATATTTCTATTTTACCTCATCAATTTAGCATTATGGACAGGGAAAGACCGAATCTAATATCTGCACAAAAATATTTTGCCTTCAAATTCATACCGTGATCGTAGCATGCATGTACTCGACTCATATGACTGGGATTTCCATGAAAAAGATTGTGGGCCGAAAATGGGTGATCACAGTACATTACTCTTCTGTTTCCTATTTATATTTATATTTTACCTCCTCAATTTAGCATTATGAACAGGGAAAAACAATATCTAAAATCTGCACAAAAATATTTTGCCTTCAAATTCATACCGTGATCGTAGCATGCATGGACTCGACTCATATGACTGGGATTTCCATGAAAAAGATTGTGGGCCGAAAATGAGTGATCACTGTACATTTCTCTTCTGTTTCCTCTTTATATTTCTATTGTACCTCCTCAATTTAGCATTATGGACAGGGAAAGACATAATCTAAAATCTGCACAAAATTATTTTGCCTTCAAATTCATACCGTGATCGTAGCATGCATGGACTCGACTCATATGACTGGGATTTCCATGAAAAAGATTGTGGGCAGAAAATGGGTGATCACTGTACATTTCTCTTCTGTTTCCTATTTATATTTCTAATTTACCTCCTCAATTTAGCATTATGGACAGGGAAAGACCAATTCTAAGATCTACACAAAAATATTTTGCCTTCAAATTCATACCGTGACCGTAGCATGCATGGACTCGACTCATGTGACTGGGATTTCCATGAAAAAGATTGTGGGCCGAAAATGGGTGATCACTGTACATTTCTCTTCTGTTTCCTATTTATATTTATATTTTACCAACTCAATTTAGCATTATGGACAGGGAAAGACCTAATCTAAGATCTGCATAAAAATATTTTCCCTTGAAATTCATACCAAGATCGTAGCATGCATGGACTCGACTCATATGACTGGGATTTCCATGAAAAAGATTGTGGGCCGAAAATGGGTGATCACTGTACATTTCTCTTCTGTTTCCGATTTATATTTCTATTTTACATCATCAATTTAGCATTATGGACAGGGAAAGGCCTAATCTAAGATCTGCACAAAAATATATTGCCTTCAAATTCATACCGTGATCGTAGCATGCATGGACTCGACTCATATGACTGGGATTTCCATGAAAAAGATTGTGGGCCGAAAATGGGTGATCACTGTACATTTCTCTTCTGTTTCCTATTTATATTTATATTTTAGCTCCTCAATTTAGCATTATGGACAGGGAAAGACCTAATCTAAGATCTGCAAAAAAATATATTGCCTTCAAATTCATACCGTGATCGTAGCATGCATGGACTCGACTCATATGACTGGGATTTCCATGAAAAAGATTGTGGGCCGAAAATGGGTGATCACTGTACATTTCTCTTCTGTTTCCTATTTATATTTATATTTTACCTCGTCAATTTAGCATTATGGACAGGGAAAGACCTAATCTAAGATCTGCACAAAAATATATTGCCTTCAAATTCATACCGTGATCGTAGCATGCATGGACTCGACTCATATGACTGGGATTTCCATGAAAAAGATTGTGGGCCGAAAATGAGTGATCACTGTACATTTCTCTTCTGTTTCCTATTTATATTTCTATTGTACCTCCTCAATTTAGCATTATGGACAGGGAAAGACATAATCTAAAATCTGCACAAAAATATTTTGCCTTCAAATTCATACCGTGATCGTAGCATGCATGGACTCGACTCATATGACTGGGATTTCCATGAAAAAGATTGTGGGCCGAAAATGGGTGATCACTGTACATTTCTCTTCTGTTTCCTATTTATATTTATATTTTACCAACTCAATTTAGCATTATGGACAGGGAAAGACCTAATCTAAGATCTCCACAAAAATATTTTGCCCTCAAATTCATACCGTGATCATAGCATGCATGGACTCGACTCATATGTATGGGATTTCCATGAAAAACTTTGTGGGCCGAAAATGGGTTATCACTGTACATTTCTCTTCTGTTTCCTATTTATATTTTTATTTTACCTCCTCAATTTAGCATTATGGACAGGGAAAACCTAATCTAAGATCTGCACAAAAATATTTTGCCTTCAAATTCATACCGTGATCGTAGCATGCATGTACTCGACTCATATGACTGGGATTTCCATGAAAAAGATTGTGGGCCGAAAATGGGTGATCACAGTACATTTCTCTTCTGTTTCCTATTTATATTTATATTTTACCTCCTCAATTTAGCAATTATGAACAGGGAAAACAAAATCTAAAATCTGCACAAAAATATTTTGCCTTCAAATTCATACCGTGATCGTAGCATGCATGGACTCGACTCATATGACTGGGATTTCCATGAAAAAGATTGTGGGCCGAAAATGAGTGATCACTGTACATTTCTCTTCTGTTTCCTCTTTATATTTCTATTGTACCTCCTCAATTTAGCATTATGGACAGGGAAAGACATAATCTAAAATCTGCACAAAAATATTTAGCCTTCAAATTCATACCGTGATCGTAGCATGCATGGACTCGACTCATATGACTGGGATTTCCATGAAAAAGATTGTGGGCCGAAAATGGGTGATCACTGTGCATTTCTCTTCTGTTTCCGATTTATATTTCTATTTTACATCATCAATTTAGCATTATGGACAGGGAAAGGCCTAATCTAAGATCTGCACAAAAATATATTGCCTTCAAATTCATACCGTGATCGTAGCATGCATGGACTCGACTCATATGACTGGGATTTCCATGAAAAAGATTGTGGGCCGAAAATGGGTGATCACTGTACATTTCTCTTCTGTTTCCTATTTATATTTATATTTTAGCTCCTCAATTTAGCATTATGGACAGGGAAAGACCTAATCTAAGATCTGCAAAAAAATATATTGCCTTCAAATTCATACCGTGATCGTAGCATGCATGGACTCGACTCATATGACTGGGATTTCCATGAAAAAGATTGTGGGCCGAAAATGGGTGATCACTGTACATTTCTCTTCTGTTTCCTATTTATATTTATATTTTACCTCGTCAATTTAGCATTATGGACAGGGAAAGACCTAATCTAAGATCTGCACAAAAATATATTGCCTTCAAATTCATACCGTGATCGTAGCATGCATGGACTCGACTCATATGACTGGGATTTCCATGAAAAAGATTGTGGGCCGAAAATGAGTGATCACTGTACATTTCTCTTCTGTTTCCTATTTATATTTCTATTGTACCTCCTCAATTTAGCATTATGGACAGGGAAAGACATAATCTAAAATCTGCACAAAAATATTTTGCCTTCAAATTCATACCGTGATCGTAGCATGCATGGACTCGACTCATATGACTGGGATTTCCATGAAAAAGATTGTGGGCCGAAAATGGGTGATCACGGTACATTTCTCTTCTGTTTCCTATTTATATTTATATTTTACCAACTCAATTTAGCATTATGGACAGGGAAAGACCTAATCTAAGATCTGCACAAAAATATTTTGCCCTCAAATTCATACCGTGATCATAGCATGCATGGACTCGACTCATATGTATGGGATTTCCATGAAAAACTTTGTGGGCCGAAAATGGGTTATCACTGTACATTTCTCTTCTGTTTCCTATTTATATTTCTATTTTACCTCCTCAATTTAGCAATTATGAACAGGGAAAAACAAAATCTAAAATCTGCACAAAAATATTTTGCCTTCAAATTCATACCGTGATCGTAGCATGCATGGACTCGACTCATATGACTGGGATTTCCATGAAAAAGATTGTGGGCCGAAAATGAGTGATCACTGTACATTTCTCTTCTGTTTCCTCTTTATATTTCTATTGTACCTCCTCAATTTAGCATTATGGACAGGGAAAGACATAATCTAAAATCTGCACAAAAATATTTAGCCTTCAAATTCATACCGTGATCGTAGCATGCATGGACTCGACTCATATGACTGGGATTTCCATGAAAAAGATTGTGGGCCGAAAATGGGTGATCACTGTGCATTTCTCTTCTGTTTCGTATTCATATTTCTATTTTAACTCCTCAATTTAGCATTATGGACAGGGAAAGACCTAATCTAAAATCTGCACAAAAATATTTTGCCTTCAAATTCATACCGTGATCGTAGCATGCATGGACTCGACTCATATGACTGGGATTTCCATGAAAAAGATTCTGGGCAGAAAATGTGTGATCACTGTAGATTTCTCTTCTGTTTCCTATTTATATTTCTATTTTACCTCCTCAATTTAGCATTATGGACAGGGAAAGACCTAATCTAAAATCTACACAAAAATATTTTGCCTTCAAATTCATACAGTGATCGTAGCATGCATGGACTCGACTCATATGACTGGGATTTCCATGAAAAAGATTGTGGGCAGAAAATGGGTGATCACTGTACATTTCTCTTCTGTTTCCTATTTATATTTCTATCTTACCTCCTCATTTTAGCATTATGGACAGGGAAAGACTTAATCTAAGCTCTGCACAAAAATATTTTGCCTTCAAATTCATACCGTGATCGTAGTATGCATGGACTCGACTCATATGACTGGGATTTCCATGAAAAAGATTGTGGGCAGAAAATGGGTGATCACTGTACATTTCTCTTCTGTTTCCTATTTATATTTCTATCTTACCTCCTCAATTTAGCATTATGGACAGGGAAAGACCTAATCTAAGCTCTGCACAAAAATATTTTGCCTTCAAATTCATACCGTGATCGTAGCATGCATGGACTCGAGTCATATGACTGGGATTTCCATGAAAAAGATTGCGGGCAGAAAATGGGTGATCACTGTACATTTCTCTTCTGTTTCCTATTTATATATCTATCTTACCTCCTCAATTTAGCATTATGGACAGGGAAAGAACTAATCTAAGCTCTGCACAAAAATATTTTGCCTTCAAATTCATACCGTGATCGTAGCATGCATGGACTCGACTCATATGACTGGGATTTCCATGAAAAAGATTGTGGGCGGAAAATGGGTGATCACTGTACATTTCCCTTCTGTTTCCTATTTATATTTCTATTTTACCTCCTCAATTTAGCATTATGGACAGGAAAGACCTAATCTAAGATCTGCATAAAAATATTTTCCCTTCAAATTCATACCGTGATCGTAGCATGCATGGACTCGACTCATGTGACTGGGATTTCCATGAAAAAGTTTGTGGGCCGAAAATGTGTGATCACTGTACATTTCTCTTCTGTTTCCTATTTATATTTCTATTTTACATCATCAATTTAGCATTATGGACAGGGAAAGAACTAATCTAAGATCTGCACAAAAATATATTGCCTTCAAATTCATACCGTGATCGTAGCATGCATGGACTCGACTCATATGAATGGGATTTCCATGAAAAAGATTGTGTGCCGAAAATGGGTGATCACTGTGCATTTCTCTTCTGTTTCCTATTCCTATTTATATTTTACCTCCTCAATTTAGCATTATGGACAGGGAAAAACCTAATCTAAGATCTGCACAAAAATATTTAGCCTTCAAATTCATACCGTGATCGTAGCATGCATGGACTCGACTCATATGAATGGGATTTCCATGAAAAATATTGTGGGCAGAAAATTGGTGATCACTGTACATTTCTCTTCTGTTTACTATTTATATTTCAATATTACCTCCTCAATTTTGCATTATGGTCAGGGAAAAACCTAATCAAAGACCTGCACAAAAATATTTTGCCTTCAAATTTGTACCGTCATCGTAGCATGCACGGACTCGACTCATATGAATGGGATTTCCATGAAAAAGATTGTGGGCCGAAAATGGGTGATCACTGTACATTTCTCTTCTGTTTCCTATTTATATTTCTATTTTACCTCCTCAATTTAGCATTATGGACAGGGAAAGACCTAATCTAAGATTTGCACAAAAATATTTAGCCTTCAAATTCATACCGTGATTGTAGCATGCATGGACTCGACTCTTATGAATGGGATTTCCATGAAAAAGATTGTGGGCCGAAAATGGGTGATAGCTGTACATTTCTCTTCTGTTTCCTATTTATATTTATATTTTAACTCCTCAATTTAGCATTATGGACAGGGAAACACCTAATCTAAGATCTGCACAAAAATATTTTGCCTTCAAATTCATACCGTGATCGTAGCATGCATGGACTCGACTCATATGAATGGGATTTCCATGAAAAAGGCTGTGGCCCGAAAATGGGTGATCACTGTACATTTCTCTTCTGTTTCCTATTTATATTTATATTTTACCTCCTCAATTTAGCATTATGGACAGGGAAAGACCTAATCTAAGATCTGCACAAAAATATTTAGCCTTCAAATTCATACCGTCATCGTAGCATGCATGGACTCGACTCATATGACTGAGATTTCCATGAAAAATATTGTGGGCAGAGAATGGGGGATCACTGTACATTTCTCTTGTTTCCTATTTATATTTCTATTTTACCTCCTCAATTTAGCATTATGGACAAGGAAAGACCTAATCTAAGATCAGCACAAAAATATTTAGCCTTCAAATTCATACCGTGATCGTAGCATGCATGGAGTCGACTCATATGACTGGGATTTCCATGAAAAATATTGTGGGCAGAAAATGGGTGATCACTGTACATTTCTCTTCTGTTTCCTATTTATATTTCTATTTTACCTCCTCAATTTAGCATTATGGACAGGGAAAGACCTAATCTAAGATCTGCACAAAAATATTTAGCCTTCAACTTCATACCGTCATTGTAGCATGCATGGACTCGACTCATATGAATGGGATTTCCATGAAAAAGATTGTGGGCCGAAAATGGGTGATCACTGTACATTTCTCTTCTGTTTCCTATTTATATTTATATTTTACCTCCTCAATTTAGCATTATGGACAAGGAAAGACCTAATCTAAGATCAGCACAAAAATATTTAGCCTTCAAATTCATACCGTGATCGTAGCATGCATGGACTCGACTCATATGACTGGGATTTCCATGAAAAAATTGTGGGCAGAAAATGGGTGATCACTGTACATTTCTCTTCTGTTTCCTATTTATATTTCTATTTTACCTCCTCAATTTAGCATTATGGACAGGGAAAGACCTAATCTAAGATCTGCACAAAAATATTTAGCCTTCAAATTCATACCGTCATCGTAGCATGCATGGACTCGACTCATATGAATGGGACTTCCATGAAAAAGATTGTGGGCCGAAAATGGGTGATCACTGTACATTTTTCTTCTGTTTCCTATTTATATTTATATTTTACCTCCTCAATTTAGCATTATGGACAGTGAAAGACCTAATCTAAGTTCTGCACAAAAATATTTAACCTTCAAATTCATACCGTCATCGTAGCATGCATGGAGTCAACTCATATGACTGGGATTTCCATGAAAAATATTGTGGGCAGAAAATGGGTGATCACTGTACATTTCTCTTCTGTTTCCTATATTTCTATTTTACCTCCTCAATTTAGCATTATGGACAGGGAAAGACCTAATCTAAGATCTGCACAAAAATATTTAGCCTTCAAATTCATACCGTCATCGTAGCATGCATGGACTCGACTCATATAAATGGGATTTTCATGAAAAATATTGTGGGCCGAAAATGGGTGATCACTGTACATTTCTCTTCTGTTTCCTATTTATATTTCTATTTTACCTCCTCAATTTAGCATTATGGACAGGGAAAGACCTAATCTAAGTTCTGCACAAAAATATTTAGCCTTCAAATTCATACCGTCATCGTAGCATGCATGGACTTGACTCATATGAATGGGATATCCATGAAAAAGTTTGTGGGCCGAAAATGGTGATCACTGTACATTTCTCTTCTGTTTCCTATTTATGTTTCTATTTTACCTCCTCAATTTAGCATTATGGACAGGGAAAGACCTAATCTAAGATCTGCACAAAAATATTTAGCCTTCAAATTCATACCGTCATCGTAGCATGCATGAACTCGACTCATATGAATGGGATTTCCATGAAAAAGATTGTGGGCCGAAAATGGGTGATCACTGTACATTTCTCTTCTGTTTCCTATTTATATTTCTATTTTACCTCCTCAATTTAGCATTATGGACAAGGAAAGACCTAATCTAAGATCTGCGTAAAAATATTTAGCCTTCAAATTCATACCGTGAACGTAGCATGCATGGACTCGACTCATATGAATGGGATTTCCATGAAAAATATTGTGGGCAGAAAATGGGTGATCACTGTACATTTCTCTTCTGTTTCCTATTTATATTTCTATTTTACCTCCTCAATTTAGCATTATGGACAGGGAAAGACCTAATCTAAGATCTGCACAAAAATATTTAGCCTTCAACTTCATACCGTCATTGTAGCATGCATGGACTCGACTCATATGAATGGGATTTCCATGAAAAAGATTGTGGGCCGAAAATGGGTGATCACTGTACATTTCTCTTCTGTTTCCTATTTATATTTATATTTTACCTCCTCAATTTAGCATTATGGACAGTGAAAGACCTAATCTAAGATCTGCACAAAAATATTTAACCTTCAAATTCATACCGTCATCGTAGCATGCATGGAGTCGACTCATATGACTGGGATTTCCATGAAAAATATTGTGGGCAGAAAATGGGTGATCACTGTACATTTCTCTTCTGTTTCCTATATTTCTATTTTACCTCCTCAATTTAGCATTATGGACAGGGAAAGACCTAATCTAAGATCTGCACAAAAATATTTAGCCTTCAAATTCATACCGTCATCGTAGCATGCATGGACTCGACTCATATCAATGGGATTTTCATGAAAAATATTGTGGGCCGAAAATGGGTGATCACTGTACATTTCTCTTCTGTTTCCTATTTATATTTCTATTTTACCTCCTCAATTTAGCATTATGGACAGGGAAAGACCTAATCTAAGTTCTGCACAAAAATATTTAGCCTTCAAATTCATACCGTCATCGTAGCATGCATGGACTCGACTCATATGAATGGGATTTCCATGAAAAAGATTGTGGGCCGAAAATGGGTGATCACTGTACATTTCTCTTCTGTTTCCTATTTATATTTCTATTTTACCTCCTCAATTTAGCATTATGGACAAGGAAAGACCTAATCTAAGATCTGCGTAAAAATATTTAGCCTTCAAATTTATACCGTGATCGTAGCATGCATGGACTCGACTCATATGAATGGGATTTCCATGAAAAATATTGTGGGCAGAAAATGCGTGATCACTGTACATTTCTCTTCTGTTTCCTATTTATATTTCTATTTTACCTCCTCAATTTAGCATTATGGACAGGGAAAGACCTAATCTAAGATCTGCACAAAAATATTTAGCCTTCAAATTCATACCGTCATCGTAGCATGCATGGACTCGACTCATATGACTGAGATTTCCATGAAAAATATTGTGGGCAGAGAATGGGGGATCACTGTACATTTCTCTTCTGTTTCCTATTTATATTTATATTTTACCTCCTCAATTTAGCATTATGGACAGGGAAAGACCTAATCTAAGATCTGCACAAAAATATTTAGCCTTCAAATTCAATACCGTGATCATAGCATGCATGGACACGACTCATATGACTGAGATTTCCATGAAAAATATTGTGCGCAGAAAATGGGGTATCACTGTACATTTCTCTTCTGTTTCCTATTTATATTTATATTTTACCTCCTCAATTTAGCATTATGGACAGGGAAAGACCTAATCTAAGATCTGCACAAAAATATTTAGCCTTCAACTTCATACCGTCATTGTAGCATGCATGGACTCGACTCATATGAATGGGATTTCCATGAAAAAGATTGTGGGCCGAAAATGGGTGATCACTGTACATTTCTCTTCTGTTTCCTATTTATATTTATATTTTACCTCCTCAATTTAGCATTATGGACAGTGAAAGAACTAATCTAAGATCTGCACAAAAATATTTAGCCTTCAAATTCATACCGTCATCGTAGCATGCATGGACTCGACTCATATGACTGGGATTTCCATGAAAAATATTGTGGGACGAAAATGGGTGATCACTGTACATTTCTCTTCTGTTTCCTATTTATATTTCTATTTTACCTCCTCAATTTAGCATTATGGACAGGGAAAGACCTAATCTAAGATCTGCACAAAAATATATAGCCTTCAACTTCATACCGTCATTGTAGCATGCATGGACTCGACTCATATGAATGGGATTTCCATGAAAAAGATTGTGGGCCGAAAATGGGTGATCACTGTACATTTCTCTTCTGTTTCCTATTTATATTTATATTTTACCTCCTCAATTTAGCATTATGGACAAGGAAAGACCTAATCTAAGATCTGCACAAAAATATTTAGCCTTCAAATTCATACCGTCATCGTAGCATGCATGGACTCGACTCGTATAAATGGGATTTTCATGAAAAATATTGTGGGCCGAAAATGGGTGATCACTGTACATTTCTCTTCTGTTTCCTATTTATATTTCTATTTTACCTCCTCAATTTAGCATTATGGACAGGGAAAGACCTAATCTAAGTTCTGCACAAAAATATTTAGCCTTCAAATTCATACCGTCATCGTAGCATGCATGGACTCGACTCATATGAATGGGATTTCCATGAAAAAGTTTGTGGGCCGAAAATGGTGATCACTGTACATTTCTCTTCTGTTTCCTATTTATATTTCTATTTTACCTCCTCAATTTAGCATTATGGACAGGGAAAGACCTAATCTAAGATCTGCCCAAAAATATTTAGCCTTCAAATTCATACCGTCATTGTAGCATGCATGGACTCGACTCATATGAATGGGATTTCCATGAAAAAGATTGTGGGCCGAAAATGGGTGATCACGGTACATTTCTCTTCTGTTTCCTATTTATATTTATATTTTACCTCCTCAATTTAGCATTATGGACAAGGAAAGACCTAATCTTAGATCTGCACAAAAATATTTAGCCTTCAAATTCATACCGTCATCGTAGCATGCATGGACTTGACTCATATGAATGGGATATCCATGAAAAAGTTTGTGGGCCGAAAATGGTGATCACTGTACATTTCTCTTCTGTTTCCTATTTATGTTTCTATTTTACCTCCTCAATTTAGCATTATGGACAGGGAAAGACCTAATCTAAGATCTGCACAAAAATATTTAGCCTTCAAATTCATACCGTCATCGTAGCATGCATGGACTCGACTCATATGAATGGGATTTCCATGAAAAAGATTGTGGGCCGAAAATGTGTGATCACTGTACATTTCTCTTCTGTTTCCTATTTATATTTCTATTTTACCTCCTCAATTTAGCATTATGGACAGTGAAAGACCTAATCTAAGATCTGCACAAAAATATTTAGCCTTCAAATTCATACCGTCATCGTAGCATGCATGGACTCGTCTCATATGACTGAGATTTCCATGAAAAATATTGTGGGCAGAGAATGGGGGATCACTGTACATTTCTCTTCTGTTTCCTATTTATATTTATATTTTACCTCCTCAATTTAGCATTATGGACAGGGAAAGACCTAATTTAAGATCTGCACAAAAATATTTAGCCTTCAAATTCAATACCGTGATCATAGCATGCATGGACACGACTCATATGACTGAGATTTCCATGAAAAATATTGTGCGCAGAAAATGGGGTATCACTGTACATTTCTCTTCTGTTTCCTATCTATATTTATATTTTACCTCCTCAATTTAGAATTATGGACAGGGAAAGACCTAATCTAAGTTCTGCACAAAAATATTTAGCCTTCAAATTCATACCGTCATCGTAGCATGCATGGACTCGACTCATATGAATGGGATTTCCATGAAAAAGTTTGTCGCCGAAAATGGTGATCACTGTACATTTCTCTTCTGTTTCCTATTTATATTTCTATTTTACCTCCTCAATTTAGCATTATGGACAGTGAAAGACCTAATCTAAGATCTGCACAAAAATATTTAGCCTTCAAATTCATACCGTCATTGTAGCATGCATGGACTCGACTCATATGAATGGGATTTCCATGAAAAAGATTGTGGGCCGAAAATGGGTGATCACGGTACATTTCTCTTCTGTTTCCTATTTATATTTATATTTTACCTCCTCAATTTAGCATTATGGACAAGGAAAGACCTAATCTAAGATCTGCACAAAAATATTTAGTCTTCAAATTCATACCATGATCGTAGCATGCATGGACTCGACTCATATGACTGGGATTTCCATGAAAAAGATTGTGGGCAGAAAATGGGTGATCACTGTACATTTCTCTTCTGTTTCCTATTTATATTTATATTTTACCTCCTCAATTTAGCATTATGGACAGGGAAAGACCTAATCTAAGATCTGTACAAAAATATTTAGCCTTCAAATTCATACCGTCATTGTAGCATGCATGGACTCGACTCATATGAATGGGATTTCCATGAAAAAGATTGTGGGCCGAAAATGGGTGATCACTGTACATTTCTATTCTGTTTCCTATTTATATTTATATTTTACCTCCTCAATTTACCATTATGGACAGTGAAAGAGCTAATCTAAGATCTGCACAAAAATATTTAGCCTTCAAATTCATACCGTCATCGTAGCATGCATGGACTCGACTCATATGACTGGGATTTACATGAAAAATATTGTGGGCCGAAAATGGGTGATCACTGTACATTTCTCTCCTATTTCCTATTTATATTTATATTTTACCTCCTCAATTTAGCATTATGGACAGGGAAAGACCTAATCTAAGATCTGCACAAAAATATTTAGCCTTCAACGTCATACCGTCATTGTAGCATGCATGGACTCGACTCATATGAATGGGATTTCCATGAAAAAGATTGTGGGCCGAAAATGGGTGATCACTGTACATTTCTCTTCTGTTTCCTATTTATATTTATATTTTACCTCCTCAATTTAGCATCATGGACAAGGAAAGACCTAATCTAACATCAGCACAAAAATATTTAGCCTTCAAATTCATACCGTCATCGTAGCATGCATGGACTCGAATCATATGAATGGGATTTCCATGAAAAAGTTTGTGGGCCGAAAATGGTGATCACTGTACATTTCTCTTCTGTTTCCTATTTATATTTCTATTTTACCTCCACAATTTAGCATTATGGACAGGGAAAGACCTAATCTAAGATCTGCCCAAAAATATTTAGCCTTCAAATTCATACCGTCATTGTGGCATGCATGGACTCGACTCATATGAATGGGATTTCCATGAAAAAGATTGTGGGCCGAAAATGGGTGATCACCGTACATTTCTCTTCTGTTTCCTATTTATATTTATATTTTACCTCCTCAATTTAGCATTATGGACAGGCAAAGACCTAATCTAAGATCTGCACAAAAATATTTAGCCTTCAAATTCATACCGACATCGTAGCATGCATGGACTCGACTCATATGAATGGGATTTCCATGAAAAAGATTGTGGGCCGAAAATGGGTGATCACTGTACATTTCTCTTCTGTTTCCTATTTATATTTATATTTTACCTCCTTAATTTAGCATTATGGACAAGGAAAGACCTAATCTAAGATCTGCACAAAAATATTTAGCCTTCAAATTCATACCGTCATCGTAGCATGCATGGACTCGACTCATATGAATGAGATTTCCATGAAAAAGATTGTGGGCCGAAAATGGGTGATCACTGTACATTTCTCTTCTGTTTCCTATTTATATTTATATTTTACCTCCTCAATTTAGCATTATGGACAGTGAAAGACCTAATCTAAGATCTGCACAATAATAGTTAGCCTTCAAATTCATACCGTCATCGTAGCATGCATGGACTCGACTCATATGACTGGGATTTCCATGAAAAATATTGTGGGCAGAAAATGGGTGATCACTGTACATTTCTCTTCTGTTTCCTATTTATATTTCTATTTTACCTCCTCAATTTAGCATTATGGACAGGGAAAGACCTAATCTAAGATCTGCACAAAAATATTTAGCCTTCAAATTCATACCGTCATCTTAGCATGCATGGACTCGAATCATATGAATGGGATTTCCATGAAAAATATTGTGGGCCGAAAATGGGTGATCACTGTACATTTCTCTTCAGTTTCCTATTTATATTTCTATTTTACCTCCTCAATTTAGCATTATGTACAGGGAAGGTCTAAGATCTGCACAAAAATATTTAGCCTTCAAATTCATACAGTCATCGTAGCATGCATGGACTCGACTCATATGAATGGGATTTCCATGAAAAAGATTGTGGGCCGAAAAAGGGTGATCACTGTACATTTCTCTTCTGTTTCCTATTTATATTTATATTTTACCTCCTCAATTTAGCATTATGGACAGGGAATGACCTAATCTAAGATCTGCACAAAAATATTTAGCCTTCAAATTCATACCGTGATCGTAGCATGCTTGGACTCGACTCATATGAATGGGATTTCCATGAAAAACATTGTAGGCCTAAATTGGGTGATCACTGTACATTTGTCTTCTGTTTCCTATTTTTATTTATATTTTACCTCCTCAATTTAGCATTATGGACATGGAAAGACCTAATCTGAGATCTGCACAAAAATATTTAGCCTTCAAATTCATGCCGTGATCGTAGCATGCATGGACTCGACTCATATGACTGGGATTTCCATAAGAAATATTGTGGGCAGAAAATGGGTGATCACTGTACATTTCTCTTCTGTTTCCTATTTATATTTGTATTTTACCTCCTCAATTTAGCATTATGGACAGGGAAAGACCTAATCTAATATCTGCACAAAAATATGTTGCCTTCAAATTCATACCGGCATCGTAGCATGCATGGACTCGACTCATATGAATGGGATTTCCATGAAAAAGATTTTGGGCCGAAAATGGGTGATCTCTGTACATTTCTCTTCTGTTTCCTATTTATATTTATATTTTACCTCCTCAATTTAGCATTATGGACAGGGAAGGTCTAAGATCTGCACAAAAATATTTAGCCTTCAAATTCATACCGTCATCGTAGCATGTATGGACTCGACTCATATGACTGGGATTTCCACGAAAAATATTGTGGGCAGAAAATGGGTGATCACTGTACTTTTCTCTTCTGTTTCCTATTTATATTTCTATTTTACCTCCTCAATTTATGATTATGGACAGGGAAAGACCTAATCTAAGATCTGCACAAAAATATTTAGCCTTCAAATTCATACCGTCATCATAGGATGCATGGACTCGACTCATATGAATGGGATTTCCATGAAAAAGATTGTGGGCCGAAAATGGGTGATCACTGTACATTTCTCTTCTATTTCCTATTTATATTTATAGTTTACCTCCTCAATTTAGCATTATGTACAGGGAAAGACCTAATCTAAGATCTACACAAAAATATTTAGCCTTCAAATTCATAGCGTCATCGTAGCATGCATGGACTCGACTCATATGACTGGGATTTCCATAAAAAATATTGTGGGCAGAAAATGGGTGATCACTGTACATTTCTCTTCTGTTTCCTATTTATATTTGTATTTTACCTCCTCAATTTAGCATTATGGACTGGGAAAGACCTAATCTAAGATCTGTACAAGAATATTTAGCCTTCAAATTCATACCATCATCGTAGCATGCATGGACTCGACTCATATGAAAGGGATTTCCATGAAAAAGATTGTTGGCCGAAAATGGTTGATCACTATACATTTCTCTTCTGTTTTCTATATATATTTATATTTTACCTCCTCAATTTAGCATTATGGACAGTGAAAGACCTAATCTAAGATCTTCACAAAAATATTTAGCCTTCAATTTCATACCGTCATCGTAGCATGCATGGACTCGACTCATATGAATGGGATTTCCATGAAAAATATTGTGGGCCGAAAATGGGTGATCACTGTACATTTCTCTTCTGTTTCCTATTTATATTTCTATTTTACCTCCTCAATTTAGCATTATGGACAGGGAAAGACCTAATCTAAGATCTGCACAAAAATATTTAGCCTTCAAATTCATACCGTAATCGTAGCATGCATGGACTCGACTCATATGAATGGGTTTTCCATGAAAAAGATTGTGGGCCGAAAATGGGTGATCACTGTACATTTCTCTTCTGTTTCCTATTTATATTTATATTTTACCTCCTCAATTTAGCATTATGGACAGGGAAAGACCTAATCTAAGATCTGCACAAAAATATTTAGCGTTCAAATTCATACCGTCATCGTAGCATGCATGGACTCGACTCATATGAATGGGATTTCCATGAAAAAGATTGTGGGCCGAAAATGGGTCATCACTGTACATTTCACTTCTGTTTCCTATTTATATTTCTATTTTACCTCCTCAATTTAGCATTATGGACAGGGAAAGACCTAATCTAAGTTCTGCACAAAAATATTTAACCTTCAAATTCATACCGTGATCGTAGCATGCATGGACTCGACTCATATGACTGGGATTTCCATGAAAAAGATTGTGGGCAGAAAATGGGAGATCACTGTACATTTCTCTTCTGTTTCCTATTTATATTTCTATTTTACCTCGTCAATTTAGCATTATGGACAGGGAAAGACCTAATCTAAGATCTGCACAAAAATATTTAGCCTTCAAATTCATACCGTCATCGTACCATGCATGGACTCGACTCATATGAATGGGATTTCCATGAAAAAGATTGTGGGCCGAAAATGGGTGATCACTGTACATTTCACTTCTGTTTCCTATTTATATTTATATTTTACCTCCTCAATTTAGCATTATGGACAGGGAAAGACCTAATCTAAGTTCTGCACAAAAATATTTAGCCTTCAAATTCATACCGTGATCGTAGCATGCATGGACTCGACTCATATGACTGGGATTTCCATGAAAAAGATTGTGGGCAGAAAATGGGAGATCACTGTACATTTCTCTTCTGTTTCCTATTTATATTTATATTTTACCTCCTCAATTTAGCATTATGGACAGGGAAAGACCTAATCTAAGATCTGCACAAAAATATTTAGCCTTCAAATTCATACCGTCATCTTAGCATGCATGGACTCGACTCATATGACTGGGATTTCCATGAAAAAGATTGTGGGCCGAAAATGGGTGATCACTGTACATTTCTCTTCTGTTTCCTATTTATATTTATATTTTACCTCCTTAATTTAGCATTATGGACAGGGAAAGACCTAATCTAAGATCTGCACAAAAATATTTAGCCTTCAAATTCATACCGTCATCGTAGCATGCATGTACTCGACTCATATGAATGGGATTTCCATGAAAAATATTGTGTGCCGAATATGGGAGAACACTGTACATTTCTCTTCTGTTTCCTATTTATATTTATATTTTACCTCCTCAATTTAGCAATATGGACAGGGAAAGACCTAATCTAAGATCTGCACAAAAATATTTAGCCTTCAAATACATACCGTCATCTTAGCATGCATGGACTCGACTCATATGACTGGGATTTCCATGAAAAAGATTGTGGGCAGAAAATGGGAGATCACTGTACATTTCTCTTCTGTTTCCTATTTATATTTATATTTTACCTCCTCAATTTAGCATTATGGACAGGGAAAGACCTAATCTAAGATCTGCACAAAAATATTTAGCCTTGAAATTCATACCGTCATTGTAGCATGCATGTACTCGACTCATATGAATGGGATTTCCATGAAAAATATTGTGGGCCGAATATGGGAGAACACTGTACATTTCTCTTCTGTTTCCTATTTATATTTATATTTTACCTCCTCAATTTAGCAATATGGACAGGGAAAGACCTAATCTAAGATCTGCACAAAAATATTTAGCGTTCAAATTCATACCGTCATCGTACCATGCATGGACTCGACTCATATGAATGGGATTTCCATGAAAAAGATTGTGGGCCGAAAATGGGTGATCACTGTACATTTCACTTCTGTTTCCTATTTATATTTATATTTTACCTCCTCAATTTAGCATTATGGACAGGGAAAGACCTAATCTAAGTTCTGCACAAAAATATTTAGCCTTCAAATTCATACCGTGATCGTAGCATGCATGGACTCGACTCATATGACTGGGATTTCCATGAAAAAGATTGTGGGCAGAAAATGGGAGATCACTGTACATTTCTCTTCTGTTTCCTATTTATATTTATATTTTACCTCCTCAATTTAGCATTATGGACAGGGAAAGGTATAATCTAATATCTGCACAAAAAATATTTTGCTTTCAAATTCATACCGTGATCGTAGCATGCATGGACTCGACTCATATGACTGGGATTTCCATGAAAAAATTGCGGGCCGAAAAAGGGGGATCACTGTACATTTCTCTTCTGTTTCCTATTTATATTTCTATTTTACCTCCTCAATTTAGCATTATGGACAGGGAAAGGTATAATCTAATATCTGCACAAAAAATATTTTGCTTTCAAATTCATACCGTGATCGTAGCATGCATGGACTCGACTCATATGACTGGGATTTCCATGAAAAAGATTGCGGGCCAAAAAAGGGGGATCACTGTACATTTCTCTTCTGTTTCCTATTTCTATTTCTATTTTACCTCCTCAATTTAGCATTATGGACAGGGAAAGACCTAATCTAAAATCTGCACAAAAATATTTCGCCTTCAAATTCATACCGTGATCGTAGCATGCATGGACTCAACTCATATGACTGGGATTTCCATGAAAAAGATTGTGGGCCGAAAATGGGTGATCACTGTACATTTCTGTTCTGTTTCGTATTCATATTTCTATTTTACCTCCTTAATTTAGCATTATAGACAGGGAAAGATCTAATCTAAAATCTGCATAAAAATATTATGCCTTCAAATTCATACCGTGATTGTAGCATGCATGGACTCGACTCATATGACTGGGATTTCCATGAAAAACATTGTGGGCCGAAAATGGGTGATCACTGTACATTTATCTTCTGTTTCCTATTTATATTTATATTTTACCTACTTAATTTAGCATTATAGACAGGGAAAGATCTAATCTAAGATCTGCACAAAAATATTTTGCCTTTAAATTCATACCGTGATCGTAGAATGCATGGACTCGACTCATATGACTGGGATTTCCATGAAAAAGACTGTGGGCCGAAAATGGGTGATCACTGTGCATTTCTCTTCTGTTTCGTATTCATATTTCTATTTTAACTCCTCAATTTAGCATTATGGACAGGGAAAGACCTAATCTAAAATCTGCACAAAAATATTTTGCCTTCAAATTAATACCGTGATCGTAGCATGCATGGACTCGACTCATATGACTGGGATTTCCATGAAAAAGATTGTGGGCCGAAAATGAGTGATCACTGTACATTTCTGTTCTGTTTCGTATTCATATTTCTATTTTACCTCCTTAATTTAGCATTATAGACAGGGAAAGATCTAATCTAAGATCTGCAGAAAAATATTTTGCCTTTAAATTCATACCGTTATCGGAGAATGCATGGACTCGACTCATATGACTGGGATTTCCATGAAAAAGATTGTGGGCAGAAAATGGGTGATCACTGTACATTTCTCTTCTGTTTCCTATTTATATTTCTATCTTAACTCCTCAATTTAGCATTATGAACAGGGAAAAACAAAATCTAATATCTGCACAAAAATATTTTGCCTTCAAATTCATACCGTGATCGTAGCATGCATGGACTCGACTCATATGACTGGGATTTCCATGAAAAAGATTGTGGGCCGAAAATGAGTGATCACTGTACATTTCTCTTCTGTTTCCTCTTTATATTTCTATTGTACCTCCTCAATTTAGCATTATGGACAGGGAAAGACCTAATGTAAGCTCTGCACAAAAATATTTTGCCTTCAAATTCATCCCGTGATCGTAGCATGCATGGACTCGACTCATATGACTGGGATTTCCATGAAAAAGATTGTGGGCAGAAAATGGGTGATCACTGTACATTTCTCTTCTGTTTCCTATTTATATTTCTATCTTAACTCCTCAATTTAGCATTATGGACAGGGAAAGACCTAATCTAAGCTCTGCACAAAAATATATTGCCTTCAAATTCATACCGTGATCGTAGCATGCATGGACTCGACTCATATGACTGGGATTTCCATGAAAAAGATTGTGGGCCGAAAATGGTTGATCACTGTACATTTCTCTTCTGTTTCCTATTTATATTTCTATTTTACCTCCTCAATTTAGCATTATGGACAGGGAAAGACCTAATCTAAGATCTGCACAAAAATATATAGCTTCAAATTCATACCGTGATCGCAGCATGCATGGACTCGACTCATATGACTGGGATTTCCATGAAAAAGATTGTGGGCCGAAAATGAGTGATCACTGTACATTTCTCTTCTGTTTCCTATTTATATTTCTATTGTACCTCCTCAATTTAGCATTATGGACAGGGAAAGACATAATCTAAAATCTGCACAAAAATATTTTGCCTTCAAATTCATACCGTGATCGTAGCATGCATGGACTCGACTCATATGACTGGGATTTCCATGAAAAATATTGTGGGCCGAAAATGGGTGATCACTGTACATTTCTCTTCTGTTTCCTATTTATATTTATATTTTACCAACTCAATTTAGCATTATGGACAGGGAAAGACCTAATCTAAGATCTGCACAAAAATATTTTGCCCTCAAATTCATACCGTGATCATAGCATGCATGGACTCGACTCATATGTATGGGATTACCATGAAAAACTTTGTGGGCCGAAAATGGGTTATCACTGTACATTTCTCTTCTGTTTCCTATTTATATTTCTATTTTACCTCCTCAATTTAGCATTATGGACAGGGAAAGACCTAATCTAATATCTGCACAAAAATATTTTGCCTTCAAATTCATACCGTGATCGTAGCATGCATATACTCGACTCATATGACTGGGATTTCCATGAAAAAGATTGTGGGCCGAAAATGGGTGATCACAGTACATTTCTCTTCTGTTTCCTATTTATATTTATATTTTACCTCCTCAATTTAGCATTATGAACAGGGAAAAACAAAATCTAATATCTGCACAAAAATATTTTGCCTTCAAATTCATACCGTGATCGTAGCATGCATGGACTCGACTCATATGACTGGGATTTCCATGAAAAAGATTGTGGGCCGAAAATGAGTGATCACTGTACATTTCTCTTCTGTTTCCTCTTTATATTTCTATTGTACCTCCTCAATTTAGCATTATGGACAGGGAAAGACATAATCTAAAATCTGCACAAAATTATTTTGCCTTCAAATTCATACCGTGATCGTAGCATGCATGGACTCGACTCATATGACTGGGATTTCCATGAAAAAGATTGTGGGCAGAAAATGGGTGATCTCTGTACATTTCTCTTCTGTTTCCTATTTATATTTCTATTTTACCTCCTCAATTTAGCATTATGGACAGGGAAAGACCAATTCTAAGATCTACACAAAAATATTTTGCCTTCAAATTCATACCGTGATCGTAGCATGCATGGACTCGACTCATGTGACTGGGATTTCCATGAAAAAGATTGTGGGCCGAAAATGGGTGATCACTGTACATTTCTCTTCTGTTTCCTATTTATATTTCTATTTTACCAACTCAATTCAGCATTATGGACAGGGAAAGACCTAATCTAAGATCTGCATAAAAATATTTTCCCTTGATATTCATACCAAGATCGTAGCATGCATGGACTCGACTCATATGACTGGGATTTCCATGAAAAAGATTGTGGGCCGAAAATGGGTGATCACTGTACATTTCTCTTCTGTTTCCGATTTATATTTCTATTTTACATCATCAATTTAGCATTATGTACAGGGAAAGACCTAATCTAAGATCTGCACAAAAATATATTGCCTTCAAATTCATACCGTGATCGTAGCATGCATGGACTCGACTCATATGACTGGGATTTCCATGAAAAAGATTGTGGGCCAAAAATGGGTGATCACTGTACATTTCTCTTCTGTTTCCTATTTATATTTATATTTTACCTCCTCAATTTAGCATTATGGACAGGGAAAGACCTAATCTAAGATCTGCACAAAAATATATTGCCTTCAAATTCATACCGTGATCGTAGCATGCATGGACTCGACTCATATGACTGGGATTTCCATGAAAAAGATTGTGGACCGAAAATGGGTGATCACTGTACATTTCTCTTCTGTTTCCTATTTATATTTCTATTTTACCTCGTCAATTTAGCATTATGGACAGGGAAAGACCTAATCTAAGATCTGCACAAAAATATATTGCCTTCAAATTCATACCGTGATCGTAACATGCATGGACTCGACTCATATGACTGGGATTTCCATGAAAAAGATTGTGGGCCGAAAATGAGTGATCACTGTACATTTCTCTTCTGTTTCCTATTTATATTTCTATTGTACCTCCTCAATTTAGCATTATGGACAGGGAAAGACATAATCTAAAATCTGCACAAAAATATTTTGCCTTCAAATTCATACCGTGATCGTAGCATGCATGGACTCGACTCATATGACTGGGATTTCCATGAAAAAGATTGTGGGCCGAAAATGGGTGATCACTGTACATTTCTCTTCTGTTTCCTATTTATATTTATATTTTACCAACTCAATTTAGCATTATGGACAGGGAAAGACCTAATCTAAGATCTGCACAAAAATATTTTGCCCTCAAATTCATACCGTGATCATAGCATGCATGGACTCGACTCATATGTATGGGATTTCCATGAAAAACTTTGTGGGCCGAAAATGGGTTATCACTGTACATTTCTCTTCTGTTTCCTATTTATATTTTTATTTTACCTCCTCAATTTAGCATTATGGACAGGGAAAACCTAATCTAAGATCTGCACAAAAATATTTTGCCTTCAAATTCATACCGTGATCGTAGCATGCATGTACTCGACTCATATGACTGGGATTTCCATGAAAAAGATTGTGGGCCGAAAATGGGTGATCACAGTACATTTCTCTTCTGTTTCCTATTTATATTTATATTTTACCTCCTCAATTTAGCAATTATGAACAGGGAAAACAAAATCTAAAATCTGCACAAAAATATTTTGCCTTCAAATTCATACCGTGATCGTAGCATGCATGGACTCGACTCATATGACTGGGATTTCCATGAAAAAGATTGTGGGCCGAAAATGAGTGATCACTGTACATTTCTCTTCTGTTTCCTCTTTATATTTCTATTGTACCTCCTCAATTTAGCATTATGGACAGGGAAAGACATAATCTAAAATCTGCACAAAAATATTTAGCCTTCAAATTCATACCGTGATCGTAGCATGCATGGACTCGACTCATATGACTGGGATTTCCATGAAAAAGATTGTGGGCCGAAAATGGGTGATCACTGTGCATTTCTCTTCTGTTTCCGATTTATATTTCTATTTTACATCATCAATTTAGCATTATGGACAGGGAAAGGCCTAATCTAAGATCTGCACAAAAATATATTGCCTTCAAATTCATACCGTGATCGTAGCATGCATGGACTCGACTCATATGACTGGGATTTCCATGAAAAAGATTGTGGGCCGAAAATGGGTGATCACTGTACATTTCTCTTCTGTTTCCTATTTATATTTATATTTTAGCTCCTCAATTTAGCATTATGGACAGGGAAAGACCTAATCTAAGATCTGCAAAAAAATATATTGCCTTCAAATTCATACCGTGATCGTAGCATGCATGGACTCGACTCATATGACTGGGATTTCCATGAAAAAGATTGTGGGCCGAAAATGGGTGATCACTGTACATTTCTCTTCTGTTTCCTATTTATATTTATATTTTACCTCGTCAATTTAGCATTATGGACAGGGAAAGACCTAATCTAAGATCTGCACAAAAATATATTGCCTTCAAATTCATACCGTGATCGTAGCATGCATGGACTCGACTCATATGACTGGGATTTCCATGAAAAAGATTGTGGGCCGAAAATGAGTGATCACTGTACATTTCTCTTCTGTTTCCTATTTATATTTCTATTGTACCTCCTCAATTTAGCATTATGGACAGGGAAAGACATAATCTAAAATCTGCACAAAAATATTTTGCCTTCAAATTCATACCGTGATCGTAGCATGCATGGACTCGACTCATATGACTGGGATTTCCATGAAAAAGATTGTGGGCCGAAAATGGGTGATCACGGTACATTTCTCTTCTGTTTCCTATTTATATTTATATTTTACCAACTCAATTTAGCATTATGGACAGGGAAAGACCTAATCTAAGATCTGCACAAAAATATTTTGCCCTCAAATTCATACCGTGATCATAGCATGCATGGACTCGATTCATATGTATGGGATTTCCATGAAAAACTTTGTGGGCCGAAAATGGGTTATCACTGTACATTTCTCTTCTGTTTCCTATTTATATTTCTATTTTACCTCCTCAATTTAGCAATTATGAACAGGGAAAAACAAAATCTAAAATCTGCACAAAAATATTTTGCCTTCAAATTCATACCGTGATCGTAGCATGCATGGACTCGACTCATATGACTGGGATTTCCATGAAAAAGATTGTGGGCCGAAAATGAGTGATCACTGTACATTTCTCTTCTGTTTCCTCTTTATATTTCTATTGTACCTCCTCAATTTAGCATTATGGACAGGGAAAGACATAATCTAAAATCTGCACAAAAATATTTAGCCTTCAAATTCATACCGTGATCGTAGCATGCATGGACTCGACTCATATGACTGGGATTTCCATGAAAAAGATTGTGGGCCGAAAATGGGTGATCACTGTGCATTTCTCTTCTGTTTCGTATTCATATTTCTATTTTAACTCCTCAATTTAGTATTATGGACAGGGAAAGACCTAATCTAAAATCTGCACAAAAATATTTTGCCTTCAAATTCATACCGTGATCGTAGCATGCATGGACTCGACTCATATGACTGGGATTTCCATGAAAAAGATTCTGGGCAGAAAATGTGTGATCACTGTAGATTTCTCTTCTGTTTCCTATTTATATTTCTATTTTACCTCCTCAATTTAGCATTATGGACAGGGAAAGACCTAATCTAAAATCTACACAAAAATATTTTGCCTTCAAATTCATACAGTGATCGTAGCATGCATGGACTCGACTCATATGACTGGGATTTCCATGAAAAAGATTGTGGGCAGAAAATGGGTGATCACTGTACATTTCTCTTCTGTTTCCTATTTATATTTCTATCTTACCTCCTCATTTTAGCATTATGGACAGGGAAAGACTTAATCTAAGCTCTGCACAAAAATATTTTGCCTTCAAATTCATACCGTGATCGTAGTATGCATGGACTCGACTCATATGACTGGGATTTCCATGAAAAAGATTGTGGGCAGAAAATGGGTGATCACTGTACATTTCTCTTCTGTTTCCTATTTATATTTCTATCTTACCTCCTCAATTTAGCATTATGGACAGGGAAAGACCTAATCTAAGCTCTGCACAAAAATATTTTGCCTTCAAATTCATACCGTGATCGTAGCATGCATGGACTCGAGTCATATGACTGGGATTTCCATGAAAAAGATTGCGGGCAGAAAATGGGTGATCACTGTACATTTCTCTTCTGTTTCCTATTTATATATCTATCTTACCTCCTCAATTTAGCATTATGGACAGGGAAAGAACTAATCTAAGCTCTGCACAAAAATATTTTGCCTTCAAATTCATACCGTGATCGTAGCATGCATGGACTCGACTCATATGACTGGGATTTCCATGAAAAAGATTGTGGGCGGAAAATGGGTGATCACTGTACATTTCCCTTCTGTTTCCTATTTATATTTCTATTTTACCTCCTCAATTTAGCATTATGGACAGGAAAGACCTAATCTAAGATCTGCATAAAAATATTTTCCCTTCAAATTCATACCGTGATCGTAGCATGCATGGACTCGACTCATGTGACTGGGATTTCCATGAAAAAGTTTGTGGGCCGAAAATGTGTGATCACTGTACATTTCTCTTCTGTTTCCTATTTATATTTCTATTTTACATCATCAATTTAGCATTATGGACAGGGAAAGAACTAATCTAAGATCTGCACAAAAATATATTGCCTTCAAATTCATACCGTGATCGTAGCATGCATGGACTCGACTCATATGAATGGGATTTCCATGAAAAAGATTGTGTGCCGAAAATGGGTGATCACTGTGCATTTCTCTTCTGTTTCCTATTCCTATTTATATTTTACCTCCTCAATTTAGCATTATGGACAGGGAAAAACCTAATCTAAGATCTGCACAAAAATATTTAGCCTTCAAATTCATACCGTGATCGTAGCATGCATGGACTCGACTCATATGAATGGGATTTCCATGAAAAATATTGTGGGCAGAAAATTGGTGATCACTGTACATTTCTCTTCTGTTTACTATTTATATTTCAATATTACCTCCTCAATTTTGCATTATGGTCAGGGAAAAACCTAATCAAAGACCTGCACAAAAATATTTTGCCTTCAAATTTGTACCGTCATCGTAGCATGCACGGACTCGACTCATATGAATGGGATTTCCATGAAAAAGATTGTGGGCCGAAAATGGGTGATCACTGTACATTTCTCTTCTGTTTCCTATTTATATTTCTATTTTACCTCCTCAATTTAGCATTATGGACAGGGAAAGACCTAATCTAAGATCTGCACAAAAATATTTAGCCTTCAAATTCATACCGTGATTGTAGCATGCATGGACTCGACTCTTATGAATGGGATTTCCATGAAAAAGATTGTGGGCCGAAAATGGGTGATAGCTGTACATTTCTCTTCTGTTTCCTATTTATATTTATATTTTAACTCCTCAATTTAGCATTATGGACAGGGAAACACCTAATCTAAGATCTGCACAAAAATATTTTGCCTTCAAATTCATACCGTGATCGTAGCATGCATGGACTCGACTCATATGAATGGGATTTCCATGAAAAAGGCTGTGGCCCGAAAATGGGTGATCACTGTACATTTCTCTTCTGTTTCCTATTTATATTTCTATTTTACCTCCTCAATTTAGCATTATGGACAGGGAAAGACCTAATCTAAGATCTGCACAAAAATATTTAGCCTTCAAATTCATACCGTCATCGTAGCATGCATGGACTCGACTCATATGACTGAGATTTCCATGAAAAATATTGTGGGCAGAGAATGGGGGATCACTGTACATTTCTCTTGTTTCCTATTTATATTTCTATTTTACCTCCTCAATTTAGCATTATGGACAAGGAAAGACCTAATCTAAGATCAGCACAAAAATATTTAGCCTTCAAATTCATACCGTGATCGTAGCATGCATGGAGTCGACTCATATGACTGGGATTTCCATGAAAAATATTGTGGGCAGAAAATGGGTGATCACTGTACATTTCTCTTCTGTTTCCTATTTATATTTCTATTTTACCTCCTCAATTTAGCATTATGGACAGGGAAAGACCTAATCTAAGATCTGCACAAAAATATTTAGCCTTCAACTTCATACCGTCATTGTAGCATGCATGGACTCGACTCATATGAATGGGATTTCCATGAAAAAGATTGTGGGCCGAAAATGGGTGATCACTGTACATTTCTCTTCTGTTTCCTATTTATATTTATATTTTACCTCCTCAATTTAGCATTATGGACAAGGAAAGACCTAATCTAAGATCAGCACAAAAATATTTAGCCTTCAAATTCATACCGTGATCGTAGCATGCATGGACTCGACTCATATGACTGGGATTTCCATGAAAAAATTGTGGGCAGAAAATGGGTGATCACTGTACATTTCTCTTCTGTTTCCTATTTATATTTCTATTTTACCTCCTCAATTTAGCATTATGGACAGGGAAAGACCTAATCTAAGATCTGCACAAAAATATTTAGCCTTCAAATTCATACCGTCATCGTAGCATGCATGGACTCGACTCATATGAATGGGACTTCCATGAAAAAGATTGTGGGCCGAAAATGGGTGATCACTGTACATTTTTCTTCTGTTTCCTATTTATATTTATATTTTACCTCCTCAATTTAGCATTATGGACAGTGAAAGACCTAATCTAAGTTCTGCACAAAAATATTTAACCTTCAAATTCATACCGTCATCGTAGCATGCATGGAGTCAACTCATATGACTGGGATTTCCATGAAAAATATTGTGGGCAGAAAATGGGTGATCACTGTACATTTCTCTTCTGTTTCCTATATTTCTATTTTACCTCCTCAATTTAGCATTATGGACAGGGAAAGACCTAATCTAAGATCTGCACAAAAATATTTAGCCTTCAAATTCATACCGTCATCGTAGCATGCATGGACTCGACTCATATAAATGGGATTTTCATGAAAAATATTGTGGGCCGAAAATGGGTGATCACTGTACATTTCTCTTCTGTTTCCTATTTATATTTCTATTTTACCTCCTCAATTTAGCATTATGGACAGGGAAAGACCTAATCTAAGTTCTGCACAAAAATATTTAGCCTTCAAATTCATACCGTCATCGTAGCATGCATGGACTTGACTCATATGAATGGGATATCCATGAAAAAGTTTGTGGGCCGAAAATGGTGATCACTGTACATTTCTCTTCTGTTTCCTATTTATGTTTCTATTTTACCTCCTCAATTTAGCATTATGGACAGGGAAAGACCTAATCTAAGATCTGCACAAAAATATTTAGCCTTCAAATTCATACCGTCATCGTAGCATGCATGAACTCGACTCATATGAATGGGATTTCCATGAAAAAGATTGTGGGCCGAAAATGGGTGATCACTGTACATTTCTCTTCTGTTTCCTATTTATATTTCTATTTTACCTCCTCAATTTAGCATTATGGACAAGGAAAGACCTAATCTAAGATCTGCGTAAAAATATTTAGCCTTCAAATTCATACCGTGAACGTAGCATGCATGGACTCGACTCATATGAATGGGATTTCCATGAAAAATATTGTGGGCAGAAAATGGGTGATCACTGTACATTTCTCTTCTGTTTCCTATTTATATTTCTATTTTACCTCCTCAATTTAGCATTATGGACAGGGAAAGACCTAATCTAAGATCTGCACAAAAATATTTAGCCTTCAACTTCATACCGTCATTGTAGCATGCATGGACTCGACTCATATGAATGGGATTTCCATGAAAAAGATTGTGGGCCGAAAATGGGTGATCACTGTACATTTCTCTTCTGTTTCCTATTTATATTTATATTTTACCTCCTCAATTTAGCATTATGGACAGTGAAAGACCTAATCTAAGATCTGCACAAAAATATTTAACCTTCAAATTCATACCGTCATCGTAGCATGCATGGAGTCGACTCATATGACTGGGATTTCCATGAAAAATATTGTGGGCAGAAAATGGGTGATCACTGTACATTTCTCTTCTGTTTCCTATATTTCTATTTTACCTCCTCAATTTAGCATTATGGACAGGGAAAGACCTAATCTAAGATCTGCACAAAAATATTTAGCCTTCAAATTCATACCGTCATCGTAGCATGCATGGACTCGACTCATATCAATGGGATTTTCATGAAAAATATTGTGGGCCGAAAATGGGTGATCACTGTACATTTCTCTTCTGTTTCCTATTTATATTTCTATTTTACCTCCTCAATTTAGCATTATGGACAGGGAAAGACCTAATCTAAGTTCTGCACAAAAATATTTAGCCTTCAAATTCATACCGTCATCGTAGCATGCATGGACTCGACTCATATGAATGGGATTTCCATGAAAAAGATTGTGGGCCGAAAATGGGTGATCACTGTACATTTCTCTTCTGTTTCCTATTTATATTTCTATTTTACCTCCTCAATTTAGCATTATGGACAAGGAAAGACCTAATCTAAGATCTGCGTAAAAATATTTAGCCTTCAAATTTATACCGTGATCGTAGCATGCATGGACTCGACTCATATGAATGGGATTTCCATGAAAAATATTGTGGGCAGAAAATGCGTGATCACTGTACATTTCTCTTCTGTTTCCTATTTATATTTCTATTTTACCTCCTCAATTTAGCATTATGGACAGGGAAAGACCTAATCTAAGATCTGCACAAAAATATTTAGCCTTCAAATTCATACCGTCATCGTAGCATGCATGGACTCGACTCATATGACTGAGATTTCCATGAAAAATATTGTGGGCAGAGAATGGGGGATCACTGTACATTTCTCTTCTGTTTCCTATTTATATTTATATTTTACCTCCTCAATTTAGCATTATGGACAGGGAAAGACCTAATCTAAGATCTGCACAAAAATATTTAGCCTTCAAATTCAATACCGTGATCATAGCATGCATGGACACGACTCATATGACTGAGATTTCCATGAAAAATATTGTGCGCAGAAAATGGGGTATCACTGTACATTTCTCTTCTGTTTCCTATTTATATTTATATTTTACCTCCTCAATTTAGCATTATGGACAGGGAAAGACCTAATCTAAGATCTGCACAAAAATATTTAGCCTTCAACTTCATACCGTCATTGTAGCATGCATGGACTCGACTCATATGAATGGGATTTCCATGAAAAAGATTGTGGGCCGAAAATGGGTGATCACTGTACATTTCTCTTCTGTTTCCTATTTATATTTATATTTTACCTCCTCAATTTAGCATTATGGACAGTGAAAGAACTAATCTAAGATCTGCACAAAAATATTTAGCCTTCAAATTCATACCGTCATCGTAGCATGCATGGACTCGACTCATATGACTGGGATTTCCATGAAAAATATTGTGGGACGAAAATGGGTGATCACTGTACATTTCTCTTCTGTTTCCTATTTATATTTCTATTTTACCTCCTCAATTTAGCATTATGGACAGGGAAAGACCTAATCTAAGATCTGCACAAAAATATATAGCCTTCAACTTCATACCGTCATTGTAGCATGCATGGACTCGACTCATATGAATGGGATTTCCATGAAAAAGATTGTGGGCCGAAAATGGGTGATCACTGTACATTTCTCTTCTGTTTCCTATTTATATTTATATTTTACCTCCTCAATTTAGCATTATGGACAAGGAAAGACCTAATCTAAGATCTGCACAAAAATATTTAGCCTTCAAATTCATACCGTCATCGTAGCATGCATGGACTCGACTCGTATAAATGGGATTTTCATGAAAAATATTGTGGGCCGAAAATGGGTGATCACTGTACATTTCTCTTCTGTTTCCTATTTATATTTCTATTTTACCTCCTCAATTTAGCATTATGGACAGGGAAAGACCTAATCTAAGTTCTGCACAAAAATATTTAGCCTTCAAATTCATACCGTCATCGTAGCATGCATGGACTCGACTCATATGAATGGGATTTCCATGAAAAAGTTTGTGGGCCGAAAATGGTGATCACTGTACATTTCTCTTCTGTTTCCTATTTATATTTCTATTTTACCTCCTCAATTTAGCATTATGGACAGGGAAAGACCTAATCTAAGATCTGCCCAAAAATATTTAGCCTTCAAATTCATACCGTCATTGTAGCATGCATGGACTCGACTCATATGAATGGGATTTCCATGAAAAAGATTGTGGGCCGAAAATGGGTGATCACGGTACATTTCTCTTCTGTTTCCTATTTATATTTATATTTTACCTCCTCAATTTAGCATTATGGACAAGGAAAGACCTAATCTTAGATCTGCACAAAAATATTTAGCCTTCAAATTCATACCGTCATCGTAGCATGCATGGACTTGACTCATATGAATGGGATATCCATGAAAAAGTTTGTGGGCCGAAAATGGTGATCACTGTACATTTCTCTTCTGTTTCCTATTTATGTTTCTATTTTACCTCCTCAATTTAGCATTATGGACAGGGAAAGACCTAATCTAAGATCTGCACAAAAATATTTAGCCTTCAAATTCATACCGTCATCGTAGCATGCATGGACTCGACTCATATGAATGGGATTTCCATGAAAAAGATTGTGGGCCGAAAATGTGTGATCACTGTACATTTCTCTTCTGTTTCCTATTTATATTTCTATTTTACCTCCTCAATTTAGCATTATGGACAGTGAAAGACCTAATCTAAGATCTGCACAAAAATATTTAGCCTTCAAATTCATACCGTCATCGTAGCATGCATGGACTCGTCTCATATGACTGAGATTTCCATGAAAAATATTGTGGGCAGAGAATGGGGGATCACTGTACATTTCTCTTCTGTTTCCTATTTATATTTATATTTTACCTCCTCAATTTAGCATTATGGACAGGGAAAGACCTAATTTAAGATCTGCACAAAAATATTTAGCCTTCAAATTCAATACCGTGATCATAGCATGCATGGACACGACTCATATGACTGAGATTTCCATGAAAAATATTGTGCGCAGAAAATGGGGTATCACTGTACATTTCTCTTCTGTTTCCTATCTATATTTATATTTTACCTCCTCAATTTAGAATTATGGACAGGGAAAGACCTAATCTAAGTTCTGCACAAAAATATTTAGCCTTCAAATTCATACCGTCATCGTAGCATGCATGGACTCGACTCATATGAATGGGATTTCCATGAAAAAGTTTGTCGCCGAAAATGGTGATCACTGTACATTTCTCTTCTGTTTCCTATTTATATTTCTATTTTACCTCCTCAATTTAGCATTATGGACAGTGAAAGACCTAATCTAAGATCTGCACAAAAATATTTAGCCTTCAAATTCATACCGTCATTGTAGCATGCATGGACTCGACTCATATGAATGGGATTTCCATGAAAAAGATTGTGGGCCGAAAATGGGTGATCACGGTACATTTCTCTTCTGTTTCCTATTTATATTTATATTTTACCTCCTCAATTTAGCATTATGGACAAGGAAAGACCTAATCTAAGATCTGCACAAAAATATTTAGTCTTCAAATTCATACCATGATCGTAGCATGCATGGACTCGACTCATATGACTGGGATTTCCATGAAAAAGATTGTGGGCAGAAAATGGGTGATCACTGTACATTTCTCTTCTGTTTCCTATTTATATTTATATTTTACCTCCTCAATTTAGCATTATGGACAGGGAAAGACCTAATCTAAGATCTGTACAAAAATATTTAGCCTTCAAATTCATACCGTCATTGTAGCATGCATGGACTCGACTCATATGAATGGGATTTCCATGAAAAAGATTGTGGGCCGAAAATGGGTGATCACTGTACATTTCTATTCTGTTTCCTATTTATATTTATATTTTACCTCCTCAATTTACCATTATGGACAGTGAAAGAGCTAATCTAAGATCTGCACAAAAATATTTAGCCTTCAAATTCATACCGTCATCGTAGCATGCATGGACTCGACTCATATGACTGGGATTTACATGAAAAATATTGTGGGCCGAAAATGGGTGATCACTGTACATTTCTCTCCTATTTCCTATTTATATTTATATTTTACCTCCTCAATTTAGCATTATGGACAGGGAAAGACCTAATCTAAGATCTGCACAAAAATATTTAGCCTTCAACGTCATACCGTCATTGTAGCATTCATGGACTCGACTCCTATGAATGGGATTTCCATGAAAAAGATTGTGGGCCGAAAATGGGTGATCACTGTACATTTCTCTTCTGTTTCCTATTTATATTTATATTTTACCTCCTCAATTTAGCATCATGGACAAGGAAAGACCTAATCTAACATCAGCACAAAAATATTTAGCCTTCAAATTCATACCGTCATCGTAGCATGCATGGACTCGAATCATATGAATGGGATTTCCATGAAAAAGTTTGTGGGCCGAAAATGGTGATCACTGTACATTTCTCTTCTGTTTCCTATTTATATTTCTATTTTACCTCCACAATTTAGCATTATGGACAGGGAAAGACCTAATCTAAGATCTGCCCAAAAATATTTAGCCTTCAAATTCATACCGTCATTGTGGCATGCATGGACTCGACTCATATGAATGGGATTTCCATGAAAAAGATTGTGGGCCGAAAATGGGTGATCACCGTACATTTCTCTTCTGTTTCCTATTTATATTTATATTTTACCTCCTCAATTTAGCATTATGGACAGGCAAAGACCTAATCTAAGATCTGCACAAAAATATTTAGCCTTCAAATTCATACCGACATCGTAGCATGCATGGACTCGACTCATATGAATGGGATTTCCATGAAAAAGATTGTGGGCCGAAAATGGGTGATCACTGTACATTTCTCTTCTGTTTCCTATTTATATTTATATTTTACCTCCTTAATTTAGCATTATGGACAAGGAAAGACCTAATCTAAGATCTGCACAAAAATATTTAGCCTTCAAATTCATACCGTCATCGTAGCATGCATGGACTCGACTCATATGAATGAGATTTCCATGAAAAAGATTGTGGGCCGAAAATGGGTGATCACTGTACATTTCTCTTCTGTTTCCTATTTATATTTATATTTTACCTCCTCAATTTAGCATTATGGACAGTGAAAGACCTAATCTAAGATCTGCACAATAATAGTTAGCCTTCAAATTCATACCGTCATCGTAGCATGCATGGACTCGACTCATATGACTGGGATTTCCATGAAAAATATTGTGGGCAGAAAATGGGTGATCACTGTACATTTCTCTTCTGTTTCCTATTTATATTTCTATTTTACCTCCTCAATTTAGCATTATGGACAGGGAAAGACCTAATCTAAGATCTGCACAAAAATATTTAGCCTTCAAATTCATACCGTCATCTTAGCATGCATGGACTCGAATCATATGAATGGGATTTCCATGAAAAATATTGTGGGCCGAAAATGGGTGATCACTGTACATTTCTCTTCAGTTTCCTATTTATATTTCTATTTTACCTCCTCAATTTAGCATTATGGACAGGGAAAGACCTAATCTAAGTTCTGCACAAAAATATTTAGCCTTCAAATTCATACCGTCATCGTAGCATGTATGGACTCGACTCATATGAATGGGATTTCCATGAAAAATATTGTGGGCCGAAAATGGGTGATCACTGTACATTTCTCTTCTGTTTCCTATTTATATTTCTATTTTACCTCCTCAATTTAGCATTATGGACAAGGAAAGACCTAAACTAAGATCTGCCCAAAAATATTTAGCCTTCAAATTCATACCGTCATTGTAGCATGCATGGACTCGACTCATATGAATGTGATTTCCATGAAAAAGATTGTGGGCCGAAAATGGGTGATCACTGTACATTTCTCTTCTGTTTCCTATTTATATTTATATTTTACCTCCTCAATTTATCTTTATGGACAAGGAAAGACCTAATCTAAGATCTGCACAAAAATATTTAGCCTTCAAATTCATACAGTCATCGTAGCATGCATGGACTCGACTCATATGAATGGGATTTCCATGAAAAAGATTGTGGGCCGAAAATGGGTGATCACTGTACATTTCTCTTCTGTTTCCTATTTATATTTCTATTTTACCTCCTCAATTTAGCATTATGTACAGGGAAGGTCTAAGATCTGCACAAAAATATTTAGCCTTCAAATTCATACAGTCATCGTAGCATGCATGGACTCGACTCATATGAATGGGATTTCCATGAAAAAGATTGTGGGCCGAAAAAGGGTGATCACTGTACATTTCTCTTCTGTTTCCTATTTATATTTATATTTTACCTCCTCAATTTAGCATTATGGACAGGGAATGACCTAATCTAAGATCTGCACAAAAATATTTAGCCTTCAAATTCATACCGTGATCGTAGCATGCTTGGACTCGACTCATATGAATGGGATTTCCATGAAAAACATTGTAGGCCTAAATTGGGTGATCACTGTACATTTGTCTTCTGTTTCCTATTTTTATTTATATTTTACCTCCTCAATTTAGCATTATGGACATGGAAAGACCTAATCTGAGATCTGCACAAAAATATTTAGCCTTCAAATTCATGCCGTGATCGTAGCATGCATGGACTCGACTCATATGACTGGGATTTCCATAAGAAATATTGTGGGCAGAAAATGGGTGATCACTGTACATTTCTCTTCTGTTTCCTATTTATATTTGTATTTTACCTCCTCAATTTAGCATTATGGACAGGGAAAGACCTAATCTAATATCTGCACAAAAATATGTTGCCTTCAAATTCATACCGGCATCGTAGCATGCATGGACTCGACTCATATGAATGGGATTTCCATGAAAAAGATTTTGGGCCGAAAATGGGTGATCTCTGTACATTTCTCTTCTGTTTCCTATTTATATTTATATTTTACCTCCTCAATTTAGCATTATGGACAGGGAAGGTCTAAGATCTGCACAAAAATATTTAGCCTTCAAATTCATACCGTCATCGTAGCATGTATGGACTCGACTCATATGACTGGGATTTCCACGAAAAATATTGTGGGCAGAAAATGGGTGATCACTGTACTTTTCTCTTCTGTTTCCTATTTATATTTCTATTTTACCTCCTCAATTTATGATTATGGACAGGGAAAGACCTAATCTAAGATCTGCACAAAAATATTTAGCCTTCAAATTCATACCGTCATCATAGGATGCATGGACTCGACTCATATGAATGGGATTTCCATGAAAAAGATTGTGGGCCGAAAATGGGTGATCACTGTACATTTCTCTTCTATTTCCTATTTATATTTATAGTTTACCTCCTCAATTTAGCATTATGTACAGGGAAAGACCTAATCTAAGATCTACACAAAAATATTTAGCCTTCAAATTCATAGCGTCATCGTAGCATGCATGGACTCGACTCATATGACTGGGATTTCCATAAAAAATATTGTGGGCAGAAAATGGGTGATCACTGTACATTTCTCTTCTGTTTCCTATTTATATTTGTATTTTACCTCCTCAATTTAGCATTATGGACTGGGAAAGACCTAATCTAAGATCTGTACAAGAATATTTAGCCTTCAAATTCATACCATCATCGTAGCATGCATGGACTCGACTCATATGAAAGGGATTTCCATGAAAAAGATTGTTGGCCGAAAATGGTTGATCACTATACATTTCTCTTCTGTTTCCTATATATATTTATATTTTACCTCCTCAATTTAGCATTATGGACAGTGAAAGACCTAATCTAAGATCTTCACAAAAATATTTAGCCTTCAATTTCATACCGTCATCGTAGCATGCATGGACTCGACTCATATGAATGGGATTTCCATGAAAAATATTGTGGGCCGAAAATGGGTGATCACTGTACATTTCTCTTCTGTTTCCTATTTATATTTCTATTTTACCTCCTCAATTTAGCATTATGGACAGGGAAAGACCTAATCTAAGATCTGCACAAAAATATTTAGCCTTCAAATTCATACCGTAATCGTAGCATGCATGGACTCGACTCATATGAATGGGTTTTCCATGAAAAAGATTGTGGGCCGAAAATGGGTGATCACTGTACATTTCTCTTCTGTTTCCTATTTATATTTATATTTTACCTCCTCAATTTAGCATTATGGACAGGGAAAGACCTAATCTAAGATCTGCACAAAAATATTTAGCGTTCAAATTCATACCGTCATCGTAGCATGCATGGACTCGACTCATATGAATGGGATTTCCATGAAAAAGATTGTGGGCCGAAAATGGGTCATCACTGTACATTTCACTTCTGTTTCCTATTTATATTTCTATTTTACCTCCTCAATTTAGCATTATGGACAGGGAAAGACCTAATCTAAGTTCTGCACAAAAATATTTAACCTTCAAATTCATACCGTGATCGTAGCATGCATGGACTCGACTCATATGACTGGGATTTCCATGAAAAAGATTGTGGGCAGAAAATGGGAGATCACTGTACATTTCTCTTCTGTTTCCTATTTATATTTCTATTTTACCTCGTCAATTTAGCATTATGGACAGGGAAAGACCTAATCTAAGATCTGCACAAAAATATTTAGCCTTCAAATTCATACCGTCATCGTACCATGCATGGACTCGACTCATATGAATGGGATTTCCATGAAAAAGATTGTGGGCCGAAAATGGGTGATCACTGTACATTTCACTTCTGTTTCCTATTTATATTTATATTTTACCTCCTCAATTTAGCATTATGGACAGGGAAAGACCTAATCTAAGTTCTGCACAAAAATATTTAGCCTTCAAATTCATACCGTGATCGTAGCATGCATGGACTCGACTCATATGACTGGGATTTCCATGAAAAAGATTGTGGGCAGAAAATGGGAGATCACTGTACATTTCTCTTCTGTTTCCTATTTATATTTATATTTTACCTCCTCAATTTAGCATTATGGACAGGGAAAGACCTAATCTAAGATCTGCACAAAAATATTTAGCCTTCAAATTCATACCGTCATCTTAGCATGCATGGACTCGACTCATATGACTGGGATTTCCATGAAAAAGATTGTGGGCCGAAAATGGGTGATCACTGTACATTTCTCTTCTGTTTCCTATTTATATTTATATTTTACCTCCTTAATTTAGCATTATGGACAGGGAAAGACCTAATCTAAGATCTGCACAAAAATATTTAGCCTTCAAATTCATACCGTCATCGTAGCATGCATGTACTCGACTCATATGAATGGGATTTCCATGAAAAATATTGTGTGCCGAATATGGGAGAACACTGTACATTTCTCTTCTGTTTCCTATTTATATTTATATTTTACCTCCTCAATTTAGCAATATGGACAGGGAAAGACCTAATCTAAGATCTGCACAAAAATATTTAGCCTTCAAATACATACCGTCATCTTAGCATGCATGGACTCGACTCATATGACTGGGATTTCCATGAAAAAGATTGTGGGCAGAAAATGGGAGATCACTGTACATTTCTCTTCTGTTTCCTATTTATATTTATATTTTACCTCCTCAATTTAGCATTATGGACAGGGAAAGACCTAATCTAAGATCTGCACAAAAATATTTAGCCTTGAAATTCATACCGTCATTGTAGCATGCATGTACTCGACTCATATGAATGGGATTTCCATGAAAAATATTGTGGGCCGAATATGGGAGAACACTGTACATTTCTCTTCTGTTTCCTATTTATATTTATATTTTACCTCCTCAATTTAGCAATATGGACAGGGAAAGACCTAATCTAAGATCTGCACAAAAATATTTAGCGTTCAAATTCATACCGTCATCGTACCATGCATGGACTCGACTCATATGAATGGGATTTCCATGAAAAAGATTGTGGGCCGAAAATGGGTGATCACTGTACATTTCACTTCTGTTTCCTATTTATATTTATATTTTACCTCCTCAATTTAGCATTATGGACAGGGAAAGACCTAATCTAAGTTCTGCACAAAAATATTTAGCCTTCAAATTCATACCGTGATCGTAGCATGCATGGACTCGACTCATATGACTGGGATTTCCATGAAAAAGATTGTGGGCAGAAAATGGGAGATCACTGTACATTTCTCTTCTGTTTCCTATTTATATTTATATTTTACCTCCTCAATTTAGCATTATGGACAGGGAAAGACCTAATCTAAGATCTGCACAAAAATATTTAGCCTTCAAATTCATACCGTCATCTTAGCATGCATGGACTCGACTCATATGACTGTGATTTCCATGAAAAAGATTGTGGGCCGAAAATGGGTGATCACTGTACATTTCTCTTCTGTTTCCTATTTATATTTATATTTTACCTCCTTAATTTAGCATTATGGACAGGGAAAGACCTAATCTAAGATCTGCACAAAAATATTTAGCCTTCAAATTCATACCGTCATCGTAGCATGCATGTACTCGACTCATATGAATGGGATTTCCATGAAAAATATTGTGTGCCGAATATGGGAGAACACTGTACATTTCTCTTCTGTTTCCTATTTATATTTATATTTTACCTCCTCAATTTAGCAATATGGACAGGGAAAGACCTAATCTAAGATCTGCACAAAAATATTTAGCCTTCAAATACATACCGTCATCTTAGCATGCATGGACTCGACTCATATGACTGGGATTTCCATGAAAAAGATTGTGGGCAGAAAATGGGAGATCACTGTACATTTCTCTTCTGTTTCCTATTTATATTTATATTTTACCTCCTCAATTTAGCATTATGGACAGGGAAAGACCTAATCTAAGATCTGCACAAAAATATTTAGCCTTGAAATTCATACCGTCATTGTAGCATGCATGTACTCGACTCATATGACTGGGATTTCCATGAAAAAGATTGTGGGCAGAAAATGGGTGATCACTGTACATTTCTCTTCTGTTTCCTATTTATATTTCTATTTTACCTCCTCAATTTAGCATTATGGACAGGGAAAGACCTAATCTAAGATCTGCACAAAAATATTTAGCGTTCAAATTCATACCGTCATCGTAGCATGCATGGACTCGACTCATATGAATGGGATTTCCATGAAAAAGATTGTGGGCAGAAAATGGGAGATCACTGTACATTTCTCTTCTGTTTCCTATTTATATTTCTATTTTACCTCGTCAATTTAGCATTATGGACAGGGAAAGACCTAATCTAAGATCTGCACAAAAATATTTAGCCTTCAAATTCATACCGTCATCGTACCATGCATGGACTCGACTCATATGAATGGGATTTCCATGAAAAAGATTGTGGGCCGAAAATGGGTGATCACTGTACATTTCACTTCTGTTTCCTATTTATATTTATATTTTACCTCCTCAATTTAGCATTATGGACAGGGAAAGACCTAATCTAAGTTCTGCACAAAAATATTTAGCCTTCAAATTCATACCGTGATCGTAGCATGCATGGACTCGACTCATATGACTGGGATTTCCATGAAAAAGATTGTGGGCAGAAAATGGGAGATCACTGTACATTTCTCTTCTGTTTCCTATTTATATTTATATTTTACCTCCTCAATTTAGCATTATGGACAGGGAAAGACCTAATCTAAGATCTGCACAAAAATATTTAGCCTTCAAATTCATACCGTCATCTTAGCATGCATGGACTCGACTCATATGACTGTGATTTCCATGAAAAAGATTGTGGGCCGAAAATGGGTGATCACTGTACATTTCTCTTCTGTTTCCTATTTATATTTATATTTTACCTCCTTAATTTAGCATTATGGACAGGGAAAGACCTAATCTAAGATCTGCACAAAAATATTTAGCCTTCAAATTCATACCGTCATCGTAGCATGCATGTACTCGACTCATATGAATGGGATTTCCATGAAAAATATTGTGTGCCGAATATGGGAGAACACTGTACATTTCTCTTCTGTTTCCTATTTATATTTATATTTTACCTCCTCAATTTAGCAATATGGACAGGGAAAGACCTAATCTAAGATCTGCACAAAAATATTTAGCCTTCAAATACATACCGTCATCTTAGCATGCATGGACTCGACTCATATGACTGGGATTTCCATGAAAAAGATTGTGGGCAGAAAATGGGAGATCACTGTACATTTCTCTTCTGTTTCCTATTTATATTTATATTTTACCTCCTCAATTTAGCATTATGGACAGGGAAAGACCTAATCTAAGATCTGCACAAAAATATTTAGCCTTGAAATTCATACCGTCATTGTAGCATGCATGTACTCGACTCATATGAATGGGATTTCCATGAAAAATATTGTGGGCCGAATATGGGAGAACACTGTACATTTCTCTTCTGTTTCCTATTTATATTTATATTTTACCTCCTCAATTTAGCAATATGGACAGGGAAAGACCTAATCTAAGATCTGCACAAAAATATTTAGCCTTCAAATACATACCGTCATCTTAGCATGCATGGACTCGACTCATATGACTGGGATTTCCATGAAAAAGATTGTGGGCAGAAAATGGGTGATCACTGTACATTTCTCTTCTGTTTCCTATTTATATTTCTATTTTACCTCCTCAATTTAGCATTATGGACAGGGAAAGACCTAATCTAAGATCTGCACAAAAATATTTAGCGTTCAAATTCATACCGTCATCGTAGCATGCATGGACTCGACTCATATGAATGGGATTTCCATGAAAAAGATTGTGGGCCGAAAATGGGTCATCACTGTATATTTCACTTCTGTTTCCTATTTATATTTCTATTTTACCTCCTCAATTTAGCATTATGGACAGGGAAAGACCTAATCTAAGTTCTGCACAAAAATATTTAGCCTTGAAATTCATACCGTCATTGTAGCATGCATGTACTCGACTCATATGAATGGGATTTCCATGAAAAATATTGTGGGCCGAATATGGGAGAACACTGTACATTTCTCTTCTGTTTCCTATTTATATTTATATTTTACCTCCTCAATTTAGCAATATGGACAGGGAAAGACCTAATCTAAGATCTGCACAAAAATATTTTGCCTTCAAATACATACCGTCATCTTAGCATGCATGGACTCGACTCATATGACTGGGATTTCCAAGAAAAAGATTGTGGGCAGAAAATGGGTGATCACTGTACATTTCTCTTCTGTTTCCTATTTATATTTCTATTTTACCTCCTCAATTTAGCATTATGGACAGGGAAAGACCTAATCTAAGTTCTGCACAAAAATATTTAGCCTTCAAATTCATACCGTGATCGTAGCATGCATGGACTCGACTCATATGACTGGGATTTCCATGAAAAAGATTGTGGGCAGAAAATGGGAGATCACTGTACATTTCTCTTCTGTTTCCTATTTATATTTATATTTTACCTCCTCAATTTAGCATTATGGACAGGGAAAGACCTAATCTAAGATCTGCACAAAAATATTTAGCCTTCAAATTCATACCGTCATCTTAGCATGCATGGACTCGACTCATATGACTGGGATTTCCATGAAAAAGATTGTGGGCCGAAAATGGGTGATCACTGTACATTTCTCTTCTGTTTCCTATTTATATTTATATTTTACCTCCTTAATTTAGCATTATGGACAGGGAAAGACCTAATCTAAGATCTGCACAAAAATATTTAGCCTTCAAATTCATACCGTCATCGTAGCATGCATGTACTCGACTCATATGAATGGGATTTCCATGAAAAATATTGTGTGCCGAATATGGGAGAACACTGTACATTTCTCTTCTGTTTCCTATTTATATTTATATTTTACCTCCTCAATTTAGCAATATGGACAGGGAAAGACCTAATCTAAGATCTGCACAAAAATATTTAGCCTTCAAATACATACCGTCATCTTAGCATGCATGGACTCGACTCATATGACTGGGATTTCCATGAAAAAGATTGTGGGCAGAAAATGGGAGATCACTGTACATTTCTCTTCTGTTTCCTATTTATATTTATATTTTACCTCCTCAATTTAGCATTATGGACAGGGAAAGACCTAATCTAAGATCTGCACAAAAATATTTAGCCTTGAAATTCATACCGTCATTGTAGCATGCATGTACTCGACTCATATGAATGGGATTTCCATGAAAAATATTGTGGGCCGAATATGGGAGAACACTGTACATTTCTCTTCTGTTTCCTATTTATATTTATATTTTACCTCCTCAATTTAGCAATATGGACAGGGAAAGACCTAATCTAAGATCTGCACAAAAATATTTAGCCTTCAAATACATACCGTCATCTTAGCATGCATGGACTCGACTCATATGACTGGGATTTCCATGAAAAAGATTGTGGGCAGAAAATGGGTGATCACTGTACATTTCTCTTCTGTTTCCTATTTATATTTCTATTTTACCTCCTCAATTTAGCATTATGGACAGGGAAAGACCTAATCTAAGATCTGCACAAAAATATTTAGCGTTCAAATTCATACCGTCATCGTAGCATGCATGGACTCGACTCATATGAATGGGATTTCCATGAAAAAGATTGTGGGCCGAAAATGGGTCATCACTGTATATTTCACTTCTGTTTCCTATTTATATTTATATTTTACCTCCTCAATTTAGCATTATGGACAGGGAAAGACCTAATCTAAGTTCTGCACAAAAATATTTAGCCTTGAAATTCATACCGTCATTGTAGCATGCATGTACTCGACTCATATGAATGGGATTTCCATGAAAAATATTGTGGGCCGAATATGGGAGAACACTGTACATTTCTCTTCTGTTTCCTATTTATATTTATATTTTACCTCCTCAATTTAGCAATATGGACAGGGAAAGACCTAATCTAAGATCTGCACAAAAATATTTTGCCTTCAAATACATACCGTCATCTTAGCATGCATGGACTCGACTCATATGACTGGGATTTCCATGAAAAAGATTGTGGGCAGAAAATGGGTGATCACTGTACATTTCTCTTCTGTTTCCTATTTATATTTCTATTTTACCTCCTCAATTTAGCATTATGGACAGGGAAAGACCTAATCTAAGTTCTGCACAAAAATATTTAACCTTCAAATTCATACCGTGATCGTAGCATGCATGGACTCGACTCATATGACTGGGATTTCCATGAAAAAGATTGTGGGCAGAAAATGGGTGATAACTGTACATTTCTCTTCTGTTTCCTATTTATATTTATATTTTACCTCCTCAATTTAGCATTATGGACAGGGAAAGACATAATCTAAGATCTGCACAAAAATATTTAGCCTTCAAATTCATACCGTCATCGTAGCATGCATGGACTCGTCTCATATGACTGGGATTTCCATGAAAAAGATTGTGGGCCGAAAATGGGTGATCACTGTACATTTCTCTTCTGTTTCCTATTTATATTTATATTTTACCTCCTTAATTTAGCATTATGGACAGGGAAAGACCTAATCTAAGATCTGCACAAAAATATTTAGCCTTCAAATTCATACCGTCATCGTAGCATGCATGTACTCGACTCATATGAATGGGATTTCCATGAAAAATATTGTGTGCCGAATATGGGAGAACACTGTACATTTCTCTTCTGTTTCCTATTTATATTTATATTTTACCTCCTCAATTTAGCAATATGGCCAGGGAAAGACATAATCTAAGATCTGCACAAAAATATTTAGCCTTCAAATTCATACCGTCATCTTAGCATGCATGGACTCAACTCATATGACTGGGATTTCCATGAAAAAGATTGTGGGCAGAAAATGGGAGATCACTGTACATTTCTCTTCTGTTTCCTATTTATATTTATATTTTACCTCCTCAATTTAGCATTATGGACAGGGAAAGACCTAATCTAAGATCTGCACAAAAATATTTAGCCTTCAAATTCATACCGTCATTGTAGCATGCATGTACTCGACTCATATGAATGGGATTTCCATGAAAAATATTGTGGGCCGAATATGGGAGAACACTGTACATTTCTCTTCTGTTTCCTATTTATATTTATATTTTACCTCCTCAATTTAGCAATATGGACAGGGAAAGACCTAATCTAAGATCTGCACAAAAATATTTAGCCTTCAAATACATACCGTCATCTTAGCATGCATGGACTCGACTCATATGACTGGGATTTCCATGAAAAAGATTGTGGGCAGAAAATGGGTGATCACTGTACATTTCTCTTCTGTTTCCTATTTATATTTCTATTTTACCTCCTCAATTTAGCATTATGGACAGGGAAAGACCTAATCTAAGATCTGCACAAAAATATTTAGCGTTCAAATTCATACCGTCATCGTAGCATGCATGGACTCGACTCATATGAATGGGATTTCCATGAAAAAGACTGTGGGCCGAAAATGGGTCATCACTGTATATTTCACTTCTGTTTCCTATTTATATTTCTATTTTACCTCCTCAATTTAGCATTATGGACAGGGAAAGACCTAATCTAATTTCTGCACAAAAATATTTAACCTTCAAATTCATACCGTGATCGTAGCATGAATGGACTCGACTCATATGACTGGGATTTCGATGAAAAAGATTGTGGGCAGAAAATGGGAGATCACTGTACATTTCTCTTCTGTTTCCTATTTATATTTCTATTTTACCTCCTCAATTTAGCATTATGGACAGGGAAAGACCTAATCTAAGATCTGCACAAAAATATTTAGCCTTGAAATTCATACCGTCATTGTAGCATGCATGTACTCGACTCATATGAATGGGATTTCCATGAAAAATATTGTGGGCCGAATATGGGAGAACACTGTACATTTCTCTTCTGTTTCCTATTTATATTTATATTTTACCTCCTCAATTTAGCAATATGGACAGGGAAAGACCTAATCTAAGATCTGCACAAAAATATTTAGCCTTCAAATACATACCGTCATCTTAGCATGCATGGACTCGACTCATATGACTGGGATTTCCATGAAAAAGATTGTGGGCAGAAAATGGGTGATCACTGTACATTTCTCTTCTGTTTCCTATTTATATTTCTATTTTACCTCCTCAATTTAGCATTATGGACAGGGAAAGACCTAATCTAAGATCTGCACAAAAATATTTAGCGTTCAAATTCATACCGTCATCGTAGCATGCATGGACTCGACTCATATGAATGGGATTTCCATGAAAAAGACTGTGGGCCGAAAATGGGTCATCACTGTATATTTCACTTCTGTTTCCTATTTATATTTCTATTTTACCTCCTCAATTTAGCATTATGGACAGGGAAAGACCTAATCTAATTTCTGCACAAAAATATTTAACCTTCAAATTCATACCGTGATCGTAGCATGAATGGACTCGACTCATATGACTGGGATTTCGATGAAAAAGATTGTGGGCAGAAAATGGGAGATCACTGTACATTTCTCTTCTGTTTCCTATTTATATTTCTATTTTACCTCGTCAATTTAGCATTATGGACAGGGAAAGACCTAATCTAAGATCTGCACAAAAATATTTAGCCTTCAAATTCATACCGTCATCGTACCATGCATGGACTCGACTCATATGAATGGGATTTCCATGAAAAAGATTGTGGGCCGAAAATGGGTGATCACTGTACATTTCACTTCTGTTTCCTATTTATATTTATATTTTACCTCCTCAATTTAGCATTATGGACAGGGAAAGACATAATCTAAGTTCTGCACAAAAATATTTAACCTTCAAATTCATACCGTGATCGTAGCATGCATGGACTCGACTCATATGACTGGGATTTCCATGAAAAAGATTGTGGGCAGAAAATGGGAGATCACTGTACATTTCTCTTCTGTTTCCTATTTATATTTATATTTTACCTCCTCAATTTAGCATTATGGACAGGGAAAGACCTAATCTAAGATCTGCACAAAAATATTTAGCCTTGAAATTCATACCGTCATTGTAGCATGCATGTACTCGACTCATATGAATGGGATTTCCATGAAAAATATTGTGGGCCGAATATGGGAGAACACTGTACATTTCTCTTCTGTTTCCTATTTATATTTATATTTTACCTCCTCAATTTAGCAATATGGACAGGGAAAGACCTAATCTAAGATCTGCACAAAAATATTTAGCCTTCAAATACATACCGTCATCTTAGCATGCATGGACTCGACTCATATGACTGGGATTTCCATGAAAAAGATTGTGGGCAGAAAATGGGTGATCACTGTACATTTCTCTTCTGTTTCCTATTTATATTTCTATTTTACCTCCTCAATTTAGCATTATGGACAGGGAAAGACATAATCTAAGATCTGCACAAAAATATTTAGCCTTCAAATTCATACCGTCATCGTAGCATGCATGGACTCGACTCATATGACTGGGATTTCCATGAAAAAGATTGTGGGCCGAAAATGGGTGGTCACTGTACATTTCTCTTCTGTTTCCTATTTATATTTATATTTTACCTCCTTAATTTAGCATTATGGACAGGGAAAGACCTAATCTAAGATCTGCACAAAAATATTTAGCCTTCAAATTCATACCGTCATTGTAGCATGCATGGACTCGACTCATATGAATGGGATTTCCATGAAAAAGATTGTGGGCCGAAAATGGGTGATCACTGTACATTTCTATTCTGTTTCCTATTTATATTTATATTTTACCTCCTCAATTTAGCATTATGGACAGGGAAAGACGTAATCTAAGATCTGCACAAAAATATTTAGCCTTCAAATTCATTCCGTCATCGTAGCATGCATGGACACGACTCATATGACTGGGATTTCCATGAGAAAGATTGTGGGCCGAAAATGGGTGATCACTGTACATTTCTCTTCTGTTTCCTATTTATATTTCTATTTTAGCTCCTCAATTTAACATTATGGACAGGGAAAGACCTAATCTAAGATCTGCACAAAAATATTTAGCCTTCAAATTCATACTGTCATCGTAGCATGCATGGACTCGACTCATATGACTGGGATTTCCATAAAAAATATTGTGGGCAGAACATGGGTGATCCCTGTACATTTCTCTTCTGTTTCCTGTTTATATTTCTATTTTACCTCCTCAATTTAGCATTATGGACAGGGAAAGACCTAATCTAAGATCTGCACATAAATATTTAGCCTTCAAATTCATACCGTCATTGTAGCATGAATTGACACGACTCATATGAATGGGATTTCCATGAAAAAGATTGTGGGCCGAAAATGGGTGATCACTGTACATTTCTCTTCTGTTACCTATTTATATTACTATTTTACCTCCTCAATTTAGCATTATGGACTGGGAAAGACCTAATCTAAGATCTGTACAAAAATATTTAGCCTTCAAATTCATACCATCATCGTAGCATGCATGGACTCGACTCATATGAATGGGATTTCCATGAAAAAGTTTGTGGGCCGAAAATGGGTGATCACTGTACATTTCTCTTCTGTTTCCTATTTATATTTCTATTTTACCTACTCAATTTAGCATTATGGACAGGGAAAGACCTAATCTAAGATCTGCACATAAATATTTAGCCTTCAAATTCATACCGTCAACGTAGCATGCATGGAGTCGACTCATATGAATGGGATTTCCATGAAAAAGTTTGTGGGCCGAAAATTGGTGATCACTGTACATTTCTCTTCTGTTTCCTATTTATATTTATATTTTACCTCCTCAATTTAGCATTATGTACAGGGAAAGACCTCATCTAAGATCTGCACAAAAATATTTTGCCTTCAAATTCATACCGTCATCGTAGCATGCATGGACTCGACTCATATGACTGGGATTTCCATAAAAAATATTGTGGGCAGAACATGGGTGATCCCTGTACATTTCTCTTCTGTTTCCTATTTATATTTATATTTTACCTCCTCAATTTAGCATTATGGACAGGGAAAGACCTAATCTAAGATTCTGCACAAAAATATTTAGCCTTCAAATTCATACCGTCATCGTAGCATGCATGGACTCGACTCATATGAATGGGATTTCCTAGAAAAAGATTGTGGGCGGAAAATGGGTGATCACTGTACATTTCTCTGCTGTTTCCTATTTATATTTCAATTTACCTCCTCAATTTTGCATTATGGACAGGGAAAGACCTAATCTAAGTTCTGCACACAAATATTTAGCCTTCAAATTCATACCGTGAACGTAGCATGCATGGACTCGACTCATATGACTGGGATTTCCATGAAAAAGATTGTGGGCAGAAAATGGGTGATCACTGTACATTTCTCTTCTGTTTCCTATTTATATTTATATTTTACCTCCTCAATTTAGCATTATGGACAGGGAAAGACCTAATCTAAGATCTGCAAAAAAATATTTTGCCTTCAAATTCATACCGTCATTGTAGCATGAATTGACACGACTCATATGAATGGGATTTCCATGAAAAACATTGTGGGCCGAAAATGGGTGATCACTGTACATTTCTCTTCTGTTACCTATTTATATTACTATTTTACCTCCTCAATTTAGCATTATGGACTGGGAAAGACCTAATCTAAGATCTGTACAAAAATATTTAGCCTTCAAATTCATACCATCATCGTAGCATGCATGGACTCGACTCATATGAATGGGATTTCCATGAAAAAGATTGTGGGCCGAAAATGGGTGATCACTATACATTTCTCTTCTGTTTCCTATTTATATTTCTATTTTACCTCCTCAATTTAGCATTATGGACAGGGAAAGACCTAATCTGAGATCTGCACAAAAATATTTAGCCTTCAAATTCATACCGTCATCGTAGCATGCATGGACTCGACTCATATGAATAGAATTTCCAGGAAAAAGATTGTGGGCCGAAAATGGGTGTTCACTGTACATTTCTCTTCTGTTTCCTATTTATATTTCTATTTTACCTCCTCAATTTAGCATTATAGACAGGGAAAGACCTAATCTAAGATCTGTACAAAAAAATTTAGCCTTCAGATTCATACCATCATCGTAGCATGCATGGACGCGACTCATATGACTGGGATTTCCATGAAAAAGATCGTGGGCAGAAAATGGGTGATCACTGTACATTTCTCTTCTGTTTCCTATTTATATTTATATTTTACCTCCTCAATTTAGCATTATGGACAGGGAAAGACCTCATCTAAGATCTGCACAAAAATATTTAGCCTTCAAATTCATATCGTCATCGTAGCATGCATGGACTCGACTCATATGAATGGGATTTCCATGAAAAAGATTGTGGGCCGAAAATGGGTGATCACTATACATTTCTCTTTTTTCCTATTTATATTTCTATTTTACCTCCTCAATTTAGCATTATGGACAGGGAAAGACCTAATCTAAGTTCTGCACAAAAATATTTAGCCTTCAAATTCATACCGTGATCGTAGCATGCATGGAATCGACTCATATGAATGGGATTTCCATGAAAAAGATTGTGGGCAGAAAATTGGTGATAACTGTACATTTCTCTTCTGTTTCATATTTATATTTATATTTTACCTCCTCAATTTAGCATTATGGACAGGGACAGACCTAATCTAAGATCTGCACAAAAATATTTAGCCTTCAAATTCATACCGTCATCGTAGCATGCATAGACTCGACTCATATGAATGGGTTTTCCATGAAAAAGATTGTGGGCAGAAAATGGGTGATCACTGTATATTTCTCTTCTGTTTCCTAATTATATTTATATTTTACCTCCTCAATTTAGCATTATGGACAGGGAAAGACCTAATCTAAGATCTGCACAAAAATATTTAGCCTTCAAATTCATACCGTCATCGTAGCATGCATGGACTCGACTCATATGAATGGGATTTCCATGAAAAAGATTGTGGGCCGAAAATGGGTGATCACTGTACATTTCACTTCTGTTTCCTATTTATATTTCTATTTTACCTCCTCAATTTAGCATTATGGACAGGGAAAGACCTATCTAAGTTCTGCACAAAAATATTTAACCTTCAAATTCATACCGTGATCGTAGCATGCATGGACTCGACTCATATGACTGGGATTTCCATGAAAAAGATTGTGGGCAGAAAATGGGAGATCACTGTACATTTCTCTTCTGTTTCCTATTTATATTTATATTTTACCTCGTCAATTTAGCATTATGGACAGGGAAAGACCTAATCTAAGATCTGCACAAAAATATTTAGCCTTCAAATTCATACCGTCATCGTAGCATGCATGGACTCGACTCATATGAATGGGATTTCCATGAAAAAGATTGTGGGCCGAAAATGGGTGATCACTGTACATTTCACTTCTGTTTCCTATTTATATTTATATTTTACCTCCTCAATTTAGCATTATGGACAGGGAAAGACCTAATCTAAGTTCTGCACAAAAATATTTAACCTTCAAATTCATACCGTGATCGTAGCATGCATGGACTCGACTCATATGACTGGGATTTCCATGAAAAAGATTGTGGGCAGAAAATGGGAGATCACTGTACATTTCTCTTCTGTTTCCTATTTATATTTCTATTTTACCTCGTCAATTTAGCATTATGGACAGGGAAAGACCTAATCCAAGATCTGCACAAAAATATTTAGCCTTCAAATTCATACCGTCATCGTAGCATGCATGGACTCGACTCATATGAATGGGATTAACATGAAAAAAAATGTGGGCCGAAAATGGGAGATCACTGTACATTTCTCTTCTGTTTCCTATTTATATTTATATTTTACCTCCTCAATTTAGCATTATGGACAGGGAAAGACCTAATCTAAGTTTTGCACAAAAATATTTAGCCTTCAAATTCATACCGTGATCGTAGCATGCATGGACTCGACTCATATGACTGGGATTTCCATGAAAAAGATTGTGGGCAGAAAATGGGAGATCACTGTACATTTCTCTTCTGTTTCCTATTTATATTTATATTTTACCTCCTCAATTTAGCATTATGGACAGGGAAAGACCTAATCTAAGATCTGCACAAAAATATTTAGCCTTCAAATTCATTCCGTCATCGTAGCATGCATGGACTCGACTCATATGAATGGGATTTCCATGAAAAAGATTGTGGGCCGAAAATGGGTGATCACTGTACATTTCACTTCTGTTTCCTATTTATATTTATATTTTACCTCCTCAATTTAGCATTATGGACAGGGAAAGACCTAATCTAAGTTTTGCACAAAAATATTTAGCCTTCAAATTCATACCGTCATCGTAGCATGCATGGACTCGACTCATATGAATGGGATTTCCATGAAAAAGATTGTGGGCCGAAAATGGGTGATCACTGTACATTTCACTTCTGTTTCCTATTTATATTTATATTTTACCTCCTCAAGTTAGCATTATGGACAGGGAAAGACCTAATCTAAGTTCTGCACAAAAATATTTAACCTTCAAATTCATACCGTGATCGTAGCATGCATGGACTCGACTCATATGACTGGGATTTCCATGAAAAAGATTGTGGGCAGAAAATGGGAGATCACTGTACATTTCTCTTCTGTTTCCTATTTATATTTCTATTTTACCTCGTCAATTTAGCATTATGGACAGGGAAAGACCTAATCTAAGATCTGCACAAAAATATTTAGCCTTCAAATTCATACCGTCATCTTAGCATGCATGGACTCGACTCATATGACTGGGATTTCCATGAAAAAGATTGTGGGCAGAAAATGGGTGATCACTGTACATTTCTCTTCTGTTTCCTATATATATTTCTATTTTACCTCCTCAATTTAGCATTATGGACAGGGAAAGACCTAATCTAAGATCTGCACAAAAATATTTAGCCTTCAAATTCATACCGTCATCGTAGCATGCATGGACTCGACTCATATGAATGGGATTAACATGAAAAAAAATGTGGGCCGAAAATGGGAGATCACTGTACATTTCTCTTCTGTTTCCTATTTATATTTATATTTTACCTCCTCAATTTAGCATTATGGACAGGGAAAGACCTAATCTAAGTTTTGCACAAAAATATTTAGCCTTCAAATTCATACCGTGATCGTAGCATGCATGGACTCGACTCATATGACTGGGATTTCCATGAAAAAGATTGTGGGCAGAAAATGGGTGATCACTGTACATTTCTCTTCTCTTTCCTATTTATATTTATATTTTACCTCCTTAATTTAGCATTATGGACAGGGAAAGACCTAATCTAAGATCTGCACAAAAATATTTAGCCTTCAAATTCATTCCGTCATCGTAGCATGCATGGACTCGACTCATATGAATGGGATATCCATGAAAAAGATTGTGGGCCGAAAATGGGTGATCACTGTACATTTCTCTTCTTTTTCCTATTTATATTTATATTTTACCTCCTCAATTTAGCATTATGGACAGGGAAAGACCTAATCTAAGATCTGCACAAAAATATTTAGCCTTCAAATTCATTCCGTCATCGTAGCATGCATGGACTCGACTCATATGAATGGGATATCCATGAAAAAGATTGTGGGCCGAAAATGGGTGATCACTGTACATTTCTCTTCTTTTTCCTATTTATATTTATATTTTACCTCCTCAATTTAGCATTATGGACAGGGAAAGACCTAATCTAAGATCTGCACAAAAATATTTAGCCTTCAAATTCATACCGTCATCGTAGCATGCATGGACTCGACTCATATGACTGGGATTTCCATAAAAAAGTTTGTGGGCAGAAAATGGGTGATCACTGTACATTTCTCTTCTGTTTCCTATTTATATTTATATTTTACCTCCTCAATTTAGCATTATGGACAGGGAAAGACATAATCTAAGATCTGCACAAAAATATTTAGCCTTCAAATTCATACCGTCATCGTAGCATGCATGGACTCGACTCATATGACTGGGATTTCCATGAAAAAGATTGTGGGCAGAAAATGGGTGATCACTGTACATTTCTCTTCTGTTTCCTATTTATATTTATATTTTACCTCCTCAATTTAGCATTATGGACAGGGAAAGACCTAATCTAAGATCTGCACAAAAATATTTAGCCTTCAAAGTCATTCCGTCATCGTAGCATGCATGGACTTGACTCATATGAATGGGATATCCATGAAAAAGATTGTGGGCCGAAAATGGGTGATCACTGTACATTTCTCTTCTTTTTCCTATTTATATTTATATTTTACCTCCTCAATTTAGCATTATGGAGAGGGAAAGACCTAATCTAAGATCTGCACAAAAATATTTAGCTTTCAAATTCATACCCTGATCGTAGCATGCATGGACTCGACTCATATGACTGGGATTTCCATGAAAAATATTGTGGGCAGAAAATGGGTGATCACTGTACATTTCTCTTCTGTTTCCTATTTATATTTCTATTTTACCTCCTCAATTTAGCATTATGGACAGGTAAAGACCTAATCTAAGATCTGCACAAAAATATTTAGCCTTCAAATTCATACCGTCATCGTAGCATGCATGGACTCGACTCATATGAATGGGATTTCCAAGAAAAAGATTGTGGGCCGAAAATGGGTTATCACTGTACATTTCTCTTCTGTTTCCTATTTATATTTCTATTTTACCTCCTCAATTTAGCATTATGGACAGGGAAAGACCTAATCTAAGTTCTGCACAAAAATATTTATCATTCAAATTCATACCGTGATCGTAGCATGCATGGACTCGACTCATATGACTGGGATTTCCATGAAAAAGATTGTGGGCAGAAAATGGGAGATCACTGTACATTTCTCTTCTGTTTCCTATTTATATATATATTTTACCTCCTCAATTTAGCATTATACACAGGGAAAGACCTAATCTAAGATCTGCACAAAAATATTTAGCCTTCAAATTCATACCGTCATCGTAGCATGCATGTACTCGACTCATATGAATGGGATTTCCATGAAAAATATTGTGGGCAGAAAATGGGTGATCACTGTACATTTCTCTTCTGTTTCCTATTTATATTTATATTTTACCTCCTCAATTTAGCATTATGGACAGGGAAAGACCTAATCTAAGTTCTGCACAAAAATATTTAGCCTTCAAATTCATACCGTGATCGTAGCATGCATGGACTCGACTCATATGACTGGGATTTCCATGAAAAAGATTGTGGGCAGAAAATGGGTGATAACTGTACATTTCTCTTCTGTTTCCTATTTATATTAATATTTTACCTCCTCAATTTAGCATTATGGACAGGGAAAGACATAATCTAAGATCTGCACAAAAATATTTAGCCTTCAAATTCATACCGTCATCGTAGCATGCATGAACTCGACACATATGACTGGGATTTCCATGAAAAAGATTGTGGGCAGAAAATGGGTGATCACTGTACATTTCTCTTCTGTTTCCTATTTATATTTATAATTTACCTCCTTAATTTAGCATTATGGACAGGGAAAGACCTAATCTAAGATCTGCACAAAAATATTTAGCCTTCAAATTCATTCCGTCATCGTAGCATGCATGGACTCGACTCATATGAATGGGATATCCATGAAAAAGATTGTGGGCCGAAAATGGGTGATCACTGTACATTTCTCTTCTTTTTCCTATTTATATTTATATTTTACCTCCTCAATTTAGCATTATGGACAGGGAAAGACATAATCTAAGATCTGCACAAAAATATTTAGCCTTCAAATTCATACCGTCATCGCAGCATGCATGGACTCGACTCATATGAATGGGTTTTCCATGAAAAAGATTGTGGGCCGAAAATGGCTGATCACTGTACATTTCTCTTCTGTTTCCTATTTATATTTATATTTTAGCTCCTCAATTTAGCATTATGGACAGGGAAAGACCTAATCTAAGATCTGCACAAAAATATTTAGCCTTCAAATTCATACCGTCATCGTAGCATGCATGGACTCGACTCATATGAATGGGATTTCCAAGAAAAAGATTGTGGGCCGAAAATGGGTTATCACTGTACATTTCTCTTCTGTTTCCTATTTATATTTCTATTTTACCTCCTCAATTTAGCATTATGGACAGGGAAAGACCTAATCTAAGTTCTGCACAAAAATATTTATCATTCAAATTCATACCGTGATCGTAGCATGCATGGACTCGACTCATATGACTGGGATTTCCATGAAAAAGATTGTGGGCAGAAAATGGGAGATCACTGTACATTTCTCTTCTGTTTCCTATTTATATTTCTATTTTACCTCCTCAATTTAGCATTATGAACAGGTAAAGACCTAATCTAAGATCTGCACAAAAATATTTAGCCTTCAATTTCATACCGTCATCGTAGCATGCATGTACTCGACTCATATGAATGGGATTTCCATGAAAAATATTGTGGGCCGAAAATGGGAGATCACTTTACATTTCTCTTCTGTTTCCTATTTATATTTATATTTTACCTCCTCAATTTAGCATTATGGTCAGGGAAAGACCTAATCTAAGATCTGCACAAAAATATTTAGCTTTCAAATTCATACCCTGATCGTAGCATGCATGGACTGGACTCATATGACTGGGATTTCCATGAAAAATATTGTGGGCAGAAAATGGGTGATCACTGTACATTTCTCCTCTGTTTCCTATTCATATTTCTATTTTACCTCCTCAATTTAGCATTATGGACAGGGAAAGACCTAATCTAAGATTCTGCACAAAAATATTTAGCCTTCAAATTCATACCGTCATCGTAGCATGCATGGACTCGACTCATATGAATGGGTTTTCCATGAAAAAGATTGTGGGCCGAAAATGGCTGATCACTGTACATTTCTCTTCTGTTTCCTATTTATATTTCTATTTTACCTCCTCAATTTAGCATTATGGACAGGGAAAGACCTAATCTAAGATCTGCACAAAAATATTTAGCCTTCAAATTCATACCGTCATCGTAGCATGCATGGACTCGACTCATATGCCTGGGATTTCCATGAAAAAGATTATGGGCCGAAAATGGGTGATCACTGTACATTTCTCTTCTGTTTCCTATTTATATTTCTATTTTACCTCCTCAATTTAGCATTATGGACAGCAAAAGACCTAATCTAAGATCTGCACAAAAATATTTAGCCTTCAAATTCATACCGTCATTGTAGCATGCATGGCCTCGACTCATATGAATGGGATTTCCATGAAAAAGATTGTGGGCCGAAAATGGGTGATCACTGTACATTTCTCTTCTGTTTCCTATTTATATTTCTATTTTACCTCCTCAATTTAGCATTATGGACAGGGAAAGACCTAATCTAAGATCTGCACAAAAATATTTAGCCTTCAAATTCATACCGTCATCGTAGCATGCATGGACTCGACTCATATGAATGGGATTTCCAAGAAAAAGATTGTGGGCCGAAAATGGGTTATCACTGTACATTTCTCTTCTGTTTCCTATTTATATTTCTATTTTCCTGCTCAATTTAGCATTATGGACAGGGAAAGACCTAATCTAAGTTCTGCACAAAAATATTTATCATTCAAATGCATACCGTGATCGTAGCATGCATGGACTCGACTCATATGACTGGGATTTCCATGAAAAAGATTGTGGGCAGAAAATGGGAGATCACTGTACATTTCTCTTCTGTTTCCTATTTATATTTCTATTTTACCTCCTCAATTTAGCATTATGAACAGGCAAAGACCTAATCTAAGATCTGCACAAAAATATTTAGCCTTCAAATTCATACCGTCATCGTAGCATGCATGTACTCGACTCATATGAATGGGATTTCCATGAAAAATATTGTGGGCCGAAAATGGGAGATCACTTTACATTTCTCTTCTGTTTCCTATTTATATTTATATTTTACCTCCTCAATTTAGCATTATGGTCAGGGAAAGACCTAATCTAAGATCTGCACAAAAATATTTAGCCTTCAACTTCATACCGTCATCGTAGCATGCATGGACTCGACTCATATGCCTGGGATTTCCATGAAAAAGATTATGGGCCGAAAATGGGTGATCACTGTACATTTCTCTTCTGTTTCCTATTTATATTTCTATTTTACCTCCTCAATTTAGCATTATGGACAGCGAAAGACCTAATCTAAGATCTGCACAAAAATATTTAGCCTTCAAATTCATACCGTCATTGTAGCATGCATGGCCTCGACTCATATGAATGGGATTTCCATGAAAAAGATTGTGGGTCGAAAATGGGTGATCACTGTACATTTCTATTCTGTTTCCTATTTATATTTATATTTTACCTCCTCAATTTAGCATTATGTACAGGGAAAGACCATATCTAATATCTGCACAAAAATATTTAGCCTTCAAATTCATTCCGTCATCGTAGCATGCATGGACTCGACTCATATGAATGGGATATCCATGAAAAAGATTGTGGGCAGAAAATGGGTGATCACTGTACATTTCTCTTCTTTTTCCTATTTATATTTATATTTTACCTCCTCAATTTAGCATTATGGACAGGGAAAGACCTAATCTAATATCTGCACAAAAATATTTAGCCTTCAAATTCATACCGTGATCGTAGCTTGCATGTACTCGAGTCATATGACTGGGATTTACATGAAAAATATTGTGGGCAGAAAATGGGTGATCACTGTACATTTCTCTTCTGTTTCCTATTTATATTTCTATTTTACCTCCTCAATTTAGCATTATGGACAGGGAAAAATCTAATCTAAAATCTGCACAAAAATATTTAGCCTTCAAATTCATACCGTCATCGTAGCATGCATGTACTCGACTCATATGAATGGGTTTCCATGAAAAAGATTGTGGGCCGAAAATGGCTGATCACTGTACATTTCTCTTCTGTTTCCTATTTATATTTATATTTTAGCTCCTCAATTTAGCATTATGTACAGGGAAAGACCTAATCTAAGATCTGCACAAAAATATTTAGCCTTCAAATTCATACCGTCATCGTAGCATGCATGGACTCGACTCATATGACTGGGATTTCCATGAAAAAGATTGTGGGCAGAAAATGGGAGATCACTGTACATTTCTCTTCTGTTTCCTATTTATATTTCTATTTTACCTCCTCAATTTAGCATTATGAACAGGCAAAGACCTAATCTAAGATCTGCACAAAAATATTTAGCCTTCAAATTCATACCGTCATCGTAGCATGCATGTACTCGACTCATATGAATGGGATTTCCATGAAAAATATTGTGGGCCGAAAATGGGAGATCACTTTACATTTCTCTTCTGTTTCCTATTTATATTTATATTTTACCTCCTCAATTTAGCATTATGGTCAGGGAAAGACCTAATCTAAGATCTGCACAAAAATATTTAGCCTTCAACTTCATACCGTCATCGTAGCATGCATGGACTCAACTCATATGCCTGGGATTTCCATGAAATAGATTGTGGGCCGAAAATGGGTGATCACTGTACATTTCTCTTCTGTTTCCATTTTATATTTCTATTTTACCTCCTCAATTTAGCATTATGGACAGGGAAAGACCTAATCTAAGTTCTGCACAAAAATATCTAGCCTTCAAATTCATTCCGTCATCGTAGCATGCATGGACTCGACTCATAGGACTGGGATTTCCATGAAAAAGATTGTGGGCCGAAAATGGGAGATCACTGTACATTTCTCTTCTGTTTCCTATTTATATTTCTATTTTACCTCCTCAATTTAGCATTATGGACAGGGAAAGACCTAATCTAAGATCTGCACAAAAATATTTAGCTTTCAAATTCATACCGTGATCGTAGCATGTATGGACTCGACTCATATGACTGGGATTTCCATGAAAAATATTGTGGGCAGAAAATGGGTGATCACTGTACATTTCTCTTCTGTTTCCTATTTATATTTCTATTTTACCTCCTCAATTTAGCATTATGGACAGGGAAAGACCTAATCTAAGATTCTGCACAAAAATATTTAGCCTTCAAATTCATACCCTCATCGTAGCATGCATGGACTCGACTCATATGAATGGGTTTTCCATGAAAAAGATTGTGGGCCGAAAATGGGTGATCACTGTACATTTCTCTTCTGTTTCCTATTTATATTGCTATTTTAGCTCCTCAATTTAGCATTATGGACAGGGAAGACCTAATCTAAGATCTGCACAAAAATATTTAGCCTTCAAATTCATAGCGTCATCGTAGCATGCATGGACTCGACTCATATGAATGGGATTTCCAAGAAAAAGATTGTGGGCCGAAAATGGGTTATCACTGTACATTTCTCTTCTGTTTCCTATTTATATTTCTATTTTACCTCCTCAATTTAGCATTATGGACAGGGAAAGACCTAATCTAAGTTCTGCACAAAAATATTTATCATTCAAATTCATACCGTGATCGTAGCATGCATGGACTCGACTCATATGACTGGGATTTCCATGAAAAAGATTGTGGGCAGAAAATGGGAGATCACTGTACATTTCTCTTCTGTCTCCTATTTATATTTCTATTTTACCTCCTCAATTTAGCATTATGGACAGGGAAAGATCTAATCTAAGATCTGCACAAAAATATTTAGCCTTCAAATTCATACCGTCATCGTAGCATGCATGGACTCGACGCATATGACTGGGATTTACATGAAAAATATTGTGGGCAGAAAATGGGTGATCACTGTACATTTCTCTTCTGTTTCCTATTTATATTTCTATTTTACCTCCTCAATTTAGCATTATGGACAGGGAAAGATCTAATCTAAGATCGGCACAAAAATATTTAGCCTTCAAATTCATACCGTCATCGTAGCATGCATGGACTCGACTCATATGAATGGGATTTCCATGAAAAAGATTGTGGGCCGAAAATGGGAGATCACTGTACATTTCTCTTCTGTTTCCTATTCATATTTCTATTTTACCTCCTCAATTTAGCATTATGGACAGGGAAAGACCTAATCTAATATCTGCACAAAAATATTTAGCTTTCAAATTCATACCGTGATCGTAGCATGTATGGACTCGACTCATATGACTGGGATTTCCATGAAAAATATTGTGGGCAGAAAATGGGTGATCACTGTACATTTCTCTTCTGTTTCCTATTTATATTTCTATTTTACCTCCTCAATTTAGCATTATGGACAGGGAAAGACCTAATCTAAGATTCTGCACAAAAATATTTAGCCTTCAAATTCATACCGTCATCGTAGCATGCATGGACTCGACTCATATGAATGGGTTTTCCATGAAAAAGATTGTGGGCCGAAAATGGGTGATCACTGTACATTTCTCTTCTGTTTCCTATTTATATTTCTATTTTAGCTCCTCAATTTAGCATTATGGACAGGGAAGACCTAATCTAAGATCTGCACAAAAATATTTAGCCTTCAAATTCATACCGTCATCGTAGCATGCATGGACTCGACTCATATGAATGGGATTTCCAAGAAAAAGATTGTGGGCCGAAAATGGGTTATCACTGTACATTTCTCTTCTGTTTCCTATTTATATTTCTATTTTACCTCCTCAATTTAGCATTATGGACAGGTAAAGACCTAATCTAAGTTCTGCACAAAAATATTTATCATTCAAATTCATACCGTGATCGTAGCATGCATGGACTCGACTCATATGACTGGGATTTCCATGAAAAAGATTGTGGGCAGAAAATGGGAGATCACTGTACATTTCTCTTCTGTCTCCTATTTCTATTTCTATTTTACCTCCTCAATTTAGCATTATGGACAGGGAAAGATCTAATCTAAGATCTGCACAAAAATATTTAGCCTTCAAATTCATACCGTCATCGTAGCATGCATGGACTCGACGCATATGACTGGGATTTACATGAAAAATATTGTGGGCAGAAAATGGGTGATCACTGTACATTTCTCTTCTGTTTCCTATTTATATTTCTATTTTACCTCCTCAATTTAGCATTATGGACAGGGAAAGATCTAATCTAAGATCTGCACAAAAATATTTAGCCTTCAAATTCATACCGTCATCGTAGCATGCATGGACTCGACTCATATGAATGGGATTTCCATGAAAAAGATTGTGGGCCGAAAATGGGAGATCACTGTACATTTCTCTTCTGTTTCCTATTCATATTTCTATTTTACCTCCTCAATTTAGCATTATGGACAGGGAAAGACCTAATCTAAGATCTGCACAAAAATATTTAGCTGTCAAATTCATACCGTGATCGTAGCATGCATGGACTCGACTCATATGACTGGGATTTCCATGAAAAATATTGTGGGCAGAAAATGGGTGATCTCTGTACATTTCTCTTCTGTTTCCTATTTATATTTCTATTTTACCTCCTCAATTTAGCATTATGGACAGGGAAAGACCTAATCTAAGATTCTGCACAAAAATAGTTAGCCTTCAAATTCATACCGTCATCGTAGCATGCATGGACTCGACTCATATGAATGGGTTTTCCATGAAAAAGATTGTGGGCCGAAAATGGCTGATCACTGTACATTTCTCTTCTGTTTCCTATTTATATTTCTATTTTAGCTCCTCAATTTAGCATTATGGACAGGGAAAGACCTAATCTAAGATCTGCACAAAAATATTTAGCCTTCAAATTCATACCGTCATCGTAGCATGCATGGACTCGACTCATATGAATGGGATTTCCAAGAAAAACATTGTGGGCCGAAAATGGGAGATCACTGTACATTTCTCTTCTGTTTCCTATTCATATTTCTATTTTACCTCCTCAATTTAGCATTATGGACAGGGAAAGACCTAATCTAAGATCTGCACAAAAATATTTAGCTTTCAAATTCATACCGTGATCGTAGCATGCATGGACTCGACTCATATGACTGGGATTTCCATGAAAAATATTGTGGGCAGAAAATGGGTGATCACTGTACATTTCTCTTTTGTTTCCTATTTATATTTCTATTTTACCTCCTCAATTTAGCATTATGGACAGGGAAAGACCTAATCTAAGATTCTGCAGAAAAATATTTAGCCTTCAAATTCATACCGTCATCGTAGCATGCATGGACTCGACTCATATGAATGGGTTTTCCATGAAAAAGATTGTGGGCCGAAAATGGGTGATCACTGTACATTTCTCTTCTGTTTCCTATTTATATTTCTATTTTAGCTCCTCAATTTAGCATTATGGACAGGGAAGTCCTAATCTAAGATCTGCACAAAAATATTTAGCCTTCAAATTCATACCGTCATCGTAGCATGCATGGACTCGACTCATATGAATGGGATTTCCAAGAAAAAGATTGTGGGCCGAAAATGGGTTATCACTGTACATTTCTCTTCTGTTTCCTATTTATATTTCTATTTTACCTCCTCAATTTAGCATTATGGACAGGGAAAGACCTAATCTAAGTTCTGCACAAATATATTTATCATTCAAATTCATACCGTGATCGTAGCATGCATGGACTCGACTCATATGACTGGGATTTCCATGAAAAAGATTGTGGGCAGAAAATGGGAGATCACTGTACATTTCTCTTCTGTCTCCTATTTATATTTCTATTTTACCTCCTCAATTTAGCATTATGGACAGGGAAAGATCTAGTCTAAGATCTGCACAAAAATATTTAGCCTTCAAATTCATACCGTCATCGTAGCATGCATGTACTCGACGCATATGACTGGGATTTACATGAAAAATATTGTGGGCAGAAAATGGGTGATCACTGTACATTTCTTTTCTGTTTCCGATTTATATTTCTATTTTACCTCCTCAATTTAGCATTATGGACAGGGAAAGATCTAATCTAAGATCTGCACAAAAATATTTAGCCTTCAAATTCATACCGTCATCGTAGCATGCATGGACTCGACTCATATGAATGGGATTTCCATGAAAAAGATTGTGGGCCGAAACTGGGAGATCACTGTACATTTCTCTTCTGTTTCCTATTCATATTTCTATTTTACCTCCTGAATTTAGCATTATGGACAGGGAAAGACCTAATCTAAGATCGGCACAAAAATATTTAGCTTTCAAATTCATACCGTGATCGTAGCATGCATGGACTCGACTCATATGACTGGGATTTCCATGAAAAATATTGTGGGCAGAAAATGGGTGATCTCTGTACATTTCTCTTCTGTTTCCTATTTATATTTATATTTTACCTCCTCAATTTAGCATTATGGACAGGGAAAGACCTAATCTAAGATTCTGCACAAAAATATTTAGCCTTCAAATTCATACCGTCATCGTAGCATGCATGGACTCGACTCATATGACTGGGATTTCCATGAAAAATATTGTGGGCAGAAAATGGGTGATAACTGTACATTTCTCTTCTGTTTCCTATTTATATTTATATTTGACCTCCTCAATTTAGCATTATGTACAGGGAAAGACCTAATCTAAGATCTGCACAAAATATTTAGCCTTCAATTTCATACCGTCATCGTAGCATGCATGGACTCGACTCATATGACTGGGATTTCCATGAAAAATATTGTGGGCCGAAAATGGGTGATCACTGAACATTTCTCTTCTGTTTCCTATTTATATTTATATTTTACCTCCTCAATTTAGCATTATGGACAGGGAAAGACCTAATCTAAGATCTGCACAAAAATATTTAGCCTTCAAATTCATACCGTGATCGTAGCATGCATGGACTCGACTCATATGAATGGGATTTACATGAAAAATATTGTGGGCCGAAAATGGGTAATCACTGTACATTTCTCTTCTGTTTCCTATTTATATTTGTATTTTACCACCTCAATTTAGCATTATGGACAGTGAAAACCTAATCTAAGATCTGCACAAAAATATTTAGCCTTCAAATTCATACCGTCATCGTAGCATGCATGGACTCGACTCATATGAATGGGATTTCCATGAAAAATACTGTGGGCGGATAATGGGTGATCACTGTACATTTCTCTTCTGTTTCCTATTTATATTTATATTTTACCTCCTCAATTTAGCATTATGGACAGGGAAAGACCTAATCTAAGTTCTGCACAAAAATATTTATCATTCAAATTCATACCGTGATCGTAGCATGCATGGACTCGACTCATATGACTGGGATTTCCATGAAGAAGATTGTGGGCAGAAAATGGGAGATCACTGTACATTTCTCTTCTGTTTCCTATTTATATTTCTATTTTACCTCCTCAATTTAGCATTATGAACAGGCAAAGACCTAATCTAAGATCTGCACAAAAATATTTACCCTTCAAATTCATACCGTCATCGTAGCATGCATGTACTCGACTCATATGAATGGGATTTCCATGAAAAATATTGTGGGCCGAAAATGGGAGATCACTTTACATTTCTCTTCTGTTTCCTATTTATATTTATATTTTACCTCCTCAATTTAGCATTATGGTCAGGGAAAGACCTAATCTAAGATCTGCACAAAAATATTTAGCCTTCAACTTCATACCGTCATCGTAGCATGCATGGACTCGACTCATATGCCTGGGATTTCCATGAAAAAGATTGTGGGCCGAAAATGGGTGATCACTGTACATTTCTCTTCTGTTTCCTATTTATATTTCTATTTTACCTCCTCAATTTAGCCTTATGGACAGCGAAAGACCTAATCTAAGATCTGCACAAAAATATTTAGCCTTCAAATTCATACCGGCATTGTAGCATGCATGGCCTCGACTCATATGAATGGGATTTCCAAGAAAAAGATTGTGGGCCGAAAATGGGTTATCACTGTACATTTCTCTTCTGTTTCCTATTTATATTTCTATTTTACCTCCTCAATTTAGCATTATGGACAGGGAAAACCTAATCTAAGTTCTGCACAAAAATATTTATCATTCAAATTCATACCGTGATCGTAGCATGCATGGACTCGACTCATATGACTGGGATTTCCATGAAAAAGATTGTGGGCAGAAAATGGGAGATCACTGTACATTTCTCTTCTGTCTCCTATTCATATTTCTATTTTACCTCCTCAATTTAGCATTATGGACAGGGAAAGATCTAACCTAAGATCTGCACAAAAATATTTAGCCTTAAAATTCATACCGTCATCGTAGCATGCATGGACTCGACGCATATGACTGGGATTTACATGAAAAATATTGTGGGCATAAAATGGGTGATCACTGTACATTTCTCTTCTGTTTCCTATTTATATTTCTATTTTACCTCCTCAATTTAGCATTATGGACAGGGAAAGATCTTATCTAAGATCTGCACAAAAATATTTAGCCTTCAAATTCATACCGTCATCGTATCATGCATGGACTCGACTCATATGAATGGGATTTCCATGAAAAAGATTGTGGGCCGAAAATGGGGGATCACTGTACATTTCTCTTCTGTTTCCTATTCATATTTCTATTTTACCTCCTCAATTTAGCATTATGGACAGGGAAAGACCTAATCTAAGATCTGCACAAAAATATTTAGCTTTCAAATTCATACCGTGATCGTAGCATACATGGACTCGACTCATATGACTGGGATTTCCATGAAAAATATTGTGGGCAGAAAATGGGTGATCTCTGTACATTTCTCTTCTGTTTCCTATTTATATTTCTATTTTACCTCCTCAATTTAGCATTATGGACAGGGAAAGAACTAATCTAAGATCTGCACAAAAATATTTAGCCTTCAAATTCATACCGTCATCGTAGCATGCATGGACTCGACTCATATGACTGGGATTTCCATGAAAAATATTGTGGGCAGAAAATGGGTGATAACTGTACATTTCTCTTCTGTTTCCTATTTATATTTATATTTGACCTCCTCAATTTAGCATTATGTACAGGGAAAGACCTAATCTAAGATCTGCACAAAATATTTAGCCTTCAATTTCATACCGTCATCGTAGCATGCATGGACTCGACTCATATGACTGGGATTTCCATGAAAAATATTGTGGGCCGAAAATGGGTGATCACTGAACATTTCTCTTCTGTTTCCTATTTATATTTATATTTTACCTCCTCAATTTAGCATTATGGACAGGGAAAGACCTAATCTAAGATCTGCACAAAAATATTTAGCCTTCAAATTCATACCGTGATCGTAGCATGCATGGACTCGACTCATATGAATGGGATTTACATGAAAAATATTGTGGGCCGAAAATGGGTAATCACTGTACATTTCTCTTCTGTTTCCTATTTATATTTGTATTTTACCACCTCAATTTAGCATTATGGACAGTGAAAACCTAATCTAAGATCTGCACAAAAATATTTAGCCTTCAAATTCATACCGTCATCGTAGCATGCATGGACTCGACTCATATGAATGGGATTTCCATGAAAAATACTGTGGGCGGATAATGGGTGATCACTGTACATTTCTCTTCTGTTTCCTATTTATATTTATATTTTACCTCCTCAATTTAGCATTATGGACAGGGAAAAACCTTATCTAAGGTCTGCACAAAAATATTTAGCCTTCAAATTCATACCGTCATCGTAGCATGCATGGACTCGACTCATATGAATGGGTTTTCCATGAAAAAGATTGTGGGCCGAAAATGGGTGATCACTGTACATTTCTCTTCTGTTTCCTATTTATATTTCTATTTTACCTCCTCAATTTAGCATTATGGACAGTGAAAGACCTAATCTAAGATCTGCACAAAAATATTTAGCCTTTAAATTCATACCGTCATCGTAGCATGCATGGACTCGACTCATATGAATGGGATTTCCATGAAAAAGATTGTGGGCCGAAAATGGGTGATCACTGTACATTTCTCTTCTGTTTCCTATTTATATTTATATTTTACCTCCTCAATTTAGCATTATGGACAGGGAAAACCTAATCTAAGATCTGCACAAAAATATTTAGCCTTCAAATTCATACCGTCATCGTAGCATGCATGGACTCGACTCATATGAATGGGATTTGCATGAAAAAGATTGTGGGCCGAAAATGGGTGATCACTGTACATTTCTCTTCTGTTTCCTATTTATATTTCTATTTTACCCCCTCAATTTAGCATTATGGACAGGGAAAGACCTAATCTAAGATCTGCAAAAAAATATTTAGCCTTCAAATTCATACCTTGATCGTAGCATGCATGGACTCGACTCATATGAATGGAATTTCCATGAAAAAGATTGTGGGCCGAAAATGGGGGTTCACGGTACATTTCTCTTCTGTTTCCTATTTATATTCATATTTGACCTCCTCAATTTAGCATTATGGACAGGGAAAGACCTAATCTAAGATCTGCACAAAAATATTTAGCCTTCAAATTCATACCGTCATCGTAGCATGCATGGACTCGACTCATATGAATGGGATTTCCATGAAAAAGATTGTGGGCCGAAAATGGGTGATCACTATACATTTCTCTTCTGTTTCCTATTTATATTTCTATTTTACCTCCTCAATTTAGCATTATGGACAGGTAAAGACCTAATCTAAGTTCTGCACAAAAATATTTAGCCTTCAAATTCATACCGTGATCGTAGCATGCATGGACTCGATTCATATGACTGGGATTTCCATGAAAAAGATTGTGGGCCGAAAATGGGAGATCACTGTACATTTCTCTTCTGTTTCCTATTTATATTTTACCTCCTCAATTTAGCATTATGGACAGGGAAAGACCTAATCTAATATCTGCACAAAAATATTTACCCTTCAAATTCATACCGTGATCGTAGCATGCATGGACTCGATTCATATAACTGGGATTTACATGAAAAATATTGTGGGCAGAAAATGGGTGATCACTGCACATTTCTCTTCTGTTTCATATTTATATTTCTATTTTACCTCCTCAATTTAGCATTATGCACAGGGAAAGACCTAATCTAAGATCTGCACAAAAATATTTAGCCTTCAAATTCATACCGTCATCGTAGCATGCATGGACTCGACTCATATGAATGGGTTTTCCAAGAAAAAGATTGTTGGCCGAAAATGGGTGATCACTGTACATTTCTCTTCTGTTTCCTATTTATATTTCTATTTTACCTCCTCAATTTAGCATTAGGGACAGGGAAAGAACTAATCTAAGATCTGCACAAAAATATTTAGCCTTCAAATTCATACCGTCATCGTAGCATGCATGGACTCGACTCATATAACTGGGATTTCCATGAAAAAGATTGTGGGCAGAAAATGGGAGATCACTGTACATTTCTCTTCTGTTTCCTATTTATATTTCTATTTTACCTCCTCAATTTAGCATTATGGACAGGGAAAGACCTAATCTAAGTTCTGCACAAAAATATTTAGCCTTCAAATTCATACCGTGAACGTAGCATACATGGAATCGACTCATATGAATGGGATTTACATGAAAAAGATTGTGGGCAGAAAATGGGTGATAACTGTACATTTCTCTTCTGTTTCCTATTTATATTTATATTTTACCTCCTCAATTTAGCATTATGGACAGGGAAAGACCTAATCTAAGATCTGCACAAAAATATTTAGCCTTCAAATTCATACCGTTATCGTAGCATGCATGGACTCTACTCATATTAATGGGATTTCCATGAAAAAGATTGTGGGCCGAAAATGGGAGATCACTGTACATTTCTCTTCTGTTTCCTATTTCTATTTCTATTTTACCTCCTCAATTTAGCATTAGGGACAGGGAAAGAACTAATCTAAGATCTGCACAAAAATATTATCCTTCAAATTCATACCGTCATCGTAGCATGCATGGACTCGACTCACATGAATGGGATTTCCATGAAAAAGATTGTGGGCCGAAAATGGGTGATCACTGTACATTTCTCTTCTGTTTCCTTTTTATATTTCTATATAACCTACTCAATTTAGCATTATGGACAGGGAAAGACCTAATCTAAGATCTGCACAAAAATATTTAGCTTTCAAATTCATACCGTGATCGTAGCATGCATGGACTCGACTCATATGACTGGGATTTCCATGAAAAATATTGTGGGCCGAAAATGGGTGATCACTGTACATTTCTCTATTGTTTCCTATTTATATTTATATTTTACCTCCTCAATTTAGCATTATGGACAGGGAAAGACCTAATCTAAGATCTGCACAAAAATATTTAGCCTTCAAATTCATACCGTCATCGTAGCATGCATGGACTCGACTCATATGAATGGGATTTCCATGAAAAAGATTGTGGGCCGAAAATGGGTGATCACTGTACTTTTCTCTTCTGTTTCCTATTTATATTTCTATTTTACCTCCTCAATTTAGCATTATGGACAGGGAAAGACCTAATCTAAGTTCTGCACAAAAATATTTAGCCTTCAAATTCATACCGTGATCGTAGCATGCATGGACTCGACTCATTTGACTGGGATTTCCATGAAAAAGATTGTGGGGAGAAAATGGGAGATCACTGTACATTTCTCTTCTGTTTCCTTTTTATATTTATATTTTACCTACTCAATTTAGCATTATGGACAGGGAAAGACCTAATCTAAGACCTGCAAAAAAATATTTTGCCTTCAAATTAATACCGTCATCGTAGCATGCATGGACTCTACTCATATGACTGGGATATTCATGAAAAAGATTGTGTGCCGAAAATGGGGGATCACTGTACATTTCTCTTCTTTTTCCTATTTATATTTATATTTTACCTCCTCAATTTAGCATTATGGACAGGGAAAGACCTAATCTAATATCTGCACAAAAATATTTAACCTTCAAATTCATACCGTGATCGTAGCATGCATGGACTCGACTCATATGACTGGGATTTCCATGAAAAAGATTGTGGGCAGAAAATGGGAGATCACTGTACATTTCTCTTCTGTTTCCTATTTATATTTCTATTTTACCTCCTCAATTTCGCATTATGGACAGTGAAAGACCTAATCTAAGATTCTGCACAAAAATATTTAGCCTTCAAATTCATACCGTCATCGTAGCATGCATGGACTCGACTCATATGAATGGGTTTTCCATGAAAAAGATTGTGGGCCGAAAATGGGTGATCACTGTACATTTCTCTTCTGTTTCCTATTTATATTTCTATTTTACCTCCTCAATTTGGAATTATGGACAGGGAAAGACCTAATCTAATATCTGCACAAAAATATTTAGCCTTCAAATTCATACCGTCATCGTAGCATGCATGGACTCGACTCATATGAATGGGATTTCCAAGAAAAAGATTGTGGGACGAAAATGGGTTATCACTGTACATTTCTCTTCTGTTTCCTATTTATATTTCTATTTTACCTCCTCAATTTAGCATTATGGACAGGGAAAGACCTAATCTAAGTTCTGCACAAAAAAATTTATCATTCAAATTCATACCGTGATCGTAGCATGCATGGACTCGACTCATATGACTGGGATTTCCATGAAAAAGATTGTGGGCAGAAAATGGGAGATCACTGTACATTTCTCTTCTGTTTCCTATTTATATTTCTATTTTACCTCCTCAATTTAGCATTATGAACAGGGAAAGACCTAATCTAAGATCTGCACAAAAATATTTAGCCTTCAAATTCATACCGTCATCGTAGCATGCATGTACTCGACTCATATGAATGGGATTTCCATGAAAAAGATTGTGGGCAGAAAATGGGTGATCACTGTACATTTCTCTTCTGTTTCCTATTTATATTTATATTTTACCTCCTCAATTTAGCATTATGGACAGGGAAAGACCTAATCTAAGTTCTGCACAAAAATATTTAGCCTTCAAATACATACCGTGATCGTAGCATGCATGGACTCGACTCATATGACTGGGATTTCCATGAAAAAGATTGTGGGCAGAAAATGGGTGATCACTGTACATTTCTCTTCTGTTTCCTATTTATATTTATATTTTACCTCCTCAATTTAGCATTGTGGACAGGGAAAGACCTAATCTAAAATCTGCAAAAAAATATTTTGCCTTCAAATTCATACCGTCATCGTAGCATGCATGGACTCGACTCATATGACTGGGATTTCCATGAAAAAGATTGTGGGCAGAAAATGGGTGATCACTGTACATTTCTCTTCTGCTTCCTATTTATATTTATATTTTACCTCCTTAATTTAGCATTATGGACAGGGAAAGACCTAATCTAAGATCTGCACAAAAATATTTAGCCTTCAAATTCATACTGTCATTGTAGCATGCATGGACTCGACTCATATGAATGGGATTTCCATGAAAAAGATTGTGGGCCGAAAGTGGGTGATCACTGTACATTTCTCTTCTGTTTCCTATTTATATTTATATTTTACCTCCTCAATTTATCATTATGGACTGGGAAAGACCTAATCTAAGATCTGCACAAAAATATTTAGCCTTCAAATTCATTCCGTCATCGTAGCATGCATGGACTCGACTCATATGAATGGGATATCCATGAAAAAGATTGTGGGCCGAAAATGGGGGATCACTGTACATTTCTCTTCTTTTTCCTATTTATATTTATATTTTACCTCGTCAATTTAGCATTATGGACAGGGAAAGACCTAATCTAATATCTGCACAAAAATATTTGGCCTTCAAATTCATACCGTGATCGTAGCATGCATGGACTCGACTCATATGACTGGGATTTACATGAAAAATATTGTGGGCAGAAAATGGGTGATCACTGTACATTTCTCTTCTGTTTCCTATTTATATTTCTATTTTACCTCCTCAATTTAGCATTATGGACAGGGAAAGATCTAATCTAAGATCTGCACAAAAATATTTAGCCTTCAAATTCATACCATCATCGTAGCATGCATGGACTCGACTCTTATGAATGGGATTTCCATGAAAAAAAATGTGGGCCTAAAATGGGAGATTACTGTACATTTCTCTTCTGTTTCCTATTTATATTTATATTTTACCTCCTCAATTTAGCATTATGGACAGGGAAAGACCTAATCTAAGTTCTGCACAAAAATATTTATCATTCAAATTCATACCGTGATCGTAGCATGCATGGACTCGACTCATATGACTGGGATTTCCATGAAAAAGATTGTGGGCAGAAAATGGGTGATCACTGTACATTTCTCTTCTGTTTCCTATTTATATTTATATTTTACCTCCTCAATTTAGCATTATGGACAGGGAAAGACCTAATCTAAGTTCTGCACAAAAATATTTAGCCTTCAAATACATACCGTGATCGTAGCATGCATGGACTCGACTCATATGACTGGGATTTCCATGAAAAAGATTGTGGGCAGAAAATGGGTGATCACTGTACATTTCTCTTCTGTTTCCTATTTATATTTATATTTTACCTCCTCAATTTAGCATTGTGGACAGGGAAAGACCTAATCTAAAAACTGCAAAAAAATATTTTGCCTTCAAATTCATACCGTCATCGTAGCATGCATGGACTCGACTCATATGACTGGGATTTCCATGAAAAAGATTGTGGGCAGAAAATGGGTGATCACTGTACATTTCTCTTCTGCTTCCTATTTATATTTATATTTTACCTCCTCAATTTAGCATTATGGACAGGGAAAGATCTAATCTAAGATCTGCACAAAAATATTTAGCCTTCAAATTCATACCATCATCGTAGCATGCATGGACTCGACTCTTATGAATGGGATTTCCATGAAAAAAAATGTGGGCCTAAAATGGGAGATTACTGTACATTTCTCTTCTGTTTCCTATTTATATTTATATTTTACCTCCTCAATTTAGCATTATGGACAGGGAAAGACCTAATCTAAGTTCTGCACAAAAATATTTATCATTCAAATTCATACCGTGATCGTAGCATGCATGGACTCGACTCATATGACTGGGATTTCCATGAAAAAGATTGTGGGCAGAAAATGGGAGATCACTGTACATTTCTATTCTGTTTCCTATTTATATTTCTATTTTACCTCCTCAATTTAGCATTATGAACAGGGAAAGACCTAATCTAAGATCTGCACAAAAATATTTAGCCTTCAAATTCATACCGTCATCGTAGCATGCATGTACTCGACTCATATGAATGGGATTTCCATGAAAAAGATTGTGGGCAGAAAATGGGTGATCACTGTACATTTCTCTTCTGTTTCCTATTTATATTTCTATTTTACCTACTCAATTCAGCATTATGGACAGGGAAAGATCTAATCTAAGATCTGCACAAAAATATTTAGCCTTCAAATTCATACCGTCATCGTAGCATGCATGGACTCGACTCATATGAATGGGATTTCCATGAAAAATATTGTGGGCAGAAAATGGGTGATCACTGTACATTTCTCTTCTGTTTCCTATTTATATTTCTATTTTACCTCCTCAATTCAGCATTATGGACAGGGAAAGATCTAATCTAAGATCTGCACAAAAATATTTAGCCTTCAAATTCATACCGTCATCGTAGCATGCATGGACTCGACTCATATGAATGGGATTTCCATGAAAAATATTGTGGGCCGAAAATGGGAGAACACTGTACATTTCTCTTCTGTTTCCTATTTATATTTCTATTTTACCACCTCAATTTAGCATTATGGACAGTGAAAGACCTAATCTAAGATCTGCACAAAAATATTTAGCCTTGAAATTCAAACCGTGATCGTAGCATGCATGGACTCGACTCATATAAATGGGATTTCCATGAAAAAGATTGTGGGCCGAAAATGGGAGATCACTGTACAGTTCTCTTCTGTTTCCTATTTATATTTATATTTTATCTCCTCAATTTAGCATTATGGACAGGGAAAGACCTCATCTAAGATCTGCACAAAAATATTTTGCCTTCAAATTCATACCGTCATCGTAGCATGCATGGACTCAACTCATATGACTGGGATTTCCATGCAAAAGATAGTGGGCAGAAAATGGGTGATCACTGTACATTTCTCTTCTGTTTCCTATTTATATTTATATTTTACCTCCTCAATTTAGCATTATGGACAGGGAAAGAAGTAATCAAAGATCTGCACAAAAATATTTTGCCTTCAAATTCATACCGTGATCGTAGCATACATGGACTCGACTCATTTGACTGGGATTTCCATGAAGAAAATTGTGGGCAGAAAAGTGGGTGATCATTGTATATTTCTCTTCTGTTTCCTATTAAATTTGTATATTACCTCCTCAATTTAGCATTATGGACAGGGAAAGACCTAATCTAAGATCTGCACAAATTATTTTCCCTTCAAATTCATACCGTGATCGTAGCATGCATGTAATCAACTCACATGTCTGGGATTTCCATGAAAAAGATTGTGGGCCGAAAATGGGTGATCACTGTACATTTCTCTTCTGTTTCCTATTTATATCTCTATTTTACCTCCTCAATTTAGCATTATGGACAGGGAAAGACCTAATCTAAAATCTGCACAAAAATATTTTGCCTTCAAATTCATACCGTGGTGGTAGCATGCATGGACTCGACTCATATGACTGGGATTTCCATGAAAAAGATTGTCGGCCGAAAATTGCTAATCACTGTACATTTCTCTTCTGTTTCCTATTTATATTTCTATTTTACCTCCTCAATTTAGCATTATGGACAGGGAAAGACGTAATCTAATATCTGCACAAAAATATTTTGCCTTCAAATTCATACCGTGATCGTAGCATGCATGGACTCGACTCATATGACTGGGATTTCCATGAAAAAGCTTATGGGCCGAAAATGGGTGATCACTGTACATTTCTCTTTTGTTTCCTATTTATATTTATATTTTACCTCCTCAATTTAGCATTATGGACAGGGAAAGACCTAATCTAAGATCTGCACAAAAATATTTTGCCTTCAAATTCATACCGTGATCGTAGCATGCATGGACTCGACTCATATGACTGGGATTTCCATGAAAAAGGTTGTGGTCCGAAAATGGGTGATCACTGTACATTTCTCTTCTGTTTCCTATTTATATTTATATTTTACCTCCTCAATTTAGCATTATGGACAGGGAAAGACCTAATCTAAGCTCTGCACATAAGTATTTGCCTTCAAATTCATACCGAGATCGTAGCATGCATGGACTCGACTCACATGACTGGGATTTCCATGAAAAAGATTGTGGGCAGAAAATGGGTGATCACTGTACATTTCTCTTCTGTTTCCTATTTATATTTCTATTTTACTTCCTTCCTTTAGCATTATGGACAGGGAAAGACCTAATCTAAGATCTGCAGAAAAATATTTTGCCCTCAAATTCTTACCGTGATCGTAGCATGTATAGACTGGACTCATATGACTGGGATTTCCATGAAAAAGATTGTGGGCAGAAAATGGGTGATCCCAGTACATTTCTCTTCTGTTTCCTATTTATATTTATATTTTACTTCCCTCATTTAGCATTATGGACAGGGAAAAACCTAATCTAAGATCTGCAAAAAAAAAAATTTTGCCTTCAAATTCATACCGTGATCGTAGTATGTATGGACTCGACTCATGTAATGGGGTTTCAATGAAAAAGATTGTGGGCAGAAAATGGGTGATCACTGTACATTTCTCTTCTGTTTCCTATTTATATTTATATTTTACCTCCTCAATTTATCATTATAGACAGGGAAAGACCTAATTTAAGATCTGAAAAAAAATATTTTGGCTTCAAATTCATACCGTGAACGTAGCATGCATGGACTCGTATCATATGACTGGGATTTCCATGAAAAAGATTGTGGGCAGAAAATGGGTGATCACTGTACATTTCTCTTCTGTTTCCTATGTATATTTCTATTTTACTTACTTCATTTAGCATTATGGACTGGGAAAGTCCTAATCTAAGATCTGCAAAAAAAAATTTTGCCTTTAAATTCATACCGTGATCATAGCATGTATGGACTCGACTCATATGACTGGGATTTCCATGAAAAAGATTGTGGGCCGAAAATGGGTGATCACTGTACATTTCTCTTCTGTTTCCTATTTACATTTATATTTTACCTCCTCAATTTAGCATTATGGACAGGGAAAGACCTAATCTAAAATCTGCACAAAAATATTTTGCCTTCAATTCAAACCGTGATCGTAGCATGCATGGACTCGACTCATATGGCTGGGATTTTCATGAAAAAGGTTGTGGGCCGAAAATGAGTAATCACTGTGAATTTCTCTTCTGTTTCCTATTTATATTTCTATGTTACCTCCTCAATTTAGCATTATGGACAGGGAACGACCTAATCTAAGCTTTGCACAAAAATATTTACCCTTCAAATTCATACCGTCATCGTAGCATGCATGGACTCGACTCACATGACTGGGATATCCATGAAAAAGATTGTGGGCCGAAAATGGGGGATCACTGTACATTTCTCTTCTGTTTCCTATTTATATTTATATTTTACCTCGTCAATTTAGCATTATGGACAGGGAAAGACCTAATCTAATATCTGCACAAAAATATTTGGCCTTCAAATTCATACCGTGATCGTAGCATGCATGGACTCGACTCATATGACTGGGATTTACATGAAAAATATTGTGGGCAGAAAATGGGTGATCACTGTACATTTCTCTTCTGTTTCCTATTTATATTTCTATTTTACTTCCTTCCTTTAGCATTATGGACAGGGAAAGACCTAATCTAAGATCTGCAAAAAAATATTTTGCCTTCAAATTCATACCGTGATCGTAGCATGCATGGACTCGGCTCATATGACTGGGATTTCCATGAAAAAGATTGTGGGCAGAAAATGGGTGATCACTGTACATTTCTCTTCTGTTTCCTATTTATATTTCTATTTTACTTCCTTCCTTTAGCATTATGGACAGGGAAAGACCTAATCTAAGATCTGCAGAAAAATATTTTGCCCTCAAGTTCTTACCGTGATCGTAGCATGTATAGACTGGACTCATATGACTGGGATTTCCATGAAAAAGATTGTGGGCAGAAAATGGGTGATCCCAGTACATTTCTCTTCTGTTTCCTATTTATATTTATATTTTACTTCCCTCATTTAGCATTATGGACAGGGAAAAACCTAATCTAAGATCTGCAAAAAAAAAAATTTTGCCTTCAAATTCATACCGTGATTGTAGTATGTATGGACTCGACTCATGTAATGGGGTTTCAATGAAAAAGATTGTGGGCAGAAAATGGGTGATCACTGTACATTTCTCTTCTGTTTCCTATTTATATTTATATTTTACCTCCTCAATTTATGATTATAGACAGGGAAAGACCTAATTTAAGATTTGAAAAAAAATATTTTGGCTTCAAATTCATACCGTGAACGTAGCATGCATGGACTCGTATCATATGACTGGGATTTCCATGAAAAAGATTGTGGGCAGAAAATGGGTGATCACTGTACATTTCTCTTCTGTTTCCTATTTATATTTCTATTTTACTTACTTCATTTAGCATTATGGACTGGGAAAGACCTAATCTAAGATCTGCAAAAAAAAATTTTGCCTTTAAATTCATACCGTGATCATAGCATGTATGGACTCGACTCATATGACTGGGATTTCCATGAAAAAGATTGTGGGCCGAAAATGGGTGATCACTGTACATTTCTCTTCTGTTTCCTATTTACATTTATATTTTACCTCCTCAATTTAGCATTATGGACAGGGAAAGACCTAATCTAAAATCTGCACAAAAATATTTTGCCTTCAATTCAAACCGTGATCGTAGCATGCATGGACTCGACTCATATGGCTGGGATTTTCATGAAAAAGGTTGTGGACCGAAAATGAGTAATCACTGTGAATTTCTCTTCTGTTTCCTATTTATATTTATATTTTACCTCCTCAATTTAGCATTATGGACAGGGAACGACCTAATCTAAGCTTTGCACAAAAATATTTTGCCTTCAAATTCATACCGTGATCGTATCATGCATGGACTCGACTCATATGACTGGGATTTACATGAAAAAGATTGTGGGCAGAAAATGGGTGATCACTGTACATTTCTCTTCTGTTTCCTATTTATATTTATATTTTACCTCCTCAATTTAGCATTATGGAGAAGGAAAGATCTAATCTAAGATCTGCACAAAAATATTTTGCCTTCAAATTCATACCGCGATCGTAGCATGCATGGACTCGACTCATATGACTGGGATTTGCATGAAAATGTTGTCGGCCGAAAATGGGTGATCACTGTACATTTCTCTTCTGTTTCCTATTTATATTTATATTTTACCTCCTCAATTTAGCTTTATGGACAGGGAAAGACCTACTCTAAGCTGTGCACATAAATATTTGACTTCAAATTCATACCGTGATCGTAGCATGCATGGACTCGACTCACATGACTGGGATTTCCATGAAAAAGATTGTGGGCAGAAAATGGTTGATCACTGTACATTTCTCTTCTGTTTCCTTTTTATATTTCTATTTTACTTCCTTCCTTTAGCATTATGGACAGGGAAAGACCTAATCTAAGATCTGCAAAAAAATATTTTGCCCTCAAATTCATACCGTGATCGTAGCATGTATAGACTGGACTCATATGACTGGGATTTCCATGAAAAAGATTGTGGGCAGAAAATGGGTGATCACTGTACATTTCCCTTCTGTTTCCTATTTATATTTATATTTTACTTCCTTCATTTAGCATTATGGACAGGGAAAGACCTAATCTATGATCTGCAAAAAAATATTTTGCCTTCAAATTCATACCGTGATCGTAGCATGCATGGACTCGACTCATATGACTGGGATTTCCATGAAAAAGTTTGTGGGCCGAAAATGGGTGATCACTGTATATTTCTCTTCTGTTTCCTATTTATATTTATATTTTACCTCCTCAATTTAGCATTATAGACATGGAAAGACCTAATCTAAGCTGTGCACATAAATATTTGCCTTCAAATTCATACCGTGATCGTAGCATGCATGGACTCGACTCACATGACTGGGATTTCCATGAAAAAGATTGTGGGCACAAAATGGGTGATCACTGTACATTTCTCTTCTGTTTCCTATTTATATTTATATTTTACTTCCTCAATTTAGCATTATGGACAACGAAAGACCTAATCTAAGATCTGCAAAAAAATATTTTGCCTTCAAATTCATACCTTGATCGTAGCATGTATAGGCTGGACTCATATGACGGGGATTTCTATGAAAAAGATTGTGGGCAGAAAATGGGTGATCACTGTACATTTCTCTTCTGTTTCCTATTTATATTTATATTTTACTTCCCTCATTTAGCATTATGGACAGGGAAAAACCTAATCTAAGATCTGCAAAAAAAAAAATTTTGCCTTCAAATTCATACCGTGATTGTAGTATGTATGGACTCGACTCATGTAATGGGGTTTCAATGAAAAAGATTGTGGGCAGAAAATGGGTGATCACTGTACATTTCTCTTCTGTTTCCTATTTATATTTATATTTTACCTCCTCAATTTATCATTATAGACAGGGAAAGACCTAATTTAAGATCTGAAAAAAAATATTTTGGCTTCAAATTCATACCGTGAACGTAGCATGCATGGACTCGTATCATATGACTGGGATTTCCATGAAAAAGATTGTGGGCAGAAAATGGGTGATCACTGTACATTTCTCTTCTGTTTCCTATTTATATTTCTATTTTACTTACTTCATTTAGCATTATGGACTGGGAAAGACCTAATCTAAGATCTGCAAAAAAAAATTTTGCCTTTAAATTCATACCGTGATCATAGCATGTATGGACTCGACTCATATGACTGGGATTTCCATGAAAAAGATTGTGGGCCGAAAATGGGTGATCACTGTACATTTCTCTTCTGTTTCCTATTTACATTTATATTTTACCTCCTCAATTTAGCATTATGGACAGGGAAAGACCTAATCTAAAATCTGCACAAAAATATTTTGCCTTCAATTCAAACCGTGATCGTAGCATGCATGGACTCGACTCATATGGCTGGGATTTTCATGAAAAAGGTTGTGGACCGAAAATGAGTAATCACTGTGAATTTCTCTTCTGTTTCCTATTTATATTTATATTTTACCTCCTCAATTTAGCATTATGGACAGGGAACGACCTAATCTAAGCTTTGCACAGAAATATTTTGCCTTCAAATTCATACCGTGATCGTATCATGCATGGACTCGACTCATATGACTGGGATTTACATGAAAAAGATTGTGGGCAGAAAATGGGTGATCACTGTACATTTCTCTTCTGTTTCCTATTTATATTTATATTTTACCTCCTCAATTTAGCATTATGGAGAAGGAAAGATCTAATCTAAGATCTGCACAAAAATATTTTGCCTTCAAATTCATACCGCGATCGTAGCATGCATGGACTCGACTCATATGACTGGGATTTGCATGAAAATGTTGTCGGCCGAAAATGGGTGATCACTGTACATTTCTCTTCTGTTTCCTTTTTATATTTATATTTTACCTCCTCAATTTAGCTTTATGGACAGGGAAAGACCTACTCTAAGCTGTGCACATAAATATTTGCCTTCAAATTCATACCGTGATCGTAGCATGCATGGACTCGACTCACATGACTGGGATTTCCATGAAAAAGATTGTGGGCAGAAAATGGTTGATCACTGTACATTTCTCTTCTGTTTCCTATTTATATTTCTATTTTACTTCCTTCCTTTAGCATTATGGACAGGGAAAGACCTAATCTAAGATCTGCAAAAAAATATTTTGCCCTCAAATTCATACCGTGATCGTAGCATGTATAGAATGGACTCATATGACTGGGATTTCCATGAAAAAGATTGTGGGCAGAAAATGGGTGATCACTGTACATTTCCCTTCTGTTTCCTATTTATATTTATATTTTACTTCCTTCATTTAGCATTATGGACAGGGAAAGACCTAATCTATGATCTGCAAAAAAATATTTTGCCTTCAAATTCATACTGTGATCGTAGCATGCATAGACTGGACTCATATGACTGGGATTTCCATGAAAAAGATTGTGGGCAGAAAATGGTTGATCCCAGCACATTTCTCTTCTGTTTCCTATTTATATTTATATTTTACTTCCTTCATTTAGCATTATGGACAGGGAAAGACCTAATCTAAGATCTGCAAAAAAATATTTTGCCTTCAAATTCATACCGTGAGCGTAGCATGCATGGACTCAGCTCATATGACTGGGATTTCCATGAAAAAGATTGTGGGCAGAAAATGGGTGATCATTGTATATTTCTCTTCTGTTTCCTATTTATATTTCTATTTTACCTCCTCAATTTAGCATTATGGACAGGGAAAGACCTAATCTAAGATCTGCACAAAAATATTTTGCCTTCAAATTCATACCGTGATCGTAGCATGCATGGACTCGACTCATATGACTGGGATTTCCATGAAAAAGTTTGTGGGCCGAAAATGGGTGATCACTGTACATTTCTCTTCTGTTTCCTATTTATATTTATATTTTACCTCCTCAATTTAGCATTATGAACAGGGAAAGACCTAAATTAAGATCTGCGCAAAAATATTTTGCCTTCAAATTCATACCGTGATCGTAGCATGCATGGACTCGACTCATATGACTGGGATTTCCATGAAAAAGCTTATTGGCCGAAAATGGGTGATCACTGTACATTTCTCTTCTGTTTCCTATTTATATTTATATTTTACCTACTCAATTTAGCATTACGGACAGGGAAAGACCTAATCTAAGATCTGCACAAAAATATTTTGCCTTCAAATTCATACCGTGATCGTAGCATGCATGGACTCGACTCATATGACTGGGATTTCCATGAAAAATATTGTGGGCAGAAAATGGGTGATCACTGTACATTTCTCTTCTGTTTCCTATTTATATTTATATTTTACCTCCTCAATTTAGCATTATGGACAGGGAAAGACGTAATCTAAGCTCTGCACTTAAATATATTGCCTTCAAATTCATACCGTGATCGTAGCATGTATGGAGTGGACTCATATGATTGGGATTTCCATGAAAAAGATTGTGTGCAGAAAATGGGTGATCACTGTACATTTCTCTTCTGTTTCCTATTTATATTTATATTTTACTTCCTTCATTTAGCATTATGGACAGGGAAAGACCTAATCTAATCTCTGCAAAAAAAAAAATTTTGCTCTCAAATTCATACCGTGATCGTAGCATGTATGGACTCGACTCATATGACTGGGATTTCCATGAAAAAGATTGTGGGTAGAAAATGGGTGATCACTGTACATGTCTCTTCTGTTTCCTATTTATATTTCTATTTTACCTTCTCAATTTAGCATTATGGACAGGGAAAGACATAATCTAAGATCTGCAAAAAAATATTTTGCCTTCAAATTCATACCATGAACGTAGCATGCATGGACTCGAATCATATGACTAGGATTTCCATGAAAAAGATTGTGGGCTGAAAATGGTGATCACTGTACATTTCTTTTCTGTTTCCTATTTATATTTATATTTTACCTCCTCAATTTAGCATTATCGTCAGAGAAAGACCTAATCTAAAATGTGAACAAAAATATTTTGCCTTCAAATTCATACCGTGATCGTAGCATGCATGGACTCGACTCATATGACTGGGATTTCCCTGAAAAATATTGAGGGCAGAAAATGCGTGATCACTGTACATTTCTCTTCTGTTTCCTATTAATATTTCTATTTTACCTCCTCAATTTAGCATTATGGACAGGGAAAGACCTAATCTAAGATTTGCAAAAAAATATTCAGCCTTCAAATTCATACCGTCATCGTAGCATGCATAGACTCGACTCATATGAATGGGATTTCAATGAAAAAGATTGTGGGCCGAAAATGGGTGTTCACTGTACATTTCTCTTCTGCTTCCTATTTATATTTCTATTTTACCTCCTCAATTTAGCATTATGGACAGGGAAAGACCTAATCTAAGATCTGCACAAAAATATTTAGACTTCAAATTTATACCGTCATCGTAGCATGCATGGACTCGACTCATATGACTGGGATTTCCATGAAAAATATTGTGGGCAGAAAATTGGTGATCACTGTACATTTCTCTTCTGTTTCCTATTTATATTTATATTTTACCTCCTCAATTTAGCATTATGGACATTGAAAGACATAATCTAAGATCTCCTCAAAAATATTTAGCCTTCAAATTCATACCGTCATCGTAGTATGCATGGACTCAACTCATATGAAAGGGATTTCCATGAAAAAGATTGTGTGCCGAAAATGGGTGATCACTGTACATTTCTCTTCTGTTTCCTATTCATATTTATATTTTACCTACTCTATTTAGCATTATGGACAGGGAAAGACCTAATCTAAGATCTGCACAAAAATATTTAGCCTTCAAATTCATACCGTCATTGTAGCATGCATGGACTCGACTCATATGAATGGGATTTCCATGAAAAAGATTGTAGGCCGAAAATGGGTGATCACTGTAAATGTCTCTTCTGTTTCCTATTTATATTTATATTTTACCTCCTCAATTTAGCATTATGGACAGTGAAAGACCTAATCTAATATCTGCACAAAAATATTTACCCTTCAAATTCATACCGTCATCGTAGCATGCATGGACTCGACTCATATGACTGGGATTTCCATGAAAAATATTGTGGGCAGAAAATAGGTGATCACTGTACATTTCTATTCTGTTTCCTATTTATATTTATATTTTACCTCCTCAATTTAGCATTATGGACAGGAAAAGACCTAATCTAAGATCTGCACAAAAATATTTAGCCTTCAAATTCATACCGTCATCGTAGCATGCATGGACTCGACTCATATGAATGGGATTTCCATGAAAAAGATTGTGGGCCGAAAATGGGTGATCACTATACATTTCTCTTTTTTCCTATTTATATTTCTATTTTACCTCCTCAATTTAGCATTATGGACAGGGAAAGACCTAATCTAAGATCTGCACAAAAATATTTAGCCTTCAAATTCATACCGTCATCGTAGCATGCATGGACTCGACTCATATGAATGGGATTTCCATGAAAAAGATTGTGGGCCGAAAATGGGTGATCACTGTACATTTCTCTTCTGTTTCCTATTTATATTTATATTTTATCTCCTCAATTTAGTATTATGGACAGGGAGAGACCTAATCTAAGATCTGCACAAAAATATTTAGCCTTCAAATTCATACCATCATCGTAGCATGCATGGACTCGACTCATATGAATGGGATTTCCATGAAAAAGATTGTGGGCCGAAAATGGGTGATCACTGTACTTTTCTCTTCTGTTTCCTATTTATATTTATATTTTACCTCCTCAATTTAGCATTATGGACAGGGAAAGACCTAATCAAAGATCTGCACAAAAATATTTAGCCTTCAAATTCATACCGTCATCGTTGCATGCATGGACTCGACTCATATGAATGGGATTTCCATGAAAAAGATTGTGGGCCGAAAATGGGAGATCACTGTACATTTCTCTTCTGTTTCCTATTTATATTTCTATTTTACCTCCTCAATTTAGCATTGTGGACAGGGAAAGACCTAATCTAAGATCTGCGCAAAAATATTTAGCCTTCAAATACATACCGTCATCGTAGCATGCATGGATTCGACTCATATGACTGGGATTTCCATGAAAAATATTGTGGGCAGAAAATGGCTGATCACTGTACATTTCTCTTCTGTTTCCTATTTTTATTTCTATTTTACCTCCTCAATTTAGCATTATGTACAGGGAAAGACCTAATCTAAGATCTGCACAAAAATATTTAGCCTTCAAATTCATACCGTCATCGTAGCATGCATGGACTCGACTCATATGAATGGGATTTCCAAGTAAAAGATTGTGGTCCGAAAATGGGTGATCACTGTACATTTCTCTTCTGTTTCCTATTTATATTTATATTTTACCTCCTCAATTTAGCATTATGGACAGGGAAAGACCTAATCTAAGATCTGCACAAAAATATTTAGCCTTCAATTTCATACCGTCATCGTAGCATGCATGGACTCGACTCATATGAATGGGAATTCCATGAAAAAGATTGTGGGCCGAAAATGGGTGATCACTATACATTTATCTTCTGTTTCCTATTTATATTTATATTTTACCTCCTCAATTTAGCATTATGGACAGTGAAAGACCTAATCTAAGATCTGCACAAAAATATTTTGCCTTCAAATTCATACCGTCATCGTAGCATGCATGGACTCGAATCATATGACTGGGATTTCCATGAAAAATATTGTGGGCAGAAAATGGGTGATCACTGTACATTTCTCTTCTGTTTCCTATTTATATTTCTATTTTACCTCCTCAATTTAGCATTATGGACAGGGAAAGACCTAATCTAAGATCTGCACAAAAATATTTAGCCTTCAAATTAATACCGTCATCGTAACATGCATGGACACGACTCATATGAATGGCATTTCCATGAAAAAGATTGTGGGCTGAAAATGGGTGATCACTGTACATTTCTCTTCTGTTTCCTATTTATATTTATATTTTACCTCCTCAATTTAGCATTATGGACATGGAAAGACCTAATCTGAGATCTGCACAAAAATATTTAGCCTTCAAATTCATACCGTCATCGTAGCATGCATGGACTCGACTCATATGACGGGATTTCCATAAAAAATATTGTGGGCAGAAAATGGGTGATCACTGTACATTTCTCTTCTGTTTCCTATTTATATTTGTATTTTACCTCCTGAATTTAGCATTATGGACAGTGAAAGACCTAATCTAATATCTGCACAAAAATATGTTGCCTTCAAATTCATACCGTCATCGTAGCATGCATGGACTAGACTCATATGAATGGGATTTCCATGAAAAAGATTGTGGGCCGAAAATGGGTGATCACTGTACATTTCTCTTCTGTTTCCTATTTATATTTCTATTTTACCTCGTCAATTTAGCATTATGGACAGGGAAAGACCTAATCTAAGATCTGCACAAAAATATTTAGCCTTCAAATTCATACCGTGATCGTAGCATGCATGGACTCGACTCATATGACTGGGATTTCCATGAAAAATATTGTGGGCAGAAAATTGGTGATCACTGTACATTTCTCTTCTGTTTCCTATTTATATTTCTTTTTTACCTCCTCAATTTAGCATTATGGACAGGGAAAGACCTAATCTAAGATCTGCACAAAAATATTTAGCCTTCAAATTCATACCGTCATTGTAGCATGCATGGACTCGAATCATATGACTGGGATTTCCATGAAAAATATTGTGGGCAGAAAATGGGTGATCACTGTACATTTCTCTTCTGTTTCCTATTTATATTTCCATCTTACCTCCTCAATTTAGCATTATGGACAGGGAAATACCTAATCTGAGATCTGCACAATAATATTTAGCCTTCAAATTCATACCTTGATCGTAGCATGCATGGACTCGACTCATATGAATGGGATTTCCATGAAAAATATTGTGGGCCGAAAATGGGTGATCACTGTACATTTCTCTTCTGTTTCCTATTTATATTTCTATTTTACCTCCTCAATTTAGCATTATGGACAGGGAAAGACCTAATCTAAGATCTGCACAAAAATATTTAGCCTTCAAATTAATACCGTCATCGTAACATGCATGGACACGACTCATATGAATGGGATTTCCATGAAAAAGATTGTGGGCCGAAAATGGGTGATCACTGTACATTTCTCTTCTGTTTCCTATTTATATTTATATTTTACCTCCTCAATTTAGCATTATGGACATGGAAAGACCTAATCTGAGATCTGCACAAAAATATTTAGCCTTCAAATTCATACCGTCATCGTAGCATGCATGGACTCGACTCATATGACGGGATTTCCATAAAAAATATTGTGGGCAGAAAATGGGTGATCACTGTACATTTCTCTTCTGTTTCCTATTTATATTTGTATTTTACCTCCTGAATTTAGCATTATGGACAGTGAAAGACCTAATCTAATATCTGCACAAAAATATGTTGTCTTCAAATTCATACCGTCATCGTAGCATGCATGGACTAGACTCATATGAATGGGATTTCCATGAAAAAGATTGTGGGCCGAAAATGGCTGATCACTGTACATTTCTCTTCTGTTTCCTATTTATATTTCTATTTTACCTCCTCAATTTAGCATTATGGACAGGGAAAGACCTAATCTAAGATCTGCACAAAAATATGTAGCCTTCAAATTCATACCGTGATCGTAGCATGCATGGACTCGACTCATATGACTGGGATTTCCATGAAAAATATTGTGGGTAGAAAATTGGTGATCACTGTACATTTCTCTTCTGTTTCCTATTTATATTTCTTTTTTACCTCCTCAATTTAGCATTATGGACAGGGAAAGACCTAATCTAAGATCTGCACAAAAATATTTAGCCTTCAAATTCATACCGTCATTGTAGCATGCATGGACTCGACTCATATGAATGGGATTTCCATGAAAAAGATTGTGGGCCGAAAATGGTTGATCACTGTACATTTCTCTTCTGTTTCCTATTTATATTTATATTTTGCCTCCTCAATTTAGCATTATGGACAGGGAAAGACCTAATCTAAGATCTGCACAAAAATATTTAGCCTTCAAATTCATACCGTCATCGTAGCATGCATGGACTCGACTCATATGAATGGGAATTCCATGAAAAAGATTGTGGGCCGAAAATGGGTGATCACTATACATTTATCTTCTGTTTCCTATTTATATTTATATTTTACCTCCTCAATTTAGCATTATGGACAGTGAAAGACCTAATCTAAGATCTGCACAAAAGTATTTTGCCTTCAAATTCATACCGTCATCGTAGCATGCATGGACTCGAATCATATGACTGGGATTTCCATGAAAAATATTGTGGGCAGAAAATGGGTGATCACTGTACATTTCTCTTCTGTTTCCTATTTATATTTCCATTTTACCTCCTCAATTTAGCATTATGGACAGGGAAATACCTAATCTGAGATCTACACAATAATATTTAGCCTTCAAATTCATACCTTGATCGTAGCATGCATGGACTCGACTCATATGAATGGGATTTCCATGAAAAATATTGTGGGCCGAAAATGGGTGATCACTGTACATTTCTCTTCTGTTTCCTATTTATATTTCTATTTTACCTCCTCAATTTAGCATTATGGACAGGGAAAGACCTAATCTAAGATCTGCACAAAAATATTTAGCCTTCAAATTAATACCGTCATCGTAACATGCATGGACACGACTCATATGAATGGGATTTCCATGAAAAAGATTGTTGGCCGAAAATGGGTGATCACTGTACATTTCTCTTCTGTTTCCTATTTATATTTCTATTTTACCTCCTCAATTTAGCATTATGGACATGGAAAGACCTAATCTGAGATCTGCACAAAAATATTTAGCCTTCAAATACATACCGTCATCGTAGCATGCATGGACTCGACTCATATGACGGGATTTCCATAAAAAATATTTTGGGCAGAAAATGGGTGATCACTGTACATTTCTCTTCTGTTTCCTATTTATATTTGTATTTTACCTCCTCAATTTAGCATTATGGACAGTGAAAGACCTAATCTATTATCTGCACAAAAATATGTTGCCTTCAAATTCATACCGTCATCGTAGCATGCATGGACTAGACTCATATGAATGGGATTTCCATGAAAAAGATTGTGGGCCGAAAATGGGTGATCACTGTACATTTCTCTTCTGTTTCCTATTTATATTTGTATTTTACCTCCTCAATTTAGCATTATGGACAGTGAAAGACCTAATCTATTATCTGCACAAAAATATTTAGCCTTCAAATTCATACCGTCATTGTAGCATGCATGGACTCGACTCATATGAATGGGATTTCCATGAAAAAGATTGTGGGCCGAAAATGGTTGATCACTGTACATTTCTCTTCTGTTTCCTATTTATATTTATATTTTACCTCGTCAATTTAGCATTATGGACAGGGAAAGACCTAATCTAAGATCTGCACAAAAATATTTAGCCGTCAAATTCATACCGTGATCGTAGCATGCATGGACTCGACTCATATGAATGGGATTTCCAAGAAAAACATTGTGGGCCGAAAATGGGAGATCACTGTACATTTCTCTTCTGTTTCCTATTCATATTTCTATTTTACCTCCTCAATTTAGCATTATGGACAGGGAAAGACCTAATCTAAGATCTGCACAAAAATATTTAGCTTTCAAATTCATACCGTCATTGTAGCATGCATGGACTCGAATCATATGACTGGGATTTCCATGAAAAAGATTGTGGGCCGAAAATGGGTGATCACTGTACATTTCTCTTCTGTTTCCTATTTATATTTCTATTTTACCTCTTCAATTTAGCATTATGGATGGGGAAAGACCTAATCTAAGATCTGCACAAAAATATTTAGCCTTCACATTCATACCGTCATCGTAGCATGCATGGACTCGACTCATATGACTACGATTTCCATGAAAAATATTGTGGGCAGAAAATGGGTGATCACTGTACATTTCTCTTCTGTTTCCTATTTATATTTCTATTTTACCTCCTCAATTTAGCATTATGGACAGGGAAAGACCTAATCTAAGATCTGCACAAAAATATTTAGCCTTCAAATTCATACCGTCATCGTAGCATGCATGGACTCGACTCATATGAATTGGATTTCCATGAAAAAGGTTGTGGGCCGAAACTGGGTGATCACTATACATTTCTCTTCTGTTTCCTATTTATATTTCTATTTTACCTCCTCAATTTAGCATTATGGACAGGGAAAGACCTAATCTAAGATCTGCACAAAAATATGTTGCCTTCAAATTCATACCGTCATCGTAGCATGCATGGACTAGACTCATATGAATGGGATTTCCATGAAAAAGATTGTGGGCCGAAAATGGGTGATCACTGTACATTTCTCTTCTGTTTCCTATTTATATTTGTATTTTACCTCCTCAATTTAGCATTATGGACAGTGAAAGACCTAATCTATTATCTGCACAAAAATATTTAGCCTTCAAATTCATACCGTCATTGTAGCATGCATGGACTCGACTCATATGAATGGGATTTCCATGAAAAAGATTGTGGGCCGAAAATGGTTGATCACTGTACATTTCTCTTCTGTTTCCTATTTATATTTATATTTTACCTCGTCAATTTAGCATTATGGACAGGGAAAGACCTAATCTAAGATCTGCACAAAAATATTTAGCCGTCAAATTCATACCGTGATCGTAGCATGCATGGACTCGACTCATATGAATGGGATTCCCATGAAAAACATTGTGGGCCGAAACTGGGTGATCACTGTACATTTCTCTTCTGTTTCATATTTATATTTATATTTTACCTCCTCAATTTAGCATTATGGTCAGGGAAGGTCTAAGATCTGCACAAAAATATTTAGCCTTCAAATTCATACCGTCATCGTAGCATGCATGGACTCGACTCATATGAATGGGATTTCCATGAAAAAGATTGTGGGCCGAAAATGGGTGATCACTGTACATTTCTCTTCTGTTTCCTATTTATATTTCTATTTTACCTCTTCAATTTAGCATTATGGATGGGGAAAGACCTAATCTAAGATCTGCACAAAAATATTTAGCCTTCACATTCATACCGTCATCGTAGCATGCATGGACTCGACTCATATGACTACGATTTCCATGAAAAATATTGTGGGCAGAAAATGGGTGATCACTGTACATTTCTCTTCTGTTTCCTATTTATATTTCTATTTTACCTCCTCAATTTAGCATTATGGACAGGGAAAGACCTAATCTAAGATCTGCACAAAAATATTTAGCCTTCAAATTCATACCGTCATCGTAGCATGCATGGACTCGACTCATATGAATTGGATTTCCATGAAAAAGGTTGTGGGCCGAAACTGGGTGATCACTATACATTTCTCTTCTGTTTCCTATTTATATTTATATTTTACCTCCTCAATTTAGCATTATGGACATGGAAAGACCTAATCTAAGATCTGCACAAAAATATTTAGCCTTCAAATTCATACCGTCATCGTAGCATGCATGGACTCGACTCATATGACTGGGATTTCCATGAAAAACATTGTGGGCCGAAACTGGGTGATCACTGTACATTTCTCTTCTGTTTCCTATTTATATTTATATTTTACCTCCACAATTTAGCATTATGGACAGGGAAGGTCTAAGATCTGCACAAAAATATTTAGCCTTCAAATTCATACCATCATCGTAGCATGCATGGACTCGACTCGTATGAATGGGATTTCCATGAAAAAGATTGTGGGCCGAAAATGGGTGATCACTGTACATTTCTCTTCTGTTTCCTATTTATATTTCTATTTTACCTCTTCAATTTAGCATTATGGATGGGGAAAGACCTAATCTAAGATCTGCACAAAAATATTTAGCCTTCAAATTCATACCGTCATCGTAGCATGCATGAACTCGACTCATATGACTACGATTTCCATGAAAAATATTGTGGGCAGAAAATGGGTGATCACTGTACATTTCTCTTCTGTTTCCTATTTATATTTATATTTTACCTCCTCAATTTAGCATTATGGACAGGGAAAGACCTAATCTAAGATCTGCACAAAAATATTTAGCCTTCAAATTCATACCGTCATCGTAGCATGCATGGACTCGACTCATATGAATGGGATTTCCATGAAAAAGATTGTGGGCCGAAACTGGGTGATCACTGTACATTTCTCTTCTGTTTCCTATTTATATTTCTATTTTACCTCCTCAATTTAGCATTATGGACAGGGAAAGACATAATCTAAGATCTGCACAAAAATATTTAGCCTTCAAATTCATACCGTGATCGTAGCATGCATGGACACGACTCATATGACTGGGATTTCCATGAAAAATATTGTGGGCAGAAAATTAGTGATCACTGTACATTTCTCTTCTGTTTCCTATTTATATTTCTTTTTTATCTCCTCAATTTAGCATTATGGACAGGGAAAGACCTAATCTAAGATCTGCACAAAAATATTTAGCCCTCAAATTCATACCATCATCGTAGCATGCATGGACTCGACTCATATGAATGGGATTCCCATGAAAAACATTGTGGGCCGAAACTGGGTGATCACTGTACATTTCTCTTCTGTTTCATATTTATATTTCTATTTTACCTCCTCAATTTAGCATTATGGACAGGGAAGGTCTAAGATCTGCACAAAAATATTTAGCCTTCAAATTCATACCGTCATCGTAGCATGCATGGACTCGACTCATATGAATGGGATTTCCATGAAAAAGATTGTGGGCCGAAAATGGGTGATCACTGTACATTTCTCTTCTGTTTCCGATTTATATTTCTATTTTACCTCTTCAATTTAGCATTATGAACAGGGAAAGACCTAATCTAAGATCTGCACAAAAATATTTAGCCTTCAAATTCATACCGTCATCGTAGCATGCATGGACTCGACTCATATGACTGGGATTTCCATGAAAAATATTTTGGGCAGAAAATTGGTGATCACTGTACATTTCTCTTCTGTTTCCTATTTATATTTCTTTTTTACCTCCTCAATTTAGCATTATGGACAGGGAAAGACCTAATCTAAGATCTGCACAAAAATATTTAGCCTTCAAATTCATACCGTCATTGTAGCATGCATGGAATCGACTCATATGAATGGAAATTCCATGAAAAAGATTGTGGGCCGAAAATGGTTGATCACTGTACATTTCTCTTCTGTTTCCTATTTATATTTATATTTTACCTCCTCAATTTAGCATTATGGACAGGGAAAGACCGAATCTAAGATCTGCACAAAAATATTTAGCCGTCAAATTCATACCGTGATCGTAGCATGCATGGACTCGACTCATATGAATGGGATTTCCATGAAAAACATTGTGGGCAGAAAATTGTTGATCACTGTACATTTCTCTTCTGTTTCCTATTTATATTTCTTTTTTACCTCCTCAATTTAGCATTATGGACAGGGAAAGACCTAATCTAAGATCTGCACAAAAATATTTAGCCGTGCAATTCATACCATCATCGTAGCATGAATGGACTCGACTCATATGAATGGGATTCCCATGAAAAACATTGTGGGCCGTAACTGGGTGATCACTGTACATTTCTCTTCTGTTTCATATTTCTATTTCTATTTTACCTCCTCAATTTAGCATTATGGACAGGGAAGGTCTAAGATCTGCACAAAAATATTTAGCCTTCAAATTCATACCGTCATCGTAGCATGCATGGCCTCGACTCATATGAATGGGATTTCCATGAAAAAGATTGTGGGCCGAAAATGGGTGATCACTGTACATTTCTCTTCTGTTTCCTATTTATATTTCTATTTTACCTCCTCAATTTAGCATTATGGACAGGGAAAGACCTAATCTAAGATCTGCACAAAAATATTTAGCCTTCAAATTCATACCGTCATCGTAGCATGCATGGACTCGACTCATATGAATGGGATTTCCATGAAAAAGATTGTGGGCCGAAAATGGGAGATCACTGTACATTTCTCTTCTGTTTCCTATTTATATTTCTATTTTACCTCCTCAATTTAGCATTATGGACAGGGAAAGACCTAATCTAAGATCTGCACAAAAATATTTAGTCTTCAAATTCATACCGTGACCCAGCATGCATGGATTCGACTCATATGACTGGGATTTCCAAGAAAAATATTGTGGGCAGAAAATGGTTGATAACTGTACATTTCTCTTCTGTTTCCTATTTATATTTCTATTTTACCTCCTTAATTTAGCATTATGGACAGGGAAAGAACTAATCTAAGATCTGCACAAAAATATTTAGCCTTCAAATTCATACCGTCATCGTAGCATGCATGGACTCGACTCATATGACTGGGATTTCCATGAAAAATATTGTGGGCAGAAAATTGGTGATCACTGTACATTTCTCTTCTGTTTCCTATTTATATTTCTTTTTTACCTCCTCAATTTAGCATTATGGACAGGGAAAGACCTAATCTAAGATCTGCACAAAAATATTTAGCCTTCAAATTCATACCGTCATTGTAGCATGCATGGACTCGAATCATATGACTGGGATTTCCATGAAAAATATTGTGGGCCGAAAATGGGTGATCACTGTACATTTCTCTTCTGTTTCCTATTTATATTTCTATTTTACCTCCTCAATTTAGCATTTTTGACAGGGAAAGACCTAATCTAAGATCTGCACAAAAATATTTAGCCTTCAAATTCATACCGTCATCGTAGATTGCATGGACTCGACTCATATGAATGGGATTTCCATGAAAAATATTGTGGGCAGAAAATGGGTGATCACTGTACATTTCTCTTCTGTTTCCTAATTATATTTCTATTTTACCTCCTCAATTTAGCATTATGGACAGGGAAAGACCTAATCTAAGATCTGCACAAAAATATTTAGCCTTCAAATTCATACCGTGAGCGTATCATGCATGGACTCGACTCATATGACTGGGATTTCCATGAAAAATATTGTGGGCAGAAAATGGGTGATCACTGTACATTTCTCTTCTGTTTCCTATTTATATTTCTATTTTACCTCCTCAATTTAGCATTATGGACAGGGAAACACCTAATCTTAGATCTGCACAAAAATATTTAGCCTTCAAATTCATACCGTCAACGTAGCATGCATGGACTCGACTCATATGAATGGGATTTCCATGAAAAAGTTTGTGGGCCGAAAATTGGTGATCACTGTACATTTCTCTTCTGTTTCCTATTTATATTTATATTTTACCTCCTCAATTTAGCATTATGGACAGCGAAAGACCTAATCTAAGTTCTGCACAAAAATATTTCGCCTTCAAATTCATACCATGATCGTAGCATGCATGGACTCGACTCATATGACTGGGTTTTTCCATGAAAAAGATTGTGGGCCGAAAATGGGTGATCACTGTACATTTCTCCTCTGTTTCCTATTTATATTTCTATTTTACCTCCTTAATTTAGCATTATGGACAGGGAAACACCTAATCTAAGAACTGCACAAAAATGTTTAGCCTTCAAATTCATTCCGTCATCATAGCATGCATGGACTCGACTCATATGACTGGGATTTCCATGAAAAATATTGTGGGCAGAAAATGGGTGATCACTGTACATTTCTCTTCTGTTTCCAAATTATATTTCTATTTTACCTCCTCAATTTAGCATTATGGACAGGGAAAGACCTAATCTTAGATCTGCACAAAAATATTTAGCCTTAAAATTCATACCGTGAACGTATCATGCATGGACTCGTCTCATATGACTGGGATTTCCATGAAAAAGATTGTGGGCCGAAAATGGGTGATCACTGTACATTTCTCTTCTGTTTCCTATTTATATTTATATTTTACCTCCTCAATTTAGCATTATGGACAGGGAAAGACCTAATCTTAGATCTGCACAAAAATATTTAGCCTTCAAATTCATACCGTCAACGTAGCATGCATGGACTCGACTCATATGAATGGGATTTCCATGAAAAATATTGTGGGCAGAAAATGGGTGATCACTGTACATTTCTCTTCTGTTTCCTATTTATATTTATATTTTACCTCCTCAATTTAGCATTATGGACAGGGAAAGACCTATTCTAAGATCTGCACAAAAATATTTAGCCTTCAAATTCATACCGTGATCGTATCATGCATGGATTCGACTCACATGACTGGGATTTCCATGAAAAATATTGTGGGCAGAAAATGGGTGATCACTGTACATTTCTCTTCTGTTTCCTATTTATATTTCTAATTACCTCCTCAATTTAGCATTATGGACAGGGAAAGAGCTAATCTAAGACCTGCACAAAAATATTTAGCCTTCAAATTCATACCGTGATCGCAGCATCCATGGACTCGACTCATATGCCTGGGATTTCCATGAAAAATATTGTGGGCAGAAAATGGGTGCTCACTGTACATTTCTCTTCTGTTTCCTATTCATATTTCTATTTTACCTCCTCAATTTAGCATTATGGACAGGGAAAGACCTAATCTAAAATCTGCACAAAAATACTTAGCCTTCAAATTCATACCGTCATTGTAGGATGCATGGACTCGACTCATATGAATGGGATGTCCATGAAAAAGATTGTGGGCAGAAAATGGGTGATCACTGTACATTTCTCTTCTGTTTCCTATTTATATTTCTATTTTACCTCCTCAATTTAGCATTATGGACAGGGAAAGACCTAATCTAAGATCTGCACAAAAATATTTAGCCTTCAAATTCATTCCGTCAATGTAGCATGCATGGACTCGACTCATATGACTGGGATTTCCATGAAAAAGATTGTGGGCAGAAAATGGGTGATCACTGTACATTTCTCTTCTGTTTCCTATTTATATTTTACCTCCTCAATTGAGAATTATGTACAGGGAAAGACCTAATCTAAGATCTGCAAGAAAATATTTAGCTTTCAAATTCATACCGTGATCGTAGCATGCATGGACTCGACTCATATGACTGGGATTTCCATGAAAAATATTGTGGGCAGAAAATGGGTGATCACTGTACATTTCTCTTCTGTTTCCTATTTATATTTCTATTTTACCTCCTCAATTTAGCATTATGGACAGGGAAAGACCTAATCTAAGACCTGCACAAAAATAGTTAGCCTTCAACTTCATACCGTGATCGTAGCATGCATGGACTCGATTCATATGACTGGGATTTCCATGAAAAATATTGTGGGCAGAAAATGGGTGATCACTGTACATTTCTCTTCTGTTTCCTATTTATATTTCTATTTTACCTCCTCAATTTAGCATTATGGACAGGGAAAGAACAAATCTAAGATCTGCACAAAAATATTTAGCTTTCAAATTCATACCGTCATCGTAGCATGCATGGACTCGACTCATATGAATGGGATTTCCATGAAAAAGATTGTGGGCCGAAAATGGGTGATCACTCTACATTTCTCTTCTGTTTCCTATTTATATTTCTATTTTACCTCCTCAATTTAGCATTATGGACAGGGAAAGACCTAATCTAAGATCTGCACAAAAATATTTAGCCTTCAAATTCATACCGTCATCGTAGATTGCATGGACTCGACTCATATGACTGGGATTTCCATGAAAAATATTGTGGGCAGAAAATGGGTGATCACTGTACATTTCTCTTCTGTTTCCTAATTATATTTCTATTTTACCTCCTCAATTTAGCATTATGGACAGGGAAAGACCTAATCTTAGATCTGCACAAAAATATTTAGCCTTAAAATTCATACCGTGAACGTATCATGCATGGACTCGACTCATATGACTGGGATTTCCATGAAAAAGATTGTGGGCCGAAAATGGGTGATCACTGTACATTTCTCTTCTGTTTCCTATTTATATTTATATTTTACCTCCTCAATTTAGGATTATGGACAGGGAAAGACCTAATCTTAGATCTGCACAAAAATATTTAGCCTTCAAATTCATACCGTCAACGTAGCATGCATGGACTCGACTCATATGAATGGGATTTCCATGAAAAATATTGTGGGCAGAAAATGGGTGATCACTGTACATTTCTCTTCTGTTTCCTATTTATATTTATATTTTACCTCCTCAATTTAGCATTATGGACAGGGAAAGACCTATTCTAAGATCTGCACAAAAATATTTAGCCTTCAAATTCATACCGTGATCGTATCATGCATGGATTCGACTCACATGACTGGGATTTCCATGAAAAATATTGTGGGTAGAAAATGGGTGATCACTGTACATTTCTCTTCTGTTTCCTATTTATATTTCTAATTACCTCCTCAATTTAGCATTATGGACAGGGAAAGACCTAATCTAAGACCTGCACAAAAATATTTAGCCTTCAAATTCATACCGTGATCGCAGCATCCATGGACTCGACTCATATGACTGGGATTTCCATGAAAAATATTGTGGGCAGAAAATGGGTGCTCACTGTACATTTCTCTTCTGTTTCCTATTCATATTTCTATTTTACCTCCTCAATTTAGCATTATGGACAGGGAAAGACCTAATCTAAAATCTGCACAAAAATACTTAGCCTTCAAATTCATACCGTCATTGTAGCATGCATGGACTCGACTCATATGAATGGGATGTCCATGAAAAAGATTGTGGGCAGAAAATGGGTGATCACTGTACATTTCTCTTCTGTTTCCTATTTATATTTCTATTTTACCTCCTCAATTTAGCATTATGGACAGGGAAAGACCTAATCTAAGATCTGCACAAAAATATTTAGCCTTCAAATTCATTCCGTCAATGTAGCATGCATGGACTCGACTCATATGACTGGGATTTCCATGAAAAAGATTGTGGGCAGAAAATGGGTGATCACTGCACATTTCTCTTCTGTTTCCTATTTATATTTCAATTTTACCTCCACAATTTAGCATTATGGACAGGGAAAGACCTAATCTAAGATCTGCACAAAAATATTTAGCCTTCAAATTCTTACCGTGATCGTAGCATGCATGGACTCGACTCATATGACTGGGATTTCCATGAAAAATATTGTGGGCAGAAAATGGGTTATCACTGTACATTTCTCTTCTGTTTCCTATTTATATTTATATTTTACCTCCTCAATTGAGCAATATGGACAGGGAAAGACCTAATCTAAGATCTGCACAAAAATATTTAGCCTTCAAATTCATACCGTGATCGTAGCATGAATGGACTCGACTCATATGACTGGGATTTCCATGAAAAATATTGTGGGCAGAAAATGGGTGATCACTGTACATTTCTCTTCTGTTTCCTATTCATATTTCTATTTTACCTCCTCAATTTAGCATTATGGACAGGGAAAGACCTAATCTAAGATCTGCACAAAAATATTTAGCCTTCAAATTCATACCGTGATCGTATCATGCATGGACTCGACTCATATGACTGGGATTTCCATGAAAAATATTGTGGGCAGAAAATGGGTGATCACTGTAAATTTCTCTTCTGTTTCCTATTTATATTTATATTTTACCTCCTCAATTTAGCATTATGGACAGGGAAAGAACTAATCTAAGATCTGCACAAAAATATTTAGCTTTCAAATTCATACCGTCATCGTAGCATGCATGGACTCGACTCATATGAATGGGATTTCATTGAAAAACATTGTGGGCCGAAAATGGGTGATCACTCTACATTTCTCTTCTGTTTCCTATTTATATTTCTATTTTACCTCCTCAATTTAGCATTATGGACAGGGAAAGACCTAATCTAAGATCTGCACAAAAATATTTAGCCTTCAAATTCATACCGTCATCGTAGATTGCATGGACTCGACTCATATGAATGGGATTTCCATGAAAAATATTGTGGGCAGAAAATGGGTGATCACTGTACATTTCTCTTCTGTTACCTAATTATATTTCTATTTTACCTCCTCAATTTAGCATTATGGACAGGGAAAGACCTAATCTAAGATCTGAACAAAAATATTTAGCCTTCAAATTCATACCGTGATCGTATCTTGCATGGACTCGACTCATATGACTGGGATTTCCATGAAAAATATTGTGGGCAGAAATTGGGTGATCACTGTACATTTCTCTTCTGTTTCCTATTTATATTTCTATTTTACCTCCTCAATTTAGCATTATGGACAGGGAAAGACATAATCTTAGATCTGCACAAAAATATTTAGCCTTCAAATTCATACCGTCATTGTAGCATGCATGGACTCGACTCATATGAATGGGATTTCCTTGAAAATGATTGTGGGCCGAAAATGGGTGATCACTGTACATTTCTCTTCTGTTTCCTATTTATATTTCTATTTTACCTCCTCAATTTAGCATTATGGACAGGGAAAAACCTAATCTAAGAACTGCACAAAAATGTTTAGCCTTCAAATTCATTCCGTCATCGTAGCATGCATGGACTCGACTCATATGACTGGGATTTCCATGAAAAAGATTGTGGGCAGAAAATGGGTGATCACTGTACATTTCTCTTCTGTTTCCTATTTATATTACTATTTTACCTCCTCAATTTAGCATTATGGACAGGGAAAGACCTAATCTAAGATCTGCACAAAAATATTTAGCCTTCAAATTCATTCCGTCATCGTAGCATGCATGGACTCGACTCATATGACTGGGAATTCCATGAAAAGGATTGTGGGCAGAAAATGTGTGATCACTGTAAATTTCTCTTCTGTTTCCTATTTATATTTCTATTTTACCTCCTCAATTTAGCATTATGGACAGGGAAAGACCTAATCTAAGATCTGCACAAAAATATTTAGCCTTCAAATTCATACCGTGATCGTATCATGCATGGACTCGACTCATATGACTGGGATTTCCATGAAAAATATTGTGGGCAGAAAATGGGTGATCACTGTAAATTTCTCTTCTGTTTCCTATTTATATTTATATTTTACCTCCTCAATTTAGCATTATGGACAGGGAAAGAACTAATCTAAGATCTGCACAAAAATATTTAGCTTTCAAATTCATACCGTCATCGTAGCATGCATGGACTCGACTCATATGAATGGGATTTCATTGAAAAACATTGTGGGCCGAAAATGGGTGATCACTCTACATTTCTCTTCTGTTTCCTATTTATATTTCTATTTTACCTCCTCAATTTAGCATTATGGACAGGGAAAGACCTAATCTAAGATCTGCACAAAAATATTTAGCCTTCAAATTCATACCGTCATCGTAGATTGCATGGACTCGACTCATATGAATGGGATTTCCATGAAAAATATTGTGGGCAGAAAATGGGTGATCACTGTACATTTCTCTTCTGTTACCTAATTATATTTCTATTTTACCTCCTCAATTTAGCATTATGGACAGGGAAAGACCTAATCTAAGATCTGCACAAAAATATTTAGCCTTCAAATTCATACCGTGATCGTATCTTGCATGGACTCGACTCATATGACTGGGATTTCCATGAAAAATATTGTGGGCAGAAAATGGGTGATCACTGTACATTTCTCTTCTGTTTCCTATTTATATTTCTATTTTACCTCCTCAATTTAGCATTATGGACAGGGAAAGACATAATCTTAGATCTGCACAAAAATATTTAGCCTTCAAATTCATACCGTCATTGTAGCATGCATGGACTCGACTCATATGAATGGGATTTCCTTGAAAATGATTGTGGGCCGAAAATGGGTGATCACTGTACATTTCTCTTCTGTTTCCTATTTATATTTCTATTTTACCTCCTCAATTTAGCATTATGGACAGGGAAAGACCTAATCTAAGAACTGCACAAAAATGTTTAGCCTTCAAATTCATTCCGTCATCGTAGCATGCATGGACTCGACTCATATGACTGGGATTTCCATGAAAAAGATTGTGGGCAGAATATGGGTGATCACTGTACATTTCTCTTCTGTTTCCTATTTATATTACTATTTTACCTCCTCAATTTAGCATTATGGACAGGGAAAGACCTAACCTAAGATCTGCACAAAAATATTTAGCCTTCAAATTCATTCCGTCATCGTAGCATGCATGGACTCGACTCATATGACTGGGAATTCCATGAAAAGGATTGTGGGCAGAAAATGTGTGATCACTGTAAATTTCTCTTCTGTTTCCTATTTATATTTCTATTTTACCTCCTCAATTTAGCATTATGGACAGGGAAAGACCTAATCTAAGATCTGCACAAAAATATTTAGCCTTCAAATTCATACCGTGATCGTATCATGCATGGACTCGACTCATATGACTGGGATTTCCATGAAAAATATTGTGGGCAGAAAATGGGTGAGCACTGTACATTTCTCTTCTGTTTCCTATTTATATTTCTATTTTACCTCCTCAATTTAGCATTATGGACAGGGAAAGAACTAATCTAAGATCTGCACAAAAAGATTTAGCTTTCAAATTCATACCGTCATCGTAGCATGCATGGACTCGACTCATATGAATGGGATTTCCATGAAAAAGATTGTGGGCCGAAAATGGGTGATCATTCTACATTTCTCTTCTGTTTCCTATTTATATTTCTATTTTACCTCCTCAATTTAGCATTATGGACAGGGAAAGACCTAATCTAAGATCTGCACAAATATATTTAGCCTTCAAATTCATACCGTGATCGTAGCATGCATGGACTCGACTCATATGACTGGGATTTCCATGAAAAATATTGTGGGCCGAAAATAGGTGATCACTGTACATTTCTCTTCTGTTTCCTATTTATATTTCTATTTTACCTCCTCAATTTAGCATTATGGACAGGGAAAGACCTAATCTAAGATCTGCACAAAAATATTTAGCCTTCAAATTCATACCATGATCGTAGCATGCATGGACTCGACTCATATGACTGGGATTTCCATGAAAAATATTGTGGGCAGAAAATGGGTGATCACTGTACATTTCTCTTCTGTTTCCTATTTATATTTATATTTTACCTCCTCAATTTAGCATTATGGACAGGGAAAGACCTAATCTAAGATCTGCACAAAAATATTTAGCCCTCAAATTCATACCGTGATCATAGCATGCGTGGACTCGACTCATATGACTGGGATTTCCATGAAAAATATTGTGGGCCGAAAATGTGTGATCACTGTACATTTCTCTTCTGTTTCCTATTTATATTTCTATTTTACCTCCTCAATTTAGCATTATGGACAGGGAAAGACCTAATCTAAGATCTGCACAAAAATATTTAGCCTTCAAATTCATACCGTCATTGTAGCATGCATGGACTCGACTCATATGAATGGGATTTCCATGAAAAATATTGTGGGCAGAAAATGGGTGATCACTGTACATTTCCCTTCTGTTTCCTATTTATATTTCTATTTTACCTCCTCAATTTAGCATTATGGACAGGGAAAGACCTAATCTAAGACCTGCACAAAAATAGTTAGCCTTCAACTTCATACCGTGATCGTAGCATGCATGGACTCGATTCATATAACTGGGATTTCCATGAAAAATATTGTGGCCAGAAAATGGGTGATCACTGTACATTTCTCTTCTTTTTCCTATTTATATTTATATTTTACCTCCTCAATTTAGCATTATGGACAGGGAAAGACCTAATCTTAGATCTGCACAAAAATATTTAGCCTTCAAATTCATACCGTCAACGTAGCATGCATGGACTCGACTCATATGAATGGGATTTCCATGAAAAAGTTTGTGGGCCGAAAATTGGTGATCACTGTACATTTCTCTTCTGTTTCCTATTTATATTTATATTTTACCTCCTCAATTTAGCATTATGGACAGCGAAAGACCTAATCTAAGTTCTGCACAAAAATATTTAGCCTTCAAATTAATACCGTCATTGTAGCATGCATGGACTCAACTCATATGAATGGGATTTCCATGAAAAAGATTGTGGGCCGAAAATGGGTGATCACTGAACATTTCTCTTCTGTTTCCTATTTATATTTCTATTTTACCTCCTCAATTTAGCATTATGGACAGGGAAAGACCTAATCTAAGATCTGCACAAAAATATTTAGCCTTCAAATTCATACCGTGATCGTAGCATGCATGGACTCGACTCATATGACTGGGATTTCCATGAAAAATATTGTGGGCAGAAAATGGGTGATCACTGCACATTTCTCTTCTCTTTCCTATTTATATTTCTATTTTACCTCCACAATTTAGCATTATGGACAGGGAAAGACCTAATCTAAGATCTGCACAAAAATATTTAGCCTTCAAATTCTTACCGTGATCGTAGCATGCATGGACTCGACTCATATGACTGGGATTTCCATGAAAAATATTGTGGGCAGAAAATGGGTTATGACTGTACATTTCTCTTCTGTTTCCTATTTATATTTATATTTTACCTCCTCAATTGAGCATTATGGACAGGGAAAGACCAAATCTAAGATCTGCACAAAAATATTTAGCCTTCAAATTCATACCGTGATCGTAGCATGAATGGACTCGATTCATATGACTAGGATTTCCATGAAAAATATTGTGGGCAGAAAATGGGTGATCACTGTACATTTCTCTTCTGTTTCCTATTCATATTTCTATTTTACCTCCTCAATTTAGCATTATGGACAGGGAAAGACCTAATCTAAAATCTGCACAAAAATATTTAGCCTTCAAATTCATACCGTGATCGTATCATGCATGGACTCGACTCATATGACTGGGATTTCCATGAAAAATATTGTGGGCAGAAAATGGGTGATCACTGTAAATTTCTCTTCTGTTTCCTATTTATATTTATATTTTACCTCCTCAATTTAGCATTATGGACAGGGAAAGAACTAATCTAAGATCTGCACAAAAATATTTAGCTTTCAAATTCATACCGTCATCGTAGCATGCATGGACTCTACTCATATGATTGGGATTTCATTGAAAAACATTGTGGGCCGAAAATGGGTGATCACTCTACATTTCTCTTCTGTTTCCTATTTATATTTCTATTTCACCTCCTCAATTTAGCATTATGGACAGGGAAAGACCTAATCTAAGATCTGCACAAAAATATTTAGCCTTCAAATTCATACCGTCATCGTAGATTGCATGGACTCGACTCATATGAATGGGATTTCCATGAAAAATATTGTGGGCAGAAAATGGGTGATCACTGTACATTTCTCTTCTGTTACCTAATTATATTTCTATTTTACCTCCTCAATTTAGCATTATGGACAGGGAAAGACCTAATCTAAGATCTGCACAAAAATATTTAGCCTTCAAATTCATACCGTGATCGTATCATGCATGGACTCGACTCATATGACTGGGATTTCCATGACAAATATTGTGGGCAGAAAATGGGTGATCACTGTACATTTCTCTTCTGTTTCCTATTTATATTTCTATTTTACCTCCTCAATTTAGCATTATGGACAGGGAAAGACATAATCTTAGATCTGCACAAAAATATTTAGCCTTCAAATTCATACCGTCATCGTAGCATGCATGGACTCGACTCATATGACTGGGATTTCCATGAAAAAGATTGTGGGCAGAAAATGGGTGATCACTGTACATTTCTCTTCTGTTTCCTATTTATATTACTATTTTACCTCCTCAATTTAGCATTATGGACAGGGAAAGACCTAATCTAAGATCTGCACAAAAATATTTAGCCTTCAAATTCATACCGTCATCGTAGCATGCATGGACTCGACTCATATGAATGGGATTTCCATGAAAAAGATTGTGGGCCGAAAATGGGAGTTCACTGTACATTTCTCTTCTGTTTCCTATTTATATTTCTATTTTACCTCCTCAATTTAGCATTATGGACAAGGAAAGACCTAATCTAAGATCTGCGTAAAAATATTTAGCCTTCAAATTTATACCGTGATCGTAGCATGCATGGACTCGACTCATATGAATGGGATTTCCATGAAAAATATTGTGGGCAGAAAATGCGTGATCACTGTACATTTCTCTTCTGTTTCCTATTTATATTTCTATTTTACCTCCTCAATTTAGCATTATGGACAGGGAAAGACCTAATCTAAGATCTGCACAAAAATATTTAGCCTTCAAATTCATACCGTCATCGTAGCATGCATGGACTCGACTCATATGACTGAGATTTCCATGAAAAATATTGTGGGGAGAGAATGGGGGATCACTGTACATTTCTCTTCTGTTTCCTATTTATATTTATATTTTACCTCCTCAATTTAGCATTATGGACAGGGAAAGACCTAATCTAAGATCTGCACAAAAATATTTAGCCTTCAAATTCAATACCGTGATCATAGCATGCATGGACACGACTCATATGACTGAGATTTCCATGAAAAATATTGTGCGCAGAAAATGGGGTATCACTGTACATTTCTCTTCTGTTTCCTATTTATATTTATATTTTACCTCCTCAATTTAGCATTATGGACAGGGAAAGACCTAATCTAAGATCTGCACAAAAATATTTAGCCTTCAACTTCATACCGTCATTGTAGCATGCATGGACTCGACTCATATGAATGGGATTTCCATGAAAAAGATTGTGGGCCGAAAATGGGTGATCACTGTACATTTCTCTTCTGTTTCCTATTTATATTTATATTTTACCTCCTCAATTTAGCATTATGGACAGTGAAAGAACTAATCTAAGATCTGCACAAAAATATTTAGCCTTCAAATTCATACCGTCATCGTAGCATGCATGGACTCGACTCATATGACTGGGATTTCCATGAAAAATATTGTGGGACGAAAATGGGTGATCACTGTACATTTCTCTTCTGTTTCCTATTTATATTTCTATTTTACCTCCTCAATTTAGCATTATGGACAGGGAAAGACCTAATCTAAGATCTGCACAAAAATATATAGCCTTCAACTTCATACCGTCATTGTAGCATGCATGGACTCGACTCATATGAATGGGATTTCCATGAAAAAGATTGTGGGCCGAAAATGGGTGATCACTGTACATTTCTCTTCTGTTTCCTATTTATATTTATATTTTACCTCCTCAATTTAGCATTATGGACAAGGAAAGACCTAATCTAAGATCTGCACAAAAATATTTAGCCTTCAAATTCATACCGTCATCGTAGCATGCATGGACTCGACTCGTATAAATGGGATTTTCATGAAAAATATTGTGGGCCGAAAATGGGTGATCACTGTACATTTCTCTTCTGTTTCCTATTTATATTTCTATTTTACCTCCTCAATTTAGCATTATGGACAGGGAAAGACCTAATCTAAGTTCTGCACAAAAATATTTAGCCTTCAAATTCATACCGTCATCGTAGCATGCATGGACTCGACTCATATGAATGGGATTTCCATGAAAAAGTTTGTGGGCCGAAAATGGTGATCACTGTACATTTCTCTTCTGTTTCCTATTTATATTTCTATTTTACCTCCTCAATTTAGCATTATGGACAGGGAAAGACCTAATCTAAGATCTGCCCAAAAATATTTAGCCTTCAAATTCATACCGTCATTGTAGCATGCATGGACTCGACTCATATGACTGGGATTTCCATGAAAAAGATTGTGGGCAGAAAATGGGTGATCACTGTACATTTCTCTTCTGTTTCCTATTTATATTACTATTTTACCTCCTCAATTTAGCATTATGGACAGGGAAAGACCTAATCTAAGATCTGCACAAAAATATTTAGCCTTCAAATTCATACCGTCATCGTAGCATGCATGGACTCGACTCATATGAATGGGATTTCCATGAAAAAGATTGTGGGCCGAAAATGGGAGTTCACTGTACATTTCTCTTCTGTTTCCTATTTATATTTCTATTTTACCTCCTCAATTTAGCATTATGGACAAGGAAAGACCTAATCTAAGATCTGCGTAAAAATATTTAGCCTTCAAATTTATACCGTGATCGTAGCATGCATGGACTCGACTCATATGAATGGGATTTCCATGAAAAATATTGTGGGCAGAAAATGCGTGATCACTGTACATTTCTCTTCTGTTTCCTATTTATATTTCTATTTTACCTCCTCAATTTAGCATTATGGACAGGGAAAGACCTAATCTAAGATCTGCACAAAAATATTTAGCCTTCAAATTCATACCGTCATCGTAGCATGCATGGACTCGACTCATATGACTGAGATTTCCATGAAAAATATTGTGGGGAGAGAATGGGGGATCACTGTACATTTCTCTTCTGTTTCCTATTTATATTTATATTTTACCTCCTCAATTTAGCATTATGGACAGGGAAAGACCTAATCTAAGATCTGCACAAAAATATTTAGCCTTCAAATTCAATACCGTGATCATAGCATGCATGGACACGACTCATATGACTGAGATTTCCATGAAAAATATTGTGCGCAGAAAATGGGGTATCACTGTACATTTCTCTTCTGTTTCCTATTTATATTTATATTTTACCTCCTCAATTTAGCATTATGGACAGGGAAAGACCTAATCTAAGATCTGCACAAAAATATTTAGCCTTCAACTTCATACCGTCATTGTAGCATGCATGGACTCGACTCATATGAATGGGATTTCCATGAAAAAGATTGTGGGCCGAAAATGGGTGATCACTGTACATTTCTCTTCTGTTTCCTATTTATATTTATATTTTACCTCCTCAATTTAGCATTATGGACAGTGAAAGAACTAATCTAAGATCTGCACAAAAATATTTAGCCTTCAAATTCATACCGTCATCGTAGCATGCATGGACTCGACTCATATGACTGGGATTTCCATGAAAAATATTGTGGGACGAAAATGGGTGATCACTGTACATTTCTCTTCTGTTTCCTATTTATATTTCTATTTTACCTCCTCAATTTAGCATTATGGACAGGGAAAGACCTAATCTAAGATCTGCACAAAAATATATAGCCTTCAACTTCATACCGTCATTGTAGCATGCATGGACTCGACTCATATGAATGGGATTTCCATGAAAAAGATTGTGGGCCGAAAATGGGTGATCACTGTACATTTCTCTTCTGTTTCCTATTTATATTTATATTTTACCTCCTCAATTTAGCATTATGGACAAGGAAAGACCTAATCTAAGATCTGCACAAAAATATTTAGCCTTCAAATTCATACCGTCATCGTAGCATGCATGGACTCGACTCGTATAAATGGGATTTTCATGAAAAATATTGTGGGCCGAAAATGGGTGATCACTGTACATTTCTCTTCTGTTTCCTATTTATATTTCTATTTTACCTCCTCAATTTAGCATTATGGACAGGGAAAGACCTAATCTAAGTTCTGCACAAAAATATTTAGCCTTCAAATTCATACCGTCATCGTAGCATGCATGGACTCGACTCATATGAATGGGATTTCCATGAAAAAGTTTGTGGGCCGAAAATGGTGATCACTGTACATTTCTCTTCTGTTTCCTATTTATATTTCTATTTTACCTCCTCAATTTAGCATTATGGACAGGGAAAGACCTAATCTAAGATCTGCCCAAAAATATTTAGCCTTCAAATTCATACCGTCATTGTAGCATGCATGGACTCGACTCATATGAATGGGATTTCCATGAAAAAGATTGTGGGCCGAAAATGGGTGATCACGGTACATTTCTCTTCTGTTTCCTATTTATATTTATATTTTACCTCCTCAATTTAGCATTATGGACAGGGAAAGACCTAATCTAAGATCTGCACAAAAATATTTAGCCTTCAAATTCATACCGTCATCGTAGCATGCATGGACTCGACTCATATGAATGGGATTTCCATGAAAAAGATTGTGGGCCGAAAATGTGTGATCACTGTACATTTCTCTTCTGTTTCCTATTTATATTTCTATTTTACCTCCTCAATTTAGCATTATGGACAGTGAAAGACCTAATCTAAGATCTGCACAAAAATATTTAGCCTTCAAATTCATACCGTCATCGTAGCATGCATGGACTCGTCTCATATGACTGAGATTTCCATGAAAAATATTGTGGGCAGAGAATGGGGGATCACTGTACATTTCTCTTCTGTTTCCTATTTATATTTATATTTTACCTCCTCAATTTAGCATTATGGACAGGGAAAGACCTAATTTAAGATCTGCACAAAAATATTTAGCCTTCAAATTCAATACCGTGATCATAGCATGCATGGACACGACTCATATGACTGAGATTTCCATGAAAAATATTGTGCGCAGAAAATGGGGTATCACTGTACATTTCTCTTCTGTTTCCTATTTATATTTATATTTTACCTCCTCAATTTAGCATTATGGTCAGGGAAAGACCTAATCTAAGATCTGCACAAAAATATTTAGCCTTCAACTTCATACCGTCATTGTAGCATGCATGGACTCGACTCAACTGAATGGGATTTCCATGAAAAAGATTGTGGGCCGAAAATGGGTGATCACTGTACATTTCTCTTCTGTTTCCTATCTATATTTATATTTTACCTTCTCAATTTAGAATTATGGACAGGGAAAGACCTAATCTAAGTTCTGCACAAAAATATTTAGCCTTCAAATTCATACCGTCATCGTAGCATGCATGGAGTCGACTCATATGACTGGGATTTCCATGAAAAAGATTGTGGGCCGAAAATGGGTGATCACTGTACATTTCTCTTCTGTTTCCTATTTATATTTCTATTTTACCTCCTCAATTTAGCATTATGGACAGTGAAAGACCTAATCTAAGATCTGCACAAAAATATTTAGCCTTCAAATTCATACCGTCATTGTAGCATGCATGGACTCGACTCATATGAATGGGATTTCCATGAAAAAGATTGTGGGCCGAAAATGGGTGATCACGGTACATTTCTCTTCTGTTTCCTATTTATATTTATATTTTACCTCCTCAATTTAGCATTATGGACAAGGAAAGACCTAATCTAAGATCTGCACAAAAATATTTAGTCTTCAAATTCATACCATGATCGTAGCATGCATGGACTCGACTCATATGACTGGGATTTCCATGAAAAAGATTGTGGGCAGAAAATGGGTGATCACTGTACATTTCTCTTCTGTTTCCTATTTATATTTATATTTTACCTCCTCAATTTAGCATTATGGACAGGGAAAGACCTAATCTAAGATCTGTACAAAAATATTTAGCCTTCAAATTCATACCGTCATTGTAGCATGCATGGACTCGACTCATATGAATGGGATTTCCATGAAAAAGATTGTGGGCCGAAAATGGGTGATCACTGTACATTTCTATTCTGTTTCCTATTTATATTTATATTTTACCTCCTCAATTTACCATTATGGACAGTGAAAGAGCTAATCTAAGATCTGCACAAAAATATTTAGCCTTCAAATTCATACCGTCATCGTAGCATGCATGGACTCGACTCATATGACTGGGATTTACATGAAAAATATTGTGGGCCGAAAATGGGTGATCACTGTACATTTCTCTCCTATTTCCTATTTATATTTATATTTTACCTCCTCAATTTAGCATTATGGACAGGGAAAGACCTAATCTAAGATCTGCACAAAAATATTTAGCCTTCAACGTCATACCGTCATTGTAGCATGCATGGACTCGACTCATATGAATGGGATTTCCATGAAAAAGATTGTGGGCCGAAAATGGGTGATCACTGTACATTTCTCTTCTGTTTCCTATTTATATTTATATTTTACCTCCTCAATTTAGCATTATGGACAGGCAAAGACCTAATCTAAGATCTGCACAAAAATATTTAGCCTTCAAATTCATACCGACATCGTAGCATGCATGGACTCGACTCATATGAATGGGATTTCCATGAAAAAGATTGTGGGCCGAAAATGGGTGATCACTGTACATTTCTCTTCTGTTTCCTATTTATATTTATATTTTACCTCCTTAATTTAGCATTATGGACAAGGAAAGACCTAATCTAAGATCTGCACAAAAATATTTAGCCTTCAAATTCATACCGTCATCGTAGCATGCATGGACTCGACTCATATGAATGAGATTTCCATGAAAAAGATTGTGGGCCGAAAATGGGTGATCACTGTACATTTCTCTTCTGTTTCCTATTTATATTTATATTTTACCTCCTCAATTTAGCATTATGGACAGTGAAAGACCTAATCTAAGATCTGCACAATAATAGTTAGCCTTCAAATTCATACCGTCATCGTAGCATGCATGGACTCGACTCATATGACTGGGATTTCCATGAAAAATATTGTGGGCAGAAAATGGGTGATCACTGTACATTTCTCTTCTGTTTCCTATTTATATTTCTATTTTACCTCCTCAATTTAGCATTATGGACAGGGAAAGACCTAATCTAAGATCTGCACAAAAATATTTAGCCTTCAAATTCATACAGTCATCTTAGCATGCATGGACTCGAATCATATGAATGGGATTTCCATGAAAAATATTGTGGGCCGAAAATGGGTGATCACTGTACATTTCTCTTCAGTTTCCTATTTATATTTCTATTTTACCTCCTCAATTTAGCATTATGGACAGGGAAAGACCTAATCTAAGTTCTGCACAAAAATATTTAGCCTTCAAATTCATACCGTCATCGTAGCATGTATGGACTCGACTCATATGAATGGGATTTCCATGAAAAATATTGTGGGCCGAAAATGGGTGATCACTGTACATTTCTCTTCTGTTTCCTATTTATATTTCTATTTTACCTCCTCAATTTAGCATTATGGACAAGGAAAGACCTAAACTAAGATCTGCCCAAAAATATTTAGCCTTCAAATTCATACCGTCATTGTAGCATGCATGGACTCGACTCATATGAATGGGATTTCCATGAAAAAGATTGTGGGCCGAAGATGGGAGATCACTGTACATTTCTCTTCTGTTTCCTATTTATATTTATATTTTACATCCTCAATTTAGCATTATGGACAGGGAAAGACCTAATCTAAGATCTGCACAAAAATATTTAGCCTTCAAATTCATACCATCATCGTAGCATGCATGGACTCGACTCATATGAATGGGAATTCCATGAAAAAGATTGTTGGCCGAAAATGGGTGATCACTGTACATTTCTCTTCTGTTTCCTATTTATATTTCTATTTTACCTCCTCAATTTAGCATTATGGACAGGGAAAGACCTAATCGAAGATCTGCACAATAATATTTAGCCTTCAAATTCATACCGTCATCGTAGCATGCATGGACTCGACTCATATGAATGGGATTTCCATGAAAAATATTGTGGGCCGAAAATGGGTGATCACTGTACATTTCTCTTCTGTTTCCTATTTATATTTCTATTTTACCTCCTCAATTTAGCATTATGGACAGGGAAAGACCTAATCTAAGATCTGCACAAAAATATTTAGCCTTCAACTTCATACCGTCATTGTAGCATGCATGGACTCGACTCATATGAATGGGATTTCCATGAAAAAGATTGTGGGCCGAAAATGGGTGATCACTGTACATTTCTCTTCTGTTTCCTATTGATATTTATATTTTACCTCCTCAATTTAGCATTATGGACAAGGAAAGACCTAATCTAAGATCTGTACAAAATATTTAGCTTTCAAATTCATACCGTCATCGTAGCATGCATGGACTCGACTCATATGACTGGGATTTCCATAAAAAATATTGTGGGCAGAAAATGGGTGATCACTGTACATTTCTCTTCTGTTTCCTATTTATATTTGTATTTTACCTCCTCAATTTAGCATTATGGACAGGGAAAGACCTAATCTAAGATCTGCACAAAAATATTTAGCCTTCAAATTCATACCGTGATCGTAGCATGCATGGACTCGACTCATATGAATGGGATTTCCATGAAAAAGATTTTGGGCCGAAAATGGGTGATCTCTGTACATTTCTCTTCTGTTTCCTATTTATATTTATATTTTACCTCCTCAATTTAGCATTATGGACAAGGAAAGACCTAATCTAAGATCTGTACAAAAATATTTAGCCTTCAAATTCATACCGTCATCGTAGCATGCATGGACTCGACTCATATGAATGGGATTTCCAGGAAAAAGATTGTGGGCCGAAAATGGGTGATCACTGTACATTTCTCTTCTGTTTCCTATTTATATTTATATTTTACATCCTCAATTTAGCATTATGGACAGGGAAAGACCTAATCTAAGTTCTGCACAAAAATATTTAGCCTTCAAATTCATACCGTCATCGTAGCATGTATGGACTCGACTCATATGAATGGGATTTCCATGAAAAAGATTTTGGGCCGAAAATGGGTGATCACTGTACATTTCTCTTCTGTTTCCTATTTATATTTCTATTTTACCTCCTCAATTTAGCATTATGGACAAGGAAAGACCTAAACTAAGATCTGCCCAAAAATATTTAGCCTTCAAATTCATACCGTCATTGTAGCATGCATGGACTCGACTCATATGAATGGGATTTCCATGAAAAAGATTGTGGGCCGAAGATGGGAGATCACTGTACATTTCTCTTCTGTTTCCTATTTATATTTATATTTTACATCCTCAATTTAGCATTATGGACAGGGAAAGACCTAATCTAAGATCTGCACAAAAATATTTAGCCTTCAAATTCATACCATCATCGTAGCATGCATGGACTCGACTCATATGAATGGGAATTCCATGAAAAAGATTGTTGGCCGAAAATGGGTGATCACTGTACATTTCTCTTCTGTTTCCTATTTATATTTCTATTTTACCTCCTCAATTTAGCATTATGGACAGGGAAAGACCTAATCGAAGATCTGCACAATAATATTTAGCCTTCAAATTCATACCGTCATCGTAGCATGCATGGACTCGACTCATATGAATGGGATTTCCATGAAAAATATTGTGGGCCGAAAATGGGTGATCACTGTACATTTCTCTTCTGTTTCCTATTTATATTTCTATTTTACCTCCTCAATTTAGCATTATGGACAGGGAAAGACCTAATCTAAGATCTGCACAAAAATATTTAGCCTTCAACTTCATACCGTCATTGTAGCATGCATGGACTCGACTCATATGAATGGGATTTCCATGAAAAAGATTGTGGGCCGAAAATGGGTGATCACTGTACATTTCTCTTCTGTTTCCTATTGATATTTATATTTTACCTCCTCAATTTAGCATTATGGACAAGGAAAGACCTAATCTAAGATCTGTACAAAATATTTAGCTTTCAAATTCATACCGTCATCGTAGCATGCATGGACTCGACTCATATGACTGGGATTTCCATAAAAAATATTGTGGGCAGAAAATGGTTGATCACTGTACATTTCTCTTCTGTTTCCTATTTATATTTGTATTTTACCTCCTCAATTTAGCATTATGGACAGGGAAAGACCTAATCTAAGATCTGCACAAAAATATTTAGCCTTCAAATTCATACCGTGATCGTAGCATGCATGGACTCGACTCATATGAATGGGATTTCCATGAAAAAGATTTTGGGCCGAAAATGGGTGATCTCTGTACATTTCTCTTCTGTTTCCTATTTATATTTATATTTTACCTCCTCAATTTAGCATTATGGACAAGGAAAGACCTAATCTAAGATCTGTACAAAAATATTTAGCCTTCAAATTCATACCGTCATCGTAGCATGCATGGACTCGACTCATATGAATGGGATTTCCAGGAAAAAGATTGTGGGCCGAAAATGGGTGATCACTGTACATTTCTCTTCTGTTTCCTATTTATATTTATATTTTACCTCCTCAATTTAGCATTATGGACAGTGAAAGACCTAATCTAAGACCTGCACAAAAATATTTAGCCTTCAAATTCATACCGTCATCGTAGCATGCATGGACTCGACTCATATGACTGGGATTTCCATGAAAAATATTGTGGGCAGAAAATGGGTGATCACTGTACATTTCTCTTCTGTTTCCTATTTATATTTCTATTTTACCTCCTCAATTTAGCATTATGGACAGGGAAAGACCTAATCTAAGATCTGCAGAAAAATATTTAGCCTTCAAATTCATACCGTCATTGTAGCATGCATGGACTCGACTCATATGAATGTGATTTCCATGAAAAAGATTGTGGGCCGAAAATGGGTGATCACTGTACATTTCTCTTCTGTTTCCTATTTATATTTATATTTTACCTCCTCAATTTATCTTTATGGACAAGGAAAGACCTAATCTAAGATCTGCACAAAAATATTTAGCCTTCAAATTCATACAGTCATCGTAGCATGCATGGACTCGACTCATATGAATGGGATTTCCATGAAAAAGATTGTGGGCCGAAAATGGGTGATCACTGTACATTTCTCTTCTGTTTCCTATTTATATTTCTATTTTACCTCCTCAATTTAGCATTATGTACAGGGAAGGTCTAAGATCTGCACAAAAATATTTAGCCTTCAAATTCATACCGTCATCGTAGCATGCATGGACTCGACTCATATGAATGGGATTTCCATGAAAAAGATTGTGGGCCGAAAAAGGGTGATCACTGTACATTTCTCTTCTGTTTCCTATTTATATTTATATTTTACCTCCTCAATTTAGCATTATGGACAGGGAATGACCTAATCTAAGATCTGCACAAAAATATTTAGCCTTCAAATTCATACCGTGATCGTAGCATGCTTGGACTCGACTCATATGAATGGGATTTCCATGAAAAACATTGTAGGCCTAAATTGGGTGATCACTGTACATTTGTCTTCTGTTTCCTATTTTTATTTATATTTTACCTCCTCAATTTAGCATTATGGACATGGAAAGACCTAATCTGAGATCTGCACAAAAATATTTAGCCTTCAAATTCATGCCGTGATCGTAGCATGCATGGACTCGACTCATATGACTGGGATTTCCATAAGAAATATTGTGGGCAGAAAATGGGTGATCACTGTACATTTCTCTTCTGTTTCCTATTTATATTTGTATTTTACCTCCTCAATTTAGCATTATGGACAGGGAAAGACCTAATCTAATATCTGCACAAAAATATGTTGCCTTCAAATTCATACCGGCATCGTAGCATGCATGGACTCGACTCATATGAATGGGATTTCCATGAAAAAGATTTTGGGCCGAAAATGGGTGATCTCTGTACATTTCTCTTCTGTTTCCTATTTATATTTATATTTTACCTCCTCAATTTAGCATTATGGACAGGGAAGGTCTAAGATCTGCACAAAAATATTTAGCCTTCAAATTCATACCGTCATCGTAGCATGTATGGACTCGACTCATATGACTGGGATTTCCACGAAAAATATTGTGGGCAGAAAATGGGTGATCACTGTACTTTTCTCTTCTGTTTCCTATTTATATTTCTATTTTACCTCCTCAATTTATGATTATGGACAGGGAAAGACCTAATCTAAGATCTGCACAAAAATATTTAGCCTTCAAATTCATACCGTCATCATAGGATGCATGGACTCGACTCATATGAATGGGATTTCCATGAAAAAGATTGTGGGCCGAAAATGGGTGATCACTGTACATTTCTCTTCTATTTCCTATTTATATTTATAGTTTACCTCCTCAATTTAGCATTATGTACAGGGAAAGACCTAATCTAAGATCTACACAAAAATATTTAGCCTTCAAATTAATACCGTGATCGTAGCATGCATGTACTCGACTCATATGACTGGGATTTCCACGAAAAATATTGTGGGCAGAAAATGGGTGATCACTGTACATTTCTCTTCTGTTACCTATTTATATTTCTATTTTACCTCCTCAATTTAGCATTATGGACTGGGAAAGACCTAATCTAAGATCTGTACAAGAATATTTAGCCTTCAAATTCATACCATCATCGTAGCATGCATGGACTCGACTCATATGAAAGGGATTTCCATGAAAAAGATTGTTGGCCGAAAATGGTTGATCACTATACATTTCTCTTCTGTTTCCTATATATATTTATATTTTACCTCCTCAATTTAGCATTATGGACAGTGAAAGACCTAATCTAAGATCTTCACAAAAATATTTAGCCTTCAATTTCATACCGTCATCGTAGCATGCATGGACTCGACTCATATGAATGGGATTTCCATGAAAAATATTGTGGGCTGAAAATGGGTGATCACTGTACATTTCTCTTCTGTTTCCTATTTATATTTCTATTTTACCTCCTCAATTTAGCATTATGGACAGGGAAAGACCTAATCTAAGATCTGCACAAAAATATTTAGCCTTCAAATTCATACCGTAATCGTAGCATGCATGGACTCGACTCATATGAATGGGTTTTCCATGAAAAAGATTGTGGGCCGAAAATGGGTGATCACTGTACATTTCTCTTCTGTTTCCTATTTATATTTATATTTTACCTCCTCAATTTAGCATTATGGACAGGGAAAGACCTAATCTAAGTTCTGCACAAAAATATTTAGCCTTCAAATTCATACCGTGATCGTAGCATGCATGGACTCGACTCATATGACTGGGATTTCCATGAAAAAGATTGTGGGCAGAAAATGGGAGATCACTGTACATTTCTCTTCTGTTTCCTATTTATATTTATATTTTACCTCCTCAATTTAGCATTATGGACAGGGAAAGACCTAATCTAAGATCTGCACAAAAATATTTAGCCTTCAAATTCATACCGTCATCTTAGCATGCATGGACTCGACTCATATGACTGGGATTTCCATGAAAAAGATTGTGGGCCGAAAATGGGTGATCACTGTACATTTCTCTTCTGTTTCCTATTTATATTTATATTTTACCTCCTTAATTTAGCATTATGGACAGGGAAAGACCTAATCTAAGATCTGCACAAAAATATTTAGCCTTCAAATTCATACCGTCATCGTAGCATGCATGTACTCGACTCATATGAATGGGATTTCCATGAAAAATATTGTGTGCCGAATATGGGAGAACACTGTACATTTCTCTTCTGTTTCCTATTTATATTTATATTTTACCTCCTCAATTTAGCAATATGGACAGGGAAAGACCTAATCTAAGATCTGCACAAAAATATTTAGCCTTCAAATACATACCGTCATCTTAGCATGCATGGACTCGACTCATATGACTGGGATTTCCATGAAAAAGATTGTGGGCAGAAAATGGGAGATCACTGTACATTTCTCTTCTGTTTCCTATTTATATTTATATTTTACCTCCTCAATTTAGCATTATGGACAGGGAAAGACCTAATCTAAGATCTGCACAAAAATATTTAGCCTTGAAATTCATACCGTCATTGTAGCATGCATGTACTCGACTCATATGAATGGGATTTCCATGAAAAATATTGTGGGCCGAATATGGGAGAACACTGTACATTTCTCTTCTGTTTCCTATTTATATTTATATTTTACCTCCTCAATTTAGCAATATGGACAGGGAAAGACCTAATCTAAGATCTGCACAAAAATATTTAGCCTTCAAATACATACCGTCATCTTAGCATGCATGGACTCGACTCATATGACTGGGATTTCCATGAAAAAGATTGTGGGCAGAAAATGGGTGATCACTGTACATTTCTCTTCTGTTTCCTATTCATATTTCTATTTTACCTCCTCAATTTAGCATTATGGACAGGGAAAGACCTAATCTAAGATCTGCACAAAAATATTTAGCGTTCAAATTCATACCGTCATCGTAGCATGCATGGACTCGACTCATATGAATGGGATTTCCATGAAAAAGATTGTGGGCAGAAAATGGGAGATCACTGTACATTTCTCTTCTGTTTCCTATTTATATTTCTATTTTACCTCGTCAATTTAGCATTATGGACAGGGAAAGACCTAATCTAATATCTGCACAAAAATATTTAGCCTTCAAATTCATACCGTCATCGTACCATGCATGGACTCGACTCATATGAATGGGATTTCCATGAAAAAGATTGTGGGCCGAAAATGGGTGATCACTGTACATTTCACTTCTGTTTCCTATTTATATTTATATTTTACCTCCTCAATTTAGCATTATGGACAGGGAAAGACCTAATCTAAGTTCTGCACAAAAATATTTAGCCTTCAAATTCATACCGTGATCGTAGCATGCATGGACTCGACTCATATGACTGGGATTTCCATGAAAAAGATTGTGGGCAGAAAATGGGAGATCACTGTACATTTCTCTTCTGTTTCCTATTTATATTTATATTTTACCTCCTCAATTTAGCATTATGGACAGGGAAAGACCTAATCTAAGATCTGCACAAAAATATTTAGCCTTCAAATTCATACCGTCATCTTAGCATGCATGGACTCGACTCATATGACTGGGATTTCCATGAAAAAGATTGTGGGCCGAAAATGGGTGATCACTGTACATTTCTCTTCTGTTTCCTATTTATATTTATATTTTACCTCCTTAATTTAGCATTATGGACAGGGAAAGACCTAATCTAAGATCTGCACAAAAATATTTAGCCTTCAAATTCATACCGTCATCGTAGCATGCATGTACTCGACTCATATGAATGGGATTTCCATGAAAAATATTGTGTGCCGAATATGGGAGAACACTGTACATTTCTCTTCTGTTTCCTATTTATATTTATATTTTACCTCCTCAATTTAGCAATATGGACAGGGAAAGACCTAATCTAAGATCTGCACAAAAATATTTAGCCTTCAAATACATACCGTCATCTTAGCATGCATGGACTCGACTCATATGACTGGGATTTCCATGAAAAAGATTGTGGGCAGAAAATGGGAGATCACTGTACATTTCTCTTCTGTTTCCTATTTATATTTATATTTTACCTCCTCAATTTAGCATTATGGACAGGGAAAGACCTAATCTAAGATCTGCACAAAAATATTTAGCCTTGAAATTCATACCGTCATTGTAGCATGCATGTACTCGACTCATATGAATGGGATTTCCATGAAAAATATTGTGGGCCGAATATGGGAGAACACTGTACATTTCTCTTCTGTTTCCTATTTATATTTATATTTTACCTCCTCAATTTAGCAATATGGACAGGGAAAGACCTAATCTAAGATCTGCACAAAAATATTTAGCCTTCAAATACATACCGTCATCTTAGCATGCATGGACTCGACTCATATGACTGGGATTTCCATGAAAAAGATTGTGGGCAGAAAATGGGTGATCACTGTACATTTCTCTTCTGTTTCCTATTTATATTTCTATTTTACCTCCTCAATTTAGCATTATGGACAGGGAAAGACCTAATCTAAGATCTGCACAAAAATATTTAGCGTTCAAATTCATACCGTCATCGTAGCATGCATGGACTCGACTCATATGAATGGGATTTCCATGAAAAAGATTGTGGGCCGAAAATGGGTCATCACTGTATATTTCACTTCTGTTTCCTATTTATATTTCTATTTTACCTCCTCAATTTAGCATTATGGACAGGGAAAGACCTAATCTAAGTTCTGCACAAAAATATTTAGCCTTCAAATTCATACCGTCATTGTAGCATGCATGTACTCGACTCATATGAATGGGATTTCCATGAAAAATATTGTGGGCCGAATATGGGAGAACACTGTACATTTCTCTTCTGTTTCCTATTTATATTTATATTTTACCTCCTCAATTTAGCAATATGGACAGGGAAAGACCTAATCTAAGATCTGCACAAAAATATTTTGCCTTCAAATACATACCGTCATCTTAGCATGCATGGACTCGACTCATATGACTGGGATTTCCATGAAAAAGATTGTGGGCAGAAAATGGGTGATCACTGTACATTTCTCTTCTGTTTCCTATTTATATTTCTATTTTACCTCCTCAATTTAGCATTATGGACAGGGAAAGACCTAATCTAAGTTCTGCACAAAAATATTTAGCCTTCAAATTCATACCGTGATCGTAGCATGCATGGACTCGACTCATATGACTGGGATTTCCATGAAAAAGATTGTGGGCAGAAAATGGGAGATCACTGTACATTTCTCTTCTGTTTCCTATTTATATTTATATTTTACCTCCTCAATTTAGCATTATGGACAGGGAAAGACCTAATCTAAGATCTGCACAAAAATATTTAGCCTTCAAATTCATACCGTCATCTTAGCATGCATGGACTCGACTCATATGACTGGGATTTCCATGAAAAAGATTGTGGGCCGAAAATGGGTGATCACTGTACATTTCTCTTCTGTTTCCTATTTATATTTATATTTTACCTCCTTAATTTAGCATTATGGACAGGGAAAGACCTAATCTAAGATCTGCACAAAAATATTTAGCCTTCAAATTCATACCGTCATCGTAGCATGCATGTACTCGACTCATATGAATGGGATTTCCATGAAAAATATTGTGTGCCGAATATGGGAGAACACTGTACATTTCTCTTCTGTTTCCTATTTATATTTATATTTTACCTCCTCAATTTAGCAATATGGACAGGGAAAGACCTAATCTAAGATCTGCACAAAAATATTTAGCCTTCAAATACATACCGTCATCTTAGCATGCATGGACTCGACTCATATGACTGGGATTTCCATGAAAAAGATTGTGGGCAGAAAATGGGAGATCACTGTACATTTCTCTTCTGTTTCCTATTTATATTTATATTTTACCTCCTCAATTTAGCATTATGGACAGGGAAAGACCTAATCTAAGATCTGCACAAAAATATTTAGCCTTGAAATTCATACCGTCATTGTAGCATGCATGTACTCGACTCATATGAATGGGATTTCCATGAAAAATATTGTGGGCCGAATATGGGAGAACACTGTACATTTCTCTTCTGTTTCCTATTTATATTTATATTTTACCTCCTCAATTTAGCAATATGGACAGGGAAAGACCTAATCTAAGATCTGCACAAAAATATTTAGCCTTCAAATACATACCGTCATCTTAGCATGCATGGACTCGACTCATATGACTGGGATTTCCATGAAAAAGATTGTGGGCAGAAAATGGGTGATCACTGTACATTTCTCTTCTGTTTCCTATTTATATTTCTATTTTACCTCCTCAATTTAGCATTATGGACAGGGAAAGACCTAATCTAAGATCTGCACAAAAATATTTAGCGTTCAAATTCATACCGTCATCGTAGCATGCATGGACTCGACTCATATGAATGGGATTTCCATGAAAAAGATTGTGGGCCGAAAATGGGTCATCACTGTATATTTCACTTCTGTTTCCTATTTATATTTCTATTTTACCTCCTCAATTTAGCATTATGGACAGGGAAAGACCTAATCTAAGTTCTGCACAAAAATATTTAGCCTTGAAATTCATACCGTCATTGTAGCATGCATGTACTCGACTCATATGAATGGGATTTCCATGAAAAATATTGTGGGCCGAATATGGGAGAACACTGTACATTTCTCTTCTGTTTCCTATTTATATTTATATTTTACCTCCTCAATTTAGCAATATGGACAGGGAAAGACCTAATCTAAGATCTGCACAAAAATATTTTGCCTTCAAATACATATCGTCATCTTAGCATGCATGGACTCGACTCATATGACTGGGATTTCCATGAAAAAGATTGTGGGCAGAAAATGGGTGATCACTGTACATTTCTCTTCTGTTTCCTATTTATATTTCTATTTTACCTCCTCAATTTAGCATTATGGACAGGGAAAGACCTAATCTAAGTTCTGCACAAAAATATTTAACCTTCAAATTCATACCGTGATCGTAGCATGCATGGACTCGTCTCATATGACTGGGATTTCCATGAAAAAGATTGTGGGCCGAAAATGGGTGATCACTGTACATTTCTCTTCTGTTTCCTATTTATATTTATATTTTACCTCCTTAATTTAGCATTATGGACAGGGAAAGACCTAATCTAAGATCTGCACAAAAATATTTAGCCTTCAAATTCATACCGTCATCGTAGCATGCATGTACTCGACTCATATGAATGGGATTTCCATGAAAAATATTGTGTGCCGAATATGGGAGAACACTGTACATTTCTCTTCTGTTTCCTATTTATATTTATATTTTACCTCCTCAATTTAGCAATATGGCCAGGGAAAGACATAATCTAAGATCTGCACAAAAATATTTAGCCTTCAAATTCATACCGTCATCTTAGCATGCATGGACTCGACTCATATGACTGGGATTTCCATGAAAAAGATTGTGGGCAGAAAATGGGAGATCACTGTACATTTCTCTTCTGTTTCCTATTTATATTTATATTTTACCTCCTCAATTTAGCATTATGGACAGGGAAAGACCTAATCTAAGATCTGCACAAAAATATTTAGCCTTCAAATTCATACCGTCATTGTAGCATGCATGTACTCGACTCATATGAATGGGATTTCCATGAAAAATATTGTGGGCCGAATATGGGAGAACACTGTACATTTCTCTTCTGTTTCCTATTTATATTTATATTTTACCTCCTCAATTTAGCAATATGGACAGGGAAAGACCTAATCTAAGATCTGCACAAAAATATTTAGCCTTCAAATACATACCGTCATCTTAGCATGCATGGACTCGACTCATATGACTGGGATTTCCATGAAAAAGATTGTGGGCAGAAAATGGGTGATCACTGTACATTTCTCTTCTGTTTCCTATTTATATTTCTATTTTACCTCCTCAATTTTGCATTATGGACAGGGAAAGACCTAATCTAAGATCTGCACAAAAATATTTAGCGTTCAAATTCATACCGTCATCGTAGCATGCATGGACTCGACTCATATGAATGGGATTTCCATGAAAAAGACTGTGGGCCGAAAATGGGTCATCACTGTATATTTCACTTCTGTTTCCTATTTATATTTCTATTTTACCTCCTCAATTTAGCATTATGGACAGGGAAAGACCTAATCTAATTTCTGCACAAAAATATTTAACCTTCAAATTCATACCGTGATCGTAGCATGAATGGACTCGACTCATATGACTGGGATTTCGATGAAAAAGATTGTGGGCAGAAAATGGGAGATCACTGTACATTTCTCTTCTGTTTCCTATTTATATTTCTATTTTACCTCCTCAATTTAGCATTATGGACAGGGAAAGACCTAATCTAAGATCTGCACAAAAATATTTAGCCTTGAAATTCATACCGTCATTGTAGCATGCATGTACTCGACTCATATGAATGGGATTTCCATGAAAAATATTGTGGGCCGAATATGGGAGAACACTGTACATTTCTCTTCTGTTTCCTATTTATATTTATATTTTACCTCCTCAATTTAGCAATATGGACAGGGAAAGACCTAATCTAAGATCTGCACAAAAATATTTAGCCTTCAAATACATACCGTCATCTTAGCATGCATGGACTCGACTCATATGACTGGGATTTCCATGAAAAAGATTGTGGGCAGAAAATGGGTGATCACTGTACATTTCTCTTCTGTTTCCTATTTATATTTCTATTTTACCTCCTCAATTTAGCATTATGGACAGGGAAAGACCTAATCTAAGATCTGCACAAAAATATTTAGCGTTCAAATTCATACCGTCATCGTAGCATGCATGGACTCGACTCATATGAATGGGATTTCCATGAAAAAGACTGTGGGCCGAAAATGGGTCATCACTGTATATTTCACTTCTGTTTCCTATTTATATTTCTATTTTACCTCCTCAATTTAGCATTATGGACAGGGAAAGACCTAATCTAATTTCTGCACAAAAATATTTAACCTTCAAATTCATACCGTGATCGTAGCATGAATGGACTCGACTCATATGACTGGGATTTCGATGAAAAAGATTGTGGGCAGAAAATGGGAGATCACTGTACATTTCTCTTCTGTTTCCTATTTATATTTCTATTTTACCTCGTCAATTTAGCATTATGGACAGGGAAAGACCTAATCTAAGATCTGCACAAAAATATTTAGCCTTCAAATTCATACCGTCATCGTACCATGCATGGACTCGACTCATATGAATGGGATTTCCATGAAAAAGATTGTGGGCCGAAAATGGGTGATCACTGTACATTTCACTTCTGTTTCCTATTTATATTTATATTTTACCTCCTCAATTTAGCATTATGGACAGGGAAAGACATAATCTAAGTTCTGCACAAAAATATTTAACCTTCAAATTCATACCGTGATCGTAGCATGCATGGACTCGACTCATATGACTGGGATTTACATGAAAAAGATTGTGGGCAGAAAATGGGAGATCACTGTACATTTCTCTTCTGTTTCCTATTTATATTTATATTTTACCTCCTCAATTTAGCATTATGGACAGGGAAAGACCTAATCTAAGATCTGCACAAAAATATTTAGCCTTGAAATTCATACCGTCATTGTAGCATGCATGTACTCGACTCATATGAATGGGATTTCCATGAAAAATATTGTGGGCCGAATATGGGAGAACACTGTACATTTCTCTTCTGTTTCCTATTTATATTTATATTTTACCTCCTCAATTTAGCAATATGGACAGGGAAAGACCTAATCTAAGATCTGCACAAAAATATTTAGCCTTCAAATACATACCGTCATCTTAGCATGCATGGACTCGACTCATATGACTGGGATTTCCATGAAAAAGATTGTGGGCAGAAAATGGGTGATCACTGTACATTTCTCTTCTGTTTCCTATTTATATTTCTATTTTACCTCCTCAATTTAGCATTATGGACAGGGAAAGACCTAATCTAAGTTCTGCACAAAAATATTTAACCTTCAAATTCATACCGTGATCGTAGCATGCATGGACTCGACTCATATGACTGGGATTTCCATGAAAAAGATTGTGGGCAGAAAATGGGTGATAACTGTACATTTCTCTTCTGTTTCCTATTTATATTTATATTTTACCTCCTCAATTTAGCATTATGGACAGTGAAAGACATAATCTAAGATCTGCACAAAAATATTTAGCCTTCAAATTCATACCGTCATCGTAGCATGCATGGACTCGACTCATATGACTGGGATTTCCATGAAAAAGATTGTGGGCCGAAAATGGGTGATCACTGTACATTTCTCTTCTGTTTCCTATTTATATTTATATTTTACCTCCTTAATTTAGCATTATGGACAGGGAAAGAACTAATCTGAGGTCTGCACAAAAATATTTAGCCTTCAAATTCATTCCGTCATCGTAGCATGCATGTACTCGACTCATATGAATGGGATTTCCATGAAAAATATTGTGTGCCGAATATGGGAGAACACTGTACATTTCTCTTCTGTTTCCTATTTATATTTATATTTTACCTCCTCAATTTAGCAATATGGACAGGGAAAGACCTAATCTAAGATCTGCACAAAAATATTTAGCCTTCAAATACATACCGTCATCTTAGCATGCATGGACTCGACTCATATGACTGGGATTTCCATGAAAAAGATTGTGGGCAGAAAATGGGTGATCACTGTACATTTCTCTTCTGTTTCCTATTTATATTTCTATTTTACCTCCTCAATTTAGCATTATGGACAGGGAAAGACCTAATCTAAGTTCTGCACAAAAATATTTAGCCTTCAAATTCATACCGTGATCGTAGCATGCATGGACTCGACTCATATGACTGGGATTTCCATGAAAAAGATTGTGGGCAGAAAATGGGTGATAACTGTACATTTCTCTTCTGTTTCCTATTTATATTTATATTTTACCTCCTCAATTTAGCATTATGGACAGGGAAAGACATAATCTAAGATCTGCACAAAAATATTTAGCCTTCAAATTCATACCGTCATCGTAGCATGCATGGACTCGACTCATATGACTGGGATTTCCATGAAAAAGATTGTGGGCCGAAAATGGGTGGTCACTGTACATTTCTCTTCTGTTTCCTATTTATATTTATATTTTACCTCCTTAATTTAGCATTATGGACAGGGAAAGACCTAATCTAAGATCTGCACAAAAATATTTAGCCTTCAAATTCATACCGTCATTGTAGCATGCATGGACTCGACTCATATGAATGGGATTTCCATGAAAAAGATTGTGGGCCGAAAATGGGTGATCACTGTACATTTCTATTCTGTTTCCTATTTATATTTATATTTTACCTCCTCAATTTAGCATTATGGACAGGGAAAGACGTAATCTAAGATCTGCACAAAAATATTTAGCCTTCAAATTCATTCCGTCATCGTAGCATGCATGGACACGACTCATATGACTGGGATTTCCATGAGAAAGATTGTGGGCCGAAAATGGGTGATCACTGTACATTTCTCTTCTGTTTCCTATTTATATTTCTATTTTAGCTCCTCAATTTAACATTATGGACAGGGAAAGACCTAATCTAAGATCTGCACAAAAATATTTAGCCTTCAAATTCATACTGTCATCGTAGCATGCATGGACTCGACTCATATGAATGGGATTTCCAAGAAAAAGATTGTGGGCGGAAAATGGGTGATCACTGTACATTTCTCTTCTGTTTCCTATTTATATTTCTATTTTACTTCCTCAATTTTGCATTATGGACAGGGAAAGACCTAATCTAAGTTCTGCACAAAAATATTTAACCTTCAAATTCATACCGTGATCGTAGCATGCATGGACTCGACTCATATGACTGGGATTTCCATGAAAAAGATTGTGGGCAGAAAATGGGTGATCACTGTACATTTCTCTTCTGTTTCCTATTTATATTTATATTTTACCTCCTCAATTTAGCATTATGGACAGGGAAAGACCTAATCTAAGATCTGTACAAAAATATTTAGCCTTCAGATTCATACCATCATCGTAGCATGCATGGACGCGACTCATATGAATGGGATTTCCATGAAAAAGATTGTAGGCCGAAAATGGGTGATCACTGTACTCTTCTGTTTCCTATTTATATTTATATTTTACCTCATCAATTTAGCATTATGTACAGGGAAAGACCTAATCTAAGATCTGCACAAAAATATTTAGCCTTCAATTTCATACCGTCATCGTAGCATGATTTGACACGACTCATATGAATGGGATTTCCATGAAAAAGATTGTGGGCCGAAAATGGGTGATCACTGTACATTTCTCTTCGGTTTCCTATTTATATTTATATTTTACCTCCTCAATTTAGCATTATGTACAGGGAAAGACCTCATCTAAGATCTGCACAAAAATATTTTGCCTTCAAATTCATACCGTCATCGTAGCATGCATGGACTCGACTCATATGACTGGGATTTCCATAAAAAATATTGTGGGCAGAACATGGGTGATCCCTGTACATTTCTCTTCTGTTTCCTGTTTATATTTCTATTTTACCTCCTCAATTTAGCATTATGGACAGGGAAAGACCTAATCTAAGATCTGCACATAAATATTTAGCCTTCAAATTCATACCGTCATTGTAGCATGAATTGACACGACTCATATGAATGGGATTTCCATGAAAAAGTTTGTGGGCCGAAAATGGGTGATCACTGTACATTTCTCTTCTGTTTCCTATTTATATTTCTATTTTACCTACTCAATTTAGCATTATGGACAGGGAAAGACCTAATCTAAGATCTGCACATAAATATTTAGCCTTCAAATTCATACCGTCAACGTAGCATGCATGGAGTCGACTCATATGAATGGGATTTCCATGAAAAAGTTTGTGGGCCGAAAATTGGTGATCACTGTACATTTCTCTTCTGTTTCCTATTTATATTTATATTTTACCTCCTCAATTTAGCATTATGTACAGGGAAAGACCTCATCTAAGATCTGCACAAAAATATTTTGCCTTCAAATTCATACCGTCATCGTAGCATGCATGGACTCGACTCATATGACTGGGATTTCCATAAAAAATATTGTGGGCAGAACATGGGTGATCCCTGTACATTTCTCTTCTGTTTCCTATTTATATTTATATTTTACCTCCTCAATTTAGCATTATGGACAGGGAAAGACCTAATCTAAGATTCTGCACAAAAATATTTAGCCTTCAAATTCATACCGTCATCGTAGCATGCATGGACTCGACTCATATGAATGGGATTTCCTAGAAAAAGATTGTGGGCGGAAAATGGGTGATCACTGTACATTTCTCTGCTGTTTCCTATTTATATTTCAATTTACCTCCTCAATTTTGCATTATGGACAGGGAAAGACCTAATCTAAGTTCTGCACACAAATATTTAGCCTTCAAATTCATACCGTGAACGTAGCATGCATGGACTCGACTCATATGACTGGGATTTCCATGAAAAAGATTGTGGGCAGAAAATGGGTGATCACTGTACATTTCTCTTCTGTTTCCTATTTATATTTATATTTTACCTCCTCAATTTAGCATTATGGACAGGGAAAGACCTAATCTAAGATCTGCAAAAAAATATTTTGCCTTCAAATTCATATCGTCATTGTAGCATGAATTGACACGACTCATATGAATGGGATTTCCATGAAAAACATTGTGGGCCGAAAATGGGTGATCACTGTACATTTCTCTTCTGTTACCTATTTATATTACTATTTTACCTCCTCAATTTAGCATTATGGACTGGGAAAGACCTAATCTAAGATCTGTACAAAAATATTTAGCCTTCAAATTCATACCATCATCGTAGCATGCATGGACTCGACTCATATGAATGGGATTTCCATGAAAAAGATTGTGGGCCGAAAATGGGTGATCACTATACATTTCTCTTCTGTTTCCTATTTATATTTCTATTTTACCTCCTCAATTTAGCATTATGGACAGGGAAAGACCTAATCTGAGATCTGCACAAAAATATTTAGCCTTCAAATTCATACCGTCATCGTAGCATGCATGGACTCGACTCATATGAATAGAATTTCCAGGAAAAAGATTGTGGGCCGAAAATGGGTGTTCACTGTACATTTCTCTTCTGTTTCCTATTTATATTTCTATTTTACCTCCTCAATTTAGCATTATAGACAGGGAAAGACCTAATCTAAGATCTGTACAAAAAAATTTAGCCTTCAGATTCATACCATCATCGTAGCATGCATGGACGCGACTCATATGAATGGGATTTCCTTGAAAAAGATTGTGGGCCGAAAATGGGTGATCACTGTACATTTCTCTTCTGTTTCCTATTTATATTTATATTTTACCTCATCAATTTAGCATTATGGACAGGGAAAGACCTAATCTAAGATCTGCACAAAAATATTTAGCCTTCAATTTCATACCGTCATCGTAGGATGATTTGACACGACTCATATGAATGGGATTTCCATGAAAAAGATTGTGGGCCGAAAATGGGTGATCTCTGTACATTTCTCTACTGTTTCCTATTTATATTTATATTTTACCTCCTCAATTTAGCATTATGGACAGGGAAAGACCTAATCTAAGAACTGCACAAATATATTTAGCCTTCAAATTCATACCGTCATCGTAGCATGCATGGACTCGACTCATATGACTGGGATTTCCACGAAAAATATTGTGGGCAGAAAATGGGTGATCACTGTACATTTCTCTTCTGTTTCCTATTTATATTTCTATTTTACCTCCTCAATTTAGCATTATGGACAGGGAAAGACCTAATCAAAGATCTGCACAAAAATATTTAGCCTTCAAATTCATACCGTCATCGTTGCATGCATGGACTCGACTCATATGAATGGGATTTCCATGAAAAAGATTGTGGGCCGAAAATGGGAGATCACAGTACATTTCTCTTCTGTTTCCTATTTATATTTCTATTTTACCTCCTCAATTTAGCATTGTGGACAGGGAAAGACCTAATCTAAGATCTGCACAAAAATATTTAGCCTTCAAATTCATACCATGATCGTAGGATGCATGGACTCGACTCATATGACTGGGATTTCCATGAAAAAGATCGTGGGCAGAAAATGGGTGATCACTGTACATTTCTCTTCTGTTTCCTATTTATATTTCTATTTTACCTCCTCAATTTATCATTATGGACAGGGAAAGACCTAATCTAAGATCTGCACAAAAATATTTAGCCTTCAAATTCATACCGTCATCGTAGCATGCATGGACTCGACTCATATGAATGGGATTTCCATGAAAAAGTTTTTTGGCCGAAAATGGGTGATCACTGTACATTTCTCTTCTGTTTCCTATTTATATTTATATTTTACCTGCTCAATTTAGCATTATGGACAGTGAAAGACCTAATCTAATATCTGCACAAAAATATTTAGCCTTCAAATTCATACCGTCATCGTAGCATGCATGGACTCGACTCATATGACTGGGATTTCCATGAAAAAGATTGTGGGCAGAAAATAGGTGATCACTGTACATTTCTATTCTGTTTCCTATTTATATTTATATTTTACCTCCTCAATTTAGCATTATGGACAGGGAAAGATTTAATCTAAGATCTGTACAAAAATATTTAGCCTTCAAATTCATACCGTCATCATAGGATGCATGGCCTCGACTCATATGAATGGGATTTCCATGAAAAAGTTTGTGGGCCGAAAATGGGTGATTACTGTACATTTCTCTTCTGTTTTTTATTTATATTTATATTTTAGCTCCTCAATTTAGCATTATGTATAGGGAAAGACCTAATCTAAGATCTGCACAAAAATATTTTGCCTTCAAATTCATACCGTCATCGTAGCATGCATGGACTCGACTCATATGACTGGGATTTCCATAAAAAATATTGTGAGCAGAAAATGGTTGATCCCTGTACATTTCTCTTCTGTTTCCCATTTGTATTTGTATTTTACCTCCTCAATTTAGCATTATGGACAGAGAAAGACCTAATCTAATATCTGCACAAAAATATGTTGCCTTCAAATTCATACCGGCATCGTAGCATGCATGGACTCGACTCATATGAATGGGATTTCCATGAAAAAGATTGTGGGCCGAAAATGGGTGATCACTGTACATTTCTCTTCTGTTTCCTATTTATATTTATATTTTACCTCCTCAATTTAGCATTATGGACAGGGAAAGACCTCATCTAAGATCTGCACAAAAATATTTAGCCTTCAAATTCATATCGTCATCGTAGCATGCATGGACTCGACTCATATGAATGGGATTTCCATGAAAAAGATTGTGGGCCGAAAATGGGTGATCACTATACATTTCTCTTTTTTCCTATTTATATTTCTATTTTACCTCCTCAATTTAGCATTATGGACAGGGAAAGACCTAATCTAAGTTCTGCACAAAAATATTTAGCCTTCAAATTCATACCGTGATCGTAGCATGCATGGAATCGACTCATATGAATGGGATTTCCATGAAAAAGATTGTGGGCAGAAAATTGGTGATAACTGTACATTTCTCTTCTGTTTCATATTTATATTTATATTTTACCTCCTCAATTTAGCATTATGGACAGGGACTGACCTAATCTAAGATCTGCACAAAAATATTTAGCCTTCAAATTCATACCGTCATCGTAGCATGCATGGACTCGACTCATATGAATGGGTTTTCCATGAAAAAGATTGTGGGCAGAAAATGGGTGATCACTGTACATTTCTCTTCTGTTTCCTATTTATATTTATATTTTACCTCGTCAATTTAGCATTATGGACAGGGAAAGACCTAATCTAAGATCTGCACAAAAATATTTAGCCTTCAAATTCATACCGTCATCGTAGCATGCATGGACTCGACTCATATGACTGGGATTTCCATGAAAAAGATTGTGGGCCGAAAATGGGTGATCACTGTACATTTCACTTCTGTTTCCTATTTATATTTATATTTTACCTCCTCAATTTAGCATTATGGACAGGGAAAGACCTAATCTAAGTTCTGCACAAAAATATTTAACCTTCAAATTCATACCGTGATCGTAGCATGCATGGACTCGACTCATATGACTGGGATTTCCATGAAAAAGATTGTGGGCAGAAAATGGGAGATCACTGTACATTTCTCTTCTGTTTCCTATTTATATTTCTATTTTACCTCGTCAATTTAGCATTATGGACAGGGAAAGACCTAATCTAAGATCTGCACAAAAATATTTAGCCTTCAAATTCATACCGTCATCGTAGCATGCATGGACTCGACTCATATGAATGGGATTAACATGAAAAAAAATGTGGGCCGAAAATGGGAGATCACTGTACATTTCTCTTCTGTTTCCTATTTATATTTATATTTTACCTCCTCAATTTAGCATTATGGACAGGGAAAGACCTAATCTAAGTTTTGCACAAAAATATTTAGCCTTCAAATTCATACCGTGATCGTAGCATGCATGGACTCGACTCATATGACTGGGATTTCCATGAAAAAGATTGTGGGCAGAAAATGGGAGATCACTGTACATTTCTCTTCTGTTTCCTATTTATATTTATATTTTACCTCCTCAATTTAGCATTATGGACAGGGAAAGACCTAATCTAAGATCTGCACAAAAATATTTAGCCTTCAAATTCATTCCGTCATCGTAGCATGCATGGACTCGACTCATATGAATGGGATTTCCATGAAAAAGATTGTGGGCCGAAAATGGGTGATCACTGTACATTTCACTTCTGTTTCCTATTTATATTTATATTTTACCTCCTCAATTTAGCATTATGGACAGGGAAAGACCTAATCTAAGTTTTGCACAAAAATATTTAGCCTTCAAATTCATACCGTCATCGTAGCATGCATGGACTCGACTCATATGAATGGGATTTCCATGAAAAAGATTGTGGGCCGAAAATGGGTGATCACTGTACATTTCACTTCTGTTTCCTATTTATATTTATATTTTACCTCCTCAAGTTAGCATTATGGACAGGGAAAGACCTAATCTAAGTTCTGCACAAAAATATTTAACCTTCAAATTCATACCGTGATCGTAGCATGCATGGACTCGACACATATGACTGGGATTTCCATGAAAAAGATTGTGGGCAGAAAATGGGAGATCACTGTACATTTCTCTTCTGTTTCCTATTTATATTTCTATTTTACCTCGTCAATTTAGCATTATGGACAGGGAAAGACCTAATCTAAGATCTGCACAAAAATATTTAGCCTTCAAATTCATACCGTCATCTTAGCATGCATGGACTCGACTCATATGACTGGGATTTCCATGAAAAAGATTGTGGGCAGAAAATGGGTGATCACTGTACATTTCTCTTCTGTTTCCTATATATATTTCTATTTTACCTCCTCAATTTAGCATTATGGACAGGGAAAGACCTAATCTAAGATCTGCACAAAAATATTTAGCCTTCAAATTCATACCGTCATCGTAGCATGCATGGACTCGACTCATATGAATGGGATTAACATGAAAAAAAATGTGGGCCGAAAATGGGAGATCACTGTACATTTCTCTTCTGTTTCCTATTTATATTTATATTTTACCTCCTCAATTTAGCATTATGGACAGGGAAAGACCTAATCTAAGTTTTGCACAAAAATATTTAGCCTTCAAATTCATACCGTGATCGTAGCATGCATGGACTCGACTCATATGACTGGGATTTCCATGAAAAAGATTGTGGGCAGAAAATGGGTGATCACTGTACATTTCTCTTCTCTTTCCTATTTATATTTATATTTTACCTCCTTAATTTAGCATTATGGACAGGGAAAGACCTAATCTAAGATCTGCACAAAAATATTTAGCCTTCAAATTCATTCCGTCATCGTAGCATGCATGGACTCGACTCATATGAATGGGATATCCATGAAAAAGATTGTGGGCCGAAAATGGGTGATCACTGTACATTTCTCTTCTTTTTCCTATTTATATTTATATTTTACCTCCTCAATTTAGCATTATGGACAGGGAAAGACCTAATCTAAGATCTGCACAAAAATATTTAGCCTTCAAATTCATACCGTCATCGTAGCATGCATGGACTCGACTCATATGACTGGGATTTCCATAAAAAAGTTTGTGGGCAGAAAATGGGTGATCACTGTACATTTCTCTTCTGTTTCCTATTTATATTTATATTTTACCTCCTCAATTTAGCATTATGGACAGGGAAAGACATAATCTAAGATCTGCACAAAAATATTTAGCCTTCAAATTCATACCGTCATCGTAGCATGCATGGACTCGACTCATATGACTGGGATTTCCATGAAAAAGATTGTGGGCAGAAAATGGGTGATCACTGTACATTTCTCTTCTGTTTCCTATTTATATTTATATTTTACCTCCTCAATTTAGCATTATGGACAGGGAAAGACCTAATCTAAGATCTGCACAAAAATATTTAGCCTTCAAAGTCATTCCGTCATCGTAGCATGCATGGACTTGACTCATATGAATGGGATATCCATGAAAAAGATTGTGGGCCGAAAATGGGTGATCACTGTACATTTCTCTTCTTTTTCCTATTTATATTTATATTTTACCTCCTCAATTTAGCATTATGGAGAGGGAAAGACCTAATCTAAGATCTGCACAAAAATATTTAGCTTTCAAATTCATACCCTGATCGTAGCATGCATGGACTCGACTCATATGACTGGGATTTCCATGAAAAATATTGTGGGCAGAAAATGGGTGATCACTGTACATTTCTCTTCTGTTTCCTATTTATATTTCTATTTTACCTCCTCAATTTAGCATTATGGACAGGTAAAGACCTAATCTAAGATCTGCACAAAAATATTTAGCCTTCAAATTCATACCGTCATCGTAGCATGCATGGACTCGACTCATATGAATGGGATTTCCAAGAAAAAGATTGTGGGCCGAAAATGGGTTATCACTGTACATTTCTCTTCTGTTTCCTATTTATATTTCTATTTTACCTCCTCAATTTAGCATTATGGACAGGGAAAGACCTAATCTAAGTTCTGCACAAAAATATTTATCATTCAAATTCATACCGTGATCGTAGCATGCATGGACTCGACTCATATGACTGGGATTTCCATGAAAAAGATTGTGGGCAGAAAATGGGAGATCACTGTACATTTCTCTTCTGTTTCCTATTTATATATATATTTTACCTCCTCAATTTAGCATTATACACAGGGAAAGACCTAATCTAAGATCTGCACAAAAATATTTAGCCTTCAAATTCATACCGTCATCGTAGCATGCATGTACTCGACTCATATGAATGGGATTTCCATGAAAAATATTGTGGGCAGAAAATGGGTGATCACTGTACATTTCTCTTCTGTTTCCTATTTATATTTATATTTTACCTCCTCAATTTAGCATTATGGACAGGGAAAGACCTAATCTAAGTTCTGCACAAAAATATTTAGCCTTCAAATTCATACCGTGATCGTAGCATGCATGGACTCGACTCATATGACTGGGATTTCCATGAAAAAGATTGTGGGCAGAAAATGGGTGATAACTGTACATTTCTCTTCTGTTTCCTATTTATATTTATATTTTACCTCCTCAATTTAGCATTATGGACAGGGAAAGACATAATCTAAGATCTGCACAAAAATATTTAGCCTTCAAATTCATACCGTCATCGTAGCATGCATGAACTCGACACATATGACTGGGATTTCCATGAAAAAGATTGTGGGCAGAAAATGGGTGATCACTGTACATTTCTCTTCTGTTTCCTATTTATATTTATAATTTACCTCCTTAATTTAGCATTATGGACAGGGAAAGACCTAATCTAAGATCTGCACAAAAATATTTAGCCTTCAAATTCATTCCGTCATCGTAGCATGCATGGACTCGACTCATATGAATGGGATATCCATGAAAAAGATTGTGGGCCGAAAATGGGTGATGACTGTACATTTCTCTTCTTTTTCCTATTTATATTTATATTTTACCTCCTCAATTTAGCATTATGGACAGGGAAAGACATAATCTAAGATCTGCACAAAAATATTTAGCCTTCAAATTCATACCGTCATCGCAGCATGCATGGACTCGACTCATATGAATGGGTTTTCCATGAAAAAGATTGTGGGCCGAAAATGGCTGATCACTGTACATTTCTCTTCTGTTTCCTATTTATATTTATATTTTAGCTCCTCAATTTAGCATTATGGACAGGGAAAGACCTAATCTAAGATCTGCACAAAAATATTTAGCCTTCAAATTCATACCGTCATCGTAGCATGCATGGACTCGACTCATATGAATGGGATTTCCAAGAAAAAGATTGTGGGCCGAAAATGGGTTATCACTGTACATTTCTCTTCTGTTTCCTATTTATATTTCTATTTTACCTCCTCAATTTAGCATTATGGACAGGGAAAGACCTAATCTAAGTTCTGCACAAAAATATTTATCATTCAAATTCATACCGTGATCGTAGCATGCATGGACTCGACTCATATGACTGGGATTTCCATGAAAAAGATTGTGCGCAGAAAATGGGAGATCACTGTACATTTCTCTTCTGTTTCCTATTTATATTTCTATTTTACCTCCTCAATTTAGCATTATGAACAGGTAAAGACCTAATCTAAGATCTGCACAAAAATATTTAGCCTTCAATTTCATACCGTCATCGTAGCATGCATGTACTCGACTCATATGAATGGGATTTCCATGAAAAATATTGTGGGCCGAAAATGGGAGATCACTTTACATTTCTCTTCTGTTTCCTATTTATATTTATATTTTACCTCCTCAATTTAGCATTATGGTCAGGGAAAGACCTAATCTAAGATCTGCACAAAAATATTTAGCTTTCAAATTCATACCCTGATCGTAGCATGCATGGACTGGACTCATATGACTGGGATTTCCATGAAAAATATTGTGGGCAGAAAATGGGTGATCACTGTACATTTCTCCTCTGTTTCCTATTCATATTTCTATTTTACCTCCTCAATTTAGCATTATGGACAGGGAAAGACCTAATCTAAGATTCTGCACAAAAATATTTAGCCTTCAAATTCATACCGTCATCGTAGCATGCATGGACTCGACTCATATGAATGGGTTTTCCATGAAAAAGATTGTGGGCCGAAAATGGCTGATCACTGTACATTTCTCTTCTGTTTCCTATTTATATTTCTATTTTACCTCCTCAATTTAGCATTATGGACAGGGAAAGACCTAATCTAAGATCTGCACAAAAATATTTAGCCTTCAAATTCATACCGTCATCGTAGCATGCATGGACTCGACTCATATGAATGGGATTTCCAAGAAAAAGATTGTGGGCCGAAAATGAGTTATCACTGTACATTTCTCTTCTGTTTCCTATTTATATTTCTATTTTACCTCCTCAATTTAGCATTATGGACAGGGAAAGACCTAATCTAAGTTCTGCACAAAAATATTTATCATTCAAATTCATACCGTGATCGTAGCATGCATGGACTCGACTCATATGACTGGGATTTCCATGAAAAAGATTGTGGGCAGAAAATGGGAGATCACTGTACATTTCTCTTCTGTTTCCTATTTATATTTCTATTTTACCTCCTCAATTTAGCATTATAAACAGGCAAAGACCTAATCTAAGATCTGCACAAAAATATTTAGCCTTCAAATTCATACCGTCATCGTAGCATGTATGTACTCGACTCATATGAATGGGATTTCCATGAAAAATATTGTGGGCCGAAAATGGGAGATCACTTTACATTTCTCTTCTGTTTCCTATTTATATTTATATTTTACCTCCTCAATTTAGCATTATGGTCAGGGAAAGACCTAATCTAAGATCTGCACAAAAATATTTAGCCTTCAACTTCATACCGTCATCGTAGCATGCATGGACTCGACTCATATGCCTGGGATTTCCATGAAAAAGATTATGGGCCGAAAATGGGTGATCACTGTACATTTCTCTTCTGTTTCCTATTTATATTTCTATTTTACCTCCTCAATTTAGCATTATGGACAGCAAAAGACCTAATCTAAGATCTGCACAAAAATATTTAGCCTTCAAATTCATACCGTCATTGTAGCATGCATGGCCTCGACTCATATGAATGGGATTTCCATGAAAAAGATTGTGGGCCGAAAATGGGTGATCACTGTACATTTCTCTTCTGTTTCCTATTTATATTTCTATTTTACCTCCTCAATTTAGCATTATGGACAGGGAAAGACCTAATCTAAGATCTGCACAAAAATATTTAGCCTTCAAATTCATACCGTCATCGTAGCATGCATGGACTCGACTCATATGAATGGGATTTCCAAGAAAAAGATTGTGGGCCGAAAATGGGTTATCACTGTACATTTCTCTTCTGTTTCCTATTTATATTTCTATTTTCCTGCTCAATTTAGCATTATGGACAGGGAAAGACCTAATCTAAGTTCTGCACAAAAATATTTATCATTCAAATGCATACCGTGATCGTAGCATGCATGGACTCGACTCATATGACTTGGATTTCCATGAAAAAGATTGTGGGCAGAAAATGGGAGATCACTGTACATTTCTCTTCTGTTTCCTATTTATATTTCTATTTTACCTCCTCAATTTAGCATTATGAACAGGCAAAGACCTAATCTAAGATCTGCACAAAAATATTTAGCCTTCAAATTCATACCGTCATCGTAGCATGCATGTACTCGACTCATATGAATGGGATTTCCATGAAAAATATTGTGGGCCGAAAATGGGAGATCACTTTACATTTCTCTTCTGTTTCCTATTTATATTTATATTTTACCTCCTCAATTTAGCATTATGGTCAGGGAAAGACCTAATCTAAGATCTGCACAAAAATATTTAGCCTTCAACTTCATACCGTCATCGTAGCATGCATGGACTCGACTCATATGCCTGGGATTTCCATGAAAAAGATTATGGGCCGAAAATGGGTGATCACTGTACATTTCTCTTCTGTTTCCTATTTATATTTCTATTTTACCTCCTCAATTTAGCATTATGGACAGCGAAAGACCTAATCTAAGATCTGCACAAAAATATTTAGCCTTCAAATTCATACCGTCATTGTAGCATGCATGGCCTCGACTCATATGAATGGGATTTCCATGAAAAAGATTGTGGGTCGAAAATGGGTGATCACTGTACATTTCTATTCTGTTTCCTATTTATATTTATATTTTACCTCCTCAATTTAGCATTATGTACAGGGAAAGACCATATCTAATATCTGCACAAAAATATTTAGCCTTCAAATTCATTCCGTCATCGTAGCATGCATGGACTCGACTCATATGAATGGGATATCCATGAAAAAGATTGTGGGCAGAAAATGGGTGATCACTGTACATTTCTCTTCTTTTTCCTATTTATATTTATATTTTACCTCCTCAATTTAGCATTATGGACAGGGAAAGACCTAATCTAATATCTGCACAAAAATATTTAGCCTTCAAATTCATACCGTGATCGTAGCTTGCATGTACTCGACTCATATGACTGGGATTTACATGAAAAATATTGTGGGCAGAAAATGGGTGATCACTGTACATTTCTCTTCTGTTTCCTATTTATATTTCTATTTTACCTCCTCAATTTAGCATTATGGACAGGGAAAAATCTAATGTAAAATCTGCACAAAAATATTTAGCCTTCAAATTCATACCGTCATCGTAGCATGCATGTACTCGACTCATATGAATGGGTTTCCATGAAAAAGATTGTGGGCCGAAAATGGCTGATCACTGTACATTTCTCTTCTGTTTCCTATTTATATTTATATTTTAGCTCCTCAATTTAGCATTATGTACAGGGAAAGACCTAATCTAAGATCTGCACAAAAATATTTAGCCTTCAAATTCATACCGTCATCGTAGCATGCATGGACTCGACTCATATGACTGGGATTTCCATGAAAAAGATTGTGGGCAGAAAATGGGAGATCACTGTACATTTCTCTTCTGTTTCCTATTTATATTTCTATTTTACCTCCTCAATTTAGCATTATGAACAGGCAAAGACCTAATCTAAGATCTGCACAAAAATATTTAGCCTTCAAATTCATACCGTCATCGTAGCATGCATGTACTCGACTCATATGAATGGGATTTCCATGAAAAATATTGTGGGCCGAAAATGGGAGATCACTTTACATTTCTCTTCTGTTTCCTATTTATATTTATATTTTACCTCCTCAATTTAGCATTATGGTCAGGGAAAGACCTAATCTAAGATCTGCACAAAAATATTTAGCCTTCAACTTCATACCGTCATCGTAGCATGCATGGACTCAACTCATATGCCTGGGATTTCCATGAAATAGATTGTGGGCCGAAAATGGGTGATCACTGTACATTTCTCTTCTGTTTCCATTTTATATTTCTATTTTACCTCCTCAATTTAGCATTATGGACAGGGAAAGACCTAATCTAAGTTCTGCACAAAAATATCTAGCCTTCAAATTCATTCCGTCATCGTAGCATGCATGGACTCGACTCATAGGACTGGGATTTCCATGAAAAAGATTGTGGGCCGAAAATGGGAGATCACTGTACATTTCTCTTCTGTTTCCTATTTATATTTCTATTTTACCTCCTCAATTTAGCATTATGGACAGGGAAAGACCTAATCTAAGATTCTGCACAAAAATATTTAGCCTTCAAATTCATACCCTCATCGTAGCATGCATGGACTCGACTCATATGAATGGGTTTTCCATGAAAAAGATTGTGGGCCGAAAATGGGTGATCACTGTACATTTCTCTTCTGTTTCCTATTTATATTGCTATTTTAGCTCCTCAATTTAGCATTATGGACAGGGAAGACCTAATCTAAGATCTGCACAAAAATATTTAGCCTTCAAATTCATAGCGTCATCGTAGCATGCATGGACTCGACTCATATGAATGGGATTTCCAAGAAAAAGATTGTGGGCCGAAAATGGGTTATCACTGTACATTTCTCTTCTGTTTCCTATTTATATTTCTATTTTACCTCCTCAATTTAGCATTATGGACAGGGAAAGACCTAATCTAAGTTCTGCACAAAAATATTTATCATTCAAATTCATACCGTGATCGTAGCATGCATGGACTCGACTCATATGACTGGGATTTCCATGAAAAAGATTGTGGGCAGAAAATGGGAGATCACTGTACATTTCTCTTCTGTCTCCTATTTATATTTATATTTTACCTCCTCAATTTAGCATTATGGACAGGGAAAGATCTAATCTAAGATCTGCACAAAAATATTTAGCCTTCAAATTCATACCGTCATCGTAGCATGCATGGACTCGACGCATATGACTGGGATTTACATGAAAAATATTGTGGGCAGAAAATGGGTGATCACTGTACATTTCTCTTCTGTTTCCTATTTATATTTATATTTTACCTCCTCAATTTAGCATTATGGACAGGGAAAGATCTAATCTAAGATCGGCACAAAAATATTTAGCCTTCAAATTCATACCGTCATCGTAGCATGCATGGACTCGACTCATATGAATGGGATTTCCATGAAAAAGATTGTGGGCCGAAAATGGGAGATCACTGTACATTTCTCTTCTGTTTCCTATTCATATTTCTATTTTACCTCCTCAATTTAGCATTATGGACAGGGAAAGACCTAATCTAATATCTGCACAAAAATATTTAGCTTTCAAATTCATACCGTGATCGTAGCATGTATGGACTCGACTCATATGACTGGGATTTCCATGAAAAATATTGTGGGCAGAAAATGGGTGATCACTGTACATTTCTCTTCTGTTTCCTATTTATATTTCTATTTTACCTCCTCAATTTAGCATTATGGACAGGGAAAGACCTAATCTAAGATTCTGCACAAAAATATTTAGCCTTCAAATTCATACCGTCATCGTAGCATGCATGGACTCGACTCATATGAATGGGTTTTCCATGAAAAAGATTGTGGGCCGAAAATGGGTGATCACTGTACATTTCTCTTCTGTTTCCTATTTATATTTCTATTTTAGCTCCTCAATTTAGCATTATGGACAGGGAAGACCTAATCTAAGATCTGCACAAAAATATTTAGCCTTCAAATTCATACCGTCATCGTAGCATGCATGGACTCGACTCATATGAATGGGATTTCCAAGAAAAAGATTGTGGGCCGAAAATGGGTTATCACTGTACATTTCTCTTCTGTTTCCTATTTATATTTCTATTTTACCTCCTCAATTTAGCATTATGGACAGGGAAAGACCTAATCTAAGTTCTGCACAAAAATATTTATCATTCAAATTCATACCGTGATCGTAGCATGCATGGACTCGACTCATATGACTGGGATTTCCATGAAAAAGATTGTGGGCAGAAAATGGGAGATCACTGTACATTTCTCTTCTGTCTCCTATTTCTATTTCTATTTTACCTCCTCAATTTAGCATTATGGACAGGGAAAGATCTAATCTAAGATCTGCACAAAAATATTTAGCCTTCAAATTCATACCGTCATCGTAGCATGCATGGACTCGACGCATATGACTGGGATTTACATGAAAAATATTGTGGGCAGAAAATGGGTGATCACTGTACATTTCTCTTCTGTTTCCTATTTATATTTCTATTTTACCTCCTCAATTTAGCATTATGGACAGGGAAAGATCTAATCTAAGATCTGCACAAAAATATTTAGCCTTCAAATTCATACCGTCATCGTAGCATGCATGGACTCGACTCATATGAATGGGATTTCCATGAAAAAGATTGTGGGCCGAAAATGGGAGATCACTGTACATTTCTCTTCTGTTTCCTATTCATATTTCTATTTTACCTCCTCAATTTAGCATTATGGACAGGGAAAGACCTAATCTAAGATCTGCACAAAAATATTTAGCTGTCAAATTCATACCGTGATCGTAGCATGCATGGACTCGACTCATATGACTGGGATTTCCATGAAAAATATTGTGGGCAGAAAATGGGTGATCTCTGTACATTTCTCTTCTGTTTCCTATTTATATTTCTATTTTACCTCCTCAATTTAGCATTATGGACAGGGAAAGACCTAATCTAAGATTCTGCACAAAAATAGTTAGCCTTCAAATTCATACCGTCATCGTAGCATGCATGGACTCGACTCATATGAATGGGTTTTCCATGAAAAAGATTGTGGGCCGAAAATGGCTGATCACTGTACATTTCTCTTCTGTTTCCTATTTATATTTCTATTTTAGCTCCTCAATTTAGCATTATGGACAGGGAAGTCCTAATCTAAGATCTGCACAAAAATATTTAGCCTTCAAATTCATACCGTCATCGTAGCATGCATGGACTCGACTCATATGAATGGGATTTCCAAGAAAAAGATTGTGGGCCGAAAATGGGTTATCACTGTACATTTCTCTTCTGTTTCCTATTTATATTTCTATTTTACCTCCTCAATTTAGCATTATGGACAGGGAAAGACCTAATCTAAGTTCTGCACAAATATATTTATCATTCAAATTCATACCGTGATCGTAGCATGCATGGACTCGACTCATATGACTGGGATTTCCATGAAAAAGATTGTGGGCAGAAAATGGGAGATCACTGTACATTTCTCTTCTGTCTCCTATTTATATTTCTATTTTACCTCCTCAATTTAGCATTATGGACAGGGAAAGATCTAGTCTAAGATCTGCACAAAAATATTTAGCCTTCAAATTCATACCGTCATCGTAGCATGCATGTACTCGACGCATATGACTGGGATTTACATGAAAAATATTGTGGGCAGAAAATGGGTAATCACTGTACATTTCTCTTCTGTTTCCGATTTATATTTATATTTTACCTCCTCAATTTAGCATTATGGACAGGGAAAGATCTAATCTAAGATCTGCACAAAAATATTTAGCCTTCAAATTCATACCGTCATCGTAGCATGCATGGACTCGACTCATATGAATGGGATTTCCATGAAAAAGATTGTGGGCCGAAACTGGGAGATCACTGTACATTTCTCTTCTGTTTCCTATTCATATTTCTATTTTACCTCCTGAATTTAGCATTATGGACAGGGAAAGACCTAATCTAAGATCGGCACAAAAATATTTAGCTTTCAAATTCATACCGTGATCGTAGCATGCATGGACTCGACTCATATGACTGGGATTTCCATGAAAAATATTGTGGGCAGAAAATGGGTGATCTCTGTACATTTCTCTTCTGTTTCCTATTTATATTTCTATTTTACCTCCTCAATTTAGCATTATGGACAGGGAAAACCTAATCTAAGTTCTGCACAAAAATATTTATCATTCAAATTCATACCGTGATCGTAGCATGCATGGACTCGACTCATATGACTGGGATTTCCATGAAAAAGATTGTGGGCAGAAAATGGGAGATCACTGTACATTTCTCTTCTGTCTCCTATTCATATTTCTATTTTACCTCCTCAATTTAGCATTATGGACAGGGAAAGATCTAACCTAAGATCTGCACAAAAATATTTAGCCTTAAAATTCATACCGTCATCGTAGCATGCATGGACTCGACGCATATGACTGGGATTTACATGAAAAATATTGTGGGCATAAAATGGGTGATCACTGTACATTTCTCTTCTGTTTCCTATTTATATTTCTATTTTACCTCCTCAATTTAGCATTATGGACAGGGAAAGATCTTATCTAAGATCTGCACAAAAATATTTAGCCTTCAAATTCATACCGTCATCGTATCATGCATGGACTCGACTCATATGAATGGGATTTCCATGAAAAAGATTGTGGGCCGAAAATGGGGGATCACTGTACATTTCTCTTCTGTTTCCGATTCATATTTCTATTTTACCTCCTCAATTTAGCATTATGGACAGGGAAAGACCTAATCTAAGATCTGCACAAAAATATTTAGCTTTCAAATTCATACCGTGATCGTAGCATACATGGACTCGACTCATATGACTGGGATTTCCATGAAAAATATTGTGGGCAGAAAATGGGTGATCTCTGTACATTTCTCTTCTGTTTCCTATTTATATTTCTATTTTACCTCCTCAATTTAGCATTATGGACAGGGAAAGAACTAATCTAAGATCTGCACAAAAATATTTAGCCTTCAAATTCATACCGTCATCGTAGCATGCATGGACTCGACTCATATGACTGGGATTTCCATGAAAAATATTGTGGGCAGAAAATGGGTGATAACTGTACATTTCTCTTCTGTTTCCTATTTATATTTATATTTGACCTCCTCAATTTAGCATTATGTACAGGGAAAGACCTAATCTAAGATCTGCACAAAATATTTAGCCTTCAATTTCATACCGTCATCGTAGCATGCATGGACTCGACTCATATGACTGGGATTTCCATGAAAAATATTGTGGGCCGAAAATGGGTGATCACTGAACATTTCTCTTCTGTTTCCTATTTATATTTATATTTTACCTCCTCAATTTAGCATTATGGACAGGGAAAGACCTAATCTAAGATCTGCACAAAAATATTTAGCCTTCAAATTCATACCGTGATCGTAGCATGCATGGACTCGACTCATATGAATGGGATTTACATGAAAAATATTGTGGGCCGAAAATGGGTAATCACTGTACATTTCTCTTCTGTTTCCTATTTATATTTGTATTTTACCACCTCAATTTAGCATTATGGACAGTGAAAACCTAATCTAAGATCTGCACAAAAATATTTAGCCTTCAAATTCATACCGTCATCGTAGCATGCATGGACTCGACTCATATGAATGGGATTTCCATGAAAAATACTGTGGGCGGATAATGGGTGATCACTGTACATTTCTCTTCTGTTTCCTATTTATATTTATATTTTACCTCCTCAATTTAGCATTATGGACAGGGAAAGACCTAATCTAAGTTCTGCACAAAAATATTTATCATTCAAATTCATACCGTGATCGTAGCATGCATGGACTCGACTCATATGACTGGGATTTCCATGAAGAAGATTGTGGGCAGAAAATGGGAGATCACTGTACATTTCTCTTCTGTTTCCTATTTATATTTCTATTTTACCTCCTCAATTTAGCATTATGAACAGGCAAAGACCTAATCTAAGATCTGCACAAAAATATTTACCCTTCAAATTCATACCGTCATCGTAGCATGCATGTACTCGACTCATATGAATGGGATTTCCATGAAAAATATTGTGGGCCGAAAATGGGAGATCACTTTACATTTCTCTTCTGTTTCCTATTTATATTTATATTTTACCTCCTCAATTTAGCATTATGGTCAGGGAAAGACCTAATCTAAGATCTGCACAAAAATATTTAGCCTTCAACTTCATACCGTCATCGTAGCATGCATGGACTCGACTCATATGCCTGGGATTTCCATGAAAAAGATTGTGGGCCGAAAATGGGTGATCACTGTACATTTCTCTTCTGTTTCCTATTTATATTTCTATTTTACCTCCTCAATTTAGCCTTATGGACAGCGAAAGACCTAATCTAAGATCTGCACAAAAATATTTAGCCTTCAAATTCATACCGGCATTGTAGCATGCATGGCCTCGACTCATATGAATGGGATTTCCAAGAAAAAGATTGTGGGCCGAAAATGGGTTATCACTGTACATTTCTCTTCTGTTTCCTATTTATATTTCTATTTTACCTCCTCAATTTAGCATTATGGACAGGGAAAACCTAATCTAAGTTCTGCACAAATATATTTATCATTCAAATTCATACCGTGATCGTAGCATGCATGGACTCGACTCATATGACTGGGATTTCCATGAAAAAGATTGTGGGCAGAAAATGGGAGATCACTGTACATTTCTCTTCTGTCTCCTATTCATATTTCTATTTTACCTCCTCAATTTAGCATTATGGACAGGGAAAGATCTAACCTAAGATCTGCACAAAAATATTTAGCCTTAAAATTCATACCGTCATCGTAGCATGCATGGACTCGACGCATATGACTGGGATTTACATGAAAAATATTGTGGGCATAAAATGGGTGATCACTGTACATTTCTCTTCTGTTTCCTATTTATATTTCTATTTTACCTCCTCAATTTAGCATTATGGACAGGGAAAGATCTTATCTAAGATCTGCACAAAAATATTTAGCCTTCAAATTCATACCGTCATCGTATCATGCATGGACTCGACTCATATGAATGGGATTTCCATGAAAAAGATTGTGGGCCGAAAATGGGGGATCACTGTACATTTCTCTTCTGTTTCCTATTCATATTTCTATTTTACCTCCTCAATTTAGCATTATGGACAGGGAAAGACCTAATCTAAGATCTGCACAAAAATATTTAGCTTTCAAATTCATACCGTGATCGTAGCATACATGGACTCGACTCATATGACTGGGATTTCCATGAAAAATATTGTGGGCAGAAAATGGGTGATCTCTGTACATTTCTCTTCTGTTTCCTATTTATATTTCTATTTTACCTCCTCAATTTAGCATTATGGACAGGGAAAGAACTAATCTAAGATCTGCACAAAAATATTTAGCCTTCAAATTCATACCGTCATCGTAGCATGCATGGACTCGACTCATATGACTGGGATTTCCATGAAAAATATTGTGGGCAGAAAATGGGTGATAACTGTACATTTCTCTTCTGTTTCCTATTTATATTTATATTTGACCTCCTCAATTTAGCATTATGTACAGGGAAAGACCTAATCTAAGATCTGCACAAAATATTTAGCCTTCAATTTCATACCGTCATCGTAGCATGCATGGACTCGACTCATATGACTGGGATTTCCATGAAAAATATTGTGGGCCGAAAATGGGTGATCACTGAACATTTCTCTTCTGTTTCCTATTTATATTTATATTTTACCTCCTCAATTTAGCATTATGGACAGGGAAAGACCTAATCTAAGATCTGCACAAAAATATTTAGCCTTCAAATTCATACCGTGATCGTAGCATGCATGGACTCGACTCATATGAATGGGATTTACATGAAAAATATTGTGGGCCGAAAATGGGTAATCACTGTACATTTCTCTTCTGTTTCCTATTTATATTTGTATTTTACCACCTCAATTTAGCATTATGGACAGTGAAAACCTAATCTAAGATCTGCACAAAAATATTTAGCCTTCAAATTCATACCGTCATCGTAGCATGCATGGACTCGACTCATATGAATGGGATTTCCATGAAAAATACTGTGGGCGGATAATGGGTGATCACTGTACATTTCTCTTCTGTTTCCTATTTATATTTATATTTTACCTCCTCAATTTAGCATTATGGACAGGGAAAAACCTTATCTAAGGTCTGCACAAAAATATTTAGCCTTCAAATTCATACCGTCATCGTAGCATGCATGGACTCGACTCATATGAATGGGTTTTCCATGAAAAAGATTGTGGGCCGAAAATGGGTGATCACTGTACATTTCTCTTCTGTTTCCTATTTATATTTCTATTTTACCTCCTCAATTTAGCATTATGGACAGTGAAAGACCTAATCTAAGATCTGCACAAAAATATTTAGCCTTTAAATTCATACCGTCATCGTAGCATGCATGGACTCGACTCATATGAATGGGATTTCCATGAAAAAGATTGTGGGCCGAAAATGGGTGATCACTGTACATTTCTCTTCTGTTTCCTATTTATATTTATATTTTACCTCCTCAATTTAGCATTATGGACAGGGAAAACCTAATCTAAGATCTGCACAAAAATATTTAGCCTTCAAATTCATACCGTCATCGTAGCATGCATGGACTCGACTCATATGAATGGGATTTGCATGAAAAAGATTGTGGGCCGAAAATGGGTGATCACTGTACATTTCTCTTCTGTTTCCTATTTATATTTCTATTTTACCCCCTCAATTTAGCATTATGGACAGGGAAAGACCTAATCTAAGATCTGCACAAAAATATTTAGCCTTCAAATTCATACCGTCATCGTAGCATGCATGGACTCGACTCATATGAATGGGATTTCCATGAAAAAGATTGTGGGCCGAAAATGGGTGATCACTATACATTTCTCTTCTGTTTCCTATTTATATTTCTATTTTACCTCCTCAATTTAGCATTATGGACAGGTAAAGACCTAATCTAAGTTCTGCACAAAAATATTTAGCCTTCAAATTCATACCGTGATCGTAGCATGCATGGACTCGACTCATATGACTGGGATTTCCATGAAAAAGATTGTGGGCCGAAAATGGGTGATCACTGTACATTTCTCTTCTGTTTCCTATTTATATTTTACCTCCTCAATTTAGCATTATGGACAGGGTAAGACCTAATCTAATATCTGCACAAAAATATTTACCCTTCAAATTCATACCGTGATCGTAGCATGCATGGACTCGATTCATATAACTGGGATTTACATGAAAAATATTGTGGGCAGAAAATGGGTGATCACTGCACATTTCTCTTCTGTTTCATATTTATATTTCTATTTTACCTCCTCAATTTAGCATTATGCACAGGGAAAGACCTAATCTAAGATCTGCACAAAAATATTTAGCCTTCAAATTCATACCGTCATCGTAGCATGCATGGACTCGACTCATATGAATGGGTTTTCCAAGAAAAAGATTGTTGGCCGAAAATGGGTGATCACTGTACATTTCTCTTCTGTTTCCTATTTATATTTCTATTTTACCTCCTCAATTTAGCATTAGGGACAGGGAAAGAACTAATCTAAGATCTGCACAAAAATATTTAGCCTTCAAATTCATACCGTCATCGTAGCATGCATGGACTCGACTCATATAACTGGGATTTCCATGAAAAAGATTGTGGGCAGAAAATGGGAGATCACTGTACATTTCTCTTCTGTTTCCTATTTATATTTCTATTTTACCTCCTCAATTTAGCATTATGGACAGGGAAAGACCTAATCTAAGTTCTGCACAAAAATATTTAGCCTTCAAATTCATACCGTGAACGTAGCATACATGGAATCGACTCATATGAATGCTATTTACATGAAAAAGATTGTGGGCAGAAAATGGGTGATAACTGTACATTTCTCTTCTGTTTCCTATTTATATTTATATTTTACCTCCTCAATTTAGCATTATGGACAGGGAAAGACCTAATCTAAGATCTGCACAAAAATATTTAGCCTTCAAATTCATACCGTTATCGTAGCATGCATGGACTCTACTCATATTAATGGGATTTCCATGAAAAAGATTGTGGGCCGAAAATGGGAGATCACTGTACATTTCTCTTCTGTTTCCTATTTCTATTTCTATTTTACCTCCTCAATTTAGCATTAGGGACAGGGAAAGAACTAATCTAAGATCTGCACAAAAATATTATCCTTCAAATTCATACCGTCATCGTAGCATGCATGGACTCGACTCACATGAATGGGATTTCCATGAAAAAGATTGTGGGCCGAAAATGGGTGATCACTGTACATTTCTCTTCTGTTTCCTTTTTATATTTCTATATAACCTACTCAATTTAGCATTATGGACAGGGAAAGACCTAATCTAAGATCTGCACAAAAATATTTAGCTTTCAAATTCATACCGTGATCGTAGCATGCATGGACTCGACTCATATGACTGGGATTTCCATGAAAAATATTGTGGGCCGAAAATGGGTGATCACTGTACATTTCTCTATTGTTTCCTATTTATATTTATATTTTACCTCCTCAATTTAGCATTATGGACAGGGAAAGACCTAATCTAAGATCTGCACAAAAATATTTAGCCTTCAAATTCATACCGTCATCGTAGCATGCATGGACTCGACTCATATGAATGGGATTTCCATGAAAAAGATTGTGGGCCGAAAATGGGTGATCACTGTACTTTTCTCTTCTGTTTCCTATTTATATTTCTATTTTACCTCCTCAATTTAGCATTATGGACAGGGAAAGACCTAATCTAAGTTCTGCACAAAAATATTTAGCCTTCAAATTCATACCGTGATCGTAGCATGCATGGACTCGACTCATATGACTGGGATTTCCATGAAAAAGATTGTGGGGAGAAAATGGGAGATCACTGTACATTTCTCTTCTGTTTCCTTTTTATATTTATATTTTACCTACTCAATTTAGCATTATGGACAGGGAAAGACCTAATCTAAGACCTGCAAAAAAATATTTTGCCTTCAAATTAATACCGTCATCGTAGCATGCATGGACTCTACTCATATGACTGGGATATTCATGAAAAAGATTGTGTGCCGAAAATGGGGGATCACTGTACATTTCTCTTCTTTTTCCTATTTATATTTATATTTTACCTCCTCAATTTAGCATTATGGACAGGGAAAGACCTAATCTAATATCTGCACAAAAATATTTAACCTTCAAATTCATACCGTGATCGTAGCATGCATGGACTCGACTCATATGACTGGGATTTCCATGAAAAAGATTGTGGGCAGAAAATGGGAGATCACTGTACATTTCTCTTCTGTTTCCTATTTATATTTCTATTTTACCTCCTCAATTTCGCATTATGGACAGTGAAAGACCTAATCTAAGATTCTGCACAAAAATATTTAGCCTTCAAATTCATACCGTCATCGTAGCATGCATGGACTCGACTCATATGAATGGGTTTTCCATGAAAAAGATTGTGGGCCGAAAATGGGTGATCACTGTACATTTCTCTTCTGTTTCCTATTTATATTTCTATTTTACCTCCTCAATTTGGAATTATGGACAGGGAAAGACCTAATCTAATATCTGCACAAAAATATTTAGCCTTCAAATTCATACCGTCATCGTAGCATGCATGGACTCGACTCATATGAATGGGATTTCCAAGAAAAAGATTGTGGGACGAAAATGGGTTATCACTGTACATTTCTCTTCTGTTTCCTATTTATATTTCTATTTTACCTCCTCAATTTAGCATTATGGACAGGGAAAGACCTAATCTAAGTTCTGCACAAAAAAATTTATCATTCAAATTCATACCGTGATCGTAGCATGCATGGACTCGACTCATATGACTGGGATTTCCATGAAAAAGATTGTGGGCAGAAAATGGGAGATCACTGTACATTTCTCTTCTGTTTCCTATTTATATTTCTATTTTACCTCCTCAATTTAGCATTATGAACAGGGAAAGACCTAATCTAAGACCTGCACAAAAATATTTAGCCTTCAAATTCATACCGTCATCGTAGCATGCATGTACTCGACTCATATGAATGGGATTTCCATGAAAAAGATTGTGGGCAGAAAATGGGTGATCACTGTACATTTCTCTTCTGTTTCCTATTTATATTTATATTTTACCTCCTCAATTTAGCATTATGGACAGGGAAAGACCTAATCTAAGTTCTGCACAAAAATATTTAGCCTTCAAATACATACCGTGATCGTAGCATGCATGGACTCGACTCATATGACTGGGATTTCCATGAAAAAGATTGTGGGCAGAAAATGGGTGATCACTGTACATTTCTCTTCTGTTTCCTATTTATATTTATATTTTACCTCCTCAATTTAGCATTGTGGACAGGGAAAGACCTAATCTAAGATCTGCACAAAAATATTTAGCCTTCAAATTCATACTGTCATTGTAGCATGCATGGACTCGACTCATATGAATGGGATTTCCATGAAAAAGATTGTGGGCCGAAAGTGGGTGATCACTGTACATTTCTCTTCTGTTTCCTATTTATATTTATATTTTACCTCCTCAATTTATCATTATGGACTGGGAAAGACCTAATCTAAGATCTGCACAAAAATATTTAGCCTTCAAATTCATTCCGTCATCGTAGCATGCATGGACTCGACTCATATGAATGGGATATCCATGAAAAAGATTGTGGGCCGAAAATGGGGGATCACTGTACATTTCTCTTCTTTTTCCTATTTATATTTATATTTTACCTCGTCAATTTAGCATTATGGACAGGGAAAGACCTAATCTAATATCTGCAAAAAAATATTTGGCCTTCAAATTCATACCGTGATCGTAGCATGCATGGACTCGACTCATATGACTGGGATTTACATGAAAAATATTGTGGGCAGAAAATGGGTGATCACTGTACATTTCTCTTCTGTTTCCTATTTATATTTCTATTTTACCTCCTCAATTTAGCATTATGGACAGGGAAAGATCTAATCTAAGATCTGCACAAAAATATTTAGCCTTCAAATTCATACCATCATCGTAGCATGCATGGACTCGACTCTTATGAATGGGATTTCCATGAAAAAAAATGTGGGCCTAAAATGGGAGATTACTGTACATTTCTCTTCTGTTTCCTATTTATATTTATATTTTACCTCCTCAATTTAGCATTATGGACAGGGAAAGACCTAATCTAAGTTCTGCACAAAAATATTTATCATTCAAATTCATACCGTGATCGTAGCATGCATGGACTCGACTCATATGACTGGGATTTCCATGAAAAAGATTGTGGGCAGAAAATGGGTGATCACTGTACATTTCTCTTCTGTTTCCTATTTATATTTATATTTTACCTCCTCAATTTAGCATTATGGACAGGGAAAGACCTAATCTAAGTTCTGCACAAAAATATTTAGCCTTCAAATACATACCGTGATCGTAGCATGCATGGACTCGACTCATATGACTGGGATTTCCATGAAAAAGATTGTGGGCAGAAAATGGGTGATCACTGTACATTTCTCTTCTGCTTCCTATTTATATTTATATTTTACCTCCTTAATTTAGCATTATGGACAGGGAAAGACCTAATCTAAGATCTGCACAAAAATATTTAGCCTTCAAATTCATACTGTCATTGTAGCATGCATGGACTCGACTCATATGAATGGGATTTCCATGAAAAAGATTGTGGGCCGAAAGTGGGTGATCACTGTACATTTCTCTTCTGTTTCCTATTTATATTTATATTTTACCTCCTCAATTTATCATTATGGACTGGGAAAGACCTAATCTAAGATCTGCACAAAAATATTTAGCCTTCAAATTCATTCCGTCATCGTAGCATGCATGGACTCGACTCATATGAATGGGATATCCATGAAAAAGATTGTGGGCCGAAAATGGGGGATCACTGTACATTTCTCTTCTTTTTCCTATTTATATTTATATTTTACCTCGTCAATTTAGCATTATGGACAGGGAAAGACCTAATCTAATATCTGCACAAAAATATTTGGCCTTCAAATTCATACCGTGATCGTAGCATGCATGGACTCGACTCATATGACTGGGATTTACATGAAAAATATTGTGGGCAGAAAATGGGTGATCACTGTACATTTCTCTTCTGTTTCCTATTTATATTTCTATTTTACCTCCTCAATTTAGCATTATGGACAGGGAAAGATCTAATCTAAGATCTGCACAAAAATATTTAGCCTTCAAATTCATACCATCATCGTAGCATGCATGGACTCGACTCTTATGAATGGGATTTCCATGAAAAAAAATGTGGGCCTAAAATGGGAGATTACTGTACATTTCTCTTCTGTTTCCTATTTATATTTATATTTTACCTCCTCAATTTAGCATTATGGACAGGGAAAGACCTAATCTAAGTTCTGCACAAAAATATTTATCATTCAAATTCATACCGTGATCGTAGCATGCATGGACTCGACTCATATGACTGGGATTTCCATGAAAAAGATTGTGGGCAGAAAATGGGAGATCACTGTACATTTCTATTCTGTTTCCTATTTATATTTCTATTTTACCTCCTCAATTTAGCATTATGAACAGGGAAAGACCTAATCTAAGATCTGCACAAAAATATTTAGCCTTCAAATTCATACCGTCATCGTAGCATGCATGTACTCGACTCATATGAATGGGATTTCCATGAAAAAGATTGTGGGCAGAAAATGGGTGATCACTGTACATTTCTCTTCTGTTTCCTATTTATATTTCTATTTTACCTACTCAATTCAGCATTATGGACAGGGAAAGATCTAATCTAAGATCTGCACAAAAATATTTAGCCTTCAAATTCATACCGTCATCGTAGCATGCATGGACTCGACTCATATGAATGGGATTTCCATGAAAAATATTGTGGGCAGAAAATGGGTGATCACTGTACATTTCTCTTCTGTTTCCTATTTATATTTCTATTTTACCTCCTCAATTCAGCATTATGGACAGGGAAAGATCTAATCTAAGATCTGCACAAAAATATTTAGCCTTCAAATTCATACCGTCATCGTAGCATGCATGGACTCGACTCATATGAATGGGATTTCCATGAAAAATGTTGTGGGCCGAAAATGGGAGAACACTGTACATTTCTCTTCTGTTTCCTATTTATATTTCTATTTTACCACCTCAATTTAGCATTATGGACAGTGAAAGACCTAATCTAAGATCTGCACAAAAATATTTAGCCTTGCAATTCAAACCGTGATCGTAGCATGCATGGACTCGACTCATATAAATGGGATTTCCATGAAAAAGATTGTGGGCCGAAAATGGGAGATCACTGTACAGTTCTCTTCTGTTTCCTATTTATATTTATATTTTACCTCCTCAATTTAGCATTATGGACAGGGAAAGACCTCATCTAAGATCTGCACAAAAATATTTTGCCTTCAAATTCATACCGTCATCGTAGCATGCATGGACTCAACTCATATGACTGGGATTTCCATGCAAAAGATAGTGGGCAGAAAATGGGTGATCACTGTACATTTCTCTTCTGTTTCCTATTTATATTTATATTTTACCTCCTCAATTTAGCATTATGGACAGGGAAAGAAGTAATCAAAGATCTGCACAAAAATATTTTGCCTTCAAATTCATACCGTGATCGTAGCATACATGGACTCGACTCATTTGACTGGGATTTCCATGAAGAAAATTGTGGGCAGAAAAGTGGGTGATCATTGTATATTTCTCTTCTGTTTCCTATTAAATTTGTATATTACCTCCTCAATTTAGCATTATGGACAGGGAAAGACCTAATCTAAGATCTGCACAAATTATTTTCCCTTCAAATTCATACCGTGATCGTAGCATGCATGTAATCAACTCACATGTCTGGGATTTCCATGAAAAAGATTGTGGGCCGAAAATGGGTGATCACTGTACATTTCTCTTCTGTTTCCTATTTATATCTCTATTTTACCTCCTCAATTTAGCATTATGGACAGGGAAAGACCTAATCTAAAATCTGCACAAAAATATTTTGCCTTCAAATTCATACCGTGGTGGTAGCATGCATGGACTCGACTCATATGACTGGGATTTCCATGAAAAAGATTGTCGGCCGAAAATTGCTAATCACTGTACATTTCTCTTCTGTTTCCTATTTATATTTCTATTTTACCTCCTCAATTTAGCATTATGGACAGGGAAAGACGTAATCTAATATCTGCACAAAAATATTTTGCCTTCAAATTCATACCGTGATCGTAGCATGCATGGACTCGACTCATATGACTGGGATTTCCATGAAAAAGCTTATGGGCCGAAAATGGGTGATCACTGTACATTTCTCTTCTGTTTCCTATTTATATTTATATTTTACCTCCTCAATTTAGCTTTATGGACAGGGAAAGACCTACTCTAAGCTGTGCACATAAATATTTGCCTTCAAATTCATACCGTGATCGTAGCATGCATGGACTCGACTCACATGACTGGGATTTCCATGAAAAAGATTGTGGGCAGAAAATGGTTGATCACTGTACATTTCTCTTCTGTTTCCTTTTTATATTTCTATTTTACTTCCTTCCTTTAGCATTATGGACAGGGAAAGACCTAATCTAAGATCTGCAAAAAAATATTTTGCCCTCAAATTCATACCGTGATCGTAGCATGTATAGACTGGACTCATATGACTGGGATTTCCATGAAAAAGATTGTGGGCAGAAAATGGGTGATCACTGTACATTTCCCTTCTGTTTCCTATTTATATTTATATTTTACTTCCTTCATTTAGCATTATGGACAGGGAAAGACCTAATCTATGATCTGCAAAAAAATATTTTGCCTTCAAATTCATACCGTGATCGTAGCATGCATGGACTCGACTCATATGACTGGGATTTCCATGAAAAAGTTTGTGGGCCGAAAATGGGTGATCACTGTATATTTCTCTTCTGTTTCCTATTTATATTTATATTTTACCTCCTCAATTTAGCATTATAGACATGGAAAGACCTAATCTAAGCTGTGCACATAAATATTTGCCTTCAAATTCATACCGTGATCGTAGCATGCATGGACTCGACTCACATGACTGGGATTTCCATGAAAAAGATTGTGGGCACAAAATGGGTGATCACTGTACATTTCTCTTCTGTTTCCTATTTATATTTATATTTTACTTCCTCAATTTAGCATTATGGACAACGAAAGACCTAATCTAATATCTGCAAAAAAATATTTTGCCTTCAAATTCATACCTTGATCGTAGCATGTATAGGCTGGACTCATATGACGGGGATTTCTATGAAAAAGATTGTGGGCAGAAAATGGGTGATCACTGTACATTTCTCTTCTGTTTCCTATTTATATTTATATTTTACTTCCCTCATTTAGCATTATGGACAGGGAAAAACCTAATCTAAGATCTGCAAAAAAAAAAATTTTGCCTTCAAATTCATACCGTGATTGTAGTATGTATGGACTCGACTCATGTAATGGGGTTTCAATGAAAAAGATTGTGGGCAGAAAATGGGTGATCACTGTACATTTCTCTTCTGTTTCCTATTTATATTTATATTTTACCTCCTCAATTTATCATTATAGACAGGGAAAGACCTAATTTAAGATCTGAAAAAAAATATTTTGGCTTCAAATTCATACCGTGAACGTAGCATGCATGGACTCGTATCATATGACTGGGATTTCCATGAAAAAGATTGTGGGCAGAAAATGGGTGATCACTGTACATTTCTCTTCTGTTTCCTATTTATATTTCTATTTTACTTACTTCATTTAGCATTATGGACTGGGAAAGACCTAATCTAAGATCTGCAAAAAAAAATTTTGCCTTTAAATTCATACCGTGATCATAGCATGTATGGACTCGACTCATATGACTGGGATTTCCATGAAAAAGATTGTGGGCCGAAAATGGGTGATCACTGTACATTTCTCTTCTGTTTCCTATTTACATTTATATTTTACCTCCTCAATTTAGCATTATGGACAGGGAAAGACCTAATCTAAAATCTGCACAAAAATATTTTGCCTTCAATTCAAACCGTGATCGTAGCATGCATGGACTCGACTCATATGGCTGGGATTTTCATGAAAAAGGTTGTGGACCGAAAATGAGTAATCACTGTGAATTTCTCTTCTGTTTCCTATTTATATTTATATTTTACCTCCTCAATTTAGCATTATGGACAGGAAACGACCTAATCTAAGCTTTGCACAGAAATATTTTGCCTTCAAATTCATACCGTGATCGTATCATGCATGGACTCGACTCATATGACTGGGATTTACATGAAAAAGATTGTGGGCAGAAAATGGGTGATCACTGTACATTTCTCTTCTGTTTCCTATTTATATTTATATTTTACCTCCTCAATTTAGCATTATGGAGAAGGAAAGATCTAATCTAAGATCTGCACAAAAATATTTTGCCTTCAAATTCATACCGCGATCGTAGCATGCATGGACTCGACTCATATGACTGGGATTTGCATGAAAATGTTGTCGGCCGAAAATGGGTGATCACTGTACATTTCTCTTCTGTTTCCTATTTATATTTATATTTTACCTCCTCAATTTAGCTTTATGGACAGGGAAAGACCTACTCTAAGCTGTGCACATAAATATTTGCCTTCAAATTCATACCGTGATCGTAGCATGCATGGACTCGACTCACATGACTGGGATTTCCATGAAAAAGATTGTGGGCAGAAAATGGTTGATCACTGTACATTTCTCTTCTGTTTCCTATTTATATTTCTATTTTACTTCCTTCCTTTAGCATTATGGACAGGGAAAGACCTAATCTAAGATCTGCAAAAAAATATTTTGCCCTCAAATTCATACCGTGATCGTAGCATGTATAGACTGGACTCATATGACTGGGATTTCCATGAAAAAGATTGTGGGCAGAAAATGGGTGATCACTGTACATTTCCCTTCTGTTTCCTATTTATATTTATATTTTACTTCCTTCATTTAGCATTATGGACAGGGAAAGACCTAATCTATGATCTGCAAAAAAATATTTTGCCTTCAAATTCATACTGTGATCGTAGCATGCATAGACTGGACTCATATGACTGGGATTTCCATGAAAAAGATTGTGGGCAGAAAATGGTTGATCCCAGCACATTTCTCTTCTGTTTCCTATTTATATTTATATTTTACTTCCTTCATTTAGCATTATGGACAGGGAAAGACCTAATCTAAGATCTGCAAAAAAATATTTTGCCTTCAAATTCATACCGTGAGCGTAGCATGCATGGACTCAGCTCATATGACTGGGATTTCCATGAAAAAGATTGTGGGCAGAAAATGGGTGATCATTGTATATTTCTCTTCTGTTTCCTATTTATATTTCTATTTTACCTCCTCAATTTAGCATTATGGACAGGGAAAGACCTAATCTAAGATCTGCACAAAAATATTTTGCCTTCAAATTCATACCGTGATCGTAGCATGCATGGACTCGACTCATATGACTGGGATTTCCATGAAAAAGTTTGTGGGCCGAAAATGGGTGATCACTGTACATTTCTCTTCTGTTTCCTATTTATATTTATATTTTACCTCCTCAATTTAGCATTATGAACAGGGAAAGACCTAAATTAAGATCTGCGCAAAAATATTTTGCCTTCAAATTCATACCGTGATCGTAGCATGCATGGACTCGACTCATATGACTGGGATTTCCATGAAAAAGCTTATTGGCCGAAAATGGGTGATCACTGTACATTTCTCTTCTGTTTCCTATTTATATTTATATTTTACCTACTCAATTTAGCATTACGGACAGGGAAAGACCTAATCTAAGATCTGCACAAAAATATTTTGCCTTCAAATTCATACCGTGATCGTAGCATGCATGGACTCGACTCATATGACTGGGATTTCCATGAAAAATATTGTGGGCAGAAAATGGGTGATCACTGTACATTTCTCTTCTGTTTCCTATTTATATTTATATTTTACCTCCTCAATTTAGCATTATGGACAGGGAAAGACGTAATCTAAGCTCTGCACTTAAATATATTGCCTTCAAATTCATACCGTGATCGTAGCATGTATGGAGTGGACTCATATGATTGGGATTTCCATGAAAAAGATTGTGTGCAGAAAATGGGTGATCACTGTACATTTCTCTTCTGTTTCCTATTTATATTTATATTTTACTTCCTTCATTTAGCATTATGGACAGGGAAAGACCTAATCTAATCTCTGCAAAAAAAAAAATTTTGCTCTCAAATTCATACCGTGATCGTAGCATGTATGGACTCGACTCATATGACTGGGATTTCCATGAAAAAGATTGTGGGTAGAAAATGGGTGATCACTGTACATGTCTCTTCTGTTTCCTATTTATATTTCTATTTTACCTTCTCAATTTAGCATTATGGACAGGGAAAGACCTAATCTAAGATCTGCACAAAAATATTTTGCCTTCAAATTCATACCGTGATCGTAGCATGCATGGACTCGACTCATATGACTGGGATTTCCATGAAAAAGATTGTGGGCCGAAAATGGGTGATCACTGTACATTTCTCTTCTGTTCCCTATTTATATTTCTATTTTACCTCCTCAATTTAGCATTATGGCCAGGGAAAGAACTAAACTAACCTCTGCACAAAAATATTTTGCCTTCAAATGCATACCGTGACCGTAGCATGCACAGACTCGACTCATATGACTGGGATTTCCATGAAAAAGATTGTGGGCCGAAAATGGGTGATCACTGTACATTTCTCTTCTGTTTCCTATTTATATTTATATTTTACCTCCTCAATTTAGCATTATGGACAGGGAAAGACCTAATCTAAGCTCTGCACAAAAATATTTAGCCTTCAAATACATACCGTGATCGTAGCATGCATGGACTCGACTCATATGACTGGGATTTCCATGAAAAAGATTGTGGGCCGAAAATGGGTGATCACTGTACATTTCTGTTCAGTTTCCTATTTATATTTATATTTTACCTCCTCAATTTAGCATTATGGACACGGAAAGAACTAATCTAAAATCTGCACAAATATATTTTGCCTTCAATTATACCGTCATCGTAGCATGCATGGACTCGACTCATATGACTGGGATTTCCATGAAAAATATTGTGGGCAGAAAATTGGTGATCACTGTACATTTCTCTTCTGTTTCCTATTTATATTTTACCTCCTCAATTTAGCATTATGGACATTGAAAGACATAATCTAAGATCTCCTCAAAAATATTTAGCCTTCAAATTCATACCGTCATCGTAGTATGCATGGACTCAACTCATATGAAAGGGATTTCCAAGAAAAAGATTGTGTGCCGAAAATGGGTGATCACTGTACATTTCTCTTCTGTTTCCTATTCATATTTATATTTTACCTACTCTATTTAGCATTATGGACAGGGAAAGACCTAATCTAAGATCTGCACAAAAATATTTAGCCTTCAAATTCATACCGTCATTGTAGCATGCATGGACTCGACTCATATGAATGGGATTTCCATGAAAAAGATTGTAGGCCGAAAATGGGTGATCACTGTAAATGTCTCTTCTGTTTCCTATTTATATTTATATTTTACCTCCTCAATTTAGCATTATGGACAGTGAAAGACCTAATCTAATATCTGCACAAAAATATTTACCCTTCAAATTCATACCGTCATCGTAGCATGCATGGACTCGACTCATATGACTGGGATTTCCATGAAAAATATTGTGGGCAGAAAATAGGTGATCACTGTACATTTCTATTCTGTTTCCTATTTATATTTATATTTTACCTCCTCAATTTAGCATTATGGACAGGAAAAGACCTAATCTAAGATCTGCACAAAAATATTTAGCCTTCAAATTCATACCGTCATCGTAGCATGCATGGACTCGACTCATATGAATGGGATTTCCATGAAAAAGATTGTGGGCCGAAAATGGGTGATCACTATACATTTCTCTTTTTTTCTTATTTATATTTCTATTTTACCTCCTCAATTTAGCATTATGGACAGGGAAAGACCTAATCTAAGATCTGCACAAAAATATTTAGCCTTCAAATTCATACCGTCATCGTAGCATGCATGGACTCGACTCATATGAATGGGATTTCCATGAAAAAGATTGTGGGCCGAAAATGGGTGATCACTGTACATTTCTCTTCTGTTTCCTATTTATATTTATATTTTATCTCCTCAATTTAGTATTATGGACAGGGAGAGACCTAATCTAAGATCTGCACAAAAATATTTAGCCTTCAAATTCATACCATCATCGTAGCATGCATGGACTCGACTCATATGAATGGGATTTCCATGAAAAAGATTGTGGGCCGAAAATGGGTGATCACTGTACTTTTCTCTTCTGTTTCCTATTTATATTCATATTTTACCTCCTCAATTTAGCATTATGGACAGGGAAAGACCTAATCAAAGATCTGCACAAAAATATTTAGCCTTCAAATTCATACCGTCATCGTTGCATGCATGGACTCGACTGATATGAATGGGATTTCCATGAAAAAGATTGTGGGCCGAAAATGGGAGATCACTGTACATTTCTCTTCTGTTTCCTATTTATATTTCTATTTTACCTCCTCAATTTAGCATTGTGGACAGGGAAAGACCTAATCTAAGATCTGCGCAAAAATATTTAGCCTTCAAATACATACCGTCATCGTAGCATGCATGGATTCGACTCATATGACTGGGATTTCCATGAAAAATATTGTGGGCAGAAAATGGCTGATCACTGTACATTTCTCTTCTGTTTCCTATTTTTATTTCTATTTTACCTCCTCAATTTAGCATTATGTACAGGGAAAGACCTAATCTAAGATCTGCACAAAAATATTTAGCCTTCAAATTCATACCGTCATCGTAGCATGCATGGACTCGACTCATATGAATGGGATTTCCAAGTAAAAGATTGTGGTCCGAAAATGGGTGATCACTGTACATTTCTCTTCTGTTTCCTATTTATATTTATATTTTACCTCCTCAATTTAGCATTATGGACAGGGAAAGACCTAATCTAAGATCTGCACAAAAATATTTAGCCTTCAAATTCATACCGTCATTGTAGCATGCATGGACTCGACTCATATGAATGGGATTTCCATGAAAAAGATTGTAGGCCGAAAATGGGTGATCACTGTAAATGTCTCTTCTGTTTCCTATTTATATTTATATTTTACCTCCTCAATTTAGCATTATGGACAGTGAAAGACCTAATCTAATATCTGCACAAAAATATTTACCCTTCAAATTCATACCGTCATCGTAGCATGCATGGACTCGACTCATATGACTGGGATTTCCATGAAAAATATTGTGGGCAGAAAATAGGTGATCACTGTACATTTCTATTCTGTTTCCTATTTATATTTATATTTTACCTCCTCAATTTAGCATTATGGACAGGAAAAGACCTAATCTAAGATCTGCACAAAAATATTTAGCCTTCAAATTCATACCGTCATCGTAGCATGCATGGACTCGACTCATATGAATGGGATTTCCATGAAAAAGATTGTGGGCCGAAAATGGGTGATCACTATACATTTCTCTTTTTTCCTATTTATATTTCTATTTTACCTCCTCAATTTAGCATTATGGACAGGGAAAGACCTAATCTAAGATCTGCACAAAAATATTTAGCCTTCAAATTCATACCGTCATCGTAGCATGCATGGACTCGACTCATATGAATGGGATTTCCATGAAAAAGATTGTGGGCCGAAAATGGGTGATCACTGTACATTTCTCTTCTGTTTCCTATTTATATTTATATTTTATCTCCTCAATTTAGTATTATGGACAGGGAGAGACCTAATCTAAGATCTGCACAAAAATATTTAGCCTTCAAATTCATACCATCATCGTAGCATGCATGGACTCGACTCATATGAATGGGATTTCCATGAAAAAGATTGTGGGCCGAAAATGGGTGATCACTGTACTTTTCTCTTCTGTTTCCTATTTATATTTATATTTTACCTCCTCAATTTAGCATTATGGACAGGGAAAGACCTAATCAAAGATCTGCACAAAAATATTTAGCCTTCAAATTCATACCGTCATCGTTGCATGCATGGACTCGACTGATATGAATGGGATTTCCATGAAAAAGATTGTGGGCCGAAAATGGGAGATCACTGTACATTTCTCTTCTGTTTCCTATTTATATTTCTATTTTACCTCCTCAATTTAGCATTGTGGACAGGGAAAGACCTAATCTAAGATCTGCGCAAAAATATTTAGCCTTCAAATACATACCGTCATCGTAGCATGCATGGATTCGACTCATATGACTGGGATTTCCATGAAAAATATTGTGGGCAGAAAATGGCTGATCACTGTACATTTCTCTTCTGTTTCCTATTTTTATTTCTATTTTACCTCCTCAATTTAGCATTATGTACAGGGAAAGACCTAATCTAAGATCTGCACAAAAATATTTAGCCTTCAAATTCATACCGTCATCGTAGCATGCATGGACTCGACTCATATGAATGGGATTTCCAAGTAAAAGATTGTGGTCCGAAAATGGGTGATCACTGTACATTTCTCTTCTGTTTCCTATTTATATTTATATTTTACCTCCTCAATTTAGCATTATGGACAGGGAAAGACCTAATCTAAGATCTGCACAAAAATATTTAGCCTTCAATTTCATACCGTCATCGTAGCATGCATGGACTCGACTCATATGAATGGGAATTCCATGAAAAAGATTGTGGGCCGAAAATGGGTGATCACTATACATTTATCTTCTGTTTCCTATTTATATTTATATTTTACCTCCTCAATTTAGCATTATGGACAGTGAAAGACCTAATCTAAGATCTGCACAAAAATATTTTGCCTTCAAATTCATACCGTCATCGTAGCATGCATGGACTCGAATCATATGACTGGGATTTCCATGAAAAATATTGTGGGCAGAAAATGGGTGATCACTGTACATTTCTCTTCTGTTTCCTATTTATATTTCCATTTTACCTCCTCAATTTAGCATTATGGACAGGGAAATACCTAATCTGAGATCTGCACAATAATATTTAGCCTTCAAATTCATACCTTGATCGTAGCATGCATGGACTCGACTCATATGAATGGGATTTCCATGAAAAATATTGTGGGCCGAAAATGGGTGATCACTGTACATTTCTCTTCTGTTTCCTATTTATATTTCTATTTTACCTCCTCAATTTAGCATTATGGACAGGGAAAGACCTAATCTAAGATCTGCACAAAAATATTTAGCCTTCAAATTAATACCGTCATCGTAACATGCATGGACACGACTCATATGAATGGGATTTCCATGAAAAAGATTGTGGGCTGAAAATGGGTGATCACTGTACATTTATCTTCTGTTTCCTATTTATATTTATATTTTACCTCCTCAATTTAGCATTATGGACAGTGAAAGACCTAATCTAAGATCTGCACAAAAGTATTTTGCCTTCAAATTCATACCGTCATCGTAGCATGCATGGACTCGAATCATATGACTGGGATTTCCATGAAAAATATTGTGGGCAGAAAATGGGTGATCACTGTACATTTCTCTTCTGTTTCCTATTTATATTTCCATTTTACCTCCTCAATTTAGCATTATGGACAGGGAAATACCTAATCTGAGATCTACACAATAATATTTAGCCTTCAAATTCATACCTTGATCGTAGCATGCATGGACTCGACTCATATGAATGGGATTTCCATGAAAAATATTGTGGGCCGAAAATGGGTGATCACTGTACATTTCTCTTCTGTTTCCTATTTATATTTCTATTTTACCTCCTCAATTTAGCATTATGGACAGGGAAAGACCTAATCTAAGATCTGCACAAAAATATTTAGCCTTCAAATTAATACCGTCATCGTAACATGCATGGACACGACTCATATGAATGGGATTTCCATGAAAAAGATTGTGGGCCGAAAATGGGTGATCACTGTACATTTCTCTTCTGTTTCCTATTTATATTTCTATTTTACCTCCTCAATTTAGCATTATGGACATGGAAAGACCTAATCTGAGATCTGCACAAAAATATTTAGCCTTCAAATACATACCGTCATCGTAGCATGCATGGACTCGACTCATATGACGGGATTTCCATAAAAAATATTTTGGGCAGAAAATGGGTGATCACTGTACATTTCTCTTCTGTTTCCTATTTATATTTGTATTTTACCTCCTCAATTTAGCATTATGGACAGTGAAAGACCTAATCTATTATCTGCACAAAAATATGTTGCCTTCAAATTCATACCGTCATCGTAGCATGCATGGACTAGACTCATATGAATGGGATTTCCATGAAAAAGATTGTGGGCCGAAAATGGGTGATCACTGTACATTTCTCTTCTGTTTCCTATTTATATTTGTATTTTACCTCCTCAATTTAGCATTATGGACAGTGAAAGACCTAATCTATTATCTGCACAAAAATATTTAGCCTTCAAATTCATACCGTCATTGTAGCATGCATGGACTCGACTCATATGAATGGGATTTCCATGAAAAAGATTGTGGGCCGAAAATGGTTGATCACTGTACATTTCTCTTCTGTTTCCTATTTATATTTATATTTTACCTCGTCAATTTAGCATTATGGACAGGGAAAGACCTAATCTAAGATCTGCACAAAAATATTTAGCCGTCAAATTCATACCGTGATCGTAGCATGCATGGACTCGACTCATATGAATGGGATTCCCATGAAAAACATTGTGGGCCGAAACTGGGTGATCACTGTACATTTCTCTTCTGTTTCATATTTATATTTATATTTTACCTCCTCAATTTAGCATTATGGTCAGGGAAGGTCTAAGATCTGCACAAAAATATTTAGCCTTCAAATTCATACCGTCATCGTAGCATGCATGGACTCGACTCATATGAATGGGATTTCCATGAAAAACATTGTGGGCCGAAAATGGGTGATCACTGTACATTTCTCTTCTGTTTCCTATTTATATTTCTATTTTACCTCTTCAATTTAGCATTATGGATGGGGAAAGACCTAATCTAAGATCTGCACAAAAATATTTAGCCTTCACATTCATACCGTCATCGTAGCATGCATGGACTCGACTCATATGACTACGATTTCCATGAAAAATATTGTGGGCAGAAAATGGGTGATCACTGTACATTTCTCTTCTGTTTCCTATTTATATTTGTATTTTACCTCCTGAATTTAGCATTATGGACAGTGAAAGACCTAATCTAATATCTGCACAAAAATATGTTGTCTTCAAATTCATACCGTCATCGTAGCATGCATGGACTAGACTCATATGAATGGGATTTCCATGAAAAAGATTGTGGGCCGAAAATGGCTGATCACTGTACATTTCTCTTCTGTTTCCTATTTATATTTCTATTTTACCTCCTCAATTTAGCATTATGGACAGGGAAAGACCTAATCTAAGATCTGCACAAAAATATGTAGCCTTCAAATTCATACCGTGATCGTAGCATGCATGGACTCGACTCATATGACTGGGATTTCCATGAAAAATATTGTGGGTAGAAAATTGGTGATCACTGTACATTTCTCTTCTGTTTCCTATTTATATTTCTTTTTTACCTCCTCAATTTAGCATTATGGACAGGGAAAGACCTAATCTAAGATCTGCACAAAAATATTTAGTCTTCAAATTCATACCGTCATTGTAGCATGCATGGACTCGACTCATATGAATGGGATTTCCATGAAAAAGATTGTGGGCCGAAAATGGTTGATCACTGTACATTTCTCTTCTGTTTCCTATTTATATTTATATTTTGCCTCCTCAATTTAGCATTATGGACAGGGAAAGACCTAATCTAAGATCTGCACAAAAATATTTAGCCTTCAAATTCATACCGTCATCGTAGCATGCATGGACTCGACTCATATGAATGGGAATTCCATGAAAAAGATTGTGGGCCGAAAATGGGTGATCACTATACATTTATCTTCTGTTTCCTATTTATATTTATATTTTACCTCCTCAATTTAGCATTATGGACAGTGAAAGACCTAATCTAAGATCTGCACAAAAGTATTTTGCCTTCAAATTCATACCGTCATCGTAGCATGCATGGACTCGAATCATATGACTGGGATTTCCATGAAAAATATTGTGGGCAGAAAATGGGTGATCACTGTACATTTCTCTTCTGTTTCCTATTTATATTTCCATTTTACCTCCTCAATTTAGCATTATGGACAGGGAAATACCTAATCTGAGATCTACACAATAATATTTAGCCTTCAAATTCATACCTTGATCGTAGCATGCATGGACTCGACTCATATGAATGGGATTTCCATGAAAAATATTGTGGGCCGAAAATGGGTGATCACTGTACATTTCTCTTCTGTTTCCTATTTATATTTCTATTTTACCTCCTCAATTTAGCATTATGGACAGGGAAAGACCTAATCTAAGATCTGCACAAAAATATTTAGCCTTCAAATTAATACCGTCATCGTAACATGCATGGACACGACTCATATGAATGGGATTTCCATGAAAAAGATTGTGGGCCGAAAATGGGTGATCACTGTACATTTCTCTTCTGTTTCCTATTTATATTTCTATTTTACCTCCTCAATTTAGCATTATGGACATGGAAAGACCTAATCTGAGATCTGCACAAAAATATTTAGCCTTCAAATACATACCGTCATCGTAGCATGCATGGACTCGACTCATATGACGGGATTTCCATAAAAAATATTTTGGGCAGAAAATGGGTGATCACTGTACATTTCTCTTCTGTTTCCTATTTATATTTGTATTTTACCTCCTCAATTTAGCATTATGGACAGTGAAAGACCTAATCTATTATCTGCACAAAAATATGTTGCCTTCAAATTCATACCGTCATCGTAGCATGCATGGACTAGACTCATATGAATGGGATTTCCATGAAAAAGATTGTGGGCCGAAAATGGGTGATCACTGTACATTTCTCTTCTGTTTCCTATTTATATTTGTATTTTACCTCCTCAATTTAGCATTATGGACAGTGAAAGACCTAATCTATTATCTGCACAAAAATATTTAGCCTTCAAATTCATACCGTCATTGTAGCATGCATGGACTCGACTCATATGAATGGGATTTCCATGAAAAAGATTGTGGGCCGAAAATGGTTGATCACTGTACATTTCTCTTCTGTTTCCTATTTATATTTATATTTTACCTCGTCAATTTAGCATTATGGACAGGGAAAGACCTAATCTAAGATCTGCACAAAAATATTTAGCCGTCAAATTCATACCGTGATCGTAGCATGCATGGACTCGACTCATATGAATGGGATTCCCATGAAAAACATTGTGGGCCGAAACTGGGTGATCACTGTACATTTCTCTTCTGTTTCATATTTATATTTATATTTTACCTCCTCAATTTAGCATTATGGTCAGGGAATGTCTAAGATCTGCACAAAAATATTTAGCCTTCAAATTCATACCGTCATCGTAGCATGCATGGACTCGACTCATATGAATGGGATTTCCATGAAAAAGATTGTGGGCCGAAAATGGGTGATCACTGTACATTTCTCTTCTGTTTCCTATTTATATTTCTATTTTACCTCTTCAATTTAGCATTATGGATGGGGAAAGACCTAATCTAAGATCTGCACAAAAATATTTAGCCTTCACATTCATACCGTCATCGTAGCATGCATGGACTCGACTCATATGACTACGATTTCCATGAAAAATATTGTGGGCAGAAAATGGGTGATCACTGTACATTTCTCTTCTGTTTCCTATTTATATTTCTATTTTACCTCCTCAATTTAGCATTATGGACAGGGAAAGACCTAATCTAAGATCTGCACAAAAATATTTAGCCTTCAAATTCATACCGTCATCGTAGCATGCATGGACTCGACTCATATGAATTGGATTTCCATGAAAAAGGTTGTGGGCCGAAACTGGGTGATCACTATACATTTCTCTTCTGTTTCCTATTTATATTTCTATTTTACCTCCTCAATTTAGCATTATGGACAGGGAAAGACCTAATCTAAGATCTGCACAAAAATATTTAGCCTTCAAATTCATACCGTCATCGTAGCATGCATGGACTCGACTCATATGACTGGGATTTCCATGAAAAACATTGTGGGCCGAAACTGGGTGATCACTGTACATTTCTCTTCTGTTTCCTATTTATATTTATATTTTACCTCCACAATTTAGCATTATGGACAGGGAAGGTCTAAGATCTGCACAAAAATATTTAGCCTTCAAATTCATACCGTCATCGTAGCATGCATGGACTCGACTCATATGAATGGGATTTCCATGAAAAAGATTGTGGGCCGAAAATGGGTGATCACTGTACATTTCTCTTCTGTTTCCTATTTATATTTCTATTTTACCTCTTCAATTTAGCATTATGGATGGGGAAAGACCTAATCTAAGATCTGCACAAAAATATTTAGCCTTCAAATTCATACCGTCATCGTAGCATGCATGAACTCGACTCATATGACTACGATTTCCATGAAAAATATTGTGGGCAGAAAATGGGTGATCACTGTACATTTCTCTTCTGTTTCCTATTTATATTTATATTTTACCTCCTCAATTTAGCATTATGGACAGGGAAAGACCTAATCTAAGATCTGCACAAAAATATTTAGCCTTCAAATTCATACCGTCATCGTAGCATGCATGGACTCGACTCATATGAATGGGATTTCCATGAAAAAGATTGTGGGCCGAAACTGGGTGATCACTGTACATTTCTCTTCTGTTTCCTATTTATATTTCTATTTTACCTCCTCAATTTAGCATTATGGACAGGGAAAGACATAATCTAAGATCTGCACAAAAATATTTAGCCTTCAAATTCATACCGTGATCGTAGCATGCATGGACACGACTCATATGACTGGGATTTCCATGAAAAATATTGTGGGCAGAAAATTAGTGATCACTGTACATTTCTCTTCTGTTTCCTATTTATATTTCTTTTTTATCTCCTCAATTTAGCATTATGGACAGGGAAAGACCTAATCTAAGATCTGCACAAAAATATTTAGCCCTCAAATTCATACCATCATCGTAGCATGCATGGACTCGACTCATATGAATGGGATTCCCATGAAAAACATTGTGGGCCGAAACTGGGTGATCACTGTACATTTCTCTTCTGTTTCATATTTATATTTCTATTTTACCTCCTCAATTTAGCATTATGGACAGGGAAGGTCTAAGATCTGCACAAAAATATTTAGCCTTCAAATTCATACCGTCATCGTAGCATGCATGGACTCGACTCATATGAATGGGATTTCCATGAAAAAGATTGTGGGCCGAAAATGGGTGATCACTGTACATTTCTCTTCTGTTTCCGATTTATATTTCTATTTTACCTCTTCAATTTAGCATTATGAACAGGGAAAGACCTAATCTAAGATCTGCACAAAAATATTTAGCCTTCAAATTCATACCGTCATCGTAGCATGCATGGACTCGACTCATATGACTGGGATTTCCATGAAAAATATTTTGGGCAGAAAATTGGTGATCACTGTACATTTCTCTTCTGTTTCCTATTTATATTTCTTTTTTACCTCCTCAATTTAGCATTATGGACAGGGAAAGACCTAATCTAAGATCTGCACAAAAATATTTAGCCTTCAAATTCATACCGTCATTGTAGCATGCATGGACTCGACTCATATGAATGGAAATTCCATGAAAAAGATTGTGGGCCGAAAATGGTTGATCACTGTACATTTCTCTTCTGTTTCCTATTTATATTTATATTTTACCTCCTCAATTTAGCATTATGGACAGGGAAAGACCTAATCTAAGATCTGCACAAAAATATTTAGCCGTCAAATTCATACCGTGATCGTAGCATGCATGGACTCGACTCATATGAATGGGATTTCCATGAAAAACATTGTGGGCAGAAAATTGTTGATCACTGTACATTTCTCTTCTGTTTCCTATTTATATTTCTTTTTTACCTCCTCAATTTAGCATTATGGACAGGGAAAGACCTAATCTAAGATCTGCACAAAAATATTTAGCCGTGCAATTCATACCATCATCGTAGCATGAATGGACTCGACTCATATGAATGGGATTCCCATGAAAAACATTGTGGGCCGTAACTGGGTGATCACTGTACATTTCTCTTCTGTTTCATATTTCTATTTCTATTTTACCTCCTCAATTTAGCATTATGGACAGGGAAGGTCTAAGATCTGCACAAAAATATTTAGCCTTCAAATTCATACCGTCATCGTAGCATGCATGGCCTCGACTCATATGAATGGGATTTCCATGAAAAAGATTGTGGGCCGAAAATGGGTGATCACTGTACATTTCTCTTCTGTTTCCTATTTATATTTCTATTTTACCTCCTCAATTTAGCATTATGGACAGGGAAAGACCTAATCTAAGATCTGCACAAAAATATTTAGCCTTCAAATTCATACCGTCATCGTAGCATGCATGGACTCGACTCATATGAATTGGATTTCCATGAAAAAGGTTGTGGGCCGAAACTGGGTGATCACTATACATTTCTCTTCTGTTTCCTATTTATATTTCTATTTTACCTCCTCAATTTAGCATTATGGACAGGGAAAGACCTAATCTAAGATCTGCACAAAAATATTTAGCCTTCAAATTCATACCGTCATCGTAGCATGCATGGACTCGACTCATATGACTGGGATTTCCATGAAAAACATTGTGGGCCGAAACTGGGTGATCACTGTACATTTCTCTTCTGTTTCCTATTTATATTTATATTTTACCTCCACAATTTAGCATTATGGACAGGGAAGGTCTAAGATCTGCACAAAAATATTTAGCCTTCAAATTCATACCGTCATCGTAGCATGCATGGACTCGACTCATATGAATGGGATTTCCATGAAAAAGATTGTGGGCCGAAAATGGGTGATCACTGTACATTTCTCTTCTGTTTCCTATTTATATTTCTATTTTACCTCTTCAATTTAGCATTATGGATGGGGAAAGACCTAATCTAAGATCTGCACAAAAATATTTAGCCTTCAAATTCATACCGTCATCGTAGCATGCATGAACTCGACTCATATGACTACGATTTCCATGAAAAATATTGTGGGCAGAAAATGGGTGATCACTGTACATTTCTCTTCTGTTTCCTATTTATATTTATATTTTACCTCCTCAATTTAGCATTATGGACAGGGAAAGACCTAATCTAAGATCTGCACAAAAATATTTAGCCTTCAAATTCATACCGTCATCGTAGCATGCATGGACTCGACTCATATGAATGGGATTTCCATGAAAAAGATTGTGGGCCGAAACTGGGTGATCACTGTACATTTCTCTTCTGTTTCCTATTTATATTTCTATTTTACCTCCTCAATTTAGCATTATGGACAGGGAAAGACATAATCTAAGATCTGCACAAAAATATTTAGCCTTCAAATTCATACCGTGATCGTAGCATGCATGGACACGACTCATATGACTGGGATTTCCATGAAAAATATTGTGGGCAGAAAATTAGTGATCACTGTACATTTCTCTTCTGTTTCCTATTTATATTTCTTTTTTATCTCCTCAATTTAGCATTATGGACAGGGAAAGACCTAATCTAAGATCTGCACAAAAATATTTAGCCCTCAAATTCATACCATCATCGTAGCATGCATGGACTCGACTCATATGAATGGGATTCCCATGAAAAACATTGTGGGCCGAAACTGGGTGATCACTGTACATTTCTCTTCTGTTTCATATTTATATTTCTATTTTACCTCCTCAATTTAGCATTATGGACAGGGAAGGTCTAAGATCTGCACAAAAATATTTAGCCTTCAAATTCATACCGTCATCGTAGCATGCATGGACTCGACTCATATGAATGGGATTTCCATGAAAAAGATTGTGGGCCGAAAATGGGTGATCACTGTACATTTCTCTTCTGTTTCCGATTTATATTTCTATTTTACCTCTTCAATTTAGCATTATGAACAGGGAAAGACCTAATCTAAGATCTGCACAAAAATATTTAGCCTTCAAATTCATACCGTCATCGTAGCATGCATGGACTCGACTCATATGACTGGGATTTCCATGAAAAATATTTTGGGCAGAAAATTGGTGATCACTGTACATTTCTCTTCTGTTTCCTATTTATATTTCTTTTTTACCTCCTCAATTTAGCATTATGGACAGGGAAAGACCTAATCTAAGATCTGCACAAAAATATTTAGCCTTCAAATTCATACCGTCATTGTAGCATGCATGGACTCGACTCATATGAATGGAAATTCCATGAAAAAGATTGTGGGCCGAAAATGGTTGATCACTGTACATTTCTCTTCTGTTTCCTATTTATATTTATATTTTACCTCCTCAATTTAGCATTATGGACAGGGAAAGACCTAATCTAAGATCTGCACAAAAATATTTAGCCGTCAAATTCATACCGTGATCGTAGCATGCATGGACTCGACTCATATGAATGGGATTTCCATGAAAAACATTGTGGGCAGAAAATTGTTGATCACTGTACATTTCTCTTCTGTTTCCTATTTATATTTCTTTTTTACCTCCTCAATTTAGCATTATGGACAGGGAAAGACCTAATCTAAGATCTGCACAAAAATATTTAGCCGTGCAATTCATACCATCATCGTAGCATGAATGGACTCGACTCATATGAATGGGATTCCCATGAAAAACATTGTGGGCCGTAACTGGGTGATCACTGTACATTTCTCTTCTGTTTCATATTTCTATTTCTATTTTACCTCCTCAATTTAGCATTATGGACAGGGAAGGTCTAAGATCTGCACAAAAATATTTAGCCTTCAAATTCATACCGTCATCGTAGCATGCATGGCCTCGACTCATATGAATGGGATTTCCATGAAAAAGATTGTGGGCCGAAAATGGGTGATCACTGTACATTTCTCTTCTGTTTCCTATTTATATTTCTATTTTACCTCCTCAATTTAGCATTATGGACAGGGAAAGACCTAATCTAAGATCTGCACAAAAATATTTAGCCTTCAAATTCATACCGTCATCGTAGCATGCATGGACTCGACTCATATGAATGGGATTTCCATGAAAAAGATTGTGGGCCGAAAATGGGAGATCACTGTACATTTCTCTTCTGTTTCCTATTTATATTTCTATTTTACCTCCTCAATTTAGCATTATGGACAGGGAAAGACCTAATCTAAGATCTGCACAAAAATATTTAGTCTTCAAATTCATACCGTGACCCAGCATGCATGGATTCGACTCATATGACTGGGATTTCCAAGAAAAATATTGTGGGCAGAAAATGGTTGATAACTGTACATTTCTCTTCTGTTTCCTATTTATATTTCTATTTTACCTCCTTAATTTAGCATTATGGACAGGGAAAGAACTAATCTAAGATCTGCACAAAAATATTTAGCCTTCAAATTCATACCGTCATCGTAGCATGCATGGACTCGACTCATATGACTGGGAATTCCATGAAATAGATTGTGGGCCGAAAATGGGTGATCACTGTACATTTCTCTTCTGTTTCCTATTTATATTTCTATTTTACCTCCTCAATTTAGCATTTTTGACAGGGAAAGACCTAATCTAAGATCTGCACAAAAATATTTAGCCTTCAAATTCATACCGTCATCGTAGATTGCATGGACTCGACTCATATGAATGGGATTTCCATGAAAAATATTGTGGGCAGAAAATGGGTGATCACTGTACATTTCTCTTCTGTTTCCTAATTATATTTCTATTTTACCTCCTCAATTTAGCATTATGGACAGGGAAAGACCTAATCTAAGATCTGCACAAAAATATTTAGCCTTCAAATTCATACCGTGAGCGTATCATGCATGGACTCGACTCATATGACTGGGATTTCCATGAAAAATATTGTGGGCAGAAAATGGGTGATCACTGTACATTTCTCTTCTGTTTCCTATTTATATTTCTATTTTACCTCCTCAATTTAGCATTATGGACAGGGAAACACCTAATCTTAGATCTGCACAAAAATATTTAGCCTTCAAATTCATACCGTCAACGTAGCATGCATGGACTCGACTCATATGAATGGGATTTCCATGAAAAAGTTTGTGGGCCGAAAATTGGTGATCACTGTACATTTCTCTTCTGTTTCCTATTTATATTTATATTTTACCTCCTCAATTTAGCATTATGGACAGCGAAAGACCTAATCTAAGTTCTGCACAAAAATATTTCGCCTTCAAATTCATACCATGATCGTAGCATGCATGGACTCGACTCATATGACTGGGTTTTTCCATGAAAAAGATTGTGGGCCGAAAATGGGTGATCACTGTACATTTCTCCTCTGTTTCCTATTTATATTTCTATTTTACCTCCTTAATTTAGCATTATGGACAGGGAAACACCTAATCTAAGAACTGCACAAAAATGTTTAGCCTTCAAATTCATTCCGTCATCATAGCATGCATGGACTCGACTCATATGACTGGGATTTCCATGAAAAATATTGTGGGCAGAAAATGGGTGATCACTGTACATTTCTCTTCTGTTTCCTATTTATATTTCTATTTTACCTCCTCAATTTAGCATTATGGACAGGGAAAGACCTAATCTAAGATCTGCACAAAAATATTTAGCCTTCAAATTCATACCATGATCGTAGCATGCATGGACTCGACTCATATGACTGGGATTTCCATGAAAAATGTTGTGGGCAGAAAATGGGTGATCACTGTACATTTCTCTTCTGTTTCCTATTTATATTTATATTTTACCTCCTCAATTTAGCATTATGGACAGGGAAAGACCTAATCTAAGATCTGCACAAAAATATTTAGCCTTCAAATTCATACCGTGATCATAGCATGCGTCGACTCGACTCATATGCCTGGGATTTCCATGAAAAATATTGTGGGCCGAAAATGTGTGATCACTATACATTTCTCTTCTGTTTCCTATTTATATTTATATTTTACCTCCTCAATTTAGCATTATGGACAGTGAAAGACCTAATCTAAGATCTGCACAAAAATATTTAGCCTTCAAATTCATACCGTCATTGTAGCATGCATGGACTCGACTCATATGAATGGGATTTCCATGAAAAATATTGTGGGCAGAAAATGGGTGATCACTGTACATTTCTCTTCTGTTTCCTATTTATATTTCTATTTTACCTCCTCAATTTAGCATTATGGACAGGGAAAGACCTAATCTAAGACCTGCACAAAAATAGTTAGCCTTCAACTTCATACCGTGATCGTAGCATGCATGGACTCGATTCATATGACTGGGATTTCCATGAAAAATATTGTGGGCAGAAAATGGGTGATCACTGTACATTTCTCTTCTGTTTCCAAATTATATTTCTATTTTACCTCCTCAATTTAGCATTATGGACAGGGAAAGACCTAATCTTAGATCTGCACAAAAATATTTAGCCTTAAAATTCATACCGTGAACGTATCATGCATGGACTCGTCTCATATGACTGGGATTTCCATGAAAAAGATTGTGGGCCGAAAATGGGTGATCACTGTACATTTCTCTTCTGTTTCCTATTTATATTTATATTTTACCTCCTCAATTTAGCATTATGGACAGGGAAAGACCTAATCTTAGATCTGCACAAAAATATTTAGCCTTCAAATTCATACCGTCAACGTAGCATGCATGGACTCGACTCATATGAATGGGAATTCCATGAAAAATATTGTGGGCAGAAAATGGGTGATCACTGTACATTTCTCTTCTGTTTCCTATTTATATTTATATTTTACCTCCTCAATTTAGCATTATGGACAGGGAAAGACCTATTCTAAGATCTGCACAAAAATATTTAGCCTTCAAATTCATACCGTGATCGTATCATGCATGGATTCGACTCACATGACTGGGATTTCCATGAAAAATATTGTGGGCAGAAAATGGGTGATCACTGTACATTTCTCTTCTGTTTCCTATTTATATTTCTAATTACCTCCTCAATTTAGCATTATGGACAGGGAAAGAGCTAATCTAAGACCTGCACAAAAATATTTAGCCTTCAAATTCATACCGTGATCGCAGCATCCATGGACTCGACTCATATGCCTGGGATTTCCATGAAAAATATTGTGGGCAGAAAATGGGTGCTCACTGTACATTTCTCTTCTGTTTCCTATTCATATTTCTATTTTACCTCCTCAATTTAGCATTATGGACAGGGAAAGACCTAATCTAAAATCTGCACAAAAATACTTAGCCTTCAAATTCATACCGTCATTGTAGCATGCATGGACTCGACTCATATGAATGGGATGTCCATGAAAAAGATTGTGGGCAGAAAATGGGTGATCACTGTACATTTCTCTTCTGTTTCCTATTTATATTTCTATTTTACCTCCTCAATTTAGCATTATGGACAGGGAAAGACCTAATCTAAGATCTGCACAAAAATATTTAGCCTTCAAATTCATTCCGTCAATGTAGCATGCATGGACTCGACTCATTTGACTGGGATTTCCATGAAAAAGATTGTGGGCAGAAAATGGGTGATCACTGTACATTTCTCTTCTGTTTCCTATTTATATTTTACCTCCTCAATTGAGAATTATGTACAGGGAAAGACCTAATCTAAGATCTGCAAGAAAATATTTAGCTTTCAAATTCATACCGTCATCGTAGCATGCATGGACTCGACTCATATGACTGGGATTTCCATGAAAAAGATTGTGGGCCGAAAATGGGTGATCACTGTACATTTCTCTTCTGTTTCCTATTTATATTTCTATTTTACCTCCTCAATTTAGCATTATGGACAGGGAAAGACCTAATCTAAGACCTGCACAAAAATAGTTAGCCTTCAACTTCATACCGTCATCGTAGCATGCATCGACTCGACTCATATGACTGGGATTTCCATGAAAAATATTGTGGGCAGAAAATGGGTGATCACTGTACATTTCTCTTCTGTTTCCTATTTATATTTCTATTTTACCTCCTCAATTTAACATTATGGACAGGGAAAGAACAAATCTAAGATCTGCACAAAAATATTTAGCTTTCAAATTCATACCGTCACCGTAGCATGCATGGACTCGACTCATATGAATGGAATTTCCATGAAAAAGGTTGTGGGCCGAAAATGGGTGATCACTGTACATTTATCTTCTGTTTCCTATTTATATTTCTATTTTACCTCCTCAGTTTAGCATTATGGACAGGGAAAGACCTAATCTAAGATCTGCACAAAAATATTTAGCCATCAAATTCATACCGTCATCGTAGCATGCATGGACTCGACTCATATGAATGGGATTTCCATGAAAAATATTGTGGGCAGAAAATGGGTGATCACTGTACATTTCTCTTCTGTTTCCTATTTATATTTCTATTTTACCTCCTCAATTTAGCATTATGGACAGGGAAAGACCTAATCTAAGATCTGCACAAAAATATTTAGCCTTCAAATTCATACCGTGAGCGTATCATGCATGGACTCGACTCATATGACTGGGATTTCCATGAAAAATATTGTGGGCAGAAAATGGGTGATCACTGTACATTTCTCTTCTGTTTCCTATTTATATTTCTATTTTACCTCCTCAATTTAGCATTATGGACAGGGAAAGACCTAATCTTAGATCTGCACAAAAATATTTAGCCTTCAAATTCATACCGTCAACGTAGCATGCATGGACTCGACTCATATGAATGGGATGTCCATGAAAAAGTTTGTGGGCCGAAAATTGGTGATCACTGTACATTTCTCTTCTGTTTCCTATTTATATTTATATTTTACCTCCTCAATTTAGCATTATGGACAGCGAAAGACCTAATCTAAGTTCTGCACAAAAATATTTCGCCTTCAAATTCATACCATGATCGTAGCATGCATGAACTCGACTCATATGACTGGGTTTTTCCATGAAAAAGATTGTGGGCCGAAAATGGGTGATCACTGTACATTTCTCCTCTGTTTCCTATTTATATTTCTATTTTACCTCCTTAATTTAGCATTATGGACAGGGAAACACCTAATCTAAGAACTGCACAAAAATGTTTAGCCTTCAAATTCATACCGTCATTGTAGCATGCATGGACTCGACTCATATGAATGGGATTTCCATGAAAAATATTGTGGGCAGAAAATGGGTGATCACTGTACATTTCTCTTCTGTTTCCTATTTATATTTCTATTTTACCTCCTCAATTTAGCATTATGGACAGGGAAAGACCTAATCTAAGACCTGCACAAAAATAGTTAGCCTTCAACTTCATACCGTGATCGTAGCATGCATGGACTCGATTCATATGACTGGGATTTCCATGAAAAATATTGTGGGCAGAAAATGGGTGATCACTGTACATTTCTCTTCTGTTTCCTATTTATATTTCTATTTTACCTCCTCAATTTAGCATTATGGACAGGGAAAGACCTAATCTAAGACCTGCACAAAAATAGTTAGCCTTCAACTTCATACCGTGATCGTAGCATGCATGGACTCGATTCATATGACTGGGATTTCCATGAAAAATATTGTGGGCAGAAAATGGGTGATCACTGTACATTTCTCTTCTGTTTCCTATTTATATTTCTATTTTACCTCCTCAATTTAGCATTATGGACAGGGAAAGAACAAATCTAAGATCTGCACAAAAATATTTAGCTTTCAAATTCATACCGTCATCGTAGCATGCATGGACTCGACTCATATGAATGGGATTTCCATGAAAAAGATTGTGGGCCGAAAATGGGTGATCACTCTACATTTCTCTTCTGTTTCCTATTTATATTTCTATTTTACCTCCTCAATTTAGCATTATGGACAGGGAAAGACCTAATCTAAGATCTGCACAAAAATATTTAGCCTTCAAATTCATACCGTCATCGTAGATTGCATGGACTCGACTCATATGACTGGGATTTCCATGAAAAATATTGTGGGCAGAAAATGGGTGATCACTGTACATTTCTCTTCTGTTTCCTAATTATATTTCTATTTTACCTCCTCAATTTAGCATTATGGACAGGGAAAGACCTAATCTTAGATCTGCACAAAAATATTTAGCCTTAAAATTCATACCGTGAACGTATCATGCATGGACTCGACTCATATGACTGGGATTTCCATGAAAAAGATTGTGGGCCGAAAATGGGTGATCACTGTACATTTCTCTTCTGTTTCCTATTTATATTTATATTTTACCTCCTCAATTTAGCATTATGGACAGGGAAAGACCTAATCTTAGATCTGCACAAAAATATTTAGCCTTCAAATTCATACCGTCAACGTAGCATGCATGGACTCGACTCATATGAATGGGATTTCCATGAAAAATATTGTGGGCAGAAAATGGGTGATCACTGTACATTTCTCTTCTGTTTCCTATTTATATTTATATTTTACCTCCTCAATTTAGCATTATGGACAGGGAAAGACCTATTCTAAGATCTGCACAAAAATATTTAGCCTTCAAATTCATACCGTGATCGTATCATGCATGGATTCGACTCACATGACTGGGATTTCCATGAAAAATATTGTGGGTAGAAAATGGGTGATCACTGTACATTTCTCTTCTGTTTCCTATTTATATTTCTAATTACCTCCTCAATTTAGCATTATGGACAGGGAAAGACCTAATCTAAGACCTGCACAAAAATATTTAGCCTTCAAATTCATACCGTGATCGCAGCATCCATGGACTCGACTCATATGACTGGGATTTCCATGAAAAATATTGTGGGCAGAAAATGGGTGCTCACTGTACATTTCTCTTCTGTTTCCTATTTATATTTCTATTTTACCTCCTCAATTTAGCATTATGGACAGGGAAAGAACAAATCTAAGATCTGCACAAAAATATTTAGCTTTCAAATTCATACCGTCATCGTAGCATGCATGGACTCGACTCATATGAATGGGATTTCCATGAAAAAGATTGTGGGCCGAAAATGGGTGATCACTCTACATTTCTCTTCTGTTTCCTATTTATATTTCTATTTTACCTCCTCAATTTAGCATTATGGACAGGGAAAGACCTAATCTAAGATCTGCACAAAAATATTTAGCCTTCAAATTCATACCGTCATCGTAGATTGCATGGACTCGACTCATATGACTGGGATTTCCATGAAAAATATTGTGGGCAGAAAATGGGTGATCACTGTACATTTCTCTTCTGTTTCCTAATTATATTTCTATTTTACCTCCTCAATTTAGCATTATGGACAGGGAAAGACCTAATCTTAGATCTGCACAAAAATATTTAGCCTTAAAATTCATACCGTGAACGTATCATGCATGGACTCGACTCATATGACTGGGATTTCCATGAAAAAGATTGTGGGCCGAAAATGGGTGATCACTGTACATTTCTCTTCTGTTTCCTATTTATATTTATATTTTACCTCCTCAATTTAGCATTATGGACAGGGAAAGACCTAATCTTAGATCTGCACAAAAATATTTAGCCTTCAAATTCATACCGTCAACGTAGCATGCATGGACTCGACTCATATGAATGGGATTTCCATGAAAAATATTGTGGGCAGAAAATGGGTGATCACTGTACATTTCTCTTCTGTTTCCTATTTATATTTATATTTTACCTCCTCAATTTAGCATTATGGACAGGGAAAGACCTATTCTAAGATCTGCACAAAAATATTTAGCCTTCAAATTCATACCGTGATCGTATCATGCATGGATTCGACTCACATGACTGGGATTTCCATGAAAAATATTGTGGGTAGAAAATGGGTGATCACTGTACATTTCTCTTCTGTTTCCTATTTATATTTCTAATTACCTCCTCAATTTAGCATTATGGACAGGGAAAGACCTAATCTAAGACCTGCACAAAAATATTTAGCCTTCAAATTCATACCGTGATCGCAGCATCCATGGACTCGACTCATATGACTGGGATTTCCATGAAAAATATTGTGGGCAGAAAATGGGTGCTCACTGTACATTTCTCTTCTGTTTCCTATTCATATTTCTATTTTACCTCCTCAATTTAGCATTATGGACAGGGAAAGACCTAATCTAAAATCTGCACAAAAATACTTAGCCTTCAAATTCATACCGTCATTGTAGCATGCATGGACTCGACTCATATGAATGGGATGTCCATGAAAAAGATTGTGGGCAGAAAATGGGTGATCACTGTACATTTCTCTTCTGTTTCCTATTTATATTTCTATTTTACCTCCTCAATTTAGCATTATGGACAGGGAAAGACCTAATCTAAGATCTGCACAAAAATATTTAGCCTTCAAATTCATTCCGTCAATGTAGCATGCATGGACTCGACTCATATGACTGGGATTTCCATGAAAAAGATTGTGGGCAGAAAATGGGTGATCACTGCACATTTCTCTTCTGTTTCCTATTTATATTTCAATTTTACCTCCACAATTTAGCATTATGGACAGGGAAAGACCTAATCTAAGATCTGCACAAAAATATTTAGCCTTCAAATTCTTACCGTGATCGTAGCATGCATGGACTCGACTCATATGACTGGGATTTCCATGAAAAATATTGTGGGCAGAAAATGGGTTATCACTGTACATTTCTCTTCTGTTTCCTATTTATATTTATATTTTACCTCCTCAATTGAGCAATATGGACAGGGAAAGACCTAATCTAAGATCTGCACAAAAATATTTAGCCTTCAAATTCATACCGTGATCGTAGCATGAATGGACTCGACTCATATGACTGGGATTTCCATGAAAAATATTGTGGGCAGAAAATGGGTGATCACTGTACATTTCTCTTCTGTTTCCTATTCATATTTCTATTTTACCTCCTCAATTTAGCATTATGGACAGGGAAAGACCTAATCTAAGATCTGCACAAAAATATTTAGCCTTCAAATTCATACCGTGATCGTATCATGCATGGACTCGACTCATATGACTGGGATTTCCATGAAAAATATTGTGGGCAGAAAATGGGTGATCACTGTAAATTTCTCTTCTGTTTCCTATTTATATTTATATTTTACCTCCTCAATTTAGCATTACGGACAGGGAAAGAACTAATCTAAGATCTGCACAAAAATATTTAGCTTTCAAATTCATACCGTCATCGTAGCATGCATGGACTCGACTCATATGAATGGGATTTCATTGAAAAACATTGTGGGCCGAAAATGGGTGATCACTCTACATTTCTCTTCTGTTTCCTATTTATATTTCTATTTTACCTCCTCAATTTAGCATTATGGACAGGGAAAGACCTAATCTAAGATCTGCACAAAAATATTTAGCCTTCAAATTCATACCGTCATCGTAGATTGCATGGACTCGACTCATATGAATGGGATTTCCATGAAAAATATTGTGGGCAGAAAATGGGTGATCACTGTACATTTCTCTTCTGTTACCTAATTATATTTCTATTTTACCTCCTCAATTTAGCATTATGGACAGGGAAAGACCTAATCTAAGATCTGCACAAAAATATTTAGCCTTCAAATTCATACCGTGATCGTATCTTGCATGGACTCGACTCATATGACTGGGATTTCCATGAAAAATATTGTGGGCAGAAATTGGGTGATCACTGTACATTTCTCTTCTGTTTCCTATTTATATTTCTATTTTACCTCCTCAATTTAGCATTATGGACAGGGAAAGACATAATCTTAGATCTGCACAAAAATATTTAGCCTTCAAATTCATACCGTCATTGTAGCATGCATGGACTCGACTCATATGAATGGGATTTCCTTGAAAATGATTGTGGGCAGAAAATGGGTGATCACTGTACATTTCTCTTCTGTTTCCTATTTATATTACTATTTTACCTCCTCAATTTAGCATTATGGACAGGGAAAGACCTAATCTAAGATCTGCACAAAAATATTTAGCCTTCAAATTCATTCCGTCATCGTAGCATGCATGGACTCGACTCATATGACTGGGAATTCCATGAAAAGGATTGTGGGCAGAAAATGTGTGATCACTGTAAATTTCTCTTCTGTTTCCTATTTATATTTCTATTTTACCTCCTCAATTTAGCATTATGGACAGGGAAAGACCTAATCTAAGATCTGCACAAAAATATTTAGCCTTCAAATTCATACCGTGATCGTATCATGCATGGACTCGACTCATATGACTGGGATTTCCATGAAAAATATTGTGGGCAGAAAATGGGTGATCACTGTAAATTTCTCTTCTGTTTCCTATTTATATTTATATTTTACCTCCTCAATTTAGCATTATGGACAGGGAAAGAACTAATCTAAGATCTGCACAAAAATATTTAGCTTTCAAATTCATACCGTCATCGTAGCATGCATGGACTCGACTCATATGAATGGGATTTCATTGAAAAACATTGTGGGCCGAAAATGGGTGATCACTGTACATTTCTCTTCTGTTTCCTATTTATATTTCTATTTTACCTCCTCAATTTAGCATTATGGACAGGGAAAGACCTAATCTAAGATCTGCACAAAAATATTTAGCCTTCAAATTCATACCGTCATCGTATCTTGCATGGACTCGACTCATATGACTGGGATTTCCATGAAAAATATTGTGGGCAGAAAATGGGTGATCACTGTACATTTCTCTTCTGTTTCCTATTTATATTTCTATTTTACCTCCTCAATTTAGCATTATGGACAGGGAAAGACATAATCTTAGATCTGCACAAAAATATTTAGCCTTCAAATTCATACCGTCATTGTAGCATGCATGGACTCGACTCATATGAATGGGATTTCCTTGAAAATGATTGTGGGCCGAAAATGGGTGATCACTGTACATTTCTCTTCTGTTTCCTATTTATATTTCTATTTTACCTCCTCAATTTAGCATTATGGACAGGGAAAGACCTAATCTAAGAACTGCACAAAAATGTTTAGCCTTCAAATTCATTCCGTCATCGTAGCATGCATGGACTCGACTCATATGACTGGGATTTCCATGAAAAAGATTGTGGGCAGAATATGGGTGATCACTGTACATTTCTCTTCTGTTTCCTATTTATATTACTATTTTACCTCCTCAATTTAGCATTATGGACAGGGAAAGACCTAACCTAAGATCTGCACAAAAATATTTAGCCTTCAAATTCATTCCGTCATCGTAGCATGCATGGACTCGACTCATATGACTGGGAATTCCATGAAAAGGATTGTGGGCAGAAAATGTGTGATCACTGTAAATTTCTCTTCTGTTTCCTATTTATATTTCTATTTTACCTCCTCAATTTAGCATTATGGACAGGGAAAGACCTAATCTAAGATCTGCACAAAAATATTTAGCCTTCAAATTCATACCGTGATCGTATCATGCATGGACTCGACTCATATGACTGGGATTTCCATGAAAAATATTGTGGGCAGAAAATGGGTGAGCACTGTACATTTCTCTTCTGTTTCCTATTTATATTTCTATTTTACCTCCTCAATTTAGCATTATGGACAGGGAAAGAACTAATCTAAGATCTGCACAAAAAGATTTAGCTTTCAAATTCATACCGTCATCGTAGCATGCATGGACTCGACTCATATGAATGGGATTTCCATGAAAAAGATTGTGGGCCGAAAATGGGTGATCATTCTACATTTCTCTTCTGTTTCCTATTTATATTTCTATTTTACCTCCTCAATTTAGCATTATGGACAGGGAAAGACCTAATCTAAGATCTGCACAAATATATTTAGCCTTCAAATTCATACCGTGATCGTAGCATGCATGGACTCGACTCATATGACTGGGATTTCCATGAAAAATATTGTGGGCCGAAAATAGGTGATCACTGTACATTTCTCTTCTGTTTCCTATTTATATTTCTATTTTACCTCCTCAATTTAGCATTATGGACAGGGAAAGACCTAATCTAAGATCTGCACAAAAATATTTAGCCTTCAAATTCATACCATGATCGTAGCATGCGTGGACTCGACTCATATGACTGGGATTTCCATGAAAAATATTGTGGGCCGAAAATGTGTGATCACTGTACATTTCTCTTCTGTTTCCTATTTATATTTATATTTTACCTCCTCAATTTAGCATTATGGACAGGGAAAGACCTAATCTAAGATCTGCACAAAAATATTTAGCCTTCAAATTCATACCGTCATTGTAGCATGCATGGACTCGACTCATATGAATGGGATTTCCATGAAAAATATTGTGGGCAGAAAATGGGTGATCACTGTACATTTCCCTTCTGTTTCCTATTTATATTTCTATTTTACCTCCTCAATTTAGCATTATGGACAGGGAAAGACCTAATCTAAGACCTGCACAAAAATAGTTAGCCTTCAACTTCATACCGTGATCGTAGCATGCATGGACTCGATTCATATAACTGGGATTTCCATGAAAAATATTGTGGCCAGAAAATGGGTGATCACTGTACATTTCTCTTCTTTTTCCTATTTATATTTATATTTTACCTCCTCAATTTAGCATTATGGACAGGGAAAGACCTAATCTTAGATCTGCACAAAAATATTTAGCCTTCAAATTCATACCGTCAACGTAGCATGCATGGACTCGACTCATATGAATGGGATTTCCATGAAAAAGTTTGTGGGCCGAAAATTGGTGATCACTGTACATTTCTCTTCTGTTTCCTATTTATATTTATATTTTACCTCCTCAATTTAGCATTATGGACAGGGAAAGACCTAATCTAAGTTCTGCACAAAAATATTTAGCCTTCAAATTAATACCGTCATTGTAGCATGCATGGACTCAACTCATATGAATGGGATTTCCATGAAAAAGATTGTGGGCCGAAAATGGGTGATCACTGAACATTTCTCTTCTGTTTCCTATTTATATTTCTATTTTACCTCCTCAATTTAGCATTATGGACAGGGAAAGACCTAATCTAAGATCTGCACAAAAATATTTAGCCTTCAAATTCATACCGTGATCGTAGCATGCATGGACTCGACTCATATGACTGGGATTTCCATGAAAAATATTGTGGGCAGAAAATGGGTGATCACTGTACATTTCTCTTCTGTTTCCTATTCATATTTCTATTTTACCTCCTCAATTTAGCATTATGGACAGGGAAAGACCTATTCTAAGATCTGCACAAAAATATTTAGCCTTCAAATTCATACCGTGATCGTATCATGCATGGACTCGACTCATATGACTGGGATTTCCATGAAAAATATTGTGGGCAGAAAATGGGTGATCACTGTACATTTCTCTTCTGTTTCCTATTTATATTTCTAATTACCTCCTCAATTTAGCATTATGGACAGGGAAAGACCTAATCTAAGACCTGCACAAAAATATTTAGCCTTCTAATTCATACCGTGATCGTAGCATCCATGGACTCGACTCATATGACTGGGATTTCCATGAAAAATATTGTGGGCAGAAAATGGGTGATCACTGCACATTTCTCTTCTGTTTCCTATTCATATTTCTATTTTACCTCCTCAATTTAGCATTATGGACAGGGAAAGACCTAATCTAAGATCTGCACAAAAATACTTAGCCTTCAAATTCATACCGTCATTGTAGCATGCATGGACTCGACTCATATGAATGGGATGTCCATGAAAAAGATTGTGGGCCGAAAATGGGTGATCACTGTACATTTCTCTTCTGTTTCCTATTTATATTTCTATTTTACCTCCTCAATTTAGCATTATGGACAGGGAAAGACCTAATCTAAGATCTGCACAAAAATATTTAGCCTTCAAATTCATTCCGTCAATGTAGCATGCATGGACTCGACTCATATGACTGGGATTTCCATGAAAAATATTGTGGGCAGAAAATGGGTGATCACTGCACATTTCTCTTCTCTTTCCTATTTATATTTCTATTTTACCTCCACAATTTAGCATTATGGACAGGGAAAGACCTAATCTAAGATCTGCACAAAAATATTTAGCCTTCAAATTCTTACCGTGATCGTAGCATGCATGGACTCGACTCATATGACTGGGATTTCCATGAAAAATATTGTGGGCAGAAAATGGGTTATCACTGTACATTTCTCTTCTGTTTCCTATTTATATTTATATTTTACCTCCTCAATTGAGCATTATGGACAGGGAAAGACCAAATCTAAGATCTGCACAAAAATATTTAGCCTTCAAATTCATACCGTGATCGTAGCATGAATGGACTCGATTCATATGACTGGGATTTCCATGAAAAATATTGTGGGCAGAAAATGGGTGATCACTGTACATTTCTCTTCTGTTTCCTATTTATATTTATATTTTACCTCCTCAATTTAGCATTATGGACAGGGAAAGAACTATTCTAAGATCTGCACAAAAATATTTAGGTTTCAAATTCATACCGTCATCGTAGCATGCATGGACTCGACTCATATGAATGGGATTTCCATGAAAAAGATTGTGGGCCGAAAATGGTTGATCACTCTACATTTCTCTTCTGTTTCCTATTTATATTTCTATTTTACCTCCTTAATTTAGCATTATGGACAGGGAAAGACCTAATCTAAGATCTGCACAAAAATATTTAGCCTTCAAATTCATACCGTGAACGTATCATGCATGGACTCGACTCATATGACTGGGATTTCCATGAAAAATATTGTGGGCAGAAAATGGGTGATCACTGTACATTTCTCTTCTGTTTCCTATTTATATTTCTATTTTACCTCCTCAATTTAGCATTATGGACAGGGAAAGAACTAATCTAAGATCTGCACAAAAATATTTAGCTTTCAAATTCATACCGTCATCGTAGCATGCATGGACTCGACTCATATGAATGGGATTTCCATGAAAAAGATTGTGGGCGGAAAATGGGTGATCACTGTACATTTCTCTTCTGTTTCCTATTTATATTTCTATTTTACCTCCTCAATTTACCATTATGGACAGGGAAAGACCTAATCTAAGATCTGCACAAATATATTTAGCCTTCAAATTCATACCGTGATCGTAGCATGCATGGACTCGACTCATATGACTGGGATTTCCATGAAAAATATTGTGGGCCGAAAATAGGTGATCACTGTACATTTCTCTTCTGTTTCCTATTTATATTTCTATTTTACCTCCTCAATTAAGCATTATGGTCAGGGAAAGACCTAATCTAAGATCTGCACAAAAATATTTAGCCTTCAAATTCATACCATGATCGTAGCATGCATGGACTCGACTCATATGACTGGGATTTCCATGAAAAATATTGTGGGCAGAAAATGGGTGATCACTGTACATTTCTCTCCTGTTTCCTATTTATATTTTTATTTTACCTCCTCAATTTAGCATTATGGACAGGGAAAGACCTAATCTAAGATCTGCACAAAAATATTTAGCCTTCAAATTCATACCGTGATCATAGCATGCATGGACTCGACTCATATGACAGGGATTTCCATGAAAAATATTGTGGGCCGAAAATGTGTGATCACTCTACATTTCTCTTCTGTTTCCTATTTATATTTCTATTTTACCTCCTCAATTTAGCATTATGGACAGGGAAAGACCTAATCTAAGACCTGCACAAAAATAGTTAGCCTTCAACTTCATACCGTGATCGTAGCATGCATGGACTCGATTCATATGACTGGGATTTCCATGAAAAATATTGTGGGCAGAAAATGGGTGATCACTGTACATTTCTCTTCTGTTTCCTATTTATATTTCTATTTTACCTCCTCAATTTAGCATTATGGACAGGGAAAGAACTATTCTAAGATCTGCACAAAAATATTTAGCTTTCAAATTCATACCGTCATCGTAGCATGCATGGACTCGACTCATATGAATGGGATTTCCATGAAAAAGATTGTGGGCCGAAAATGGGTGATCACTCTACATTTCTCTTCTGTTTCCTATTTATATTTCTATTTTCCCTCCTCAATTTAGCATTATGGACAGGGAAAGACCTAATCTAAGATCTGCACAAAAATATTTAGCCTTCAAATTCATACCGTGAACGTATCATGCATGGACTCGACTCATATGACTGGGATTTCCATGAAAAATATTGTGGGCAGAAAATGGGTGATCACTGTACATTTCTCTTCTGTTTCCTATTTATATTTATATTTTACCTCCTCAATTTAGCATTATGGACAGGGAAAGACCTAATCTTAGATCTGCACAAAAATATTTACCCTTCAAATTCATACCGTCAACGTAGCATGCATGGACTCGACTCATATGAATGGGATTTCCATGAAAAAGTTTGTGGGCCGAAAATTGGTGATCACTGTACATTTCTCTTCTGTTTCCTATTTATATTTATATTTTACCTCCTCAATTTAGCATTATGGACAGCGAAAGACCTAATCTAAGTTCTGCACAAAAATATTTAGCCTTCAAATTAATACCGTCATTGTAGCATGCATGGACTCAACTCATATGAATGGGATTTCCATGAAAAAGATTGTGGGCCGAAAATGGGTCATCACTGTACATTTCTCTTCTGTTTCCTATTTATATTTCTATTTTACCTCCTCAATTTAGCATTATGGACAGGGAAAGACTTAATCTAAGATCTGCACAAAAATATTTAGCCTTCAAATTCATACCGTGATCGTAGCATGCATGGACTCGACTCATATGACTGGGATTTCCATGAAAAATATTGTGGGCAGAAAATGGGTGATCACTGTACATTTCTCTTCTGTTTCCTATTTATATTTATATTTTACCTCCTCAATTTAGCATTATGGACAGGGAAAGACCTAATCTAAGATCTGCACAAAAATATTTAGCCTTCAAATTCATACCGTCATTGTAGCATGCATGGACTCGACTCATATGAATGGGATTTCCATGAAAAATATTGTGGGCAGAAAATGGGTGATCACTGTACATTTCTCTTCTGTTTCCTATTTATATTTCTATTTTACCTCCTCAATTTAGCATTATGGACAGGGAAAGACCTAATCTAAGACCTGCACAAAAATAGTTAGCCTTCAACTTCATACCGTGATCGTAGCATGCATGGACTCGATTCATATGACTGGGATTTCCATGAAAAATATTGTGGGCAGAAAATGGGTGATCACTGTACATTTCTCTTCTGTTTCCTATTTATATTTCTATTTTACCTCCTCAATTTAGCATTATGGACAGGGAAGGAACTAATCTAAGATCTGCACAAAAATATTTAGCTTTCAAATTCATACCGTCATCGTAGCATGCATGGACTCGACTCATATGAATGGGATTTCCATGAAAAAGATTGTGGGCCGAAAATGGGTGATCACTCTACATTTCTCTTCTGTTTCCTATTTATATTTCTATTTTACCTCCTCAATTTAGCATTATGGACAGGGAAAGACCTAATCTAAGATCTGCACAAAAATATTTAGCCTTCAAATTCATACCGTGAACGTATCATGCATGGACTCGACTCATATGACTGGGATTTCCATGAAAAATATTGTGGGCAGAAAATGGGTGATCACTGTACATTTCTCTTCTGTTTCCTATTTATATTTATATTTTACCTCCTCAATTTAGCATTATGGACAGGGAAAGACCTAATCTTAGATCTGCACAAAAATATTTAGCCTTCAAATTAATACCGTCATTGTAGCATGCATGGACTCAACTCATATGAATGGGATTTCCATGAAAAAGATTGTGGGCCGAAAATGGGTCATCACTGTACATTTCTCTTCTGTTTCCTATTTATATTTCTATTTTACCTCCTCAATTTAGCATTATGGACAGGGAAAGACCTAATATAAGATCTGCACAAAAATACTTAGCCTTCAAATTCATACCGTCATTGTAGCATGCATGGACTCGACTCATATGAATGGGATGTCCATGAAAAAAGATTGTGGGCGGAAAATGGGTGATCACTGTACATTTCTCTTCTGTTTCCTATTTATATTTCTATTTTACCTCCTCAATTTAGCATTATGGAAAGGGAAAGACCTAATCTAAGATCTGCACAAAAATATTTAGCCTTCAAATTCATTCCGTCAATGTAGCATGCATGGACTCGAATCATATGACTGGGATTTCCATGAAAAATATTGTGGGCAGAAAATGGGTGATCACTGCACATTTCTCTTCTGTTTCCTATTTATATTTATATTTTACCTCCACAATTTAGCATTATGGACAGGGAAAGACCTAATCTAAGATCTGCACAAAAATATTTAGCCTTCAAATTCTTACCGTGATCGTAGCATGCATGGACTCGACTCATATGACTGGGATTTCCATGAAAAATATTGTGGGCAGAAAATGGGTTATCACTGTACATTTCTCTTCTGTTTCCTATTTATATTTATATTTTACCTCCTCAATTTAGCATTATGGACAGGGAAAGACCTAATCTAAGATCTGCACAAAAATATTTAGCCTTCAAATTCATACCGTGAACGTAGCATGAATGGACTCGACTCATATGACTGGGATTTCCATGAAAAATATTGTGGGCAGAAAATGGGTGATCACTGTATATTTCTCTTCTGTTTCCTATTCATATTTCTATTTTACCTCCTCAATTTAGCATTATGGACAGGGAAAGACCTAATCTAAGATCTGCACAAAAATATTTAGCCTTCAAATTCATACCGTGATCGTATCATGCATGGACTCGACTCATATGACTGGGATTTCCATGAAAAATATTGTGGGCAGAAAATGGGTGATCACTGTACATTTCTCTTCTGTTTCCTATTCATATTTCTATTTTACCTCCTCAATTTAGCATTATGGACAGGGAAAGACCTATTCTAAGATCTGCACAAAAATAATTAGCCTTCAAATTCATACCGTGATCGTATCATGCATGGACTCGACTCATATGACTGGGATTTCCATGAAAAATATTGTGGGCAGAAAATGGGTGATCACTGTACATTTCTCTTCTGTTTCCTATTTATATTTCTAATTACCTCCTCAATTTAGCATTATGGACAGGGAAAGACCTAAACTAAGACCTGCACAAAAATATTTAGCCTTCAAATTCATACCGTGATCGTAGCATCCATGGATTCGACTCATATGACAGGGATTTCCATGAAAAATATTGTGGGCAGAAAATGGGTGATCACTGTACATTTCTCTTCTGTTTCCTATTCATATTTCTATTTTACCTCCTCAATTTAGCATTATGGACAGGGAAAGACCTAATCTAAGATCTGCACAAAAATACTTAGCCTTCAAATTCATACCGTCATTGTAGCATCCATGGACTCGACTCATATGAATGGGATGTCCATGAAAAAGATTGTGGGCCGAAAATGGGTGATCACTGTACATTTCTCTTCTGTTTCCTATTTATATTTCTATTTTACCTCCTCAATTTAGCATTATGGACAGGGAAAGACCTAATCTAAGATCTGCACAAAAATATTTAGCCTTCAAATTCATTCCGTCAATGTAGCATGCATGGACTCGACTCATATGACTGGGATTTCCATGAAAAATATTGTGGGCAGAAAATGGGTGATCACTGCACATTTCTCTTCTGTTTCCTATTTATATTTCTATTTTACCTCCACAATTTAGCATTATGGACAGGGAAAGACCTAATCTAAGATCTGCACAAAAATATTTAGCCTTCAAATTCTTACCGTGATCGTAGCATGCATGGACTCGACTCATATGACTGGGATTTCCATGAAAAATATTGTGGGCAGAAAATGGGTTATCACTGGACATTTCTCTTCTGTTTCCTATTTATATTTATATTTTACCTCCTCAATTGAGCATTATGGACAGGGAAAGACCTAATCTAAGATCTGCACAAAAATATTTAGCCTTCAAATTCATACCGTGAACGTAGCATGAATGGACTCGACTCATATGACTGGGATTTCCATGAAAAATATTGTGGGCAGAAAATGGGTGATCGCTGTATATTTCTCTTCTGTTTCCTATTCATATTTCTATTTTACCTCCTCAATTTAGCATTATGGACAGGGAAAGACCTAATCTAAGATCTGCACAAAAATGTTAACCTTCAAATTCATACCGTGATCGTATCATGCATAGACTCGACTCATATGACTGGGATTTCCATGAAAAATATTGTGGGCAGAAAATGGATGATCACTGTAAATTTCTCTTCTCTTTCCTATTTATATTTATATTTTACCTCCTCAATTTAGCATTATGGACAGGGAAAGAACTAATCTAAGATCTGCACAAAAATATTTAGCTTTCAAATTCATACCGTCATCTTAGCATGCATGGACTCGACTCATATGAATGGGATTTCATTGAAAAACATTGTGGGCCGAAAATGGGTGATCACTCTACATTTCTCTTCTGTTTCCTATTTATATTTCTATTTTACCTCCTCAATTTAGCATTATGGACAGGGAAAGACCTAATCTAAGATCTGCACAAAAATATTTAGCCTTCAAATTCATTCCGTCATCGTAGCATGCATGGACTCGACTCATATGACTGGGAATTCCATGAAAAGGATTGTGGGCAGAAAATGTGTGATCACTGTAAATTTCTCTTCTGTTTCCTATTTATATTTCTATTTTACCTCCTCAATTTAGCATTATGGACAGGGAAAGACCTAATCTAAGATCTGCACAAAAATATTTAGCCTTCAAATTCATACCGTGATCGTATCATGCATGGACTCGACTCATATGACTGGGATTTCCATGAAAAATATTGTGGGCCGAAAATAGGTGATCACTGTACATTTCTCTTCTGTTTCCTATATATATTTCTATTTTACCTCCTCAATTTAGCATTATTGACAGGGAAAGAACTAATCTAAGTTCTGCACAAAAATATTTAGCCTTCAAATTAATACCGTCATTGTAGCATGCATGGACTCGACTCATATGAATGGGATTTCCATGAAAAAGATTGTGGGCCGAAAATGTGTGATCACTGTACATTTCTCTTCTGTTTCCTATATATATTTCTATTTTACCTCCTCAATTTATCATTATGGACAGGGAAAGACATAATCTAAGATCTGCTCAAAAATATTTAGCCTTCAAATTCATACCGTGATCGTATCATGCATGGACTCGACTCATATGACTGGGATTTCCATGAAAAATATTGTGGGCAGAAAATGGGTGATCACTTTACATTTCTCTTCTGTTTCCTATTTATATTTCTATTTTACCTCCTCAATTTAGCATTATGGACAGGGAAAGAACTAATCTAATATCTGCACAAAAATATTTAGCTTTCAAATTCATACCGTCATCGTAGCATGCATGGACTCGACTCATATGAATGGGATTTCCATGAAAAACATTGTGGGCCGAAAATGGGTGATCACTCTACATTTCTCTTCTGTTTCCTATTTATATTTCTATTTTACCTCCTCAATTTAGCATTATGGACAGGGAAAGACCTAATCTAAGATCTGCACAAAAATATTTAGCCTTCAAATTCATACCGTCATCGTAGATTGCATGGACTCGACTCATATGAATGGGATTTCCATGAAAAATATTGTGGGCAGAAAATGGGGGATCACTGTACATTTCTCTTCTGTTACCTAATTATATTTCTATTTTACCTCCTAAATTTAGCATTATGGACAGGGAAAGACCTAATCTAAAATCTGCACAAAAATATTTTGCCTTCAAATTCATACCGTGGTCGTAGCATGCATGGACTCCACTCATATGACTGGGATTTCCATGAAAAAGATTGTGGGCTGAAAATGGGTGATCACTGTACATTTCTCTTCTGTTTCCTATTTATATTTCTATTTTACCTCCTCAATTTAGCATTATGCACAGGGAAAGGCCTAATCTAAGATCTGCACAAAAATATTTAGCCTTCAAATTCATACCGTGATCGTAGCATGCATGGACTCGACTCATATGACTGGGATTTCCATGAAAAAGATTGTCGGCCGAAAATGGGTGATCACTGTACATTTCTCTTCTGTTTCCTATTTATATTTCCATTTTACCTCCTCAATTTAGCATTATGGACAGGGAAAGACCTAATCTAAGATCTGCACAAAAATATTTAGCCTTCAAATTCATACCGTGATCGTAACATGCATGGATTTGACTCATATGACTGGGATTTCCATGAGAAAGTTTGTCGGCCGAAAATGGGTGATCACTGTACATTTCTCTTCTGTTTCCTATTTATATTTGTATTTTACCTCCTCAATTTAGCATTATGGACAGGGAAAAACCTAATATCCGCTCTGCACAAAAATATTTTGCCTTCAAATTCATACCGTGATCGTAGCATGCATGAACTCGACTCATATGACTGGGATTTCCATGAAAAAATTGTGGGTCGAAAATGGGTGAACACTGTACATTTCTCTTCTGTTTCCTATTTATATTTATATTTTACCTCCTCAATTTAGGATTATGGACAGTGAAAGACCTAATCTAAGATCTGCACAAAAATATTTTGCCTTCAAATTCATACCGTGATCGTAGCATGCATGGACTCGACTCATATGACTGGGATTTACATAAAAAATATTGTGGGCCAAAAATGGGTGATCACTGTACATTTCTCTTCTGTTTCCTATTTATATTTATATTTTACTTCCTTAATTTAGCATTATGAACAGTGAAAGACCTAATCTAAGATCTGCAAAAATATATTTTGCCTTCAAATTCATACCGTGATCGTAGCATGCATGGACTCGACTCTTATGACTGGGATTTCCAAGAAAAAGATTGTGGGCTGAAAATGGGTGATCACTGTACATTTCTCTTCTGTTTCCTATTTATATTTCTATTTTACCTCCTCAATTTAGCATTATGGACAGGGAAAGACCTAATCTAAGATCTGCACAAAAATATTTTGCCTTCAAATTCATACCGTGATCGTAGCATGCATGGACTCGACTCTTATGACTGGGATTTCCAAGAAAAAGATTGTGGGCTGAAAATGGGTGATCACTGTACATTTCTCTTCTGTTTCCTATTTATATTTATATTTTACCTCCTCAATTAAGCATTATGGGCAGTGAAAGACCTAATATAAAATATGCACAAAAATATTTTGCCTTCAAATACATACCGTGATCGTAGCATGCATGGACTCGACTCATATGACTGGGATTTCCATGAAAAAGATTGTGTGCCGAAAATGGGTGATCACTGTACATTTCTCTTCTGTTTCCAATTTATATTTATATTTTACCTACTCAATTTAGCATTATGGACAGGGAAAGACCTAATCTAAGATCTGCACAAAAATATTTTGCCTTCAAATTCATACCGTGATCGTAGCATGCATGGACTCGACACATATAACTGGGATTTCCATGAAAAAGATTGTGGGCCGAAAATGGGTGATCACTGTACATTTCTCTTCTGTTTCCTATTCATATTTCTATTTTACCTCCACAATTCAGCATTATGGACAGGGAAAGACCTAATCTAAGATCTGCACAAAAATATTTTGCCTTCAAATTCATACCGTGATCGTAGCATGCATGGACTCGACTCATATGACTGGGATTTCCATGAAAAAGATTGTGGGCCGAAAATGGGTGATCACTGTACATTTCTCTTCTGTTTCCTATTTATATTTGTATTTTACCTCCTCAATTTAGCATTATGGACAGGGAAAGACCTAATCTAAGATCTGCACAAAAATATTTAGCCTTCAAATTCATACCGTGATCGTAGCATGCATGGATTTGACTCATATGACTGGGATTTCCATGAGAAAGTTTGTTGGCCGAAAATGGGTGATCACTGTACATTTCTCTTCTGTTTCCTATTTATATTTGTATTTTACCTCCTCAATTTAGCATTATGGACAGGGAAAAACCTAATATCAGCTCTGCACAAAAATATTTTGCCTTCAAATTCATACCGTGATCGTAGCATGCATGAACTCGACTCATATGACTGGGATTTCCATGAAAAAATTGTGGGTCGAAAATGGGTGAACACTGTACATTTCTCTTCTGTTTCCTATTTATATTTATATTTTACCTCCTCAATTTAGGATTATGGACAGTGAAAGACCTAATCTAAGACTGCACAAAAATATTTTGCCTTCAAATTCAAACCGTGATAGTAGCATGCATGGACTCGACTCATATGACTGGGATTTCCATGAAGAATATTGTGGGCAGAAAATTGGGTGATCATTGTACATTTCTCTTCTGTTTCCTATTAAATTTGTATTTTACCTCCTCAATTTAGCATTGTGGACAGGGAAAGACATAATCTAAGATCTGCACAAAAATATTTTGCCTTCAAATTCATACCGTGATCGTAGCATGCATGGACTCGACTCATATGACTGGGATTTACATAAAAAATATTGTGGGCCGAAAATGGGTGATCACTGTACATTTCTCTTCTGTTTCCTATTTATATTTATATTTTACTTCCTCAATTTAGCATTATGGACAGGGAAAGACCTAATCTAAGATCTGCACAAAAATATTTAGCCTTCAAATTAATACCGTCATCGTAGCATGCATGGACTTGACTGATATGAATGGGATTTCCATGAAAAAGATTGTGGGCCGAAAATGGGTGATCACTGTACATTTCTCTTCTGTTTCCTATTTATATTTCTATTTTACCTCCTCAATTTAGCATTATGGACATGGAAAGACCTAATCTAAGATCTGCACAAAAATATTTAGCCTTCAAATTCATACCGTGATCGTAGCATGCATGGACTCGACTCATATGACTGGGATTTCCATGAAAAATATTGTGGGCCGAAAATGGTGGATCACTGTACATTTCTCTTCTGTTTCCTATTTATATTTCTATTTTACCTCCTCAATTTAGCATTATGGACTGGGAAAGACCTAATCTAAGATCTGTACAAAAATATTTAGCCTTCAAATTCATACCATCATCGTAGCATGCATGGCCTCGACTCATATGAATGGGATTTCCATGAAAAAGATTGTGGGCCGAAAATGGGTGATCACTGTAGATTTCTCTTCTGTTTCCCATTTATATTTATATTTTACATCCTCAATTTAGCATTATGTACAGGGAAAGACCTAATCTAAGATCTGCACAAAAATATTTAGCCTTCAAATTCATACCGTAATCGTAGCATGCATGGACTCGACTCATATGACTGGGATTTCAATGAAAACTATTGTGGGCAGAAAATGGTTGATCACTGTACATTTCTCTTCTTTTTCCTATTTATATTTCTATTTTACCTCCTCAATTTAGCATTATGGACAGGGAAAGACCTAATCTAAGATCTGCACAAAAATATTTAGCCTTCAAATTCATACCGTCATCGTAGCATGCATGGACTCGACTCATATGAATGGGATTTCCATGAAAAAGATTGTGGGCCGAAAATAGGTGATCACTGTACATTTCTCTTCTGTTTCCTATTTATATTTCTATTTTACCTCCTCAATTTAGCATTATGTACATGGAAAGACCTAATCTAAGATCTGCACAAAAATATTTAGCCTTCAAATTCATACCGTGATCGTAGCATGCATGGACTCGACTCATATGACTGGGATTTCCATGAAAAATATTGTGGGCCGAAAATGGGGGATCACTGTACATTTCTCTTCTGTTTCCTATTTATATTTCTATTTTACCTCCTCAATTTAGCATTATGGACTGGGAAAGACCTAATCTAAGATCTGTACAAAAATATTTAGCCTTCAAATTCATACCATCATCGTAGCATGCATGGCCTCGACTCATATGAATGGGATTTCCATGAAAAAAATTGTGGGCCGAAAATGGGTGATCACTGTAGATTTCTCTTCTGTTTCCTATTTATATTTCTATTTTACCTCCTCAATTTAGCATTATGTACAGGGAAAGACCTAATCTAAGATCTGCACAAAAATATTTAGCCTTCAAATTCATACCGTGATCGTAGCATGCATGGACTCGACTCATATGACTGGGATTTCCATGAAAATGATTGTGGGCAGAAAATCGTTGATCACTGTACATTTCTCTTCTGTTTCCTATTTATATTTATATTTTACCTCCTCAATTTAGCATTATGGACAGGGAAGACCTAATCTAAGCTCTGCACAAAAATATTTAGCCTTTAAATTCATACCGTCATCGTAGCATGCATGGACTCGACTCATATGAATGGGATTTCCATAAAAAAGATTGTGGGCCGAAAATAGGTGATCACTGTACATTTCTCTTCTGTTTCCTATTTATATTTCTATTTTACCTCCTCAATTTAGCATTATGTACAGGGAAAGACCTAATCTAAGATCTGCACAAAAATATTTAGCCTTCAAATTCATACCGTGATCGTAGCATGCATGGACTCGACGCATCTGAATGGGATTTCCATGAAAAAGATTGTGGGCTGAAAATTGGTGATCACTGTACATTTCTCTTCTGTTTCCTATTTATATTTCTATTTTACCACCTCAATTTAGCATTATGGACAGGGAAAGACCTAATCTAAGATCTTCACAAAAATATTTAGCCTTCAAATTCATACCGTCATCGTAGCATGCATGGACTCGACTCATATGAATGGGATATCCATGAAAAAGATTGTGGGCCGAAAATGGGTGATCACTGTACATTTCTCTTTTTTCCTATTTATATTTCTATTTTACTTCCTCAATTTAGCATTATGGACGGGGAAAAACCTAATCTAAGACCTGCACAAAAATATTTAGCCTTCAAATTCATACCGTCATCGTAGCATGCATGGACTCGACTCATATGAATGGGATTTCCATGAAAAAGATTGTGGGCCGAAAATGGGTGATCACTGTACATTTCTCTTCTGTTTCCTATTTATATTTATATTTTACCTCCTCAATTTAGCATTATGGCCAGGGAAAGACCTTATCTAAGATCTGCACAAAAATATTTTGCCTTCAAATTCATACCGTCATCGTAGCATGCATGGACTCGACTCATATGAATGGGATTTCCATGAAAAAGATTGTGGGCCGAAAATGGTTGATCACTGTACATTTCTCTTCTGTTTCTTATTTATATTTATATTTTATCTCCTCAATTTAGCATTATGATCAGGGAAAAACCTAATCTAAGATCTGCACAAAAATATTTAGCCTTCAAATTCATACCGTCATCGTAGCAAGCATGGACTCGACTCATATGAATGGGATTTCCATGAAAAAGATTGTGGGCAGAAAATGTGTGATCACTGTACATTTCTCTTCTGTTTCCTATTGATATTTCTATTTTACCTCCTCAATTTAGCATTATGGACAGGGAAAGACCTAATCTAAGATCTGCACTAAAATATTTAGCATTCAAATTCATACCGTCATCGTAGCATGCATGGACTCGCCTCATATGAATGGGATTTCCATGAAAAAAGATTGTGGGCCGAAAATGGGTGATCACTGTACATTTCTCTTCTGTTTCCTATTTATATTTCTATTTTACCTCCTCAATTTAGCATTATGGACAGGGAAAGACATAATCTAAGTTCTGCACAAAAATATTATCCTTCAAATTCATACCGTCATCGTAGCATGCATGGACTCGACTCATATGAATGGGATTTCCATGAAAAAGATTGTGGGCAGAAAATGGGTGATCACTGTACATTTCTCTTCTGTTTCCTATTTATATTTATATTTTACATCCTCAATTTAGCATTATGGACAGAGAAAGACCTAATCTAAGATCTGCACAAAAATATTTAGCCTTCAAATTCATACTGTCATCGTAGCATGCATGGACTAGACTCATATGACTGGGAATTCCATGAAAAATATTGTGGGCCGAAAATGGGTGATCACTGTACATTTCTCTTCTGTTTCCTATTTATATTTATATTTTACCTCCTCAATTTAGCATTATGGACAGGGAAAGACATAATCTAAGTTCTGCACAAAAATATTATCCTTCAAATTCATACCGTCATCGTAGCATGCATGGACTCGACTCATATGACTGGGATTTCCATGAAAAATATTGTGGGCAGAAAATGGGTGATCACTGTACATTTCTCTTCTGTTTCCTATTTATATTTCTATTTTACCTCCTCAATTTAGCATTATGGACAGGGAAAGACCTAATCTAAGATCTGCACAAAAATATTAAGCCTTCAAATTCATACCGTCATCGAAGCGTGCATGGACTCGACTCATATGAATGGGATTTTCATGAAAAAGATAGTGGGCCGAAAATGGGTGATCACTGTACATTTCTCTTCTGTTTCCTATTTATATTTCTATTTTACCTCCTCAATTTAGCATTATGGACAGGGAAAGACCTAATCTAAGATCTGCACAAAAATATTTAGCCTTCAAATTCATACCGCGATCGTAGCATGCATGGACTCAACACATATGAATGGGATTTCCATGAAAAAGATTGTGTTCCGAAAATGGGTGATCACTGTACATTTCTCTTCTGTTTCCTATTTATATTTATATTTTACCTCCTCAATTTAGCATTATGGACAGGGAAAGACCTAATCTAAGATCTGCACAAAAACATTTAGCCTGCAAATTCATACTGTCATCGTAGCATGCATGGACTCGAGTCATATGAATGGGATTTCCATGAAAAAGATTGTGGGCCGAAAATGGGTGATCACTGTACATTTCTCTTCTGTTTCCTATTTATATTTATATTTTACCTCCTCAATTTAGCATTATGGACAGGGAAAGACCTAATCTAAGATCTGCACAAAAATATTTAGCCTTCAAATTCATACCGTCATCGTAGCATGCATGGACTCGACACATATGAATGGGATTTCCATGAAAAAGATTGTGGGCAGAAAATGGGTGATCACTGTACATTTCTCTTCTGTTTCCTATTTATATTTATATTTTACATCCTCAATTTAGCATTATGGACAGAGAAAGACCTAATCTAAGATCTGCACAAAAATATTTAGCCTTCAAATTGATACTGTCATCGTAGCATGCATGGACTAGACTCATATGACTGGGATTTCCATGAAATATATTGTGGACAGAAAATGGGTGATCACTGTACATTTCTCTTCTGTTTCCTATTTATATTTATATTTTACCTCCTCAATTTAGCATTATGGACAGGGAAAGACCTAATCTAAGATCTGCACAAAAATATTTAGCCTTCAAATTCATACCGTCATCGTAGCATGCATGGACTCGACTCATATGAATGGGATTTCCATGAAAAAGATTGTGGGCCGAAAATGGGTGATCACTGTACATTTCTCTTCTGTTTCCTATTTATATTTCTAATTTACCTCCTCAATTTAGCATTATGGACAGGGAAAGACCTAATCTAAGATCTGCCCAAAAATATTTATCCTTCAAATTCATACCGTCATCGTAGCATGCATGGACTCGACTCATATGACTGGGATATCCATGAAAAATATTGTGGGCCGAAAATGTGTGATCACTGTACATTTCTCTTCTGTTTCCTATTTATATTTATATTTTATCTCCTCAATTTAGCATTATGGACAGGGAAAGACCTAATCTAAGATCTGCACAAAAATATTTAGCCTTCAAATTCATACCGTCATTGTAGCATGCATGGACTCGACTCATATGAATGGGATTTCCATGAAAAAGATTCTGGGCCGAAAATGGGTGATCACTGTACATTTCTCTTCTGTTTCCTATTTATATTTATATTTTACCTCCTCAATTTAGCATTATGGACAGGGAAAGACCTAATCTAAGATCTGCACAAAAATATTTAGCCTTCAAAGTCATACCGTCATCGTAGCATGCATGGACTCGACTCATATGAATGGGATTTCCATGAAAAAGATTGTGGGCCGAAAATGGTTGATCACTGTACATTTCTCTTCTGTTTCTTATTCATATTTATATTTTATCTCCTCAATTTAGCATTATGATCAGGGAAAAACCTAATCTAAGATCTGCACAAAAATATTTAGCCTTCAAATTCATACCGTCATCGTAGCAAGCATGGACTCGACTCATATGACTGGGATTTCCATGAAAAATATTGTGGGCAGAAAATGGGTGATCACTGTACATTTCTCTTCTGTTTCCTATTTATATTTCTATTTTACCTCCTCAATTTAGCATTATGGACAGGGAAAGACCTAATCTAAGATGTGCACAAAAATATTAAGCCTTCAAATTCATACCGTCACCGAAGCGTGCATGGACTCGACTCATATGAATGGGATTTTCATGAAAAAGATAGTGGGCCGAAAATGGGTGATCACTGTACATTTCTCTTCTGTTTCCTATTTATATTTCTATTTTACCTCCTCAATTTAGCATTATGGACAGGGAAAGACCTAATCTAAGATCTACACAAAAATATTTAGCCTTCAAATTCATACCGTCATCGTAGCATGCACGGACTCGACTTATTATAATGGGATTTCCATGAAAAAGATTGTGGGCCGAAAATGTGTGATCACTGTACATTTCTCTTCTGTATCCTATTTATATTTCTATTTTACTTCCTCAATTTAGCATTATGGACATGGAAAGACCTAATCTAAGATCTGCACAAAAATATTTAGCCTTCAAATTCATACCGTCATCATAGCATGCATGGACTCGACTCATATGAATGGGATTTCCATGAAAAAGATTGTGGGCCGGAAATGGGTGATCACTGTACATTTCTCTTCTGTTTCCTATTTATATTTCTATTTTACCACCTCAATTTAGCATTATTGACAGGGAAAGCCCTAATCTAAGATCTGCACAAAAATATTTAGCCTTTAAATTCATACCGTCATCATAGCATGCATGGACTCGACTCACATGACTGGGATTTCCATGAAAAAGATTGTGGGCAGAAAATGGGTGATCACTGTATATTTCTCTTCTGTTTCCTATTTATATTTATATTTTACCTCCTCAATTTAGCATTATGGACAGAGAAAGATCTAATCTAAGATCTGCACAAAAATATTTAGCCTTCAAATTCATACCGTCATCGTAGCATGCATGAACTCGACTCATATGACTGGGATTTCCATGAAAAATAATGTGGGCAGAAAATGGGTGATCACTGTACATTTCTCTTCTTTTTCCTATTTATATTTATATTTTACCTCCTCAATTTAGCATTATGGACAGGGAAAGACCTAATCTAAGATCTGCACAAAAATATTTAGCCTTCAAATTCATACCGTCATCGTAGCATGCATGGACTCGACTCATATGAATGGGATTTCCATGAAATATCTTGTGGGCAGAAAATGGGTGATCACTGTACATTTCTCTTCTGTTTCCTATTTATATTTATATTTTACCTCCTCAATTTAGCATTATGGACAGGGAAAGATCTAATCTAAGATATGCACAAAAATATTTATCCTTCAAATTCATACCGTCATCGTAGCATGCATGGACTCGACTCATATGACTGGGATTTCCACGAAAAATATTGTGGGCAGAAAATGGGTGATCACTGTACACTTCTCTTCTGTTTCCTATTCATATTTCTATTTTACCTCCTCAATTTAGCATTATGGACAGGGAAAGACCTAATCGAAGATCTGCACACAAATATTTAGTCTTCAAATTCATACCGTGATCGTAGCATGCATGGATTCGACTCATATGACAGGGATTTCCATGAAAAATATTGTGGGCAGAAAATGGGTGATAACTGTACATTTCTCTTCTGTTTCCTATTTATATTTATATTTTACCTCCTCAATTTAGCATTATGGACAGGGAAAGACCTAATCTAAGATCTGCACAAAAATATTTAGCCATTAAATTCATACCGTCATCATAGCATGCATGGACTCGACTCATATGACTGGGATTTCCATGAAAAAGATTGTGGGCAGAAAATGGGTGATCACTGTATATTTCTCTTCTGTTTCCTATTTATATTTATATTTTAGCTCCTCAATTTAGCATTATGGACAGAGAAAGATCTAATCTAAGATCTGCACAAAAATATTTAGCCTTCAAATTCATACCGTCATCGTAGCATGCATGAACACGACTCATATGAATGGGATTTCCATGAAAAAGATTGTGGGTCGAAAATGGGTGATCACTGTACATTTCTCTTCTGTTTCCTATTTATATTTCTATTTTACCTCCTCAATTTAGCATTATGGACAGGGAAAGATCTAATCTAAGATATGCACAAAAATATTTAGCCTTCAAATTCATACCGTCATCGTAGCATGCATGGACTCGACTCATATGACTGGGATTTCCACGAAAAATATTGTGGGCAGAAAATGGGTGATCACTGTACATTTCTCTTCTGTTTCCTATTTATATGTCTATTTTACCTCCTCAATTTAGCATTATGGACAGGGAAAGACCTAATCGAAGATCTGCACACAAATATTTAGTCTTCAAATTCATACCGTGATCGTAGCATGCATGGATTCGACTCATATGACAGGGATTTCCATGAAAAATATTGTGGGCAGAAAATGGGTGATAACTGTACATTTCTCTTCTGTTTCCTATTTATATTTCTATTTTACCACCTCAATTTAGCATTATTGACAGGGAAAGCCCTAATCTAAGATCTGCACAAAAATATTTAGCCATTAAATTCATACCGTCATCATAGCATGCATGGACTCGACTCATATGACTGGGATTTCCATGAAAAAGATTGTGGGCAGAAAATGGGTGATCACTGTATATTTCTCTTCTATTTCCTATTTATATTTATATTTTACCTCCTCAATTTAGCATTATGGACAGAGAAAGATTTAATCTAAGATCTGCACAAAAATATTTAGTCTTCAAATTCATACCGTGATCGTAGCATGCATGGATTCGACTCATATGACTGGGATTTCCATGAAAAATATTGTGGGCAGAAAATGGGTGATCACTGTACATTTCTCTTCTGTTTCCTATTTATATGTCTATTTTACCTCCTCAATTTAGCATTATGGACAGGGAAAGACCTAATCGAAGATCTGCACACAAATATTTAGTCTTCAAATTCATACCGTGAACGTAGCATGCATGGATTCGACTCATATGACAGGGATTTCCATGAAAAATATTGTGGGCAGAAAATGGGTGATAACTGTACATTTCTCTTCTGTTTCCTATTTATATTTCTATTTTACCACCTCAATTTAGCATTATTGACAGGGAAAGCCCTAATCTAAGATCTGCACAAAAATATTTAGCCATTAAATTCATACCGTCATCATAGCATGCATGGACTCGACTCATATGACTGGGATTTCCATGAAAAAGATTGTGGGCAGAAAATGGGTGATCACTGTATATTTCTCTTCTATTTCCTATTTATATTTATATTTTACCTCCTCAATTTAGCATTATGGACAGAGAAAGATCTAATCTAAGATCTGCACAAAAATATTTAGCCTTCAAATTCATACCGGCATCGTAGCATGCATGAACTCGACTCATATGACTGGGATTTCCATGAAAAATAATGTGGGCAGAAAATGGGTGATCACTGTACATTTCTCTTCTGTTTCCTATTTATATTTCTATTTTACCTCCTCAATTTAGCATTATGGACAGGGAAAGACCTAATCTAAGATCTGCACAAAAATATTTAGTCTTCAAATTCATACCGTGATCGTAGCATGCATGGATTCGACTCATATGACTGGGATTTCCATTAAAAATATTGTGGGCAGAAAATGGGTGATAACTGTACATTTCTCTTCTGTTTCCTATTTATATTTCTATTTTACCTCCTCAATTTAGCATTATGGACAGGGAAAGACCTAATCTAAGATCTGCACAAAAATATTAAGCATTCAAATTCATACCGTCATCGAAGCATGCATGGACTCGACTCATATGACTGGGATTTCCATGAAAAATATTGTGGGCAGAAAATGGGTGATCACTGTACACTTCTCTTTGTTTCCTATTCATATTTCTATTTTACCTCCTCAATTTAGCATTATGGACAGGGAAAGACCTAATCTAAGATCTGCACAAAAATATTAAGCCTTCAAATTCATAGCGTTATCGAAGCATGCATGGACTCGACTCATATGAATGGGATATCCATGAAAAAGATTGTGGGCCGAAAATGGGTGATCACTATACATTTCTAATCTGTTCCATATTTATATTTATATTTTACCTCCTAGATCTAGCATTATGGACAGGGAAAGACGTAATCTAAGATCTGCACAAAAATATTTAGCCTTCAAATTCATACCGTCATCATAGCATGCATGGACTCGACTCATATGAATGGGATTTCCATGAAAAAGATTGTGGGCCGGAAATGGGTGATCACTGTACATTTCTCTCATGTTTCCTATTTATATTTCTATTTTACCACCTCAATTTAGCATTATTGACAGGGAAAGCCCTAATCTAAGATCTGCACAAAAATATTTAGCCTTTAAATTCATACCGTCATCATAGCATGCATGGACTCGACTCACATGACTGGGATTTCCATGAAAAAGATTGTGGGCAGAAAATGGGTGATCACTGTATATTTCTCTTCTGTTTCCTATTTATATTTATATTTTACCTCCTCAATTTAGCATTATGGACAGAGAAAGATCTAATCTAAGATCTGCACAAAAATATTTAGCCTTCAAATTCATACCGTCATCGTAGCATGCATGAACTCGACTCATATGACTGGGATTTCCATGAAAAATAATGTGGGCAGAAAATGGGTGATCACTGTACATTTCTCTTCTGTTTCCTATTTATATTTATATTTTACATCCTCAATTTAGCATTATGGACAGGGAAAGACCTAATCTAAGATCTGCACAAAAATATTTAGCCTTCAAATTCATACCGTCATCGTAGCATGCATGGACTCGACTCATATGAATGGGATTTCCATGAAATATATTGTAGGCAGAAAATGGGTGATCACTGTACATTTCTCTTCTGTTTCCTATTTATATTTATATTTTACCTCCTCAATTTAGCATTATGGACAGGGAAAGACCTAATCTAAGATCTGCACAAAAATATTTAGTCTTCAAATTCATACCGTCATCGTAGCATGCATGGACTCGACTCATATGAATGGGATTTCCATGAAAAAGATTGTGGGCAGAAAATGGGTGATAACGGTACATTTCTCTTCTGTTTCCTATTTATATGTATATTTTACCTCCTCAATTTAGCATTATGGACAGGGAAAGACCTAATCTAAGATCTGCACAAAAATATTTAGCCTTCAAATTCATACCGTCATCGTAGCATGCATGGACTCGACTCATATGAATGGGATTTCCTTGAAAAAGATTGTGGTCTGAAAATGGGTGATCACTGTACATTTTGTCTTCTGTTTCCTATTTATATTTCTATTTTACCTCCTCAATTTAGCATTATGGACAGGGAAAAACCTAATCTAAGATCTGCACAAAAATATTTAGCCTTCAAATTCATACCGTCATCGTAGCATGCATGGACTCGACTCATATGAATGGGATTTCCATGAAAAAGATTGTGGGCCGAAAATGGGTGATCACTGTACATTTCTCTTCTGTATCCTATTTATATTTCTATTTTACTTCCTCAATTTAGCATTATGGACAGGGAAAGACCTAATCTAAGATCTGCACAAAAATATTTAGCCTTCAAATTCATACCGTCATCATAGCATGCATGGACTCGACTCATATGAATGGGATTTCCATGAAAAAGATTGTAGGCCGGAAATGGGTGATCACTGTACATTTCTCTTCTGTTTCCTATTTATATTTCTATTTTACCACCTCAATTTAGCATTATTGACAGGGAAAGCCCTAATCTAAGATCTGCACAAAAATATTTAGCCTTTAAATTCATACCGTCATCATAGCATGCATGGACTCGACTCACATGACTGGGATTTCCATGAAAAATAATGTGGGCAGAAAATGGGTGATCACTGTACATTTCTCTTCTGTTTCCTATTTATATTTCTATTTTACCTCCTCAATTTAGCATTATGGACAGGGAAAGACCTAATCTAAGATCTGCACAAAAATATTTAGCCTTCAAATTCATACCGTCATCGTAGCATGCATGGACTCGACTCATATGAATGGGATTTCCATGAAATATATTGTGGGCAGAAAATGGGTGATCACTATACATTTCTCTTCTGTTTCCTATTTATATTTATATTTTACCTCCTCAATTTAGCATTATGGACAGGGAAAGACCTAATCTAAGATCTGCACAAAAATATTTAGTCTTCAAATTCATACCGTCATCGTAGCATGCATGGACTCGACTCATATGAATGGGATTTCCATGAAAAAGATTGTGGGCAGAAAATGGGTGATAACTGTACATTTCTCTTCTGTTTCCTATTTATATTTATATTTTACCTCCTCAATTTAGCATTATGGACAGGGAAAGACCTAATCTAAGATCAGCACAAAAATATTAAGTCTTCAAATTCATACCGTCATCGAAGCATGCATGGACTCGACTCATATGAATGGGATTTCCATGAAAAAGATTGTGGGTCGAAAATGGGTGATCACTGTACATTTCTCTTCTGTTTCCTATTTATATTTCTATTTTACCTCCTCAATTTAGCATTATGGACAGGGAAAGATCTAATCTAAGATATGCACAAAAATATTTAGTCTTCAAATTCATACCGTCATCGTAGCATGCATGGACTCGACTCATATGACTGGGATTTCCACGAAAAATATTGTGGGCAGAAAATGGGTGATCACTGTACACTTCTCTTCTGTTTCCTATTCATATTTCTATTTTACCTCCTCAATTTAGCATTATGGACAGGGAAAGACCTAATCGAAGATCTGCACACAAATATTTAGTCTTCAAATTCATACCGTGATCGTAGCATGCATGGATTCGACTCATATGACAGGGATTTCCATGAAAAATATTGTGGGCAGAAAATGGGTGATAACTGTACATTTCTCTTCTGTTTCCTATTTATATTTCTATTTTACCACCTCAATTTAGCATTATTGACAGGGAAAGCCCTAATCTAAGATCTGCACAAAAATATTTAGCCATTAAATTCATACCGTCATCATAGCATGCATGGACTCGACTCATATGACTGGGATTTCCATGAAAAAGATTGTGGGCAGAAAATGGGTGATCACTGTATATTTCTCTTCTGTTCCATATTTATATTTATATTTTACCTCCTAGATCTAGCATTATGGACAGGGAAAGACGTACTCTAAGATCTGCACAAAAATATTTATCCTTCAAATTCATACCGTCATCGTAGCATGCATGGACTCGACTCATATGAATGGGATTTCCATGAAAAAGATTGTGGGCCGAAAATGGGTGATCACTGTACATTTCTCTTCTGTTTCCTATTTATATTTCTATTTAACCTCCTCAATTTAGCATTATGGACAGGGAAAGACCTAATCTAAGATCTGCACAAAAATATTTAGCCTTCAAATTCATACCGGCATCGTAGCATGCATGAACTCGACTCATATGACTGGGATTTCCATGAAAAATAATGTGGGCAGAAAATGGGTGATCACTGTACATTTCTCTTCTGTTTCCTATTTATATTTCTATTTTACCTCCTCAATTTAGCATTATGGACAGGGAAAGACCTAATCTAAGATCTGCACAAAAATATTTAGTCTTCAAATTCATACCGTGATCGTAGCATGCATGGATTCGACTCATATGACTGGGATTTCCATGAAAAATATTGTGGGCAGAAAATGGGTGATAACTGTACATTTCTCTTCTGTTTCCTATTTATATTTCTATTTTACCTCCTCAATTTAGCATTATGGACAGGGAAAGACCTAATCTAAGATCTGCACAAAAATATTAAGCATTCAAATTCATACCGTCATCGAAGCATGCATGGACTCGACTCATATGAATGGGATTTCCATGAAAAAGATTGTGGGCCGAAAATGGGTGATCACTGTACATTTCTCTTCTGTTTCCTATTTATATTTCTATTTTACCTCCTCAATTTAGCATTATGGACAGGGAAAGACCTAATCTAAGATCTGCACAAAAATATTTAGCCTTCAAATTCATACCGTCATCGTAGCATGCATGGACTCGACTCATATGACTGGGATTTCCATGAAAAATATTTGTGGGCAGAAAATGGGTGATCACTGTACACTTCTCTTCTGTTTCCTATTCATATTTCTATTTTACCTCCTCAATTTAGCATTATGGACAGGGAAAGACCTAATCTAAGATCTGCACAAAAATATTAAGCCTTCAAATTCATAGCGTTATCGAAGCATGCATGGACTCGACTCATATGAATGGGATATCCATGAAAAAGATTGTGGGCCGAAAATGGGTGATCACTATACATTTCTAATCTGTTCCATATTTATATTTATATTTTACCTCCTAGATCTAGCATTATGGACAGGGAAAGACGTAATCTAAGATCTGCACAAAAATATTTAGCCTTCAAATTCATACCGTCATCGTAGCATGCATGGACTCGACTCATATGAATGGGATTTCCATGAAAAAGATTGTGGGCCGAAAATGGGTGATCACTGTACATTTCTCTTCTGTTTCCTATTTATATTTCTATTTAACCTCCTCAATTTAGCATTATGGACAGGGAAAGACCTAATCTAAGATCTGCACAAAAATATTTAGCCTTCAAATTCATACCGTCATCGTAGCATGCATGGACTCGACTCATATGAATGGGATTTCCTTGAAAAAGATTGTGGTCTGAAAATGGGTGATCACTGTACATTTTGTCTTCTGTTTCCTATTTATATTTCTATTTTACCTCCTCAATTTAGCATTATGGACAGGGAAAAACCTAATCTAAGATCTGCACAAAAATATTTAGCCTTCAAATTCATACCGTCATCGTAGCATGCATGGACTCGACTCATATGAATGGGATTTCCATGAAAAAGATTGTGGGCCGAAAATGGGTGATCACTGTACATTTCTCTTCTGTATCCTATTTATATTTCTATTTTACTTCCTCAATTTAGCATTATGGACAGGGAAAGACCTAATCTAAGATCTGCACAAAAATATTTAGCCTTCAAATTCATACCGTCATCATAGCATGCATGGACTCGACTCATATGAATGGGATTTCCATGAAAAAGATTGTGGGCCGGAAATGGGTGATCACTGTACATTTCTCTCATGTTTCCTATTTATATTTCTATTTTACCACCTCAATTTAGCATTATTGACAGGGAAAGCCCTAATCTAAGATCTGCACAAAAATATTTAGCCTTTAAATTCATACCGTCATCATAGCATGCATGGACTCGACTCACATGACTGGGATTTCCATGAAAAAGATTGTGGGCAGAAAATGGGTGATCACTGTATATTTCTCTTCTGTTTCCTATTTATATTTATATTTTACCTCCTCAATTTAGCATTATGGACAGAGAAAGATCTAATCTAAGATCTGCACAAAAATATTTAGCCTTCAAATTCATACCGTCATCGTAGCATGCATGAACTCGACTCATATGACTGGGATTTCCATGAAAAATAATGTGGGCAGAAAATGGGTGATCACTGTACATTTCTCTTCTGTTTCCTATTTATATTTATATTTTACATCCTCAATTTAGCATTATGGACAGGGAAAGACCTAATCTAAGATCTGCACAAAAATATTTAGCCTTCAAATTCATACCGTCATCGTAGCATGCATGGACTCGACTCATATGAATGGGATTTCCATGAAATATATTGTGGGCAGAAAATGGGTGATCACTGTACATTTCTCTTCTGTTTCCTATTTATATTTATATTTTACCTCCTCAATTTAGCATTATGGACAGGGAAAGACCTAATCTAAGATCTGCACAAAAATATTTAGTCTTCAAATTCATACCGTCATCGTAGCATGCATGGACTCGACTCATATGAATGGGATTTCCATGAAAAAGATTGTGGGCAGAAAATGGGTGATAACGGTACATTTCTCTTCTGTTTCCTATTTATATGTATATTTTACCTCCTCAATTTAGCATTATGGACAGGGAAAGACCTAATCTAAGATCTGCACAAAAATATTTAGCCTTCAAATTCATACCGTCATCGTAGCATGCATGGACTCGACTCATATGAATGGGATTTCCTTGAAAAAGATTGTGGTCTGAAAATGGGTGATCACTGTACATTTTGTCTTCTGTTTCCTATTTATATTTCTATTTTACCTCCTCAATTTAGCATTATGGACAGGGAAAAACCTAATCTAAGATCTGCACAAAAATATTTAGCCTTCAAATTCATACCGTCATCGTAGCATGCATGGACTCGACTCATATGAATGGGATTTCCATGAAAAAGATTGTGGGCCGAAAATGGGTGATCACTGTACATTTCTCTTCTGTATCCTATTTATATTTCTATTTTACTTCCTCAATTTAGCATTATGGACAGGGAAAGACCTAATCTAAGATCTGCACAAAAATATTTAGCCTTCAAATTCATACCGTCATCATAGCATGCATGGACTCGACTCATATGAATGGGATTTCCATGAAAAAGATTGTAGGCCGGAAATGGGTGATCACTGTACATTTCTCTTCTGTTTCCTATTTATATTTCTATTTTACCACCTCAATTTAGCATTATTGACAGGGAAAGCCCTAATCTAAGATCTGCACAAAAATATTTAGCCTTTAAATTCATACCGTCATCATAGCATGCATGGACTCGACTCACATGACTGGGATTTCCATGAAAAATAATGTGGGCAGAAAATGGGTGATCACTGTACATTTCTCTTCTGTTTCCTATTTATATTTCTATTTTACCTCCTCAATTTAGCATTATGGACAGGGAAAGACCTAATCTAAGATCTGCACAAAAATATTTAGCCTTCAAATTCATACCGTCATCGTAGCATGCATGGACTCGACTCATATGAATGGGATTTCCATGAAATATATTGTGGGCAGAAAATGGGTGATCACTATACATTTCTCTTCTGTTTCCTATTTATATTTATATTTTACCTCCTCAATTTAGCATTATGGACAGGGAAAGACCTAATCTAAGATCTGCACAAAAATATTTAGTCTTCAAATTCATACCGTCATCGTAGCATGCATGGACTCGACTCATATGAATGGGATTTCCATGAAAAAGATTGTGGGCAGAAAATGGGTGATAACTGTACATTTCTCTTCTGTTTCCTATTTATATTTATATTTTACCTCCTCAATTTAGCATTATGGACAGGGAAAGACCTAATCTAAGATCAGCACAAAAATATTAAGTCTTCAAATTCATACCGTCATCGAAGCATGCATGGACTCGACTCATATGAATGGGATTTCCATGAAAAAGATTGTGGGTCGAAAATGGGTGATCACTGTACATTTCTCTTCTGTTTCCTATTTATATTTCTATTTTACCTCCTCAATTTAGCATTATGGACAGGGAAAGATCTAATCTAAGATATGCACAAAAATATTTAGTCTTCAAATTCATACCGTCATCGTAGCATGCATGGACTCGACTCATATGACTGGGATTTCCACGAAAAATATTGTGGGCAGAAAATGGGTGATCACTGTACACTTCTCTTCTGTTTCCTATTCATATTTCTATTTTACCTCCTCAATTTAGCATTATGGACAGGGAAAGACCTAATCGAAGATCTGCACACAAATATTTAGTCTTCAAATTCATACCGTGATCGTAGCATGCATGGATTCGACTCATATGACAGGGATTTCCATGAAAAATATTGTGGGCAGAAAATGGGTGATAACTGTACATTTCTCTTCTGTTTCCTATTTATATTTCTATTTTACCACCTCAATTTAGCATTATTGACAGGGAAAGCCCTAATCTAAGATCTGCACAAAAATATTTAGCCATTAAATTCATACCGTCATCATAGCATGCATGGACTCGACTCATATGACTGGGATTTCCATGAAAAAGATTGTGGGCAGAAAATGGGTGATCACTGTATATTTCTCTTCTGTTCCATATTTATATTTATATTTTACCTCCTAGATCTAGCATTATGGACAGGGAAAGACGTACTCTAAGATCTGCACAAAAATATTTATCCTTCAAATTCATACCGTCATCGTAGCATGCATGGACTCGACTCATATGAATGGGATTTCCATGAAAAAGATTGTGGGCCGAAAATGGGTGATCACTGTACATTTCTCTTCTGTTTCCTATTTATATTTCTATTTAACCTCCTCAATTTAGCATTATGGACAGGGAAAGACCTAATCTAAGATCTGCACAAAAATATTTAGCCTTCAAATTCATACCGTCATCGTAGCATGCATGGACTCGACTCATATGAATGGGATTTCCTTGAAAAAGATTGTGGTCTGAAAATGGGTGATCACTGTACATTTTGTCTTCTGTTTCCTATTTATATTTCTATTTTACCTCCTCAATTTAGCATTATGGACAGGGAAAAACCTAATCTAAGATCTGCACAAAAATATTTAGCCTTCAAATTCATACCGTCATCGTAGCATGCATGGACTCGACTCATATGAATGGGATTTCCATGAAAAAGATTGTGGGCCGAAAATGGGTGATCACTGTACATTTCTCTTCTGTTTCCTATTTATATTTCTATTTTACTTCCTCAATTTAGCATTATGGACAGGGAAAGACCTAATCTAATATCTGCACAAAAGTATTTAGCCTTCAAATTCATACCGTGATCGTAGCATGCATGGACTCGACTCATATGACTGGGATTTCCATGAAAAATATTGTGGGCAGAAAATGGGTGATAACTGTACATTTCTCTTCTCTTTCCTATTTATATTTCTGTTTTACCTCCTCAATTTAGCATTATGGACAGGGACAGACCTAATCTAAGATCTGCACAAAAATATTTAGCCTTCAAATTCATACCGTCATCGTAGCATGCATGGACTCGACTCATATGAATGGGATTTCCATGAAAAAGATTGTGGGCCGAAAATGGGTGATCACTGTACATTTCTCTTCTGTTTCCTATTTATATTTCTATTTTACTTCCTCAATTTAGCATTATGGACAGGGAAAGACCTAATCTAATATCTGCACAAAAGTATTTAGTCTTCAAATTCATACCGTGATCGTAGCATGCATGGACTCGACTCATATGACTGGGATTTCCATGAAAAATATTGTGGACAGAAAATGGGTGATCACTGTACATTTCTCTTCTGTTTCCTATTTATATTTATATTTCACCTCCTCAATTTAGCATTATGGACAGGGAAAGACCTAATCTAAGATCTGCACAAAAATATTTAGCCTTCAAATTCATACCGTCATCGTAGCATGCATGGACTCGACTCATATGAATGGGATTTTCATGAAAAAGATTGTGGGCCGAAAATGGGTGATCACTGTACATTTCTCTTCTGTTTCCTATTTATATTTATATTTTACCTCCTCAATTTAGCATTATGGACAGGGAAAGACCTAATCTAACATCTGCACAAAAATATTAAGCCTTCAAATTCATAGCGTCATCGAAGCATGCATGGACACGACTCATATGAATGGGATTTCCATGAAAAAGATTGTGGGCCGAATTGGGTGATCACTGTACTTTTCTCTTCTGTTTCATATTTATATTTCTATTTTACCTCCTCCATTTAGCATTATGGACAGGGAAAAACCTAATCTAAGATCTGCACAAAAATATTTAGCCTTCAAATTCATACCGTCATCGTAGCATGCATGGACTCGACTCATATGAATGGGATTTCCATGAAAAAGATTGTGGGCCGAAAATGGGTGATCACTGTACATTTCTCTTCTGTTTCCTATTTATATTTCTATTTTACCTCCTCAATTTAGCATTATGGACAGGGAAAGGCCGAATCTAATATCTGCACAAAAGTATTTAGCCTTCAAATTCATACCGTGATCGTAGCATGCATGGACTCGACTCATATGACTGGGATTTCCATGAAAAATATTGTGGGCAGAAAATGGGTGATCACTGTACATTTCTCTTCTGTTTCCTATTTATATTTATATTTTACCTCCTCAATTTAGCATTATGGACAGGGAAAGACCTAATCTAAGATCTGCACAGAAATATTTAGCCTTCAAATTCATACCGTCATCGTAGCATGCATGGACTCGACTCATATGAATGGGATTTCCATGAAAAATATTGTGGGCAGAAAATGGGTGATCACTGTACACTTCTCTTCTGTTTCCTATTCATATTTCTATTTTACCTCCTCAATTTAGCATTATGGACAGGGAAAGACCTAATCTAAGATCTGCACAAAAATATTAAGCCTTCAAATTCATAGCGTCATCGAAGCATGCATGGACTCGACTCATATGAATGGGATATCCATGAAAAAGATTGTGGGCCGAAAATGGGTGATCACTATACATTTCTAATCTGTTCCATATTTATATTTATATTTTACCTCCTAGATCTAGCATTATGGACAGGGAAAGACGTAATCTAAGATCTGCACAAAAATATTTAGCCTTCAAATTCATACCGTATCGTAGCATGCATGGACTCGACTCATATGAATGGGATTTCCATGAAAAAGATTGTGGGCCGAAAATGGGTGATCACTGTACATTTCTCTTCTGTTTCCTATTTATATTTCTATTTAACCTCCTCAATTTAGCATTATGGACAGGGAAAGACCTAATCTAAGATCTGCACAAAAATATTTAGCCTTCAAATTCATACCGTCATCATAGCATGCATGGACTCGACTCATATGAATGGGATTTCCATGAAAAAGATTGTGGGCCGGAAATGGGTGATCACTGTACATTTTGTCTTCTGTTTCCTATTTATATTTCTATTTTACCTCCTCAATTTAGCATTATGGACAGGGAAAAACCTAATCTAAGATCTGCACAAAAATATTTAGCCTTCAAATTCATACCGTCATCGTAGCATGCATGGACTCGACTCATATGAATGGGATTTCCATGAAAAAGATTGTGGGCCGAAAATGGGTGATCACTGTACATTTCTCTTCTGTATCCTATTTATATTTCTATTTTACTTCCTCAATTTAGCATTATGGACAGGGAAAGACCTAATCTAAGATCTGCACAAAAATATTTAGCCTTCAAATTCATACCGTCATCATAGCATGCATGGACTCGACTCATATGAATGGGATTTCCATGAAAAAGATTGTGGGCCGGAAATGGGTGATCACTGTACATTTCTCTTCTGTTTCCTATTTATATTTCTATTTTACCACCTCAATTTAGCATTATTGACAGGGAAAGCCCTAATCTAAGATCTGCACAAAAATATTTAGCCTTTAAATTCATACCGTCATCATAGCATGCATGGACTCGACTCACATGACTGGGATTTCCATGAAAAAGATTGTGGGCAGAAAATGGGTGATCACTGTATAATTCTCTTCTGTTTCCTATTTATATTTATATTTTACCTCCTCAATTTAGCATTATGGACAGAGAAAGATCTAATCTAAGATCTGCACCAAAATATTTAGCCTTCAAATTCATACCGTCATCGTAGCATGCATGAACTCGACTCATATGACTGGGATTTCCATGAAAAATAATGTGGGCAGAAAATGGGTGATCACTGTACATTTCTCTTCTGTTTCCTATTTATATTTATATTTCACCTCCTCAATTTAGCATTATGGACAGGGAAAGACCTAATCTAAGATCTGCACAAAAATATTTAGCCTTCAAATTCATACCGTCATCGTAGCATGCATGGACTCGACTCATATGACTGGGATTTCCATCAAAAAGATTGTGGGCCGAAAATGGGTGATCACTGTACATTTCTCTTCTGTTTCCTATTTATATTTATATTTTACTTCCTCAATTTAGCATTATGGACAGGGAAAGACCTAATCTAAGATCTGCACAAAAATATTTAGTCTTCAAATTCATACCGTGATCGTAACATGCATGGATTCGACTCATATGACTGGGATTTCCATGAAAAATATTGTGGGCAGAAAATGGGTGATAACTGTACATTTCTCTTCTCTTTCCTATTTATATTTCTGTTTTACCTCCTCAATTTAGCATTATGGACAGGGAAAGACCTAATCTAACATCTGCACAAAAATATTTAGCCTTCAAATTCATACCGTCATCGTAGCATGCATGGACTCGACTCATATGAATGGGATTTCCATGAAAAAGATTGTGGGCCGAAAATGGGTGATCACTGTACATTTCTCTTCTGTTTCCTATTTATATTTCTATTTTACTTCCTCAATTTAGCATTATGGACAGGGAAAGACCTAATCTAATATCTGCACAAAAGTATTTAGTCTTCAAATTCATACCGTGATCGTAGCATGCATGGACTCGACTCATATGACTGGGATTTCCATGAAAAATATTGTGGACAGAAAATGGGTGATCACTGTACATTTCTCTTCTGTTTCCTATTTATATTTATATTTCACCTCCTCAATTTAGCATTATGGACAGGGAAAGACCTAATCTAAGATCTGCACAAAAATATTTAGCCTTCAAATTCATACCGTCATCGTAGCATGCATGGACTCGACTCATATGAATGGGATTTTCATGAAAAAGATTGTGGGCCGAAAATGGGTGATCACTGTACATTTCTCTTCTGTTTCCTATTTATATTTATATTTTACCTCCTCAATTTAGCATTATGGACAGGGAAAGACCTAATCTAACATCTGCACAAAAATATTAAGCCTTCAAATTCATAGCGTCATCGAAGCATGCATGGACTCGACTCATATGAATGGGATTTCCATGAAAAAGATTGTGGGCCGAATTGGGTGATCACTGTACTTTTCTCTTCTGTTTCATATTTATATTTCTATTTTACCTCCTCCATTTAGCATTATGGACAGGGAAAAACCTAATCTAAGATCTGCACAAAAATATTTAGCCTTCAAATTCATACCGTCATCGTAGCATGCATGGACTCGACTCATATGAATGGGATTTCCATGAAAAAGATTGTGGGCCGAAAATGGGTGATCACTGTACATTTCTCTTCTGTTTCCTATTTATATTTCTATTTAACCTCCTCAATTTAGCATTATGGACAGGGAAAGACCTAATCTAAGATCTGCACAAAAATATTTAGCCTTCAAATTCATACCGTCATCATAGCATGCATGGACTCGACTCATATGAATGGGATTTCCATGAAAAAGATTGTGGGCCGGAAATGGGTGATCACTGTACATTTTGTCTTCTGTTTCCTATTTATATTTCTATTTTACCTCCTCAATTTAGCATTATGGACAGAGAAAAACCTAATCTAAGATCTGCACAAAAATATTTAGCCTTCAAATTCATCCCGTCATCGTAGCATGCATGGACTCGACTCATATGAATGGGATTTCCATGAAAAAGATTGTGGGCCGAAAATGGGTGATCACTGTACATTTCTCTTCTGTATCCTATTTATATTTCTATTTTACTTCCTCAATTTAGCATTATGGACAGGGAAAGACCTAATCTAAGATCTGCACAAAAATATTTAGCCTTCAAATTCATACCGTCATCATAGCATGCATGGACTCGACTCATATGAATGGGATTTCCATGAAAAAGATTGTGGGCCGGAAATGGGTGATCACTGTACATTTCTCTTCTGTTTCCTATTTATATTTATATTTTACCACCTCAATTTAGCATTATTGACAGGGAAAGCCCTAATCTAAGATCTGCACAAAAATATTTAGCCTTTAAATTCATACCGTCATCATAGCATGCATGGACTCGACTCACATGACTGGGATTTCCATGAAAAAGATTGTGGGCAGAAAATGGGTGATCACTGTATAATTCTCTTCTGTTTCCTATTTATATTTATATTTTACCTCCTCAATTTAGCATTATGGACAGAGAAAGATCTAATCTAAGATCTGCACCAAAATATTTAGCCTTCAAATTCATACCGTCATCGTAGCATGCATGAACTCGACTCATATGACTGGGATTTCCATGAAAAATAATGTGGGCAGAAAATGGGTGATCACTGTACATTTCTCTTCTGTTTCCTATTTATATTTATATTTCACCTCCTCAATTTAGCATTATGGACAGGGAAAGACCTAATCTAAGATCTGCACAAAAATATTTAGTCTTCAAATTCATACCGTGATCGTAACATGCATGGATTCGACTCATATGACTGGGATTTCCATGAAAAATATTGTGGGCAGAAAATGGGTGATAACTGTACATTTCTCTTCTCTTTCCTATTTATATTTCTGTTTTACCTCCTCAATTTAGCATTATGGACAGGGAAAGACCTAATCTAACATCTGCACAAAAATATTTAGCCTTCAAATTCATACCGTCATCGTAGCATGCATGGACTCGACTCATATGAATGGGATTTCCATGAAAAAGATTGTGGGCCGAAAATGGGTGATCACTGTACATTTCTCTTCTGTTTCCTATTTATATTTCTATTTTACTTCCTCAATTTAGCATTATGGACAGGGAAAGACCTAATCTAATATCTGCACAAAAGTATTTAGTCTTCAAATTCATACCGTGATCGTAGCATGCATGGACTCGACTCATATGACTGGGATTTCCATGAAAAATATTGTGGACAGAAAATGGGTGATCACTGTACATTTCTCTTCTGTTTCCTATTTATATTTATATTTCACCTCCTCAATTTAGCATTATGGACAGGGAAAGACCTAATCTAAGATCTGCACAAAAATATTTAGCCTTCAAATTCATACCGTCATCGTAGCATGCATGGACTCGACTCATATGAATGGGATTTTCATGAAAAAGATTGTGGGCCGAAAATGGGTGATCACTGTACATTTCTCTTCTGTTTCCTATTTATATTTATATTTTACCTCCTCAATTTAGCATTATGGACAGGGAAAGACCTAATCTAACATCTGCACAAAAATATTAAGCCTTCAAATTCATACCGTCATCGAAGCATGCATGGACTCGACTCATATGAATGGGATTTCCATGAAAAAGATTGTGGGCCGAATTGGGTGATCACTGTACTTTTCTCTTCTGTTTCATATTTATATTTCTATTTTACCTCCTCCATTTAGCGTTATGGACAGGGAAAAACCTAATCTAAGATCTGCACAAAAATATTTAGCCTTCAAATTCATACCGTCATCGTAGCATGCATGGACTCGACTCATATGAATGGGATTTCCATGAAAAAGATTGTGGGCCGAAAATGGGTGATCACTGTACATTTCTCTTCTGTTTCCTATTTATATTTATATTTCACCTCCTCAATTTAGCATTATGGACAGGGAAAGACCTAATCTAAGATCTGCACAAAAATATTTAGTCTTCAAATTCATACCGTGATCGTAACATGCATGGATTCGACTCATATGACTGGGATTTCCATGAAAAATATTGTGGGCAGAAAATGGGTGATAACTGTACATTTCTCTTCTCTTTCCTATTTATATTTCTGTTTTACCTCCTCAATTTAGCATTATGGACAGGGAAAGACCTAATCTAACATCTGCACAAAAATATTTAGCCTTCAAATTCATACCGTCATCATAGCATGCATGGACTCGACTCATATGAATGGGATTTCCATGAAAAAGATTGTGGGCCGGAAATGGGTGATCACTGTACATTTCTCTCATGTTTCCTATTTATATTTCTATTTTACCACCTCAATTTAGCATTATTGACAGGGAAAGCCCTAATCTAAGATCTGCACAAAAATATTTAGCCTTTAAATTCATACCGTCATCATAGCATGCATGGACTCGACTCACATGACTGGGATTTCCATGAAAAAGATTGTGGGCAGAAAATGGGTGATCACTGTATATTTCTCTTCTGTTTCCTATTTATATTTATATTTTACCTCCTCAATTTAGCATTATGGACAGAGAAAGATCTAATCTAAGATCTGCACAAAAATATTTAGCCTTCAAATTCATACCGTCATCGTAGCATGCATGAACTCGACTCATATGACTGGGATTTCCATGAAAAATAATGTGGGCAGAAAATGGGTGATCACTGTACATTTCTCTTCTGTTTCCTATTTATATTTATATTTTACATCCTCAATTTAGCATTATGGACAGGGAAAGACCTAATCTAAGATCTGCACAAAAATATTTAGCCTTCAAATTCATACCGTCATCGTAGCATGCATGGACTCGACTCATATGAATGGGATTTCCATGAAATATATTGTGGGCAGAAAATGGGTGATCACTGTACATTTCTCTTCTGTTTCCTATTTATATTTATATTTTACCTCCTCAATTTAGCATTATGGACAGGGAAAGACCTAATCTAAGATCTGCACAAAAATATTTAGTCTTCAAATTCATACCGTCATCGTAGCATGCATGGACTCGACTCATATGAATGGGATTTCCATGAAAAAGATTGTGGGCAGAAAATGGGTGATAACGGTACATTTCTCTTCTGTTTCCTATTTATATGTATATTTTACCTCCTCAATTTAGCATTATGGACAGGGAAAGACCTAATCTAAGATCTGCACAAAAATATTTAGCCTTCAAATTCATACCGTCATCGTAGCATGCATGGACTCGACTCATATGAATGGGATTTCCTTGAAAAAGATTGTGGTCTGAAAATGGGTGATCACTGTACATTTTGTCTTCTGTTTCCTATTTATATTTCTATTTTACCTCCTCAATTTAGCATTATGGACAGGGAAAAACCTAATCTAAGATCTGCACAAAAATATTTAGCCTTCAAATTCATACCGTCATCGTAGCATGCATGGACTCGACTCATATGAATGGGATTTCCATGAAAAAGATTGTGGGCCGAAAATGGGTGATCACTGTACATTTCTCTTCTGTATCCTATTTATATTTCTATTTTACTTCCTCAATTTAGCATTATGGACAGGGAAAGACCTAATCTAAGATCTGCACAAAAATATTTAGCCTTCAAATTCATACCGTCATCATAGCATGCATGGACTCGACTCATATGAATGGGATTTCCATGAAAAAGATTGTAGGCCGGAAATGGGTGATCACTGTACATTTCTCTTCTGTTTCCTATTTATATTTCTATTTTACCACCTCAATTTAGCATTATTGACAGGGAAAGCCCTAATCTAAGATCTGCACAAAAATATTTAGCCTTTAAATTCATACCGTCATCATAGCATGCATGGACTCGACTCACATGACTGGGATTTCCATGAAAAATAATGTGGGCAGAAAATGGGTGATCACTGTACATTTCTCTTCTGTTTCCTATTTATATTTATATTTTACCTCCTCAATTTAGCATTATGGACAGGGAAAGACCTAATCTAAGATCAGCACAAAAATATTAAGTCTTCAAATTCATACCGTCATCGAAGCATGCATGGACTCGACTCATATGAATGGGATTTCCATGAAAAAGATTGTGGGTCGAAAATGGGTGATCACTGTACATTTCTCTTCTGTTTCCTATTTATATTTCTATTTTACCTCCTCAATTTAGCATTATGGACAGGGAAAGATCTAATCTAAGATATGCACAAAAATATTTAGTCTTCAAATTCATACCGTCATCGTAGCATGCATGGACTCGACTCATATGACTGGGATTTCCACGAAAAATATTGTGGGCAGAAAATGGGTGATCACTGTACACTTCTCTTCTGTTTCCTATTCATATTTCTATTTTACCTCCTCAATTTAGCATTATGGACAGGGAAAGACCTAATCGAAGATCTGCACACAAATATTTAGTCTTCAAATTCATACCGTGATCGTAGCATGCATGGATTCGACTCATATGACAGGGATTTCCATGAAAAATATTGTGGGCAGAAAATGGGTGATAACTGTACATTTCTCTTCTGTTTCCTATTTATATTTCTATTTTACCACCTCAATTTAGCATTATTGACAGGGAAAGCCCTAATCTAAGATCTGCACAAAAATATTTAGCCATTAAATTCATACCGTCATCATAGCATGCATGGACTCGACTCATATGACTGGGATTTCCATGAAAAAGATTGTGGGCAGAAAATGGGTGATCACTGTATATTTCTCTTCTGTTCCATATTTATATTTATATTTTACCTCCTAGATCTAGCATTATGGACAGGGAAAGACGTACTCTAAGATCTGCACAAAAATATTTATCCTTCAAATTCATACCGTCATCGTAGCATGCATGGACTCGACTCATATGAATGGGATTTCCATGAAAAAGATTGTGGGCCGAAAATGGGTGATCACTGTACATTTCTCTTCTGTTTCCTATTTATATTTATATTTAACCTCCTCAATTTAGCATTATGGACAGGGAAAGACCTAATCTAAGATCTGCACAAAAATATTTAGCCTTCAAATTCATACCGTCATCGTAGCATGCATGGACTCGACTCATATGAATGGGATTTCCATGAAAAAGATTGTGGTCTGAAAATGGGTGATCACTGTACATTTTGTCTTCTGTTTCCTATTTATATTTCTATTTTACCTCCTCAATTTAGCATTATGGACAGGGAAAAACCTAATCTAAGATCTGCACAAAAATATTTAGCCTTCAAATTCATACCGTCATCGTAGCATGCATGGACTCGACTCATATGAATGGGATTTCCATGAAAAAGATTGTGGGCCGAAAATGGGTGATCACTGTACATTTCTCTTCTGTTTCCTATTTATATTTCTATTTTACTTCCTCAATTTAGCATTATGGACAGGGAAAGACCTAATCTAATATCTGCACAAAAGTATTTAGCCTTCAAATTCATACCGTGATCGTAGCATGCATGGACTCGACTCATATGACTGGGATTTCCATGAAAAATATTGTGGACAGAAAATGGGTGATCACTGTACATTTCTCTTCTGTTTCCTATTCATATTTATATTTTACATCCTCAATTTAGCATTATGGACAGGGAAAGACCTAATCTAAGATCTGCACAAAAATATTTAGTCTTCAAATTCATACCGTGATCGTAACATGCATGGATTCGACTCATATGACTGGGATTTCCATGAAAAATATTGTGGGCAGAAAATGGGTGATAACTGTACATTTCTCTTCTCTTTCCTATTTATATTTCTGTTTTACCTCCTCAATTTAGCATTATGGACAGGGACAGACCTAATCTAAGATCTGCACAAAAATATTTAGCCTTCAAATTCATACCGTCATCGTAGCATGCATGGACTCGACTCATATGAATGGGATTTCCATGAAAAAGATTGTGGGCCGAAAATGGGTGATCACTGTACATTTCTCTTCTGTTTCCTATTTATATTTCTATTTTACTTCCTCAATTTAGCATTATGGACAGGGAAAGACCTAATCTAATATCTGCACAAAAGTATTTAGTCTTCAAATTCATACCGTGATCGTAGCATGCATGGACTCGACTCATATGACTGGGATTTCCATGAAAAATATTGTGGACAGAAAATGGGTGATCACTGTACATTTCTCTTCTGTTTCCTATTTATATTTATATTTCACCTCCTCAATTTAGCATTATGGACAGGGAAAGACCTAATCTAAGATCTGCACAAAAATATTTAGCCTTCAAATTCATACCGTCATCGTAGCATGCATGGACTCGACTCATATGAATGGGATTTTCATGAAAAAGATTGTGGGCCGAAAATGGGTGATCACTGTACATTTCTCTTCTGTTTCCTATTTATATTTATATTTTACCTCCTCAATTTAGCATTATGGACAGGGAAAGACCTAATCTAACATCTGCACAAAAATATTAAGCCTTCAAATTCATAGCGTCATCGAAGCATGCATGGACACGACTCATATGAATGGGATTTCCATGAAAAAGATTGTGGGCCGAATTGGGTGATCACTGTACTTTTCTCTTCTGTTTCATATTTATATTTCTATTTTACCTCCTACATTTAGCATTATGGACAGGGAAAAACCTAATCTAAGATCTGCACAAAAATATTTAGCCTTCAAATTCATACCGTCATCGTAGCATGCATGGACTCGACTCATATGAATGGGATTTCCATGAAAAAGATTGTGGGCCGAAAATGGGTGATCACTGTACATTTCTCTTCTGTTTCCTATTTATATTTCTATTTTACCTCCTCAATTTAGCATTATGGACAGGGAAAGGCCGAATCTAATATCTGCACAAAAGTATTTAGCCTTCAAATTCATACCGTGATCGTAGCATGCATGGACTCGACTCATATGACTGGGATTTCCATGAAAAAGATTGTGGGCCGGAAATGGGTGATCACTGTACATTTTGTCTTCTGTTTCCTATTTATATTTCTATTTTACCTCCTCAATTTAGCATTATGGACAGGGAAAAACCTAATCTAAGATCTGCACAAAAATATTTAGCCTTCAAATTCATCCCGTCATCGTAGCATGCATGGACTCGACTCATATGAATGGGATTTCCATGAAAAAGATTGTGGGCCGAAAATGGGTGATCACTGTACATTTCTCTTCTGTATCCTATTTATATTTCTATTTTACTTCCTCAATTTAGCATTATGGACAGGGAAAGACCTAATCTAAGATCTGCACAAAAATATTTAGCCTTCAAATTCATACCGTCATCATAGCATGCATGGACTCGACTCATATGAATGGGATTTCCATGAAAAAGATTGTGGGCCGGAAATGGGTGATCACTGTACATTTCTCTTCTGTTTCCTATTTATATTTATATTTTACCACCTCAATTTAGCATTATTGACAGGGAAAGCCCTAATCTAAGATCTGCACAAAAATATTTAGCCTTTAAATTCATACCGTCATCATAGCATGCATGGACTCGACTCACATGACTGGGATTTCCATGAAAAAGATTGTGGGCAGAAAATGGGTGATCACTGTATAATTCTCTTCTGTTTCCTATTTATATTTATATTTTACCTCCTCAATTTAGCATTATGGACAGAGAAAGATCTAATCTAAGATCTGCACCAAAATATTTAGCCTTCAAATTCATACCGTCATCGTAGCATGCATGAACTCGACTCATATGACTGGGATTTCCATGAAAAATAATGTGGGCAGAAAATGGGTGATCACTGTACATTTCTCTTCTGTTTCCTATTTATATTTATATTTCACCTCCTCAATTTAGCATTATGGACAGGGAAAGACCTAATCTAAGATCTGCACAAAAATATTTAGCCTTCAAATTCATACCGTCATCGTAGCATGCATGGACTCGACTCATATGAATGGGATTTCCATGAAAAATATTGTGGGCAGAAAATGGGTGATAACTGTACATTTCTCTTCTCTTTCCTATTTATATTTCTGTTTTACCTCCTCAATTTAGCATTATGGACAGGGAAAGACCTAATCTAACATCTGCACAAAAATATTTAGCCTTCAAATTCATACCGTCATCGTAGCATGCATGGACTCGACTCATATGAATGGGATTTCCATGAAAAAGATTGTGGGCCGAAAATGGGTGATCACTGTACATTTCTCTTCTGTTTCCTATTTATATTTCTATTTTACTTCCTCAATTTAGCATTATGGACAGGGAAAGACCTAATCTAATATCTGCACAAAAGTATTTAGTCTTCAAATTCATACCGTGATCGTAGCATGCATGGACTCGACTCATATGACTGGGATTTCCATGAAAAATATTGTGGACAGAAAATGGGTGATCACTGTACATTTCTCTTCTGTTTCCTATTTATATTTATATTTCACCTCCTCAATTTAGCATTATTGACAGGGAAAGACCTAATCTAAGATCTGCACAAAAATATTTAGCCTTCAAATTCATACCGTCATCGTAGCATGCATGGACTCGACTCATATGAATGGGATTTTCATGAAAAAGATTGTGGGCCGAAAATGGGTGATCACTGTACATTTCTCTTCTGTTTCCTATTTATATTTATATTTTACCTCCTCAATTTAGCATTATGGACAGGGAAAGACCTAATCTAACATCTGCACAAAAATATTAAGCCTTCAAATTCATACCGTCATCGAAGCATGCATGGACTCGACTCATATGAATGGGATTTCCATGAAAAAGATTGTGGGCCGAATTGGGTGATCACTGTACTTTTCTCTTCTGTTTCATATTTATATTTCTATTTTACCTCCTCCATTTAGCGTTATGGACAGGGAAAAACCTAATCTAAGATCTGCACAAAAATATTTAGCCTTCAAATTCATACCGTCATCGTAGCATGCATGGACTCGACTCATATGAATGGGATTTCCATGAAAAAGATTGTGGGCCGAAAATGGGTGATCACTGTACATTTCTCTTCTGTTTCCTATTTATATTTATATTTCACCTCCTCAATTTAGCATTATGGACAGGGAAAGACCTAATCTAAGATCTGCACAAAAATATTTAGCCTTCAAATTCATACCGTCATCGTAGCATGCATGGACTCGACTCATATGAATGGGATTTCCATGAAAAAGATTGTAGGCCGAAAATGGGTGATCCTTGTACATTTCTCTTCTGTTTCCTATTTATATTTATATTTTACTTCCTCAATTTAGCATTATGGACAGGGAAAGACCTAATCTAAGATCTGCACAAAAATATTTAGTCTTCAAATTCATACCGTGATCGTAACATGCATGGATTCGACTCATATGACTGGGATTTCCATGAAAAATATTGTGGGCAGAAAATGGGTGATAACTGTACATTTCTCTTCTCTTTCCTATTTATATTTCTGTTTTACCTCCTCAATTTAGCATTATGGACAGGGAAAGACCTAATCTAACATCTGCACAAAAATATTTAGCCTTCAAATTCATACCGTCATCGTAGCATGCATGGACTCGACTCATATGAATGGGATTTCCATGAAAAAGATTGTGGGCCGAAAATGGGTGATCACTGTACATTTCTCTTCTGTTTCCTATTTATATTTCTATTTTACTTCCTCAATTTAGCATTATGGACAGGGAAAGACCTAATCTAATATCTGCACAAAAGTATTTAGTCTTCAAATTCATACCGTGATCGTAGCATGCATGGACTCGACTCATATGACTGGGATTTCCATGAAAAATATTGTGGACAGAAAATGGGTGATCACTGTACATTTCTCTTCTGTTTCCTATTTATATTTATATTTCACCTCCTCAATTTAGCATTATGGACAGGGAAAGACCTAATCTAAGATCTGCACAAAAATATTTAGCCTTCAAATTCATACCGTCATCGTAGCATGCATGGACTCGACTCATATGAATGGGATTTTCATGAAAAAGATTGTGGGCCGAAAATGGGTGATCACTGTACATTTCTCTTCTGTTTCCTATTTATATTTATATTTTACCTCCTCAATTTAGCATTATGGACAGGGAAAGACCTAATCTAACATCTGCACAAAAATATTAAGCCTTCAAATTCATAGCGTCATCGAAGCATGCATGGACTCGACTCATATGAATGGGATTTCCATGAAAAAGATTGTGGGCCGAATTGGGTGATCACTGTACTTTTCTCTTCTGTTTCATATTTATATTTCTATTTTACCTCCTCCATTTAGCATTATGGACAGGGAAAAACCTAATCTAAGATCTGCACAAAAATATTTAGCCTTCAAATTCATACCGTCATCGTAGCATGCATGGACTCGACTCATATGAATGGGATTTCCATGAAAAAGATTGTGGGCCGAAAATGGGTGATCACTGTACATTTCTCTTCTGTTTCCTATTTATATTTCTATTTTACCTCCTCAATTTAGCATTATGGACAGGGAAAGGCCGAATCTAATATCTGCACAAAAGTATTTAGCCTTCAAATTCATACCGTGATCGTAGCATGCATGGACTCGACTCATATGACTGGGATTTCCATGAAAAATATTGTGGGCAGAAAATGGGTGATCACTGTACATTTCTCTTCTGTTTCCTATTTATATTTATATTTTACCTCCTCAATTTAGCATTATGGACAGGGAAAGACCTAATCTAAGATCTGCACAAAAATATTTAGCCTTCAAATTCATACCGTCATCGTAGCATGCATGGACTCGACTCATATGAATGGGATTTCCATGAAAAAGATTGTCGGCCGAAAATGGGTGATCCTTATACATTTCCTTTCTATTTCCTATTTATATTTATATTTTACCTCCTCAATTTAGCATTATGGACAGGGAAAGACCTAATCTAAGATCTGCACAAAAATATTAAGCCTTCAAATTCATAGCGTCATCGAAGCATGCATGGACTCGACTCATATGAATGGGATATCCATGAAAAAGATTTTGGGCCGAAAATGGGTGATCACTATACATTTCTAATCTGTTCCATATTTATATTTATATTTTACCTCCTAGATCTAGCATTATGGACAGGGAAAGACCTAATCTAAGATCTGCACAAAAATATTTAGCCTTCAAATTCATACCGTCATCGTAGCATGCATGGACTCGACTCATATGAATGGGATTTCCATGAAAAAGATTGTGGGCCGAAAATGGGTGATCACTGTACATTTCTCTTCTGTTTCCTATTTATATTTCTATTTAACCTCCTCAATTTAGCATTATGGACAGGGAAAGACCTAATCTAAGATCTGCACAAAAATATTTAGCCTTCAAATTCATACCGTCATCGTAGCATGCATGGACTCGACTCATATGAATGGGATTTCCTTGAAAAAGATTGTGGTCTGAAAATGGGTGATCACTGTACATTTTGTCTTCTGTTTCCTATTTATATTTCTATTTTACCTCCTCAATTTAGCATTATGGACAGGGAAAAACCTAATCTAAGATCTGCACAAAAATATTTAGCCTTCAAATTCATACCGTCATCGTAGCATGCATGGACTCGACTCATATGAATGGGATTTCCATGAAAAAGATTGTGGGCCGAAAATGGGTGATCACTGTACATTTCTCTTCTGTATCCTATTTATATTTCTATTTTACTTCCTCAATTTAGCATTATGGACAGGGAAAGACCTAATCTAAGATCTGCACAAAAATATTTAGCCTTCAAATTCATACCGTCATCATAGCATGCATGGACTCGACTCATATGAATGGGATTTCCATGAAAAAGATTGTGGGCCGGAAATGGGTGATCACTGTACATTTCTCTTCTGTTACTTATTTATATTTCTATTTTACCACCTCAATTTAGCATTATTGACAGGGAAAGCCCTAATCTAAGATCTGCACAAAAATATTTAGCCTTTAAATTCATACCGTCATCATAGCATGCATGGACTCGACTCACATGACTGGGATTTCCATGAAAAAGATTGTGGGCAGAAAATGGGTGATCACTGTATATTTCTCTTCTGTTTCCTATTTATATTTATATTTTACCTCCTCAATTTAGCATTATGGACAGAGAAAGATCTAATCTAAGATCTGCACAAAAATATTTAGCCTTCAAATTCATACCGTCATCGTAGCATGCATGAACTCGACTCATATGACTGGGATTTCCATGAAAAATAATGTGGGCAGAAAATGGGTGATCACTGTACATTTCTCTTCTGTTTCCTATTTATATTTCTATTTTACATCCTCAATTTAGCATTATGGACAGGGAAAGACCTAATCTAAGATCTGCACAAAAATATTTAGCCTTCAAATTCATACCGTCATCGTAGCATGCATGGACTCGACTCATATGAATGGGATTTCCATGAAATATATTGTGGGCAGAAAATGGGTGATCACTGTACTTTTCTCTTCTGTTTCCTATTTATATTTATATTTTACCTCCTCAATTTAGCATTATGGACAGGGAAAGACCTAATCTAAGATCTGCACAAAAAGATTTAGTCTTCAAATTCATACCGTCATCGTAGCATGCACGGACTCGACTCATATGAATGGGATTTCCATGAAAAAGATTGTGGGCAGAAAATGGGTGATAACTGTACATTTCTCTTCTGTTTCCTATTTATATTTATATTTTACCTCCTCAATTTAGCATTATGGACAGGGAAAGACCTAATCTAAGATCTGCACAAAAATATTTAGCCTTCAAATTCATACCGTCATCGTAGCATGCATGGACTCGACTCATATGAATGGGATTTCCTTGAAAAAGATTGTGGTCTGAAAATGGGTGATCACTGTACATTTTGTCTTCTGTTTCCTATTTATATTTCTATTTTACCTCCTCAATTTAGCATTATGGACAGGGAAAAACCTAATCTAAGATCTGCACAAAAATATTTAGCCTTCAAATTCATACCGTCATCGTAGCATGCATGGACTCGACTCATATGAATGGGATTTCCATGAAAAAGATTGTGGGCCGAAAATGGGTGATCACTGTACATTTCTCTTCTGTATCCTATTTATATTTCTATTTTACTTCCTCAATTTAGCATTATGGACAGGGAAAGACCTAATCTAAGATCTGCACAAAAATATTTAGCCTTCAAATTCATACCGTCATCATAGCATGCATGGACTCGACTCATATGAATGGGATTTCCATGAAAAAGATTGTGGGCCGGAAATGGGTGATCACTGTACATTTCTCTTCTGTTACTTATTTATATTTCTATTTTACCACCTCAATTTAGCATTATTGACAGGGAAAGCCCTAATCTAAGATCTGCACAAAAATATTTAGCCTTTAAATTCATACCGTCATCATAGCATGCATGGACTCGACTCACATGACTGGGATTTCCATGAAAAAGATTGTGGGCAGAAAATGGGTGATCACTGTATATTTCTCTTCTGTTTCCTATTTATATTTATATTTTACCTCCTCAATTTAGCATTATGGACAGAGAAAGATCTAATCTAAGATCTGCACAAAAATATTTAGCCTTCAAATTCATACCGTCATCGTAGCATGCATGAACTCGACTCATATGACTGGGATTTCCATGAAAAATAATGTGGGCAGAAAATGGGTGATCACTGTACATTTCTCTTCTGTTTCCTATTTATATTTCTATTTTACATCCTCAATTTAGCATTATGGACAGGGAAAGACCTAATCTAAGATCTGCACAAAAATATTTAGCCTTCAAATTCATACCGTCATCGTAGCATGCATGGACTCGACTCATATGAATGGGATTTCCATGAAATATATTGTGGGCAGAAAATGGGTGATCACTGTACTTTTCTCTTCTGTTTCCTATTTATATTTATATTTTACCTCCTCAATTTAGCATTATGGACAGGGAAAGACCTAATCTAAGATCTGCACAAAAAGATTTAGTCTTCAAATTCATACCGTCATCGTAGCATGCATGGACTCGACTCATATGAATGGGATTTCCATGAAAAAGATTGTGGGCAGAAAATGGGTGATAACTGTACATTTCTCTTCTGTTTCCTATTTATATTTATATTTTACCTCCTCAATTTAGCATTATGGACAGGGAAAGACCTAATCTAAGATCTGCACAAAAATATTTAGCCTTCAAATTCATACCGTCATCGTAGCATGCATGGACTCGACTCATATGAATGGGATTTCCTTGAAAAAGATTGTGGTCTGAAAATGGGTGATCACTGTACATTTTGTCTTCTGTTTCCTATTTATATTTCTATTTTACCTCCTCAATTTAGCATTATGGACAGGGAAAAACCTAATCTAAGATCTGCACAAAAATATTTAGCCTTCAAATTCATACCGTCATCGTAGCATGCATGGACTCGACTCATATGAATGGGATTTCCATGAAAAAGATTGTGGGCCGAAAATGGGTGATCACTGTACATTTCTCTTCTGTATCCTATTTATATTTCTATTTTACTTCCTCAATTTAGCATTATGGACAGGGAAAGACCTAATCTAAGATCTGCACAAAAATATTTAGCCTTCAAATTCATACCGTCATCATAGCATGCATGGACTCGACTCATATGAATGGGATTTCCATGAAAAAGATTGTGGGCCGGAAATGGGTGATCACTGTACATTTCTCTTCTGTTTCCTATTTATATTTCTATTTTACCACCTCAATTTAGCATTATTGACAGGGAAAGCCCTAATCTAAGATCTGCACAAAAATATTTAGCCTTTAAATTCATACCGTCATCATAGCATGCATGGACTCGACTCACATGACTGGGATTTCCATGAAAAAGATTGTGGGCAGAAAATGGGTGATCACTGTATATTTCTCTTCTGTTTCCTATTTATATTTATATTTTACCTCCTCAATTTAGCATTATGGACAGAGAAAGATCTAATCTAAGATCTGCACAAAAATATTTAGCCTTCAAATTCATACCGTCATCGTAGCATGCATGAACTCGACTCATATGACTGGGATTTCCATGAAAAATAATGTGGGCAGAAAATGGGTGATCACTGTACATTTCTCTTCTGTTTCCTATTTATATTTCTATTTTACCTCCTCAATTTAGCATTATGGACAGGGAAAGACCTAATCTAAGATCTGCACAAAAATATTTAGCCTTCAAATTCATACCGTCATCGTAGCATGCATGGACTCGACTCATATGAATGGGATTTCCATGAAATATATTGTGGGCAGAAAATGGGTGATCACTTATACATTTCTCTTCTGTTTCCTATTTATATTTATATTTTACCTCCTCAATTTAGCATTATGGACAGGGAAAGACCTAATCTAAGATCTTCACAAAAATATTTAGTCTTCAAATTCATACCGTCATCGTAGCATGCATGGACTCGACTCATATGAATGGGATTTCCATGAAAAAGATTGTGGGCAGAAAATGGGTGATAACTGTTTATTTCTCTTCTGTTTCCTATTTATATTTATATTTTACCTCCTCAATTTAGCATTATGGACAGGGAAAGACCTAATCTAAGATCTGCACAAAAATATTAAGTCTTCAAATTCATACCGTCATCGAAGCATGCATGGACTCGACTCATATGAATGGGATTTCCATGAAAAAGATTGTGGGTCGAAAATGGGTGATCACTGTACATTTCTCTTCTGTTTCCTATTTATATTTCTATTTTACCTCCTCAATTTAGCATTATGGACAGGGAAAGATCTAATCTAAGATATGCACAAAAATATTTAGCCTTCAAATTCATACCGTCATCGTAGCATGCATGGACTCGACTCATATGACTGGGATTTCCACGAAAAATATTGTGGGCAGAAAATGGGTGATCACTGTACACTTCTCTTCTGTTTCCTATTCATATTTCTATTTTACCTCCTCAATTTAGCATTATGGACAGGGAAAGACCTAATCGAAGATCTGCACACAAATATTTAGTCTTCAAATTCATACCGTGATCGTAGCATGCATGGATTCGACTCATATGACAGGGATTTCCATGAAAAATAGTGTGGGCAGAAAATGGGTGATAACTGTACATTTCTCTTCTGTTTCCTATTTATATTTCTATTTTACCACCTCAATTTAGCATTATTGACAGGGAAAGCCCTAATCTAAGATCTGCACAAAAATATTTAGCCATTAAATTCATACCGTCATCATAGCATGCATGGACTCGACTCATATGACTGGGATTTCCATGAAAAAGATTGTGGGTAGAAAATGGGTGATCACTGTATATTTCTCTTCTGTTCCATATTTATATTTATATTTTACCTCCTAGATCTAGCATTATGGACAGGGAAAGACGTACTCTAAGATCTGCACAAAAATATTTATCCTTCAAATTCATACCGTCATCGTAGCATGCATGGACTCGACTCATATGAATGGGATTTCCATGAAAAAGATTGTGGGCCGAAAATGGGTGATCACTGTACATTTCTCTTCTGTTTCCTATTTATATTTCTATTTAACCTCCTCAATTTAGCATTATGGACAGGGAAAAACCTAATCTAAGATCTGCACAAAAATATTTAGCCTTCAAATTCATACCGTCATCGTATCATGCATGGACTCGACTCATATGAATGGGATTTCCATGAAAAAGATTGTGGGCCGAAAATGGGTGATCAGTGTACATTTCTCTTCTGTTTCCTATTTATATTTCTATTTTACTTCCTCAATTTAGCATTATGGACAGGGAAAGACCTAATCTAATATCTGCACAAAAGTATTTAGCCTTCAAATTCATACCGTGATCGTAGCATGCATGGACTCGACTCATATGACTGGGATTTCCATGAAAAATATTGTGGACAGAAAATGGGTGATCACTGTACATTTCTCTTCTGTTTCCTATTTATATTTATATTTCACCTCCTCAATTTAGCATTATGGACAGGGAAAGACCTAATCTAAGATCTGCACAAAAATATTTAGTCTTCAAATTCATACCGTGATCGTAACATGCATGGATTCGACTCATATGACTGGGATTTCCATGAAAAATATTGTGGGCAGAAAATGGGTGATAACTGTACATTTCTCTTCTCTTTCCTATTTATATTTCTGTTTTACCTCCTCAATTTAGCATTATGGACAGGGAAAGACCTAATCTAAGATCTGCACAAAAATATTTAGCCTTCAAATTCATACCGTCATCGTAGCATGCATGGACTCGACTCATATGAATGGGATTTCCATGAAAAAGATTGTGGGCCGAAAATGGGTGATCACTGTACATTTCTCTTCTGTTTCCTATTTATATTTCTATTTTACTTTCTCAATTTAGCATTATGGACAGGGAAAGACCTAATCTAATATCTGCACAAAAGTATTTAGTCTTCAAATTCATACCGTGATCGTAGCATGCATGGACTCGACTCATATGACTGGGATTTCCATGAAAAATAATGTGGGCAGAAAATGGGTGATCACTGTACATTTCTCTTCTGTTTCCTATTTATATTTATATTTCACCTCCTCAATTTAGCATTATGGACAGGGAAAGACCTAATCTAAGATCTGCACAAAAATATTTAGCCTTCAAATTCATACCGTCATCGTAGCATGCATGGACTCGACTCATATGAATGGGATTTTCATGAAAAAGATTGTGGGCCGAAAATGGGTGATCACTGTACATTTCTCTTCTGTTTCCTATTTATATTTATATTTTACCTCCTCAATTTAGCATTATGGACAGGGAAAGACCTAATCTAACATCTGCACAAAAATATTAAGCCTTCAAATTCATAGCGTCATCGAAGCATGCATGGACTCGACTCATATGAATGGGATTTCCATGAAAAAGATTGTGGGCCGAATTTGGTGATCACTGTACTTTTCTCTTCTGTTTCATATTTATATTTCTATTTTACCTCCTCCATTTAGCATTATGGACAGGGAAAAACCTAATCTAAGATCTGCACAAAAATATTTAGCCTTCAAATTCATACCGTCATCGTAGCATGCATGGACTCGACTCATATGAATGGGATTTCCATGAAAAAGATTGTGGGCAGAAAATGGGTGATCACTGTACATTTCTCTTCTGTTTCCTATTTATAATTTCTATTTTACCTCCTCCATTTAGCATTATGGACAGGGAAAAACCTAATCTAAGATCTGCACAAAAATATTTAGCCTTCAAATTCATACCGTCATCGTAGCATGCATGGACTCGACTCATATGAATGGGATTTCCATGAAAAAGATTGTGGGCAGAAAATGGGTGATCACTGTACATTTCTCTTCTGTTTCCTATTTATATTTCTATTTTACCTCCTCAATTTAGCATTATGGACAGGGAAAGGCCGAATCTAATATCTGCACAAAAGTATTTAGCCTTCAAATTCATACCGTGATCGTAGCATGCATGGACTCGACTCATATGACTGGGATTTCCATGAAAAATATTGTGGGCAGAAAATGGGTGATCACTGTACATTTCTCTTCTGTTTCCTATTTATATTTATATTTTACCTCCTCAATTTAGCATTATGGACAGGGAAAGACCTAATCTAAGATCTGCACAAAAATATTTAGCCTTCAAATTCATACCGTCATCGTAGCATGCATGGACTCGACTCATATGAATGGGATTTCCATGAAAAAGATTGTGGGCCGAAAATGGGTGATCACTGTACAATTCTCTTCTGTTTCCTATTTATATTTCTATTTTACTTCCTTCATTTAGCATTATAGACTGGGAAAGACCTAATCTAAGATCTGCACAAAAATATTTAGTCTTCAAATTCATACCGTGATCGTAGCATGCATGGATTCGACTCATATGACTGAGATTTCCATGAAAAATATTGTGGGCAGAAAATGGGTGATAACTGTACATTTCTCTTCTGTTTCCTATTTATATTTCTATTTTACCTCATCAATTTAGCATTATGGACAGGGAAAGACCTAATCTAAGATCTGCACAAAAATATTAAGCCTTCAAATTCATAGCGTCATCGAAGCATGCATGGACTCGACTCATATGAATGGGATTTCCATGAAAAAGATTGTGGGCCGACAATGGGGGATCACTGTACATTTCTCTTCTGTTTCATATTTATATTTCTATTTTACCTCCTCAATTTAGCATTATGGACAGGGAAAGACCTAATCTAAGATCGGCACAAAAATATTTAGCCTTCAAATTCATACCGTCATCGTAGCATGCATGGATTCGACTCATATGAATGGGATTTCCATGAAAAAGATTGTGGGCCGAAAATGGGTGATCACTGTACATTTCTCTTCTGTTTCCTATTTATATTTCTATTTTACCTCCTCAATTTAGCATTATGGACAGGGAAAGACCTAATCTAACATCTGCACAAAAATATTTAACCTTCAAATTCATACCGTCATCGTAGCATGCATGGACTCGACTCATATGAATGGGATTTCCTTGAAAAAGATTGAGGGCCGAAAATAGGTGATCACTGTACATTTCTCTTCTGTTTCCGATTTATATTTCTATTTTACCTCCTCAATTTAGCATTATGGACAGGGAAAGACCTAATCTAAGATCTGCACAAAAATATTTTGACTTCAAATTCATACCGTGATCGTAGCATGCATGGACTCGACTCATATGACTGGGATTTCCATGAAAAAGATTGTGGTCAGAAAATGGGTGATCTCTGGACATTTCCCTTCTGTTTCCTATTTATATTTCTATTTTACCTCCTCAATTTAGCATTATGGGCTGGGAAAGACCTAATCTAAAATCTGCACAAAAATATTTTGCCTTCAAATTCATACCGTGATCGTAGCATGCATGGATTCGACTCATATGACTGGGATTTCCATGAAAAATATTGTGGGCCGAAAATGGCTGATCACTCTACATTTCTCTTCTGTTTTCTATTGATATTTCTATTTTACCTCCTCAATTTAGCATTATGGACAGGGAATGACTTAATTTAAGATCTGCACAAAAATATTTTGCCTTCAAATTCATACCGTGATCGTAGCATACATGGACTCGACTCATATGCCTGGGATTTCCATGAAAAAGATTGTGGGCCGAAAATGGGTGATCACTGTACATTTCTCTTCTGTTTTCTATTAATATTTCTATTTTACCTCCTCAATTTAGCACTATGGACAGGGAAGGACCAAAATTAAGATCTGCACATAAATATTTTGCCTTCAAATTCATACCGTGATCGTAGCATGCACGGACTCGACTCATATGACTGGGATTTCCATGAAAAAGATTGTGGGCCGAAAATGGGTGATCACTGTACATTTCTCTTCTGTTTCCTATTTATATTTATATTTTACCTCCTCAATTAAGCATTATGGGCAGGGAAAGACCTAATATAAGATCTGCACAAAAATATTTAGCCTTCAAATTCATACCGTGATCGTAGCATGCATGGACTCGACTCATATGACAGGGATTTCTATGAAAAAGATTGTGGGCAGAAAATGGGTGATCACTGTACATTTCTCTTCTGTTTACAATTTATATTTATATTCTACCGCCTCAATTTAGCATTATGGACAGGGAAAGACCTAATCTAAGATCTGCACAAAAATATTTAGCCTTCAAATTCATACCGTCATCGTAGCATGCATGAACTCGACTCCTATGAATGGGATTTCCATGAAAAAGATTGCGGGTCGAAAATGGGTGATCACTGTACATTTCTCTTCTGTTTCCTATTCATATTTATATTTTACCTCCTCAATTTAGCATTATGGACAGGGAAAGACCTAATCTAAGTTCTGCACAAAAATATTTAGCCTTCAAATTCATACCGTGATCGTAGCATGCATGGACTCGAATCATCTGACTGTGATTTCCATGAAAAAGATTGTGGGCAGAAAATGGGTGATCACTGTACATTTCTCTTCTGTTTTCTATTTATATTTCTATTTTACTTCCTTCATTTAGCATTATGGACAGGGAAAGACCAAATCTAAGATCTGCACAAAAATATTTTGCCTTCAAATTCATACCGTCATCGTAGCATGCATGGACTCGACTCATATGAATGGGATTTCCATGAAAAAGATTGTGGGCCAAAAATGGGTGATCACTGTACATTTCTCTTCTGTTTCCTATTTATATTTATATTTTGCCTCCACAATTTAGCATTATGGACAGGGAAAGACCCAATCTAAGATCTGCACAAAAATATTTTGCCTTCAAATTCATACCGTCATCGTAGCATGCATGGACTCGACTGATATGAATGGGATTTCCATGAAAAAGATTGTGGGCCGAAAATGGGTGATCACTGTACATTTCTCTTCTGTTTCCTATTTATATTTCTATTTTACCTCGTCAGTTTAGCATTATAGACAGGGAAAGACCTAATCTAAGATCTGCACAAAAATATTTAGCCTTCAAATACATACCGTCAACGTAGCATGCATGGACTCGACTCATATCAATGGGATTTCCATGAAAAAGATTGTGGGCCGAAAATGGGTGATCACTGTACATTTCTCTTCATTTTCCTATTTATATTTCTATTTTATCTCCTCAATTTAGCATTATGCACAGGGAAAGACCTAATCTAAGATCTGCTCAAAAATATTTTGCCTTCAAATTCATACCGTCATCGTAGCATGCAAGGACACGACTCATATGAAGGAGATTTCCATGAAAAATATTGTGGGCCGAAAATGGGTGATCACTGTACATTTCTCTTCTGATTCCTATTTATATTTCTATTTTACCTCCTCAATTTAGCATTATGGACAGGGAAAGACCTAATCTAAGATCTGCACAAAAATATTTAGCCTGCAAATTCATACCGTCATCGTAGCATGCATGGACTCGACTCATATGAATGGGATTTCCATGAAAAAGATTGTGGGCCGAAATTGGGTGATCACTGTACATTTCTCTTCTGTTTCCTATTTATATTTCTATTTTACCTCCTCAATTTAGCATTATGGACAGGGAAAGACGTAATCTAAGATCTGCAGAAAAATATTTAGCCTTCAAATTCATACCGTCATCGTAGCATGCATGGACTCGACTCATATGAAGGGGATTTCCATGAAAAAGATTGTGGGCCGAAAATGGGTGATCACTGTACATTTCTCTTCAGTTTCCTATTTATATTTATATTTTACCTCCTCAATTTAGCATTATGGACAGGGAAAGACCTAATCTAAGATCTACACAAAACTATTAGGCTTCAAATTCATACCGTGATCGTAGCATGCATGGAATCGACTCATATGACAGGAATTTCCATGAAAAATAGTGTGGGCGGAAAATGGGTGATCACTGTACATTTCTATTCTGTTTCTATTTATATTTCTATTTTACCTCCTCAATTTAGCATTATGGACAGGGAAAGACCTAATCTAAGATCTGCACAAAAATATTTTGCCTTCAAATTCATACCGTGATCGTAGCATGCATGGACTCGACTCATATGACTGGGATTTCCGTGAAAATGGTTGTGGGCCGAAAATGGTGATCACTGTACATTTCTCTTCTGTTTCCTATTTATATTTATAGTTTACCTCCTCAATTTAGCATTATGGACAGGGAAAGACCCAATCTAAGATCTGCACAAAAATATTTTGTCTTCAAATTCATACCGTCATCGTAGCATGCATGGACTCGACTCATATGAATGGGATTTCCATGAAAAAGATTGTAGGCCAAAAATGGGTGATCACTGTACATTTCTCTTCTGTTTCCTATTTATATTTCTATTTTACCTCCTCAATTTAGCATTATGGACAGGGAAAGACCTAATCTAAGATCTGCACAAAAATATTTAGCCTTCGAATTCATACCGTCATCGTAGCATGCATGGACTCGACTCATATGAATGGGATTTCCATGAAAAAGATTGTGGTCAGAAAATGGGTGATCACTGTACATTTCTCTTCTGTTTCCTATTTATATTTCTATTTTACCTCCTCAATTTAGCATTATGGACAGGGAAAAACCTAATCTAAGATCTGTACAAAAATATTTAGCCTTCAGATTCATAGCATCATCGTAGCATGCATGGACTCGACTCATATGAATGGGATTTCCATGAAAAAGATTGTGGGCCGAAAATGGGTGATCACTATACATTTCTCTTCTGTTTCCTATTTATATTTCTATTTTACCTCCTCAATTTAGCATTATGGACAGGGAAAGACCTAATCTAAGATCTGCACAAAAATATTTAGCCTTCGAATTCATACCGTCATCGTAGCATGCATGGACTCGACTCATATGAATGGGATTTCCATGAAAAAGATTGTGGGCCGAAAATGGGTGATCACTGTACATTTCTCTTCTGTTTCCTATTTATATTTCTATTTTACCTCCTCAATTTAGCATTATGGACAGGGAAAAACCTAATCTAAGATCTGTACAAAAATATTTAGCCTTCAGATTCATACCATCATCGTAGCATGCATGGACTCGACTCATATGAATGGGATTTCCATGAAAAAGATTGTGGGCCGAAAATGGGTGATCACTGTACATTTCTCTTCTGTTTCCTATTTATATTTATATTTTACCTCCTCAATTTAGCATTATGGACAGGGAAAGACCTAATCTAAGATCTGCACAAAAATATTTAGCCTTCAAATTCATACCGTCATCGTAGCATGCATGGACTCGACTCATATGACTGGGATTTCCATGAAAACTATTGTGGGCAGAAAATATGTGATCACTGTACATTTCTCTTCTGTTTCCTATTTATTTTACCTCCTTAATTTAGCATTATGGACAGGGAAAGACCTAATGTAAGATCTGCACAAAAATATTTTGCCTTCAAATTCATACCGTGATCGTAGCATGCATGCACTCGACTCATATGACTGGGATTTCCATGAAAAAGATTGTGGGCCGAAAATGGGTGATCACTGTACATTTCTCTTCTGTTTCCTATTTATATTTCTATTTTACCTCCTCAATTTAGCATTATGGACTGGGAAAGACCTAATCTAAGATCTGTACAAAAATATTTAGCCTTCAAATTCATACCATCATCGTAGCATGCATGGACTCGACTCATATGAATGGGATTTCCATGAAAAAGATTGTGGGCTGAAAATGGGTGATCACTATACATTTCTCTTCTGTTTCCTATTTATATTTCTATTTTACCTCCTCAATTTAGCATTATGGACAGGGAAAGACCTAATCTAAGATCTGCACAAAAATATTTAGCCTTCAAATTCATACCGTCATCGTAGCATGCATGGACTCGACTCCTATGAATGGGATTTCCATGAAAAAGATTGTGGACCGAAAATGGGTGATCACTGTATATTTCTCTTCTGTTTCCTATTTATATTTCTATTTTACCTCCTCAATTTAGCATTATGGTCAGGGATAGGCCTAATCTAAAATCTGCACAAAAATATTTATCCTTCAAATTCATACCGTGATCGTAGCATGCATGGACTCGACTCATATGACTGAGATTTCCATGAAAAATATTGTGAGCAGGAAATGGGTGATCACTGTACATTTCTCTTCTGTTTCCTATTTATATTACTATTTTACCTCCTCAATTTAGCATTATGGACAGGGAAAGACCTAATCTAAGATCTGCACAAAAATATTTAGCCTGCAAATTTATACCGTCATCGTAGCATGCATGGACTCGACTCATATGAATGGGATTTCCATGAAAAATATTGTGGGCAGAAAATGGGTGATCACTGTACATTTCTCTTCTGTTTCCTATTTATATTTCTATTTTACCTCCTCAATTTAGCATTATGGACAGGGAAAGACCCAATCTAAGATCTGCACACAAATATTTAGCCTTCAAATTCATACCGTCATCTTAGCATGCATGGACTCGACTCTTATGAATGGGATTTCCATGAAAAATATTGCGGGCAGGAAATGGGTGATCACTGTACATTTCTCTTCTGTTTCCTATTTATATTTCTATTTTACCTCCTCAATTTAGCATTATTGACAGGGAAAGCCCTAATCTTAGACCTGCACAAAAATATTTAGCCTTCAAATTCATACCGTTATCGTAGCATGCATGGACTCGACTCATATGACTGGGATTTCCATGAAAAAGATTGTGAGCAGAAAATGGGTGATCACTGTACATTTATCTTCTGTTTCCTATTTATATTTATATTTTACCTCCTCAATTTAGCATTATGGACAGGGAAAGATCTAATCTAAAATCTGCACAAAAATATTTAGCCTTCAAATTCATACCGTCATCGTAGCATGCATGGACTCGACTCATATGACTGGGATTTCCATGAAAAATATTGTGGGCAGAAAATGGGTGATAACTGTACATTTCTCTTCTGTTTCCTATTTATATTTATATTTTACCTCCTCAATTTAGCATTATGGACAGGGAAAGACCTAATCTAAGATCTGCACAAAAATATTTAGCCTTCAAATTCATACCGTGATCATAGCATGCATGGACTCGACTTATATGACTGGGATTTCCATGAAAAATATTGTGGGCAGAAAATGGGTGATCACTGTATATTTCTCTTCTGTTTCCTATTTATATTTCTATTTTACCTCCTCAATTTAGCATTATGGACAGGGAAAGACCTAATCTAAGATCTGCACAAAAATTTTTAGCCTTCAAATTCATACCGTCATCGTAGCATGCATGGACTCGACTCATATGAATGGGATTTCCATGAAAAAGATTGTGGGCCGAAAATGGGTGATCACTGTACATTTCTCTTCTGTTTCCTATTTATATTTATATTTTACCTCCTCAATTTAGCATTATTGACAGGGAAAGCCCTAATCTTAGACCTGCACAAAAATATTTAGCCTTCAAATTCATACCGTTATCGTAGCATGCATGGAGTCGACTCATATGACTGGGATTTCCATGAAAAAGATTGTGGGCAGAAAATGGGTGATCACTGTACATTTATCTTCTGTTTCCTATTTATATTTCTATTTTACCTCCTCAATTTAGCATTATGGACAGGGAAAGATCTAATCTAAAATCTGCACAAAAATATTTAGCCTTCAAATTCATACCGTCATCGTAGCATGCATGGACTCGACTCATATGACTGGGATTTCCATGAAAAATATTGTGGGCAGAAAATGGGTGATAACTGTACATTTCTCTTCTGTTTCCTATTTATATTTATATTTTACCTCCTCAATTTAGCATTATGGACAGGGAAAGACCTAATCTAAGATCTGCACAAAAATATTTAGCCTTCAAATTCATACCGTGATCGTAGCATGCATGGACTCGACTTATATGACTGGGATTTCCATGAAAAATATTGTGGGCAGAAAATGGGTGATCACTGTACATTTCTCTTCTGTTTCCTATTTATATTTCTATTTTACCTCCTCAATTTAGCATTATGGACAGGGAAAGACCTAATCTAAGATCTGCACAAAAATATTTAGCCTTCAAATTCATACCGTCATCGTAGCATGCATGGACTCGACTCATATGAATGGGATTTCAATGAAAAAGATTGTGGGCCGAAAATGGGTGATCACTGTACATTTTGTCTTCTGTTTCCTATTTATATTTCTATTTTACCTCCTCAATTTAGCATTATGGACAGGGAAAGACCTAATCTAACATCTGCACACAAATATTTAGCCTTCAAATTCATACCGTCATCGGAGCATGCATGGACTCGGCTCATATGAATGGGATTTCCATGAAAAAGATTGTGGCCCCAAAATGGGTGATCACTGTACATTTCTCTTCCGTTTCCTATTTATATTTATATTTTACCTCCTCAATTTAGCATTATGGACAGGGAAAGACCCAATCTAAGATCTGCACAAAAATATTTTGCCTTCAAATTCATACCGTCATCGTAGCATGCATGGACACGACTCATATGACTGGGATTTCCATGAAAAATATTGTGGGCCGAAAATGGGTGATCACTGTACATTTCTCTTCTGTTTCCTATTTATATTTGTATTTTATCTCCTCAATTTAGCATTATGGACAGGGAAGGTCTAAGATCTGCACAAAAACATTTAGCCTTCAAATTCATACCGTCATCGTAGCATGCATGGACTCGACTGATATGAATGGGATTTCCATGAAAAAGGTTGTGGGCAGAAAATGGGTGATCAGTGTACATTTCTCTTCTGTTTCCTATTTATATTTATATTTTACCTCTTCAATTTAGCATTATGGACAGGGAAAGACCTAATCTAAGATCTGCACAAAAATATTTAGCCTTCAAATTCATACCGTGATCGTAGCATGCATGGACACGACTCATATGAATGGGATTTCCATGAAAAAGATTGTGGGCCTAAATTGGGTGATCACTGTACATTTCTCTTCTGTTTCCTATTTATATTTGTATTTTACATCCTCAATTAATCATTATGGACAGGGAAAGACCTAATCTAAGATCTGCACAAAAATATTTAGCCTTCAGATTCATACTGTCATCGTAGCATGCATGGACTCGACTCATATGAATGGGATTTCCATGAAAAAGATTGTGGGCCGAAAATGGGTGATCACTGTATATTTCTCTTCTGTTCCTATTTATATTTATGTTTTACCTCCTCAATTTAGCATTATGGACAAAAAAAGACCTAATCTAAGATCTGCACAAAAATATTTAGCCTTAAAATGCATACCGTGATCGTAGCATGCATGGACTCGACTCATATGAATGGGATTTCCATGAAAAAGATTGTGGGCTTAAATTGGGTGATCACTGTACATTTCTCTTCTGTTTCCTATTTATATTTCTATTTTACCTCCTCAATTTAGCATTATGTACATGGAAAGACCTAATCTGAGATCTGCACAAAATTATTTAGCCTTCAAATTCATACCCTCATCGTAGCATGCATGGACTTGACTCATATGAATGGGATTTCCATGAAAAAGATTGTGGGCCGAAAATGGGTGATCACTGTACATTTCTCTTCTGTTTCCTATTTATATTTATATTTTACCTCCTCAATTTAGCATTATGGACAGGGAAAACATAATCTAATATCTGAAAAAAAATACTTTGCCTTCAAATTCATACCGTGATCGTAGCATGCATGGACTCGACTCCTATGACTGGGATTTCCATGAAAAAGATTGTGGGCAGGAAATGGGTGATCACTGTACATTTCTCTTCTGTTTCCTATTTATATTTATATTTTACCTCCTGTATTTAGCATTATGGACTGGGAAAGACCTAATCTAAGATCTGCACAAAAATATTTAGCCTTCAAATTCATACCGTCATCGTAGCATACATGGACTCGACTCATATGAATGGGATTTCCATGAAAAAGATTGTCGGCCGAAAATGGGAGATCACTGTTCATTTCTCTTCTGTTTCCTATTTATATTTATATTTTACCTCCTCAATTTAGCATTATGGACAGGGAAAGACCTAATCTAAGATCTGCACAAAAATATTTAGCCTTCAAATTCATACCGTCATTGTAGCATGCATGGACTCGACTCATATGAATGGGATTTCAATGAAAATGATTGTGGGCCGAAAATGGTTGATCACTGTACATTTCTCTTCTGTTTACTATTTATATTTCTATTTTACCTCCTCAATTTAGCATTATGGACAGGGAAAGACCTAATCTAAGATCTGCACAAAAATATTTAACCTTCAAATTCATACCGTCATCGTAGCATGCATGGACTCGACTCATATGAATGGGATTTCCATGTAAAAGTTTGTGGGCCGAAAATGGGTGATCACTGTACATTTCTCTTCTGTTTCCTATTTATATTTTACCTCCTCAATTTAGCATTATGGATGGGGAAAGACCTAATCTAAGATCTGCACAAAAATATTTAGCCTTCAAATTCATACTGTCATCGTAGCATGCATGGACTCGACTCATATGAATGGGATTTCCATGAAAAAGATTGTGGGCCGAAAATGGGTGATCACTGTACATTTCTCTTCTGTTTCCTATTTATATTTATATTTTACCTCCTCAATTTAGCATTATGGACAAAAAAAGACCTAATCTAAGATCTGCACAAAAATATTTAGCCTTAAAATGCATACAGTGATCGTAGCATGCATGGACTCGACTCATATGAATGGGATTTCCATGAAAAAGATTGTGGGTTTAAATTGGGTGATCACTGTACATTTCTCTTCTGTTTCCTATTTATATTTATATTTTACCTCCTCAATTTAGCATTATGTACATGGAAAGACCTAATCTGAGATCTGCACAAAATTATTTAGCCTTCAAATTCATACCCTCATCGTAGCATGCATGGACTTGACTCATATGAATGGGATTTCCATGAAAAAGATTGTGGGCCGAAAATGGGTGATCACTGTACATTTCTCTTCTGTTTCCTATTTATATTTATATTTTACCTCCTCAATTTAGCATTATGGACAGGGAAAACTTAATCTAATATCTGAAAAAAATATTTTGCCTTCAAATTCATACTTCATCGTAGCATGCATGGACTCGACTTAGATGAATGGGTTTTCCATGAAAAAGATTGTGGGCCGAAAATGGGTGATCACTGTACATTTCTCTTCTGTTTCCTATTTATATTTCTATATTACCTCCTCAATTTAGCATTATGGACAGGGAAAGACCTAATCTAAGTTCTGCACAAAAATATTTAGCCATCAAATTCATACCGTGATCGTAGCATGCATGGACTCGACTCATATGTCTGGGATTTCCATGAAAAAGATTGTGGGCCGAATATGGGAGATCACTGTACATTTCTCTTCTGTTTCCTATTTATATTTCTATTTTACCTCCTCAATTTAGCATTATGGACAGGGATAGACCTAATCTAAGATCTGCACAAAAATATTTAGCCTTCAAATTCATACCGTCATCGTAATATGCATGGACTCGACTCATATGAATGGGATTTCCATGAAAAAGATTGTGGGCCGAAAATGGGAGATCACTGTACATTTCTCTTCTGTTTCCTATTTATATTTCTATTTTACCTCCTCAATTTAGCATTATGGACAGGGAAAGACCTAATCTAAGATCTGCACAAAAATATTTAGCCTTCAAATTCATACCGTCATCGTAGCATGCATGGACGCGACTCCTATGAATGTGATTTCCATGAAAAATATTGTGGGCAGAAAATGGGTGATCACTGTACATTTCTCTTCTGTTTCCTATTTATATTTCTATTTTACCTCCTCAATTTAGCATTATGGACAGGGAAAGACCTAATCTAAGATCTGCACAAAAATATTTAGCCTTCAAATTCATACCGTCATCGTAGCATGCATGGACTCGACTCCTAAGAATGGGATTTCCATGAAAAAGATTGTGGGCCGAAAATGTGTGATCACTGTACATTTCTCTTCTGTTTCCTATTTATATTTATATTTTACCTCCTCAATTTAGCATTATGGACAGGGAAAGACCTAATCTAAGATCGGCACAAAAATATTTAGCCTTCAAATTCATACCGTGATCGTAGCATGCATGGACTCGACTGATATGACTGGGATTTACATGAAAAATATTGTGGGCAGAAAATGGATGATCACTGTACATTTCTCTTCTGTTTCCTATTATATTTCTATTTTACCTCCTCAATTTAGCATTATGGACAGGGAAAGACCTAATCTAAGATCTGCACAAAAATATTTAGCCTTCAAATTCATACCGTCATCGTAGCATGCATGGACTCGACTCATATGAATGGGATTTCCATGAAAAAGATTGTGGGCCGAAAATGGGAGATCACTGTACATTTCTCTTCTGTTTCCTATTTATATTTCTATTTTACCTCCTCAATTTAGCATTATGGACAGGGAAAGACCTAATCTAAGATCTGCACAAAAATATTTAGCCTGCAAATTCATACCGTCATCGTAGCATGCATGGACTCGACTCATATGAATGGGATTTCCATGAAAAAGATTGTGGGCCGAAAATGGGTGATCACTGTACATTTCTCTTCTGTTTCCTATTTATATTTCAATTTTACCTCCTCAATTTAGCATTATGGACAGGGAAAGACCTAATCTAAGTTCTGCACAAAAATATTTAGCCTTCAAATTCATACCGTGATCGTAGCATGCATGGACTCGACTCATATGACTGGGATTTCCATGAAAAAGATTGTGGGCAGAAAATGGGAGATCACTGTACATTTCTCTTCTGTTTCCTATTTATATTTATATTTTACCTCCTCAATTTATCATTATGGACAGGGAAAGACCTAATCTAAGATCTGCACAAAAATATTTAGCCTTCAAATTCATACCGTCATCGTAGCATGCATGTACTCTACTCATATGACTGGGATTTCCATGAAAAAGATTGTGGGCAGAAAATGGGTGATAACTGTACATTTCTCTTCAGTTTCCTATTTATATTTCTATTTTACCTCCTCAATTTAGCATTATGGACAGGGAAAGAACTAATCTAGGATCTGCACAAAAATATTTAGCCTTCAAATTCATACCGTCATCGTAATATGCATGGACTCGACTCATATGAATGGGATTTCCATGAAAAAGATTGTGGGCCGAATATGGGAGATCACTGTACATTTCTCTTCTGTTTCCTATTTATATTTCAATTTTACCTCCTCAATTTAGCATTATGGACAGGGAAAGACCTAATCTAAGTTCTGCACAAAAATATTTAGCCTTCAAATTCATACCGTGATCGTAGCATGCATGGACTCGACTCATATGACTGGGATTTCCATGAAAAAGATTGTGGGCAGAAAATGGGAGATCACTGTACATTTCTCTTCTGTTTCCTATTTATATTTCTATTTTACCTCCTCAATTTAGCATTATGGACAGGCAAAGACCTAATCTAAGATCTGCACAAAAATATTTAGCCTTCAAATTCATACCGTCATCGTAGCATGCATGTACTCGACTCATATGAATGGGATTTCCATGAAAAATATTGTGGGCCGAAAATGGGAGATCACTGTACATTTCTCTTCTGTTTCCTATTTATATTTCTATTTTACCTCCTCAATTTAGCATTATGGACAGGGAAAGACCTAATCTAAGATCTGCAGAAAAATATTTAGCCTTCAAATACATACCGTCATCGTAGCATGCATGGACTCGACTCATATGACTGGGATTTCCATGAAAAAGATTGTGGGCAGAAAATGGGTGATCACTGTACATTTCTCTTCTGTTTCCTATTTATATTTCTATTTTACCTCCTCAATTTAGCATTATGGACAGGGAAAGACCTAATCTAAGATCTGCACAAAAATATTTAGCCTTCAAATTCATACCGTCATCGTAGCATGCACGACTCGACTCATATGACTGGGATTTCCATGAAAAGGTTGTGGGCAGAAAATGGGTGACAACTGTACATTTCTCTTCTGTTTCCTATTTATATTTATATTTTACCTCCTCAATTTATCATTATGGACAGCGAAAGACCTAATCTAAGATCTGCACAAAAATATTTAGACTTCAAATTCATACCGTCATCGTAGCATGCATGGACTCGACTCATATGACTGGGATTTCCATGAAAAATATTGTGGGCCGAAAATGGGTGATCACTCTACATTTCTCATCTGTTTCCTATTTATATTTATATTTTACCTCCTCAATTTAGCCTTATGGACAGGGAAAGACCTAATCTAAGATCTGCACAAAAATATTTAGCCTTTAAATTCATACCGTCATCGTAGCATGCATGGACTCGACTCATATGAATGGGATTTCCATGAAAAAGATTGTGGGCCGAAAATGGGTGATCACTGTACATTTCTCTTCTGTTTCCTATTTATATTTCTATTTTACCTACTCAATTTAGCATTATGGACAGGGAAAGACCTAATCTAAGATCTGCACATAAATATTTAGCCTTCAAATTCATACCGTCAACGTAGCATGCATGGAGTCGACTCATATGAATGGGATTTCCATGAAAAAGTTTGTGGGCCGAAAATTGGTGATCACTGTACATTTCTCTTCTGTTTCCTATTTATATTTCTATTTTACCTCCTCAATTTAGCATTATGGACAGGGAAAGACCTAATCTAAGATATGCACAAAAATTTTTAGCCTTCAAATTCATACCGTCATCGTAGCATGCATGGACTCGACTCATATGAATGGGATTTGCATGAAAAATATTGTGGGCCGAAAATGGGTGATCACTGTACATTTCTCTTCTGTTTCCTATTTATATTTCTATTTTACCTCCTCAAATTAGCATTATGGACAGGGATAGACCTAATCTAAGATCTGCACAAAAATATTTAGCCTTCAAATTCATACCGTCATCGTAATATGCATGGACTCGACTCATATGACTGGGAATTCCATGAAAAATATTGTGGGCCGAAAATGGGAGATCACTGTACATTTCTCTTCTGTTTCCTATTTATATTTATATTTTACCTCCTCAATTTAGCATTATGGACAGGAAAAGACCTAATCTAAGATCTGCACAAAAATATTTAGCCTTCAAATTCATACCGTCATCGTAGCATGCATGGACTCGACTCATATGACTGGGATTTCCATGAAAAAGATTGTGGGCAGAAAATGGGTGATCACTGTACATTTCTCTTCTGTTTCCTATTTATATTTCTATTTTACCTCCTCAATTTAGCATTATGGACAGGGAAAGACCTAATCTAAGATCTGCACAAAAATATTTAGCCTTCAAATTCATACCGTCATCGTAGCATGCATGGACTCGACTCATATGACTGGGATTTCCATGAAAAAGATTGTGGGCAGAAAATGGGTGATAACTGTACATTTCTCTTCTGTTTCCTATTTATATTTATATTTTACCTCCTAAATTTAGCATTATGGACAGGATAGACCTAATCTAAGATCTGCACAAAAATATTTAGACTTCAAATTCATACCGTCATCGTAGCATGCATGGACTCGACTCATATGAATGGGTTTTCCATGAAAAAGATTGTGGGCCGAAAATGGGTGATCACTCTACATTTCTCTTCTCTTTCCTATTTATATTTATATTTTACCTCCTCAATTTAGCCTTATGGACAGGGAAAGACCTAATCTAAGATCTGCACAAAAATATTTAGCCTTTAAATTCATACCGTCATCGTAGCATGCATGGACTCGACTCATATGAATGGGATTTCCATGAAAAAGATTGTGGGCCGAAAATGGGTGATCACTGTACATTTCTCTTCTGTTTCCTATTTATATTTCTATTTTACCTCCTCAATTTAGCATTATGGACAGGGAAAGACCTAATCTAAGATCTGCACAAAAATATTTAGCCTTCAAATTCATACCGTCATCGTAGCATGCATGGACTCGACTCATATGAATGGGATTTCCATGAAAAAGTTTGTGGGCCGAAAATTGGTGATCACTGTACATTTCTCTTCTGTTTCCTATTTATATTTCTATTTTACCTCCTCAATTTAGCATTATGGACAGGGAAAGACCTAATCTAATATATGCACAAAAATTTTTAGCCTTCAAATTCATACCGTCATCGTAGCATGCATGGACTCGACTCATATGAATGGGATTTGCATGAAAAAGATTGTGGGCCGAAAATGGGTGATCACTGTACATTTCTCTTCTGTTTCCTATTTATATTTATATTTTACCTCCTCAAATTAGCATTATGGAGAGGGATAGACCTAATCTAAGATCTGCACAAAAATATTTAGCCTTCAAATTCATACCGTCATCGTAGCATGCATGGACTCGACTCATATAACTGGGATTTCCATGAAAAAGATTGTGGGCAGAAAATGGGTGATAACTGTACATTTCTCTTCTGTTTCCTATTTATATTTATATTTTACCTCCTAAATTTAGCATTATGGACAGGATAGACCTAATCTAAGATCTGCACAAAAATATTTAGACTTCAAATTCATACCGTCATCGTAGCATGCATGGACTCGACTCATATGAATGGGATTTCCATGAAAAAGATTGTGGGCCGAAAATGGGTGATCACTGTACATTTCTCTTCTTTTTCCTATTTATATTTCTATTTTACCTCCTCAATTTAGCATTATGGACAGGGAAAGACCTAATCTAAGATCTGCACAAAAATATTTAGCCTTCAAATTCATACCGTCATCGTAGCATGCATGGACTCGACTCATATGACTGGGATTTCCATGAAAAAGATTGTGGGCAGAAAATGGGTGATAACTGTACTTTTTTCTTCTGTTTCCTATTTATATTTATATTTTACCTCCTCAATTTATCATTATGGACAGGGAAAGACCTAATCTAAGATCTGCACAAAAATATTTAGCCTTCAAATTCATACCGTCATCGTAGCATGCATGGACTCGACTCATATGACTGGGATTTCCATGAAAAATATTGTGGGCAGAAAATGGGTGATCACTGTACATTTCTTTTCTGTTTCCTATTTATATTTCTATTTTACCTACTCAATTTAGCATTATGGACAGGGAAAGACCTAATCTAAGATCTGCACAAAAATATTTAGCCTTCAAATTCATACCGTCAACGTAGCATGCATGGACTCGACTCATATGAATGGGATTTCCATGAAAAAGTTTGTGGGCCGAAAATTGGTGATCACTGTACATTTCTCTTCTGTTTCCTATTTATATTTCTATTTTACCTCCTCAAATTAGCATTATGGAGAGGGATAGACCTAATCTAAGATCTGCACAAAAATATTTAGCCTTCAAATTCATACCGTCATCGTAATATGCATGGACTCGACTCATATGAATGGGATTTCCATGAAAAAGATTGTGGGCCGAAAATGGGTGATCACTGTACATTTCTCTTCTTTTTCCTATTTATATTTAAATTTTACCTCCTCAATTTAGCATTATCGACAGGGAAAGACCTAATCTAAGTTCTGCACAAAAATATTTAGCCTTCAAATTCATACCGTGATCGTAGCATGCATGGACGCGACTCATATGACTGGGATTTCCATGAAAAATATTGTGGGCCGAAAATGGGAGATTACTGTACATTTCTCTTCTGTTTCCTATTTATATTTCTATTTTACCTCCTCAATTTAGCATTATGGACAGGGAAAGACCTAATCTAAGATCTGCACAAAAATATTTAGCCTTCAAATTCATACCGTCATCGTGGCATGCATGGACTCGACTCATATGACTGGGATTTCCATGAAAAAGATTGTGGGCAGAAAATGGGTGATCACTGTACATTTCTCTTCTGTTTCCTATTTATATTTCTATTTTACCTCCTCAATTTATCATTATGGACAGGGAAAGACCTAATCTAAGATCTGCACAAAAATATTTAGCCTTCAAATTCATACCATCATCGTAGCATGCATGGACTCGACTCATATGACTGGGATTTCCATGAAAAATATTGTGGGCAGAAAATGGGTGATCACTGTACATTTCTCTTCTGTTTCCTATTTATATTTCTATTTTACCTACTCAATTTAGCATTATGGACAGGGAAAGACCTAATCTAAGATCTGCACAAAAATATTTAGCCTTCAAATTCATACCGTCAATGTAGCATGCATGGACTCGACTCATATGAATGGGATTTCCATGAAAAAGTTTGTGGGCCGAAAATTGGTGATCACTGTACATTTCTCTTCTGTTTCCTATTTATATTTCTATTTTACCTCCTCAATTTAGCATTATGGACAGGGAAAGACCTAATCTAAGATCTGCACAAAAATATTTAGCCTTCAAATTCATACCGTCGTCGTAGCATGCATGGACTCGACTCATATGACTGGGATTTCCATGAAAAAGATTGTGGGCCGAAAATGGGAGATCACTGTACATTTCTCTTCTGTTTCCTATTTATATTTCTATTTTACCTCCTCAATTTAGCATTATGGACAGGGAAAGACCTAATCTAAGATCTGCACAAAAATATTTAGCCTTCAAATTCATACCGTCATCGTAGCATGCATGGACTCGACTCATATGACTGGGATTTCCATGAAAAAGATTGTGGGCAGAAAATGGGTGATAACTGTACATTTCTCTTCTGTTTCCTATTTATATTTATATTTTACCTCCTAAATTTAGCATTATGGACAGAATAGACCTAATCTAAGATCTGCACAAAAATATATAGCCTTCAAATTCATACCGTCATCGTAGCATGCATGGACTCGACTCATATGAATGGGTTTTCCATGAAAAAGATTGTGGGCCGAAAATGGGTGATCACTCTACATTTCTCTTCTGTTTCCTATTTATATTTATATTTTACCTCCTCAATTTAGCCTTATGGACAGGGAAAGACCTAATCTAAGATCTGCACAAAAATATTTAGCCTTTAAATTCATACCGTCATCGTAGCATGCATGGACTCGACTCATATGAATGGGATTTCCATGAAAAAGATTGTGGGCCGAAAATGGGTGATCACTGTACATTTCTCTTCTGTTTCCTATTTATATTTCTATTTTACCTCCTCAATTTAGCATTATGGACAGGGAAAGACCTAATCTAAGATCTGCACAAAAATATTTAGCCTTCAAATTCATACCGTCATCGTAGCATGCATGGACTCGAATCATATGACTGGGATTTCCATGAAAAAGATTGTGGGCAGAAAATGGGTGATAACTGTATTTTTTCTTCTGTTTCCTATTTATATTTATATTTTACCTCCTCAATTTATCATTATGGACAGGGAAAGACCTAATCTAAGATCTGCACAAAAATATTTAGCCTTCAAATTCATACCGTCATCGTAGCATGCATGGACTCGACTCATAAGACTGGGATTTCCATGAAAAATATTGTGGGCAGAAAATGGGTGATCACTGTACATTTCTTTTCTGTTTCCTATTTATATTTATATTTTACCTACTCAATTTAGCATTATGGACAGGGAAAGACCTAATCTAAGATCTGCACAAAAATATTTAGCCTTCAAATTCATACCTCAACGTAGCATGCATGGACTCGACTCATATGAATGGGATTTCCATGAAAAAGTTTGTGGGCCGAAAATTGGTGATCACTGTACATTTCTCTTCTGTTTCCTATTTATATTTCTATTTTACCTCCTCAATTTAGCATTATGGACAGGCAAAGACCTAATCTAAGATCTGCACAAAAATATTTAGCCTTCAAATTCATACCGTCATCGTAGCATACATGTACTCGACTCATATGAATGGGATTTCCATGAAAAATATTGTGGGCCGAAAATGGGAGATCACTGTTCATTTCTCTTCTGTTTCCTATTTATATTTCTATTTTACCTCCTCAAATTAGCATTATGGAGAGGGATAGACCTAATCTAAGATCTGCACAAAAATATTTAGCCTTCAAATTCATACCGTCATCGTAATATGCATGGACTCGACTCATATGAATGGGATTTCGATAAAAAAGATTGTGGGCCGAAAATGGGTGATCACTGTACATTTCTCTTCTGTTTCCTATTTATATTTCTATTTTACCTCCTCAATTTAGCATTATGGACAGGGAAAGACCTAATCTAAGATATGCACAAAAATGTTTAGCCTTCAAATTCATACCGTCATCGTAGCATGCATGGACTCGACTCATATGAATGGGATTTGCATGAAAAAGATTGTGGGCCGAAAATGGGTGATCACTGTACATTTCTCTTCTGTTTCCTATTTATATTTCTATTTTACTTCCTCAAATTAGCATTATGGACAGGGAAAGACCTAATCTAAGATCTGCACAAAAATATTTAGCCTTCAAATTCATACCGTCATCGTAGCATGCATGGACTCGACTCATATGAATGGAATTTCCATGAAAAAGATTGTGGGCCGAAAATGGGTGATCACTGTACATTTCTCTTCTGTTTCCTATTTATATTCATATTTTACCACCTCAATTTAGCATTATGGACAGGGAAAGACCTAATCTAAGATCTGCACAAAAATATTTTGCCTTCAAATTCATACCGTCATCGTAGCATGCATGGACTCGACTCCTATGACTGGGATATCCATGAAAAAGATTGTGGGCAGAAAATGGGTGATCACTGTACATTTCTCTTCTGTTTCCTATTTATATTTATATTTTACCTCCTCAATTTAGCATTATGGACAGGGAAAGACTTAATCTAAGATCTGCACAAAAATATTTAGCCTTCAAATTCATACCGTCATCGTAGCATGCATGTACTCGACTCATATGAATGGGATTTCCATGAAAAATATTGTGGGCCGAAAATGGGAGATCACTGTACATTTCTCTTCTGTTTCCTATTTATATTTCTATTTTACCTCCTCCATTTAGCATTATGGACAGGAAAAGACCTAATCTAAGATCTGCACAAAAATATTTAGCCTTCAAATTCATACCGTCATCGTAGCATGCATGGACTCGACTCATATGACTGGGATTTCCATGAAAAAGATTGTGGGCAGAAAATGGGTGATCACTGTACATTTCTCTTCTGTTTCCTATTTATATTTCTATTTTACCTCCTCAATTTAGCATTATGGACAGGGAAAGACCTAATCTAAGATCTGCACAAAAATATTTAGCCTTCAAATTCATACCGTCATCGTAGCATGCATGTACTCGACTCATATGAATGGGATTTCCATGAAAAATATTGTGGGCCGAAAATGGGAGATCACTGTACATTTCTCTTCTGTTTCCTATTTATATTTCTATTTTACCTCCTCAATTTAGCATTATGGACAGGAAAATACCTAATCTAAGATCTGCACAAAAATATTTAGCCTTCAAATTCATACCGTCATCGTAGCATGCATGGACTCGACTCATATGACTGGGATTTCCATGAAAAATATTGTGGGCCGAAAATTGGTGATCACTGTACATTTCTCTTCTGTTTCCTATTTATATTTCTATTTTACCTCCTCAATTTAGCATTATGGACAGGGAAAGACTTAATCTAAGATATGCACAAAAATTTTTAGCCTTCAAATTCATACCGTCATCGCAGCATGCATGGACTCTACTCATATGAATGGGATTTGCATGAAAACGATTGTGGGCCGAAAATGGGTGATCACTGTACATTTCTCTTCTGTTTCCTATTTATATTTCTATTTTACCTCCTCAATTTAGCATTATGGACAGGCAAAGACCTAATCTAAGACCTGCATAAAAATATTTAGCCTTCAAATTCATACCGTCATCGTAGCATGCATGTACTCGACTCATATGAATGGGATTTCCATGAAAAATATTGTGGGCCGAAAATGGGAGATCACTGTACATTTCTCTTCTGTTTCCTATTTATATTTCTATTTTACCTCCTCAATTTAGCATTATGGACAGGGAAAGACCTAATCTAAGATCTGCACAAAAATATTTAGCCTTCAAATTCATACCGTCATCGTAGCATACATGGACTCGACTCATATGACTGGGATTTCCATGAAAAATATTGTGGGAAGAAAATGGGTGATCACTGTACATTTCTCTTCTGTTTCCTATTTATATTTCTATTTTACCTCCTCAAATTAGCATTATGGAGAGGGATAGACCTAATCTAAGATCTGCACAAAAATATTTAGCCTTCAAATTCATATCGTCATCGTAGCATGCATGGACTCGACTCATATGAATGGGCTTTCCATGAAAAAGATTGTGGGCCGAAAATGGGTGATCACTGTAAATTTCTCTTCTGTTTCCTATTTATATTTCAATTTTACCTCCTCAATTTAGCATTATGGACAGGGAAAGACCTAATCTAAGTTCTGCACCAAAAATATTTAGCCTTCAAATACATACCGTGATCGTAGCATGCATGGACTCGACTCATATGACTGGGATTTCCATGAAAAAGATTGTGGGCCGAAAATGGGTGATCACTGTACATTTCTCTTCTGTTTTCTATTTATATTTATATTTTACCTCCTCAATTTAGCATTATGGACTTGGAATGACCTAATCTAAGATCTGCACAAAAATATTTAGCCTTCAAATTCATACCGTCATCGTAGCATGCATGGACTCGACTCATATGACTGGGATTTCCATGAAAAAGATTGTGGGCAGAAAATGGGTGATCACTGTACATTTCTCTTCTGTTTCCTATTTATATTTATATTTTACCTCCTCAATTTAGCATTATGGACAGGGAAAGACCTCATCTAAGATCTGCACAAAAATATTTAGCCTTCAAATTCATACCGTCATCGTAGCATGCATGGACTCGACTCATATGACTGGGATTTCCATGAAAAAGATTGTGGGCAGAAAATGGGTGATAACTGTACATTTCTCTTCTGTTTCCTATTTATATTTATATTTTACCTCCTAAATTTAGCATTATGGACAGGGAAAGACCTCATCTAAGATCTGCACAAAAATATTTAGCCTTCAAATTCATACCGTCATCGTAGCATGCATGGACTCGACTCATATAAATGGGATTTCCATGAAAAATATTGTGGGCAGAAAATGGGTGATCACTGTACATTTCTCTTCTGTTTCTTATTTATATTTCTATTTTACCTCCTAAATTTAGCATTATGGACAGGGAAAGACCTAATCTAAGATCTGCACAAAATTATTTAGCCTTCAAATTCATACCGTCATCGTAGCATGCATGGACTCGACTCATATGAATGGGATTTCCATGAAAAAGATTGTGGGCAGAAAATGGGTGATCACTGTACATTTCTCTTCTGTTTCCTATTTATATTTATATTTTACCTCCTCAATTTAGCATTATGGACAGGGAAAGACCTAATCTAAGATCTGCACAAAATTATTTAGCCTTCAAATTCATACCGTCATCGTAGCATGCATGGACTCGACATATATGAATGGGATTTCCATGAAAAAGATTGTGGGCCGAAAATGGGTGATCACTGTACATTTCTCTTCTGTTTCCTATTTATATTTATATTTTACCTCCTCAATTTAGCATTATGGACAGGGAAAGACCTAATCTAATATCTGCACAAAAATATTTAGCCTTCAAATTCATACCGTCATCGTAGCATGCAAGGACTCGACTCATATGAATGGGATTTCCATGAAAAAGATTGTGGACCGAAAATGGGTGATCACTGTACATTTCTCTTCTGTTTCCTATTTATATTTCTATTTTACCTACTCAATTTAGCAATATTGACAGGGAAAGACCTAATCTAAGATTTGCACAAAAATATTTAGCCTTCAAATTCATACCGTCATCGTAGCATGCATGGACTCGACTCATATGAATGGGATTTCCATGAAAAATATTGTGGGCCGAAAATGGGTGATCACTGTACATTTCTCTTCTGTTTCCTATTTATATTTATATTTTACCTCCTCAATTTAGCATTATTGACAGGGAAAGACCTAATCTAAGATCTGCACAAAAATATTTAGCCTTCAAATTCATACCGTGATCGTAGCATGCATGGACTCGACTCATATGACTGGGATTTCCATGAAAAATATTGTGGGCAGAAAATGGGTGATCACTGTACATTTCTCTTCTGTTTCTTATTTATATTTCTATTTTGCCTCCTCAATTTAGCATTATGGACAGGGAAGGACCTAATCTAAGATCTGCACAAAAATATTTAGCCTTCAAATTCATATCGTCATCGTAGCATGCATGGACTCGACTCATATGACTGGGATTTCCATGAAAAATATTGTGGGCAGAAAATGGGTGATCACTGTACATTTCTCTTCTGTTTCTTATTTATATTTCTATTTTACCTCCTAAATTTAGCATTATGGACAGGGAAAGACCTAATCTAATATCTGCACAAAAATACTTAGCCTTCAAATTCATACCGTGATCGTAGCATGCATGGACTCGACTCATATGACTGGGATTTCCATGAAAAATATTGTGGGCAGAAAATGGGTGATCACTGTACATTTCTCTTCTCTTTCCTATTTATATTTCTATTTTACCTCCTAAATTTAGCATTATGGACAGGGAAAGACCTAATCTAATATCTGCACAAAAATATTTAGCCTTCAAATTCATACCGTTATCGTAGTATGCATGGACTCGACTCATATGAATGGGATTTCCAGGAAAAAGACTGTGGGCCGAAAATGGGTGATCACTGTACATTTCTCTACTGTTTCCTATTTATATTTCTATTTTACCTCCTCAATTTAGCATTATTGACAGGGAAAGACCTAATCTAAGATCTGCACAAAAATATTTAGCCTTCAAATTCATACTGTGATCGTAGCATGCATGGACTCGACTCATATGAATGGGATTTCCATGAAAAAGCATGTGGGCAAAAAATGGGTGATCACTGTACATTTCTCTTCTGTTTCCTATTTATATTTATATTTTACCTCCTCAATTTAGCATTATGGACAGGGAAAGACCTAATCTAATATCTGCACAAAAATATTTAGCCTTCAAATTCATACCGTGATCGTAGCATGCATGGACTCGACTCATATGACTGGGATTTCCATGAAAAATATTGTGGGCAGAAAATGGGTGATCACTGTACATTTCTCTTCTGTTTCCTATTTATATTTATATTTTACCTCCTCAATTTAGCATTATGGACAGGGAAAGACCTAATCTAAGATCTGCACAAAATTATTTAGCCTTCAAATTCATACCGTCATCGTAGCATGCATGGACTCGACTCATATGAATGCGATTTCCATGAAAAAGATTGTGGGCCGAAAATGGGTGATCACTGTACATTTCTCTTCTGTTTCCTATTTATATTTATATTTTACCTCCTCAATTTAGCATTATTGACAGGGAAAGACCTAATCTAAGATCTGGACAAAAATATTTAGCCTTCAAATTCATACCGTGATCGTAGCATGCATGGACTCGACTCATATAAATGGGATTTCCATGAAAAATATTGTGGGCAGAAAATGGGTGATCACTGTACATTTCTCTTCTGTTTCTTATTTATATTTCTATTTTACCTCCTCAATTTAGCATTATGGACAGGGAAAGACCTAATCTAAGATCTGCACAAAATTATTTAGCCTTCAAATTCATACCGTCATCGTAGCATGCATGGACTCGACTCATATGAATGGGATTTCCATGAAAAAGATTGTGGGCAGAAAATGGGTGATCACTGTACATTTCTCTTCTGTTTCCTATTTATATTTATATTTTACCTCCTCAATTTAGCATTATGGACAGGGAAAGACCTAATCTAAGATCTGCACAAAATTATTTAGCCTTCAAATTCATACCGTCATCGTAGCATGCATGGACTCGACATATATGAATGGGATTTCCATGAAAAAGATTGTGGGCCGAAAATGGGTGATCACTGTACATTTCTCTTCTGTTTCCTATTTATATTTATATTTTACCTCCTCAATTTAGCATTATGGACAGGGAAAGACCTAATCTAATATCTGCACAAAAATATTTAGCCTTCAAATTCATACCGTCATCGTAGCATGCAAGGACTCGACTCATATGAATGGGATTTCCATGAAAAAGATTGTGGACCGAAAATGGGTGATCACTGTACATTTCTCTTCTGTTTCCTATTTATATTTCTATTTTACCTACTCAATTTAGCAATATTGACAGGGAAAGACCGAATCTAAGATTTGCACAAAAATATTTAGCCTTCAAATTCATACCGTCATCGTAGCATGCATGGACTCGACTCATATGAATGGGATTTCCATGAAAAATATTGTGGGCCGAAAATGGGTGATCACTGTACATTTCTCTTCTGTTTCCTATTTATATTTATATTTTACCTCCTCAATTTAGCATTATTGACAGGGAAAGACCTAATCTAAGATCTGCACAAAAATATTTAGCCTTCAAATTCATACCGTGATCGTAGCATGCATGGACTCGACTCATATGACTGGGATTTCCATGAAAAATATTGTGGGCAGAAAATGGGTGATCACTGTACATTTCTCTTCTGTTTCTTATTTATATTTCTATTTTGCCTCCTCAATTTAGCATTATGGACAGGGAAAGACCTAATCTAAGATCTGCACAAAAATATTTAGCCTTCAAATTCATATCGTCATCGTAGCATGCATGGACTTGACTCATATGAATGCCATTTCCATGAAAAAGATTGTGGGCCGAAAATGGGTGATCACTGTACATTTCTCTTCTGTTTCCTATTTATATTTATATTTTACCTCCTCAATTTAGCATTATGGACAGGGAAAGACCTAATCTAAGATCTGCACAAAAATATTTAGCCTTCAAATTCATACCGTGGTCGTAGCATGCATGGACTCGACTCATATGACTGGGATTTCCATGAAAAATATTGTGGGCAGAAAATGGGTGATCACTGTACATTTCTCTTCTGTTTCTTATTTATATTTCTATTTTACCTCCTAAATTTAGCATTATGGACAGGGAAAGACCTAATCTAATATCTGCACAAAAATACTTAGCCTTCAAATTCATACCGTGATCGTAGCATGCATGGACTCGACTCATATGACTGGGATTTCCATGAAAAATATTGTGGGCAGAAAATGGGTGATCACTGTACATTTCTCTTCTCTTTCCTATTTATATTTCTATTTTACCTCCTCAATTTAGCATTATGGACAGGGAAAGACCTAGTCTAATATCTGCACAAAAATATTTAGCCTTCAAATTCATACCGTTATCGTAGTATGCATGGACTCGACTCATATGAATGGGATTTCCAGGAAAAAGACTGTGGGCCGAAAATGGGTGATCACTGTACATTTCTCTTCTGTTTCCTATTTATATTTCTATTTTACCTCCTCAATTTAGCATTATTGACAGGGAAAGACCTAATCTAAGATCTGCACAAAAATATTTAGCCTTCAAATTCATACTGTGATCGTAGCATGCATGGACTCGACTCATATGAATGGGATTTCCATGAAAAAGCATGTGGGCAAAAAATGGGTGATCACTGTACATTTCTCTTCTGTTTCCTATTTATATTTATATTTTACCTCCTCAATTTAGCATTATGGACAGGGAAAGACCTAATCTAATATCTGCACAAAAATATTTAGCCTTCAAATTCATACCGTGATCGTAGCATGCATGGACTCGACTCATATGACTGGGATTTCCATGAAAAATATTGTGGGCAGAAAATGGGTGATCACTGTACATTTCTCTTCTGTTTCCTATTTATATTTATATTTTACCTCCTCAATTTAGCATTATGGACAGGGAAAGACCTAATCTAAGATCTGCACAAAATTATTTAGCCTTCAAATTCATACCGTCATCGTAGCATGCATGGACTCGACTCATATGAATGCGATTTCCATGAAAAAGATTGTGGGCCGAAAATGGGTGATCACTGTACATTTCTCTTCTGTTTCCTATTTATATTTATATTTTACCTCCTCAATTTAGCATTATTGACAGGGAAAGACCTAATCTAAGATCTGCACAAAAATATTTAGCCTTCAAATTCATACCGTGATCGTAGCATGCATGGACTCGACTCATATAAATGGGATTTCCATGAAAAATATTGTGGGCAGAAAATGGGTGATCACTGTACATTTCTCTTCTGTTTCTTATTTATATTTCTATTTTACCTCCTCAATTTAGCATTATGGACAGGGAAAGACCTAATCTAAGATCTGCACAAAATTATTTAGCCTTCAAATTCATACCGTCATCGTAGCATGCATGGACTCGACTCATATGAATGGGATTTCCATGAAAAAGATTGTGGGTAGAAAATGGGTGATCACTGTACATTTCTCTTCTGTTTCCTATTTATATTTATATTTTACCTCCTCAATTTAGCATTATGGACAGGGAAAGACCTAATCTAAGATCTGCACAAAATTATTTAGCCTTCAAATTCATACCGTCATCGTAGCATGCATGGACTGAACATATATGAATGGGATTTCCATGAAAAAGATTGTGGGCCGAAAATGGGTGATCACTGTACATTTCTCTTCTGTTTCCTATTTATATTTATATTTTACCTCCTCAATTAAGCATTATGGACAGGGAAAGACCTAATCTAATATCTGCACAAAAATATTTAGCCTTCAAATTCATACCGTCATCGTAGCATGCATGGACTCGACTCATATGACTGGGATTTCCATGAAAAAGATTGTGGGCCGAAAATGGGTGATCACTGTACAATTCTATTCTGTTTCCTATTTATATTTATATTTTACCTCCTCAATTTAGCATTATGGACAGGGAAAGACCTAATCTAAGATCTGCACAAAAATATTTAGCCTTCAAATTCATACCGTCATCGTAGCATGCAAGGACTCGACTCATATGAATGGGATTTCCATGAAAAAGATTGTGTGCCGAAAATGGATGATCACTGTACATTTCTCTTCTGTTTCCTATTTATATCTATATTTTACCTCCTCAATTTAGCATTGTGGACAGGGAAAGACCTAATCTAAGATCTGCACAAAATTATTTAGCCTTCAAATTCATACCGTCATCGTAGCATGCATGGACTCGACTCATATGAATGGGATTTCCATGAAAAAGATTGTGGGCCGAAAATGGGTGATCACTGTACATTTCTCTTCTGTTTCCTATTTATATTTCAATTTTACCTCCTCAATTTAGCATTATTGACAGGGAAAGACCTACTCTAAGATCTGCACAAAAATATTTAGCCTTCAAATTCATACCTTCATCGTAGCATGCATGGACTCGACTCATATGACTGGGATTTCCATGAAAAATATTCTGGGCCGAAAATGGGTGATCACTGTACATTTCTCTTCTGTTTCCTATTTATATTTCTATTTTACCTCCTCAATTTAGCATTATTGACAGGGAAAGACCTAATCTAAGATTTGCACAAAAATATTTAGCCTTCAAATTCATACCGTCATCGTAGCATGCATGGACTCGACTCATATGAATGGGATTTCCATGAAAAAGATTGTGGGCCGAAAATGGGTGATCACTGTACATTTCTCTTCTGTTTCCTATTTATATTTATATTTTACCTCCACAATTTAGCATTATTGACAGGGAAAGACCTAATCTAATATCTGCACAAAAATATTTAGCCTTCAAATTCATACCGTGATCGTAGCATGCATGGACTCGACTCATATGACTGGGATTTCCATGAAAAATATTGTGGGCAGAAAATGGGTGATCACTGTACATTTCTCTTCTGTTTCTTATTTATATTTCTATTTTGCCTCCTCAATTTAGCATTATGGACAGGGAAGGACCTAATCTAAGATCTGCACAAAAATATTTAGCCTTCAAATTCATATCGTCATCGTAGCATGCATGGACTCGACTCATATGAATGCGATTTCCATGAAAAAGATTGTGGGCCGAAAATGGGTGATCACTGTACATTTCTCTTTTGTTTCCTATTTATATTTATATTTTACCTCCTCAATTTAGCATTATGGACAGGGAAAGACCTAATCTAATATCTGCACAAAAATATTTATCCTTCAAATTCATACCGTCATCGTAGTATGCATGGACTCGACTCATATGAATGGGATTTCCAGGAAAAAGATTGTGGGCCGAAAATGGGTGATCACTGTACATTTCTATTCTGTTTCCTATTTATATTTCTATTTTACCTCCTCAATTTAGCATTATGGACAGGGAAAGACCTAATCTAAGATCTGCACAAAATTATTTAGCCTTCAAATTCATACCGTCATCGTAGCATGCATGGAATCGACTCATATGAATGGGATTTCCATGAAAAAGATTGTGGGCCGAAAATGGGTGATCACTGTACATTTCTCTTCTGTTTCCTATTTATATTTCTATTTTACCTCCTCAATTTAGCATTATTGACAGGGAAAGACCTACTCTAAGATCTGCACAAAAATATTTAACCTTCAAATTCATACCTTCATCGTAGCATGCATGGACTCGACTCATATGACTGGGATTTCCATGAAAAAGATTGTGTGCCGAAAATGGATGATCACTGTACATTTCTCTTCTGTTTCCTATTTATATCTATATTTTACCTCCTCAATTTAGCATTGTGGACAGGGAAAGACCTAATCTAAGATCTGCACAAAATTATTTAGCCTTCAAATTCATACCGTCATCGTAGCATGCATGGACTCGACTCATATGAATGGGATTTCCATGAAAAAGATTGTGGGCCGAAAATGGGTGATCACTGTACATTTCTCTTCTGTTTCCTATTTATATTTCTATTTTACCTCCTCAATTTAGCATTATTGACAGGGAAAGACCTACTCTAAGATCTGCACAAAAATATTTAGCCTTCAAATTCATACCTTCATCGTAGCATGCATGGACTCGACTCATATGACTGGGATTTCCATGAAAAATATTCTGGGCCGAAAATGGGTGATCACTGTACATTTCTCTTCTGTTTCCTATTTATATTTCTATTTTACCTCCTCAATTTAGCATTATTGACAGGGAAAGACCTAATCTAAGATTTGCACAAAAATATTTAGCCTTCAAATTCATACCGTCATCGTAGCATGCATGGACTCGACTCATATGAATGGGATTTCCATGAAAAAGATTGTGGGCCGAAAATGGGTGATCACTGTACATTTCTCTTCTGTTTCCTATTTATATTTATATTTTACCTCCACAATTTAGCATTATTGACAGGGAAAGACCTAATCTAATATCTGCACAAAAATATTTAGCCTTCAAATTCATACCGTGATCGTAGCATGCATGGACTCGACTCATATGACTGGGATTTCCATGAAAAATATTGTGGGCAGAAAATGGGTGATCACTGTACATTTCTCTTCTGTTTCTTATTTATATTTCTATTTTGCCTCCTCAATTTAGCATTATGGACAGGGAAAGACCTAATCTAAGATCTGCACAAAATTATTTAGCCTTCAAATTCATACCGTCATCGTAGCATGCATGGAATCGACTCATATGAATGGGATTTCCATGAAAAAGAATGTGGGCAAAAAATGGGTGATCACTGTACATTACTCTTCTGTTTCCTATTTATATGTATATTTTACCTCCTCAATTTAGCATTATGGACAGGGAAAGACCTAATCTAAGATCTGCACAAAATTATTTAGCCTTCAAATTCATACCGTCATCGTAGCATGCATGGACTCGACTCATATGAATGCGATTTCCATGAAAAAGATTGTGGGCCGAAAATGGGTGATCACTGTACATTTCTCTTCTGTTTCCTATTTATATTTATATTTTACCTCCTCAATTTAGCATTATTGACAGGGAAAGACCTAATCTAAGATCTGCACAAAAATATTTAGTCTTCAAATTCATACCGTGATCGTAGCATGCATGGACTCGACTCATATAAATGGGATTTCCATGAAAAATATTGTGGGCAGAAAATGGGTGATCACTGTACATTTCTCTTCTGTTTCTTATTTATATTTCTATTTTACCTCCTCAATTTAGCATTATGGACAGGGAAAGACCTAATCTAAGATCTGCACAAAATTATTTAGCCTTCAAATTCATACCGTCATCGTAGCATGCATGGACTCGACTCATATGAATGGGATTTCCATGAAAAAGATTGTGGGCAGAAAATGGGTGATCACTGTACATTTCTCTTCTGTTTCCTATTTATATTTATATTTTACCTCCTCAATTTAGCATTATGGACAGGGAAAGACCTAATCTAAGATCTGCACAAAATTATTTAGCCTTCAAATTCATACCGTCATCGTAGCATGCATGGACTCGACATATATGAATGGGATTTCCATGAAAAAGATTGTGGGCCGAAAATGGGTGATCACTGTACATTTCTCTTCTGTTTCCTATTTATATTTATATTTTACCTCCTCAATTTAGCATTATGGACAGGGAAAGACCTAATCTAATATCTGCACAAAAATATTTAGCCTTCAAATTCATACCGTCATCGTAGCATGCATGGACTCGACTCATATGACTGGGATTTCCATGAAAAAGATTGTGGGCCGAAAATGGGTGATCACTGTACAATTCTATTCTGTTTCCTATTTATATTTATATTTTACCTCCTCAATTTAGCATTATGGACAGGGAAAGACCTAATCTAAGATCTGCACAAAAATATTTAGACTTCAAATTCATACCGTCATCGTAGCATGCAAGGACTCGACTCATATGAATGGGATTTCCATGAAAAAGATTGTGTGCCGAAAATGGATGATCACTGTACATTTCTCTTCTGTTTCCTATTTATATCTATATTTTACCTTCTCAATTTAGCATTGTGGACAGGGAAAGACCTAATATAAGATCTGCACAAAATTATTTAGCCTTCAAATTCATACCGTCATCGTAGCATGCATGGACTCGACTCATATGAATGGGATTTCCATGAAAAAGATTGTGGGCCGAAAATGGGTGATCACTGTACATTTCTCTTCTGTTTCCTATTTATATTTCTATTTTACCTCCTCAATTTAGCATCATTGACAGGGAAAGACCTACTCTAAGATCTGCACAAAAATATTTAGCCTTCAAATTCATACCGTCATCGTAGCATGCATGGACTCGACTCATATGACTGGGATTTCCATGAAAAATATTCTGGGCCGAAAATGGGTGATCACTGTACATTTCTCTTCTGTTTCCTATTTATATTTATATTTTACCTCCTCAATTTAGCATTATGGACAGGGAAAGACCTAATCTAAGATCTGCACAAAAATATTTAGCCTTCAAATTCATACCGTCATCGTAGCATGCATGGACTCGAATCATATGAATGGGATTTCCATGAAAAAGATTGTGGGCCGGAAATGGGTGATCACTGTACATTTCTCTTCTGTTTCCTATTTATATTTACATTTTAGCTCCTCAATTTAGCATTATGGACAGGGAAAGACCTAATCTAAGATCTGCACAAAAATATTTAGCCTTCAAATTCATACCGTGATCGTATCATGCATGGACTCGACTCATATGACTGGGATTTCCATGAAAAATATTATGGGCAGAAAATGGGTGATCACTGTACATTTCTCTTCTCTTTCCTATTTATATTTCTATTTTACCTCCTCAATTTAGCTTTATGGACAGGGAAAGACCTAATCTAAGATCTGCACAAAATTATTTAGCCTTCAAATTCATACCGTCATCGTAGCATCCATGGACTCGACTCATATGAATGGGATTTCCATGAAAAAGATTGTGGGCCGAAAATGGGTGATCACTGTACATTTCTCTTCTGTTTCCTATTTATATTTATATTTTACCTCCTCAATTTAGCATTATGGACAGGGAAAGACCTAATCTAAGATCTGCACAAAATTATTTAGCCTTCAAATTCATACCGTCATCGTAGCATCCATGGACTCGACTCATATGACTGGGATTTCCATGAAAAATATTATGGGCAGAAAATGGGTGATCACTGTACATTTCTCTTCTCTTTCCTATTTATATTTCTATTTTACCTACTCAATTTAGCTTTATGGACAGGGAAAGACCTAATCTAAGATCTGCACAAAATTATTTAGCCTTCAAATTCATACCGTCATCGTAGCATCCATGAACTCGACTCATATGAATGGGATTTCCATGAAACATATTGTGGGCCGAAAATGGGTGATCACTGTACATTTCTCTTCTGTTTCCTATTTATATTTATATTTTACCTGATCAATTTAGCATTATTGACAGGGAAAGACCTAATCTAAGATCTGCACAAAAATATTTAGCCTTCAAATTCATACCGTCATCGTAGCATGCATGGACTCGACTCATATGACTGGGATTTCCATGAAAAATATTGTGGGTAGAAAATGGGTGATCACTGTACATTTCTCTTCTGTTTCCTATTTATGTTTCTATTTTACCTCCTCAATTTAGCATTATAGACAGGGAAAGACCTAATCTTATATCTGCACAAAAATATTTAGCCTTCAAATTCATACCGTCATCGTAGCCTGCATGGACTCGACTCATATGAATGGGATTTCCATGAAAAAGATTGTGGGCCGAAAATGGGTGATCACTGTAAATTTCTCTTCTATTACCTATTTATATTTATATTTTACCTCCTCAATTTAGCATTATGGACAGGGAAAGACCTAATCTAAGATCTGCACAAAAATATTTAGCCTTCAAATTCATACCGTCATCGTAGCATGCATGGACTCGACTCATATGAATGGGATTTCCATGAAAAAGATTGTGGACCGAAAATGGGAGATCACTGTACTTTTCTCTTCTGTTTCCTATTTATATTTCTATTTTACCTCCTCAATTTAGCATTATGGTCAGGGAATTACCTAATCTAAGATCTGCACAAAAATATTTTGCCATCAAATTCAGACCGTCATCGTAGCCTGCATGGACTCGACTCATATGAATGGGATGTCCATGAAAAAGATTGTGGGCAGAAAATGGGTGATCACTGAACATTTCTCTTCTGTTTCCTATTTATATTTCTATTTTACCTCCTCAATTTAGTATTATGGACAGGGAAGACCTAATCTAAGATCTGCACAAAAATATTTTGCCTTCAAATTCATACCGTGATCGTAGCATTGATGGACTCGACTCATATGAAAGGGATTTTCTATGAAAAAGATTGTGGGCCGAAAATGGGTGATCACTGTACATTTCTCTTCTGTTTCCTATTTATATTTATATTTTACCTCCTCAATTTAGCATTATTGACAGGGAAAGACCTAATCTAAGATCTGCACAAAAATATTTAGCCTTCAAATTCATACCGTGATCGTAGGATGCATGGACTCGACTCATATGACTGGGATTTCCATGAAAAATATTCTGGGCCGAAAATGGGTGATCACTGTACATTTCTCTTCTGTTTCCTATTTATATTTATATTTTACCTCCTTAATTTAGCATTATGGACAGGGAAAGACCTAATCTAAGATCTGCACAAACACATTCAGCCTTCAAATTCATACCGTCATCGTAGCATGCATGGACTCGACTCATATGAATGGGATTTCCATTAAAAAGATTGTGGGCCGAAAATGGGTGATCACTGTAAATTTCTCTTCTGTTACCTATTTATATTTATATTTTACCTCCTCAATTTAGCATTATGCTCAGGGAAAGACCTAATCTAAGATCTGCACAAAAATATTTAGCCTTCAAATTCATACCGTGATCGTAGCATGCATGGACTCGACTCATATGACTGGGATTTCCATGAAAAATATTATGGGCAGAAAATGGGTGATCACTGTACATTTCTCTTCTGTTTCCTATTTATATTTCTATTTTACCTCCTCAATTTAGCATTATGGACAGGGAAAGACATAATCTAAGTTTTGCACAAAAATATTTAGCCTTCAAATTCATACCGTGATCGTAGCATGCATGGACTCGACTCATATGACTGGGATTTCCATGAAAAATATTCTGGGCCGAAAATGGGTGATCACTGTACATTTCTCTTCTGTTTCCTATTTATATTTATATTTTACCTCGTCAATTTAGCATTATGGACAGGGAAAGACCTAATCTAATATCTGCACAAAAATATTTAGCCTTCAAATTCATACCGTGATCGTAGCATGCATGGACTCGACTCATAAGACAGGGATTTCCATGAAAAATATTGTGGGCAGAAAATGGGTGATCACTGTACATTTCTCTTCTGTTTCCTATTTATATTTCTATTTTACCTCCTCAATTTAGCATTATGGACAGGGAAAGACCTAATCTAAGATCTGCACAAAAATATTTAGCCTTCAAATTCATACCGTGATCGTAGCATGCATGGACTCGACTCATAAGACAGGGATTTCCATGAAAAATATTGTGGGCAGAAAATGGGTGATCACTGTACATTTCTCTTCTGTTTCCTATTTATATTTCTATTTTACCTCCTCAATTTAGCATTATGGACAGGGAAAGACCTAATCTAAGATCTGCACAAAAATATTTAGCCTTCAAATTCATACCGTGATCGTAGCATGCATGGACTCGACTCATATGAATGGGATTTCCATGAAAAAGATTGTGGGCCGAAAATGGGTGATCACTGTACATTTCTCTTCTGTTTCCTATTTATATTTCTATTTTACCTCCTAAATTTAGCATTATGGACAGGGAAAGACCTAATCTAATATCTGCACAAAAATATTTAGCCTTCAAATTCATACCGTGATCGTAGCATGCATGGACTCGACTCATAAGACAGGGATTTCCATGAAAAATATTGTGGGCAGAAAATGGGTGATCACTGTACATTTCTCTTCTGTTTCCTATTTATATTTCTATTTTACCTCCTCAATTTAGCATTATGGACAGGGAAAGACCTAATCTAAGATCTGCACAAAAATATTTAGCCTTCAAATTCATACCGTGATCGTAGCATGCATGGACTCGACTCATATGAATGGGATTTCCATGAAAAAGATTGTGGGCCGAAAATGGGTGATCACTGTACATTTCTCTTCTGTTTCCTATTTATATTTCTATTTTACCTCCTCAATTTAGCATTATGGACAGGGAAAGACCTAATCTAAGTTCTGCACAAAAATATTTAGCCTTCAAATTCATACCGTCATCGTAGCATGCATGGACTCGACTCATACGAATGGGATTTCCATGAAAAAGATTGTGGGCCGAGATTGCGTGATCACTGTACATTTCTCTTCTGTTTCCTATTTATATTTATATTTTACCTCCTCAATTTAGCATTATTGACAGGGAAAGACCTAATCTAAGATCTGCACAAAAATATTTAGCCTTCAAATTCATACCGTGATCGTAGCATGCATGGACTCGACTCATATGAATGGGATTTCCATGAAAAAGATTGTGGGCCGAAAATGGGTGATCACTGTACATTTCTCTTCTGTTTCCTATTTATATTTCTATTTTACCTCCTCAATTTAGCATTATAGACAGGGAAAGACATAATCTAAGATCTGCACAAAAATATTTAGCCTTCAAATTCATACAATCATCGTAGCATGCAAGGACTCGAGTCATATGAATGGGATTTCCATGAAAAAGATTGTGGGCCGAAAATGGATGATCACTGTAAATTTGTCTTCTGTTTCCTATTTATATTTCTATTTTACCTCCTCAATTTAGCATTATGGACAGGGAAAGACCTAATCTAAGATCTGCACTAAAATATTTAGCCTGCAATTTCATACCGTCATCGTAGTATGCATGGACTCGACTCATATGAATGGGATTTCCATGAAAAAGATTGTGGGCCGAAAATGGGTGATCACTGTTCAATTCTCTTCTGTTTCCTATTTATATTTATATTTTACCTCCTCAATTTAGCATTATGGTCAGGGAAAGACCTAATCTAAGATCTGCACAAAAATATTTAGCCTTCAAATTCATACCGTCATCGTAGCATGCAAGGACTCGACTAATATGAATGGGATTTCCATGAAAAAGATTGTGGGCCGAAAATGGGTGATCACTGTACATTTCTCTTCTGTTTCCTATTTATATTTCTATTTTACCTCCTCAATTTAGCATTATGGACAGGGAAAGACCTAATCTAAGATCTGCACAAAAATATTTAGCCTTCAAATTCATACCGTCATCGTAGCATGCAAGGACTCGACGCATATGACTGGGATTTCCATGAAAAATATTCTGGGCCGAAAATGGGTGATCACTGTACATTTCTCTTCTGTTTCCTATTTATATTTCTATTTTACCTCCTCAATTTAGCATTATGGACAGGGAAAGACCTAATCTAAGATCTGCACAAAAATATTTAGCCTTCAAATTCATACCGTCATCGTAGCATGCATGGACTCGACTCATATGAATGGGATTTCCATGAAAAAGATTGTGGGCCGAAAATGGGTGATCACTGTAAATTTCTCTTCTGTTTCCTATTTATATTTCTATTTTACCTCTTCAATTTAGCATTATGGATGGGGAAAGACCTAATCTAAGATCTGCACAAAAATATTTAGCCTTCAAATTCATACCGTCATCGTAGCATGCATGGACTCGACTAATATGAATGGGATTTCCATGAAAAAGATTGTGGGCCGAAAATGGTTGATCACTGTACATTTCTCTTCTGTTTCCTATTTATATTTATATTTTACCTCCTCAATTTAGCATTATGGACAGGGAAAAACCTAATCTAAGGTCTGCAGAAAAATGTTTAGCCTTCAAATTCATACCGTCATCGTAGCATGCATGGACTCGACTCATATGAATGGGATTTCCATGAAAAAGATTGTGGGCCGAGATTGCGTGATCACTGTACATTTCTCTTCTGTTTCCTATTTATATTTCTATTTTACCTCCTCAATTTAGCATTATAGACAGGGAAAGACATAATCTAAGATCTGCACAAAAATATTTAGCCTTCAAATTCATACAATCATCGTAGCATGCAAGGACTCGAGTCATATGAATGGGATTTCCATGAAAAAGATTGTGGGCCGAAAATGGATGATCACTGTAAATTTGTCTTCTGTTTCCTATTTATATTTCTATTTTACCTCCTCAATTTAGCATTATGGACAGGGAAAGACCTAATCTAAGATCTGCACTAAAATATTTAGCCTGCAATTTCATACCGTCATCGTAGTATGCATGGACTCGACTCATATGAATGGGATTTCCATGAAAAAGATTGTGGGCCGAAAATGGGTGATCACTGTTCAATTCTCTTCTGTTTCCTATTTATATTTATATTTTACCTCCTCAATTTAGCATTATGGTCAGGGAAATACCTAATCTAAGATCTGCACAAAAATATTTAGCCTTCAAATTCATACCGTCATCGTAGCATGCAAGGACTCGACTAATATGAATGGGATTTCCATGAAAAAGATTGTGGGCCGAAAATGGGTGATCACTGTACATTTCTCTTCTGTTTCCTATTTATATTTCTATTTTACCTCCTCAATTTAGCATTATGGACAGGGAAAGACCTAATCTAAGATCTGCACAAAAATATTTAGCCTTCAAATTCATACCGTCATCGTAGCATGCAAGGACTCGACGCATATGACTGGGATTTCCATGAAAAATATTCTGGGCCGAAAATGGGTGATCACTGTACATTTCTCTTCTGTTTCCTATTTATATTTCTATTTTACCTCCTCAATTTAGCATTATGGACAGGGAAAGACCTAATCTAAGATCTGCACAAAAATATTTAGCCTTCAAATTCATACCGTCATCGTAGCATGCATGGACTCGACTCATATGAATGGGATTTCCATGAAAAAGATTGTGGGCCGAAAATGGGTGATCACTGTAAATTTCTCTTCTGTTACCTATTTATATTTATATTTTACCTCCTCAATTTAGCATTATGGACAGGGAAAGACCTAATCTAAGACTCGCAAAAAAATATTTAGCCTTCAAATTCATACCGTCATCGTAGTATGCATGGACTCTACTCATATGAATGGGATTTCCATGAAAAAGATTGTGGGCCGAAAATGGGTGATCACTGTTCAATTCTCTTCTGTTTCCTATTTATATTTATATTTTACCTCCTCAATTTAGCATTATGGTCAGGGAAAAACCTAATCTAAGATCTGCACAAAAATATTTAGCCTTCAAATTCATACCGTCATCGTAGCATGCATGGACTCGACTAATATGAATGGGATTTCCATGAAAAAGATTGTGGGCCGAAAATGGTTGATCACTGTACATTTCTCTTCTGTTTCCTATTTATATTTATATTTTACCTCCTCAATTTAGCATTATGGACAGGGAAAAACCTAATCTAAGATCTGCAGAAAAATGTTTAGCCTTCAAATTCATACCGTCATCGTAGCATGCATGGACTCGACTCATATGAATGGGATTTCCATGAAAAAGATTGTTGGCCGAAAATGGGTGATCACTGTACATTTCTCTTCTGTTTCCTATTTATATTTATATTTTATCTCCTCAATTTAGCATTATGGACAGGGAAAGACCTAATCTAAGATCTGCACAAAAATATTTAGCTTTCAAATTCATACCGTCATCGTAGCATGCATGGACTCGACTCATATGAATGGGATTTCCATGAAAAAGATTGTGGGCCGAAAATGGACGATCACTGTACATTTCTCTTCTGTTTCCTATTTATATTTATATTTTACCTCCTCAATTTAGCATTATGGACAGGGAAAGACCTAATCTAAGATCTGGACAAAAATATTTAGCCTTCAAATTCATACCGTCATCGTAGCATGCAAGGACTCGACTCATATGAATGGGATTTCCATGAAAAAGTTTGTGGCCGAAAATGGATGATCACTGTACATTTCTCTTCTGTTTCCTATTTATATCTATATTTTACCTCCTCAATTTAGCAGTATGGACAGGGAAAGACCTAATCTAAGATCTGCACAAAATTATTTAGCCTTCAAATTTATACCGTCATCGTAGCATGCATGGACTCGACTCATATGAATGGGATTTCCATGAAAAAGATTGTGGACCGAAAATGGGTGATCACTGTACATTTCTCTTCTGTTTCCTATTTATATTTCTATTTTACCTCCTCAATTTAGCATTATTGACAGGGAAAGACCTAATCTAAGATCTGCACAAAAATATTTAGCCTTCAAATTCATACCGTCATCGTAGCATGCAAGGACTCGACTCATATGAATGGGATTTCCATGAAAAAGATTGTGGGCCGAAAATGGGTGATCACTGTACATTTCTCTTCTGTTTCCTATTTATATTTATATTTTACCTCCTCAATTTAGCATTATGGACAGGGAAAGACCTAATCTAAGATCTGCACAAAAATATTTAGCCTTCAAATTCATACCGTGATCGTAGCATGCATGGACTCGACTCATATGAATGGGATTTCCATGAAAATGATTGTGGGCCGAAAATGGGTGATCACTGTACATTTCTCTTCTGTTTCCTATTTATATTTCTATTTTACCTCCTCAATTTAGCATTATGGACAGGGAAAGACCTAATCTAAGATCTGCACAAAAATATTTAGCCTTCAAATTCATACCGTCATCGTAGCATGCAAGGACTCGACTCATATGAATGGGATTTCCATGAAAAAGATTGTGTGCCGAAAATGGATGATCACTGTACATTTCTCTTCTGTTTCCTATTTATATCTATATTTTACCTCCTCAATTTAGCATTGTGGACAGGGAAAGACCTAATCTAAGATCTGCACAAAATTATTTAGCCTTCAAATTCATACCGTCATCGTAGCATGCATGGACTAGACTCATATGAATGGGATTTCCATGAAAAAGATTGTGGGCCGAAAATGGGTGATCACTGTACATTTCTCTTCTGTTTCCTATTTATATTTCTATTTTACCTCCTCAATTTAGCATTATTGACAGGGAAAGACCTACTCTAAGATCTGCACAAAAATATTTAGCCTTCAAATTCATACCTTCATCGTAGCATGCATGGACTCGACTCATATGACTGGGATTTCCATGAAAAATATTGTGGGCCGAAAATGGGTGATCACTGTACATTTCTCTTCTGTTTCCTATTTATATTTCTATTTTACCTCCTCAATTTAGCATTATTGACAGGGAAAGACCTAATCTAAGATTTGCACAAAAATATTTAGCCTTCAAATTAATACCGTCATCGTAGCATGCATGGACTCGACTCATATGCCTGGGATTTCCATGAAAAATATTGTGGGCAGAAAATGGGTGATCACTGTACATTTCTCTTCTGTTTCTTATTTATATTTATATTTTGCCTCCTCAATTTAGCATTATGGACAGGGAAGGACCTAATCTAAGATCTGCACAAAAATATTTAGCCTTCAAATTCATATCGTCATCGTAGCATGCATGGACTCGACTCATATGAATGCGATTTCCATGAAAAAGATTGTGGGCCGAAAATGGGTGATCGCTGTACATTTCTCTTCTGTTTCCTATTTATATTTATATTTTACCTCCTCAATTTAGCATTATGGACAGGGAAAGACCTAATCTAAGATCTGCACAAAAATATTTAGCCTTCAAATTCATATCGTCATCGTAGCATGCATGGACTCGACTCATATGAATGCGATTTCCATGAAAAAGATTGTGGGCCGAAAATGGGTGATCGCTGTACATTTCTCTTCTGTTTCCTATTTATATTTATATTTTACCTCCTCAATTTAGCATTATGGACAGGGAAAGACCTAATCTAAGATCTGCACAAAAATATTTAGCCTTCAAATTCATACCGTGATCGTAGCATCCATGGACTCGACTCATATGACTGGGATTTCCATGAAAAATATTGTGGGCAGAAAATGGGTGATCACTGTACATTTCTCTTCTGTTTCTTATTTATATTTCTATTTTACCTCCTCAATTTAGCATTATGGACAGGGAAAGACCTAATCTAATATCTGCACAAAAATATTTAGCCTTCAAATTCATACCGTCATCGTAGCATGCATGGACTCGACTCATATGACTGGGATTTCCATGAAAAATATTGTGGGCCGAAAATGGGTGATCACTGTACATTTCTCTTTTGTTTCCTATTTATATTTCTATTTTACCTCCTCAATTTAGCATTATGGACAGGGAAAGACCTAATCTTAGATCTGCACATAAATATTTAGCTTTCAAATTCATACCGTCATCGTAGCATGCATGGACTCGACTCATATGAATGAGATTTCCATGAAAAAGATTGTGGGCCGAAAATTGGTGATCACTGTACATTTCTCTTCTGTTTCCTATTTATATTTCTATTTTACCTCCTCAATTTAGGATTATGGACAGGGAAAGACCTAATCTAAGATCTGCAGAAAAATATTTAGCCTTCAAATTCATACCGTGATCGTAGCATGCATGGACACGACTCATATGACTGGGATTTCCATGAAAAATATTGTGGGGAGAAAATGGGTGATCACTGTACATTTCTCTTCTGTTTCCTATTTATATTTCTATTTTACCTCCTCAATTTAGCATTATGGACAGTGAAAGACCTAATCTAAGATCTGCACAAAAATATTTAGCCTTCAAATTCATACCGTCATCGTAGCATGCATGGACTTGACTCATATGAATGGGTTTTCCATGAAAAAGATTCTGGGCAGAAAATGGGTGATCACGGTACATTTTTCTTCTGTTTCCTATTTATATTTCTATTTTACCTCCTCAATTTAGCATTATGGACAGGGAAAGACCTAATCTAAGATCTGCACAAAAATATATAGCCTTCAAATTCATACCGTCATCGTAGCATGCATGGACTCCACTCATATGAATGGGATTTCCATGAAAAAGATTGTGGGCCGAAAATGGGTGATCGCTGAACATTTCTCTTCTGTTTCCTATTTATATTTATATTTTACCTCCTCAATTTAGCATTACGGACAGGGAAAGACCTAATCTAAAATCTGCATAAAAATATTTAGCCTTCAAATTCATACCGTCATCGTAGCATGCATGGACTCCACTCATATGAATGGGATTTCCATGAAAATATTGAGGGCCGAAATTGGGTGATCACTGTACATTTTTCTTCTCTTTCCTATTTATATTTATATTTTACCTCCTCAATTTAGCATTATTGACAGGGAAAGACCTAATCTAAGATCTGCACAAAAATATTTACCCTTCAAATTCATACCGTCATCGTAGCATGCAAGGACTCGACTCATATGAATGGGATTTCCAGGAATAAGATTATGGGCCGAAAATGTGTGATCACTGTACATTTCTCTTCTGTTTCCTATTTATATTTCTATTTTACCTCCTCAATTTAGCATTATGGTCAGGGAAAGACCTAATCTAAGTTCTGCACATAAACATTTAGCCTTCAAATTCATACCGTGATCGTAGCATGCATGGACTCGACTCATATGACTGGGATTTCCATGAAAAAGATTGTGAGCAGAAAATGGGTGATCACTGTACATTTCTCTTCTGTTTCCTATTTATATTTCTATTTTACCTGCTCAATTTAGCATTATGGACAGGGAAATACCTAATCTAAGATCTGCACAAAAATATTTAGCCTTCAAATTCATACCGTCATCGTAGCATGCATGGACTCGACTCATATGACTGGGATTTCCATGAAAAATATTGGGGGCAGAAAATGGGTGATCACTGTACATTTCTCTTCTGTTTCCTATTTATATTTTACCTCCTCAATTTAGCATTATGGAAAGGGAAAGACCTAATCTAAGATATGCAAAAAAATATTTATCTTTCAAATTCATACCTTCATTGTAGCATGCATGGACTCGACTCATATGACTGGGATTTCCAGGAAAATGATTGTGGGCAAAAAATGGGTGATCACTGTACATTTCTCTTCTGTTTCCTATTTATATTTCTATTTTACATCCTCAATTTAGCATTATGGACAGGGAAAGACCTAATCTAAGATCTGCACAAAAATATTTAGCCTTCAAATTCATACCGTCATCGTAGCATGCATGGACTTGACTCATATGTCTTGGCTTTCCATGAAAAATATTGTGGGCCGAAAATGGGTGATCACTGTACATTTCTCTTCTCTTTCCTATTTATATTTATATTTTAGCTCCTCAATTTAGCATTATGGACAGGGAAAGACCTAATCTAAGATCTGCACAAAAATATTTAGCCTTGAAATTCATAACATCATCGTAGCATACATGGACTCGACTCATATGAATGGGATTTCCATGAAAAAGATTGTGGGCCGAAAATTATTGATCACTGTACATTTCTCTTCTGTTTCCTATTTATATTTATATTTTACCTCCTCAATTTAGCATTATAGACAGGGAAAGCCCTAATCTAAATTCTGCACAAAAATATTTTGCCTTCAAATACTTACGTTGATCGTAGCATGCATGGACTCGACTCATATGATTGGGATTTCCATGAAAAAGATTGTGGGCAGAAAATGGGTGATCACTATACATTTCTCTTCTGTTTCCTATTTATATTTATATTTTACTACCTCAATTTAGCATTTTGGACAGGGAAAGACCTAATCTAATTTCTGCACAAAAATATTTTGCCATCAAATTCATACCGTGACCATAGCATGCATGGACTCAACTCATATGATTGGGATTTCCATGGAAAAGATTGTGGGCAGAAAATGGGTGATCACTGTACATTTCTCTTCTGTTTCCTATTTATATTTATATTTTACTTCCTCAATTTAGCATTATGGACAGGGAAATACCTAATCTAAGATCTGCACAAAAATATTTAGCCTTCAAAATCATACCGTGATCTTAGCATGCATGGACTCGACTCATATGACTGGGATTTCCATGAAAAATATTGTGGGCCGAAAAAGGGTGATCACTGTACATTTCTCTTCTGTTTTCTATTTATATTTATATTTTACCTCCTCAATTTAGCAGTTATGGACAGGGAAAGACCTAATCTAAGATCTGCACAAAAAGATTTTGCCTTCAAATTCATACCGTGATCGTAGCATGCATGGACTCAACTCATATGACTGGGATTTCCATGAAAAAGATAGTGGGCAGAAAATGGTTGATCACTGTACATTTCTCTTCTGTTTCCTTTTTATATTTCTATTTTAACTACTCAATTTAGCATTATGGACAGGGAAATACCTAATCTAAGATCTGCACAAAAATATTTAGCCTTCAAAATCATACCGTGATCTTAGCATGCATGGACTCGACTCATATGACTGGGATTTCCATGAAAAATATTGTGGGCCGAAAAAGGGTGATCACTGTACATTTCTCTTCTCTTTCCTATTTATGTTTATATTTTACCTCCTCAATTTAGCATTATGGACAGATAAAGTCCTAATCTAAGATCTGCACAAAAATATTTAGCCTTCAAATTCATACCGAGATCGTAGCAGGCATGGACTCGACTCATATGAATGGGATTTCCATGAAAAAGATTGTGGACCGAAAATGGGTGATCACTGTGCATTTCTCTTCTGTTTCCTATTTATATTTCTATTTTACCTTTTCAATTAAGCATTATGGACAGGGAAAGACATAATATAAGATCTGCACAAAAATATTTAGCCTTCAAATTCATGCCGTCATCGTAGCATGCATGGACTCGACTCATACGAATGGGATTTCAATGTAAAAGATTGTGGGCCGAAAATGGGTGATCACTGTACATTTCTCTTCTGTTTCCTATTTATATTTATATTTTACCTCTTCAATTTAGCATTATGGACAGGGAAAGACCTAATCTAAGATCTGCACAAAAATATTTAGCCTTCAAATTCATACCGTGATCGTAGCATGCATGGACTCGACTCATATGACAGGGATTTCCATGAAAAAGATTGTGGGCCGAAAATGGGTGATAACTGTACATTTCTCTTCTGTTTCCTATTTATATTTCTATTTTAACTCCTCAATTTAGCATTATGGACAGGGAAAGACCTAATCTAAGATCTGCACAAAAATATTTAGCCTTCAAATTCATACCGTGATCGTAGCATGCATGGACTCGACTCATATGACAGGGATTTCCATGAAAAATATGGTGGGCACAAAATGGGTGATCACTGTACATTTCTCTTCTGTTTCCTATTTATATTTCTATTTTACCTCCTCAAGTTAGCATTATGGACAGGGAAAGACCTAATCTAAGATCTGCACAAAAATATTTAGCCTTCAAATTCATACCGTCATCGTAGCATGCATGGACTCGACTCATATGACTGGGATTTCCATGAAAAATATTGTGGGCAGAAAATGGGTGATCACTGTACATTTCTCTTCTGTTTCCTATTTATATTTCTATTTTACCTCCTCAATTTAGCATTATGGACAGGGAAAGACCTAATCTAAGATCTGCACAAAAATATTTTGCCTTCAAATTCATACTGTGATCGTAGCATGCATGGACTCGACTCATATGAAGGGGAATTCCATGAAAAAGATTGTGGGCCGAAAATGGGTGATCACTGTACATTTCTCTTATGTTTCCTATTTATATTTATATTTTACCTCCTCAATTTAGCATTATGGACAGGGAAGGACCTAATCTAAGATCTGCACAAAAATATTTAGCCTTCAAATTCATACCGTGACCGTAGCATGCATGGACTCGACTCATATGACAGGGATTTCCATGAAAAATATTGTGGGCAGAAAATGGGGGATCACTGTACATTTCTCTTCTGTTTCCTATTTATATTTCTATTTTACCTCCTCAATTTAGCATTATGGACAGTGAAAGACCTAATCTAAGATCTGCACAAAAATATTTTGCCTTCAAATTCATACCGTCATCGTAGCATGCATGGACTCGACTCATATGAATGGGATTTCCATGAAAAAGATTGTGGGCCGAAAATGGGTGATCACTGTACTTTTCTCTTCTGTTTCCTATTTATATATATATTTTACCTCCTCAATTTAGCATTATGGACAGATAAAGTCCTAATCTAAGATCTGCACAAAAATATTTAGCCTTCAAATTCATACCGTGATCGTAGCATGCATGGACTCGACTCATATGACAGGGATTTCCATGAAAAATATGGTGGGCACAAAATGGGTGATCACTGTACATTTCTCTTCTGTTTCCTATTTATATTTATATTTTACCTCCTCAATTTAGCATTATGGACAGGGAAAGACCTAATCTAAGATCTGCACAAAAATATTTTGCCTTCAAATTCATACCGTGATCGTAGCATGCATGGACTCGACTCATATGAATGGGATTTCCATGAAAAATATTGTGGGCAGAAAATGGGTGATCACTGTACATTTCTCTTCTGTTTCCTATTTATATTTCTATTTTACCTCCTCAATTTAGCATTATGGGCAGGGAAAGACCTAATCTAAGATCTGCACAAAAATATTTTGCCTTCAAATTCATACTGTGATCGTAACATGCATGGACTCGACTCATATGAAGGGGAATTCCATGAAAAAGATTGTGGGCCGAAAATGGGTGATCACTGTACATTTCTCTTCTGTTTCCTATTTATATTTCTATTTTACCTCCTCAATTTAGCATTATGGACAGGGAAAGACCTAATCTAAGATCTGCACAAAAATATTTAGCCTTCAAATTCATACCGTGACCGTAGCATGCATGGACTCGACTCATATGACAGGTATTTCCATGAAAAGTATTGTGGGCAGAAAATGGGTGATCACTGTACATTTCTCTTCTGTTTCCTTTTTATATATATATTTTACCTCCTCAATTTAGCATTATGGACAGATAAAGTCCTAATCTAAGATCTGCACAAAAATATTTAGCATTCAAATTCATACCGTGATCGTAGCAGGCATGGACTCGACTCATATGAATGGGATTTCCATGAAAAAGATTGTGGACCGAAAATGGGTGATCACTTTGCATTTCTCTTCTGTTTCCTATTTATATTTCTATTTTACCTCCTCAATTTAGCATTATGGACAGGGAAAGACATAATATAAGATCTGCACAAAGATATTTAGCCTTCAAATTCATGCCGTCATCGTAGCATGCATGGACTCGACTCATACGAATGGGATTTCAATGTAAAAGATTGTGGGCCGAAATTGGGTGATCACTGTACATTTCTCTTCTGTTTCCTATTTATATTTATATTTTACCTCTTCAATTTAGCATTATGGACAGGGAAAGACCTAATCTAAGATCTGCACAAAAATATTTAGCCTTCAAATTCATACCGTGATCGTAGCATGCATGGACTCGACTCATATGACAGGGATTTCCATGAAAAAGATTGTGGGCCGAAAATGGGTGATCACTGTACATTTCTATTCTGTTTCCTATTTATATTTCTATTTTACCTCCTCAATTTAGCATTATGGACAGGGAAAGACCTAATCTAAGATCTGCACAAAAATATTTTGCCTTCAAATTCATACTGTGATCGTAGCATGCATGGACTCGACTCATATGAAGGGGAATTCCATGAAAAAGATTGTGGGCCGAAAATGGGTGATCACTGTACATTTCTCTTATGTTTCCTATTTATATTTATATTTTACCTCCTCAATTTAGCATTATGGACAGGGAAAGACCTAATCTAAGATCTGCACAAAAATATGTAGCCTTCAAATTCATACCGTGACCGTAGCATGCATGGACTCGACTCATATGACAGGGATTTCCATGAAAAATATGGTGGGCACAAAATGGGTGATCACTGTACATTTCTCTTCTGTTTCCTATTTATATTTCTATTTTACCTCCTCAATTTAGCATTATGGACAGGGAAAGACCTAATCTAAGATCTGCACAAAAATATTTTGCCTTCAACTTCATACCGTCATCGTAGCATGCATGGACTCGACTCATATGAATGGGATTTCCATGAAAAGTATTGTGGGCAGAAAATCGGTGATCACTGTACATTTCTCTTCTGTTTCCTATTTATATATATATTTTACCTCCTCAATTTAGCATTATGGACAGGGAAAGACCTAATCTAAGATCTGCACAAAAATGTTTAGCCTTCAAATTCATACCGTGACCGTAGCATGCATGGACTCGACTCATATGACAGGTATTTCCATGAAAAGTATTGTGGGCAGAAAATGGGTGATCACTGTACATTTCTCTTCTGTTTCCTATTTATATTTCTATTTTACCTCCTCAATTTAGCATTATGGACAGATAAAGTCCTAATCTAAGATCTGCACAAAAATATTTAGCCTTCAAATTCATGCCGTCATCGTAGCAGGCATGGACTCGACTCATATGAATGGGATTTCCATGAAAAAGATTGTGAACCGAAAATGGGTGATCACTGTGCATTTCTCTTCTGTTTCCTATTTATATTTCTATTTTACCTCCTCAATTTAGCATTATGGACAGGGAAAGACATAATATAAGATCTGCACAAAAATATTTAGCCTTCAAATTCATGCCGTCATCGTAGCATGCATGGACTCGACTCATACGAATGGGATTTCAATGTAAAAGATTGTGGGCCGAAAATGGGTGATCACTGTACATTTCTCTTCTGTTTCCTATTTATATTTATATTTTACCTCTTCAATTTAGCATTATGGACAGGTAAAGACCTAATCTAAGATCTGCACAAAAATATTTAGCCTTCAAATTCATACCGTGATCGTAGCATGCATGGACTCGACTCATATGACAGGGATTTCCATGAAAAAGATTGTGGGCCGAAAATGGGTGATCACTGTACATTTCTCTTCTGTTTCCTATTTATATTTCTATTTTAATCCTCAATTTAGCATTATGGACAGGGAAAGACCTAATCTAAGATCTGCACAAAAATATTTAGCCTTCAAATTCATACCGTGATCGTAGCATGCATGGACTCGACTCATATGACAGGGATTTCCATGAAAAATATGGTGGGCACAAAATGGGTGATCACTGTACATTTCTCTTCTGTTTCCTATTTATATTTGTATTTTACCTCCTCAATTTAGCATTATGGACAGGGAAAGACCTAATCTAAGATCTGCACAAAAATATTTTGCCTTCAAATTCATACCGTGATCGTAGCATGCATGGACTCGACTCATATGACTGGGATTTCCATGAAAAATATTGTGGGCAGAAAATGGGTGATCACTGTACATTTCTCTTCTGTTTCCTATTTATATTTCTATTTTACCTCCTCAATTTAGCATTATGGGCAGGGAAAGACCTAATCTAAGATCTGCACAAAAATATTTTGCCTTCAAATTCATACTGTGATCGTAGCATGCATGGACTCGACTCATATGACAGGTATTTCCATGAAAAGTATTGTGGGCAGAAAATGGGTGACCACTGTACATTTCTCTTCTGTTTCCTATTTATATTTCTATTTTACCTCCTCAATTTAGCATTATGGACAGGGAAAGACCTAATCTAAGATCTGCACAAAAATATGTAGGCTTCAAATTCATACCGTGATCGTAGCATGCATGGACTCGACTCATATGACTGGGATTTCCATGAAAAAGATTGTAGGGAGAAAATGGGTGATCACTGTACATTTCTCTTCTGTTTCCTATTTCTATTTCTATTTTACCTCCCCAATTTAGCATTATGGACAGGGAAAGACCTAATCTAAGATCTGCACAAAAATATTTAGCCTTCAAATTCATACCGTGATCGTAGCATGCATGGACTCGACTCATATGAATGGGATTTCAATGTAAAAGATTGTGGGCCGAAAATGGGTGATCACTGTACATTTCTCTTCTGTTTCCTATTTATATTTATATTTTACCTCCTCAATTTAGCATTATGGACAGGGAAAGACCTAATCTAAGATCTGCACAAAAATATTTAGCCTTCAAATTCATACCGTCATCGTAGCATGCATGGACTCGACTCATATGACTGGGATTTCCATGAAAAATATTGGGGGCAGAAAATGGGTGGTCCCTGTACATTTCTCTTCTGTTTCCTATTTATATTTATATTTTACCTCCTCAATTTAGCATTATGGACAGGGAAAGACCTAATCTAAGATCTGCACAAAAATATTTAGCCTTCAAATTCATACCGTGATCGTAGCATGCATGGACTCGACTCATATGAATGGGATTTCCATGAAAAAGATTGTGGGCCGAAAATGGGTGATCACTGTACATTTCTCTTCTGTTTCCTATTTATATTTCTATTTTACCTCCTAATTTAGCATTATTGACAGGGAAAGACCTAATCTGAGATCTGCACAAAATATTTAGCCTTCAAATTCATACCGTCATCGTAGCATGCATGGACTGGAGTCATATGACTGGGATTTCCATGAAAAAGATTGTGGGCCGAAAATAGGTGATCACAGTGCATTTCTCTTCTGTTTCCTGTTTATATTTCTAATTTACCTCCTCAATTTAGCATTATGGGCAGGGAAAGACCTAGCCTAAGATCTGCACAAAAATATTTAGCCTTCAAATTCATACCGTCATCGTAGCATGCATGGACTCGACTCATATGACTGGGATTTCCATGAAAAATATTGTGGGCAGAAAATGGGTGATCACTGTACATTTCTCTTCTGTTTCCTATTTATATTTATATTTTACCTCCTCAATTTAGCATTATGGACAGGGAAAGACCTAATCTAAGATCTGCACAAAAATATTTAGCCTTCAAATTCATACCGTCATCGTAGCATGCATGGACTAGACTCATATGGATGGGATTTCCATGAAAAAGATTGTGGGCCGAAAATGGGTGATCACTGTACATTTCTCTTATGTTTCCTATTTATATTTCTATCTTACCCCCTCAATTTAGCATTATGGACAGGGAAAGACCTAATCTTAGATCTGCACAAAAATATTTAGCCTTCAAATTCATACCGTCATCGTAGCATGCATGGACTCGACTCATATGACAGGGATTTCAATGAAAAAGATTGTGGGCCGAAAATGGGTGATCACTGTACATTTCTCTTCTGTTTCCTATTTATATTTCTATTTTACCTCCTCAATTTAGCATTATGGACAGGGAAAGACCTAATCTAAGATCTGCACAAAAATATTTAGCCTTCAAATTCATACCGTGATCATAGCATGCATGGACTAGACTCATATGACAGGGATTTCCATGAAAAAGATTGTGGGCCGAAAATGGGTGATCACTGTACATTTCTCTTCTGTTTCCTATTTATATTTCTATTTTACCTCCTCAATTTAGCATTATGGACAGGGAAAGACCTAATCTAAGATCTGCACAAAAATATTTAGCCTTCAAATTCATACCGTCAACGTAGCATGCATGGACTCGACTCATATGAATGGGATTTCCGTGAAAAAGATTGTGGGCCGAAAATGGGTGATCACTGTACATTTCTCTTCTGTTTCCTATTTATATTTCTATTTTACCTCCTCTATTTAGCATTATGGACAGGGAAAGACCTAATCTAAGATCTGCACAAAAATATTTAAACTTCAAATTTATACCGTGGTCGTAGCATGCATGGAATCGACTCATATGACTGGGATTTCCATGAAAAATATTTTGGGCAGAAAATGGGTGATCACTGTACATTTCTCTTCTTTTTTTTATTTATATTTCTATTTTACCTCCTCAATTTAGCATTATGGCCAGGGAAAGACCTAATATAAGATCTGCACAAAAATATTTAGCCTTCAAATTCATACCGTTATCGCAGCATGCATGGAGTCGACTCATATGAATGGGATTTCCATGAAAAAGATTGTGGGGAGAAAATGGGTGATCACTGTACATTTCTCTTCTGTTTCTTATTTATATTTCTATTTTACCTCCTCAATTTAGCATTATGGACAGGGAAAGACCCAATCTAAGATCTGCACAAAAATATTTTGCCTTCAAATTCATACCGTCATCGTAGCATGCATGGACTCGACTCATATGAATGGGATTTCCATGAAAAAGATTGTGGGCCGAAAATGGGTGATCACTGTACATTTCTCTTCTGTTTCCTATTCATATTTCTATTTTACCTCCTCAATTTAGCATTATGGACAGGGAAAGACCTAATCTAAGATCTTCACAAAAATATTTAGACTTCAAATTCATACCGTCATCGTAGCATGCATGGACTCGACTCATATGAATGGGATTTCCATGAAAAAGATTGTGGGCCGAAAATGGGTGATCACTGTACATTTCTCTTCTGTTTCCTATTTATATTTCTATTTTACCACCTCAATTTAGTATTATGGACAGGGAAAGACCTAATCTAAGATTTGAAAAAAAATATTTAGCCTTCAAATTCATACCGTCATCGTAGCAAGCATGGACTCGACTCATATGACTGGGATTTCCATGAAAAATATTGTGGGCAGAAAATGGGTGATCACTGTACATTTCTCTTCTGTTTCCTATTCATATTTCTATTTTACCTCCTAATTTAGCATTATTGACAGGGAAAGACCTAATCTGAGATCTGCACAAAAATATTTAGCCTTCAAATTCATACCGTCATCGTAGCATGCATGGACTGGAGTCATATGACTGGGATTTCCATGAAAAATATTGTGGGCCGACAATGGGTGATCACTGTACATTTCTCTTCTGTTTCCTATTTATATTTATATTTTACCTCCTCAATTTAGCATTATGGACAGCGAAAGACCTAATCTAAGATCGGCACAAAAATATTTAGCCTTCCAATTCATAACGTCATCGTAGCATGCATGGACTCGACTCACATGAATGAGATTTCCATGAAAAATATTGTGGGCAGAAAATGGGTGATCACTGTACATTTCTCTTCTGTTTCCTATTTATATTTATATTTTACCTACTCAATTTAGCATTATTGACAGGGAAAGACCTAATCTAAGATATGCACAAAAATATTTAACCTTCAAATTCATACCGTGATCGTAGCATGCATGGACTCGACTCATATGACTGGGATTTCCATGAAAAATATTGTGGGCAGAAAATGGGTGATCACTGTACATTTCTCTTCCGTTTCCTATTTATATTTCTATTTTACCTCCTCAATTTAGCATTATGGACAGGTAAAGACCTAATCTAAGATCTGGACAAAAATAATTAGCCTTTAAATACATACCGTCATCGTAGCATGCATGGACTCGACTCATATGACTGGGATTTCCAGGAAAAATATTGTGGTCAGAAAATGGGTGATCACTGTACATTTCTCTTCTGTTTCCTATTTATATTTATATTTTACATCCTCAATTTAGCATTATGGACAGGGAAAGACCTAATCTAAGATCTGCACAAAAATATTTTGCCTTCAAATTCATACCGTCATCGTAGCATGCATGGACTCGACTCATATGAATGGGATTTCCATGAAAAAGATTGTGGACCGAAAATGGGTGATCACTGTACATTTCTCTTCTGTTTCCTATTCATATTTCTATTTTACCTCCTCAATTTAGCATTATTGACAGGGAAAGACCTAATCTAATATCTGCACAAAAATATTTAGCCTTCAAATACATACCGTCATCGTAGCATGCATGGACTCGACTCATATGAATGGGATTTCCATGAAAAAGATTGTGGGCCGAAAATGGGTGATCACTGTACATTTCTCTTCTGTTTCCTATTTATATTTCTATTTTACCTCCTCAATTTAGCATTATGGACAGGGAAAGACCTAATCTAATATCTGCACATAAATATTTAGCCTTCAAATTCATACCGTCATCGTAGCATGCATGGACTCGACTCATATGAATGGGATTTCCATGAAAAAGATTGTGGGCCGAAAATGGGTGATCACTGTACATTTCTCTTCTGTTTCCTATTTATATTTCTATTTTACCTCCTCAATTTAGCATTATGGCCTGGGAAAGACCTAATCTAAGATCTGTACAAAAATATTTAGCCTTCAAATTCATACCATCATCGTAGCATGCATGGACTCGACTTATATGAATGGGATTTCCATGAAAAAGATTGTGGGCCGAAAATGGGTGATCACTATACATTTCTCTTCTGTTTCCTATTTATATTTCTATTTTACCTCCTCAATTTAGCATTATGGACAGGGAAAGACCTAATCTAAGATCTGCACAAAAATATTTAGCCTTCGAATTCATACCGTCATCGTAGCATGCATGGACTCGACTCATATGAATGGGATTTCCATGAAAAAGATTGTGGGCCGAAAATGGGTGATCACTGTACATTTCTCTTCTGTTTCCTATTTATATTTCTATTTTACCTCCTCAATTTAGCATTATGGACAGGGAAAGACCTAATCTAAGATCTGCACAAAAATATTTAGCCTTCAAATTCATACCGTCATCGTAGCATGCATGTACTCGATTCATATGACTGGGATTTCCATGAAAACTATTGTGGGCAGAAAATATGTGATCACTGTACATTTCTCTTCTGTTTCCTATTTATATTTATATTTTACCTCCTTAATTTAGCATTATGGACAGCGAAAGACCTAATCTAAGATCTGCACAAAAATATTTAGCCTTCAAATTCATACCGTCATCGTAGCATGCATGGACTCAACTCATATGAATGGGATTTCCGTGAAAAAGATTGTGGGCCGAAAATGGGTGATCACTGTACATTTCTCGTCTGTTTCCTATTTATATTTCTATTTTACCTCCTCAATTTAGCATTATGGACAGGGAAAGACCTAATCTAAGATCTGCACAAAAATATTTAGCCTTGAAATACATACCGTGATCGTAGCATGCATGGACTCGACTCATATGAATGGGATTTCCATGAAAAAGATTGTGGGCCGAACATGAGTGATCACTGTACATTTTGTCTTCTGTTTACTATTTATATTTCTATTTTACCTCCTCAATTTAGCATTATGGACAGGGAAAGACCTAATCTAAGATCTGCACAAAAATATTTAGCCTTCAAGTTCATACCGTCATCGTAGCATGTATGGACTCGACTCATATGAATGGGATTTCCATGAAAAAGATTGTGGGCCGAAAATGGGTGATCACTGTACATTTCTCTTCTGTTTCCTATTTATATTTCTATTTTACCTCCTCAATTTAGCATTATGGACAGGGAAAGACCCAATCTAAGATCTGCACACAAATATTTAGCCTTCAAATTCATACCGTCAACTTAGCATGCATGGACTCGACTCTTATGAATGGGATTTCCATGAAAAATATTGCGGGCAGGAAATGGGTGATCACTGTACATTTCTCTTCTGTTTCCTATTTATATTTCTATTTTACCTCCTCAATTTAGCATTATTGACAGGGAAAGCCCTAATCTTAGACCTGCACAAAAATATTTAGCCTTCAAACTCATACCGTTATCGTAGCATGCATGGACTCGACTCCTATGACTGGGAATTCCATGAAAAAGATTGTGGGCCGAAAATGGGTGATCACTGTACATTTATCTTCTGTTTCCTATTTATATTTATATTTTACCTCCTCAATTTAGCATTATGGACAGGGAAAGATCTAATCTAAAATCTGCACAAAAATATTTAGCCTTCAAATTCATACCGTCATCGTAGCATGCATGGACTCGACTCATATGACTGGGATTTCCTTGAAAAATATTGTGGGCAGAAAATGGGTGATAACTGTACATTTCTCTTCTGTTTCCTATTTATATTTATATATTACCTCCTCAATTTAGCATTATGGACAGGGAAAGACCTAATCTAAGATCTGCACAAAAATATTTAGCCTTCAAATTCATACCGTGATCGTAGCATGCATGGACTCGACTTATATGACTGGGATTTCCATGAAAAATATTGTGGGCAGAAAATGGGTGATCACTGTACATTTCTCTTCTGTTTCCTATTTATATTTCTATTTTACCTCCTCAATTTAGCATTATGGACAGAGAAAGACCTAATCTAAGATCTGCACAAAAATATTTAGCCTTCAAATTCATACCGTCATCGTAGCATGCATGGACTCGACTCATATGAATGGGATTTCAATGAAAAAGATTGTGGGCCGAAAATGGGTGATCACTGTACATTTTGTCTTCTGTTTCCTATTTATATTTCTATTTTACCTCCTCAATTTAGCATTATGGACAGGGAAAGACCTAATCTAAGATCTGCACAAAAATATTTAGCCTTCAAATTCATACCGTCATCGTAGCATGCATGGACTCGACTCATATGAATGGGATTTCCATGAAAAAGATTGTGGTCCGAAAATGGGTGATCACTGTACATTTCTCTTCTGTTTCCTATTTATATTTCTATTTTACCTCCTCAATCTAGCATTATGGACCGGGAAAGACACAATCTAAGATCTGCACAAAAATATTTTGCCTTCAAATTCATACCGTCATCGTAGCATGCATGGACTCGACTCATATGACTGGGATTTCCATGAAAAATATTGTGGGCCGAAAATGGGTGATCACTGTACATTTCTCTTCTGTTTCCTATTTATTTTTCTATTTTATCTCCTCAATTTAGCATTATGGACAGGGAAGGTCTAAGATCTGCACAAAAATATTTAGCCTTCAAATTCATACCGTCATCGTAGCATGCATGGACCCGACTGATATGAATGGGATTTCCATGAAAAAGGTTGTGGGCAGAAAATGGGTGATCAGCGTACATTTCTCTTCTGTTTCCTATTTATATTTATATTTTACCACTTCAATTTAGCATTATGGACAGGGAAAGACCTAATCTAAGATCTGCACAAAAATATTTAGCCTTCAAATTCATACCGTGATTGTAGCATGCATGGACACGACTCATATGAATGGGATTTCCATGAAAAAGATTGTGGGCCTAAATTGGGTGATCACTGTACATTTCTCTTCCGTTTCCTATTTATATTTGTATTTTACCTCCTCAATTAAGCATTATGGACAGGGAAAGACCTAATCTAAGATCTGCACAAAAATATTTAGCCTTCAAATTCATACTGTCATCATAGCATGCATGGACTCGACTCATATGAATGGGATTTCCATGAAAAAGATTGTGGGCCGAAAATGGGTGATCACTGTACATTTCTCTTCTGTTTCCTATTTATATTTATATTTTACCTCCTCAATTTAGCATTATGGACAAAAAAAGACCTAATCTAAGATCTGCACAAAAATATTTAGCCTTCAAATTCATACCGTGATCGTAGCATGCATGGACTCGACTTATATGACTGGGATTTCCATGAAAAATATTGTGGGCAGAAAATGGGTGATCACTGTACATTTCTCTTCGGTTTCCTATTTATATTTCTATTTTACCTCCTCAATTTAGCATTATGGACAGGGAAAGACCTAATCTAAGATCTGCACAAAAATATTTAGCCTTGAAATTCATACCGTCATCGTAGCATGCATGGACTTGACTCATATGAATGGGATTTCAATGAAAAAGATTGTGGGCCGAAAATGGGTGATCACTGTACATTTTGTCTTCTGTTTCCTATTTATATTTCTATTTTACCTCCTCAATTTAGCATTATGGACAGGGAAAGACCTAATCTAAGATCTGCACAAAAATATTTAGCCTTCAAATTCATACCGTCATCGTAGCATGCATGGACTCGACTCATATGAATGGGATTTCCATGAAAAAGATTGTGGGCCGAAAATGGGTGATCACTGTACATTTCTCTTCTGTTTCCTATTTATATTTCTATTTTACCTCCTCAATTTAGCATTATGGACAGGGAAAGACCTTATCTAACATCTGCACACAAATATTTAGCCTTCAAATTCATACCGTCATCGTAGCATGCATGGACTCGACTCATATGAATGGGATTTCCATGAAAAAGATTGTGGGCCCAAAATGGGTGATCACTGTACATTTCTCTTCTGTTTCCTATTTATATTTATATTTTACCTCCTCAATTTAGCATTATGGATGGGGAAAGACCTAATCTAAGATCTGCACAAAAATATTTAGCCTTAAAATTCATACCGTCATCGTAGCATGCATGGACTCGACTCATATGAATGGGATTTCCATGTAAAAGATTGTGGGCCGAAAATGGGTGATCACTGTACATTTCTCTTCTGTTTCCTATTTATATTTATATTTTACCTCCTCAATTTAGCATTATGGACAGAGAAAGACCCAATCTAAGTTCTGCACAAAAATATTTTGCCTTCAAATTCATACCGTCATCGTAGCATGCATGGACTCGACTCATATGACTGGGATTTCCATGAAAAATATTGTGGGCCGAAAATGGGTGATCACTGTACATTTCTCTTCTGTTTCCTATTTATATTTATATTTTATCTCCTCAATTTAGCATTATGGACAGGGAAGGTCTAATATCTGCACAAAAATATTTAGCCTTCAAATTCATACCGTCATCGTAGCATGCATGGACTCGACTGATATGAATGGGATTTCCATGAAAAAGGTTGTGGGCAGAAAATGGGTGATCAGTGTACATTTCTCTTCTGTTTCCTATTTATATTTATATTTTACCTCTTCAATTTAGCATTATGGACAGGGAAAGACCTAATCTAAGATCTGCACAAAAATATTTAGCCTTCAAATTCATACCGTGATCGTAGCATGCATGGACACGACTCATATGAATGGGATTTCCATGAAAAAGATTGTGGGCCTAAATTGGGTGATCACTGTACAATTCTCTTCTGTTTCCTATTTATATTTGTATTTTACCTCCTCAATTAAGCATTATGGACAGGGAAAGACCTAATCTGAGATCTGCACAAAAATATTTAGCCTTCAAATTCATACCCTCATCGTAGCATGCATGGACTTGACTCATATGAATGGGATTTCCATGAAAAAGATTGTGGGCCGAAATTGGGTGATCACTGTACATTTCTCTTCTGTTTCCTATTTATATTTATATTTTACCTCCTCAATTTAGCATTATGGACAGGGAAATACCTAATCTAAGATCTGCACAAAAATATTTAGCCTTCAAATTCATACCGTCATCGTAGCATGCATGGACTCGACTCATATGAATGGGATTTCCATTGAAAAGATTGTGGGCCGAAAATGGGTGATTACTGTACATTTCTCTTCTGTTTCCTATTTATATTTCTATTTTACCTCCTCAATTTAGCATTATGGACAGGGAAAACCTAATCTAATATCTGAAAAAAAATATTTTGCCTTCAAATTCATACCGTGATCGTAGCATGCATGGACTCGACTCATATGACTGGGATTTCCATGAAAAAGATTGTGGGCAGAAAATGGGTGATCAGTGTACATTTCTCTTCTGTTTCCTATTTATATTTATATTTTACCTCTTCAATTTAGCATTATGGACAGGGAAAGACCTAATCTAAGACCTGCACAAAAATATTTAGCCTTCAAATTCATACCGTCATCGTAGCATGCATGGACACGACTCATATGAATGGGATTTCCATGAAAAAGATTGTGGGCCTAAATTGGGTGATCACTGTACATTTCTCTTCTGTTTCCTATTTATATTTGTATTTTACCTCCTCAATTAAGCATTATGGACAGGGAAAGACCTAATCTAAGATCTGCACAAAAATATTTAGCCTTCAAATTCATACTGTCATCGTAGCATGCATGGACTCGACTCATATGAATGGGATTTCCATGAAAAAGATTGTGGGCCGAAAATGGGTGATCACTGTACATTTCTCTTCTGTTTCCTATTTATATTTATATTTTACCTCCTCAATTTAGCATTATGGACAAAAAAAGACCTAATCTAAGATCTGCACAAAAATATTTAGCCTTAAAATGCATACCGTGATCGTAGCATGCATGGACTCGACTTATATGAATGGGATTTCCATGAAAAAGATTGTGGGCTTAAATTGGGTGATCACTGTACATTTCTCTTCTGTTTCCTATTTATATTTCTATTTTACCTCCTCAATTTAGCATTATGTACATGGAAAGACCTAATCTGAGATCTGCACAAAAATATTTAGCCTTCAAATTCATACCCTCATCGTAGCATGCATGGACTTGACTCATATGAATGGGATTTCCATAGAAAAGATTGTGGGCCGAAAATGGGTGATCACTGTACACATCTCTTCTGTTTCCTATTTATATTTCTATTTTACCTCCTCAATTTAGCATTATGGACAGGGAAATCATAATCTAATACGTGAAAAAAAATATTTTGCCTTCAAATTCATACCGTGATCGTAGCATGCATGGACTCGACTCCTATGACTGGGATTTCCATGAAAAAGATTGTGGGCAGGAAATGGGTGATCACTGTACATTTCTCTTCTGTTTCCTATTTATATTTATATTTTACCTCCTCAATTTAGCATTATGGACAGGGAAAGACCTCATCTAAGATCTGCACAAAAATATTTAGCCTTCAAATTCATACCGTCATCGTAGCATGCATGGAATCCACTCATATGAATGGGATTTCCATGTAAAAGTTTGTGGGCCGAAAATGGGTGATCACTGTACATTTCTCTTCTGTTTCCTATTTATATTTATATTTTACCTCCTCAATTTAGCATTATGGATGGGGAAAGACCTAATCTAAGATCTGCACAAAAATATTTAGCCTTGAAATTCATACCGTCATCGTAGCATGCATGGACTCGACTCATATGAATGGGATTTCCATGTAAAAGATTGTGGGCCGAAAATGGGTGATCACTGTACATTTCTCTTCTGTTTCCTATTTATATTTATATTTTACCTCCTCAATTTAGCATTATGGAGAGTGAAAGACCCAATCTAAGATCTGCACAAAAATATTTTGCCTTCAAATTCATACCGTCATCGTAGCATGCATGGACTCGACTCATATGACTGGGATTTCCATGAAAAATATTGTGGGCCGAAAATGGGTGATCACTGTACATTTCTCTTCTGTTTCCTATTTATATTTCTATTTTACCTCCTCAATTTAGCATTATGGACAGGGAAGGTCTAAGATCTGCACAAAAATATTTAGCCTTCAAATTCATACCGTCATCGTAGCATGCATGGACTCGACTGATATGAATGGGATTTCCATGAAAAAGGTTGTGGGCCGAAAATGGGTGATCACTGTACATTTCTCTTCTGTTTCCTATTTATATTTATATTTTACCTCTTCAATTTAGCATTATGGACAGGGAAAGACCTAATCTAAGATCTGCACAAAAATATTTAGCCTTCAAATTCATACTGTCATCGTAGCATGCATGGACTCGACTCATATGAATGGGATTTCCATGAAAAAGATTGTGGGCCGAAAATGGGTGATCACTGTACATTTCTCTTCTGTTTCCTGTTTATATTTATATTTTACCGCCTCAATTTAGCATTATGGACAAAAAAAGACCTAATCTAAGATCTGCACAAAAATATTTAGCCTTAAAATGCATACCGTGATCGTAGCATGCATGGACTCGACTCATATGAATGGGATTTCCATGATATAGATTGTGGGCTTAAATTGGGTGATCACTGTACATTACTCTTCTGTTTCCTATTTATATTTCTATTTTACCTCCTCAATTTAGCATTATGTACATGGAAAGACCTAATCTGAGATCTGCACAAAAATATTTAGCCTTCAAATTCATACCCTCATCGTAGCATGCATGGACTTGACTCATATGAATGGGATTTCCATGAAAAAGATTGTGGGCCGAAATTGGGTGATCACTGTACATTTCTCTTCTGTTTCCTATTTATATTTATATTTTACCTCCTCAATTAATCATTATGGACAGGGAAATACCTAATCTAAGATCTGCACAAAAATATTTAGCCTTCAAATTCATACCGTCATCGTAGCATGCATGGACTCGACTCATATGAATGGGATTTCCATAGAAAAGATTGTGGGCCGAAAATGGGTGATCACTGTACATTTCTCTTCTGTTTCCTATTTATATTTCTATTTTACCTCCTCAATTTAGCATTATGGACAGGGAAAACCTAATCTAATATCTGAAAAAAAATATTTTGCCTTCAAATTCATACCGTGATCGTAGCATGCATGGACTCGACTCATATGACTGGGATTTCCATGAAAAAGATTGTGGGCAGGAAATGGGTGATCACTGTACATTTCTCTTCTGTTTCCTATTTATATTTATATTTTACCTCCTCAATGTAGCATTATGGACAGGGAAAGACCTAATCTAAGATCTGCACAAAAATATTTAGCCTTCAAATTCATACCGTCATCGTAGCATGCATGGACTCGACTCATATGAATGGGATTTCCATGTAAAAGTTTGTGGGCCGAAAATGGGTGATCACTGTACATTTCTCTTCTCTTTCCTATTTATATTTATATTTTACTTCCTCAATTTAGCATTATGGATGGGGAAAGACCTAATCTAAGATCTGCACAAAAATACTTAGCCTTAAAATTCATACCGTCATCGTAGCATGCATGGACTCGACTCATATGAATGGGATTTCCATGTAAAAGATTGTGGGCCGAAAATGGGTGATCACTGTACATTTCTCTTCTGTTTCCTATTTATATTTATATTTTACCTCCTCAATTTAGCATTATGGACAGGGAAAGACCCAATCTAAGATCTGCACAAAAATATTTTGCCTTCAAATTCATACCGTCATCGTAGCATGCATGGACTCGACTCATATGACTGGGATTTCCATGAAAAATATTGTGGGCCGAAAATGGGTGATCACTGTACATTTCTCTTCTGTTTCCTATTTATATTTCTATTTTACCTCCTCAATTTAGCATTATGGACAGGGAAGGTCTAAGATCTGCACAAAAATATTTAGCCTTCAAATTCATACCGTCATCGTAGCATGCATGGACTCGACTGATATGAATGGGATTTCCATGAAAAAGGTTGTGGGCAGAAAATGGGTGATCACTGTACATTTCTCTTCTGTTTCCTATTTATATTTATATTTTACCTCTTCAATTTAGCATTATGGACAGGGAAAGACCTAATCTAAGATCTGCACAAAAATATTTAGCCTTCAAATTCATACCGTGATCGTAGCATGCATGGACACGACTCATATGAATGGGATTTCCATGAAAAAGATTGTGGGCCTAAATTGGGTGATCACTGTACATTTCTCTTCTGTTTCCTATTTATATTTGTATTTTACCTCCTCAATTAAGCATTATGGACAGGGAAAGACCTAATCTAAGATCTGCACAAAAATATTTAGCCTTCAATTTCATACTGTCATCGTAGCATGCATGGACTCGACTCATATGAATGGGATTTCCATGAAAAAGATTGTGGGCCGAAAATGGGTGATCACTGTACATTTCTCTTCTGTTTCCTATTTATATTTATATTTTACCTCCTCAATTTAGCATTATGGACAAAAAAAGACCTAATCTAAGATCTGCACAAAAATATTTAGCCTTCAAATTCATACCGTCATCGTAGCATGCATGGACTCGACTCATATGACTGGGATTTCCATGAAAAATATTGTGGGCCGAAAATGGGTGATCACTGTACATTTCTCTTCTGTTTCCTATTTATATTTCTATTTTACCTCCTCAATTTAGCATTATGGACAGGGAAGGTCTAAGATCTGCACAAAAATATTTAGCCTTCAAATTCATACCGTCATCGTAGCATGCATGGACTCGACTGATATGAATGGGATTTCCATGAAAAAGGTTGTGGGCAGAAAATGGGTGATCACTGTACATTTCTCTTCTGTTTCCTATTTATATTTATATTTTACCTCTTCAATTTAGCATTATGGACAGGGAAAGACCTAATCTAAGATCTGCACAAAAATATTTAGCCTTCAAATTCATACCGTGATCGTAGCATGCATGGACACGACTCATATGAATGGGATTTCCATGAAAAAGATTGTGGGCCTAAATTGGGTGATCACTGTACATTTCTCTTCTGTTTCCTATTCATATTTGTATTTTACCTCCTCAATTAAGCATTATGGACAGGGAAAGACCTAATCTAAGATCTGCACAAAAATATTTAGCCTTCAAATTCATACTGTCATCGTAGCATGCATGGACTCGACTCATATGAATGGGATTTCCATGAAAAAGATTGTGGGCCGAAAATGGGTGATCACTGTACATTTCTCTTCTGTTTCCTATTTATATTTATATTTTACCTCCTCAATTTAGCATTATGGACAAAAAAAGACCTAATCTAAGATCTGCACAAAAATATTTAGCCTTCAAATTCATACCGTGATCGTAGCATGCATGGACTCGACTCATATGAATGGGATTTCCATGAAAAAGATTGTGGGCTTAAATTGGGTGATCACTGTACATTTCTCTTCTGTTTCCTATTTATATTTCTATTTTACCTCCTCAATTTAGCATTATGTACATGGAAAGACCTAATCTGAGATCTGCACAAAAATATTTAGCCTTCAAATTCATACCCTCATCGTAGCATGCATGGACTTGACTCATATATATGGGATTTCCATGAAAAAGATTGTGGGCCGAAATTGGGTGATCACTGTACATTTCTCTTCTGTTTCCTATTTATATTTCTATTTTACCTCCTCAATTTAGCATTATGGACAGGGATAACCTAATCTAATATCTGAAAAAAAATATTTTGCCTTCAAATTCATACCGTGATCGTAGCATGCATGGACTCGATTCATATGACTGGGATTTCCATGAAAAAGATTGTGGGCAGGAAATGGGTGATCACTGTACATTTCTCTTCTGTTTCCTATTTATATTTATATTTTACCTCCTCAATTTAGCATTATGGACAGGGAAAGACCTAATCTAAGATCTGCACAAAAATATTTAGCCTTCAAATCCATACCGTCATCGTAGCATGCATGGATTCGACTCATATGAATGGGATTTCCATGAAAAAGATTGTGGGCCGAAAATGGGAGATCACTGTTCATTTCTCTTCTGTTTCCTATTTATATTTCTATTTTACCTCCTCAATTTAGCATTATGGATAGGGAAAGACCTAATCTAAGATCTGCACAAAAATATTTAGCCTTCAAATTCATACCGTCATTGTAGCATGCATGGACTCGACTCATATGAATGGGATTTCCATGTAAAAGTTTGTGGGCCGAAAATGGGTGATCACTGTACATTTCTCTTCTGTTTCCTATTTATATTTATATTTTACTTCCTCAATTTAGCATTATGGATGGGGAAAGACCTAATCTAAGATCTGCACAAAAATATTTAGCCTTAAAATTCATACCGTCATCGTAGCATGCATGGACTCGACTCATATGATTGGGATTTCCATGTAAAAGATTGTGGGCCGAAAATGGGTGATCACTGTACATTTCTATTCTGTTTCCTATTTATATTTATATTTTACCTCCTCAATTTAGCATTATGGACAGGGAAAGACCCAATCTAAGATCTGCACAAAAATATTTTGCCTTCAAATTCATACCGTCATCGTAGCATGCATGGACTCGACTCATATGACTGGGATTTCCATGAAAAATATTGTGGGCCTAAATTGGGTGATCACTATACATTTCTCTTCTGTTTCCTATTTATATTTATATTTTACCTCCTCAATTTAGCATTATGGACAAAAAAAGACCTAATCTAAGATCTGCACAAAAATATTAGCCTTAAAATGCATACCGTGATCGTAGCATGCATGGACTCGACTCATATGAATGGGATTTCCATGAAAAAGATTGTGGGCTTAAATTGGGTGATCACTGTACATTTCTCTTCTGTTTCCTATTTATATTTCTATTTTACCTCCTCAATTTAGCATTATGTACATGGAAAGACCTAATCTGAGATCTGCACAAAAATATTTAGCCTTCAAATTCATACCCTCATCGTAGCATGCATGGACTTGACTCATATGAATGGGATTTCCATGAAAAAGATTGTGGGCCGAAAATGGGTGATCACTGTACATTTCTCTTCTGTTTCCTATTTATATTTATATTTTACCTCCTCAATTTAGCATTATGGACAGAGAAAGACCTAATCTAAGATCTGCACAAAAATATTTAGACTTCAAATTCATACCGTGATCGTAGCATGCATGGACTCGACTCATATGACTGGGATTTCCATGAAAAATATTGTGGGCAGAAAATGGGTGATCACTGTACATTTCTCTTCTGTTTCCTATTTATATTTCTATTTTACCTCCTCAATTTAGCATTATGGACAGGGAAAGACCTAATCTAAGATCTGCACAAAAATATTTAGCCTTCAAATTCATACTGTGATCGTAGCATGCATGGACTCGACTCATATGACTGGGAATTCCATGAAAAATATTGTGGGCAGAAAATGGGTGATCACTGTACATTTCTCTTCTGTTTCCTATTTATATTTCTATTTTACCTCCTCAATTTAGCATTATGGACAGGGAAAGACCTAATCTAAGATCTGCACAAAAATATTTAGCCTTCAAATTCATACCGTCATCGAAGCATGCATGGACTCGACTCATATGACTGGGATTTCCATGAAAAAGATTGTGGGCCGAAAATGGGTGATCACTGTATATTTCTCTTCTGTTTCCTATTTATATTTCTATTTTACCTCCTCAATTTAGCATTATGGACAGGGAAAGACCTAATCTAAGATCTGCACAAAAATATTTAGCCTTCAAATTCATACCGTCATCGTAGCATGCATGGACTCGACACCTATGAATGGGATTTCCATGAAAAAGATTGTGGGCCGAAAATGGTTGATCACTGTACATTTCTCTTCTGTTTCCTATTTATATTTATATTTTACCTCCTCAATTTAGCATTATGGACAGGGAAAGACCTAATCTAAGATCTGCACAAAAATATTTAGCCTTCAAATTCATACCGTCATCGTAGCATGCATGGACTCGACACCTATGAATGGGATTTCCATGAAAAATATTGTGGGCAGAAAATGGGTGATCACTGTACATTTCTCTTCTGTTTCCTATTTATATTTCTATTTTACCTCCTCAATTTAGCATTATGGACAGGGAAAGACCTAATCTAAGATCTGCACAAAAATATTTAGCCTTCAAATTCATACCGTCATCGTAGCATGCATGGACTCGACTCCTATGAATGGGATTTCCATGAAAAAGATTGTGGACCGAAAATGGGTGATCACTGTATATTTCTCTTCTGTTTCCTATTTATATTTCTATTTTACCTCCTCAATTTAGCATTATGGCCAGGGAAAGACCTAATCTAAGATCTGCACAAAAATATTTAGCCTTCAAATTCATACCGTGATCGTAGCATGCATGGACTCGACTCATATGACTGGGATTTCCATGAAAAATATTGTGGGCAGGAAATGGGTGATCACTGTACATTTCTCTTCTGTTTCCTATTTATATTTCTATTTTACCTCCTCAATTTAGCATTATGGACAGGGAAAGACCTAATCTAAGATCTGCACAAAAATATTTAGCCTTCAAATTCATACCGTGATCGTAGCATGCATGGACTCGACTCATATGACTGGGAATTCCATGAAAAATATTGTGGGCAGAAAATGGGTGATCACTGTACATTTCTCTTCTGTTTCCTATTTATATTTCTATTTTACCTCCTCAATTTAGCATTATGGACAGGGAAAGACCTAATCTAAGATCTGCACAAAAATATTTAGCCTTCAAATTCATACCGTCATCGTAGCATGCATGGACTCGACTCATATGAATGGGATTTCCATGAAAAAGATTGTGGGCCGAAAATGGGTGATCACTGTACATTTCTCTTCTGTTTCCTATTTATATTTCTATTTTACCTCCTCAATTTAGCATTATGGACAGGGAAAGACCCAATCTAAGATCTGCACAAAAATATTTAGCCTTCAAATTCATACCGATATCTTAGCATGCATGGACTCGACTCTTATGAATGGGATTTCCATGAAAAAATTTGCGGGCAGGAAATGGGTGATCACTGTACATTTCTCTTCTGTTTCCTATTTATATTTCTATTTTACCTCCTCAATTTAGCATTATTGACAGGGAAAGCCCTAATCTTAGACCTGCACAAAAATATTTAGCCTTCAAATTCATACCGTCATCGTAGCATGCATGGACTCGACTCATATGACTGGGATTTCCATGAAAAAGATTGTGGGCAGAAAATGGGTGATCAATGTACATTTATCTTCTGTTTCCTATTTATATTTCTATTTTACCTCCTCAATTTAGCATTATGGACAGGGAAAGATCTAATCTAAAATCTGCACAAAAATATTTAGCCTTCAAATTCATACCGTCATCGTAGCATGCATGGACTCGACTCATATGACTGGGATTTCCATGAAAAATATTGTGGGCAGAAAATGGGTGATAACTGTACATTTCTCTTCTGTTTCCTATTTATATTTCTATTTTACCTCCTCAATTTAGCATTATGGACAGGGAAAGACCTAATCTAAGATCTGCACAAAAATATTTAGCCTTCAAATTCATACCGTGATCGTAGCATGCATGGACTCAACTCATATGACTGGGATTTCCATGAAAAATATTGTGGGCAGAAAATGGGTGATCACTGTACATTTCTCTTCTGTTTCCTATTTATATTTCTATTTTACCTCCTCAATTTAGCATTATGGACAGGGAAAGACCTAATCTAAGATCTGCACAAAAATATTTAGCCTTCAAATTCATACCGTCATTGTAGCATGCATGGACTCGACTCATATGAATGGGATTTCAATGAAAAAGATTGTGGGCCCAAAATGGGTGATCACTGTACATTTCTCTTCTGTTTCCTATTTATATTTATATTTTACCTCCTCTATTTAGCATTATGGATAGGGAAAGACCTAATCTAAGATCTGCACAAAAATATTTAGACTTCAACTTCATACCGTCATCGTAGCATGCATGGACTCGACTCTTATGAATGGGATTTCCATGAAATATATTGTGGGCAGAAAATGGGTGATCACTGTACATTTCTCTTCTGTTTCCTATTTATATTTATATTTTACCTCTTCAATTTAGCATTATGGACAGGGAAAGACCTAATCTAAGATCTGCACAAAAATATTTAGCCTTCAAATTCATACCGTGATCGTAGCATGCATGGACACGACTCATATGAATGGGATTTCCATGAAAAAGATTGTGGGCCTAAATTGGGTGATCACTATACATTTCTCTTCTGTTTCCTATTTATATTTGTATTTTACCTCCTCAATTAAGCATTATGGACAGGGAAAGACCTAATCTAAGATCTGCACAAAAATATTTAGCCTTCAAATTCATACTGTCATCGTAGCATGCATGGACTCGACTCATATGAATGGGATTTCCATGAAAAAGATTGTGGGCCGAAAATGGGTGATCACTGTACATTTCTCTTCTGTTTCCTATTTATATTTATATTTTACCTCCTCAATTTAGCATTATGGACAAAAAAAGACCTAATCTAAAATCTGCACAAAAATATTTAGCCTTAAAATGCATACCGTGATCGTAGCATGCATGGACTCGACTCATATGAATGGGATTTCCATGAAAAATATTGTGGGCAGGAAATGGGTGATCACTGTACATTTCTCTTCTGTTTCCTATTTATATTTCTATTTTACCTCCTCAATTTAGCATTATGGACAGGGAAAGACCTAATCTAAGATCTGCACAAAAATATTTAGCCTGCAAATTTATACCGTCATCGTAGCATGCATGGACTCGACTCATATGAATGGGATTTCCATGAAAAATATTGTGGGCCGAAAATGGGTGATCACTGTACATTTCTCTTCTGTTTCCTATTTATATTTATATTTTACCTCCTCAATTTAGCATTATGGACAGGGAAAGACCTAATCTAAGATCTGCACAAAAATATTTAGCCTTCAAATTCATACCGTCATCGTAGCATGCATGGACTCGACTCATATGAATGGGATTTCCATGAAAAAGATTGTGGGCCGAAAATGGGAGATCACTGTTCATTTCTCTTCTGTTTCCTATTTATATTTCTATTTTACCTCCTCAATTTAGCATTATGGACAGGGAAAGACCTAATCTAAGATCTGCACAAAAATATTTAGCCTTCAAATTCATACCGTCATCGAAGCATGCATGGACTCGACTCATATGAATGGGATTTCCAAGCAAAAGATTGTGGGCCGAAAATGGGTGATCACTGTACATTTCTCTTCTGTTTCCTATTTATATTTCTATTTTACCTCCTCAATTTAGCATTATGGACAGCGAAAGACCTAATCTAAGATCTGCACAAAAATATTTAGCCTGCAAATTCATACCGTCATCGTAGCATGCATGGACTCGACTCCTATGAATAGGATTTCCATGAAAAATATTGTGGGCCGAAAATGGGTGATCACTGTACATTTCTCTGCTGTTTCCTATTTATATTTCTATTTTACCTCATCAATTTAGCATTATGGACAGGGAAAGACCTAATCTAAGATCTGCACAAAAATATTTAGCCTTCAAATTCATACCGTGATCGTAGCATGCATTGACTCGACTCATATGAATGGGATTTCCATGAAAACGATTGTTGGCCGAAAATGGGTGATCACTGTACATTTCTCTTCTGTTTCCTATTTATATTTCTATTTTACCTCCTCAATTTAGCATTATGGACAGGGAAAGACCTATTCTAAGATCTGCGCAAAAATATTTAGCCTTCAAATTCATACCGTGATCGTAGCATGCATGGACTCGACTCATATGAATGGGATTTCCATGAAAAATATTGTGGGCAGGAAATGGGTGATCACTGTACATTTCTCTTCTGTTTCCTATTTATATTTCTATTTTACCTCCTCAATTTAGCATTATGGACAGGGAAAGACCTAATCTAAGATCTGCACAAAAATATTTAGCCTGCAAATTTATACCGTCAACGTAGCATGCATGGACTCGACTCATATGAATGGGATTTCCATGAAAAATATTGTGGGCAGGAAATGGGTGATCACTGTACATTTCTCTTCTGTTTCCTATTTATATTTCTATTTTACCTCCTCAATTTAGCATTATGGACAGGGAAAGACCTAATCTAAGATCTGCACAAAAATATTTAGCCTGCAAATTTATACCGTCATCGTAGCATGCATGGACTCGACTCATATGAATGGGATTTCCATGAAAAATATTGTGGGCCGAAAATGGGTGATCACTGTACATTTCTCTTATGTTTCCTATTTATATTTATATTTTACCTCCTCAATTTAGCATTATGGACAGGGAAAGACCTAATCTAAGATCTGCACAAAAATATTTAGCCTTCAAATTCATACCGTCATCGTAGCATGCATGGACTCGACTCATATGAATGGGATTTCCATGAAAAAGATTGTGGGCAGGAAATGGGTGATCACTGTTCATTTCTCTTCTGTTTCCTATTTATATTTATATTTTACCTCCTCAATTTAGCATTATGGACAGGGAAAGACCTAATCTAAGATCTGCACAAAAATATTTAGCCTGCAAATTTATACCGTCATCGTAGCATGCATGGACTCGACTCATATGAATGGGATTTCCATGAAAAATATTGTGGGCCGAAAATGGGTGATCACTGTACATTTCTCTTCTGTTTCCTATTTATATTTATATTTTACCTCCTCAATTTAGCATTATGGACAGGGAAAGACCTAATCTAAGATCTGCAGAAAAATATTTAGCCTTCAAATTCATACCGTCATCGTAGCATGCATGGACTCGACTCATATGAATGGGATTTCCATGAAAAACATTGTGGGCCGAAAATGGGAGATCACTGTTCATTTCTCTTCTGTTTCCTATTTATATTTCTATTTTACCTCCTCAATTTAGCATTATGGACAGTGAAAGACGTAATCTAAGATCTGCACAAAAATATTTAGCCTGCAAATTCATACCGTCATCTTAGCATGCATGGACTCGACTCATATGAAGGGGATTTCCATGAAAAAGATTGTGGGCCGAAAATGGGTGATCACTTTACATTTCTCTTCTGTTTCCTATTTATATTTCTATTTTACCTCCTCAATTTAGCATTAAGGACAGGGAAAGACCTAATCTAAGATCTGCACAAAAATATTTAGCCTGCAAATTTATACCGTCATCGTAGCATGCATGGACTCGACTCATATGAATGGGGTTTCCATGAAAAAGATTGTGGGCAGAAAACGGGTGATCACTGTACATTTCTCTTCTGTTTCCTATTTATATTTATATTTTACCTCCTCAATTTAGTATTATGGACAGAGAAAGACCTAATCTAAGATCTGCACAAAAATATTTAGCCTTCAAATTCATACCGTCATCGTAGCATGCATGGACTCGACTCATATGAATGGGATTTCCATGAAAAAGATTTTGGGCCGAAAACGGGTGATCACTGTACATTTCTCTTCTGTTTCCTATTTATATTTCCATTTTACCTCCTCAATTTAGCATTATGGACAGGGAAAGACCTAATCTAAGATCTGCACAAAAATATTTAGCCTTCAACTTCATACCGTCATCGTAGCATGCATGTACTCGACTCCTATGAATGGGATTTCCATGAAAAATATTGTGGGCAGAAAATGGGTGATCACTGTACATTTCTCTTCTGTTTCCTATTTATATTTCTATTTTACCTTCTCAATTTAGCATTATGGACAGGGAAAGACCTAATCTAAGATCTGCACAAAAATATTTAGCCTTCAAATTCATACCGTCATCGTAGCGTGCATGGACTCGACTCATATGAATGGGATTTCCATGAAAAAGAGTGTGGGCCGAAAATGGGTGATCACTGTACATTTCTCTTCTGTTTCCTATTTATATTTCTTTTTTACCTCCTCAATTTAGCATTATGGACAGGGAAAGACCTAATCTAAGATCTGCACAAAAATATTTAACCTTCAAATTCATACCGTCATCGTAGCATGCATGGACTCGACTCATATGACTGGGAATTTCATGAAAAATATTGTGGGCAGAAAATGGGTGATCACTGTACATTTCTCTTCTGTTTCCTATTTATATTTATATTTTACCTCCTCAATTTAGCATTATAGACAGGGAAAGACCTAATCTAAGATCTGCACAAAAATATTTAGCCTTCAAATTCATACCGTCATCGAAGCATGCATGGACTTGACTCATATGAATGGGATTTCCATGAAAAAGATTGTGGGCCGAAAATGGATGATCACTGTAAATTTCTCTTCTGTTTCCTATTTATATTTCTATTTTACCTCCTCAATTCAGCATTATGGACAGGGAAAGACCTAATCTAAGATCTGCACAAAAATATTTAGCCTTCAAATTCATACCGTCATCGTAGCATGCATGGACTCGACTCATATGACTGGGATTTCCATGAAAAAGATTGTGGGCAGGAAATGGGTGATCACTGTACATTTCTCTTCTGTTTCCTATTTATATTTCTATTTTACCTCCTCAATTTAGCATTATGGACAGGGAAAGACCTAATCTAAGATCTGCACAAAAATATTTAGCCTGCAAATTTATACCGTCATCGTAGCATGCATGGACTCGACTCATATGAATGGGATTTCCATGAAAAATATTGTGGGCCGAAAATGGGTGATCACTGTACATTTCTCTTATGTTTCCTATTTATATTTATATTTTACCTCCTCAATTTAGCATTATGGACAGTGAAAGACGTAATCTAAGATCTGCACAAAAATATATAGCCTGCAAATTCATACCGTCATCTTAGCATGCATGGACTCGACTCATATGAAGGGGATTTCCATGAAAAAGATTGTGGGCCGAAAATGGGTGATCACTTTACATTTCTCTTCTGTTTCCTATTTATATTTCTATTTTACCTCCTCAATTTAGCATTATGGACAGGGAAAGACCTAATCTAAGATCTGCACAAAAATATTTAGCCTTCAAATTCATACTGTCATCGTAGCATGCATGGACTCGACTCATATGAATGGGATTTCCATGAAAAAGATTGTGGGCCGAAAATAGGTGATCACTGTACATTTCTCTTCTGTTTCCTATTTATATTTCTATTTTACCTCCTCAATTTAGCATTATGGACAGGGAAAGACCTAATCTAAGAACTGCACAAAAATATTTAGCCTTCAAATTTATACCGTCATCGTAGCATGCATGGACTCGACTCCTATGAATGGGATTTCCATGAAAAAGTTTGTGGGCCGAAAATGGGTGATCACTGTTCATTTCTCTTCTGTTTCCCATTTATATTTCTATTTTACCTCCTCAATTTAGCATTATGGACAGGGAAAGACCTAATCTAAGATCTGCACAAAAATATTTAGCCTTCAAATTCAAACCGTCATCGTAGCATGCATGGACTCGACTCATATGAATGGGATTTCCATGAAAAAGATTGTGGGCCGAAAATGGGTGATCACTGTACATTTCTCTTCTGTTTCCTATTTATATTTCTATTTTACCTCCTCAATTTAGCATTATGGACAAAGAAAGACATAATCTAAGATCTGCACAAAAATATTTAGCCTTCAAATTCATATCGTCATCGTAGCATGCATGGACTCGACTCAAATGACTGGGATTTCCATGAAAAATATTGTGGTTAGAAAATGGGTGATCACTGTACATTTCTCTTCTGTTTCCTATTTATATTTATATTTTACCTCCTCAATTTAGCATTATGGACAGGGAAAGACCTAATCTAAGATATGCACAAAAATATTTAGCCTTCAAATTCATACCGTCATCGTAGCATGCATGGACTCGACTCATATGACTGGGAATTCCATGAAAAATATTGTGGGCAGAAAATGGGTGATCACTGTACATTTCTCTTCTGTTTCCTATTTAAATTTATATTTTACCTCCTCAATTTAGCATTATAGACAGGGAAAGACCTAATCTAAGATCTGCACAAAAATATTTAGCCTTCAAATTCATACCGTCATCGAAGCATGCATGGACTTGACTCATATGAATGGGATTTCCATGAAAAAGATTGTGGCCCGAAAATGGATGATCACTGTACATTTCTCTTCTGTTTCCTATTTATATTTCTATTTTACCTCCTCAATTCAGCATTATGGACAAAAAAAGACCTAATCTAAGATCTCCACAAAAATATTTAGCCTTCAAATACATACTGTCATCGTAGCCAGCATGGACTCGACTCATATGAATGGGATTTCCATGAAAAAGATTGTGGGCCGAAAATGGGTGATCACTGTACATTTCTCTTCTGTTTCCTATTTATATTTCTATTTTACCTCCTCAATTTAGCATTATGGACAGGGAAAGACCTAATCTAAGAACTGCACAAAAATATTTAGCCTTCAAATTTATACCGTCATCGTAGCATGCATGGACTCGACTCCTATGAATGGGATTTCCATGAAAAAGATTGTGGGCCGAAAATGGGTGATCACTGTTCATTTCTCTTCTGTTTCCTATTTATATTTCTATTTTACCTCCTCAATTTTGCATTATGGACAGGGAAAGACCTAATCTAAGATCTGCACAAAAATATTTAGCCTTCAAATTCATACCGTGATCGTAGCATGCATGGACTCGACTCATATGATTGAGATTTCCATGAAAAAGATTGTGGGCCGAAAACGGGTGATCACTGTACATTTCTTTTCTGTTTCCTATTTATATTTCTATTTTACCTCCTCAATTTAGCATTATGGACAAAGAAAGACATAATCTAAGATCTGCACAAAAATATTTAGCCTTCAAATTCATACTGTCATCGTAGCATGCATGGATTCGACTCATATGAATGGGATTTCCATGAAAAAGATTGTGGGCCGAAAATGGGTGATCACTGTACATTTCTCTTCTGTTTCCTATTTATATTTCTATTTTACCTCCTCAATTTAGCATTATGGACAGGGAAAGACCTAATCTAAGAACTGCACAAAAATATTTAGCCTTCAAATTTATACCGTCATCGTAGCATGCATGGACTCGACTCCTATGAATGGGATTTCCATGAAAAAGATTGTGGGCCGAAAATGGGTGATCACTGTTCATTTCTCTTCTGTTTCCTATTTATATTTCTATTTTACCTCCTCAATTTAGCATTATGGACAGGGAAAGACCTAATCTAAGATCTGCACAAAAATATTTAGCCTTCAAATTCATACCGTGATCGTAGCATGCATGGACTCGACTCATATGAATGGGATTTCCATGAAAAAGATTGTGGGCCGAAAATGGGTGATCACTGTACATTTCTCTTCTGTTTCCTATTTATATTTCTATTTTACCTCCTCAATTTAGCATTATGGACAAGGAAAGACATAATCTAAGATCTGCACAAAAATATTTAGCCTTCAAATTCATACCGTCATCGTAGCATGCATGGACTCGACTCAAATGACTGGGATTTCCATGAAAAATATTGTGGTTAGAAAATGGGTGATCACTGTACATTTCTCTTCTGTTTCCTATTTATATTTATATTTTACCTCCTCAATTTAGCATTATGGACAGGGAAAGACCTAATCTAAGATCTGCACAAAATATTTAGCCTTCAAATTCATACCGTCATCGTAGCATGCATGGACGCGACTCCTATGAATGTGATTTCCATGAAAAATATTGTGGGCAGAAAATGGGAGATCACTGTACATTTCTCTTCTGTTTCCTATTTATATTTCTATTTTACCTCCTAAATTTAGCATTATGGTCAGGGAAAGACCTAATCTAAGATCTGCTTAAAAATATTTAGCCTTCAAATTCATACCGTCATCGTAGCATGCATGGACTCGACTCATATGAATGGGATTTCCATGAAAAAGATTGTGGGCCGAAAATGGGAGATCACTGTACATTTCTCTTCTGTTTCCTATTTATATTTCTATTTTACCTCCTCAATTTAGCATTATGGACAGGGAAAGACATAATCTAAGATCTGCACAAAAATATTTAGCTTTCAAATACATACCGTGATCGTAACATGCATGGACTCGACTCATATGACTGGGATTTCCATGAAAAATATTGTGGGAAGAAAATGGGTGATCACTGTACATTTCTCTTCTGTTTTCTTATTTATATTTCTATTATACCTCCTCAATTTAGCATTATGGCCAGGGAAAGACGTAATCTAAGATCTGCACAAAAGTATTTAGCCTTCAAATTCATACTTCATCCTAGCATGCATGGACTCGACTCAGATGAATGGGATTTCCATGAAAAAGATTGTGGGCCGACAATGGCTGATCACTGTACATTTCTCTTATGTTTCCTATTTATATTTCTATTTTACCTCCTCAATTTAGCATTATGGACAGGGAAAGACCTAATCTAAGATCTGCATAAAAATATTTAGCCTTCAAATTCATACTGTCATCGTAGCATGCATGGACTCGACTCATATGAATGGGATTTCCATGAAAAAGATTGTGGGCCGAAAATGGGTGATCACTGTACATTTCTCTTCTGTTTCCTATTTATATTTCTATTTTACCACCTCAATTTAGCATTATGGACAGGGAAAGACCTAATCTAAGAACTGCACAAAAATATTTAGCCTTCAAATTTATACCGTCATCGTAGCATGCATGGACTCGACTCCTATGAATGGGATTTCCATGAAAAAGATTGTGGGCCGAAAATGGGTGATCACTGTTCATTTCTCTTCTGTTTCCTATTTATATTTCTATTTTACCTCCTCAATTTAGCATTATGTACAGGGAAAGACCTAATCTAAGATCTGCACAAAAATATTTAGCCTTCAAATTCATACCGTGATCGTAGCATGCATGGACTCGACTCATATGAATGGGATTTCCATGAAAAAGATTGTGGGCCGAAAATGGGTGATCACTGTACATTTCTCTTCTGTTTCCTATTTATATTTCTATTTTACCTCCTCAATTTAATATTATGGACAAAGAAAGACCTAATCTAAGATCTGCACAAAAATATTTAGCCTTCAAATTCATACCGTCATCGTAGCATGCATGGACTCGACTCATATGACTGGGAATTCCATGAAAAATATTGTGGTTAGAAAATGGGTGATCACTGTACATTTCTCTTCTGTTTCCTATTTAAATTTATATTTTACCTCCTCAATTTAGCATTATAGACAGGGAAAGACCTAATCTAAGATCTGCACAAAAATATTTAGCCTTCAAATTCATACCGTCATCGAAGCATGCATGGACTTGACTCATATGAATGGGATTTCCATGAAAAAGATTGTGGCCCGAAAATGGATGATCACTGTACATTTCTCTTCTGTTTCCTATTTATATTTCTATTTTACCTCCTCAATTCAGCATTATGGACAGGGAAAGACCTAATCTAAGATCTGCACAAAAATATTTAGCCTTCAAATTCATACCGTCATCGTAGCATGCATGGACTCGACTCATATGACTGGGATTTCCATGAAAAAGATTGTGGGCAGGAAATGGGTGATCACTGTACATTTCTCTTCTGTTTCCTATTTATATTTCTATTTTACCTCCTCAATTTAGCATTATGGACAGGGAAAGACCTAATCTAAGATCTGCACAAAAATATTTAGCCTGCAAATTTATACCGTCATCGTAGCATGCATGGACTCGACTCATATGAATGGGATTTCCATGAAAAATATTGTGGGCCGAAAATGGGTGATCACTGTACATTTCTCTTCTGTTTCCTATTTATATTTATTTTTTACCTCCTCAATTTAGCATTATGGACTGGGAAAGACCTAATCTAAGATCTGCACAAAAATATTTAGCCTTCAAATTCATACCGTCATCGTAGCATGCATGGACTCGACTCATATGAATGGGATTTCCATGAAAAAGATTGTGGGCCGACAATGGGTGATCACGGTACATTTCTCTTCTGTTTCCTATTTATATTTCTATTTTACCTCCTCAATTTAGCATTATGGACAGGGAAAGACCTAATCTAAGATCTGCTCAAAAATATTTAGCCTTCAAATACATACTGTCATCGTAGCATGCATGGACTCGACTCATATGAATGGGATTTCCATGAAAAAGATTGTGGGCCGAAAATGGGTGATCACTGTACATTTCTCTTCTGTTTCCTATTTATATTTCTATTTTACCTCCTCAATTTAGCATTATGGACAGGGAAAGACCTAATCTAAGAACTGCACAAAAATATTTAGCCTTCAAATTTATACCGTCATCGTAGCATGCATGGACTCGACTCCTATGAATGGGATTTCCATGAAAAAGATTGTGGGCCGAAAATGGGTGATCACTGTTCATTTCTCTTCTGTTTCCTATTTATATTTCTATTTTACCTCCTCAATTTTGCATTATGGACAGGGAAAGACCTAATCTAAGATCTGCACAAAATATTTAGCCTTCAAATTCATACCGTGATCGTAGCATGCATGGACTCGACTCATATGATTGGGATTTCCATGAAAAAGATTGTGGGCCGAAAACGGGTGATCACTGTACATTTCTCTTCTGTTTCCTATTTATATTTCTATTTTACCTCCTCAATTTAGCATTATGGACAAAGAAAGACATAATCTAAGATCTGCACAAAAATATTTAGCCTTCAAATTCATACCGTCATCGTAGCATGCATGGACTCGACTCAAATGACTGGGATTTCCATGAAAAATATTGTGGTTAGAAAATGGGTGATCACTGTACATTTCTCTTCTGTTTCCTATTTAAATTTATATTTTACCTCCTCAATTTAGCATTATAGACAGGGAAAGACCTAATCTAAGATCTGCACAAAAATATTTAGCCTTCATATTCATACCGTCATCGAAGCATGCATGGACTTGACTCATATGAATGGGATTTCCATGAAAAAGATTGTGGCCCGAAAATGGATGATCACTGTACATTTGTCTTCTGTTTCCTATTTATATTTCTATTTTACCTCCTCAATTCAGCATTATGGACAGGGAAAGACCTAATCTAAGATCTGCACAAAAATATTTAGCCTTCAAATTCATACCGTCATCGTAGCATGCATGGACTCGACTCATATGACTGGGATTTCCATGAAAAAGATTGTTGGCAGGAAATGGGTGATCACTGTACATTTCTCTTCTGTTTCCTATTTATATTTCTATTTTACCTCCTCAATTTAGCATTATGGACAGGGAAAGACCTAATCTAAGATCTGCACAAAAATATTTAGCCTTCAAATTCATACTGTCATCGTAGCATGCATGGACTCGACTCATATGAATGGGATTTCCATGAAAAAGATTGTGGGCCGAAAATGGGTGATCACTGTACATTTCTCTTCTGTTTCCTATTTATATTTCTATTTTACCTCCTCAATTTAGCATTATGGACAGGGAAAGACCTAATCTAAGAACTGCACAAAAATATTTAGCCTTCAAATTTATACCGTCATCGTAGCATGCATGGACTCGACTCCTATGAATGGGATTTCCATGAAAAAGATTGTGGGCCGAAAATGGGTGATCACTGTTCATTTCTCTTCTGTTTCCTATTTATATTTCTATTTTACCTCCTCAATTTAGCATTATGGACAGGGAAAGACCTAATCTAAGATCTGCACAAAAATATTTAGCCTGCAAATTTATACCGTCATCGTAGCATGCATGGACTCGACTCATATGAATGGGATTTCCATGAAAACTATTGTGGGCCGAAAATGGGTGATCACTGTACATTTCTCTTCTGTTTCCTATTTATATTTATTTTTTACCTCCTCAATTTAGCATTATGGACTGGGAAAGACCTAATCTAAGATCTGCACAAAAATATTTAGCCTTCAAATTCATACCGTCATCGTAGCATGCATGGACTCGACTCATATGAATGGGATTTCCATGAAAAAGATTGTGGGCCGACAATGGGTGATCACGGTACATTTCTCTTCTGTTTCCTATTTATATTTCTATTTTACCTCCTCAATTTAGCATTATGGACAGGGAAAGACCTAATCTAAGATCTGCACAAAAATATTTAGCCTTCAAATACATACTGTCATCGTAGCATGCATGGACTCGACTCATATGAATGGGATTTCCATGAAAAAGATTGTGGGCCGAAAATGGGTGATCACTGTACATTTCTCTTCTGTTTCCTATTTATATTTCTATTTTACCTCCTCAATTTAGCATTATGGACAGGGAAAGACCTAATCTAAGAACTGCACAAAAATATTTAGCCTTCAAATTCATACCGTGATCGTAGCATGCATGGACTCGACTCATATGATTGGGATTTCCATGAAAAAGATTGTGGGCCGAAAACGGGTGATCACTGTACATTTCTCTTCTGTTTCCTATTTATATTTCTATTTTACCTCCTCAATTTAGCATTATGGACAAAGAAAGACATAATCTAAGATCTGCACAAAAATATTTAGCCTTCAAATTCATACCGTCATCGTAGCATGCATGGACTCGACTCAAATGACTGGGATTTCCATGAAAAATATTGTGGTTAGAAAATGGGTGATCACTGTACATTTCTCTTCTGTTTCCTATTTAAATTTATATTTTACCTCCTCAATTTAGCATTATAGACAGGGAAAGACCTAATCTAAGATCTGCACAAAAATATTTAGCCTTCATATTCATACCGTCATCGAAGCATGCATGGACTTGACTCATATGAATGGGATTTCCATGAAAAAGATTGTGGGCCGAAAATGGGTGATCACTGTACATTTCTCTTCTGTTTCCTATTTATATTTCTATTTTACCTCCTCAATTTAGCATTATGGACAGGGAAAGACCTAATCTAAGAACTGCACAAAAATATTTAGCCTTCAAATTTATACCGTCATCGTAGCATGCATGGACTCGACTCCTATGAATGGGATTTCCATGAAAAAGATTGTGGGCCGAAAATGGGTGATCACTGTTCATTTCTCTTCTGTTTCCTATTTATATTTCTATTTTACCTCCTCAATTTAGCATTATGGACAGGGAAAGACCTAATCTAAGATCTGCACAAAAATATTTAGCCTTCAAATTCATACCGTGATCGTAGCATGCATGGACTCGACTCATATGAATGGGATTTCCATGAAAAAGATTGTGGGCCGAAAATGGGTGATCACTGTACATTTCTCTTCTGTTTCCTATTTATATTTCTATTTTACCTCCTCAATTTAGCATTATGGACAAAGAAAGACATAATCTAAGATCTGCACAAAAATATTTAGCCTTCAAATTCATACCGTCATCGTAGCATGCATGGACTCGACTCAAATGACTGCGATTTCCATGAAAAATATTGTGGTTAGAAAATGGGTGATCACTGTACATTTCTCTTCTGTTTCCTATTTATATTTATATTTTACCTCCTCAATTTAGCATTATGGACAGGGAAAGACCTAATCTAAGATCTGCACAAAATATTTAGCCTTCAAATTCATACCGTCATCGTAGCATGCATGGACGCGACTCCTATGAATGTGATTTCCATGAAAAATATTGTGGGCAGAAAATGGGAGATCACTGTACATTTCTCTTCTGTTTCCTATTTATATTTCTATTTTACCTCCTAAATTTAGCATTATGGTCAGGGAAAGACCTAATCTAAGATCTGCACAAAAATATTTAGCCTTCAAATTCATACCGTCATCGTAGCATGCATGGACTCGACTCATATGAATGGGATTTCCATGAAAAAGATTATGGGCCGAAAATGGGAGATCACTGTACATTTCTCTTCTGTTTCCTATTTATATTTCTATTTTACCTCCTCAATTTAGCATTATGGACAGGGAAAGACATAATCTAAGACCTGCACAAAAATATTTAGCTTTCAAATACATACCGTGATCGTAACATGCATGGACTCGACTCATATGACTGGGATTTCCATGAAAAATATTGTGGGAAGAAAATGGGTGATCACTGTACATTTCTCTTCTGTTTTCTTATTTATATTTCTATTATACCTCCTCAATTTAGCATTATGGCCAGGGAAAGACGTAATCTAAGATCTGCACAAAAGTATTTAGCCTTCAAATTCATACTTCATCCTAGCATGCATGGACTCGACTCAGATGAATGGGTTTTCCATGAAAAAGATTGTGGGCCGAAAATGGGTGATCACTGTACATTTCTCTTCTGTTTCCTATTTATATTTCTATTTTACCTCCTCAATTTAGCATTATGGACAGGGAAAGACCTAATCTAAGTTCTGCACAAAAATATTTAGCCTTCAAATTCATACCGTGATCGTAGCATGCATGGACTCGACTCATATGTCTGGGATTTCCATGAAAAAGATTGTGGGCAGAAAATGGGAGATCACTGTACATTTCTCTTCTGTTTCCTATTTATATTTATATTTTACCTCCTCAATTTAGCATTATGGACAGGGAAAGACTTAATCTAAGATCTGCACAAAAATATTTAGCCTTCAAATTCATACCGTCATCGTAATATGCATGGACTCGACTCATATGACTGGGATTTCCATGAAAAATATTGTGGGCCGAATATGGGAGATCACTGTACATTTCTCTTCTGTTTCCTATTTATATTTCTATTTTACCTCCTCAATTTAGCATTATGGACAGGGTTAGACCTAATCTAAGATCTGCACAAAAATATTTAGCCTTCAAATTCATACCGTCATCGTAATATGCATGGACTCGACTCATATGAATGGGATTTCCATGAAAAAGATTGTGGGCCGAAAATGGGAGATCACTGTACATTTCTCTTCTGTTTCCTATTTATATTTCTATTTTACCTCCTCAATTTAGCATTATGGACAGGGAAAGACCTAATCTAAGATCTGCACAAAAATATTTAGCCTGCAAATTCATACCGTCATCGTAGCATGCATGGACTCGGCTCATATGAATGGGATTTCCATGAAAAAGATTGTGGGCCGAAAATGGGTGATCACTGTACATTTCTCTTCTGTTTCCTATTTATATTTATATTTTAACTCCTCAATTTAGCATTATGGACAGGGAAAGACCTAATCTAAGTTCTGCACAAAAATATTTAGCCTTCAAATTCATACCGTGATCGTAGCATGCATGGACTCGACTCATATGACTGGGATTTCCATGAAAAAGATTGTGGGCAGAAAATGGGAGATCACTGTACATTTCTCTTCTGTTTCCTATTTATATTTCTAATTTACCTCCTCAATTTAGCATTATGGACAGGCAAAGACCTAATCTAAGATCTGCACAAAAATATTTAGCCTTCAAATTCATACCGTCATCGTAGCATGCATGTACTCGACTCATATGAATGGGATTTCCATGAAAAATATTGTGGGCCGAAAATGGGAGATCACTGTACATTTCTCTTCTGTTTCCTATTTATATTTCTATTTTACCTCCTCAATTTAGCATTATGGACAGGGAAAGACCTAATCTAAGATCTGCACAAAAATATTTAGCCTTCAAATTCATACCGTCATCGTAGCATGCATGGACTCGACTCATATGACTGGGATTTCCATGAAAAAGATTGTGGGCAGAAAATGGGTGATCACTGTACATTTCTCTTCTGTTTCCTATTTATATTTCTATTTTACCTCCTCAATTTAGCATTATGGACAGGGAAAGACCTAATCTAAGATCTGCACAAAAATATTTAGCCTTCAAATTCATACCGTCATCGTAGCATGCACGACTCGACTCATATGACTGGGATTTCCATGAAAAAGATTGTGGGCAGAAAATGGTTGATAACTGTACATTTCTCTTCTGTTTCCTATTTATATTTATATTTTACCTCCTCAATTTATCATTATGGACAGGGAAAGACCTAATCTAAGATCTGCACAAAAATATTTAGACTTCAAATTCATACCGTCATCGTAGCATGCAGGGACTCGACTCATATGACTGGGATTTCCATGACAAAGATTGTGGGCCGAAAATGGGTGATCATTGTACATTTCTCTTTTGTTTCCTATTTATATTTATATTTTACCTCCTCAATTTAGCATTATGGACAGGGAAAGACTTAATCTAAGATCTGAACAAAAATATTTAGCCTGCAAATTCATACCGTGATCGTAGCATGCATGGACTCGACTCATATGACTGGGATTTCCATGAAAAAGATTGTGGGCACAAAATGGGTGATCACTGTACATTTCTCTTCTGTTTCCTATTTATATTCATATTTGACCTCCTCAATTTAGCATTATGGACAGGGAAAGACCTAATCTAAGATCTGCACAAAAATATTTAGCCTTCAAATTCATACCGTGATCGTAGCATGCATGGACTCGACTCATATGACTGGGATTTCCATGAAAAATATTGTGGGCAGAAAATGGGTGATCACTATACATTTCTCTTCCGTTTCCTATTTATATTTCTATTTTACCTCCTCAATTTAGCATTATGGACAGGGAAAGACCTAATCTAAGTTCTGCACAAAAATATTTAGCCTTCAAATTCATACCGTGATCGTAGCATGCATGGACTCGACTCATATGACTGGGATTTCCATGAAAAAGATTGTGGGCAGAAAATTGGAGATCACTGTACATTTCTCTTCTGTTTCCTATTTATATTTATATTTTACCTCCTCAATTTAGCCTTATGGACAGGGAAAGACCTAATCTAAGATCTGCACAAAAGTATTTAGCCTTTAAATTCATACCGTCATCGTAGCATGCATGGACTCGACTCATATGAATGGGATTTCCATGAAAAAGATAGTGGGCCGAAAATGGGAGATCACTGTACATTTCTCTTCTGTTTCCTATTTATATTTCTATTTTACCTCCTCAATTTAGCATTATGGACAGGGAAAGACCTAATCTAAGATATGCACAAAAATTTTTAGCCTTCAAATTCATACCGTCATCGTAGCATGCATGGACTCGACTCATATGAATGGGATTTGCATGAAAAAGATTGTGGGCCGAAAATGGGTGATCACTGTACATTTCTCTTCTGTTTCCTATTTATATTTCTATTTTACCTCTTCAAATTAGCATTATGGACAGGGATAGACCTAATCTAAGATCTGCACAAAAATATTTAGCCTTCAAATTCATACCGTCATCGTAATATGCATGGACTCGACTCATATGAATGGGATTTCCATGAAAAAGATTGTGGGCCGAAAATGGGAGATCACTGTACATTTCTCTTCTGTTTCCTATTTATATTTATATTTTACCTCCTCAATTTAGCATTATGGACAGGGAAAGACCTAATCTAAGTTCTGCACAAAAATATTTAGCCTTCAAATTCATACCGTGATCGTAGCATGCATGGACTCGACTCATATGACTGGGATTTCCATGAAAAAGATTGTGGGCAGAAAATGGGAGATCACTGTACATTTCTCTTCTGTTTCCTATTTATATTTCTATTTTACCTCCTCAATTTAGCATTATGGACAGGGAAATACCTAATCTAAGATCTGCACAAAAATATTTAGCCTTCAAATTCATACCGTCATCGTAGCATGCATGGACTCGACTCATATGACTGGGATTTCCATGAAAAAGATTGTGGGCAGAAAATGGGTGATAACTGTACTTTTTTCTTCTGTTTCCTATTTATATTTATATTTTACCTCCTCAATTTATCATTATGGACAGGGAAAGACCTAATCTAAGATCTGCATAAAAATATTTAGCCTTCAAATTCATACCGTCATCGTAGCATGCATGGACTCGACTCATATGACTGGGATTTCCATGAAAAATATTGTGGGCAGAAAATGGGTGATCACTGTACATTTCTCTTCTGTTTCCTATTTATATTTCTATTTTACCTACTCAATTTAGCATTATGGACAGGGAAAGACCTAATCTAAGATCTGCACAAAAATATTTAGCCTTCAAATTCATACCGTCAACGTAGCATGCATGGACTCGACTCATATGAATGGGATTTCCATGAAAAAGTTTGTGGGCCGAAAATTGGTAATAACTGTACATTTCTCTTCTGTTTCCTATTTATATTTCTATTTTACCTCCTCAATTTAGCATTATGGACAGCGAAAGACCTAATCTAAGATATGCACAAAAATTTTTAGCCTTCAAATTCATACCGTCATCGTAGCATGCATGGACTCGACTCATATGAATGGGTTTTCCATGAAAAAGATTGTGGGCCGAAAATGGGTAATCACTCTACATTTCTCTTCTGTTTCCTATTTATATTTTACCTCCTCAATTTAGCCTTATGGACAGGGAAAGACCTAATCTAAGATCTGCACAAAAATATTTAGCCTTTAAATTCATACCGTCATCGTAGCATGCATGGACTCGACTCATATGAATGGGATTTCCATGAAAAAGATTGTGGGCCGAAAATGGGTGATCACTGTACATTTCTCTTCTGTTTCCTATTTATATTTCTATTTTACCTACTCAATTTAGCATTATGGACAGGGAAAGACCTAATCTAAGATCTGCACAAAAATATATAGCCTTCAAATTCATACCGTCAACGTAGCATGCATGGACTCGACTCATATGAATGGGATTTTCATGAAAAAGTTTGTGGGCCGAAAATTGGTGATCACGGTACATTTCTCTTCTGTTTCCTATTTATATTTCTATTTTACCTCCTCAATTTAGCATTATGGACAGGGAAAGACCTAATCTAAGATATGCACAAAAATGTTTAGCCTTCAAATTCATACCGTCATCGTAGCATGCATGGACTCGACTCATATGAATGGGATTTGCATGAAAAAGATTGTGGGCCGAAAATGGGTGATCACTGTACATTTCTCTTCTGTTTCCTATTTATATTTCTATTTTACTTCCTCAAATTAGCATTATGGACAGGGAAAGACCTAATCTAAGATCTGCACAAAAATATTTAGCCTTCAAATTCATACCGTCATCGTAGCATGCATGGACTCGACTCATATGAATGGAATTTCCATGAAAAAGATTGTGGGCCGAAAATGGGTGATCACTGTACATTTCTCTTCTGTTTCCTATTTATATTCATATTTTACCACCTCAATTTAGCATTATGGACAGGGAAAGACCTAATCTAAGATCTGCACAAAAATATTTTGCCTTCAAATTCATACCGTCATCGTAACATGCATGGACTCGACTGCTATGACTGGGATATCCATGAAAAAGATTGTGGGCAGAAAATGGGTGATCACTGTACATTTCTCTTCTGTTTCCTATTTATATTTATATTTTACCTCCTCAATTTAGCATTATGGACAGGGAAAGACTTAATCTAAGATCTGCACAAAAATATTTAGCCTTCAAATTCATACCCTGATCGTAGCATGCATGGATTCGACTCATATGAATGGGGTTTCCATGAAAAAGATTGTGGGCTGAAAATGGGTGATCACTGTACATTTCTCTTCTGTTTCCTATTTATATTTCTATTTTACCTCCTCAATTTAGCATTATGGACCGGGAAAGACCTAATCTAAGATCTGCACAAAAATATTTAGCCTTCAAATTCATACCGTCATCGTAGCATGCATGTACTCGACTCATATGAATGGGATTTCCATGAAAAATATTGTGGGCCGAAAATGGGAGATCACTGCACATTTCTCTTCTGTTTCCTATTTATATTTCTATTTTACCTACTCAATTTAGCATTATGGACAGGAAAAGACCTAATCTAAGATCTGCACAAAAATATTTAGCCTTCAAATTCATACCGTCATCGTAGCATGCATGGACTGGACTCATATGACTGGGATTTCCATGAAAAAGATTGTGGGCAGAAAATGGGTGATCACTGTACATTTCTCTTCTGTTTCCTATTTATATTTCTATTTTACCTACTCAATTTAGCATTATGGACAGGGAAAGACCTAATCTAAGATCTGCACAAAAATATTTAGCCTTCAAATTCATATCGTCAACGTAGCATGCATGGACTCGACTCATATGAATGGGATTTCCATGAAAAAGTTTGTGGGCCGAAAATTGGTGATCACTGTACATTTCTCTTGTTTCCTATTTATATTTCTATTTTACCTCCTCAATTTAGCATTATGGACAGGGAAAGACTTAATCTAAGATATGCACAAAAATTTTTAGCCTTCAAATTCATACCGTCATCGTAGCATGCATGGACTCTACTCATATGAATGGGATTTGCATGAAAAAGATTGTGGGCCGAAAATGGGTGATCACTGTACATTTCTCTTCTGTTTCCTATTTATATTTCTATTTTACCTCCTCAAATTAGCATTATGCAGAGGGATAGACCTAATCTAAGATCTGCACAAAAATATTTATCCTTCAAATTCATACCGTCATCGTAATATGCATGGACTCGACTCATATGAATGGGATTTCCATGAAAAAGATTGTGGGCCGAAAATGGGTGATCACTGTACATTTCTATCTGTTTCCTATTTATATTTCAATTTTACCTCCTCAATTTAGCATTATGGACAGGGAAAGACCTAATCTAAGTTCTGCACAAAAATATTTAGCCTTCAAATTCATACCGTGATCGTAGCATGCATGGACTCGACTCATATGACTGGGATTTCCATGAAAAAGATTGTGGGCAGAAAATGGGAGATCACTGTACATTTCTCTTCTGTTTCCTATTTATATTTATATTTTACCTCCTCAATTTAGCATTATGGACAGGCAAAGACCTAATCTAAGATCTGCACAAAAATATTTAGCCTTCAAATTCATACCGTCACCGTAGCATGCATGTAATCGACTCATATGAATGGGATTTCCATGAAAAATATTGTGGGCCGAAAATGGGAGATCACTGTACATTTCTCTTCTGTTTCCTATTTATATTTATATTTTACCTCCTCAATTTAGCATTATGGACAGGGAAAGACCTAATCTAAGATCTGCACAAAAATATTTATCCTTCAAATTCATACCGTCATCGTAGCATGCATGGACTCGACTCATATGACTGGGATTTCCATGAAAAATATTGTGGGCAGAAAATGGGTGATCACTGTACATTTCTCTTCTGTTTCCTATTTATATTTCTATTTTACCTACTCAATTTAGCATTATGGACAGGGAAAGACCTAATCTAAGATCTGCACAAAAATATTTAGCCTTCTAATTCATACCGTCAACGTAGCATGCATGGACTCGACTCATATGAATGGGATTTCCATGAAAAAGTTTGTGGGCCGAAAATTGGTGATCACTGTACATTTCACTTCTGTTTCCTATTTATATTTCTATTTTACCTCCTCAATTTAGCATTATGGACAGGGAAAGACTTAATCTAAGATATGCACAAAAGTTTTTAGCCTTCAAATTCATACCGTCATCGTAGCATGCATGGACTCGACTCATATGAATGGGATTTGCATGAAAAAGATTGTGGGCCGAAAATGGGTGATCACTGTACATTTCTCTTCTGTTTCCTATTTATATTTCTATTTTACCTCCTCAAATTAGCATTATGGAGAGGGATAGACCTAATCTAAGATCTGCACAAAAATATTTAGCCTTCAAATTCATACCGTCATCGTAATATGCATGGACTCGACTCATATGAATGGGATTTCTATGAAAAAGATTGTGGGCCGAAAATGGGTGATCACTGTACATTTCTCTTCTGTGTCCTATTTATATTTCAATTTTACCTCCTCAATTTAGCATTATGGACAGGGAAAGACCTAATCTAAGTTCTGCACAAAAATATTTAGCCTTCAAATACATACCGTGATCGTAGCATGCATGGACTCGACTCATATGACTGGGATTTCCATGAAAAAGATTGTGGGCAGAAAATGGGAGATCACTGTACATTTCTCTTCTGTTTCCTATTTATCTTTCTATTTTACCTCCTCAATTTAGCATTATGGACAGGCAAAGACCTAATCTAAGATCTGCACAAAAATATTTACCCTTCAAATTCATACCGTCATCGTAGCATGCATGGACTCGACTCATATGACTGGGATTTCCATGAAAAAGATTGTGGGCAGAAAATGGGTGATCACTGTACATTTCTCTTCTGTTTCCTATTTATATTTATATTTTACCACCTCAATTTAGCATTATGGACAGGGAAAGACCTCATCTAAGATCTGCACAAAAATATTTAGCCTTCAAATTCATACCGTCAACGTAGCATACATGGACTCGACTCATATGAATGGGATTTCCATGAAAAAGTTTGTGGGCCGAAAATTGGTGATCACTGTACATTTCTCTTCTGTTTCCTATTTATATTTCTATTTTACCTCCTCAATTTAGCATTATGGACAGGGAAAGACTTAATCTAAGATATGCACAAAAATTTTTAGCCTTCAAATTCATACCGTCATCGTAGCATGCATGGACTCGACTCATATGAATGGGATTTGCATGAAAAAGATTGTGGGCCGAAAATGGGTGATCACTGTACATTTCTCTTCTGTTTCCTATTTATATTTCTATTTTACCTCCTCAAATTAGCATTATGGAGAGGGATAGACCTAATCTAAGATCTGCACAAAAATATTTAGCCTTCAAATTCATACCGTCATCGTAATATGCATGGACTCGACTCATATGAATGGGATTTCCATGAAAAAGATTGTGGGCCGAAAATGGGTGATCACTGTACATTTCTCTTTTGTTTCCTATTTATATTTCTATTTTACCTACTCAATTTAGCATTATGGACAGCGAAAGACCTAATCTAAGATCTGCACAAAAATATTTAGCCTTCAAATTCATACCGTCAACGTAGCATGCATGGACTCGACTCATATGAATGGGATTTCCATGAAAAAGTTTGTGGGCCGAAAATTGGTGATCACTGTACATTTCTCTTCTGTTTCCTATTTATATTTATATTTTACCTCCTCAATTTAGCATTATGGACAGGGAAAGACCTAATCTAAGATATGCACAAAAATGTTTATCCTTCAAATTCATACCGTCATCGTAGCATGCATGGACTCGACTCATATGAATGGGATTTGCATGAAAAAGATTGTGGGCCGAAAATGGGTGATCACTGTACATTTCTCTTCTGTTTCCTATTTATATTTCTATTTTACTTCCTCAAATTAGCATTATGGACAGGGAAAGACCTAATCTAAGATCTGCACAAAAATATTTAGCCTTCAAATTCATACCGTCATCGTAGCATGCATGGACTCGAATCATATGAATGGAATTTCCATAAAAAAGATTGTGGGCCGAAAATGGGTGATCACTGTACATTTCTCTTCTGTTTCCTATTTATATTCATATTTTACCACCTCAATTTAGCATTATGGACAGGGAAAGACCTAATCTAAGATCTGCACAAAAATATTTTGCCTTCAAATTCATACCGTCATCGTAGCATGCATGGACTCGACTCCTATGACTGGGATATCGATGAAAAAGATTGTGGGCAGAAAATGGGTGATCACTGTACATTTCTCTTCTGTTTCCTATTTATATTTATATTTTACCTCCTCAATTTAGCATTATGGACAGGGAAAGACTTAATCTAAGATCTGCACAAAAATATTTAGCCTTCAAATTCATACCCTGATCGTAGCATGCATGGATTCAACTCATATGAATGGGGTTTCCATGAAAAGGATTGTGGGCTGAAAATGGGTGATCACTGTACATTTCTCTTCTGTTTCCTATTTATATTTCTATTTTACCTCCTCAATTTAGCATTATGGACAGGGAAAGACCTAATCTAAAATCTGCACAAAAATATTTTGCCTTCAAATTCATACCGTGATCGTAGCATGCATGGACTCGACTCATATGACTGGGATTTCCATGAAAAAGATTGTGGGTCGAAAATGGGTGATCACTGTACATTTCTCTTCTGTTTCCTATTTATATTTCTATTTTACCTCCTCAATTTAGCATTATGACAAGGGATAGACCTAATCTAATCTCTGTACAAAAATATTTTGCTTTCAAATTCATACCGTGATCGTAGCATGCATGGACTGGACTCATATGACTGGGATTTCCATGAAAAAGATTGTGGGCCGAAAATGGGTGGTCACTGTACATTTCTCTTCTGTTTCCTATTTATATTTATATTTTACCTCCTCAATTTAGCATTATGGACAGGGAAAGATCTAATCTAAGATCTGCACAAAAATATTTTGCCTTCAAATTCATACCGTGATCGTAGCATGCATGGACTCGACTCATATGACTGGGATTTCAATGAAAAGATTGTGGGCAGAAAATGGGTAATCACTGTGCATTTCTCTTCTGTTTCCTATTTCTATTTCTATTTTACCTCCTCAATTTAGCATTATGAACAGGGAAAGACCTAATCTAAGATCTGCAGAAAAATATTTTGCCTTCAAATTCATACCGTGATCGTAGCATGCATGGACTCGACTCATATGACTGGGATTTCCATGAAAAAGATTGTGGGCCGAAAATGGGTGACCAATGTACATTTCTCTTCTGTTTCCTATTTATATTTCTATTTTATCTCCTCAATTTAGCATTATGGAGAGGGAAAGAGCTCATCTAAGATCTGCACATAAATATTTTGCCTTCAAATTCATACCGTGATCGTAGCATGCATGGACTCGACTCATATGACTGGGATTTCCATGAGAAAGATTGTGGGCAGAAAATGGGTGATCACTGTACACTTCTCTTCTGTTTCCTATTTATATTTCTATTTTACCTCCTCAATTTAGCATTATGGACAGGAGAAGACCTAATCTAACATCTGCACAAAAATATTTTGCCTTCAAATTTATACCGTGATGGTAGCATGCATGGACTCGACTCATATGACTGGGATTTCAATGAAAAAGATTGTGGGCAGAAAATGGGTAATCACTGTGCATTTCTCTTCTGTTTCCTATTTCTATTTCTATTTTACCTCCTCAATTTAGCATTATGAACAGGGAAAGACCTAATCTAAGATCTGCACAAAAATATTTTTCCTTCAAATTCATACCGTGATCGTAGCATGCATGGACTCGACTCATATGACTGGGATTTCCATGAAAAAGATTGTGGGCCGAAAATGGGTGATCACTGTACATTTCTCTTCTGTTTCCTATTTATATTTCTATTTTATCTCCTCAATTTAGCATTATGGAGAGGGAAAGACCTCATCTAAGATCTGCGCATAAATATTTTGCCTTCAAATTCATACCGTGATCGTAGCATGCATGGACTCGACTCATATGACTGGGATTTCCATGAGAAAGATTGTGGGCAGAAAATGGGTGATCACTGTACATTTCTCTTCTGTTTCCTATTTATATTTATATTTTACGTCCTTAATTTAGCATTATGGAGAGGGAAAGACCTCATCTAAGATCTGCACAAAAATATTTTGCCTTCAAATTCATACCGTCATCGTAGCATGCATGGACTCGACTCATATGACTGGGATTTCCATGAAAAAGATTGTGGGCCGAAAATGGGTGATCACTGTACATTTCTCTTCTGTTTCCTATTTATATTTCTATTTTACCTCCTCAATTTAGCATTATGGACAGGAGAAGACCTAATCTAACATCTGCACAAAAATATTTTGCCTTCAAATTTATACCGTGATCGTAGCATGCATGGACTCGACTCATATGACTGGGATTTCCATGAAAAAGATTGTGGGTCGAAAATGGTTGATCACTGTACATTTCTCTTCTGTTTCCTATTTATATTTATATTTTACCTCCTCAATTTAGCATTATGGCCAGGGAAAGAACTAATCTAAGTTCTGCCCAAAAATATTTTGCCTTCAATTTCATACCGTGATCGTAGCATGCATGGACTCGACTCATATGACTGGGATTTCCATGAAAAAGATTGTGGGCCGAAAATGGGTGATCACTGTACATTTCCCTTCTGTTTCCTATTTATATTTCTATTTTACCTCCTCAATTTAGCATTATGGACAGGGAAAGACCTAATCTAAAATCTGCACAAAAATATTTTGCCTTCAAATTCATACCGTGATCGTAGCATGCATGGACTCAACTCATATGACTGGGATTTCCATGAAAAAGTTTCTGGGCAGAAAATGGGTGATCACTGTACATTTCTCTTCTGTTTCCTATTTATATTTATATTTTACTTCCTCAATTTAGCATTATGGATAGTGAAAGAACTCATCTAAGATCTGCACAAAAATATTTTGCCTTCAAATTCATACCGTGATCGTAGCATGCATGGACTCGACTCATATGACTGGGATTTCCATGAAAAAGATTGTGGGCCGAAAATGGGTGATCACTGTACATTTCTCTTCTGTTTCCTATTTATATTTCTATTTTACCTCCTCAATTTAGCATTATGGACAGGAGAAGACCTAATCTAACATCTGCACAAAAATATTTTGCCTTCAAATTTATACCGTGATCGTAGCATGCATGGACTCGACTCATATGACTGGGATTTCCATGAAAAAGATTGTGGGTCGAAAATGGGTGATCACTGTACATTTCTCTTCTGTTTCCTATTTATATTTATATTTTACCTCCTCAATTTAGCATTATGGCCAGGGAAAGAACTAATCTAAGTTCTGCCCAAAAATATTTTGCCTTCAAATTCATACCGTGATCGTAGCATGCATGGACTCGACTCATATGACTGGGATTTCCATGAAAAAGATTGTGGGCCGAAAATGGGTGATCACTGTACATTTCCCTTCTGTTTCCTATTTATATTTCTATTTTACCTCCTCAATTTAGCATTATGGACAGGGAAAGACCTAATCTAAAATCTGCACAAAAATATTTTGCCTTCAAATTCATACCGTGATCGTAGCATGCATGGACTCAACTCATATGACTGGGATTTCCATGAAAAAGTTTCTGGGCAGAAAATGGGTGATCACTGTACATTTCTCTTCTGTTTCCTATTTATATTTATATTTTACTTCCTCAATTTAGCATTATGGATAGTGAAAGAACTCATCTAAGATCTGCACAAAAATATTTCGCCTTCAAATTCATACCGTGATCGTAGCATGCATGGACTCGACTCATCTGACTGGGTTTTCAATGAAAAAGATTGTGGGCATAAAATGGGATATCACTGTACATTTCACTTCTGTTTCCTATTTATATTTATATTTTATCTCCTCAATTTAGCATTATGGACAGGGAAAGATCTAATCTACGATCTGCACAAAAATATTTTGCCTTCAAATTTATACCGTGATCGTAGCATGCATGGACTCGACTCATATGACTGGGATTTCCATGAAAAAGATTGTGGGCCGAAAATGGGTGATCACTGTACATTTCTCTTCTTTTTCCTATTTATATTTCTATTTTACCTCCTCAATTTAGCATTATGACCAGGGATAGACCTAATCTAATCTCTGTACAAAAATATTTTGCTTTCAAATTCATACCGTGATCGTAGCATGCATGGACTGGACTCATATGACTGGGATTTCCATGAAAAAGATTGTCGGCCGAAAATGGGTGGTCACTGTACATTTCTCTTCTGTTTCCTATTTATATTTATATTTTACCTCCTCAATTTAGCATTATGGACAGGTAAAGATCTAATCTAAGATCTGCACAAAAATATTTTCCTTGAAATTCATACCGTGATCGTAGCATGCATGGACTCGACTTATATGACTTGGATTTCCATGAAGAAGATTGTGGGCCGAAAATGGGTGATCACTGTACATTTCTCTTCTGTTTCCTTTTTATATTTATATTTTACCTCCTCAATTTAGCATTATGGACAGGGAAAGACCTAATCTAAGATCTGCACAAAAATATTTTGCCTTCAAATTCATACCGTGATGGTAGCATGCATGGACTCGACTCATATGACAGGGATTTCAATAAAAAAGATTGTGGGCAGAAAATTGGTAATCACTGTTCATTTCTCTTCTGTTTCCTATTTCTATATCTATTTTACCTCCTCAATTTAGCATTATGAACAGGGAAAGACCTAATCTAAGATCTGCACAAAAATATTTTGCCTTCAAATTCATACCGTGATCGTAGCATGTATGGACTCGACTCATATGACTGGGATTTCCATGAAAAAGATTGTGGGCCGAAAATGGGTGATCACTGTACATTTCTCTCCTGTTTCCTATTCATATTTATATTTTATCTCCTCAATTTAGCATTATGGAGAGGGAAAGACCTCATCTAAGATCTGCACAGAAATATTTTGCCTTCAAATTCATACCGTGATCGTAGCATGCATGGACTCGACTCATATGACTGGGATTTCCATGAGAAAGATTGTGGGCAGAAAATGGGTGATCACTGTACATTTCTCTTCTGTTTCCTATTTATATTTATATTTTACGTCCTCAATTTAGCATTATGGCCAGGGAAAGACCTAATCTAAGCTCTGTACAAAAATATTTTGCCTTCAAATTTATACCGTGATCGTAGCATGCATGCACTCTACTCATATGACTAGGATTTCCATGAAAAAGATTGTGGGCCGAAAATGGGTGATCACTGTACATTTCTCTTCTGTTTCCTATTTATATTTCTATATTACTTCCTCAATTTAGCAATATGGCCAGTGAAAGACCTAATCTAAGCTCTGCACAAAAATATTTTGCCTTCAAATTCATACCGTGATCGTAGCATGCATGGACTCGACGCATATGACTGGGATTTCCATGAAAAAGATTGTGGGCCGAAAATGGGTGATCACTGTACATTTCTCTTCTGTTTCCTATTTATATTTATATTTTACCTCCTCAATTTAGCATTATGGACAGGGAAAGACCTAATCTAAGCTCTGCACAAAATATTTTGCCTTCAAATTCATACCGTGATTGTAGCATGCATGGACTCGACTCATATGACTGGGATTTCCATGAAAAAGATTGTGGGCCGAAAATGGGTGATCACTGTACATTTCCCTTCTGTTTCCTATTTATATTTCTATTTTACCTCCTCAATTTAGCATTATGGACAGGGAAAGACCTAATCTAAAATCTGCACAAAAATATTTTGCCTTCAAATTCATACCGTGATCGTAGCATGCATGGACTCGACTCATATGACTGGGATTTCCATGAAAAAGATTGTGGGCACAAAATGGGTGATCACTGTACATTTCACTTCTGTTTCCTATTTAGATTTCTATTTTACCTACCCAATTTAGCATTATGGACAGGGAAAGATCTAATCTACGATCTGCACAAAAATATTTTGCCTTCAAATTTATACCGTGATCGTAGCATGCATGGACTCGACTCATATGACTGGGATTTCCATGAAAAAGATTGTGGGCCGAAAATGGGTGATCACTGTACATTTCTCTTCTTTTTCCTATTTATATTTCTATTTTACCTCCTCAATTTAGCATTATGACCAGGGATAGACCTAATCTAATCTCTGTACAAAAATATTTTGCTTTCAAATTCATACCGTGATCGTAGCATGCATGGACTGGACTCATATGACTGGGATTTCCATGAAAAAGATTGTGGGCCGAAAATGGGTGGTCACTGTACATTTCTCTTCTGTTTCCTATTCATATTTATATTTTACCTCCTCAATTTAGCATTATGGACAGGGAAAGATCTAATCTAAGATCTGCACAAAAATATTTTCCTTGAAATTCATACCGTGATCGTAGCATGCATGGACTCGACTTATATGACTTGGATTTCCATGAAGAAGATTGTGGGCCGAAAATGGGTGATCACTGTACATTTCTCTTCTGTTTCCTATTTATATTTATATTTTACCTCCTCAATTTAGCATTATGGACAGGGAAAGACCTAATCTAAGATCTGCACAAAAATATTTTGCCTTCAAATTCATACCGTGATGGTAGCATGCATGGACTCGACTCATATGACTGGGATTTCAATGAAAAAGATTGTGGGCAGAAAATTGGTAATCACTGTGCATTTCTCTTCTGTTTCCTATTTATATTTCTATTTTACCTCCTCAATTTAGCATTATTGCCAGGGAAAGACCTAATCTAAGCTCTGTACAAAAATATTTTGCTTTCAAACTCATACCGTGATCGTAGCATGCATGGACTGGACTCATATGACTGGGATTTCCATGAAAAAGATTGTGGGCCAAAAATGGGTGATCACTGTACATTTCTCTTCTGTTTCCTATTTATATTTATATTTTACCTCCTCAATTTAGCATTATGGACAGGGAAAGACCTAATCTAAGATCTGCACAAAAATATTTTGCCTTCAAATTCATACCGTGATGGTAGCATGCATGGACTCGACTCATATGACAGGGATTTCAATGAAAAAGATTGTGGGCAGAAAATTGGTAATCACTGTGCATTTCTCTTCTGTTTCCTATTTCTATTTCTATTTTACCTCCTCAATTTAGCATTATGAACAGGGAAAGACCTAATCTAAGATCTGCACAAAAATATTTTGCCTTCAAATTCATACCGTGATCGTAGCATGTATGGACTCGACTCATATGACTGGGATTTCCATGAAAAAGATTGTGGGCCGAAAATGGGTGATCACTGTACATTTCTCTCCTGTTTCCTATTTATATTTATATTTTATCTCCTCAGTTTAGCATTATGGAGAGGGAAAGACCTCATCTAAGATCTGCACAGAAATATTTTGCCTTCAAATTCATACCGTGATCGTAGCATGCATGGACTCGACTCATATGACTGGGATTTCCATGAGAAAGATTGTGGGCAGAAAATGGGTGATCACTGTACATTTCTCTTCTGTTTCCTATTTATATTTATATTTTACCTCCTCAATTTAGCATTATGGAGAGGGAAAGACCTCATCTAAGATCTGCACAAAAATATTTTGCCTTCAAATTCATACCGTGATCGTAGCATGAATAGACTCGACTCATATGACTGGGATTTCCATGAAAAAGATTGTGGGCCGAAAATGGGTGATCACTGTACATTTCTCTTCTGTTTCCTATTTATATTTCTATTTTACCTCCTCAATTTAGCATTATGGACAGGAGAAGACCTAATCTAATATCTGCACAAAAATATTTTGCCTTCAAATTTATACCGTGATCGTAGCATGCATGGACGCGACTCATATGACTGGGATTTCCATGAAAAAGATTGTGGGTCGAAAATGGGTGATCACTGTACATTTCTCTTCTGTTTCCTATTTATATTTCTATTTTACCTCCTCAATTTAGCATTATGGCCAGGGAACGACCTAATCTAAGCTCTGTACAAAAATATTTTGCTTTCAAACTCATACCGTGATCGTAGCATGCATGGACTGGACTCATATGACTGGGATTTCCATGACAAAGATTGTGGGCCAAAAATGGGTGATCACTGTACATTTCTCTTCTGTTTCCTAGTTATATTTCTATATTACCTCCTCAATTTAGCATTATGGACAGGGAAAGACCTAATCTAATATCTGCACAAAAATATTTTGCCGTCAAATTCATACCGTGATCGTAGCATGCATGGACTCGACTCATATGACTGGGATTTCCATGAAAAAGATTGTGGGCCGAAAATGGGTGATCACTGTACATTTCTCTTCTTTTTCATATTTATATTTCTATTTTACCTCCTCAATTTAGCATTATGGACAGGGAAAGACCTAATCTAAGATCTGCACAAAAATATTTTGCCTTCAAATTTATACCGTGATCGTAGCATGCATGGACTCCAGTCATATGACTGGGATTTCCATGAAAAAGATTGTGGGCCGAAAATGGGTGATCACTGTAGATTTCTCTTCTGTTTCCTATTTATATTTATATTTTACCTCCTCAATTTAGCATTATGGCCAGGGAAAGACCTAATCTAAGCTCTGTACAAAAATATTTTGCCTTCAAATTTATACCGTGATCGTAGCATGCATGCACTCTACTCATATGACTAGGATTTCCATGAAAAAGACTGTGGGCCGAAAATGGGTGATCACTGTACATTTCTCTTCTGTTTCCTATTTATATTTCTATATTACTTCCTCAATTTAGCAATATGGCCAGTGAAAGACCTAATCTAAGCTCTGCACAAAAATATTTTGCCTTCAAATTCATACCGTGATCGTAGCATGCATGGACTCGACTCATATGACTGGGATTTCCATGAAAAAGATTGTGGGCCGAAAATGGGTGATCACTGTACATTTCTCTTCTGTTTCCTATTTATATTTATATTTTACCTCCTCAATTTAGCATTATGGACAGGGAAAGACCTAATCTAAGCTCTGCACAAAATATTTTGCCTTCAAATTCATACCGTGATTGTAGCATGCATGGACTCGACTCATATGACTGGGATTTCCATGAAAAAGATTGTGGGCCGAAAATGGGTGATCACTGTACATTTCCCTTCTGTTTCCTATTTATATTTCTATTTTACCTCCTCAATTTAGCATTATGGACAGGGAAAGACCTAATCTAAAATCTGCACAAAAATATTTTGCCTTCAAATTCATACCGTGATCGTAGCAAGCATGGACTCGACTCATATGACTGGGATTTCCATGAAAAAGATTGTGGGCACAAAATGGGTGATCACTGTACATTTCACTTCTGTTTCCTATTTAGATTTCTATTTTACCTACCCAATTTAGCATTATGGACAGGGAAAGATCTAATCTACGATCTGCACAAAAATATTTTGCCTTCAAATTTATACCGTGATCGTAGCATGCATGGACTCGACTCATATGACTGGGATTTCCATGAAAAAGATTGTGGGCCGAAAATGGGTGATCACTGTACATTTCTCTTCTTTTTCCTATTTATATTTCTATTTTACCTCCTCAATTTGGCATTATGACCAGGGATAGACCTAATCTAATCTCTGTACAAAAATATTTTGCTTTCAAATTCATACCGTGATCGTAGCATGCATGGACTGGACTCATATGACTGGGATTTCCATGAAAAAGATTGTGGGCCGAAAATGGGTGGTCACTGTACATTTCTCTTCTGTTTCCTATTTATATTTATATTTTACCTCCTCAATTTAGCATTATGGACAGGGAAAGATCTAATCTAAGATCTGCACAAAAATATTTTCCTTGAAATTCATACCGTGATCGTAGCATGCATGGACTCGACTTATATGACTTGGATTTCCATGAAGAAGATTGTGGGCCGAAAATGGGTGATCACTGTACATTTCTCTTCTGTTTCCTATTTATATTTATATTTTACCTCCTCAATTTAGCATTATGGACAGGGAAAGACCTAATCTAAGATCTGCACAAAAATATTTTGCCTTCAAATTCATACCGTGATGGTAGCATGCATGGACTCGACTCATATGACTGGGATTTCAATGAAAAAGATTGTGGGCAGAAAATTGGTAATCACTGTGCATTTCTCTTCTGTTTCCTATTTATATTTCTATTTTACCTCCTCAATTTAGCATTATGGCCAGGGAAAGACCTAATCTAAGCTCTGTACAAAAATATTTTGCTTTCAAACTCATACCGTGATCGTAGCATGCATGGACTGGACTCATATGACTGGGATTTCCATGAAAAAGATTGTGGGCCAAAAATGGGTGATCACTGTACATTTCTCTTCTGTTTCCTAGTTATATTTCTATTTTACCTCCTCAATTTAGCATTATGGAGAGGGAAAGACCTAATCTAATATCTGCACAAAAATATTTTGCCGTCAAATTCATACCGTGATCGTAGCATGCATGGACTCGACTCATATGACTGGGATTTCCATGAAAAAGATTGTGGGCCGAAAATGGGTGATCACTGTACATTTCTCTTCTTTTTCATATTTATATTTCTATTTTACCTCCTCAATTTAGCATTATGGACAGGGAAAGACCTAATCTAAGATCTGCACAAAAATATTTTGCCTTCAAATTTATACCGTGATCGTAGCATGCATGGACTCGAGTCATATGACTGGGATTTCCATGAAAAAGATTGTGGGCCGAAAATGGGTGATCACTGTAGATTTCTCTTCTGTTTCCTATTTATATTTCTATTTTACCTCCTCAATTTAGCATTATGGCCAGGGAAAGACCTAATCTAAGCTCTGTACAATAATATTTTGCCTTCAAATTTATACCGTGATCGTAGGATGCATGCACTCTACTCATATGACTAGGATTTCCATGAAAAAGATTGTGGGCCGAAAATGGGTGATCACTGTACATTTCTCTTCTGTTTCCTATTTATATTTCTATATTACTTCCTCAATTTAGCAATATGGCCAGTGAAAGACCTAATCTAAGCTCTGCACAAAAATATTTTGCCTTCAAATTCATACCGTGATCGTAGCATGCATGGACTCGACTCATATGACTGGGATTTCCATGAAAAAGATTGTGGGCCGAAAATGGGTGATCACTGTACATTTCTCTTCTGTTTCCTATTTATATTTATATTTTACCTCCTCAATTTAGCATTATGGACAGGGAAAGACCTAATCTAAGCTCTGCACAAAATATTTTGCCTTCAAATTCATACCGTGATTGTAGCATGCATGGACTCGACTCATATGACTGGGATTTCCATGAAAAAGATTGTGGGCCGAAAATGGGTGATCACTGTACATTTCCCTTCTGTTTCCTATTTATATTTATATTTTACCTCCTCAATTTAGCATTATGGACAGGGAAAGACCTAATCTAAATTCTGCACAAAAATATTTTGCCTTCAAATTCATACCGTGATCGTAGCATGCATGGACTCGACTCATATGACTGGGATTTCCATGAAAAAGATTGTGGGCACAAAATGGGTATTCACTGTACATTTCACTTCTGTTTCCTATTTAGATTTCTATTTTACCTCCCCAATTTAGCATTATGGACAGGGAAAGATCTAATCTACGATCTGCACAAAAATATTTTGCCTTCAAATTTATACCGTGATCGTAGCATGCATGGATTCGACTCATATGACTGGGATTTCCATGAAAAAGATTGTGGGCCGAAAATGGGTGATCACTGTACATTTCTCTTCTTTTTCCTATTTATATTTCTATTTTACCTCCTCAATTTAGCATTATGACCAGGGATAGACCTAATCTAATCTCTGTACAAAAATATTTTGCTTTCAAATTCATACCGTGATCGTAGCATGCATGGACTGGACTCATATGACTGGGATTTCCATGAAAAAGATTGAGGGCCGAAAATGGGTGGTCACTGTACATTTCTCTTCTGTTTCCTATTTATATTTATATTTTACCTCCTCAATTTAGCATTATGGACAGGGAAAGATCTAATCTAAGATCTGCACAAAAATATTTTCCTTGAAATTCATACCGTGATCGTAGCATGCATGGACTCGACTTATATGACTTGGATTTCCATGAAGAAGATTGTGGGCCGAAAATGGGTGATCACTGTACATTTCTCTTCTGTTTCCTATTTATATTTATATTTTACCTCCTCAATTTAGCATTATGGACAGGGAAAGACCTAATCTAAGATCTGCACAAAAATATTTTGCCTTCAAATTCATACCGTGATGGTAGCATGCATGGACTCGACTCATATGACTAGGATTTCCATGAAAAAGATTGTGGGCCGAAAATGGGGGATCACTGTACATTTCTCTTCTGTTTCCTATTTATATTTCTATTTTAGCTCCTCAATTTAGCATTATGGCAAGGGAAAGACCTAATTTAAGCTCTGCACAAAAATATTTTGCCTTGAAATTCATACCGTGATCGTAGTATGCATGGACTCGACTCATATCACAGGGATTTCAATGAAAAAGATTGTGGGCCGAAAATGGGTGATCACTGTACATTTCTCTTCTGTTTCCTATTTATATTTATATTTTAGCTCCTCAATTTAGCATTATGGCAAGGGAAAGACCTAATCTAAGGTCTGCACAAAAATATTTTGCCTTCAAATTCATACCGTGATCGTAGCATGCATGGAGTCGACTCATATGACAGGGATTTCAATGAAAAAGATTGTGGGCCAAAAATGGGTGATCACTGCACATTTCTCTTCTGTTTCCTATTTATATTTCTATTTTATCTCCTCAAGTTAGCATTATGGCCAGGGAAAGACCTAATCTAAGATCTGCACAAAAATATTTTGCCTTCAAATTCATACCGTGATTGTAGCATGCATGGACTCGACTCATATGACTGGGATTTCCATGAAAAAGATTGTGGGCCGAAAATGGGTGATCACTGTACATTTCTCTTCTGTTTCCTATTTATATTTATATTTTACCTCCTCAATTTAGCATTATAGACAAAGAAAGACCTAATCTAAAATCTGCACAAAAATATTTCGCCTTCAAATTCATACCGTGATCGTAGCATGCTTGAACTCGACTCATATGACTAGGATTTCCATGAAAAAGATTGTGGGCCGAAAATGGGGGATCACTGTACATTTCTCTTCTGTTTCCTATTTATATTTATATTTTAGCTCCTCAATTTAGCATTATGGCAAGGGAAAGACCTAATCTAAGCTCTGCACAAAAATATTTTGCATTCAAATTCATACCGTGATCGTAGCATGCAGGGACTCGACTCATATCACAGGGATTTCAATGAAAAAGATTGTGGGCCGAAAATGGGTGATCACTGTACATTTCTCTTCTGTTTCCTATTTATATTTATATTTTACCTCCTCAATTTAGCATTATGGACAGGGAAAGACCTAATCTAAAATCTGCACAAAAATATTTCGCCTTCAAATTCATACCGTGATCGTAGCATGCATGAACTCGACTCATATGACTAGGATTTCCATGAAAAAGATTGTGGGGCGAAATTGGGTGCTCACTGTACATTTCTCTTCTGTTTCCTATTTATATTTCTATTTTAGCTCCTCAATTTAGCATTATGGCAAGGGAAAGACCTAATCTAAGCTCTGCACAAAAATATTTTGCCTTCAAATTCATACCGTGATCGTAGCATGCATGGAGTCGACTCATATGACAGGGATTTCAATGAAAAAGATTGTGGGCCAAAAATGGGTGATCACTGCACATTTCTCTTCTGTTTCCTATTTATATTTCTATTTTATCCCCTTAATTTAGCATTATGGCCAGGGAAAGACCTAATCTAAGATCTGCACAAAAATATTTTGCCTTCAAATTCATACCGTGATCGTAGCATGCATGGAGTCGACTCATATGACAGGGATTTCAATGAAAAAGATTGTGGGCCAAAAATGGGTGATCACTGCACATTTCTCTTCTGTTTCCTATTTATATTTCTATTTTATCTCCTCAATTTAGCATTATGGCCAGGGAAAGACCTAATCTAAGATCTGCACAAAAATATTTTGCCTTCAAATTCATACCGTGATTGTAGCATGCATGGACTCGACTCATATGACTGGGATCTCCATGAAAAAGATTGTGGGCCGAAAATGGGTGATCACTGTACATTTCTCTTCTGTTTCCTATTTATATTTATATTTTATCTCCTCAATTTAGCATTATGGCAAGGTAAAGACCTAATCTAAGATCTGCACAAAAATATTTTGCCTTCAAATTCATACCGTGATCGTAGCATGCATGGAGTCGACTCATATGACAGTGATTTCAATGAAAAAGATTGTGGGCCGAAAATGGGTGCTCACTGTACATTTCTCTTCTGTTTCCTATTTATATTTCTATTTTAACTCCTCAATTTAGCATTATGGCAAGGGAAAGACCTAATCTAAGATCTGCACAAAAATATTTTGCCTTCAAATTCATACCGTGATCGTAGCATGCATGGAGTCGACTCATATGACAGGGATTTCAATGAAAAAGATTGTGGGCCGAAAATGGGTGCTCACTGTACATTTCGCTTCTGTTTCCTATTTATATTTCTATTTTAGCTCTTCAATTTAGCATTATGGCAAGGGAAAGACCTAATCTAAGCTCTGCACAAAAATATATTGCCTTCAAATTCATACCGTGATCGTAGCATGCATGGAGTCGACTCATATGACAGGGATTTCAATGAAAAAGATTGTGGGCCAAAAATGGGTGATCACTGCACATTTCTCTTCTGTTTCCAATTCATATTTCTATTTTATCTCCTCAATTTAGCATTATGGCCAGGGAAAGACCTAATCTAAGATCTGCACAAAAATATTTTGCCTTCAAATTCATACCGTGATCGTAGCATGCATGGAGTCGACTCATATGACAGGGATTTCAATGAAAAAGATTGTGGGCCAAAAATGGGTGATCACTGCACATTTCTCTTCTGTTTCCTATTTATATTTCTATTTTATCTCCTCAATTTAGCATTATGGCCAGGGAAAGACCTAATCTAAGATCTGCACAAAAATATTTTGCCTTCAAATTCATACCGTGATTGTAGCATGCATGGACTCGACTCATATGACTGGGATCTCCATGAAAAAGATTGTGGGCCGAAAATGGGTGATCACTGTACATTTCTATTCTGTTTCCTATTTATATTTATATTTTATCTCCTCAATTTAGCATTATGGCAAGGTAAAGACCTAATCTAAGATCTGCACAAAAATATTTTGCCTTCAAATTCATACCGTGATCGTAGCATGCATGGAGTCGACTCATATGACAGTGATTTCAATGAAAAAGATTGTGGGCCGAAAATGGGTGCTCACTGTACATTTCTCTTCTGTTTCCTATTTATATTTCTATTTTAACTCCTCAATTTAGCATTATGGCAAGGGAAAGACCTAATCTAAGATCTGCACAAAAATATTTTGCCTTCAAATTCATACCGTGATCGTAGCATGCATGGAGTCGACTCATATGACAGGGATTTCAATGAAAAAGATTGTGGGCCGAAAATGGGTGCTCACTGTACATTTCTCTTCTGTTTCCTATTTATATTTCTATTTTAGCTCCTCAATTTAGCATTATGGCAAGGGAAAGACCTAATCTAAGCTCTGCACAAAAATATTTTGCCTTCAAATTCATACCGTGATCGTAGCATGCATGGAGTCGACTCATATGACAGAGATTTCAATGAAAAAGATTGTGGGCCAAAAATGGGTGATCATTGCACATTTCTCTTCTGTTTCCAATTCATATTTCTATTTTATCTCCTCAATTTAGCATTATGGCCAGGGAAAGACCTAATCTAAGATCTGCACAAAAATATTTTGCCTTCAAATTCATACCGTGATCGTAGCATGCATGGAGTCGACTCATATGACAGGGATTTCAATGAAAAAGATTGTGGGCCAAAAATGGGTGATCACTGCACATTTCTCTTCTGTTTCCTATTTATATTTCTATTTTATCTCCTCAATTTAGCATTATGGCCAGGGAAAGACCTAATCTAAGATCTGCACAAAAATATTTTGCCTTCAAATTCATACCGTGATTGTAGCATGCATGCACTCGACTCATATGACTAGGATTTCCATGAAAAAGATTGTGGGCCGAAAATGGGGGATCACTGTACATTTCTCTTCTGTTTCCTATTTATATTTCTATTTTAGCTCCTCAATTTAGCATTATGGCAAGGGAAAGACCTAATCTAAGCTCTGCACAAAAATATTTTGCCTTCAAATTCATACCGTGATCGTAGCATGCATGGAGTCGACTCATATGACAGAGATTTCAATGAAAAAGATTGTGGGCCAAAAATGGGTGATCACTGCACATTTCTCTTCTGTTTCCAATTCATATTTCTATTTTATCTCCTCAATTTAGCATTATGGCCAGGGAAAGACCTAATCTAAGATCTGCACAAAAATATTTTGCCTTCAAATTCATACCGTGATCGTAGCATGCATGGAGTCGACTCATATGACAGGGATTTCAATGAAAAAGATTGTGGGCCAAAAATGGGTGATCACTGCACATTTCTCTTCTGTTTCCTATTTATATTTCTATTTTATCTCCTCAATTTAGCATTATGGCCAGGGAAAGACCTAATCTAAGATCTGCACAAAAATATTTTGCCTTCAAATTCATACCGTGATTGTAGCATGCATGCACTCGACTCATATGACTAGGATTTCCATGAAAAAGATTGTGGGCCGAAAATGGGGGATCACTGTACATTTCTCTTCTGTTTCCTATTTATATTTCTATTTTAGCTCCTCAATTTAGCATTATGGCAAGGGAAAGACCTAATCTAAACTCTGCACAAAAATATTTTGCCTTCAAATTCATACCGTGATCGTAGCATGCATGGACTCGACTCATATCACAGGGATTTCAATGAAAAAGATTGTGGGCCGAAAATGGGGGATCACTGTACATTTCTCTTCTGTTTCCTATTTATATTTCTATTTTAGCTCCTCAATTTAGCATTATGGCCAGGGTAAGACCTAATCTAAGATCTGCACAAAAATATTTTGCCTTCAAATTCATATCGTGATTGTAGCATGCATGGACTCGACTCATATGACTGGGATTTCCATGAAAAAGATTGTGGGCCGAAAATGGGTGATCACTGTACATTTCTCTTCTGTTTCCTATTTATATTCATATTTTACCTCCTCAATTTAGCATTATGGACAGGGAAAGACTTAATCTAAGCTCTGCACAAAAATATTTTGCCTTCAAATTCATACCGTGATCGTAGCATGCATGGACTGGACTCATATGACTGGGATTTCCATGAAAAAGATTGTGGGCCGAAAATGGGTGATCACTGTACATTTCTCTTCTGTTTCCTATTTATATTTATATTTTACCTCCTCAATTTAGCATTATGGACAGGGAAAGACCTAATCTAAAATCTGCACAAAAATATTTCGCCTTCAAATTCATACCGTGATCGTAGCATGCATGAACTCGACTCATATGACTAGGATTTCCATGAAAAAGATTGTGGGTCGAAAATGGGTGCTCACTGTACATTTTTCTTCTGTTTCCTATTTATATTTATATTTTAGCTCCTTAATTTAGCATTATGGCAAGGGAAAGACCTAATCTAAGCTCTGCACAAAAATATTTTGCCTTCAAATTCATACCGTGGTCGTAGCATGCATGGAGTCGACTCATATGACAGGGATTTCAATGAAAAAGATTGTGGGCCAAAAATAGGTGATCACTGTACATTTCTCTTCTGTTTCCTATTTATATTTCTATTTTATCTCCTCAATTTAGCATTATGGCCACGAAAAGACCTAATCTCAGCTCTGGACAAAAATATTTTGCCTTCAAATTCATACCGTGATCGTTGCATGCATGGACTCGACTCATATGACTGTGATTTCCACGAAAAAGATTGTGGGCAGAAAATGGGTGATCACTGTACATTTCTCTTCTGTTTCCTATTTATATTTATATTTTACCTCCTCAATTTTGCATTATGGACAGGGAAAGACTTAATCTAAGCTCTGCACAAAAATATTTTGCCTTCAAATTCATACCGTGATCGTAGCATGCATGGACTCGACTCATATGACAGGGATTTCAATGAAAAAGATTGTGGGCCGAAAATGGGTGATCACTGTACATTTCTCTTCAGTTTCCTATTTATATTTATATTTTATCTACTCAATTTAGCATTATGGCCAGGGTAAGACCTAATCTAAGATCTGCACAAAAATATTTTGCCTTCAAATTCATATCGTGATTGTAGCATGCATGGACTCGACTCATATGACTGGGATTTCCATGAAAAAGATTGTGGGCCGAAAATGGGTGATCACTGTACATTTCTCTTCTGTTTCCTATTTATATTCATATTTTACCTCCTCAATTTAGCATTATGGACAGGGAAAGACTTAATCTAAGCTCTGCACAAAAATATTTTGCCTTCAAATTCATACCGTGATCGTAGCATGCATGGACTGGACTCATATGACTGGGATTTCCATGAAAAAGATTGTGGGCCGAAAATGGGTGATCACTGTACATTTCTCTTCTGTTTCCTATTTATATTTATATTTTACCTCCTCAATTTAGCATTATGGACAGGGAAAGACCTAATCTAAAATCTGCACAAAAATATTTCGCCTTCAAATTCATACCGTGATCGTAGCATGCATGAACTCGACTCATATGACTAGGATTTCCATGAAAAAGATTGTGGGTCGAAAATGGGTGCTCACTGTACATTTTTCTTCTGTTTCCTATTTATATTTATATTTTAGCTCCTTAATTTAGCATTATGGCAAGGGAAAGACCTAATCTAAGCTCTGCACAAAAATATTTTGCCTTCAAATTCATACCGTGGCCGTAGCATGCATGGAGTCGACTCATATGACAGGGATTTCAATGAAAAAGATTGTGGGCCAAAAATAGGTGATCACTGTACATTTCTCTTCTGTTTCCTATTTATATTTCTATTTTATCTCCTCAATTTAGCATTATGGCCACGAAAAGACCTAATCTAAGCTCTGCACAAAAATATTTTGCCTTCAAATTCATACCGTGATCGTAGCATGCATGGACTCGACTCATATCACAGGGATTTCAATGAAAAAGATTGTGGGCCGAAAATGGGGGATCACTGTACATTTCTCTTCTGTTTCCTATTTATATTTCTATTTTAGCTCCTCAATTTAGCATTATGGCCAGGGTAAGACCTAATCTAAGATCTGCACAAAAATATTTTGCCTTCAAATTCATATCGTGATTGTAGCATGCATGGACTCGACTCATATGACTGGGATTTCCATGAAAAAGATTGTGGGCCGAAAATGGGTGATCACTGTACATTTCTCTTCTGTTTCCTATTTATATTCATATTTTACCTCCTCAATTTAGCATTATGGACAGGGAAAGACTTAATCTAAGCTCTGCACAAAAATATTTTGCCTTCAAATTCATACCGTGATCGTAGCATGCATGGACTGGACTCATATGACTGGGATTTCCATGAAAAAGATTGTGGGCCGAAAATGGGTGATCACTGTACATTTCTCTTCTGTTTCCTATTTATATTTATTTTTTACCTCCTCAATTTAGCATTATGGACAGGGAAAGACCTAATCTAAAATCTGCACAAAAATATTTCGCCTTCAAATTCATACCGTGATCGTAGCATGCATGAACTCGACTCATATGACTAGGATTTCCATGAAAAAGATTGTGGGTCGAAAATGGGTGCTCACTGTACATTTTTCTTCTGTTTCCTATTTATATTTATATTTTAGCTCCTTAATTTAGCATTATGGCAAGGGAAAGACCTAATCTAAGCTCTGCACAAAAATATTTTGCCTTCAAATTCATACCGTGGTCGTAGCATGCATGGAGTCGACTCATATGACAGGGATTTCAATGAAAAAGATTGTGGGCCAAAAATAGGTGATCACTGTACATTTCTCTTCTGTTTCCTATTTATATTTCTATTTTATCTCCTCAATTTAGCATTATGGCCACGAAAAGACCTAATCTCAGCTCTGGACAAAAATATTTTGCCTTCAAATTCATACCGTGATCGTTGCATGCATGGACTCGACTCATATGACTGTGATTTCCACGAAAAAGATTGTGGGCAGAAAATGGGTGATCACTGTACATTTCTCTTCTGTTTCCTATTTATATTTATATTTTACCTCCTCAATTTTGCATTATGGACAGGGAAAGACTTAATCTAAGCTCTGCACAAAAATATTTTGCCTTCAAATTCATACCGTGATCGTAGCATGCATGGACTCGACTCATATGACAGGGATTTCAATGAAAAAGATTGTGGGCCGAAAATGGGTGATCACTGTACATTTCTCTTCTGTTTCCTATTTATATTTATATTTTATCTACTCAATTTAGCATTATGGCCAGGGTAAGACCTAATCTAAGATCTGCACAAAAATATTTTGCCTTCAAATTCATATCGTGATTGTAGCATGCATGGACTCGACTCATATGACTGGGATTTCCATGAAAAAGATTGTGGGCCGAAAATGGGTGATCACTGTACATTTCTCTTCTGTTTCCTATTTATATTCATATTTTACCTCCTCAATTTAGCATTATGGACAGGGAAAGACTTAATCTAAGCTCTGCACAAAAATATTTTGCCTTCAAATTCATACCGTGATCGTAGCATGCATGGACTGGACTCATATGACTGGGATTTCCATGAAAAAGATTGTGGGCCGAAAATGGGTGATCACTGTACATTTCTCTTCTGTTTCCTATTTATATTTATATTTTACCTCCTCAATTTAGCATTATGGACAGGGAAAGACCTAATCTAAAATCTGCACAAAAATATTTCCTCTTCAAATTCATACCGTGATCGTAGCATGCATGAACTCGACTCATATGACTAGGATTTCCATGAAAAAGATTGTGGGTCGAAAATGGGTGCTCACTGTACATTTTTCTTCTGTTTCCTATTTATATTTATATTTTAGCTCCTTAATTTAGCATTATGGCAAGGGTAAGACCTAATCTAAGCTCTGCACAAAAATATTTTGCCTTCAAATTCATACCGTGATCGTAGCATGCATGGACTCGACTCATATCACAGGGATTTCAATGAAAAAGATTGTGGGCCGAAAATGGGGGATCACTGTACATTTCTCTTCTGTTTCCTATTTATATTTCTATTTTAGCTCCTCAATTTAGCATTATGGCCAGGAAAAGACCTAATCTAAGCTCTGCACAAAAATATTTTGCCTTCAAATTCATACCGTGATCGTAGCATGCATGGACTCGACTCATATGACTGCGATTTCCATGAAAAAGATTGTGGGCCGAAAATGGGTGATCACTGTACATTTCTCTTCTGTTTCCTATTTATATTTCTATTTTAGCTCCTCAATTTAGCATTATGGCCAGGGTAAGACCTAATCTAAGATCTGCACAAAAATATTTTGCCTTCAAATTCATACCGTGATTGTAGCATGCATGGACTCGACTCATATGACTGGGATTTCCATGAAAAAGATTGTGGGCCGAAAATGGGTGATCACTGTACATTTCTCTTCTGTTTCCTATTTATATTTATATTTTACCTCCTCAATTTAGCATTATGGACAGGGAAAGACTTAATCTAAGCTCTGCACAAAAATATTTTGCCTTCAAATTCATACCGTGATCGTAGCATGCATGGACTGGACTCATATGACTGGGATTTCCATGAAAAATATTGTGGGCCGAAAATGGGTGATCACTGTACATTTCTCTTCTGTTTCCTATTTATATTTATATTTTACCTCCTCAATTTAGCATTATGGACAGGGAAAGACCTAATCTAAAATCTGCACAAAAATATTTCGCCTTCAAATTCATACCGTGATCGTAGCATGCATGAACTCGACTCATATGACTAGGATTTCCATGAAAAAGATTGTGGGTCGAAAATGGGTGCTCACTGTACATTTTTCTTCTGTTTCCTATTTATATTTATATTTTAGCTCCTCAATTTAGCATTATGGCAAGGGAAAAAGACCTAATCTAAGCTCTGCACAAAAATATTTTGCCTTCAAATTCATACCGTGGTCGTAGCATGCATGGAGTCGACTCATATGACAGGGATTTCAATGAAAAAGATTGTGGGCCAAAAATAGGTGATCACTGCACATTTCTCTTCTGTTTCCTATATATATTTCTATTTTATCTCCTCAATTTAGCATTATGGCCAGGGAAAGACCTAATCTAAGATCTGCACAAAAATATTTTGCCTTCAAATTCATACCGTGATTGTAGCATGCATGGACTCGACTCATATGACTGGGATTTCCATGAAAAAGATTGTGGGCTGAAAATGGGTGATCACTGTACATTTCTCTTCTGTTTCCTATTTATATTTATATTTTACCTCCTCAATTTAGCATTATGGACAGGGAAAGACCTGATATAATCTATGCAAAAAAATATTTTGTTTTCAAATTCATACCGTGATCGTAGCATGTATGGACTCGACTCATATGACTGGGATTTCCATGAAAAAGATTGTGGGCCGAAAATGGGTGATCACTGTACATTTCTCTTCTATTTCCTATTTATATATCTATTTTACCTCATCAATTTAGCATTATGGCCAGGGAAAGACGTAATCTAAGTTCTGCACAAAAATATTTTGCCTTCAAATTCATACCGTGATCGTAGCATGCATGGACTCGGCTCATATGTCTGGGATTTCCATGAAAAAGATTGTGGGCCGAAAATGGGTGATCACGGTACACTTCTGTTCTGTTTTCTATTTATATTTATATTTTACCTCCTGAATTTTTCCTTATGGACAGGGAAAGACCTAATCTAATATCTGCACAAAAATATTTTGCCTGCAAATTCATACCGTGATCATAGCATTCATGGGCTCGACACATATGACTGGGATTTCCATGAAAAAGATTGTGGGCAGAAAATGGGTGATCACTGTAAATTTCTCTTCTGTTTCCTAGTCATATTTCTATTTAACTCCTCAATTTAGCATTATAGACAGGGAAAGACCTAATCTAAAATCTGCACAAAAATATTTTGCCTTCAAATTTATACCGTGATCGTAGCATGCATGGACTCGGCTCATATGACTGGGATTTCCATGAAAAAGATTGTGGGCAGAAAATGTGTGATCACTGTACATTTCTCTTCTGTTTCCTATTTATATTTATATTTTGCCTCCTCAATTTAGCATTATGGACAGGGAAAGACCTAATCTAAGATCTGCACAAAAATATTTTGCCTTCAAATTCATACCGTGATCGAAGCATGCATGGACTCGACTCATATGACTGGTATTTCCATGAAAAATATTGTCGGCCGAAAATGGGTGATCACTGTACATTTCTTTTCTGTTTCCTATTTATATATCTGTTTTACCTCCTCAATTTAGCATTATGGACAGGGAAAGACTTAATCAAAGCTCTGCACAAAAATATTTTGCCTTCAAATTCATACCGTGATCGTAGCATGCATGGACTGGACTCATATGACTGGGATTTCCATGAAAAAGGTTGTGGGCCGAAAATGGGTGATCACTGTACATTTCTCTTCTGCTTCCTATTTATATTTCTATTTTAGCTCCTCAATTTAGCATTATGGCCAGGGAAAGACCTAATCTAAGATCTGCACAAAAATATTTTGCCTTCAAATTCATACCGTGATTGTAGCATGCATGGACTCGACTCATATGACTGGGATTTCCATTAAATAGGTTGTGGGATGAAAATGGGTGATCACTGTACATTTTTCTTCTGTTTCCTATTTATATTTATATTTTACCTCCTCAATTTAGCATTATGGGCAGGGAAAGTCCTTATCAAAATCTCCACAAAAATATTTTGCCTTCAAATACATACCGTGATCGTAGCATGCATGGACTCGACTCATATGACTGGGATTTCGATGAAAAAGATTGTGGACAGAAAATGGGTGATCACTGTACATTTCTCTTCTGTTTCCTATTTATATTTATATTTTACCTCCTCAATTTAGCATTATGGACAGGAAAAGACCTAATCTAAAATCTGCACACAAATATTTTGCCTTCAAATTCATACCGTGATCGTAGCATGCATGGACTCGACTCATGTGACTGGGATTTCCATTAAAAAGATTGTGGGCTGAAAATGGGTGATCACTGTACATTTCTCTTCTCTTTCCTATTTGTATTTATATTTTACCTCCTCAATTTAGCATTATGGACTGGGAAAGACCTAATCTAAAATCTGCACAAAAATATTTTGCCTTCAAATTCATACCGTGATCGTAGCATGCATGGACTCGACTCATATGACTGGGATTTCCATGAAAAAGATTGTCGGCCGAAAATGGGTGATCACTGTACATTTCTCTTCTGTTTCCTATTTAAATTTCTATTTTCGCTCCTCAATTTAGCATTATGGACAGGGAAAGACCTAATCTAAGCTCTACACAAAAATATTTTGCCTTCAAATTCATACCGTCATCATAGCATGCATGGACTCGACTCATATGACTGGGATTTCCATGAAAAAGTTTGTGGGCAGAAAATGAGTGATCACTGTACATTTCTTTTCTGTTTCCTATTTATATTTTACCTCCTCAATTTAGCATTATGGCAAGGGAAAGACCTAATCTAAGCTCTACACTAAAATATTTTGCCTTCAAATTCATACCGTGATCGTAGCATGCATGGACTCAACTCATATAACTGGGATTTCCATGAAAAAGATTGTGGGCCGAAAATGGGTGATCACTGTAAATTTCTCTTCTGTTTCCTATTTATATTTCTATTTTAACTCCTCAATTCAGCATTATTGACAGGGAAAGACCTAATCTAAAATCTGCACAAAAATATTTTGCCTTCAAATTCATACCGTGATCGTAGCATGCATGGACTCGACTCATATGACTGGGATTTCCATGTAAAAGATTCTGGGCAGAAAATGGGTGATCACTGTACATTTCTCTTTTTTTTCCTATTTATATTTCTATTTTACCTCCTCAATTTAGCATTATGGAGAGTGAAAGAACTCATCTAAGATCTGCACAAAAATATTTTGCCTTCAAATTCATACCGTGATCGTAGCCTGCATGGACTCGACTCATATGACTGGGATTTCCATGAAAAAGATTGTGGGCCGAAAATGGGTGATCACTGTACATTTCGCTTCTGTTTCCTATTCATATTTCTATTTTACTTCCTTGATTTAGCATTATGGACAGGGAAAGACCTAAACTAAGCTCTACACAAAAATATTTTGCCTTCAAATTCATACCGTGAGCGTAGCATGCATGGACTCGACTCATATGACTGGGATTTCCATTAAATAGGTTGTGGGACGAAAATGGGTGATCACTGTACATTTTTCTTCTGTTTCCTATTTATATTTATATTTTACCACCTCAATTTAGCATTATGGGCAGGGAAAGTCCTGATCTAAAATCTGCACAAAAATATTTTGCCTTCAAATACATACCGTGATCGTAGCATGCATGGACTCGACTCATATGACTGGGATTTCCATGAAAAAGATTGTCGGCCGAAAATGGGTGATCACTGTACATTTCTCTTCTGTTTCCTATTTAAATTTCTATTTTCGCTCCTCAATTTAGCATTATGGACAGGGAAAGACCTAATCTAAGCTCTACACAAAAATATTTTGCCTTCAAATTCATACCGTCATCATAGCATGCATGGACTCGACTCATATGACTGGGATTTCCATGAAAAAGTTTGTGGGCAGAAAATGAGTGATCACTGTACATTTCTTTTCTGTTTCCTATTTATATTTTACCTCCTCAATTTAGCATTATGGCAAGGGAAAGACCTAATCTAAGCTCTACACTAAAATATTTTGCCTTCAAATTCATACCGTGATCGTAGCATGCATGGACTCAACTCATATAACTGGGATTTCCATGAAAAAGATTGTGGGCCGAAAATGGGTGATCACTGTAAATTTCTCTTCTGTTTCCTATTTATATTTCTATTTTAACTCCTCAATTCAGCATTATTGACAGGGAAAGACCTAATCTAAAATCTGCACAAAAATATTTTGCCTTCAAATTCATACCGTGATCGTAGCATGCATGGACTCGACTCATATGACTGGGATTTCCATGTAAAAGATTCTGGGCAGAAAATGGGTGATCACTGTACATTTCTCTTTTTTTTCCTATTTATATTTCTATTTTACCTCCTCAATTTAGCATTATGGAGAGTGAAAGAACTCATCTAAGATCTGCACAAAAATATTTTGCCTTCAAATTCATACCGTGATCGTAGCCTGCATGGACTCGACTCATATGACTGGGATTTCCATGAAAAAGATTGTGGGCCGAAAATGGGTGATCACTGTACATTTCGCTTCTGTTTCCTATTCATATTTCTATTTTACTTCCTTGATTTAGCATTATGGACAGGGAAAGACCTAAACTAAGCTCTACACAAAAATATTTTGCCTTCAAATTCATACCGTGATCGTAGCATGCATGGACTCAACTCATATGACTGGGATTTCCATTAAATAGGTTGTGGGACGAAAATGGGTGATCACTGTACATTTTTCTTCTGTTTCCTATTTATATTTATATTTTACCACCTCAATTTAGCATTATGGGCAGGGAAAGTCCTGATCTAAAATCTGCACAAAAATATTTTGCCTTCAAATACATACCGTGATCGTAGCATGCATGGACTCGACTCATATGACTGGGATTTCGATGAAAAAGATTGTGGACAGAAAATGGGTGATCACTGTACATTTCTCTTCTGTTTCCTATTTATATTTATATTTTACCTCCTCAATTTAGCATTATGGACAGGGAAAAACCTAATCTAAAATCTGCACAAAAATATTTTCCCTTCAAGTTCATACCGTGATCGTAGCATGCATGGACTCGACTCATATGACTGGGATTTCCATGAAAAAGATTGTCGGCCGAAAATAGGTGATCACTGTACATTTCTCTTCTGTTTCCTATTTATATTTCTATTTTCCCTCCTCAATTTAGCATTATGGATAGGGAAAGACCTAATCTAAGCTCCATACAAAAATATTTTGCCTTCAAGTTCATACCGTGATCGTAGCATGCATGGACTCGACTCATATGACTGGGATTTCCATGAAAAAGTTTGTGGGCAGAAAATGAGTGATCACTGTACATTTCTTTTCTGTTTCCTATTTATATTTTACCTCCTCAATTTAGCATTATGGACAGGGAAAGACCTAATCTAAGCTCTGCACAAAAATATTTTGCCTTCAAATTCATACCGTGATCGTAGCATGCATGGACTCGGCTCATATGACTGGGATTTCCATTAAAAAGATTGTGGGCAGAAAATGGGTGATCACTGTACATTTCTCTTCCGTTTCCTATTTATATTTATATTTTACCTCCTCAATTTAGCAATATGGCCAGGGAAAGACCTAATCTATAATCTGCACAAAAATATTTTGCCTTCAAATTCATACCGTGATCGTAGCATGCATGGACTCGACTCATATGACTGGGATTTCCATGAAAAAGATTGTGGGCAGAAAATGGGTGATCACTGTACATTTCTCTTCTGTTTCCTATTTATATTTCTATTTTACCTCCTCAATTTAGCAATATGGCCAGGGAAAGACCTAATTTATAATCTGCAAAAAAATATTTTGCCTTCAAATTCATACCGTGATCGTAGCATGCATGGACTCGACTCATATGACTGGGATTTCCATGAAAAAGATTGTGGGCCGAAAATGGATGATCACTGTACATTTCTCTACTGTTTCCTATTTATATTTCTATTTTACCTCCTCAATTTAGCGTTATGGCCAGGTAAAGACCTAATCTACGCTCTGCACAAAAATATTTTGCCTTCAAATTCATACCGTGATCGTAGCATGCATGGACTCGGCTCATATGACTGGGATTTCCATTAAAAAGATTGTGGGCCGAAAATGGGAGATCACTGTACATTTCTCTTCTGTTTCCTATTTATATTTATATTTTACCTCCTCAATTTAGCATTATGGCCAGGGAAAGACCTAATCTATAATCTGCACAAAAACATTTTGCCTTCAAATTCAGACCGTGATCGTAGCATGCATGGACTCGACTCATATGACTGGGATTTCCATGAAAAAGATTGTGGGCCGAAAATGGGTGATCACTGTACATTTCTCTTCTGTTTCCTATTTATATTGATATTTTACCTCCTCAATTTAGCATTATGAACAGGGAAAGACCTAATCTAAGATCTGCACAAAAATATTTTGCCTTCAAATTCATACCGTGATCGTAGCATACATGGACTCGACTCATATGACTGGGATTTCCATGAAAAAGATTGTGGGCCGAAAATGGGTGATCACTGTAAATTTCTCTTCTGTTTCCTATTTATATTTCTATTTTAACTCCTCAATTTAGCATTATTGACAGGGAAAGACCTAATCTAAAATCTGCACAAAAATATTTTGCCTTCAAATTCATACCGTGATCGTAGCATGCATGGACTCGACTCATATGACTGGGATTTCCATGAAAAAGATTCTGGGCAGAAAATGGGTGATCACTGTACATTTCTCTTTTGTTTCCTATTTATATTTATATTTTACCTCCTCAATTTAGCATTATGGAGAGTGAAAGAACTCATCTAAGATCTGCACAAAAATATTTTGTCTTCAAATTCATACCGTGATCGTAGCATGCATGGACTCGACTCATATGACTGGGATTTCCATGAAAAAGATTGTGGGCCGAAAATGAGTGATCACTGTACATTTCTCTTCTGTTTCCTATTTATATTTCTATTTTACCTCCTCAATTTAGCATTATGGAGAGGGAAAGACCTCATCTAAGATCTGTACAAAAATATTTTGCCTTCAAATTCATACCGTGATCGTAGCATGCATGGACTCGACTCATATGACTGGGATTTCCATGAAAAAGATTGTGGGCCGAAAATGAGTGATCACTGTACATTTCTCTTCTGTTTCCTATTCATATTTCTATTTTCCTTCCTCAATATACTATTATGGACAGGGAAAGACCTAATCTAAGATCTGCACAAAAATATTTTGCCTTCAAATTCATACCGTGATCGTAGCGTGCATGGACTCGACTCCTATGACTGGGATTTCCATGAAAAGGATTGTGGGCAGAAAAAGGGGGAAATCTGTACATTTCTCTTCTGTTTCCTATTTATATTTATATTTTACTTCCTGAATTTAGCATTATGGACAGGGAAAGACCTAATCTAAGATCTACACAAAAATATTTTGCCTTCAAATTCATACTGTGATCGTAGCATGCATGGACTCGAATCATATGACTGGGATTTCCATGAAAAAGATTATGGGCAGAAGATGGGTGATCACTGTACATTTCTCTTCTGTTTCCTATTTATATTTCTATTTTACTTCCACAATTTAGCATTATGGACATGGAAAGACCTAATCTAAGATCTGCGCAAAAATATTTTCCCTTCAAATTCATACCGTGATCGTAGTATGCATGGACTCGACTCATATGACAGGGATTTCCATGAAAAAGATTGTGGGCAGAAAATGGGTGATCACTGTACATTTCTCTTTTGTTTCCTATTTATATTTCTATTTTACTTCCTGAATTTAGCATTATGGACAGAGAAAGACCTCATCTAAGATCTGCAAAAAAATATTTTGCCTTCAAATACATACCGTGATCGTAGTATGAATGGACTCGACTCCTATGACTGGGATTTCCATGAAAAAGATTCTGGGCAGAAAATGGGTGATCACTGTACATTTCTCTTTTGTTTCCTATTTATATTTCTATTTTACCTCCTCAATTTAGCATTATGGAGAGTGAAAGAACTCATCTAAGATCTGCACAAAAATATTTTGTCTTCAAATTCATACCGTGATCGTAGCATGCATGGACTCGACTCATATGACTGGGATTTCCATGAAAAAGATTCTGGGCAGAAAATGGGTGATCACTGTACATTTCTCTTTTGTTTCCTATTTATATTTCTATTTTACCTCCTCAATTTAGCATTATGGAGAGTGAAAGAACTCATCTAAGATCTGCACAAAAATATTTTGTCTTCAAATTCATACCGTGATCGTAGCATGCATGGACTCGACTCATATGACTGGGATTTCCATGAAAAAGATTGTGGGCCGAAAATGAGTGATCACTGTACATTTCTCTTCTGTTTCCTATTTATATTTCTATTTTACCTCCTCAATTTAGCATTATGGAGAGGGAAAGACCTCATCTAAGATCTGTACAAAAATATTTTGCCTTCAAATTCATACCGTGATCGTAGCATGCATGGACTCGACTCATATGACTGGGATTTCCATGAAAAAGATTGTGGGCCGAAAATGAGTGATCACTGTACATTTCTCTTCTGTTTCCTATTCATATTTCTATTTTCCTTCCTCAATATACTATTATGGACAGGGAAAGACCTAATCTAAGATCTGCACAAAAATATTTTGCCTTCAAATTCATACCGTGATCGTAGCGTGCATGGACTCGACTCCTATGACTGGGATTTCCATGAAAAGGATTGTGGGCAGAAAAAGGGGGAAATCTGTACATTTCTCTTCTGTTTCCTATTTATATTTATATTTTACTTCCTGAATTTAGCATTATGGACAGGGAAAGACCTAATCTAAGATCTACACAAAAATATTTTGCCTTCAAATTCATACTGTGATCGTAGCATGCATGGACTCGAATCATATGACTGGGATTTCCATGAAAAAGATTATGGGCAGAAGATGGGTGATCACTGTACATTTCTCTTCTGTTTCCTATTTATATTTCTATTTTACTTCCACAATTTAGCATTATGGACATGGAAAGACCTAATCTAAGATCTGCGCAAAAATATTTTCCCTTCAAATTCATACCGTGATCGTAGTATGCATGGACTCGACTCATATGACAGGGATTTCCATGAAAAAGATTGTGGGCAGAAAATGGGTGATCACTGTACATTTCTCTTTTGTTTCCTATTTATATTTATATTTTACTTCCTGAATTTAGCATTATGGACAGAGAAAGACCTCATCTAAGATCTGCAAAAAAATATTTTGCCTTCAAATACATACCGTGATCGTAGTATGAATGGACTCGACTCCTATGACTGGGATTTCCATGAAAAAGACTGTGGGCAGAAAATGGGTAATCACTGTACATTTCTCTTCCTGTTCCTATTTATATTTATATTTTACCTCCTCAATTTAGCATTATGGACAGGGAAAGAACTAATCTAAGCTCTGCAAAAAAATATTTTGCCTACAAATTCATACCGTGATCGTAGCATGCATGGACTCGACTCATATGACTGGGATTTCCATGAAAAAGATTGTGGGCAGAAAATGGGTGATCACTGTACATTTCTCTTCTGGTTCCTATTTATATTTATATTTTACTTCCTCAATTTAGCATTATGGACAGGTAAAGACCTAATCTAAGCTCTGCAAAAAAATATTTTGCCTTCAAATTCATGCCGTGATCGTAGCATGCATGGACTCGACTCATATGACTGGGATTTCCATGAAAAAGATTGTCGGCAGAAAATCGGTGATCACTGTACATTTCTCTTCTGTTTCCTATTTATATTTATATTTTACTTCCTTCATTTAGCATTATGGACAGGGAAAGACCTAATGTAAGATCTGCAAAAAAATTATTTTGCCTTCAAATTAATACCGTGATCGTAGCATGCATGGACTCGACTCATATGACTGGGATTTCCATGAAAAAGATTGTGGGCAGAAAATGGGTGATCACTGTATATTTTTTTTCTGTTTCCTATTTATATTTCTATTTAACTCTTCAATTTAGCATTATGGACAGGGAAAGACCTAATCTAACATCTGCAAAAAAGGATTTTGCCTTCAAATTCATACCGTGATCGTAGCATGCATGGACTCGACTCATATGACTGGGATTTCCTTGAAAAAGATTGTCGGCAGAAAATCGGTGATCACTGTACATTTCTCTTCTGTTTCTTATTTATATTTATATTTTACTTCCTCAATTTAGCATTATGGACAGGGAAAGACCTATCTAAAATCTGCAAAAAAATATTTTGCCTTCAAATTCATACCGTGAGCGTAGCATGCATGGACTCGACTCATATGACTGGGATTTCCATGAAAATGATTGTGGGCAGAAAATGGGGGATCACTGTACATTTCTCTCCTGTTTCATATTTATATTTATATTTTACTTCCTTAATTTATCATTATGGACAGGGAAAGACCTAATCTAAGATCTGCAAAAAAATATTTTACCTTCAAAATCATACCGTGATCATAGCATGCATGGACTCGACTCATATGACTGGGATTTCCATGAAAAAGTTTGTGGGCAGAAAATGGTGATCACTGTACTTATCTCTTCTGTTTCCTATTTATATTTCTATTTTACTTCCTTCATTTAGCATTATAGACAGGGAAATACCTAATCTAAGATCTGCAAAAAAATATTTTGCCTTGAAATACATACTGTGATCGTAGCATGCATGGAGACGACTCATATGACTGGGATTTACATGAAGAAGATAGTGTGCAGAAAATGGGTGATCACTGTACATTTCTCTTCTGTTTCCTATTTATATTTATATTTTACTTCTTTAATTTAGCATTATAGACAGGGAAAGACCTAGTCTAAGATCTGCAAAAAAATATTTTGCCTTCAAATTCATACCGTGATCGTAGCATACATGGACTCGACTTATATGACTGGGATTTCCATGAAAAAGATTGGGGGCAGAAAATGGGTGATCACTGTACATTTCTCATCTGTTTCCTATTTATATTTATATTTTACTTCCTTAATTTAGCATTATAGACAGGGAAAGGCCTCATCTAAGAGCTGCAAAAAAATATTTTGCCTTGAAAATTCAGAACCGGGATCTAAGCATGCATGGACTCGACTCATATGACTGGGATTTTCATTAAAAAGATTGTGGGCAGAAAAGTAGTGATCACTGTACATTTCTCTTCTGTTTCCTATTTATATTTCTATTTTACTTCCTGAATTTAGCATTATGGACAGGGAAAGACATCATCTAAGATCTGCAAAGAAATATTTTGCCTTCAAATTCATACCGTGATCGTAGCATGCATGGACTCGACTCATATGACTGGGATTTCCATGTAAAAGTTTGTGGGCCGAAAATGGGTGATCACTGTACATTTCTCTTCTGTTTCCTATTTATATTTATATTTTACCTCCTCAATTTAGCATTATGGACAGTGAAAGACCTAATCTAAGATCTGCACAAAAATATTTTGCCTCCAAATTCATACCGTGATCGTAGCATGCATGGACTCGACTCATATGACTGGGATTTCCATGATAAAGGTTGTGGGCCGAAAATGGGTGATCACTGTACATTTCTCTTCTGTTTCCTATTTATATTTATATTTTACCTCCTCAATTTAGCATTATGGACAGGGAAAGACCTAATCTAATATCTGCAAAAAAATATTTTGCCTTCAAATTCATACCGTGATCGTAGCAGGTATGGACTTGACTCATATTACTGGGATTTCCATGAAAAAGATTGTGGGCAGAAAATGAGTGGTCACTGTACATTTCTCTTCTGTTTCCTATTTATATTTATATTTACCTCCTCAATTTAGCATTATGGACAGGGAAAGACCTAATCTAAAATCTGCACAAAAATATTTTGTCTTCAAATTCATACCGTGATCGTAGCATGCATGGACTCGAGTCATATGACTGGGATTTCCATGAAAAAGATTGTGGGCCGAAAATGGGTGATCACTGTACATTTCTCTTCTGTTTACTATTTATATTTATATTTTACCTCCTCAATTTAGCATTATGGACAGGGAAAGACCTAATATAAGATCTGCAAAAAAATATTTGGCCTTGAAATTCATACCGTGAACGTAGCAGGTATGGACTTGACACATATGACTGGGATTTCCATGAAAAAGATTGTGGGCAGAAAATGGGTGATCACTGTACATTTCTCTTCTGTTTACTATTTATATTTATATTTTACCTCCTCAATTTAGCATTATGGACAGGGAAAGACCTAATCTAACAGCTGCACAAAAATATTTTGCCTTCAAATTCATACCGTGATCGTAGCATGCATGGACTCGAGTCATATGACTGGGATTTCCATGAAAAAGGTTGTGGGCCGAAAATGGGTGATCACTGTACATTTCTCTTCTGTTTCCTATTTATATTTATATTTTACCTCCTCAATTTAGCATTATGGTCAGGGAAAGACCTAATCTAAGATCTGCAAAAAAATATTTTGCCTTCAAATTCATACCGTGATCGTAGCAGGTATGGACTTGACTCATATTACTGGGATTTCCATGAAAAAGATTGTGGGCAGAAAATGGGTGGTCACTGTACATTTCTCTTCTGTTTACTATTTAAATTTTACTTACTTAATTAAGCATTATGGACAGGGAAAGACCTAATCTAAGCTCTGCAAAAAAATATTTTGCCTTCAAATTCATACCATGAGCGAAGCATGCATGGGCACGACTCATATGACTGGGATTTCCATGAAAAAGATTGTGGGCAGAAAGGGGGTGATCACTGTACATTTCTCTTCTGTTTCCTATTCATATTTCTATTTTACTTCCTTGATTTAGCATTATGGACAGGGAAAGACATAATCTAAAATCTGCACAAAAATGTTTTGCCTTCAAATTCATACCGTGATAGTAGCATGCATGAACTCGACTCATATGACGGGGATTTCCATGAAAAAGATTGTGGGCCGAAAATATGTGATCACTGTACATTTCTCTTCTGTATTCTATTTATATTTATATTTTACCTACTCAATTTACCATTATGGACAGGGAAAGACCTAATCTAAGCTCTGCACAAAAATATTTTGCCTTCAAATTCATACCGTGATCGTAGCATGCATGGACTCGACTCATATGACTGGGATTTCCATGAAAAAGATTGTGGGCCGAAAATAGGTGTTCACTGTACATTTCTCTTCTGTTTCCTATTTATATTTCTATTTTACCTCCTCAATTTAGCATTATGGACAGGGAAAGACCTAATCTAAAATCTGCAAAAAAATATTTTGCCTTCAAATTCATACCGTGATCGTAGCATGCATGAATTCGACTCATATGACTGGGATTTCCATGAAAAAGATTGTGGGCCGAAAATGGGTGATCACTGTACATTTCTCTTCTGTTTCCTATTTATATTTCTATTTTACCTCCTCAATTTAGCATTATGGACAGGGAAAGACCTAATCTAAGATCTGCACAAAAATATTTTGCCTTCAAATTCATACCGTGATCGTAGCATGCATGAACTCGACTCATATGACTGGGATTTCCATGAAAAAGATTGTGGGCCGAAAATGGGTGATCACTGTACATTTCTCTTCTGTTTCCTATTTATATTTCTATATTACTTCCTCAATGTAGCATTATGGCCAGGGAAAGACCTAATCTAATCTCTGCAGAAAAATATTTTGCCTTCAAATTCATACCGTGATCGTAGCATGCATGGACTCGACTCATATGACAGGCATTTCCTTGAAAACGATTGTTTGCCAAAAATGGGTGATCACTGTACATTTCTCTTCTGTTTCCTATTTTTATTTCTATTTTACCTCCTCAATTTAGCATTATCGGCAGGGAAAGACCTAATCTAAGCTCTGCACAAAAATATTTTGCCTTCAAATTCATGCCGTGATCGTAGCACTCATGGACTCAGCTCATATGACTGGGATTTCCGTGAAAAAGATTGTGTGCCGAAAATGGGTGATCACTGTACATTTCTCTTCTGTTTCCGATATATATTTCTATTTTACCTCCTCAATTTAGCATTATGGACAGGGAAAGTCCTAATCTAAAATCTGCACAAAAATATTTTGCCTTCAAATTCATACCGTGATCGTAGCATGCATGGACTCGACTAATATGACTGGGATTTCCATGAAAAAGATTGTGGGCAGAAAATAGGTGATCACTGTACATTTCTCTTCTGTTTCCTATTTATATTCCTATTTTACTTCCTTAATTTAGCATTATGGACAGGGAAAGACCTAATCTAAGATCTGCACAAAAATATTTTGCCTTCAAATTCATACCCTGATCGTAGCATGCATGGACTCGACTCATATGACTGGGTTTTCCATGAAAAAGATTGCGGGCAGAAATTTGGTGATAACTGTACATTTCTCTTCTATTTCCTATTTATATTTATATTTTACTTCCTCAATTTAGCATTATGGACAGGGAAAAACCTAATCTAAGATCTGCAAAAAAATATTTTGCCTTCAAATTCATAGCGTGATTGTAGCATGCATGGACTCGACTCATATGACTGGGATTTCCATGAAAAAGATTGTGGGCAGAAAGGGGGTGATCACTGTACATTTCTCTTCTGTTTCCTATTCATATTTCTATTTTACTTCCTTGATTTAGCATTATGGACAGGGAAAGACATAATCTAAAATCTGCACAAAAATATTTTGCCTTCAAATTCATACCGTGATCGTAGCATGCATGGACTCGACTCATATGACTGTCCATGGGTGATCACTGTGCATTTCTCTTCTGTATTCTATTTATATTTATATTTTACCTCCTCAATTTACCATTATGGACAGGGAAAGACCTAATCTAAGATCTGCACAAAAATATTTTGCCTTCAAATACATACCGTGATCGTAGCATGTATGGACTCGACTCATATGACTGGGATTTCCATGACAAAGATTGTGAGCCGAAAATGGGTGTTCACTGTACATTTCTCTTCTGATTCCTATTTATATTTATATTTTACCTCCTCAATTTAGCATTATGGACAGGGAAAGACCTAATCTAAAATCTGCACAAAAATATTTTGCCTTCAAATTCATACCGTGATCGTAGCATGCATGAACTCGACTCATATGACTGGGATTTCCATGAAAAAGATTGTGGGCCGAAAATGGGGGATCACTGTACATTTCTCTTCTGTTTGCTATTTATATTTCTATTTTACTTCCTCAATTTAGCATTATGGACAGGGAAAGACCTAATCTAAGCTCTGCACAAAAATATTTTGCCTTCAAATTCATACCGTGATCGTAGCATGCATGGACTCCACTCATATGACTGGGATTTCCTTGAAAAAGATTGTGGGCCGAAAATGGGTGATCACTGTACATTTCTCTTCTGTTTCCTATTTATATTTATATTTTACCTCCTCAATTTAGCATTATGGTCAGGGAAAGACCTAATCTAAGCTCTGCACAAAAATATTTTGCCTTCAAATTCATACCGTGATCGTAGCATGCATAAATTCGGCTCATATGACTGGGATTTCCATGAAAAAGATTGTGGGCCGAAAATGGGTGATCACTGTACATTTCTCTTCTGTTTCCTATTTATATTTATATTTTACCTCCTCAATTTAGCATTATGGACAGGGAAAGACCTAATCTAAGATCTGCACAAAAATATTTCACCTTCAAATTCATACCGTGATGGTAGCATGCTTGGAATCAACTCATATGACTGGGATTTCCATAAAAAAGATTGTGGCCGAAAATGGGTGATCACTGTACATTTCTCTTCTGTTTCCTATTTATATTTCTATTTTACCTCCTCAATTTAGCATTATGGACAGGGAAAGTCCTAATCTAAAATCTGCACAAAAATATTTCGCCTTCAAATTCATACTGTGATCGTAGCATGCATGGACTCGACTCATATGACTGGGATTTCCATGAAAAAGATTGTGGGTCGAAAATGGGTGATCACTGTACATTTCTCTTCTGTTTCCTATATATATTTATATTTTACCTCCTCAATTTAGCATTATGGACAGGGCGAGACCTAATCTAAGATCTGCAGATAAATATTTTACCTTCAAATTCATACCGTGATGGTAGCATGCATGGAATCATCTCATATGACTGGGCTTTCCATGAAAAAGATTGTGGGCCGAAAATGGGTGATCACTGTACATTTCTCTTCTGTTTCCTATATATATATATATATTTTACCTCCTCAATTTAGCATTCTGGACAGGGAAAGACCTAATCTAAAATCGGCACAAAAATATTTTGCCTTCAAATTCATACCGTGATCGTAGCATACATGGACTCGAATCATATGACTGGGATTTCCATGAAAAAGATTGTGGGCCGAAAATGGGTGATCACTGTACATTTCTCTCCATTTTCCTATTTATATTTATATTTTACCTCCTCAATTTAGCATTCTGGACAGGGAAAGACCTAATCTAAAATCGGCACAAAAATATTTTGCCTGCAAATTCATACCGTGATCGTAGCATGCATGGACTCAACTCATATGACTGGGATTTCCATGAAACAGATTGTGGGCCGAAAATGGGTGATCACTCTACATTTCTCTTCTGTTTCCTATATATATTTATAATTTACCTCCTCAATTTAGCATTATGGACAGGGAAAGACCTAATATAATCTCTGCAAAAAAATATTTTGCTTTCAAATTCATACCGTGATCGTAGCATGCATGGACTCGACTCATATGACTGGGATTTCCATGAAAAAGATTGTGGGCTGAAAATGGATGATCACTGTACATTTCTCTTCTGTTTCCTATTTATATATCTATTTTACCTCCTCAATTTAGCATTATGGCCAGGGAAAGACCTAATCTAAGCTCTGCACAAAAATATTTTGCCTTCGAATTCATACCATGATCGTAGCATGCATGGACTCGGCTCATATGACTGGGATTTCCATGAAAAAGTTTCTGGGCCGAAAATAGGTGATCACTGTACATTTCTCTTCTTTTTCCTATTTATATTTATATTTTACTTCCACAATTTGGCATTATGGCCAGGGAAAGACCTAATCTAAGTTCTGCACAAAAATATTTTGCCTTCAAATTCATACCGTGATCGTAGCATGCATGGACTCGAATCATATGACTGGGATTTCCATGAAAAAGATTGTGGGCCGAAAATGGGTGATCACTGTACATTTCTCTTCTGTTTCCTATTTATATTTATATTTTACCTTCTCAATTTAGCATTAAGGACAGGGAAAGACCTAATCTAAAATCGGCACAAAAATGTTTTGCCTTCAAATTCATACCGTGATCGTAGCATGCATGGACTCGACTCATATGACTGGGATTTCCATGAAAAAGATTGTGGGCAGAAAATGGGTGATCACTGTACATTTCTCTTCTGTTTCCTATTTATATTTCTATATTACTTCCTCAATTTAGCATTATGGCCAGGGAAAGACCTAATCTAATCTCTGCAGAAAAATATTTTGCCTTCAAATTCATACCGTGATCGTAGCATGCATGGACTCGACTCATATGACAGGCATTTCCTTGAAAAAGATTGTTTGCCAAAAATGGGTGATCACTGTACATTTCTCTTCTGTTTCCTATTTTTATTTCTATTTTACCTCCTCAATTTAGCATTATCGGCGGGGAAAGACCTAATCTAAGCTCCGCACAAAAATATTTTGCCTTCAAATTCATGCCGTGATCGTAGCATTCATGGACTCAGCTCATATGACTGGGATTTCCGTGAAAAAGATTGTGTGCCGAAAATGGGTGATCACTGTACATTTCTCTTCTGTTTCCTATATATATTTCTATTTTACCTCCTCAATTTAGCATTATGGACAGGGAAAGTCCTAATCTAAAATCTGCACAAAAATATTTTGCCTTCAAATTCATACCGTGATCGTACCATGCATGGACTCGACTCATATGACTGGGATTTCCATGAAAAAGATTGTGGGCCGAAAATGGGTGATCACTGTGCATTTCTCTTCTGTATTCTATTTATATTTCTATTTTACCTCCTCAGTTTAGCATTATGGACAGGGAAAGACCTAATCTAAGCTCTGCACAAAAATATTTTGCCTTCAAATTCATACCGTGATCGTAGCATGTATGGACTCGACTCATATGACTGGGATTTCCATGAAAAAGATTGTGGGCCGAAAATGGGTGTTCACTGTACATTTCTCTTCTGTTTCCTATTTATATTTCTATTTTACCTCCTCAATTTAGCATTATGGACAGGGAAAGACCTAATCTAAAATCTGCACAAAAATATTTTGCCTTCAAATTCATACCGTGATCGTAGCATGCATGAACTCGACTCATATGACTGGGATTTCCATGAAAAAGATTGTGGGCCGAAAATTGGTGATCACTGTACATTTCTCTTCTGTTTGCTATTTATATTTCTATTTTACTTCCTCAATTTAGCATTATGGCCAGGGAAAGACCTAATCTAAGCTCTGCACAAAAATATTTTGCCTTCAAATTCATACCGTGATCGTAGAATGCATGGACTCGACTCATATGACTGGGATTTCCTTGAAAAAGATTGTGGGCCGAAAATGGGTGATCACTGTACATTTCTCTTCTGTTTCCTATTTATATTTATATTTTACCTCCTCAATTTAGCATTATGGACAGGGAAAGACCTAATCTAAAATCTGCACAAAAATATTTTGCCTTCAAATTCATACCGTGATCGTAGCATGCATGACCTCGACTCATATGACTGGGATTTCCATGAAAAAGATTGTGGGCCGAAAATGGGTGATCACTGTACATTGTTCTTCTATTTCCTATTTATATTTCTATTTCACCTACTCAATTTAGCATCATGGACAGGGAAAGATCTAATCTAAGATCTGCACAAAAATATTTTGTCTTCAAATTCATACCGTGATCGTAGCATGCATGGACTCGAATCATATGACTGGGATTTCCATGAAAAAGATTGTGGGCCGAAAATGGCTGATCACTGTACATTTCTCTTCTGGTTCCTATTTATATTTATATTTTACCTCCTCAATTTAGCATTATGGTCAGGGAAAGACCTAATCTAAGCTCTGGACAAAAATATTTTGCCTTCAAACTCATACCGTGATCGTAGCATGCATGGACTCGACTCATATGACAGGGATTTCCTTGAAAAAGATTGTGGGCCGAAAATGGGTGATCACTGTACATTTCTCTTCTGTTTCCTATTTATATTTCTATTTTACCTCCTCAATTTAGCATTATGGACAGGGAAAGACCTAATCTAAAATCTGCACAAAAATATTTTGCCTTCAAATTCATACCGTGATCGTAGCATGCATGAACTCGACTCATATGACTGGGATTTCCATGAAAAAGATTGTGGGCCGAAAATGGGTGATCACTGTACATTTCTCTTCTGTTTGCTATTTATATTTCTATTTTACTTCCTCAATTTAGCATTATGGACAGGGAAAGACCTAATCTAAGCACTGCACAAAAATATTTTGCCTTCAAATTCATACCGTGATCGTAGCATGCATGGACTCGAATCATATGACTGGGATTTCCATGAAAAAGATTGTGGGCCGAAAATGGCTGATTACTGTACATTTCTCTTCTGTTTCCTGTTTATATTTATATTTTACCTCCTCAATTTAGCAATATGGTCAGGGAAAGACCTAATCTAAGCTCTGCACAAAAATATTTTGCCTTCAAATTCATACCGTGATCGTAGCATGCATGGACTCGGCTCATATGACTGAGATTTCCATGAAAAAGATTGTGGGCCGAAAATGGTTGATCACTGTACATTTCTCTTCTGTTTCCTATTTATATTTATATTTTACCTCCTCAATTTAGCATTATGGACAGGGAAAGACCTAATCTAAGATCTGTACAAAAATATTTTACCTTCAAATTCATACCGTGATGGTAGCATGCATGGAATCAACTCATATGACTGGGATTTCCATGAAAAAGATTGTGGGCCGAAAATGGGTGATCACTGTACATTTCTCTTCTGTTTCCTATTTATATTTATATTTTACCTCCTCAATTCAGCATTATGGTCAGGGAAAGACCTAATCTAAGCTCTGCACAAAAATATTTTGCCTTCAAATTCATACCGTGATCGTAGCATGCATAAATTCGGCTCATATGACTTGGATTTCCATGAAAAAGATTGTGGGCCGAAAATGGGTGATCACTGTACATTTCTCTTCTGTTTCCTATTTATATTTATATTTTACCTCCTCAATTTAGCATTATGGACAGGGAAAGACCTAATCTAAGATCTGCACAAAAATATTTCACCTTCAAATTCATACCGTGATGGTAGCATGCTTGGAATCAACTCATATGACTGGGATTTCCATAAAAAAGATTGTGGCCGAAAATGGGTGATCACTGTACATTTCTCTTCTGTTACCTATTTATATTTATATTTTACCTCCTCAATTTAGCATTATGGACAGGGAAAGACCTAATCTAAAATCTGCACAAAAATATTTCGCCTTCAAATTCATACTGTGATCGTAGCATGCATGGACTCGACTCATATGACTGGGATTTCCATGAAAAAGATTGTGGGTCGAAAATGGGTGATCACTGTACATTTCTCTTCTGTTTCCTATATATATTTATATATTTTACCTCCTCAATTTAGCATTCTGGACAGGGAAAGACCTAATCTAAAATCGGCACAAAAATATTTTGCCTTCAAATTCATACCGTGATCGTAGCATACATGGACGCGAATCATATGACTGGGATTTCCATGAAAAAGATTGTGGGCCGAAAATGGGTGATCACTGTACATTTCTCTTCTGTTTCCTATTTATATTTATATTTTACCTACTCAATTTAGCATTATGGACAGGGAAAGACCTAATCTAAGATCTGCACAAAAATATTTTACTTTCAAATTCATACCGTGATGGTAGCATGCATGGAATCAACTCATATGACTGGGATTTCCATGAAACAGATTGTGGGCCGAAAATGGGTGATCACTGTACATTTCTCTTCTGTTTCCTATTTATATTTATATTTTACCTTCTCAATTTAGCATTAAGGACAGGGAAAGACCTAATCTAAAATCGGCACAAAAATATTTTGCTTTCAAATTCATACCGTGATCGTAGCATGCATGGACTCGACTCATATGACTGGGATTTCCATGAAAAAGATTGTGGGCAGAAAATGGGAGATCACTGTACATTTTTCTTCTGTTTCCTATGTATATTTCTATTTTACCTCCTCAATTTAGCATTATGGTCAGGGAAAGACCTAATATAATCTCTGCAAAAAAATATTTTGCTTTCAAATTCAAACCGTGATCGTAGCATGTATGGACTCGACTCATATGACTGGGATTTCCATGAAAAAGATTTTGGGCCTAAAATGGGTGATCACTGTACATTTCTCTTCTGTTTCCTATTTATATATCTATTTTACCTCCTCAATTTAGCATTATGGCCAGGGAAAGACCTAATCTAAGGTCTGCACAAAAATATTTTGCCTTCGAATTCATACCATGATCGTAGCATGCATGGACTCGGCTCATATGACTGGGATTTCCATGAAAAAGTTTCTGGGCCGAAAATGGGTGATCACTGTACATTTCTCTTCTGTTTCCTATTTATATTTCTATTTTACCTCCTCAATTTAGCATTATGGACAGGGAAAGACCTAATCTAAAATCTGTACAAAAATATTTTGCCTTCAAATTCATACCATGATGGTAGCATGCATGGACTCGACTCATTTGACTGGGATTTCATTGAAAAAGATTGTGGTCCGAAAATGGGTGATCACTGTACATTTCTCTTCTGTTTCCTATTTATATATCTATTTTACCTCCTCAATTGAGCATCATGGCCAGAGGAAACATAATCTAAGCTCTGCACAAAAAAATTTTGCCTTCAAATTCATACCGTGATTGTAGCATGCATGGACTCGGCTCATATGACTGGGATTTCCATGAAAAAGTTTCTGGGCCGAAAATAGGTGATCACTGTACATTTCTCTTCTGTTTCCTATTTATATTTCTATTTTACTTCCACAATTTAGCATTATGAACAGGGAAAGACCTAATATAATCTCTGCAAAAAAATATTTTGCTTTCAAATTCATACCGTGATCGTAGCATGTATGGACTCGACTCATATGACTGGGATTTCCATGAAAATATTGTGGGCCGAATATTGGTGTTCACTGTACATTTCTCTTCTGTTTCCTATTTATATTTATATTTTACCTCCTCAATTTAGCATTATGGACAGGGAAAGACCTAATCTAAAATCTGCACAAAAATATTTTGCCTTCAAATTCATACCGTGAGCGTAGCATTCATGGACTCGAATCATATGACTGAGATTTCCATGAAAAAGATTGAGGGCCGAAAATGGGTGATCACTGTACATTTCTCTTCTGTTTCCTATTTATATTTCTATTTTACCTCCTCAATTTAGCATTATGGACAGGGAAAGTCCTAATCTAAGATCTGCACAAAAATATTTTGCCTTCAAATTCATACCGTGATCGTAGCATGCATGAACTCTACTCATATGACTGGGATTTCCATGAAAAAGATTATGGGCCGAAAATGGGTGATCACTGTCCATTGCTCTTCAGTATTCTATTTATATTTCTATTTTACGTCCTCAATTTAGCATTATGGACAGGGAAAGACCTAATCTAAGCTCTGCACAAAAATATTTTGCCTTCAAATTCATACCGTGATCGTAGCATGTATGGACTCGACTCATATGACTGGGATTTCCATGAAAAAGATTGTGGGCAGAAAATGGGTGATCACTGTACATTTTTCTTCTGTTTCCTATTTGTATTTCTATTTTACCTCCTCAATTTAGCATTATGTACAGGGAAAGTCCTAATCTAAGATCTGCACAAAAATATTTTGCCTTCAAATTCATACCGTGATCGTAGCATTCATGGACTCGAATCATATGACTGAGATTTCCATGAAAAAGATTGTTGGCCGAAAATGGGTGATCACTGTACATTTCTCTTCTGTATCCTATTTATATTTCTATTTTACCTCCTCAATTTAGCATTATGGACAGGGAAAGTCCTAATCTAAGATCTGCACAAAAATATTTTGCCTTCAAATTCATACCGTGATCGTAGCATGCATGGACTCGACTCATATGACTGGGAATTCCATGAAAAAGATTGTGAGCCGAAAATGGGTGATCACTGTACATTTCTCTTCTGTTTCCTATTTATATTTATATTTTACCTCCTCAATTTAGCATTATGGACAGGGAAAGACCTAATCTAAAATCGGCACAAAAATATTTTGCCTTCAAATTCATACCGTGATCGTAGCATGCATGAACTCTACTCATATGACTTGGATTTCCATGAAAAATTATGGGCCGAAAATGGGTGATCACTGTACATTGCTCTTCAGTATTCTATTTATATTTCTATTTTACCTCCTCAATTTAGCATTATGTACAGGGAAAGAACTAATCTAAGATCTGCACAAAAATATTTTGCCTTCAAATTCATACCGTGATCGTAGCATTCATGGACTCGAATCATATGACTGAGATTCCCATGAAAAAGATTGTGGGCAGAAAATGGGAGATCACTGTACATTTTTCTTCTGTGTCCTATGTATATTTCTATTTTACCTCCTCAATTTAGCATTATGGACAGGGAAAGACCTAATATAATCTCTGCAAAAAAATATTTTGCTTTCAAATTCATACCGTGATCGTAGCATGTATGGACTCGACTCATATGACTGGGATTTCCATGAAAAAGATTGTGGGCCGAAAATGGGTGTTCACTGTACATTTCTCTTCTGTTTCCTATTTATATTTATATTTTACCTCCTCAATTTAGCATTATGGACAGGGAAAGACCTAATCTAAGCTCTGCACAAAAATATTTTGCCTTCAAATTCATACCGTGATCGTAGCATGCATGGACTCGGCTCATATGACTGGGATTTCCATGAAAAATATTGTGGGCAGAAAATGGGTGATCACTGTACATTTCTCTTCTGTTTCCTATTTGTATTTCTATTTTACCTCCTCAATTTAGCATTATTGACAGTGAAAGACCTAATCTAAGCTCTGCACAAAAACATTTTGCCTTCAAATTCATACCGTGATCGTAGCATGCATGGACTCGGCTCATATGACTGGGATTTCCATGAAAAATTTTCTGGGCCGAAAATGGGTGATCACTGTACATTTCTCTTCTGTTTCCTATTTATATTTATATTTTCCTCCTAAATTTAGCATTATGGACAGGGAAAGACATAATCTAAAATCTGCAAAAAAATATTTTGCCTTCAAATTCATACCGAGATCGTAGCATGTATGGACTCGACTCATATGACTGGGATTTCCATGAAAAAGATTGTGGGCCGAAAATGGGTGATCCCTGTACATTTCTCTTCTGTTTCCTATTCATATTTCTATTTGAGCTTTTCAATTTAGCATTATGGCCAGTGAAAGACCTAATCTAAGCTCTGCACAAAGATATTTTGCCATCAAATTCATACCGTGATTGTAGCATTCATGGACTCGACTCATATGACTGGGATTTCCATGAAAAAGATTGTGGCCCGAAAATGGGTGATCACTGTACATTTCTCTTCTGTTTCCTATTTATATTTCTATTTTACCTCCTCAATTTAGCATTATGGACAGGGAAAAACATAATCTATGCTCTGTACAAAAATATATTGCCTTCAATTTCATACCGTGAGCGTAGCATGCATGGACTCGACACATATGACTGGGATTTCCATGAAAAAGTTTCTGGGCCGAAAATGGGTGATCACTGTATATTTCTCTTCTGTTTCCTATTTATATTTCTATTTTACCTCCTCAATTTAGCATTATGGCCAGGGAAAGACCTAATCTAAGCTCTGCACAAAAATATTTTGCCTTCAAATTCATACCGTGATCGTAGCATGCATGAACTCGACTCATATGACTGGGATTTCCATGAAAAAGATTGTGGGCCGAAAATGGGTGATCACTGTATATTTCTCTTCTGTTTCCTATTTATATTTATATTTTACCTCCTCAATTTAGCATTATGATCAGGGAAAGAACTAATCCAAGCTCTGCACAAAAATATTTTGCCTTCAACTTCATACCGTGATCGTAGAGGGCATGGACTTGACTCATATGACTGGGATTTCCATGAAAAAGTTTCTGGGCCGAAAATGGGTGATCACTGTACATTTCTCTTCTGTTTCCTATTTATATTTCTATTTTAGCTCCTCAATTTAGCATTATGGCCAGGGAAAGACCTAATCTAAGCTCTGCACAAAAATATTTTGCCTTCAAATTCATACCGTGATTGTAGCATGCATGGACTCGACTCATATGACTGGTATTTCCATGAAAAAGATTGTGGGCCGAAAATGGGTGATCACTGTACATTTCTCTTCTGTTTCCTATTTATATTTATATTTTATCTCCTCAATTTAGCATTATGGCCAGGAAAAGACCTAATCTAAGCTCTGCACAAAAATATTTTGCCTTCAAATTCATACCGTGATCGTAGCATCCATGGACTCGACTCATATGACTGGGATTTCCATGAAAAAGATTGTGGGCCGAAAATGGGTGATCACTGTACATTTCTCTTTTGTTTCCTATTTATATTTCTATTATATCTCCTCAATTTAGACATTATGGCCAGGAAAAGACCTAATCTAAGCTCTGCACATAAATATTTTGCCTTCAAATTCATACCGTGATCGTAGCATGCATGGACTCGACTGATATGACAGGGATTTCCATGAAAAAGATTGTGGGCCGAAAATGGGTGATCACTGTACATTTCTCTTCTGTTTCCTATTTATATTTATATTTTACCTCCTCAATTTAGCATTATGGAGAGGGAAAGACCTAATCTAAGTACTGCACAAAAATATTTTGCCTTCAAATTCATACCGTGATCGTAGCATGCATGGACTCGACTCATATGACTGGGATTTCCATGAGAAATTTTCTGGGCCGAAAATGGGTGATCACTGTACATTTCTCTTCTGTTTCCTATTTATATTTCTATTTTAGCTCCTCAATTTAGCATTATGCCCAGGGAAAGACCTAATCTAAGCTCTGCACAAAAATATTTTGCCTTCAAATTCATACCGTGATCGTAGCATGCATGGACTCGACTGATATGACTGGGATTTCCATGAAAAAGATTGTGGGCCGAGAACGAGTGATCACTGTACATTTCTCTTCTGTTTCCTATTTATATTTATATTTTATCTCCTCAATTTAGCATTATGGCCAGGAAAAGACCTAATCTAAGATCTGCAAAAAAATATTTTGCCTTCAAATTCATACCGTGATCGTAGCATGCATGGACTCGACACATATGACTGGTATTTCCATGAAAAAGATTGTGGGCCGAAAATGGGTGATCACTGTACATTTCTCTTCTGTTTCCTATTTATATTTATATTTTATCTCCTCAATTTAGCATTATGGCCAGGAAAAGACCTAATCTAAGCACTGCACAAAAATATTTTGCCTTCAAATTCATAACGTGATCGTAGCATGCATGGACTCGACTCATATGACTGGGATTTCCATGAAAAAGATTGTGGGCCGAAAATGGGTGATCACTGTACATTTCTCTTCTGTTTCCTATTTATATTTCTATTTTATCTCCTCAATTTAGACATTATGGCCAGGAAAAGACCTAATCTAAGCTCTGCACATAAATATTTTGCCTTCAAATTCATACCGTGATCGTAGCATGCATGGACTCGACTGATATGACTGGGATTTCCATGAAAAAGATTGTGGGCCGAAAATGGGTGATCACTGTACATTTCTCTTCTGTTTCCTATTTATATTTATATTTAACTCCTCAATTTAGCGTTATGGACAGGGAAAGAATTAATCTAAGCTCTGCACAAAAATATTTTGCCTTCAAATTCATACCGTGATCTTAGCATGCATGGACTCGACTCATATGACTGGGATTTCCATGAAAAAGATTGTGGGCCGAAAATGGGTGATCACTGTACATTTCTCTTCTGTTTCCTATTTATATTTCTATTTTAGCTCCTCAATTTAGCATTATGCTCAGGGAAAGACCTAATCTAAGCTCTGCACAAAAATATTTTGCCTTCAAATTCATACCGTGATCGTAGCGTGCATGGACTCGACTCATATGACTGGGATTTCCATGAAAAAGATTGTGGGCTGAGAACGAGTGATCACTGTACATTTCTCTTCTGTTTCCTATTTATATTTATATTTTATCTCCTCAATTTAGCATTATGGCCAGGAAAAGACCTAATCTAAGATCTGCAAAAAAATATTTTACCTTCAAATTCATACCGTGATCGTAGCATGCATGGACTCGACACATATGACTGGTATTTCCATGAAAAAGATTGTGGGCCGAAAATGGGTGATCACTGTACATTTCTCTTCTGTTTCCTATTTATATTTCTATTTTATCTCCTCAATTTAGCATTATGGCCAGAAAAAGACCTAATCTAAGCTCTGCACAAAAATATTTTGCCTTCAAATTCATACCGTGATCGTAGCATGCATGGACTCGACTCATATGACTGGGATTTCCATGAAAAAGATTGTGGGCCGAAAATGGGTGATCACTGTACATTTCTCTTCTGTTTCCTATTTATATTTATATTTTATCTCCTCAATTTAGACATTATCGCCAGGAAAAGACATAATCTAAGCTCTGCACAAAAATATTTTGCCTTCAAATTCATACCGTGATCTTAGCATGCATGGACTCGACTCATATGACTGGATTTCCATGAAAAAGATTGTGGGCCGAAAATGGGTGATCACTGTACATTTCTCTTCTGTTTCCTATTTATATTTCTATTTTAGCTCCTCAATTTAGCATTATGCTCAGGGAAAGACCTAATCTAAGCTCTGCACAAAAATATTTTGCCTTCAAATTCATACCGTGATCGTAGCATGCATAGACTCTACTCATATGACTGGTATTTCCATGAAAAAGATTGTCGGTCGAAAATGGGTGATCACTGTACATTTCTCTTCTGTTTCCTATTTATATTTATATTTTACCTCCTCAATTTAGCGTTATGGACAGGGAAAGAGCTAATCTAAGCTCTGCACAAAAATATTTTGCCTTCAAATTCATAGCGTGATCGTACCATGCATGGACTCGACTCAAATGACTGGGATTTCCATGAAAAAGTTTCTGGGCCGAAAATGGGTGATCACTGTACATTTCTCTTCTGTTTCCTATTTATATTTCTATTTTAGCTCGTCAATTTAGCATTATGGCCAGGGAAAGACCTAATCTAAGATCTGCACAAAAATATTTTGCCTTCAAATTCATACCGTGATCGTAGCATGCATAGACTCTACTCATATGACTGGTATTTCCATGAAAAAGATTGTGGGCCGAAAATGGGTGATCACTGTACATTTCTCTTCTGTTTCCTATTTATATTTCTATTTTATCTCCTCAATTTAGCATTATGGCCAGGAAAAGACCTAATCTAAGCTCTGCACAAAAATATTTTGCCTTCAAATTCATACCGTGATCGTAGCATGCATGGACACGACTCATATGACTGGGATTTCCATGAAAAAGATTGTGGGCCGAAAATGGGTGATCACTGTACATTTCTCTTCTGTTTCCTATTTATATTTATATTTTACCTCCTCAATTTAGCATTATGGACAGGGAAAGAACTAATCTAAGCTCTGCACAAAAATATTTTGCCTTCAAATTCATACCGTGATCGTAGCATGCATGGACTCGACTCATATGACTGGGATTTCCATTAAAAATTTTCTGGGCCGAAAATGTTTGAGCACTGTACATTTCTCTTCTGTTTCCTATTTATATTTCTATTTTAGCTTCTCAATTTAGCATTATGCTCAGGGAAAGACCTAATCTAAGCTCTGCACAAAAATATTTTGCCTTCAAATTCATACCGTGATCGTAGCATGCATGGACTCGACTCATATGACTGGGATTTCCATGAAAAAGATTTTGGGCCGAAAACGAGTGATCACTGTACATTTCTCTTCTGTTTCCTATTTATATTTCTATTTTACCTCCTCAATTTAGCATTATGGCCAGGGAAAGAACTAATCTAAGCTCTGCACAAAAATATTTTGCCTTCAAATTCATAGCGTGATCGTACCATGCATGGACTCGACTCATATGACTGGGATTTCCATGAAAAACATTGTGGGCCGAAAATGGGTGATCACTGTACATTTCTCTTCTGTTTCCTATTTATATTTCTATTTTAGCTCCTCAATTTAGCATTATGCTCAGGGAAAGACCTAATCTAAGCTCTGCACAAAAATATTTTGCCTTCAAATTCATACCGTGATCGTAGCATGCATGGACTCGACTCATATGACTGGGATGTCCATGAAAAAGATTTTGGGCCGAAAACGAGTGATCACTGTACATTTCTCTTCTGTTTCCTATTTATATTTCTATTTTACCTCCTGAATTTAGCATTATGGCCAGGGAAAGATCTAATCTAAGCTCTGCACAAAAATATTTTGCCTTCAAATTCATAGCGTGATCGTAGCATGCATGGACTCGACTCAAATGACTGGGATTTCCATGAAAAAGTTTCTGGGCCGAAAATGGGTGATCACTGTACATTTCTCTTCTGTTTCCTATTTATATTTCTATTTTAGCTCGTCAATTTAGCATTATGGCCAGGGAAAGACCTAATCTAAGCTCTGCACAAAAATATTTTGCCTTCAAATTCATACCGTGATCGTAGCATGCATAGACTCTACTCATATGACTGGTATTTCCATGAAAAAGATTGTGGGCCGAAAGTGGGTGATCACTGTACATTTCTCTTCTGTTTCCTATTTATATTTCTATTTTAGCTCGTCAATTTAGCATTATGGCCAGGGAAAGACCTAATCTAAGCTCTGCACAAAAATATTTTGCCTTCAAATTCATACCGTGATCGTAGCATGCATAGACTCTACTCATATGACTGGTATTTCCATGAAAAAGATTGTGGGCCGAAAGTGGGTGATCACTGTACATTTCTCTTCTGTTTCCTATTTATATTTATATTTTATCTCCTCAATTTAGCATTATGGCCAGGAAAAGACCTAATCTAAGCTCTGCACAAAAATATTTTGCCTTCAAATTCATACCGTGATCGTAGCATGCATGGACACGACTCATATGACTGGGATTTCCATGAAAAAGATTGTGGGCCGAAAATGGGTGATCACTGTACATTTCTCTTCTGTTTCCTATTTATATTTCTATTATATCTCCTCAATTTAGACATTATGGCCAGGAAAAGACCTAATCTAAGCTCTGCACATAAATATTTTGCCTTCAAATTCATACCGTGATCGTAGCATGCATGAACTCGACTCATATGACTGCGATTTCCATGAAAAAGTTTCTGTGCTGAAAATGGGTGATCACTGTACATTTCTCTTCTGTTTCCTATTTATATTTATATTTTACCTCCTCAATTTAGCATTATGGACAGGGAAAGACCTAATCTAAGCTCTGCACAAAAATATTTTGCCTTCAAATTCATACCGTGATCGTAGCATGCATGGACTCGACTCATATGACTGGGATTTCCATGAAAAAGATTTTGGGCCGAAAACGAGTGATCACTGTACATTTCTCTTCTGTTTCCTATTTATATTTCTATTTTACCTCCTCAATTTAGCATTATGGCCAGGGAAAGAACTAATCTAAGCTCTGCACAAAATATTTTGCCTTCAAATTCATAGCGTGATCGTACCATGCATGGACTCGACTCAAATGACTGGGATTTCCATGAAAAAGTGTCTGGGCCGAAAATGGGTGATCACTGTACATTTCTCTTCTGTTTCCTATTTATATTTCTATTTTACCTCCTCAATTTAGCATTATGGCCAGGGAAAGAACTAATCTAAGCTCTGCACAAAAATATTTTGCCTTCAAATTCATACCGTGATCGTAGCATGCATGGACTCGACTCATATGACTGGGATTTCCATGAAAAATTTTCTGGGCCGAAAATATTTGAGCACTGTACATTTCTCTTCTGTTTCCTATTTATATTTCTATTTTAGCTCCTCAATTTAGCATTATGCTCAGGGAAAGACCTAATCTAAGCTCTGCACAAAAATATTTTGCCTTCAAATTCATACCGTGATCGTAGCATGCATGGACACGACTCATACGACTGGGATTTCCATGAAAAAGATTGTGGGCCGTAAATGGGTGATCACTGTACATTTCTCTTCTGTTTCCTATTTATATTTCTATTTTACCTCCTCAATTTAGCAGTATGCCCAGGGAAAGACCTAATCTAAGCTCTGCACAAAAATATTTTGCCTTCAAATTCATACCGTGATCGTAGCATGCATAGACTCGACTCATATGACTGGTATTTCCATGAAAAAGATTGTGGGCCGAAAATGGGTGATCACTGTACATTTCTCTTCTGTTTCCTATTTATATTTCTATTTTATCTCCTCAATTTAGCATTATGGCCAGCAAAAGACCTAATCTAAGCTCTGCACAAAAATATTTTGCTTTCAAATTCATACCGTGATCGTAGCATGGATGGACTCGACTGATATGACTGGGATTTCCATGAAAAAGATTTTGGGCCGAAAACGAGTGATCACTGTACATTTCTCTTCTGTTTCCTATTTATATTTCTATTTTACCTCCTCAATTTAGCATTATGGCCAGGGAAAGAACTAATCTAAGCTCTGCACAAAAATATTTTGCCTTCAAATTCATAGCGTGATCGTACCATGCATGGACTCGACTCAAATGACTGGGATTTCCATGAAAAAGTGTCTGGGCCGAAAATGGGTGATCACTGTACATTTCTCTTCTGTTTCCTATTTATATTTCTATTTTAGCTCCTCAATTTAGCATTATGGCCAGAAAAAGACCTAATCTAAGCTCTGCACAAAAATATTTTGCCTTCAAATTCATACCGTGATCGTAGCATGCATGGACTCGACTCATATGACTGGGATTTCCATGAAAAAGATTGTGGGCCGAAAATGGGAGATCACTGTACATTTCTCTTCTGTTTCCTATTTATATTTATATTTTATCTCCTCAATTTAGCATTATGGCCAGGAAAAGACCTAATCTAAGCTCTGCACAAAAATATTTTGCCTTCAAATTCATACCGTGATCGTAGCATGCATGGACACGACTCATATGACGGGGATTTCCATGAAAAAGATTGTGGGCCGAAAATGGGTGATCACTGTACATTTCTCTTCTGTTTCCTATTTATATTTATATTTTACCACCTCAATTTAGCATTATGGACAGGGAAAGAACTAATCTAAGCTCTGCACAAAAATATTTTGCCTTCAAATTCATACCGTGATCGTAGCATGCATGGACTCAACTCATATGACTGGGATTTCCATGAAAAAGATTGTGGGCCGAAAATGGGTGATCACTGTACATTTCTCTTCTGTTTCCTATTCATATTTCTATTTTAGCTCCTCAATTTAGCATTATGGCCAGTGAAAGACCTAATCTAAGCTCTGCACAAAAATATTTTGCCTTCAAATTCATACCGTGATCGTAGCATGCATGGATTCGACTCATATGACTGGTATTTCCATGAAAAATATTGTGGGCCGAAAATGGGTGATCACTGTACATTTCTCTTCTGTTTCCTATTTATATTTCTATTTTACCTCCTCAATTTAGCATTATGGACAGGGAAAGACCTAATCTAAGCTCTGCACAAAAATATTTTGCCTTCAAATTCATACCGTGATCGTAGCATGCATGAACTCGACTCATATGACTGGGATTTCCATGAAAAAGTTTCTGTGCTGAAAATGGGTGATCACTGTACATTTCTCTTCTGTTTCCTATTTATATTTATATTTTACCTCCTCAATTTAGCATTATGGACAGGGAAAGACCTAATCTAAGTTCTGCACAAAAAAATTTTGCCTTCAAATTCATACCGTGATCGTAGCATGCATGGACTCGACTCATATGACTGGGATTTCCATGAAAAAGATTGTGGGCCGAAAATGGGTGATCACTGTACATTTCTCTTCTGTTTCCTATTTATATTTATATTTTACCTCCTCAATTTAGCATTATGGACAGGGAAAGACCTAATCTAAGCTCTGCACAAAAATATTTTGCCTTGAAATTCATACCGTGATCGTAGCATGCATGGACTCGACTCATATGACTGGGATTTCAATGAAAAAGATTGTGGGCCGAAAATGGGTGATCACTGTACATTTCTCTTCTGTTTCCTATTTATATTTATATTTTACCTCCTCAATTTAGCATTATGGACAGGGAAAGACCTAATCTAAGCTCTGCACAAAAATATTTTGCCTTCAAATTCATACCGTGATCGTAGCATGCATGAACTCGACTCATATGACTGGGATTCCATGAAAAAGTGTCTGGGCCGAAAATGGGTGATCACTGTACATTTCTCTTCTGTTTCCTATTTATATTTCTATTTTAGCTCCTCAATTTAGCATTATGGCCAGGGAAAGACCTAATCTAAGCTCTGCACAAAAATATTTTGCCTTCAAATTCATACCGTGATCGTAGCATGCATAGACTCGACTCATATGACTGGTATTTCCATGAAAAAGATTGTGGGCCGAAAATGGGTGATCACTGTACATTTCTCTTCTGTTTCCTATTTATATTTCTATTTTATCTCCTCAATTTAGCATTATGGCCAGGAAAAGACCTAATCTAAGCTCAGCACAAAAATATTTTGCCTTCAAATTCATACCGTGATCGTAGCATGCATGGACACGACTCATATGACGGGGATTTCCATGAAAAAGATTGTGGGCCGAAAATGGGTGATCACTGTACATTTCTCTTCTGTTTCCTATTTATATTTATATTTTACCTCCTCAATTTAGCATTATGGACAGGGAAAGAACTAATCTAAGCTCTGCACAAAAATATTTTGCCTTCAAATTCATACCGTGATCGTAGCATGCATGGACTCAACTCATATGACTGGGATTTCCATGAAAAAGATTGTGGGCCGAAAATGGGTGATCACTGTACATTTCTCTTCTGTTTCCTATTTATATTTCTATTTTAGCTCCTCAATTTAGCATTATGGCCAGTGAAAGACCTAATCTAAGCTCTGCACAAAAATATTTTGCCTTCAAATTCATACCGTGATCGTAGCATACATGGACTCGACTCATATGACTGGTATTTCCATGAAAAATATTGTGGGTCGAAAATGGGTGATCACTGTACATTTCTCTTCTGTTTCCTATTTATATTTCTATTTTATCTCCTCAATTTAGCATTATGGCCAGGAAAAGACCTAATCTAAGCTCTGCACAAAAATATTTTGCCTTCAAATTCATACCGTGATCGTAGCATGCATGGACTCGACTCATATGACTGGGATTTCCATGAAAAAGATTGTGGGCCGAAAATGGGTGATCACTGTACATTTCTCTTCTGTTTCCTATTTATATTTATATTTTACCTCCTCAATTTAGCCTTATGCCCAGGGAATGACCTAATCTAAGCTCTGCACAAAAATATTTTGCCTTCAAATTCATACCGTGATCGTAGCAGGCATGGACTCGACTCATATGACTGGGATTTCCATGAAAAATTTTCTGGGCCGAAAATGTTTGAGCCCTGTACATTTCTCTTCTGTTTCCTATTTATATTTCTATTTTAGCTCCTCAATTTAGCATTATGCCCAGGGAAAGACCTAATCTAAGCTCTGCACAAAAATATTTTGCCTTCAAATTCATACCGTGATCGTAGCATGCATGGACGCGACTCATATGACTGGGATTTCCATGAAAAAGATTGTGGGCCGAAAACGAGTGATCACTGTACATTTCTCTTCTGTTTCCTATTTATATTTCTATTTTACCTCCTCAATTTAGCATTATGGCCAGGGAAAGAACTAATCTAAGCTCTGCACAAAAATATTTTGCCTTCAAATTCATAGCGTGATCGTACCATGCATGGACTCGACTCAAATGACTGGGATTTCCATGAAAAAGTTTCTGGGCCGAAAATGGGTGATCAATGTACATTTCTCTTCTGTTTCCTATTTATATTTCTATTTTACCTCCTCAATTTAGCATTATGCCCAGGGAAAGACCTAATCTAAGCTCTGCACAAAAATATTTTGCCTTCAAATTCATACCGTGATCGTAGCATGCATAGACTCGACTCATATGACTGGTATTTCCATGAAAAAGATTGTGGGCCGAAAATGGGTGATCACTGTACATTTCTCTTCTGTTTCCTATTTATATTTATATTTTATCTCCTCAATTTAGCATTATGGCCAGGATAAGACCTAATCTAAGATCTGCACAAAAATATTTTGCCTTCAAATTCATACCGTGATCGTAGCATGCATGGACTCGACTCATATGACTGGGATTTCCATGAAAAAGATTGTGGGCCGAAAATGGGTGATCACTGTACATTTCTCTTCTGTTTCCTATTTATATTTCTATTTTACCTCCTCAATTTAGCATTATGGACAGGGAAAGACCTAATCTAAGCTCTGCACAAAAATATTTTGCCTTCAAATTCATACCGTGATCGTAGCATGCATGAACTCGACTCATATGACTGGGATTTCCATGAAAAAGTTTCTGTGCTGAAAATGGGTGATCACTGTACATTTCTCTTCTGTTTCCTATTTATATTTATATTTTACCTCCTCAATTTAGCATTATGGACAGGGAAAGACCTAATCTAAGCTCTGCACAAAAAAATTTTGCCTTCAAATTCATACCGTGATCGTAGCATGCATGGACTCGACTCATATGACTGGGATTTCCATGAAAAAGATTGTGGGCCGAAAATGGGTGATCACTGTACATTTCTCTTCTGTTTCCTATTTATATTTATATTTTACCTCCTCAATTTAGCATTATGGACAGGGAAAGACCTAATCTAAGCTCTGCACAAAAATATTTTGCCTTCAAATTCATACCGTGATCGTAGCATGCATGGACTCGACTCATATGACTGGGATTTCCATGAAAAAGATTGTGGGCCGAAAATGGGTGATCACTTTACATTTCTCTTCTGTTTCCTATTTATATTTATATTTTACCTCCTCAATTTAGCATTATGGACAGGGAAAGACCTAATCTAAGCTCTGCACAAAAATATTTTGCCTTCAAATTCATAGCGTGATCGTACCATGCATGGACTCGACTCAAATGACTGGGATTTCCATGAAAAAGTGTCTGGGCCGAAAATGGGTGATCACTGTACATTTCTCTTCTGTTTCCTATTTATATTTCTATTTTAGCTCCTCAATTTAGCATTATGGCCAGGGAAAGACCTAATCTAAGCTCTGCACAAAAATATTTTGCCTTCAAATTCATACCGTGATCGTAGCATGCATAGACTCGACTCATATGACTGGTATTTCCATGAAAAAGATTGTGGGCCGAAAATGGGTGATCACTGTACATTTCTCTTCTGTTTCCTATTTATATTTCTGTTTTATCTCCTCAATTTAGCATTATGGCCAGGAAAAGACCTAATCTATGCTCTGCACACAAATATTTTGCCTTCAAATTCATACCGTGATCGTAGCATGCATGGACACGACTCATATGACTGGTATATCCATGAAAAAGATTGTGGGCCGAAAACGGGTGATCACTGTACATTTCTCTTCTGTTTCCTATTTATATTTATATTTTACCTCCTCAATTTAGACATTATGGCCAGGAAAAGACCTAATCTAAGCTCTGCACATAAATATTTTGCCTTCAAATTCATACCGTGATCGTAGCATGCATGGACTCGACTCATATCACTGGGATTTCCATGAAAAAGATTGTGGGCCGAAAATGGGTGATCACTGTACATTTCGCTTCTGTTTCCTATTTACATTTATATTTTACCTCCTCAATTTAGCATTATGGACAGGGAATGACCTAATCTAAGCTCTGCACAAAAATATTTTGCCTTCAAATTCATACCGTGATCGTAGCATGCATGGACTCGACTCATATGACTGGGATTTCCATGAAAAATTTTCTGGGCCGAAAATGTTTGAGCCCTGTACATTTCTCTTCTGTTTCCTATTTATATTTCTATTTTAGCTCCTCAATTTAGCATTATGCCCAGGGAAAGACCTAATCTAAGCTCTGCACAAAAATATTTTGCCTTCAAATTCATACCGTGATCGTAGCATGCATGGACTCGACTCATATGACTGGGATTTCCATGAAAAAGATTGTGGGCCGAAAACGAGTGATCACTGTACATTTCTCTTCTGTTTCCTATTTATATTTCTATTTTACCTCCTCAATTTAGCATTATGGCCAGGGAAAGAACTAATCTAAGCTCTGCACAAAAATATTTTGCCTTCAAATTCATAGCGTGATCGTACCATGCATGGACTCGACTCAAGTGACTGGGATTTCCATGAAAAAGTTTGCGGGCTGAAAATGGGTGATCACTGTACATTTCTCTTCTGTTTCCTATTTATATTTATATTTTACCTCCTCAATTTAGCATTATGCCCAGGGAAAGACTTAATCTAAGCTCTGCACAAAAATATTTTGCCTTCAAATTCATACCGTGATCGTAGCATGCATAGACTCGACTCATATGACTGGTATTTCCATGAAAAAGATTGTAGGCCGAAAATGGTTGATCACTGTACATTTCTCTTCTGTTTCCTATTTATATTTCTATTTAATCTCCTCAATTTAGCATTATGGCCAGGAAAAGACCTAATCTAAGATCTGCACAAAAATATTTTGCCTTCAAATTCATACCGTGATCGTAGCATGCATGGACTCGACTCATATGACTGGGATTTCCATGAAAAAGATTGTGGGCCGAAAATGGGTGATCACTGTACATTTCTCTTCTGTTTCCTATTTATATTTATATTTTACCTCCTCAATTTAGCATTATGGACAGGGAAAGACCTAATCTAAGCTCTGCACAAAAATATTTTGCCTTCAAATTCATACCGTGATCGTAGCATGCATGAACTCGACTCATATGACTGGGATTTCCATGAAAAAGTTTCTGTGCTGAAAATGGGTGATCACTGTACATTTCTCTTCTGTTTCCTATTTATATTTATATTTTACCTCCTCAATTTAGCATTATGGACAGGGAAAGACCTAATCTAAGCTCTGCACAAAAAAATTTTGCCTACAAATTCATACCGTGATCGTAGCATGCATGGACTCGACTCATATGACTGGGATTTCCATGAAAAAGATTGTGGGCCGAAAATGGGTGATCACTGTACATTTCTCTTCTGTTTCCTATTTATATTTATATTTTACCTCCTCAATTTAGCATTATGGACAGGGAAAGACCTAATCTAAGCTCTGCACAAAAATATTTTGCCTTCAAATTCATACCGTGATCGTAGCATGCATGGACTCGACTCATATGACTGGGATTTCCATGAAAAAGATTGTGGGCCGAAAATGGGTGATCACTGTACATTTCTCTTCTGTTTCCTATTTATATTTATATTTTACCTCCTCAATTTAGCATTATGGACAGGCAAAGACCTAATCTAAGCTTTGCACAAAAATATTTTGCCTTCAAATTCATACCGTGATCGTAGCATGCATGGACTCGACTCATATGACTTGGATTTCCATGCAAAAGATTGTGGGCCGAAAATGGGTGATCACTGTACATTTCTCTTCTGTTTCCTATTTATATTCCTATTTTAGCTCCTCAATTTAGCATTATGCCCAGGGAATGACCTAATCTAAGCTCTGCACAAAAATATTTTGCCTTCAAATTCATACCGTGATCGTAGCAGGCATGGACTCGACTCATATGACTGGGATTTCCATGAAAAAGATTGTGGGCCGAAAATGGGCGATCACTGTACATTTCTCTTCTGTTTCCTATTTATATTTATATTTTACCTCCTCAATTTAGCATTATTGACAGGGAAAGACCTAATCTAAAATCTGCACAAAAATATTTTGCCTTCAAATTCATACCGTGATCGTAGCATGCATGAACTCGACTCATATGACTGGGATTTCCATGAAAAAGATTGTGGGCCGAAAATGGGTGATCACTGTACATTTCTCTTCTGTTTCCTATTTATATTTCTATTTTACCTCATGAATTTAGCATTATGGCCAGGGAAAGACCTATTCTAAGCTCTGCACAAAAATATTTTGCCTTCAAATTCATACCGTGATCGTAGCATACATGGACTCGACTCATGTGACTTGGATTTCCATGAAAAAGTTTGTGGGCAGAAAATGGGTGATCACTGTACATTTCTCTTCTGTTTCCTATTTATATTTATATTTTACCTCCGCAATTTAGCATTATGGACAATTAAAGACCTAATCTGAGATCTGCACAAAAATATTTTGCTTTCAACTTCATACCGTGGTCATAGAATGCATGGACTCGACTCATATGACTGGGATTTCCATAAAAAATTGTGGGCTGAAAATGGGTGATCACTGTACATTTCTCTTCTGTTTCCTATTTATATTACTATTTTACCTCCTCAATTTAGCATTATGAACAGGGAAAGACCTAATCTAAACTCTGCACAAAAATATTTTGCCTTCAAATTCATACCGTGATCGTAGCATGCATGGACTCGATTCATATGACTTGGATTTCCATGAAAAAGATTGTGGGCAGAAAATGGGTGATTACTGTACATTTCTCTTCTGTTTCCTATTTATATTTATATTTTACCTCCGCAATTTAGCATTATGGATAGGGAAAGACCTAATCTAAGATCTGCACAAAAATATTTTGCCTTCAAATTCATACCGTGATCGTAGCATGCATGGACTCGACTCATATGAATGGGATTTCCATGAAAAAGTTTGTGGGCCGAAAATGGGTGATCACTGTACATTTCTCTTCTGTTTCCTATTTATATTTATATTTTACCACCTCAATTTAGCATTATGGACAGGGAAAGACCTAATCTAAGATCTGCACAAAAACATTTTTCCCTCAAATTTATACCGTGATCGTAGCATGCATGGACTCGACTCATATGACTGGGATTTCCATGAAAAAGATTGTAGGCAGAAAATGGGTGATCACTGTACATTTCTCTTCTGTTTCCTGTTTATATTTCTATTTTACCTCCTCAATTTAGCATTATGGACAGGGAAAGATCTAATCTAAGATCTGCACAAAAATATTTTGCTTTCAAATTCATACCGTGATCGTAGCATGCATGGTCTCGACTCACATGACTGGGATTTCCATGAAAAAGATCGTGGGCCGAAAATGGGTGATCACTGTACATTTCTCTTCTGTTTCCTATTTATATTCATATTTTACCTCCTCAATTTAGCATTATGGACAGGGAAAGACCTAATCTAAGCTTTGCACAAAAATATTTTGCCTTCAAATTCATACCGTGATCGTAGCATGCATGGACTCGACTCATATGACTTGGATTTCCATGCAAAAGATTGTGGGCCGAAAATGGGTGATCACTGTACATTTCTCTTCTGTTTCCTATTTATATTTATATTTTACCCCCTCAATTTAGCATTATTGCCAGGTAAAGACCTTATCTAAGCTCTGCACAAAAATATTTTGCCTTCAAATTCATACCGTGATCGTAGCATGCATGGACTCGACTCATGTGACTTGGATTTCCATGAAAAAGATTGTGGGCAGAAAATGGGTGATCACTGTACATTTCTCTTCTGTTTCCTATTTATATTTATATTTTACCTCCGCAATTTAGCATTATGGACAGGGAAAGACCTAATCTGAGATCTGCACAAAAATATTTTGCTTTCAACTTCATACCGTGGTCGTAGAATGCATGGACTCGATTCATATGACTGGGATTTCCATGAAAAAGATTGTGGGCTGAAAATGGGTGATCACTGTACATTTCTCTTCTGTTTCCTATTTATATTACTATTTTACCTCCTCAATTTAGCATTATGGACAGTGAAAGACCTAATCTAAGCTCTGCACAAAAATATTTTGCCTTCAAATTCATACCGTGATCGTAGCATGCATGGACTCGACTCATATGAATGGGATTTCCATGAAAAAGTTTGTGGGCCGAAAATGGGTGATCACTGTACATTTCTCTTCTGATTCCTATTTATATTTTACCACCTCAATTCAGCATTATGGACAGGGAAAGACCTAATCTAAGATCTGCACAAAAATATTTTTCCCTCAAATTTATACCGTGATCGTAGCATGCATGGACTCGTCTCATATGACTGGGATTTCCATGAAAAAGATTGTAGGCAGAAAATGGGTGATCACTGTACATTTCTCTTCTGTTTCCTGTTTATATTTCTATTTTACCTCCTCAATTTAGCATTATGGCCAGGGAAAGACCTAATCTAAGCTCTGCACAAAAATATTTTGCCTTTTAAATTCATACCGTGATCGTAGCATGCATGGACTCGACTCATATGACTGGGATTTCCATGAAAAAGATTGTGGGCCGAAAATGGGTGATCACTGTACATTTCTCTTCTGTTTCCTATTTATATATCTATTTTATCTCCTCAATTTAGCATTATGGCCAGGAAAAGACCTAATCTAAGCTCTGCACAAAAATATTTTGCCTTCAAATTCATACCGTGATCGTAGCATGCATGGACTCGACTCATATGACTGGGATTTCCATGAAAAAGATTGTGGGCCGAAAATGGGTGATCACTGTACATTTCTCTTCTGTTTCCTATTTATATTTCTATTTTACCTCCTCAATTTAGCATTATGTACAGGGAAAAACCTAATCTAAAATCTGCACAAAAATATTTTGCCTTCAAATTCATACCGTGGACGTAGCATGCATGAACTCTACTCATATGACTGGGATTTCCATGAAAAAGATTGTGGGCCGAAAATGGGTGATCAGTGTACATTTCTCTTCTGTTTCCTATTTATATTTCTATTTTAACTCCTCAATTTAGCATTATGGCCAGGGAAAGAACTAATCTAAGATCTGCACAAAAATATTTTGCCTTCAAATTCATACCGTGATTGTAGCATGCATGGACTCGACTCATATGACTGGGATTTCCATGAAAAAGATTGTGGGCCGAAAATGGGTGATCACTGTACATTTCTCTTCTGTTTCCTATTTATATATCTATTTTATCTCCTCAATTTAGCCTTATGCCCAGGGAAAGACCTAATCTTAGCTCTGCACAAAAATATTTTGCCTTCAAATTCATACCGTGATCGTAGCATGCATGGACTCGACTCATATGACTGGGATTTCCATGAAAAAGATTGTGGGCCGAAAATGGGTGATCACTGTACATTTCTCTTCTGTTTCCTGTTTATATTTATATTTTACCTCCTCAATTTAGCATTATGGACAGGGAAAGACCTAATCTAAAATCTGCACGAAAATATTTTGCCTTCAAATTCATACCGTGATAGTAACATGCATGAACTCTACTCATATGACTGGGATTTCCATGAAAAGATTGTGGGCCGAAAATTTGTGATCACTGTACATTTCTCTTCTGTTTCCTATTTATATTCATATTTTACCTCCTCAATTTAGCATTATGGCCAGCGAAAGACCTAATCTAAGCTCTGCACAAAAATATTTTGCCTTCAAATTCATACCGTGATCGTAGCATGCATGAACTCGACTCATATGACTGGGATTTCCATGAAAAAGATTGTGGGCCGAAAATGGGTGATCACTGTACATTTCTCTTCTGTTTCCTATTTATATTTCTATTTTACCTCCTCAATTTAGCATTATGGACAGGGAAAGACCTAATCTAAGCTCTGCACAAAAATATTTTGCCTTCAAATTCATACCGTGATCGTAGCATGCATGGACTCGACTCATATGACTTGGATTTCCATGAAAAAGATTGTGGGCCGAAAATGGGTGATCACTGTACATTTCTCTTCTGTTTCCTATTTATATTTATATTTTACCTCCGCAATTTAGCATTATGGACAATTAAAGACCTAATCTGAGATCTGCACAAAAATATTTTGCTTACAAATTCATACCGTGGTCGTAGAATGCATGGACTCGACTCATATGAGTGGGATTTCCATGAAAAAGATTGTGGGCAGAAAATCGGTGATTACTGTACATTTCTCTTCTGTTTCCTATTTATATTTCTATTTTACCTCCTCAATTTAGCATTATGTACAGGGAAAAACCTAATCTAAAATCTGCACAAAAATATTTTGCCTTCAAATTCATACCGTGGACGTAGCATGCATGAACTCTACTCATATGACTGGGATTTCCATGAAAAAGATTGTGGGCCGAAAATGGGTGATCAGTGTACATTTCTCTTCTGTTTCCTATTTATATTTCTATTTTAACTCCTCAATTTAGCATTATGGCCAGGGAAAGAACTAATCTAAGATCTGCACAAAAATATTTTGCCTTCAAATTCATACCGTGATTGTAGCATGCATGGACTCGACTCATATGACTGGGATTTCCATGAAAAAGATTGTGGGCCGAAAATGGGTGATCACTGTACATTTCTCTTCTGTTTCCTATTTATATATCTATTTTATCTCCTCAATTTAGCCTTATGCCCAGGGAAAGACCTAATCTTAGCTCTGCACAAAAATATTTTGCCTTCAAATTCATACCGTGATCGTAGCATGCATGGACTCGACTCATATGACTGGGATTTCCATGAAAAAGATTGTGGGCCGAAAATGGGTGATCACTGTACATTTCTCTTCTGTTTCCTGTTTATATTTATATTTTACCTCCTCAATTTAGCATTATGGACAGGGAAAGACCTAATCTAAAATCTGCACGAAAATATTTTGCCTTCAAATTCATACCGTGATAGTAACATGCATGAACTCTACTCATATGACTGGGATTTCCATGAAAAGATTGTGGGCCGAAAATTTGTGATCACTGTACATTTCTCTTCTGTTTCCTATTTATATTCATATTTTACCTCCTCAATTTAGCATTATGGCCAGCGAAAGACCTAATCTAAGCTCTGCACAAAAATATTTTGCCTTCAAATTCATACCGTGATCGTAGCATGCATGAACTCGACTCATATGACTGGGATTTCCATGAAAAAGATTGTGGGCCGAAAATGGGTGATCACTGTACATTTCTCTTCTGTTTCCTATTTATATTTCTATTTTACCTCCTCAATTTAGCATTATGGACAGGGAAAGACCTAATCTAAGCTCTGCACAAAAATATTTTGCCTTCAAATTCATACCGTGATCGTAGCATGCATGGACTCGACTCATATGACTTGGATTTCCATGATAAAGATTGTGGGCCGAAAATGGGTGATCACTGTACATTTCTCTTCTGTTTCCTATTTATATTTATATTTTACCTCCGCAATTTAGCATTATGGACAATTAAAGACCTAATCTGAGATCTGCACAAAAATATTTTGCTTACAAATTCATACCGTAGTCGTAGAATGCATGGACTCGACTCATATGAGTGGGATTTCCATGAAAAAGATTGTGGGCAGAAAATCGGTGATTACTGTACATTTCTCTTCTGTTTCCTATTTATATTTATATTTTACCTCCGCAATTTAGCATTATGGATAGGGAAAGACCTAATCTAAGATCTGCACAAAAATATTTTGCCTTCAAATTCATACCGTGATCGTAGCATGCTTGGACTCGACTCATATGAATGGGATTTCCATGAAAAAGTTTGTGGGCCGAAAATGGGTGATCACTGTACATTTCTCTTCTGTTTCCTATTTATATTCATATTTTACCTGCTCAATTTAGCATTATGGCCAGCGAAAGACCTAATCTAAGCTCTGCACAAAAATATTTCGCCTTCAAATTCATACCGTGATCGTAGCATGCATGAACTCGACTCATATGACTGGGATTTCCATGAAAAAGATTGTGGGCCGAAAATGGGTGATCACTGTACATTTCTCTTCTGTTTCCTATTCATATTTCTATTTTACCTCCTCAATTTAGCATTATGGACAGGGAAAGACCTAATCTAAGCTCTGCACAAAAATATTTTGCCTTCAAATTCATACCGTGATCGTAGCATGCATGGACTCGACTCATATGACTTGGATTTCCATGAAAAAGATTGTGGGCCGAAAATGGGTGATCACTGTACATTTCTCTTCTGTTTCCTATTTATATTTATATTTTAACTCCGCAATTTAGCATTATGGACAATTAAAGACCTAATCTGAGATCTGCACAAAAATATTTTGCTTCCAAATTCATACCGTGGTCGTAGAATGCATGGACTCGACTCATATGAGTGGGATTTCCATGAAAAAGATTGTGGGCAGAAAATCGGTGATTACTGTACATTTCTCTTCTGTTTCCTATTTATATTTATATTTTACCTCCGCAATTTAGCATTATGGATAGGGAAAGACCTAATCTAAGATCTGCACAAAAATATTTTGCCTTCAAATTCATACCGTGATCGTAGCATGCTTGGACTCGACTCATATGAATGGGATTTCCATGAAAAAGTTTGTGGGCCGAAAATGGGTGATCACTGTACATTTCTCTTCTGTTTCCTATTTATATTTATAATTTACCTCCGCAATTTAGCATTATGGACAGGGAAAGACCTAATCTAAGATCTGCACAAAAATATTTTTCCCTCAAATTTATACCGTGATCGTAGCATGCATGGAGTCGACACATATGACTGGGATTTCCATGAAAAAGATTGTAGGCAGAAAATGGGTGATCACTGTACATTTCTCTTCTGTTTCCTGTTTATATTTCTATTTTACCGCCTCAATTTAGCATTATGGACAGGGAAAGATCTAATCTAAGATCTGCACAAAAATATTTTGCTTTCAAATTCATACCGTGATCGTAGCATGCATGGTCTCGACTCACATGACTGTGATTTCCATGAAAAAGATTGTGGGCCGAAAATGGGTGATCACTGTACATTTCTCTTCTGTTTCCTATTTATATTTATATTTTACCTCCTCAATTTAGCATTATGGACAGGGAAGGAACTAATCTAAGCTCTGCACAAAAATATTTTGCCTTGAAATTCATACCGTGATCGTAGCATGCATGGACTCGAGTCATATGACTGGGATTTCCATGAAAAAGTTTCTGGGCCGAAAATGGGTGATCACTGTACATTTCTCTTCTGTTTCCTATTTATATTTCTATTTTAGCTCCTCAATTTAGCATTATGGCCAGGGAAAGACCTAATCTAAGCTCTGCACAAAAATATTTTGCCTTTTAAATTCATACCGTGATCGTAGCATGCTTGGACTCGACTCATATGAGTGGGATTTCCATGAAAAAGATTGTGGGCCGAAAATGGGTGATCACTGTACATTTCTCTTCTGTTTCCTATTTATATATCTATTTTATCTCCTCAATTTAGCATTATGTCCAGGAAAAGACCTAATCTTAGCTCTGCACAAAAATATTTTGCCTTCAAATTCATACCGTGATCGTAGCATGCATGGACTCTACTCATATGACTGGGATTTCCATGAAAAAGATTGTGGGCCGAAAATGGGTGATCACTGTACATTTCTCTTCTGTATCCTATTTATATTTCTAATTTACCTCCTCAATTTAGCATTAGGGACATGGAAAGACTTAATCTAAGCTCTGCACAAAAATATTTTTCCTTCAATTTCATACCCTGATCGTAGCATGCATGGACTCGACTCATATGACTGGGATTTCCATGAAAAAGTTTCTGGGCTGAAAAAGGGTGATCACTGTACATTTCTCTTCTGTTTCCTATTTATATTTATATTTTATCTCCTCAATTTAGCATTATGGCCAGCGAAAGACCTAATCTAAGCTCTGCACAAAAATATTTTGCCTTCAAATTCATACCGTGATCGTAGCATGCATGAACTCGACTCATATGAATGGGATTTCCATGAAAAAGATTGTGGGCCGAAAATGGGTGATCACTGTACATTTCTCTTCTGTTTCCTATTTTTATTTATATTTTACCTCCTCAATTAAGCATTATGGACAGGGAAAGATCTAATCTAAGCTCTGCACAAAAATATTTTGCCTTCAAATTCATACCGTGATCGTAGCATGCATGGACTCGACTCATATGACTTGGATTTCCATGCAAAAGATTGTGGGCCGAAAATGGGTGACCACTGTACATTTCTCTTCTGTTTCCTATTTATATTTCTATTTTAGCTCCTCAATTTAGCATTATGAACAGGGAAAGACTTAATCTAAGATCTGCACAAAAATATTTTGCCTTCAAATTCATACCGTGATCGTAGCATGCATGGACTCGACTCATATGACTGTGATTTTCATGAAAAAGATAGTGGGCCGAAAATGGGTGATCACTGTACATTTCTCTTCTGTTTCCTATTTATATTTATATTTTACCACCTCAATTTAGCATTATGGACAGGGAAAGACCTAATCTAAGTTCTGCACAAAAATATTTTGCCTTCAAATTCATACCGTGATCGTAGCATGCATGGACTCGACTCATATGACTTGGATTTCCATGAAAAAGATTGTGGGCCGAAAATGGGTGATCACTGTACATTTCTCTTCTGTTTCCTATTTATATTTATATTTTACCTCCGCAATTTAGCATTATGGACAATTAAAGACCTAATCTGAGATCTGCACAAAAATATTTTGCTTTCAAATTCATACCGTGGTCGTAGAATGCATGGACTCGACTCATATGAGTGGGATTTCCATGAAAAAGATTGTGGGCAGAAAATCGGTGATTACTGTACATTTCTCTTCTGTTTCCTATTTATATTTATATTTTACCTCCGCAATTTAGCATTATGGATAGGGAAAGACCTAATCTAAGATCTGTACAAAAATATTTTGCCTTCAAATTCATACCGTGATCGTAGCATGCATGGACTCGACTCATATGAAAGGGATTTCCATGAAAAAGTTTGTGGGCCGAAAATGGGTGATCACTGTACATTTCTCTTCTGTTTCCTATTTATATTTATATTTTACCTCCTCAATTTAGCATTATGGACAGGGAAAGACCTAATCTAAAATCTGCACAAAAATATTTTGCCTTCAAATTCATACCGTGATCGTAGCATTCATGAACTCTACTCATATGACTAGGATTTCCATGAAAAGATTGTGGGCCGAAAATTTGTGATCACTGTACATTTCTCTTCTGTTTCCTATTTATATTTATATTTTACCTCCTCAATTTAGCATTATGGCCAGCGAAAGACCTAATCTAAGCTCTGCACAAAAATATTTTGCCTTCAAATTCATACCGTGATCGTAGCATGCATGGACTCGACTCATATGACTGGGATTTCCATGCAAAAGATTGTGGGCCGAAAATGGGTGACCACTGTACATTTCTCTTCTGTTTCCTATTTATATTTCTATTTTAGCTCCTCAATTTAGTATTATGCCCAGGGAAAGACCTAATCTAAGCTCTGCACAAAAATATTTTGTCTTCAAATTCATACCGTGATCGTAGCATGCATGGACTCGACTCATATGACTGGGATTTCCATGAAAAAGATTGTGGGCCGAAAATGGGTGATCACTGTATATTTCTCTTCTGTTTCCTATTTATATTTATATTTTATCTCCACAATTTAGCATTATGGCCAGGAAAAGACCTAATCTAAGCTCTGCACAAAAATATTTTGCCTTCAAATTCATACCGTGATCGTAGCATGCATGGACTCGACTCATATGACTGGGATTTCCATGAAAAAGGTTGTAGGCCGAAAATGGTTGATCACTGTACATTTCTCTTCTGTTTCCTATTTATATTTATATTTTAGCTCCTCAATTTAGCATTATGCCCAGGGAAAGACCTAATCTAAGCTCTGCACAAAAATATTTTGCCTTCAAATTCCTACCGTGATCGTAGCATGCATGGACTCGACTGATATGACTGTGATTTTCATGAAAAAGATTGTGGGCCGAAAATGGGTGATCACTGTACATTTCTCTTCTGTTTCCTATTTATATTTATATTTTACCACCTCAATTTAGCATTATGGACAGGGAAAGAACTAATCTAAGCTTTGCACAAAAATAATTTGCCTTGAAATTCATACCGTGATCGTAGCATGCATGGCCTCAACTCATATGACTGGGATTTCCATGAAAAAGATTGTGGGCAGAAAATGGGTGATCATTGTACATTGCTCTTCTGTTTTCTATTTATATTTCTATTTTATCTCCTCAATTTAGCATTATTGCCAGGAAAAGACCTAATCTAAGCTCTGCACAAAAATATTTTGCCTTCAAATTCATACCGTGATCGTAGTATGCATGGACTCGACTCATATGACTGGGATTTCCATGAAAAAGATTGTGGGCCGAAAATGGGTGATCACTGTACATTTCTCTTCTGTTTCCTATTTATATTTATATTTTAGCTCCTCAATTTAGCATTATACCCAGGGAAAGACCTAATCTTAGCTCTGCACAAAAATATTTTGCCTTCAAATTCATACCGTGATCGTAGCATGCATGAACTCTACTCATATGGCTGGGATTTCCATGAAAAGATTGAGGGCCGAAAATCGGTGACCACTGTACATTTCTCTTCTGTTTCCTATTTATATTTCTATTTTACCTCCTCAATATAGCATTATGGACAGGGAAAGACATAATCTAAGATCTGCACAAAAATATTTTGCCTTCAAATTCATACCGTGATCGTAGCATGCATGGACTCGACTCATATGACTTGGATTTCCATGCAAAAGATTGTGGGCCGAAAATGGGTGATCACTGTACATTTCTCTTCTGTTTCCTATTTATATTTATATTTTATCTCCTCAATTTAGCATTATGGCCAGGGAAAGACCTAATCTAAGCTCTGCACAAAAATATTTTGCCTTCAAATTCATACCGTGATCGTAGCATGCATGGAGTCGACTCATATGACTGGGATTTCCATGAAAAAGATTGTGGGCCGAAAATGGTTGATCACTGTACATTTCTCTTCTGTTTCCTATTTATATTTCTATTTTACCTACTCAATTAACATTATGGACAGGGAAAGACTTAATCTAAGCTATGCACAAAAATATTTTGCCTTCAATTTAATACCGTGATCGTAGCATGCATGGACTCGACTCATATGACTGGGATTTCCATGAAAAAGTTTCTGGGGTGAAAATGGTTGATCACTGTACATTTCTCTTCTGTTTCCTATTTATATTTCTATTTTATCTCCTCAATTTAGCATTATGGCCAGGAAAAGACCTAATCTAAGCTCTGCACAAAAATATTTTGCCTTCAAATTCATACCGTGATCGTAGCATGGTATGGACTCAACTCATATGACTGGGATTTCCATGAAAAATATTGTGGGCCGAAAATGGGTGATCACTGTACATTTCTCTTCTGTTTCCTATTTATATTTCTATTTTACCTCCTCAATTTAGCATTATTGACAGGGAAAGACCTAATGTAAGATCTGCACAAAAATATTTTGCCTTCAAATTCATACCGTGATCGTAGCATGCATGAACTCGACTCATATGACTGGGATTTCCATGAAAAAGATTGTGGGATGAAAATGGGTGATCACTGTACATTTCTCTTCTGTTTCCTATTTATATTACTATTTTACCTGCTCAATTTAGCATTATGGCCAGGGAAAGACCTAATCTAAGGCCTGCACAAAAATATTTTGCTTCAAATTCATACCGTGATCGTAGCATGCATGAACTCTACTCATATGACTAGGATTTCCATGAAAAATATTGTGGGCAGAAAATGGGTGATCACTGTACATTTCTCTTCTGTTTCCTATTTATATTACTATTTTACCTCCTCAATTTAGCATTATTGACAGGGAAAGACCTAATCTAAGCTCTGCACAAAAATATTTTGCCTTCAAATTCATACCGTGATCGTAGCATGCATGGACTTGACTCATATGACTGGGATTTCCATGAAAAAGATTGTGGTCCGAAAATGGGTGATCACTGTACATTTCTCTTCTGTTTCCTATTTATATTTGTATTTTACCTCCTCAATTTAGCATTATGGACAGGGAAAGACCTAATCTAAGATCTGCAAAAAAATATTTTGCCTTCAAATTCATACCGTGATCGTAGCATGCTTGGACTCAACTCATATGACTGGGATTTCCATGAAAAAGTTTGTGGCCCGAAAACGGGTGATCACTGTACATTTCTCTTCTGTTTCCTATTTATATTTCTTTTTTACCTCCTCAATTTAGCATTATGGGCAGGCAAAGACCTAATCTAAGCTCTGCACAAAAATATTTTGCCTTCAAATTCATGCCGTGAGCGTAGCATGCATGGACTCGGCTCATATGACTGGGATTTCCATGAAAAAGATTGTGGGCCGAAAATTGGTAATCACTATACATTTCTCTTCTGTTTGCTATTTATATTTCTATTTTACCTCCTCAATTTAGCATTATGGATAGGGAAAGACCTAATCTAAGATCTGCACAAAAATATTTTACCTTCAAATTCATACCGTGATCGTAGCATTCATGGACTCGACTCATATGACTGGGATTTCCATGAAAAAGATTGTGGGCCGAAAATGGGTGATCACTGTACATTTCTCTCCTGTTTCATATTTATATTTCTATTTTACCTCCTCAATTTAGCATTATGGCCAGGGAAACACATATTCTAAGCTCTGCACAAAAATATTTTGCCTTCAAATTCATACCGTAATCGTAGCATGCATGGACTCGACTCATATGACTGGGATTTCCATGAGAAAGATTGTGGGCAGAAAATGGGTGATCACTGTACATTTCTCTTCTGTTTCCTATTTATATTTATAGTTTACCTCCTCAGTTTAGCATTATGGACAGGGAAAGACATAATCTAAAATCTGCACAAAAATATTTTGCCTTCAAATTCATACCATGATCGTAGCATGCATGAACTCTACTCATATGACTGGGATTTCCATGAAAAAGATTGTGGGCCGAAAATGGGTGATCAGTGTACATTTCTCTTCTGTTTCCTATTTATATTTCTATTTTACCTCCTCAATTTAGCATTATGGACAGGGAAAGACCTAATCTAAGATCTGCACAAAAATATTTTGCCTTCAAATTCATACCGTGATCGTAGCATGCATGGACTCGACTCATATGACTGGGATTTCCATAAAAAAGATTGTGGGATGAAAATGGGTGATCACTGTACATTTCTCTTCTGTTTCCTATTTATATTTCTATTTTACCTCCTCAATTTAGCATTATGGCCAGGGAAAGACCTAATCTAAGGCCTGCACAAAAATATTTTGCCTTCAAATTCATACCGTGATCGTAGCATGCATGAACTCTACTCATATGACTAGGATTTCCATGAAAAATATTGTGGTCCTAAAATGGGTGATCACTGTACATTTCTCTTCTGTTTCCTATTTATATTTCTTTTTTACCTCCTCAATTTAGCATTATGGACAGGCAAAGACCTAATCTAAGCTCTGCACAAAAATATTTTGCCTTCAAATACATACCGTGATCGTAGCATGCATCGACTTGACTCATATGACTGGGATTTCCATGAAAAAGATTGTGGGCCGAAAATGGGTGATCACTGTACATTTCTCTTCTGTTTCCTATTTATATTTGTATTTTACCTCCTCAATTTAGCATTATGGACAGGGAAAGAACTAATCTAAGATCTGCACAAAAATATTTTGCCTTCAAATTCATACCGTGATCGTAGCATGCTTGGACTCAACTCATATGACTGGGATTTCCATGAAAAATTTTGTGGGCCGAAAATGGGTGATCACTGTACATTTCTCTTCTGTTTCCTATTTATATTTGTATTTTACCTCCTCAATTTAGCATTATGGCCAGTGAAAGACCTAATCTAAGCTCTGCACAAAAATATTTTGCCTTCAAATTCATGCCGTGAGCGTAGCATGCATGGACTCGGCTCATATGACTGGGATTTCCATGAAAAAGATTGTGGGCCGAAAATTGGTAATCACTATACATTTCTCTTCTGTTTGCTATTTATATTTCTATTTTACCTTCTCAATTTAGCATTATGGCCAGGGAAAGACATATTCTAAGCTCTGCACAAAAATATTTTGCCTTCAAATTCATACCGTAATCGTAGCATGCATGGACTCGACTCATATGACTGGGATTTCCATGAGAAAGATTGTGGGCAGAAAATGGGTGATCACTGTACATTTCTCTTCTGTTTCCTATTTCTATTTCTATTTTACCTCCTCAGTTTAGCATTATGGACAGGGAAAGACCTAATCTAAAATCTGCACAAAAATATTTTGCCTTCAAATTCATACCATGATCGTAGCATGCATGAACTCTACTCATATGACTGGGATTTCCATGAAAAAGATTGTGGGCCGAAAATGGGTGATCAGTGTACATTTCTCTTCTGTTTCCTATTTATATTTCTATTTTACCTCCTCAATTTAGCATTATGGACAGGGAAAGACCTAATCTAAGATCTGCACAAAAATATTTTGCCTTCAAATTCATACCGTGATTGTAGCATGCATGGACTTGATTCATATGAATGGGATTTCCATGAAAAAGATTGTGGGCCGAAAATGGGTGATCACTGTACATTTCTCTTCTGTTTCCTATTTATATTTCGATTTTACCTCCTCAATTTAGCATTATGGACAGGGAAAGACTTAATCTAAGCTCTGCACAAAAATATTTTGCCTTCAAATTCATGCCGTGAGCGTAGCATGCATGGACTCGGCTCATATGACTGGGATTTCCATGAAAAAGATTGTGGGCCGAAAATTGGTAATCACTATACATTTCTCTTCTGTTTGCTATTTATATTTCTATTTTACCTCCTCAATTTAGCATTATGGATAGGGAAAGACCTAATCTAAGATCTGCACAAAAATATTTTACCTTCAAATTCATACCGTGATCGTAGCATTCATGGACTCGACTCATATGACTGGGATTTCCATGAAAAAGATTGTGGGCCGAAAATGGGTGATCACTGTACATTTCTCTCCTGTTTCATATTTATATTTCTATTTTACCTCCTCAATTTAGCATTATGGCCAGGGAAACACATATTCTAAGCTCTGCACAAAAATATTTTGCCTTCAAATTCATACCGTAATCGTAGCATGCATGGACTCGACTCATATGACTGGGATTTCCATGAGAAAGATTGTGGGCAGAAAATGGGTGATCACTGTACATTTCTCTTCTGTTTCCTATTTATATTTATAGTTTACCTCCTCAGTTTAGCATTATGGACAGGGAAAGACATAATCTAAAATCTGCACAAAAATATTTTGCCTTCAAATTCATACCATGATCGTAGCATGCATGAACTCTACTCATATGACTGGGATTTCCATGAAAAAGATTGTGGGCCGAAAATGGGTGATCAGTGTACATTTCTCTTCTGTTTCCTATTTATATTTCTATTTTACCTCCTCAATTTAGCATTATGGACAGGGAAAGACCTAATCTTAGATCTGCACAAAAATATTTTGCCTTCAAATTCATACCGTGATCGTAGCATGCATGGACTCGACTCATATGACTGGGATTTCCATAAAAAAGATTGTGGGATGAAAATGGGTGATCACTGTACATTTCTCTTCTGTTTCCTATTTATATTTCTATTTTACCTCCTCAATTTAGCATTATGGCCAGGGAAAGACCTAATCTAAGGCCTGCACAAAAATATTTTGCCTTCAAATTCATACCGTGATCGTAGCATGCATGAACTCTACTCATATGACTAGGATTTCCATGAAAAATATTGTGGTCCTAAAATGGGTGATCACTGTACATTTCTCTTCTGTTTCCTATTTATATTTCTTTTTTACCTCCTCAATTTAGCATTATGGACAGGCAAAGACCTAATCTAAGCTCTGCACAAAAATATTTTGCCTTCAAATACATACCGTGATCGTAGCATGCATCGACTTGACTCATATGACTGGGATTTCCATGAAAAAGATTGTGGGCCGAAAATGGGTGATCACTGTACATTTCTCTTCTGTTTCCTATTTATATTTGTATTTTACCTCCTCAATTTAGCATTATGGACAGGGAAAGAACTAATCTAAGATCTGCACAAAAATATTTTGCCTTCAAATTCATACCGTGATCGTAGCATGCTTGGACTCAACTCATATGACTGGGATTTCCATGAAAAATTTTGTGGGCCGAAAATGGGTGATCACTGTACATTTCTCTTCTGTTTCCTATTTATATTTGTATTTTACCTCCTCAATTTAGCATTATGGCCAGTGAAAGACCTAATCTAAGCTCTGCACAAAAATATTTTGCCTTCAAATTCATGCCGTGAGCGTAGCATGCATGGACTCGGCTCATATGACTGGGATTTCCATGAAAAAGATTGTGGGCCGAAAATTGGTAATCACTATACATTTCTCTTCTGTTTGCTATTTATATTTCTATTTTACCTTCTCAATTTAGCATTATGGCCAGGGAAAGACATATTCTAAGCTCTGCACAAAAATATTTTGCCTTCAAATTCATACCGTAATCGTAGCATGCATGGACTCGACTCATATGACTGGGATTTCCATGAGAAAGATTGTGGGCAGAAAATGGGTGATCACTGTACATTTCTCTTCTGTTTCCTATTTCTATTTCTATTTTACCTCCTCAGTTTAGCATTATGGACAGGGAAAGACCTAATCTAAAATCTGCACAAAAATATTTTGCCTTCAAATTCATACCATGATCGTAGCATGCATGAACTCTACTCATATGACTGGGATTTCCATGAAAAAGATTGTGGGCCGAAAATGGGTGATCAGTGTACATTTCTCTTCTGTTTCCTATTTATATTTCTATTTTACCTCCTCAATTTAGCATTATGGACAGGGAAAGACCTAATCTAAGATCTGCACAAAAATATTTTGCCTTCAAATTCATACCGTGATTGTAGCATGCATGGACTTGATTCATATGAATGGGATTTCCATGAAAAACATTGTGGGCCGAAAATGGGTGATCACTGTACATTTCTCTTCTGTTTCCTATTTATATTTCGATTTTACCTCCTCAATTCAGCATTATGGCCAGGTAAAGCCCTAATGTAAGCTGTGTACAAAAATATTTTGCCTTCAAATTCATACTGTGATCGTAGCATGCATGGACTCGTCTCATATGACTGGGATTTCCATGAAAAAGATTGTGGGCCGAAAATGGGTGATCACTGTACATTTCTCTTCTTTTTCCTATTTATATTTATATTTTACCTCCTCAATTTAGCATTATGGAAAGGTAAAGATCTAATCTAAAATCTGCACAAAAATATGCCTTCAAATTCATACCGTGATTGTAGCATGCATGGACTCGACTCATATGACTGGGATGTCCATGAAAAAGATTGTGCGCCGAAAATTGGTGATCACTGTACATTTCTGTTCTGTTTTGTATTCATATTTCTAACTTGCCTCCTCAACTTAGCATTATGGACAGGGAAAGACCTAATCTAAAATCTGCACAAAAATATTATGCCTTCAAATTCATACCGTGATTGTAGCATGCATGGACTCGACTCATATGACTGGGATTTCCATGAAAAAGATTGTTGGCGGAAAATGGGTGATCACTGTACATTTCTCTTCTGTTTCCTATTCATATTTCTATTTTACCTCCTCAATTTTGCATTATGGACAGGGACAGACCTAATCTAAAATCTGCACAAAAATATTTTGCCTTCAAATTCATACCGTGATCGTAGCATGCATGGACTCGACTCATATGACTGGGATTTCCATGAAAAAGATTGTGGGCGGAAAATGGGTGATCACTGTACATTTCTATTCTGTTTCCTATTTATATTTATATTTAACTTCCTCAATTTAGCATTATGGCCAGGGAAAGACCTAATCTAATTTCTGCACAAAAATATTTAGCCTTCAAATTCATACCGTGACCGTAGCATGAATGGACTCGACTCATATGACTGGGATTTCCATGAAAAAGTTTGTGGGCCGAAAATGGGTGATCACTCTACACTTCTCTACTTTTTCCTATTTATATTTCTATTTAACAACTCAATTTAGCATTATGGACAGGGAAAGACATAATCTAAGATCTGCACAAAAATATTTTGCCTTCAAATTCATACCGTGATCATAGCATGCATGGACTCAACTCATATGACTGGGATTTCCATAAAAATGATTGTGGGCCGAAAATGGGTGATCACTGTACATTTCTCTCCTGTTTCCTATTTATATTTCTATTTTACTTCCTCTATTTAGCATTATGGACAGGGAAAGACCTAATCTGATTTGTGCACAAAAATATTATGCCTTCAAATTCATACCGTGATCGTAGCATGCATGGACTCGACTCATATGACTGGGATTTCCATGAAAAAGATTGTCGGCGGAAAATGGGTGATCACTGTACATTTCTCTTCTGTTTCCTATGTATATTTCTATTTTAACTCCTCAATTTAGCATTATGGACAGGGAAAGACCTAATCTAAAATCTGCACAAAAATATTTTGCCTTCAAATTCATACCGTGATCGTAGCATGCATGGACTCGACTCATATGAATGGGATTTCCATGAAAAAGATTGTTGGCAGAAAATGCGTGATCACTGTATATTTCTCTTTTGTTTCCTATTTATATTTCTATTTTACCTCCTCAATTTAGCATTATGGACAGGGAAAGACCTAATCTAAGATCTGAACAAAAATATTTTGCCTTCAAATTCATACCGTGATCGTAGCATGCATGGACTCGACTCATATGACTGGGATTTCCATGAAAAATATTGTGGGCCGAAAATGGGTGATCACAGTACATTTCTCTTCTGTTTCCTATTTATATTTATATTTTACCTCCTCAATTTAGCATTATGGACAGGGAAAGACCTAATCTAAGATCTGCACAAAAATATTTTGCCTTCAAATTCATACCGTGATCGTAGCATACATGGACACGACTCATAGGACTGGGATTTCCATGAAAAAGATTGTGGGCCGAAAATGGGTGATCACTGTACATTTTTCTTCTGTTCCCGATTTATATTTCTATTTTACCTCCTCAATTTAGCATTATGGCCAGTGAAAGACCTAATCTAAGCTCTGCACAAAAATATTTTGCCTTCAAATTCATGCCGTGAGCGTAGCATGCATGGACTCGGCTCATATGACTGGGATTTCCATGAAAAAGATTGTGGGCCGAAAATTGGTAATCACTATACATTTCTCTTCTGTTTGCTATTTATATTTCTATTTTACCTTCTCAATTTAGCATTATGGCCAGGGAAAGACATATTCTAAGCTCTGCACAAAAATATTTTGCCTTCAAATTCATACCGTAATCGTAGCATGCATGGACTCGGCTCATATGACTGGGATTTCCATGAGAAAGATTGTGGGCAGAAAATGGGTGATCACTGTACATTTCTCTTCTGTTTCCTATTTCTATTTCTATTTTACCTCCTCAGTTTAGCATTATGGACAGGGAAAGACCTAATCTAAAATCTGCACAAAAATATTTTGCCTTCAAATTCATACCATGATCGTAGCATGCATGAACTCTACTCATATGACTGGGATTTCCATGAAAAAGATTGTGGGCCGAAAATGGGTGATCAGTGTACATTTCTCTTCTGTTTCCTATTTATATTTCTATTTTACCTCCTCAATTTAGCATTATGGACAGGGAAAGACCTAATCTAAGATCTGCACAAAAATATTTTGCCTTCAAATTCATACCGTGATTGTAGCATGCATGGACTTGATTCATATGAATGGGATTTCCATGAAAAAGATTGTGGGCCGAAAATGGGTGATCACTGTACATTTCTCTTCTGTTTCCTATTTATATTTCGATTTTACCTCCTCAATTTAGCATTATGGACAGGGAAAGACTTAATCTAAGCTCTGCACAAAAATATTTTGCCTTCAAATTCATGCCGTGAGCGTAGCATGCATGGACTCGGCTCATATGACTGGGATTTCCATGAAAAAGATTGTGGGCCGAAAATTGGTAATCACTATACATTTCTCTTCTGTTTGCTATTTATATTTCTATTTTACCTCCTCAATTTAGCATTATGGATAGGGAAAGACCTAATCTAAGATCTGCACAAAAATATTTTACCTTCAAATTCATACCGTGATCGTAGCATTCATGGACTCGACTCATATGACTGGGATTTCCATGAAAAAGATTGTGGGCCGAAAATGGGTGATCACTGTACATTTCTCTCCTGTTTCATATTTATATTTCTATTTTACCTCCTCAATTTAGCATTATGGCCAGGGAAACACATATTCTAAGCTCTGCACAAAAATATTTTGCCTTCAAATTCATACCGTAATCGTAGCATGCATGGACTCGACTCATATGACTGGGATTTCCATGAGAAAGATTGTGGGCAGAAAATGGGTGATCACTGTACATTTCTCTTCTGTTTCCTATTTATATTTATAGTTTACCTCCTCAGTTTAGCATTATGGACAGGGAAAGACATAATCTAAAATCTGCACAAAAATATTTTGCCTTCAAATTCATACCATGATCGTAGCATGCATGAACTCTACTCATATGACTGGGATTTCCATGAAAAAGATTGTGGGCCGAAAATGGGTGATCAGTGTACATTTCTCTTCTGTTTCCTATTTATATTTCTATTTTACCTCCTCAATTTAGCATTATGGACAGGGAAAGACCTAATCTTAGATCTGCACAAAAATATTTTGCCTTCAAATTCATACCGTGATCGTAGCATGCATGGACTCGACTCATATGACTGGGATTTCCATAAAAAAGATTGTGGGATGAAAATGGGTGATCACTGTACATTTCTCTTCTGTTTCCTATTTATATTTCTATTTTACCTCCTCAATTTAGCATTATGGCCAGGGAAAGACCTAATCTAAGGCCTGCACAAAAATATTTTGCCTTCAAATTCATACCGTGATCGTAGCATGCATGAACTCTACTCATATGACTAGGATTTCCATGAAAAATATTGTGGTCCTAAAATGGGTGATCACTGTACATTTCTCTTCTGTTTCCTATTTATATTTCTTTTTTACCTCCTCAATTTAGCATTATGGACAGGCAAAGACCTAATCTAAGCTCTGCACAAAAATATTTTGCCTTCAAATACATACCGTGATCGTAGCATGCATCGACTTGACTCATATGACTGGGATTTCCATGAAAAAGATTGTGGGCCGAAAATGGGTGATCACTGTACATTTCTCTTCTGTTTCCTATTTATATTTGTATTTTACCTCCTCAATTTAGCATTATGGACAGGGAAAGAACTAATCTAAGATCTGCACAAAAATATTTTGCCTTCAAATTCATACCGTGATCGTAGCATGCTTGGACTCAACTCATATGACTGGGATTTCCATGAAAAATTTTGTGGGCCGAAAATGGGTGATCACTGTACATTTCTCTTCTGTTTCCTATTTATATTTGTATTTTACCTCCTCAATTTAGCATTATGGCCAGTGAAAGACCTAATCTAAGCTCTGCACAAAAATATTTTGCCTTCAAATTCATGCCGTGAGCGTAGCATGCATGGACTCGGCTCATATGACTGGGATTTCCATGAAAAAGATTGTGGGCCGAAAATTGGTAATCACTATACATTTCTCTTCTGTTTGCTATTTATATTTCTATTTTACCTTCTCAATTTAGCATTATGGCCAGGGAAAGACATATTCTAAGCTCTGCACAAAAATATTTTGCCTTCAAATTCATACCGTAATCGTAGCATGCATGGACTCGACTCATATGACTGGGATTTCCATGAGAAAGATTGTGGGCAGAAAATGGGTGATCACTGTACATTTCTCTTCTGTTTCCTATTTCTATTTCTATTTTACCTCCTCAGTTTAGCATTATGGACAGGGAAAGACCTAATCTAAAATCTGCACAAAAATATTTTGCCTTCAAATTCATACCATGATCGTAGCATGCATGAACTCTACTCATATGACTGGGATTTCCATGAAAAAGATTGTGGGCCGAAAATGGGTGATCAGTGTACATTTCTCTTCTGTTTCCTATTTATATTTCTATTTTACCTCCTCAATTTAGCATTATGGACAGGGAAAGACCTAATCTAAGATCTGCACAAAAATATTTTGCCTTCAAATTCATACCGTGATTGTAGCATGCATGGACTTGATTCATATGAATGGGATTTCCATGAAAAACATTGTGGGCCGAAAATGGGTGATCACTGTACATTTCTCTTCTGTTTCCTATTTATATTTCGATTTTACCTCCTCAATTTAGCATTATGGACAGGGAAAGACTTAATCTAAGCTCTGCACAAAAATATTTTGCCTTCAATTTAATACCATGATCGTAGCATGAATGGACTCGACTCATATGACTGGGATTTCCATGAAAAAGTTTCTGGGCCGAAAATGGGTGATCACTCTACATTTCTCTTCTGTTTCCTATTTATATTTCTATTTACATCCTCAATTTAGCATTATGGACAGGTAAAAAGACCTAATCTAAAATCTGCACAAAAATATTTTGCCTTCAAATTCATACCGTGATGGTAGCATGCATGGACTCGACTCATATGACTGGGATTTCCATGAAAAAGATTGTGGGCCGAAAATGGGTGATCACTGTACATTTCTCTTCTGTTTCCTATTTATATTTGTATTTACCGCCTCAATTTAGCATTATGAACAGGGAAAGACCTAATCTAAGCTCTGCACAAAAATATTTTGCCTTCAAATTCATACCGTGATGGTAGCATGCATGGACTCGACTCATATGACTGGGATTTCCATGAAAAAGATTGTGGGCCGAAAATGGGTGATCACTGTACTTTTCTCTTCTCTTTCCTATTTATATTTCTATTTTACTTCCTCAATTTAGCATTATGGCCAGGGAAAGACCTAATCTAAGCTCTGCACAAAAATATTTTGCCTTCAAATTCATACCGTCATCGTAGCATGCATGGACTCGACTCATATGACTGGGATTTCCATGAAAAAGTTTCTCGGCCGAAAATGGGTGTTCACTGTACATTTCTCTTCTTTTTCCTATTTATATTTCTATTTTACCTTCTCAATTAAGCATTATGGTCAGGGAAAGACCTAATCTAAGATCTGAAAAAAATATTTTGCCTTCAACTTTATAACGTGATCGTAGCATGCATGGACTCGACTCATATGACTGGGATTTCCATGAAAAAGATTGTGGGCCGAAAATGGATGATCACTGTACATTTCTCTTCTGTTTCCTATTTATATTTCTATTTTACCTCCTCAATTTAGCATTATGAACAGGGAAAGACCTAATCTAAGCTCTGCACAAAAATATTTTGCCTTCAAATTCATACCGTGATGGTAGCATGCATGGACTCGACTCATATGACTGGGATTTCCATGAAAAAGATTGTGGGCCGAAAATGGGTGATCACTGTACTTTTCTCTTCTCTTTCCTATTTATATTTCTATTTTACTTCCTCAATTTAGCATTATGGCCAGGGAAAGACCTAATCTAAGCTCTGCACAAAAATATTTTGCCTTCAAATTCATACCGTCATCGTAGCATGCATGGACTCGACTCATATGACTGGGATTTCCATGAAAAAGTTTCTCGGCCGAAAATGGGTGTTCACTGTACATTTCTCTTCTTTTTCCTATTTATATTTCTATTTTACCTTCTCAATTAAGCATTATGGTCAGGGAAAGACCTAATCTAAGATCTGAAAAAAATATTTTGCCTTCAACTTTATAACGTGATCGTAGCATGCATGGACTCGACTCATATGACTGGGATTTCCATGAAAAAGATTGTGGGCCGAAAATGGGTGACCACTGTACATTTCTCTTCTGTTTCCTATTTATATTTCTATATTACTTCCTCAATTTAGCAATATGGCTAGGGAAAGACCTAATCTAAGTTCTGCACAAAAATATTTTGCCTTCAAATTCATAACGTGAGCGTAGCATGCATGGACTCGGCTCATATGACTGGGATTTCCATGAAAAAGATTGTGGGCCGAAAATTGGTAATCACTATACATTTCTCTTCTGTTTGCTATTTATATTTCTATTTTACCTCCTCAATTTAGCATTATGGATAGGGAAAGACCTAATCTAAGATCTGCACAAAAATATTTTGCCTTCAAATTCATACCGTGATCGTAGCATTCATGGACTCGACTCATATGACTGGGATTTCCATGAAAAAGTTTGTGGGCCGAAAATGGGGGATCACTGTACATTTCTCTCCTGTTTCATATTTATATTTCTATTTTACCTTCTCAATTTAGCATTATGGCCAGGGAAAGACATATTCTAAGCTCTGCACAAAAATATTTTGCCTTCAAATTCATACCGTAATCGTAGCATGCATGGACTCGACTCATATGACTGGGATTTCCATGAGAAAGATTGTGGGCCGAAAATGGGTGATCAGTGTACATTTCTCTTCTGTTTCCTATTTATATTTCTATTTTACCTCCTCAATTTAGCATTATGGACAGGGAAAGACCTAATCTAAGATCTGCACAAAAATATTTTGCCTTCAAATTCATACCGTGATTGTAGCATGCATGGACACGGCTCATATGACTGGGATTTCCATGAAAAAGTTTCTGGGCCGAAAATGGGTGATCACTGTACATTTCTCTTCTGTTTCCTATTTATATTTCGATTTTACCTCCTCAATTTAGCATTATGGACAGGGAAAGACTTAATCTAAGCTCAGCACAAAAATATTTTGCCTTCAATTTAATACCATGATCGTAGCATGCATGGACTCGACTCATATGACTGGGATTTCCATGAAAAAGTTTCTGGGCCGAAAATGGGTGATCACTGTACATTTCTCTTCTGTTTCCTATTTATATTTCTATTTTACTCCTCAATTTAGCATTATGGACAGGTAAAAAGACCAAATCTAAAATCTGCACAAAAATATTTTGCCTTCAAATTCATACCGTGATCGTAGCATGCATGAACTCGACTCATATGACTGGGATTTCCATGAAAAAGATTGTGGGCTGAAAATGGGTGATCACTGTATATTTCTCTTCTGTATTCTCTTTATATTTCTATTTTACTTCCTCAATTTAGCATTATGGCCAGGGAAAGACCTAATCTAAGCTCTGCACAAAAATATTTTCCCTTCAAATTCATACCGTGATCGTAGCATGCATGAACTCGACTCATATGACTGGGATTTCCATGAAAAAGATTGTGGGCTGAAAATGGGTGATCACTGTACATTTCTCTTCTGTTTCCTATTTATGTTTCTATTTTACATCCTCAATTTAGCATTATGGACAGGGAAAGACCTAATCTAAGATCTGCACAAAAATATTTTGCCTTCAAATTCATACCGTGATCGTAGCATGCATGGACTCGATTCATATGACTTGGATTTCCCTCAAAAAGATTGTGGGCCGAAAATGGGTGATCACTGTACATTTCTCTTCTGTTTCCTATTCATATTTGTATTTTACCTCCTCAATTTAGCATTATGGACAGGGAAAGACCTTATCTAAGCTCTGCACAAAAATATTTCGCCTTCAAATTATTACCGTCATCGTAGCATGCATGGACTCGACTCATATGACTGGGATTTCCATGAAAAAGTTTCTCGGCCGAAAATGGGTGATCACTGTACATTTCTCTTCTTTTTCCTATTAATATTTCTATTTTACCTTCTCAATTTAGCATTATGGTCAGGGAGAGACCTAATCTAAGATCTGAAAAAATATTTTACCTTCAAATTTATAACGTGATCGTAGCATGCATGGACTCGACTCATATGACTGGGATTTCCATGAAAAAGATTGTGGGCCGAAAATGGGTGACCACTGTACATTTCTCTTCTGTTTCCTATTTATATTTCTATATTACTTCCTCAATTTAGCAATATGGCTAGGGAAAGACCTAATCTAATGTCTGCACAAAAATATTTTGCCTTCAAATTCATAACGTGATCGTAGCATGCATGGACTCAACTCATATGACTGGGATTTCCATGAAAAAGATAGTGGGCAGAAAATGGGTGATCACTGTACATTTCTCTTCTGTTTCCTATTTATATTTCTATTTTACCTCCTCAAATTAGCATTATGGACAGGGAAAGACCTAATCTAAGCTCTGTACAAAAATATTTTGCCTTCAAATTCATACCGTAATCGTAGCATGCATGGACTCGACTCATATGACTGGGATTTCCATGAGAAAGATTGTGGGCAGAAAATGGGTGATCACTGTACATTTCTCTTCTGTTTCCTATTTCTATTTCTATTTTACCTCCTCAGTTTAGCATTATGGACAGGGAAAGACCTAATCTAAAATCTGCACAAAAATATTTTGCCTTCAAATTCATACCATGATCGTAGCATCCATGAACTCTACTCATATGACTGGGATTTCCATGAAAAAGATTGTGGGCCGAAAATGGGTGATCAGAGTACATTTCTCTTCTGTTTCCTATTTATGTTTATATTTTACCTCCTCAATTTAGCATTATGGACAGGGAAAGACCTAATCTAAGCTCTGCACAAAAATATTTTGCCTTCAATTTAATACGATGATCGTAGCATGCATGGACTCGACTCATATGACTGGGATTTCCATGAAAAAGTTTCTGGGCCGAAAATGGGTGATCACTGTACATTTCTCTTCTGTTTCCTATTTATATTTCTGTTTTACTCCTCAATTTAGCATTATGTACAGGTAAAAAGACCTAATATAAAATCTGCACAAAAATATTTTGCCTTCAAATTCATACCGTGATGGTAGCATGCATGGACTCGACTCATATGACTGGGATTTCCATGAAAAAGATTGTGGGCCGAAAATGGGTGATCAGTGTACATTTCTCTTCTGTTTCCTATTTATATTTGTATTTACCGCCTCAATTTAGCATTATGGACAGGGAAAGACCTAATCTAAGCTCTGCACAAAAATATTTTGCCTTCAAATTCATACCGTCATCGTAGCATGCATGGACTCGACTCATATGACTGTGATTTCCATGAAAAAGATTGTGGGCCGAAAATGGGTGCTCACTGTACATTTCTCTTCTGTTTCCTATTTATATTTATATTTTACCTCCTCAATTTTGCATTATGGACAGGGGAAGACATAATCTAAGATCTGCACAAAAATATTTTGCCTTCAAATTCATACCGTGATCGTAGCATGCATGGACTCGATTCATATGACTTGGATTTCCCTCAAAAAGATTGTGGGCCGAAAATGGGTGATCACTGTACATTTCTCTTCTGTTTCCTATTTATATTTGTATTTTACCTCCTCAATTTAGCATTATGGACAGGGAAAGACCTAATCTAAGACCTGCACAAAAATATTTTGCCTTCAAATTCATACCGTGATCAAAGCATGCATGGACTCGACTCATATGACTGGGATTTCCATGAAAAAGATAGTGGGCCGAAAATGGGTGATCACTGTACATTTCTCTTCTGTTTCCTATTTTTATTTCTATTTTACCTCCTCAATTTAGCATTATGGATAGGGAAAGACCTAATCTAAGATATGCACAAAAATATTTTGCCTTCAAATTCATACCGTGATCGTAGAATGCATGGACTCGACTCATATGAATGGGATTTCCATGAAAAAGATTGTGGTCCTAAAATGGGTGATCAGTGTACATTTCTCTTCTGTTTCCTATTTATATTTATATTTTACCACCTCAATTTAGCATTATGGACAGGGAAAGACCTAATCTAAGAACTGCACAAAAATATTTTTCCCTCAAATTTATACCGTGATCGTAGCATGCATGGACTCGACTCATATGACTGGGATTTCCATGAAAAAGATTGTGGGCAGAAAATGGGTGATCACTGTACATTTCTCTTCTGTTTCCTATTTATATTTCTATTTTACTCCTCAATTTAGCATTATGGCCAGGGAAAGACCTAATCTAAGCTCTGTACAAAAATATTTTGCCTTCAAATTCATACCGTGATCTTAGCATGCATGGACTCGGCTCATAAGACTGGGATTTCCATGAAAAAGATTGTGGGCCGAATATGGGTGATCACGGCACATTCTCTTCTGTTTCCTATTTAGATTTCTATTTTACCTCCTCAATTTAGCATTATGGACAGAGAAAGACCTAATCTAAGCTCTGCAAAAAAATATTTTGCTTTCAAATTCATACCGTGATCGTAGCATGTATGGACTCGACACATATGACTGGGATTTCCATGAAAAAGATTGTGGGGCGAAAATGGGTGATCACTGTACTTTTCTCTTCTGTTTCCTATTTATATTTATATTTTACTTCCTCAATTTAGCATTATGGCCAGGGAAAGACCTAATATAATATCTGCAAAAAAATATTTTGCTTTCAAATTCATACCGTGATCGTAGCATATATGTACTCAAATCGTATGACTGGGATTTCCATGAAAAAGATTTTGGGCCGAAAATGGGTGATCACTGTACATTTCTCTTCTTTTTCCTATTTATATATCTATTTTACCTCCTCAATTTAGCCTTATGGCCAGGGAAAGACCTAATCTAAGCTCTGCACACAAATATTTTGTCTTCAAATTCATACCGTGATTGTAGCATGCATGGACACAACTCATATGACTGGGATTTCCATGAAAAAGATAGTGGCCAGAAAATGGGTGATCACTGTACATTTCTCTTCTGTTTCCTATTTATATTTCTATTTTACTCCTCAATTTAGCATTATGGCCAGGGAAAGACCTAATCTAAGCTCTGCACAAAAATATTTTGCCTTCAAATTCATACCGTGAACTTAGCATGCATGGACTCGGCTCATAAGACTGGGATTTCCATGAAAAAGATTGTGGGCCGAATATGGGTGATCACGGCACATTCTCTTCTGTTTCCTATTTAGATTTCTATTTTACCTCCTCAATTTAGCATTATGGACAGGGAAAGACCTAATCTAAGCTCTGCAAAAAAATATTTTGCTTTCAAATTCATACCGTGATCGTAGCATGTATGGACTCGACACATATGACTGGGATTTCCATGAAAAATATTGTGGGCCGAAAATGGGTGATCACTGTACATTTCTCTTCTTTTTCCTATTTATATATCTATTTTACCTCCTCAATTTAGCATTATGGACAGGGAAAGACCTAATCTAAAATCTGCACAAAAATATTTTGCATTCAAATTCATACCGTGAACGTAGCATGCATAGACTCGACTCATATGACTGGGATTTCCATGAAAAAGATTGTGGGATGAAAATGGGTGATCACTGTACATTTCTTTTCTGTTTCCTATTTATATTTCTTTTCTACCTCCTCAATTTAGCATTATGGACAGGGAAAGATCTAATCTAAGATCTGCACAAAAATAGTTTGCCTTCAAATTCATACCGTGATCGTAGCATTCATGGACTCGACTCATATGACTGGGATTTCCAGGAAAAAGATTGTGGGCAGAAAATGGGTGATCACTGTACATTTCTCTTCTGTTTCCTATTTAGATTTCTATTTTACCTCCTCAATTTAGCATTATGAACAGGGAAAGACCTAATATAATATCTGCAAAAAAATATTTTTCTTTCAAATTCATACCGTGATCGTAGCATATATGGACTCAAATCATATGACTGGGATTTCCATGAAAAAGATTGTGGGCCGAAAATGGGTGATCACTGTACATTTCTCTTCTGTTTCCTATTTATATATCTGTTTTACCTCCTCAATTTAGCATTATGGCCAGGGAATGACCTAATCTAAGCTCTGCACACAAATATTTTGCCTTCAAATTCCTACCGTGATCATAGCATGCATGGACTCGCCTCATATGACTGGGATTTCCCTGAAAAAGATTGTGGGCCGAAAATGGGTGATCATTGTACATTTCTCTTCTGTTTCCTATTTATATTTCTATATTACTTCCTCAATTTAGCAATATGGCCAGGTAAAGACCTAATCTAAGCTCTGCACAAAAATATTTTGCCTTCAAATTCATACCGTGATCGTAGCATGCATGGACTCGGCTCATATGACTTGGATTTCCATGAAAATGATTGTGGGCCGAAAATGGGTTATCACGGCACATTCTCTTCTGTTTCCTATTTATATTTATATTTTACCTCCTCAATTTAGCATTATGGAGAGAGAAAGACCTAATCTAAAATCTGCACAAAAATATTTTGCCTTCAAATTCATACCGTGATCGTAGCATGCATGGACTCAACTCATATGACTGGGATTTCAATGAAAAAGATAGTGGGCAGAAAATGGGTGATCACTGTACATTTCTCTTCTGTTTCCTATTCATATTTCTATTTTACCTCCTTAATTTAGCATTATGGACAAGGAAAGACCTAATCCAAGATCTGCACAAAAATATTTTGCCTTCAAATTCATACCGTGATCGTAGCATGCATGGACTCGACTCATATGACTGGGATTTCCATGAAAAAGTTTGTAGGCAGAAAATGGGTGATCACTGTACATTTCTCTTCTGTTTCCTATTTATATATCTATTTTACCTCCTCAATTTAGCATTATGGACAGGGAAAGACCTAATATAATATCTGCAAAAAAATATTTTGCTTTCAAATTCATACCGTGATCGTAGCATGCATAGACTCGAATCATATGACTGGGATTTCCATGAAAAAGATTGTGGGACGAAAATCGGTGATCACTGTACATTTCTTTTCTGTTTCCTATTTATATTTCTTTTTTACCTCATCAATTTAGCATTATGGACAGTGAAAGATCTAATCTAAGATCTGCACAAAAATAGTTTGCCTTCAAATTCATACTGTGATCGTAGCATTCATGGACTCGACTCATATGACTGGGATTTCCATGAAAAAGATTGTGGGCACAAAATGGGTGATCACTGTACATTTCTCTTCTGTTTCCTATTTAGATTTCTATTTTACCTCCTCAATTTAGCATTATGGACAGGGAAAGACCTAATATAATATCTGCAAAAAAATATTTTGCTTTCAAATTCATACCGTGATCGTAGCATGCATGGACTCTACTCATATGACTGGGGTTTCCATGAAAAAGATTGTGGGCCGAAAATGTGTGATCACTGTACATTTCTCTTCTGTTTCCTATTTATATTTATATTTTACCTCCTCAATTTAGCATTATGGTCAGGGAAAGACTTAATCTAAGCTCTGCACAAAAATATTTTGCCTTCAAATTCATACCGTGATCGTAGCATGCATGGACTCGACTCATATGACTGGGATTTCCATGAAAAAGATTGTGGGCCGAAAATGGGTGCTCACTGTACATTTCTCTTCTGTTTCCTATATATATTTCCATTTTACCTCCTCAATTTAGCATTATGGCCAAGGAAAGACCTAATCTAAGCTCTGCCCAAAAATATTTTGCCATCAAATTCATACCGTGATCGTAGCATGCATGGACTCGACTCATATGACTGGGATTTCCAAGAAAAAAATTGTGGGCCGAAAATGGGTGAACACTGTAGCTTTCTCTTCTGTTTCCTATTTATATTTATATTTTACCTCCTCAATTTAGCATTATGGACAGGGAAAGACCTAATCTAAGCTCTGCACAAAAATATTTTGCATTCAAATTCATACCGTGATCGTAGCATGTATGGACTCGAGTCATATGACTGGGGTTTCCATGAAAAAGATTGTGGGCCGAAAATGGGTGATCACTCTACATTTCTCTTCTGTTTCCTATATATATTTCTATTTTGCCTCCTCAATTTAGCATTATGGCCAGGAAAAGACCTAATCTAAGCTCTGCACAAAAATATTTTGCCTTCAAATTCATACCGTGATCGTAGCATGCATGGACTCGACTCATATGACTGGGATTTCCATGAAAAAGATTGTGGGCACAAAATGGGTGATCACTGTACATTTCTCTTCTGTTTCCTATTTATATTTCTATTTTACTCCTCAATTTAGCATTATGGACAGGGAAAGACCTAATCTAAAATCTGCACAAAAATATTTTGCCTTCAAATTCATACCGTGATCGTAGCATGCATGAACTCGACTCATATGACTGGGATTTCCATGAATACGATTGTGGGCCGAAAATGGGTGATCACTTTACATTTCTCTTCTGTTTACTATTTATATTTCTATTTTACCTCCTCAATTTAGCATTATGGCCAGGGAAAGACCTAATCTAAGCTCTGCATAAAAATATTTTGCATTCAAATTCATACCGTGATCGTAGCATGCATTTAACTCGACTCATATGACTGGGATTTCCATGAAAAAGATTGTGGGCAGAAAATGGGTGATCACTGTACATTTCTCTTCTGTTTCCTATTTATATTTCTATTTTAGCTCCTCATTTTAGGATTATGGCCAGGGAAAGATCTAATCTAAGATCTGCACAAAAATATTTTGCCTTCAAATTCATACCGTGATTGTACCATGCATGGGCTCGAATCATATGACTGGGATTTCCATGAAAAAGATTGTGGGCCGAAAATGGGTGATCACTGTACATTTCTCTTCTGTTTCCTATTTATATTTATATTTTACTTCCTTATTTTAGCATTATGGACAGGGAAAGACCTAATCTAAGATCAGCAAAACAATATTTTGCCTTCAAATTCATACCGTGATCGTAGCATGCATGGACTTGACTCATATGACTGGGATTTCCATGAAAAAGATAGTGGGCAGAAAATGGGTGATCACTGTACATTTCTCTTCTGGTTCCTATTTATATTTATATTTTACTTCCTTAATTTAGCATTATGGACAGGGAAAGACCTAATCTAAGCTCTGCAAAAAACTATTTTGCCTTCAAATTCATAGCGTGATCGTAGCATGCATGGACTCGACTCATATGACTGGGATTTCCATGAAAAAGATTGTGGGCAGGAAATGGGTGATCAATGTACATTTCTCTCCCGTTTCCTATTTATATTTATATTTTACCTCCTCAATTTAGCATTATGGACAGGGAAAGACATAATCTAAGATCTGCACAAAAATATTTTGCTTTCAAATTCATACCGTGATTGTAGCATGCATGGACTCGACTCATATGACTGGGATTTCCATGAAAAAGATTGTGGGCCGAAAATGGGTGATCACTGTACATTTCTCTTCTGTATCCTATTTATATTTATATTTTACCTCCTCAATTTAGCATTATGGACAGGGAAAGACCTAATCTAAGCTCTGCACAAAAATATTTTGCCTTCAAATTCATACCGCGATCGTAGCATGCATGGACTCAACTCATATGACTTGGATTTCCATGAAAAAGATTGTGGGCAGAAAATGGGTGATCACTGTACATTTCTCTTCTGTTTCCTATTTATATTTGTATTTTACCTCCTCAATTTAACATTATGGACAGGGAAAGACCTAATCTAAGATCTGCACAAAAATATTTTGCCTTCAAATTCATATATGACCGTAGCATGCATGGACTCGACTCATATGACTGGCATTTCCATGAAAAAGATTGTGGGCCGAAAATGGGTGATCACTGTACATTTCTCTTCTGTTTCCTATTTATATTTATATTTTACCTCCTCAATTTAGCATTATGGCCAGGGAAAGACCTAATCTAAGATCTGCACAAAAATATTTTGCTTTCAAATTCATACCGTGATCGTAGCATGCATGGACTCGACTCATATGACTTGGATTTCCATGAAAAAGATTGTGGGCAGAAAATGGGTGATCACTGTACATTTCTCTTCTGTTTCCTATTTATATTTGTATTTTACCTCCTCAATTTAGCATTATGGACAGGGAAAGACCTAATCTAAGATCTGCACAAAAATATTTTGCCTTCAAATTAATATATGATCGTAGCATGCATGGACTCGACTCATATGACTGGCATTTCCATGAAAAAGATTGTGGGCTCAAAATGGGTGATCACTGTACATTTCTCTTCTGTTTCCTATTTATATTTATATTTTACTTCCTTATTTTAGCATTATGGACAGGGAAAGACCTAATCTAAGATCAGCAAAAAAATATTTTGCCTTCAAATTTATACTGTGATCGTAGCATGCATGGACTTGACTCATATGACTGGGATTTCCATGAAAAAGATAGTGGGCAGAAAATGGGTGATCACTGTACATTTCTCTTCTGGTTCCTATTTATATTTATATTTTACTTCCTCAATTTAGCATTATGGACAGGGAAAGACCTAATCTAAGCTCTGCACAAAAATATTTTGCCTTCAAATTCATACCGTGATCGTAGCATGCATGGACTCGACTCATATGACTGGGATTTCCATGAATACGATTGTGGGCCGAAAATGGGTGATCACTGTACATTTCTCTTCTGTTTCCTATTCATATTTCTATTTTACCTCCTCAATTTAGCATTATGGACAGGGAAAGACCTAATCTAAAATCTGCACAAAAATATTTTGCCTTCAAATTAATACCGTGAACGTAGCATGCATGAACTCGACTCATATGACTGGGATTTCCATGAAAAAGATTGTAGGCCGAAAATGGGGTATCACTGTACATTTCTCTTCTGTTTCCTATTTATATTTATATTATACCTCCTCAATTTAGCATTATGGCCAGGGAAAGGCCTAATCTAAGCTCTGCACAAAAATATTTTGCCTTCAAATTCATACCGTGATTGTAGCATGCATGGACTCGACTCATATGACTGGGATTTCCGTGAAAAAGATTGTGGGCCGAAAACGGGTGATCACTGTACATTTCTTTTCTGTTTCCTATTTATATTTCTATTATACCTCCTCAATTTAGCATTATGGCCAGGGAAAGTCCTAATCTAAGCTCTGCACAAAAATATTTTGCCTTCAAATTCATACCGTGATCTTAGCATGCATGGACTCGACTCATATGACTGGGATTTCTATGAAAAAGATTGTGGGCCGAAAACGGGTGGTCACTGTACATTTCTCTTCTGTTTCCTATTTATATTTATATTTTACCTCCTCAATTTAGTATTATGGCCAGGGAAAGATTTAATCTAAGCTCTGCACAAAAATATTTTGCCTTCAAATTCATACCGCGATCGTATCATGCATGGACTCGACTCATATGACTTGGATTTCCATGAAAAAGATTGTGGGCAGAAAATGGGTGATCACTGTACATTTCTCTTCTGTTTCCTATTTATATTTGTATTTTACCTGCTCACTTTAGCATTATGGACAGGGAAAGATCTAATCTAAGATCTGCACAAAAATATTTTGCCTTCAAATTCATATATGATCGTAGCATGCATGGACTCGACTCATATGACTGGCATTTCCATGAAAAAGATTGTGGGCTCAAAATTGGTGATCACTGTACATTTCTCTTCTGTTTCCTATTAATATTTATATTTTACTTCCTTAATTTAGCATTATGGACAGGGAAAGACCTAATCTAAGATCTGCAAAAAAATATTTTGCCTTCAAATTCATACCGTGATCGTAGCATGCATGGACACGACTCATATGACTGGGATTTTCCTTAAAAAGATAGTGGGCAGAAAATGGGTGATCAATGTACATTTCTCTTCTGTTTCCTATTTACATTTCTATTTTACCTCCTCAATTTAGCATTATGGACAGGGAAAGACCTAATCTAAGATCTGCACTAAAATATTTTGCCTTCAAATTCATACCGTGATCGTAGCATGCATGGACTCGACTCATATGACTGGGATTTCCATGAAAAAGATTGTGGGCAGAAAATGGGTGATCACTGTACATTTCTCTTCTGTTTACTATTTATATTTCTATTTTATCTCCTCAATTTAGCATTATAACAAGGAAAGACCTAATCTAAGATCTGTAAAAAAATATTTTGCTTTCAAATTCATACCGTGATCGTAGCATGCATGGACTCGACTCATATGACTGGCATTTCCATGAAAAAGATTGTGGGCCGAAAACGGGTGATCACTGTACATTTATTTTCTGTTTCCTATTTATATTTCTATTATACCTCCTCAATTTAGCATTATGGCCAGGGAAAGTCCTAATCTAAGCTCTGCACAAAAATATTTTGCATTCAAATTCATACCGTGAACTTAGCATGCATGGACTCGACTCATATGACTGGGATTTCCATGAAAAAGATTGTGGGCCGAAAATGGAAGATCACTGTACATTTCTCTTCTGTTTCCTATTTCTATTTCTATTTTACCTCCTCAATTTAGTATTATGGCCAGGGAAAGACCTAATCTAAAATCTGCTAAAAAATATTTTGCCTTCAAATTCATACCGTGATCGTAGCATGGATGAACTTGACTCATATGACTGGGATTTCCATGAAAAAGATTGTGGGCCGAAAATGGGTGATCACTGTACATTTCTCTTCTGTTTCCTATTTATATTTATATTTTACCTCCTCAATTTAGCATTATGGCCAGGGAAAGACCTAATCTAAGCTCTGCACATAAATATTTTGCCTTCAAATTTATACCGTGATCGTAGCATGCATGGACTCGACTCATATGACTCGGATTTCCATGAAAAAGATTGTGGGCCGAAATTGGGTGATCACTGTACATTTCTCTTCTGTTTCCTATATATATTTCTATTTTACCTCCTCAATTTAGCATTATGGCCAGCGAAAGACCTAATCTAAGCTCTGCACAAAAATATTTTGCCTTCAAATTCATACCGTGATCGTAGCATGCATGGATTCGAAACATATGACTGGCATTTCCATGAAAAAGATTGTGGGCCGAAAATGGGTGATCACTGTACATTACTTTTTTGTTTCCTATTTATATTTATATTATACCTCCTCAATTTAGCATTATGGCCAGGGAAAGTCCTAATCTAAGCTCTGCACAAAAATATTTTGCCTTCAAATTCATACCGTGATCGTAGCATGCATGGACTCGACTCATACGACTGGGATTTCCATGAAAAAGATTGTGGGCCGAAAACGGGTGATCACTGTACATTTATTTTCTGTTTCCTATTTATATTTCTATTATACCTCCTCAATTTAGCATTATGGCCAGGGAAAGTCCTAATCTAAGCTCTGCACAAAAATATTTTGCCTTCAAATTCATACAGTGAACTTAGCATGCATGGACTCGACTCATATGACTGGGATTTCCATGAAAAAGATTGTGGGCCGAAAATGGAAGATCACTGTACATTTCTCTTCTGTTTCTTATTTATATTTCTATTTTACCTCCTCAATTTAGCATTATGGACAGGGAAAGACCTAATCTAAAATCTGCACAAAAATATTTTGCCTTCAAATTCATACCGTGATCGTAGCATGGATGAACTTGACTCATATGACTGGGATTTCCATGAAAAAGATTGTGGGCCGAAAATGGGTGATCACTGTACATTTCTCTTCTGTTTCCTATTTATATTTATATTTTACCTCCTCAATTTAGCATTATGGCCAGGGAAAGACCTAATCTAAGCTCTGCACAAAAATATTTTGCCTTCAAATTTATACCGTGATCGTAGCATGCATGGACTCGACTCATATGACTCGGATTTCCATGAAAAAGATTGTCGGCCGAAAATGGATGATCACTGTACATTTCTCTTCTGTTTCCTATATATATTTCTATTTTACCTCCTCAATTTAGCATTATGGCCAGCGAAAGACCTAATCTAAGCTCTGCACAAAAATATTTTGCCTTCAAATTCATACCGTGATCGTAGCATGCATGGATTCGAAACATATGACTGGCATTTCCATGAAAAAGATTGTGGGCCGAAAATGGGTGATCACTGTACATTACTTTTTTGTTTCCTATTTATATTTATATTATACCTCCTCAATTTAGCATTATGGCCAGGGAAAGTCCTAATCTAAGCTCTGCACAAAAATATTTTGCCTTCAAATTCATACCGTGATCGTAGCATGCATGGACTCGACTCATACGACTGGGATTTCCATGAAAAAGATTGTGGGCCGAAAACGGGTGATCACTGTACATTTATTTTCTGTTTCCTATTTATATTTCTATTATACCTCCTCAATTTAGCATTATGGCCAGGGAAAGTCCTAATCTAAGCTCTGCACAAAAATATTTTGCCTTCAAATTCATACAGTGAACTTAGCATGCATGGACTCGACTCATATGACTGGGATTTCCATGAAAAAGATTGTGGGCCGAAAATGGAAGATCACTGTACATTTCTCTTCTGTTTCTTATTTATATTTCTATTTTACCTCCTCAATTTAGCATTATGGACAGGGAAAGACCTAATCTAAAATCTGCACAAAAATATTTTGCCTTCAAATTCATACCGTGATCGTAGCATGGATGAACTTGACTCATATGACTGGGATTTCCATGAAAAAGATTGTGGGCCGAAAATGGGTGATCACTGTACATTTCTCTTCTGTTTCCTATTTATATTTCTATTTTACCTCCTCAATTTAGCATTATGGCCAGGGAAAGACCTAATCTAAGCTCTGCACAAAAATATTTTGCCTTCAAATTTATACCGTGATCGTAGCATGCATGGACTCGACTCATATGACTCGGATTTCCATGAAAAAGATTGTCGGCCGAAAATGGATGATCACTGTACATTTCTCTTCTGTTTCCTATATATATTTCTATTTTACCTCCTCAATTTAGCATTATGGCCAGGGAAAGACCTAATCTAAGCTCTGCACAAAAATATTTTGCCTTCAAATTCATACCGTGATCGTAGCATGCATGGACTCGAAACATATGACTGGGATTTCCATGAAAAAGATTGTGGGCAGAAAATGGGTGATCACTGTGCATTTCTCTTCTGTTTCCTATTTATATTTATATTTTAGCTCCTCAATTTAGGATTATGGCCAGGGAAAGACGTAATCTAAGATCTGCACAAAAATATTTTGCCTTCAAATTCATACCGTAATTGTAGCATGCATGGGCTCGACTCATATGACTGGGATTTCCATGAAAAATATTGTGGGCCGAAAATGGGTGATCATTGTACATTTCTCTTCTGTTTCCTATTTATATTTATAATTTACCTCCTCAATTTAGCATTATGGACAGGGAAAGACTTAATCTAAGCACTGCAAAATAAATATTTTGCCTTCAAATTCATACCGTGATCGTAGCATGCATGGACGCGACTCATATGACTGGGATTTCCATGAAAAAGTTTCTGGGCCGAAAATGGGTGATCACTGTACATTTCTCTTCTGTGTCCTATTTATATATCTAATTTACCTCCTCTATTTAGCATTATAGCCAGGGAAAGACCTAATCTAAGCTCTGCACAAAAATATTTTGACTTCAAATTTTTACCGTGATCGTAGCTTGCATGAACTTGACTCATATGACTGGGATTTCCATGAAAAAGATTGTGGGCCGAAAATGGGTGATCACTGTACATTTCTCTTCTGTTTCCTATTTATATTTCTATTTTACCTCCTCAATTTAGCATTATGGCCAGGGAAAGACCTAATCTAAGCTCTGCATTAAAATATTTTGCCTTCAAATTCAAACGGTGATCGTAGCATGCATGGACGCGACTCATATGACTGTGATTTCCATGAAAAAGATTGTGAGCCGAAAATGGGTGATCACAGTATATTTCTCTTCTGTTTCTTATTTATATTTCTATTTTAGTCCTCAATTTAGCATTATGTCCAGGGAGAGTCCTAATCTAAGCTCTGCACAAAAATATTTTCCCTTCAAATTCATACCGTGATCGTAGCATTCATGGACTCGACTCATATGAGTGGGATTTCCAAGCAAAAGATTGTGGGCCGAAAACGGGTGATCACTGTACATTTATTTTCTGTTTCCTATTTATATTTCTGTTTTACCTCCTCAATTTAGCATTATGGACAGGGAAAGTCCTAATCTAAGCTCTGCACAAAAATATTTAGCCTTCAAATTCATACCGTGATCGTAGCATGCATGGAATCGACTCATATGACTGGGATTTCCATGAAAAAGATTGTGGGCAGAAAATGGGTGATCACTGTACATTTCTCTTCTGTTTCCTATTTATATTTCTATTTTATCTCCTCAATTTAGCATTAAAACAAGGAAAGACTTAATCTAAGATCTGCACAAAAATATTTTGCCTTCAAATTCATACCGTGATCGTAGCATGCATGGACTCGACTCATATGACTGGGATTTCCATGAAAAAGATTGTGAGCCGAAAATGGGTGATCACTGTACATTTCTCTTCTGTATTCTATTTATATTTGTATTTTACCTCCTCAATTTAGCATTATGGACAGGGAAAGACATAATCTAAGCTCTCCACAAAAATATTTTGCCTTCAAATACATACCGCGATCGTAGCATGCATGGACTCTACTCATATGACTTGGATTTCCATGAAAAAGATTGTGGGCAGAAAATGGGTGATCACTGTACATTTCTCTCCCGTTTCCTATTTATATTCATATTTTACTTCCTTCATTTAGCATTATGGACAGGGAAAGACATAATCTATGTTCTGCACAAAAATATTTTACCTTCAAATTCATACCGCGATCGTAGCATGCATGGACTCGATTCATATGACTTGGATTAACATGAAAAAGATTGTGGGCAGATAATGGGAGATCACTGTACATTTCTCTTCTGTTTCCTATTTATATTTGTATTTTACCTCCTCAATTTAGCATTATGGACAGGGAAAGACCTAATCTAAGATCTGCACAAAAATATTTTGCCTTCAAATTCATACCGTGATCGTAGCATGCATGGACTCGACTCATATGACTGGGATTTCCATGAAAAAGATTGTGGGCCGAAAATGGGTGATCACTGTACATTTCTCTTCTGTTTCCTATTTATATTTCTATTTTACCTCCTCAATTTAGCATTATGGACAGGGAAAGGCCTAATCTAAAATCTGCACAAAAATATTTTGCCTTCAAATTCATACCATGAACGAAGCATGCATGAACTCAACTCATATGACTGGGATTTCCATGAAAAAGATTGTGGGCCGAAAATGGGTGATCACTGTACATTTCTCTTCTGTTTGCTATTTATATTTATATTTTACCACCTCAATTTAGCATTATGGACAGTGAAAGACCTAATCTAAAATCTGGACAAAAATATTTTGCCTTCAAATTCATACCGTGAACTTAGCATGCCTGGACTCGACTCATATGACTGGGATTTCCATGAAATAGATTGTGGGCCGAAAATGGAAGATCACTGTACATTTCTCTTCTGTTTCCTATTTATATTTATATTTTACCTCCTCAATTTAGCATTATGGCCAGGGAAAGACCTAATCTAAGCTCTGCACAAAATTATTTTGCCTTCAAATTTATACCGTGATCGTAGCATGCATGGACTCGACTCATATGACTCGGATTTCCATGAAAAAGATTGTGGGCCGAAAATGGGTGATCACTGTACATTTCTCTTCTGTTTCCTATTTACATTTCTATTTTACCTCCTCAATTTAGCATTATGTACAGGGAAAGACCTAATCTAAGTTCTGCACTAAAATATTTTTTCCTTCAAATTCATACCGTGATCGTAGCATGCATGGACTCGACTCATATGACTGGGATTTCCATGAAAAAGATTGTGGGCCGAAAATGGGTGATCACTGTACATTTCTGTTCTGTTTCCTATTTATATTTATATTTTACCTCCTCAATTTAACATTATGGCCAGGGAAAGACATAATCTATGCTCTGCACAAAAATATTTTACCTTCAAATTCATACCGCGATCGTAGCATGCATGGACTCGATTCATATGACTTGGATTTACATGAAAAAGATTGTGGGAAGATAATGGGAGATCACTGTACATTTCTCTTCTGTTTCCTATTTATATTTGTATTTTACCTCCTCAATTTAGTATTATGGACAGGGAAAGACCTAATCTAAGATCTGCACAAAAATATTTTGCCTTCAAATTCATACCGTGAACGTAGCATGCATGAACTCAACTCATATGACTGGGATTTCCATGAAAAAGAATGTGGGCCGAAAATGGGTGATCACTGTAAAATTCTCTTCTGTTTCCTATTTATATTTATATTTTACCTCCTCAATTTAGCATTATGGACAGGGAAAGATCTAATCTAAGATCTGCACAAAAATATTTTGCTTTCAAGTTCATACCGTGATCGTAGCATGCATGGACTCGACTCATATGACTGGGATTTCCATGAAAAAGATTGTGGGCTGAAAATGGGTGATCACTGTACATTTCTCTTCTGTTTCTAATTTATATTTCTAATTTACCTCCTCAATTTAGCATTATGGAAAGGGAAAGACCTAATCTAAGGTCTGCACAAAAATATTTTGCCTTCAAATTCATACCGTGATCGTAGCATGCATGGAATCGACTCATATGACAGGGAATTCCATGAAAAAGATTGTGCGCCGAAAATGGGTGATCAATGTACATTTCTCTTCTGTTTACTATTTACATTTCTATTTTACCTCCTCAATTTAGCATTATGGACAGGGAAAGACCTAATCTAAGATCTGCACAAAAATATTTTGCCTTCAAATTCATACCGTGATCGTAGTATGCATGGACTCGCCTCATATGACAGGGATGTCCATGAAAAAGATTGTGGACAGAAAATGGGTGATCACTGTACATTTCTCTTCTGTTTCCTATTTATATTTCTATTTTACCTCCTCAATTTAGCATTATAACAAAAAAAATCCTAATGTAAGATCTGCAAAAAAATATTTTGCCTTCAAATTCATACCGTGATTGTAGCATGCATGGCCTCGACTCATATGACTGGGATTTCCATGAAAAAGATTGTGGGCACAAAATGGGTGATCACTGTACATTTCTGTTCTGTTTACTATTTATATTTCTATTTAACTCCCCAATTTAGCATTACGGACAGGGAAAGACCTAATCTAAGATCTGCAAAAAAATATTTTGCCTTCAAATTCATACCGTGATCGTAGTATGCATGGACTCGACTCATATGACTGGGATTTCCATGAAAAAGATTGTGGGCCGAAAATGGGTGATCACTGTACATTTCTCTTCTGTTTCCTATTTATATTTATATTTTACCTCCTCAATTTAGCATTATGGACAGGGAAAGACCTAATCTAAAATCTGCACAAAAATATTTTGCCTTCAAATTCATACCGTGATCTTAGCATGCATGAACTCAATTCATATGACTGGGATTTCCATGAAAAAGATTGTGGGCCGAAAATGGGTGATCACTGAACATTTCTTTTCTGTATCCTATTTATATTTCTATTGTACCTCCTCAATTTAGCATTATGGCCAGAGAAAGACCTAATCTAAGCTCTGCACAAAAATATTTTGCCTTCAAATTCATACCGTGATCGTAGCATGCATGGACTCGACTCATATGACTGGGATTTCCATGAAAAAGATTGTGGGCCAAAATGGGTGATCACTGTACATTTCTCTTCTGTTTCCTATTTATATTTGTATTTTACCTCCTCAATTTAGCATTATGGACAGGGAAAGACCTGATCTAAGATCTGCACAAAAATATTTTGCCTTCAAATTCATACCGTGATCGTAGCATGCATGGACTCGACTCATATGACTGAGATTTCCATGAAAAAGATTGTGAGCAGAAAATGGGTGATCACTGTACATTTCTGTTCTGTATTTTATTTATATTTCTATTTTACCTCCTCAATTTAGCATTATGGACAGGGAACGACCTAATCTAAAATCTGCAGAAAAATATTTTGCCTTCAAATTCATACCGTGATCGTAGCATGCATGGACTCGACTCATATGACTGGGCTTTCCATGAAAAAGATTTGGGCCGAAAATGGGTGATCACTGTACATTTCTCTTCTGTTTCCTATTTATATTTATATTTTACCTCCTCAATTTAGCATTATGGACATGGAAAGACCTAATCTATAATCTGCACAAAAATATTTTGCCTTCAAATTCATACCGTGAATGTAGCATGCGTGAACTCAACTCATATGACTGGGATTTCCATGAAAAAGATTGTGGGCCGAAAATGGGTGATCACTGTAAAATTCTCTTCTGTATTCTATTTATATTTCTATTTTACCTCCTCAATTTAGCATTATGGACAGGGAAAGATCTAATCTAAGATCAGCACAAAAATATTTTGCTTTCAAGTTCATACCGTGATCGTAGCATGCATGGACTCGACTCATATGACTGGGATTTCCATGAAAAAGATTGTGGGCCGAAAATGGGTGATCACTGTACATTTCTCTTCTGTTTCTAATTTATATTTCTATTTTACCTCCACAATTTAGCATTATGGACAGGGAAAGACCTAATCTAAAATCTGCACAAAAATATTTTGCCTTCAAATTCATACCGTGATCGTAGCATGCATGAACTCGACGCATATCACTGGGATTTCCATGAAAAAGATTGTGGGCAGAAAATGGGTTATCACTGTACATTTCACTTCTGTTTCCTATTTATATTTATATTTTACCTCCTCAATTTACTATTATGGACAGGGAAAGACCTAATCTAATATCTGCACAAAAATATTTTGCTTTCAAATTCATACCGTGATCGTAGCATGCATGGACTCGACTCATATGACTGAGATTTCCATGAAAAAGATTGTTAGCAGAAAATGGGTTATCACTGTACATTTCACTTCTGTTTCCTATTTATATTTATATTTTACCTCCTCAATTTACTATTATGGACAGGGAAAGACCTAATCTAAAATCTGCACAAAAGTATTTTGCCTTCAAATTCATACCGTGATCGTAGCATGCATGGGCTCGACTCATATGACTGGGATTTCCATGAAAAAGATTGTGGGCCGAAAATGGTTGATCACTGTACATTTCTCTTCTGTTTCCTATTTATATTTCTATTTTACCTCCTCTATTTAGCATTATGGACAGGGAAAGACCTAATCTAAGCTCTGCACAAAAATATTTTGCCTTCAAATTCATACCGTGATCGTAGCATGCATGGACTCGCCTCATATGACTGGGATGTCCATGAAAAAGATTTTGGACAGAAAATGGGTGATCACTGTACATTTCTCTCCTGTTTCCTATTTATATTTCTATTTTACTTCCTTCATTTAGCATTATAACAAGGAAAGAACTAATCTAAGATCAGCAAAAAAATATTTTGCTTTATAATTCATACCGTGATCGTAGCATGCATGGCCTCGACTCATATGACTGGGATTTCCATGAAAAAGATTGTGGGCACAAAATGGGTGATCACTGTACATTTCTGTACTGTTTCCTATTTATATTTCTATTTAACTCCTTAATTTAGCATTATGGACAGGGAAAGACCTAATCTAAGACCTGCACAAAAATATTTTGCCTTCAAATTCATACCGTGATCGTAGCATGCATGGACTCGACTCATATGACTGGGATTTCCATGAAAAAGATTGTGGGCCGAAAATGGGTGATCACTGAACTTTTCTTTTCTGTTTCCTATTTATATTTCTATTATACCTCCTCAATTTAGCATTATGGCCAGAGAAAGACCTAATCTAAGCTCTGCACAAAAATATTTTGCCTTCAAATTCATACCGTGATCGTAGCATGCATGGACTCGACTCATATGACTGGGATTTCCATGAAAAAGATTGTGGGCCGAAAATGGGTGATCACTGTACATTTCTCTTCTGTTTCCTATTTTTATTTCTATTATATTTCCTGAATTTAGCAGTATGGCCAGGGAAAGACCTAATCTAAGCACTGCACAAAAATATTTTACCTTCAAATTCATACCATGATCATAGCATGCATGGACTCGCCTCATATGACTGGGATGTCCATGAAAAAGATTTTGGACAGAAAATGGGTGATCACTGTATATTTCTCTCCTGTTTCCTATTTATATTTCTATTTTATTTCCTTCATTTAGCATTATGACAAGGAAAGAACTAATCTAAGATCAGCAAAAAAATATTTTGCTTTATAATTCATACCGTGATCGTAGCATGCATGGCCTCGACTCATATGACTAGGATTTCCATGAAAAAGATTGTGGGCACAAAATGGGTGATCACTGTACATTTCTGTTCTGTTTCCTATTTATATTTGTATTTAACTCCTTAATTTAGCATTATGGACAGGGAAAGACCTAATCTAAGACCTGCACAAAAGTATTTTGCCTTCAAATTCATACCGTGATCGTAGCATGCATGGACTCGACTCATATGACTGAGATTTCCATGAAAAAGATTGTGAGCAGAAAATGGGTTATCACTTTACATTTCTCTTCTGTTTCCTATTTATATTTATATTTTACTTCCTTCATTTAGCATTATGGACAGGGAAAGACCTAATCTAAGATCTGCAAAAAAATTATTTTGCCTTCAAATTCATAGCGTGATCGCAGCATGCATGAACTCAACTCATATGACTGGGATTTCCATGAAAAAGATTGTGGGCCGAAAATGGGTGATCACTGAACATTTCTCTTCTGTTTCCTATTTATATTTCTATTATACCTCCTCAATTTATCATTATGGCCAGAGAAAGACCTAATCTAAGCTCTGCACAAAAATATTTTGCCTTCAAATTCATACCGTGATCGTAGCATGCATGGACTCGACCCATATGACTGGGATTTCCATGAAAAAGATTGTGGGCAGAAAATGGATGATCACTGTACATTTCTCTTCTGTTTCCTATTTATATTTGTATTTTAGCTCCTCAATTTAGCATTATGGACAGGGAAAGACCTGATCTAAGATCTGCACAAAAATATTTTGCCTTCAAATTCATACCGTGATCGTAGCATGCATGGACTCGACTCATATGACTGGGATGTCCATGAAAAAGATTGTGGGCAGAAAATAGGTGATCACTGTACATTTCTCTTCTGTTTCCTATTTATATTTGTATTTTACCTCCTCAATTTAGCATTATGGACAGGGAAAGACCTAATCTAAAATCTGCACAAAAATATTTTGCCTTCAAATTAATACCGTGATCGCAGCATGCATGAACTCAACTCATATGACTGGGATTTCCATGAAAAGGATTGTGGGCCGAAAATGGGTGATCACTGAACATTTCTCTTCTATTTCCTATTTATATTTCTATTATACCTCCTCAATTTAGCATTATGGCCAGGGAAAGACCTAATCTAAGCTCTGCACAAAAATATTTTGCCTTCAAATTCATTCCGTGATTGTAGCATGCATGGACTCGCCTCATATGACTGGGATGTCCATGAAAAAGATTGTGGACAGAAAATGGGTGATCACTGTACATTTCTCTCCTGTTTCTTATTTATATTTCTATTTTAATTCCTTCATTTAGCATTATAACAAGGAAAGAACTAATCTAAGATCAGCAAAAAAATATTTTGCTTTATAATTCATACCGTGATCGTAGCATGCATGGCCTCGACTCATATGACTGGGATTTCCATGAAAAAGATTGTGGGCACAAAATGGGTGATCACTGTACATTTCTCTTCTGTTTCCTATTTATATTTATATTTTACCTCCTCAATTTAGCATTATGGACAGGGAAAGACCGAATCTAAAATCTGCACAAAAATATTTTGCCTTCAAATTCATACCGTGATCGCAGCATGCATGAACTCAACTCATATGACTGGGATTTCCATGAAAAAGATTGTTGGCCGAAAATGGGTGATCACTGAACATTTCTCTTCTGTTTCCCATTTATATTTCTATTATACCTCCTCAATTTAGCATTATGGCCAGAGAAAGACCTAATCTAAGCTCTGCACAAAAATATTTTGCCTTCAAATTCATACCGTGATCGTAGCATGCATGGACTCGACTCAAATGACTGGGATTTCCATGAAAAAGATTGTGGGCAGAAAATGGGTGATCACTGTACATTTCTCTTCTGTTTCCTATTTATATTTGTATTTTAGCTCCTCAATTTAGCATTATGGACAGGGAAAGACCTGATCTAAATTCTGCACAAAAATATTTTGCCTTCAAATTCATACCGTGATCGTAGCATGCATGGACTCGACTCATATGACTGGGATGTCCATGAAAAAGATTGTGGCCAGAAAATAGGTGATCACTGTACATTTCTCTTCTGTTTCCTATTTATATTTGTATTTTACCTCCTCAATTTAGCATTATGGACAGGGAAAGACCTAATCTAAGCTCTGCACAAAAATATTTTGCCTTCAAATTCATACCGTGATCGTAGCATGCATGGACTCGACTCATATGACTGAGATTTCCATGAAAAAGTTTGTGAGCAGAAAATGGGTTATCACTGTACATTTCACTTCTGTTTCCTATTTATATTTATATTTTACCTCCTCAATTTACTATTATGGACAGGGAAAGACCTAATCTAAGATCTGCACAAAAATATTTTGCTTTCAAATTCATAACGTGATCGTAGCATGCATGGACTCGACTCATATGACTGAGATTTCCATGAAAAAGATTGTGGGCCGAAAATGGGTGATCACTGTACATTTCTCTTCTGTTTCCTATTTATATTTGTATTTTACCTCCTCAATTTAGCATTATGGACAGGGAAAGACCTAAACTAAGCTCTGCACAAAAATATTTTGCCTTCAAATTCATACCGTGATCGTAGCATGCATGGACTCGACTCATATGACTGGGATTTCCATGAAAAAGATTGTGGGCCGAAAATGGGTGATCACTGAACATTTCTCTTCTGTTTCCTATTTATATTTCTATTATACCTCCTCAATTTAGCATTATGGCCAAAGAAAGACCTAATCTAAGCTCTGCACAAAAATATTTTGCCTTCAAATTCATACCGTGATCGTAGCATGCATGGACTCGACTCATATGATTGGGATTTCCATGAAAAAGATTGTGGGCAGAAAATGGGTGATCACTGTACATTTCTCTTCTGTTTCCTATTTACATTTGTATTTTAGCTCCTCAATTTAGCATTATGGACAGGGAAAGACCTGATCTAAGATCTGCACAAAAATATTTTGCCTTCAAATTCATACCGTGATCGTAGCATGCATGGACTCGACTCATATGACTGGTATATCCATGAAAAAGATTGTGGGCAGAAAATAGGTGATCACTGTACATTTCTCTTCTGTTTCCTATTTATATTTGTATTTTACCACCTCAATTTAGCATTATGGACAGGGAAAGACCTAATCTAAGCTCTGCACAAAAATATTTTGCCTTCAAATTCATACCGTGATCGTAGCATGCATGGACTCGACTCATATGACTGGGATTTCCATGAAAAAGATTGTCGGCCGAAAATGGGTGATCACTGTACATTTCTCTTCTGTTTCCTATTTATATTTCTATTTTACCTCCTCAATTTAGCATTATGGAGAGGGAAAGACCTCATCTAAGATCTGTACAAAAATATTTTGCCTTCAAATTCATACCGTGATCGTAGCATGCATGGACTCAACTCATATGACTGGGATTTCCATGAAAAATATAGTGTGCAGAAAGTGGGTGATCACTGTACATTTCTCTTCTGTTTCCTATTTATATTTCTATTTTACCTCCTCAATTTAGCATTATGGACAGGGAAAGACCTAATCTAAAATCTGCACAAAAATATTTTGCCTTCAAATTCATACCGTGATCGTAGCATGCATGGACTCAATTCATATGACTGGGATTTCCAGGAAAAAGATTGACGGCCGAAAATGGGTGTTCACGGTACATTTCTCTTCCTTTTCCTATTTATATTTCTATTTTACCTCCTCAATTTAGCATTATGGACAGGGAAAGACCTAATCTAAGATCTGCACAAAAGTATTTTGCCTTCAGATTCATACCGTGATCGTAGCATGCATGGATACGACTCATATGACTGGGATTTCCATGAAAAAGATAGTGTGCAGAAAATGGGTGATCACTGTACATTTCTCTTCTGTTTCCTATTTATATTTCTATTTTACCACCTCAATTTAGCATTATGGACAGTGAAAGACCTAATCTAAGTTCTGCACAAAAATATTTTGCCTTCAAATACATACCGTGATCGTAGCATGCATGGACTCGACTCATATGACTGGGATTTCCATGAAAAAGATTGTGGACAGAAAATGGGTGATCACTGTACTATTCTCTTCTGTTTCCTATTTATATTTATATTTTACCTCCTCAATTTAGCATTATGGACAGGGTAAGACCTAATCTAAAATCTGCACAAAAATATTTTGCCTTCAAATTCATACCGTGATCGTAGCATGCATGGACTCGACTCATATGACTGGGATTTCCATGAAAAAGATTGTCGGCCGAAAATGGGTGATCACTGTACATTTCTTTTCTGTTTCCTATTTATATTTCTATTTTACCTCCTTAATTTAGCATTATGGAGAGGGAAAGACCTCATCTAAGATCTGTACAAATATATTTTGCCTTCAAATTCATACCGTGATCGTAGCATGCATGGACTCAACTCATATGACTGGGATTTCCATGAAAAATATAGTGTACAGAAAATGGGTGATCACTGTACATTTCTCTTCTGTTTCCTATTTATATTTCTATTTTACCTCCTCAATTTAGCATTATGGACAGTGAAAGACCTAATCTAAGTTCTGCGCAAAAATATTTTGCCTTCAAATACATACCGTGATCGTAGCATGCATGGATTCGACTCATATGACTGGGATTACCATGAAAAAGATTGTGTCGAAAATGCGTGATCACTGTACATTTCTCTTCTGTTTCCTATTTATATTTCTATTTTACCTCCTCAATTTAGCGTTATGGACTGGGAAAGACCTAATCTAAAATCTGCACAAAAATATTTTGCCTTCAAATTCATACCGTGATCGTAGCATGCATGGTTTTGACTCATATGACTGGGATTTCCATGAAAAAGATTGTCGGCAGAAAATGGGTAATCACTGTACATTTTTCTTTTGTTTCCTATTTATATTTCTATTTTACCTCCTCAATTTAGCATTATGGACAGGGAAAGACCTAATCTAAAATCTGCACAAAAATATTTTGCCTTCAAATTCATACCGTGATCATAGCATGCATGGACTCGGCTCATATGACTGGGATTTCCATGAAAAAGATTAGGGGACGGAAATTGGTGATCACTGTATATTTCACTGCTGTTTCCTATTTATATTTCTATTTTACCTCCTCAATTTAGCATTATGGACAGGGAAAGACTTAATCGAAGATCTGCACAAAAATATTTTGCCTTCAAATTCATACCGTGATCGTAGCATGCATGGACTCGACTCATATGACTGTGATTTCCATGAAAAATATTTGGGGGCCGAAAATGGGTGATCACTGTACATTTCTCTTTTGTTTCCTATTTATATTTCTATTTTACCTCCTCAATTTAGCATTATGGTCAGGGAAAGACCGAATCTAAGATCTGCACAAAAATATTTTGCCTTCAAATTCATACCGTGATCGTAGCATGCATGGACTCGACTCATATGACTGGGATTTCCAGGAAAAAGATTGTGGGCAGAAAATGGGTGATCACTGTACATTTCTCTTCTGTTTCCTATTTATATTTATATTTTACCTCCTCAATTTAGCATTATGGACAGGGAAAGACCTCATCTAAGATCTGTACAAAGATATTTTGCCTTCAAATTCATACCGTGATCGTAGCATGCATGGACTCAACTCATATGACTGGGATTTCCATGAAAAAGATAGTGTGCAGAAAATGGGTGATCACTGTACATTTCTCTTCTGTTTCCTATTTATATTTATATTTTACCACCTCAATTTAGCATTATGGACAGTGAAAGACCTAATCTAAGTTCTGCACAAAAATATTTTGCCTTCAAATACATACCGTGATCGTAGCATGAATGGACTCGACTAATATGACTGGGATTTCCATGAAAAAGATTGTGGACAGAAAATGGGTGATCACTGTACATTTCTCTTCTGTTTCCTATTTATATTTATATTTTACCTCCTCAATTTAGCATTATGGACAGGGAAAAACCTAATCTAAAATCTGCACAAAAATATTTTGCCTTCAAATTCATACCGTGATTGTAGCATGCATGGACTCGACTCATATGACTGGGATTTCCGTGAAAAAGATTGTGGGCCGAAAATGGGTGATCACAGTAAATTTCTCTTCTGTTTACATTTATATTTATATTTTACCTCCTCAATTTAGCATTATGGACAGGGAAAGACCTAATCTAAGCTCTGCACAAAAATATTTTGCCTTCAAATTCATACCGTGATCGTAGCATGCATGGACTCGACTCATATGACTGGGATTTCCATGAAAAAGATAGTGGGCACAAAATGGGTAATCACTGTACATTTCTCTTCTGTTTCCTATTTATATTTATATTTTACCTCGTCAATTTAGCATTATGGACAGGGAAAGACCTAATCTAAGCTCTGCACAAAAATATTTTGCCTTCAAATTCATACCGTGATCGTAGCATGCATGGACTCGACTCATATGACTGGGATTTCCATGAAAAAGATAGTGGGCACAAAATGGGTGATCACTGTACATTTCTCTTCTGTTTCCTATTTATATTTCTATTTTACCTCCTCAATTTAGCATTATGGACAGGGAAAGACCTAATCTAAGCTCTGCACAAAAATATTTTGCCTTCAAATTCATACCGTGATCGTAGCATGCATGGACTCGACTCATATGACTGGGATTTCCATGAAAAAGATTGTGGGCCGAAAATCGGTGATCACTGTACATTTCTCTTCTGTTTCCTATTCATATTTATATTTTTCTTCCTTCATTTAGCATTATGGACAGGGAAAGATCTAATCTAAGATATGCAAAAAAATATTTTGCCTTCAAATTCATACCGTCATCTTAGCATGCATGGACTCGACTCATATGACTGGGATTTCCATGAAAAAGATTTTGGGCTGAAAATGGGTGATCACTGTACATTCTCTTCTGTTTCCTATTTATATTTATATTTTAACTTCTCAAGTTAGCATTATGGACAGGGAAAGACCTAATCTAAGCACTGCAAAAAAATATTTTGCCTACAAATTCATACCGTGATCGTAGCATGCATAGACTCGACTCATATGACTGGGATTTCCATGAAAAAGATTGTGGACAGAAAATGGGTAATCACTGTACATTTCTCTTCTGTTTCCTTATTATATTTATATTTTACTTCCTCAATTTAGCATTATGGACAGGGAAAGACCTAATCTAAGCTCTGCACAAAAATATTTTGCCTTCAAATTCATACCGTGATCGTAGCATGCAAGAACTCGACTCATATGACTGGGATTTTCATGAAAATTATTGTGGGCAGAAAATGGGTGATCACTGTATATCGCTCTTCTGTTTCCTATTTATATTTATATTTTACTTCCTTAATTTAGCATTATGGACAGGGAAAGACCTAATCTAAGATCTGCACAAAAATATTTTGCCTTGAAATTCATACCGTGATCGTAGCATGCATGGACTCCACTCATATGACTGGGATTTCAATGAAAAAGATTGTGGGCCGAAAATGGTGATCACTGTACATTTCTCTTCTGTTTCCTATTTATATTTCTATTTTACCTCCTCAATTTAGCATTTTGGACAGGGAAAGACATGATCTAAGATCTGCAAAAAATATTTTGCCTTCAAATTCATACCGTGATCGTATCATGCATGGACTTGACTCATATGACTGGGATTTCCATGAAAATGATCATGGCCAGAAAATAGGTGATCACTGTACATTTCTCTTCTGTTTCCTATTTATATTTATATTTTACTTCCTCAATTTAGCATTATGGACAGGGAAAGACCTAATCAAAGTTCTGCAAAAAAATATTTTGCCTTCAAATTCATACCGTGATCGTAGCATGCATGGACACGACTCATATCACTGTGATTTCCATAAAAAAGATTGTGGGCAGAAAATGGGTGATCACTGTACATTTCTCTTCTGTTTCCCATTTATATTTCTATTTTACTTCCTTCATTTATCATTATGGACAGGGAAAGACCTAATCTAAGATCTGCAAAAAAATATTTTGCCATCAAATTCATACCATGATCGTAGCATGCATGGACTCGACTGATATGACTGGGATTTCTATGAAAAAGATTGTGGGCAGAAAGTGGGTGATCACTGTACATTTCTTTTCTGGTTCCTATTTATATTTCTATTTTACTTCCTCAATTTAGGATTATGGACAGGGACAGACCTAAACTAAGATCTGCAAAAAAGGATTTTGCCTTCAAATTCATACCGTGATCGTAGCATGCATGGACTCGACTCATATGACTGGGATTTCCATGAAAAAGATTGTGGGCAGATAATGGGTGATCACTGTACATTTCTCTTCTGTTTCCTATTTATATTTCTATTTTTCTTCCTTCATTTAGCATTATGGACAGGGAAAGACTTAAACTAAGCTCTGCAAAAAAATATTTTGCCTTCAAATTCATACCGTGAGCGTAGCATGCATGGACTCGACTCATATGACTGGGATTTCCATGAAAAAGATTGTGGGGAGAAAATCGGTGATCACTGTACATTTCTCTTCTGTTTCCTATTTATATTTATATTTTACTTCCTTAATTTATCATAATGGACAGGGAAAGACCTAATCTGAAATCTGCAAAAAAATATCTTACCTTCAAATTCATACCGTGAGCGTAGGATGCATGGACTCGACTCATATGACTGGGATTTCCATAAAAAAGATTGTGTGTAGAAAATGGATGATCACTGTACATTTCTCTTTTGTTTCCTATTTATATTTATATTTTACTTCCTTAATTTAGCATTATGGACAGGGAAAGACCTAATCTGAAATCTGCACAAAAATATTTTGCCTTCAAATTCATACCGTGATCGTAGCATGCATGGACTCGACTCATATGACTGGGATTTCCATGTAAAAGATTGTGGGCAGAAAATGGGTGATCACTGTAAATTTCTCTTCTGTTTCCTATTTATATTTCTATTTTACTTCCTTAATTTAGCATTATGGACAGGGAAAGACCTATCTAAAATCTGCAAAAAAATATTTTGCCTTCAAATTCATACCGTGAGCGTAGCATGCATGGACTCGACTCATATGACTGGGATTTACATGAAAAAGATTGTGGGCAGATAATGGGTGATCACTGTACATTTCTCTTCTGTTTCCTATTTATATTTATATTTTACTTCCTTAATTCAGAATTATGAACAGGGAAAGACCTAATCTAAAATCTGCAAAAAAATATATTGCCTTCAAATTCATACCGTGATCGTAGCATGCATGGACTCGACTCATATGACTGGGATTTCCATGAAAAAGATTATAGGCAGAAAATGGGTGATCACTGTACATTTCTCTTATGTTTCCTATTTATATTTCTATTTTACCTCCTCAATTTAGCCTTATGGACAGGGAAAGTCCTACTCTAAGCTCTGCACAAAAATATTTTGCCTTCAATTTCATACCGTGAGCGTAGCATGCATGGACTCGACTCATATGACAGGGATTTCTATGAAAAAGATTGTGGGCAGATAATGTGTGATCACTGTACATTTCTCTTCTGTTTCCTATTTATATTTATATTTTACTTCCTTAATTCAGAATTATGAACAGGGAAAGACCTAATCTAAAATCTGCAAAAAAATATCTTGGCTTCAAATTCATACCGTGATCGTAGCATGCATGGACTCGACTCATAGGACTGGGATTTCCATGAAAATGATTATAGGCAGAAAATGGGTGATCACTGTACATTTCTCTTCTGTTTCCTATTTATATTTCTATTTTACTTCCTCAATTTAGCATTATGGACAGGGAAAGACCTAATCAAAAATCTGCAAAAAAATATTTTGATTTTAAATTCATACCGTGATCGTAGCATGCATGGACTCGACTCATATGAATGGGATTTCCTTGAAAAAGATTGTGGACCGAAAATGGTTGATCACTGTACATTTCTCTTCTCTTTCCTATTTATATTTATATTTTACTTCCTTAATTTAGCATTATGGACAGGGAAAGACCTAATCTAAAATCTGCAAAAAAATATTTTGCCTTCAAATTCATACCGTGAGCGTGGCATGCATGGACTCGACACATATGACTGGGATTTCCATGAAAAAGATTGTGGTCAGATAATGGGTGATCACTGTACATTTCTCTTCTGTTACCTATTTATATTTATATTTTACTTCCTTAATTTAGCTTTATGGACAGGGAAAACCTATCTAAAATCTGCAAAAAAATATTTTGCCTTCAAATTCATACCGTGAGCGTAGCATGCATGGACTCGACTCATATGACTGGGATTTCCATGAAAAAGATTGTGGGCAGAAAATGGGGGATCACTGTACATTTCTCTCCTGTTTCATATTTATATTTATATTTTACTTCCTTAATTTATCATTATGGACAGGGAAAGACCTAATCTAAGATCTGCAAAAAAATATTTTACCTTCAAATTCATACCGTGATCATAGCATGCATGGACTCGACTCGTTTGACTGGGATTTCCATGAAAAAGTTTGTCGGCAGAAAATGGGTGATCACTGTATATTTCTCTTCTGTTTCCTATTTATATTTATATTTTACTTCCTAAATTTAGCATTATGGACAGGGAAAGACATCATCTAAGATCTGCAAGAAATATTTTACCTTCAAATTCATACCGTGATCATAGCATGCATGGACTCGACTCATATGACTGGGATTTCCATGTAAAAGTTTGTGGGCAGAAAATGGTGATCACTGTACTTATCTCTTCTGTTTCCTATTTATATTTCTATTTTACTTCCTTCATTTAGCATTATCGACAGGGAAAGACCTCATCTAAGATCTGCAAAAAAATATTTGGTCACTGTATATTTCTCTTCCGTTTCCTATTTATATTTCTATTTTACTTCTTTAATTTAGCATTATCGACAGGGAAAGACCTAATCTAAGATCTGCAAAAAAATATTTTGCCTTCAAATTCATACCGTGATCGTAGCATACATGGACTCGACTTATATGACTGGGATTTCCATGAAAAAGATTGGGGGCAGAAAATGGGTGATCACTGTACATTTCTCATCTGTTTCCTATTTATATTTATATTTTACTTCCTTAATTTAGCATTATGGACAGGGAAAGACCTAATCTAAGATCTGCAAAAAAATATTTTGTCTTGAAAATTCAGAACCGGGATCTAAGCATGCATGGACTCGACTCATATGACTGGGATTTTCATTAAAAAGATTGTGGGCAGAAAAGTAGTGATCACTGTACATTTCTCTTCTGTTTGCTATTTATATTTCTATTTTACTTCCTTCATTTAGCATTATCGACAGGGAAAGACCTCATCTAAGATCTGCAAAAAAATATTTTGCCTTCAAATTCATACCATGATCGTAGCATGCATGGATTCTACTCATATGACTAGGATTTCCATGAAAAAGATTGTGGGCAGAAAATGGGTGATCACTGTACATTTCTCTTCTGTTTCCTATTACTATTTCTATTTTACTTCCTTCATTTAGCATTATGGACTGGGAAAGACCTAATCTAAGATCTGCAAAAAAATATTTTGCCTTGAAATACATACTGTGATCGTAGCATGCATGGACATGACTCATATGACTGGGATTTCCATGAAGAAGATAGTGGGCAGAAAATGGGTGATCACTGTACATTTCTCTTCTGTTTCCTATTTATATTTCTATTTTACCTCCTCAATTTAGCATTATGGACAGGGAAAGACCTAATCTAAGATCTGCAAAAAAATATTTTGCCTTCAAATTCATAGCGTGATCGTAGCATACATGGACGCGACTTATATGACTGGGATTGCCATGAAAAAGATTGTGGGCAGAAAATGGGTGATCACTGTACATTTTTCTTCTGTTTCTGATTTATATTTCTATTTTACTTCCTCAATTTAGTATTATGGACAGGGAAAGACCTAATCAAAAATCAGCAAAAAAATATTTTGCTTTCAAATTCATACCGTGATCGTAGCATGCATGGACGTGACACATATGATTTGGATTTCCATGAAAAAGATGTTGAAGAGAAAATGGGGGATCACTGTACATTTCTTTTCTGTTTCCTATTTATATTTATATTTTACTTCCAAAAATTAGCATGATTGACAGTGAAAGACCTAATCTAAAATCTGCAAAAAAAGATTTGGCCTTCAAACCATACCGTGATTGTAGCATGCATGGACTCAACTCATATGACTGGGATTTCCATGAAAAGGTTGTGGGCAGAAAATGGGTGATCACTGTACATTTCTCTTCTATTTCCTATTTATATTTCTATTTTACTTACTCAATTTATCATTATGGACAGAGAAAGACCTAATCAAAGATCTGCAAAAAAATATTTTGCCTTCAAATTCATACCGTGATCGTAGGATGAATGGACTCAACTCATTTGACTGGGATTTCCATGAAAAAGATTGTGGGCAGAAAATGGGTGATCACTGTACATTTCTCTTCTTTTTCCTATTTATATTTCTGTTTTACTTCCTTCATTTAGCATTATAGACAGGGAAAGACCTAATCTAACATCTGCATAAAATATTTTGCCTTCAATTCATACCGTGATCGTAGCATGCATGGACTTGACTCATATGACTAGGATTTCCATGAAAAAGATTGTGGGGAGAAAATGGGTGATCAATGTACATTTTTCTTCTGTTTCCTATATATATTTCTATTTTACTTCCTCAATTTAGTATTATGGGCAGGGAATGACCTAATCAAAGATCTGCAAAAAAATATTTTGACATCAAATTCATACCGTGATCGTAGCATGCATGGACTCGACTCATATGACTGCGATTTCCATGAAAAAGATTGTGGGCAGAAAATGGGTGATCACTGTACATTTCTCTTCTGTTTTCTATTTCTATTTCTATTTTACCTCCTCAGTTTAGCATTATGGACAAGGAAAGACCTAATCTAAAATCGGCACAAAAATATTTTGCCTTCAATTTCATGCCGTGATCGTAGCATGCATGAACTCGACTCATATGACGGGGATTTCCATGAAAAAGATTGTGGGCCGAAAATGGATAATCACTGTACATTTCTCTTCTCTATTCTATTTATATTTATATTTTACCTACTCAATTTACCATTATGGAAAGGGAAAGACCTAATCTAAGCTCTGCACAAAAATATTTTGCCTTCAAATTCATACCGTGATCGTAGCATGCATGGACTCGACTCATATGACTGGGATTTCCATGAAAAAGATTGTGGGCCGAAAATGGGTGTTCACTGTACATTTCTCTTCTGTTTCCTATTTATATTTCTATTTTACCTCCTCAATTTAGCATTATGGACAGGGAAAGACCTAATCTAAGATCTGCACAAAAATATTTTGCCTTCAAATTCATACCGTGATCGTAGCATGCATGAACTCGACTCATATGACTGGGATTTCCATGAAAAAGATTGTGGGCCGTAAATGGGTGATCACTGTACATTTCTCTTCTGTTTGCTATTTATATTTATATTTTACCACCTTAATTTAGCATTATGGACAGGGAAAGACCTAATCTAAGCTCTGCACAAAAATATTTTGCCTTCAAATTCATACCGTGATCGTAGCATGCATGGACTCGGCTCATATTACTGGGATTTCCATGAAAAAGTTTCTGGGCCGAAAATGGGTGATCACTGTACATTTCTCTTCTGTTTCCTATTTATATTTCTATATTACTTCCTCAATTTAGCATTATGGTCAGGGAAAGACCTAATCTAAGCTCTGCACAAAAATATTTTGCATTCAAACTCATACCGTGATCGTAGCATGCATGGACTCGACTCATATGACAGGGATTTCCTTGAAAAAGATTGTGGGCCGAAAATGGGTGATCAATGTACATTTCTCTTCTGTTTCCTATTTATATTTCTATTTTACCTCCTCAATTTAGCATTATGGACAGGGAAAGACCTAATCTAAAATCTGCACAAAAATATTTTGCCTTCAAATTCATACCGTGATCGTAGCATGCATGAACTCGACTCATATGACTGGGATTTCCATGAAAAAGATTGTGGGCCGAAAATGGGTGATCACTGTACATTTCTCTTCTGTTTGCTATTCATATTTCTATTTTACTTCCTCAATTTAGCATTATGGCCAGGGAAAGACCTAATCTAAGCTCTGCACAAAAATATTTTGCCTTCAAATTCATACCGTGATCGTAGCATGCATGAACTCGACTCATATGACTGGGATTTCCATGAAAAAGATTGTGGGCCGAAAATGGGTGATCACTGTTCATTTTTCTTCTATTTCCTATTTATATTTCTATTTTACCTACTCAATTTAGCATCATGGACGGGGAAAGACCTAATCTAAGATCTGCACAAAAATATTTTGCCTTCAAATTCATACCGTGATCGTAGCATGCATGGACTCGAATCATATGACTGGGATTTCCATGAAAAAGATTGTGGGCCGAAAATGGCTGATTACTGTACATTTCTCTTCTGTTTCCTGTTTATATTTATATTTTACCTCCTCAATTTAGCAATATGGTCAGGGAAAGACCTAATCTAAGCTCTACACAAAAATATTTTGCCTTCAAATTCATACCGTGATCGCAGCATGCATGGACTCGGCTCATATGACTGAGATTTCCATGAAAAAGATTGTGGGCCGAAAATGGTTGATCACTGTACATTTCTCTTCTGTTTCCTATTTATATTTATATTTTACCTCCTCAATTTAGCATTATGGACAGGGAAAGACCTAATCTAAGATCTGAACAAAAATATTTTACCTTCAAATTCATACCGTGATGGTAGCATGCATGGAATCAACTCATATGACTGGGATTTCCATGAAAAAGATTGTGGGCCGAAAATGGGTGATCACTGTACATTTCTCTTCTGTTGTCCTATTTATATTTATATTTTACCTCCTCAATTTAGCATTATGGTCAGGGAAAGACCTAATCTAAGCTCTGCACAAAAATATTTTGCCTTCAAATTCATACCGTGATCGTAGCATGCATGAATTCGGCTCATATGATTGGGATTTCCATGAAAAAGATTGTGGGCCGAAAATGGGTGATCACTGTACATTTCTCTTCTGTTTCCTATTTATATTTATATTTTACCTCCTCAATTTAGCATTATGGACAGGGAGAGACCTAATCTAAAATCTGCACAAAAATATTTTGCCTTCAAATTTATACCGTGATCGTAGCATTCATGGACTCAAATCATATGACTGAGATTTCCATGAAAAAGATTGAGGGCCGAAAATGGGTGATCACTGTACATTTCTCTTCTGTTTCCTATTTATATTTATATTTTACCTCCTCAATTTAGCATTATGGACAGGGAAATTCCTAATCTAAGATCTGCACAAAAATATTTTGCCTTCAAATTCATACCGTGATCGTAGCATGCATGAACTCTACTCATATGACTGGGATTTCCATGAAAAAGATTATGGGCCGAAAATGGGTGATCACTGTCCATTGCTCTTCAGTATTCTATTTATATTTCTATTTTACGTCATCAATTTAGCATTATGGACAGGGAAAGACCTAATCTAAGCTGTGCACAAAAATATTTTGCCTTCAAATTCATACCGTGATCGTAGCATGTATGGACTAGACTCATATGACTGGGATTTCCATGAAAAAGATTGTGGGCAGAAAATGGGTGATCACTGTACATTTTTCTTCTCTTTCCTATTTGTATTTCTATTTTACCTCCTCAATTTAGCATTATGGACAGGGAAAGACCTAATCTAAGCTCTGCACAAAAATATTTTGCCTTCAAATTCATACCGTGATCGTAGCATGCATGGACTCGGCTCATATGACTGGGATTTCCATGAAAAATATTGTGGGCAGAAAATGGGTGATCACTGTACATTTTTCTTCTCTTTCCTATTTATATTTCTATTTTGCCTCTTCAATTTAGCATTATGGACAGTGAAAGACCTAATCTAAGATCTGCACAAAAATATTTTGCTTTCAAATTCATACCGTGATGGTAGCATGCATGGACTCGACGCATATGACTGGGATTTCCATGAAAAAGATTGTGGGCTGAAAATGGGTGATCACTGTACATTCCTCTTCTGTTTCCTATTCATATTTCTATTTTACCTCCTCAATTTAGTATTATGGCCAGGGAAAGACCTAATCTAAGCTCTGCACAAAAATATTTTGCCTTCAAATTCATACCGTGATCGTAGCAAGCATGGACACGGCTCATATGACTGGGATTTCCATGAAAAAGATTGTGGGGCGAAAATCGGTGATCACTGTACATTTCTCTACTATTTCCTATTTATATTTATATTTTACCTCCTCAATTTAGCATTATGGACAGGGAAAGACCTAATCTAAGCTCTGCACAAAAATATTTTGCCTTCAAATTCATACCGTGATCGTAGCATGCATGGACTCGGCTCATATGACTGGGATTTCCATGAAAAATATTGTGGGCAGAAAATGGGTGATCACTGTACATTTTTCTTCTCTTTCCTATTTATATTTCTATTTTGCCTCTTCAATTTAGCATTATGGACAGTGAAAGACCTAATCTAAGATCTGCACAAAAATATTTTGCTTTCAAATTCATACCGTGATGGTAGCATGCATGGACTCGACTCATATGACTGGGATTTCCATGAAAAAGATTGTGGGCTGAAAATGGGTGATCACTGTACATTCCTCTTCTGTTTCCTATTCATATTTCTATTTTACCTCCTCAATTTAGTATTATGGCCAGGGAAAGACCTAATCTAAGCTCTGCACAAAAATATTTTGCCTTCAAATTCATACCGTGATCGTAGCAAGCATGGACACGGCTCATATGACTGGGATTTCCATGAAAAAGATTGTGGGGCGAAAATCGGTGATCACTGTACATTTCTCTACTATTTCCTATTTATATTTATATTTTACCTCCTCAATTTAGCATTATGGACAGGGAAAGACCTAATCTAAGATCTGCACAAAAATATTTTGCCTTCAAATTCATACCGTGATGGTAGCATGCATGGACTCGACTCATATGACTTGGATTTCCATGAAAAAGATTGTGGGCCGAAAATGGGTGAACACTTTACATTTCTCTTCTGTTTCCTATTTATATTTATATTTTACCTCCTCAATTTAGCATTATGGACAGGGAAAGACCTAATATAATCTCTGCAAAAAAATATTTTGCTTTCAAATTCATACCGTGATCGTAGCATGTATGGACTCGACTCATATGACTGGGATTTCCATGAAAAAGATTGTGGGCCGAAAATGTGTGATCACTGTACATTTCTCTTCTGTTTCCTATTTATATTTATATTTTACCTCCTCAATTTAGCATTATGGACTGGGAAAGACTTAATATAATCTCTGCAAAAAATATTTTGCTTTCAAATTCATACCGTGATCGTAGCATGTATGGACTCGACTCATATGACTGGGATTTCCATGAAAAAGTTTGTGGGCCGAAAATGGGTGATCACTGCTCATTTCTCTTCTGTTTCCTATTTATATATCTATTTTACCTCCTCAATTGAGCATCATGGCCAGGGGAAACATAATCTAAGCTCTGCACAAAAAAATTTTGCCTTCAAATTCATACCGTGATCGTAGCATGCATGGACTCGGCTCATATGACTGGGATTTCCATGAAAAAGTTTCTGGGCCGAAAACGGGTGATCACTGTACATTTCTCTTCTGTTTCCTATTTATATTTCTATTTTACTTCCACAATTTAGCATTATGGCAAGGGAAAGACCTAATCTAAGCTCTGCACAAAAATATTTTGCCTTCAAATTCATACCGTGATCGTAGCATGCATGGACTCGAATCATATGACTGGGATTTCCATGAAAAAGATTGTGGGCCGAAAATGGGTGATCACTGTACATTTCTCTTCTGTTTCCTATTTATATTTATATTTTACCTTCTCAATTTAGCATTAAGGACAGGGAAAGACCTAATCTAAAATCGGCACAAAAATATTTTGCCTTCAAATTCATACCGTGATCGTAGCATGCATGGACTCGACTCATATGACTGGGATTTCCATGAAAAAGATTGTGGGCAGAAAATGGGAGATCACTGTACATTTTTCTTCTGTTTCCTATGTATATTTTTATTTTACCTCCTCAATTTAGCATTATGGACCGGGAAACACCTAATATAATCTCTGCAAAAAAATATTTTGCTTTCAAATTCATACCGTGGTCGTAGCATGTATGGACTCGACTCATATGACTGGGATTTCCATGAAAAAGATTGTGGGCCGAAAATGGGTGATCACTGTACATTTCTCTTCTGTTTCCTATTTATATTTATATTTTACCACCTTAATTTAGCATTATGGACAGGGAAAGACCTAATCTAAGCTCTGCACAAAAATATTTTGCCTTCAAATTTATACCGTGATCGTAGCATGCATGGACTCGACTCATATGACTGGGATTTCCATGAAAAACATTGTGGGCAGAAAATGGGTGATAACTGTACATTTCTCTTTAGTTTCCTATTTATATATCTATTTTACCTCCTCAATATAGCATTATGGACAGGGAAAGACCTATTCTAAGCTCTGCACAAAAATATTTTGCCTTCAAATTCATACCGTGATCGTAGCATTCTTCGACTCGACTCATATGACTGGGATTTCCATGAAAAAGATTGTGGGCCGAAAATGGGTGATCACTGTACATTTCTCTTCTGTTTCCTATTTATATTTCTATTTTACCTCCTCAATTTAGCATTATGGACAGGGAAAGACTTAATATAATCTCTGCAAAAAAATATTTTGCTTTCAAATTCATACCGTGATCGTAGCATGCATGGACTCGACTCATATGACTGGGATTTCCATGAGAAAGATTGTGGGCAGAAAATGGGTGATCACTGTACATTCCTCTTCTGTTTCCTATTTATATATCTATTTTACCTCCTCAATTTAGCATAATGGCCAGGGAAAGACCTATTCTAAGCTCTGCACAAAAATATTTTGCCTTCAAATTCATACCGTGATCGTAGCATGCATGGACTCGGCTCATATGACTGGGATTTCCATGAAAAAGATTGTGGGCCGAAAATGGGTGATCACGGTACACTTCTCTTCTGTTTCCTATTTATATTTATATTTTACCTCCTCAATTTAGCATTATGGGCAGGGAAAGACCTAATCTAAGATCTGCACAAAAATATTTTGCCTTCAAATTCATACCGTGATCGTAGCATTAATGGACTCGACTCATATGACTGGTATTTCCATGAAAAAGATTGTGGGCAGAAAATGGGTGGTCACTGTACAGTTCTCTTCGGTTTCCTATTTAGATTGCTATTTTACCTCCTCAATTTAGCATTACGGACAGGGAAAGACCTAATATAATCTCTGCAAAAAAATATTTTGCTTTCAAATTCCTACCGTGATCATAGCATGCATGGACTCGACTCATATGACTGGGATTTCCATGAAAAATATTGTGGGCATAAAATATGTGATCACTGTACATTTCTCCTCTGTTTCCTATTCATCTTTATATTTTACTTCCTCAATTTAGCAATATGGCCAGGGAAATACCTAATCTAAGCACTGCACAAAAATATTTTGCCTTCAAATTCATACCGTGATCGTAGCGTGCATGGACTCAACTCATATATCTGGGATTTCCATGAAAAAGTTGGTGGGCCGTAAATGGGTGATCACTGTACATTTCTCTTCTGTTTCTTATTTTTATTTATATTTTACCTCCTCAATTTAGCATTATGGATAGGGAAAGACCTAATCTAAGCTCTGCACAAAAATATTTTGCATTCAAATTCATACCGTGATCGTAGCATGCATGGACTCGACTCATATGACTGGGATTTCCATGAAAAAGATTGTGGGCAGAAAATTGGGTGATCACTGTACATTTCTCTTCTTTTTCCTCTTTATATTTCTATTTTACTTCCTTCATTTAGCATTATGAACAGGGAAAGACCTAATCTAAGATCTGCACAAAATTATTTTGCCTTCAAATTCATACTGTGATCGTAGCATGCATGGACTCGACTCATATGACTGGAATTTCCATGAAAAAGATTGTGGGCCGAAAATAGGTGATGACTGTACATTTTTCTTCTGTTTCTTATTTATATTTATATATTACCACCTCAATTTAGCATTATGGATAGGGAAAGACCTAATCTAACCTCTGCACAAAAATATTTTGCCTTCAATTCATACCGTGATCGTAGCATGCATGGACTCGACTCATATGACTGGGATTTCCATGAAAAAGATTGTTGGCCGAAAATGGGTGATCACTGTACATTTCTCTTCGTTTCCTATTTATATTTTACCTACTCAATTTAGCATTATGGACAGGGAAAGACCTAATCTAAGATCTGCACAAAAATATTTTGCCTTCAAATTCATACCGTGATCGTAGCATGCATGGACTCGACTCATATGACTGGGATTTCCATGAAAAAGATTGTTGGCCGAAAATGGGTGATCACTGTACATTTCTCTTCTGTTTCCTATTTATATTTCTATTTTACCTCTTCAATTTAGCATTATGGACAGGGAAAGACCTAATCTAAGATCTGCACAAAAATATTTAGCCTTCAAATTCATACCGTGATCGTAGCATGCATGGACTCGACTCATATGACTGCGATTTCCATGAAAAAGATTGTTGGCCGAAAATGGGTGATCACTGTACATTTCTCTTCTGTTTCCTATTTATATTTATATTTTACCTCCTCAATTTATCATTATGGCCAGGGAAAGACCTAATCTGAGATCTGCACAAAAATATTTTGCCTTCAAATTCATACCGTGATCGTAGCATGCATGGACTCGACTCATATGACTGGGATTTCCATGAAAAAGATTGTGGGCAGAAAATGGGTGATCACTGTACATTTCTCTTCTGTTTCCTATTTATATTTATATTTTACCTCCTCAATTTAGCATTATGGCCAGGTAAAGACCTAATCTACGCTCTGCACAAAAATATTTTGCCTTCAAATTCATACTGTGATCGTAGCATGCATGGACTCGACTCATATGACTGGGATTTCCATGAAAAAGATTGTGGGCAGAAAATTGGGTGATCACTGTACATTTCTCTTCTGTTTCCTCTTTATATTTCTATTTTACTTCCTTCATTTAGCATTATGAACAGGGAAAGACCTAATCTAAGATCTGCAGAAAATTATTTTGCCTTCAAATTCATACTGTGATCGTAGCATGCATGGACTCGACTCATATGACTGGGATTTCCATGAAAAAGATTGTGGGCCGAAAATGGGTGATCACTGTACATTTCTCTTCTGTTTCCTATTTATATTTATATTTTACCTCTTCAATTTAGCATTATGGACAAGGAAAGACCTAATCTAAGATCTGCACAAAAATATTTAGCCTTCAAATTCATACCGTGATCGTAGCATGCATGGACTCGACTCATATGACTGGGATTTCCATGAAATAGATTGTTGGCCGAAAATGGGTGATCACTGTACATTTCTCTTCTGTTTCCTATTTATATTTATATTTTACCTCCTCAATTTATCATTATGGACAGGGAAAGACCTAATCTAAGCTCTGCACAAAAATATTTTGCCTTCAAATTCATACCGTGATCGTAGCATGCATGGACTCGGCTCATATGACTGGGATTTCCATGAAAAAGATTGTGGGCCGAAAATGGGTGATCACTGTACATTTCTCTTCTGTTTCCTATTTATATTTATATTTTACCTCCTCAATTTAGCATTATGGCCAGGGAAAGACCTAATCTATAATCTGCACAAAAATATTTTGCATTCAAATTCATACCGTGATCGTAGCATGCATGGACTCGACTCATATCACTGGGATTTCCATGAAAAAGATTGTGGGCCGAAAATGGGTGATCACTGTACATTTCTCTTCTGTTTCCTATTTATATTTATATTTTACCTCCACAATTTAGCATTATGGCCAGGTAAAGACCTAATCTACGCTCTGCACAAAAATATTTTACCTTCAAATTCATACCGTGATCGTAGCATGCATGGACTCTTCTCATATGACTGGGACTTCCATGAAAAAGATTGTGGGCCGAAAATGGGTGATCACTGTACATTTCTCTTCTGTTTCCTATTTATATTTCTATTTTACCTCCTTAATTTAGCATTATGGACAGGGAAAGACCTAATCGATCTGCACAAAAATATTTTGCCTTCAAATTCATAACGTGATCGTAGAATACATGGACTCGACTCATATGACTGGGATTTCCATGAAAAAGATAGTTGGCAGAAAATGGGTGATCACTGTACATTTCTCTTCTGTTTCCTATTTATCTTTATATTTTACTTCCTCAATTTAGCAATATGGCCAGGCAAATACCTAATCTAAGCTCTGCACAAAAATATTTTGCCTTCAAATTCATACCGTGATCGTAGCGTGCATGGACTCAACTCATATGACTGGGATTTCCATGAAAAAGATAGTTGGCAGAAAATGGGTGATCACTGTACATTTTTCTTCTGTTTTTTATTTATATTTCTATTTTACTTCCTAAATTTAGCATTATGGACAGGGAAAGACCTAATCTAAAATCTGCACAAAAGTATTTTGCCTTCAAATTCATACCGTGATCGTAGCATGCATGGACTTGACTCATATGACTGGGATTTCCATGAAAAAGGTTGTGGGCCGAAAATAGGTGATCACTGTACATTTCTCTTCTGTTTCCTATTGATATTTCTTTTTTATCTTCTCAATTTAGCATTATGGACAGGGAAAGACCTAATCTAAGATCTGCACAAAAATATTTAGCCTTCAAATTCATACCGTGATCGTAGCATGCATGGACTCGACTCATATGACTGGGATTTCCATGAAATGGATTGTTGGCCGAAAATGGGTGATCACTGTACATTTCTCTTCTGTTTCCTATTTATATTTATATTTTACCTCCTCAATTTATCATTATGGACAGGGAAAGACCTAATCTAAGCTCTGCACAAAAATATTTTGCCTTCAAATTCATACCGTGATCGTAGCATGCATGGACTCGGCTCATATGACTGGGATTTCCATGAAAAAGATTGTGGGCCGAAAATGGGTGATCACTGTACATTTCTCTTCTGTTTCCTATTTATATTTATATTTTACCTCCTCAATTTAGCATTATGGCCAGGGAAAGACCTAATCTATAATCTGCACAAAATTATTTTGCATTCAAATTCATACCGTGATCGTAGCATGCATGGACTCGACTCATATCACTGGGATTTCCATGAAAAAGATTGTGGGCCGAAAATGGGTGATCACTGTACATTTCTCTTCTGTTTCCTATTTATATTTATATTTTACCTCCACAATTTAGCATTATGGCCAGGTAAAGACCTAATCTACGCTCTGCACAAAAATATTTTACCTTCAAATTCATACCGTGATCGTAGCATGCATGGACTCTTCTCATATGACTGGGACTTCCATGAAAAAGATTGTGGGCCGAAAATGGGTGATCACTGTACATTTCTCTTCTGTTTCCTATTTATATTTCTATTTTACCTCCTTAATTTAGCATTATGGACAGGGAAAGACCTAATCGATCTGCACAAAAATATTTTGCCTTCAAATTCATAACGTGATCGTAGAATACATGGACTCGACTCATATGACTGGGATTTCCATGAAAAAGATAGTTGGCAGAAAATGGGTGATCACTGTACATTTCTCTTCTGTTTCCTATTTATCTTTATATTTTACTTCCTCAATTTAGCAATATGGCCAGGCAAATACCTAATCTAAGCTCTGCACAAAAATATTTTGCCTTCAAATTCATACCGTGATCGTAGCGTGCATGGACTCAACTCATATGACTGGGATTTCCATGAAAAAGATAGTTGGCAGAAAATGGGTGATCACTGTACATTTTTCTTCTGTTTTTTATTTATATTTCTATTTTACTTCCTAAATTTAGCATTATGGACAGGGAAAGACCTAATCTAAAATCTGCACAAAAGTATTTTGCCTTCAAATTCATACCGTGATCGTAGCATCCATGGACTCTTCTCATATGACTGGGACTTCCATGAAAAAGGTTGTGGGCCGAAAATAGGTGATCACTGTACATTTCTCTTCTGTTTCCTATTGATATTTCTTTTTTATCTTCTCAATTTAGCATTATGGACAGGGAAAGACCTAATCTAAGATCTGCACAAAAATATTTTGCCTTCAAATGCATACCGTGATCGTAGCATGCATGGACTCGAGTCATATGACTGGGATTTCCATGAAAAAGATTGTGGGCCGAAAATGGGTGATCACTGTACATTTCTCTTCTGTTTCCTATTTATATTTATATTTTACCTCCTCAATTTAGCATTATGGACAGGGAGAGACCTAATCTAAGCTCTGCACAAAAATATTTTGCCTTCAATTCATACCGTGATCGTAGCATCCATGGACTCGACTCATATGACTGGGATTTCCATGAAAAAGATTGTTGGCCGAAAATGGGTGATCACTGTACATTTCTCTTCTGTTTCCTATTTATATTTTACCTACTCAATTTAGCATTATGGACAGGGAAAGACCTAATCTAAGATCTGCACAAAAATATTTTGCCTTCAAATTCATACCGTGATCGTAGCATGTATGGACTCGACTCATATGACTGGGATTTCCATGAAAAAGATTGTTGACCGAAAATGGGTGATCAGTGTACATTTCTCTTCTGTTTCCTATTTATATTTCTATTTTACCTCCTAAATTTAGCATTATGGACAGGGAAAGACCTAATCTAAGCTCTGCACAAAAATATTTTGCCTTCAAATTCATACCGTGATCGTAGCATGCATGGACTCGGCTCATATGACTGGGATTTCCATGAAAAAGATTGTGGGCCGAAAATGGGTGATCACTGTACATTTCTCTTCTGTTTCCTATTTATATTTCTATTTTACCTCCTCAATTTAGCATTATGGCAAGGGAAAGACCTAATCTATAATCTGCACAAAAATATTTTGCCTTCAAATTCATACCGTGATCGTAGCATGCATGGACTCGACTCATATCACTGGGATTTCCATGAAAAAGATTGTGGGCCGAAAATGTGTGATCACTGTACATTTCTCTTCTGTTTCCTATTTATATTTATATTTTACCTCCTCAATTTAGCATTATGGCCAGGGAAAGACCTAATCTACGATCTGCACAAAAATATTTTGCCTTCAAATTCATACCGTGATCGTAGCATGCATGGACTCGGCTCATATGACTGGGATTTCCATGAAAAAGGTTGTGGGCCGAAAATGGGTGATCACTGTACATTTCTCTTCTGTTTCCTATTTATATTTCTATTTTACCTCCTTAATTTAGCATTATGGACAGGGAAAGACCTAATCTAAGATCTGCACAAAAATATTTAGCCTTCAAATTCATACCGTGATCGTAGCATACTTGGACACGACTCATATGACTGCGATTTCCATGAAAAAGATTGTTGGCCGAAAATGGGTGATCACTGTACATTTCTCTTCTGTTTCCTATTTATATTTCTATTTTACCTCCTCAATTTATCATTATGGACAGGGAAAGACCTAATCTAACTCTGCACAAAAATATTTTGCCTTCAAATTCATACCGTGATCGTAGCATGCATGGACTCGACTCATATGACTTGGATTTCCATGAAAAAGATTGTGGGCCGAAAATGGGTGATCACTGTACATTTCTCTTCTGTTTCCTATTTATATTTATATTTTACCTCCTCAATTTAGCATTATGGACAGGGAAAGACCTAATCTAAGATCTGCACAAAAAAATTTGCCTTCAAATTCATACCGTGATCGTAGCATGCATGGACTCGACTCATATGACTGTGATTTCCATGAAAAAGATTGTTGGCCGAAAATGGGTGATCACTGTACATTTCTCTTCTGTTTCCTATTTATATTTATATTTTACTTCCTCAATTTATCATTATGGACAGGGAAAGACCTAATCTAAGCTCTGCACAAAAATATTTTGCCTTCAAATTCATACCGTGATCGTAGCATGCATGGACTCGACTCATATCACTGGGATTTCCATGAAAAAGATTGTGGGCCGAAAATGGGTGATCACTGTACATTTCTCTTCTGTTTCCTATTTATATTTATATTTTACCTCCTCAATTTAGCATTATGGCCAGGGAAAGACCTAATCTATGCTCTGCACAAAAATATTTTGCCTTCAAATTCATACCGTGATCGTAGCATGCATGGACTCGGCTCATATGACAGTGATTTCCATGAAAAAGATTGTGGGCCGAAAATGGGTGATCACTGTACATTTCTCTTCTGTTTCCTATTTATATTTCTATTTTACCTCCTCAATTTAGCATTATGGACAGGGAAAGACCTAATCTAAGATCTGCACAAAAAAATTTGCCTTCAAATTCATACCGTGATCGTAGCATGCATGGACTCGACTCATATGACTGTGATTTCCATGAAAAAGATTATTGGCCGAAAATGGGTGATCACTGTACATTTCTCTTCTGTTTCCTATTTATATTTATATTTTACTTCCTCAATTTATCATTATGGACAGGGAAAGACCTAATCTAAGCTCCGCACAAAAATATTTTGCTTTCAAATTCATACCGTGATCGTAGCATGCATGGACTCGGCTGATATGACTGGGATTTCCATGAAAAAGATTGTGGGCCGAAAATGGGTGATCACTGTACATTTCTCTTCTGTTTCCTATTTATATTTCTATTTTACCTCCTCAATTTAGCATGATGGCCAGAGAAAGACCTAATCTATAATCTGCACAAAAATATTTTGCCTTCAAATTCATACCGTGATCGTAGCATGCATGGACTCGACTCATATCACTGGGATTTCCATGAAAAAGATTGTGGGCCGAAAATGGGTGATCACTGTACATTTCTCTTCTGTTTCCTATTTATATTTATATTTTACCTCCTCAATTTAGCATTATGGCCAGGGAAAGACCTAATCTACGCTCTGCACAAAAATATTTTGGTTCAAATTCATACCGTGATCGTAGCATGCATGGACTCGGCTCATATGACTGGGATTTCCATGAAAAAGATTGTGGGCCGAAAATGGGTGATCACTGTACATTTCTCTTCTGTTTCCTATTCATATTTCTATTTTACCTCCTTAATTTAGCATTATGGACAGGGAAAGACCTAATCAAAGATCTGCACAAAAATATTTTGCCTTCAAATTCATACCGTGATCGTAGCATGCATGGACTCGGCTCATATGACTGGGATTTCCATGAAAAAGATTGTGGGCCGAAAATGGGTGATCACTGTACATTTCTCTTCTGTTTCCTATTTATATTTATATTTATCTACTCAATTTAGCATTATGGACAGGGAAAGACCTAATCTAAGATCTGCACAAACATATTTTGCCTTCAAATTCATACCGTGATCGTAGCATGCATGGCCTCGACTCATATGACTGTGATTTCCCTGAAAAAGATTGTGGGCCGAAAATGGGTGATCACTGTACATTTCTCTTCTGTTTCCTATTTATATTTCTATTTTACCTCCTCAATTTAGCATTATGGACAGGGAAAGATCTAATCTAAGATCTGCACAAAAACATTTTGCCTTCAAATTCATACCGTGATCGTAGCATGCATGGACTCGACGCATATCACTGGGATTTCCATGAAAAAGATTGTGGGCCGAAAATGGGTGATCACTGTACATTTCTCTTCTGTTTCCTATTTATATTTCTATTTTACCTCCTCAATTTAGCATGATGGCCAGAGAAAGACCTAATCTATAATCTGCACAAAAATATTTTGCCTTCAAATTCATACCGTGATCGTAGCATGCATGGACTCGACTCATATCACTGGGATTTCCATGAAAAAGATTGTGGGCCGAAAATGGGTGATCACTGTACATTTCTCTTCTGTTTCCTATTTATATTTATATTTTACCTCCTCAATTTAGCATTATGGCCAGGGAAAGACCTAATCTACGCTCTGCACAAAAATATTTTGCCTTCAAATTCATACCGTGATCGTAGCATGCATGGACTCGGCTCATATGACTGGGATTTCCATGAAAAAGATTGTGGGCCGAAAATGGGTGATCACTGTACATTTCTCTTCTGTTTCCTATTCATATTTCTATTTTACCTCCTTAATTTAGCATTATGGACAGGGAAAGACCTAATCGAAGATCTGCACAAAAATATTTTGCCTTCAAATTCATACCGTGATCGTAGCATGCATGGACTCGGCTCATATGACTGGGATTTCCATGAAAAAGATTGTGGGCCGAAAATGGGTGATCACTGTACATTTCTCTTCTGTTTCCTATTTATATTTCTATTTATCTACTCAATTTAGCATTATGGACAGGGAAAGATCTAATCTAAGATCTGCACAAAAACATTTTGCCTTCAAATTCATACCGTGATCGTAGCATGCATGGACTCGACGCATATCACTGGGATTTCCATGAAAAAGATTGTGGGCCGAAAATGGGTGATCACTGTACATTTCTCTTCTGTTTCCTATTTATATTTATATTTTACCTCCTCAATTTAGCATTATGGCCAGGGAAAGACCTAATCTAAGATCTGCACAAAAAAATTTGCCTTCAAATTCATACCGTGATCGTAGCATGCATGGACTCGACTCATATGACTATGATTTCCATGAAAAAGATTATTGGCCGAAAATGGGTGATCACTGTACATTTCTCTTCTGTTTCCTATTTATATTTATATTTTACTTCCTCAATTTATCATTATGGACAGGGAAAGACCTAATCTAAGCTCCGCACAAAAATATTTTGCCTTCAAATTCATACCGTGATCGTAGCATGCATGGACTCGGCTCATATGACTGGGATTTCCATGAAAAAGATTGTGGGCCGAAAATGGGTGATCACTGTACATTTCTCTTCTGTTTCCTATTTATATTTCTATTTTACCTCCTCAATTTAGCATGATGGCCAGAGAAAGACCTAATCTATAATCTGCACAAAAATATTTTGCCTTCAAATTCATACCGTGATCGTAGCATGCATGGACTCGACTCATATCACTGGGATTTCCATGAAAAAGATTGTGGGCCGAAAATGGGTGATCACTATACATTTCTCTTCTGTTTCCTATTTATATTTATATTTTACCTCCTCAATTTAGCATTATGGCCAGGGAAAGACCTAATCTACGCTCTGCACAAAAATATTTTGCCTGCAAATTCATACCGTGATCGTAGCATGCATGGACTCGGCTCATATGACTGGGATTTCCATGAAAAAGATTGTGGGCCGAAAATGGGTGATCACTGTACATTTCTCTTCTCTTTCCTATTCATATTTCTATTTTACCTCCTTAATTTAGCATTATGGACAGGGAAAGACCTAATCGAAGATCTGCACAAAAATATTTTGCCTTCAAATTCATACCGTGATCGTAGCATGCATGGACTCGGCTCATATGACTGGGATTTCCATGAAAAAGATTGTGGGCCGAAAATGGGTGATCACTGTACATTTCTCTTCTGTTTCCTATTTATATTTATATTTATCTACTCAATTTAGCATTATGGACAGGGAAAGACCTAATCTAAGATCTGCACAAAAATATTTTGCCTTCAAATTCATACCGTGATCGTAGCATGCATGGCCTCGACTCATATGACTGTGATTTCCCTGAAAAAGATTGTAGCCGAAAATGGGTGATCACTGTACATTTCTCTTCTGTTTCCTATTTATATTTCTATTTTACCTCCTCAATTTAGCATTATGGACAGGGAAAGATCTAATCTAAGATCTGCACAAAAACATTTTGCCTTCAAATTCATGCCGTGATCGTAGCATGCATGGACTCGACGCATATGACTGAGATTTACATGAAAAAGATTGTTGGCCGAAAATGGGTGATCACTGTAAATTTCTCTTCTGCTTCCTATTTATATTTATATTTTACCTCCTCAATTTATCATTATGGACAGGGAAAGATCTAATCTAAGCACTGCACAAAAATATTTTGCCTTCAAATTCATACCGTGATCGTAGCATGCATGGACTCGGCTCATATGACTGGGATTTCCATGAAAAAGATATGGGCCGAAAATGGGTGATCACTGTACATTTCTCTTCTGTTTCCTATTTATATTTCTATTTACCTCCTCAATTTAGCATTATGGACAGGGAAAGACCCAATCTAAGATCTGCACAAAAATATTTTGCCTTCAAATTCATACCGTGATCGTAGCATGCATGGACTCGACTCATATGACTGGGATTTCCATGAAAAAGATTGTGGGCCGAAAATGGGTGATCACTGTACATTTCTCTTCTGTTTCCTATTTATATTTATATTTTACCTCCTCAATTTAGCATTATGGACAGTGAAAGACCTAATCTAAGATCTGCACAAAAATATTTTGCCTTCAAATTCATACCCTGATCCTCGCATGCATGGACTCGGCTCATATGACTGGGATTTCCATGAAAAAGATTGTGGGCCGAAAATGGGTGATCACTGTACATTTCTCTTCTGTTTCCTATTTATATTTCTATTTTACCTGCTCAATTTAGCATTATGGACAGGGAAAGACCTAATCTATAATCTGCACAAAAATATTTTGCCTTCAAATTCATAACGTGATCGTAGCATGCATGGACTTGACTCATATGACTGGGATTTCCATGAAAAAGATCGTGGGCCAAGAATGGGTGATCACTGTAAATTTTTCTTCTGTTTTTTATTTATATTTGTATTTTACCTCCTCAATTTAGCATTATGGACAGGGAAAGACCTAATCTAAGATCTGCCCAAAAATATTTTGCCTTAAATTCATACCGTGATCGTAGCATGCATGGATTCGACTCATATGACTGGGATTTCCATGAAAAAGTCGGTGGGCCGTAAATGGGTGATCACTGTACATTTCTCTTCTGTTTCTTATTTATATTTATATTTTACCTCCTCAATTTAGCATTATGGATAGGGAAAGACCTAATCTAAGCTCTGCACAAAAATATTTTGCCTTCAAATTCATACCGTGATCGTAGCATGCATGGACTCGACTCATATGACTGGGATTTCCATGAAAAAGATTGTGGGCAGAAAATTGGGTGATCACTGTACATTTCTCTTCTGTTTCCTATTTATATTTCTATTTTACTTCCTTCATTTATCATTATGATCAGAGAAAAACCTAATCTAAGATCTGCACAAAAATATTTTGCCTTCAAATTCATACCGTGATCGTAGCATGCATTGACTCGACTCATATGACTGGGATTTCCATGAAAAAGATTGTGGGCAGAAAATGAGTGATCACTGTACATTTCTCTTCCGTTTCCTATTTATATTTATATTTTACTTCCTTCATTTAGCATTATGAACGGGGAAAGACCCAATCTAAGATCTGCACAAAAATATTTTGCCTTCAAATTCATACTGTGATCGTAGCATGCATGGACTCGACTCATATGACTGGAATTTCTATGAAAAAGATTGTGGGCCGAAAATAGGTGATCACTGTACATTTCTCTTCTGTTTCTTATTTATATTTATATTTTACCTCCTCAATTTAGCATTATGGATAGGGAAAGACCTAATCTAAGCTCTGAACAAAAATATTTTGCCTTCAATTTCATACCGTGATCGTAGAATGCATGGACTCGACTCATATGACTGGGATTTCCATGAAAAAGATTGTGGGCAGAAAATTGGGTGATCACTGTACATTTTTCTTCTGTTTTTTATTTATATTTCTATTTTACTTCCTAAATTTAGCATTATGGACAGGGAAAGACCTAATCTAAAATGTGCACAAAAGTATTTTGCCTTCAAATTCATACCGTGATCGTAGCATGCATGGACTTGACTCATATGACTGGGATTTCCATGAAAAAGGTTGTGGGCCGAAAATGGGTGATCACTGTACATTTCTCTTCTGTTTCTTATTTATATTTATATTTTACCTCCTCAATTTAGCATTATGGATAGGGAAAGACCTAATCTAAGATTTGAACAAAAATATTTTGCCTTCAAATTCATACCGTGATCGTAGCATGCATGGACTCGATTCATATGACTGGGATTTCCATGAAAATATTGTTGGCAGAAAATGGGTGATCACTGTACATGTCTCTTCTGTTTCCTATTTATATTTTTATTTTACCTCCTCAATTTAGCATTATTGACAGGGAAAGACCTAATCTAAGATCTGCCCAAAAATATTTTGCCTTAAATTCATACCGTGATCGTAGCATGCATGGATTCGACTCATATGACTGGGATTTCCATGAAAAAGTTGGTGGGCCGTAAATGGGTGATCACTGTACATTTCTCTTCTGTTTCTTATTTATATTTATATTTTACCTCCTCAATTTAGCATTATGGATAGGGAAAGACATAATCTAAGCTCTGCACAAAAATATTTTGCCTTCAAATTCATACCGTGATCGTAGCATGCATGGACTCGACTCATATGACTGGGATTTCCATGAAAATATTGTGGGCAGAAAATGGGTGATCACTGTACATTTCTCTTCTGTTTCCTATTTATATTTATATTTTACCTCCTCAATTTAGCATTATGGATAGGGAAAGATCTAATCTAAGCTCTGCACAAAAATATTTTGCCTTCAAATTCATACCGTGATCGTAGGATGCATGGACTCGACTCATATGACTGGGATTTCAATGAAAAAGATTGTGGGCAGAAAATTGGGTGATCACTGTACATTTCTCTTCTGTTTCCTATTTATATTTATATTTTACTTCCTTCATTTATCATTATGATCAGAGAAAGACCTAATCTAAGATCTGCACAAAAATATTTTGCCTACAAATTCATACCGTGATCGTAGCATGCATTGACTCGACTCATATGACTGGGATTTCCATGAAAAAGATTGTGGGCAGAAAATGAGTGATCACTGTACATTTCTCTTCCGTTTCCTATTTATATTTATATTTTACTTCCTTCATTTAGCATTATGAACGGGGAAAGACCCAATCTAAGATCTGCACAAAAATATTTTGCCTTCAAATTCATACTGTGATCGTAGCATGCATGGACTCGACTCATATGACTGGAATTTCCATGTAAAAGATTGTGGGCCGAAAATAGGTGATCACTGTACATTTCTCTTCTGTTTCTTATTTATATTTATATTTTACCTCCTCAATTTAGCATTATGGATAGGGAAAGACCTAATCTAAGCTCTGAACAAAAATATTTTGCCTTCAAATTCATACCGTGATCGTAGAATGTATGGACTCGACTCATATGACTGGGATTTCCATGAAAAAGGTTGTGGGCCGAAAATGGGTGATCACTGTACATTTCTCTTCAGTTTCCTATTTATATTTCTATTTTACCTCCTCAATTTAGCATTATGGACAGGGAAAGACCTAATCTAAGCTCTGCACAAAAATATTTTGCCTTCAATTCATACCGTAATCGTTGCATGCATGGACTCGACACATATGACTGGGATTTCCATGAAAAAGATTGTTGGCCGAAAATTGGTGATCACTGTACATTTCTCTTCTGTTTCCTATTTATATTTATATTTTACCTCCACAATTTAGCATTATGGACAGGGAAAGACCTAATCTAAGCGCTGCACAAAAATATTTTGCCTTCAATTCATACCGTGATCGTAGCATGCATGGACTCGACACATATGACTGGGATTTCCATGAAAAAGATTGTTGGCTGAAAATTGGTGATCACTGTACATTTCTCTTCTCTTTCCTATTTATATTTCTATTTTACCTCCTAAATTTAGCATTATGGACAGGGAAAGAGCTAACCTAAGCTCTGCACAAAAATATTTTGCCTTCAAATTCATACCGTGATCGTAGCATGCATTGACTCGACTCATATGACTGGGATTTCCATGAAAAAGATTGTGGGCAGAAAATGGGTGATCACTGTACATTTCTCTTCCGTTTCCTATTTATATTTATATTTTACTTCCTTCATTTACGATTATGGACAGGGAAAGACCTAATCTAAGATTTGCACAGAAATATTTTGCCTTCAAATTCATACCGTGATCGTAGCATGCATGGACTCGACTCATATGACTGGGATTTCCATGAAAATATTGCGGGCAGAAAATGGGTGATCACTGTACATTTCTCTTCTGTTTCCTATTTATATTTATATTTTACCTCCTCAATTTAGCATTATGGACAGGGTAAGACCTATTCTAAGAACTGCCCAAAAATATTTTGCCTTAAAATTCATACCGTGATCGTAGCATGCATGGATTCGACTCATATGATGGGATTTCCATGAAAAAGATTGTGGGCCGAAAATAGGTGATCACTGTACCTTTCTCTTCTGTTTCTTATTTATATTTATATTTTACCTCCTCAATTTAGCATTATGGATAGGGAAATACGTAATCTAAGCTCTGCACAAAAATATTTTGCCTTCAAATTCATACCGTGATCGTAGCATGCATGGACTCGACTCATATGACTGGGATTTCCATGAAAATATTGTGGGCAGAAAATAGGTGATCACTGTACATTTCTCTTCTGTTTCTTATTTATATTTCTATCTTACCTTCTCAATTTAGCAGTATGGACAGGGAAAGACCTAATCTAAGATCTGCACAAAAATATTTTGCCTTCAAATTTATACCGTGATCGTAGCATGCATGGACTCGACTCATATGACTGGGATTTCCATGAAAAAGATTGTTGGCCGAAAATGGGTGATCACTGTACATTTCTCTTCTGTTTCTTATTTATATTTATATTTTACCTCCTCAATTTAGCATTATGGACAGGGAAAGACCTAATCTAAGATCTGCACAAAAATATTTTGCCTTCAAATTCATACCATGATCGTAGCATGCATGGACTCGACTCATATGACTGGGATTTCCATGAAAAAGTTTGTGGGCAGAAAATGGGTGATCACTGTACATTTCTCTTCTGTTTCCTATTAGTATTTCTATTTTACTTCCTTAATTTAGCATTATGAACAGGGAAAGACCTAATCTAAAATCAGCAAAAATATATTTTGCCTTCAAATTCATACCGTGATCGTAGCATGCATGGATTCGACTCATATGACTGGGATTTCCATGAAAAAGTTTGTGGGCCGAAAAGATGTGATCACTGTACATTTCTCTTCTGTTTCCTATTTATATTTATATTTTACCTCCTCAATTTAACATTATGGACAGGGAAAGACCTAATCTAAGCTCTGCACAAAAATATTTTGCCCTCAAATTCATACCGTGATCGTAGCATGCATAGATTCGACTCATATGACTGGGATTTCCATGAAAAAGATTGTGGGCCGAAAATTGGTGATCACTGTACATTTCTCTTCTGTTTCCTATTACTATTTCTATTTTACTTCCTTAATTTAGCATTATGGACAGGGAAAGACCTAATCTAAGATCTGTAAAAAAATATTTTCCCTTCAAATTCATACCGTGATCGTAGCATGCATGGACTCGACTCATATGACTGGGATTTCCATGAAAAAGATTGTGGGCCAAAAATGGGTGATCACTGTACATTTCTCTTCGGTTTCCTATTTATATTTATAGTTTACCTCCTTAATTTAACATTATGGACAGGGAAAGACATAATCTAAGCTCTGCACAAAAATATTTTGCCTTCAAATTCATACCGTGAGCGTAGCATGCATGGACTCGACTCATATGACTGGGATTTCCATGAAAAAGATTGTGGGCAGAAAATTGTGTGATCACAGTACATTTCTCTTCTGTTTCCTATTTATATTTATATTTTACCTCCTCAATTTAGCCTTATGGACAGGGAAAGACCTAATCTAAGATCAGCAAAAATATATTTTGCCTTCAAATTCATACCGTGATCGTAGCATGCATAGTCTCGACTCATATGACAGGGATTTCCATGAAAAAGGTTGTGGGCCGAAAAGGTGTGATCACTGTACATTTCTCTTCTGTTTCCTTTTTATGTTTATATTTTACCTCCTCAATTTAGCATTATCGACAGGGAAAGACCTAATCTAAGCTCTGCACAAAAATATTTTGCCTTCAAATTCATACCGTGATCGTAGCATGCATGGACTCGACTCATATGACTGGGATTTCCATGAAACAGATTGTGGGCCGAAAATAGGAGATCACTGTACATTTCTCTTCTGTTTCCTATTTATATTTCTATTTTACCTCCTCAATTTAGCATTATGGACAGGGAATGACCTAATCTAAGATCTGCACAAAAATATTTTGCCTTCAAATTCATACCGTGATCGTAGCATGCATGGACTCGACATATGACTGGGATTTCCATGAAAAAGGTTGTGGGCCGAAAATGGGTGATCACTGTACATTTCTCTTCTGTTTCCTATTTACATTTCTAATTTACCTCCTCAATTTAGCATTGTGGACAGGGAAAGACCTAATCAAAAATAAGCACAAAAATATTTTGCCTTCAAATTCATACCGTGATCGTAGCATGCACGGACTCGAATCATATGACTGGGATTTCCATGAAAAAGATTGTGGGCCGAAAATAGGTTATCACTGTAGATTTCTCTACCGTTTCCTATTTATATTTATATTTTACCTCCTCAATTTAGCATTATGGACAGGTAATGACCTAATCTAAGATCTGCACAAAAATATTTTGCCTTCAAATTCATACCGTGATCATAGCATGCATGGACTCGACTCATATGACTGGGATTTCCATGAAAAAGATTGTGGGCCAAAAATGGGTGATCACTGTACATTTCTCTTCTGTTTCCTATTTATATTTCCATTTTACCTCCTCAATTTAGCATTATAGACAGGTAAAGACCTAATCTAAGATCTGCACAAAAATATTTTGCTTTCAAATTCATACCGTGATCGTAGCATGTATGGACTCGACTCATATGACTGGGATTTCTATGAAAAAGATTGTGAGCCGAAAATGGGAGATCACTGTACATTTCTCTTCTGTTTCCTATTTATATTTATATTTTACTTCCTCAATTTAGCATTATGGCCAGGGAAAGACCTAATCTAAGCTCTGCACAAAAATATTTTGCCTTCAAATTCATACCGTCATCGTAGAATGCATGGACTCGACTTATATGACTGGGATTTCCATGAAAAAGATTGTGGGCTGAAAATAGGTGATCACTGTACATTTCTCTTCTCTTTCCTATTTATATTTATATTTTACATCATCAATTTAGCATTATGGACAGGTAATGACCTAATCTAAGATTGGCACAAAAATATTTTGCCTTCAAATTCATACCTTGATCGTAGCATGCATGGACTCGACTCATATGACTGGGATTTCCTTGAAAAAGATTGTGGATGAAAATAGGTGATCACTGTACATTTCTCTTCGGTTTCCTATTTATATTTATATTTTACCTCCTCAATTTAGCATTATGGACAGGGAAAGACCAAATCTAAGATCTGCACAAAAATATTTTGCTTTCAAATTCATACCGTGATCGTAGCATGCATGGTCTCGACTCCTATGACTGGGATTTCCATGAAAAAGATTGTGGACGAAAATGGGTGATCACTGTACATTTCTCTTCTGTTTCCTATTTATATTTCTATTGTACTTCCTTCATTTAGCATTATGGACAGGGAAAGACCTAATCTAAGATTGGCACAAAACTATTTTGCCTTCAAATTCATACCGTGATCGTAGCATGCATGGACTCGAATCATATGACTGAGATTTCCATGAAAAAGATTGTGGGCCGAAAATGGCTAATCACTGCACATTTCTCTTCTGTTTCCTATTTATATTTATATTTTACCTCCTCAATTTAGCATTATGGACAGGGAAAGACATAATCTAAGATCTGCACAAAACTATTTTGCCTTCAAATTCATACCGTGATCGTAGCATGCATGGACTCGACTCATATGACTGGGATTTCCATGAAAAAGATTGTGGGCCGAAAATGGGTGATCACTGTACATTTCTCTTCTGTTTCCTATTTATATTTCTATTGTACTTCCTTCATTTAGCATTATGGACAGGGAAAGACCTAATCTAAGATTGGCACAAAAATATTTTGCCTTCAAATTCATACCGTGATCGTAGCATGCATCGACTCGACTCATATGACTGGGATTTCCATGAAAAAGATTGTGGGCCGAAAATGGGTGATCACTGTACATTTCTCTTCTGTTTCCTATTTATATTTCTATTTTACCTCCTCAATTTAGCATTATGGCCAGGGGAAGACCTAATCTAAGCTCTGCACAAAAATATTTTGCCTTCAAATTCATACCTTGATCGTAGCATGCATGGACTCGACTCATATTACTGGGATTTCCATGAAAAATTTTGTGGGGCGAAAATGGGAGATCACTGTACATTTCTCTTCTGTTTCCTCTTAATATTTCTCTTTTATCTCCTCAATTTAGCATTGTGGACAGGGAAAAACCTAATCTAAGATCTGCACAAAAATATTTTGCCTTCAAATTCATACCGTGATCGTAGCATGCATGGACTCGACTCATATGACTGGGATTTCCATGAAAAAGATTGTGAGCCGAAAATGGCTGATCACTGCACATTTCTCTTCTCTTTCCTATTTATATTTCTATTTTACCTCCTCAATTTAGCATTATGAACAGGGAAAGACCTAATCTAAGATCTGCACAAAAATATTTTGCCTTCAAATTCATACCGTGATCGTAGCATGCATGGACTCGACTCATATGACTGGGATTTCCATGAAAAAGATTGTGGGCCGAAAATGGGTGATCACTGTACATGTCTCTTCTGTTTCCTATTTATATTTATATTTTACTTCCTTCATTTAGCATTATGGACAGGGAAAGACCTAATCTAAAATCTGCACAAAAATATTTTGCCTTCAAATTCATACCGTGATCGTAGCATGCATGGACTCGACTCATATGACTGGGATTTCCATGAAAAAGATTGTGGGCTGAAAATAGGTGATCACTGTACATTTCTCTTCTGTTTCCTATTTATATTTCTATTTTACCTCCTCAATTTAGCATTATGGACAGGGAAAGACCTAATCTAAGATCTGCACAAAAATATTTTGCCTTCAAATTCATACCGTAATCGTAGCATGCATGGACTCGACTCATATGACTGGGATTTCCATGAAAAAGATTGTAGGCCGAAAATGCGTGATCACTGTACATTTCTCTTCTGTTTCCTATTTATATTTCTATTTTACCTCCTCAATTTAGCATTATGGACAGGGAAAGACCTAATCTAAGATCTGCACAAAAATATTTTGCCTTCAAATTCATGCCGTAATCGTAGCATGCATGGACTCGACTCATATGACTGGCATTTCCATGAAAAAGATTGTGGGCAGAAAATGGGTGATCACTGTACATTTCTCTTCTGTTTCCTATCTATATTTATATTTTACCTCCTCAATTTAGCATTATGGCTAGGGAAAGACCTAATCTAAGCTCTGCACAAAAATATTTTGCCTTCAAATTCATACCGTCATCGTAGAATGCATGGACTCGACTTATATGACTGGGATTTCCATGAAAAAGATTGTGGGCTGAAAATAGGTGATCACTGTACATTTCTCTTCTCTTTCCTATTTATATTTATATTTTACATCATCAATTTAGCATTATGGACAGGGAAAGACCTAATCTAAGATTGGCACAAAAATATTTTGCCTTCAAATTCATACCTTGATCGTAGCATGCATGGACTCGACTCATATGACTGGGATTTCCTTGAAAAAGATTGTGGATGAAAATAGGTGATCACTGTACATTTCTCTTCGGTTTCCTATTTATATTTATATTTTACCTCCTCAATTTAGCATTATGGACAGGGAAAGACCAAATCTAAGATCTGCACAAAAATATTTTGCTTTCAAATTCATACCGTGATCGTAGCATGCATGGTCTCGACTCCTATGACTGGGATTTCCATGAAAAAGATTGTGGACGAAAATGGGTGATCACTGTACATTTCTCTTCTGTTTCCTATTTATATTTCTATTGTACTTCCTTCATTTAGCATTATGGACAGGGAAAGACCTAATCTAAGATTGGCACAAAACTATTTTGCCTTCAAATTCATACCGTGATCGTAGCATGCATGGACTCGAATCATATGACTGAGATTTCCATGAAAAAGATTGTGGGCCGAAAATGGCTAATCACTGCACATTTCTCTTCTGTTTCCTATTTATATTTATATTTTACCTCCTCAATTTAGCATTATGGACAGGGAAAGACATAATCTAAGATCTGCACAAAACTATTTTGCCTTCAAATTCATACCGTGATCGTAGCATGCATGGACTCGACTCATATGACTGGGATTTCCATGAAAAAGATTGTGGGCCGAAAATGGGTGATCACTGTACATTTCTCTTCTGTTTCCTATTTATATTTCTATTGTACTTCCTTCATTTAGCATTATGGACAGGGAAAGACCTAATCTAAGATTGGCACAAAAATATTTTGCCTTCAAATTCATACCGTGATCGTAGCATGCATCGACTCGACTCATATGACTGGGATTTCCATGAAAAAGATTGTGGGCCGAAAATGGGTGATCACTGTACATTTCTCTTCTGTTTCCTATTTATATTTCTATTTTACCTCCTCAATTTAGCATTATGGCCAGGGGAAGACCTAATCTAAGCTCTGCACAAAAATATTTTGCCTTCAAATTCATACCTTGATCGTAGCATGCATGGACTCGACTCATATTACTGGGATTTCCATGAAAAATTTTGTGGGGCGAAAATGGGAGATCACTGTACATTTCTCTTCTGTTTCCTCTTAATATTTCTCTTTTATCTCCTCAATTTAGCATTGTGGACAGGGAAAAACCTAATCTAAGATCTGCACAAAAATATTTTGCCTTCAAATTCATACCGTGATCGTAGCATGCATGGACTCGACTCATATGACTGGGATTTCCATGAAAAAGATTGTGAGCCGAAAATGGCTGATCACTGCACATTTCTCTTCTCTTTCCTATTTATATTTCTATTTTACCTCCTCAATTTAGCATTATGAACAGGGAAAGACCTAATCTAAGATCTGCACAAAAATATTTTGCCTTCAAATTCATACCGTGATCGTAGCATGCATGGACTCGACTCATATGACTGGGATTTCCATGAAAAAGATTGTGGGCCGAAAATGGGTGATCACTGTACATGTCTCTTCTGTTTCCTATTTATATTTATATTTTACTTCCTTCATTTAGCATTATGGACAGGGAAAGACCTAATCTAAAATCTGCACAAAAATATTTTGCCTTCAAATTCATACCGTGATCGTAGCATGCATGGACTCGACTCATATGACTGGGATTTCCATGAAAAAGATTGTGGGCTGAAAATAGGTGATCACTGTACATTTCTCTTCTGTTTCCTATTTATATTTCTATTTTACCTCCTCAATTTAGCATTATGGACAGGGAAAGACCTAATCTAAGATCTGCACAAAAATATTTTGCCTTCAAATTCATACCGTAATCGTAGCATGCATGGACTCGACTCATATGACTGGGATTTCCACGAAAAAGATTGTAGGCCGAAAATGCGTGATCACTGTACATTTCTCTTCTGTTTCCTATTTATATTTCTATTTTACCTCCTCAATTTAGCATTATGGACAGGGAAAGACCTAATCTAAGATCTGCACAAAAATATTTTGCCTTCAAATTCATGCCGTAATCGTAGCATGCATGGACTCGACTCATATGACTGGCATTTCCATGAAAAAGATTGTGGGCAGAAAATGGGTGATCACTGTACATTTCTCTTCTGTTTCCTATCTATATTTATATTTTACCTCCTCAATTTAGCATTATGGCTAGGGAAAGACCTAATCTAAGCTCTGCACAAAAATATTTTGCCTTCAAATTCTTACCGTCATCGTAGAATGCATGGACTCGACTCATATGACTGGGATTTCCATGAAAAAGATTGTGGGCTGAAAATGGGTGATCACTGTACATTTCTCTTCTCTTTCCTATTTATATTTATATTTTACATCCTGAATTTGGCATTATGGACAGGGAAAGACCTAATCTAAGATTGGCACAAAAATATTTTGCCTTCAAATTCATACCGTGATCGTAGCATGCATCGACTCGACTCATATGACTGGGATTTCCATGAAAAAATTGTGGGCCGAAAATGGGTGATCACTGTACATTTCTCTTCTGTTTCCTATTTATATTTCTATTTTACCTCCTCAATTTAGCATTATGGACAGGGAAAGACCTAATCTAAGATCTGCACAAAAACATTTTGCCTTCAAATTCATGCCGTAATCGTAGCATGCATGGACTCGACTCATATGACTGGGATTTCCAGGAAAAAGATTGTGGGCAGAAAATGGGTGATCACTGTACATTTCTCTTCTGTTTCCTATTTATATTTCTATTTTACTTCCTTCAATTAGCATTATGGACAGGGAAAGACCTAATCTAAAATCTGCACAAAAATATTTTATCTTCAAATTCATACCGTGATCGTAGCATGCATGGACTCGACTCATATGACTGGGATTTACATGAAAAAGATTGTGGACAGAAAATGGGTGATCACTGTACATGTCTCTTCTGTTTCCTATTTATATTTATATTTTACTTCCTTCATTTAGCATTATGGACAGGGAAAGACCTAATCTAAAATCTGCACAAAAATATTTTGCCTTCAAATTCATACCGTGATCGTAGCATGCATGGACTCGACTCATATGACTGGGATTTCCATGAAAAAGATTGTGGGCTGAAAATAGGTGATCACTGTACATTTCTCTCCTGTTTCCTATTTATATTTCTATTTTACCTCCTCAATTTAGCATTATGGACAGGGAAAGACCTAATCTAAGATCTGCACAAAAATATTTTGCCTTCAAATTCATACCGTAATCGTAGCATGCATGGACTCGACTCATATGACTGGGATTTCCATGAAAAAGATTGTAGGCCAAAAATGCGTGATCACTGTACATTTCTCTTCTGTTTCCTATTTATATTTCTATTTTACCTCCTCAATTTAGCATTATGGACAGGGAAAGACCTAATCTAAGATCTGCACAAAAATATTTTGCCTTCAAATTCATACCGTGATCGTAGCATGCATCGACTCGACTCATATGACTGGGATTTCCATGAAAAAGATTGTGGGCCGAAAATGGGTGATCACTGTACATTTCTCTTCTGTTTCCTATTTATATTTCTATTTTACCTCCTCAATTTAGCATTATGGCCAGGGAAAGACCTAATCTAAGCTCTGCACAAAAATATTTTGCCTTCAAATTCATACCTTGATCGTAGCATGCATGGACTCGACTCATATGACTGGGATTTCCATGAAAAAGATTGTGGGCTGAAAATAGGTGATCACTGTACATTTCTCTTCTGTTTCCTATTTATATTTCTATTTTACCTCCTCAATTTAGCATTATGGACAGGGAAAGACCAAATCTAAGATCTGCACAAAAATATTTTGCTTTCAAATTCTGACCGTGATCGTAGCATGCATGGACTCGACTCATATGACTGGGATTTCCAGGAAAAATTTTGTGGGCCGAAAATGGTAGATCACTGTACATTTCTCTTCTATTTCCTCTTCATATTTCTCTTTTACCTCCTCAATTTAGCATTATGGACAGGGAAAAACCTAATCTAAGATCTGCACAAAAATATTTTGCCTTCAAATTCATACCGTGATCATAACATCCATGGACTCGACTCATATGACTGGGATTTCCATGAAAAAGATTGTGGGCAGAAAATGGGTTATCACTGTACATTTCTCTTCTGTTTCCTATTTATATTTCTATTTTACTTCCTCAATTTAGCATTATGGACAGGGAAAGACCTAATCTAAAATCTGCACAAAAATATTTTGCATTCAAATTCATACCGTGATCGTAGCATGCATAGACTCGACTCATATGACTGGGATTTCCATGAAAAAGATTGTGGGCCGAAAATGGGTGATCACTGTACATTTCTCTTCTGTTTCCTATTTATATTTCTATTTTACCTCCTCAATTTAGCATTATGGCTAGGGAAAGACCTAATCTAAGCTCTGCACAAAAATATTTTGCCTTCAAATTCTTACCGTCATCGTAGAATGCATGGACTCGACTCATATGACTGGGATTTCCATGAAAAAGATTGTGGGCTGAAAATGGGTGATCACTGTACATTTCTCTTCTCTTTCCTATTTATATTTATATTTTACATCCTGAATTTGGCATTATGGACAGGGAAAGACCTAATCTAAGATTGGCACAAAAATATTTTGCCTTCAAATTCATACCGTGATCGTAGCATGCATCGACTCGACTCATATGACTGGGATTTCCATGAAAAAATTGTGGGCCGAAAATGGGTGATCACTGTACATTTCTATTCTGTTTCCTATTTATATTTCTATTTTACCTCCTCAATTTAGCATTATGGACAGGGAAAGACCTAATCTAAGATCTGCACAAAAACATTTTGCCTTCAAATTCATGCCGTAATCGTAGCATGCATGGACTCGACTCATATGACTGGGATTTCCAGGAAAAAGATTGTGGGCAGAAAATGGGTGATCACTGTACATTTCTCTTCTGTTTCCTATTTATATTTCTATTTTACTTCCTTCAATTAGCATTATGGACAGGGAAAGACCTAATCTAAAATCTGCACAAAAATATTTTATCTTCAAATTCATACCGTGATCGTAGCATGCATGGACTCGACTCATATGACTGGGATTTACATGAAAAAGATTGTGGACAGAAAATGGGTGATCACTGTACATGTCTCTTCTGTTTCCTATTTATATTTATATTTTACTTCCTTCATTTAGCATTATGGACAGGGAAAGACCTAATCTAAAATCTGCACAAAAATATTTTGCCTTCAAATTCATACCGTGATCGTAGCATGCATGGACTCGACTCATATGACTGGGATTTCCATGAAAAAGATTGTGGGCTGAAAATAGGTGATCACTGTACATTTCTCTCCTGTTTCCTATTTATATTTCTATTTTACCTCCTCAATTTAGCATTATGGACAGGGAAAGAACTAATCTAAGATCTGCACAAAAATATTTTGCCTTCAAATTCATACCGTAATCGTAGCATGCATGGACTCGACTCATATGACTGGGATTTCCATGAAAAAGATTGTAGGCCGAAAATGCGTGATCACTGTACATTTCTCTTCTGTTTCCTATTTATATTTCTATTTTACCTCCTCAATTTAGCATTATAGACAGGGAAAGACCTAATCTAAGATCTGCACAAAAATATTTTGCCTTCAAATTCATACCGTGATCGTAGCATGCATCGACTCGACTCATATGACTGGGATTTCCATGAAAAAGATTGTGGGCCGAAAATGGGTGATCACTGTACATTTCTCTTCTGTTTCCTATTTATATTTCTATTTTACCTCCTCAATTTAGCATTATGGACAGGGAAAGACCTAATCTAAGCTCTGCACAAAAATATTTTGCCTTCAAATTCATACCTTGATCGTAGCATGCATGGACTCGACTCATATGACTGGGATTTCCATCAAAAAGATTGTGGGCTGAAAATAGGTGATCACTGTACATTTCTCTTCTGTTTCCTATTTATATTTCTATTTTACCTCCTCAATTTAGCATTATGGACAGGGAAAGACCAAATCTAAGATCTGCACAAAAATATTTTGCTTTCAAATTCTGACCGTGATCGTAGCATGCATGGACTCGACTCATATGACGGGATTTCCAGGAAAAATTTTGTGGGCCGAAAATGGTAGATCACTGTACATTTCTCTTCTATTTCCTCTTCATATTTCTCTTTTACCTCCTCAATTTAGCATTATGGACAGGGAAAAACCTAATCTAAGATCTGCACAAAAATATTTTGCCTTCAAATTCATACCGTGATCATAACATCCATGGACTCGACTCATATGACTGGGATTTCCATGAAAAAGATTGTGGGCAGAAAATGGGTTATCACTGTACATTTCTCTTCTGTTTCCTATTTATATTTATATTTTACCTCCTCAATTTAGCATTATAAACAGCGAAAGACCTAATCTAAGATCTGCACAAAAATATTTTCCCTTCAAATTCATACCGTAATCGTAGCATGCATGGACTCGACTCATATGACTGGGATTTCCATGAAAAACATTGTGGGCCGAAAATGGGTGATCACTGTACATTTCTCTTCTGTTTCCTATTTATATTTCTATTTTACTTCCTCAATTTAGCATTATGGACAGGGAAAGACCTAATCTAAAATCTGCACAAAAATATTTTGCATTCAAATTCATACCGTGATCGTAGCATGCATAGACTCGACTCATATGACTGGGATTTCCATGAAAAAGATTGTGGGCCGAAAATGGGTGATCACTGTACATTTCTCTTCTGTTTCGTATTTATATTTCTATTTTACCTCCTCAATTTAGCATTATGGCTAGGGAAAGACATAATCTAAGCTCTGCACAAAAATATTTTGCCTTCAAATTCATACCTTGAGCGTAACATGTATGGACTCGAATCATATGACTGGGATTTCCATGAAAAAGATTGTGGGGCGAAAATGGGTGATCACTGTACATTTCTCTTCTGTTTCTTATTTATATTTCTATTTTACCTGCTCAAATTTAGCATTATGGACAGGGAAAGACCTAATTTAAGATCTGCACAAAAATATTTTACCTTCAAATTCATACCGTGATCGTAGCATGCATGGAGTCGACTCATATGACTGGGATTTCCATGAAAGAGATTGTGGACCGAAAATGGGTGATCACTGTACATTTCTCTTCTGTTTCCTATTTATATTTATATTTTATTTCATCAATTTAGCATTATGGCCAGTGAAAGACCTAATCTAAGCTCTGCACAAAAATATTTTACCTTCAAATTCATACCGTGATCGTAGCATGCATGGACTCGACTCATATGACTGGGATTTCCACGAAAAAGATTGTGGGCTGAAAATGGGTGACCACTACATTTCTCTTCTGTTTCCTATTTATATTTCTATTTTACCTCCTCAATTTAGCATTATGGATAGGGATAGACCTAATCTAAAATCTGCACAAAAATATTTTGCCTTCAAATTCATACGTTGATCGTAGCATCCATGGACACGACTCATATGACTGGGATTTCCATGAAAAAGATTGTGGGCCGAAAATGGGTGATCACTGTACATTTCTCTTCTGTTTCTTATTTATATTTCTATTTTTACCTCCTCAATTTAGCATTATGGACAGGGAAAGACCTAATCTAAGCTCTGCACAAAAATATTTTGCCTTCAAATTCATACCGTGATCGTAGCATGCATGGACTCGACTCATATCACTGGGATTTCTATGAAAAAGATTGTGGGCCGAAAATGGGTGATCACTGTACATTTCTCTTCTGTTTCCTATTTATATTTATATTTTATTTCATCAATTTAGCATTATGGCCAGTGAAAGACCTAATCTAAGATCTGCAGAAAAATATTTTACCTTCAAATTCATACCGTGATTGTAGCATGCATGGACTCGACTCATATGACTGGGATTTCCATGAAAAAGATTGTGGGCCGAAAATGGGTGATCACTGTACATTTCTCTTCTGTTTCCTATTTATATTTCTATTTTACCTCCTCAATTTAGCATTATGGCTAGGGAAAGACCTAATCTAAGCTCTGCACAAAAATATTTTGCCTTCAAATTCATACCTTGAGCGTAACATGCATGGACTCGAATCATATGACTGGTATTTCCATGAAAAAGATTGTGGGGCGAAAATGGGTGATCACTGTACATTTCTCTTCTGTTTCCTATTTATATTTCTATTTTACCTCCTGAATTTAGCATTATGGACAGGGATAGACCTAATCTAAAATCTGCACAAAAATATTTTGTCTTCAAATTCATACAGTGATCGTAGCATCCATGGACACGACTCATATGACTGGGATTTCCATGAAAAAGATTGTGGGCTGAAAATGGGTGATTTCTACATTTCTCTTCTGTTTCCTATTTATATTTCTATTATACATCCTCAATTTAGCATTATGAACAGGGAAAGACCTAATCTAAGATCTGCACAAAAAGATTTTGCCTTCAAATTCATACCGTGATCGTAGCATGCATAGACTCGACTCATATGACTGAGATTTCCATGAAAAAGATTGTGGGCCGAAAATGGGTGATCACTGTACATTTCTCTTCTGTTTCCTATTTATATTTCTATTTTTACCTCCTGAATTTAGCATTATGGACAGGGAAAGACCTAATCTAAGTTCTGCACAAAAATATTTTGCCTTCAAATTCACACCGTGATCGTAGCATGCATGGACTTGACTCATATGACAGGGATTTCCATGAAAAAGATTGTGGGCAGAAAATGGGTGATCACTGTACATTTCTCTTCTGTTTCCTATTTATATTTCTATTTTACCTCCTCAATTTAGCATTATGGACAGGGAAAGACCTAATCTAAAATCTGCACAAAAATATTTTGCCTTCAAATTCATACCGTGATCGTAGCATGCATGGACTTGACTCATAATACATGGATTTCCATGAAAAAGATTGTGGGCCGAAAATGGGTGATCACTGTACATTTCTCTTCTGTTTCCTATTTATATTTCTATTTTTACCTCCTGAATTTAGCACTATGGACAGGGAAAGACCTAATCTAAGCTCTGCACAAAAATATTTTGCCTTCAAATTCATACCGTGATCGTAGCATGCATGGACTCGACTCATATGACTGGGATTTCCATGAAAAAGATTGTGGGCCGAAAATGGGTGATCACTGTACATTTCTGTCCTGTTTCCTATTTATATTTCTATTTTCACCTCCTCAATTTAGCATTATGGACAGGGAAAGACCTAATCTAAGTTCTGCACAAAAATATTTTGCCTTCAAATTCATACCGTGATCGTAGCATGCATGGACTTGACTCATATGACTGGGATTTCCATGAAAAAGATTGTGGGCCGAAAATGGGTAATCACTGGACATTTCTCTTCTGTTTCCTATTTATAATTATATTTTATTTCATCAATTTAGCATTATGGCCAGTGAAAGACCTAATCTAAGCTCTGCACAAAAATATTTTACCTTCAAATTCATACCGTGATCGTAGCATGCATGGACTCGACTCATATGACTGGGATTTCCATGAAAAAGATTGTGGGCTGAAAATGGGTGATCACTGTACATTTCTCTTCTGTTTCCTATTTATATTTCTATTTTACCTCCTCAATTTAGCATTATGGCCAAGGAAAGACCTAATTTAAGCTCTGCACAAAAATATTTTGCCTTCAAATTCATACCGTGATCGTAGCATGCATGGACTCGACTCATATGACTGGGATTTCCATGAAAAAGATTGTGGGCCAAAAATAGGTGATCACCATAAATTTCTCTTCTGTTTCCTATTTATATTTATATTTTACCTCCTCAATTTAGCATTATGGACAGAGAAAGACCTAATCTAATATCTGCACAAAAATATATTGCCTTCAAATTCATACCGTGATCGTAGCATGCATGGACTCGACTCATATGACTGGGATTTCCATGAAAAAGATTGTGGGCTTAAAATGGGTGATCACTGTAGATTTCTCTTCTGTTTCCTATTTATATTTCTATTTTAACTCCTCAATTTAGCATTATGGAAAAGGAAAGACCTAATCTAAAATCAGCATAAAAATATTTTGCCTTCAAATTCATACCGTGATTGCAGCATGCATGGACTCAACTCATATGACTGGGATTTCCATGAAAAAGATTGTGGGTTGAAAATGGGTGATCACTGTACATTTCGCTTCTGTTTCCTATTTATATTTATATTTTACCTCCTCAATTTAGCATTATGGCCAGGGAAAGACCTAATCTAAGCTCTGCACAAAAATATTTTGTCTTCAAATTCATAACGTGATCGTAGCATGCATGGACTCGACTCATATGACTGGGATTTCCAAGAAAAAGATTGTGGGCCGAAAATAGGTGATCACTGTACATTTCTCTTCTGTTTCCTCTCTATATTTCTATTTTACCTCCTCAATTTAGCATTATGGACAGGGAAAGACCTAATCTAAAATCTGCACAAAAATATTTCGCCTTCAAATTCATACCGTGATCGTAGCATGCATGGACTCGACTCATATGACTGGGATGTCCATGAAAAAGATTGTTGGCCGAAAATCGGGGATCACTGTACATTTCTCTTCTGTTTCCTATTCATATTTATATTTTACCTCCTCAATTTAGCATTATGGACAGGGAAAGACCTAATCTAAGATCTGAACAAAAATATTTTGCCTTCAAATTCATACCGTGATCGTAGCATGCATTGACTCGACACATATGACTGGGATTTCCATGAAAAAGATTGTGGGCCGAAAATGGGTGATCACTGTACATTTCTCTTCTGTTTCCTATTTATATTTATATTTTATATCATCAATTTAGCATTATGGACAGGGAAAGACCTAATCTTAGATCTGCACAAAAATATTTTGCCTTCAAATTCATACCGTGATCGTAGCATGCATGGACTCGACTCATATGACTGGGATTTCCATGAAAAAGATTGTGGGCTGAAAATGGGTGATCACTGTACATTTCTCTTCTGTTTCCTATTTATATTTATATTTTACCTCCTCAATTTAGCATTATGAACAGGGAAAGACCTAATCTAAGATCTGCACAAAAATATTTTGCCTTCAAATTCATACCGTGATCGTAGCATGCATGGACTCGACTCATATGACTTGGATTTCCATGAAAAAGATTGTGGGCTGAAAATGGGTGATCACTGTACATTTCTCTTCTGTTTCCTATTTATATTTATATTTTATATCATCAATTTAGCATTATGGACAGGGAAAGACCTAATCTTAGATCTGCACAAAAATATTTTGCCTTCAAATTCATACCGTGATCGTAGCATGCATGGACTCGACTCATATGACTGGGATTTCCATGAAAAAGATTGTGGGCTGAAAATGGGTGATCACTGTACATTTCTCTTCTGTTTCCTATTTATATTTATATTTTATATCATCAATTTAGCATTATGGATAGGGAAAGACCTAATCTTAGATCTGCACAAAAATATTTTGCCTTCAAATTCATACCGTGATCGTAGCATGCATGGACTCGACTCATATGACTGGGATTTCCATGAAAAAGATTGTGGGCTGAAAATGGGTGATCACTGTACATTTCTCTTCTGTTTCCTATTTATATTTATATTTTACCTCCTCAATTTAGCATTATGAACAGGGAAAGACCTAATCTAAGATCTGCACAAAAATATTTTGCCTTCAAATTCATACCGTGATCGTAGCATGCATGGACTCGACTCATATGACTGGGATTTCCATGAAAAAGATTGTGGGCTTAAAATGGGTGATCACTGTACATTTCTCTTCTGTTTCCTATTTATATTTATATTTTACATCCTCAATTTAGCATTATGGACAGGGAAAGACCTAATCTAAGACCTGTACAAAAATATTTTCCCTTCAAATTCATACCGTGATCGTAGCATGCATGGACTCGACTCATATGACTGGGATTTCCATGAAAAAGCTTGTGGGCCGAAAATGGGTGATCACTGTACATTTCTCTTATGTTTCCTATTTATATTTATATTTCACCTCCTCAATTTAGCATTATGGACAGGGAAAGGCCTAATCTAAAAACTGCACAAAAATATTTTGCCTTCAATTCATACCGTGATCGTAGCATGCATGGACTGGACTCATATGACTAGGATTTCCATGAAAAAGATTGTGGGCCGAAAATGGGTGATCACTGTACATTTCTCTTCTGTTTCCTATTTATATTTCTATTTTACCTCCTCAATTTAGCATTATGGACAGGGAAAGGCCTAATCTAAGATCTGAACAAAAATATTTTGCCTTCAAATTTATACCGTGAACGTAGCATGCATGGACTCGACTCATATGACTGGGATTTCCATGAAAAAGATTGTGGGCCGAAAATGGGTTATCACTGTACATTTCTCTTCTGTTTCCTATTTATATTTCTATTTTACCTCCTCAATTTAGCATTATGGATAGGGAAAGACCTAATCTAAGATTTGCACAAAAATATATTGCCTTCAAATTCATACCGTGATCGTAGCATGCATGGACTCGACTCATATGACTGGGATTTCCATGAAAAAGATTGTGGGCTTAAAATGGGTGATCACTGTAGATTTCTCTTCTGTTTCCTATTTATATTTCTATTTTAACTCCTCAATTTAGCATTATGGAAAAGGAAAGACCTAATCTAAAATCAGCATAAAAATATTTTGCCTTCAAATTCATACCGTGATTGCAGCATGCATGGACTCAACTCATATGACTGGGATTTCCATGAAAAAGATTGTGGGTTGAAAATGGGTGATCACTGTACATTTCGCTTCTGTTTCCTATTTATATTTCTATTTTACCTCCTCAATTTAGCATTATGGCCAGGGAAAGACCTAATCTAAGCTCTGCACAAAAATATTTTGTCTTCAAATTCATAACGTGATCGTAGCATGCATGGACTCGACTCATATGACTGGGATTTCCAAGAAAAAGATTGTGGGCCGAAAATAGGTGATCACTGTACATTTCTCTTCTGTTTCCTCTTTATATTTCTATTTTACCTCCTCAATTTAGCATTATGGACAGGGAAAGACCTAATCTAAAATCTGCACAAAAATATTTCGCCTTCAAATTCATACCGTGATCGTAGCATGCATGGACTCGACTCATATGACTGGGATTTCCATGAAAAAGATTGTGGGCCGAAAATGGGTGATCACAGTAAATTTCTCTTCTGTTTCCTATTTATATTTCTAATTAACTCCTCAATTTAGCATTATGGACAGGGAAAGACCTAATCTAAGATCTGCACAAAAATATTTTGCCTTCAATTTCATACCGTGATCGTAGCATGCATGGACTCGACTCATATGACTGGGATTTCCATGAAAAAGATTGTGGGCCGAAAATGGGTGATCACTGTATATTTCTCTTCTGTTTCTCATTTATATTTCTATTTTACTTCCTCAATTTAGCATTATGGACAGGGAAAGACCTAATCCAAATTCTGCACAAAAATATTTTGCATTCAAATTCATACCGTGATCGTAGCATGCATGGACTCGACTCATATGACTGGGATTTCCATGAAAAAGATTGTGGGCCGAAAATGGGTGATCACTGTACATTTCTCTTCTGTTTCCTATTTATATTTATATTTTACCTCCTCAATTTAGCATTATGGTCAGGGAAAGACCTAATCTAAAATCTGCACAAAAATATTTTGCCTTCAAATTCATACCGTGATCGTAGCATGCATTGACTCGACACATATGACTGGGATTTCCATGAAAAAGATTGTGGGCCGAAAATGGGTGATCACTGTACATTTCTCTTCTGTTTCCTATTTATATTTATATTTTATATCCTCAATTTAGCATTATGGACAGGGAAAGACCTAATCTAAGATCTGCACAAAAATATTTTGCCTTCAAATTCATACCGTGATCGTAGCATGCATGGACTCGACTCATATGACTGGGATTTCCATGAAAAAGATTGTGGGCTGAAAATGGGTGATCACTGTACATTTCTCTTCTGTTTCCTATTTATATTTATATTTTACATCCTCAATTTAGCATTATGGACAGGGAAAGACCTAATCTAAGACCTGTACAAAAATATTTTCCCTTCAAATTCATACCGTGATCGTAGCATGCATGGACTCGACTCATATGACTGGGATTTCCATGAAAAAGATTGTGGGCCGGAAATAGGTGATCACTGTACATTTCTCTTATGTTTCCTATTTATATTTATATTTCACCTCCTCAATTTAGCATTATGGACAGGGAAAGGCCTAATCTAAGATCTGAACAAAAATATTTTGCCTTCAAATTTATACCGTGAACGTAGCATGCATGGACTCGACTCATATGACTGGGATTTCCATGAAAAAGATTGTGGGCCGAAAATGGGTGATCACTGTAGATTTCTCCTATGTTTCCTATTTATATTTCTATTTTACCTCCTCAATTTAGCATTATGGACAGGGAAAGACCTAATCTAAGATCTGCACAAAAATATATTGCCTTCAAATTCATACCGTGATCGTAGCATGCATGGACTCGACTCATATGACTGGGATTTCCATGAAAAAGATTGTGGGCCGAAAATGGGTGATCACTGTAGATTTCTCTTCTGTTTCCTATTTATATTTCTATTTTAACTCCTCAATTTAGCATTATGGACAAGGAAAGACCTAATCTAAAATCAGCATAAAAATATTTTGCCTTCAAATTCATACCGTGATTGCAGCATGCATGGACTCGACTCATATGACTGGGATTTCCATGAAAAAGATTGTGGGCCGAAAATGGGTGATCACAGTAAATTTCTCTTCTGTTTCCTATTTATATTTCTAATTAACTCCTCAATTTAGCATTATGGACAGGGAAAGACCTAATCTAAGATCTGCACAAAAATATTTTGCCTTCAATTTCATACCGTGATCGTAGCATGCATGGACTCGACTCATATGACTGGGATTTCCATGAAAAAGATTGTGGGCCGAAAATGGGTGATCACTGCATATTTCTCTTCTGTTTCTCATTTATATTTCTATTTTACTTCCTCAATTTAGCATTATGGACAGGGAAAGACCTAATCCAAATTCTGCACAAAAATATTTTGCATTCAAATTCATACCGTGATCGTAGCATGCATGGACTCGACTCATATGACTGGGATTTCCATGAAAAAGATTGTGGGCCGAAAATGGGTGATCACTGTACATTTCTCTTCTGTTTCCTATTTATATTTATATTTTACCTCCTCAATTTAGCATTATGGTCAGGGAAAGACCTAATCTAAAATCTGCACAAAAATATTTTGCCTTCAAATTCATACCGTGATCGTAGCATGCATTGACTCGACACATATGACTGGGATTTCCATGAAAAAGATTGTGGGCCCAAAATGGGTGATCACTGTACATTTCTCTTCTGTTTCCTATTTATATTTATATTTTACCTCCTCAATTTAGCATTATGGACAGGGAAAGAACTACTCTAAAATCTGCACAAAAATATTTTGCCTTCAAATTCATACCGTCATCGTAGCATGCATGGACTCGACTCATATGACTGGGATTTCCATGAAAAAGATTGTGGGCAGAAATGGGTGATCACTGTACATTTCTCTTCTGTTTCCTATTTATATTTATATTTTACCTCCTCAATTTAGCATTACGGCCTTGGAAAGACCTAATCTAAGCTCTGCACAAAAATATTTTGCCTTCAAATTCATACCGTGATCGTAGCATGCATGGACTCGACTCCTATGACTGGGATTTCCATGAAAAAGATTGTGGGCAGAAAATGGGTGATCACTGTACATTTTGCTTCTGTTTCCTATTTATATTTCTATTTTACCTCCTCAATTTAGCATTATGGACATGGAAAGACTTAATCTAAGATCTGCACAAAAATATTTTGCCTTCAAATTCATACCGTGATCGTAGCATGCATGGACTCGACACATATGACTGGGATTTCCATGAAAAAGATTGTGGGCCGGAAATGGGTGATCACTGTACATTTCTCTTCTGTTTCCTATTTATATTTCAATTTTACATCCTCAATTTAGCATTATGGACAGGGAAAGACCTAATCTAAGATCTGCACAAAAATATTTTGCCTTCAAATTCATACCGTGATCGTAGCATGCATGGACTCGACTCATATGACTGGGATTTCCATGAAAAAGATTATGCGCCGAAAATGGGTGATCACTGTACATTTCTCTTCTGTTTCCTATTTATATTTATATTTTACATCCTCAATTTAGCATTATGGACAGGGAAAGACCTAATCTAAGATCTGCAAATAAATATTTTGCCTTCAAATTCATACCGTGATCGTAGCATGCATGGACTCGACTCATATGACTGGGATTTCCATGAAAAAGATAGTGGGCCGAAAATGGGTGATCACTGTACATTTCGCTTCTGTTTCCTATTTATATTTCTATTTTACCTCCTCAATTTAGCATTATGGACAGGGAAAGACTTAATCAAAGGTCTGCTCAAAAATATTTTGCCTTCAAATTCATGCCGTGATCGTAGCATGCATGGACTCGACTCATATGACTGGGATTTCCATGAAAAAGATTGTGGGCCGAAAATGGGTGATCACTGTACATTTCGCTTCTGTTTCCTATTTATATTTCTATTTTACCTCCTCAATTTAGCATTATGGACATGGAAAGACTTAATCTAAGATCTGCACAAAAATATTTTGCCTTCAAATTCATACCGTGATCGTAGCATGCATGGACTCGACTCATATGACTTGGATTTCCATGAAAAAGATTATGCGCCGAAAATGGGTGATCATTGTACATTTCTCTTCTGTTTCATATTTATATTTATATTTTACATCCTCAATTTAGCATTATGGACAGGGAAAGACCTAATCTAAGCTCTGCAAAAAAATATTTTGCCTTCAAATTCATACCGTGATCGTAGCATGCATGGACTCGACTCATATGACTGGGATTTCCATGAAAAAGATAGTGGGCCGAAAATGGGTGATCACTGTACATTTCGCTTCTGTTTCCTATATATATTTCTATTTTACCTCCTCAATTTAGCATTATGGACAGGGAAAGACTTAATCTAAGGTCTGCTCAAAAATATTTTGCCTTCAAATTCATGCCGTGATCGTAGCATGCATGGACTCGACTCATATGACTGGGATTTCCATGAAAAAGATTGTGGGCCGAAAATGGGTGATCACTGTACATTTCGCTTCTGTTTCCTATTTATATTTCTATTTTACCTCCTCAATTCAGCATTATGGACATGGAAAGACTTAATCTAAGATCTGCACAAAAATATTTTGCCTTCAAATTCATACCGTGATCGTAGCATGCATGGACTCGACTCATATGACTGGGATTTCCATGAAAAAGATTGTGGGCCGAAAATGGGTGATCACTGTACATTTCTCTTCTGTTTCCTATTTATATTTCTATTTTACATCCTCAATTTAGCATTATGGCCTTGGAAAGACCTAATCTAAGCTCTGCACAAAAATATTTTGCCTTCAAATTCATACCGTGATCGTAGCATGCATGGACTCGACTCATATGACTGGGATTTCCATGAAAAAGATTGTGGGCCGAAAATGGGTGATCACTGTACATTTCTCTTCTGTTTCCTATTTATATTTATATTTTACCTCCTCAATTTAGCATTATGGCCAGGGAAAGACCTAATCTAAGCTCTGCAAAAAAATATTTTGCCTTCAAATTCATACCGTGATCGTAGCATGCATGGACTCGACTCATATGACTGGGATTTCCATGAAAAAGATTGTGGGCCGAAAATGGGTGATCACTGTACATTTCGCTTCTGTTTCCTATTTATATTTCTATTTTACCTCCTCAATTTAGCATTATGGACAGGGAAAGACTTAATCTAATATCTGCACAAAAATATTTTGCCTTCAAATTCATACCGTGATCGTAGCATGCATGGACTCGACTCATATGACTGGGATTTCCATGAAAAAGATTGTGGGCCGAAAATGGGTGATCACTGTACATTTCGCTTCTGTTTCCTATTTATATTTCTATTTTACCTCCTCAATTTAGCATTATGGACAGGGAAAGACTTAATCTAATATCTGCACAAAAATATTTTGCCTTCAAATTCATACCGTGATCGTAGCATGCATGGACTCGACTCATATGACTGGGATTTCCATGAAAAAGATTGTGGGCCGAAAATGGGTGATCACTGTACATTTCTCTTCTGTTTCCTATTTATATTTCTATTTTACATCCTCAATTTAGCATTATGGCCTTGGAAAGACCTAATCTAAGCTCTGCACAAAAATATTTTGCCTTCAAATTCATACCGTGATCGTAGCATGCATGGACTCGACTCATATGACTGGGATTTCCATGAAAAAGATTGTGGGCCGAAAATGGGTGATCACTGTACATTTCTCTTCTGTTTCCTATTTATATTTATATTTTACCTCCTCAATTTAGCATTATGGCCAGGGAAAGACCTAATCTAAGCTCTGCAAAAAAATATTTTGCCTTCAAATTCATACCGTGATCGTAGCATGCATGGACTCGACTCATATGACTGGGATTTCCATGAAAAAGATTGTGGGCCGAAAATGGGTGATCACTGTACATTTCGCTTCTGTTTCCTATTTATATTTCTATTTTACCTCCTCAATTTAGCATTATGGACAGGGAAAGACTTAATCTAATATCTGCACAAAAATATTTTGCCTTCAAATTCATACCGTGATCGTAGCATGCATGGACTCGACTCATATGACTGGGATTTCCATGAAAAAGATTGTGGGCCGAAAATGGGTGATCACTGTACATTTCGCTTCTGTTTCCTATTTATATTTCTATTTTACCTCCTCAATTTAGCATTATGGACAGGGAAAGACTTAATCTAATATCTGCACAAAAATATTTTGCCTTCAAATTCATACCGTGATCGTAGCATGCATGGACTCGACTCATATGACTGGGATTTCCATGAAAAAGATTGTGGGCCGAAAATGGGTGATCACTGTACATTTCTCTTCTGTTTCCTATTTATATTTCTATTTTACATCCTCAATTTAGCATTATGGCCTTGGAAAGACCTAATCTAAGCTCTGCACAAAAATATTTTGCCTTCAAATTCATACCGTGATCGTAGCATGCATGGACTCGACTCATATGACTGGGATTTCCATGAAAAAGATTGTGGGCCGAAAATGGGTGATCACTGTACATTTCTCTTCTGTTTCCTATTTATATTTATATTTTACCTCCTCAATTTAGCATTATGGCCAGGGAAAGACCTAATCTAAGCTCTGCAAAAAAATATTTTGCCTTCAAATTCATACCGTGATCGTAGCATGCATGGACTCGACTCATATGACTGGGATTTCCATGAAAAAGATTGTGGGCCGAAAATGGGTGATCACTGTACATTTCGCTTCTGTTTCCTATTTATATTTCTATTTTACCTCCTCAATTTAGCATTATGGACAGGGAAAGACTTAATCTAATATCTGCACAAAAATATTTTGCCTTCAAATTCATACCGTGATCGTAGCATGCATGGACTCGACTCATATGACTGGGATTTCCATGAAAAAGATTGTGGGCCGAAAATGGGTGATCACTGTACATTTCGCTTCTGTTTCCTATTTATATTTCTATTTTACCTCCTCAATTTAGCATTATGGACATGGAAAGACTTAATCTAAGATCTGCACAAAAATATTTTGCCTTCAAATTCATACCGTGATCGTAGCATGCATGGACTCGACTCATATGACTTGGATTTCCATGAAAAAGATTATGCGCCGAAAATGGGTGATCATTGTACATTTCTCTTCTGTTTCCTATTTATATTTATATTTTACATCCTCAATTTAGCATTATGGACAGGGAAAGACCTAATCTAAGCTCTGCAAAAAAATATTTTGCCTTCAAATTCATACCGTGATCGTAGCATGCATGGACTCGACTCATATGACTGGGATTTCCATGAAAAAGATAGTGGGCCGAAAATGGGTGATCACTGTACATTTCGCTTCTGTTTCCTATATATATTTCTATTTTACCTCCTCAATTTAGCATTATGGACAGGGAAAGACTTAATCTAAGGTCTGCTCAAAAATATTTTGCCTTCAAATTCATGCCGTGATCGTAGCATGCATGGACTCGACTCATATGACTGGGATTTCCATGAAAAAGATTGTGGGCCGAAAATGGGTGATCACTGTACATTTCGCTTCTGTTTCCTATTTATATTTCTATTTTACCTCCTCAATTCAGCATTATGGACATGGAAAGACTTAATCTAAGATCTGCACAAAAATATTTTGCCTTCAAATTCATACCGTGATCGTAGCATGCATGGACTCGACTCATATGACTGGGATTTCCATGAAAAAGATTGTGGGCCGAAAATGGGTGATCACTGTACATTTCTCTTCTGTTTCCTATTTATATTTCTATTTTACATCCTCAATTTAGCATTATGGCCTTGGAAAGACCTAATCTAAGCTCTGCACAAAAATATTTTGCCTTCAAATTCATACCGTGATCGTAGCATGCATGGACTCGACTCATATGACTGGGATTTCCATGAAAAAGATTGTGGGCCGAAAATGGGTGATCACTGTACATTTCTCTTCTGTTTCCTATTTATATTTATATTTTACCTCCTCAATTTAGCATTATGGCCAGGGAAAGACCTAATCTAAGCTCTGCAAAAAAATATTTTGCCTTCAAATTCATACCGTGATCGTAGCATGCATGGACTCGACTCATATGACTGGGATTTCCATGAAAAAGATTGTGGGCCGAAAATGGGTGATCACTGTACATTTCGCTTCTGTTTCCTATTTATATTTCTATTTTACCTCCTCAATTTAGCATTATGGACAGGGAAAGACTTAATCTAATATCTGCACAAAAATATTTTGCCTTCAAATTCATACCGTGATCGTAGCATGCATGGACTCGACTCATATGACTGGGATTTCCATGAAAAAGATTGTGGGCCGAAAATGGGTGATCACTGTACATTTCTCTTCTGTTTCCTATTTATATTTCAATTTTACATCCTCAATTTAGCATTATGGACAGGGAAAGACCTAATCTAAGATCTGCACAAAAATATTTTGCCTTCAAATTCATACCGTGATCGTAGCATGCATGGACTCGACTCATATGACTGGGATTTCCATGAAAAAGATTATGCGCCGAAAATGGGTGATCACTGTACATTTCTCATCTGTTTCCTATTTATATTTATATTTTACATCCTCAATTTAGCATTATGGACAGGGAAAGACCTAATCTAAGATCTGCTCAAAAATATTTTGCCTTCAAATTCATGCCGTGATCGTAGCATGCATGGACTCGACTCATATGACTGGGATTTCCATGAAAAAGATTGTGGGCCGAAAATGGGTGATCACTGTACATTTCGCTTCTGTTTCCTATTTATATTTCTATTTTACCTCCTCAATTTAGCATTATGGACAGGTAAAGACCTAATCTAAGATCTGCACAAAAATATTTTGCCTTCAAATTCATGCCATGATCGTAGCATGCATGGACTCGACTCATATGACTGGGATTTCCATGAAAAAGATTGTGGGCCGAAAATGGGTGATCACTGTACATTTCGCTTCTGTTTCCTATTTATATTTATATTTTACCTCCTCAATTTAGCATTATGGACAGGGAAAGATTTAATATAAGCTCTGCACAAAAATATTTTGCCTTCAAATTCATACCGTGATCGTAGCATGCATGGAGTCGACTCATATGACTGGGATTTCCATGAAAAAGATTGTGGGCCGAAAATGGGTGATCACTGTACATTTCGCTTCTGTTTCCTATTTATATTTCAATTTTACATCCTCAATTTAGCATTATGGACAGTGAAAGACCTAATCTAAGCTCTGCAAAAAAATATTTTGCCTTCAAATTCATACCGTGATCGTAGCATGCATGGACTCGACTCATATGACTGGGATTTCCATGAAAAAGATTGTGGGCCGAAAATGGGTGATCACTGTACATTTCGCTTCTGTTTCCTATTTATATTTATATTTTACCTCCTGAATTTAGCATTATGGACAGGGAAAGACCTAATCTAAGATCTGCACAAAAATATTTTGCCTTCAAATTTATGCCGTGATCGTAGCATGCATGGACTCGACTCATATGACTGGGATTTCCATGAAAAATATTGTGGGCCGAAAATGGGTGATCACTGTACATTTCTCTTCTGTTTCCTATTTATATTTCTAATTTACATCCTCAATTTAGCATTATGGACAGGGAAAGACCTAATCTAAGATCTGCACAAAAATATTTTGCCTTCAAATACATGCCATGATCGTAGCATGCATGGACTCGACTCATATGACTGGGATTTCCATGAAAAAGATTGTGGGCCGAAAATGGGTGATCACTGTACATTTCTCTTCTGTTTCCTATTCATATTTCTATTTTACCTCCTCAATTTAGCATTATGGCCAGGGAAAGACCTAATCTAAGCTCTGCACAAAAATATTTTGCCTTCAAATTCATACCGTGATCGTAGCATGCATGGACTCGACTCCTATGACTGGGATTTCCATGAAAAAGATTGTGGGCCGAAAATGGGTGATCACTGTACATTTCGCTTCTGTTTCCTATTTATATTTCTATTTTACCTCCTCAATTTAGCATTATGGACATGGAAAGACTTAATCTAAGATCTGCACAAAAATATTTTGCCTTCAAATTCATACCGTGATCGTAGCATGCATGGACTCGAATCATATGACTGGGATTTCCATGAAAAAGATTGTGGGCCGAAAATGGGTGATCACTGTACATTTCTCTTCTGTTTCCTATTTATATTTATAATTTACATCCTCAATTTAGCATTATGGACAGGGAAACACCTAATATAAGCTCTTCACAAAAATATTTTGCCTTCAAATTCATACCGTGATCGTAGCATGCATGGACTCGACTCATATGACTGGGATTTCCATGAAAAAGATTGTGGGCCGAAAATGGGTGATCACTGTACATTTCGCTTCTGTTTCCTATTTATATTTCTATTTTACCTCCTCAATTTAGCATTATGGACAGGGAAAGACTTAATCTAATATCTGCACAAAAATATTTTGCCTTCAAATTCATACCGTGATCGTAGCATGCATGGACTCGACTCATATGACTGGGATTTCCATGAAAAAGATTGTGGGCCGAAAATGGGTGATCACTGTACATTTCTCTTCTGTTTCCTATTTATATTTCAATTTTACATCCTCAATTTAGCATTATGGACAGGGAAAGACCTAATCTAAGATCTGCACAAAAATATTTTGCCTTCAAATTCATACCGTGATCGTAGCATGCATGGACTCGACTCATATGACTGGGATTTCCATGAAAAAGATTATGCGCCGAAAATGGGTGATCACTGTACATTTCTCATCTGTTTCCTATTTATATTTATATTTTACATCCTCAATTTAGCATTATGGACAGGGAAAGACCTAATCTAAGATCTGCTCAAAAATATTTTGCCTTCAAATTCATGCCGTGATCGTAGCATGCATGGACTCGACTCATATGACTGGGATTTCCATGAAAAAGATTGTGGGCCGAAAATGGGTGATCACTGTACATTTCGCTTCTGTTTCCTATTTATATTTCTATTTTACCTCCTCAATTTAGCATTATGGACAGGTAAAGACCTAATCTAAGATCTGCACAAAAATATTTTGCCTTCAAATTCATGCCATGATCGTAGCATGCATGGACTCGACTCATATGACTGGGATTTCCATGAAAAAGATTGTGGGCCGAAAATGGGTGATCACTGTACATTTCGCTTCTGTTTCCTATTTATATTTCTATTTTACCTCCTCAATTCAGCATTATGGACATGGAAAGACTTAATCTAAGATCTGCACAAAAATATTTTGCCTTCAAATTCATACCGTGATCGTAGCATGCATGGACTCGACTCATATGACTGGGATTTCCATGAAAAAGATTGTGGGCCGAAAATGGGTGATCACTGTACATTTCTCTTCTGTTTCCTATTTATATTTCTATTTTACATCCTCAATTTAGCATTATGGCCTTGGAAAGACCTAATCTAAGCTCTGCACAAAAATATTTTGCCTTCAAATTCATACCGTGATCGTAGCATGCATGGACTCGACTCATATGACTGGGATTTCCATGAAAAAGATTGTGGGCCGAAAATGGGTGATCACTGTACATTTCTCTTCTGTTTCCTATTTATATTTATATTTTACCTCCTCAATTTAGCATTATGGCCAGGGAAAGACCTAATCTAAGCTCTGCAAAAAAATATTTTGCCTTCAAATTCATACCGTGATCGTAGCATGCATGGACTCGACTCATATGACTGGGATTTCCATGAAAAAGATTGTGGGCCGAAAATGGGTGATCACTGTACATTTCGCTTCTGTTTCCTATTTATATTTCTATTTTACCTCCTCAATTTAGCATTATGGACAGGGAAAGACTTAATCTAATATCTGCACAAAAATATTTTGCCTTCAAATTCATACCGTGATCGTAGCATGCATGGACTCGACTCATATGACTGGGATTTCCATGAAAAAGATTGTGGGCCGAAAATGGGTGATCACTGTACATTTCTCTTCTGTTTCCTATTTATATTTCAATTTTACATCCTCAATTTAGCATTATGGACAGGGAAAGACCTAATCTAAGATCTGCACAAAAATATTTTGCCTTCAAATTCATACCGTGATCGTAGCATGCATGGACTCGACTCATATGACTGGGATTTCCATGAAAAAGATTATGCGCCGAAAATGGGTGATCACTGTACATTTCTCATCTGTTTCCTATTTATATTTATATTTTACATCCTCAATTTAGCATTATGGACAGGGAAAGACCTAATCTAAGATCTGCTCAAAAATATTTTGCCTTCAAATTCATGCCGTGATCGTAGCATGCATGGACTCGACTCATATGACTGGGATTTCCATGAAAAAGATTGTGGGCCGAAAATGGGTGATCACTGTACATTTCGCTTCTGTTTCCTATTTATATTTATATTTTACCTCCTCAATTTAGCATTATGGACAGGTAAAGACCTAATCTAAGATCTGCACAAAAATATTTTGCCTTCAAATTCATGCCATGATCGTAGCATGCATGGACTCGACTCATATGACTGGGATTTCCATGAAAAAGATTGTGGGCCGAAAATGGGTGATCACTGTACATTTCGCTTCTGTTTCCTATTTATATTTATATTTTACCTCCTCAATTTAGCATTATGGACAGGGAAAGATTTAATATAAGCTCTGCACAAAAATATTTTGCCTTCAAATTCATACCGTGATCGTAGCATGCATGGAGTCGACTCATATGACTGGGATTTCCATGAAAAAGATTGTGGGCCGAAAATGGGTGATCACTGTACATTTCGCTTCTGTTTCCTATTTATATTTCAATTTTACATCCTCAATTTAGCATTATGGACAGTGAAAGACCTAATCTAAGCTCTGCAAAAAAATATTTTGCCTTCAAATTCATACCGTGATCGTAGCATGCATGGACTCGACTCATATGACTGGGATTTCCATGAAAAAGATTGTGGGCCGAAAATGGGTGATCACTGTACATTTCGCTTCTGTTTCCTATTTATATTTATATTTTACCTCCTGAATTTAGCATTATGGACAGGGAAAGACCTAATCTAAGATCTGCACAAAAATATTTTGCCTTCAAATTTATGCCGTGATCGTAGCATGCATGGACTCGACTCATATGACTGGGATTTCCATGAAAAATATTGTGGGCCGAAAATGGGTGATCACTGTACATTTCTCTTCTGTTTCCTATTTATATTTCTAATTTACATCCTCAATTTAGCATTATGGACAGGGAAAGACCTAATCTAAGATCTGCACAAAAATATTTTGCCTTCAAATACATGCCATGATCGTAGCATGCATGGACTCGACTCATATGACTGGGATTTCCATGAAAAAGATTGTGGGCCGAAAATGGGTGATCACTGTACATTTCTCTTCTGTTTCCTATTCATATTTCTATTTTACCTCCTCAATTTAGCATTATGGCCAGGGAAAGACCTAATCTAAGCTCTGCACAAAAATATTTTGCCTTCAAATTCATACCGTGATCGTAGCATGCATGGACTCGACTCCTATGACTGGGATTTCCATGAAAAAGATTGTGGGCCGAAAATGGGTGATCACTGTACATTTCGCTTCTGTTTCCTATTTATATTTCTATTTTACCTCCTCAATTTAGCATTATGGACATGGAAAGACTTAATCTAAGATCTGCACAAAAATATTTTGCCTTCAAATTCATACCGTGATCGTAGCATGCATGGACTCGAATCATATGACTGGGATTTCCATGAAAAAGATTGTGGGCCGAAAATGGGTGATCACTGTACATTTCTCTTCTGTTTCCTATTTATATTTATAATTTACATCCTCAATTTAGCATTATGGACAGGGAAACACCTAATATAAGCTCTTCACAAAAATATTTTGCCTTCAAATTCATACCGTGATCGTAGCATGCATGGACTCGACTCATATGACTGGGATTTCCATGAAAAAGATTGTGGGCCGAAAATGGGTGATCACTGTACATTTCGCTTCTGTTTCCTATTTATATTTCTATTTTACCTCCTCAATTTAGCATTATGGACAGGGAAAGACTTAATCTAATATCTGCACAAAAATATTTTGCCTTCAAATTCATACCGTGATCGTAGCATGCATGGACTCGACTCATATGACTGGGATTTCCATGAAAAAGATTGTGGGCCGAAAATGGGTGATCACTGTACATTTCTCTTCTGTTTCCTATTTATATTTCAATTTTACATCCTCAATTTAGCATTATGGACAGGGAAAGACCTAATCTAAGATCTGCACAAAAATATTTTGCCTTCAAATTCATACCGTGATCGTAGCATGCATGGACTCGACTCATATGACTGGGATTTCCATGAAAAAGATTATGCGCCGAAAATGGGTGATCACTGTACATTTCTCATCTGTTTCCTATTTATATTTATATTTTACATCCTCAATTTAGCATTATGGACAGGGAAAGACCTAATCTAAGATCTGCTCAAAAATATTTTGCCTTCAAATTCATGCCGTGATCGTAGCATGCATGGACTCGACTCATATGACTGGGATTTCCATGAAAAAGATTGTGGGCCGAAAATGGGTGATCACTGTACATTTCGCTTCTGTTTCCTATTTATATTTCTATTTTACCTCCTCAATTTAGCATTATGGACAGGTAAAGACCTAATCTAAGATCTGCACAAAAATATTTTGCCTTCAAATTCATGCCATGATCGTAGCATGCATGGACTCGACTCATATGACTGGGATTTCCATGAAAAAGATTGTGGGCCGAAAATGGGTGATCACTGTACATTTCGCTTCTGTTTCCTATTTATATTTATATTTTACCTCCTCAATTTAGCATTATGGACAGGGAAAGATTTAATATAAGCTCTGCACAAAAATATTTTGCCTTCAAATTCATACCGTGATCGTAGCATGCATGGAGTCGACTCATATGACTGGGATTTCCATGAAAAAGATTGTGGGCCGAAAATGGGTGATCACTGTACATTTCGCTTCTGTTTCCTATTTATATTTCAATTTTACATCCTCAATTTAGCATTATGGACAGTGAAAGACCTAATCTAAGCTCTGCAAAAAAATATTTTGCCTTCAAATTCATACCGTGATCGTAGCATGCATGGACTCGACTCATATGACTGGGATTTCCATGAAAAAGATTGTGGGCCGAAAATGGGTGATCACTGTACATTTCGCTTCTGTTTCCTATTTATATTTATATTTTACCTCCTGAATTTAGCATTATGGACAGGGAAAGACCTAATCTAAGATCTGCACAAAAATATTTTGCCTTCAAATTTATGCCGTGATCGTAGCATGCATGGACTCGACTCATATGACTGGGATTTCCATGAAAAATATTGTGGGCCGAAAATGGGTGATCACTGTACATTTCTCTTCTGTTTCCTATTTATATTTCTAATTTACATCCTCAATTTAGCATTATGGACAGGGAAAGACCTAATCTAAGATCTGCACAAAAATATTTTGCCTTCAAATTCATGCCATGATCGTAGCATGCATGGACTCGACTCATATGACTGGGATTTCCATGAAAAAGATTGTGGGCCGAAAATGGGTGATCACTGTACATTTCGCTTCTGTTTCCTATTTATATTTATATTTTACCTCCTGAATTTAGCATTATGGACAGGGAAAGATTTAATCTAAGATCTGCACAAAAATATTTTGCCTTCAAATTTATGCCGTGATCGTAGCATGCATGGACTCGACTCATATGACTGGGATTTCCATGAAAAATATTGTGGGCCGAAAATGGGTGATCACTGTACATTTCTCTTCTGTTTCCTATTTATATTTCTAATTTACATCCTCAATTTAGCATTATGGACAGGGAAAGACCTAATCTAAGATCTGCACAAAAATATTTTGCCTTCAAATACATGCCATGATCGTAGCATGCATGGACTCGACTCATATGACTGGGATTTCCATGAAAAAGATTGTGGGCCGAAAATGGGTGATCACCGTACATTTCTCTTCTGTTTCCTACTCATATTTCTATTTTGCCTCCTCAATTTAGCATTATAGACAGGGAAAGACCCAATCTAAGATCTGCACAAAAATATTTTGCCTTCAAATTCATACCGTGATCGTAGCATGCATGGACTCGACTCATATGACTGGGATTTCCATGGAAAAGATTATGCGCCGAAAATGGGTGATCACTGTACATTTCTCTTCTGTTTCCTATTTATATTTATATTTTACATCCTCAATTTAGCATTATGGACAGGGAAAGACCTAATCTAAGCTCTGCAAAAAAATATTTTGCCTTCAAATTCATACCGTGATCGTAGCATGCATGGACTCGACTCATATGACTGGGATTTCCATGTAAAAGATTGTGGGCCGAAAATGGGTGATCACTGTACATTTCTCTTCTGTTTCCTATTTATATTTCTAATTTACATCCTCAATTTAGCATTATGGACAGGGAAAGACCTAATCTAAGATCTGCACAAAAATATTTTGCCTTCAAATTCATGCCATGATCGTAGCATGCATGGACTCGACTCATATGACTGGGATTTCCATGAAAAAGTTTGTGGGCCGAAAATGGGTGATCACTGTACATTTCGCTTCTGTTTCCTATTTATATTTCTATTTTACCTCCTCAATTTAGCATTATGGACAGGTAAAGACCTAATCTAAGATCTGCAAAAAAATATTTTGCCTTCAAATTCATGCCACGATCGTAGCATGCATGGACTCGACTCATATGACTGGGATTTCCATGAAAAAGATTGTATGCCGAAAATGGGTGATCACTGTACATTTCGCTTCTGTTTCCTATTTATATATATATTTTGCATCCTCAATTTAGCATTATGGACAGGGAAAGACTTAATCTAAGATCTGCTCAAAAATATTTTGCCTTCAAATTCATGCCGTGATCGTAGCATGCATGGACTCGACTCATATGACTGGGATTTCCATGAAAAAGATTGTGGGCCGATAATGGGTGATCACTGTACATTTCGCTTCTGTTTCCTATTTATATTTCTATTTTACCTCCTCAATTTAGCATTATGGACAGGTAAAGACCTAACCTAAGTTATGCACAAAAATATTTTGCCTTCAAATTCATGCCATGATCGTAGCATGCATGGACTCGACTCATATGACTGGGATTTCCATGAAAAATATTGTGGGCCGAAAATGGGTGATCACTGTACATTTCTCTTCTGTTTCCTATTTATATTTCTATTTTACATCCTCAATTTAGCATTATGGACAGGGAAAGAACTAATCTAAGATCTGCACAAAAATATTTTGCCTTCAAATTCATACCGTGATCGTAGCATGCATGGACTCGACTCATATGACTGGGATTTCCATGAAAAAGATTGTGGGCCGAAAATGGGTGATCACTGTACATTTCTCTTCTGTTTCCTATTTATATTTCTATTTTACATCCTCAATTTAACATTATGGACAGGGAATGGCCTAATCTAAGATCTGCACAAAAATATTTTACCTTCAAATTCATACCGTGATCGTAGCATGCATGGACTCGACTCATATAACTGGGATTTCCAAGAAAAAGATTGTGGGCCGAAAATGGGTGATCACTGTACATTTCGCTTCTGTTTCCTATTTTTATTTCTATTTTACCTCCTCAATTTAGCATTATGGACAGGGAAAGACTTAATCTAAGATCTGCACAAAAATATTTTGCCTTCAAATTCATACCGTGATCGTAGCATGCATGGACTCTACTCATATGACTGGGATTTCAATGAAAAAGATTGTGGGCCGAAAATGGGTGATCTCTGTACATTTCTCTTCTGTTTCCTATTTATATTTCTATTTTACATCCTCAATTTAGCATTATGGACAGGGAAAGGCCTAATCTAAAATCTGCACAAAAATATTTTGCCTTCAAATTCATACCGTGATCGTAGCATGCATGGACTCGACTCATATGACTGGGATTTCCATGAAAAAGATTGTGGGCCGAAAATGGGTGATCACTGTACATTTCTCTTCTGTTTCCTATTTATATTTATATTTTACCTCCTCAATTTAGCATTATGGACAGGGAAAGACCTAATCTAAGATCTGCACAAAAATATTTTGCCTTCAAATTCATACCCTGATCGTAGCATGCATGGACTCGACTCATATGACTGGGATTTCCATGAAAAAGATTGTGGGCCGAAAATGGGTGATCACTGTGCATTTCTCTTCTGCTTCCTATTTATATTTATATTTTACACCCTCAATTTAGCATTATGGACAGGGAAAGACCTAATCTAAAATCTGCACAAAAATATTTCGCCTTCAAATTCATAACCTGATCGTAGCATGCATGGACTCGACTCATATGACTGGGATTTCCATGAAAAAGATTGTGGGCCGAAAATGGGTGATCACTGTACATTTCTCTTCTGTTTCCCTTTTATATTTATATTTTACACCCTCAATTTAGCATTATGGACATGGAAAGACCTAATCTAAGATCTGCACAAAAATATTTTGCCTTCAAATTAATACCGTGATCGTAGCATGCATGGACTCGACTCATATGACTGGGATTTCCATGAAAAAGATTGTGGGCCGAAAATGGGTGATCACTGTACATTTCTTATCTGTTTCCTATTTATATTTATATTTTACCTCCTCAATTTAGCATTATGGACAGGGAAAGACCTAATCTAAGATCTGCACAAAAATATTTTGCCTTCAATTTCATACCGTGATCGTAGAATGCATGGACTCGACTCATATGACTGGGATTTCCATGAAAAAGATTGTGGGCCGAAAATGGGTGATCACTGTACATTTCTCTTCTGTTTCCTATTTATATTTCTATTTTACATCCTCAATTTAGCATTATGGACAGGGAAAAGCCTAATCTAAAATCTGCACAAAAATATTTTGCCTTCAAATTCATACCGTGATCGTAGCATGCATGGACTCGACTCAAATGACTGGGATTTCCATGGAAATGATTGTGGGCCAAAAATGGGTGATCACTGTGCATTTCTCTTCTGTTTCCTATTTATATTTCTATTTTACATCCTCAATTTAGCATTATGGACAGGGAAAGGCCTAATCTAAAATCTGCACAAAAATATTTTGCCTTCAAATTCATACCGTGATCGTAGCATGCATGGACTCGACTCATATGACTGGGATTTCCATGAAAATGATTGTGGGCCAAAAATGGGTGATCACTGTGCATTTCTCTTCTGTTTCCTATTTATATTTATATTTTACATCCTCAATTTAGCATTATGGACAGGGAAAGACCTAATCTAAAATCTGAACAAAAATATTTTGCCTTCAAATTCATAACGTGATCGTAGCATGCATGGACTCGACTCATATGACTGGGATTTCCATGAAAAAGATTGTGTGCCGAAAATGGGTGATCACTGTACATTTCTCTTCTGTTTCCTATTTATATTTATATTTTACATCCTCAATTTAGCATTATGGCATTGGAAAGACCTAATCTAAGCTCTGCACAAAAATATTTTGCCTTCAAATTCATACCGTGATCGTAGCATTCATGGACTCGACTCATATGACTGGGATTTCCATGAAAAAGATTGTGGGCCGAAAATGGTGTGATCACTGTACATTTCTCTTCTGTTTCCTATTTATATTTCTATTTTACATCCTCAATTTAGCATTATGGACAGGGAAAGGCCTAATCTAAAATCTGCACAAAAATATTTTGCCTTCAAATTCATACCCTGATCGTAGCATGCATGGACTCGACTCATATGACTGGGATTTCCATGAAAAAGATTGTGGGCCGAAAATGGGTGATCACTGTACATTTCTCTTCTGTTTCCTATTTATATTTCTATTTTACCTCCTCAATTTAGCATTAAGGACAGGGAAAGACTTAATCTAAGATCTGCACAAAAATATTTTGCCTTCAAATTCATACCGTGATCGTAGCATGCATGGACTCAACTCATATGACTGGGATTTCCATGAAAAAGATTGTGGGCCGAAAATGGGTGATCACTGTACATTTCTCTTCTGTTTCCTATTTATATTTATATATTACATCCTCAATTTAGCATTATGAACAGGGAAAACCTAATCTAAGCTCTGCACAAAAATATTTTGCCTTCAAATTCATACCGTGATCGTAGCATTCATGGACTCGACTCATATGACTGGGATTTCCATGAAAAAGATTGTGGGCCGAAAATGGTGTGATCACTGTACATTTCTCTTCTGTTTCCTATTTATATTTCTATTTTACCTCCTCAATTTAGCATTATGGACAGGGAAAGGCCTAATCTAAAATCTGCACAAAAATATTTTGCCTTCAAATTCATACCCTGATCGTAGCATGCATGGACTCGACTCATATGACTGGGATTTCCATGAAAAAGATTGTGGGCCGAAAATGGGTGATCACTGTACATTTCTCTTCTGTTTCCTATTTATATTTCTATTTTACCTCCTCAATTTAGCATTAAGGACAGGGAAAGACTTAATCTAAGATCTGCACAAAAATATTTTGCCTTCAAATTCATACCGTGATCGTAGCATTCATGGACTCGACTCATATGACTGGGATTTCCATGAAAAAGATTGTGGGCCGAAAATGGTGTGATCACTGTACATTTCTCTTCTGTTTCCTATTTATATTTCTATTTTACCTCCTCAATTTAGCATTATGTCAGGGAAAGGCCTAATCTAAAATCTGCACAAAAATATTTTGCCTTCAAATTCATACCGTGATCGTAGCATGCATGGACTCGACTCATATGACTGGGATTTCCATGAAAAAGATTGTGGGCCGAAAATGGGTGATCACTGTACATTTCTCTTCTGTTTCCTATTTATATTTCTATTTTACCTCCTCAATTTAGCATTATGGACAAGGAAAGGCCTAATCTAAAATCTGCACAAAAATATTTTGCCTTCAAATTCATACCGTGATCGTAGCATGCATGGACTCGACTCATATGACTGGGATTTCCATGAAAATGATTGTGGGCCAAAAATGGGTGATCACTGTGCATTTCTCTTCTGTTTCCTATTTATATTTATATTTTACATCCTCAATTTAGCATTATGGACAGGGAAAGACCTAATCTAAAATCTGAACAAAAATATTTTGCCTTCAAATTCATAACGTGATCGTAGCATGCATGGACTCGACTCATATGACTGGGATTTCCATGAAAAAGATTGTGTGCCGAAAATGGGTGATCACTGTACATTTCTCTTCTGTTTCCTATTTATATTTATATTTTACATCCTCAATTTAGCATTATGGCATTGGAAAGACCTAATCTAAGCTCTGCACAAAAATATTTTGCCTTCAAATTCATACCGTGATCGTAGCATTCATGGACTCGACTCATATGACTGGGATTTCCATGAAAAAGATTGTGGGCCGAAAATGGTGTGATCACTGTACATTTCTCTTCTGTTTCCTATTTATATTTCTATTTTACCTCCTCAATTTAGCATTATGGACAGGGAAAGGCCTAATCTAAAATCTGCACAAAAATATTTTGCCTTCAAATTCATACCCTGATCGTAGCATGCATGGACTCGACTCATATGACTGGGATTTCCATGAAAAAGATTGTGGGCCGAAAATGGGTGATCACTGTACATTTCTCTTCTGTTTCCTATTTATATTTCTATTTTACCTCCTCAATTTAGCATTAAGGACAGGGAAAGACTTAATCTAAGATCTGCACAAAAATATTTTGCCTTCAAATTCATACCGTGATCGTAGCATTCATGGACTCGACTCATATGACTGGGATTTCCATGAAAAAGATTGTGGGCCGAAAATGGTGTGATCACTGTACATTTCTCTTCTGTTTCCTATTTATATTTCTATTTTACCTCCTCAATTTAGCATTATGGACAGAGAAAGGCCTAATCTAAAATCTGCACAAAAATATTTTGCCTTCAAATTCATACCGTGATCGTAGCATGCATGGACTCGACTCATATGACTGGGATTTCCATGAAAAAGATTGTGGGCCGAAAATGGGTGATCACTGTACATTTCTCTTCTGTTTCCTATTTATATTTCTATTTTACCTCCTCAATTTAGCATTATGTCAGGGAAAGGCCTAATCTAAAATCTGCACAAAAATATTTTGCCTTCAAATTCATACCGTGATCGTAGCATGCATGGACTCGACTCATATGACTGGGATTTCCATGAAAAAGATTGTGGGCCGAAAATGGGTGATCACTGTACATTTCTCTTCTGTTTCCTATTTATATTTCTATTTTACCTCCTCAATTTAGCATTATGGACAGGGAAAGGCCTAATTTAAAATCTGCACAAAAATATTTTGCCTTCAAATTCATACCGTGATCGTAGCATGCATGGACTCGACTCATATGACTGGGATTTCCATGAAAAAGATTGTGGGCCGAAAATGGGTGATCACTGTACATTTCTCTTCTGTTTCCTATTTATATTTCTATTTTACCTCCTCAATTTAGCATTATGTCAGGGAAAGGCCTAATCTAAAATCTGCACAAAAATATTTTGCCTTCAAATTCATACCGTGATCGTAGCATGCATGGACTCGACTCATATGACTGAGATTTCCATGAAAAAGATTGTGGGCCGAAAATGGGTGATCACTGTACATTTCTCTTCTGTTTCCTATTTATATTTCTATTTTACCTCCTCAATTTAGCATTATGGACAGGGAAAGGCCTAATTTAAAATCTGCACAAAAATATTTTGCCTTCAAATTCATACCGTGATCGTAGCATGCATGGACTCGACTCATATGACTGGGATTTCCATGAAAAAGATTGTGGGCCGAAAATGGGTGATCACTGTACATTTCTCTTCTGTTTCCTATTTATATTTCTATTTTACCTCCTCAATTTAGCATTATGGACAGGGAAAGGCCTAATCTAAGATCTGCACAAAAATATTTTGCCTTCAAATTCATACCGTGATCGTAGCATGCATGGACACGACTCATATGACTGGGATTTCCATGAAAAAGATTGTGGGCCGAAAATGGGTGATCACTGTACATTTCTCTTCTTTTTCCTATTTATATTTCTATTTTACCTCCTCAATTTAGCATTATGGACAGGGAAAGACTTAATCTAAGATCTGCACAAAAATATTTTGCCTTCAAATTCATACCGTGATCGTAGCATGCATGGACTCAACTCATATGACTGGGATTTCCATGAAAAAGATTGTGGGCCGAAAATGGGTGATCACTGTACATTTCTCTTCTGTTTCCTATTTATATTTATACTTTACATCCTCAATTTAGCATTATGGACAGGGAAAGACCTAATCTAAGCTCTGCACAAAAATATTTTGCCTTCAATTTCATACCGTGATCGTAGCATGCATGTACTCGACTCATATGACTGGGATTTCCATGAAAAAGATTGTGGGCCGAAAATGGGAGTTCACTGTACATTTCTCTTCTGTTTCCTATTTATATTTCTATTTTACCTCCTCAATTTAGCATTATGTCAGGGAAAGGCCTAATCTAAAATCTGCACAAAAATATTTTGCCTTCAAATTCATACCGTGATCGTAGCATGCATGGACTCGACTCATATGACTGAGATTTCCATGAAAAAGATTGTGGGCCGAAAATGGGTGATCACTGTACATTTCTCTTCTGTTTCCTATTTATATTTATATTTTACCTCCTCAATTTAGCATTATGGACAGGGAAAGGCCTAATTTAAAATCTGCACAAAAATATTTTGCCTTCAAATTCATACCGTGATCGTAGCATGCATGGACTCGACTCATATGACTGGGATTTCCATGAAAAAGATTGTGGGCCGAAAATGGGTGATCACTGTACATTTCTCTTCTGTTTCCTATTTATATTTCTATTTTACCTCCTCAATTTAGCATTATGGACAGGGAAAGGCCTAATCTAAGATCTGCACAAAAATATTTTGCCTTCAAATTCATACCGTGATCGTAGCATGCATGGACACGACTCATATGACTGGGATTTCCATGAAAAAGATTGTGGGCCGAAAATGGGTGATCACTGTACATTTCTCTTCTTTTTCCTATTTATATTTCTATTTTACCTCCTCAATTTAGCATTATGGACAGGGAAAGACTTAATCTAAGATCTGCACAAAAATATTTTGCCTTCAAATTCATACCGTGATCGTAGCATGCATGGACTCAACTCATATGACTGGGATTTCCATGAAAAAGATTGTGGGCCGAAAATGGGTGATCATTGTACATTTCTCTTCTGTTTCCTATTTATATTTATACTTTACATCCTGAATTTAGCATTATGGACAGGGAAAGACCTAATCTAAGATCTGCACACAAATATTTTGTCTTCAAATTCATAACGTGATCGTAGCATGCATGGACTCGACTCATATGACTGGGATTTCCATGAAAAAGATTGTGGGCCGAAAATGGGTGATCACTGTACATTTCTCTTCTGTTTCCTATTTATATTTCTATTTTACCTCCTCAATTTAGCATTATGGACAGGGAAAGGCCTAATTTAAAATCTGCACAAAAATATTTTGCCTTCAAATTCATACCGTGATCGTAGCATGCATGGACTCGACTCATATGACTGGGATTTCCATGAAAAAGATTGTCAGCCGAAAATGGGAGATCACTGTACATTTCTCTTCTGTTTCTTATTCATATTTATATTTACCTCCTCAATTTAGCATTATGGACAGGCAAAGACCTAATCTAAGATCTGCACACAAATATTTCGTCTTCAAATTCATAACGTGATCGTAGCATGCATGGACTCGACTCATATGACTGGGATTTCCATGAAAAAGATTGTGGGCCGAAAATGGGTGATCACTGTACATTTCTCTTCTGTTTCCTATTTATATTTATATTTTAAATCCTCAATTTAGCATTATGGACAGGGAAAGGCCTAATCTAAGATCTGCACAAAAATATTTTGCCTTCAATTTCATACCGTGATCGTAGCATGCATGGACTCGACTCATATGACTGGGATTTCCATGAAAAAGATTGTGGGCCGAAAATGGGTGATCACTGTACATTTCTCTTCTGTTTCCTATTTATATTTCTATTTTACCTCCCCAATTTAGCATTATGGACAGGGAAAGGCCTAATCTAAAATCTGCACAAAAATATTTTGCCTTCAAATTCATACCGTGATCGTAGCATGCATGGACTCGACTCATATGACTGGGATTTCCATGAAAAAGATTGTGGGCCGAAAATGGGTGATCACTGTACATTTCTCTTCTGTTTCCTATTTATATTTATATTTTACCTCCTCAATTTAGCATAATGGACAGGGAAAGGCCTAATTTAAAATCTGCCAAAAATATTTTGCCTTCAAATTCATACCGTGATCGTAGCATGCATGGACTCGACTCATATGACTGGGATTTCCATGAAAAAGATTGTGGGCCGAAAATGGGTTATCACTGTACATTTCTCTTCTGTTTCCTATTTATATTTCTATTTTACCTCCTCAATTTAGCATTATGGACAGGGAAAGGCCTAATCTAAGATCTGCTCAAAAATATTTTGCCTTTAAATTCATACCGTGATCGTAGCATGCATGGACTCGACTCATATGACTGGGATTTCCATGAAAAAGATTGTCAGCCGAAAATGGGAGATCACTGTACATTTCTCTTCTGTTTCTTATTCATATTTATATTTACCTCCTCAATTTAGCATTATGGACAGGGAAAGACCTAATCTAAGATCTGCACACAAATATTTTGTCTTCAAATTCATAACGTGATCGTAGCATGCATGGACTCGACTCATATGACTGGGATTTCCATGAAAAAGATTGTGGGCCGAAAATGGGTGATCACTGTACATTTCTCTTCTGTTTCCTATTTATATTTATATTTTAAATCCTCAATTTAGCATTATGGACAGGGAAAGGCCTAATCTAAGATCTGCACAAAAATATTTTGCCTTCAAATTCATACCGTGATCGTAGCATGCATGGACTTGACTCATATGACTGGGATTTCCATGAAAAAGATTGTGGGCCGAAAATGGGTGATCACTGTACATTTCTCTTCTGTTTCCTATTTATATTTCTATTTTACCTCCCCAATTTAGCATTATGGACAGGGAAAGGCCTAATCTAAAATCTGCACAAAAATATTTTGCCTTCAAATTCATACCGTGATCGTAGCATGCATGGACTCGACTCATATGACTGGGATTTCCATGAAAAAGATTGTGGGCCGAAAATGGGTGATCACTGTACATTTCTCTTCTGTTTCCTATTTATATTTATATTTTACCTCCTCAATTTAGCATAATGGACAGGGAAAGGCCTAATTTAAAATCTGCCAAAAATATTTTGCCTTCAAATTCATACCGTGATCGTAGCATGCATGGACTCGACTCATATGACTGGGATTTCCATGAAAAAGATTGTGGGCCGAAAATGGGTTATCACTGTACATTTCTCTTCTGTTTCCTATTTATATTTATATTTTACCTCCTCAATTTAGCATTATGGACAGGGAAAGGCCTAATCTAAGATCTGCTCAAAAATATTTTGCCTTCAAATTCATACCGTGATCGTAGCATGCATGGACTCGACTCATATGACTGGTATTTCCATGAAAAAGATTGTGGGCCGAAAATGGGTGATCACTGTACATTTCTCTTCTTTTTCCTATTTATATTTCTATTTCACCTCCTCAATTTAGCATTATGGACAGGGAAAGGCCTAATCTAAAATCTGCACAAAAATATTTTGCCTTCAAATTCATACCGTGATCGTAGCATGCATGGACTCGACTCATATGACTGGGATTTCCATGAAAAAGATTGTGGGCCGAAAATGGGTGATCACTGTACATTTCACTTCTGTTTCCTATTTATATTTCTATTTTACCTCCTCAATTTAGCATTATGGACAGGGAAAGGCCTAATCTAAAATCTGAACAAAAATATTTTGTCTTCAAATTCATACCGTGATCGTAGCATGCATGGACTCGACTCATATGACTGGGATTTCCATGTAAAAGATTGTGGGCCGAAAATGGGTGATCACTGTACATTTCTCTTCTGTTTCCTATTTATATTTATATTTTACCTCCTCAATTTAGCATTATGGACAGGGAAAGGGCTAATCTAAAATCTGCACAAAAATATTTTGCCGTCAAATTCATAACGTGATCGTAGCATGCATGGACTCGACTCATACGACTGGGATTTCCATGAAAAAGATTGTGGGCCGAAAATGGGTGATCACTGTACATTTCTCTTCTGTTTCCTATTTATATTTATATTTTACCTCCTCAATTTAGCATTATGGTCAAGGAAAGGCCTAATCTAAAATCTGCACAAAAATATTTTGCCTTCAAATTCATACCGTGATCGTAGCATGCATGGACTCGACTCATATGACTGGGATTTCCATGAAAAAGATTGTGGGCCGAAAATGGGTGATCACTGTACATTTCTCTTCTGTTTCCTATTTATATTTCTATTTTACCTCCTCAATTTAGCATTATGGCCTAGGAAAGACCTAATCTAAGCTCTGCACAAAAATATCTTGCCTTCAAATTCATACCGTGATCGTAGCATTCATGGACTCGACTCATATGACTGGGATTTCCATGAAAAAGATTGTGGGCCGAAAATGGGTGAGCACTGTACATTTCTCTTCTGTTTCATATTTATATTTCTATTTTACATCCTCAATTTAGCATTATGGCCTTGGAAAGACCTCATCTAATGTCTGCACAAAAATATTTTGCCTTCAAATTCATACCGTGATCGTAGCATGCATGGACTCGACTCATATGACTGGGATTTCCATGAAAAAGATTGTGGGCCGAAAATGGGTGATCACTGTACATTTCTCTTCTGTTTCTTATTCATATTTATATTTTACCTCCTCAATTTAGCATTATGGACAGGGAAAGACCTAATCTAAGATCTGCACAAAAATATTTTGTCTTCAAATTCATAACCTGATCGTAGCATGCATGGACTCGACTCATATGACTGGGATTTCTATGAAAAAGATTGTGGGCCGAAAATGGGTGATCACTGTACATTTCTCTTCTGTTTCCTATTTATATTTCTATTTTACCTCCTCAATTTAGCATTATGGTCAAGGAAAGGCCTAATCTAAAATCTGCACAAAAATATTTTGCCTTCAAATTCATACCGTGATCGTAGCATGCATGGACTCGACTCATATGACTGGGATTTCCATGAAAAAGATTGTGGGCCGAAAATGGGTGATCACTGTACATTTCTCTTCTGTTTCCTATTTATATTTCTATTTTACCTCCTCAATTTAGCATTATGGACAGGGAAAGGCCTAATCTAAAATCTGCACAAAAATATTTTGCCTTCAAATTCATACCGTGATCGTACCATGCATGGACTCCACTCATATGACTGGGATTTCCATGAAAAAGATTGTGGGCAGAAAATGGGTGATCACTGTACATTTCTCTTCTGTTTCCTATTTATATTTCTGTTTTATTTCCATTCATTTAGCATTATGGACAGGTAAAGACCTAATCTAACATCTGCAAAAAATATTTTGCCTTCAAATTCATACCGTGATCGTAGCATGCATTGACTCGACACATATGTCTGGGATATCCATGAAAAAGATTGTGGGCAGAAAATGGGTGATCACTAAATATTTCTCTTCTGTTTCCTATTTATATTACTATTTTACTTCCTTAATTTAGCATTTTGTACAGGTAAAGACCTAATCTAAGATCTGCAAAAAAATATTTTGCCTTCAAATTCATACCGTGATCTTAGCATGCATGGACTCGACTCATATGACTGGGATTTCCCTGAAAAATTGCGGGGAGAAAATGGGTGATCACTGTACATTTCTCTTCTGTTTCCTATTTATATTTATATTTTACTTCCGCAATTGAGCATTATGGACAGGGAAAGACCTAATCTAAGAACAGCTAAAAAATATTTTTTCTTCAAATTCATAACGTGATCCTAGCATGCATGGACTCGACTCATATGTCTGGGATTTCCATAAAAAAGATTGTGGGCAGAAAATGGGTGATCACTGTACATTTCACTTCTCTTTTCTATTTATATTTATAATTTACTTCCTTGATTTAGCATAATGGAAAGGGAAAGACCCAATCTAAGTCCTGCAAAAAAATATTTTGCCTTCAAATTCATACCGTGATCGTAGCATGCATGGACTTGACTCATATAACTGGGATTTCCATGAAAAAGATTGTGGTCAGAAAATGGGTGATCATTGTACATTTCTCTTCTGTTTCCTATTTATATTTATATTTTACTTGCTTAATTTAGCATTATTGACAGGGAAAGACCTAATCTAAGATCTGCAAAAAAGGATTTTGCCTTCAAATTCATACCGTAATCGTAGCATGCATGGTCTCGACTCATATGACTGGGATTTCCATGAAAAAGATTGTGGGCACAAAATGGGTGATCAGTGTACATTTCTCTTCTGTTTCCTTTTTATATTTCTATTTTACTTCCTTAATTTAGCATTATGCACAGGGCAAGACCTAATCTAAGTTCTGCAAAAAACATATTTTGCCTTCAAATTCATACCGTGATCGTAGCATGCATGGACTCGACTCATATGACTGGGATTTCCCTGAAAAAGATTGTAGGCAGAAAATGGGTGATCACTGTACATTTCTCTTCTATTTCCTATTTATATTTATATTTTACCTCCTCAATTTAGCATTATGGACAGGGAAAGACCAAATCTAAGATCTGCAGAAAAATATTTTGCCTTCAAATTCATACCGTGATCGTAGCATGCATGGACTCGACTCATATGACTGGGATTTCCACGAAAAAGATTGTGGACCTAAAATGGGTGATGACGGTACGTTTCTCGTCTATTTCCTATTTATATTTCTATTTTACTTCCTTCATTTAGCATTTTGGACAGGGAAAGACCTAGTCTAATATCTGCAAAAAAATATTTTGCCTTCAAATTCATACCATGAACGTAGGATGCATGGACTCGACTCATATGACTGGGATTTCCATGAAAAAGATAGTGGGCAGAAAATGGGTGATCACGGTACATTTCTCTTCCGTTTCCTATTCATATTTATATTTTACCTCCTCAATTTAGCATTATGGACAGGGAAAGACCAAATCTAAGATGTGCAAAAAATATTTTGCCTTCAAATTCATACCGTGATCGTAGCATGCATGGACTCGACTCATATGACTGGGATTTGCATGAAAAAGATTGTGGGCAGAAAATGCGTGATCACTCTACATTTTTCTTCTGTTTCCTATTTATATTTATATTTTACCTCCTCAATTTAGCATTATGGACAGTGAAAGACCTAATCTAAGATCTGCAAAAAAATATTTTGCCTTCAAATTCATACCATGATCGTAGCGTGCATGGACTCGACTCATATGACTGGGATTTGCATGAACAAGATTGTGGGCAGAAAATGGGTGATCACGGTACATTTCTCTTCTGTTTCCTATTTATATTTATATTTTACCTCCTCACTTTAGCATTATTGACAGGGAAAGACCTAATCTAAGATCTGCAAAAAAATATTTTGCCTTCAAATTCATCCCGTGATCGTAGCATGCATGGACTCGACTCATATGACTGGGATTTCCATGAAAAAGAATGTGGGCAGAAAATTGGTGATCACTGTACATTTCTCTTCTGTTTCCGATTTATATTTCTATTTTACTTCCTCAATTTAGCATTATGGACAAGGAAAGACCTAATCTAAGATCTGCAAAAAAATATTTTGCCTTCAAATTCATACCATGATCGTAGCATGCATGGACTCGACTCCTATGACTGGGATTTTCATGAAAAAGATTGTGGGCAGAAAATGGGTGATCACTGTATATTTCTCTTCTGTTTCCTATTTATATTTCTATTTTACTTCCTCAATATAGCATTATGGACAGGTTAAGACCTCATCTAAGATCTGCAAAAAAATATTTTGCCTTTAAATTCATACCGTGAACGTAGCATGCATGGACTCGACTCATATGACTGGGATTTCCATGAAAATTTTTTCGCAGAAAATGGGTGATCACTGTACATTTCTCTTCTACTTTCTATTTATATTTATATTTTACCACCTCAATTTAGCATTATGGACAGGGAAAGACCTAATCTAAGATCTGCAAAAAAATATTTTGCCTTCAAATTCATACCGTGATCGTAACTTGCATGGAATCGACTCATATGACTGCGATTTCCATGAAAAAGATTGTGGGCAGAAAATGGGTGATCACTGTATATTTCTCTTCTGTTTCCTATTTATATTTCTATTTTACTTCCTCAATTTAGCATTATGGACAGGGAAAGACCTCATCTAAGGTCTGCAAAAAAATATTTTGCCTTCAAATTCATACAGTGATCGTAGCATGCATGGACTCGACTCATATGACTGGGATTTCCATGAAAAAGATTGTGGGCAGAAAATGTGTGATCACTGTACATTTATCTTCTGTTTCCTATTCATATTTCTATTTTACTTCCTCAATTTAGCATTATGAACAGGGAAAGACCTAATCTAAGATCTGCACAAAAATATTTTGCCTTCAAATTCATACCGTGATCGTAGCATGTATGGACTCAACTCATATGACTGGGATTTCCATGAAAAAGATTGTGGGCAGAAAATGGGTGATCACTGTACATTTCTCTTCTGTTTCCTATTTATATTTCTATTTTACTTCCTCAATTTAGCTTTATGGACAGGGAAAGACCTCATCTGAGATCTGCAAAAAAATATTTTGCCTTCAAATTCATACAGTGATCGTAGCAAGTATTTATTAATCCACCCACGAGGATTAAATGTGGCACAAGGCCGGTTTAATGTGGGTTGCCCGCGAGCCCGTAGGCTCGGCCAAAAATATGACCTTTGAACCCGCCTGGACGGGTTCAGGTCCTGTCTACCTACCCGAAGGAAACCTTGCCCTTCGGCAAAGCTTCCTCCGAGTTCCTCCCTGCATTAGGGAGTTCGACAGAACCCAGCCCGCATGATCACAAAGCACAGATACTACACTTTGTTCCTAAAACGGGCCGACAGTGATCGTAGCATGCATGGACTCGACTCATATGACTGGGATTTCCATGAAAAAGATTGTGGGCAGAAAATGGGTGATCACTGTACATTTCTCTTCTGTTTGCTATTTATATTTCTATTTTACTTTCTCAATTTAGCATTATGGAGAGGGAAAGACCTAATCTAAGATGTGCACAAAAATATTTTGCCTTCCAATTCATACCGTGAACGTAGCATGCATGGACTCGACTCATACGACTAGGATTTCATGAAAAAGATTGTGGGCAGAAAATGGGTGATCACTGTATATTTCTCTACTGTTTCCTATTTATATTTCTATTTTACTTCCTCAATTTAGCATTATGGATAGGGAAATACATAATCTAAGATCTGCATAAAAATATTTTGCCTTCAAATTCATACCGTGATCGTAGCATGCATGGACTCGACGCATATGACTGGGATTTCCAAGAAAAAGATTGTGGGCAGAAAATGGGTGATCACTGTACATTTCTCTTCTGTTTCCTATTTATATTTATATTTTACTTCCACAAATTAGCATTATGGACAGGGAAAGACCTAATCTAAGATCTGCACAAAAATATTTTGACTTCAAATACATACCGGGACCGTAGCATGCATGGACTAGACTCATATGACTGGGAATTCCATGAAAAAGATTGTGGGCAGAAAATGGGTGATCACTGTACATTTCTCTTAGGGTTCCTATTTATATTTATATTTTACTTCCTCAATTTAGCATTATGAACAGGGAAAGACCTAATCTAAGATCTGCACAAAAATATTTTGCCTTCAAATTCATACCGTGATCGTAGAATGCATGGACTCGACCCATATGACTGAGATTACCATGAAAAAGATTGTGGGCAGAAAATGGGTGATCACTGTACATTTCTCTTGTGTTTCCTATTTATATTTCTATTTTACTTCCTCAATTTAGCATTATGGAAAGGGAAAGACCTAATCTAAGACCTGCACAAAAATATTTTGCCTTCAAATTCATACCGTGATCGTAGCATGCATGGACTCGACTCATATGACTGGGATTTCCATGAAAAAGATTGTGAGCAGAAAATGGGTGATCACTGTACATTTTTGTTCTGTTTCCTATTTATATTTCTATTTTACTTCCTCAATTCAGCATTATGAATAGGGAAAGACCTCATCTAAGATCTGCAAAAAAATATTTTGAATTCAAATTCGTACCGTGATCGTAGCATGCATGGACTCGACTCATATGACTGGGATCTCCATGAAAAAGATTGTGGGCAGAAAATGGGTGATCACTGTACATTTCTCTTCTGTTTCCTATTTATATTTATATTTTACTTCCTCAATTTAGCATTATGGAAAGGGAAAGACCTCATCTAAGATCTGCAAAAAATATTTTGCCTTCAAATTCATACAGTGATCGTAGCATGCATGGACTCGACTCATATGTCTGGGATCTCCATGAAAAGCGTTGTGGGCAGAAAATGGGTGATCACTGCACATTTCTCTTCTGTTTCCTATTCATATTGCTATTTTATTCCTCAATTTAGTATTATGGACAGAGAAAGACCTAATCTAAGATCTGCAAAAAAATATTTTGCCTTCAAATTCATACAGTGATCGTAGCATGCATGGACTCGACTCATATGACTGGGATTTCCATGAAAAAGATTGTGGGCAGAAAATGGGTGATCACTGTACATTTCTCTTCTGTTTCCTATTTATATTTCTATTTTACTTCCACAAATTAGCATTATGGACAGGGACAGACCTAATCTAAGATCTGCACAAAAATATTTTGCCTTCAAATTCATACCGTGATCGTAGCTTGCATGGACTCAACTCATATGACTGGGATTTCCATGAAAAAGATTGTGGGCAGAAAATGGGTGATCACTGTACATTTCTCTTCTGTTTCCTATTCATATTTCTATTTTATTCCTCAATTTAGCATTATGGACAGGGAAAGACCTAATCTAAGATCTGCAAAAAAATATTTTGCCTTCAAATTCATACCGTGATCGTAGCATGCATGGACTAGACTCATATGACAGGGATTTCCATGAAAAAGATTGTGGGCAGAAAATGGGGGATCACTGTACATTTTTGTTCTGTTTGCTATTTATATTTCTATTTTACTTCCTAAATTCAGCATTTTAGACAGGGAAAGAACTAATCTAATATCTGCACAAAAATATTTTGCCTTCAAATTCATACCGTGATAATAGCTTGCATGGACTCGACTCATATAACTGGGATTTCCATGAAAAAGATTGTGTGCAGTAAATGGGTGATCACTGTACATTTCTCTTCTGTTTCCTATATATATTTCAATTTTACTTCCTCAATTTAGCATTATGGACAGGGAAAGACGTAATCTAAGATCTGCAAAAAAATATTTTGCCTTCAAATTCATACCGTGATCGTAGCATGCATGGACTCGAATCATATGACTGGGATTTCCATGAAAAAGATTGTGTGCAGAAAATGGGTGATCACTGTACATTTCTCTTCTGTTCCCTATTCATATTTCTATTTTACCTCCTCAATTTATTATTATGGACACGTAAAGACCTCATCTAAGATCTGCAAAAAAATATTTTGCCTTCAAATTCATACCGTGATCGTAGCATGCATGGACTCGACTCATATGACTGGGATCTCCATGAAAAAGATTGTGGGCAGAAAATGGGTGATCACTGTACATTTCTCTTCTGTTTCCTATTTATATTTATATTTTACTTCCTCAATTTAGCATTATGGACAGGGAAAGACCTAATCTAAGATCTGCACAAAAATATTTTGCTTTCAAATTCATACCGTGATCGTAGCATGCATGGACTCGACTCATATGACGGGGATTTCCATGAAAAAGATTTTGGGCCGAAAATGGGGGATCACTGTACATTTTTGTTCTGTTTCCTATTTATATTTATATTTTACTTACTCAATTTAGCATTTTAGACAGGGAAAGACCTAAACTAAGATCTGCACAAAAATATTTTGCCTTCAAATTCATACCGTGATCATAGCTTGCATGGACTCGACTCATATAACTGGGATTTCCATGAAAAAGATTGTGGGCAGAAAATGGGTGATCACTGTACATTTCTCTTCTGTTTCCTATTTATATTTATATTTTACTTCCACAAATTAGCATTATGGATAGGGAAAGATCTAATCTAAGATCTGCAAAAAAATATTTTGCCTTCTAATTCATACCGTGATTGTAGCATGCATGGACTTGAATCATATGACTGGGATTTCCATGACAAAGATTGTGGGCAGAAAATGGGTGATCACTGTACATTTCTCTTCTGTTTCCTATTTATATTTATATTTTACCTCCTCAATTTAGCATTATGGACAGGGAAAACCAAATCTAAGATCTGCAAAAAAATATTTTGCCTTCAAATTCATACCGTGATCGTAGCTTGCATGGACTCGACACATATGACTGGGATTTCCATGAAAAAGATTGAGGGGAGAAATGGGTGATCACTGTACATTTCTCTTGTGTTTCCTATTCATATTTCTATTTTACTTCCTCAATTTAGCATTATGGACAGGGAAAGACCTAATCTAAGATCTGCAAAAAAATATTTTGACTTCAAATTCATACCGTGATCGTAGCATGCATGGAATCGAGTCATATGACTGGGATTTCCATGGAAAAGATTGTGGGCAGAAAATGTGTGATCACTGTACATTTCTCTTCTGTTTCCTATTTATATTTCTAATTTAATTCCTGAATTTAGCATTATGGACAGGTAAAGATCTCATCTAAGATCTGCAAAAAAATATTTTGCCTTCAAATTCATACCGTGATCGTAGCATGCATGTACTCGACGCATATGACTGGGATTTCCATGAAAAAGATTGTGGGCAGAAAATGGGTGATCACTGTACATTTCTCTTCTGTTTCCTATTTATATTTATATTTTACTTCCACAAATTAGCATTATGGACAGGGAAAGACCTAATCTAAGATCTGCACAAAAATTTTTTGACTTGAAATACATACCGGGACCGTAGCAGGCATGGACTAGACTCATATGACTGGGAATTCCATGAAAAAGATTGTGGGCAGAAAATGGGTGATCACTGTAGATTTCTCTTCTGTTTCCTATTTATATTTCTATTTTACTTCCTAAATTCAGCATTTTAGACAGGGAAAGAAATAATCTAATATCTGCACAAAAATATTTTGCCTTCAAATTCATACCGTGATAATAGCTTGCATGGACTCGACTCATATAACTGGGATTTCCATGAAAAAGATTGTGGGCAGTAAATGGGTGATCACTGTACATTTCTCTTCTGTTTCCTATTTATATTTCTATTTTACTTCCTCAATTTAGAATTATGGACAGGGAAAGACCTAATCTAAGATCTGCACAAAAATATTTTGCCTTCAAATTCATACCGTGATCGTAGCTTGCATGGACTCGACTCATATGACTGGGATTTCCATGAAAAAGATTGAGGGGAGAAAATGGGTGATCACTGTACATTTCTCTTGTGTTTCCTATTTATATTTATATTTTACCTCCTCAATTTAGCATTATGGACAGGGAAAGACCTAATCTAAGATCTGCAAAAAAATATTTTGACTTCAAATTCATACCGTGATCGTAGCATGCATGGAATCGAGTCATATGACTGGGATTTCCATGGAAAAGATTGTGGGCAGAAAATGTGTGATCACTGTACATTTCTCTTCTGTTTCCTATTTATATTTCTAATTTAATTCCTGAATTTAGCATTATGAACAGGGAAAGACCTAATCTAAGATCTGCACAAAAATATTTTGCCTTCAAATTCATACCGTGATGGTAGCATGCATGGACTCGACGCATATGACTGGGATTTCCATGAAAAAGATTGTGGGCAGAAAATGGGTGATCACTGTACATTTCTTTTCTGTTTCCTATTTATATATCTATTTTACTTCCTCAATTTAGAATTATGGACAGGGAAAGACCTAATCTAAGATCTGCACAAAAATATTTTGCCTTCAAATTCATACCGTGATCGTAGCATTCATGGACTCGACTCATATGACTGGGACTTCCATGTAAAAGATTGTGGGGAGAAAATGGTCGATCACTGTACATTTCTCTTCTGTTTCCTATTTATATTTATATTTTACTTCCACAAATTAGCATTATGGACAGGGAAAGACCTAATCTAAGTTCTGCACAAAAATATTTTGCCTTCAAATTCACACCGTGATCGTAGCATGCATGGACTTGACTCATATGACAGGGATTTCCATGAAAAAGATTGTGGGCAGAAAATGGGTGATCACTGTAGATTTCTCTTCTTTTTCCTATTTATATTTGTATCTTACTTCCTCAATTTAGCATTATGAACACGTAAAGACATAATCTAGGATCTGCACAAAAATATTTTGCTTTCAAATTCATACCGTGATCGTAGCATGCATGGACTCGACTCATATGACTGGGATTTCGATGAAAAACATTGTGGGCAGAAAATGGGTGATCACTGTACATTTCTCTTAGGGTTCATATTTATATTTATATTTTACTTCCTCAATTTAGCATTATGGACAGGGAAAGACCTCATCTAAGATCTGCAAAAAAATATTTTGCCTTCAAATTCATACAGTGATCGTAGCTTGCATGGACTCAACTCATATGACTAGGATTTCATGAAAAAGATTGTGGGCAGAAAATGGGTGATCACTGTATATTTCTCTTCTGTTTCCTATTTATATTTCTATTTTACTTCCTCAATTTAGCATTATGGACAGGGAAAGACCTAATCTAAGATCCGCAAAAAAATATTTTGCCTTCAAATTCATACCGTGATCGTAGCATGCATGGACTCGACTCATATGACGGGGATTTCCATGAAAAAGATTGTGGGCAGAAAATGGGGGATCACTGTACATTTTTGTTCTGTTTCCTATTTATATTTCTATTTTACTTCCTCAATTTAGCATTTTAGACAGGGAAAGACCTAATCTAATATCTGCACAAAAATATTTTGCCTTCAAATTCATACCGTGATCATAGCTTGCATGGACTCGACTCATATAACTGGGATTTCCATGAAAAAGATTGTGGGCAGAAAATGGGTGATCACTGTACATTTCTCTTCTGTTTCCTATTTATATTTATATTTTACTTCCTCAATTTCGCATTATGGACAGGGAAAGACATAATCTAAGATCTGCAAAAAAATATTTTGCCTTCAAATTTATACCGTGATCGTAGCATGCATGGACTCGACTCATATGACTGGGATTTCCATGAAAAAGATTGTGGGCAGAAAATGGGTGATCACTGTACATTTCTCTTCTGTTTACTATTTATATTTATATTTTACCTCCTCAATTTAGCATTATGAACAGGGAAAGACCTCATCTAAGATCTGCAAAAAAATATTTTGCCTTCAAATTCATACAGTGATCGTAGCATGCATGGACTCGACTCATCTGACTGGGATTTCCATGAAAAAGATTGTGGGCAGAAAATGTGTGATCACTGTACATTTCTCTTCTGTTTCCTATTTATATTTATATTTTACCTCCTCAATTTAGCATTATGGACAGGGAAAGACCTAATCTAAGATCTGCACAAAAATATTTTGCCTTCAAATTCATACCGTGATCGTAGCATGCATGGACTCGACTCATATGACTGGGATTTCCATGAAAAAGATTGTGGGCAGAAAATGAGTGATCACTGTACATTTCTCTTCTGTTTCCTATATATATTTTAATTTTACTTCCTCAATTTAGCATTATGAACAGGGAAAGACATAATCTAAGATCTGCAAAAAAATATTTTGCCTTCAAATTTATACCGTGATCGTAGCATGCATGGACTCGACTCATATGACTGGGATTTCCATGAAAAAGATTGTGGGCAGAAAATGTGTGATCACTGTACATTTCTCTTCTGTTTCCTATTTATATTTATATTTTACCTCCTCAATTTAGCATTATGAACAGGGAAAGACCTCATCTAAGATCTGCAAAAAAATATTTTGCCTTCAAATTCATACCGTGATCGTAGCATGCATGGACTCGACTCATCTGACTGGGATTTCCATGAAAAAGATTGTGGGCAGAAAATGTGTGATCACTGTACATTTCTCTTCTGTTTCCTATTTATATTTATATTTTACCTCCTCAATTTAGCATTATGGACAGGGAAAGACCTAATCTAAGATCTGCACAAAAACATTTTGCCTACAAATTCATACCGTGATCGTAAGTTGCATGGACTCAACTCATATGACTGGGATTTCCATGAAAAAGATTGTGGGCAGAAAATGGGTGATCACTGTACATTTCTCTTCTGTTTCCTATTCATATTTCTATTTTACTTCCTGAATTTAGCATTATGGACAGGGAAAGACATAATCTAAGGTCTGCACAAAAATATTTTGCCTTCAAATTCATACCGTGATCGTAGCATGCATGGACTCAACTCATATGACTGGGATTTCCATGAAAAAGATTGTGGGCAGAAAATGGGTGATCACTGTACATTTCTCTTCTGTTTCCTATTTATATTTATATTTTACTTCCTCAACTTAGCATTATGGATAGTTAAAGACGAAATCTAAGTTCTGCAATAAAATATTTTGCCTTCAAATTCATACCGTGATCGTAGGTTGCATGGACTCGACTCATATGACTGCGATTTCCATGAAAAAGATTGTGGGCAGAAAATGGGTGATCACTGTACATTTCTCTTCTGTTTCCTATTTATATTTCTAATTTAATTCCTGAATTTAGCATTATGGACAGGTAAAGACCTCATCTAAGATCTGCAAAAAAATATTTTGCCTTCAAATTCATACCGTGATCGTAGCATGCATGGATTCGACTCATATGACTGGGATTTCCATGAAAAAGATTGTGGGCAGAAAATGGGTGATCACTGTACATTTCTCTTCTGTTTCCTATTTATATATCTATTTTACTTTCTCAATTTAGCATTATGAACAGGGAAAGACCTAATCTAAGATCTGCACAAAAATATTTTGCCTTCAAATTCATACAGTGATCGTAGCATGCATGGACTCGACTCATATGACTGGGATTTCCATGAAAAAGATTGTGGGCAGAAAATGGGTGATCACTGTACATTTCTCTTCTGTTTCCTATTTATATTTATATTTTACTTCCTCAATTTAGCATTATGGACAGGGTAAGACCTAATCTAAGATCTGCACAAAAATATTTTGCCTTCAAATTCATACCGTGATCGTAGCATGTATGGACTCGACTCATATGACTGGGATTTCCATGAAAAAGATTGTGGGCAGAAAATGAGTGATCACTGTACATTTCTCTTCTGTTTCCTATATATATTTCTATTTTACTTCCTCAATTTAGCATTATGGACAGAGAAAGACCTAATCTAAGATCTGCAAAAAAATATTTTGACTTCAAATTCATACCGTGATCGTAGCATGCATGGATTCGACTCATACGACTGGGATTTCCATGAAAAAGATTGTGGGCAGAAAATGGATGATCACTGTACATTTCTCTTCTGTTACCTATTTACATTTATATTTTACCTCCTCAATTTAGCATTATGGACAGGGAAAGATCTAATCTAAGATCTGCAAAAAAATATTTTGCCTTCTAATTCATACCGTGATTGTAGCATGCATGGATTCGACTCATACGACTGGGATTTCCATGAAAAAGATTGTGGGCAGAAAATGGGTGATCATTGTACATTTCTCTTCTTTTTCCTATTTATATTTATATTTTACTTCCTGAATTTATCATTATGGACACGTAAAGACCTCATCTAAGATCTGCACAAAAATATTTTTCTTTCAAATTCATACCGTGATCAGAGCATGCATGGACTCGACTCATATGACTGGGATTTACATGAAAAACATTGTGGGCAGAAAATGGGTGATCACTGTACATTTCTCTTAGGGTTCCTATTTATATTTTACTTCCACAAATTAGCATTATGGACAGGGAAAGACCTAATCTAAGATCTGCAAAAAAATATTTTGCCTTCAAATTCATACCGTGATCATAGCTTGCATAGACTCGACTCATATAACTGGGATTTCCATGAAAAAGATTTTGGGCAGTAAATGGGTGATCACTGTACATTTCACTTCTGTTTCCTATTTATATTTCTATTTTACTTCCTCAATTTAGCATTATGGACAGGGAAAGACATAATCTAAGATCTGCAAAAAAAAAATTTGGCTTCAAATTCATAGCGTGATCGTAGCATGCATGGCCTCGACTCATATGACTGGGATTTCCATGAAAAAGATTGTGGGCAGAAAATGAGTGATCACTGTACATTTCTCTTCTGTTTCCTATATATATTTCAATTTTACTTCCTCAATTTAGCATTATGGACAGGGAAAGACGTAATCTAAGATCTGCAAAATTGTGGGCAGAAAATGAGTGATCACTGTACATTTCTCTTCTGTTTCCTATATATATTTCTATTTTACTTCCTCAATTTAGCATTATGGACAGAGAAAGACCTAATCTAAGATCTGCAAAAAAATATTTTGACTTCAAATTCATACCGTGATCGTAGCATGCATGGATTCGACTCATACGACTGGGATTTCCATGAAAAAGATTGTGGGCAGAAAATGGGTGATCACTGTACATTTCTCTTCTTTTTCCTATTTATATTTATATTTTACTTCCTGAATTTAGCATTATGGTCACGTAAAGACCTCATCTAAGATCTGCAAAAAAATATTTTGCCTTCAAATTCATACCGTGATCGTAGCATGCACGGACTCGACTCATATGACTGGGATTTCCATGGAAAAGATTGTGGGCAGAAAATGAGTGATCACTGTACATTTCTCTTCTGTTTCCTATATATATTTCTATTTTACTTCCACAATTTAGCATTATGGACAGAGAAAGACCTAATCTAAGATCTGCAAAAAAATATTTTGCCTTCAAATTCATACCGTGATCGTAGCATGCATGGATTCGACTCATATGACTGGGATTTCCATGAAAAAGATTGTGGGCAGAAAATGGGTGATCACTGTACATTTCTCTTCTGTTTCCTATTTATATTTCTTTTTTACTTCCTAAATTTAGCATTATGGAAAGGGAAAGACCTAATCTAAGATCTGCACAAAAATATTTTGCCTTCAAATTCATACCGTGATTGTAGCATGTATGGACTCGACTCATATGACTGGGATTTCCATGAAAAAATTGTGGGCAGAAAATGAGTGATCACTGTACATTTCTCTTCTGTTTCCTATATATATTTCTATTTTACTTCCTCAATTTAGCATTATGGACAAAGAAAGACCTAATCTAAGATCTGCAAAAAAATATTTTGACTTCAAATTCATACCGTGATCGTAGCATGCATGGATTCGACTCATACGACTGGGATTTCCATGAAAAAGATTGTGGGCAGAAAATGGGTGATCACTGTACATTTCTCTTCTGTTTCCTATTTATATTTATATTTTACTTCCTTAATTTAGGATTATGGACAGGGAAAGACCTAATCTTAGATCTGCACAAAAATATTTTGATTTCAAATACATACCGGGACCGTAGCATGCATGGACTAGACTCATATGACTGGGAATTCCACGAAAAAGATTGTGGGCAGAAAATGGGTGATCACTATAGATTTCTCTTATGTTTCCTATTTATATTTGTATTTTACTTCCTCAATTTAGCATTTTAGACAGGGAAAGAACTAATCTAATATCTGCACAAAAATATTTTGCCTTCAAATTCAGACCGTGATCATAGCTTGCATAGACTCGACTCATATAACTGGGATTTCCATGAAAAAGATTTTGGGCAGTAAATGGGTGATCACTGTACATTTCTCTTCTGTTTCCTATTTATATTTCTATTTTACTTCCTCAATTTAGCATTATGGACAGGGAAAGACATAATCTAAGATCTGCAAAAAAAAAATTTGGCTTCAAATTCATACCGTGATCGTAGCATGCATGGCCTCGACTCATATGACTGGGATTTCCATGAAAAAGATTGTGGGCAGAAAATGAGTGATCACTGTACATTTCTCTTCTGTTTCCTATATATATTTCAATTTTACTTCCTCAATTTAGCATTATGGACAGGGAAAGACGTAATCTAAGATCTGCAAAAAAATATTTTGCCTTCAAATTTATACCGTGATCGTAGCATGCATGGACTCGACTCATATGACTGGGATTTCCATGAAAAAGACTGTGGGCAGAAAATGGGTGATCACTGTACATTTCTCTTCTGTTTCCTATTCATATTTCTATTTTATTCCTCAATTTAGCATTATGGACAGGGAAAGACCTCATCTAAGATCTGCACAAAAATATTTTGCCTTCAAATTCATACCGTGATCGTAGCATGCATGGACTCGACTCATATGACGGGGATTTCCATGAAAAAGATTTTGGGCAGAAAATGGGGGATCACTGTACATTTTTGTTCTGTTTCCTATTTATATTTCTATTTTACTTCCTCAATTTAGCATAATGGACAGGGAAAGACCTCATCTAAGATCTGCAAAAAAATATTTTGCCTTCAAATTCATACAGTGATCGTAGCATGCATGGACTCGACTCATATGACTGGGATTTCCATGAAAAAGATTGTGGGCAGAAAATGCGTGATCACTGTACATTTCTCTTCTGTTTCCTATTCATATTTCTATTTTATTCCTCAATTTAGCATTATGGACAGGGAAAGACCTAATCTAAGATCTGCACAAAAATATTTTGCCTTCAAATTCATACCGTGATCGTAGCATGCATGGACTCGACTCATATGACGGGGATTTCCATGTAAAAGATTTTGGGCAGAAAATGGGGGATCACTGTACATTTTTGTTCTGTTTCCTATTTATATTTCTATTTTACTTACTCAATTTAGCATTTTAGACAGGGAAAGACCTAATCTAAGATCTGCACAAAAATATTTTGCCTTCTAATTCATACCGTGATCATATCTTGCATGGACTCGACTCATATAACTGGGATTTCCATGAAAAAGATTGTGGGCAGAAAATGGGTGATCACTGTACATTTCTCTTCTGTTTCCTATTCATATTTCTATTTTACTTCCTCAATTTAGCATTATGGACAGAGAAAGACCTAATCCAAGATCTGTACAAAAATATTTGGCCTTCAAATTCATACCCTGATCGTAGCATTCATGGACTCGACTCATATGACTGGGATTTCCATGAAAAAGATTGCGGGCAGAAAATGGGTGATCACTGTACATTTCTCTTCTGTTTCCTATTTATATTTATATTTTACTTCCTCAACTTAGCATTATGGACAGGGTAAGACCTAATCTAAGATCTGCACAAAAATATTTTGCCTTCAAATTCATACCGCGATCGTAGCATGCATGGACTCGACTCATATGACTGGGATTTCCATGAAAAAGATTGTGGGCCGAAAATGGGTGATCACTGTACATTTCTCTTCTGTTTCCTATTTATATTTATATTTTACCTCCCCAATTTACCATTATGAACAGGGAAAGACCTAATCTAAAATCTGCACAAAAATATTTTGCCTTCAAATTCATAACGTGATCGTAGCATGCATGGACTCGACTCATATGACGGGGATTTCCATGAAAAAGATTGTGGGCCGAAAATGGGTGATCACTGTACATTTCTCTTCTGTTTCCTATTCATATTTCTATTTTAGCTCCTGAAATTAGCATTATGGACAGGGAAAGACCTAATCTAAAATCTGCAAAAAAATATTTTGCCTTCAAATTCATACCGTGATCGTAGCATGCATGGACTCGACTCATATGACAGGGATTTCCATGAAAAAGATTGTGGGCGGAAAATGGGTGATCACTGTACATTTCTCTTCTGTTTCCTATTTATATTTATATTTTACCTCCTCAATTTAGCATTATGGACAGGGAAAGACCCAATCTAAAATCTGCACAAAAATATTTTGCCTTCAAATTCATACCGTGATCGTAGCATGCATGGACTCGACTCATATGACTGGGATTTCCATGAAAAAGATTGTGTGCGGAAAATGGGTGATAACTGTACATTTCTCTTCTTTTTTCTATTTATATTTCTATTTTAACTCCTTAATTTAGTATTATGGACTGAAAAAGACCTAATCTAAAATCTGCTCAAAAATATTTTGCCTTCAAATTCATACCGTGATCGTAGCATGTATGGACTCGACTCATATGACTGGGATTTCCATGAAAAAGATTGTGTGCCGAAAATGGGTGATCACTGTACATTTCTCTTCTGTTTCCTATTTATATTTCTATTTTACCTCCTCAATTTAACATTATGGACAGGGAAAGACCTAATCTAAAATCTGCACAAAAATATTTTGCCTTCAAATTCATACCGTGATCGTAGCATGCATGGACTCGACTCATATGACTGGGATTTCCATGAAAAAGATTGTGGGCGGAAAATGGGTGATCACTGTACATTTCTCTTCTGTTTCCTATTTATATTTATATTTTACCTCCTCAATTTAGCATTATGGACAGGGAAAGACCTAATCTAAAATCTGCACAAAAATATTTTGCCTTCAAATTCATACCGTGATCGTAGCATGCATGGACTCGACTCAAATGAATGGGATTTCCATGAAAAAGATTGTGTGCCGAAAATGGGTGATCACTGTACATTTCTCTTCTGTTTCCTTTTTATATTTCTATTTTACCTCCTCAATTTAGCATTATGGACAGGGAAAGACCTAATCTAATATCTGCACAAAAATATTTTGCCTTCAAATTCATACCGTGATCGTAGCATGCATGGACTCGACTCATATGACTGGGATTTCCATGAAAAAGATTGTGGGCCGAAAATGGGTGATCACTGTACATTTCTCTTCTGTTTCCTATTTATATTTCTATTTTACCTCCCCAATTTACCATTATGGACAGGGAAAGACCTAATCTAAAATCTGCACAAAAATATTTTGCCTTCAAATTCATACCGTGATCGTAGCATGCATGGACTCGACTCATATGACTGGGATTTCCATGTAAAAGATTGTGTGCCGAAAATGGGTGATCACTGTACATTTCTCTTCTGTTTCCTATTTATATTTATATTTTACCTCCTCAATTTAACATTATGGACAGAGAAAGACCTAATCTAAAATCTGCACAAAAATATTTTCCCTTCAAATTCATACCGTGATCGTAGCATGCATGGACTTGACTCATATGACTGGGATTTCCATGAAAAAGATTGTGGGCGGAAAATGGGTGATCACTGTACATTTCTCTGCTGTTTCCTATTTATATTTCTATCTTACATCCTCAATTTAGCATTATGGACAGGGAAAGAACTAATCTAAAATCTGCACAAAAATATTTTGCCTTCAAATTCATACCGTGATCGTAGCATGCATGGACTCGACTCATATGACTGGGATTTCCATGAAAAAGATTGTGGGCCGAAAATGAGTGTTCACTGTACATTTCTCTTCTGTTTTCTATTTATATTTCTATTTTACCTCCTCAATTTAACATTATGTACAGGGAAAGACCTAATCTAAGATCTGCACAAAAATATTTTGCCTTCAAATTCATACCGTGATCGTAGCATGCATGGACTCGACTCATATGACTGGGATTTCCATGAAAAAGATTGTGGGCCGAAAATGGGTGATCACTGTACATTTCTCTTCTGTTTACTATTTATATTTTTATTTTACCTCCTCAATTTAGCATTATGTTCAGGGAAAGACCTAATCTAAGATCTTCAAAAAAATATTTTGCCTTCAAATTCATACCATGATCGTAGCATGCATGGACTCGACTCATATGACTGGGAATTCCATGAAAAAGATTCTGGGCCGAAAATGGGTGGTCACTGTACATTTCTCTTCTGTTTCCTATTTATATTTATATTTTACCTCCTCAATTTAGCATTATGGACAGGGAAAGACCTAATCTAAAATCTGCACAAAAATATTTTGCCTTCAAATTCATACCGTGATCGTAGCATGCATGGACTCGACTCATATGACTGGGATTTCCATGAAAAAGATTGTGGGCCGAAAATGGGTGATCACTGTACATTTCTCTTCTGTTTCCTATTTATATTTATATTTTACCTCCTCAATTTAGCATTATGGACAGGGAAAGACCTAATCTAAAATCTGCACAAAAATATTTTGCCTTCAAATTCATACCGTGATCGTAGCATGCATGGACTCGACTCATATGACTGGGATTTCCATGAAAAAGATTGTGGGCCGAAAATGGGTGATCACTGTACGTTTCTCTTCTGTTTCCTATTTATATTTATATTTTACCTCCCCAATTTACCATTATGGACAGGGAAAGACCTAATCTAAAATCTGCACAAAAATATTTTGCCTTCAAATTTATACCGTGATCGTAGCATGCATGGACTCGACTCATATGACTGTGATATCCATGAAAAAGATTGTGGGCCGAAAATGGGTGGTCACTGTACATTTCTCTTCTGTTTCCAATTTATATTTCCATTTTACCTCTTCAATTTAGCATTATGGACAGGGAAAGACCTAATCTAAAATCTGCACAAAAATATTTTGCCTTCAAATTCATACCATGATCGTAGCATGCATGGACTCGACTCATATGACTGGGATTTCCATGAAAAAGATTGTGGGCCGAAAATGGGTGATCACTGTACATTTCTCTTCTGTTTACTATTTATATTTCTATATTACCTCCTCAATTTAGCATTATGGACAGGGAAAGACCTAATCTAAGCTCTGCACAAAAATATTTTGCCTTCAAATTCATACCGTGTGCGTAGCATGCATGGACTCGACTCATATGACTGGGATTTCCATGAAAAAGATTGTGGGCCGAAAATGGGTGATCACTGTACATTTCTCTGCTGTTTCCTATTTATATTTCTATCTTACCTCCTCAATTTAGCATTATGGACAGGGAGAGACCTAATCTAAAACCTGCACAAAAATATTTTGCCTTCAAATTCATACCGTGATCGTAGCATGCATGGACTCGACTCATATGACTGGGATATCCATGAAAATGATTGTGGGCAGAAAATGGATGATCACTGTACATTTCTCTTCTCTTTCCTTTTTATATTTCTATTTTACCTCCTCAATTTAGCATTATGGACTGGGAAAGACCTAATCTAAAATCTGCACAAAAATATTTTGCCTGAAATTCATACCGTGATCGTAGCATGCATGGACTCGACTCATATGACTGGGATTTCCATGAAAAAGATTGTGGGCGGAAAATGGGTGATCACTGTACATTTCTCTTCTGTTTCCTATTTATATTTATATTTTACCTCCTCAGTTTAGCATTATGGACTGTTAAAACCTAATCTAAAATCTGCACAAAAATATTTTGCCTTCAAATTCATACCGTGATCGTAGCATCTATGGATTTGACTCATATGACTGGGATTTCCATGAAAAAGATTGTGTGTGGAAAATGGGTGATCACTGTACATTTCTCTTCTTTTTCCTATTTATATTTCTATTTTAACTCCTCAATTTAGCATTATGGACTGGGAAAGACCTAATCTAAAATCTGCACAAAAATATTTTGCCTTCAAATTCATACCGTGATCGTAGCATCTATGGACTTGACTCATATGACTGGGATTTCCATGAAAAAGATTGTGTGTGGAAAATGGGTGATCACTGTACATTTCTCTTCTTTTTCCTAGTTATATTTCTATTGTACCTCCTCAATTTAGCATTATGGACAGGGAAAGACCTAATCTAAGATCTGCACAAAAATATTTTGCCTTCAAATTCATACCGTGATCGTAGCATGCATGGACTCGACTCATATGACTGGGATTTCCATGAAAAAGATTGTGGGCAGAACATGAGTGATCACTGTACATTTCTCTTCTGTTTCCTATTTATATTTCTATTTTACTTCCTCAATTTAGCATTATGGAGAGGGAAAGATCTAATCTAAGATCTGCATAAAAATATTTTGCCTTCAAATTCATACCGTGATCGTAGCATGCATGGACTCGATTCATATGACTGTGATATCCATGAAAAAGATTGTGGGCCGAAAATGGGTGTTCACTGTACATTTCTCTTCTGTTTCCTATTTATATTTATATTTTACCTCTTCAATTTAGCATTATGGACAGGGAAAGACCTAATCTAAAATCTGCACAAAAATATTTTGCCTTCAAATTCATACCGTGATCGTAGCATGCATGGACTCGACTCATATGACGGGGATTTCCATGAAAAAGATTTTGGGCAGAAAATGGGGGATCACTGTACATTTTTGTTCTGTTTCCTATTTATATTTCTATTTTACTTCCTCAATTTAGCATAATGGACAGGGAAAGACCTCATCTAAGATCTGCAAAAAAATATTTTGCCTTCAAATTCATACAGTGATCGTAGCATGCATGGACTCGACTCATATGACTGGGATTTCCATGAAAAAGATTGTGGGCAGAAAATGCGTGATCACTGTACATTTCTCTTCTGTTTCCTATTCATATTTCTATTTTATTCCTCAATTTAGCATTATGGACAGGGAAAGACCTAATCTAAGATCTGCACAAAAATATTTTGCCTTCAAATTCATACCGTGATCGTAGCATGCATGGACTCGACTCATATGACGGGGATTTCCATGTAAAAGATTTTGGGCAGAAAATGGGGGATCACTGTACATTTTTGTTCTGTTTCCTATTTATATTTCTATTTTACTTACTCAATTTAGCATTTTAGACAGGGAAAGACCTAATCTAAGATCTGCACAAAAATATTTTGCCTTCTAATTCATACCGTGATCATATCTTGCATGGACTCGACTCATATAACTGGGATTTCCATGAAAAAGATTGTGGGCAGAAAATGGGTGATCACTGTACATTTCTCTTCTGTTTCCTATTCATATTTCTATTTTACTTCCTCAATTTAGCATTATGGACAGGGAAAGACCTAATCCAAGATCTGTACAAAAATATTTGGCCTTCAAATTCATACCCTGATCGTAGCATTCATGGACTCGACTCATATGACTGGGATTTCCATGAAAAAGATTGCGGGCAGAAAATGGGTGATCACTGTACATTTCTCTTCTGTTTCCTATTTATATTTATATTTTACTTCCTCAACTTAGCATTATGGACAGGGTAAGACCTAATCTAAGATCTGCACAAAAATATTTTGCCTTCAAATTCATACCGCGATCGTAGCATGCATGGACTCGACTCATATGACTGGGATTTCCATGAAAAAGATTGTGGGCCGAAAATGGGTGATCACTGTACATTTCTCTTCTGTTTCCTATTTATATTTATATTTTACCTCCTCAATTTAGCATTATGGACAGGGAAAGACCCAATCTAAAATCTGCACAAAAATATTTTGCCTTCAAATTCATACCGTGATCGTAGCATGCATGGACTCGACTCATATGACTGGGATTTCCATGAAAAAGATTGTGTGCGGAAAATGGGTGATAACTGTACATTTCTCTTCTTTTTTCTATTTATATTTCTATTTTAACTCCTTAATTTAGTATTATGGACTGGGAAAGACCTAATCTAAAATCTGCACAAAAATATTTTGCCTTCAAATTCATACCGTGATCGTAGCATGTATGGACTCGACTCATATGACTGGGATTTCCATGAAAAAGATTGTGTGCCGAAAATGGGTGATCACTGTACATTTCTCTTCTGTTTCCTATTTATATTTCTATTTTACCTCCTCAATTTAACATTATGGACAGGGAAAGACCTAATCTAAAATCTGCACAAAAATATTTTGCCTTCAAATTCATACCGTGATCGTAGCATGCATGGACTCGACTCATATGACTGGGATTTCCATGAAAAAGATTGTGGGCGGAAAATGGGTGATCACTGTACATTTCTCTTCTGTTTCCTATTTATATTTATATTTTACCTCCTCAATTTAGCATTATGGACAGGGAAAGACCTAATCTAAAATCTGCACAAAAATATTTTGCCTTCAAATTCATACCGTGATCGTAGCATGCATGGACTCGACTCAAATGAATGGGATTTCCATGAAAAAGATTGTGTGCCGAAAATGGGTGATCACTGTACATTTCTCTTCTGTTTCCTTTTTATATTTCTATTTTACCTCCTCAATTTAGCATTATGGACAGGGAAAGACCTAATCTAATATCTGCACAAAAATATTTTGCCTTCAAATTCATACCGTGATCGTAGCATGCATGGACTCGACTCATATGACTGGGATTTCCATGAAAAAGATTGTGGGCCGAAAATGGGTGATCACTGTACATTTCTCTTCTGTTTCCTATTTATATTTCTATTTTACCTCCCCAATTTACCATTATGGACAGGGAAAGACCTAATCTAAAATCTGCACAAAAATATTTTGCCTTCAAATTCATACCGTGATCGTAGCATGCATGGACTCGACTCATATGACTGGGATTTCCATGTAAAAGATTGTGTGCCGAAAATGGGTGATCACTGTACATTTCTCTTCTGTTTCCTATTTATATTTATATTTTACCTCCTCAATTTAACATTATGGACAGAGAAAGACCTAATCTAAAATCTGCACAAAAATATTTTCCCTTCAAATTCATACCGTGATCGTAGCATGCATGGACTTGACTCATATGACTGGGATTTCCATGAAAAAGATTGTGGGCGGAAAATGGGTGATCACTGTACATTTCTCTGCTGTTTCCTATTTATATTTCTATCTTACATCCTCAATTTAGCATTATGGACAGGGAAAGAACTAATCTAAAATCTGCACAAAAATATTTTGCCTTCAAATTCATACCGTGATCGTAGCATGCATGGACTCGACTCATATGACTGGGATTTCCATGAAAAAGTTTGTGGGCCGAAAATGAGTGTTCACTGTACATTTCTCTTCTGTTTTCTATTTATATTTCTATTTTACCTCCTCAATTTAGCATTATGTACAGGGAAAGACCTAATCTAAGATCTGCACAAAAATATTTTGCCTTCAAATTCATACCGTGATCGTAGCATGCATGGACTCGACTCATATGACTGGGATTTCCATGAAAAAGATTGTGGGCCGAAAATGGGTGATCACTGTACATTTCTCTTCTGTTTACTATTTATATTTTTATTTTACCTCCTCAATTTAGCATTATGTTCAGGGAAAGACCTAATCTAAGATCTTCAAAAAAATATTTTGCCTTCAAATTCATACCATGATCGTAGCATGCATGGACTCGACTCATATGACTGGGAATTCCATGAAAAAGATTCTGGGCCGAAAATGGGTGGTCACTGTACATTTCTCTTCTGTTTCCTATTTATATTTATATTTTACCTCCTCAATTTAGCATTATGGACAGGGAAAGACCTAATCTAAAATCTGCACAAAAATATTTTGCCTTCAAATTCATACCGTGATCGTAGCATGCATGGACTCGACTCATATGACTGGGATTTCCATGAAAAAGATTGTGGGCGGAAAATGGGTGATCACTGTACATTTCTCTTCTGTTTCCTATTTATATTTATATTTTACCTCCTCAATTTAGCATTATGGACAGGGAAAGACCTAATCTAAAATCTGCACAAAAATATTTTGCCTTCAAATTCATACCGTGATCGTAGCATGCATGGACTCGACTCATATGACTGGGATTTCCATGAAAAAGATTGTGGGCCGAAAATGGGTGATCACTGTACGTTTCTCTTCTGTTTCCTATTTATATTTATATTTTACCTCCCCAATTTACCATTATGGACAGGGAAAGACCTAATCTAAAATCTGCACAAAAATATTTTGCCTTCAAATTTATACCGTGATCGTAGCATGCATGGACTCGACTCATATGACTGTGATATCCATGAAAAAGATTGTGGGCCGAAAATGGGTGGTCACTGTACATTTCTCTTCTGTTTCCAATTTATATTTCCATTTTACCTCTTCAATTTAGCATTATGGACAGGGAAAGACCTAATCTAAAATCTGCACAAAAATATTTTGCCTTCAAATTCATACCATGATCGTAGCATGCATGGACTCGACTCATATGACTGGGATTTCCATGAAAAAGATTGTGGGCCGAAAATGGGTGATCACTGTACATTTCTCTTCTGTTTACTATTTATATTTCTATATTACCTCCTCAATTTAGCATTATGGACAGGGAAAGACCTAATCTAAGCTCTGCACAAAAATATTTTGCCTTCAAATTCATACCGTGTGCGTAGCATGCATGGACTCGACTCATATGACTGGGATTTCCATGAAAAAGATTGTGGGCCGAAAATGGGTGATCACTGTACATTTCTCTGCTGTTTCCTATTTATATTTCTATCTTACCTCCTCAATTTAGCATTATGGACAGGGAGAGACCTAATCTAAAACCTGCACAAAAATATTTTGCCTTCAAATTCATACCGTGATCGTAGCATGCATGGACTCGACTCATATGACTGGGATATCCATGAAAATGATTGTGGGCAGAAAATGGATGATCACTGTACATTTCTCTTCTCTTTCCTTTTTATATTTCTATTTTACCTCCTCAATTTAGCATTATGGACTGGGAAAGACCTAATCTAAAATCTGCACAAAAATATTTTGCCTGAAATTCATACCGTGATCGTAGCATGCATGGACTCGACTCATATGACTGGGATTTCCATGAAAAAGATTGTGGGCGGAAAATGGGTGATCACTGTACATTTCTCTTCTGTTTCCTATTTATATTTATATTTTACCTCCTCAGTTTAGCATTATGGACTGTTAAAACCTAATCTAAAATCTGCACAAAAATATTTTGCCTTCAAATTCATACCGTGATCGTAGCATCTATGGACTTGACTCATATGACTGGGATTTCCATGAAAAAGATTGTGTGTGGAAAATGGGTGATCACTGTACATTTCTCTTCTTTTTCCTATTTATATTTCTATTTTAACTCCTCAATTTAGCATTATGGACTGGGAAAGACCTAATCTAAAATCTGCACAAAAATATTTTGCCTTCAAATTCATACCGTGATCGTAGCATCTATGGACTTGACTCATATGACTGGGATTTCCATGAAAAAGATTGTGTGTGGAAAATGGGTGATCACTGTACATTTCTCTTCTTTTTCCTAGTTATATTTCTATTGTACCTCCTCAATTTAGCATTATGGACAGGGAAAGACCTAATCTAAGATCTGCACAAAAATATTTTGCCTTCAAATTCATACCGTGATCGTAGCATGCATGGACTCGACTCATATGACTGGGATTTCCATGAAAAAGATTGTGGGCAGAACATGAGTGATCACTGTACATTTCTCTTCTGTTTCCTATTTATATTTCTATTTTACTTCCTCAATTTAGCATTATGGAGAGGGAAAGATCTAATCTAAGATCTGCATAAAAATATTTTGCCTTCAAATTCATACCGTGATCGTAGCATGCATGGACTCGATTCATATGACTGTGATATCCATGAAAAAGATTGTGGGCCGAAAATGGGTGTTCACTGTACATTTCTCTTCTGTTTCCTATTTATATTTATATTTTACCTCTTCAATTTAGCATTATGGACAGGGAAAGACCTAATCTAAAATCTGCACAAAAATATTTTGCCTTCAAATTCATACCGTGATCGTAGCATGCATGGACTCGACTCATATGACTGGGAATTCCATGAAAAAGATTGTGGGCCGAAAATGGGTGATCACTGTACATTTCTCTTCTGTTTACTATTTATATTTCTATCTTACCTCCTCAATTTAGCATTATGGACAGGGAAAGACCTAATCTAAGATCTGCACAAAAATATTTTGCCTTCAAATTCATACCGTGATCGTAGCATGCATGGACTCGACTCATATGACTGGGATTTCCATGAAAATGATTGTGGGCAGAAAATGGATGATCACTGTACATTTCTCTTCTCTTTCTTTTTTATATTTATATTTTACCTCCTCAATTTAGCATTATGGACTGGGAAAGACCTAATCTAAAATCTGCACAAAAATATTTTGCCTTCAAATTCCTACCGTGATCGTAGCATGCATGGACTCGACTCATATGACTGGGATTTCCATGAAAAAGATTGTGGGCAGAAAATGGATGATCACTGTACATTTCTCTTCTCTTTCCTTTTTATATTTCAATTTTACCACCTCAATTTATCATTATGGACTGGGAAAGACCTAATCTAAAATCTGCACAAAAATATTTTGCCTTCAAATTCCTACCGTGATCGTAGCATGCATGGACTCGACTCATATGACTGGGATTTCCATGAAAAAGATTGTGGGCCGAAAATGGGTGATCACTGTACATTTCTCTTCTGTTTCCTATTTATATTTATATTTTACCTCCTCAATTTAGCATTATGGACAGGGAAAGACCTAATCTAAAATCTGCACAAAAATATTTTGCCTTCAAATACATACCGTGATCGTAGCATGCATGGACTCGACTCATATGACTGGGATTTCCATGAAAAAGATTGTGGGCGGAAAATGGGTGATCACTGTACATTTCTCTTCTGTTTCCTATTTATATTTCTAATTTACTTCCTCAATTTAGCATTATGGACAGGGAAAGACATAATCTAAGATCTGTACAAAAATATTTTGCCTTCAAATTCATACCGTGATCGTAGCATGCATGGACTCGACGCATATGACTAGGATTTCCATGAAAAAGATTGTGGGCAGATAATGGGTGATCACTGTACATTTCTCTTCTGTTTCTTATTAATATTTCTATTTTTCTTCCTCAATTTAGCATTATAGACAGGGAAAGACCTAATCTAAGATCTGTACAAAAATATTTTGCCTTCAAATTCATACCGTGATCGTAGCATGCATGGACTCGACTCATATAACTGGGATTTCCATGAAAACGATTGTGGGCAGAAGATGGGTGATCACTGTACATTTCTCTTCTGTTTTTTATTTATATTTCTATCTTACTTCTTTAATTTAGCATTATGGACAGGTAAGACCTAATCTAAGATCTGCAAAAAAATATTTTGCTTCAAATTCATATCATGATCGTAGCATGCATGGACTCGACTCATATGACTGGGATCTCCATGAAAAAGATTGTGGGCAGTAAATGGGTGATCACTTTACATTTCTCTTCTGTTTCCTCTTTATATTTCTATTTTACTTCCTCAATTTAGCATTATGGACAGGGAGAGACATAATCTAAGCTCTGCAAAAAAATATTTTGTCTTCAAATTCATATCGTGATCGTAGCATCCATGGAATCGACTCATATGACAGGGAATTACATGAAAAAGCTTGTGGGCAGAAAATGGGTGATCACTGTACATTTCTCTTCAGTTTCCTATTTATATTTATATTTTACTTCCGCAAATTAGCATTATGGACAGGGAAAGACCTAATCTAAGATGTGCAAAAAAATATTTTGCCTTCAAATTCATACCATGATCGTAGCATGCATGGACTCGACTCATATGACTGGGAATTCCATGAAAAAGATTGTGGGCAGAAAATGGGTCATCACTGTACATTTCTCTTCTGTTTCCTATTTATATTTATATTTTCTTCCACAAATTAGCATTATGGACAGGGAAACACCTAATCTAAGATCTGCACAAAAATATTTTGCCTTCAATTTCATACCGCGATCGTAGCATGCATGGACTCGACTCATATGACTGGGATTTCCATGAAAACGATTGTGGGCAGAAAATGGGTGATCACTGTACATTTCTCTTCTGTTTTTTATTTATATTTCTATTTTACTTCTTTAATTTAGCATTATGGACCGGGAAAGACCTAATCTAAGCTCTGCAAAAAAGTATTTTGCCTTCAAATTCATACCGTGACCGTAGCATGCATGGTCTCGACTCATATGACTGGGATTTCCATGAAAAAGATTGTGGGCAGAAAATGGGTGATAACTTTACATTTCTCTTCTGTTTCCTATTTATATTTCAATTTTACTTTCTCAATTAAGCATTATGGACAGGGAAATACCAAATCTAAGCTCTGCAAAAAAATATTTTGCCTTCAAATTCATACCGTGATCGTAGCATGCATGGACTCGACTCATATGACTGGGATTTCCATGAAGTAGATTGTGGGTTGAAAATGACTGATCACTGTACTTTTCTCTGCTCTTTCTTATTTATATTTCTATCTTACCTCCTCAATTTAGCATTATGGACAGGGAAAGACCTAATCTAAAAGCTGCACAAAAATATTTTGCCTTCAAATTCATACCGTGATCGTAGCATGCATGGACTCGACTCATATGACTGGGATTTCCATGTAAAAGATTGTGTGCCGAAAATGGGTGATCACTGTACATTTCTCTTCTGTTTCCTATTTATATTTATATTTTACCTCCTCAATTTAACATTATGGACAGAGAAAGACCTAATCTAAAATCTGCACAAAAATATTTTCCCTTCAAATTCATACCGTGATCGTAGCATGCATGGACTTGACTCATATGACTGGGATTTCCATGAAAAAGATTGTGGGCGGAAAATGGGTGATCACTGTACATTTCTCTCATGTTTCCTATTTATATTTCTATCTTACCTCCTCAATTTAGCATTATGGACAGGGAAAGAACTAATCTAAAATCTGCACAAAAATATTTTGCCTTCAAATTCATACCGTGATCGTAGCATGCATGGACTCGACTCATATGACTGGGATTTCCATGAAAAATATTGTGGGCCGAAAATGGGTGTTCACTGTACATTTCTCTTCTGTTTTCTATTTATATTTCTATTTTACCTCCTCAATTTAGCATTATGTACAGGGAAAGACCTAATCTAAGATCTTCAAAAAAATATTTTGCCTTCAAATTCATACCATGATCGTAGCATGCATGGACTCGACTCATATGACTGGGAATTCCATGAAAAAGATTCTGGGCCGAAAATGGGTGGTCACTGTACATTTCTCTTCTGTTTCCTATTTATATTTATATTTTACCTTCTCAATTTAGCATTATGGACAGGGAAAGACCTAATCTAAAATCTGCACAAAAATATTTTGACTTCAAATTCATACCGTGATCGTAGCATTTATGGACTAGACTGAAATGACTGGGATTTCCATGAAAAAGATTGTGGGCCGAAAATGGGTGATCACTGTACATTTCTCTTCTGTTTCCTATTTATATTTATATTTTACCTCCTTAATTTAGCATTATGGACAGGGAAAGACCTAATGTAAGATCTGAACAAAAATATTTTGCCTTCAAATTCATACCGGGATCGTAGCATGCATGGACTCGCCTCATATGACTGGGATTTCCATGAAAAAGATTGTGGGCCGAAAATTGGTGATCACTGTACATTTCTCTTCTGTTTCCTATTTATATTTCTATTTTACCTCCTCAATTTAGCATTATGGACAGGGAAAGACCTAATCTAAGATTTGCACAAAAATATTTTGCTTTCAAATTCATACCGTGATCGTAGCATTCATGGACTCGACTCATATGACTGGCATTTCCATGAAAAAGATTGTGGGCCGAAAATGGGTGATCACTGTACATTTCTCTTCTGTTTCCTATTTATATTTCTATTTTACCTCCTCAATTTAGCATTATGGACAGGGAAAGACCTAATCTAAGATCTGAACAAAAATATTTTGCCTTCAAATTCATACCCTGATCGTAGCATATATGGACTCGACTCATATGACTGCGATTTCCATGAAAAAGATTGTGGGCCGAAAATGGGTGATCACTGTATATTTCTCTTCTATTTCCTATTACTATTTCTATTTTACTTCCTTCATTTAGCATTATGGACAGGGAAAGACCTAATCTAAGATCTGCACAAAAATATTTTGCCTTCAAATTCATACCGTGATCGTAGCATGCATGGACTCGACTCATATGACAGGGATTTCCATGAAAAAGATTGTGGGCCGAAAATGGGTGATCACTGTGCATTTCTCTTCTGTTTCCTATTTATATTTCTATTTTACATCCTCAATTTAGCATTATGGACAGGGAAAGGCCTAATCTAAAATCTGCACAAAAATATTTTGCCTTCAAATTCATACCCTGATCGTAGCATGCATGGACTCGACTCTTATGACTGGGATTTCCATGAAAAAGATTGTGGGCTGAAAATGGGTGATCACTGTACATTTCTCTTCTGTTTCCTATTTATATTTATATTTTACCTCCTTAATTTAGCATTATGGACAGGGAAAGACCTAATGTAAGATCTGAACAAAAATATTTTTCCTACAAATTCATACCCTGATCGTAGCATACATGGACTCGACTCATATGACTGCGATTTCCATGAAAAAGAATGTGGGCCGAAAATGGGTGATCACTGTATATTTCTCTTCTATTTCCTATTACTATTTCTATTTTACTTCCTTCATTTAGCATTATGGACAGGGAAAGACCTAATCTAAGATCTGCACAAAAATATTTTGCCTTCAAATTCATACCCAGATCGTAGCATGCGTGGACTCGACTCATATGACTGGGATTTCCGTGAAAAAGATTGTGGACCGAAAATGGGTGATCACTGTACATTTCTCTTCTGTTTCCTATTTATATTTGTATTTTACCTCCTCAATTTAGCATTAAGGACATGGAAAGACCTAATGTAAGATCTGCACAAAAATATTTTGCCTTCAAATTCATACCGTGATCGTAGCATGCATGGACACGACTCATATGACTGGGATTTCCGTGAAAAAGATTGTGGACCGAAAATGGGTGATCACTGTACATTTCTCTTCTGTTTCCTATTTATATTTGTATTTTACCTCCTCAATTTAGCATTAAGGACATGGAAAGACCTAATGTAAGATCTGCACAAAAATATTTTGCCTTCAAATTCATACCCTGATCGTAGCATGCATGGACTCGACTCATATGACTGGGATTTCCATGAAAAATTTTGTGGGCCGAAAATGGGTGATCACTGTACATTTCTCTTCTGTTTCCTATTTATATTTATATTTTACCTCCTCAATTTAGCATTATGGACAGGGAAAGACCTAATCTAAAATCTGAACAAAAATATTTTGCCTTCAAATTCATACCCTGATCGTAGCATAAATGGACTCGACTCATATGACTGCGATTTCCATGAAAAAGATTGTGGGCCGAAAATGGGTGATCACTGTATATTTCTCTTCTATTTCCTATTACTATTTCTATTTTACTTCCTTCATTTAGCATTATGGACAGGGAAAGACATAATCTAAGATCTGCACAAAAATATTTTGCCTTCAAATTCATACCCTGATCGTAGCATACATGGATTCGACTCATATGAATGGGATTTCCATGAAAAAGATTGTGGGCCGAAAATGGGTGATCACTTTATATTTCTCTTCTGTTTCCTATTTATATTTATATTTTACCTCCTCAATTTATCATTATGGACAGGGAAAGTCCTAATCTAAAATCTGCACAAAAATATTTTGCCTTCAAATTCATACCGTGATCGTAGCATGCATGGACTCGACTCATATGACAGGGATTTCCATGAAAAAGATTGTGGGCCGAAAATGGGTGATCACTGTACATTTCGCTTCTGTTTCCTATTTATATTTCTATTTTACCTCCTCAATTTAGCATTATAGACAGGGAAAGACTTAATCTAAGATCTGAACAAAAATATTTTGCCTTCAAATTCATACCCTGATCGTAGCATGCATGGACTCGACTCATATGACTGGGATTTCCATGAAAAAGATTGTGGGCCGAAAATGGGTGATCACTGTACATTTCTCTTCTGTTTCCTATTTATATTTATATTTTACCTCCTCAATTTAGCATTATGGACAGGAAAAGACTTAATCTAAGATCTGCACAAAAATATTTTGCCTTCAAATTCATACCGTGATCGTAGTATGCATGGACTCGACTCATATGACTGGGATTTCCGTGAAAAAGATTGTGGACCGAAAATGGGTGATCACTGTACATTTCTCTTCTGTTTCCTATTTATATTTGTATTTTACCTCCTCAATTTAGCATTAAGGACATGGAAAGACCTAATGTAAGATCTGCACAAAAATATTTTGCCTTCAAATTCATACCGTGATCGTAGCATGCATGGACTCGACTCATATGACTGGGATTTCCGTGAAAAAGATTGTGGACCGAAAATGGGTGATCACTGTACATTTCTCTTCTGTTTCCTATTTATATTTGAATTTTACCTCCTCAATTTAGCATTAAGGACATGGAAAGACCTAATGTAAGATCTGCACAAAAATATTTTGCCTTCAAATTCATACCCTGATCGTAGCATGCATGGACTCGACTCATATGACTGGGATTTCCATGAAAAATTTTGTGGGCCGAAAATGGGTGATCACTGTACATTTCTCTTCTGTTTCCTATTTATATTTATATTTTACCTCCTCAATTTAGCAGTATGGACAGGGAAAGGCCTAATCTAAGATCTGCACAAAAATATTTTGCCTTCAAATTCATACCCTGATCGTAGCATGCATGGACTCGACTCATATGACTGGGATTTCCATGAAAAAGATTGTGGGCCGAAAATGGGTGATCACTGTACATTTCTCTTCTGTTTCCTATTTATATTTCTATTTTACCTCCTCAATTTAGCATTATGGACAGGGAAAGACCTAATCTAAGATCTGAACAAAAATATTTTGCCTTCAAATTCATATCCTGATCGTAGCATACATGGACTCGACTCATATGACTGCGATTTCCATGAAAAAGATTGTGGGCCGAAAATGGGTGATCACTGTATATTTCTCAACTATTTCCTATTACTATTTCTATTTTGCTTCCTTCATTTAGCATTATGGACAGGGAAAGACATAATCTAAGATCTGCACAAAAATATTTTGCCTTCAAATTCATACCCTGATCGTAGCATACATGGATTCGACTCATATGACTGGGATTTCCATGAAAAAGATTGTGGGCCGAAAATGGGTGATCACTTTATATTTCTCTTCTGTTTCCTATTTATATTTATATTTTACCTCCTCAATTTATCATTATGGACAGGGAAAGTCCTAATCTAAAATCTTCACAAAAATATTTTGCCTTCAAATTCATACCGTGATCGTAGCATGCATGGACTCGACTCATATGACAGGGATTTCCATGAAAAAGATTGTGGGCCGAAAATGGGTGATCACTGTACATTTCGCTTCTGTTTCCTATTTATATTTCTATTTTACCTCCTCAATTTAGCATTATGGACAGGGAAAGACTTAATCTAAGATCTGAACAAAAATATTTTGCCTTCAAATTCATACCCTGATCGTAGCATGCATGGATTCGACTCATATGACTGGGATTTCCATGAAAAAGATTGTGGGCCGAAAATGGGTGATCACTGTACATTTCTCTTCTGTTTCCTATTTATATTTATATTTTACCTCCTCAATTTAGCATTATGGACAGGAAAAGACTTAATCTAAGATCTGCACAAAAATATTTTGCCTTCAAATTCATACCGTGATCGTAGCATGCATGGACTCGACTCATATGACTGGGATTTCCGTGAAAAAGATTGTGGACCGAAAATGGGTGATCACTGTACATTTCTCTTCTGTTTCCTATTTATATTTGTATTTTACCTCCTCAATTTAGCATTAAGGACATGGAAAGACCTAATGTAAGATCTGCACAAAAATATTTTGCCTTCAAATTCATACCCTGATCGTAGCATGCATGGACTCGACTCATATGACTGGGATTTCCATGAAAAATTTTGTGGGCCGAAAATGGGTGATCACTGTACATTTCTCTTCTGTTTCCTATTTATATTTATATTTTACCTCCTCAATTTAGCAGTATGGACAGGGAAAGACCTAATCTAAGATCTGCACAAAAATATTTTGCCTTCAAATTCATACCCTGATCGTAGCATACATGGACTCGACTCATATGACTGCGATTTCCATGAAAAAGATTGTGGGCCGAAAATGGGTGATCACTGTATATTTCTCTTCTATTTCCTATTACTATTTCTATTTTACTTCCTTCATTTAGCATTATGGTCAGGGAAAGACATAATCTAAGATCTGCACAAAAATATTTTGCCTTCAAATTCATACCGTGATCGTAGCATGCATGGACTCGACTCATATGACTGGGATTTCCATGAAAAAGATTGTGGGCCGAAAATGGGTGATCAGTGTACATTTCTCTTCTGTTTCCTATTTATATTTCTATTTTACCTCCTCAATTTAGCATTATGGACAGGGAAAGACCTAATGTAAGATCTGAACAAAAATATTTTGCCTTCAAATTCATACCCTGATCGTAGCATACATGGACTCGACTCATATGACAGCGATTTCCATGAAAAAGATTGTGGGCCGAAAATGGGTGATCACTGTATATTTCTCTTCTATTTCCTATTACTATTTCTATTTTACTTCCTTCATTTAGCATTATGGACAGGGAAAGACCTAATCTAAGATCTGCACAAAAATATTTTGCCTTCAAATTCATACCCAGATCGTAGCATGCGTGGACTCGACTCATATGACTGGGATTTCCATGAAAAAGATTGTGGGACGAAAATGGGTGATCACTGTACATTTCTCTTCTCTTTCCTATTTATATTTCTATTTTACCTCCTCAATTTAGCATTATGGACAGGGAAAGACCTAATCTAAGATCTGCACAAAAATATTTTGCCTTCAAATTCATACCGTGATTGTAGCATGCATGGACTCGACTCATATGACTGGAATTTCCATGAAAAAGATTGTGGGCCGAAAATGGGTGATCACTGTACATTTCTCTTCTGTTTCCTATTTATATTTCTATTTTACCTCCTCAATTTAGCATTATGGACAGGGAAAGACCTAATCTAAGATCTGCACAAAAATATTTTGCCTTCAAATTCATACCGTGATCGTAGCATGCATGGACTCGACTCATATGACTGGGATTTCCATGAAAAAATTGTGGGCCGAAAAAGGGTGATCACTGTGCATTTCTCTTCTTTTTCCTATATATATTTCTATATTATATCCTCAATTTAGCATTATGGACAGGGAAATACCTAATCTAAGATCTGCACAAAAATATTTTGCTTTCAAATTCATAACGTGATCGTAGCATGCATGGACTCGACTCATATGACTGGAATTTCCATGAAATGATTGTGGGCCGAAAATGTGTGATCACTGTACATTTCTCTTCTGTTTCCTATTTATATTTATATTTTACCTCCTCAATTTAGCATTATGGACAGGGAAAGACCTAATCTAAGATCTGCACAAAAATATTTTGCCTTCAAATTCATACCTTGATCGTAGCATGCATGGACTCGTCACATATGACTGGGATTTCCATGAAAAAGATTGTGGGCTGAAAATGGGTGATCACTGTACATTTCTCTTCTGTTTCCTATTTATATTTCTATTTTACCTCCTCAATTTAGCATTATGGACAGGGAAAGACCTAATCTAAGATCTGCACAAAAATATTTTGCCTTCAAATTCATACCGTGATTGTAGCATGCAAGGACTCGTCTCATATGACTGGAATTTCCATGAAAAAGATTGTGGGCCGAAAATGGGTGATCACTGTACATTTCTCTTCTGTTTCCTATTTATATTTCTATTTTACCTCCTCAATTTAGCATTATGGACAGGGAAAGACCTAATCTAAGATCTGCACAAAAATATTTTGCCTTGAAATTCATAACGTGATCGTAGCATGCATGGACTCGACTCATATGACTGGGATTTCCATGAAAAAGATTGTGGGCCGAAAATGGGTGATCACTGTGCATTTCTCTTCTCTTTCCTATTTATATTTCTATTTTACATCCTCAATTTAGCATTATGGACAGGGAAAGACCTAATCTAAGATCTGCACAAAAATATTTTGCCTTCAAATTCATACCCTGATCGTAGCATGCATGGACTTGACTCATATGACTGGGATTTCCATGAAAAAGATTGTGGGCCGAAAATGGGTGATCACTGTACATTTCTCTTCTGTTTCCTATTTATATTTATATTTTACATCCTCAATTTAGCATTATGGACAGGGAAAGATCTAATCTAAGATCTGCACAAAAATATTTTGCCTTCAAATTCATACCGTGATCGTAGCATGCATGGACTCGACTCATATGACTGGAATTTCCATGAAAAAAATTGTGGGCCGAAAATGGGTGATCACTGTACATTTCTCTTCTGTTTCCTATTTATATTTATATTTTACATCCTCAATTTAGCATTATGGACAGGGAAAGACCTAATCTAAGATCTGCACAAAAATATTTTGCCTTCAAATTCATACCGTGATTGTAGCATGCATGGACTCGACTCATATGACTGGAATTTCCATGAAAAAGATTGTAGGCCGAAAATGGGTGATCACTGTTCATTTCTCTTCTGTTTCCTATTTATATTTCTATTTTACATCCTCAATTTAGCATTATGGACAGGGAAAGACCTAATCTAAGATCTGCACAAAAATATTTTGCCTTCAAATTCATACCGTGATCGTAGCATGCATGGACTCGACTCATATGACTGGAATTTCCATGAAAAAGATTGTGGGCCGAAAATGGGTGATCACTGTACATTTCTCTTCTGTTTCCTATTTATATTTATATTTATATCCTCAATTTAGCATTGTGGACAGGGAAAGACCTAATCTAAGATCTGCACAAAAATATTTTGCCTTCAAATACATACCATGATCGTAGCATGCATGAACTCGACTCATATGACTGGGATTTCTATGAAAAAGATTGTGGGCCGAAAATGGGTGATCACTGTACATTTCTCTTCTGTTTCCTATTTATATTTATATTTTACTTCCTCAATTTAGCATTATGGACAGGGAAAGACCTAATCTAAGATCTGCAAAAAAATATTATGCCTTCAAATTCATAACGTGATCGTAGCATGCATGGACTCGCCTCATATGACTGGGATTTCCATGAAAAAGATTGTGGGCCGAAAATCGGTGATCACTGTACATTTCTCTTCTGTTTCCTATTTACTATTATATTTTACATCCTCAATTTAGCATTGTGGACAGGGAAAGACCTAATCTAAGATCTGCACAAAAATATTTTGCCTTCAAATTCATACCGTGATCGTACCATGCATGGACTCGACTCATATGACTGGGATTTCCATGAAAATGATTTTGGGCCGAAAATGGGTGATCACTGTACATTTCTCTTCTGTTTCCTATTTATATTTCTATTTTACCTCCTCAATTTAGCTTTATGGACAGGGAAAGACCTAATCTAAGCTCTGCACAAAAATATGTTACCTTCAAATTTATACCGTGATCGTAGCATGCATGGACTCGACTCATATGACTGGGATTTCCATGAAAAAGATTGTGGGCCGAAAATGGGTGATCACTGTACATTTCTCTTCTGTTTACAATTTATATTTCTTTTTTACCTCTTAACTTTAGCATTATGGACAGGGAAAGGCCTAATCTAAGCTCTGCACAAAAATATTTTGTCTTCAAGTTCATACCGTGATCGTAGCATGCATGGACTCGACTCATATGACTGTGATTTCCATGAAAAATATTGTGGGCCGAAAATGGGTAATCACTGTACATTTCTCTTCTGTTGCCTATTTATATTTCTATTTTACCTCCTCAATTTAGCATTATGGACAGGGAAAGACCTAATCTAAAATCTGCTCAAAAATATTTTGCCTTCAAAATTGTACCGTGATCGTAGCATGCATGGACTCGACTCATATGACTGAGATTTCCATGAAAAAGATTGTTGGCTGAAAATGGGTGATCACTGTACATTTCTCTTCTGTTTCCTATTTATATTTCTATTTTACCTCCTCAATTTAGCATTATGGACAGGGAAAGACCTAATCTAAGATCTGCACAAAAATATTTTGCCTTCAAATTCATACCGTGATCGTAGCATGCATGGACTCAACTCATATGACTGTGATTTCCAGGAAAAAGATTGTGGGCCGAAAATGGGTGATCACTGTACATTTCTCTTCTGTTTCCTATTTATATTTATATTTTACCTCCTCAATTTAGCATTATGGACAGGGAAAGACCTAATCTAAAATCTTCACAAAAATATTTTGCCTTCAAATTCATACCGTGATCGTAGCATGCATGGACTGGACTCATATGACTGGGATTTCCATGAAAAAGATTGTGGGCCGAAAATAGGTGATCACTGTACATTTCTCTTCTGTTTCCTATTGATATTTCTATTTTACCTCCTCAATTTAGCATTATGGACAGGGAAAGACCTAATCTAAGATCTGCACAAAAATATTTTGCCTTCAAATTCATACCGTGATCGTAGCATGCATGGACTCGACTCATATGACTGGCATTTCCATGAAAAAGATATTGGGCAGAAAATGGGTGATCACTGTACATTTCTTTTCTGTTTCCTATTTATATTTATATTTTACCTCCTCAATTTAGCCTTATGGACAGGGAAAGACCTAATCTAAGCTCTGCACAAAAATATGTTACCTTCAAATTTATTCCGTGATCGTAGCATGCATGGACTCAACTCATATGACTGTGATTTCCAGGAAAAAGATTGTGGGCCGAAAATGGGTGATCACTGTACATTTCTCTTCTGTTTCCTATTTATATTTCTATTTTACCTCCTCAATTTAGCATTATGGACAGGGAAAGACCTAATCTAAGATCTGCACAAAAATATTTTGCCTTCAAATTCATACCGTGATCGTAGCATGCATGGACTCGACTCATATGACTGGCATTTCCATGAAAAAGATATTGGGCAGAAAATGGGTGATCACTGTACATTTCTTTTCTGTTTCCTATTTATATTTATATTTTACCTCCTCAATTTAGCCTTATGGACAGGGAAAGAACTAATCTAAGATCTGCACAAAAATATTTTGCCTTCAAATTCATACCGTGATCGTAGCATGCATGGACTCGACTCATATGACTGGGATTTCCATGAAAAAGATTGTGGGCCGAAAATGGGTGATCACTGTACATTTCTCTTCTGTTTCCTATTTATATTTATATTTTACCTTCTCAATTTAGCATTATGGACAGGGAAAGACCCAATCTAAAATCTGCACAAAAATATTTTGCCTTCAAATTCATACCGTGATCGTAGCATGCATGGACTCTACTCATATGACGGGGATTTCCATGAAAAAGATTGTTGGCCGAAAATGGGTGATCACTGTACATTTCTCTTCTGTTTCCTATTTATATTTATATTTTACCTCCTCACTTTAGCATTATGGACAGGGAAAGACCTAATCTAAGCTCTGCACAAAAATATTTTGCCTTCAAATTCATACCGTGATTGTAGCATGCATGGACTCGACTCATATGACTGGGATTTCCATGAAAAAGATCGTGGGCCGGAAATGGGTGGTCACTGTACATTTCTCTTCTGTTTCCTATTTATATTTCTATTTTACCTCCTCAATTTAGCTTTATGGACAGGGAAAGACCTAATCTAAGATCTGCACAAAAATATTTTGCCTTCAAATTCATACCGTGATCGTAGCATGCATGAACTCGACTCATATGACTGGGATTTCCATGAAAAAGATTGTGGGCCGAAAATGGGTGATCACTGTACATTTCTCTTCTGTTTCCTATTCATATTTATATTTTACCTCCTCAATTTAGCATTATGGACAGGGAAAGACCTAATCTAAGATCTGCACAAAAATATTTTGCCTTCAAATTCATAACGTGATCGTAGCATGAATGGACTCGACACATATGACTGGGATTTCCATGAAAAAGATTGTGGGCCGAAAATGGGTGATCACTGTACATTTCTCTTCTGTTTCCTATTTATATTTCTATTTTACCTCCTCATTTTAGCATTATGGCCAGTGAAAAACCCTAATCTAAGCTCTGCACAAAAATATTTTGCTTTCAAATTCATACAGTGATCGTAGCATGCATGGACTCGACTCATATGACTGGGATTTCCATGAAAAAGATTGTGGGCCGAAAATGGGTGATCACTGTACATTTCTCTTCTGTTTCCTATTTATATTTATATTTTACCTCCTCAATTTAGCATTATGGACAGGGAAAGACCTAATCTAAGATCTGCACAAAAATATTTTGCCTTCAAATTCATAACGTGATCGTAGCATGCATGGACTCGACACATATGACTGGGATTTCCATGAAAAAGATTGTGGGCCGAAAATGGGTGATCACTGTACATTTCTCTTCTGTTTCCTATTTATATTTCTATTTTACCTCCTCATTTTAGCATTATGGCCAGTGAAAAACCCTAATCTAAGCTCTGCACAAAAATATTTTGCTTTCAAATTCATACAGTGATCGTAGCATGCATGGACTCGACTCATATGACTGGGATTTCCATGAAAAAGATTGTGGGCCGAAAATGGGTGATCACTGTACATTTCTCTTCTGTTTCCTATTTATATTTATATTTTACCTCCTCAATTTAGCATTATGGACAGGGAAAGACCTAATCTAAGATCTGAACAAAAATATTTTGCCTTCAAATTCATACCCTGATCGTAGCATACATGGACTCGACTCATATGACTGCGATTTCCATGACAAAGATTGTGGGCCGAAAATGGGTGAGCACTGTATATTTCTCTTCTATTTCCTATTACTATTTCTATTTTACTTCCTTCATTTAGCATTATGGACAGGGAAAGACCTAATCTAAGATCTGCACAAAAATATTTTGCCTTCAAATTCATACCGTGATCGTAGCATGCATGGACTCGACTCATATGACAGGGATTTCCATGAAAAAGATTGTGGGCCGAAAATGGGTGATCACTGTGCATTTCTCTTCTGTTTCCTATTTATATTTCTATTTTACATCCTCAATTAAGCATTATGGACAGGGAAAGGCCTAATCTAAAATCTGCACAAAAATATTTTGCCTTCAAATTCATACCGTGATCGTAGCATGGATGGACTCGACTCATATGACTGGGATTTCCATGAAAAAGATTGTGGGCCGAAAATGGGTGATCACTGTACATTTCTCTTCTGTTTCCTATTTATATTTCTATTTTACCTCCTCAATTTAGCATTATGGACAGGGAAAGACCTAATGTAAGATCTGAACAAAAATATTTTGCCTTCAAATTCATACCCTGATCGTAGCATACATGGACTCGACTCATATGACTGCGATTTCCATGAAAAAGATTGTGGGCCGAAAATGGGTGATCACTGTATATTTCTCTTCTATTTCCTATTACTATTTCTATTTTACTTCCTTCATTTAGCATTATGGACAGGGAAAGACCTAATCTAAGATCTGCACAAAAATATTTTGCCTTCAAATTCATACCCAGATCGTAGCATGCGTGGACTCGACTCATATGACTGGGATTTCCATGAAAAAGATTGTGGGCCGAAAATGGGTGATCACTGTGAATTTCTCTTCTCTTTCCTATTTATATTTCTATTTTACCTCCTCAATTTAGCATTATGGACAGGGAAAGACCTAATATAATCTCTGCAAAAAAATATTTTGCCTTCAAATTCATACCGTGATCGTAGCATGCATGGACTCGACTCATATGACTGGGATTTCCATGAAAAAGATTGTGGGCCGAAAATGGGTGATCACTGTACATTTCTCTTCTGTTTCCTATTTATATTTCTATTTTACCTCCTCAATTTAGCATTATGGACAGGGAAAGACCTAATATAATCTCTGCAAAAAAATATTTTGCCTTCAAATTCATACCGTGATTGTAGCATGCATGGACTCGACTCATATGAATGGGATTTCCATGAAAAAGATTGTGGGACGAAAATGGGTGATCACTGTACATTTCTCTTCTCTTTCCTATTTAAATTTCTATTTTACCTCCTCAATTTAGCATTATGGACAGGGAAAGACCTAATCTAAGATCTGCACAAAAATATTTAGCCTACAAATTCATACCGTGATCGTAGCATGCATGGACTCGACTCATATGACTGGGATTTCCATGAAAAAGATTGTGGGCCGAAAATGGGTGGTCACTGTACATTTCTCTTCTGTTTCCTATTTATATTTCTATTTTACCTCCTCAATTTAGCATTATGGACAGGGAAAGACCTAATCTAAGATCTGCAAAAAAATATTTTGCCTTCAAATTCATAACGTGATAGTAGCATGCATGGACTCGACTCATATGACTGGAATTTCCATGAAAAAGATTGTGGGCTAAAAATGGGTGATAACTGTACATTTCTCTTCTGTTTCCTATTTATATTTCTATTTTACATCCTCAATTTAGCATTATGGACAGGGAAAGACCTAATCTAAGATCTGCACAAAAATATTTTGCCTTCAAATTCATACCCTGATCGTAAACATGCATGGACTCGACTCATATGACTGAGATTTACATGAAAAAGTTTGTGGGCCGAAAAAGGGTGATCACTGTGCATTTCTCTTCTTTTTCCTATTAATATTTCTATTTTATATCCTCAATTTAGCATTATGGACAGGGAAACACCTAATCTAAGATCTGCACAAAAATATTTTGCTTTCAAATTCATAACGTGAGCGTAGCATGCATAGACTCGACTCATATGACTGGAATTTCCATGAAAAAGATTGTGGGCCGAAAATGGGTGATCACTGTACATTTCTCTTCTGTTTCCTATTTATATTTCTATTTTACCTCCTCAATTTAGCATTATGGACAGGGAAAGACCTAATCTAAGATCTGCACAAAAATATTTTGCCTTCAAATTCATACCGTGATTGTAGCATGCATGGACTCGACTCATATGACTGGAATTTCCATGAAAAAGATTGTGGGCCGAAAATGGAAGATCACTGTACATTTCTCTTCTGTTTCCTATTTATATTTCTATTTTACCTCCTCAATTTAGCATTATGGACAGGGAAAGACCTAATCTAAGATCTGCACAAAAATATTTTGCCTTCAAATTCATAACGTGATCGTAGCATGCATGGACTCGACTCATATGACTGGGATTTCCATGAAAAAGATTGTGGGCCGAAAATGGGTGATCACTGTGAATTTCTCGTCTGTTTCCTATTTATATTTCTATTTTACATTCTCAATTTAGCATTATGGACAGGGAAAGACCTAATCTAAGATCTGCACAAAAATATTTTGCCTTCAAATTCATACCGTGATCATAGCATGCATGGACTCGACTCATATGACTGGAATTTCCATGAAAAAGATTGTGGGCCGAAAATGGGTGATCACTGTACATTTCTCTTCTGTTTCCTATTTATATTTCTATTTTACCTCCTCAATTTAGCATTATGGACAGGGAAAGACCTAATCTAAAATCTTCACAAAAATATTTTGCCTTCAAAATTGTACCGTGATCGTAGCATGCATGGACTCGACTCATATGACTGAGATTTCCATGAAAAAGATTGTTGGCCGAAAATGGGTGATCACTGTACATTTCTCTTCTGTTTCCTATTTATATTTCTATTTTACCTCCTCAATTTAGCATTATGGACAGGGAAAGACCTAATCTAAGATCTGCACAAAAATATTTTGCCTTCAAATTCATACCGTGATCGTAGCATGCATGGACTCAACTCATATGACTGTGATTTCCAGGAAAAAGATTGTGGGCCGAAAATGGGTGATCACTGTACATTTCTCTTCTGTTTCCTATTTATATTTATATTTTACCTCCTCAATTTAGCATTATGGACAGGGAAAGACCTAATCTAAAATCTTCACAAAAATATTTTGCCTTCAAATTCATACCGTGATCGTAGCATGCATGGACTGGACTCATATGACTGGGATTTCCATGAAAAAGATTGTGGGCCGAAAATAGGTGATCACTGTACATTTCTCTTCTGTTTCCTATTTATATTTCACCTCCTCAATTTAGCATTATGGACAGGGAAAGACCTAATCTAAGATCTGCACAAAAATATTTTGCCTTCAAATTCATACCGTGATCGTAGCATGCATGGACTCGACTCATATGACTGGGATTTCCATGAAAAAGATTGTGGGCCGAAAATGGGTGATCACTGTGCATTTCTCGTCTGTTTCCTATTTATATTTCTATTTTACATTCTCAATTTAGCATTATGGACAGGGAAAGACCTAATCTAAGATCTGCACAAAAATATTTTGCCTTCAAATTCATACCGTGATCGTAGCATGCATGGACTCGACTCATATGACTGGGATTTCCATGAAAAAGATTGTGGGCCGAAAATGGGTGATCACTGTACATTTCTCTTCTGTTTCCTATTTATATTTCTATTTTACATCCTCAATTTAGCATTATGGACAGGGAAAGACCTAATCTAAGATCTGCACAAAAATATTTTGCCTTCAAATTCATACCGTGATCGTAGCATGCATGGACTCGACTCATATGACTGGAATTTCCATGAAAAAAATTGTGGGCCGAAAATAGGTGATCACTGTACATTTCTCTTCTGTTTCCTATTTATATTTATATTTTACATCCTCAATTTAGCATTATGGACAGGGAAAGACCTAATCTAGGATCTGCACAAAAATATTTTGCCTTCAAATTCATACCGTGATCGTAGCATGCATGGACTCGACTCATATGACTGGAATTTCCATGAAAAAGATTGTGGGCCGAAAATGGGTGATCACTGTACATTTCTCTTCTGTTTCCTATTTATATTTATATTTTACATCCTCAATTTAGCATTATGGACAGGGAAAGACCTAATCTAAGATCTGCACAAAAATATTTTGCCTTCAAATTCATACCGTGATCGTAGCATGCATGGACTCGACTCATATGACTGGAATTTCCATGCAAAAGATTGTGGGCCGAAAATGGGTGATCACTGTACATTTCTCTTCTGTTTCCTATTTATATTTCTATTTTACATCCTCAATTTAGCATTATGGACAGGGAAAGACCTAATCTAAAATCTTCACAAAAATATTTTGCCTTCAAAATTGTACCGTGATCGTAGCATGCATGGACTCGACTCATATGACTGAGATTTCCATGAAAAAGATTGTTGGCCGAAAATGGGTGATCACTGTACATATCTCTTCTGTTTCCTATTTATATTTCTATTTTACCTCCTCAATTTAGCATTATGGACAGGGAAAGACCTAATCTAAGATCTGCACAAAAATATTTTGCCTTCAAATTCATACCGTGATCGTAGCATGCATGGACTCAACTCATATGACTGGAATTTCCATGAAAAAGATTGTGGGCCGAAAATGGGTGATCACTGTACATTTCTCTTCTGTTTCCTATTTATATTTCTATTTTACCTCCTCAATTTAGCATTATGGACAGGGAAAGGCCTAATCTAAAATCTTCACAAAAATATTTTGCCTTCAAAATTGTACCGTGATCGTAGCATGCATGGACCCGACTCATATGACTGAGATTTCCATGAAAAAGATTGTTGGCCGAAAATGGGTGATCACTGTACATTTCTCTTCTGTTTCCTATTTATATTTCTATTTTACCTCCTCAATTTAGCATTATGGACAGGGAAAGACCTAATCTAAGATCTGCCCAAAAATATTTTGCCTTCAAATTCATACCGTGATCGTAGCATGCATGGACTCAACTCATATGACTGTGATTTCCAGGAAAAAGATTGTGGGCCGAAAATGGGTGATCACTGTACATTTCTCTTCTGTTTCCTATTTATATTTATATTTTACCTCCTCAATTTAGCATTATGGACAGGGAAAGACCTAATCTAAGATCTGCACAAAAATATTTTGCCTTCAAATTCATACCGTGATCGTAGCATGCATGGACTCGACTCATATGACTGGAATTTCCATGAAAAAGATTGTGGGCCGAAAATGGGTGATCACTGTACATTTCTCTTCTGTTTCCTATTTATATTTATATTTTACCTCCTCAATTTAGCATTATGGACAGGGAAAGACCTAATCTAAGATCTGCACAAAAATATTTTGCCTTCAAATTCATACCGTGATCGTAGCATGCATGGACTCGACTCATATGACTGGAATTTCCATGAAAAAGATTGTGGGCCGAAAATGGGTGATCACTGTACATTTCTCTTCTGTTTCCTATTTATATTTCTATTTTACCTCCTCAATTTAGCATTATGGACAGGGAAAGACCTAATCTAAAATCTTCACAAAAATATTTTGCCTTCAAAATTGTACCGTGATCGTAGCATGCATGGACTCGACTCATATGACTGAGATTTCCATGAAAAAGATTGTTGGCCGAAAATGGGTGATCACTGTACATATCTCTTCTGTTTCCTATTTATATTTCTATTTTACCTCCTCAATTTAGCATTATGGACAGGGAAAGACCTAATCTAAGATCTGCCCAAAAATATTTTGCCTTCAAATTCATACCGTGATCGTAGCATGCATGGACTCAACTCATATGACTGTGATTTCCAGGAAAAAGATTGTGGGCCGAAAATGGGTGATCACTGTACATTTCTCTTCTGTTTCCTATTTATATTTATATTTTACCTCCTCAATTTAGCATTATGGACAGGGAAAGACCTAATCTAAAATCTTCACAAAAATATTTTGCCTTCAAATTCATACCGTGATCGTAGCATGCATGGACTCGACTCATATGACTGGGATTTCCATGAAAAAGATTGTGGGCCGAAAATGGGTGATCACTGTACATTTCTCTTCTGTTTCCTATTTATATTTCTATTTTACATCCTCAATTTAGCATTATGGACAGGGAAAGACCTAATCTAAGATCTGCACAAAAATATTTTGCCTTCAAATTCATACCGTGATCGTAGCATGCATGGACTCGACTCATATGACTGGAATTTCCATGAAAAAAATTGTGGGCCGAAAATAGGTGATCACTGTACATTTCTCTTCTGTTTCCTATTTATATTTATATTTTACATCCTCAATTTAGCAGTATGGACAGGGAAAGACCTAATCTAAGATCTGCACAAAAATATTTTGCCTTCAAATTCATACCGTGATCGTAGCATGCATGGACTCGACTCATATGACTGGAATTTCCATGAAAAAGATTGTGGGCCGAAAATGGGTGATCACTGTACATTTCTCTTCTGTTTCCTATTTATATTTATATTTTACATCCTCAATTTAGCATTATGGACAGGGAAAGACCTAATCTAAGATCTGCACAAAAATATTTTGCCTTCAAATTCATACCGTGATCGTAGCATGCATGGACTCGACTCATATGACTGGAATTTCCATGAAAAAGATTGTGGGCCGAAAATGGGTGATCACTGTACATTTCTCTTCTGTTTCCTATTTATATTTCTATTTTACCTCCTCAATTTAGCATTATGGACAGGGAAAGACCTAATCTAAAATCTTCACGAAAATATTTTGCCTTCAAAATTGTACCGTGATCGTAGCATGCATGGACTCGACTCATATGACTGAGATTTCCATGAAAAAGATTGTTGGCCGAAAATGGGTGATCACTGTACATATCTCTTCTGTTTCCTATTTATATTTGTATTTTACCTCCTCAATTTAGCATTATGGACAGGGAAAGACCTAATCTAAGATCTGCACAAAAATATTTTGCCTTCAAATTCATACCGTGATCGTAGCATGCATTGACTCAACTCATATGACTGTGATTTCCAGGAAAAAGATTGTGGGCCGAAAATGGGTGATCACTGTACATTTCTCTTCTGTTTCCTATTTATATTTATATTTTACCTCCTCAATTTAGCATTATGGACAGGGAAAGACCTAATCTAAAATCTTCACAAAAATATTTTGCCTTCAAATTCATACCGTGATCGTAGCATGCATGGACTCGACTCATATGACTGGGATTTCCATGAAAAAGATTGTGGGCCGAAAATAGGTGATCACTGTACATTTCTCTTCTGTTTCCTATTTATATTTCTATTTTACCTCCTCAATTTAGCATTATGGACAGGGAAAGACCTAATCTAAGATCTGCACAAAAATATTTTGCCTTCAAATTCATACCGTGATCGTAGCATGCATGGACTCGACTCATATGACTGGGATTTCCATGAAAAAGATTGTGGGCCAAAAATGGGTGATCACTGTACATTTCTCTTCTGTTTCCTATTTATATTTATATTTTACCTCCTCAATTTAGCATTATGGACAGGGAAAGACCTAATCTAAGATCTGCACAAAAATATTTTGCCTTCAAATTCATAACGTGATCGTAGCATGCATGGACTCAACTCATATGACTGGGATTTCCATGAAAAAGATATTGGGCAGAAAATGGGTGATCACTGTACATTTCTTTTCTGTTTCCTATTGATATTTATATTTTACCTCCTCAATTTAGCCTTATGGACAGGGAAAGAACTAATCTAAGATCTGCACAAAAATATTTTGCCTTCAAATTCATACCGTGATCGTAGCATGCATGGACTCGACTCATATGACTGGGATTTCCATGAAAAAGATTGTGGGCCGAAAATGGGTGATCACTGTACATTTCTCTTCTGTTTCCTATTTATATTTATATTTTACCTTCTCAATTTAGCATTATGGACAGGGAAAGACCTAATCTAAAATCTGCACAAAAATATTTTGCCTTCAAATTCATACCGTGATCGTAGCATGCATGGACTCTACTCATATGATGGGGATTTCCATGAAAAAGATTGTTGGCCGAAAATGGGTGATCACTGTACATTTCTCTTCTGTTTCCTATTTATATTTCTATTTTACCTCCTCACTTTAGCATTATGGACAGGGAAAGACCTAATCTAAGCTCTGCACAAAAATATTTTGCCTTCAAATTCATACCGTGATCGTAGCATGCATGGACTCGACACATATGACTGGGATTTCCATGAAAAAGATTGTGGGCCGAAAATGGGTGATCACTGTACATTTCTCTTCTGTTTCCTATTTATATTTCTATTTTACCTCCTCATTTTAGCATTATGGCCAGTGAAAAACCCTAATCTAAGCTCTGCACAAAAATATTTTGCTTTCAAATTCATACAGTGATCGTAGCATGCATGGACTCGACTCATATGACTGGGATTTCCATGAAAAAGATTGTGGGCCGAAAATGGGTGATCACTGTACATTTCTCTTCTGTTTCCTATTTATATTTCTATTTTACCTCCTCAATTTAGCATTATGGACAGGGAAAGACCTAATCTAAGATCTGAACAAAAATATTTTGCCTTCAAATTCATACCCTGATCGTAGCATACCCGGACTCGACTCATATGACTGGGATTTCCATGAAAAAGATTGTGGGCCGAAAATGGGTGAGCACTGTATATTTCTCTTCTATTTCCTATTACTATTTCTATTTTACTTTTTTCATTTAGCATTATGGACAGGGAAAGGCCTAATCTAAAATCTGCACAAAAATATTTTGCCTTCAAATTCATACCGTGATCGTAGCATGGATGGACTCGACTCATATGACTGGGATTTCCATGAAAAAGATTGTGGGCCGAAAATGGGTGATCACTGTACATTTCTCTGCTGTTTCCGATTTATATTTCTATTTTACCTCCTCAATTTAGCATTATGGCCTTGGAAAGACCTAATCTAAGATCTGCACAAAAATATTTTGCCTTCAAATTCATACCGTGATCGTAGCATGCATGGACTCGACTCATATGACTGGGATTTCCATGAAAAAGATTGTGGGCCGAAAATGGGTGATCACTGTGCATTTCTCTTCTGTTTCCTATTTATATTTATATTTTACCTCCTCAATTTAGCATTATGGACAGGGAAAGGCCTAATCTAATATCTGCACAAAAATATTTTGCCTTCAAATTCATACCCTGATCGTAGCATGCATGGACTCGACTCTTATGACTGGGATTTCCATGAAAAAGATTGTGGGCCGAAAATGGGTGATCACTGTACATTTCTCTTCTGTTTCCTATTTATATTTCTATTTTACCTCCTCAATTTAGCATTATGGACAGGGAAAGACTTAATCTAAGATCTGCACAAAAATATTTTGCCTTCAAATACATACCGTGATCGTAGCATGCATTGACTCGACTCATATGACTGGGATTTCCATGAAAAAGATTGTGGGCCGAAAATGGGTGATCACTGTACATTTCTCTTCTGTTTCCTATTTATATTTATATTTTACATCCTCAATTTAGCATTAAGGACAGGGAAAGACCTAATGTAAGATCTGCACAAAAATATTTTGCCTTCAAATTCATACCCTGATCGTAGCATGCATGGACTCGACTCATATGACTGGGATTTCCATGAAAAAGTTTGTGGGCCGAAAATGGGTGATCACTGTACATTTCTCTTCTGTTTCCTATTTATATTTATATTTTACCTCCTCAATTTAGCAGTATGGACAGGGAAAGACCTAATCTAAGATCTGCACAAAAATATTTTGCCTTCAAATTCATACCCTGATCGTAGCATGCATGGACTCGACACATATGACTGGGATTTCCATGAAAAAGATTGTGGGCCGAAAATGGGTGATCACTGTACATTTCTCTTCTGTTTCCTATTTATATTTCTATTTTACCTCCTCATTTTAGCATTATGGCCAGTGAAAAACCCTAATCTAAGCTCTGCACAAAAATATTTTGCTTTCAAATTCATACAGTGATCGTAGCATGCATGGACTCGACTCATATGACTGGGATTTCCATGAAAAAGATTGTGGGCCGAAAATGGGTGATCACTGTACATTTCTCTTCTGTTTCCTATTTATATTTCTATTTTACCTCCTCAATTTAGCATTATGGACAGGGAAAGACCTAATCTAAGATCTGCACAAAAATATTTTGCCTTCAAATTCATACCCTGATCGTAGCATGCATGGACTCGACTCATATGACTGGGATTTCCATGAAAAAGATTGTGGGCCAAAAATGGGTGATCACTGTACATTTCTCTTCTGTTTCCTATTTATATTTATATTTTACCTCCTCAATTTAGCATTATGGACAGGGAAAGACCTAATCTAAGATCTGCACAAAAATATTTTGCCTTCAAATTCATAACGTGATCGTAGCATGCATGGACTCAACTCATATGACTGGGATTTCCATGAAAAAGATATTGGGCAGAAAATGGGTGATCACTGTACATTTCTTTTCTGTTTCCTATTGATATTTATATTTTACCTCCTCAATTTAGCCTTATGGACAGGGAAAGAACTAATCTAAGATCTGCACAAAAATATTTTGCCTTCAAATTCATACCGTGATCGTAGCATGCATGGACTCGACTCATATGACTGGGATTTCCATGAAAAAGATTGTGGGCCGAAAATGGGTGATCACTGTACATTTCTCTTCTGTTTCCTATTTATATTTATATTTTACCTTCTCAATTTAGCATTATGGACAGGGAAAGACCTAATCTAAAATCTGCACAAAAATATTTTGCCTTCAAATTCATACCGTGATCGTAGCATGCATGGACTCTACTCATATGATGGGGATTTCCATGAAAAAGATTGTTGGCCGAAAATGGGTGATCACTGTACATTTCTCTTCTGTTTCCTATTTATATTTCTATTTTACCTCCTCACTTTAGCATTATGGACAGGGAAAGACCTAATCTAAGCTCTGCACAAAAATATTTTGCCTTCAAATTCATACCGTGATCGTAGCATGCATGGACTCGACACATATGACTGGGATTTCCATGAAAAAGATTGTGGGCCGAAAATGGGTGATCACTGTACATTTCTCTTCTGTTTCCTATTTATATTTCTATTTTACCTCCTCATTTTAGCATTATGGCCAGTGAAAAACCCTAATCTAAGCTCTGCACAAAAATATTTTGCTTTCAAATTCATACAGTGATCGTAGCATGCATGGACTCGACTCATATGACTGGGATTTCCATGAAAAAGATTGTGGGCCGAAAATGGGTGATCACTGTACATTTCTCTTCTGTTTCCTATTTATATTTCTATTTTACCTCCTCAATTTAGCATTATGGACAGGGAAAGACCTAATCTAAGATCTGAACAAAAATATTTTGCCTTCAAATTCATACCCTGATCGTAGCATACCCGGACTCGACTCATATGACTGGGATTTCCATGAAAAAGATTGTGGGCCGAAAATGGGTGAGCACTGTATATTTCTCTTCTATTTCCTATTACTATTTCTATTTTACTTTTTTCATTTAGCATTATGGACAGGGAAAGGCCTAATCTAAAATCTGCACAAAAATATTTTGCCTTCAAATTCATACCGTGATCGTAGCATGGATGGACTCGACTCATATGACTGGGATTTCCATGAAAAAGATTGTGGGCCGAAAATGGGTGATCACTGTACATTTCTCTGCTGTTTCCGATTTATATTTCTATTTTACCTCCTCAATTTAGCATTATGGCCTTGGAAAGACCTAATCTAAGATCTGCACAAAAATATTTTGCCTTCAAATTCATACCGTGATCGTAGCATGCATGGACTCGACTCATATGACTGGGATTTCCATGAAAAAGATTGTGGGCCGAAAATGGGTGATCACTGTGCATTTCTCTTCTGTTTCCTATTTATATTTATATTTTACCTCCTCAATTTAGCATTATGGACAGGGAAAGGCCTAATCTAATATCTGCACAAAAATATTTTGCCTTCAAATTCATACCCTAATCGTAGCATGCATGGACTCGACTCTTATGACTGGGATTTCCATGAAAAAGATTGTGGGCCGAAAATGGGTGATCACTGTACATTTCTCTTCTGTTTCCTATTTATATTTCTATTTTACCTCCTCAATTTAGCATTATGGACAGGGAAAGACTTAATCTAAGATCTGCACAAAAATATTTTGCCTTCAAATACATACCGTGATCGTAGCATGCATTGACTCGACTCATATGACTGGGATTTCCATGAAAAAGATTGTGGGCCGAAAATGGGTGATCACTGTACATTTCTCTTCTGTTTCCTATTTATATTTATATTTTACATCCTCAATTTAGCATTAAGGACAGGGAAAGACCTAATGTAAGATCTGCACAAAAATATTTTGCCTTCAAATTCATACCCTGATCGTAGCATGCATGGACTCGACTCATATGACTGGGATTTCCATGAAAAAGTTTGTGGGCCGAAAATGGGTGATCACTGTACATTTCTCTTCTGTTTCCTATTTATATTTATATTTTACCTCCTCAATTTAGCAGTATGGACAGGGAAAGACCTAATCTAAGATCTGCACAAAAATATTTTGCCTTCAAATTCATACCCTGATCGTAGCATGCATGGACTCGACACATATGACTGGGATTTCCATGAAAAAGATTGTGGGCCGAAAATGGGTGATCACTGTACATTTCTCTTCTGTTTCCTATTTATATTTCTATTTTACCTCGTCATTTTAGCATTATGGCCAGTGAAAAACCCTAATCTAAGCTCTGCACAAAAATATTTTGCTTTCAAATTCATACAGTGATCGTAGCATGCATGGACTCGACTCATATGACTGGGATTTCCATGAAAAAGATTGTGGGCCGAAAATGGGTGATCACTGTACATTTCTCTTCTGTTTCCTATTTATATTTCTATTTTACCTCCTCAATTTAGCATTATGGACAGGGAAAGACCTAATCTAAGATCTGAACAAAAATATTTTGCCTTCAAATTCATACCCTGATCGTAGCATACACGGACTCGACTCATATGACTGGGATTTCCATGAAAAAGATTGTGGGCCGAAAATGGGTGATCACTGTACATTTCTCTTCTGTTTCCTATTTATATTTATATTTTACATCCTCAATTTAGCATTAAGGACAGGGAAAGACCTAATGTAAGATCTGCACAAAAATATTTTGCCTTCAAATTCATACCCTGATCGTAGCATGCATGGACTCGACTCATATGACTGGGATTTCCATGAAAAAGTTTGTGGGCCGAAAATGGGTGATCACTGTACATTTCTCTTCTGTTTCCTATTTATATTTATATTTTACCTCCTCAATTTAGCAGTATGGACAGGGAAAGACCTAATCTAAGATCTGCACAAAAATATTTTGCCTTCAAATTCATACCCTGATCGTAGCATGCATGGACTCGACACATATGACTGGGATTTCCATGAAAAAGATTGTGGGCCGAAAATGGGTGATCACTGTACATTTCTCTTCTGTTTCCTATTTATATTTCTATTTTACCTCCTCATTTTAGCATTATGGCCAGTGAAAAACCCTAATCTAAGCTCTGCACAAAAATATTTTGCTTTCAAATTCATACAGTGATCGTAGCATGCATGGACTCGACTCATATGACTGGGATTTCCATGAAAAAGATTGTGGGCCGAAAATGGGTGATCACTGTACATTTCTCTTCTGTTTCCTATTTATATTTCTATTTTACCTCCTCAATTTAGCATTATGGACAGGGAAAGACCTAATCTAAGATCTGAACAAAAATATTTTGCCTTCAAATTCATACCCTGATCGTAGCATACACGGACTCGACTCATATGACTGGGATTTCCATGAAAAAGATTGTGGGCCGAAAATGGGTGAGCACTGTATATTTCTCTTCTATTTCCTATTACTATTTCTATTTTACTTTTTTCATTTAGCATTATGGACAGGGAAAGGCCTAATCTAAAATCTGCACAAAAATATTTTGCCTTCAAATTCATACCGTGATCGTAGCATGGATGGACTCGACTCATATGACTGGGATTTCCATGAAAAAGATTGTGGGCCGAAAATGGGTGATCACTGTACATTTCTCTTCTGTTTCCTATTTATATTTATATTTTACCTCCTCAATTTAGCAGTATGGACAGGGAAAGACCTAATCTAAGATCTGCACAAAAATATTTTGCCTTCAAATTCATACCCTGATCGTAGCATGCATGGACTCGACTCATATGACTGGGATTTCCATGAAAAAGATTGTGGGCCGAAAATGGGTGATCATGGTACATTTCTCTTCTGTTTCCTATTTATATTTCTATTTTACCTCCACAATTTAGCATTATGGATAGGGAAAGACCTAATCTAAGATCTGAACAAAAATATTTTGCCTTCAAATTCATACCGTGATCGTAGCATACATGGACTCGACTCATATGACTGCGATTTCCATGAAAAAGATTGTGGGCCGAAAATGGGTGATCACTGTATATTTCTCTTCTATTTCCTATTACTATTTCTATTTTACTTCCTTCATTTAGCATTATGGACAGGGAAAGACATAATCTAAGATCTGCACAAAAATATTTTGCCTTCAAATTCATACCCTGATCGTAGCATACATGGATTCGACTCATATGACTGGGATTTCCATGAAAAAGATTGTGGGCCGAAAATGGGTGATCACTGTACATTTCTCTTCTGTTTCCTATTTATATTTCTATTTTACCTCCTCAATTTAGCATTATGGACAGGGAAAGACCTAATGTAAGATCTGAACAAAAATATTTTGCCTTCAAATTCATAACCTGATCGTAGCATACATGGACTCGACTCATATGACTGCGATTTCCATGAAAAAGATTGTGGGCCGAAAATGGGTGATCACTGTATATTTCTCTTCTATTTCCTATTACTATTTCTATTTTACTTCCTTCATTTAGCATTATGGACAGGGAAAGACCTAATCTAAGATCTGCACAAAAATATTTTGCCTTCAAATTCATACCCTGATCGTAGCATGCATGGACTCGACTCTTATGACTGGGATTTCCATGAAAAAGATTGTGGGCCGAAAATGGGTGATCACTGTACATTTCTCTTCTGTTTCCTATTTATATTTATATTTTACCTCCTCAATTTAGCATTATGGACAGGGAAGGACTTAATCTAAGATCTGCACAAAAATATTTTGCCTTCAAATACATACCGTGATCGTAGCATGCATTGACTCGACTCATATGACTGGGATTTCCATGAAAAAGATTGTGGGCCGAAAATGGGTGATCACTGTACATTTCTCTTCTGTTTCCTATTTATATTTATATTTTACATCCTCAATTTAGCATTAAGGACAGGGAAAGACCTAATGTAAGATCTGCACAAAAATATTTTGCCTTCAAATTCATACCCTGATCGTAGCATGCATGGACTCGACTCATATGACTGGGATTTCCATGAAAAAGTTTGTGGGCCGAAAATGGGTGATCACTGTATATTTCTCTTCTATTTCCTATTACTATTTCTATTTTACTTCCTTCATTTAGCATTATGGACAGGGAAAGACATAATCTAAGATCTGCACAAAAATATTTTGCCTTCAAATTCATACCGTGATCGTAGCATGCATGGACTCGACTCATATGACTGGGATTTCCATGAAAAAGATTGTGGGCCGAAAATGGGTGATCACTGTGCATTTCTCTTCTGTTTCCTATTTATATTTATATTTTACCTCCTCAATTTAGCATTATGGACAGGGAAAGGCCTAATCTAATATCTGCACAAAAATATTTTGCCTTCAAATTCATACCCTGATCGTAGCATGCATGGACTCGACTCTTATGACTGGGATTTCCATGAAAAAGTATGTGGGCCGAAAATGGGTGATCACTGTACATTTCTCTTCTGTTTCCTATTTATATTTCTATTTTACCTCCTCAATTTAGCATTATGGACAGGGAAAGACTTAATCTAAGATCTGCACAAAAATATTTTGCCTTCAAATACATACCGTGATCGTAGCATGCATTGACTCGACTCATATGACTGGGATTTCCATGAAAAAGATTGTGGGCCGAAAATGGGTGATCACTGTACATTTCTCTTCTGTTTCCTATTTATATTTATATTTTACATCCTCAATTTAGCATTAAGGACAGGGAAAGACCTAATGTAAGATCTGCACAAAAATATTTTGCCTTCAAATTCATACCCTGATCGTAGCATGCATGGACTCGACTCATATGACTGGGATTTCCATGAAAAAGTTTGTGGGCCGAAAATGGGTGATCACTGTACATTTCTCTTCTGTTTCCTATTTATATTTATATTTTACCTCCTCAATTTAGCAGTATGGACAGGGAAAGACCTAATCTAAGATCTGCACAAAAATATTTTGCCTTCAAATTCATACCCTGATCGTAGCATGCATGGACTCGACTCATATGACTGGGATTTCCATGAAAAAGATTGTGGGCCGAAAATGGATGATCATGGTACATTTCTCTTCTGTTTCCTATTTATATTTCTATTTTACCTCCACAATTTAGCATTATGGATAGGGAAAGACCTAATCTAAGATCTGAACAAAAATATTTTGCCTTCAAATTCATACCGTGATCGTAGCATACATGGACTCGACTCATATGACTGCGATTTCCATGAAAAAGATTGTGGGCCGAAAATGGGTGATCACTGTATATTTCTCTTCTATTTCCTATTACTATTTCTATTTTACTTCCTTCATTTAGCATTATGGACAGGGAAAGACATAATCTAAGATCTGCACAAAAATATTTTGCCTTCAAATTCATACCCTGATCGTAGCATACATGGATTCGACTCATATGACTGGGATTTCCATGAAAAAGATTGTGGGCCGAAAATGGGTGATCACTGTACATTTCTCTTCTGTTTCCTATTTATATTTCTATTTTACCTCCTCAATTTAGCATTATGGACAGGGAAAGACCTAATGTAAGATCTGAACAAAAATATTTTGCCTTCAAATTCATAACCTGATCGTAGCATACATGGACTCGACTCATATGACTGCGATTTCCATGAAAAAGATTGTGGGCCGAAAATGGGTGATCACTGTATATTTCTCTTCTATTTCCTATTACCATTTCTATTTTACTTCCTTCATTTAGCATTATGGACAGGGAAAGACCTAATCTAAGATCTGCACAAAAATATTTTGCCTTCAAATTCATACCCTGATCGTAGCATGCATGGATTCGACTCTTATGACTGGGATTTCCATGAAAAAGATTGTGGGCCGAAAATGGGTGATCACTGTACATTTCTCTTCTGTTTCCTATTTATATTTATATTTTACCTCCTCAATTTAGCATTATGGACAGGGAAGGACTTAATCTAAGATCTGCACAAAAATATTTTGCCTTCAAATACATACCGTGATCGTAGCATGCATTGACTCGACTCATATGACTGGGATTTCCATGAAAAAGATTGTGGGCCGAAAATGGGTGATCACTGTACATTTCTCTTCTGTTTCCTATTTATATTTATATTTTACATCCTCAATTTAGCATTAAGGACAGGGAAAGACCTAATGTAAGATCTGCACAAAAATATTTTGCCTTCAAATTCATACCCTGATCGTAGCATGCATGGACTCGACTCATATGACTGGGATTTCCATGAAAAAGTTTGTGGGCCGAAAATGGGTGATCACTGTATATTTCTCTTCTATTTCCTATTACTATTTCTATTTTACTTCCTTCATTTAGCATTATGGACAGGGAAAGACATAATCTAAGATCTGCACAAAAATATTTTGCCTTCAAATTCATACCCTGATCGTAGCATACATGGATTCGACTCATATGACTGGGATTTCCATGAAAAAGATTGTGGGCCGAAAATGGGTGATCACTGTACATTTCTCTTCTGTTTCCTATTTATATTTATATTTTACCTCCTCAATTTAGCATTATGGACAGGGAAAGACCTAATGTAAGATCTGAACAAAAATATTTTGCCTTCAAATTCATAACCTGATCGTAGCATGCATGGACTCGACTCTTATGACTGGGATTTCCATGAAAAAGATTGTGGGCCGAAAATGGGTGATCACTGTACATTTCTCTTCTGTTTCCTATTTATATTTCTATTTTACCTCCTCAATTTAGCATTATGGACAGGGAAAGACTTAATCTAAGATCTGCACAAAAATATTTTGCCTTCAAATACATACCGTGATCGTAGCATGCATTGACTCGACTCATATGACTGGGATTTCCATGAAAAAGATTGTGGGCCGAAAATGGGTGATCACTGTACATTTCTCTTCTGTTTCCTATTTATATTTATATTTTACATCCTCAATTTAGCATTAAGGACAGGGAAAGACCTAATGTAAGATCTGCACAAAAATATTTTGCCTTCAAATTCATACCCTGATCGTAGCATGCATGGACTCGACTCATATGACTGGGATTTCCATGAAAAAGTTTGTGGGCCGAAAATGGGTGATCACTGTACATTTCTCTTCTGTTTCCTATTTATATTTATATTTTACCTCCTCAATTTAGCAGTATGGACAGGGAAAGACCTAATCTAAGATCTGCACAAAAATATTTTGCCTTCAAATTCATACCCTGATCGTAGCATGCATGGACTCGACTCATATGACTGGGATTTCCATGAAAAAGATTGTGGGCCGAAAATGGGTGATCACTGTACATTTCTCTTCTGTTTCCTATTTATATTTCTATTTTACCTCCTCAATTTAGCATTATGGACAGGGAAAGACCTAATGTAAGATCTGAACAAAAATATTTTGCCTTCAAATTCATAACCTGATCGTAGCATACATGGACTCGACTCATATGACTGCGATTTCCATGAAAAAGATTGTGGGCCGAAAATGGGTGATCACTGTATATTTCTCTTCTATTTCCTATTACTATTTCTATTTTACTTCCTTCATTTAGCATTATGGACAGGGAAAGACCTAATCTAAGATCTGCACAAAAATATTTTGCCTTCAAATTCATACCCTGATCGTAGCATGCATGGACTCGACTCTTATGACTGGGATTTCCATGAAAAAGATTGTGGGCCGAAAATGGGTGATCACTGTACATTTCTCTTCTGTTTCCTATTTATATTTATATTTTACCTCCTCAATTTAGCATTATGGACAGGGAAGGACTTAATCTAAGATCTGCACAAAAATATTTTGCCTTCAAATACATACCGTGATCGTAGCATGCATTGACTCGACTCATATGACTGGGATTTCCATGAAAAAGATTGTGGGCCGAAAATGGGTGATCACTGTACATTTCTCTTCTGTTTCCTATTTATATTTATATTTTACATCCTCAATTTAGCATTAAGGACAGGGAAAGACCTAATGTAAGATCTGCACAAAAATATTTTGCCTTCAAATACATACCCTGATCGTAGCATGCATGGACTCGACTCATATGACTGGGATTTCCATGAAAAAGTTTGTGGGCCGAAAATGGGTGATCACTGTATATTTCTCTTCTATTTCCTATTACTATTTCTATTTTACTTCCTTCATTTAGCATTATGGACAGGGAAAGACATAATCTAAGATCTGCACAAAAATATTTTGCCTTCAAATTCATACCCTGATCGTAGCATACATGGATTCGACTCATATGACTGGGATTTCCATGAAAAAGATTGTGGGCCGAAAATGGGTGATCACTGTACATTTCTCTTCTGTTTCCTATTTATATTTATATTTTACCTCCTCAATTTAGCATTATGGACAGGGAAAGACCTAATGTAAGATCTGAACAAAAATATTTTGCCTTCAAATTCATAACCTGATCGTAGCATACATGGACTCGACTCATATGACCGCGATTTCCATGAAAAAGATTGTGGGCCGAAAATGGGTGATCACTGTATATTTCTCTTCTATTTCCTATTACTATTTCTATTTTACTTCCTTCATTTAGCATTATGGACAGGGAAAGACCTAATCTAAGATCTGCACAAAAATATTTTGCCTTCAAATTCATACCCAGATCGTAGCATGCGTGGACTCGACTCATATGACTGGGATTTCCATGAAAAAGATTGTGGGCCGAAAATGGGTGATCACTGTGCATTTCTCTTCTCTTTCCTATTTATATTTCTATTTTACCTCCTCAATTTAGCATTATGGACAGGGAAAGACCTAATATAATCTCTGCAAAAAAATATTTGCCTTCAAATTCATAACGTGATCGTAGCATGCATGGACTCGACTCATATGACTGGGATTTCCATGAAAAAGTTTGTGGGCCGAAAATGGGTGATCACTGTACATTTCTCTTCTGTTTCCTATTTATATTTCTATTTTACCTCCTCAATTTAGCATTATGGACAGGGAAAGACCTAATATAATCTCTGCAAAAAAATATTTTGCCTTCAAATTCATACCGTGATTGTAGCATGCATGGACTCGACTCATATGACTGGAATTTCCATGAAAAAGATTGTGGGCCGAAAATGGGTGATCACTGTACATTTCTCGTCTGTTTCCTATTTATATTTCTATTTTACATTCTCAATTTAGCATTATGGACAGGGAAAGACCTAATATAATATCTGCACAGAAATATTTTGCCTTCAAATTCATACCGTGATCGTAGCATGCATGGACTCGACTCATATGACTGGGATTTCCATGAAAAAGATTGTGGGCCAAAAATGGGTGATCACTGTACATTTCTCTTCTGTTTCCTATTTATATTTCTATTTTACATCCTCAATTTAGCATTATGGACAGGGAAAGACCTAATCTAAGATCTGCACAAAAATATTTTGCCTTCAAATTCATACCGTGATCGTAGCATGCATGGACTCGACTCATATGACTGGAATTTCCATGAAAAAGATTGTGGGCCGAAAATGGGTGATCACTGTACATTTCTCTTCTGTTTCCTATTTATATTTATATTTTACATCCTCAATTTAGCATTATGGACAGGGAAAGACCTAATCTAAGATCTGCACAAAAATATTTTGCCTTCAAATTCATACCGTGATCGTAGCATGCATGGACTCGACTCATATGACTGGAATTTCCATGAAAAAGATAGTGGGCCGAAAATGGGTGATCACTGTACATTTCTCTTCTGTTTCCTATTTATATTTCTATTTTACCTCCTCAATTTAGCATTATGGCCAGGGAAAGACCTAATCTAAGCTCTGCACAAAAATATTTTGCCTTCAAATTCATACCGTGATCGTAGCATGCATGGACTCGACTCATATGACTGGGATTTCCATGAAAAAGATTGTGGGCCGAAAATGGGTGATCACTGTACATTTCTCTTCTGTTTCCTATTTATATTTCTATTTTACCTCCTCAATTTAGCATTATGGACAGGGAAAAACATAATCTAAGCACTGCACAAAAATATTTTGCCTTCAAATTCATACCGTGATCGTAGCATGCATGGACTAGACTCATATAACTGGGATTTCCATGAAAAAGATTGTGGGCCGAAAATGGGTGATCACTGTACATTTCTCTTCTGTTTCCTATTTATATTTCTATTTTACCTCCTCAATTTAGCATTATGGACAGGAAAGATATAATGTAACATCTGCACAAAAATATTTTGCCTTCAAATTCATACCGTGATCGGAGCATGCATTGACACGACTCATATGACTGGGATTTCCATGAAAAAGATTGTGGGCCGAAAATGGGTGATCACTGTACATTTCTCTTCTATTTCCTATTTATATTTCTATTTTACCTCCTCAATTTAGTATTATGGACAGTGAAAGACATAATGTAAGCACTGCACAAAAATATTTTGCCTTCAAATTCATACCGTGATTGTAGCATGCATGGACTCGACACATATGACTGGGATTTCCATGAAAAAGATTGTGGGCCGAAAATGGATGATTACTGTACATTTCTCTTCTGTTTCCTATTCATATTTCTATTTTACCTTCTCAATTTAGCATTATGGACAGGGAAAGACCTAATCTAAAATCTGCACAAATATATATTGCCTTCAAATTCATACCGTAATCGTAGCATGCATTGACACGACTCATATGACTGGGATTTCCATGAAAAAGATTGTGGGCCGAAAATGGGTGATCACTGTACATTTCTCTTCTGTTTCCTATTTATATTTCTATTTTACCTCCTCAATTTAGCATTATGGACAGGGAAAGACCTAACCTAAAATCTGCACAAAAATATTTTGCCTTCAAATTCATACCCTGATCGTAGCATGCATGGACTCGACTCATATGACTGGGATTTCCATGAAAAAGTTTGTGGGCCGAAAATGGGTGATCACTGTACATTTCTCTTCTGTTTCCTATTTATATTTATATTTTACCTCCTCAATTTAGCAGTATGGACAGGGAAAGACCTAATCTAAGATCTGCACAAAAATATTTTGCCTTCAAATTCATACCCTGATCGTAGCATGCATGGACTCGACTCATATGACTGGGATTTCCATGAAAAAGATTGTGGGCCGAAAATGGGTGATCATGGTACATTTCTCTTCTGTTTCCTATTTATATTTCTATTTTACCTCCACAATTTAGCATTATGGATAGGGAAAGACCTAATCTAAGATCTGAACAAAAATATTTTGCCTTCAAATTCATACCGTGATCGTAGCATACATGGACTCGACTCATATGACTGCGATTTCCATGAAAAAGATTGTGGGCCGAAAATGGGTGATCACTGTATATTTCTCTTCTATTTCCTATTACTATTTCTATTTTACTTCCTTCATTTAGCATTATGGACAGGGAAAGACATAATCTAAGATCTGCACAAAAATATTTTGCCTTCAAATTCATACCCTGATCGTAGCATACATGGATTCGACTCATATGACTGGGATTTCCATGAAAAAGATTGTGGGCCGAAAATGGGTGATCACTGTACATTTCTCTTCTGTTTCCTATTTATATTTCTATTTTACCTCCTCAATTTAGCATTATGGACAGGGAAAGACCTAATGTAAGATCTGAACAAAAATATTTTGCCTTCAAATTCATAACCTGATCGTAGCATACATGGACTCGACTCATATGACTGCGATTTCCATGAAAAAGATTGTGGGCCGAAAATGGGTGATCACTGTATATTTCTCTTCTATTTCCTATTACTATTTCTATTTTACTTCCTTCATTTAGCATTATGGACAGGGAAAGACCTAATCTAAGATCTGCACAAAAATATTTTGCCTTCAAATTCATACCCTGATCGTAGCATGCATGGACTCGACTCTTATGACTGGGATTTCCATGAAAAAGATTGTGGGCCGAAAATGGGTGATCACTGTACATTTCTCTTCTGTTTCCTATTTATATTTATATTTTACCTCCTCAATTTAGCATTATGGACAGGGAAGGACTTAATCTAAGATCTGCACAAAAATATTTTGCCTTCAAATACATACCGTGATCGTAGCATGCATTGACTCGACTCATATGACTGGGATTTCCATGAAAAAGATTGTGGGCCGAAAATGGGTGATCACTGTACATTTCTCTTCTGTTTCCTATTTATATTTATATTTTACATCCTCAATTTAGCATTAAGGACAGGGAAAGACCTAATGTAAGATCTGCACAAAAATATTTTGCCTTCAAATTCATACCCTGATCGTAGCATGCATGGACTCGACTCATATGACTGGGATTTCCATGAAAAAGTTTGTGGGCCGAAAATGGGTGATCACTGTATATTTCTCTTCTATTTCCTATTACTATTTCTATTTTACTTCCTTCATTTAGCATTATGGACAGGGAAAGACATAATCTAAGATCTGCACAAAAATATTTTGCCTTCAAATTCATACCCTGATCGTAGCATACATGGATTCGACTCATATGACTGGGATTTCCATGAAAAAGATTGTGGGCCGAAAATGGGTGATCACTGTACATTTCTCTTCTGTTTCCTATTTATATTTATATTTTACCTCCTCAATTTAGCATTATGGACAGGGAAAGACCTAATGTAAGATCTGAACAAAAATATTTTGCCTTCAAATTCATAACCAGATCGTAGCATGCATGGACTCGACTCTTATGACTGGGATTTCCATGAAAAAGATTGTGGGCCGAAAATGGGTGATCACTGTACATTTCTCTTCTGTTTCCTATTTATATTTCTATTTTACCTCCTCAATTTAGCATTATGGACAGGGAAAGACTTAATCTAAGATCTGCACAAAAATATTTTGCCTTCAAATACATACCGTGATCGTAGCATGCATTGACTCGACTCATATGACTGGGATTTCCATGAAAAAGATTGTGGGCCGAAAATGGGTGATCACTGTACATTTCTCTTCTGTTTCCTATTTATATTTATATTTTACATCCTCAATTTAGCATTAAGGACAGGGAAAGACCTAATGTAAGATCTGCACAAAAATATTTTGCCTTCAAATTCATACCCTGATCGTAGCATGCATGGACTCGACTCATATGACTGGGATTTCCATGAAAAAGTTTGTGGGCCGAAAATGGGTGATCACTGTACATTTCTCTTCTGTTTCCTATTTATATTTATATTTTACCTCCTCAATTTAGCAGTATGGACAGGGAAAGACCTAATCTAAGATCTGCACAAAAATATTTTGCCTTCAAATTCATACCCTGATCGTAGCATGCATGGACTCGACTCATATGACTGGGATTTCCATGAAAAAGATTGTGGGCCGAAAATGGGTGATCACTGTACATTTCTCTTCTGTTTCCTATTTATATTTCTATTTTACCTCCTCAATTTAGCATTATGGACAGGGAAAGACCTAATGTAAGATCTGAACAAAAATATTTTGCCTTCAAATTCATAACCTGATCGTAGCATACATGGACTCGACTCATATGACTGCGATTTCCATGAAAAAGATTGTGGGCCGAAAATGGGTGATCACTGTATATTTCTCTTCTATTTCCTATTACTATTTCTATTTTACTTCCTTCATTTAGCATTATGGACAGGGAAAGACCTAATCTAAGATCTGCACAAAAATATTTTGCCTTCAAATTCATACCCTGATCGTAGCATGCATGGACTCGACTCTTATGACTGGGATTTCCATGAAAAAGATTGTGGGCCGAAAATGGGTGATCACTGTACATTTCTCTTCTGTTTCCTATTTATATTTATATTTTACCTCCTCAATTTAGCATTATGGACAGGGAAGGACTTAATCTAAGATCTGCACAAAAATATTTTGCCTTCAAATACATACCGTGATCGTAGCATGCATTGACTCGACTCATATGACTGGGATTTCCATGAAAAAGATTGTGGGCCGAAAATGGGTGATCACTGTACATTTCTCTTCTGTTTCCTATTTATATTTATATTTTACATCCTCAATTTAGCATTAAGGACAGGGAAAGACCTAATGTAAGATCTGCACAAAAATATTTTGCCTTCAAATACATACCCTGATCGTAGCATGCATGGACTCGACTCATATGACTGGGATTTCCATGAAAAAGTTTGTGGGCCGAAAATGGGTGATCACTGTATATTTCTCTTCTATTTCCTATTACTATTTCTATTTTACTTCCTTCATTTAGCATTATGGACAGGGAAAGACATAATCTAAGATCTGCACAAAAATATTTTGCCTTCAAATTCATACCCTGATCGTAGCATACATGGATTCGACTCATATGACTGGGATTTCCATGAAAAAGATTGTGGGCCGAAAATGGGTGATCACTGTACATTTCTCTTCTGTTTCCTATTTATATTTATATTTTACCTCCTCAATTTAGCATTATGGACAGGGAAAGACCTAATGTAAGATCTGAACAAAAATATTTTGCCTTCAAATTCATAACCTGATCGTAGCATACATGGACTCGACTCATATGACCGCGATTTCCATGAAAAAGATTGTGGGCCGAAAATGGGTGATCACTGTATATTTCTCTTCTATTTCCTATTACTATTTCTATTTTACTTCCTTCATTTAGCATTATGGACAGGGAAAGACCTAATCTAAGATCTGCACAAAAATATTTTGCCTTCAAATTCATACCCAGATCGTAGCATGCGTGGACTCGACTCATATGACTGGGATTTCCATGAAAAAGATTGTGGGCCGAAAATGGGTGATCACTGTGCATTTCTCTTCTCTTTCCTATTTATATTTCTATTTTACCTCCTCAATTTAGCATTATGGACAGGGAAAGACCTAATATAATCTCTGCAAAAAAATATTTGCCTTCAAATTCATAACGTGATCGTAGCATGCATGGACTCGACTCATATGACTGGGATTTCCATGAAAAAGTTTGTGGGCCGAAAATGGGTGATCACTGTACATTTCTCTTCTGTTTCCTATTTATATTTCTATTTTACCTCCTCAATTTAGCATTATGGACAGGGAAAGACCTAATATAATCTCTGCAAAAAAATATTTTGCCTTCAAATTCATACCGTGATTGTAGCATGCATGGACTCGACTCATATGACTGGAATTTCCATGAAAAAGATTGTGGGCCGAAAATGGGTGATCACTGTACATTTCTCGTCTGTTTCCTATTTATATTTCTATTTTACATTCTCAATTTAGCATTATGGACAGGGAAAGACCTAATATAATATCTGCACAGAAATATTTTGCCTTCAAATTCATACCGTGATCGTAGCATGCATGGACTCGACTCATATGACTGGGATTTCCATGAAAAAGATTGTGGGCCAAAAATGGGTGATCACTGTACATTTCTCTTCTGTTTCCTATTTATATTTCTATTTTACATCCTCAATTTAGCATTATGGACAGGGAAAGACCTAATCTAAGATCTGCACAAAAATATTTTGCCTTCAAATTCATACCGTGATCGTAGCATGCATGGACTCGACTCATATGACTGGAATTTCCATGAAAAAGATTGTGGGCCGAAAATGGGTGATCACTGTACATGTCTCTTCTGTTTCCTATTTATATTTATATTTTACATCCTCAATTTAGCATTATGGACAGGGAAAGACCTAATCTAAGATCTGCACAAAAATATTTTGCCTTCAAATTCATACCGTGATCGTAGCATGCATGGACTCGACTCATATGACTGGAATTTCCATGAAAAAGATAGTGGGCCGAAAATGGGTGATCACTGTACATTTCTCTTCTGTTTCCTATTTATATTTCTATTTTACCTCCTCAATTTAGCATTATGGCCAGGGAAAGACCTAATCTAAGCTCTGCACAAAAATATTTTGCCTTCAAATTCATACCGTGATCGTAGCATGCATGGACTCGACTCATATGACTGGGATTTCCATGAAAAAGATTGTGGGCCGAAAATGGGTGATCACTGTACATTTCTCTTCTGTTTCCTATTTATATTTCTATTTTACCTCCTCAATTTAGCATTATGGACAGGGAAAAACATAATCTAAGCACTGCACAAAAATATTTTGCCTTCAAATTCATACCGTGATCGTAGCATGCATGGACTAGACTCATATAACTGGGATTTCCATGAAAAAGATTGTGGGCCGAAAATGGGTGATCACTGTACATTTCTCTTCTGTTTCCTATTTATATTTCTATTTTACCTCCTCAATTTAGCATTATGGACAGGAAAGATATAATGTAACATCTGCACAAAAATATTTTGCCTTCAAATTCATACCGTGATCGGAGCATGCATTGACACGACTCATATGACTGGGATTTCCATGAAAAAGATTGTGGGCCGAAAATGGGTGATCACTGTACATTTCTCTTCTATTTCCTATTTATATTTATATTTTACCTCCTCAATTTAGTATTATGGACAGTGAAAGACATAATGTAAGCACTGCACAAAAATATTTTGCCTTCAAATTCATACCGTGATTGTAGCATGCATGGACTCGACACATATGACTGGGATTTCCATGAAAAAGATTGTGGGCCGAAAATGGATGATTACTGTACATTTCTCTTCTGTTTCCTATTCATATTTCTATTTTACCTTCTCAATTTAGCATTATGGACAGGGAAAGACCTAATCTAAAATCTGCACAAATATATATTGCCTTCAAATTCATACCGTAATCGTAGCATGCATTGACACGACTCATATGACTGGGATTTCCATGAAAAAGATTGTGGGCCGAAAATGGGTGATCACTGTACATTTCTCTTCTGTTTCCTATTTATATTTCTATTTTACCTCCTCAATTTAGCATTATGGACAGGGAAAGACCTAACCTAAAATCTGCACAAAAATATTTTGCCTTCAAATTCATACCGTGATCGTAGCATGCATGGACTAGGCTCATATAACTGGGATTTCCATGAAAAAGATTGTGGGCCGAAAATGGGTGATCACTGTACATTTCTCTTCTGTTTCCTATTTATATTTCTATTTTACCCCCTCAATTTAGCCTTATGGACAGGAAAGACATAATGTAACATCTGCACAAAAATATTTTGCTTTCAAATTCATACCGTGATCATAGCATGCATGGACTCGACTCATATGACTGGGATTTCCATGAAAAAGATTGTGGGCCGAAAATGGGTGATCACTGTACATTTCTCTTCTGTTTCCTATTTATATTTATATTTTCCTTCCTCAATTTAGCATTATGGACAGGGAAAGAACTAATCTAAGCTCTGCACAAAAATATTTTGCCTTCAAATTCATACCGTGATCGGAGCATGCATTGACACGACTCATATGACTGGGATTTCCATGAAAAAGATTGTGGGCCGAAAATGGGTGATCACTGTACATTTCTCTTCTATTTCCTATTTATATTTCTATTTTACCTCCTCAATTTAGTATTATGGACAGTGAAAGACATAATGTAATCACTGCACAAAAATATTTTGCCTTCAAATTCATACCGTGATTGTAGCATACATGGACTCGACTCATATGACTGGGATTTCCATGAAAAATATTGTCGGCCGAAAATGGGTGATCACTGTACATTTCTCTTCTGTTTCCTATTTATATTTATATTTTACCTCCTCATTTTAGCATTATGGACAGGGACAGACCTAATCTAAAATCTGCACAAAAATATTTTGCTTTCATATTCATACCGTGATCGTAGCATGCATGGACTCGAATCATATGACTGGGATTCCCATGAAAAAGATTGTGGGCCGAAAATGGGTGATCACTGTACATTTCTCTTCTGTTTCTTATTTATATTTCTATTTTCCTTCCTCAATTTAGCATTATGGACAGGGAAAGACATAATCTAAGCTCTGCACAAAAATATTTTGCCTTCAAATTCATACCGTGATTGTAGCATGCATGGACTCGACTCATATGACTGGGATTTCCATGAAACAGATTGTTGGCCGAAAATGGGTGATCACTGTACATTTCTCTTCTGTTTCCTATTTATATTTCTATTTTACTTCTTCAATTTAGCATTATGGACAGGTAAAGACCAAATCTAAGATCTGGAAAAAAAAATTTTGCCTTCAAATTCATACCCTGATCGTAGCATGCATGGACTCGACTCATATGACTGGGATTTCCATGAAAAAGATTGTGGGCCGAAAATGGGTGATCACTGTACACTTTTCTTCTGTTTCCTATTTATATTTATATTTTACCTCCCCAATTTAGCATTATGGACAGGGAAAGACCTAATCTAAAATCTGCACAAAAATATTTTTTTTTCAAATTCATACCGTGACCGTAGCATGCATGGACTCGTCTCATATGACTGGGATTTCAATGAAAAAGATTTTGGGCCGAAAATGGGTGATCACTGTACTTTTCTCTTCTGTTTCCTACATATTCCTATTTTAGCTCCTCAATTTAGCAATATGGACAGGGAAAGACCTAATCTAAAATCTGCAGAAAAATATTTTGCCTTCAAATTCATACCGTGATCGTAGCATGCATGGACTCGACTCATATGACTGGGATTTCCATGAAAAAGATTGTGGGCCGAAAATGGGTGATCACTGTACATTTCTCTTCTGTTTCCAATTTATATTTCTATTTTACCTACTCAATTTAGCATTATGGACAGGGAAAGACCTAACCTAAAATCTGCACAAAAATATTTTGCCTTCAAATTCATACCGTGAACGTAGCATGCATGGACTAGACTCATATAACTGGGATTTCCATGAAAAAGATTGTGGGCCGAAAATGGGTGATCACTGTACATTTCTCTTCTGTTTCCTATTTATATTTATATTTTACCTCCTCAATTTAGCATTATGGACAGGAAAGACATAATGTAAAATCTGCACAAAAATATTTTGCCTTCAAATTCATAACGTGATCGGAGCATGCATTGACACGACTCATATGACTGGGATTTCCATGAAAAAGATTGTGGGCCGAAAATGGGTGATCACTGTACATTTCTCTTCTATTTCCTATTTATATTTCTATTTTACCTCCTCAATTTAGTATTATGGACAGTGAAAGACATAATCTAAGCACTGCACAAAAATATTTTGCCTTCAAATTCATACCGTGATTGTAGCATGCATGGACTCGACACATATGACTGGGATTTCCATGAAAAAGGTTGTGGGCCGAAAATGGATGATCACTGTACATTTCTCTTCTGTTTCCTATTTATATTTCTATTTTACCTTCTCAATTTAGCATTATGGACAGGGAAAGACCTAATCTAAAATCTGCACAAATATATATTGCCTTCAAATTCATACCGTAATCGTAGCATGCATGGACTCGACTCATAAGACTGGGATTTCCATGAAAAAATTGTGGGCCGAAAATGGGTGATCACTGTACATTTCTCTTCTGTTTCCTATTTATATTCATATTTTGCTTCCTTCATTTAGCATTATGGACAGGGAAAGACCTAATCTAAGGTCTGCACAAAAATATTTTGCCTTCAAATTCATACCGTGATCGTAGCATGCATGGACTCGACTCATATGACTGGGATTTCCATGAAAAAGATTGTGGGCCGAAAATGGGTGATCACTGTACATTTCTCTTCTGTTTCCTATTTATATTTCTATTTTCCTTCCTCAATTTAGCATTATGGACAGGGAAAGACCTAATCTAAGCTCTGCACAAAAATATTTTGTCTTCAAATTCATACCGTGATCGGAGCATGTATTGACACGACTCATATGACTGGGATTTCCATGAAAAAGATTGTGGGCCGAAAATGGGTGATCACTGTACATTTCTCTTCTGTTTCCTTTTTATATTTATATTTTACCTCCTCAATTTAGCATTATGAACAGGGAAAGACCTAATCTAAAATCTGCAGAAAAATATTTTGCTTTCAAATTCATACTGTGATCGTAGCATGCATGGACTAGACTCCTATAACTGGGATTTCCATGAAAAAGATTGTGGGCCGAAAATGGGTGATCACTGTACATTTCTCTTCTGTTTCCTATTTATATTTCTATTTTACCTCCTCAATTTAGCATTATGGACAGGAAAGACATAATGTAAAATCTGGACAAAAATATTTTGCTTTCAAATTCATACCGTGATCATAGCCTGCATGGACTCGACTCATATGACTGGGATTTCCATGAAACAGATTGTTGGCCGAAAATGGGTGATCACTGTACATTTCTCTTCTGTTTCCTATTTATATTTCTATTTTACTTCTTCAATTTAGCATTATGGACAGGGAAAGACCAAATCTAAGATCTGGAAAAAAAAATTTTGCCTTCAAATTCATACGGTGATCGTAGCATGCATGGACTCGACTCATAAGACTGGGATTTCCATGAAAAAGATTGTGGGCCGAAAATGGGTGATCAGTGTACATTTCTCTTCTGTTTCCTATTTATATTTATATTTTGCTTCCTTCATTTAGCATTATGGACAGGGAAAGACCTAATCTAAGGTCTGCACAAAAATATTTTGCCTTCAAATTCATACCGTGATCGTAGCATGCATGGACTCGACTCATATGACTGGGATTTCCATGAAAAAGATTGTGGGCCGAAAATGGGTGATCACTGTACATTTCTCTTCTGTTTCCTATTTATATTTCTATTTTCCTTCCTCAATTTAGCATTATGGACAGGGAAAGACTTAATCTAAGATCTGCACAAAAATATTTTGCCTTCAAATTCATACCGTGATCGGAGCATGCATTGACACGACTCATATGACTGGGATTTCCATGAAAAAGATTGTGGGCCGAAAATGGGTGATCACTGTACATTTCTCTTCTGTTTCCTATTTATATTTCTATTTTACCTTCTCAATTTAGCATTATGGACAGGGAAAGACCTAATCTAAAATCTGCACAAATATATATTGCCTACATATTCATACCGTGATCGTAGCATGCATGGACTCGACTCATATGACTAGGATTTCCATGAAAAAGATTGTGGGCCGAAAATGGGTGATCACTGTACATTTCTCTTCTGTTTACTATTTATATTTATATTTTGCTTCTTTCATTTAGCATTATGGACAGGGAAAGACCTAATCTAAGGTCTGCACAAAAATATTTTGCCTTCAAATTCATACCGTGATCGGAGCATGCATTGACACGACTCATATGACTGGGATTTCCATGAAAAAGATTGTGGGCCGAAAATGGGTGATCACTGTACATTTCTCTTCTATTTCCTATTTATATTTCTATTTTACCTCTTCAATTTAGCATTATGGACAGGGAAAGACCTAATCTAAAATCTGCACAAAAATATTTTGCTTTCAAATTCATACCGTGATCGTAGCATGCTTGGACTCGACTCATATGACTGGGATTTCCATGAAAAAGATTGTGGGCCGAAAATGTGTGATCACTGTACACTTCTCTTCTGTTTCCTATTTATATTTATATTTTACCTCCTCAATTTAGCATTATGGACAGGGAAAGACCTAATCTAAAATCTGCAGAAAAATATTTTGACTTCAAATTCATACCGTGATCGTAGCATGAATGGACTCGACTCATATGACTGGGATTTCCATGAAAAAGATTGTGGGCCGAAAATGGGTGATCACTGTACATTTCTCTTCTTTTTCCTATTTATATATCTATTTTACCTCCTCAATTTAGCATTATGATCAGGGAAAGACCTAATCTAAAATCTGCAGAAAAATATTTTGCCTTCAAATTCATACCGTGATCGTAGCATGCATGGACTCGACTCTTATGACTGGGATTTCCATGAAAAAGATTGTGGGCCGAAAATGGGTGATCACTGTACATTTCTCTTCTGTTTCCTATTTATATTTCTATTTTGCTTCCTTCATTTAGCATTATGGACAGGGAAAGACCTAATCTAAGGTCTGCACAAAAATATTTTGCCTTCAAATTCATACCGTGATCGTAGCATGCATGGACTCGACTCATATGACTGGGATTTCCATGAAAAAGATTGTGGGCCGAAAATGGGTGATCACTGTACATTTCTCTTCTGTTTCCTATTTATATTTATATTTTACCTCCTCAATTTAGCATTATGGACAGGGAAAGACCTAACCTAAAATCTGCACAAAAATATTTTGCCTTCAAATTCATACCGTGATCGTAGCATGCATGGACTCGACTCATATAACTGGGATTTCCATGAAAAAGATTGTGGGCCGAAAATGGGTGATCACTGTACATTTCTCTTCTGTTTCCTATTTATATTTCTTTTTTACCTCCTCAATTTTGCATTATGGACAGGGAAAGACATAATCTAAGCTCTGCACAAAAATATTTTGCCTTCAAATTCATACCGTGATTGTAGCATGCATAGACTCGACTCATATGACTGGGATTTCCATGAAAAAGATTGTGGGCCGAAAATGGATGATCACTGTACATTTCTCTTCTGTTTCCTATTTATATTTCTATTTTACCTCCTCAATTTAGCATTATGGACAGGGAAAGACCTAATATAAGCTCTGCACAAATATATATTGCCTTCAAATTCATACCGTAATCGTAGCATGCATGGACTCGACTCATAAGACTGGGATTTCCATGAAAAAGATTGTGGGCCGAAAATGGGTGATCACTGTACATTTCTCTTCTGTTTCCTATTTATATTTATATTTTGCTTCCTTCATTTAGCATAATGGACAGGGAAAGATCTAATCTAAGGTCTGCACAAAAATATTTTGCGTTCAAATTCATACCGTGATCGTAGCATGCATGGACACGACTCATATGACTGGGATTTCCATGAAAAAGATTGTGGGCCGAAAATGGGTGATCACTGTACATTTCTCTTCTGTTTCCTGTTTATATTTCTATTTTCCTTCCTCAATTTAGCATTATGGACAGGGAAAGACCTAATCTAAGCTCTGCACAAAAATATTTTGCCTTCAAATTCATACCGTGATCGGAGCATGCATTGACACGACTCATATGACTGGGATTTCCATGAAAAAGATTGTGGGCCGAAAATGGGTGATCACTGTACATTTCTCTTCTTTTTCCTATTTATATTTCTATTTTACCTTCTCAATTTAGCATTATGGACAGGGAAAGACCTAATCTAAAATCTGCACAAATATATATTGCCTTCAAATTCATACCGTAATCGTAGGATGCATGGACTCGACTCATAAGACTGGGATTTCCATGAAAAAGATTGTGGGCCGAAAATGGGTGATCACTGTACATTTCTCTTCTGTTTCCTATTTATATTTCTATTTTCCTTCCTCAATTTAGCATTATGGACAGGGAAAGACCTAATCTAAGCTCTGCACAAAAATATTTTGCCTTCAAATTCATACCGTGATCGGAGCATGCATTGACACGACTCATATGACTGGGATTTCCCTGAAAAAGATTGTGGGCCGAAAATGGGTGATCACTGTACATTTCTCTTCTGTTTCCTATTTATATTTCTATTTTACCTTCTCAATTTAGCATTATGGACAGGGAAAGACCTAATCTAAAATCTGCACAAATATATATTGCCTACAAATTCATACCGTGATCGTAGCATGCATGGACTCGACTCATATGACTGGGATTTCCATGAAAAAGATTGTGGGCCGAAAATGGGTGATCACTGTACATTTCTCTTCTGTTTACTATTTATATATCTATTTTACCTCCTCAATTTAGCATTATGATCAGGGAAAGACCTAATCTAAAATCTGCAGAAAAATATTTTGCCTTCAAATTCATACCGTGATCGTAGCATGCATGGACTCGACTCTTATGACTGGGATTTCCATGAAAAAGATTGTGGGCCGAAAATGGGTGATCACTGTACATTTCTCTTCTGTTTCCTATTTATATTTCTATTTTGCTTCCTTCATTTAGCATTATGGACAGGGAAAGACCTAATCTAAGGTCTGCACAAAAATATTTTGCCTTCAAATTCATACCGTGATCGTAGCATGCATGGACTCGACTCATATGACTGGGATTTCCATGAAAAAGATTGTGGGCCGAAAATGGGTGATCACTGTACATTTCTCTTCTGTTTCCTATTTATATTTATATTTTACCTCCTCAATTTAGCATTATGGACAGGGAAAGACCTAACCTAAAATCTGCACAAAAATATTTTGCCTTCAAATTCATACCGTGATCGTAGCATGCATGGACTCGACTCATATAACTGGGATTTCCATGAAAAAGATTGTGGGCCGAAAATGGGTGATCACTGTACATTTCTCTTCTGTTTCCTATTTATATTTCTTTTTTACCTCCTCAATTTTGCATTATGGACAGGGAAAGACATAATATAAGCTCTGCACAAAAATATTTTGCCTTCAAATTCATACCGTGATTGTAGCATGCATAGACTCGACTCATATGACTGGGATTTCCATGAAAAAGATTGTGGGCCGAAAATGGATGATCACTGTACATTTCTCTTCTGTTTCCTATTTATATTTCTATTTTACCTCCTCAATTTAGCATTATGGACAGGGAAAGACCTAATATAAGCTCTGCACAAATATATATTGCCTTCAAATTCATACCGTAATCGTAGCATGCATGGACTCGACTCATAAGACTGGGATTTCCATGAAAAAGATTGTGGGCCGAAAATGGGTGATCACTGTACATTTCTCTTCTGTTTCCTATTTATATTTATATTTTGCTTCCTTCATTTAGCATAATGGACAGGGAAAGATCTAATCTAAGGTCTGCACAAAAATATTTTGCGTTCAAATTCATACCGTGATCGTAGCATGCATGGACACGACTCATATGACTGGGATTTCCATGAAAAAGATTGTGGGCCGAAAATGGGTGATCACTGTACATTTCTCTTCTGTTTCCTGTTTATATTTTTATTTTCCTTCCTCAATTTAGCATTATGGACAGGGAAAGACCTAATCTAAGCTCTGCACAAAAATATTTTGCCTTCAAATTCATACCGTGATCGGAGCATGCATTGACACGACTCATATGACTGGGATTTCCATGAAAAAGATTGTGGGCCGAAAATGGGATATCACTGTACATTTCTCTTCTTTTTCCTATTTATATTTCTATTTTACCTTCTCAATTTAGCATTATGGACAGGGAAAGACCTAATCTAAAATCTGCACAAATATATATTGCCTTCAAATTCATACCGTAATCGTAGGATGCATGGACTCGACTCATAAGACTGGGATTTCCATGAAAAAGATTGTGGGCCGAAAATGGGTGATCACTGTACATTTCTCTTCTGTTTCCTATTTATATTTCTATTTTCCTTCCTCAATTTAGCATTATGGACAGGGAAAGACCTAATCTAAGCTCTGCACAAAAATATTTTGCCTTCAAATTCATACCGTGATCGGAGCATGCATTGACACGACTCATATGACTGGGATTTCCCTGAAAAAGATTGTGGGCCGAAAATGGGTGATCACTGTACATTTCTCTTCTGTTTCCTATTTATATTTCTATTTTACCTTCTCAATTTAGCATTATGGACAGGGAAAGACCTAATCTAAAATCTGCACAAATATATATTGCCTACAAATTCATACCGTGATCGTAGCATGCATGGACTCGACTCATATGACTGGGATTTCCATGAAAAAGATTGTGGGCCGAAAATGGGTGATCACTGTACATTTCTCTTCTGTTTACTATTTATATTTATATTTTACCTCCTCAATTTAGCATTATGGACAGGGAAAGACCTAACCTAAAATCTGCACAAAAATATTTTGCCTTCAAATTCATACCGTGATCGTAGCATGCATGGACTCGACTCATATAACTGGGATTTCCATGAAAAAGATTGTGGGCCTAAAATGGATAATCACTGTACATTTCTCTTCTATTTTCTATTTATATTTATATTTTGCTTCCTTCATTTAGCATTATGGACAGGGAAAGACCTAATCTAAGGTCTGCACAAAAATATTTTGCCTTCAAATTCATACCGTGATCGTAGCATGCATGGACTCGACTCATATGGCTGGGATTTCCATGAAAAAGATTGTGGGCCGAAAATGGCTGATCACTGTACAATTCTCTTCTGTTTCCTATTTATATTTATATTTTACCTCCTCAATTTAGCATTATGGACAGGGAAAGACCTAATCTAAAATCTGGACAAAAATATTTTGCTTTCAAATTCATACCGTGATCGTAGCATGCATGGACTCGACTCATATGACTGGGATTTCCATGAAAAATATTGTCGGCCGAAAATGGGTGATCACTGTACATTTCTCTTCTGTTTCCTATTTATATTTATATTTTACCTCCTCAATTTAGTATTATGGACAGGGAAAGACCGAATCTAAAATCTGCACAAAAATATTTTGCTTTCATATTCATACCGAGATCGTAGCATGCATGGACTCGACTCATATGACTGGGATTTCCATGAAAAAGATTGTGGGCCGAAAATGGGTGATCACTGTACATTTCTCTTCTGTTTCCTATTTATATTTATATTTTCCTTCCTCAATTTAGCATTATGGACAGGGAAAGACCTAATCTAAGCTCTGCACAAAAATATTTTGCCTTCAAATTCATACCGTGATCGGAGCATGCATTGACACGACTCATATGACTGGGATTTCCATGAAAAAGATTGTGGGCCGAAAATGGGTGAACACTGTACATTTCTCTTCTGTTTCCTATTTATATTTTTATTTTACCTTCTCAATTTAGCATTATGGACAGGGAAAGACCTAATCTAAAATCTGCACAAATATATATTGCCTACAAATTCATACCGTAATCGTAGCATGCATGGACTCGACTCATAAGACTGGGATTTCCATGAAAAAGATTGTGGGCCGAAAATGGGTGATCACTGTACATTTCTCTTCTGTTTCCTATTTATATATCTATTTTACCTCCTCAATTTAGCATTATGGACAGGGAAAGACCTAATCTAAAATCTGCAGAAAAATATTTTGCCTTCAAATTCATACCGTGATCGTAGCATGCATGGACTCGACTCATATGACTGGGATTTCCATGAAAAAGATTGTGGGCCGAAAATGGGTGATCACTGTACATTTCTCTTCTGTTTACTATTTATATTTATATTTTACCTCCTCAATTTAGCATTATGGACAGGGAAAGACCTAACCTAAAATCTGCACAAAAATATTTTGCCTTCAAATTCATACCGTGATCGTAGCATGCATGGACTCGACTCATATTACTGGGATTTCCATGAAAAAGATTGTGGGCCAAAAATGGGTGATCACTGTACATTTCTCTTCTGTTTCCTATTTATATTTCTATTTTGCTTCCTTCATTTAGCATTATGGACAGGGAAAGACCTAATCTAAGGTCTGCACAAAAATATTTTGCCTTCAAATTCATACCGTGATCGTAGCATGCATGGACTCGACTCATATGACTGGGATTTCCATGAAAAAGATTGTGGGCCGAAAATTGGTGATCACTGTACATTTCTCTTCTGTTTTCTATTTATATTTATATTTTACCTCCTCAATTTAGCATTATGGACAGGGAAAGACCTAATCTAAAATCTGCACAAAAATATTTTGCTTTTAAATTCATACCGTGACCGTAGCATGCTTGGACTCGACTCATATGACTGGGATTTCCATGAAAAAGATTGTGGGCCAAAAATGGGTGATCACTGTACATTTCTCTTCTGTTTCCTATTTATATTTATAATTTACCTCCTCAATTTAGCATTATGGACAGGGAAAGACCTAATCTAAAATCTGCAGAAAAATACTTTGACTTCAAATTCATACCGTGATCGTAGCATGAATGGACTCGACTCATATGACTGGGATATCCATGAAAAAGATTGTGGGCCAAAAATGGGTGATCACTGTACATTTCTCTTCTGTTTCCTATTTATATTTATATTTTCCTTCCTCAATTTAGCATTATGGACAGGGAAAGACCTAATCTAAGCTCTGAACAAAAATATTTTGCCTTCAAATTCATACCGTGATCGGAGCATGCATTGACACGACTCATATGACTTGGATTTCCATGAAATAGATTGTGGGCCGAAAACGGGTGATCACTGTACATTTCTCTTCTATTTCCTATTTATATTTATATTTTACCTCCTCAATTTAGCATTATGGACAGGGAAAGACCTAATCTAAAATCTGCACAAAAATATTTTGCTTTCAAATTCATACCGTGATCGTAGCATGCATGGACTCGACTCATATGACTGGGATTTCCATGAAAAAGATTGTGGGCCGAAAATGGGTGATCACTGTACATTTCTCTTCTTTTTCCTTTTTATATTTCTATTTTACCTTCTCAATTTAGCATTATGGACAGGGAAAGACCAAACCTAATATCTGCAAAAAATATTTTGCCTTCAAATTCATACCGTGATCGTAGCATGCATGGACTCATCTCATATGCCTGGGATTTCCCTGACAAATATTGTCGGCCGAAAATGGGTGATCACTGTACATTTCTCTTCTGTTTCCTATTTATATATATATTTTACTTCCTCAATTTAGCATTATGGACAGGGAAAGACCTAATCTAAGCTCTGCACAAAAATATTTTGCCTTCAAATTCATACCGTGATTGTAGCATGCATGGACTCGACTCATATGACTGGGATTTCCATGAAAAAGATTGTGGGCCAAAAATGGGTGATCACTGTACATTTTTCTTCTGTTTCCTATTAATTTTTATATTTTACCTCCCCAATTTAGCATTATGGACAGGGAAAGACCCAATCTAAAATCTGCACAAAAATATTTTGTTTTCAAATTCATACCGTGATCGTAGCATGCATGGACTCGTCTCATATGACTGGGATTTCCATGAAAAAGATTGTGGGCCGAAAATGGGTGATTACTGTACATTTCTCTTCTGTTTCCTACTTATATTTCTATTTTACCTCCTCAATTTGGCATTATGGACAGGGAAAGACCTAATCTAAGCTCTGCAGAAAAATATTTTGCTTTCAAATTCCTACCGTGATCGTAGCATGCATGGACTCGTCTCATATGCCTGGGATTTCCCTGAAAAATATTGTCGGGCGAAAATGGGTGATCACTGTACATTTCTCTTCTGTTTCCTATTTATATTTATATTTTACATCCTCAATTTAGCATTATTGACAGGGAAAGACATAATCTAAGCTCTGCACAAAAATATTTTGCCTTCAAATTCATACCGTGATTGTAGCATGCATGGACTCGACTCATAAGACTGGGATTTCCATGAAAAAGATTTAGGGCCGAAAATGGGTGATCACTGTACATTTCTCTTCTGTTTCCTATTTATATTTCTATTTTACCTTCTCAATTTAGCATTATGGACAGGGAAAGACCTAATCTAAAATCTGCACAAATAAATATTTTCTTCAAATTCACACCGTAATCGTAGCATGCATGGACTCGACTCATAAGACTGGGATTTCCTTGAAAAATATTGTGGGCCGAAAATGGGTGATCACTGTACATTTCTCTTCTGTTTCCTATTTATATTTCTATTTTGCTTCCTTCATTTAGCATTATGGACAGGGAAAGACCTAATCTAAGGTCTGCACAAAAATATTTTGCCTTCAAATTTATACCGTGATCGTAGCATGCATGGACTCGACTCATATGACTGGGATTTCCATGAAAAAGATTGTGGGCCGAAAATGGGTGATCACTGTACATTTCTCTTCTGTTTCCTATTTATATTTTTATTTTACCTCCTCAATTTAGCATTATGGACAGGGAAAGACCTAATCTAAAATCTTCACAAAAATATTTTGCCTTCAAATTCATACCGTGATCGTAGCATGCATGGACTCCACTCATATGACTGGGATTTCCATGAAAAAGATATTGGGACGAAAATGGGTGATCACTGTACATTTCTCTTCTGTTTCCTATTTATATTTATATTTTACTTCTTCAATTTAGCAATATGGACAGGGAAAGACGAAATCTAAGATCTGCAAAAAAATATTTTGCCTTCAAATTCATACAGTGATCGTAGCATGCATGGACTCGACTCATATGAATGGGATTTCCATGAAAAAGATTGTCGGCCGAAAATGGGTGAACACTGTACGTTTCTCTTCTGTTTCCTATTTATATTTATATTTTACCTCCTCAATTTAGCATTATTGACAGGGAAAGACCTAATCTAAAATCTGCACAAATATATATTGCCTTCAAATTCATAGCGTAATCGTAGCATGCATTGACTCGAGTCATATGAATGGGATTTCCATGAAAAAGATTGTGGGATGAAAATGGGAGGATCAGTGTACATTTCTCTTCTGTTTCCTATTTATATTTTTATTTTACCTCCTCAATTTAGCATTATGGACAGTGAAAGACCTAATCTAAAATCTTCACAAAAATATTTTGCCTTCAAATTCATACCGTGATCGTAGCATGCATGGATTCGACTCATATGACTGGGATTTCCATGAAAAAGATTGTGGGCCGAATATGGGTGATCACTGTACATTTCTCTTCTGTTTCCTATTTATATTTATATTTTACCTCCTCAATTTAGCATTATGGACAGGGAAAACCTACTCTAATCTCTACACAAAAATATTTTGACTTCAAATTCATACCGTGATCGTAGCATGCATGGACTCGACTCATATGACTGGGATTTCCATGAAAAAGATTGTGGGCCGAAAATGGGTGATCACTGTACATTTCACTTCTGTTTCCTATTTATATTTCTATTTTACCTCCTCAATTTAGCATTATGGACAGTGAAAGACCTAATCTAAGCTCTGCACAAAAATATTTTGCCTTCAAATTCATACCGTGATCGTAGCATGCATGGACTCGACACATATGACTGGGATTTCCATGAAAAAGATTGTGGGCCGAAAATAGGTGATCACAGTACATTTCTCTTCTGTTTCCTATTTATATTTCTATTTTACCTCCTCAATTTAGCATTATGGGCAGGGAAAGACATAATCTAAAATCTGCACAAAAATATTTTGCTTTAAAATTCATACCGTGATCGTAGCATGCATGGACTCGACTCATATGACTGGGATTTCCATGAAAAAGATTATGGGCCGAAAATGGGTGATCACTGTATATTTCTCTTCTGTTTCCTATTTATATTTATATTTTACCTCCTCAATTTAGCATTATGGCCAGGGAAAGACCTAAACTAAGGACTGCACAAAAATATTTATCCTTCAAATTCATACCGTGATCGTAGCATGCATGGACTCGACTCATATGACTGGGATTTCCATGAAAAAGATTGTGGGCAGAAAATGGGTGATCACTTTACATTTCTCTTCTGTTTCCTATTTATATTTCTATTTTACCTCCTCAATTTAGCATTATGAACAGGGAAAGACCTAATCTAAAATCTGCTCAAAAATATTTTGCCTGCAAATTCACACCGTGATCGTCGCATGCATTGATTCGACTCATATGACTGGGATTTCCAGGAAAAAGATTGTGGGGCGAAAATTGGTGATCACTGTACATTTCTCTTCTGTTTCCTATTTATATTTGTATTTTACCTCCTCAATTTAGCATTATGAAGAGGGAAAGACCTAATCTAAAATCTGCACAAAAATATTTTGCTTTCAAATTCATAACGTGATCGTAGCATGCATGGACTCGACTCATATGACTGGGATTTCCATGAAAAAGATTGTGGGCCGAAAATGGGTGATCACTGTACATTTCTCTTCTGTATTCTATTTATATTTCTATTTTACCTCCTCAATTTAGCATTATGGACAGGAAAAGACCTAATCTAAAATCTGCACAAAAATATTTTGCCTTCAAATTCATACCGTGATCGTAGCATGCATGGACTCGACTCATATGACTGGGATTTCCATGAAAAAGATTGTGGGCAGAAAATGGGTGATCACTGTACATTTCTCTTCTGTTTCCTATTTATATTTCTATTTTACCTCCTCAATTTAGCATTATGGACAGGGAAAGACCTAATCCAAAATCTGCACAAAAATATTTTGCCTTCAAATTCATACCGTGATCGTAGCATGCATGGACTCGACTCATATGACTGGGATTTCCATGAAAAAGATTGTGGGGCGAAAATTGGTGATCACTGTACATTTCTCTTCTGTTTCCTATTTATATTTGTATTTTACCTCCTCAATTTAGCATTATGGAGAGGGAAAGACCTAATCTAAGATCTGCACAAAAATATTTTGCCTTCAAATTCATACCGTGATCGTAGCATGAATGGACTTGACTCATATGACTGGGATTTTCATGAAAAAGATTGTGGGCCGAAAATGGGTGATCACGGTACATTTCTCTTCTGTTTCCTATTTATATTTCTATTTTACCTGCTGAATTTAACATTATGGACAGGGAAAACCTACTCTAATCTCTACACAAAAATATTTTGCCTTCAAATTCATACCGTGATCGTAGCATGCATGGACTCGACTCATATGACTGGGATTTCCATGAAAAAGATTGTGGGCCGAAAATGGGTGATCACTGTACATTTCTCTTCTGTTTCCTATTTATATTTCTATTTTACCTCCTCAATTTAGCATTATGAACAGGGAAAGACCTAATCTAAAATCTGCTCAAAAATATTTTGCCTGCAAATTCACACCGTGATCGTCGCATGCATTGATTCGACTCATATGACTGGGATTTCCAGGAAAAAGATTGTGGGGCGAAAATTGGTGATCACTGTACATTTCTCTTCTGTTTCCTATTTATATTTGTATTTTACCTCCTCAATTTAGCATTATGGAGAGGGAAAGACCTAATCTAAAATCTGCACAAAAATATTTTGCTTTCAAATTCATAACGTGATCGTAGCATGCATCGACTCGACTCATATGACTGGGATTTCCATGAAAAAGATTGGGGGCCGAAAATGGGTGATCACTGTACATTTCTCTTCTGTATTCTATTTATATTTCTATTTTACCTCCTCAATTTAGCATTATGGACAGGAAAAGACCTAATCTAAAATCTGCACAAAAATATTTTGCCTTCAAATTCATACCGTGATCGTATCATGCATGGACTCGACTCATATGACTGGGATTTCCATGAAAAAGATTGTGGGCAGAAAATGGGTGATCACTGTACATTTCTCTTCTGTTTCCTATTTATATTTCTATTTTACCTCCTCAATTTAGCATTATGGACAGGGAAAGACCTAATGTAAAATCTGCACAAAAATATTTTGCCTTCAAATTCATACCGTGATCGTAGCATGCATGGACTCGACTCATATGACTGGGATTTCCATGAAAAAGATTGTGGGCAGAAAATGGGTGATCACTGTACATTTCTCTTCTGTTTCCTATTTATATTTCTATTTTACCTCCTCAATTTAGCATTATGGATAGGGAAAGACCTCATCTACGATCTGCACAAAAATATTTTGCCTTCAAATTCATACCGTGATCGTCGCATGCATTGATTCGACTCATATGACTGGGATTTCCATGAAAAAGATTGTGGGGCGAAAATTGGTGATCACTGTACATTTCTCTTCTGTTTCCTATTTATATTTGTATTTTACCTCCTCAATTTAGCATTATGGAGAGGGAAAGACATAATCTAAGATCTGCACAAAAATATTTTGCCTTCAAATTCATACCGTGATCGTAGCATGAATGAACTCGACTCATATGACTGGGATTTCCATGAAAAAGATTGTGGGCCGAAAATGGGTGATCACGGTACATTTCTCTTCTGTTTCCTATTTATATTTCTATTTTACCTGCTCAATTTAACATTATGGACAGGGAAAACCTACTCTAATCTCTACACAAAAATATTTTGCCTTCAAATTCATACCGTGATCGTAGCATGCATGGACTCGACTCATATGACTGGGATTTCCATGAAAAAGATTGTGGGCCGAAAATGGGTGATCACTGTACATTTCTCTTCTGTTTCCTATTTATATTTCTATTTTACCTCCTCAATTTAGCATTATGGACAGGGAAAGACATAATCTAAGCTCTGCACAAAAATATTTTGCCTTCAAATTCATACCGTGATCGTAGCATGCATGGACTCAACTCATATTACTGGGATTTCCATGAAGAAGATTGTGGGCCGAAAATGGGTGATCACTGTACATTTCTCTTCTGTATTCAATTTATATTTCTATTTTACCTACTCAATTCAGCATTATGGACAGGGATAGACCTAATCTAAAATCTGCACAAAAATATTTTGCCTTCAAATTCATACCGTGATCGTAGCATGCATGGACTCGACTCATATGACTGGGATTTTCATGAAAAAGATTGTTGGCAGAAAATGGGTGATCACTGTACATTTCTCTTCTGTTTCCTATTTATATTTCTATTTTACCTCCTCAATTTAGCATTATGGACAGGGAAAACCTAATCTAAGCTCTGCACAAAAATATTTTGCCTTCAAATTCATACCGTGATCGTAGCATGAATGGACTCGACTCATATGACTGGGATTTTCATGAAAAAGATGGTGGGCCGAAAATCGGTGATCACGGTACATTTCTCTTCTGTTTCCTATTTATATTTCTATTTTACCTGCTCAATTTAACATTATGGACAGGGAAAACCTACTCTAATCTCTACACAAAAATATTTTGCCTTCAAATTCATACCGTGATCGTAGCATGCATGGACTCGACTCATATGACTGGGATTTCCATGAAAAAGATTGTGGGCCGAAAATGGGTGATCACTGTACATTTCTCTTCTATTTCCTATTTATATTTCTATTTTACCTCCTCAATTTAGCATTATGGACAGGGAAAGATATAATCTAAGCTCTGCACAAAAATATTTTGCCTTCAAATTCATACCGTGATCGTAGCATGTATGGACTCGACTCATATGACTGGGATTTCCATGAAAAAGATTGTGTGCCGAAAATGGGTGATCACTGTACATTTCTCTTCTGTATTCTATTTATATTTCTATTTTACCTCCTCAATTTAGGATTATGGACAGGGAAAGACCTAATCTAAAATCTGCACAAAAATATTTTGCCTTCAAATTCATACCGTGATCGTAGCATGAATGGACTCGACTCATATGACTGGGATTTCCATGAAAAAGATTGTGGGCAGAAAATGGGTGATCACTGTACATTTCTCTTCTGTTTCCTATTTATATTTTTATTTAACTCCTCAATTTAGCATTATGGACAGAGAAAGACCTAATCTATAATCTTCACAAAAATATTTTGCCTTCAAATTCATACCCTGATCGTAGCATGCATGGACTCGACTCATATGACTGGGATTTCCATGAAAAAGATTGTGGGCCGAAAATGGGTGATCACTGTACATTTCTCTTTTGTTTCCTATTTATATTTATATTTTACCTCCTCAATTTAGCATTATGGACAGGGAAAGACCTCATCTAAAATCTGCACAAAAATATTTTGCTTTCAAATTCATACCGTGATCGTAGCATGCATGGACTTGACTCATATTACTGAGATTTCCATGAAAAGGTTGTGGGCCGAAAATGGGTGATCACTGTACATTTCCCTTCTGTTTCCTATTTATATATCTATTTTACCTCCTCAATTTAGCATTATGGACAGGGAAACATAATCTAAGCACTGCACAAAAATATTTTGCCTTCAAATTCATACCGTGAACGTAGCATGCATGGACTCGACTCATATGACTGGGATTTCCATGAAAAATATTGTGGGCCGAAAATGGGTGATCACTGTACATTTCTCTTCTGTTTCCAATTTATATTTTTATTTTACCTCCTCAATTTAGAATTATGGACAGGGAAAGACCTCATCTAAAATCTGCACAAAAATATTTTGCTTTCAAATTCATACCGTGATCGTAGCATGCATGGACTTGACTCATATTACTGAGATTTCCATGAAAAAGATTGTGGGCCCAAAATGGGTCATCACTGTACATTTCTCTTCTGTTTCCTATTTATATTTATATTTTACCTCCTCAATATAGCATTATGGACAAGGAAAGTACTAATCTAAAATCTGCACAAAAATATTTTGCCTTCAAATTCATACCGTGATCGTAGCATGCATGGACTCGACTCATATGACTGGGATTTCCATGAAAAAGATTGTGGGCCGAAAATGGGTGATCACTGTACATTTCTCTTCTGTTTCCTATTTATATTTATATTTTACCTCCTCAATTTAGCATTATGGACAGGGAAAGACCTCATCTAAAATCTGCACAAAAATATTTTGCTTTCAAATTCATACCGTGATCGTAGCATGCATGGACTTGACTCATATGACTGGGATTTCCATGAAAAATATTGTGGGCCGAAAATGGGTGATCACTGTACATTTCTCTTCTGTTTCCGATTTATATTTTTATTTTACCTCCTCAATTTAGCATTATGGACAGGGAAAGACCTAATCTAAAATCTGCACAAAAATATTTTGCCTTCAAATTCATACCGTGAACTTAGCATGCATGGACACGACTCATATTACTGGGATTTCCATGAAAAAGATTGTGGGCCCAAAATGGGTCATCACTGTATATTTCTCTTCTGTATTCTAATTATATTCCTATTTTACCTCCTCAATTTAGCATTATGGACAGGGAAAGACCTAATCTAAAATCTGCACAAAAATATTTTGCCTTCAAATTCATACCGTGATCGTAGCATGCATGGACTCGACTCATATGACTGGGATTTCCATGAAAAAGATTGTGGGTAGAAAATGGGTGATCACTGTACATTTCTCTTCTGTTTCCGATTTATATTTTTATTTTACCTCTTCAATTTAGCATTATGGACAGGGAAAGACCTAATCTAAAATCTGCACAAAAATATTTTGCCTTCAAATTCATACCGTGAACTTAGCATGCATGGACACGACTCATATTACTGGGATTTCCATGAAAAAGATTGTGGGCCCAAAATGGGTCATCACTGTATATTTCTCTTCTGTATTCTATTTATATTTCTATTTTACCTCCTCAATTTAGCATTATGGACAGGGAAAGACCTAATCTAAGCTGTGCACAAAAATATTTTGCCTTCAAATTCATACCGTGATCGTAGCATGCATGGACTCGACTCATATGACTGGGATTTCCATGAAAAAGATTGTGGGCCGAAAATGGGTGATCACTGTACATTTCTCTTCTGTTTCCTATTTATATTTCTATTTTACCTCCTCAATTTAGCCTTATGGACAGGGAAAGACCGTGAGCGTAGCATGCATGGACTCGACTCATATGACTGGGATTTCCATGAAAAATATTCTGGGCCGAAAATGGGTGATCACTGTACATTTCTCTTCTGTTTCCGATTTATATTTTTAACATGGACAGGGAAAGACCTCATCTAAAATCTGCACAAAAATATTTTGCTTTCAAATTCATACCGTGATCGTAGCATGCATGGACTTGACTCATATTACTGAGATTTCCATGAAAAAGATTGTGGGCCCAAAATGGGTCATCACTGTACATTTCTCTTCTGTTTCCTATTTATATTTCTATTTTACCTCCTCAATTTAGCATTATGGACAGGGAAAGACCTAATCTAAAATCTGCACAAAAATATTTTGCCTTCAAATTCATACCGTGAACGTAGCATGCATTGACTCGACTCATATGACTGGGATTTCTATGAAAAATATTGTGGGCCGTAAATGGGTGATCACTGTACATTTCTCTTCTGTTTCCTATTTATATTTTTATTTAACTCCTCAATTTAGCATTATGGACAGAGAAAGACCTAATCTAAAATCTTCACAAAAATATTTTGCCTTCAAATTCATACCCTGATCGTAGCATGCATGGACTCGACTCATATGACTGGGATTTGCATGAAAAAGATTGTGGGCCGAAAATGGGTGATCACTGTACATTTCTCTTTTGTTTCCTATTTATATTTCTATTTTGCCTCCTCAATTTAGCATTATGGACAGGGAAAGACATAATCTAAAATCTGCACAAAAATATTTTGCCTTCAAATTCATACCGTGATCGTAGCATGCATGGACTCGACTCATATGACTGGGATTTCCGTGAAAAAGATTGTGGGACGAAAATGGGTGATCACTGTACATTTCTCTTCTGTTTCCTATTTATATTTATATTTTACCTCCTCAATTTAGCATTATGGACAGGGAAAGACCTCATCTAAAATCTGCACAAAAATATTTTGCTTTCAAATTCATACCGTGATCGTAGCATGCATGGACTTGACTCATATTACTGAGATTTCCATGAAAAGGTTGTGGGCCGAAAATGGGTGATCACTGTACATTTCTCTTCTGTTTCCTATTTATATATCTATTTTACCTCCTCAATTTAGCATTATGGACAGGGAAACATAATCTAAGCTCTGCACAAAAATATTTTGCCTTCAAATTCATACCGTGAACGTAGCATGCATGGACTCGACTCATATGACTGGGATTTCCATGAAAAAGATTGTGTGCCGAAAATTTGTGATCTATGTACATTTCTCTTCTGTTTCCTATTTATATTCATATTTCACCTCCTCAATTTAGCATTATGGACAGGGAAAGACCTAATCTATATCTGCACAAAAATATTTTGCCTTCAAATTCATACCGTGATCGTAGCATGCATGGACTCGACTCATATGACTGGGATTTCCATGAAAAAGATTGTGGGCCGAAAATGGGTGATCACTGTACATTTTTCTTCTGTTTCCGATTTATATTTATATTTTACCTCCTCAATTTAGCATTATGGACAGGGAAAGACCTAATCTAAAATCTGCACAAAAATATTTTGCCTTCAAATTCATACCGTGATCTTAGCATGCATGGACTCGACTCATATGACTGGGATTTCCATGAAAAAGATTGTGGGCCGAAAATGCGTGATCAGTGTACATTTCTCTTCTGTTTCCTATTTATATTTCTATTTTACCTCCTCAATTTAGCATTATGGACAGGGAACGACCTAATCTAAAATCTGCACAAAAATATTTTGCCTTCAAATTCATACCGTGATCGTAGCATGCATGGACTCGACTCATATGACTGGGATTTCCATGAAAAAGATTGTGGGCCGAAAAAAGGTGATCACTGTACATTTCTCTTCTGTTTCCTATTTATATTTTTATTTAACTCCTCAATTTAGCATTATGGATAGGGAAAGACCTAATCTAAAATCTTCACAAAATTATTTTGCCTTCAAATTCATACCGTGATCGTAGCATGCATGGACTCGACTCATATGACTGCGATTTCCATGAAAAAGATTGTGGGCAGAAAATGGGTGATCACTGTACATTTCTCTTCTGTTTCCTATTTATATTTCTATTTTACCTCCTCAATTTAGCATTATAGACAGGGAAAACCTAATCTAAGCTCTGCACAAAAATATTTTGCCTTCAAATTCATACCGTGATCGTAGCATGCATGGACTCGACTCATACGACTGGGATTTCCATGAAAAAGATTGTGGGCCGAAAATGGGTGATCTATGTACATTTCTCTTCTGTTTCCTATTTATATTTATATTTTACCTCCTCAATTTAGCATTATGGACAGGGAAAGATCTAATCTATATCTGCACAAAAATATTTTGCCTTCAAATTCATACCGTGATCGTAGCATGCATGGACTCGACTCATATGACTGGGATTTCCATGAAAAAATTGTGGGTAGAAAATGGGTGATCACTGTACATTTCTCTCCTGTTTCCTATTTATATTTCTATTTTACCTCCTCAATTTAGCATTATGGACAGGGAAAGACCTAATCTAAAATCTGCACAAAAATATTTTGCCTTCAAATTCATACCGTGATCGTAGCATGCATGGACTCGACTCATATGACTGGGATTTCCATGAAAAAGATTGTGGGCCGAAAATGCGTGATCAGTGTACATTTCTCTTCTGTTTCCTATTTATATTTCTATTTTACCTCCTCAATTTAGCATTATGGACTGGGAAAGACCTAATCTAAAATCTTCACAAAAATATTTTGCTTTCAAATTCATACCCTGATCGTAGCATGCATGGACTCGACTCATATGACTGGGATTTCAATGAAAAAGATTGTGGGCCGAAAATGGGTGATCACTGTACATTTCTCTTCTGTTTCCTATTTATATTTCTATTTTACCTCCTCAATTTAGCATTATGGACAGGGAAAGACCTAATCTAAAATCTGCACAAAAATATTTTGCCTTCAAATTCATACCGTGATCGTAGCATGCATGGACTCGACTCATATGACTGCGATTTCCATGAAAAAGATTGTGGGCAGAAAATGGGTGATCACTGTACATTTCTCTTCTGTTTCCTATTTATATTTCTATTTTACCTCCTCAATTTAGCATTATGGACAGGGAAAACCTAATCTAAGCTCTGCACAAAAATATTTTGCCTTCAAATTCATACCGTGATCGTAGCATGCATGGACACGACTCATATGACTGGGATTTCCATGAAAAAGATTGTGGGCCGAAAATAGGTGATCACTGTACATTTTTCTTCTGTTTCCGATTTATATTTATATTTTACCTCCTCAATTTAGCATTATGGACAGGGAACGACCTAATCTAAAATCTGCACAAAAATATTTTGCCTTCAAATTCATACCGTGATCTTAGCATGCATGGACTCGACTCATATGACTGGGATTTCCATGAAAAAGATTGTGGGCCGAAAATGCGTGATCAGTGTACATTTCTCTTCTGTTTCCTATTTATATTTATATTTTACCTCCTCAATTTAGCATTATGGACAGGGAAGGACCTAATCTAAAATCTGCACAAAAATATTTTGCCTTCAAATTCATACCGTGATCGTAGCATGCATGGACACGACTCAAATGACTGGGATTTCCATGAAAAAGATTGTGAGCCGAAAATCGGTGATCACTGTACATTTCTCTTCTGTTTCCTATTTATATTTTTATTTAACTCCTCAATTTAGCATTATGGACAGGGAAAGACCTAATCTAAAATCTTCACAAAAATATTTTGCCTTCAAATTCATACCGTGATCGTAGCATGCATGGACTCGACTCATATGACTGGGATTTCCATGAAAAAGATTGTGGGCCGAAAATGGGTGATCACTTTACATTTCTCTTCCTTTTCCTATTTATATTTTTATTTAACTCCTCAATTTAGCTTTATGGACAGGGAAAGACCTAATCTAAAATCTTCACAAAAATATTTTGCCTTCAAATTCATACCCTGATCGTAGCATGCATGGACTCGACTCATATGACTGGGATTTCCATGAAAAAGATTGTGAGCCGAAAATCGGTGATCACTGTACATTTCTCTTCTGTTTCCTATTTATATTTATATTTTACCTCCTCAATTTAGCATTATGGACAGGGAAAGACCTAATCTAAAATCTGCACAAAAATATTTTGCCTTCAAATTCATACCGTGATCGTAGCATGCATTGACTCGACTCATATGACTGGGATTTCCATGAAAAATATTGTGGACCGAAAATGGGTGATCACTGTACATTTCTCTTCTGTTTCCTATTTATATTTTTATTTAACTCCTCAATTTAGCATTATGGACAGGGAAAGACCTAATCTAAAATCTTCACAAAAATATTTTGCCTTCAAATTCATACCCTGATCGTAGCATGCATGGACTCGACTCATATGACTGGGATTTCCATGAAAAAGATTGTGGGCCGAAAATGGGTGATCACTGTACATTTCTCTTCTGTTTCCTATTTATATTTCTATTTTACCTCCTCAATTTAGCATTATGGACAGGGAAAGACCTAATCTAAAATCTGCACAAAAATAATTTGCCTTCAAATTCATGCCGTGATCGTAGCATGCATGGACTCGACTCATATGACTGGGATTTCCATGAAAAAGATTGTGGGCCGAAAATGGGTGATCACTGTACATTTCTCTTCTGTTTCCTATTTATAATTATATTTTACCTCCTCAATTTAGAATTATGGACAGGGAAAGACCTCATCTAAAATCTGCACAAAAATATTTTGCTTTCAAATTCATACCGTGATCGTAGCATGCATGGACTTGACTCATATTACTTGGATTTCCATGAAAAAGATTGTGGGCCCAAAATGGGTCATCACTGTACATTTCTCTTCTGTTTCCTATTTATATTTCTATTTTACCTCCTCAATTTAGCATTATGGACAGGGAAAGAACTAATCTAAAATCTGCATAAAAATATTTTGCCTTCAAATTCATACCGTGATCGTAGCATGCATGGACTCGACTCATATGACTGGGATTTCCATGAAAAAGATTGTGGGCCGAAAATTGGTGATCACTGCACATTTCTCTTCTGTTTCCTATTTATATTTCTATTTTACCTCCTCAATTTAGCATTATGGACAGGGAAAGACCTAATCTAAAATCTGCACAAAAATATTTTGCCTTCAAATTCATACCGTGATCGTAGCATGCATTGACTCAACTCATATGACTGGGATTTCCATGAAAAAGATTGTGAGCCGAAAATCGGTGATCACTGTACATTTCTCTTCTGTTTCCTATTTATATTTTTATTTAACTCCACAATTTAGCATTATGGACAGGGCAAGACCTAATCTAAAATCTTCACAAAAATATTTTCCCTTCAAATTCATACCGTGATCGTAGCATGCATGGACTCGACTCATATGACTGGGATTTCCATGAAAAAGATTGTGGGCCGAAAATGGGTGATCACTGTACATTTCTCTTCTGTTTCCTATTTATATTTATATTTTACCTCCTCAATTTAGCATTATGGACAGGGAAAGACCTAATCTAAAATCTGCACAAAAATATTTTGCCTTCAAATTCATACCTTGATCGTAGCATGCATGGACTCGACTCATATGACTGGGATTTCCATGAAAAAGATTGTGGGCCGAAAATGGGTGATCACTGTACATTTCTCTTCTGTTTCCTATTTATATTTATATTTTACCTCCTCAATTTAGCATTATGGACAGGGAAAGACCTAATCTAAAATCTGCACAAAAATAGTTTGCTTTCAAATTCATACCGTGATCGTAGCATGCATGGACTTGACTCATATTACTGGGATTTCCTTGAAAAATATTGTGGGCCGAAAATGGGTGATCACTGTACATTTCTCTTCAGTTTCCTATTCATATTTATATTTTACCTCCTCAATTTAGCATTATGGACAGGGAAAGACCTAATCTAAAATCTGCACAAAAATATTTTGCCTTCAAATTCATACCGTGAACGTAGCATGCATGGACTCGACTCATATGACTGGGATTTCCATGAAAAAGATTGTGGGCCGAAAATGGGTGATCACTGTACATTTCTCTTCTGTATTCTATTTATATATCTATTTTACCTCCTCAATTTAGCATTATGGACAGGGAAACCTAATCTAAGCTCTGCACAAAAATATTTTGCCTTCAAATTCATACCGTGAATGTAGCATGCATGGACTCGACTCATATGACTGGGATTTCCATGAAAAAGATTGTGGGCCGAAAATGGGTGATCACTGTACATTTCTCTTCTGTTTCCTATTTATATTTCTATTTTACCTCCTGAATTTAGCATTATGGACAGGGAAACCTAATCTAAGCTCTGCACAAAAATATTTTGCCTTCAAATTCATACCGTGAACGTAGCATGCATGGACTCGACTCATATGACTGGGATTTCCATGAAAAATATTGTGTGCCGAAAATGGGTGATCACTTTACATTTCTCTTCTGTTTCCGATTTATATTTTTATTTTACCTCCTCAATTTAGCATTATGGACAGGGAAAGACCTAATCTAAAATCTGCACAAAAATATTTTGCCTTCAAATTCATACCGTGAACTTAGCATGCATGGACACGACTCATATTACTGGGATTTCCATGAAAAAGATTGTGCGCCCAAATTGGGTCATCACTGTATATTTCTCTTCTGTATTCTATTTATATTTCTATTTTACCTCCTCAATTTAGCATTATGAACTGGGAAAGACCTAATCTAAAATCTGCACAAAAATATTTTGCCTTCAGATTCATACCGTGATCGTAGCATGCATGGACTCGACTCATATGACTGGGATTTCCATGAAAAAGATTGTGGGTAGAAAATGGGTGATCACTGTACATTTCTCTTCTGTTTCCTATTTATATTTCTATTTTACCTCCTCATTTTAGCATTATGGACAGGGAAAGACCTAATCTAAGCTCTGCACAAAAATATTTTGCCTTCAAATTCATACCGTGATCGTAGCATGCATGGACTCGACACATATGACTGGGATTTCCATGAAAAAGATTGTGGGTAGAAAATGGGTGATCACTGTACATTTCTCTTCTGTTTCCTATTTATATTTATATTTTACCTCCTGAATTTAGCATTATGGACAGGGAAAGACCTAATTTAAAATCTATACAAAAATATTTTGCTTTCAAATTCATACGGTGATCGTAGCATGCATGGACTCGACTCATATGACTTGGATTTCCATGAAAAAGATTGTTGGCCAAAAATGGGTGATCATTGTATATTTCTCTTCTGTTTCCTATTTATATTTCTATTTTACCTCCTCAATTTAGCATTATGGACAGGGAAAGACCTAATCTAAAATCTGCACAAAAATATTTTGCCTTCAAATTCATAACGTGATTGTAGCATGCATGGACTCGAATCATATGACTGGGATTTCCATGAAAAAGATTGTGAGCCGAAAATCGGTGATCACTGTACATTTCTCTTCTGTTTCCTATTTATATTTTTATTTAACTCCTCAATTTAGCATTATGGACAGGGAAAGACCTAATCTAAAATCTTTAGAAAAATATTTTGCCTTCAAATTCATACCCTGATCGTAGCATGCATGGACTCGACTCATATGACTGGGATTTCCATGAAAATGATTGTGGGCCGAAAATGGGTGATCACTGTACCTTTCTCTTCTGTTTCCTATTTATATTTATATTTTACCTCCTCAATTTAGCATTATGGATAGGGAAAGAACTAATCTAAAATCTGCATAAAAATATTTTGCCTTCAAATTCATACCGTGATCGTAGCATGCATGGACTCGACTCATATGACTGGGATTTCCATGAAAAAGATTGTGGGTAGAAAATGGGTGATCACTGTACATTTCTCTTCTGTTTCCTATTTATATTTCTATTTTACCTCCTCAATTTAGCATTATGGACAGGGAAAGACCTAATCTAAGCTCTGCACAAAAATATTTTGCCTTCAAATTCATACCGTGATCGTAGCATGCATGGACTCGACTCATATGACTGGGATTTCCATGAAAAAGATTGTGGGTAGAAAATGGGTGATCATTGTATATTTCTCTTCTGTTTCCTATTTATATTTCTATTTTACCTCCTCAATTTAGCATTATGGACAGGGAAAGACCTAATCTAAAATCTGCACAAAAATATTTTGCCTTCAAATTCATAACGTGATTGTAGCATGCATGGACTCGAATCATATGACTGGGATTTCCATGAAAAAGATTGTGAGCCGAAAATCGGTGATCACTGTACATTTCTCTTCTGTTTCCTATTTATATTTTTATTTAACTCCTCAATTTAGCATTATGGACAGGGAAAGACCTAATCTAAAATCTTCAGAAAAATATTTTGCCTTCAAATTCATACCCTGATCGTAGCATGCATGGATTCGACTCATATGACTGGGATTTCCATGAAAATGATTGTGGGCCGAAAATGGGTGATCACTGTACATTTCTCTTCTGTTTCCTATTTATATTTATATTTTACCTCCTCAATTTAGCATTATGGATAGGGAAAGAACTAATCTAAAATCTGCATAAAAATATTTTGCCTTCAAATTCATACCGTGATCGTAGAATGCATGGACTCGAATCATATGACTGGGATTTCCATGAAAAAGATTGTGGGCCGAAAATGGGTGATCACTGTACATTTCTCTTCTGTATTCTATTTATATATCTATTTTACCTCCTCAAATTAGCATTATGGACAGGGAAACCTAATCTAAGCTCTGCACAAAAATATTTTGCCTTCAAATTCATACCGTGAATGTAGCATGCATGGACTCGACTCATATGACTGGGATTTCCATGAAAAATATTGTGGGCCGAAAATGGGTGATCACTGTACATTTCTCTTCTGTTTCCGATTTATATTTTTATTTTACCTCCTCAATTTAGCATTATGGATAGGGAAAGACCTAATCTAAAATCTGCACAAAAATATTTTGCCTTCAAATTCATACCGTGAACTTAGCATGCATGGACACGACTCATATTACTGGGATTTCCATGAAAAAGTTTGTGGGCCCAAAATGGGTCATCACTGTATATTTCTCTTCTGTATTCTATTTATATTTCTATTTTACCTCCTCAATTTAGCATTATGAACTGGGAAAGACCTAATCTAAAATCTGCACAAAAATATTTTGCCTTCAAATTCATACCGTGATCGTAGCATGCATGGACTGGACTCATATGACTGGGATTTCCATGAAAAAGATTGTGGGCCGAAAATGGGTGATCACTGTACATTTCTCTTCTGTTTCCTATTTATATTTCTATTTAACCTCCTGAATTTAGCATTATGGACAGGGAAACCTAATCTAAGCTCTGCACAAAAATATTTTGCCTTCAAATTCATACCGTGAACGTAGCATGCATGGACTCGACTCATATGACTGGGATTTCCATGAAAAATATTGTGGGCCGAAAATGGGTGATCACTGTATATTTCTCTTCTGTTTCCGATTTATATTTTTATTTTACCTCCTCAATTTAGCATTATGGACAGGGAAAGACCTAATCTAAAATCTGCACGAAAATATTTTGCCTTCAAATTCATACCGTGAACTTAGCATGCATGGACACGACTCATATTACTGGGATTTCCATGAAAAAGATTGTGCGCCCAAAATGGGTCATCACTGTATATTTCTCTTCTGTATTCTATTTATATTTCTATTTTACCTCCTCAATTTAGCATTATGAACTGGGAAAGACCTAATCTAAAATCTGCACAAAAATATTTTGCCTTCAGATTCATACCGTGATCGTAGCATGCATGGACTCGACTCATATGACTGGGATTTCCATGAAAAAGATTGTGGGCCGAAAATGGGTGATCACTGTACATTTCTGATCTGTATTCTATTTCTATTTCTATTTTACCTACTAAATTTAGCATTATGGACAGGGAAAGACCTAATCTAAGCTCTGCACAAAAATATTTTGCCTTCAAATTCATACCGTGATCGTAGCATGCATGGACTCGACTCATATGACTGGGATTTCCATGAAAAAGATTGTGGGTAGAAATTGGTGATCACTGTACATTTCTCTTCTGTTTCCTATTTATATTTCTATTTTACCTCCTCAATTTAGCATTATGGACAGGGAAAGACCTAATCAAAGCTCTGCACAAAAATATTTTGCCTTCAGATTCATACCGTGATCGTAGCATGCATGGACTCGACTCATATGACTGGGATTTCCATGAAAAAGATTGTGGGTAGAAAATGGGTGATCACTGTACATTTCTCTTCTGTTTCCTATTTATATTTATATTTTACCTCCTGAATTTAGCATTATGGACAGGGAAAGACCTAATTTAAAATCTATACAAAAATATTTTGCTTTCAAATTCATACGGTGATCGTAGCATGCATGGACTCGACTCATATGACTGGGATTTCCATGAAAAAGATTGTGGGCCAAAAATGGGACATCACTGTACATTTCTCTTCTATTTCCTATTTATATTTATATTTTACTTCCTCAATTTAGCATTATGGCCTTGGAAAGACCTAATCTAAGCTCTGCACAAAAATATTTTGACATCAAATTCATACCGTGATCGTAGCATGCATGGACTCGACTCATATGACTGGGATTTCCATGAAAAAGATTGTGGGGCGAAAATGGGTGATCACTGTACATTTCTCTTCTGTTTCCTATTTATATTTCTATTTTACCTGCTCAATTAATATTATGGACAGGGAAAGACCTAATCAAGATCTGTACAAAAATATTTTGCCTTCAAATTCATACCGTGATCGTAGTATGCATGGACTCGACTCATATGACTGGGATTTCCATGAAAAAGATTGTGGGCCGAAAATGGGTGATCACTGTACATTTCTCTTCTGTTTCCTATTTATATTTCTATTTTACCTCCTTAATTAAGCATTATGGACAGGGAAAGACCTAATCTAAGCTCTGGACAAAAATATTTTGCCTTCAAATTCATACCGTGAGCGTAGCATGCATGGACTCGACTCATATGACTGGGATTTCCATGAAAAAGATTGTGGGCCGAAAATGGGTGATCACTGTACATTTCTCTTCTGTTTCCTATTTATATTTATATTTTACCTCCTCAATTTAGAATTATGGAAAGGGAAAGACCTAATCTAAAATCTGCAAAAAAATATGTTGCCTTCAAATTCATACCGTGATCGTAGCATGCATGGATTCGACTCATATGACTGGGATTTCCATGAAAAAGATTGTGGGTAGAAAATGGGTGATCACTGTACATTTCTCTTCTGTTTCCTATTTATATTTATATTTACCTCCTCAATTTAGAATTATGGGCAGGGAAAGACCTCATCTAAGATCTGCACAAAAATATTTTGCCTTCAAATTCATACCGTGATCGTAGCATGCATGGACTCAACTCATATGATGGGGATTTCCATGAAAAAGATAGTGGGCAGAAAATGGGTGATCACTGTACATTTCTCTTCTGTTTCCTATTTATATTTATATTTTACCTCCTCAATTTAGAATTATGGGCAGGGAAAGACCTAATCTAAGCTCTGCACAAAAATATTTTACCTTCAAATTCATACCGTGATCGTAGCATGCATGGACTCGACTCATATGACTGGGATTTCCATGAAAAAGATTGTGGGCCGAAAATGGGTGATCACTGTACATTTCTCTTCTGTTTCCTATTCATATTTATATTTTACCTCTTCAATTTAGCATTATGGACAGGGAAAGACCTAATCTAAAATCTATACAAAAATATTTTGCTTTCAAATTCATACCGTGATCGTAGCATGCATGGACTCGACTCATATGACGGGGATTTCCATGAAAAAGATTGTGGGCGGAAAATGGGTGATCATTGTATATTTCTCTTCTGTTTTCAATTTATATTTCTATTTTACCTCCTCAATTTAGCATTATAGACAGGGAAAGACCTAATCTAAAATCTGCACAAAAATATTTTGCTTTCAAATTCATACCATGATCGTAGCATGCATGGACTCGACTCATATGACTGGGATTTCCATGAAAAAGATTGTGGGGCGAAAATGGGTGATCACTGTACATTTCTCTTCTGTTTCCTATTTATATTTCTATTTTACCTCCTCAATTAATATTATGGACAGGGAAAGACCTAATCAAGATCTGTACAAAAATATTTTGCCTTCAAATTCATACCGTGATCGTAGTATGCATGGACTCGACTCATATGACTGGGATTTCCATGAAAAAGATTGTGGGCCGAAAATGGGTGATCACTGTACATTTCTCTTCTGTTTCCTATTTATATTTCTATTTTACCTCCTTAATTAAGCATTATGGACAGGGAAAGACCTAATCTAAGCTCTGGACAAAAATATTTTGCCTTCAAATTCATACCGTGAGCGTAGCATGCATGGACTCGACTCATATGACTGGGATTTCCATGAAAAAGATTGTGGGCCGAAAATGGGTGATCACTGTACATTTCTCTTCTGTTTCCTATTTATATTTATATTTTACCTCCTCAATTTAGCATTATAGACAGGGAAAGACCTAATCTAAAATCTGCTCAAAAATATTTTGCCTTCAATTTCATAACGTGATCGTAGCATGCATGGACTCGACTCATATCACTGGGATTTCCATGAAAAAGATTGTGGGATGAAAATGGGTGATCACTGTACATTTCTCTTCTGTTTCCTATTTATATTTCTATTTTACCTCCTCAATTTAGCATTATAGACAGGGAAAGACCTAATCTAAAATCTGCACAAAAATATTTTGCTTTCAAATTCATACCATGATCGTAGCATGCATGGACTCGACTCATATGACTGGGATTTCAATAAAAAAGATTGCGGGCCGAAAATGGGTGATCACTGTACATTTGTCTTCTGTTTCCTATTTATATTTATATTTTACCTCCTCAATTTAGCATTATGGACAGGGAAAGACCTAATCTAAGCTCTGCACAAAAATATTTTGCCTTCAAATTCATGCCGTGATCGTAGCATGCATGGACTCGACTCATATGACTGGGATTTCCATGAAAAAGATTGTGGGCCGAAAATGGGTGATCACTGTACATTTCTCTTCTGTTTCCTATTTATATTTCTATTTTACCTCCTTAATTAAGCATTATGGACAGAGAAAGACCTAATCTAAACTCTGGACAAAAATATTTTGCCTTCAAATTCATACCGTGAGCGTAGCATGCATGGACTCGACTCATATGACTGGGATTTCCATGAAAAAGATTGTGGGCCGAAAATGGGTGATCACTGTACATTTCTCTTCTGTTTCCTATTTATATTTCTATTTTACCTCCTCAATTTAGCATTATGGACAGTGAAAGATCTAATCTAAGTTCTGCACAAAAATATTTTGCCTTCAAATTCATACGGTGATCGTAGAATGCATGGACTCGACTCATATGACTGAGATTTCCATGAAAAAGATTGTGGGCCGAAAATGGGTGATCACTGTACATTTCTCTTCTGTTTCCTATTTATATTTATATTTTACCTCCTCAATATAGCATTATGAACAGGGAAAGACCTAATCTAAAATCTGCTCAAAAATATTTTGCCTTCAAATTCATACCGTGATCGTAGCATGCATGGACTCGACTCATATGACTGAGATTTCCATGAAAAAGATTGTGGGCCGAAAATGGGTGATCACTGTACATTTCTCTTCTGTTTCCTATTTATATTTATATTTTACCTCCTCAATTTAGCATTATGGACAGGGAAAGACCTAATCTAAGATCTGCACAAAAAGATTTTGCCTTCAAATTCATACCATGATCGTAGCATGCATGGACTCAACTCATATGACTGGGATTTCCAGGAAAAAGATTGTGGGCCGAAAATGGGTGATCACTGTACATATCTCTTCTGTTTCCTATTTATATTTATATTTTACCTCCTCGATTTAGCATTATGGACAGGGAAAAACCTAATCTAAAATCTGCACAAAAATATTTTGCCTTCAAATTCATACCGTGATCGTAGCATGCATGGACTCAACTCATATGACTGGGATTTCCATGAAAAAGATTGTGGGCCCAAAATGGGTGATCACTGTACATTTCTCTTCTGTTTCCTAATTATCTTTCTATTTTACCTCCTCAATTTAGCATTATGGACAGCGAAAGATCTAATCTAAGTTCTGCACAAAAATATTTTGTCATCAAATTCATACCGTGATCGTAGCATGCATGGACTCGACTCATATGACTGGGATTTCCATGAAAAAGATTGTGGGGCGAAAATGGGTGATCACTGTACATTTCTCTTCTGTTTCCTATTTATATTTATATTTTACCTCCTCAATTAATATTATGGACAGGGAAAGACCTAATCAAGATCTGTACAAAAATATTTTGCCTTCAAATTCATACCGTGATCGTAGTATGCATGGACTCGACTCATATGACTGGGATTTCCATGAAAAAGATTGTGGGCCGAAAATGGGTGATCACTGTACATTTCTCTTCTGTTTCCTATTTATATTTATATTTTACCTCCTTAATTAAGCATTATGGACAGAGAAAGACCTAATCTAAGCTCTGGACAAAAATATTTTGCCTTCAAATTCATACCGTGAGCGTAGCATGCATGGACTCGACTCATATGACTGGGATTTCCATGAAAAAGATTGTGGGCCGAAAATGGGTGATCACTGTACATTTCTCTTCTGTTTCCTATTTATATTTCTATTTTACCTCCTCAATTTAGCATTATGGAAAGTGAAAGATCTAATCTAAGTTCTGCACAAAAATATTTTGCCTTCAAATTCATACGGTGATCGTAGAATGCATGGACTCGACTCATATGACTGGGATTTCCATGAAAAAGATTGTGGGCCGAAAATGGGTGATCACTGTACATTTCTCTTCTGTTTCCTATTTATATTTATATTTTACCTCCTCAATTTAGCATTATGGACAGGGAAAGACCTAATAAAGATCTGCACAAAAATATTTTGCCTTCAAATTCATACCGTGATCGTAGTATGCATGGACTCGACTCATATGACTGGGATTTCCATGAAAAAGATTGTTGGCCGAAAATGGGTGATCACTGTACATTTCTCTTCTGTTTCCTATTTATATTTATATTTTACCTCGTCACTTTAGCATTATGGACAGGGAAAGACCTAATCTAAGCTCTGCACAAAAATATTTTGCCTTCAAATTCATACCGTGATCGTAGCATGCATGGACTCGACTCATATGATTGGGATTTCCATGAAAAAGATTGTGGGCCGAAAATGGGTGATCACTGTACATTTCTCTTCTGTTTGCTATTTATATTTCTATTTTACCTCCTCAATTCATCATTATGGACAGGGAAAGACCTAATCTAAGATCTGCACAAAAATATTTTGCCTTCAAATCCATACCGTGATCGTAGCATGCATGGACTCAACTCACATGACTGGGATTTCCATGAAAAAGTTTGTGGGCCGAAAATGGGTGATCACTGTACATTTCTCTTCTGTTTCCTATTTATATTTATATTTTACCTCCTCAATTTAGCATTATGGACAGGGAAAGACCTAATAAAGATCTGCACAAAAATATTTTGCCTTCAAATTCATACCGTGATCGTACTATGCATGGACTCGACTCATATGACTGGGATTTCCATGAAAAAGATTGTTGGCCGAAAATGGGTGATCACTGTACATTTCTCTTCTGTTTCCTATTTATATTTATATTTTACCTCGTCACTTTAGCATTATGGACAGGGAAAGACCTAATCTAAGCTCTGCACAAAAATATTTTGCCTTCAAATTCATACCGTGATCGTAGCATGCATGGACTCGACTCATATGACTGGGATTTCCATGAAAAAGATTGTGGGCCGAAAATGGGTGATCACTGTACATTTCTCTTCTGTTTGCTATTTATATTTCTATTTTACCTCCTCAATTCATCATTATGGACAGGGAAAGACCTAATCTAAGATCTGCACAAAAATATTTTGCCTTCAAATTCATACCGTGATCGTAGCATGCATGGACTCGACTCATATGACAGGGATTTCCATGAAAAACATTCTGGGCCGAAAATGGGTGATCACTGTACATTTCTCTTCTGTTTTCTATTTATATTTATATTTTACATCCTCAATTTAGCATTATGGCCAGGGAAAGACCTAATCTAAGCTCTGCACAAAAATATTTTGCCTTCAAATTCATACCGTGATCGTAGCATGCATGGACTCAACTCATATGACTGGGATTTCCATGAAAAAGTTTGTGGGCCGAAAATGGGTGATCACTGTACATTTCTCTTCTGTTTCCTATTTATATTTCTATTTTACCTCCTCAATTTAGCATTATGGCCAGGGAAAGACCTAATCTAAAATATGCACAAAAATATTTTGCCTTCAATTCATACCGTGATCGTAGCATGCATTGACTCGTCTCATATGACTGGGATTTCCATGAAAAAGATTGTGGGCCGAAAATGGGTGACCACTGTACATATTTCTTCTGTTTCCTATTTATATTTATATTTTACTTCCTCAATTTAGCATTATGGACAAAGAAAGACCTAATCTAAGCTCTGCACAAAAATATTTTGCCTTCAAATTCATACCGTGATCGTAGCATGCATGGACTCGACTCATATGACTGGGATTTCCATGAAAAAGATTGTGGGCAGAAAATGGGTGATCACTGTACATTTCTCTTCTGTTTCCTATTTATATTTATATTTTAACTCCTCAATTTAGCATTATGGATAGGGAAAGAACTAATCTAAAACCTGCACAAAAATATTTTGCTTTCAAATTCATACCGTGATCGTAGCATGCATGGACTCGACTCATATGACTGGGATTTCCATGAAAAAGATTGTGGGCCGAAAATGGGTGATCACTGTACATTTCTCTTCTGTTTCCTATTTATATTAATTTTTTACATCCTCAATTTACCATTATGGATAGGGAAAGACCTAATCTAAGATCTGCACAAAAATATTTTGCCTTCAAATTTATACCGTGATCGTAGCATGCATGGACTCAACTCATATGACTGGGATTTCCATGAAAAAGTTTGTGGGCCGAAAATAGGTGATCACTGTACATTTCTCTTCTGTTTCATATTTATATTTCTATTTTACCTCCTCAATTTAGCATTATGGCCAGGGAAAGACCAAATCTAAAAGCTGCACAAAAATATTTTGCCTTCAAATTCATACCGTGATCGTAGCATGCATAGACTCGACTCATATGACTGGGATTTCCATGAAAAAGATTGTGGGCAGAAAATGGGTCATCACTGTACATTTCTCTTCCATTTCCTATTTATATTTATATTTTACTTCCTCAATTTCGCATTATGGACAGGGAAAGACCTAATCTAAGCTCTGCACAAAAATATTTTGCCTTCAAATCCATACCGTGATCGTAGCATGCATAGACTCGACTCATATGACTGGGATTTCCATGAAAGAAATTGTGGGCAGAAAATTGTTGATCACTGTACATTTCTCTTCCATTTCCTATTTATATTTCTATTTTACTTCCTTCATTTAGCATTATGGACAGGGAAAGACCTAATCTATGTTCTGCACAAAAATATTTTGCCTTAAAATTCATACCGTGATCGTAGCATGCATGGACACGACTCATATGACTGGGATTTCCATGAAAAAGATTGTGGGCAGAAAATGGGTGATCACTATACATTTCTCTTCTGTTTCTATTTATATTTCTATTGTACCTCCTCAATTTAACATTATGGACAGGGAAAGACCTAATCTAAGCTCTGCAAAAAAATATTTTGCCTTGAAATTCATACCTTGATCGTAGCATGCATGGACACGACTCATATGACGGGGATTTCCATGAAAAAGATTATGGGCAGATAATGGGTGATCACTGTACATTTCTCTTCTGTTTCCTATTCATATTGATATTTTACCTCCTCAATTTAGCATTATGGACAGGGAAAGACCTAATGTATGCTCTGCAAAAAAATATTTTGCCTTCAAATTCATACCGTGACCGTAGCATGCATGGACACGACTCATATGACGGGGATTTCCATGAAAAAGATTGTGGGCCGAAAATGGGTGATCACTGTACATTTCTCTTCTGTTTACTATTTATATTTCTATTTTCCTTCCTCAATTTATCATTATGGACAGGGAAAGACCTAATCTAAAATCTGCACAAAAATATTTTATTTTGCCTTCAAATTCATGCCGTGATCGTAGCATGCATGGACTCGACTCATATGACTGGAATTTCCATGAAAAAGATTATGGGCAGAAAATGGGTGATCACTGTACATTTCTCTTCTGTTTCCTATTTATATTTATATTTTACCTCCTCAATTTAGCATTATGGACAGGGAAAGACCTAATCTAAGATCTGCAAAAAAATATTTTGCCTTCAAATTCATACCGTGATCGTAGCATGCATGGACTCGATTCATATGACTGGGATTTCCATGAAAAAAAATTGTGGGCAGAAAATGGGTGATCACTGTACATATCTCTTCTGTTTCCAATTTATATTTATATTTTACTTCCTTCATTTAGCATTATGGACAGGGAAATTCCTAATCTAAGCTCTGCAAAAAAATATCTTGCCTTCAAATTCATACCGTGATCGTAGCATACATGGACTCGACTCATACGACTGGGATTTCCATGAAAAAGATTATGGGCAGAAAATGGGTGATCACTGTACATTTCTCTTCTGTTTCCTATTTATATTTATATTTTACCTCCTCAATTTAGCATTATGGACAGGGAAAGATATAATCTAATATCTGCAAAAAAATATTTTGCCTTCAAATTCATACCGTGATCGTAGCATGCATGGACTCGACTCATATGACTGGGATTTCCATGAAAAATATTGTGGGCAGAAAATGTGTGATCACTGTGCATTTCTCTTCTGTTTCCTATTTATATTTATATTTTACTTCCTTCATTTAGCGTTATGGACAGGGAAAGACCTAATCTAAGCTCTGCAAAAAAATATTTTGCCTTGAAATTCATACCTTGATCGTAGCATGCATGGACTCGACTCATATGACTGGGATTTCCATGAAAAAGATTGTGGGCCGAAAATGGGTGATCACTGTACATTTCTCTTCTGTTTACTATTTATATTTATATTTTACTTCCTCAATTTAGCATTATGGACAGTGAAAGACCAAATATAAGTTCTGCAAAAAAATATTTTGCCTTCAAATTCATACCGTGATGGTAGCATGTATGGTCTCGAGTCATATGACTGGGATTTCCATGAAAAAGATTGTGGGCAGAAAATGGGTGATCACTGTACATTTCTCTTCTGTTTCCTATTTATATTTATATTTTACTTCCTCAATTTAGCATTATGGACAGTGAAAGACCAAATATAAGTTCTGCAAAAAAATATTTTCCCTTCAAATTCATACCGTGATGGTAGCATGTATGGACTCGACTCATATGACTGGGATTTCCATGAAAAAGATTGTGGGCAGAAAATGGGTGATCACTGTACATTTCTCTTCTGTTTCTTATTTATATTTCTATTTTACCTCCTCAATTTAGCATTATGGACAGCGAAAGACCTAATCTAAGCTCTGCAAAAAAATATTTTGCCTTCAAATTCATACCGTGATCGTAGCATACATGGACTCGACTCATATGACTGGGATTTCCATGAAAAATATTGTGGGCAGAAAATGGGTGATAACTTTACATTTCTCTTCTGTTTGCTATTTATATTTAAATTTTACCTCCTCAATTTAGCATTATGGACAGGGAAAGACCTAATGTATGTTCTACAAAAAAATATTTCGCCTTCAAATTCATACCGTGATCGTAGCATGCATGGACTCGACTCATATGACGGGGATTTCCATGAAAAGATTGTGGGCAGGAAATTGGTGATCACTGTAAATTTTTCTTCTGTTTACTATTTATATTTCTATTTTACTTCCTCAATTTAGCATTATGGACAGGGAAAGACCTAATCTAAGCTCTGCACAAAAATATTTTGCCTTCAAATTCATGCCGGGATCGTAGCATGCACGGACTCGACTCATATGACTGGGATTTCCATGAGAAAGATTGTGGGCCGAAAATGGGTGATCACTGTACATTTCTCTTCTGTTTACTATTTATATTTATATTTTACTTCCTCAATTTAGCATTATGGACAGTGAAAGACCAAATATAAGTTCTGCAAAAAAATCTTTTGCCTTCAAATTCATACCGTGATGGTAGCATGTATGGACTCGACTCATATGACTGGGATTTCCATGTAAAAGATTGTGGGCAGAAAATGGGTGATCACTGTACATTTCTCTTCTGTTTCTTATTTATATTTCTATTTTACCTCCTCAATTTAGCATTATGGACAGCGAAAGACCTAATCTAAGCTCTGCAAAAAAATATTTTGCCTTCAAATTCATACCGTGATCGTAGCATACATGGACTCGACTCATATGACTGGGATTTCCATGAAAAAGATTGTGGGCAGAAAATGTGTGATCACTGTACATTTTTCTTCTGTTTACTATTTATATTTCTATTTTACTTCCTCAATTTAGCATTATGGACAGGGAAAGACCTAATCTAAGCTCTGCACAAAAATATTTTGCCTTCAAATTCATGCCGGGATCGTAGCATGCACGGACTCGACTCATATGACTGGGATTTCCATGAGAAAGATTGTGGGCCGAAAATGGGTGATCGCTGTACATTTCTCTTCTGTTTCCTATTTATATTTCTATTTTACCTCCTCAATTTAGCATTATGGACAGGGAAAGACCTAATCTAAGCTCTGCACAAAAATATTTTGCCTTCAAATTCATGCCGGGATCGTAGCATGCACGGACTCGACTCATATGACTGGGATTTCCATGAGAAAGATTGTGGGCCGAAAATGGGTGATCGCTGTACATTTCTCTTCTGTTTCCTATTTATATTTCTATTTTACTTCCTCAATTTAGCATTATGTAAAGGGAAAGAACTAATCTAAAATCTGCACAAAAATATTTTGCCTTCAAATCCATACCGTGATCGTAGCATGCATAGACTCGACTCATATGACTGGGATTTCCATGAAAGAAATTGTGGGCAGAAAATTGTTGATCACTGTACATTTCTCTTCCATTTCCTATTTATATTTCTATTTTACTTCCTTCATTTAGCATTATGGACAGGGAAAGACCTAATCTATGTTCTGCACAAAAATATTTTGCCTTAAAATTCATACCGTGATCGTAGCATGCATGGACACGACTCATATGACTGGGATTTCCATGAAAAAGATTGTGGGCAGAAAATGGGTGATCACTATACATTTCTCTTCTGTTTCTATTTATATTTCTATTGTACCTCCTCAATTTAACATTATGGACAGGGAAAGACCTAATCTAAGCTCTGCAAAAAAATATTTTGCCTTGAAATTCATACCTTGATCGTAGCATGCATGGACACGACTCATATGACGGGGATTTCCATGAAAAAGATTATGGGCAGATAATGGGTGATCACTGTACATTTCTCTTCTGTTTCCTATTCATATTGATATTTTACCTCCTCAATTTAGCATTATGGACAGGGAAAGACCTAATGTATGCTCTGCAAAAAAATATTTTGCCTTCAAATTCATACCGTGACCGTAGCATGCATGGACACGACTCATATGACGGGGATTTCCATGAAAAAGATTGTGGGCCGAAAATGGGTGATCACTGTACATTTCTCTTCTGTTTACTATTTATATTTCTATTTTCCTTCCTCAATTTATCATTATGGACAGGGAAAGACCTAATCTAAAATCTGCACAAAAATATTTTATTTTGCCTTCAAATTCATGCCGTGATCGTAGCATGCATGGACTCGACTCATATGACTGGAATTTCCATGAAAAAGATTATGGGCAGAAAATGGGTGATCACTGTACATTTCTCTTCTGTTTCCTATTTATATTTATATTTTACCTCCTCAATTTAGCATTATGGACAGGGAAAGACCTAATCTAAGATCTGCAAAAAAATATTTTGCCTTCAAATTCATACCGTGATCGTAGCATGCATGGACTCGATTCATATGACTGGGATTTCCATGAAAAAAAATTGTGGGCAGAAAATGGGTGATCACTGTACATATCTCTTCTGTTTCCAATTTATATTTATATTTTACTTCCTTCATTTAGCATTATGGACAGGGAAATTCCTAATCTAAGCTCTGCAAAAAAATATCTTGCCTTCAAATTCATACCGTGATCGTAGCATACATGGACTCGACTCATACGACTGGGATTTCCATGAAAAAGATTATGGGCAGAAAATGGGTGATCACTGTACATTTCTCTTCTGTTTCCTATTTATATTTATATTTTACCTCCTCAATTTAGCATTATGGACAGGGAAAGATATAATCTAATATCTGCAAAAAAATATTTTGCCTTCAAATTCATACCGTGATCGTAGCATGCATGGACTCGACTCATATGACTGGGATTTCCATGAAAAATATTGTGGGCAGAAAATGTGTGATCACTGTGCATTTCTCTTCTGTTTCCTATTTATATTTATATTTTACTTCCTTCATTTAGCGTTATGGACAGGGAAAGACCTAATCTAAGCTCTGCAAAAAAATATTTTGCCTTGAAATTCATACCTTGATCGTAGCATGCATGGACTCGACTCATATGACTGGGATTTCCATGAAAAAGATTGTGGGCCGAAAATGGGTGATCACTGTACATTTCTCTTCTGTTTACTATTTATATTTATATTTTACTTCCTCAATTTAGCATTATGGACAGTGAAAGACCAAATATAAGTTCTGCAAAAAAATATTTTGCCTTCAAATTCATACCGTGATGGTAGCATGTATGGTCTCGAGTCATATGACTGGGATTTCCATGAAAAAGATTGTGGGCAGAAAATGGGTGATCACTGTACATTTCTCTTCTGTTTCCTATTTATATTTATATTTTACTTCCTCAATTTAGCATTATGGACAGTGAAAGACCAAATATAAGTTCTGCAAAAAAATATTTTCCCTTCAAATTCATACCGTGATGGTAGCATGTATGGACTCGACTCATATGACTGGGATTTCCATGAAAAAGATTGTGGGCAGAAAATGGGTGATCACTGTACATTTCTCTTCTGTTTCTTATTTATATTTCTATTTTACCTCCTCAATTTAGCATTATGGACAGCGAAAGACCTAATCTAAGCTCTGCAAAAAAATATTTTGCCTTCAAATTCATACCGTGATCGTAGCATACATGGACTCGACTCATATGACTGGGATTTCCATGAAAAATATTGTGGGCAGAAAATGGGTGATAACTTTACATTTCTCTTCTGTTTGCTATTTATATTTAAATTTTACCTCCTCAATTTAGCATTATGGACAGGGAAAGACCTAATGTATGTTCTACAAAAAAATATTTCGCCTTCAAATTCATACCGTGATCGTAGCATGCATGGACTCGACTCATATGACGGGGATTTCCATGAAAAGATTGTGGGCAGGAAATTGGTGATCACTGTAAATTTTTCTTCTGTTTACTATTTATATTTCTATTTTACTTCCTCAATTTAGCATTATGGACAGGGAAAGACCTAATCTAAGCTCTGCACAAAAATATTTTGCCTTCAAATTCATGCCGGGATCGTAGCATGCACGGACTCGACTCATATGACTGGGATTTCCATGAGAAAGATTGTGGGCCGAAAATGGGTGATCACTGTACATTTCTCTTCTGTTTACTATTTATATTTATATTTTACTTCCTCAATTTAGCATTATGGACAGTGAAAGACCAAATATAAGTTCTGCAAAAAAATCTTTTGCCTTCAAATTCATACCGTGATGGTAGCATGTATGGACTCGACTCATATGACTGGGATTTCCATGTAAAAGATTGTGGGCAGAAAATGGGTGATCACTGTACATTTCTCTTCTGTTTCTTATTTATATTTCTATTTTACCTCCTCAATTTAGCATTATGGACAGCGAAAGACCTAATCTAAGCTCTGCAAAAAAATATTTTGCCTTCAAATTCATACCGTGATCGTAGCATACATGGACTCGACTCATATGACTGGGATTTCCATGAAAAAGATTGTGGGCAGAAAATGTGTGATCACTGTACATTTTTCTTCTGTTTACTATTTATATTTCTATTTTACTTCCTCAATTTAGCATTATGGACAGGGAAAGACCTAATCTAAGCTCTGCACAAAAATATTTTGCCTTCAAATTCATGCCGGGATCGTAGCATGCACGGACTCGACTCATATGACTGGGATTTCCATGAGAAAGATTGTGGGCCGAAAATGGGTGATCGCTGTACATTTCTCTTCTGTTTCCTATTTATATTTCTATTTTACCTCCTCAATTTAGCATTATGGACAGGGAAAGACCTAATCTAAGCTCTGCACAAAAATATTTTGCCTTCAAATTCATGCCGGGATCGTAGCATGCACGGACTCGACTCATATGACTGGGATTTCCATGAGAAAGATTGTGGGCCGAAAATGGGTGATCGCTGTACATTTCTCTTCTGTTTCCTATTTATATTTCTATTTTACTTCCTCAATTTAGCATTATGTAAAGGGAAAGAACTAATCTAAAATCTGCACAAAAATATTTTGCCTTCAAATTCATACCGTGATCGTAGCATGCATGGACTCGACTCATATGACTGGGATTTCCATGAAAAAGATTGTGGGCCGAAAATGGGTGATCACTGTACATTTCTCTTCTGTTTCCTATTTATATTTCTATTTTACCTCCTCAATTTAGCATTATGGACAGGGAAAGACCAAATCTAAGATCTGCAAAAAATATTTTGCTTTCAAATTCATACCGTGACCATAGCATGCATGGACACGACTCATATGACGGGGATTTCCATGAAAAAGATTGTGGGCAGAAAATTGGTGATCACTGTACATTTCTCTTCTGTTTCCTATTTATATTTATATTTTACCTCCTCAATTTAGCATTATGGACAGGAAAGACCTAATGTATGCACTGCAAGAAAATATTTTGCCTTCAAATTGATACCGTGATCGTAGCATGCATGGACTCGACTCATATGACGGGGATTTCCATGAAAAAGATTGTGGGCCGAAAATGGGTGATCACTGTACATTTCTCTTCTGTTTACTATTTATATTTCTATTTTACTTCCTCAATTTATCATTATGGACAGGGAAAGACCTAATCTAAAATCTTCACAAAAATATTTTATTTTGCCTTCAAATTCATGCCGTGATCGTAGCATTCATGGACACGACTCATATGACTGGGATTTCCATGAAAAAGATTGTGGGCCGAAAATGGGTGCTCACTGTACATTTCTCTTCTGTTTCCTATTTATATTTCTATTTTACCTCCTCAATTTAGCATTATGGACAGGGAAAGACCTAATCTAAGATCTGCAAAAAAATATTTTGCCTTCAAATTCATAACGTGATCGTAGCATACATGGACTCGACTCATATGAATGGGATTTCCATGAAAAAGATTGTGGGCAGAAAATGGGTGATCACTGTACATATCTCTTCTGTTTCCTATTTATATTTCTATTTTACCTCCTTAATTTCGCATTATGGACCCAATCTAATATCTGCAAAAAAATATTTTGCCTTCAAATTCATACCGTGATCGTAGCATCCATGGACTCGACTCATATGACTGGGATTTCCATGAAAAAGTGTGACGGGTACACACCTGGCCCAGGGTCGAATCCTTTGGTTACGGCGCCAACTGTGACGTCGCTCCTCCTGGTCGCTCCTCCTGGTTCCAAGCGTGCCGCTCCAACCTCTTGGTTAGATTATCACCAGCCTCGCCTTTCCCAACCCGCTTCCAATACCTGGTTGCTAAAGCAACTGTACTGATCTCCGGTCTGTCTACCCACGCTGTGTTTAGATCTTAGACAGACGGGACCAGCAAGGATTGGGCCGTATGCAAGTTGAGTCCGACGGGGGTGGCAAACACAAGTAAAAGGAAAAAAAAAACTCACGAGACTAAAAATTACTGATAAAAAAAAAAGGGTGACAACCTTTTATATCTAATGTCCGTTACATAAAGAAAAATTGTTCTCATTCCCGACCCGCTCTGTGGACTATGGCACCAAGCTTCTATCATACAACTTAACGATTTCGAATTGTCTACTCTCTAGAATTGTGTATGTCGGAGTGTGGTTTAGTTCGACAATGGGGCTAATTTCTATCAATCATTCGCAGTTGATTCTTCTCTTCGACTTGAGTTGTATTTCTTCACTTCGATCTGGTTGGGTCGAATTCTGTTCTCGGCTGGGCTTGATTTTAACTTCTTCTTCTTCTTCCGTCCAGTAACTCTTTGGCCTTGTCTTCGACTTGGCTGCAACTTCTCCGCGGCTTTCGAGTAATCTTCTCCTTCGTCGACTTAGAACTTCTCTTGTCTTTGACTTGGGCCGGAAGGATTTCTTGTTTTTGACTTGGGCTGGAAGAATTTCTTGTTTTCGACTTGGGCTGGAAGAATTTCTTGTTTTCGACTTGGGCTGGGAGGATTTCTTGTTTTCGACTTGGGCTGGAAGGATTTCTTGTTTTCGACTTGGGCTGGAAGGACCTCCTGCCGCCACCCAGCCGCAACTCTCCGCCGTCCGAGGCGATCTCCTCTCGCTGCCGTCCGGGGCTGAACTCAATTTTTGTCGAATGGGGTCCTGCTTTTATTGACGCCGCAGCAAACCGGGGTGGGTCTGTCGGCGTCAGGGCTCTCTCGATAATCCCAAAAGTCGCATTAGTTCTGATTTCCCATTATCGCTATTATTTTCACCCCTACTTCCTCACAGTGCCTCTGGGGGGAAGACGCACACCCATCTCTCCCGGTCTCTCGTATGTCAGGTGACCGTTTTCGACCAATGGTTCTTGATCGAGCATTCTCCCTCCTCTTTCCGCATATCACGTGACCGCTTTCGGCTAATGAGACTGTGGTGGGACGCCTCCCGTCTCCAATTGGGCGTGGCTTACATCGTTCTTGTTCTAAAAAAAAACAAAATCTAATTTGGCCTTTTTCACACGTACGAAAAATGATAATCTTGGCTTTTTCTCACCTGGGTTCTGTCAAAACAGCCTGCCGCTAATTAGATGTGACTTCAGGAAAGAATATTGGCGCTATCTGTGAGCCGAGACAATCGTTTTCTTTCCTTCTTTGTTTTTGGTCAGACCTGATAGTCAAAAATCTTAATTATCTGAATTGAAAATGTCTCCCCTTCATCATCGTGGGGTTCCAATTTTTAACAGGTCAGAATCTGTATACAGTTCCACCGGTCACCACCTCAACACAAAAAACACCTTTCCTCCGATTAAAATTTCGTTTTCATTGTTCAAAAAAATCTTTATTGTTTCAGCCAACCTTAACAAAACTTCCATCCTACGCCGACACGGAATTAGTTCAAGTGCTTGACCTGATAATTTTGACACTTGTTAGGTGCTGGTCGTACGTGTGTGTTTTCGGTTACGACCTGGTCTCGTATTATGTTTCTGTCTTTCCTCTTCCCTTTGTTTTATTTCATTATCTCCAAACACTATTTCTTCAAACAAATATAACAATTTCTATTTCCCTGGATTTCGGTCAGGTAATTTGACCTGATATATTTTGACACCTGTCTTGTCTTAGTTTTACTTATGACCGGGTTTTGTATCATCTATTCCTCTTTCTCTTTCTTTTTATTATTTTTTTTTTTTTCTTCTTCTCTTTGGATCGCCTAAATACAGTTAGAGAATTATTCTCAAAACTCAATTATTCTTCGTTTCTAAATAACTAACAACTGGTTAATAAACCGAATAAAAATTAAATCATATTTCTATGAATATCTCTTTTTAGTCTTTCTAAAAATGCAGGGTGACACAAAAGATTGTGGGCCGAAAATGGGTGATCACTGTACATTTCTCTTCTGTTTCCTATTTATATTTATATTTTACCTCCTCAATTTAGCATTATGGACAGGGAAAGACCAAATCTAAGATCTGCAAAAAAATATTTTCCCTTCAAATTCATACCGTGATCGTAGCATGCATGGACTCGACTCATATCACTGGGTTTTTCCATTAAAAATATTGTGGGCAGAAAATGTGTGATCACTGTGCATTTCTCTTCTGTTCCCTATTTATATTTATATTTTACTTCCTTCATTTAGCATTATGGACAGGGAAAGACCTAATCTAAGATCTGCACAAAAATATTTTGCCTTCAAATTCATACCGTGATCTTAGCATGCATGGACTCGACTCATATGACTGGGATTTCCATGAAAAAGATTGTGGGAAGAAAATGGGTGATCACTGTACATTTCTCTTCTGTTTCCTATTTATATTTTTATTTTACCTCCTCAATTTAGCATTATGGACAGTGAAAGACCAAATATAAGTTCTGCAAAAAAATATTTTGCCTTCAAATTCATACCGTGATCGTAGCATGCATGGACTCGACTCATATGACGGGGATTTCCATGAAAAAGATTGTGGGCAGAAAATGGGTGATCACTGTACATTTTTCTTCTGTTTACTATTTATATTTATATTTTACTTCCTCAATTTAGCATTATGGACAGGGAAAGACCTAATCTAAAATCTGTACAAAAATATTTTATTTTGCCTTCAAATTCATGCCGGGATCGTAGCATGCATGGACTCGACTCATATGACTGGGATTTCCTTGAGAAAGATTGTGGGCCGAAAATGGGTGATCACTGTACATTTCTCTTCTGTTTCCTATTTATATTTATATTTTACGTCCTCAATTTAGCATTATGGACAGGGAAAGACCTAATCTAAGCACTGCACAAAAATATTTTGCCTTCAAATTCATACCGTGATTGTAGCATGCATAGACTAGACACATATGACTGGGATTTGATGAGAAAGATTGTGGGCCGAAAATGGGTGATCCCTGTACATTTCTCTTCTGTTTCCTCTTCATATTTAAATTTTACCTCCTCAATTTAGCATTATGGACAGGGAAAGACCTAATCTAAGTTCTGAACAAAAATATTTTGCCTTCAAATTCATTCCGTGATCGTAGCATGCATAGACTCGACTCATATGACTGGGATTTCCATGAAAAAGATTGTGGGCCGAAAATTGGTGATCACTGTACATTTTTCTTCTGTTTCCTATTTATATTTATATTTTACTTCCTCAATTTAGCATTATGTACAGGGAAAGACCTAATCTAAGCTCTGCAAAAAAATATTTTGCCTTCAAATTCATACCTTGATCGTAGCATGCATGGACTCGACTCATATGACTAAGATTTCCATGAAAATGATTGTGGGAAGAAAATGGGTGATCACTGTACATTTCTCTTCTGTTTCCTATTTATATTTCTATTTTACCTCCTCAATTTAGCATTATGGACAGGGAAAGACCTAATCTAAGCTCTGCAAAAAAATATTTTGCCTTCAAATTCATACCGTGATCGTAGCATGCATGGACTCGACTCATATGACTGGGATTTGATGAGAAAGATTGTGGGCCGAAAATGGGTGATCACTGTACATTTTTCTTCTGTTTACTATTTATATTTCTATTTTACCTCCTCAATTTAGCATTATGGACAGGGAAAGACCTAATCTAAGCTCTGCAAAAAAATATTTTGCCTTCAAATTCATACCTTGATCGTAGCATGCATAGACTAGACACATATGACTGGGATTTGATGAGAAAGATTGTGGGCCGAAAATGGGTGATCCCTGTACATTTCTCTTCTGTTTCCTCTTCATATTTAAATTTTACCTCCTCAATTTAGCATTATGGACAGGGAAAGACCTAATCTAAGTTCTGAACAAAAATATTTTGCCTTCAAATTCATTCCGTGATCGTAGCATGCATAGACTCGACTCATATGACTGGGATTTCCATGAAAAAGATTGTGGGCCGAAAATTGGTGATCACTGTACATTTTTCTTCTGTTTCCTATTTATATTTATATTTTACTTCCTCAATTTAGCATTATGTACAGGGAAAGACCTAATCTAAGCTCTGCAAAAAAATATTTTGCCTTCAAATTCATACCTTGATCGTAGCATGCATGGACTCGACTCATATGACTAAGATTTCCATGAAAATGATTGTGGGAAGAAAATGGGTGATCACTGTACATTTCTCTTCTGTTTCCTATTTATATTTCTATTTTACCTCCTCAATTTAGCATTATGGACAGGGAAAGACCTAATCTAAGCTCTGCAAAAAAATATTTTGCCTTCAAATTCATACCGTGATCGTAGCATGCATGGACTCGACTCATATGACTGGGATTTGATGAGAAAGATTGTGGGCCGAAAATGGGTGATCACTGTACATTTTTCTTCTGTTTACTATTTATATTTCTATTTTACCTCCTCAATTTAGCATTATGGACAGGGAAAGACCTAATCTAAGCTCTGCAAAAAAATATTTTGCCTTCAAATTCATACCTTGATCGTAGCATGCATGGACTCGACTCATATGACTGGGATTTGATGAGAAAGATTGTGGGCCGAAAATGGGTGATCACTGTACATTTCTCTTCTGTTTCCTATTTATATTTTTATTTTACCTCCTCAATTTAGCATTATGGACAGTGAAAGACCAAATATAAGTTCTGCAAAAAAATATTTTGCCTTCAAATTCATACCGTGATCGTAGCATGCATGGACTCGACTCATATGACGGGGATTTCCATGAAAAAGATTGTGGGCAGAAAATGGGTGATCACTGTACATTTTTCTTCTGTTTACTATTTATATTTATATTTTACTTCCTCAATTTAGCATTATGGACAGGGAAAGACCTAATCTAAAATCTGTACAAAAATATTTTATTTTGCCTTCAAATTCATGCCGGAATCGTAGCATGCATGGACTCGACTCATATGACTGGGATTTCCTTGAGAAAGATTGTGGGCCGAAAATGGGTGATCACTGTACATTTCTCTTCTGTTTCCTATTTATATTTATATTTTACGTCCTCAATTTGCCATTATGGACAGGGAAAGACCTAATCTAAGCACTGCACAAAAATATTTTGCCTTCAAATTCATACCGTGATTGTAGCATGCATAGACTAGACACATATGACTGGGATTTCCATGAAAAAGATTGTGGGCCGAAAATGGGTGATCACTGTACATTTCTCTTCTGTTTCCTATTCATATTTAAATTTTACCTCCTCAATTTAGCATTATGGACAGGGAAAGACCTAATCTAAGTTCTGAACAAAAATATTTTGCCTTCAAATTCATTCCGTGATCGTAGCATGCATAGACTCGACTCATATGACTGGGATTTCCATGAAAAAGATTGTGGGCCAAAAATTGGTGATCACTGTACATTTTTCTTCTGTTTCCTATTTATATTTCTATTTTACTTCCTCAATTTAGCATTATGTACAGGGAAAGACCTAATCTAAAATCTGCACAAAAATATTTTGCCTTCAAATTCATACCGTGATCGTAGCATGCATGAACTCGACTCATATGACTAAAATTTCCATGAAAATGATTGTGGGCAGAAAATGGGTGATCACTGTACATTTCTCTTCTGTTTCCTATTTATATTTCTATTTTACCTCCTCAATTTAGCATTATGGACAGGGAAAGACCTAATCTAAGCTCTGCAAAAAAATATTTTGCCTTCAAATTCATACCGTGATCGTAGCATGCATGGACTCGACTCATATGACTGGGATTTGATGAGAAAGATTGTGGGCCGAAAATGGGTGATCACTGTACATTTTTCTTCTGTTTACTATTTATATTTCTATTTTACTTACTCAATTTAGCATTATGGACAGGGAAAGACCTAATCTAAGCTCTGCAAAAAAATATTTTGCCTTCAAATTCATACCTTGATCGTAGCATGCATGGACTCGACTCATATGACTAAGATTTCCATGAAAATGATTGTGGGAAGAAAATGGGTGATCACTGTACATTTCTCTTCTGTTTCCTATTTATATTTCTATTTTACCTCCTCAATTTAGCATTATGGACAGGGAAAGACCTAATCTAAGCTCTGCAAAAAAATATTTTGCCTTCAAATTCATACCGTGATCGTAGCATGCATGGACTCGACTCATATGACTGGGATTTGATGAGAAAGATTGTGGGCCGAAAATGGGTGATCACTGTACATTTTTCTTCTGTTTACTATTTATATTTCTATTTTACCTCCTCAATTTAGCATTATGGACAGGGAAAGACCTAATCTAAGCTCTGCAAAAAAATATTTTGCCTTCAAATTCATACCTTGATCGTAGCATGCATGGACTCGACTCATATGACTGGGATTTGATGAGAAAGATTGTGGGCCGAAAATGGGTGATCACTGTACATTTCTCTTCTGTTTCCTATTTATATTTTTATTTTACCTCCTCAATTTAGCATTATGGACAGTGAAAGACCAAATATAAGTTCTGCAAAAAAATATTTTGCCTTCAAATTCATACCGTGATCGTAGCATGCATGGACTCGACTCATATGACGGGGATTTCCATGAAAAAGATTGTGGGCAGAAAATGGGTGATCACTGTACATTTTTCTTCTGTTTACTATTTATATTTATATTTTACTTCCTCAATTTAGCATTATGGACAGGGAAAGACCTAATCTAAAATCTGTACAAAAATATTTTATTTTGCCTTCAAATTCATGCCGGAATCGTAGCATGCATGGACTCGACTCATATGACTGGGATTTCCTTGAGAAAGATTGTGGGCCGAAAATGGGTGATCACTGTACATTTCTCTTCTGTTTCCTATTTATATTTATATTTTACGTCCTCAATTTGCCATTATGGACAGGGAAAGACCTAATCTAAGCACTGCACAAAAATATTTTGCCTTCAAATTCATACCGTGATTGTAGCATGCATAGACTAGACACATATGACTGGGATTTCCATGAAAAAGATTGTGGGCCGAAAATGGGTGATCACTGTACATTTCTCTTCTGTTTCCTATTCATATTTAAATTTTACCTCCTCAATTTAGCATTATGGACAGGGAAAGACCTAATCTAAGTTCTGAACAAAAATATTTTGCCTTCAAATTCATTCCGTGATCGTAGCATGCATAGACTCGACTCATATGACTGGGATTTCCATGAAAAAGATTGTGGGCCAAAAATTGGTGATCACTGTACATTTTTCTTCTGTTTCCTATTTATATTTCTATTTTACTTCCTCAATTTAGCATTATGTACAGGGAAAGACCTAATCTAAAATCTGCACAAAAATATTTTGCCTTCAAATTCATACCGTGATCGTAGCATGCATGAACTCGACTCATATGACTAAGATTTCCATGAAAATGATTGTGGGCAGAAAATGGGTGATCACTGTACATTTCTCTTCTGTTTCCTATTTATATTTCTATTTTACCTCCTCAATTTAGCATTATGGACAGGGAAAGACCTAATCTAAGCTCTGCAAAAAAATATTTTGCCTTCAAATTCATACCGTGATCGTAGCATGCATGGACTCGACTCATATGACTGGGATTTGATGAGAAAGATTGTGGGCCGAAAATGGGTGATCACTGTACATTTTTCTTCTGTTTACTATTTATATTTCTATTTTACTTACTCAATTTAGCATTATGGACAGGGAAAGACCTAATCTAAGCTCTGCAAAAAAATATTTTGCCTTCAAATTCATACCTTGATCGTAGCATGCATGGACTCGACTCATATGACTGGGATTTGATGAGAAAGATTGTGGGCCGAAAATGGGTGATCACTGTACATTTCTCTTCTGTTTCCTATTAATATGTCTATTTTACTTCTTCATTTAGCATTATAGACAGGAAAAGACCTAATCTAAGCTCTGCAAAAAAGTATTTTGCCTTCAAATTCATACCGTGATCGTAGCATGCATGGACTCGACTCATATGACGGGGATTTCCATGAAAAAGATTGTGGGCAGAAAATGGGTGATCACTGTACATTTTTCTTCTGTTTACTATTTATATTTCTATTTTACTTACTCAATTTAGCATTATGGACAGGGAAAGACCTAATCTAAGCTCTGCAAAAAAATATTTTTCCTTCAAATTCACACCTTGATCGTAGCATGAATGGACTCGACTCATATGACTGGGATTTGATGAGAAAGATTGTGGGCCAAAAATGGTTGATCACTGTACATTTCTCTTCTGTTTCCTATTAATATTTCTATTTTACTTCCTTCATTTAGCATTATAGAGAGGAAAAGACCTAATCTAAGCTCTGCAAAAAAATATTTTGCCTTCAAATTCATACCGTGATCGTAGCATGCATGGATGCGACTCATATGACTGGGATTTCCATGAAAAAGATTGTGGGCCGAAAATGGGTGATCACTGTACATTTCTCTTCTGTTTCCTATTTATATTTATATTTTACTTACTCAATTTAGCATTACGTAAAGGGAAAGACCTAATCTAAAATCTGCACAAAAATATTTTTTCCTTCAAATTCATACCGTGATCGTAGCATGCACGGACTCGACTCATATGACTGGGATTTCCATGAAAAAGATTGTGGGCAGAAAATGGGTGATCACTGTACATTTCTCTTCTGTTTCCTATTTATATTTTTATTTTACTTCCTTTCTTTAGCATTATAGACAGGGAAAGACCTAATCTAGGCTCTGCAAAAAAATATTTTGCCTTCAAATTCATAGCGTGATCGTAGCTTGTATGGACTCGACTCATATGACTGGGATTTCCATGAAAAAGGTTGTGGGCCGAAAATGGGTGATCACTGTACATTTCTCTTCTGTTTCCTATTTATATTTATATTTTACCTCCTCAATTTAGTATAATGGACAGGGAAAGACATAATCTAAAATCTGCACAAAAAATATTTTGCTTTCAAATTCATACCGTGATCGTAGCATGCATGGACTCGACTCATATGACTGGGATTTCCATGAAAAAGATTGTGGGCCGAAAATGGGTGATCACTGTACATTTCTCTTCTGTTTCCTATTTATATTTATATTTTACCTCCTCAATTTAGTATAATGGACAGGGAAAGACATAATCTAAGCTCTGCACAAAAATATTTTGCCTTCAAATTCATACCGTGATCGTAGCATGCATGGACTCGACTCATATGACTGGGATTTCTATGAAAAAGATTGTCGGCCGAAAATGGGTGATCACTGTACATTTCTCTTCTGTTTCCTATTTATATTTCTATTTTACCTCCTCAATTTAGCATTATGGACAGGGAAAGACCTAATCTATAATCTGCACAAAAATATTTTGCCTTCAAATTCATACCGTGATCGTAGCATGCATTGATTCGACGCATATGACTGGGATTTCCATGAAAAAGATTGTGGGCCGAAAATGGGTGATCACTGTACATTTCTCTTCTGTTTCCTATTTATATTTATATTTTACCTCCTCAATTTAGCATTATGGACAGGGAAAGACCTAATCTAAAATCTGCACAAAAAATATTTTGCTTTCAAATTCATACCGAGATCGTAGCATGCATGGACTCGACTCATATGACTGGGATTTCCATGAAAAAGATTGTGGGCCGAAAATGGGTGATCACTGTACATTTCTCTTCTGTTTCCTATTTATATTTCTATTTTACCTCCTCAATTTAGCATTATGGACAGAGACAGACCTAATCTAAAACCTGCACAAAAATATTTTGCCTTCAAATTAATACCGTGATCGTAGCATGCATGGACTCGACTCATATGACTGGGATTTCCATGAAAAAGATTGTGGTATGAAAATTGGTGATCACTGTACATTTCACTTCTGTTTCCTATTTATATTTATATTTTACCTCCTCAATTTAGCATTATGGACAGGGAAAGACCTAATCTGAAATCTGCACAAAAATATTTTGCTTTCAAATTCATACCGTGATCGTAGCATGCATGGACTCGACTCATATGACTGGGATTTCCATGAAAAAGATTGTGGGCCGAAAATTGGTGATCACTGTACATTTCTCTTCTGTTTCCTATTTATATTTATATTTTACCTCCTCAATTTAGCATTATGGACAGGGAAAGACCTCATCTAAAATCTGCACAAAAATATTTCGCTTTCAAATTCATACCGTGATCGTAGCATGCATGGACTCGACTCATATGACTGGGATTTCCATGAAAAAGATTGTGGGCCGAAAATGGGTGATCACTGTACATATCTCTTCTGTTTCCTATTTACATTTCTATTTTACCTCCTCAATTTATCATTATGGACAGGGAAAGACCAAATGTAAAACTGCACAAAAATATATTGCCTTCAAATTCATACCGTGATCGTAGCATGCATGGACTCGACTCATAGGACTGGGATTTCCATGAAAAAGATTGTGGGCTTAAAATGGGTGATCACTGTACATTTCACTTCTGTTTCCTATTTATATTTCTATTTTACCTCCTCAATCTAGCATCATGGACAGGGAAAGACCTAATCTAAAATCTGCACAAAAATATTTTGCCTTCAAATTCATACCGTGATCGTAGCACGCATTGACTCAACTCAGATGACTGGGATTTCCATGAAAAAGATAGTGGGCAGAAAATGGGTGATCACTGTACATTTCTCTTCTGTTTCCTATTTATATTTATATTTTACCTCCTCAATTTAGCATTATGGACAGGGAAAGACCTAAGCTAAAATCTGCACAAAAATATTTTGCCTTCAAATTCATACCGTGATCGTAGCATGCATGGACTACACTCATATTACTGGGATTTCCATGAAAAAGATTGTGGGCCGAAAATGGGTGATCACTGTACATTTCTCTTCTGTTTCCTATTTATATTTATATTTTACCTCCTCAATTTAGCATTATGGACAGGGAAAGACCTAATCTAAAATCTGCACAAAAATATTTTGCCTTCAAATTCATACCGTAAACGTAGCATGCATGGACTCGACTCATATGACTGGGATTTCCATGAAAAAGATTGTGGGCCGAAAATGGGTGATCACTGAACATTTCTCTTCTGTTTCCTATTTATATTTATATATTACCTCCTCAATTTAGCATTTGGTCAGGGAAAGACCTAATCTAAAATCTGCAAAAAAATATTTTGCCTTCAAATTCATAACGTGATCGTAGCATGCATGGACTCGACTTATATGACTGGGATTTCCATGAAAAAAATTGTGGGCCGAAAATGGGTGATCACTGTACATTTCTCTTCTGTTTCCTATTTATATTTATATATTACATCCTCAATTTAGCATTATGGACAGGGAAAACCTAATCTAAGCTCTGCACAAAAATATTTTGCCTTCAAATTCATACTGTGATCGTAGCATGCATGGACTCGACTCATATTACTGGGATTTCCATGAAAAAGATTGTGGGCCGAAAATGTCTCATCAATGTACATTTCTCTTCTGTTTCCTATTTATATTTCTATTTTACATCCTCACTTTAGCATTATGGACAGGGAAAGACCTAATCTAAAATCTGCACAAAAATATTTTGCCTTCAAATTCATAACGTGATGGTAGCATGCATGGAATCGACTCATATGACTGGGATTTCCATGAAAAAGATTGTGGGCCGAAAATGTGTGATCACTGTACATTTCTCTTCTGTTTCCTATTTATATTTATATTTTACCTCCTCAATTTAGCATTATGGACAGGGAAAGACCTAATCTAAAATCTGCGCAAAAATATTTTGCCTTCAAATTCATACCGTGATTGTAGCATGCATTGATTCGACTCATATGACTGGGATTACCATGAAAAAGATTGTGGGCCGAAAATTGGTGATCACTGTACATTTCTCTTCTGTTTCCTATTTATATTTATATATTACATCCTCAATTTAGCATTATGGACAGGGAAAACCTAATCTAAGCTCTGCACAAAAATATTTTGCCTTCAAATTCATACTGTGATCGTAGCATGCATTGACTCGACTCATATTACTGGGATTTCCATGAAAAAGATTGTGGGCCGAAAATGTCTCATCACTGTACATTTCTCTTCTGTTTCCTATTTATATTTATATTTTACCTCCTCAATTTAGCATTATGGACAGGGAAAGAACTAATCTAAAATCTGCACAAAAATATTTTGCCTTCAAATTCATACCGTGATCGTAGCATGCATGGACTCGACTCATATGACTGGGATTTCCATGAAAAAGTTAGTGGGCCGAAAATGGGTGATCACTGTACATTTCTCTTCTGTTTCCTATTTATATTTATATTTTACCTCCTCATTTTAGCATTATGGACAGGGAAAGACCTAATCTAAAATCTGCACAAAAATATTTTGCCTTCAAATTCATAACGTGATCGTAGCATGCATTGATTCGACTTATATGACTGGGATTTCCATGAAAAAGATTGTGGGCCGAAAATGGGTGATCACTGTACATTTCTCTTCTGTTTCCTATTTATATTTATATATTACCTCCTCAATTTAACATTATGCACAGGGAAAGAACTAATCTAAAATCTGCACAAAAATATTTTGCCTTCAAATTCATACCGTGATCGTAGCATGCATGGACTCGACTCATATGACTGGGATTTCCATGAAAGAGATTGTGGGCCGAAAATGGGTGATCACTGTACATTTCTCTTCTGTTTCCTATTTATATTTCTATTTTACCTCCTCAATTTAGCATTATGGACAGGGAAAGACCTAATCTAAAATCTGCACAAAAATATTTTGCCTACAAATTCATACCGTGATCGTAGCATGCATTGATTCGACTCATATGACTGGGATTTCCATGAAAAAGATTGTGGCCCGAAAATGGGTGATCACTGTACATTTCTCTTCTGTTTCCTATTTATATTTATATATTACATCCTCAATTTAGCATTATGGACAGGGAAAACCTAATCTAACCTCTGCACAAAAATATTTTGCCTTCAAATTCATACTGTGATCGTAGCATGCATGGACTCGACTCATATTACTGGGATTTCCATGAAAAAGATTGTGGGCCGAAAATGTCTCATCAATGTACATTTCTCTTCTGTTTCCTATTCATATTTATATTTTACCTCCTCAATTTAGCATTATGGACAGGGAAAGAACTAATCTAAAATCTGCACAAAAATATTTTGCCTTCAAATTCATACCGTGATCGTAGCATGCATGGACTCGACTCATATGACTGGGATTTCCATGAAAAAGATTGTGGGCCGAAAATGGGTGATCACTGTACATTTCTCTTCTGTTTCCTATTTATATTTATATTTTACCTCCTCAATTTAGCATTATGGACAGGGAAAAACCTAATCTAAAATCTGCACAAAAATATTTTGCCTTCAAATTCATACCGTGATCGTAGCATGCATTGATTCGACTCATATGACTGGGATTTCCATGAAAAAGATTGTGGGCCGAAAATGGGTGATCACTGTACATTTCACTTCTGTTTCCTATTTATATTTCTATTTTACCTCCTCAATTTAGCATTATGGACAGGGAGAGACCTAATCTAAAATCTGCACAAAAATATTTTGCCTTCAAATTCATAACGTGATCGTAGCATGCATGGACTCGACTTATATGACTGGGATTTCCATGAAAAAGGTTGTGGCCCGAAAATGGGTGATCACTGTACATTTCTCTTCTGTTTCCTATTTATATTTATATATTACATCCTCAATTTAGCATTATGGACAGGGAAAACCTAATCTAACCTCTGCACAAAAATATTTTGCCTTCAAATTCATACTGTGATCGTAGCATGCATGGACTCGACTCATATTACTGGGATTTCCATGAAAAAGATTGTGGGCCGAAAATGTCTCATCAATGTACATTTCTCTTCTGTTTCCTATTTATATTTATATTTTACCTCCTCAATTTAGCATTATGGACAGGAAAAGAACTAATCTAAAATCTGCACAAAAATATTTTGCCTTCAAATTCATACCGTGATCGTAGCATGCATGGACTCGACTCATATCACTGGGATTTCCATGAAAAAGATTGTGGGCCGAAAATGGGTGATCACTGTACATTTCTCTTCTGTTTCCTATTTATATTTATATTTTACCTCCTCAATTTAGCATTATGGACAGGGAAAAACCTAATCTAAAATCTGCACAAAAATATTTTGCCTTCAAATTCATACCGTGATCGTAGCATGCATTGATTCGACTCATATGACTGGGATTTCCATGAAAAAGATTGTGGGCCGAAAATGGGTGATCACTGTACATTTCACTTCTGTTTCCTATTTATATTTCTATTTTACCTCCTCAATTTAGCATTATGGACAGGGAGAGACCTAATCTAAAATCTGCACAAAAATATTTTGCCTTCAAATTCATAACGTGATCGTAGCATGCATGGACTCGACTTATATGACTGGGATTTCCATGAAAAAGATTGTGGGCCGAAAATGGGTGATCACTGTACATTTCTCTTCTGTTTCCTATTTATATTTATATTTTACCTCCTCAATTTAGCATTATGGACAGGGAAAGACCTAAGCTAAAATCTGCACAAAAATATTTTGCCTTCAAATTCATGCTGTGATCGTAGCATGCATGGACTCGACTCATATTACTGGGATTTCCATGAAAAAGATTGTGGGCCGAACATGGTTGATCACTGTACATTTCTCTTCTGTTTCCTATTTATATTTCTATTTTACCTCCTCAATTTAGCATTATGGACAGGGAAAGACCTAATCTAAAATCTGCACAAAAATATTTTGCCTTCAAATTCATAACGTGATGGTAGCATGCATGGAATCGACTCATATGACTGGGATTTCCATGAAAAAGATTGTGGGCCGAAAATGGGTGATCACTGTACATTTCTCTTCTGTTTCCTATTTATATTTATATTTTACCTCCTCAATTTAGCATTATGGACAGGGAAAGATCTAATCTAAAATCTGCACAAAAATATTTTGCCTTCAAATTCATACCGTGATTGTAGCATGCATTGATTCGACTCATATGACTGGGATTTCCATGAAAAAGATTGTGGGCCGAAAATGGGTGATCACTGTACATTTCTCTTCTGTTTCCTATTTATATTTATATATTACATCCTCAATTTAGCATTATGGACAGGGAAAACCTAATCTAAGCTCTGCACAAAAATATTTTGCCTTCAAATTCATACTGTGATCGTAGCATGCATTGACTCGACTCATATTACTGGGATTTCCATGAAAAAGATTGTGGGCCGAAAATGTCTCATCACTGTACATTTCTCTTCTGTTTCCTATTTATATTTATATTTTACCTCCTCAATTTAGCATTATGGACAGGGAAAGACCTAATCTAAAATCTGCACAAAAATATTTTGCCTTCAATTTCATACCGTGATCGTAGCATGCATGGACTCGACTCATATGACTGGGATTTCCATGAAAGAGATTGTGGGCCGAAAATGGGTGATCACTGTACATTTCTCTTCTGTTTCCTATTTATATTTCAATTTTACCTCCTCAATTTAGCATTATGGACAGGGAAAGACCTCATCTAAGATCTGCACAAAAATATTTTGCCTTGAAATTCATACCGTGATCGTAGCATGCATGGACTCAACTCATATGACTGGGATTTCCATGAAAAAGATAGTGGGCAGAAAATGGGTGATCACTGTACATTTCTATTCTGTTTCCTATTTATATTTATATTTTACCTCCTCAATTTAGCATTATGGACAGGGAAAGACCTAATCTAAAATCAACACAAAAATATTTTGCTTTCAAATTCATACCGTGATCGTAGCATGCATGGACTCGACTCATATGACTGGGATTTCCATAAAAAAGAAAGTGGGCCGAAAATGGGTGATCACTGTACATTTCTCTTCTGTTTCCTATTTATATTTATATTTTACCTCCTCAATTTAGCATTATGGACAGGGAAAGACCTAATCTAAAATCTGCACAAAAATATTTTGCCTACAAATTCATACCGTGATCGTAGCATGCATTGATTCGACTCATATGACTGGGATTTCCATGAAAAAGATTGTGGGCCGAAAATGGGTGATCACTGTACATTTCTCTTCTGTTTACTATTTATATTTATATTTTACATCCTCAATTTAGCATTATGGACAGGGAAAGACCTAATCTAAAATCTGCACAAAAATATTTTGCCTTCAAATTCATACCGTGATCGTAGCATGCATTGACTCAACTCATATGACTGGGATTTCCATGAAAAAGATAGTGGGCAGAAAATGGGTGATCACTGAACATTTCTATTCTGTTTCCTATTTATATTTATATTTTACCTCCTCAATTTAGCATTATGGACAGGGAAAGACCTAATCTAAAATCAGCACAAAAATATTATGCTTTCAAATTCATACCGTGATCGTAGCATGCATGGACTCGACTCATATGACTGGGATTTCCATGAAAAAGATTGTGGGCAGAAAATGGGTGATCACTGAACATTTCTATTCTGTTTCCTATTTATATTTATATTTTACCTCCTCAATTTAGCATTATGGACAGGGAAAGACCTAATCTAAAATCAACACAAAAATATTTTGCCTTCAAATTCATACCGTGATCGTAGCATGCATTGACTCAAATCATATGACTGGGATTTCCATGAAAAAGATTGTGGGCCGAAAATGGGTGATCACTGTACATTTCTCTTCTGTTTCCTATTTATATTTATATATTACCTCCTCAATTTAGCATTATGGACAGGGAAAACCTTATCTAAGCTCTGCACAAAAATATTTTGCCTTCAAATTCATACCATGATCGTAGCATGCATGCACTCGACTCATATTACTGGGATTTCCATGAAAAAGATTGTGGGCCGAAAATGGCTCATCACTGTACATTTCTCTTCTGTTTCCTATTTATATTTCTATTTTACCTCCTCAATTTAGCATTATGGACAGGGAAAGACCTAATCTAAAATCTGAACAAAAATATTTTGCCTTCAAATTCATGCCGTGATCGTAGCATGCATGGACTCGACTCATATGACTGGGATTTCCATGAAAAAGATTGTGGGCCGAAAATGGGTGATCACTGTACATTTCTCTTCTGTATTCTATTTATATTTCTATTTTACCTCCTCAATTTAGCATTATGGACAGCGAAAGACCTAATCTAAAATCTGCACAAAAATATTTTGCCTTCAAATTCTTACCTTGATCGTAGCATGCATGGACTCGACTCATATGACTGGGATTTCCATGAAAAAGATTGTGGGCAGAAAATGGGTGATCACTGTACATTTCTCTTCTGTTTCCTATTTATATTTCTATTTTACCTCCTCAATTTAGCATTATGGACAGGGAAAGTCCTAATCTAAAATCTGCACAAAAATATTTTGTTTTCAAATTCATACCGTGATCGTAGCATGCATGGACTCGACTCATATGACTGGGATTTCCATGAAAAAGATTGTGGGCCGAAAATGGGTGATCACTGTATATTTCTCTTCTGTTTCCTATTTATATTTCTATTTTACCTCCTCAATTTAGCATTATGGACAAGGAAATACCTAATCTAAAATCTGCACAAAAATATTTTGCCTTCAAATTCATACCGTGATCGTAGCATGCATGGACACGACTCATATGACTGGGATTTCCATGAAAAAGATTGTGGGCAGAAAATGGGTGATCACTGTACATTTCTCTTCTGTTTCCTATTTATATTTCAATTTTATCTCCTCAATTTAGCATTATGGACAGGGAAAGACCTCATCTAAGATCTGCACAAAAATATTTTGCCTTCAAATTCATACCGTGATCGTAGTATGCATGGACTCAACTCATATGACAGGGATTTCCATGAAAAAGTTAGTGGGCAGAAAATGGGTGATCACTGTACATTTCTCTTCTGTTTCCTGTTTATATTTCTATTTTACCTCCTCAATTTAGCATTATGGACAGGGAAAGACCTAATCTAAAACTGAACAAAAATATTTTACCTTCAAATTCATACCGTGATCGTAGCATGCATGGCCTCGACTCATATGAATGGGATTTCCATGAAAAAGATTGTCGGCCGAAAACGGGTGATCACTGTACATTTCTCTTCTGTTTCTTATTTATATTTATATTTTACCTCCTCAATTTAGCATTATGGACAGGAAAAGACCTAATCGAAAATCTGCACAAAAATATTTTGCCTTCAAATTCATACCGTGATCTTAGCATGCATGGACTCGACTCATATGACTGGGATTTCCATGAAAAAGATTGTGGGCCGAAAATGGGTGATCACTATACATTTCTCTTCTGTTTCCTATTTATATTTATATTTTACCTCCTCAATTTAGCATTATGGACAGGAAAAGACCTAATCTAAAATCTGCACAAAAATATTTAGCCTTCAAATTCATACCGTGATCTTAGCATGCATGGACTCGACTCATATGACTGGGATTTCCATGAAAAAGATTGTGGGCCGAAAATGGGTGATCACTGTACATTTCTCTTCTGTTTCCTATTTATATTTATATTTTACCTCATCAATTTAGCATTATGGACAGGGAAAACCTAATCTAAGCTCTGCACAAAAATATTTTGCCTTCAAATTCATACTGTGATCGTAGCATGCATGCACTCAACTCATATTACTGGGATTTCCATGAAAAAGATTGTGGGCCGAAAATGGCTCATCACTGTACATTTCTCTTCTGTTTCCTATTTATATTTCTATTTTACCTCCTCAATTTAGCATTATGGACAGGGAAAGAACTAATCTAAAATCTTCACAAAAATATTTTGCCTTCAAATTCATACCGTGATCGTAGCATGCATGGACTCGACTCATATGACTGGGATTTCCATGAAAAAGATTGTGGGCCGAAAATGGGTGATCACTGTACATTTCTCTTCTGTATTCAATTTATATTTCTATTTTACCTCCTCAATTTAGCATTATGGACAGCGAAAGACCTAATCTAAAATCTGCACAAAAATATTTTGCCTTCAAATTCATACCGTGATCGTAGCATGCATGGACTCGACTCATATGACTGGGATTTCCATGAAAAAGATTGTGGGCAGAAAATGGTTGATCACTGTACATTTCTCTTCTGTTTCCTATTTATATTTCTATTTTACCTCCTCAATTTAGCATCATGGAGAGGGAAAGACCTAATCTAAAATCTGAACAAAAATATTTTGCTTTCAAATTAATACCGTGATCGTAGCATGCATTGAATCGACTCATATGACTGGGATTTCCATGAAAAAGATTGTGGGCCGAAAATGGGTGATCACTGTATATTTCTCTTCTGTTTCCTATTTATATTTCTATTTTATCTCCTCAATTTAGCATTATGGACAGGGAAATACCTAATCTAAAATCTGCACAAAAATATTTTGCCTTCAAATTCATACCGTGATCGTAGCATGCATGGACTCAACTCATATGACTGGGATTTCCATGAAAAAGTTAGTGGGCAGAAAATGGGTGATCACTGTACATTTTTCTTCTGTTTCCTGTTTATATTTCTATTTTACCTCCTCAATTTAGCATTATGGACAGGGAAAGACCTAATCTAAAACTGCACAAAAATATTTTGCCTTCAAATTCATACCGGGATCGTAGCATGCATGGCCTCGACTCATATGACTGGGATTTCCATGAAAAAGATTGTCGGCCGAAAACTGGTGATCACTGTACATTTCTCTTCTGTTTCCTATTTATATTTATATTTTACCTCCTCAATTTAGAATTATGGACAGGAAAAGACCTAATCTAATATCTGTACAAAAATATTTTGCCTTCAAATTCATACCGTGATCTTAGCATGCATGGACTCGACTCATATTACTGGGATTTCCATGAAAAAGATTGTGGGCCGAAAATGGCTCATCACTGTACATTTCTCTTCTGTTTCCTATTTATATTTCTATTTTACCTCCTCAATTTAGCATTATGGACAGGGAAAGACCTAATCTAAAATCTGAACAGAAATATTTTGCCTTCAAATTCATACCGTGATCGTAGCATGCATGGACTCGACTCATATGACTGGGATTTCCATGAAAAAGATTGTGGGCCGAAAATGGGTGATCACTGTACATTTCTCTTCTGTATTCTATTTATATTTCTATTTTACCTCCTCAATTTAGCATTATGGACAGCGAAAGACCTAATCTAAAATCTGCACAAAAATATTTTGCCTTCAAATTCTTACCTTGATCGTAGCATGCATGGACTCGACTCATATGACTGGGATTTCCATGAAAAAGATTGTGGGCAGAAAATGGGTGATCACTGTACATTTCTCTTCTGTTTCCTATTTATATTTCTATTTTACCTCCTCAATTTAGCATTATGGACAGGGAAAGACCTAATCTAAAATCTGCACAAAAATATTTTGCTTTCAAATTCATACCGTGATCGTAGCATGCATGGCCTCGACTCATATGACTGGGATTTCCATGAAAAAGATTGTGGGCCGAAAATGGGTGATCACTGTATATTTCTCTTCTGTTTCCTATTTATATTTCTATTTTACCTCCTCAATTTAGAATTATGGACAGGAAAAGACCTAATCTAATATCTGTACAAAAATATTTTGCCTTCAAATTCATACCGTGATCTTAGCATGCATGGACTCGACTCATATGACTGGGAATTCCATGAAAAAGATTGTGGGACGAAAATGGGTGATCACTGTACATTTCTCTTCTGTTTCCTATTTATATTTATATTTTACCTCCTCAATTTAGCATTATGGACAGGGAAATACCTAATCTAAAATCTGCACAAAAATATTTTGCCTTCAAATTCATACCGTGATCGTAGCATGCATGGACTCGACTTATATAACTGGGATTTCCATGAAAAAGATTGTCGGCCGAAAACGGGTGATCACTGTACATTTCTCTTCTGTTTCCTATTTATATTTCTATTTTACCTCCTCAATTTAGAATTATGGACAGGAAAAACCTAATCTAAAACTGCACAAAAATATTTTGCCTTCAAATTCATACCGTGATCGTAGCATGCATTGACTCAACTCGTATGACTGGGATTTCCATGAAAAAGATAGTGGGCAGAAAATGGGTGATCACTGTACATTTCTATTCTGTTTCCTATTTATATTTATATTTTATCTCCTCAATTTAGCATTAGGGACAGGGAAATACCTAATCTAAAATCTGCACAAAAATATTTTGCCTTCAAATTCATACCGTGATCGTAGCATGCATGGACACGACTCATATGACTGGGATTTCCATGAAAAAGATTGTGGGCCGAAAATGGGTGATCACTGTACATTTCTCTTCTGTTTCCTATTTATATTTCAATTTTACCTCCTCAATTTAGCATTATGGTCAGGTAAAGACCTCATCAAAGATCTGCACAAAAATATTTTGCCTTCAAATTCATACCGTGATCGTAGCATGCATGGACTCAACTCATATGACTGGGATTTCCATGAAAAAGTTAGTGGGCAGAAAATGGGTGATCACTGTACATTTTTCTTCTGTTTCCTGTTTATATTTCTATTTTACCTCCTCAATTTAGCATTATGGACAGGGAAAGACCTAATCTAAAACTGCACAAAAATATTTTGCCTACAAATTCATACCGTGATCGTAGCATGCATGGCCTCGACTCATATGACTGGGATTTCCATGAAAAAGATTGTCGGCTGAAAACGGGTGATCACTGTACATTTCTCTTCTGTTTCCTATTTATATTTATATTTTACCTCCTCAATTTAGAATTATGGACAGGAAAAGACCTAATCTAATATCTGTACAAAAATATTTTGCCTTCAAATTCATACCGTGATCTTAGCATGCATGGACTCGACTCATATGACTGGGATTTCCATGAAAAAGATTGTGGGCCGAAAATGGGTGATCACTGTACATTTCTCTTCTGTTTCCTATTTATATTTATATTTTACCTCCTCAATTTAGCATTATGGACAGGGAAATACCTAATCTAAAATCTGCACAAATATATTTTGCCTTCAAATTCATACCGTGATCGTAGCATGCATGGACTCGACTTATATAACTGGGATTTCCATGAAAAAGATTGTCGGCCGAAAACGGGTGATCACTGTACATTTCTCTTCTGTTTCCTATTTATATTTCTATTTTACCTCCTCAATTTAGAATTATGGACAGGAAAAGACCTAATCTAAAATCTGCACAAAAATATTTTGCCTTCAAATTCATACCGTGATCTTAGCATGCATGGACTCGACTCATATGACTGGGATTTCCATGAAAAAGATTGTGGGCCGAAAATGGGTGATCACTGTACATTTCTCTTCTGTTTCCTATTTATATTTATATTTTACCTCCTCAATTTAGCATTATAGACAGGGAAAGACCTAATCTAAAACTGCACAAAAATATTTTGCCTTCAAATTCATACCGTGATCGTAGCATGCATGGCCTCGACTCATATGACTGGGATTTCCATGAAAAAGATTGTCGGCCGAAAACGGGTGATCACTGTACATTTCTCTTCTGTTTCCTATTTATATTTCTATTTTACCTCCTCAATTTAGCATTATGGACAGGAAAAGACCTAATCTAAAATCTGCACAAAAATATTTTGCCTTCAAATTCATACCGTGATCTTAGCATGCATGGACTCGACTCATATGACTGGGATTTCCATGAAAAAGATTGTGGGCCGAAAATGGGTGATCACTGTACATTTCTCTTCTGTTTCCTATTTATATTTATATTTTACCTCCTCAATTTAGCATTATGGACAGGGAAAACCTAATCTAAGCTCTGCACAAAAATATTTTGCCTTCAAATTCATACTGTGATCGTAGCATGCATGCACTCGACTCATATTACTGGGATTTCCATGAAAAAGATTGTGGGCCGAAAATGGCTCATCACTGTACATTTCTCTTCTGTTTCCTATTTATATTTCTATTTTACCTCCTCAATTTAGCATTATGGACAGGGAAAGTCCTAATCTAAAATCTTCACAAAAATATTTTGCCTTCAAATTCATACCGTGATCGTAGCATGCATGGACTCGACTCATATGACTGGGATTTCCATGAAAAAGATTGTGGGCCGAAAATGGGTGATCACTGTACATTTCTCTTCTGTATTCAATTTATATTTCTATTTTACCTCCTCAATTTAGCATTATGGACAGCGAAAGACCTAATCTAAAATCTGCACAAAAATATTTTGCCTTCAAATTCATACCGTGATCGTAGCATGCATGGACTCGACTCATATGACTGGGATTTCCATGAAAAAGATTGTGGGCAGAAAATGGTTGATCACTGTACATTTCTCTTCTGTTTCCTATTTATATTTCTATTTTACCTCCTCAATTTAGCATTATGGAGAGGGAAAGACCTAATCTAAAATCTGCACAAAAATATTTTGCCTTCAAATTCATACCGTGATCGTAGCATGCATGGACTCGACTCATATGACTGGGATTTCCATGAAAAAGATTGTCGGCCGAAAACGGGTGATCACTGTACATTTCTCTTCTGTTTCCTATTTATATTTCTATTTTACCTCCTCAATTTAGAATTATGGACAGGAAAAGACCTAATCTAATATCTGCACAAAAATATTTTGCCTTCAAATTCATACCGTGATCTTAGCATGCATGGACTCGACTCATATGACTGGGATTTCCATGAAAAAGATTGTGGGCCGAAAATGGGTGATCACTGTACATTTCTCTTCTGTTTCCTATTTATATTTATATTTTACCTCCTCAATTTAGCATTATGGACAGGGAAATACCTAATCTAAAATCTGCACAAAAATATTTTGCCTTCAAATTCATACCGTGATCGTAGCATGCATGGACTCGACTTATATAACTGGGATTTCCATGAAAAAGATTGTGGGCCGAAAACGGGTGATCACTGTACATTTCTCTTCTGTTTCCTATTTATATTTGTATTTTACCTCCTCAATTTAGAATTATGGACAGGAAAAGACCTAATCTAATATCTGCACAAAAATATTTTGCCTTCAAATTCATACCGTGATCTTAGCATGCATGGACTCGACTCATATGACTGGGATTTCCATGAAAAAGATTGTGGGACGAAAATGGGTGATCACTGTACATTTCTCTTCTGTTTCCTATTTATATTTATATTTTACCTACTCAATTTAGCATTATGGACAGGTAAATACCTAATCTAAAATCTGCACAAAAATATTTTGCCTTCAATTTCATACCGTGATCGTAGCATGCATGGACTCGACTTATATAACTGGGATTTCCATGAAAAAGATTGTGGGCCGAAAATGGGTGATCACTGTACATTTCTCTTCTGTTTCCTATTTATATTTATATTTTATCTCCTCAATTTAGCATTATGGACAGGGAAAGACCTAATCTAAAATCAACACAAAAATATTTTGCTTTCAAATTCATACCGTGATCGTAGCATGCATGGACTCGACTCATATGACTGGGATTTCCATGAAAAAGATTTTGGGCCGAAAATGGGTGATCACTGTATATTTCTCTTCCATTTCCTATTTATATTTCTATTTTACCTCCTCAATTTAGCATTATGGACAGGGAAATACCTAATCTAAAATCTGCACAAAAATATTTTGCCTTCAAATTCATACCGTGATCTTAGCATGCATGGACTCGACTCATATGACTGGGATTTCCATGAAAAAGATTGTGGGACGAAAATTGGTGATCACTGTACATTTCTCTTCTGTTTCCTATTTATATTTATATTTTACCTCCTCAATTTAGCATTATGGACAGGGAAATACCTAATCTAAAATCTGCACAAAAATATTTTGTCTTCAAATTCATACCGTGATCGTAGCATGCATGGACTCGACTTATATAACTGGGATTTCCATGAAAAAGATTGTGGGCCGAAAATGGGTGATCACTGTACATTTCTCTTCTGTTTCCTATTTATATTTATATTTTACATCCTCAATTTAGCATTATGGACAGGGAAAGACCTAATCTAAAATCTGCACAAAAATATTTTGCCTTCAAATTCATACCATGATCGTAGCATGCATTGACTCAACTCGTATGACTGCGATTTCCATGAAAAAGATAGTGGGCAGAAAATGGGTGATCACTGTACATTTCTATTCTGTTTCCTATTTATATTTATATTTTATCTCCTAAATTTAGCATTATGGACAGGGAAAGACCTAATCTAAAATCAACACAAAAATATTTTGCTTTCAAATTCATACCGTGATCGTAGCATGCATGGACTCGACTCATATGACTGGGATTTCCATGAAAAAGATTTTGGGCCGAAAATGGGTGATCACTGTATATTTCTCTTCCATTTCCTATTTATATTTCTATTTTACCTCCTCAATTTAGCATTATGGACAGGGAAAGACCTAATCTAAAATCTGCACAAAAATATTTTGCCTTCAAATTCATACCGTGATCGGAGCATGCATTGATTCGACTCATATGACTGGGATTTCCATGAAAAAGATTGTGGGCCGAAAATGGGTGATCACTGTACATTTCTCTTCTGTTTCCTATTTATATTTACATATTACCTCCTCAATTTAGCATTATGTACAGGGAAAACCTAATCTAAGCTCTGCACAAAAATATTTTGCCTTCAAATTCATACTGTGATCGTAGCATGCATGCACTCGACTCATATTACTGGGATTTCTATGAAAAAGATTGTGGGCCGAAAATGGCTCATCACTGTACATTTCTCTTCTGTTTCCTATTTATATTTCTATTTTACCTCCTCAATTTAGCATTATGGACAGGGAAAGAACTAATCTAAAATCTTCACAAAAATATTTTGCCTTCAAATTCATACCGTGATCGTAGCATGCATGGACTCGACTCATATGACTGGGATTTCCATGAAAAAGATTGTGGGCCGAAAATGGGTGATCACTGTACATTTCTCTTCTGTATTCTATTCATATTTCTATTTTACCTCCTCAATTTAGCATTATGGACAGCGAAAGACCTAATCTAAAATCTGCACAAAAATATTTTGCCTTCAAATTCATACCGTGATCGTAGCATGCATGGACTCGACTCATATGACTGGGATTTCCATGAAAAAGATTGTGGGCAGAAAATGGGTGATCACTGTACATTTCTCTTCTCTTTCCTATTTATATTTCTATTTTACCTCCTCAATTTAGCATTATGGACAGGGAAAGACCTAATCTAAAATCTGCACAAAAATATTTTGCCTTCAAATTCATACCGTGATCGTAGCATGCATGGACACGACTCATATGACTGGGATTTCCATGAAAAAGATTGTGGGCCGAAAATGGGTGATCACTGTACATTTCTCTTCTGTTTCCTATTTATATTTCAATTTTACCTCCTCAATTTAGCATTATGGACAGGGAAAGACCTCATCTAAGATCTGCACAAAAATATTTTGCCTTCAAATTCATACCGTGATCGTAGCATGCATGGACTCAACTCATATCACTGGGATTTCCATGAAAAAGTTAGTGTGCAGAAAATGGGTGATCACTGTACATTTCTCTTCTGTTTCCTGTTTATATTTCTATTTTACCTCCTCAATTTAGCATTATGGACAGGGAAAGACCTAATCTAAAACTGAACAAAAATATTTTGCCTCCAAATTCATACCGTGATCGTAGCATGCATGGCCTCGACTCATATGACTGGGATTTCCATGAAAAAGATTGTCGGCCGAAAACGGGTGATCACTGTACATTTCTCTTCTGTTTCCTATTTATATTTCTATTTTACCTCCTCAATTTACAATTATGGACAGCAAAAGACCTAATCTAAAATCTGCACAAAAATATTTTGCCTTCAAATTCATACCGTGATCTTAGCATGCATGGACTCGACTCATATGACTGGGATTTCCATGAAAAAGATTGTGGGCCGAAAATGGGTGATCACTGTACATTTCTCTTCTGTTTCCTATTTATATTTCTATTTTACCTCCTCAATTTAGCATTATGGACAGGGAAAGACCTAATCTAAAATCTGCACAAAAATATTTTGCCTTCAAATTCATACCGTGATCGTAGCATGCATGGACTCGACTCATATGACTGGGATTTCCATGAAAAAGATTGTGGGCAGAAAATGGGTGATCACTGTACATTTCTCTTCTGTTTCCTATTTATATTTCTATTTTACCTCCCCAATTTAGCATTATGGACAGGGAAAGACATAATCTAAAATCTGCACAAAAATATATTGCTTTCAAATTCATACCGTGATCGTATCATGCATGGACTCGACTCATATGAATGGGATTTCCATGAAAAAGTTTGTGGGCCGAAAATGGGTGATCACTGTACATTTCTCTTCTGTATTCTATTTATATTTCTATTTTACCTCCTCAATTTAGCATTATGGACAGGGAAAGACCTAATCTAAAATCTGCACAAAAATATTTTGCCTTCAAATTCATACCGTGATCGTAGCATGCATGGACTCGACTTATATAACTCGGATTTCCATGAAAAAGATTGTGGGCCGAAAATGGGTGATCACTGTACATTTCTCTTCTGTTTCCTATTTATATTTATATATTACCTCCTCAATTTAGCATTATGGACAGGTAAATCCTAATCTAAGCTCTGCACAAAAATATTTTGCCTTGAAATTCATACTGTGATCGTAGCATGCATGCACTCGACTCATATTACTGGGATTTCCATGAAAAAGATTGTGGGCCAAAAATGGCTCATCTCTGTACATTTCTCTTCTGTTTCCTATTTATATTTCTATTTTACCTCCTCAATTTAGCATTATGGACAGGGAAAGAACTAATCTAAAATCTTCACAAAAATATTTTGCCTTCAAATTCATACCGTGATCGTAGCATGCATGGACTCGACTCATATGACTGGGATTTCCATGAAAAAGATTGTGGGCCGAAAATGGGTGATCACTGTACATTTCTCTTCTGTATTCTATTTATATTTCTATTTTACCTCCTCAATTTAGCATTATGGATAGCGAAAGACCTAATCTAAAATCTGCACAAAAATATTTTGCCTTCAAATTCATACCGTGAACGTAGCATGCATGGACTCGACTCATATGACTGGGATTTCCATGAAAAAGATTGTGGGCCGAAAATGGGTGATCACTGTACATTTCTCTTCTGTTTCCTATTTATATTTCAATTTTACCTCCTCAATTTAGCATTATGGACAGGGAAAGACCTCATCTAAGATCTGCACAAAAATATTTTGCCTTCAAATTCATACCGTGATCGTAGCATGCATGGACTCAACTCATATGACTGGGATTTCCATGAAAAAGTTAGTGGGCAGAAAATGGGTGATCACTGTACATTTCTCTTCTCTTTCCCGTTTACATTTCTATTTTACCTCCTCAATTTAGCATTATGGACAGGGAAAGACCTAATCTAAAACTGCACAAAAATATTTTGCCTCCAAATTCATACCGTGATCGTAGCATGCATGGCCTCGACTCATATGACTGGGATTTCCATGAAAAAGATTGTCGGCCGAAAATGGGTGATCACTGTACATTTCTCTTCTGTTTCCTATTTATTTTTCTATTTTACCTCCTCAATTTAGCATTATGGACAGGAAAAGACCTCATCTAAAATCTGCACAAAAATATTTTGCCTTCAATTTCATACCGTGATCGTAGCATGCATGGACTCGACTTATATAACTGGGATTTCCATGAAAAAGATTGTGGGCCGAAAATGGGTGATCACTGTACATTTCTCTTCTGTTTCCTATTTATATTTATATTTTACATCCTCAATTTAGCATTATGGACAGGGAAAGACCTAATCTAAAATCTGCACAAAAATATTTTGCTTTCAAATTCATACCATGATCGTAGCATGCATTGACTCAACTCGTATGACTGGGATTTCCATGAAAAAGATAGTGGGCAGAAAATGGGTGATCACTGTACATTTCTATTCTGTTTCCTATTTATATTTATATTTTATCTCCTCAATTTAGCATTATGGACAGGGAAAGACCTAATCTAAAATCAACACAAAAATATTTTGCTTTCAAATTCATACCGTGATCGTAGCATGCATGGACTCGACTCATATGACTGGGATTTCCATGAAAAAGATTTTGGGCCGAAAATGGGTGATCACTGTATATTTCTCTTCCATTTCCTATTTATATTTCTATTTTACCTCCTCAATTTAGCATTATGGACAGGGAAATACCTAATCTAAAATCTGCACAAAAATATTTTGCCTTCAAATTCATACCGTGATCTTAGCATGCATGGACTCGACTCATATGACTGGGATTTCCATGAAAAAGATTGTGGGACGAAAATTGGTGATCACTGTACATTTCGCTTCTGTTTCCTATTTATATTTCTATTTTACCTCCTCAATTTAGCATTATGAACAGGGAAAGACCTACTCTAAAATCTGCACAAAAATATTTTGTCTTCAAATTCAAACCGTGATCGTAGCATGCATGGACTCGACTTATATAACTGGGATTTCCATGAAAAAGATTGTGGGCCGAAAATGGGTGATCACTGTACATTTCTCTTCTGTTTCCTATTTATATTTATATATTACCTCCTCAATTTAGCATTATGGACAGGTAAATCCTAATCTAAGCTCTGCACAAAAATATTTTGCCTTCAAATTCATACTGTGATCGTAGCATGCATGCACTCGACTCATATTACTGGGATTTCCATGAAAAAGATTGTGGGCCAAAAATGGCTCATCTCTGTACATTTCTCTTCTGTTTCCTATTTATATTTCTATTTTACCTCCTCAATTTAGCATTATGGACAGGGAAAGAACTAATCTAAAATCTTCACAAAAATATTTTGCCTTCAAATTCATACCGTGATCGTAGCATGCATGGACTCGACTCATATGACTGGGATTTCCATGAAAAAGATTGTGGGCCGAAAATGGGTGATCACTGTACATTTCTCTTCTGTATTCTATTTATATTTCTATTTTACCTCCTCAATTTAGCATTATGGATAGCGAAAGACCTAATCTAAAATCTGCACAAAAATATTTTGCCTTCAAATTCATACCGTGAACGTAGCATGCATGGACTCGACTCATATGACTGGGATTTCCATGAAAAAGATTGTGGGCCGAAAATGGGTGATCACTGTACATTTCTCTTCTGTTTCCTATTTATATTTCAATTTTACCTCCTCAATTTAGCATTATGGACAGGGAAAGACCTCATCTAAGATCTGCACAAAAATATTTTGCCTTCAAATTCATACCGTGATCGTAGCATGCATGGACTCAACTCATATGACTGGGATTTCCATGAAAAAGTTAGTGGGCAGAAAATGGGTGATCACTGTACATTTCTCTTCTCTTTCCCGTTTACATTTCTATTTTACCTCCTCAATTTAGCATTATGGACAGGGAAAGACCTAATCTAAAATCAACACAAAAATATTTTGCTTTCAAATTCATACCGTGATCGTAGCATGCATGTACTCGACTCATATGACTGGGATTTCCATGAAAAAGATTTTGGGCCGAAAATGGGTGATCACTGTATATTTCTCTTCCATTTCCTATTTATATTTCTATTTTACCTCCTCAATTTAGCATTATGGACAGGGAAATACCTAATCTAAAATCTGCACAAAAATATTTTGCCTTCAAATTCATACCGTGATCTTAGCATGCATGGACTCGACTCATATGACTGGGATTTCCATGAAAAAGATTGTGGGACGAAAATTGGTGATCACTGTACATTTCTCTTCTGTTTCCTATTTATATTTATATTTTACCTCCTCAATTTAGCATTATGGACAGGGAAATACCTACTCTAAAATCTGCACAAAAATATTTTGTCTTCAAATTCAAACCGTGATCGTAGCATGCATGGACTCGACTTATATAACTGGGATTTCCATGAAAAAGATTGTGGGCCGAAAATGGGTGATCACTGTACATTTCTCTTCTGTTTCCTATTTATATTTATATTTTACATCCTCAATTTAGCATTATGGACAGGGAAAGACCTAATCTAAAATCTGCACAAAAATATTTTGCCTTCAAATTCATACCATGATCGTAGCATGCATTGACTCAACTCGTATGCCTGCGATTTCCATGAAAAAGATAGTGGGCAGAAAATGGGTGATCACTGTACATTTCTATTCTGTTTCCTATTTATATTTATATTTTATCTCCTAAATTTAGCATTATGGACAGGGAAAGACCTAATCTAAAATCAACACAAAAATATTTTGCTTTCAAATTCATACCGTGATCGTAGCATGCATGGACTCGACTCATATGACTGGGATTTCCATGAAAAAGATTTTGGGCCGAAAACGGGTGATCACTGTATATTTCTCTTCCATTTCCTATTTATATTTCTATTTTACCTCCTCAATTTAGCATTATGGACAGGGAAAGACCTAATCTAAAATCTGCACAAAAATATTTTGCCTTCAAATTCATACCGTGATCGTAGCATGCATTGATTCGACTCATATGACTGGGATTTCCATGAAAAAGATTGTGGGCCGAAAATGGGTGATCACTGTACATTTCTCTTCTGTTTCCTATTTATATTTACATATTACCTCCTCAATTTAGCATTATGGACAGGGAAAACCTAATCTAAGCTCTGCACAAAAATATTTTGCCTTCAAATTCATACTGTGATCGTAGCATGCATGCACTCGACTCATATTACTGGGATTTCCATGAAAAAGATTGTGGGCCGAAAATGGCTCATCACTGTACATTTCTCTTCTGTTTCCTATTTATATTTCTATTTTACCTCCTCAATTTAGCATTATGGACAGGGAAAGAACTAATCTAAAATCTTCACAAAAATATTTTGCCTTCAAATTCATACCGTGATCGTAGCATGCATGGACTCGACTCATATGACTGGGATTTCCATGAAAAAGATTGTGGGCCGAAAATGGGTGATCACTGTACATTTCTCTTCTGTATTCTATTTATATTTCTATTTTACCTCCTCAATTTAGCATTATGGACAGCGAAAGACCTAATCTAAAATCTGCACAAAAATATTTTGCCTTCAAATTCATACCGTGATCGTAGCATGCATGGACTCGACTCATATGACTGGGATTTCCATGAAAAAGATTGTGGGCAGAAAATGGGTGATCACTGTACATTTCTCTTCTCTTTCCTATTTATATTTCTATTTTACCTCCTCAATTTAGCATTATGGACAGGGAAAGACCTAATCTAAAATCTGCACATAAATATTTTGCCTTCAAATTCATACCGTGATCGTAGCATGCATGGACACGACTCATATGACTGGGATTTCCATGAAAAAGATTGTGGGCCGAAAATGGGTGATCACTGTACATTTCTCTTCTGTTTCCTATTTATATTTCAATTTTACCTCCTCAATTTAGCATTATGGACAGGGAAAGACCTCATCTAAGATCTGCACAAAAATATTTTGCCTTCAAATTCATACCGTGATCGTAGCATGCATGGACTCAACTCATATCACTGGGATTTCCATGAAAAAGTTAGTGTGCAGAAAATTGGTGATCACTGTACATTTCTCTTCTGTTTCCTGTTTATATTTCTATTTTACCTCCTCAATTTAGCATTATGGACAGGGAAAGACCTAATCTAAAACTGAACAAAAATATTTTGCCTCCAAATTCATGCCGTGATCGTAGCATGCATGGCCTCGACTCATATGACTGGGATTTCCATGAAAAAGATTGTCGGCCGAAAACGGGTGATCACTGTACATTTCTCTTCTGTTTCCTATTTATATTTCTATTTTACCTCCTCAATTTACAATTATGGACAGGAAAAGACCTAATCTAAAATCTGCACAAAAATATTTTGCCTTCAAATTCATACCGTGATCTTAGCATGCATGGACTCGACTCATATGACTGGGATTTCCATGAAAAAGATTGTGGGCCGAAAATGGGTGATCACTGTACATTTCTCTTCTGTTTCCTATTTATATTTCTATTTTACCTCCTCAATTTAGCATTATGGACAGGGAAAGACCTAATCTAAAATCTGCACAAAAATATTTTGCCTTCAAATTCATACCGTGATCGTAGCATGCATGGACTCGACTCATATGACTGGGATTTCCATGAAAAAGATTGTGGGCCGAAAATGGGTGATCACTGTACATTTCTCTTCTGTTTCCTATTTATATTTCTATTTTACCTCCTCAATTTAGCATTATGGACAGGGAAAGACCTAATCTAAAATCTGCACAAAATTATTTTGCCTTCAAATTCATAACGTGATTTTAGCATGCATGGACTCGACTCATATGACTGGGATTTCCATGAAAAAGATTGTGGGCCGAAAATGGGTGATCACTGTACATTTCTCTTCTGTTTCCAATTTATATTTATATTTTACCTCCTCAATTTAGCATTATGGACAGGGAAAGAACTAATCTAAAATGAGCCCAAAAATATTTTACCTTCAAATTCATACCGTGATCGTAGCATGCATGGACTCGACTCATATGACTGGGATTTCCATGAAAATGATTGTGGGCCGAAAATGGGTGATCACTGTACATTTCTCTTCTGTTTCCTATTTATATTTATATTTTACCTCCTCAATTTAGCATTATGGACAGGGAAAGACCTAATCTAAAATCTGCACAAAAATATTTTGCCTTCAAATTCATACCGTGATCTTAGCATGCATGGACTCGACTCATATGACTGGGATTTCCATGAAAAAGATTGTGGGCCGAAAATGGGTGATCACTGTACATTTCTCTTCTGTTTCTATTTATATTTCTATTTTACCTCCTCAATTTAGCATTATGGACAGGGAAAGACCTAATCTAAAATCTGCACAAAAATATTTTGACTTCAAATTCATACCGTGATCGTAGCATGCATGGACTCGACTCATATTACTGGGATTTCCATGAAAAAGATTGTGGGCTGAAAATGGCTCATCACTGTACATTTTTCTTCTGTTTCCTATTTATATTTCTATTTTACCTCCTCAATTTAGCATTATGGACAGCGAAAGACCTAATCTAAAATCTGCACAAAAATATTTTGCCTTCAAATTCATACCGTGATCGTAGCATGCATGGACTCGACTCATATGACTGGGATTTCCATGAAAAAGATTGTGGGCAGAAAATAGGTGATCACTGTACATTTCTCTTCTGTTTCCTATTTATATTTCTATTTTACCTCCTCAATTTAGCATTATGGACAGGGAAAGACCTAATCTAAAATCTGCAGAAAAATATTTTGCTTTCAAATTCATACCGTGATCGTAGCATGCATGGACTCGACTCATATGACTGGGATTTCCATGAAAAAGATTGTGGGCCAAAAATGGGTGATCACTGTATATTTCTCTTCTGTTTCCTATTTATATTTCTATTTTACCTCCTCAATTTAGCATTATGGACAGGGAAATACCTAATCTAAAATCTGCACAAAAATATTTTGCCTTCAAATTCATACCGTGATCGTAGCATGCATGGACACGACTCATATGACTGGGATTTCCATGAAAAAGATTGTGGGCCGAAAATGGGTGATCACTGTACATTTCTCTTCTGTTTCCTATTTATATTTCAATTTTACCTCCACAATTTAGCATTATGGACAGGGAAAGACCTCATCTAAGATCTGCACAAAAATATTTTACCTTCAAATTCATACCGTGATCGTAGCATGCATGGACTCGACTCATATGACTGGGATTTCCATGAAAATGATTGTGGGCCGAAAATGGGTGATCACTGTACATTTCTCTTCTGTTTCCTATTTATATTTATATTTTACCTCCTCAATTTAGCATTATGGACAGGGAAAGACCTAATCTAAAATCTGCACAAAAATATTTTGCCTTCAAATTCATACCATGATCTTAGCATGCATGGACTCGACTCATATGACTGGGATTTCCATGAAAAAGATTGTGGGCCGAAAATGGGTGATCACTGTACATTTCTCTTCTGTTTCTATTTATATTTCTATTTTACCTCCTCAATTTAGCATTATGGACAGGGAAAGACCTAATCTAAAATCTGCACAAAAATATTTTGACTTCAAATTCATACCGTGATCGTAGCATGCATGGACTCGACTCATATTACTGGGATTTCCATGAAAAAGATTGTGGGCTGAAAATGGCTCATCACTGTACATTTTTCTTCTGTTTCCTATTTATATTTCTATTTTACCTCCTCAATTTAGCATTATGGACAGGGAAAGAACTAATCTAAAATCTGCACAAAAATATTTTGCCTTCAAATTCATACCGTGATCGTAGCATGCATGGACTCGACTCATATGACTGGGATTTCCATGAAAAAGATTGTGGGCAGAAAATGGGTGATCACTGTACATTTCTCTTCTGTTTCCTATTTATATTTCTATTTTACATCCTCAATTTAGCATTATGGACAGGGAAAGACCTAATCTAAAATCTGCACAAAAATATTTTGCCTTCAAATTCATAACGTGATTGTAGCATGCATGGACTCGACTCATATGACTGGGATTTCCATGAAAAAGATTGTGGGCCGAAAATGGGTGATCACTGTACATTTCTCTTCTGTTTCCAATTTATATTTTGTATTTTACCTCCTCAATTTAGCATTATGGACAGGGAAAGACCTAATCTAAAATCTGCAGAAAAATAATTTGCCTTCAAATTCATACCGTGATCTTAGCATGCATGGACTCGACTCATATGACTGGGATTTCCATGAAAAAGATTGTGGGCCGAAAATGGGTGATCACTGTACATTTCTCTTCTGTTTCTATTTATATTTCTATTTTACCTCCTCAATTTAGCATTATGGACAGGGAAAGACCTAATCTAAAATCTGCACAAAAATATTTTGCCTTCAAATTCATACTGTGATCGTAGCATGCATGGACTCGACTCATATGACTGGGATTTCCATGAAAATGATTGTGGGCCGAAAATGGGTGATCACTGTACATTTCTCTTCTGTTTCCTATTTATATTTATATTTTACCTCCTCAATTTAGCATTATGGACAGGGAAAGACCTAATCTAAAATCTGCACAAAAATATTTTGCCTTCAAATTCATACCGTGATCTTAGCATGCATGGACTCGACTCATATGACTGGGATTTCCATGAAAAAGATTGTGGGCCGAAAATGGGTGATCACTGTACATTTCTCTTCTGTTTCTATTTATATTTCTATTTTACCTCCTCAATTTAGCATTATGGACAGGGAAAGACCTAATCTAAAATCTGCACAAAAATATTTTGACTTCAAATTCATACCGTGATCGTAGCATGCATGGACTCGACTCATATGACTGGGATTTCCATGAAAAAGATTGTGGGCTGAAAATGGCTCATCACTGTACATTTTTCTTCTGTTTCCTAATTATATTTCTATTTTACCTCCTCAATTTAGCATTATGGACAGCGAAAGACCTAATCAAAAATCTGCACAAAAATATTTTGCCTTCAAATTCATACCGTGATCGTAGCATGCATGGACTCGACTCATATGACTGGGATTTCCATGAAAAAGATTGTGGGCAGAAAATAGGTGATCACTGTACATTTCTCTTCTGTTTCCTATTTATATTTCTATTTTACCTCCTCAATTTAGCATTATGGACAGGGAAAGACCTAATCTAAAATCTGCAGAAAAATATTTTGCTTTCAAATTCATACCGTGATCGTAGCATGCATGGACTCGACTCATATGACTGGGATTTCCATGAAAAAGATTGTGGGCCAAAAATGGGTGATCACTGTATATTTCTCTTCTGTTTCCTATTTATATTTCTATTTTACCTCCTCAATTTAGCATTATGGACAGGGAAATACCTAATCTAAAATCTGCACAAAAATATTTTGCCTTCAAATTCATACCGTGATCGTAGCATGCATGGACACGACTCATATGACTGGGATTTCCATGAAAAAGATTGTGGGCCGAAAATGGGTGATCACTGTACATTTCTCTTCTGTTTCCTATTTATATTTCAATTTTACCTCCACAATTTAGCATTATGGACAGGGAAAGACCTCATCTAAGATCTGCACAAAAATATTTTGCCTTCAAATTCATACCGTGATCGTAGCATGCATGGACTCAACTCATATGACTGGGATTTCCATGAAAAAGTTAGTGGGCAGAAAATGGGTGATCACTGTACATTTCTCTTCTGTTTCCTGTTTATATTTCTATTTTACCTCCTCAATTTAGCATTATGGAGAGGGAAAGACCTAATCTAAAACTGCACAAAAATATTTTGCCTCCAAATTCATACCGTGATCAAAGCATGCATGGCCTCGACTCATATGACTCGGATTTCCATGAAAAAGATTGTCGGCCGAAAACGGGTGATCACTGTACATTTCTCTTCTGTTTCCTATTTATATTTCTATTTTACCTCCTCAATTTAGCATTATGGACAGGAAAAGACCTAAACTAAAATCTGCACAAAAATATTTTGCCTTCAAATTCATACCGTGACCTTAGCATGCATGGACTCGACTCATATGACTGGGATTTCCATGAAAAAGATTGTGGGCCGAAAATGGGTGATCACTGTACATTTCTCTTCTGTTTCCTATTTATATTTATATTTTACCTCCTCAATTTAGCATTATGGACAGGGAAAGACCTAATCTAAAATCTGCACAAAAATATTTTGCCTTCAAATTCATACCGTGATCGTAGCATGCATGGACTCGACTTATATAACTGGGATTTCCATGAAAAAGATTGTGGGCCGAAAATGGGTGATCACTGTACATTTCTCTTCTGTTTCCTATTTATATTTATATTTTACACCCTCAATTTAGCATTATGGACAGGGAAAGACCTAATCTAAAATCTGCACAAAAATATTTTGCCTTCAAATTCATACCGTGATCGTAGCATGCATTGACTCAACTCATATGACTGGGATTTCCATGAAAAAGATAGTGGGCAGAAAATGGGTGATCACTGTACATTTCCTTTCTGTTTCCTATTTATATTTATATTTTACCTCCTCAATTTAGCATTATGGACAGGGAAAGACCTAATCTAAAATCAACACAAAAATATTTTGCTTTCAAATTCATACCGTGATCGTAGCATGCATGGACTCGACTCATATGACTGGGATTTCCATGAAAAAGATTGTGGGCCGAAAATGGGTGATCACTGTACATTTCTCTTCTGTTTCCAATTTATATTTATATTTTACCTCCTCAATTTAGCATTATGGACAGGGAAAGACCTAATCTAAAATCTGCACAAAAATAATTTGCCTTCAAATTCATACCGTGATCTTAGCATGCATGGACTCGACTCATATGACTGGGATTTCCATGAAAAAGATTGTGGGCCGAAAATGGGTGATTACTGTACATTTCTCTTCTGTTTCCTATTTATATTTATATTTTACCTCCTCAATTTAGCATTATGGACAGGGAAAGACCTAATCTAAAATCTGCACAAAAATATTTTGCCTTCAAATTCATACCGTGATCGTAGCATGCATGGACTCGACTCATATGACTGGGATTTCCATGAAAAAGATTGTGGGCCGAAAATGGGTGATCACTGTACATTTCTCTTCTGTTTCCTATTTATATTTGTATTTTACCTCCTCAATTTAGCATTATGGACAGGGAAAAACCTAATCTAAGCTCTGCAAAAAAATATTTTGCCTTCAAATTCATACCGTGATCGTAGCATGCATGGACTCGACTCATAAGACTGGGATTTCCATGAAAAGATTGTGGGCCGAAAATGGGTGATCACTGTACATTTCTCTTCTGTTTCCTTTTTATATTTCTATTTTAACTCCTCAATTTAGCATTATGGAGAGGGAAAGACCTAATCTAAAATCTGAACAAAAATATTTTGCTTTCAAATTCATACCGTGATCGTAGCATGCATGGACTCGACTCATATGACTGGGATTTCCATGAAAAAGATTGTGGGCCGAAAATGGGTGATCACTGTACTTTTCTCTTCTGTTTCCTACTTATATTTCTCTTTTACCTCCTCAATTTAGCATTATGGACAGGGAAAGACCTAATCTAAAATCTGGACAAAAATATTTTGCCTTCAAATTCATACCGTGATCATAGCATGCATGGACTCGACTCATATGACTGGGATTTCCATGAAAAAGATTGTGGGCCAAAAATGGGTGATAACTGTACATTTCTCTTCTGTTTCCTATTTATATTTCTATTTTACCTACTCAATTTAGCATTATGTACAGGGAAAGACCAAATCTAAGATCTGCACAAAAATATTTTACCTTCAAATTCATACCGTGATCGTAGCATGCATGGACTCGACTCATATGACTGGGATTTCCATGAAAAAGATTGTGGGCCGAAAATGGGTGATCACTGTACATTTCTCTTCTGTTTCCTTTTTATATTTATATTTTCCCTCCTGAATTTAGCATTATCGCCCGTGAAAGACCTAATCTAAGATCTGCACAAAAATATTTTACCTTCAAATTCATACCGTGATCGTAGCATGCATGGACACGACTCATATGACTGGGATTTCCATGAAAATGATTCTGGGCAGAAAATGGGTGATCACTGTACATTTCTCTTCTGTTTCCTATTTATATTTATATTTTACCTCCTCAATTTAGCATTATGGTCAGGGAAAGACCAAATCGAAGATCTGCACAAAAATATTTTGCTTTCAAATTCATACCGTGACCGTAGCATGCATGGACTCGACTGATATGACTGGGATTTCCATGAAAAAGATTGTGGGCCGACAATGGGTGATCACTGTACATTTCTCTTCTGTTTCCTATTTATATTTGTATTTTACCTCCTCAATTTAGAATTATGGACAGGGAAAGACCTAATCTAAGCTCAGCACAAAAATATTTTGCCTTCAAATTCATACCGTGATCGTAGCATGCATGGACTCGACTCATATGACTGGGATTTCCATGAGAAAGACTGTGGGCCGAAAATGGGTGATCACTGTACATTTCTCTTCTGTTTCCTATTTATATTTATATTTTACCTCCTCAATTTAGCATTATGGACATGGAAAGACCTAATCTAAAATCTGCAAAAAAATATTTTGCTTTCAAATTCAGACCGTGATCGTAGCATGCATGGACTCGACTCATATGACTGGGATTTCCATGAAAAAGATTGTGGGCCGTAAATGGGTGATCACTGTACATTTCTCTTCTTTTTCCTATTTATATTTCTATTTTACCTCCTCAATTTAGCATTATGGACAGGGAAAGTCCTAATCTAAAATCTGCACAAAAACATTTTGCTTTCAAATTCATACTGTGATCGTAGCATTCATGGACTCGACTCATATGACTGGGATTTCCATGAAAAGTTTGTGGGCCGAAAATGGGTGATCACTGTACATTTCGTTTCTGTTTCCTTTTTATATATCTATTTTACCTACTCAATTTAGCATTATGGAGAGTGAAAGACCTAATCTAAAATCTGCACAAAAATATTTTGCTTTCAAATTCATACCGTGATCGTAGCATGCATGGACTCGACTCATATGACTGGGATTTCCATGAAAAAGATTGTGGGCCGAAAATGGGTGATCACTGTACATTTCTCTTCTGTTTCCTATTTATATTTCTATTTTACTTCTTCAATTTAGCATTATGGACAGGGAAAGACCAAATCTAATATCTGCAAAAAAATATTTTGCCTTCAAATTCATACCGTGATCGTAGCATGCATCGACTCGTCTCATATGACTGAGATTTCCCTGAAAAATATTGTCGGTCGAAAATTGGTGATCAATGTACATTTCTCTTCTGTTTCCTATTTATATTTCTATTTTACCTCCTCAATTTAGCATTATGGACAGGGAAAGACCTAATCTAAAATCTGCGCAAAAATATTTTGCTTTCAAATTCATACCGTGATCGTAGCATGCTTGGACTCATCTCATATGACTGGGATTTCCCTGAAAAATATTGTCGGTCAAAAATTGGTGATCACTGTACATTTCTCTTCTGTTTCCTATTTATATTTCTACTTTACCTCCTCAATTTAGCATTATGGACAGGGCAAGACCTAATCTAAAATCTGCACAAAAATATTTTGCTTTCAAATTCATAACGTGATCGTAGCATGCTTGGACTCGACTCATATGACTGGGATTTCCATGAAAAAGATTTTGGGCCGAAAATGGGTGATCACTGTACATTTCTCTTCTGTTTCCTATTTATTTTTACATTTTACCTCCTCAATTTAGCATTATGGACAGGGAAAGACCTAACCTAAAATCTGCACAAAAATATATTGCCTTCAAATTCATACCGTGATCGTAGCATGCATGGACTCGACTCATATAACTGGGATTTCCATGAAAAAGATTGTGGGCTGAAAATGGGTGATCACTGTACATTTCTCTTCTGTTTCCTATTTATATTTCTATTTTACCTCCTCAATTTAGCATTATGGACAGGGAAAGACCTAATCTAAAATCTGCACAAATATATATTGCCTTCAAATTCATACCGTAATCGTAGCATGCATGGACTCGACTCATAAGACTGGGATTTCCATGAAAAAGATTGTGGGCCGAAAATGGGTGATCACTGTACATTTCTCTTCTGTTTCCTATTTATATTTATATTTTGCTTCCTTCATTTAGCATTATGGAGAGGGAAAGACCTAATCTAAGGTCTGCACAAAAATATTTCGCCTTCAGATTCTTACCGTGATCGTAGCATGCATGGACTCGACTCATATGACTGGGATTTCCATGAAAAAGATTGTGGGCCGAAAATGGGTGATCACTGAACATTTCTCTTCTGTTTCCTATTTATATTTCTATTTTACCTCCTCAATTTAGCATTATGGACAGGGAAAGACCTAATCTAAAATCTGCACAAATATATATTGCCTTCAAATTCATACCGTAATCGTAGCATGCATGGACTCGACTCATAAGACTGGGATTTCCATGAAAAAGATTGTGGGCCGAAAATGGGTGATCACTGTACATTTCTCTTCTGTTTCCTATTTATATTTATATTTTGCTTCCTTCATTTAGCATTATGGACAGGGAAAGACCTAATCTAAGGTCTGCACAAAAATATTTTGCCTTCAAATTCATACCGTGATCGTAGCATGCATGGACTCGACAGATATGACTGGGATTTCCATGAAAAAGATTGTGGGCCGACAATGGGTGATCACTGTACATTTCTCTTCTGTTTCCTATTTATATTTGTATTTTACCTCCTCAAATTAGAATTATGGATAGGGAAAGTCCTAATCTAAAATCTGCACAAAAACATTTTGCTTTCAAATTCATACTGTGATCGTAGCATGCATGGACTCGACTCATATGACTGGGATTTCCATGAAAAGATTGTGGGCCGAAAATGGGTGATGACTGTACATTTCTTTTCTGTTTCCTTTTTATATTTCTATTTTAGCTACTCAATTTAGCATTATGGAGAGTGAAAGACCTAATCTAAAATCTGCACAAAAATATTTTGCTTTCAAATTCATACCGTGATCGTAGCATGCATGGACTCGACTCATATGACTGGGATTTCCATGAAAAAGATTGTGGGCCGAAAATGAGTGAGCACTGTACATTTCTCTTCTGTTTCCTATTTATATTTCTATTTTACTTCTTCAATTTAGCATTATGGACAGGGAAAGACCAAATCTAATATCTGCAAAAAAATATTTTGCCTTCAAATTCATACCGTGATCGTAGCATGCATCGACTCGTCTCATATGACTGAGATTTCCCTGAAAAATATTGTCGGTTGAAAATTGGTGATCAATGTACATTTCTCTTCTGTTTCCTATTTATATTTCTATTTTACCTCCTCAATTTAGCATTATGGACAGGGAAAGACCTAATCTAAAATCTGCGCAAAAATGTTTTGCTTTCAAATTCATACCATGATCGTAGCATGCTTGGACTCATCTCATATGACTGGGATTTCCCTGAAAAATATTGTCGGTCAAAAATTGGTGATCACTGAACATTTCTCTTCTGTTTCCTATTTATATTTCTATTTTACCTCCTCAATTTAGCATTATGGACAGGGAAAGACCTAATCTAAAATCTGCACAAAAATATTTTGCTTTCAAATTCATAACGTGATCGTAGCATGCTTGGACTCGACTCATATGACTGGGATTTCCATGAAAAAGATTGTGGGCCGAAAATGGGTGATCACTGTACATTTCTCTTCTGTTTCCTATTTATATTTACATTTTACCTCCTCAATTTAGCATTATGGACAGGGAAAGACCTAACCTAAAATCTGCACAAAAATATATTGCCTTTAAATTCATACCGTGATCGTAGCATGCATGGACTCGACTCATATAACTGGGATTTCCATGAAAAAGATTGTGGGCTGAAAATGGGTGATCACTGTACATTTCTCTTCTGTTTCCTATTTATATTTCTATTTTACCTCCTCAATTTAGCATTATGGACAGGGAAAGACCTAATCTAAAATCTGCACATATATATATTGCCATCAAATTCATACCGTAATCGTAGCATGCATGGACTCGACTCATAAAACTGGGATTTCCATGAAAAAGATTGTGGGCCGAAAATGGGTGATCACTGTACATTTCTCTTCTGTTTCCTATTTATATTTATATTTTGCTTCCTTCATTTAGCATTATGGAGAGGGAAAGACCTAATCTAAGGTCTGCACAAAAATATTTCGCCTTCAAATTCATACCGTGATCGTAGCATGCATGGACTCGACTCATATGACTGGGATTTCCATGAAAAAGATTGTGGGCCGAAAATGGGTGATCACTGAACATTTCTCTTCTGTTTCCTATTTATATTTCTATTTTCCTTCCTCAATTTAGCATTATGGACAGGGAAAGACCTAATCTAAGCTCTGCACAAAAATATTTTGCCTTCAAATTCATACCGTGATCGGAGCATGCATTGACACGACTCATATGACTGGGATTTCCATGAAAAAGATTGTGGGCTAAAAATGGGTGATCACTGTACATTTCTCTTCTGTTTCCTATTTATATTTCTATTTTACCTTCTCAATTTAGCATTATGGACAGGGAAAGACCTAATCTAAAATCTGCACAAATATATATTGCCTTAAAATTTATACCGTAATCGTAGCATGCATGGACTCGACTCATAAGACTGGGATTTCCATGAAAAAGATTGTGGGCCGAAAATGGGTGATCACTGTACATTTCTCTTCTGTTTCCTATTTATATTTATATTTTGCTTCCTTCATTTAGCATTATGGACAGGGAAAGACCTAATCTAAGGTCTGCACAAAAATATTTTGCCTTCAAATTCATACCGTGATCGTAGCATGCATGGACACGACTCATATGACTGGGATTTCCATGAAAAAGATTGTTGGCCGAAAATGGCTGATCACTGTACATTTCTCTTCTGTTTCCTACTTATATTTCTATTTTACCTCCTCAATTTAGCATTATGGACAGGGCAAGACCTAATCTAAAATCTGCACAAAAATATTTTGCTTTCAAATTCATACTGTGATCGTAGCATGCTTGGACTCGACTCATATGACTGGGATTACCTTGAAAAAGATTGTGGGCCGAAAATGGGTGATCACTGTACATTTCTCTTCTGTTTCCTATTTATATTTCTATTTTACCTCCTCAATTTAGCATTATGGACAGGGAAAGACCTAATCTAAAATCTGCAGAAAAATATTTTGACTTCAAATTCATACCGTGATCGTAGCATGCATGGACTCGACTCATATGACTGGGATTTCCATGAAAAAGATTGTGGGCCGAAAATGGGTGATCACTGTACATTTCTCTTCTGTTTCCTATTTATATTTCTATTTTACCTCCTCAATTTAGCATTATGGACAGGGCAAGACCTAATCTAAAATCTGCACAAAAATATTTTGCTTTCAAATTCATACTGTGATCGTAGCATGCTTGGACTCGACTCATATGACTGGGATTTCCTTGAAAAAGATTGTGGGCCGAAAATGGGTGATCACTGTACATTTCTCTTCTATTTCCTATTTATATTTATATTTCACATCATCAATTTAGCATTATGGACAGGGAAAGACCTAACCTAAAATCTGCACAAAAATATTTTGCCTTCAAATTCATACCGTGATCGTAGGATGCATGGACTCGACTCATATAACTGGGATTTCCATGAAAAAGATTGTGGCCCGAAAATGGGTGATCACTGTACATTTCTCTTCTATTTCCTATTTATATTTATATTTTGCTTCCTTCATTTAGCATTATGGACAGGGAAGGACCTAATCTAAGGTCTGCACAAAAATATTTTGCCTTCAAATTCACACCGTGATCGTAGCATGCATGGATTCGACTCATATGACTGGGATTTCCATGAAAAAGATTGTGGGCCGAAAATTGGTGATCACTGTACATTTCTCTTCTGTTTCCTATTTATATTTATATTTTACCTCCTCAATTTAGCATTATGGACAGGGAAAGACCTAATCTAAAATCTGCACAAAAATATTTTGCTTTCAAATTCATACTGTGATCGTAGCATGCTTGGACTCGACTCATATGACTGGGATTTCCTTGAAAAAGATTGTGGGCCGAAAATGGGTGATCACTGTACATTTCTCTTCTGTTTCCTATTTATATTTATATTTTACCTCCTCAATTTAGCATTATGGACCGGGAAAGACCTAATGTAAAATCTGCAGAAAAATATTTTGACTTCAAATTCATACCGTGATCTTAGCATGCATGGACTCGACTCATATGACTGGGATTTCCATGAAAAAGATTGTGGGCCGAAAATGGATGATCACTGTACATTTCTCTTCTGTTTCCTATTTATATTTCTATTTTACCTCCTCAATTTAGCATTATGGACAGGGAAAGACCTAATCTAAAATCTGCACAAAAATATTTTGCCTTCAAATTCATACCGTGATCGTAGCATGCATGGACTCGACTCATATGACTGGGATTTCCATGAAAAAGATTGTGGGCCGAAAATGGGTGATCACTGTACATTTCTCTTCTGTTTCCTATTTATATTTATATTTTCCTTCCTCAATTTAGCATTATGGACAGGGAAAGACCTAATCTAAGCTCTGCACAAAAATATTTTGCCTTCAAATTCATACCGTGATCGGAGCATGCATTGACACGACTCATATGACTGGGATTTCCATGAAAAAGATTGTGGGCCGAAAATGGGTGATCACTGTACATTTCTTTTCTATTTCCTATTTATATTTCTATTTTACCTCCTCAATTTAGCATTATGGACAGGAAAAGACCTAATCTAAAATCTGCACAAAAATATTTTGCTTTGAAATTTATACCGTGATCGTAGCATGCATGGACTCGACTCATATGCCTGGGATTTCCCTGAAAAATATTGTCGGCCGAAAATGGGTGATCACTGTACGTTTCTCTTCTGTTTCCTATTTACATTTCTATTTTACTTCCTCAATTTAGCATTATGGACAGGGAAAGATCTAATCTAAGTTGAGCACAAAAATATTTTGCCTTCAAATTCATACCGTGATCGTAGCATGCATGTAGTCGACTCATATGACTGGGATTTCCATGAAAAAGATTGTGGGCCGAAAATGGGTGATCACTGTACATTTCTCTTCTATTTCCTATTTATATTTATATTTTACATCCTCAATTTAGCATTATGGACAGGGAAAGACCTAAACTAAAATCTGCACAAAAATATTTTGCCTTCAAATTCATACCGTGATCGTAGCATGCATGGACTCGACTCATATAACTGGGATTTCCATGAAAAAGATTGTGGCCCGAAAATGGGTGATCACTGTACATTTCTCTTCTATTTCCTATTTATATTTATATTTTGCTTCCTTCATTTAGCATTATGGAGAGGGAAGGACCTAATCTAAAATCTTCACAAAAATATTTTGCCTTCAAATTCATACCGTGATCGTCGCATGCATTGATTCGACTCATATGACTGGGATTTCCATGAAAAAGATTGTGGACCGAAAATGGATGATCACTGTACATTTCTATTCTTTTTCCTATTTATATTTATATTTTACCTCCTCAATTTAGCATTATGGACAGGGAAAACCTAATCTAAGCTCTGCACAAAAATATTTTGCCTTCTAATTCATACCGTGATCGTAGAATGCATGGACTCGACTCATATGACTGGGATTTCCATGTAAAAGATTGTGGGCAGAAAATGGGTGATCACTGTACATTTCTCTTCTGTTTCCTATTTATATTTATATTTTACCTCCTCAATTTAGCATTATGGACAGGGAAAACCTAATCTAAGCTCTGCACAAAAATATTTTGCCTTCAAATTCATACCGTGATCGTAGCATGCATGGACTCGACTCATATGACTGGGATTTCCATGAAAAAGATTGTTGGCCGAAAATGGCTGATCACTGTACATTTCTCTTCTGTTTCCTACTTATATTTCTATTTTACCTCCTCAATTTAGCATTATGGACAGGGCAAGACCTAATCTAAAATCTGCACAAAAATATTTTGCTTTCAAATTCATACTGTGATCGTAGCATGCTTGGACTCGACTCATATGACTGGGATTTCCTTGAAAAAGATTGTGGGCCGAAAATGGGTGATCACTGTACATTTCTCTTCTGTTTCCTATTTATATTTATATTTTACCTCCTCAATTTAGCATTATGGACCGGGAAAGACCTAATGTAAAATCTGCAGAAAAATATTTTGACTTCAAATTCATACCGTGATCGTAGCATGCATGGACTCGACTCATATGACTGGGATTTCCATGAAAAAGATTGTGGGCCGAAAATGGATGATCACTGTACATTTCTCTTCTGTTTCCTATTTATATTTCTATTTTACCTCCTCAATTTAGCATTATGGACAGGGAAAGACCTAATCTAAAATCTGCACAAAAATATTTTGCCTTCAAATTCATACCGTGATCGTAGCATGCATGGACTCGACTCATATGACTGGGATTTCCATGAAAAAGATTGTGGGCCGAAAATGGGTGATCACTGTACATTTCTCTTCTGTTTCCTATTTATATTTATATTTTCCTTCCTCAATTTAGCATTATGGGCAGGGAAAGACCTAATCTAAGCTCTGCACAAAAATATTTTGCCTTCAAATTCATACCGTGATCGGAGCATGCATTGACACGACTCATATGACTGGGATTTCCATGAAAAAGATTGTGGGCCGAAAATGGGTGATCACTGTACATTTCTTTTCTATTTCCTATTTATATTTCTATTTTACCTCCTCAATTTAGCATTATGGACAGGAAAAGACCTAATCTAAAATCTGCACAAAAATATTTTGCTTTGAAATTTATACCGTGATCGTAGCATGCATGGACTCGACTCATATGCCTGGGATTTCCCTGAAAAATATTGTCGGCCGAAAATGGGTGATCACTGTACATTTCTCTTCTGTTTCCTATTTACATTTCTATTTTACTTCCTCAATTTAGCATTATGGACAGGGAAAGATCTAATCTAAGTTGAGCACAAAAATATTTTGCCTTCAAATTCATACCGTGATCGTAGCATGCATGTAGTCGACTCATATGACTGGGATTTCCATGAAAAAGATTGTGGGCCGAAAATGGGTGATCACTGTACATTTCTCTTCTATTTCCTATTTATATTTATATTTTACATCCTCAATTTAGCATTATGGACAGGGAAAGACCTAAACTAAAATCTGCACAAAAATATTTTGCCTTCAAATTCATACCGTGATCGTAGCATGCATGGACTCGACTCATATAACTGGGATTTCCATGAAAAAGATTGTGGCCCGAAAATGGGTGATCACTGTACATTTCTCTTCTATTTCCTATTTATATTTATATTTTGCTTCCTTCATTTAGCATTATGGAGAGGGAAGGACCTAATCTAAAATCTTCACAAAAATATTTTGCCTTCAAATTCATACCGTGATCGTCGCATGCATTGATTCGACTCATATGACTGGGATTTCCATGAAAAAGATTGTGGACCGAAAATGGATGATCACTGTACATTTCTATTCTTTTTCCTATTTATATTTATATTTTACCTCCTCAATTTAGCATTATGGACAGGGAAAACCTAATCTAAGCTCTGCACAAAAATATTTTGCCTTCTAATTCATACCGTGATCGTAGAATGCATGGACTCGACTCATATGACTGGGATTTCCATGTAAAAGATTGTGGGCAGAAAATGGGTGATCACTGTACATTTCTCTTCTGTTTCCTATTTATATTTATATTTTACCTCCTCAATTTAGCATTATGGACAGGGAAAACCTAATCTAAGCTCTGCACAAAAATATTTTGCCTTCTAATTCATACCGTGATCGTAGCATGCATTGACTCAACTCATATGACTGGGATTTCCATGAAAAAGATAGTGGGCAGAAAATGGGTGATCACTGTACATTTCTCTTCTGTTTCCTATTTATATTTATATTTTACCTCCTCAATTTAGCATTATGGACAGGGAAAGACCTAATCTAAAATCTGCACAATAATATTTTCCTTTCAAATTCATATCCTGATCGTAGCATGCATGGACTCGACTCATATTACTGGGATTTCCATGAAAAAGATTGTGGGCCCAAAATGATTCATCACTGTACATTTCTCTTCTGTTTCCTATTTATATTTCTATTTTACCTCCTCAATTTAGCATTATGGACAGGGAAAAAACTAATCTAAAATCTGCACGAAAATATTTTGCCGTCAAATTCATACCGTGATCGTAGCATGCATGGACTCGACTCATATGACTGGGATTTCCATGAAAAAGATTGTGGGCCGAAAATGGGTGATCACTGTACATTTCTCTTCTGTATTCTATTTATATTTCTATTTTACTTCCTCAATTTAGCATTATGGACAGGGAAAGACCTAATCTAAGATCTGGACAAAAATATTTTGCCTTCAAATTCATACCGTGATCGTAGCATGCATGGACTCGACTCATATGCCTGGGATTTCCATGAAAAAGATAGTCGGGAGAAAATCGGTGATCACTGTACATTTCTCTTCTATTTCCTATTTATATTTATATTTTATCTCCTCAATTTAGCATTATGGACAGGGAAAGACCTAATCTAAAATCTGCACAAAAATATTTTGCTTTCAAATTCATAGCGTGATCGTAGCATGCATGTACTCGATTCATATGACTGGGATTTCCATGAAAAAGATTGTGGGCCGAAAATGGGTGATCACTGTACATTTGTCTTCTGTTTCCTATTTATATTTTTATTTTACCTCCTCAATTTAGCATTATGGACAGGGAAAGACCTAATCTAAAATCTGCACAAAAATATTTTGCCTTCAAATTCATACCGTGATCGTAGCATGCATGGACTCGACTCATATGACTGGGATTTCCATGAAAAAGATTGTGGGCGGAAAATGGGTGATCACTGTAGATTTCTCATCTGTATTCTAATTATATTTCTATTTTACCTACTAAATTTAGCATTATGGACAGGGAAAGACCTAATCTAAGCTCTGTACAAAAATATTTTGCCTTCAAATTCATACCGTGATCGTAGCATGCATGGACTCGACTCATATGACTAGGATTTCCATGAAAAAGATTGGGGGTAGAAAATGGGTGATCACTGTACATTTCTCTTCTCTTTCCTATTTATATTTATATTTTACCTCCTCAATTTAGCATTATGGGCAGGCAAAGACCTCATCTAAGATCTGCACAAAAATATTTTGCCTTCAAATTCATACCGTGATCGTAGCATGCATGGACTCAACTCATATGAATGGGATTTCCATGAAAAAGATAGTGGGCAGAAAATGGGTGATCACTGTACATTTCTCTTCTGTTTCCTATTTATATTTATATTTTACCTCCTCAATTTAGCATTATGGACAGGGAAAGACCTAATCTAAGCTCTGCACAAAAATATTTTACGTTCAAATTCATACCGTGATCGTAGCATGCATGGACTCGACTCATATGACTGGGATTTCCATGAAAAAGATTGTGGGCCGAAAATGGGTGATCACTGTACATTTCTCTTCTGTTTCCTATTTATAGTTCTTTTTTACCTCCTCAATTTAGCATTATGGACAGGGAAAGACCTCATCTAAGATCTGCACAAAAATATTTTGCCTTCAAATTCATACCGTGATCGTAGCATGCATGGACTCAACTCATATGAATGGGATTTCCATGAAAAAGATAGTGGGCAGAAAATGGTTGATCACTGTACATTTCTCTTCTGTTTCCTATTTATATTTATATTTTACTTCTTCAATTTAGCATTTTGGACAGGGAAAGACCAAATATAAATCTGCACGAAAATATTTTGCCTTCGATTCATACCGTGATCGTAGCATGCATGGACTCAACTCATATGACTGGGATTTCCATGAAAAAGATTGTAGGCCGAAAATGGGTGATCACTGTACATTTCTCTTCTGTTTCCTATTCATATTTATATTTTACCTCCTCAATTTAGCATTATGGACAGGGAAAGACCTAATCTAAAATCTGCACAAAAATATTATGCCTTCAAATTCATAACGTGAGTGTAGCATGCATGGATTCGACACGTATGACTGGGATTTCCATGAAAAAGATTGTGGGCCGAAAATGGGTGATCACTGTACATTTCTCTTCTGTTTCCTATTTATATATATATTTTACCTCCTCAATTTAGCATTATGGACAGGGAAAGACCTAATCCAAATTCTGCACAAAAATATTTTGCTTTCAAATTCATACCGTGATCGTAGCATGCATGGACTCGAATCATATGACTGGGATTTCCATGAAAAAGATTGTGGGCCGAAAATGGGTGATCACTGTACATTTCTCTTCTGTTTCCTATTTATATTTCTATTTTACCTCCTCAATTTAGCATTATGGACAGGGAAAGACCTAATCTAAAATCTGCACAAAAATATTTTGCCTTCGAATTCATACCGTGATCGTAGCATGCATGGACTCGACTCATATGACTGGGATTTCGATGAAAAAGATAGTGGGCAGAAAATGGGTGATCACTGTACATTTCTCTTCTGTTTCCTATTTATATTTCTATTTTACCTCCTCAATTTAGCATTATGGACAGGGAAAGACCTAATCTAAGCTCTGCACAAAAACATTTTACCTTCAAATTCATACCGTGATCGTAGCATGCATGTACTCGACTCATATGACTGGGATTTCCATGAAAAAGATTGTGGGCCGAAAATGGGTGATCACTGTACATTTCTCTTCTGTTTCCTATTTATATTTATATTTTACCTCCTCAGTTTAGCATTATGGAGAGGGAAAGACCTAATCTAAAATCTGCACCAAAATATTTTGCCTTCAAATTCATACCGTGATCGTAGCATGCATGGACTCGACTCATATGACTGGGATTTCCATGAAAAAGATAGTGGGCCGAAAATGGGTGATCACTGTACATTTCTCTTCTGTTTCCTATTCATATTTATATTTTACCTCTTCAATTTAGCATTATGGACAGGGAAAGACCTAATCTAAAATCTGCAAAAAAATATGTTGCCTTCAAATTCATACCGTGATCGTAGCATGCATGGACTCGACTCATATGACTGGGATTTCCATGAAAAAGATTGTGGGTAGAAAATGGGTGATCACTGTACATTTCTCTTCTGTTTCCTATTTATATTCATATTTTACCTCCTCAATTTAGCATTATGGACAGGGAAAGACCTAATCTAAGCTCTGCACAAAAATATTTTAACTTGAAATTTATACCGTGATCGTAGCATGCATGGACTCGACTCATATGACTGGGATTTCCATGAAAAAGATTGTGGGCAGAAAATGGGTGATCACTGTACATTTCTCTTCTGTTTCCTATTTATATTTCTTTTTTACCTCCTCAATTTAGCATTATGGACAGGGAAAGACATAATCTAAGCTCTGCACAAAAATATTTTGCCTTCAAATTCAGGCCGTGATCGTAGCATGCATGGACTCGACTCATATGACTGAGATTTCCATGAAAAAGATTGTAGGCCGAAAATGGGTGATCACTGTACATTTCTCTTCTGTTTCCTATTCATATTTATATTTTACCTCTTCAATTTAGCATTATGGACAGGGAAAGACCTAATCTAAAATCTATACAAAAATATATTGCTTTCAAATTCATACCGTGATCGTAGCATGCATGGACTCGACTCATATGACTGGGATTTCCATGAAAAAGATTGTTGGCCGAAAATTGGTGAGCATTGTATATTTCTCTTGTGTTTCCTATTTATATTTATATTTTACCTCCTCAATTTAGCATTATGGAAAGGGAAAGACCTAATCTAAAATCTGCACAAAAATATTATGCCTTCAAATTCATAACGTGATTGTAGCATGCATGGATTCGACACGTATGACTGGGATTTCCATGAAAAAGATTGTGGGCCGAAAATGGGTGATCACTGTACATTTCTCTTCTGTTTCCTATTTATATTTATATTTTACCTCCTCAATTTAGCATTATGGACAGGGAACGACCTAATCCAAATTCTGCACAAAAATATTTTGCTTTCAAATTCATACCGTGATCGTAGCATGCATGGACTCGAATCATATGACTGCGATTTCCATGAAAAAGATTGTGGGCCGAAAATGGGTGATCACTGTACATTTCTCTTCTGTTTCCTATTTATATTTCTATTTTACCTCCTCAATTTAGCATTATGGACAGGGAAAGACCTAATCTAAGCTCTGCACAAAAACATTTTCCTTCAAATTCATACCGTGATCGTAGCATGCATGGACTCGACTCATATGACTGGGATTTCCATGAAAAAGATTGTGGGCCGAAAATGGGTGATCACTGTACATTTCTCTTCTGTATTCTATTTATATTTCTATTTTACTTCCTCAATTTAGCATTATGGACAGGGAAAGACCTAATCTAAGATCTGGACAAAAATATTTTGCCTTCAAATTCATACCGTGATCGTAGCATGCATGGACTCGACTCATATGCCTGGGATTTCCATGAAAAAGATAGTCGGGAGAAAATCGGTGATCACTGTACATTTCTCTTCTATTTCCTATTTATATTTATATTTTATCTCCTCAATTTAGCATTATGGACAGGGAAAGACCTAATCTAAAATCTGCACAAAAATATTTTGCTTTCAAATTCATAGCGTGATCGTAGCATGCATGGACTCGATTCATATGACTGGGATTTCCATGAAAAAGATTGTGGGCCGAAAATGGGTGATCACTGTACATTTGTCTTCTGTTTCCTATTTATATTTTTATTTTACCTCCTCAATTTAGCATTATGGACAGGGAAAGACCTAATCTAAAATCTGCACAAAAATATTTTGCCTTCAAATTCATACCGTGATCGTAGCATGCATGGACTCGACTCATATGACTGGGATTTCCATGAAAAAGATTGTGGGCGGAAAATGGGTGATCACTGTAGATTTCTCATCTGTATTCTATTTATATTTCTATTTTACCTACTAAATTTAGCATTATGGACAGGGAAAGACCTAATCTAAGCTCTGTACAAAAATATTTTGCCTTCAAATTCATACCGTGATCGTAGCATGCATGGACTCGACTCATATGACTAGGATTTCCATGAAAAAGATTGGAGGTAGAAAATGGGTGATCACTGTACATTTCTCTTCTCTTTCCTATTTATATTTATATTTTACCTCCTCAATTTAGCATTATGGGCAGGGAAAGACCTCATCTAAGATCTGCACAAAAATATTTTGCCTTCAAATTCATACCGTGATCGTAGCATGCATGGACTCAACTCATATGAATGGGATTTCCATGAAAAAGATAGTGGGCAGAAAATGGGTGATCACTGTACATTTCTCTTCTGTTTCCTATTTATATTTATATTTTACCTCCTCAATTTAGCATTATGGACAGGGAAAGACCTAATCTAAGCTCTGCACAAAAATATTTTACGTTCAAATTCATACCGTGATCGTAGCATGCATGGACTCGACTCATATGACTGGGATTTCCATGAAAAAGATTGTGGGCCGAAAATGGGTGATCACTGTACATTTCTCTTCTGTTTCCTATTTATAGTTCTTTTTTACCTCCTCAATTTAGCATTATGGACAGGGAAAGACCTCATCTAAGATCTGCACAAAAATATTTTGCCTTCAAATTCATACCGTGATCGTAGCATGCATGGACTCAACTCATATGAATGGGATTTCCATGAAAAAGATAGTGGGCAGAAAATGGTTGATCACTGTACATTTCTCTTCTGTTTCCTATTTATATTTATATTTTACCTCTTCAATTTAGCATTTTGGACAGGGAAAGACCAAATATAAATCTGCACGAAAATATTTTGCCTTCGATTCATACCGTGATCGTAGCATGCATGGACTCAACTCATATGACTGGGATTTCCATGAAAAAGATTGTAGGCCGAAAATGGGTGATCACTGTACATTTCTCTTCTGTTTCCTATTCATATTTATATTTTAACTCTTCAATTTAGCATTATGGACATGGAAAGACCTAATCTAAAATCTATACAAAAATATATTGCTTTCAAATTCATACCGTGATCGTAGCATGCATGGACTCGACTCATATGACTGGGATTTCCATGAAAAAGATTGTTGGCCGAAAATTGGTGATCATTGTATATTTCTCTTCTGTTTCCTGTTTATATATATATTTTACCTCCTCAATTTAGCATTATGGACAGGGAAAGACCTAATCCAAATTCTGCACAAAAATATTTTGCTTTCAAATTCATACCGTGATCGTAGCATGCATGGACTCGAATCATATGACTGGGATTTCCATGAAAAAGATTGTGGGCCGAAAATGGGTGATCACTGTACATTTCTCTTCTGTTTCCTATTTATATTTCTATTTTACCTCCTCAATTTAGCATTATGGACAGGGAAAGACCTAATCTAAAATCTGCACAAAAATATTTTGCCTTCGAATTCATACCGTGATCGTAGCATGCATGGACTCGACTCATATGACTGGGATTTCCATGAAAAAGATTGTGGGCCGAAAATGGGTGATCACTGTACATTTCTCTTCTGTTTCCTGTTTATATATATATTTTACCTCCTCAATTTAGCATTATGGACAGGGAAAGACCTAATCCAAATTCTGCACAAAAATATTTTGCTTTCAAATTCATACCGTGATCGTAGCATGCATGGACTCGAATCATATGACTGGGATTTCCATGAAAAAGATTGTGGGCCGAAAATGGGTGATCACTGTACATTTCTCTTCTGTTTCCTATTTATATTTCTATTTTACCTCCTCAATTTAGCATTATGGACAGGGAAAGACCTAATCTAAAATCTGCACAAAAATATTTTGCCTTCGAATTCATACCGTGATCGTAGCATGCATGGACTCGACTCATATGACTGGGATTTCGATGAAAAAGATAGTGGGCAGAAAATGGGTGATCACTGTACATTTCTCTTCTGTTTCCTATTTATATTTCTATTTTACCTCCTCAATTTAGCATTATGGACAGGGAAAGACCTAATCTAAGCTCTGCACAAAAACATTTTACCTTCAAATTCATACCGTGATCGTAGCATGCATGTACTCGACTCATATGACTGGGATTTCCATGAAAAAGATTGTGGGCCGAAAATGGGTGATCACTGTACATTTCTCTTCTGTTTCCTATTTATATTTATATTTTACCTCCTCAATTTAGCATTATGGACAGGGAAAGACCTAATCTAAAATCTGCACCAAAATATTTTGCCTTCAAATTCATACCGTGATCGTAGCATGCATGGACTCGACTCATATGACTGGGATTTCCATGAAAAAGATAGTGGGCCGAAAATGGGTGATCACTGTACATTTCTCTTCTGTTTCCTATTCATATTTATATTTTACCTCTTCAATTTAGCATTATGGACAGGGAAAAACCTAATCTAAAATCTGCAAAAAAATATGTTGCCTTCAAATTCATACCGTGATCGTAGCATGCATGGACTCGACTCATATGACTGGGATTTCCATGAAAAAGATTGTGGGTAGAAAATGGGTGATCACTGTACATTTCTCTTCTGTTTCCTATTTATATTCATATTTTACCTCCTCAATTTAGCATTATGGGCAGGGAAAGACCTCATCTAAGATCTGTACAAAAATATTTTGCCTTCAAATTCATACCGTGATCGTAGCATGCATGGACTCAACTCATATGACTGGGATTTCCATGAAAAAGATAGTGGGCAGAAAATGGGTGATCACTGTACATTTCTCTTCTGTTTCCTATTTATATTTATATTTTACCTCCTCAATTTAGCATTATGGACAGGGAAAGACCTAATCTAAGCTCTGCACAAAAATATTTTAACTTGAAATTTATACCGTGATCGTAGCATGCATGGACTCGACTCATATGACTGGGATTTCCATGAAAAAGATTGTGGGCAGAAAATGGGTGATCACTGTACATTTCTCTTCTGTTTCCTATTTATATTTCTTTTTTACCTCCTCAATTTAGCATTATGGACAGGGAAAGACATAATCTAAGCTCTGCACAAAAATATTTTGCCTTCAAATTCATGCCGTGATCGTAGCATGCATGGACTCGACTCATATGACTGGGATTTCCATGAAAAAGATTGTAGGCCGAAAATGGGTGATCATTGTATATTTCTCTTGTGTTTCCTATTTATATTTATATTTTACCTCCTCAATTTAGCATTATGGATAGGGAAAGACCTAATCTAAAATCTGCACAAAAATATTATGCCTTCAAATTCATAACGTGATTGTAGCATGCATGGATTCGACACGTATGACTGGGATTTCCATGAAAAAGATTGTGGGCCGAAAATGGGTGATCACTGTACATTTCTCTTCTGTTTCCTATTTATATTTATATTTTACCTCCTCAATTTAGCATTATGGACAGGGAAAGACCTAATCCAAATTCTGCACAAAAATATTTTGCTTTCAAATTCATACCGTGATCGTAGCATGCATGGACTCGAATCATATGACTGCGATTTCCATGAAAAAGATTGTGGGCCGAAAATGGGTGATCACTGTACATTTCTCTTCTGTTTCCTATTTATATTTCTATTTTACCTCCTCAATTTAGCATTATGGACAGGGAAAGACCTAATCTAAGCTCTGCACAAAAACATTTTCCTTCAAATTCATACCGTGATCGTAGCATGCATGTACTCGACTCATATGACGGGGATTTCCATGAAAAAGATTGTGGCCCGAAAATGGGTGATCATTGTATATTTCTCTTCTGTTTCCTATTTATATTTCTATTTTACCTCCTCAATTTAGCATTATAGACAGGGAAAGACCTAATCTAAAATCTGCACAAAAATATTTTGCCTTCAAATTCATAACGTGATTGTAGCATGCATGGACTCGACTCATATGACTGGGATTTCCATGAAAAAGATTGTGGGCTGAAAATGGGTGATCACTGTACATTTCTCTTCTGTTTCCTATTTATATTTATATTTTACCTACTCAATTTAGCATTATGGACAGGGAAAGACCTAATCTAAGCTCTGCACAAAAATATTTTGCCTTCAAATTCATACCGTGATCGTAGCATGCGTGGACTCGACTCATATGACTGGGATTTCCATGAAAAAGATTGTGGGTAGAAAATGCGTGATCACTGTACATTTCTCTTCTGTTTCCTATTTATATTTATATTTTACCTCCTCAATTTAGCATTATGGGCAGGGAAAGACCTCATCTAAGATCTGCACAAAAATATTTTGCCTTCAAATTCATACCGTGATCGTAGCATGCATGGACTCAACTCATATGACTGGGATTTCCATGAAAAAGATAGTTGGCAGAAAATGGGTGATCACTGTACATTTCTCTTCTGTTTCCTATTTATATTTCTATTTTACCTCCTCAATTTAGCATTATGGACAGGGAAAGACCTAATCTAAGCTCTGCACAAAAATATTTTACCTTCAAATTCATACCGTGATCGTAGCATGCATGGACTCGACTCATATGACTGGGATTTCCAGGAAAAAGATTGTGGGCCGAAAATGGGTGATCACTGTACATATCTCTTCTGTTTCCTATTTATATTTATAATTTTCCTCCTCGATTTAGCATTATGGACAGGGAAAAACCTAATCTAAAATCTGCACAAAAATATTTTACCTTCAAATTCATACCGTGATCGTAGCATGCATGAACTCGACTCATATGACTGGGATTTCCATGAAAAAGATTGTGGGCCGAAAATGGGTGATCACTGTACATTTCTCTTCTGTTTCCTATTTATATTTATATTTTACCTCCTCAATTTAGCATTATGGACAGGGAAAGACCTAATCTAAAATCTGCTCAAAACTATTTTGCCTTCAAATTCATACTGTGATCGTAGCATGCATGGACTCGACTCATATGACTGGGATTTCCATGAAAAAGATTGTGGGCCGAAAATGGGTGATCACTGTACATTTCTCTTCTGTTTCCTATTTATATTTCTATTTTACCTCCTCAATTTAGCATTATAGACAGGCAAAGACCTAATCTAAAATCTGCACAAAAATATTTTGCCTTCAAATTCATAACGTGATTGTAGCATGCATGGACTCGACTCATATGACTGGGATTTCCATAAAAAAGATTGTGGGCCGAAAATGGGTGATCACTGTACATTTGTCTTCTGTTTCCTATTTATATTTATATTTTACCTCCTCAATGTAGCATTATGGACAGGGATAGTCCTAATCTAAAATCTGCTCAAAAATATTTTGCCTTCAAATTCATACCGTGATCGTAGCATGCATGGACTCTACTCATATGACTGGGATTTCCATGAAAATATTGTGGGCCGAAAATGGGTGATCACTGTACATTTCTCATCTGTATTCTATTTATATTTCTATTTTACCTACTAAATTTAGCATTATGGACAGGGAAAGACCTAATCTAAGCTCTGCACAAAAATATTTTGCCTTCAAATTCATACCGTGATCGTAGCATGCGTGGACTCGACTCATATGACTGGGATTTCCATGAAAAAGATTGTGGGTAGAAAATGCATGATCACTGTACATTTCTCTTCTGTTTCCTATTTATATTTATATTTTACCTCCTCAATTTAGCATTATGGGCAGGGAAAGACCTCATCTAAGATCTGCACAAAAATATTTTGCCTTCAAATTCATACCGTGATCGTAGCATGCATGGACTCAACTCATATGACTGGGATTTCCATGAAAAAGATAGTGGGCAGAAAATGGGTGATCACTGTACATTTCTCTTCTGTTTCCTATTTATATTTATATTTTACCTCCTCAATTTAGCATTATGGACAGGGAAAGACCTAATCTAAGCTCTGCACAAAAATATTTTACATTCAAATTCATACCGTGATTGTAGCATGCATGGACTCGACTCATATGACTGGGATTTCCATGAAAAAGATTGTGGGCCGAAAATGGGTGATCACTGTACATTTCTCTTCTGTTTCCTATTTATATTTCTATTTTACCTCTTCAATTTAGCATTATGGACAGGGAGAGTCCTAATCTAAAATCTGCTCAAAAATATTTTACCTTCAAATTCATACCGTGATCGTAGCATGCATGGACCGGACTCATATGACTGAGATTTCCATGAAAAAGATTGTGGGCCGAAAATGGGTGATCACTGTACATTTCTCTTCTGTTTCCTATTTATATTTATATGTTACCTCCTCAATTTAGCATTGTGGACAGGGAAAGACCTAATCTAAGCTCTGCACAAAAATATTTTGCCTTCAAATTCATAGCGTGATCGTAGCATGCACGGACTCGACTCATATGACTGGGATTTCCATGAAAAAGATTGTGGGCCGAAAATGGGTGATCACTGTACATTTCTCATCTGTATTCTATTTATATTTCTATTTTACCTACTAAATTTAGCATTATGGACAGTGAAAGACCTAATCTAAGCTCTGCACAAAAATATTTTGCCTTCAAATTCATACCGTGATCGTAGCATGCGTGGACTCGACTCATATGACTGGGATTTCCATGAAAAAGATTGTGGGTAGAAAATGCGTGATCACTGTACATTTCTCTTCTGTTTCCTATTTATATTTATATTTTACCTCCTCAATTTAGCATTATGGACAGGGAAAGACCTCATCTAAGATCTGCACAAAAATATTTTGCCTTCAAATTCATACCGTGATCGTAGCATGCATGGACTCAACTCATATGACTGGGATTTCCATGAAAAAGATAGTGGGCAGAAAATGGGTGATCACTGTACATTTCTCTTCTGTTTCCTATTTATATTTCTATTTTACCTCCTCAATTTAGCATTATGGACAGGGAAAGACCTAATGTAAGCTCTGCAAAAAAATATTTTACCTTCAAATTCATACCGTGATCGTAGCATGCATGGACTCGACTCATATGACTGAGATTTCCATGAAAAAGATTGTGGGCCGAAAATGGGTGATCACTGTACATTTCTCTTCTGTTTCCTTTTTATATTTCTATTTTACCTCCTGAATTTAGCATTATGAACAGGGAAAGACCTAATCTAAAATCTGCACAAAAATATTTTGCTTTCAAATTCATACCATGATCGTAGCATGCATGGACTCGACTCATATGACTGGGATTTCCATGAAAAAGATTGTGGGCCGAAAATGGGTGATCACTGTACATTTGTCTTCTGTTTCCTATTTATATTTATATTTTACCTCCTCAATATAGCATTATGAACAGGGAAAGACCTAATCTAAAATCTGCTCAAAAATATTTTGCCTTCAAATTCATACCGTGATTCTAGCATGCATGGACTCGACTCATATGACAGAGATTTCCATGAAAAAGATAGTGGGCCGAAAATGGGTGATCACTGTACATTTCTCTTCTGTTTCCTATTTATATTTATATTTTACCTCCTCAATTTAGCATTATGGACAGGGAAAGACCTAATCTAAGCTCTGCACAAAAATATTTTACCTTCAAATTCATACCGTGATCGTAGCATGCATGGACTCAACTCATATGACTGGGATTTCCATGAAAAAGATAGTGGGCAGAAAATGGGTGATCACTGTACATTTCTCTTCTGTTTCCTATTTATATTTCTATTTTACCTCCTCAATTAATATTATGGACAGGGAAAGACCTAATCTAAGCTCTGCACAAAAATATTTTGCCTTCAAATTCATACCGTGATCGTAGCATGCATGGACTCGACTCATATGACTGGGATTTCCATGAAAAAGATTGTGGGCCGAAAATGGGTGATCACTGTCCATTTCTCTTCTGTTTCCTATTTATATTTATATTTTATCTCCTCAATTTAGCATTATGGCCAGGGAAAGACCTATTCTAAGCTCTGTACAAAAATGTTTTGCCTTCAAATTCATACCGTGATCGTAGCATGCATGGACTCAACTCATATGACTGGGATTTCCATGAAAAAGTTTGTGGGCCGAAAACGGGTGATCACTGTACATTTCTCTTCTGTTTCCTATTTACATTTCTATTTTACCTACTAAATTTAGCATTATGGACAGTGAAAGACCTAATCTAAGCTCTGCACAAAAATATTTTGCCTTCAAATTCATACCGTGATCGTAGCATGCGTTGACTCGACTCATATGACTGGGATTTCCATGAAAAAGATTGTGGGTAGAAAATGCGTGATCACTGTACATTTCTCTTCTGTTTCCTATTTATATTTATATTTTACCTCCTCAATTTAGCATTTTGGGCAGGGAAATACCTCATCTAAGATCTGCACAAAAATATTTTGCCTTCAAATTCATACCGTGATCGTAGCATGCATGGACTCGACTCATATGACTGAGATTTCCATGATAAAGATTGTGGGCCGAAAATGGGTGATCACTGTACATTTCTCTTCTGTTTCCTTTTTATATTTCTATTTTACCTCCTGAATTTAGCATTATGAACAGGGAAAAACCTAATCTAAAATCTGCACAAAAATATTTTGCTTTTAATTCATACCATGATCGTAGCATGCATGGACTCGACTCATATGACTGGGATTTCCATGAAAAAGATTGTGGGCCGAAAATAGGTGATCACTGTATATTTTGCTTCTGTTTCCTATTTATATTTCTATTTTACTTCCTCAATATAGCATTATGAACAGGGAATGACCTAATCTAAAATCTGCTCAAAAATATTTTGCCTTCAAATTCATTCCGTGATTCAAGCATGCATGGACTCGACTCATATGACAGAGATTTCCATGAAAAAGATAGTGGGCCGAGAATGGGTGATCACTGTACATTTCTCTTCTGTTTCCTATTTATATTTATATTTTACCTCCTCAATTTAGCATTATGGACAGGGAAAGACCTAATCTAAGATCTGCACAAAAATATTTTGCCTTCAAATTCAGACCGTGATCATAGCATGCATGGACTCGACTCATATGACTGGGAATTCCATGAAAAAGATTGTGGGCCAAAAATGGGTGATCACTGTACATTTCTCTTCTGTTTCCTTTTTATATTTCTATTTTACCTCCTGAATTTAGCATTATGGACAGGGAAAGACCTAATCTAAGCTCTGCACAAAAATATTTTGCCTTCAAATTAATACCGTGATCGTAGCATGCGTGGACTCGACTCATATGACTGGGATTTCCATGAAAAAGATTGTGGGTAGAAAATGGGTGATCACTGTACATTTCTCTTCTGTTTCCTATTTATATTTATATTTTACCTCCTCAATTTAGCATTATGGACAGGGAAAGACCTAATCTAAGCTCTGCACAAAAATATTTTACCTTCAAATTCATACCGTGATCGTAGCATGCATGGACTCTACTCATATGACTGAGATGTCCATGAAAAAGATTGTGGGCCGAAAATGGGTGATCACTGTTCATTTCTCTTCTGTTTCTTATTTATATTTATATTTTACCTCCTCAATTTAGCATTATGGACAGGGAAATACGTAATCTAAGATCTGCACAAAAATATTTTGCCTTCAAATTCATACCGTGATCGTAGCATGCATGGACTCTACTCATATGACTGGGATTTCCATGAAAAAGATTGTGGGCCGAAAATGGGTGATCACTGTACATTTCTCTTCTGTTTCCTATTTATATTTATATTTTACCTCCTCAATTTAGCATTATGGACAGGGAAATACGTAATCTAAGATCTGCACAAAAATATTTTGCCTTCAAATTCATACCGTGATCGTAGCATGCATGGACTCAACTCATATGACTGGGATTTCCATGAAAAAGATTGTGGGCCGAAAATGGATGATCACTGTACATTTCTCTTCTGTTTCCTATTTATATTTATATTTTACCTCCTCAATTTAGCATTATGGACAGGGAAAGACCTAATCTAATATCTGCTCAAAAATATTTTGCCTTCAAATTCATACCGTGATCGTAGCATGCATGGACTCGACTGATATGACAAAGATTTCCATGAAAAAGATTGTGGGCCGAAAATGGGTGATCACTGTACATTTCTCTTCTGTTTCCTATTTATATTTATATTTTACCTCCTCAATTTAGCATTATGGCCAGGGAAAGACCTAATCTAAAATATGCACAAAAATATTTTGCCTTCAATTCATACCGTGATCGTAGCATGCATTGACTCGACTGATATGCCTGGGATTTCCATGAAAAAGATTGTGGGCCTAAAATGGGTGACCACTGTACATTTCTCTTCTGTTTCCTATTTATATTTCTATTTTAACTCCTCAATTTAGCATTATGGATAGGGAAAGAACTAATCTAAAACCTGCACAAAAATATTTTGCCTTCAAATTCATACCGTGATCGTAGCATGCATGGACTCGACTCATATGACTGGGATTTCCATGAAAATATTGTGGTCAGTAAATGGGTGATCACTGTACATTTCTCTTCTGTTTCCTATTTATATTTCTATTTTACCTCCTCAATTTAGCATTATGGACAGGGAAATATATAATCTAAGGTTTGCACAAAAATATTTTGCCTTCAAATTCATACTCTGATCGTAGCATGCATGGACTCGACTCATATGACTGGGATTTCCATGAAAAAGATTGTGGACCGAAAATGGGTGATCACTGTACATTTCTCTTCTGTTTCCTATTTATATTTATATTTTACCACCTCAATTTAGCATTATGGACAGGGAAAGACCTAATCTAAGATCTGCACAAAAATATTTTGCCTTCAAATTCATACCGTGATCGTAGCATGCATGGACTCGACTCATATGACTGGGATTTCCATTAAAAAGATTGTGTGCTGAAAATGGGTGATCATTGTACATTTCTCTTCTGTATTCTATTTATATTTCTATTTTACCTCCTCAATTTAGCATTATGGCCAGGGAAAGACCAAATCTAAGATCTGCACAAAAATATTTTGCCTTCAAATTCATACCGTGATCGTAGCATGCATGGACTCGACTCATATGACTGGGATTTCCATGAAAAAGATTGTGGGCCGAAAATGGCTGATCACTGTACATTTCTCTTCTGTTTCCTATTTATATTTCTATTTTACCTCCTCAATTTAGCATTATGGCCAGGGAAAGACCTAATCTAAAATATGCACAAAAATATTTTGCCTTCAATTCATACCGTGATCGTAGCATGCATTGACTCGACTCATATGCCTGGGATTTCCATGAAAAAGATTGTGTTGCCTAAAATGGGTGACCACTGTACATTTCTCTTCTGTTTCCTATTTATATTTCTATTTTAACTCCTCAATTTAGCATTATGGATAGGGAAAGAACTAATCTAAAACCTGCACAAAAATATTTTGCCTTCAAATTCATACCGTGATCGTAGCATGCATGGACTCGACTCATATGACTGGGATTTCCATGAAAATATTGTGGTCAGAAAATGGGTGATCACTGTACATTTCTCTTCTGTTTCCTATTTATATTTCTATTTTACCTCCTCAATTTAGCATTATGGACAGGGAAATATATAATCTAAGGTTTGCACAAAAATATTTTGCCTTCAAATTCATACTCTGATCGTAGCATGCATGGACTCGACTCATATGACTGGGATTTCCATGAAAAAGATTTTGGACCGAAAATGGGTGATCACTGTACATTTCTCTTCTGTTTCCTATTTATATTTATATTTTACCACCTCAATTTAGCATTATGGACAGGGAAAGACCTAATCTAAGATCTGCACAAAAATATTTTGCCTTCAAATTCATACCGTGATCGTAGCATGCATAGACTCGACTCATATGACTGGGATTTCCATGAAAAAGATTGTGGGAAGAAAATGGGTGATCACTGTACATATTTCTTCTGTTTCCTATTTATATTTATATTTTACTTCCTTCATTTAGCATTATGGACAGGGAAAGTCCTAATCTAAGATCTGCAAAAAAATATTTTGCCTTCAAATTCATACCGTGATCGTAGCATGCATGGACTCGACACATATGACTGCGATTTCCATGAAAAAGATTGTGGGCCGAAAATGGGTGATCACTGTACATTTCTCTTCTGTTTCCTATTTATATTTATATTTTACCTCCTCAATTTAGCATTATGGACAGGGAAAGACCTAATCTAAGCTCTGCAAAAAAATATTTTGCCTTGAAATTCATACCTTGATCGTAGCATGCATGGACTCGACTCATATGACTGGGATTTCCATGAAAAATATTGTGGGCAGAAAATGTGTGATCACTGTGCATTTCTCTTCTGTTTCCTATTTATATTTATATTTTACTTCCTTCATTTAGCATTATGGACAGTGAAAGACCAAATATAAGTTCTGCAAAAAAATATTTTGCCTTCAAATTCATACCGTGATGGTAGCATGTATGGACTCGACTCATATGACTGGGATTTCCATGAAAAAGATTGTGGGCAGAAAATGGGTGATCACTGTACATTTCTCTTCTGTTTCCTATTTATATTTTTATTTTACCTCCTCAATTTTGCATTACGGACAGGGAAAGACCTAATCTAAGGTCTGCAAAAAAATATTTTACCTTCAAATTCATACCGTGATCGTAGCATGCATGGTCTCGACTCATATGACTGGGATTTCCATGAAAAAGATTGTGGGCCGAAAATGGGTGATCACTGTACATTTCTCTTCTGTTTCCTATTTATATTTACATTTTACCTCCTCAATTTAGCATTATGGACAGGGAAAGACCTAATCTAAGCTCTGCAAAAAAATATTTTGCCTTGAAATTCATACCTTGATCGTAGCATGCATGGACTCGACTCATATGACTGGGATTTCCATGAAAAATATTGTGGGCAGAAAATGTGTGATCACTGTGCATTTCTCTTCTGTTTCCTATTTATATTTATATTTTACTTCCTTCATTTAGCATTATGGACAGTGAAAGACCAAATATAAGTTCTGCAAAAAAATATTTTGCCTTCAAATTCATACCGTGATGGTAGCATGTATGGACTCGACTCATATGACTGGGATTTCCATGAAAAAGATTGTGGGCAGAAAATGGGTGATCACTGTACATTTTTCTTCTGTTTACTATTTATATTTCTATTTTACTTCCTCAATTTAGCATTATGGACAGGGAAAGACCTAATCTAAAATCTGTACAAAAATATTTTATTTTGCCTTCAAATTCATGCCGGGATCGTAGCATTTATGGACTCGACTCATATGACTGGGATTTCCATGGGAAAGATTGTGGGCCGAAAATGGGTGATCACTGTACATTTCTCTTCTGTTTCCTATTTATATTTCCATTTTCCCTCCTCAATTTAGCATTATGTACAGGGAAAGACCTAATCAAAGCTCTGAACAAAAATATTTTGCCTTCAAATTCATACCGTGATCGTAGCATGCATAGACTCGACTCATATGACTGGGATTTCCATGAAAAAGATTGTTGGCCGAAAATTGGTGATCACTGTACATTTTTCTTCTGTTTCCTATTTATATTTCTATTTTACTTCCTCAATTTAGCATTATGGACAGGGAAAGACCAAATCTAAGATCTGCAAAAAAATATTTTGCTTTCAAATTCGTACCGTGACCGTAGCATGCATGGACACGACTCATATGACGGGGATTTCCATGAAAAGATTGTGGGCAGAAAATGGGTGATCACTGTACATTTCTCTTCTGTTTCCTATCCCTATTTATATTTTACCTCCTCAATTTAGCATTATGGACAGGGAAAGACCTAATGTATGCACTGCAAGAAAATATTTTGCCTTCAAATTCATAGCGTGATCGTAGCATGCATGGACTCGACTCATATGACGGGGATTTCCATGAAAAAGATTGTGGGCCGAAAATGGGTGATCACTGTACATTTCTCTTCTGTTTACTATTTATATTTCTATTTTACTTCCTCAATTTATCATTATGGACAGGGAAAGACGTAATCTAAAATCTTCACAAAAATATTTTGCCTTCAAATTCATACCGTGATCGAAGCATGCATGGACTCGACTCATATGACTGGGATTTCCATGAAAAAGATTATGGGCAGAAAATGGGCGATCACTGTACATTTCTCTTCTGTTTCCTATTTATATTTATATTTTACCTCCTCAATTTAGCATTGTGGACAGGGAAAGACCTAATATAAGATCTGCACAAAAATATTTTGCCTTCAAATTCATACCGTGATCGTAGCATGCATGGACACGACTCATATGACGGGGATTTCCATGAAAAAGATTGTGGGCAGAAAATCGGTGATCACTGTACATTTCTCTTCTGTTTCCTATTCCTATTTATATTTTACCTCCTCAATTTAGCATTATGGACAGGGAAAGACCTAATGTATGCTCTGCAAAAAAATATTTTGCCTTCAAATTCATACTGTGACCGTAGCATGCATGGACTCGACTCATATGACTGGCATTTAAATGACAAAGATTGTGGGCAGAAAATGGGTGATTACTGTACATTTCTCTTCTGTTTCCTATTTATATTTCCATTTTACCTCCTCAATTTAGCATTATGGACAGGGAAAGACCTAATCTAATCACTGCACAAAAATATTTTGCCTTCAAATTCATACCGTGATTGTAGCATGCATAGACTAGACACATATGACTGGGATTTCCATGAAAAAGATTGTGGGCCGAAAATGGGTGATCACTGTACATTTCTCTTCTGTTTCCTATTCATATTTCAATTTTACCCCCTCAATTTAGCATTATGGACAGGGAAAGACCTAATCTAAAATCTGCACAAAAATATTTTGCCTTCAAATTCATACCGTGATCGTAGCATGCATAGACTCGACTCATATGACTGGGATTTCCATGAAAAAGATTGTGGGCCGAAAATTGGTGATCACTGTACATTTTTCTTCTGTTTCCTATTTATATTTCTATTTTACCTCCTCAATTTAGCATTATAGTCAGGGAAAGACCTAATCTAAGCTCTGCAAAAAAATATTTTGCCTTCAAATTCATACCGTGATCGTAGCTTGTATGGACTCGACTCATAGGACTGGGATTTCCATGAAAAAGATTGTGGGCCGAAAATGGGTGATCACTGTACATTTCTCTTCTGTTTCCTATTTATATTTCTATTTTACCTCCTAAATTTAGCATTATGGACAGGGAAAAACCTAATCTAAGATCTGCACAAAAATATTTTGCCTTCAAATTCATACCGTGATCGTAGCTTGTATGGACTCGACTCATATGACTGGGATTTTCATGAAAAAGATTGTGGGCAGAAAATCGGTGATCACTTTACATTTCTCTTCTGTTTCCTATTTATATTTCTATTTTACCTCCTCAATTTAGCATTATGGACAGGGAAAGACCTAATCTAAGATCTGCACAAAAATATTTTGCCTTGAAATTCATACCGTGATCGTAGCTGGTATGGACTCGACTCATATGACTGGGATTTCCATGAAAAAGATTGTGGGCACAAAATGGGTGATCACTGTACATTTCTCTTCTGTTTCCTATTTATATTTCCATTTTCCCTCCTCAATTTAGCATTATGGACAGGGAAAGACCTAATCTAAGATCTGCACAAAAATATTTTGCCTTCAAATTGATACCGTGATCGTAGCATGCATAGACTCGACTGATATGACTGGGATTTCCATGAAAAAGATTGTGGGCAGAAAATGGGTGATCACTGTACATTTCTCTTCTGTTTGCTATTCATATTTCTATTTTACCTCCTCAATTTAACATTATGGACAGGGAAAGACCTAATCTAAGCTCTGAACAAAAATATTTTGCCTTCAAATTCATACCGTGATCGTAGCATGCATAGACTCGACTGATATGACTGGGATTTCCATGAAAAAGATTGTGGGCCAAAAAATTGGTGATCACTGTACATTTTTCTTCTGTTTCCTATTTATATTTCTATTTTACTTCCTCAATTTAGCATTATGTACAGGGAAAGACCTAATCTAAAATCTGCACAAAAATATTTTGCCTTCAAATTCATACCGTAATCCTAGCATGCATGGACTCGACTCATATGACTGGGATTTCCATGAAAAAGATTGTGGGCAGAAAATGGGTGATCACTGTACATTTCTCTTCTGTTTCGTATTTATATTTCCATTTTACCTCCTCACTTTAGCATTATGGACAGGGAAAGACCTAATCTAATCACTGCACAAAAATATTTTGCCTTCAAATTCATACCGTGATCGTAGCATGCATGGACACTACTCATATGACTGGGATTTCCAAGAAAAAGATTGTGGGCCGAAAATGGGTGATCACTGTACATTTGTCTTCTGTTTCCTATTTATATTTATATTTTACCTCCTCAATATAGCATTATGAACAGGGAAAGACCTAATCTAAAATCTGCTCAAAAATATTTTGCCTTAAAATTCATACCGTGATTCAAGCATGCATGTACTCGACTCATATGACTGAGATTTCCATGAAAAAGATTGTGGGCCGAAAATGGGTGATCACTGTTCATTTCTCTTCTGTTTCCTATTTATATTTATATTTTACCTCCTCAATTTAGCATTATGGACAGGGAAATACGTAATCTAAGATCTGCACAAAAATATTTTGCCTTCAAATTCATACCGTGATCGTAGCATGCATGGACTCTACTCATATGACTGGGATTTCCATGAAAAAGATTGTGGGCCGAAAATGGGTGATCACTGTACATTTCTCTTCTGTTTCCTATTTATATTTATATTTTACCTTCTCAATTTAGCATTATGGATAGGGAAATACGTAATCTAAGATCTGCACAAAAATATTTTGCCTTCAAATTCATACCGTGATCGTAGCATGCATGGACTCAACTCATATGACTGGGATTTCCATGAAAAAGATTGTGGGCCGAAAATGGGTGATCACTGTACATTTCTCTTCTGTTTCCTATTTATATTTATATTTTACCTCCTCAATTTAGCATTATGGACAGGGAAAGACCTAATCTAATATCTGCTCAAAAATATTTTGCCTTCAAATTCATACCGTGATCGTAGCATGCATGGACTCGACTGATATCACAGAGATTTCCATGAAAAAGATTGTGGGCCGAAAATGGGTGATCACTGTACATTTCTCTTCTGTTTCCTATTCATATTTCAATTTTACCCCCTCAATTTAGCATTATGGACAGGGAAAGACCTAATCTAAAATCTGCACAAAAATATTTTGCCTTCAAATTCATACCGTGATCGTAGCATGCATAGACTCGACTCATATGACTGGGATTTCCATGAAAAAGATTGTGGGCCGAAAATTGGTGATCACTGTACATTTTTCTTCTGTTTCCTATTTATATTTCTATTTTACCTCCTCAATTTAGCATTATAGTCAGGGAAAGACCTAATCTAAGCTTTGCAAAAAAATATTTTGCCTTCAAATTCATACCGTGATTGTAGCTTGTATGGACTCGACTCATAGGACTGGGATTTCCATGAAAAAGATTGTGGGCCGAAAATGGGTGATCACTGTACATTTCTCTTCTGTTTCCTATTTATATTTCTATTTTACCTCCTAAATTTAGCATTATGGACAGGGAAAAACCTAATCTAAGATCTGCAAAAAAATATGTTGCCTTCAAATTCATACCGTGATCGTAGCATGCATGGAGTCGACACATATGACTGGGATTTCCATGAAAAAAATTGTGGGCAGAAAATGGGTGATCACTTTACATTTCTCTTCTGTTTCTTATTTATATTTCTATTTTACCTCCTCAATTTAGCATTATGGACAGGGAAAGACCTAATCTAAGATCTGCACAAAAATATTTTGCCTTCAAATTCATACCGTGATCGTAGCTTGTATGGACTCGACTCATATGACTGGGATTTTCATGAAAAAGATTGTGGGCAGAAAATGGGTGATCACTTTACATTTCTCTTCTGTTTCCTATTTATATTTCTATTTTACCTCCTCAATTTAGCATTATGGACAGGGAAAGACCTAATCTAAGATCTGCACAAAAATATTTTGCCTTCAAATTCATACCGTGATCGTAGCTGGTATGGACTCGACTCATATGACTGGGATTTCCAATGAAAAAGATTGTGGGCACAAACTGGGTGATCACTGTACATTTCTCTTCTGTTTCCTATTTATATTTCCATTTTCCCTCCTCAATTTAGCATTATGGACAGGGAAAGACCTAATCTAAGATCTGCACAAAAATATTTTGCCTTCAAATTGATACCGTGATCGTAGCATGCATAGACTCGACTGATATGACTGGGATTTCCATGAAAAAGATTGTGGGCAGAAAATGGGTGATCACTGTACATTTCTCTTCTGTTTGCTATTCATATTTCTATTTTACCTCCTCAATTTAACATTATGGACAGGGAAAGACCTAATCTAAGCTCTGAACAAAAATATTTTGCCTTCAAATTCATACCGTGATCGTAGCATGCATAGACTCGACTGATATGACTGGGATTTCCATGAAAAAGATTGTGGGCCAAAAAATTGGTGATCACTGTACATTTTTCTTCTGTTTCCTATTTATATTTCTATTTTACTTCCTCAATTTAGCAATATGTACAGGGAAAGACCTAATCTAAAATCTGCACAAAAATATTTTGCCTTCAAATTCATACCGTAATCCTAGCATGCATGGACTCGACTCATATGACTGGGATTTCCATGAAAAAGATTGTGGGCAGAAAATGGGTGATCACTGTACATTTCTCTTCTGTTTCCTATTTATATTTATATTTTACTTCCTCAATTTAGCATTATGGACAGGGAAAGACCTCATCTAAGACCTGCACAAAAATATTTTGCCTTCAAATTCATACCGTGATCGTAGCATGCATCGACTCGACTCATATGACTGGGATTTCCATGAAAAAGATTGTGGGCAGAAAATGGGTGATCACTGTACATTTCTCTTCTGTTTCCTATTTATATTTCTATTTTATCTCCTCAATTTAGCATTTTGCACAGGGAAAGACCTAATCTAAGTTCTACACAAAAATATTTTGCCTTCAAATTCATACCGTGATCGTAGCATGCATGGACTCGACTCATATGACTGGGACTTCCATGAAAAAGATTGTCGGCCGAAAATGGGTGATCACTGTACATATCTCTTCTGTTTCCTATTTATATTTCCATTTTCCCTCCTCAATTTAGCATTATGGACAGGGAAAGACCTAATCTAAGATCTGCACAAAAATATTTTGCCTTCGAATTCATACAGTGATCGTAGCATGCATGCACTCGACTCATATGACTGCGCTTTCCATGAAAAAGATTGTGGGCCGAAAATATCTCATCACTGTACATTTCTCTTCTGTTTCCTATTTATATTTATATTTTACCTCCTCAATTTAGCATTATTGACAGGGAAAGACCTAATCTAAGCTCTGAACAAAAATATTTTGCCTTCAAATTCATACCGTGATCGTAGCATGCATGGACTCGACTCATATGACTGGGATTTTCATGAAAAAGATTGTGGACAGAAAACGGGTGATCACTGTTCATTTCTCTTCTGTTTCCTATTTATATTTATATTTTACCTCCTCTATTTAGAATTATGGACAGGGAAAGACCTAATCTAAAATCTGCACGAAAATGTTTTATTTTCCTTCAAATTCATACCGTAATCGTAGCATGCATGGACTCGACTCATAAGACTGGGATTTCCATGAAAAAGATTGAGGGCAGAAAATGGGTGATCACTGTACATTTCTCCTCTGTTTCCTATTTATATTTATATTTTACCTCCTCAATTTACAATTATGGACAGGGAAAGACCAAATCTAAGATCTGCACAAAAATATTTTGCCTTCAAATTCATACCGTGATCGTAGCATGTATGGACTGGACTCACATGACTGGGATTTCCATGAAAAAGATTGATTGCAGAAAGTGGGTGATCACTGTACATTTCTATTCTGTTTCCTATAAATATTTCTATTTTACTTCGTTCATTTAGCATTATGGACAGGGAAAGACCAAATCTAAGATCTGCACAAAAATATTTTGCCTTCAAATTCATACCGTGACCATAGCAGGCATGGACTCGACTCATATGACTGGGATTTCCATGAAAAAGATTGTGGGCCGAAAATGTGTGATCACTGTACATTTCTCTTCTTTTTCCAATTCATATTTATATTTTACCTCCTCAGTTTAGCATTATGGACAGGGAAAGACCTCATCTAAGATCTGCACAAAAATATTTTGCCTTCAAATTCATACCGTGATCGTAGCATGCATGGACTCGACTCATATGACTGGGCTTTCCATGAAAAAGATTGTGGGCCGAAAATGGGTGATAACTGTACATTTCTCTTCTGTTTCCTATTTATATTTATATTTTACTTCCTCAATTTAGCCTTATGTACAGGGAAAGACCTAATCTAAAATCTGCACAATAATATTTTGCCTTCAAATTCATACCGTGATCGTAGCATGCATGGACTCGACTCATATAACTGGGATTTCCATGAAAAAGATTTTGGGCAGAAAATGGGTGATCACTGTACATTTCTCTTCTGTTTCCTATTAATATTTATATTTTACCTACTCAATTTAGCATTATGGACAGGGAAAGACCTAATCTAAGACCTGCAAAAAAATATGTTGCCTTCAAATTCATACCGTGACCGTAGCATGAATGGACTCGACTCATATGACGGGGATTTCCATGAAAAAGATTGTGGGCAGAAAATGGGTGATCACTGTACATTTCTCTTCTGTTTACTATTTATATTTCTATTTTACTTCCTCAATTTAGCATTATGGACAGGGAAAGACCTAATCTAAAATCTGCACAAAAATATTTTATTTTGCCTTCAAATTCATGCCGTAATCGTAGCATGCATGGACTCGACTCATATGACTGGGATTTCCATGAAAAAGATTGAGGGCAGTAAATGGTTGATCACTGTACATTTCTCTTCTGTTTCCTATTTATATTTATATTTTACTTCCTTCATTTAGCATTATGGACAGGGAAAGACCAAATCTAAGATCTGCACAAAAATATTTTGCCTTCAAATTCATACCGTGATCGTAGCATGTATGGACTGGACTCACATGACTGGGATTTCCATGAAAAAGATTGAGGGCAGAAAATGGTTGATCACTGTACATTTCTATTCTGTTTCCTATAAATATTTCTATTTTACTTCGTTCATTTAGCATTATGGACAGGGAAAGACCTAATCTAAGTTCTGTAAAAAAATAATTTGCCTTGAAATTCATACCGTGATCGTAGCATGTATGGACACGACTCATATGACTGGGATTTCCATGAAAAAGATTGTGGGCAGGAAATGGGTGATCACTGTACATTTTTCTTCTGTTTCCTATTTATATTTCTATTTTACTTCCTCAATTTAGCAATATGTACAGGGAAAGACCTAATCTAAAATCTGCACAAAAATATTTTGCCTTCAAATTCATACCGTAATCCTAGCATGCATGGACTCGACTCATATGACTGGGATTTCCATGAAAAAGATTGTGGGCAGAAAATGGGTGATCACTGTACATTTCTCTTCTGTTTCCTATTTATATTTATATTTTACTTCCTCAATTTAGCATTATGGACAGGGAAAGACCTCATCTAAGACCTGCACAAAAATATTTTGCCTTCAAATTCATACCGTGATCGTAGCATGCATCGACTCGACTCATATGACTGGGATTTCCATGAAAAAGATTGTGGGCAGAAAATGGGTGATCACTGTACATTTCTCTTCTGTTTCCTATTTATATTTCTATTTTATCTCCTCAATTTAGCATTTTGCACAGGGAAAGACCTAATCTAAGTTCTACACAAAAATATTTTGCCTTCAAATTCATACCGTGATCGTAGCATGCATGGACTCGACTCATATGACTGGGACTTCCATGAAAAAGATTGTCGGCCGAAAATGGGTGATCACTGTACATATCTCTTCTGTTTCCTATTTATATTTCCATTTTCCCTCCTCAATTTAGCATTATGGACAGGGAAAGACCTAATCTAAGATCTGCACAAAAATATTTTGCCTTCGAATTCATACAGTGATCGTAGCATGCATGCACTCGACTCATATGACTGCGCTTTCCATGAAAAAGATTGTGGGCCGAAAATATCTCATCACTGTACATTTCTCTTCTGTTTCCTATTTATATTTATATTTTACCTCCTCAATTTAGCATTATTGACAGGGAAAGACCTAATCTAAGCTCTGAACAAAAATATTTTGCCTTCAAATTCATACCGTGATCGTAGCATGCATGGACTCGACTCATATGACTGGGATTTTCATGAAAAAGATTGTGGACAGAAAACGGGTGATCACTGTTCATTTCTCTTCTGTTTCCTATTTATATTTATATTTTACCTCCTCTATTTAGAATTATGGACAGGGAAAGACCTAATCTAAAATCTGCACGAAAATGTTTTATTTTCCTTCAAATTCATACCGTAATCGTAGCATGCATGGACTCGACTCATAAGACTGGGATTTCCATGAAAAAGATTGAGGGCAGAAAATGGGTGATCACTGTACATTTCTCCTCTGTTTCCTATTTATATTTATATTTTACCTCCTCAATTTACAATTATGGACAGGGAAAGACCAAATCTAAGATCTGCACAAAAATATTTTGCCTTCAAATTCATACCGTGATCGTAGCATGTATGGACTGGACTCACATGACTGGGATTTCCATGAAAAAGATTGATTGCAGAAAGTGGGTGATCACTGTACATTTCTATTCTGTTTCCTATAAATATTTCTATTTTACTTCGTTCATTTAGCATTATGGACAGGGAAAGACCAAATCTAAGATCTGCACAAAAATATTTTGCCTTCAAATTCATACCGTGACCATAGCAGGCATGGACTCGACTCATATGACTGGGATTTCCATGAAAAAGATTGTGGGCCGAAAATGTGTGATCACTGTACATTTCTCTTCTTTTTCCAATTCATATTTATATTTTACCTCCTCAGTTTAGCATTATGGACAGGGAAAGACCTCATCTAAGATCTGCACAAAAATATTTTGCCTTCAAATTCATACCGTGATCGTAGCATGCATGGACTCGACTCATATGACTGGGCTTTCCATGAAAAAGATTGTGGGCCGAAAATGGGTGATAACTGTACATTTCTCTTCTGTTTCCTATTTATATTTATATTTTACTTCCTCAATTTAGCCTTATGTACAGGGAAAGACCTAATCTAAAATCTGCACAATAATATTTTGCCTTCAAATTCATACCGTGATCGTAGCATGCATGGACTCGACTCATATAACTGGGATTTCCATGAAAAAGATTTTGGGCAGAAAATGGGTGATCACTGTACATTTCTCTTCTGTTTCCTATTAATATTTATATTTTACCTACTCAATTTAGCATTATGGACAGGGAAAGACCTAATCTAAGACCTGCAAAAAAATATGTTGCCTTCAAATTCATACCGTGACCGTAGCATGAATGGACTCGACTCATATGACGGGGATTTCCATGAAAAAGATTGTGGGCAGAAAATGGGTGATCACTGTACATTTCTCTTCTGTTTACTATTTATATTTCTATTTTACTTCCTCAATTTAGCATTATGGACAGGGAAAGACCTAATCTAAAATCTGCACAAAAATATTTTATTTTGCCTTCAAATTCATGCCGTAATCGTAGCATGCATGGACTCGACTCATATGACTGGGATTTCCATGAAAAAGATTGAGGGCAGTAAATGGTTGATCACTGTACATTTCTCTTCTGTTTCCTATTTATATTTATATTTTACTTCCTTCATTTAGCATTATGGACAGGGAAAGACCAAATCTAAGATCTGCACAAAAATATTTTGCCTTCAAATTCATACCGTGATCGTAGCATGTATGGACTGGACTCACATGACTGGGATTTCCATGAAAAAGATTGAGGGCAGAAAATGGTTGATCACTGTACATTTCTATTCTGTTTCCTATAAATATTTCTATTTTACTTCGTTCATTTAGCATTATGGACAGGGAAAGACCTAATCTAAGTTCTGTAAAAAAATAATTTGCCTTGAAATTCATACCGTGATCGTAGCATGTATGGACACGACTCATATGACTGGGATTTCCATGAAAAAGATTGTGGGCAGGAAATGGGTGATCACTGTACATTTCTCTTCTGTTTCCTATTTATATTTCAATTTTACTTCCTTCATTTAGCATTATGGACAGGGAAAGTCCTAATCTAAGACCTGCAAAAAAAATTTTGCCTTCAAATTCATACCGTGATCGTAGCATGTATGGATTCGACTCATATGACTGGGATTTCCATGAAATAGATTGAGGGCAGAAAATGGATGATCACTTTACATTTCTCTTCTGTTTCCTATTTATATTTCTATTTAACTCCTCAATTTAGCATTATGGACAGGGAAAGACATAAACTAAGTTCTGCAAAAAAATATTTTGCCTTCAAATTCATACCGTGATCGTAGCATGCATGGACTCGACTCATATGACTGGGATTTCCATGAAAAAGAATGTGGGCACAAAATGGGTGATCACTGTACATTTCGCTTCTGTTTCCTATTTATATTTCTATTTTACCTCCTCAATTTAGCATTATGGACAGGGAAAGACCTAATCTAAGATCTGCACAAAAATATTTTGCGTTTAAATTCATACCGTGATCAAAGCATGCATAGACTCGACTCATATGACTTGGATTTCCATGAAAAACATTGTGGGCCAAAAATGGGTGATCACTGTACATTTCTCTTCTGTTTCCTATGTAAATTTCTATTTTACTTCCTGAATTTAGCATTATGGACAGGGAAAGACCTAATCTAAGATCTGCAAAAAAATATTTTGCCTTCAAATTCATACCGTGATCGTAGCATGTATGGACTCGACTCATCTGATTTGGATTTCCATGAAAAAGATTGTGGGCCGAAAATGGGTGATCACTGTACATTTCTCTTCTGTTTCCTATTTACATTTCTATTTTACATCCTCAATTTAGCATTGTGGACAGGGAAAGACCTAATCTAAGATCTGCACAAAAATATTTTGCCTTCAAATTCATACCATGATCGTAGCATGCATGGAATCGACTCATATCATTGGGATTTCCATGAAAATGATTGTGGGCAGAAAATGGGTGATCACTGTACATTTCTCTTCTGTTTCCTATTTATATTTATATTTTTCTTCATTCATTTAGCATTATGGACAGGGAAAGACATAATCTAAGCTCTGCACAAAAATATTTTGCCTTCAAATTCATACCGTGATCGTAGCATGCATGGACTCGACTCATATGACAGGGATTTCCATGAAAAAGATTGTCAGCCGAAAATGGGTGATCACTGTACATTTCTCTTCTGTTTCCTATTTATATTTATATTTTACCTACTCAATTTAGCATTATGGACAGGGACAGACCTAATCTAAGATCTGCACAAAAATATTTTGCCTTCAAATTCATACCGTGATCGTAGCATGCATGGAATTGACTTATATCATTGGGGTTTCCATGAAAAAGATTGTGGGCAGAAAATGGGTGATCACTGTACATTTCTCCTCTGTTTCCTATTTATATTTATATTTTACCTCCTCAATTTAGAATTATGGACAGGGAAAGACCTACTCTAAAATATGCACAAAATTATTTTGCCTTCAAATTCATACCGTGATCGTAGCATGCATGGACTCGACTCATATGACAGGGAATTCCATGAAAAAGATTGTGGGTCGAAAATGGGTCATCACTGTACATTTCTCTTCTGTTTCCTATTTATATTTATATTTTACCTCCTCAATTTAGCATTATGGACAGGGAAAGACCTAATCTAAGATCTGCACAAAAATATTTTGCCTTCAAATTCATACCGTGATCGTAGCATGCATAGACTCGACTCATATGACTGGGATTTCCATGAAAAAGATTGTGGGCCGAAAATGGGTGATCACTGTACATTTCTCTTCTTTTTCCTATACATATTTATATTTTACCTCCTCAATTTAGCATTATGGACAGGGAAAGACCTCATCTAAGATCTGCACAAAAATATTTTATCTTCAAATTCATACCGTGATCGTAGCATGCATTGATTCGACTCATATGACTGGGATTTCCATGAAAAAGATTGTGAGCCGAAAATCGGTGATCACTGTACATTTCTCTTCTGTTTCCTATTTATATTTCTATATTACCTCCTCAATTTAGCATTATGGACAGGGAAAGACCTAATCTAAAATCTGCACAAAAAATATTTTGCTTTCAAATTCATACCGTGATCGTAGCATATATGGACTCGACTCATATGACTGGGATTTCCATGAAAAATATTGTGGGCCGAAAATGGGTGATCACTGTACATTTCTCTTCTGTTTCCTATTTATATTTATATTTTACCTCCTCAATTTAGCATTATGGACAGGGAAAGACTTAATCTAAAATCTGCACAAAAATAGTTTGCCTTCAAATTCATACCGTGACCGTAGCAGGCATGGAATCGACTCATATGACTGGGATTTCCATGAAAAAGATTGAGTGCAGAAAGTGGGTGATCACTGTACATTTCTATTCTGTTTCCTATAAATATTTCTATTTTACTTCGTTCATTTAGCATTATGGACAGGGAAAGACCAAATCTAAGATCTGCACAAAAATATTTTGCCTTCAAATTCATACCGTGACCATAGCAGGCATGGACTCGACTCATATGACTGGGATTTCCATGAAAAAGATTGTGGGCCGAAAATGTGTGATCACTGTACATTTCTCTTCTTTTTCCAATTCATATTTATATTTTACCTCCTCAGTTTAGCATTATGGACAGGGAAAGACCTCATCTAAGATCTGCACAAAAATATTTTGCCTTCAAATTCATACCGTGATCGTAGCATGCATGGACTCGACTCATATGACTGGGCTTTCCATGAAAAAGATTGTGGGCCGAAAATGGGTGATAACTGTACATTTCTCTTCTGTTTCCTATTTATATTTATATTTTACTTCCTCAATTTAGCCTTATGTACAGGGAAAGACCTAATCTAAAATCTGCACAATAATATTTTGCCTTCAAATTCATACCGTGATCGTAGCATGCATGGACTCGACTCATATAACTGGGATTTCCATGAAAAAGATTTTGGGCAGAAAATGGGTGATCACTGTACATTTCTCTTCTGTTTCCTATTAATATTTATATTTTACCTACTCAATTTAGCATTATGGACAGGGAAAGACCTAATCTAAGACCTGCAAAAAAATATGTTGCCTTCAAATTCATACCGTGACCGTAGCATGCATGGACTCGACTCATATGACGGGGATTTCCATGAAAAAGATTGTGGGCAGAAAATGGGTGATCACTGTACATTTCTCTTCTGTTTACTATTTATATTTCTATTTTACTTCCTCAATTTAGCATTATGGACAGGGAAAGACCTAATCTAAAATCTGCACAAAAATATTTTATTTTGCCTTCAAATTCATGCCGTAATCGTAGCATGCATGGACTCGACTCATATGACTGGGATTTCCATGAAAAAGATTGAGGGCAGTAAATGGGTGATCACTGTACATTTCTCTTCTGTTTCCTATTTATATTTATATTTTACTTCCTTCATTTAGCATTATGGACAGGGAAAGACCAAATCTAAGATCTGCACAAAAATATTTTGCCTTCAAATTCATACCGTGATCGTAGCATGTATGGACTGGACTCACATGACTGGGATTTCCATGAAAAAGATTGAGGGCAGAAAATGGTTGATCACTGTACATTTCTATTCTGTTTCCTATAAATATTTCTATTTTACTTCGTTCATTTAGCATTATGGACAGGGAAAGACCTAATCTAAGTTCTGTAAAAAAATAATTTGCCTTGAAATTCATACCGTGATCGTAGCATGTATGGACACGACTCATATGACTGGGATTTCCATGAAAAAGATTGTGGGCAGGAAATGGGTGATCACTGTACATTTCTTTTCTGTTTCCTATTTATATTTCAATTTTACTTCCTTCATTTAGCATTATGGACAGGGAAATTCCTAATCTAAGACCTGCAAAAAAAATTTTGCCTTCAAATTCATACCGTGATCGTAGCATGTATGGAGTCGACTCATATGACTGGGATTTCCATGAAATAGATTGAGGGCAGAAAATGGATGATCACTTTACATTTCTCTTCTGTTTCCTATTTATATTTCTATTTAACTCCTCAATTTAACATTATGGACAGGGAAAGACCGAATCTAAGATCTGCAAAAAAATATTTTGCCTTCAAATTCATGCCTTGATCGTAGGATGTATGGACTCGACTCATATGACTGGGATTTCCATGAAAAAGCTTGTGGGCAGAAAATGGGTGATCACTGTACATTTCTTTTCTGTTTCCTATTTATATTTCTATTTTACCTCCTCAATTTAGCATTATGGACAGGGAAAGACATAAACTAAGTTCTGCAAAAAAATATTTTGCCTTCAAATTCATACCGTGATCGTAGCATGTATGGACTCAACTCATATGACTGGGATTTCCATGAAAAAGATTGTGGGCTCAAAATGGGTGATCACTCTGCATTTCTCTTCTGTTTTTTATATATATTTCTATTTTACTTCTTTAATTTAGCATTATGGACAGGGAAAGACATAATCTAAGATCTGCAAAAAAATATTTTGCCTTCAAATTCATACCGTGATCGTAGCATGCCTGCACTCGACTCATATGACTGGGATTTCCATGAAAAAGAATGTGGGCACAAAATGGGTGATCACTGTACATTTCGCTTCTGTTTCCTATTTATATTTCTATTTTACCTCCTCAATTTAGCATTATGGACAGGGAAAGACCTAATCTAAGATCTGCACAAAAATATTTTGCGTTTAAATTCATACCGTGATCAAAGCATGCATAGACTCGACTCATATGACTTGGATTTCCATGAAAAACATTGTGGGCCAAAAATGGGTGATCACTGTACATTTCTCTTCTGTTTCCTATGTAAATTTCTATTTTACTTCCTGAATTTAGCATTATGGACAGGGAAAGACCTAATCTAAGATCTGCAAAAAAATATTTTGCCTTCAAATTCATACCGTGATCGTAGCATGTATGGACTCGACTCATCTGATTTGGATTTCCATGAAAAAGATTGTGGGCCGAAAATGGGTGATCACTGTACATTTCTCTTCTGTTTCCTATTTACATTTCTATTTTACATCCTCAATTTAGCATTGTGGACAGGGAAAGACCTAATCTAAGATCTGCACAAAAATATTTTGCCTTCAAATTCATACCATGATCGTAGCATGCATGGAATCGACTCATATCATTGGGATTTCCATGAAAATGATTGTGGGCAGAAAATGGGTGATCACTGTACATTTCTCTTCTGTTTCCTATTTATATTTATATTTTTCTTCATTCATTTAGCATTATGGACAGGGAAAGACATAATCTAAGCTCTGCACAAAAATATTTTGCCTTCAAATTCATACCGTGATCGTAGCATGCATGGACTCGACTCATATGACAGGGATTTCCATGAAAAAGATTGTCAGCCGAAAATGGGTGATCACTGTACATTTCTCTTCTGTTTCCTATTTATATTTATATTTTACCTACTCAATTTAGCATTATGGACAGGGACAGACCTAATCTAAGATCTGCACAAAAATATTTTGCCTTCAAATTCATACCGTGATCGTAGCATGCATGGAATTGACTTATATCATTGGGGTTTCCATGAAAAAGATTGTGGGCAGAAAATGGGTGATCACTGTACATTTCTCCTCTGTTTCCTATTTATATTTATATTTTACCTCCTCAATTTAGAATTATGGACAGGGAAAGACCTACTCTAAAATATGCACAAAATTATTTTGCCTTCAAATTCATACCGTGATCGTAGCATGCATGGACTCGACTCATATGACAGGGAATTCCATGAAAAAGATTGTGGGTCGAAAATGGGTCATCACTGTACATTTCTCTTCTGTTTCCTATTTATATTTATATTTTACCTCCTCAATTTAGCATTATGGACAGGGAAAGACCTAATCTAAGATCTGCACAAAAATATTTTGCCTTCAAATTCATACCGTGATCGTAGCATGCATAGACTCGACTCATATGACTGGGATTTCCATGAAAAAGATTGTGGGCCGAAAATGGGTGATCACTGTACATTTCTCTTCTTTTTCCTATACATATTTATATTTTACCTCCTCAATTTAGCATTATGGACAGGGAAAGACCTCATCTAAGATCTGCACAAAAATATTTTATCTTCAAATTCATACCGTGATCGTAGCATGCATTGATTCGACTCATATGACTGGGATTTCCATGAAAAAGATTGTGGGCCGAAAATCGGTGATCACTGTACATTTCTCTTCTGTTTCCTATTTATATTTCTATTTTACCTCCTCAATATAGCATTATGAACAGGGAAAGACCTAATCTATAATCTGCACAAAAATATTTTGTCTTCAAATTCATACCGTGATCGTAGCATGCATTGATTCGACTCATATGACTGGGATTTCCATGAAAAAGATTGTGGGCCGAAAATGGGTGATCACTGTACATTTCTCTTCTGTTTCCTATTTATATTTCTATATTACCTCCTCAATTTAGCATTATGGACAGGGAAAGACCTAATCTAAAATCTGCACAAAAAATATTTTGCTTTCAAATTCATACCGTGATCGTAGCATATATGGACTCGACTCATATGACTGGGATTTCCATGAAAAATATTGTGGGCCGAAAATGGGTGATCACTGTACATTTCTCTTCTGTTTCCTATTTATATTTATATTTTACCTCCTCAATTTAGCATTATGGACAGGGAAAGACTTAATCTAAAATCTGCACAAAAATAGTTTGCCTTCAAATTCATACCGTGACCGTAGCAGGCATGGAATCGACTCATATGACTGGGATTTCCATGAAAAATATTGTGGGCCGAAAATGGGTGATCACTGTACATTTCTCTTCTGTTTCCTATTAATATTTCTATTTTACCTCCTCAATTTAGCATTATGGACAGGGAAAGACCTAATCTAAGATCTGCAGAAAAATATTTTGCCTTCAAATTCATACCGTGATCGTAGCATGCATGGACTCGACTCATATGACTGGGATTTCCATGAAAAAGATTGTGGGCCGAAAATGTGTGATCACTGTACATTTCTCTTCTGTTTCCTATTTATATATCTATTTTACTTCCTTCATTTAGCATTATGGACAGGGAAAGACCTAATCTATAATCTGCACAAAAATATTTTGCCTTCAAATTCATACCGTGATCGTAGCATGCATGGACTCGACTCATATGACTGGGATTTCCATGAAAAAGATTGTGGGCCGAAAATGGGTGATCACTGTACATTTCTCTTCTGTTTCCTCTTAATATTTCTATTTTACCTGCTCATTTTAGCATTATGGACAGGGAAAGACCTAATCTAAGATCTGCAGAAAAATATTTTGCCTTCAAATTCATACCGTGATCGTAGCATGCATGGACTCGACTCATATGACAGGGATTTCCATGAAAAAGATTGTGGGCCGAAAATGTGTGATCACTGTACATTTCTCTTCTGTTTCCTATTTATATTTTTATTTTACCTCCTCAATTTAGCATTATGGACAGGGAAAGACCTAATCTAAGATCTGCACAAAAATATTTTGCCTTCATATTCATACCGTGATCGTAGCATGCATGGAATCGACTCATATCACTGGGATTTCCATGAAAAAGATTGTGGGCCGAAAATGGGTGATCACTGTACATTTCTCTTCTGTTTCCTATTTATATATCTATTTTACTTCCTTCATTTAGCATTATGGACAGGGAAACCCCTAATCTATAATCTGCACAAAAATATTTTGCCTTCAAATTCATACCGTGATCGTAGCATGCATGGACTCGACTCATATGACTGGGATTTCCATGAAAAAGATTGTGGGCCGAAAATGGGTGATCACTGTACATTTCTCTTCTGTTTCCTATTTATATTTCTATTTAACCTCCTCAATTTAGCATTATGGACAGGGAAAGATCTAATCTAAAATCTGTACAAAAAATATTTTGCTTTCAAATTCATACCGTGATCGTAGCATGCATGGACTCGACTCATATGACTGGGATTTCCATGAAAAAGATTGTGGGCCGAAAATGGGTGATCACTGTACATTTCTCTTCTGTTTCCTATTTATATTTATATTTTACCTCCTCAATTTAGTATTATGGACAGGGAAAGACATAATCTAAGATCTGCACAAAAATATTTTGCCTTCAAATTCATACCGTGATCGTAGCATGCATGGACTCGACTCATATGACTGGGATTTCCATGAAAAAGATTGTGGGCCGAAAATGGGTGATCACTGTACATTTCTCTTCTGTTTCCTATTTATATTTCTATTTTACCTCCTCAATTTAGCATTATGGACAGGGAAAGACCTAATCTATAATCTGCACAAAAATATTTTGTCTTCAAATTCATACCGTGATCGTAGCATGCATTGATTCGACTCATATGACTGGGATTTCCATGAAAAAGATTGTGGGCCGAAAATGGGTGATCACTGTATATTTCTCTTCTGTTTCCTATTTATATTTCTATTTTACCTCCTCAATTTAGCATTATGGACAGGGAAAGACCTAATCTAAAATCTGCACAAAAATATTTTGCCTTCAAATTCATACCGTGATCGTAGCATGCATGGACTCGACTCATATGACTGGGATTTCCATGAAAAAGTTTGTGGGCCGAAAATGGGTGATCACTGTACATTTCTCTTCATTTTCCTATTTATATTTATATTTTACTTCCTCAATTTAGTATTATGGACAGGGAAAGACATAATCTAAGATCTGCACAAAAATATTTTGCCTTCAAATTCATACCGTGATCGTAGCATGCATGGACTCGACTCATATGACTGGGATTTCCATGAAAAAGATTGTGGGCTGAAAATGGGTGATAACTGTATATTTCTCTTCTGTTTCCTATTTATATTTCTATTTTACCTCCTCAATTTAGCATTATGGACAGGGAAAGACCTAATCTAAAATCTGCACAAAAATATTTTGCCTTCAAATTAATACCGTGATCGTAGCATGCATGGACTCGACTCATATGACTGGGATTCCATGAAAAAGATTGTGGGCCGAAAATGGGTGATCACTGTACATTTCTCTTCTGTTTCCTATTTCTATTTCTATTATACCTCCTCAATTTAGTATTATGGACAGGGAAAGACCTAATCTAAAATCTGCACAAAAATATTTTGCCTTCAAATTCATAACGTGATCTTAGCATGCATGGACTCGACTCATATGACTGGGATTTCCATGAAAAAGATTGTGGGCCGAAAATGGGTGATCACTGTACATTTCTCTTCTGTTTCCTATTTATATTTATATTTTACCTCCTCAATTTAGCATTATGGACAGGGAAAGACCTAATGTATAATCTGCACAAAAATATTTTGTCTTCAAATTCATACCGTGATCGTAGCATGCATTGATTCGACTCATATGACTGGGATTTCCATGAAAAAGATTGTGGGCCGAAAATGGGTGATCACTGTACATTTCTCTTCTGTTTCCTATTTATATTTATATTTTACCTCCTCAATTTAGCATTATGGACAGGGAAAGACCTAATGTAAAATCTGCACAAAAATAGTTTGTCTTGAAATTCATACCGTGATCGTAGCATGCATTGATTCGACTCATATGACTGGGATTTCCATGAAAAAGATTCTGGGCCGAAAATGGGTGATCACTGTACATTTCTCTTCTGTTTCCTATTTATATTTATATTTTACCTCCTCAATTTAGCATTATGGACAGGGAAAGACCTAATCTAAAATCTGCACAAAAATATTTTGCCTTCAAATTCATACCGTGATCGTAGCATGCATGGACTCGACTCATATGACTGGGATTTCCATGAAAAAGATTGTGGGCCGAAAATGGGTGATCACTGTACATTTCTCTTCTGTTTCCTATTTATATTTATATTTTACCTCCTCAATTTAGCATTATGGACAGGGAAAGACCTCATCTAAAATCTGCACAAAAATATTTTGCCTTCAAATTCATACCGTGATCGTAGCATGCATGGACTCTACTCATATGACTGGGATTTTCATGAAAATGATTGTGGGCCGAAAATGCGTGATCACTGTACATTTCTCTTCTGTTTCCTATTTATATTTCTATTTTACCTCCTCAATTTAGCATTATGGACAGGGAAAGATCTAATCTAAAATCTGTACAAAAAATATTTTGCTTTCAAATACATACCGTGATCGTAGCATGCATGGACTCGACTCATATGACTGGGATTTCCATGAAAAAGATTGTGGGCCGAAAATGGGTGATCACTGTACATTTCTCTTCTGTTTCCTATTTATATTTATATTTTACCTCCTCAATTTAGTATTATGGACAGGGAAAGACATAATCTAAGATCTGCACAAAAATATTTTGCCTTCAAATTCATACCGTGATCGTAGCATGCATGGACTCGACTCATATGACTGGGATTTCCATGAAAAAGATTGTGGGCCGAAAATGGGTGATCACTGTACATTTCTCTTCTGTTTCCTATTTATATTTCTATTTTACCTCCTCAATTTAGCATTATGTACAGGGAAAGACCTAATCTATAATCTGCACAAAAATATTTTGTCTTCAAATTCATACCGTGATCGTAGCATGCATTGATTCGACTCATATGACTGGGATTTCCATGAAAAAGATTGTGGGCCGAAAATGGGTGATCACTGTATATTTCTCTTCTGTTTCCTATTTATATTTATATTTTACCTCCTCAATTTAGCATTATGGACAGGGAAAGACCTAATCTAAAATCTGCACAAAAATATTTTGCCTTCAAATTCATACCGTGATCGTAGCATGCATGGACTCGACTCATATGACTGGGATTTCCATGAAAAAGTTTGTGGGCCGAAAATGGGTGATCACTGTACATTTCTCTTCTGTTTCCTATTTATATTTCTATTTCACCTCCTCAATTTAGTATTATGGACAGGGAAAGACATAATCTAAGATCTGCACAAAAATATTTTGCCTTCAAATTCATACCGTGATCGTAGCATGCATGGACTCGACTCATATGACTGGGATTTCCATGAAAAAGATTGTGGGCTGAAAATGGGTGATAACTGTACATTTCTCTTCTGTTTCCTATTTATATTTATATTTTACCTCCTCAATTTAGCATTATGGACAGGGAAAGACCTAATCTATAATCTGCACAAAAATATTTTGTCTTCAAATTCATACCGTGATCATAGCATGCATGGACTCGACTCATATGACTGGGATTTCCATGAAAAAGATTGTGGGCCGAAAATGGGTGATCACTGTACATTTCTCTTCTGTTTCCTATTTCTATTTCTATTATACCTCCTCAATTTAGTATTATGGACAGGGAAAGACCTAATCTAAAATCTGCACAAAAATATTTTGCCTTCAAATTCATAACGTGATCTTAGCATGCATGGACTCGACTCATATGACTGGGATTTCCATGAAAAAGATTGTGGGCCGAAAATGGGTGATCACTGTACATTTCTCTTCTGTTTCCTATTTCTATTTCTATTTTACCTCCTCAATTTAGCATTATGGACAGGGAAAGACCTAATGTATAATCTGCACAAAAATATTTTGTCTTCAAATTCATACCGTGATCGTAGCATGCATTGATTCGACTCATATGACTGGGATTTCCATGAAAAAGATTGTGGGCCGAAAATGGGTGATCACTGTACATTTCTCTTCTGTTTCCTATTTATATTTATATTTTACCTCCTCAATTTAGTATTATGGACAGGGAAAGACATAATCTAAGATCTGCACAAAAATATTTTGCCTTCAAATTCATACCGTGATCGTAGCATGCATGGACTCGACTCATATGACTGGGATTTCCATGAAAAAGATTGTGGGCCGAAAATGGGTGATCACTGTACATTTCTCTTCTGTTTCCTATTTATATTTCTATTTTACCTCCTCAATTTAGCATTATGTACAGGGAAAGACCTAATCTATAATCTGCACAAAAATATTTTGTCTTCAAATTCATACCGTGATCGTAGCATGCATTGATTCGACTCATATGACTGGGATTTCCATGAAAAAGATTGTGGGCCGAAAATGGGTGATCACTGTATATTTCTCTTCTGTTTCCTATTTATATTTATATTTTACCTCCTCAATTTAGCATTATGGACAGGGAAAGACCTAATCTAAAATCTGCACAAAAATATTTTGCCTTCAAATTCATACCGTGATCGTAGCATGCATGGACTCGACTCATATGACTGGGATTTCCATGAAAAAGTTTGTGGGCCGAAAATGGGTGATCACTGTACATTTCTCTTCTGTTTCCTATTTATATTTCTATTTCACCTCCTCAATTTAGTATTATGGACAGGGAAAGACATAATCTAAGATCTGCACAAAAATATTTTGCCTTCAAATTCATACCGTGATCGTAGCATGCATGGACTCGACTCATATGACTGGGATTTCCATGAAAAAGATTGTGGGCTGAAAATGGGTGATAACTGTACATTTCTCTTCTGTTTCCTATTTATATTTATATTTTACCTCCTCAATTTAGCATTATGGACAGGGAAAGACCTAATCTATAATCTGCACAAAAATATTTTGTCTTCAAATTCATACCGTGATCATAGCATGCATGGACTCGACTCATATGACTGGGATTTCCATGAAAAAGATTGTGGGCCGAAAATGGGTGATCACTGTACATTTCTCTTCTGTTTCCTATTTCTATTTCTATTATACCTCCTCAATTTAGTATTATGGACAGGGAAAGACCTAATCTAAAATCTGCACAAAAATATTTTGCCTTCAAATTCATAACGTGATCTTAGCATGCATGGACTCGACTCATATGACTGGGATTTCCATGAAAAAGATTGTGGGCCGAAAATGGGTGATCACTGTACATTTCTCTTCTGTTTCCTATTTCTATTTCTATTTTACCTCCTCAATTTAGCATTATGGACAGGGAAAGACCTAATGTATAATCTGCACAAAAATATTTTGTCTTCAAATTCATACCGTGATCGTAGCATGCATTGATTCGACTCATATGACTGGGATTTCCATGAAAAAGATTGTGGGCCGAAAATGGGTGATCACTGTACATTTCTCTTCTGTTTCCTATTTATATTTATATTTTACCTCCTCAATTTAGCATTATGGACAGGGAAAGACCTAATCTAAAATTTGCACAAAAATATTTTGTCTTGAAATTCATACCGTGATCGTAGCATGCATTGATTCGACTCATATGACTGGGATTTCCATGAAAAAGATTGTGGGCCGAAAATGGGTGATCACTGTACATTTCTCTTCTGTTTCCTATTTATATTTATATTTTACCTCCTCAATTTAGCATTATGGACAGGGAAAGACCTAATCTAAAATCTGCACAAAAATATTTTGCCTTCAAATTCATACCGTGATCGTAGCATGCATGGACTCGAGTCATATGACTGGGATTTCCATGAAAAAGATTGTGGGCCGAAAATGGGTGATCACTGTACATTTCTCTTCTGTTTCCTATTTATATTTATATTTTACCTCCTCAATTTAGCATTATGGACAGGGAAAGACCTCATCTAAAATCTGCACAAAAATATTTTGCTATCAAATTCATACCGTGATCGTAGCATGCATGGACTCGACTCATATGACTGGGATTTCCAGGAAAAAGATTGTGGGCCGAAAATTGGTGATCACTGTACATTTCTCTTCTGTTTCCTATTTATATTTATATTTTACCTCCTCAATTTAGCATTATGGACAGGGAAAGACCTCATCTAAAATCTGCACAAAAATATTTTGCTATCAAATTCATACCGTGATCGTAGCATGCATGGACTCGACTCATATGACTGGGATTTCCATGAAAAAGATTGTGGGCCGAAAATGGGTGATCACTGTACATTTCTCTTCTCTTTCCTATTTACATTTCTATTTTACCTCCTCAATTTAGCATTATGGACAGGGAAAGACCAAATGTAAAACTGCACAAAAATATATTGCCTTCAAATTCATACCGTGATCGTAGCATGCATGGACTCGACTCATATGACTGGGACTTCCATGAAAAAGATTGTGGGCTTAAAATGGGTGATCACTGTACATTTCACTTCTGTTTCCTATTTATATTTCTATTTTACCTCCTCAATTTAAAATCATGGACAGGGAAAGACCTAATCTAAAATCTGCACAAAAATATTTTGCCTTCAAATTCATACCGTGATCGTAGCACGCATTGACTCAACTCATATGACTGGGATTTCCATGAAAAAGATAGTGGGCAGAAAATGGGTGATCACTGTACATTTCTCTTCTGTTTCCTATTCATATTTATAATTTACCTCCTTAATTTAGCATTATGGACAGGGAAAGACCTAAGCTAAAATCTGCACAAAAATATTTTGCCTTCAAATTCATACCGTGATCGTAGGATGCATGGACTCGACTCATATGACTGGGATTTCCATGAAAAAGATTGTGGGCCGAAAATGGGTGATCACTGTACATTTCTTTTCTGTTTCCTATTTATATTTCTATTTTACCTCCTGAATTTAGCATTATGGACAGGGAAATACCTAATCTAAAACTGCACAAAAATATTTTGCCTTCAAATTCATGCTGTGATCGTAGCATGCATGGACTCGACTCATATTACTGGGATTTCCATGAAAAAGATTGTGGGCCGAAAATGGGTGATCACTGTACATTTCTCTTCTGTTTCCTATTTATATTTCTATTTTACCTCCTCAATTTAGCATTATGGACAGGGAAAGACCTGATCTAAAATCTGCACAAAAATATTTTGCCTTCAAATTCATAACGTGATCGTAGCATGCATGGACTCGACTCATATGACTGGGATTTCCATGAAAAAGATTGTGGGCCGAAAATAGGTGATCACTGTACATTTCTCTTCTGTTTCCTATTTATATTTATATTTTACCTCCTCAATTTAGCATTATGGACAGGGAAAGACCTAATCTTAAATCACCACAAAAATATTTTGCCTTCAAATTCATACCGTGATCGTAGCATGCATGGACTCGACTCATATGACTGGGATGTCCATGAAAAAGATTGTGGGCCGAAAATGGGTGATCACTGTACATTTCTCTTCTGTTACCTATTTATATTTTTATTTTACCTCCTCAATTTAGCATTATGGACAGGGAAAGACCTAATCTAAAACTGCACAAAAATATTTTGCCTTCAAATTCATGCTGTGATCGTAGCATGCATGGACTCGACTCATATTACTGGGATTTCCCTGAAAAAGATTGTGGGCCGAAAATGGGTGATCACTGTACATTTCTCTTCTGTTTCCCATTTTTATTTATATTTTACCTCCTCAATTTAACATTATGGACAGGGAAAGACCTAATCTAAAATCTGCACAAAAATATTTTGCCTTCAAATTCATACCGTGATCGTAGCATGCACGGACTCGACTCATATGACTGGGATTTCCATGAAAAAGATTGTGGGCCGAAAATTGGTGATCACTCTACATTTCTCTTCTGTTTCCTATTTATATTTATATTTTACCTCCTCAATTTAGCATTATGGACAGGGAAAGACCTCATCTAAATTCTGCACAAAAATATTTTGCTTTCAAATTCATACCGTGATCGTAGCATGCATGGACTTGACTCATATGACTGGGATTTCCATGAAAAAGATTGTGGATCGAGAATGGGTGATCACTGTACTTTTCTCTTCTGTTTCCTATTTATATTTATATTTTACCTCCTCAATTTAGAATTATGGACAGGGAAAGACCTCATCTAAAATCTGCACAAAAATATTTTGCTATCAAATTCATACCGTGATCGTAGCATGCATGGACTCGACTCATATGACTGGGATTTCCATGAAAAAGATTGTGGGCCGAAAATGGGTGATCACTGTACATTTCTCTTCTGTTTCCTATTTATATTTATATTTTACATCCTCAATTTAGCATTATGGACAGGGAAAGACCTAATCTAAAATCTGCACAAAAATATTTTGCCTTCAAATTCATACCGTGATCGTAGCATGCATTGATTCGACTCATATGACTGGGATTTCCATGAAAAAGATTGTGGGCCGAAAATGGGTGATCACTGTACATTTCTCTTCTGTTTCCTATTTATATTTATATATTACATCCTCAATTTAGCATTATGGACAGGGAAAACCTAATCTAAGATCTGCACAAAAATATTTTCCCTTCAAATTCATACTGTGATCGTAGCATGCATGGACTCGACTCATATGACTGGGATTTCCATGAAAAAGATTGTGGGCCGAAAATGGGTGATCACTGTACATTTCTTTTCTGTTTCCTATTTATATTTCTATTTTACCTCCTGAATTTAGCATTATGGACAGGGAAAGACCTAATCTTAAATCACCACAAAAATATTTTGCCTTCAAATTCATACCGTGATCGTAGCATGCATGGACTCGACTCATATGACTGGGATGTCCATGAAAAAGATTGTGGGCCGAAAATGGGTGATCACTGTACATTTCTCTTCTGTTTCCTATTTATATTTTTATTTTACCTCCTCAATTTAGCATTATGGACAGGGAAAGACCTAATCTAAAACTGCACAAAAATATTTTGCCTTCAAATTCATGCTGTGATCGTAGCATGCATGGACTCGACTCATATTACTGGGATTTCCATGAAAAAGATTGTGGGCCGAAAATGGGTGATCACTGTACATTTCTCTTCTGTTTCCTATTTATATTTATATTTTACATCCTCAATTTAGCATTATGGACAGGGAAAGACCTAATCTAAAATCTGCACAAAAATATTTTGCCTTCAAATTCATACCGTGATCGTAGCATGCATTGACTCGACTCATATGACTGGGATTTCCATGAAAAAGATAGTGGGCAGAAAATGGGTGATCACTGTACATTTCTATTCTGTTTCCTATTTATATTTATATTTTACCTCCTCAATTTAGCATTATGGACAGGGAAAGACCTAATCTAAAATCAACACAAAATTATTTTGCTTTCAAATTCATACCGTGAACGTAGCATGCATGGACTCGACTCATATGACTGGAATTTCCATGAAAAAAATTGTGGGCCGAAAATGGGTGATCACTGTATATTTCCCTTCCGTTTCCTATTTATATTTCTATTTTACCTGCTCAATTTAGCATTATGGACAGGGAAAACCTAATCTAAGCTCTGCACAAAAATATTTTGCCTTCAAATTCATACTGTTATCGTAGCATGCATGCACTCGACTCATATTACTGGGATTTCCATGAAAAAGATTGTGGGCCGAAAATGGCTCATCACTGTACATTTCTCTTCTGTTTCCTATTTATATTTATATTTTACCTCCTCAATTTAGCATTATGGACAGGGAAAGAACTAATCTAAAATCTTCACAAAAATATTTTGCGTTCAAATTCATACCGTGATCGTAGCATGCATGGACTCGACTCATATGACTGGGATTTCCATGAAAAAGATTGTGGGCCGAAAATGGGTGATCACTGTACATTTCTCTTCTGTATTCTATTTATATTTCTATTTTACCTCCTCAATTTATCATTATGGACAGGGAAAGACCTAATCTAAAATCTGCACAAAAATATTTTGCCTTCAAATTCATACCGTGATTGTAGCATGCATGGACTCGACTCATATGACTGGGATTTCCATGAAAAAGATTGTGGGCAGAAAATGGGTGATCACTGTACATTTCTCTTCTGTTTCCTATTTATATTTCTATTTTACCTCCTCAATTTAGCATTATGGACAGGGAAAGACCTAATCTAAAATCTGCACAAAAATATTTTGCTTTCAAATTCATACCGTGATCGTAGCATGCATGGACTCGACTCATATGACTGGGATTTCCATGAAAAAATTGTGGGCGGAAAATGGGCGATCACTGTATATTTCTCTTCTGTTTCCTATTTATATTTCTATTTTACCTCCTTAATTTAGCATTATGGACAAGGAAAGACCTAATCTAAAATCTGCAGAAAAATATTTTGCCATCAAATTCATACCGTGATCGTAGCATGCATGGACTCGACTCATATGACTGGGATTTCCATGAAAAAGATTGTGGGCCGAAAATGGGTGATCACTGTACATTTCTCTTCTGTTTCCTATTTATATTTCAATTTTACCTCCTCAATTTAGCATTATGGACAGGGAAAGACCTCATCTAAGATATGCACAAAAATATTTTGCCTTCAAATTCATACCGTGATCTTAGCATGCATGGACTCGACTTATATAACTGGGATTTCCATGAAAAAGATTGTGGGCCGAAAATGGGTGATCACTGTACATTTCTCTTCTGTTTCCTATTTATATTTATATTTTACATCCTCAATTTAGCATTATGGACAGGGAAATACCTAATCTAAAATCTGCACAAAAATATTTTGCCTTCAAATTCATACCGTGATCGTAGCATGCATTGACTCAACTCATATGACTGGGATTTCCATGAAAAAGATAGTGGGCAGAAAATGGGTGATCACTGTACATTTCTATTCTGTTTCCTATTTATATTTATATTTTACCTCCTCAATTTAGCATTATGGACAGGGAAAGACCTAATCTAAAATCTGCACAAAAATATTTTGCCTTCAAATTCATACCGTGATCGTAGCATGCATTGATTCGACTCATATGACTGGGATTTCCATGAAAAAGATTGTGGGCCGAAAATGGGTGATCACTGTACATTTCTCTTCTGTTTCCTATTTATATTTATATATTACCTCCTCAATTTAGCATTATGGACAGGGAAAACCTAATCTAAGCTCTGCACAAAAATATTTTGCCTTCAAATTCATACTGTGATCGTAGCATGCATGGACTCGACTCATATTACTGGGATTTCCATGAAAAAGATTGTGGGCCGAAAATGGCTCATCACTGTACATTTCTCTTCTGTATTCTATTTATATTTCTATTTTACCTCCTCAATTTAGCATTATGGGCAGGGAAAGACCTAATCTAAAATCTGCACAAAAATATTTTGCCTTCAAATTCATACCGTGATCGTAGCATTCATGGACTCGACTCATATGACTGGGATTTCCATGAAAAAGATTGTGGGCAGAAAAAGGGTGATCACTGTACATTTCTCTTCTGTTTCTAATTTATATATATATTTTACCTCCTCAATTTAGCATTATGGACAGGGAAAGACCTAATCTAAAATCTGCACAAAAATATTTTGACTTCAAATTCATACCGTGATCGTAGCATGCATGGACTCGACTCATATTACTGGGATTTCCATGAAAAAGATTGTGGGCCGAAAATGGCTCATCACTGTACATTTCTCTTCTGTTTCCTATTTATATTTCTATTTTACCTCCTCAATTTAGCATTATGGACAGGGAAAGAACTAATCTAAAATCTTCACAAAAATATTTTGCCTTCAAATTCATACCGTGATCGTAGCATGCATGGACTCGACTCATATGACTGGGATTTCCATGAAAAAGATTGTGGGCTGAAAATGGGTGATCACTGTACATTTCTCTTCTGTATTCTATTTATATTTCTATTTTACCTCCTCAATTTAGCATTATGAATAGGGAAAGACCTCATCTAAAATCTGCACAAAAATATTTTGCCTTCAAATTCATACCGTGATCGTAGCATGCATGGACTCGACTCATATGACTGGGATTTCCATGAAAAAGATAGTGGGCAGAAAATGGGTGATCACTGTACATTTCTCTTCTGTTTCCTATTTATATTTCTATTTTACCTCCTCAATTTAGCATTATGGGCAGGGAAAGACCTAATCTAAAATCTGCACAAAAATATTTTACCTTCAAATTCATACCGTGATCGTAGCATGCATGGACTCGACTCATATGACTGGGATTTCCATGAAAAAGATTGTGGGCAGAAAAAGGGTGATCACTGTACATTTCTCTTCTGTTTCTAATTTATATATATATTTTACCTCCTCAATTTAGCATTATGGACAGGGAAAGACCTAATCTAAAATCTGCACAAAAATATTTTGACTTCAAATTCATACCGTGATCGTAGCATGCATGGACTCGACTCATATTACTGGGATTTCCATGAAAAAGATTGTGGGCCGAAAATGGCTCATCACTGTACATTTCTCTTCTGTTTCCTATTTATATTTCTATTTTACCTCCTCAATTTAGCATTATGGACAGGGAAAGAACTAATCTAAAATCTTCACAAAAATATTTTGCCTTCAAATTCATACCGTGATCGTAGCATGCATGGACTCGACTCATATGACTGGGATTTCCATGAAAAAGATTTTGGGCTGAAAATGGGTGATCACTGTACATTTCTCTTCTGTATTCTATTTATATTTCTATTTTACCTCCTCAATTTAGCATTATGAATAGGGAAAGACCTCATCTAAAATCTGCACAAAAATATTTTGCCTTCAAATTCATACCGTCATCGTAGCATGCATGGACTCGACTCATATGACTGGGATTTCCATGAAAAAGATAGTGGGCAGAAAATGGGTGATCACTGTACATTTCTCTTCTGTTTCCTATTTATATTTGTATTTTACCTCCTCAATTTAGCATTATGGACAGGGAAAGACCTAATCTAAAATCTGCACAAAAATATTTTGCTTTCAAATTCATACCGTGATCGTAGCATGCATGGACTCGACTCATATGACTGGGATTTCCATGAAAAAGATTGTGGGCCGAAAATGGGTGATCACTGTATATTTCTCTTCTGTTTCCTATTTATATTTCTATTTTACCTCCTCAATTTAGCATTATGGACAGGGAAAGACCTAATCTAAAATCTGCACAAAAATATTTTGCCTTCAAATTCATAACGTGATTGTAGCATGCATGGACTCGACTCATATGACTGGGATTTCCATGAAAAAGATTGTGTTCGGAAAATGGGTGATCACTGTACATTTCTCTTCTGTTTCCTATTTATATTTTTATTTTACCTCCTTAATTTAGCATTATGGACAGAGAAAGACCTAATCTAAGATCTGCACAAAAATATTTTGCCTTCAAATTCATACCGTGATCGTAGCATGCATGGATTCAACTCATATGACTGGGATTTCCATGAAAAAGATTGTGGGCCGAAAATGAGTGATCACTGTACATTTCTCTTCTGTTTCCTCTTTATATTTGTATTTTACCTCCTCAATTTAGCATTATGGACAGGGAAAGACCTAATCTAAGATCTGCACGAAAATATTTTGCCTTCAAATTCATACCGTGATCGTAGCATGCATGGACTCGACTCATATGAATGGGATTTCCATTAAAAATATTGTGGGCAGAAAATGGGTGATCACTGTACATTTCTCTTCTGTTTCCTATTTATATTTGTATTTTACCTCCTCAATTTAGCATTATGGACAGGGAAAGACCTAATCTAAGATCTGCACAAAAATATTTTGCCCTTAAATTCATAGGTTGATCGTAGCATGCATGGACTCGGCACATATGACTGGGATTTCCATGAAAAAATTGTGTGCCGAAAATGGGTGATCACTGAACATTTCTCTTCTGTTTCCTATTTATATTTGTATTTTACCTCCTCAATTTAGCATTATGGACAGGGAAAGACCTAATCTAATATCTGCACAAAAATATTTTGCCTTTAAATTCATACCGTGATCGTAGCATGCATGGACTCGACTCATATGACTGGGATTTCCATGAAAAAGATTGTGGGCCGAAAATGGGTGATCACTGTACATTTCTCTTCAGTTTCCTATTTATATTTCTATTTTACCTCCTCAATTTAGCATTATGGACAGGGAAAGACCTAATCAAAAATCTGCACAAAAATATATTGCCTTCAAATTCATACCGTGATCGTAGCATTCATGGACTCGACTCATATGACTGGGATTTCCATGAAAAAGATTGTGGGCAGAAAAAGGGTGATCACTGTACATTTCTCTTCTGTTTCTAATTTATATATATATTTTACCTCCTCAATTTAGCATTATGGACAGGGAAAGACCTAATCTAAAATCTGCACAAAAATATTTTGACTTCAAATTCATACCGTGATCGTAGCATGCATGGACTCGACTCATATTACTGGGATTTCCATGAAAAAGATTGTGGGCCGAAAATGGCTCATCACTGTACATTTCTCTTCTGTTTCCTATTTATATTTCTATTTTACCTCCTCAATTTAGCATTATGGACAGGGAAAGAACTAATCTAAAATCTTCACAAAAATATTTTGCCTTCAAATTCATACCGTGATCGTAGCATGCATGGACTCGACTCATATGACTGGGATTTCCATGAAAAAGATTGTGGGCTGAAAATGGGTGATCACTGTACATTTCTCTTCTGTATTCTATTTATATTTCTATTTTACCTCCTCAATTTAGCATTATGAATAGGGAAAGACCTCATCTAAAATCTGCACAAAAATATTTTGCCTTCAAATTCATACCGTGATCGTAGCATGCATGGACTCGACTCATATGACTGGGATTTCCATGAAAAAGATAGTGGGCAGAAAATGGGTGATCACTGTACATTTCTCTTCTGTTTCCTATTTATATTTCTATTTTACCTCCTCAATTTAGCATTATGGGCAGGGAAAGACCTAATCTAAAATCTGCACAAAAATATTTTACCTTCAAATTCATACCGTGATCGTAGCATGCATGGACTCGACTCATATGACTGGGATTTCCATGAAAAAGATTGTGGGCAGAAAAAGGGTGATCACTGTACATTTCTCTTCTGTTTCTAATTTATATATATATTTTACCTCCTCAATTTAGCATTATGGACAGGGAAAGACCTAATCTAAAATCTGCACAAAAATATTTTGACTTCAAATTCATACCGTGATCGTAGCATGCATGGACTCGACTCATATTACTGGGATTTCCATGAAAAAGATTGTGGGCCGAAAATGGCTCATCACTGTACATTTCTCTTCTGTTTCCTATTTATATTTCTATTTTACCTCCTCAATTTAGCATTATGGACAGGGAAAGAACTAATCTAAAATCTTCACAAAAATATTTTGCCTTCAAATTCATACCGTGATCGTAGCATGCATGGACTCGACTCATATGACTGGGATTTCCATGAAAAAGATTTTGGGCTGAAAATGGGTGATCACTGTACATTTCTCTTCTGTATTCTATTTATATTTCTATTTTACCTCCTCAATTTAGCATTATGAATAGGGAAAGACCTCATCTAAAATCTGCACAAAAATATTTTGCCTTCAAATTCATACCGTCATCGTAGCATGCATGGACTCGACTCATATGACTGGGATTTCCATGAAAAAGATAGTGGGCAGAAAATGGGTGATCACTGTACATTTCTCTTCTGTTTCCTATTTATATTTGTATTTTACCTCCTCAATTTAGCATTATGGACAGGGAAAGACCTAATCTAAAATCTGCACAAAAATATTTTGCTTTCAAATTCATACCGTGATCGTAGCATGCATGGACTCGACTCATATGACTGGGATTTCCATGAAAAAGATTGTGGGCCGAAAATGGGTGATCACTGTATATTTCTCTTCTGTTTCCTATTTATATTTCTATTTTACCTCCTCAATTTAGCATTATGGACAGGGAAAGACCTAATCTAAAATCTGCACAAAAATATTTTGCCTTCAAATTCATAACGTGATTGTAGCATGCATGGACTCGACTCATATGACTGGGATTTCCATGAAAAAGATTGTGTTCGGAAAATGGGTGATCACTGTACATTTCTCTTCTGTTTCCTATTTATATTTTTATTTTACCTCCTTAATTTAGCATTATGGACAGAGAAAGACCTAATCTAAGATCTGCACAAAAATATTTTGCCTTCAAATTCATACCGTGATCGTAGCATGCATGGATTCAACTCATATGACTGGGATTTCCATGAAAAAGATTGTGGGCCGAAAATGAGTGATCACTGTACATTTCTCTTCTGTTTCCTCTTTATATTTGTATTTTACCTCCTCAATTTAGCATTATGGACAGGGAAAGACCTAATCTAAGATCTGCACGAAAATATTTTGCCTTCAAATTCATACCGTGATCGTAGCATGCATGGACTCGACTCATATGAATGGGATTTCCATTAAAAATATTGTGGGCAGAAAATGGGTGATCACTGTACATTTCTCTTCTGTTTCCTATTTATATTTGTATTTTACCTCCTCAATTTAGCATTATGGACAGGGAAAGACCTAATCTAAGATCTGCACAAAAATATTTTGCCCTTAAATTCATAGGTTGATCGTAGCATGCATGGACTCGGCACATATGACTGGGATTTCCATGAAAAAATTGTGTGCCGAAAATGGGTGATCACTGAACATTTCTCTTCTGTTTCCTATTTATATTTGTATTTTACCTCCTCAATTTAGCATTATGGACAGGGAAAGACCTAATCTAATATCTGCACAAAAATATTTTGCCTTTAAATTCATACCGTGATCGTAGCATGCATGGACTCGACTCATATGACTGGGATTTCCATGAAAAAGATTGTGGGCCGAAAATGGGTGATCACTGTACATTTCTCTTCAGTTTCCTATTTATATTTCTATTTTACCTCCTCAATTTAGCATTATGGACAGGGAAAGACCTAATCAAAAATCTGCACAAAAATATATTGCCTTCAAATTCATACCGTAATCGTAGCATGCATGGACTCGACTCATATGACTGGTATTTCCATGAAAAAGATTGTGGGCCGAAAATGGGTGATCACTGTACATTTCTCTTCTGTTTCCTATTTATATTTGTATTTTACCTCCTCAATTTAGCATTATGGACAGGGAAAGACCTAATCTAAAATCTGCAAAAAAATATTTGGCTTTCAAATTCATACCGAGATCGTAGCATGCATGGACTCGACACATATGACTGGGATTTCCATGAAAAAGATTGTGGGCCGAAAATGGGTGATCACTGTACATTTCTCTTCTGTTTCCTATTTATATTTATATTTTACCTCCTCAATTTAGCATTATGGTGAGGGAAAGACCTAATCTAAAATCTGCACAAAAATATTTTGCCTTCATATTCATACCGTGATCGTAGCATGCATGGAATCGAATCATATCACTGGGATTTCCATGAAAAAGATTGTGGGCCGAAAATGGGTGATCACTGTACATTTCTCTTCTGTTTCCTATTTATATTTATATTTTACCTCCTCAATTTAGCATTATAGACAGTGAAAGACCTAATCTAAAATCTGCGAAAAAATATTTTGCTTTCAAATTCATACCGTGATCGTAGCATGCATGGACTCGACTCATATGACTGGGATTTCCATGAAAAAGATTGTGGGCCGAAAATGGGTGATCACTGTACATTTCTCTTCTGTTTCCTAATTATATTTGTATTTTACCTCCTCAATTTAGAATTATGGACAGGGAAAGACCTAATCTAAGCTCAGCACAAAAATATTTTGCCTTCAAATTCATACCGTGATCGTAGCATGCATGGACTCGACTCATATGACTGGGATTTCCATGAGAAAGACTGTGGGCCGAAAATGGGTGATCACTGTACATTTCTCTTCTGTTTCCTATTTATATTTATATTTTACCTCCTCAATTTAGCATTATGGACATGGAAAGACCTAATCTAAAATCTGCAAAAAAATATTTTGCTTTCAAATTCAGACCGTGATCGTAGCATGCATGGACTCGACTCATATGACTGGGATTTCCATGAAAAAGATTGTGGGCCGAAAATGGGTGATCACTGTACATTTCTCTTCTTTTTCCTATTTATATTTATATTTTACCTCCTCAATTTAGCATTATGGACAGGGAAAGTCCTAATCTAAAATCTGTACAAAAACATTTTGCTTTTAAATTCATACTGTGATAGTAGCATTCATGGACTCGACTCATATGACTGGGATTTCCATGAAAAGATTGTGGGCCGAAAATGGGTGATCACTGTACATTTCTTTTCTGTTTCCTTTTTATATTTCTATTTTACCTCCTCAATTTAGCATTATGGAGAGGGAAAGACATAATCTAAAATCTGCTCAAAAATATTTTGCTTTCAAATTCATACCGTGATCGCAGCATGCATGGACTCGACTCAGATGACTGGGATTTCCATGAAAAAGATTGTGGGCCGAAAATGGGTGATCACTGTACATTTCTCTTCTGTTTCCTATTTATATTTCTATTTTACTTCTTCAATTTAGCATTATGGACAGGAAAAGACCAAATCTAATATCTGCAAAAAAATATTTTGCCTTCAAATTCATACCGTGATCGTAGCATGCATCGACTCGTCTCATATGACAGAGATTTCCCTCAAAAATATTGTCGGTCGAAAATTGGTGATCTCTCTACATTTCTCTTCTGTTTCCTATTTATATTTATATTTTACCTCCTCAATTTAGCATTATGGACAGGGAAAAACCTAATCTAAAATTTGCACAAAAATATTTTGCCTTCAAATTCATACCGTGATCGTAGCATGCATGGACTCGACTCATATGACTGGGATTTCCATGAAAATATTGTGGGCCGAAAATGGGTGATCACTGTACATTTCTCTTCTGTTTCCTATTTATATTTCTATTTTACCTCCTCAATTTAGCATTATGGACAGTGAAAGACCTAATCTAAGCTCAGAAGAAAAATATTTTGCCTTCAAATTCATACGGTGATCGTAGCATGCATGGACTCGACTCATATGACTGGGATTTCCATGAGAAAGATTGTGGGCCGAAAATGGGTGATCACTGTACATTGCTCTTCTGTTTCCTATTTATATTTATATTTTACCTCCTCAATTTAGCATTATGGACAGGGAAAGACGTAATCTAAGCTCTGCACAAAAATATTTTGCCTTCAAATTCATAATGTGAACGTAGCATGCATGGTCTCGACTCATATGACTGAGATTTCCATGAAAACGATTGTGGGCCGAAAATGGGTGATCACTGTACATTTCTCTTCTGTTTCCTATTTATATTTATATTTTACCTCCTCAATTTAGCATTATGGACAGGGAAAGACCTAATCTAAAATCTGCTCAAAAATATTTTGCTTTCAATATCATACCGTGATCGTAGCATGCATGGAATCGAGTCATATGACTGGGATTTCCATGAAAAAGATTGTGGGCCGAAAATGGGTGATCACTGTACATTTCTCTTCTGTTTCCTATTCATATTTATATTTTACCTCCTCAATTTAGCATTATGGACAGGGAAAGACATAATCTAAGCTCTGCACAAAAAAATTTTGCCTTCAAATTCATACCGTGATAGTAGCATGCATGGACTCGACTCATATGACTGGGATTTCCATGAAAAAGATTGTGGGCCGAAAATGGGTGATTACTGTACATTTCTTTTCTGTTTCCTACTTATATTTCTATTTTGCCTCCTCAATTTTGCATTATGGGCAGTGAAAGACCTAATCTAAAATCTGCACAAAAATATTTTGCTTTCAAATTCATACCGTGATCGTAGCATGCATGTACTCGACTCATATGACTGGGATTTCCATGAAAAAGATTGTGGGCCGACAATGGGTGATCACTGTACATTTCTTTTCTGTTTCCTATTTATATTTGTATTTTACCTCCTCAATTTAGAATAATGGACAGGGAAAGACCTAATCTAAGCTCAGAAGAAAAATATTTTGCCTTCAAATTCATACGGTGATCGTAGCATGCATGGACTCGACTCATATGACTGGGATTTCCATGAGAAAGATTGTGGGCCGAAAATGGGTGATCACTGTACATTGCTCTTCTGTTTCCTATTTATATTTATATTTTACCTCCTCAATTTAGCATTATGGACAGGGAAAGACGTAATCTAAGCTCTGCACAAAAATATTTTGCCTTCAAATTCATAATGTGATCGTAGCATGCATGGTCTCGACTCATATGACTGAGATTTCCATGAAAACGATTGTTTGCCGAAAATGGGTGATCACTGTACATTTCTCTTCTGTTTCCTATTTATATTTATATTTTACCTCCTCAATTTAGCATTATGGACAGGGTAAGACCTAATCTAAGCTCTGCACAAAAATATTTTGCTTTCAAATTCATACCGTGATTGTAGCATGCATGGACTCGACTCATATGACTGGGATTTCCATGAAAAAGATTGTGGGCCAAAAATGGGTGATCACTGTACATTTTTCTTCTGTTTCCTATTTATATTTATATTTTACCTCCTCAATTTAGCATTATGGACAGGGAAAGACCTAATCTAAAATCTGCACAAAAATATTTTGCTTTCAAATTCATACCGTGATCGTAGCATGCATGGACTCGACTCATATGACTGGGATTTCCATGAAAAAGATTGTGGGCCGAAAATGGGTGATCACTGTACATTTCTCTTCTTTTTCCTATTTATATTTCTATTTTACCTCCTCAATTTAGCATTATGGACAGGGAAAGACCTAATCTAAAATCTGCATAAATATATATTGCCTTCAAATTCATACCGTAATTGTAGCATGCATGGATTCGACTCATAAGACTGGGATTTCCATGAAAAAGATTGTGGGCCGAAAATGGGTGATCACTGTACATTTCTCTTCTGTTTCCTATTTATATTTATATTTTGCTTCCTTCATTTAGCATTATGGACAGGGAAAGACCTAATCTAAGGTCTGCACAAAAATATTTTGCCTTCAAATTCATACCGTGATCGTAGCATGCATGGACTCGACTCATATGACTGGGATTTCCATGAAAAAGATTGTGGGCCGAAAATGGGTGATCACTGTACATTTCTCTTCTGTTTCCTATTTATATTTTTATTTTACCTCCTCAATTTAGCATTATGGACAGGGATAGACCTAATCTAAAATCTGCTTAAAAATTTTTTGCCTTCAAATTCATACCGTGATCTTAGCATGCATGATCTCGACTCATATGACTGGGATTTCCATGAAAACAGATTGTGGGCAGAAAATTGGTGATCTCTGTACAGTTCTCTTCTGTTTCCTATTTATATTTCTATTTTACCTCCTCAATTTAGCATTATGGACAGGGAAAGAACTAATCTAAAATCTGCACAAAAATATTTTGCCTTCAAATACATACCGTGATCGTAGCATGCATGGATTCGACTCATATGACTGGGATTTCCATGAGAAAGATTGTGAGCCGAAAATGGGTGATCACTGTACATTTCTCTTCTGTATTGTATTTATATTTCTATTTTACCTCCTCAATTTAGCATTATGGACAGGGAAAGACCTAATCTAAAATCTGCACAAAAATATTTTGCCTTCAAATTCATACCGTGATCGTAGCATGCATGGACTCGACTCATATGACTGGGATTTCCATGAGAAAGATTGTGGGCCGAAAGTGGGTGATCACTGTACATTTCTCTTCTGTTTCCTATTTATATTACTATTTTACCTCCTCAATTTAGCATTATGGACAGGGAAAGACCTAATCTAAAATCTGCACAAAAATATTTTGCCTTCAAATTCATACCGTGATCGTAGCATGCATGGACTCGACTCATATGACTGGGATTTCCATGAAAAAAGATTGTGGGCAGAAAATTGGTGATCTCTGTACAGTTCTCTTCTGTTTCCTATTTATATTTATATTTTACCTCCTCAATTTAGCATTATGGACATGGAAAGACCTAATCTAAAATCTGCACAAAAATATTTTGCCCTCAAATTCATACCGTGATCGTCGCATGCATTGATTCGACTCATATGACTGGGATTTCCATGAAAAAGATTGTGGGGCGAAAATTGGTGATCACTGTACATTTCTCTTCTGTTTCCTATTTATATTTGTATTTTACCTCCTCAATTTAGCATTATGGAGAAGGAAAGACCTAATCTAAGATCTGCACAAAAATATTTTGCCTTCAAATTCATACCGTGATCGTAGCATGCATTGATTCGAATCATATGACTGGGATTTCCATGAAAAAGATTGTGGGCCGAAAATGGGTGATCACTGTACATTTCTCTTCTGTTTCCTATTTATATTTATATTTTACCTCCTCAATTTAGCATAATGGACAGGGACAGACCTAATCTAAGATCTGCACAAAACTACTTTGCCTTCAAATTCATACCGTGATCTTCGCATGCATGGTCTCGACTCATATAACTGGGATTTCCATGAAAAAGATTGTGGGCCGAAAATGGGTGATCACTGTACATTTCTCTTCTGTTTCCTATTTATATTTCTATTTTACCTCCTCAATTTAGCATTATAGACAGGGAAAGACCTAATCTAAAATCTGCACGAAAATATTTTCCTTTCAAATTCATACCGTGATCGTAGCATGCATGGACTCGACTCATATTCCTGGGATTTCCATGAAAATGATTGTGTGCCGAAAATGGGTGATTACTGTACATTTCTCTTCTGTTTCCTATTTATATTTCTATTTTACCTCCACAATTAACATTATGGACAGGGAAAGACCTAATCTAAAATCTGCACAAAAATATTTTGCCTTCAAATTCATACCGTGATCGTATTATGCATGGACTCGACTCATATGACTGGGATTTCCATGACAAAGATTGTGGGCCGAAAATGGGTGATCATTGTACATTTCTCTTCTGTTTCCTATTCATATTTATGTTTTACCTCCTATATTTAGCATTATGGACAGAGAAAGATCTAATCTAAGCTCTGCACAAAAATATTTTGCCTTTAAATTCATAACAAGATCGTAGCATGCATGGTCTCGACTCATATGACTGGGATTTCCATGAAAAAGATTGTGGGCCGAAAATGGGTGATCACTGTACATTTCTCATCTGGATTCTATTTATATTTCTATTTTATCTACTAAATTTAGCATTATGGACATGGAAAGACCTAATCTAAGTTCTGCACAAAAATATTTTGCCTTCAAATTCATACCATGAACGTACCATGCATGGACTCGACTCATATGACTGGGATTTCCATGAAAAAGATTGTGGTTAGAAAATGGGTGATCACTGTACATTTCTCTTCTTTTTCCTATTTATATTTATATTTTACCTCCTCAATTTAGCATTATGGACAGGGAAAGACCTAATCTAAAATATGCACAAAAATATTTTGCTTTCAAATTCATACCGTGATCGTAGCATGCATGGACTCGACTCATATGACTGGGATTTCCATGAAAAAGATTGTGGGCCGAAAATGGGTGATCACTGTACATTTCTCTTCTGTTTCCTATTTATAATTCTATTTTACCTCCTCAATTTAGCATTATGGACAGGGAAAGACCTAATCTAAAATCTGCACAAAAATATTTTCCTTTCAAATTCATACCGTGATCGTAGCATGCATGGACTCGACTCATATGACTGGGATTTCCATGAAAAAGATTGTGGGCCGAAAATGGGTGATCACTGTACATTTCTCTTCTGTTTCCTATTTATATTTCTATTTTACTTCCTCAATTTAGAATTATGGACAGGAAAGACATAATCTAAGATCTGCACAAAAATATTTTGCCTTCAAATTCATACCGTGATTGTAGCATGCATGGACACGACTCATATGACTGGGATTTCCATGAAAAAGATTGTGGGCCAAAAATGGGTGATTACTGTACATTTTTCTTCTGTTTCCTATTTAGATTTCTATTTTACCTCCTCAATTTAGCATTATGGACAGGGAAAGACCTAATCTAATATCTGCACAAAAATATTTTGCTTTCAAATTCATACCGTGATCGTAGCATGCATGGAAGCGACTCATATGACTGGGATTTCCATGAAAAAGATTGTGGGCCGAAAATGGGTGATCACTGTACATTTCTCTTCTTTTTCCTATTTATATTTCTATTTTACCTCCTCAATTTAGCATTATGGACAGGGAAAGACCTAATCTAAAATCTGCACAAATATATATTGCCTTCAAATTCATACCGTAATTGTAGCATGCATGGACTCGACTCATAAGACTGGGATTTCCATGAAAAAGATTGTGGGCCGAAAATGGGTGATCACTGTACATTTCTCTTCTGTTTCCTATTTATATTTATATTTTGCTTCCTTCATTTAGCATTATGGACAGGGAAAGACCTAATCTAAGGTCTGCACAAAAATATTTTGCCTTCAAATTCATACCGTGATCGTAGCATGAATGGACTCGACTCATATGACTGGGATTTCCATGAAAAAGATTGTGGGCCGAAAATGGGTGATCACTGTACATTTCTCTTCTGTTTCCTATTTATATTTTTATTTTACCTCCTCAATTTAGCATTATGGACAGGGATAGACCTAATCTAAAATCTGCTTAAAAATTTTTTGCCTTCAAATTCATACCGTGATCTTAGCATGCATGATCTCGAATCATATGACTGGGATTTCCATGAAAAAAGATTGTGGGCAGAAAATTGGTGATCTCTGTACAGTTCTCTTCTGTTTCCTATTTATATTTCTATTTTACCTCCTCAATTTAGCATTATGGACAGGGAAAGAACTAATCTAAAATCTGCACAAAAATATTTTGCCTTCAAATACATACCGTGATCGTAGCATGCATGGATTCGACTCATATGACTGGGATTTCCATGAGAAAGATTGTGAGCCGAAAATGGGTGATCACTGTACATTTCTCTTCTGTATTGTATTTATATTTCTATTTTACCTCCTCAATTTAGCATTATGGACAGGGAAAGACCTAATCTAAAATCTGCACAAAAATATTTTGCCTTCAAATTCATACCGTGATCGTAGCATGCATGGACTCGACTCATATGACTGGGATTTCCATGAAAAAAGATTGTGGGCAGAAAATTGGTGATCACTGTACATTTCTCTTCTGTTTCCTATTTATATTTCTATTTTACCTCCTCAATTTAGCATTATGGACAGGGAAAGACCTAATCTAAAATCTGCACAAAAATATTTTGCCTTCAAATTCATACCGTGATCGTAGCATGCATGGACTCGACTCATATGACTGGGATTTCCATGAAAAAAGATTGTGGGCAGAAAATTGGTGATCTCTGTACAGTTCTCTTCTGTTTCCTATTTATATTTATATTTTACCTCCTCAATTTAGCATTATGGACAGGGAAAGACCTAATCTAAAATCTGCACAAAAATATTTTGCCTTCAAATTCATACCGTGATCGTCGCATGCATTGATTCGACTCATATGACTGGGATTTCCATGAAAAAGATTGTGGGGCGAAAATTGGTGATCACTGTACATTTCTCTTCTGTTTCCTATTTATATTTGTATTTTACCTCCTCAATTTAGGATTATGGAGAAGGAAAGACCTAATCTAAGATCTGCACAAAAATATTTTGCCTTCAAATTCATACCGTGATCGTAGCATGCATTGATTCGAATCATATGACTGGGATTTCCATGAAAAAGATTGTGGGCCGAAAATGGGTGATCACTGTACATTTCTCTTCTGTTTCCTATTTATATTTATATTTTACCTCCTCAATTTAGCATAATGGACAGGGACAGACCTAATCTAAAATCTGCACAAAACTACTTTGCCTTCAAATTCATACCGTGATCTTAGCATGCATGGTCTCGACTCATATAACTGGGATTTCCATGAAAAAGATTGTGGGCCGAAAATGGGTGATCACTGTACATTTCTCTTCTGTTTCCTATTTATATTTCTATTTTACCTCCTCAATTTAGCATTATAGACAGGGAAAGACCTAATCTAAAATCTGCACGAAAATATTTTCCTTTCAAATTCATACCGTGATCGTAGCATGCATGGACTCGACTCATATTCCTGGGATTTCCATGAAAATGATTGTGTGCCGAAAATGGGTGATTACTGTACATTTCTCTTCTGTTTCCTATTTATATTTCTATTTTACCTCCACAATTAACATTATGGACAGAGAAAGATCTAATCTAAGCTCTGCACAAAAATATTTTGCCTTCAAATTCATAACAAGATCGTAGCATGCATGGTCCCGACTCATATGACTGGGATTTCCATGAAAAAATTGTGGGCCGAAAATGGGTGATCACTGTACATTTCTCATCTGTATTCTATTTATATTTATATTTTATCTACTAAATTTAGCATTATGGAAATGGAAAGACCTAATCTAAGTTCTGCACAAAAATATTTTGCCTTCAAATTCATACCATGAACGTACCATGCATGGACTCGACTCATATGACTGGGATTTCCATGAAAAAGATTGTGGTTAGAAAATGGGTGATCACTGTACATTTCTCTTCTGTTTCCTATTTATATTTATATTTTACCTCCTCAATTTAGCATTATGGACAGGGAAAGACCTAATCTAAAATATGCACAAAAATATTTTGCTTTCAAATTCATACCGTGATCGTAGCATGCATGGAAGCGACTCAAATGACTGGGATTTCCATGAAAAAGATTGTGGGCCGAAAATGGGTGATCACTGTACATTTCTCTTCTTTTTCCTATTTATATTTCTATTTTACCTCCTCAATTTAGCATTATGGACAGGGAAAGACCTAATCTAAAATCTGCACAAATATATATTGCCTTCAAATTCATACCGTAATTGTAGCATGCATGGACTCGACTCATAAGACTGGGATTTCCATGAAAAAGATTGTGGGCCGAAAATTAGTGATCACTGTACATTTCTCTTCTGTTTCCTATTTATATTTATATTTTGCTTCCTTCATTTAGCATTATGGACAGGGAAAGACCTAATCTAAGGTCTGCACAAAAATATTTTGCCTTCAAATTCATACTGTGATCGTAGCATGCATGATCTCGACTCATATGACTGGGATTTCCATGAAAAAGATTGTGGGCCGAAAATGGGTGATCACTGTACATTTCTCTTCTGTTTCCTATTTATATTTATATTTTACCTCCTCAATTTAGCATTATGGACAGGGAAAGACCTAATCTAAAATCTGCACAAAAATATTTTCCTTTTAAATTCATACCGTGATCGTAGCATGCATGGACTCGACTCATATGACTGGGATTTCTATGAAAAAAGATTGTGGGCAGAAAATTGGTGATCACTGTACATTTCTCTTCTGTTTCCTATTTATATTTCTATTTTACCTCCTCAATTTAGCATTATGGACAGGGAAAGACCTAATCTAAAATCTGCACAAAAATATTTTGCCTTCAAATTCATACCGTGATCGTAGCATGCATGGACTCGACTCATATGACTGGGATTTCCATGAAAAAAGATTGTGGGCAGAAAATTGGTGATCACTGTACATTTCTCTTCTGTTTCCTATTTATATTTCTATTTTACCTCCTCAATTTACCATTATGGACAGGGCAAGACCTAATCTAAAATCTGCACAAAAATATTTTGCCTTCAAATTCATACCGTGACCGTCGCATGCATTGATTCGACTCATATGACTGGGATTTCCATGAAAAAGATTGTGGGGCGAAAATTGGTGATCACTGTACATTTCTCTTCTGTTTCCTATTTATATTTATATTTTACCTCCTCAATTTAGCATAATGGACAGGGACAGACCTAATCTAAAATCTGCACAAAAATATTTTGCCTTCAAATTCATACCGTGATCGTAGCATGCATGGACTCGACTCATATGATTGGGATTTCCATGAAAAAAGATTGTGGGCAGAAAATGGGTGATCACTGTACATTTCTCTTCTGTTTCCTATTTATATTTATATTTTCCTCCTCAATTTAGCATTATGGACAGGGAAAGACCTCATCTAAGATCTGCACAAAAATATATTGCCTTCAAATTCATACCGTGATCGTCACATGCATTGATTCGACTGATATGACTGGGATTTCCACGAAAAAGATTGTGGGCCGAAAAAGGGTGATCACTGTACATTTCTCTTCTGTTTCCTATTTATATTTATATTTTAACTCCTCAATTTACCATTATGGACAGGGAAAACCTAATCTAAGCTCTGCACGATAATATTTTGCCTTCAAATTCATACTGTGATCGTAGCATGCATGGACTCGACTCATATGACTGGGATTTCCATGAAAAAGATGGTGGGCCGAAAATGGGTCATCACTGTACATTTCTCTTCTGTTTCCTATTTATATTTCTATTTTACCTCCTCAATTTAGCATTATGGACAGGGAAAGACCTAATCTAAAATCTGCACAAAAATATTTTGCCTTCAAATTCATACCGTGATCGTATTATGCATGGACTCGACTCATATGACTGGGATTTCCATGACAAAGATTGTGGGCCGAAAATGGGTGATCACTGTACATTTCTCATCTGTATTCTATTTATATTTCTATTTTATCTACTAAATTTAGCATTATGGACATGGAAAGACCTAATCTAAGCTCTGCACAAAAATATTTTGCCTTCAAATTCATACCGTGAACGTACCATGCATGGACTCGACTCATATGACTGGGATTTCCATGAAAAAGATTGTGGGTAGAAAATGGGTGATCACTGTACATTTCTCTTCTGTTTCCTATTTATATTTCTATTTTACCTCCTCAATTTAGCATTATGGACAGGGAAAGACCTAATCTAAAATATGCAAAAAAATATGTTGCCTTCAAATTCATACCGTGATCGTAGCATGCATGGACTCGACTCATATGACTGGGATTTCCATGAAAAAGATTGTGGGCCGAAAATGGGTGATCACTGTACATTTCTCTTCTGTTTCCTATTTATATTTATATTTTACCTCGTCAATTTAGCATTATGGACAGGGAAAGACATAATCTAAGATCTGCACAAAAATATTTTGCCTTCAAATTCATACCGTGATCGTAGCATGCATGGACTCGACTTATATGACTCGGATTTCCATGAAAAAGATTGTGCGCCGAAAATGGGTGATCACTGTACATTTCTCTTCTGTTTCCTATTTATATTTATATTTTACCTCCTCAATTTAGCATTATGGACAGGGAAAGACCTAATCTAAAATCTGCAGTAAAATATTTTGCCTTCCAATTCATACCGTGATCGTAGACTACATTGACTCAACTCATATGACTGGCATTTCCATGAAAAAGATAGTGGGCAGAAAATGGGTGATCACTGTACATTTCTCTTATGTTTCCTATTTATATTTCCATTTTACCTCCACAATTTAGCTTTATGGACAGGGAAAGACCTAATCTAACATCTGCACAAAAATATTTTGCCTTCAAATTCATACCGTGATCGTAGCATGCATGGACTCGACTCATATGACTGGGATTTCCATGAAAAAGATTGTGTGCCGAAAATGGGTGATCACTGTACATTTCTCTTCTGTTTCCTATTCATATTTATATTTTACCTCCTTAATTTAGCATTATGGACATGGAAAGACCTAATCTAAGCTCTGCACAAAAATATTTTGCCTTCAAATTCATAACGTGATCGTAGCATGCATGGTATCGACTGATATGACTGGGATTTCCATGAAAACGATTGTGGGCCGAAAATAGGTGATCACTGTACATTTCTCTTCTGTTTCCTATTTATATTTATATTTTACCTCCTCAATTTAGCATTATGGACAGGGAAAGACCTAATCTAAAATCTGCTCAAAAATATTTTGCTTTCAAATTCATACCGTGATCGTAGCATGCATGGACTCGACTCATATGACTGGGATTTCCATGAAAAAGATTGTGGGCCGAAAATGGGTGATCACTGTACATTTCTCTTCTGTTTCCTATTTATATTTCTATTTTACCTCCTCAATTTAGCATCATGGACAGGGAAAGATCTAATCTAAAATATGCAAAAAAATATGTTGCCTTCAAATTCATACCGTGATCGTAGGATGCATGTACTCGACTCATATGACTGGGATTTCCATGAAAAAGATTGTGGGCCGAAAATGGGTGATCACTGTACATTTCTCTTCTGTTTCCTATTTATATTTATATTTTACCTCCTCAATTTAGCAACATGGACAGGGAAAGACCTAATCTAAAATCTGCACAAAAATATTTTGCCTTCAAATTCATACCGTGATCGTAGCATGCATGGACTCGACTCATATGCCTGAGATTTCCATGAAAAAGATTGTGGGCCGAAAATGGGTGATCACTGTACATTTCTCTTCTGTTTCCTATTTATATTTCTATTTTACCTCCTCAATTTAGCATTATGGACAGGGAAAGACCTAATCTAAAATCTGCACAAAAATATTTTGCCTTCAAATTCATACCGTGATCGTAGCATGCATGGACTCGACTTATATGACTCGGATTTCCATGAAAAAGATTGTGCGCCGAAAATGGGTGATCACTGTACATTTCTCTTCTGTTTCCTATTTATATTTATATTTTACCTCCTCAATTTAGCATTATGGACAGGGAAAGGCCTAATCTAAAATCTGCAGTAAAATATTTTGCCTTCCAATTCATACCGTGATCGTAGCATACATTGACTCAACTCATATGACTGGCATTTCCATGAAAAAGATAGTGGGCAGAAAATGGGTGATCACTGTACATTTCTCTTATGTTTCCTATTTATATTTCCATTTTACCTCCACAATTTAGCATTATGGACATGGAAAGACCTAATCTAAGCTCTGCACAAAAATATTTTGCCTTCAAATTCATAACGTGATCGTAGCATGCATGGTATCGACTGATATGACTGGGATTTCCATGAAAACGATTGTGGGCCGAAAATAGGTGATCACTGTACATTTCTCTTCTGTTTCCTATTTATATTTATATTTTACCTCCTCAATTTAGCATTATGGACAGGGAAAGACCTAATCTACAATCTACACAAAAATATTTTGCTTTCAAATTCATACCGTGATCGTAGCATGCATGGACTCGACTCATATGACTGGGATTTCCATGAAAAAGATTGTGGGCCGAAAATGGGTGATCATTGTATATTTCTCTTCTGTTTCCAATTTATATTTCTATTTTACCTCCTCAATTTAGCATTATGGACAGGGAAAGACCTAATCTAAAATCTGCACAAAAATATTTTGCTTTCAAATTCATACCGTGATCGTAGCATGCATGGACTCGACTCATATGACTGGGATTTCCATGAAAAAGATTGTGGTCAGAAAATGGCTGATCACTGTACATTTCTCTTCTGTTTCCTATTTATATTTATATTTTACCTCCTCAATTTAGCATCATGGACAGGGAAAGATCTAATCTAAAATATGCAAAAAAATATGTTGCCTTCAAATTCATACCGTGATCGTAGGATGCATGTACTCGACTCATATGACTGGGATTTCCATGAAAAAGATTGTGGGCCGAAAATGGGTGATCACTGTACATTTCTCTTCTGTTTCCTATTTATATTTATATTTTACCTCCTCAATTTAGCATCATGGACAGCGAAAGACCTAATCTAAAATCTGCACAAAAATATTTTACCTTCAAATTCATACCGTGATCGTAGCATGCATGGACTCGACTCATATGACTGGGATTTCCATGAAAAAGATTGTGGGCCGACAATGGGTGATCACTGTACATTTCTCTTCTGTTTCCTATTTATATTTGTATTTTACCTCTTCAATTTAGAATTATGGACAGGGAAAGACCTAATCTAAGCTCAGAAGAAAAATATTTTGCCTTCAAATTCATACGGTGATCGGACTATGCATGGACTCGACTCATATGACTGGGATTTCCATGAGAAAGATTGTGGGCCGAAAATGGGTGATTACTGTACATTTCTTTTCTGTTTCCTACTTATATTTCTGTTTTGCCTCCTCAATTTTGCATTATGGGCAGTGAAAGTCCTAATCTAAAATCTGCACAAAAATATTTTGCTTTCAAATTCATACCGTGATTGTAGCATGCATGGTCTCGACTCATATGACTGAGATTTCCATGAAAACGATTGTGGGCCGAAAATGGGTGATCACTGTACATTTCTCTTCTGTTTCCTATTTATATTTATATTTTACCTCCTCAATTTAGCATTATGGACAGGGAAAGACCTAATCTAAAATCTGCACAAAAATATTTTGCTTTCAAATTCATACCGTGATCGTAGCATGCATGGACTCGTCTCATATGACTGGGATTTCCATAAAAAAGATTGTGGGCCGAAAATGGGTGATTACTGTACATTTCTTTTCTGTTTCCTATTTATATTTATATTTTACCTCCTCAATTTAGCATTATGGACAGGGTAAGACCTAATCTAAGCTCTGCACAAAAATATTTTGCTTTCAAATTCATACCGTGATCGTAGCATGCATGGACACGACTCATATGACTGGGATTTCCATGAAAAAGATTGTGGGCCGAAAATGGGTGATCACTGTACATTTCTCTTCTGTTTCCTATTTATATTTATATTTTACTTCCTCAATTTAGAATTATGGACAGGGAAAACCTAATCTAAGCTCTGCACAAAAATATTTTGCCTTCAAATTCATACCGTGATTGTAGCATGCATGGACTCGACTCATATGACTGGGATTTCCATGAAAAAGATTGTGGGCCAAAAATGGGTGATCACTGTACATTTTTCTTCTGTTTCCTATTTATATTTATATTTTACCTCCTCAATTTAGCATTATGGACAGGGAAAGACCTAATCTAAAATCTGCACAAAAATATTTTGCTTTCAAATTCATACCGTGATCGTAGCATGCATGGACTCGACTCATATGACTGGGATTTCCTTGAAAAAGATTGTGGGCCGAAAATGTGTGATCACTGTACATTTCTCTTCTGTTTCCTATTTATATTTATATTTTGCTTCCTTCATTTAGCATTATGGACAGGGAAAGACCTAATCTAAGGTTTGCACAAAAATATTTTGACTTCAAATTCATACCGTGATCGTAGCATGCATGGACTCGACTCATATGACTGGGATTTCCATGAAAAAGGTTGTGGGCCGAAAATGGGTGATCACTGTACATTTCTCTTCTGTTTCCTATTTATATTTTTATTTTACCTCCTCAATTTAGCATTATGGACAGGGACAGACCTAATCTAAAATCTGCTTAAAAATTTTTTGCCTTCAAATTCATACCGTGATCTTAGCATGCATGTTCTCGACTCATATGACTGGGATTTCCATGAAAAAGATTGTGGGCCGAAAATGGGTGATCACTGTACATTTCTCTTCTGTTTCCTATTTATATTTATATTTTACCTCCTCAATTTAGCATTATGGACAGGGAAAGACCTCATCTAAAATCTGCACAAAAATATTTTCCTTTTAAATTCATACCGTGATCGTAGCATGCATGGACTCGACTCATATTACTGGGATTTACATGAAATAGATTGTGGGCCGAAAATGGGTGATCACTGTACATTTCTCTTCTGTTTCCTATTTATATTTCTATTTTACCTCCTCAATTTAGCATTATGGACAGAGAAAGACCTAATCTAAGATCTGCACAAAAATATTTTGCCTTCAAATTCATACCGTGATCGTAGCATGCATGGACTCGACTCATATGACTGGGATTTCCATGAAAAAGATTGTGGTCCGAAAATGGGTGATCACTGTACATTTCTCTTCTGTTTCCTATTTATATTTATATTTTACCTCCTCAATTTAGCATTATGGACAGGGAAAGACCTAATCTAAGTTCTGCACAAAAATATTTTGCCTTCAAATTCATACCGTGATCGTAGCATGCATGGACTCGACTCATATGACTGGGATTTCCATGAAAAAGATTGTGGGCCGAAAATGGGTGATCACTGTACATTTCTCTTCTGTTTCCTATTTATATTTAGATTTTACCTCCTCAATTTAGCATTATGGACAGGGAAAGACCTAATCTAAGTTCTGCACAAAAATATTTTGCCTTCAAATTCATACCGTGATCGTAGCATGCATAGACTCGACTCATATGACTGGGATTTCCATGAAAAAGATTGTGGGCCGAAAATGGGTGATCACTGTACATTTCTCTTCTGTTTCCTATTTATATTTATATTTTACCTCCTCAATTTAGCATTATGGTCAGGGAAAGACCTAATCTAAGATCTGCACAAAAATTTTTTGCCTTCAAATTCATAACGTGATCATAGCATGCATAGACTCATATGACTTAGATTTCCATGAAAAAGATATTGGGCAGAAAATGGGTGATCACTGTATATTTCTTTTCTGTTTCCTATTTATTATTATGTTTTACCTACTCAATTTAGCCTTATGGACAGGGAAAGAACTAATCTAAGATCTGCACAAAAATATTTTGCCTTCAAATTCATACCGTGATCGTAGCATGCATGGACTCGACTCATATGACTGGGATTTCCATGAAAAAGATTGTGGGCCGAAAATGGGTGATCACTGTACATTTCTCTTCTGTTTCCTATTTATATTTCTATTTTACCTCCTCATTTTAGCATTATGGCCAGTGAAAAACCCTAATCTAAGCTCTGCACAAAAATATTTTGCTTTCAAATTCATACAGTGATCGTAGCATGCATGGACACGACTCATATGACTGGGATTTCCATGAAAAAGATTGTGGGCCAAAAATGGGTGATCACTGTACATTTCTCTTCTGTTTCCTATTTATATTTCTATTTTACCTCCTCAATTTAGCATTATGGACAGGGAAAGACCTAATCTAAGTTCTGCACAAAAATATTTTGCCTTCAAATTCATACCGTGATCGTAGCATGCATGGACTCGACTCATATGACTGGGATTTCCATGAAAAAGATTGTGGGCCGAAAACGGTTGATCACTGTACATTTCTCTTCTGTTTCCTATTTATATTTATATTTTACCTACTCAATTTAGCATTATGGCCAGTGAAAAAACCTAATCTAATCTCTGCACAAAAATATATTGCCTTCAAATTCATACCGTGATCGTAGCATGCATGGAATCGACTCATATGACTGGGAATTCCATGAAAAAGACTGTGGGCCGAAAATGGGTGATCACTGTACATTTCTTTTCTGTTTCCTATTTATATTTATATTTTACCTCCTCAATTTAGCATTATGGCCAGTGAAAAACCCTAATCTAAGCTCTGAAGAAAAATATTTTGCCTTCAAATTCATACCGTGATCGTAGCATGCATGGACTCGACTCATATGACTGGGATTTCCATGAAAAAGATTGTGGGCCGAAAATGAGTGATCACTGTACATTTCTCTTCTGTTTCCTATTTATATTTATATTTTACCTACTCAATTTAGCATTATGGACAGGGAAAGACCTAATCTAAGATTTGCACAAAAATATTTTGCCTTCAAATTCATACCGTTATCGTAGCATGCATGGACTCGACTCATATGACTGGGATTTCCATGAAAAAGATTGTGGGCCGAAAATGGGTGATCACTGTACATTTCTCTTCTGTTTCCTATTTATATTACCCTTTTACTTTCTCAATTTAGCATTATGGACAGGGAAAGACCTAATCTAAGCTCTGCACAAATATATTTTGCCTTCAAATTCATACCGTGATCGTAGCATGCATGGACTCGACTCATATGATTGGGATTTCCATGAAAAAGATTGTGGGCCGAAAATGGGTGATCACTGTACATTTCGCTTCTGTTTCCTATTTATATTTATATTTTACCTCCTCAATTTAGCATTATGGACAGGGAAAGACTTAATCTAAGATATGCACAAAAATATTTTGCCTTCAAATTCATACCGTGATCGTAGCATGCATGGACTCGACTCATATGACTGGGATTTCCATGAAAAAGATTGTTGGCTGAAAATGGGTGATCACTGTACATTTCTCTTCTGTTTCCTATTTATATTTATATTTTACCTCCTCACTTTAGCATTATGGACAGGGAAAGACCTAATCTAAGCTCTGCACAAAAATATTTTGCCTTCAAATTCATACCGTGATCGTAGCTTGCATGGACTCGACTCATATGATTGGGATTTCCATGAAAAAGTTTGTGGGCCGAAAATGGGTGATCACTGTACATTTCTCTTCTGTTTCCTATTTATATTTATATTTTACCTCCTCAATTTAGCATTATGGCCAGTGAAAAACCCTAATCTAAGCTCTGCACAAAATTATTTTGCCTTCAAATTCATACCGTGATCGTAGCATACATGGACTCGACTCATATGACTGGGATTTCCATGAAAAAGATTGTGGGCCAAAAATGGGTGATCACTGTACATTTCTCTTCTGTTTCCTATTTATATTTATATTTTACCTCCTCAATTTAGCATTATGGCCAGTGAAAAACTCTAATCTAAGTTCTGCACAAAAATATTTTGCCTTCAAATTCATACCGTGATCGTAGCATGCATGGATTCGACTCATATGACTGGGATTTCCATGAAAAAGATTGTGGGCCGAAAATGGGTGATCACTGTACATTTCTCTTCTGTTTCCTATTTATATTTCTATTTTACCTGCTCAATTTAGCATTATGGCCAGTGAAAAACCCTAATCTAAGCTCTGCACAAAACATTTTGCCTTCAAATTCATACCGTGATCGTAGCATGCATGGACTCGACTCATATGACTGGGATTTCCATGAAAAAGAAAGTGGGCCGAAAATGGGTGATCACTGTACATTTCTCTTCTGTTTCCTATTTATATTTCTATTGTACCTCCTCAATTTAGCATTATGGACAGGGAAAGACCTAATCTAAAATCTGCACAGAAATATTTTGCCTCCAAATTCATACCGTGATCGTAGCATGCATGGACTCGACTCATATGACTGGGATTTCCATGAAAAAGCTTGTGGGCCGAAAATGGGTGATCACTGTACATTTCTCTTCTGTTTCCTATTTATATTTATATTTTACCTACTCAATTTAGCATTACGGCCAGGGAAAGACCTAATCTAAGATTTGCACAAAAATATTTTGCCTTCAAATTCATACCGTTATCGTAGCATGCATGGATTCGACTCATATGACTGGGATTTCCATGAAAAAGATTGTGGGCCAAAAATGGGTGATCACTTTACATTTCTCATCTGTATTCTATTTATATTTCTATTTTACCTACTAAATTTAGCATTATGGACAGGGAAAGACCTAATCTAAGCACTGCGCAAAAATATTTTGCCTTCAAATTCATACCGTGATCGTAGCATGCATGGACTCGACTCATATGACTGGGATTTCCATGAAAAAGATTGTGGGCCGAAAATGGGTGATCACTGTACATTTCTCTTCTGTTTCCTATTTATATTTATGTTTTACCTCCTCAATTTAGCATTATGGACAGGGAAAGACCTAATCTAAGATCTGCTCAAAAATATTTTGCCTTCAAATTCATACTGTGATCGTAGCATGCATGGACTCGACTCATATGACTGGGATTTCCATGAAAAAGATTGTGGGCCGAAAATGGGTGATCACTGTACATTTCTCTTCTGTTTCCTATTTATATTTCTATTTTACCTCCTCAATTTAGCATTATGGACAGGGAAAGACCTAATCTAAGATCTGCACAAAAATTTTTTGCCTTCAAATTCATAACGTGATCGTAGCATGCATGGACTCATATGACTTGGATTTCCATGAAAAAGATACTGGGCAGAAAATGGGTGATCACTGTATATTTCTTTTCTGTTTCCTATTTATATTTATGTTTTACCTCCTCAATTTAGCCTTATGGACAGGGAAAGAACTAATCTAAGATCTGCACAAAAATATTTTGCCTTCAAATTCATACCGTGATCGTAGTATGCATGGACTCGACTCATATGACTGGGATTTCCATGAAAAAGATTGTGGGCAGAAAATGGGTGATCACTGTACATTTCTCTTCTGTTTCCTATTTATATTTCTATTTTACCTCCTCATTTTAGTATTATGGCCAGTGAAAAACCCTAATCTAAGCTCTGCACAAAAATATTTTGCTTTCAAATTCATACAGTGATCGTAGCAAGCATGGACTCGACTCATATGACTGGGATTTCCATGAAAAAGATTGTGGGCCGAAAATGGGTGATCACTGTACATTTCTCTTCTGTTTCCTATTTATATTTCTATTTTACCTCCTCAATTTAGCATTATGGACAGGGAATGACCTAATCTAAGCTCTGCAAAAAAATAGTTTGCCTTCAAATTCATACCGTGATCGTAGCATGCATGGACTCGACTCATATGACTGGGATTTCCATGAAAAAGATTGTGGGCCGAAAATGGGTGATCACTGTACATTTCTCTTCTGTTTCCTATTTATATTTATGTTTTACCTCCTCAATTTAGCATTATGGACAGGGAAAGACCTAATCTAAGATCTGCACAAAAATATTTTGCCTTCAAATTCATACCGTGATCGTAGCATGCATGGACTCGACTCATATGACTGGGATTTCCATGAAAAAGATTGTGGGTCGAAAATGGGTGATCACTGTACATTTCTCTTCTGTTTCCTATTTATATTTATATTTTACCTCCTCAATTTAGCATTATGGACAGGGAAAGACCTAATCTAAGATCTGCACAAAAATATTTTGCCTTCAAATTCATACCGTGATCGTAGCATGCATGGACTCGACTCATATGACTGGGATTTCCATGAAAAAGATTGTGGGCCGAAAATGGGTGATCACTGTACATTTCTCTTCTGTTTCCTATTTATATTTATATTTTACCTCCTAAATTTAGCATTATGGACAGGGAAAGACCTAATCTAAGTTCTGCACAAAAATATTTTGCCTTCAAATTCATACCGTCATCGTAGAATGCATGGACTCGACTCACATGACTGGGATTTCCATGAAAATATTGTGGGCCGAAAATGGGTGATCACTGTACATTTCTCTTCTGTTTCCTATTTATATTTCTATTTTACATCCTCAATTTAGCATTATGGACAGGGAAAGACCTAATCTAAAATCTGCACAAAAATATTTTACCTTCAAATTCATACCGTGATCGTAGCATGCATGGACTCGACTCATATGACTGGGATATCCATGAAAAATATTGTGGGCCGAAAATGGGTGATCACTGTACATTTCTCTTCTGTTTCCTATTTATATTTATATTTTACCTCCTCAATTTAGCATTATGGACAGGGTAAGACCTAATCTAAGTTCTGCACAAAAATATTTTGCCTTCAAATTCATACCGTGATCGTAGCATGCATAGACTCGACTCATATGACTGGGATTTCCATGAAAAAGATTGTGGGCCGAAAATAGGCGATCACTGTACATTTCTCTTCTGTTTCCTATTTATATTTATATTTTACCTCCTCAATTTAGCATTATGGTCAGGGAAAGACCTAATCTAAGATCTGCACAAAAATTTTTTGCCTTCAAATTCATAACGTGATCGTAGCATGCATGGACTCATATGACTTGGATTTCCATGAAAAAGATACTGGGCAGAAAATGGGTGATCACTGTATATTTCTTTTCTGTTTCCTATTTATATTTATGTTTTACCTCCTCAATTTAGCCTTATGGATAGGGAAAGAACTAATCTAAGATCTGCACAAAAATATTTTGCCTTCAAATTCATACCGTGATCGTAGCATGCATGGACTCGACTCATATGACTGGGATTTCCATGAAAAAGATTGTGGGCAGAAAATGGGTGATCACTGTACATTTCTCTTCTGTTTCCTATTTATATTTCTATTTTACCTCCTCATTTTAGCATTATGGCCAGTGAAAAACCCTAATCTAAGCTCTGCACAAAAATATTTTGCTTTCAAATTCATACAGTGATCGTAGCATGCATGGACTCGACTCATATGACTGGGATTTCCATGAAAAAGATTGTGGGCCGAAAATGGCTGATCACTGTACATTTCTCTTCTGTTTCCTATTTATATTTCTATTTTACCTCCTCAATTTAGCATTATGGACAGGGAAAGACCTAATCTAAGTTCTGCACAAAAATATTTTGCCTTCAAATTCATACCGTGATCGTAGCATGCATGGACTCGACTCATATGACTGGGATTTCCATGAAAAAGTTTGTGGGCCGAAAACTGGTGATCACTGTACATTTCTCTTCTGTTTCCTATTTATATTTCTATTTTACCTGCTCAATTTAGCATTATGGCCAGTGAAAAACCCTAATCTAATCTCTGCACAAAAATATTTTGCCTTCAAATTCATACCGTGATCGTAGCATGCATGGACTCGACTCATATGACTGGGATTTCCATGAAAAAGATTGTGGGCCGAAAACGGGTGATCACTGTATATTTCACTTCTGTTTCCTATTTATATTTCTATTTTACCTGCTCAATTTAGCATTATGGCCAGTGAAAAACCCTAATCTAATCTCTGCACAAAAATATTTTGCCTTCAAATTCATACCGTGATCGTAGCATGCATGGACTCGACTCATATGACTGGGATTTCCATGAAAAAGATTGTGGGCCGAAAATGGGTGATCACTGTACATTTCTCTTCTGTTTCCTATTTATATTTATATTTTACCTCCTCAATTTAGCATTATGGCCAGTGAAAAACCCTAATCTAAGCTCTGCACAAAAATATTTTGCCTTCAAATTCATACCGTGATCGTAGCATGCATGGACTCGACTCATATGACTGGGATTTCCATGAAAAAGATTGTGGGCAGAAAATGGGTGATCACTGTACATTTCTCTTCTGTTTCCTATTTATATTTATATTTTACCTCCTCAGTTTAGCATTATGGCCAGTGAAAAACCCTAATCTAAGCTCTGCACAAAAATATTTTGCTTTCAAATTCATACAGTGATCGTAGCATGCATGGACTCGACTCATATGACTGGGATTTCCATGAAAAAGATTGTGGGCCGAAAACGGGTGATCACTGTACATTTCTCTTCTGTTTCCTATTTATATTTCTATTTTACCTGCTCAATTTAGCATTATGGCCAGTGAAAAACTCTAATCTAATCTCTGCACAAAAATATTTTGCCTTCAAATTCATACCGTGATCGTAGCATGCATGGACTCGACTCATATGACTGGGATTTCCATGAAAAAGATTGTGGGCCGAAAATGGGTGATCACTGTACATTTCTCTTCTGTTTCCTATTTATATTTCTATTTTACCTCCTCAATTTAGCATTATGGCCAGTGAAAAACCCTAATCTAAGTTCTGCACAAAAATATTTTGCCTTCAAATTCATACCGTGATCGTAGCATGCATGGATTCGACACATATGACTGGGATTTCCATGAAAAATATTGTGGGCCGAAAATGGGTGATCACTGTACATTTCTCTTCTGTTTCCTATTTATATTTATATTTTACCTCCTCAATTTAGCATTATGGACAGGGTAAGACCTAATCTAAGTTCTGCACAAAAATATTTTGCCTTCAAATTCATACCGTGATCGTAGCATGCATAGACTCGACTCATATGACTGGGATTTCCATGAAAAAGATTGTGGGCCGAAAATAGGCGATCACTGTACATTTCTCTTCTGTTTCCTATTTATATTTATATTTTACCTCCTCAATTTAGCATTATGGTCAGGGAAAGACCTAATCTAAGATCTGCACAAAAATTTTTTGCCTTCAAATTCATAACGTGATCGTAGCATGCATGGACTCATATGACTTGGATTTCCATGAAAAAGATACTGGGCAGAAAATGGGTGATCACTGTATATTTCTTTTCTGTTTCCTATTTATATTTATGTTTTACCTCCTCAATTTAGCCTTATGGATAGGGAAAGAACTAATCTAAGATCTGCACAAAAATATTTTGCCTTCAAATTCATACCGTGATCGTAGCATGCATGGACTCGACTCATATGACTGGGATTTCCATGAAAAAGATTGTGGGCAGAAAATGGGTGATCACTGTACATTTCTCTTCTGTTTCCTATTTATATTTCTATTTTACCTCCTCATTTTAGCATTATGGCCAGTGAAAAACCCTAATCTAAGCTCTGCACAAAAATATTTTGCTTTCAAATTCATACAGTGATCGTAGCATGCATGGACTCGACTCATATGACTGGGATTTCCATGAAAAAGATTGTGGGCCGAAAATGGCTGATCACTGTACATTTCTCTTCTGTTTCCTATTTATATTTCTATTTTACCTCCTCAATTTAGCATTATGGACAGGGAAAGACCTAATCTAAGTTCTGCACAAAAATATTTTGCCTTCAAATTCATACCGTGATCGTAGCATGCATGGACTCGACTCATATGACTGGGATTTCCATGAAAAAGTTTGTGGGCCGAAAACTGGTGATCACTGTACATTTCTCTTCTGTTTCCTATTTATATTTCTATTTTACCTGCTCAATTTAGCATTATGGCCAGTGAAAAACCCTAATCTAATCTCTGCACAAAAATATTTTGCCTTCAAATTCATACCGTGATCGTAGCATGCATGGACTCGACTCATATGACTGGGATTTCCATGAAAAAGATTGTGGGCCGAAAACGGGTGATCACTGTATATTTCACTTCTGTTTCCTATTTATATTTCTATTTTACCTGCTCAATTTAGCATTATGGCCAGTGAAAAACCCTAATCTAATCTCTGCACAAAAATATTTTGCCTTCAAATTCATACCGTGATCGTAGCATGCATGGACTCGACTCATATGACTGGGATTTCCATGAAAAAGATTGTGGGCCGAAAATGGGTGATCACTGTACATTTCTCTTCTGTTTCCTATTTATATTTATATTTTACCTCCTCAATTTAGCATTATGGCCAGTGAAAAACCCTAATCTAAGCTCTGCACAAAAATATTTTGCCTTCAAGTTCATACCGTGATCGTAGCATGCATGGACTCGACTCATATGACTGGGATTTCCATGAAAAAGATTGTGGGCCGAAAACGGGTGATCACTGTACATTTCTCTTCTGTTTCCTATTTATATTTCTATTTTACCTGCTCAATTTAGCATTATGGCCAGTGAAAAACTCTAATCTAATCTCTGCACAAAAATATTTTGCCTTCAAATTCATACCGTGATCGTAGCATGCATGGACTCGACTCATATGACTGGGATTTCCATGAAAAAGATTGTGGGCCGAAAATGGGTGATCACTGTACATTTCTCTTCTGTTTCCTATTTATATTTATATTTTACCTCCTCAATTTAGCATTATGGCCAGTGAAAAACCCTAATCTAAGCTCTGCACAAAAATATTTTGCCTTCAAATTCATACTGTGATCGTAGCATGCATGGACTCGACTCATATGACTGGGATTTCCATGAAAAAGATTGTGGGCCGAAAATGGGTGATCACTGTACATTTCTCTTCTGTTTCCTATTTATATTTATATTTTACCTCCTCAATTTAGCATTATGGCCAGTGAAAAATCCTAATCTAAGTTCTGCACAAAAATATTTTGCCTTCAAATTCATACCGTGATCGTAGCATGCATGGATTCGACACATATGACTGGGATTTCCATGAAAAAGATTGTGGGCCGAAAATGGGTGATCACTGTACATTTCTCTTCTGTTTCCTATTTATATTTCTATTTTACCCCCCTCAATTTAGCATTATGGCCAGTGAAAAACCCTAATCTAAGCTCTGCACAAAAATATTTTGCCTTCAAATTCATACCGTGATCGTAGCATGCATGGACTCGACTCATATGACTGGGATTTCCATGAAAAAGAAAGTGGGCCGAAAATGGGTGATCACTGTACATTTCTCTCCTGTTTCCTATTTATATTTCTATTGTACCTCCTCAATTTAGCATTATGGACAGGGAAAGACCTAATCTAAGTTCTGCACAAAAATATTTTGCCTTCAAATTCATACCGTGATCGTAGCATGCATAGACTCGACTCATATGACTGGGATTTCCATGAAAAAGATTGTGGGCCGAAAATGGGTGATCACTGTACATTTCTCTTCTGTTTCCTATTTATATTTATATTTTACCTCCTCAATTTAGCATTATGGTCAGGGAAAGACCTAATCTAAGATCTGCACAAAAATTTTTTGCCTTCAAATTCATAACGTGATCGTAGCATGCATGGACTCATATGACTTGGATTTCCATGAAAAAGATACTGGGCAGAAAATGGGTGATCACTGTATATTTCTTTTCTGTTTCCTATTTATATTTATGTTTTACCTCCTCAATTTAGCCTTATGGACAGGGAAAGAACTAATCTAAGATCTGCACAAAAATATTTTGCCTTCAAATTCATACCGTGATCGTAGCATGCATGGACTCGACTCATATGACTGGGATTTCCATGAAAAAGATTGTGGGCAGAAAATGGGTGATCACTGTACATTTCTCTTCTGTTTCCTATTTATATTTCTATTTTACCTCCTCATTTTAGCATTATGGCCAGTGAAAAACCCTAATCTAAGCTCTGCACAAAAATATTTTGCTTTCAAATTCATACAGTGATCGTAACATGCATGGACTCGACTCATATGACTGGGATTTCCATGAAAAAGATTGTGGGCCGAAAATGGCTGATCACTGTACATTTCTCTTCTGTTTCCTATTTATATTTCTATTTTACCTCCTCAATTTAGCATTATGGACAGGGAAAGACCTAATCTAAGTTCTGCACAAAAATATTTTGCCTTCAAATTCATAACGTGATCGTAGCATGCATGGACTCGACTCATATGACTGGGATTTCCATGAAAAAGATTGTGGGCCGAAAACTGGTGATCACTGTACATTTCTCTTCTGTTTCCTATTTATATTTCTATTTTACCTGCTCAATTTAGCATTATGGCCAGTGAAAAACCCTAATCTAATCTCTGCACAAAAATATTTTGCCTTCAAATTCATACCGTGATCGTAGCATGCATGGACTCGACTCATATGACTGGGATTTCCATGAAAAAGATTGTGGGCCGAAAACGGGTGATCACTGTACATTTCTCTTCTGTTTCCTATTTATATTTCTATTTTACCTGCTCAATTTAGCATTATGGCCAGTGAAAAACCCTAATCTAATCTCTGCACAAAAATATTTTGCCTTCAAATTCATACCGTGATCGTAGCATGCATGGACTCGACTCATATGACTGGGATTTCCATGAAAAAGATTGTGGGCCGAAAACGGGTGATCACTGTACATTTCTCTTCTGTTTCCTATTTATATTTATATTTTACCTCCTCAATTTAGCATTATGGCCAGTGAAAAACGCTAATCTAAGCTCTGCACAAAAATATTTTGCCTTCAAATTCATACCGTGATCGTAGCATGCATGGACTCGACTCATATGACTGGGATTTCCATGAAAAAGATTGTGGGCAGAAAATGGGTGATCACTGTACATTTCTCTTCTGTTTCCTATTTATATTTCTATTTTACCTCCTCATTTTAGCATTATGGCCAGTGAAAAACCCTAATCTAAGCTCTGCACAAAAATATTTTGCTTTCAAATTCATACAGTGATCGTAGCATGCATGGACTCGACTCATATGACTGGGATTTCCATGAAAAAGATTGTGGGCCGAAAACTGGTGATCACTGTACATTTCTCTTCTGTTTCCTATTTATATTTCTATTTTACCTGCTCAATTTAGCATTATGGCCAGTGAAAAACCCTAATCTAATCTCTGCACAAAAATATTTTGCCTTCAAATTCATACCGTGATCGTAGCATGCATGGACTCGACTCATATGACTGGGATTTCCATGAAAAAGATTGTGGGCCGAAAACGGGTGATCACTGTACATTTCTCTTCTGTTTCCTATTTATATTTCTATTTTACCTGCTCAATTTAGCATTATGGCCAGTGAAAAACTCTAATCTAATCTCTGCACAAAAATATTTTGCCTTCAAATTCATACCGTGATCGTAGCATGCATGGACTCGACTCATATGACTGGGATTTCCATGAAAAAGATTGTGGGCCGAAAATGGGTGATCACTGTACATTTCTCTTCTGTTTCCTATTTATATTTATATTTTACCTCCTCAATTTAGCATTATGGCCAGTGAAAAACCCTAATCTAAGCTCTGCACAAAAATATTTTGCCTTCAAATTCATACCGTGATCGTAGCATGCATGGACTCGACTCATATGACTGGGATTTCCATGAAAAAGATTGTGGGCCGAAAATGGGTGATCACTGTACATTTCTCTTCTGTTTCCTATTTATATTTCTATTTTACCTCCTCAATTTAGCATTATGGCCAGTGAAAAACCCTAATCTAAGTTCTGCACAAAAATATTTTGCCTTCAAATTCATACCGTGATCGTAGCATGCATGGATTCGACACATATGACTGGGATTTCCATGAAAAAGATTGTGGGCCGAAAATGGGTGATCACTGTACATTTCTCTTCTGTTTCCTATTTATATTTCTATTTTACCCCCCTCAATTTAGCATTATGGCCAGTGAAAAACCCTAATCTAAGCTCTGCACAAAAATATTTTGCCTTCAAATTCATACCGTGATCGTAGCATGCATGGACTCGACTCATATGACTGGGATTTCCATGAAAAAGAAAGTGGGCCGAAAATGGGTGATCACTGTACATTTCTCTTCTGTTTCCTATTTATATTTCTATTGTACCTCCTCAATTTAGCATTATGGACAGGGAAAGACCTAATCTAAGTTCTGCACAAAAATATTTTGCCTTCAAATTCATACCGTGATCGTAGCATGCATAGACTCGACTCATATGACTGGGATTTCCATGAAAAAGATTGTGGGCCGAAAATGGGTGATCACTGTACATTTCTCTTCTGTTTCCTATTTATATTTATATTTTACCTCCTCAATTTAGCATTATGGTCAGGGAAAGACCTAATCTAAGATCTGCACAAAAATTTTTTGCCTTCAAATTCATACCGTGATCGTAGCATGCATGGACTCATATGACTGGGATTTCCATGAAAAAGATTGTGGGCCGAAAATGGGTGATCACTGTACATTTCTCTTCTGTTTCCTATTTATATTTCTATTTTACCTCCTCAATTTAGCATTATGGCCAGTGAAAAACCCTAATCTAAGTTCTGCACAAAAATATTTTGCCTTCAAATTCATACCGTGATCGTAGCATGCATGGATTCGACACATATGACTGGGATTTCCATGAAAAAGATTGTGGGCCGAAAATGGGTGATCACTGTACATTTCTCTTCTGTTTCCTATTTATATTTCTATTTTACCTGCTCAATTTAGCATTATGGCCAGTGAAAAACCCTAATCTAAGCTCTGCACGAAAATATTTTGCCTTCAAATTCATACCGTGATCGTAGCATGCATGGACTCGACTCATATGACTGGGATTTCCATGAAAAAGAAAGTGGGCCGAAAATGGGTGATCACCGTACATTTCTCTCCTGTTTCCTATTTATATTTCTATTGTACCTTCTCAATTTAGCATTATGGACAGGGAAAGACCTAATCTAAGTTCTGCACAAAAATATTTTGCCTTCAAATTCATACCGTGATCGTAGCATGCATAGAATCGACTCATATGACTGGGATTTCCATGAAAAAGATTGTGGGCCGAAAATGGGTGATCACTGTACATTTCTCTTCTGTTTCCTATTTATATTTATATTTTACCTCCTCAATTTAGCATTATGGTCAGGGAAAGACCTAATCTAAGATCTGCACAAAAATTTTTTGCCTTCAAATTCATAACGTGATCGTAGCATGCATGGACTCATATGACTGGGATTTCCATGAAAAAGATTGTGGGCCCAAAATGGGTGATCACTGTACATTTCTCTTCTGTTTCCTATTTATATTTCTATTTTACCTGCTCAATTTAGCATTATGGCCAGTGAAAAACCCTAATCTAAGCTCTGCACAAAAATATTTTGCCTTCAAATTCATACCGTGATCGTAGCATGCATGGACTCGACTCATATGACTGGGATTTCCATGAAAAAGAAAGTGGGCCGAAAATGGGTGATCACTGTACATTTCTCTCCTGTTTCCTATTTATATTTCTATTGTACCTCCTCAATTTAGCATTATGGACAGGGAAAAACCCTAATCTAATCTCTGCACAAAAATATTTTGCCTTCAAATTCATACCGTGATCTTAGCATGCATGGACTCGACTCATATGACTGGGATTTCCATGAAAAAGATTGTGGGCCGAAAATGGGTGATCACTGTACATTTCTCTTCTGTTTCCTATTTATATTTATATTTTACCTACTCAATTTAGCATTATGGACAGGGAAAGACCTAATCTAAGATTTGCACAAAAATATTCTGCCTTCAAATTCATACCGTTATCGTAGCATGCATGGACTCGACTCATATGACTGGGATTTCCATGAAAAAGATTGTTGGCTGAAAATGGGTGATCACTGTACATTTCTCTTCTGTTTCCTATTCATATTTATATTTTACCTCCTCACTTTAGCATTATGGACAGGGAAAGAACTAATCTAAGCTCTGCACAAAAATATTTTGCCTTCAAATTCATACCGTGATCATGGCATGCATGGACTCGACTCATATGACTGGGATTTCCATGAAAAAGATTGTGGGCCGAAAATGGGTGATCACTGTACATTTCTCATCTGTTTCCTATTTATATTTCTATTTTACCTCCTCAATTTAGCTTTATGGACAGGGAAAGACCTAATCTAAAATCTGCACAAAAATATTTTGCCGTCAAATTCATACCGTGATCGTAGCATGCATGAACTCGACTCATATGACTGGGATTTCAATGAAAAAGATTGTGGGCCGAAAATGGGTGGTCACTGTACATTTCTCTTCTGTTTCCTATTTATATTTATATTTTACCTCCTCAATTTAGCATTATGGGCAGGGAAAGACCTCATCTAAGATCTGCACAAAAATATTTTGCCTTCAAATTCATACCGTGATCGTAGCATGCATGGACTCAACTCATATGACTGGGATTTCCATGAAAAAGGTAATGGGCAGAAAATGGGTGATCACTGTACATTTCTCTTCTGTTTCCTATTTATATTTATATTTTAACTCCTCACTTTAGCATTATGGACAGGTAAAGACCTAATATAAGCTCTGCACAAAAATATTTTGCCTTCAAATTCATACCGTGATCGTAGCATGCATGGACTCGACTCATATGACTGGGATTTCCATGAAAATGATTTTGGGCCGAAAATGGGTGATCACTGTACATTTCTCTTCTGTTTCCTATTTATATTTCTATTTTACCTCCTCAATTTAGCTTTATGGACAGGGAAAGACCTAATCTAAAATCTGCACAAAAATATTTTGCCTTCAAATTCATACCGTGATCGTAGCATGCATGAACTCGACTCATATGACTGGGATTTCCATGAAAATGATTGTGGGCCGAAAATGGGTGGTCACTGTACATTTCTCTTCTGTTTCCTATTTATATTTATATTTTACCTCGTCAATTTAGCATTATGGACAGCGAAAGACCTAATCTAAGTTCTGCACAAAAATATTTTGCCTTCAAATTCATACCGTGATCGTAGCATGCATGGACTCGACTCATATGACTGGGATTTCCATGAAAAAGATTGTGGGCCGAAAACTGGTGATCACTGTACATTTCTCTTCTGTTTCCTATTTATATTTCTATTTTACCTGCTCAATTTAGCATTATGGCCAGTGAAAAACCCTTATCTAATATCTGCACAAAAATATTTTGCCTTCAAATTCATACCGTGATCGTAGCATGCATGGACTCGACTCATATGACTGGGATTTCCATGAAAAAGATTGTGGGCCGAAAACGGGTGATCACTGTACATTTCTCTTCTGTTTCCTATTTATATTTCTATTTTACCTGCTCAATTTAGCATTATGGCCAGTGAAAAACCCTAATCTAATCTCTGCACAAAAATATTTTGCCTTCAAATTCATACCGTGATCTTAGCATGCATGGACTCGACTCATATGACTGGGATTTCCATGAAAAAGATTGTGGGCCGAAAATGGGTGATCACTGTACATTTCTCTTCTGTTTCCTATTTATATTTATATTTTACCTCCTCAATTTAGCATTATGGCCAGTGAAAAACTCTAATCTAAGCTCTGCACAAAAATATTTTGCCTTCAAATTCATACCGTGATCGTAGCATGCATGGACTCGACTCATATAACTGGGATTTCCATGAAAAAGATTGTGGGCCGAAAATGGGTGATCACTGTACATTTCTCTTCTGTTTCCTATTTATATTTCTATTTTACTTCCTCAATTTAGCATTATGGCCAGTGAAAAACCCTAATCTAAGTTCTGCACAAAAATATTTAGCCTTCAAATTCATACCGTGATCGTAGCATGCATGGACTCGACTCATATGACTGGGATTTCCATGAAAAAGAAAGTGGGCCGAAAATGGGTGATCACTGTACATTTCTCTCCTGTTTCCTATTTATATTTATATTGTACCTCCTCAATTTAGCATTATGGACAGGGAAAGACCTAATCTAAAATCTGCACAAAAAAATTTTGCCTTCAAATTCATAACGTGATCGTAGCATGCATGGACTCGACTCATATGACTGGGATTTCCATGAAAAAGATTGTGGGCCGAAAATGGGTGATCACTGTACATTTCTCTTCTGTTTCCTATTTATATTTATATTTTACCTACTCAATTTAGCATTATGGACAGGGAAAGACCTAATCTAAGATTTGCACAAAAATATTTTGCCTTCAAATTCATACCGTTATCGTAGCATGCATGGACTCAACTCATATGACTGGGATTTCCATGAAAAAGATTGTGGGCCAAAAATGGGTGATCACTGTACATTTCTCTTCTGTTTCCTATTTATATTTATATTTTACCTCCTCAATTTAGCATTATGGACAGGGAAAGACCTCATCTAAGATCTGCACAAAAATATTTTGCCTTCAAATTCATACCGTGATCGTAGCATGCATGGACTCAACTCATATGACTGGGATTTCCATGAAAAAGGTAATGGGCAGAAAATGGGTGATCACTGTACATTTCTCTTCTGTTTCCTATTTATATTTATATTTTACCTCCTCACTTTAGCATTATGGACAGGTAAAGACCTAATCTAAGCTCTGCACAAAAATATTTTGCCTTCAAATTCATACCGTGATCGTAGCATGCATGGACTCGACTCATATGACTGGGATTTCCATGAAAATGATTTTGGGCCGAAAATGGGTGATCACTGTACATTTCTCTTCTGTCTCCTATTTATATTTCTATTTTACCTCCTCAATTTAGCTTTATGGACAGGGAAAGACCTAATCTAAAATCTGCACAAAAATATTTTGCCTTCAAATTCATACCGTTATCGTAGCATGCATGAACTCGACTCATATGACTGGGATTTCCATGAAAAAGATTGTGGGCCGAAAATGGGTGGTCACTGTACATTTCTCTTCTGTTTCCTATTTATATTTCTATTTTACCTCGTCAATTTAGCATTATGGGCAGGGAAAGACCTAATCTAAGCTCTGCACAAAAATATTTTAACTTCAAATTTATACCGTGATCGTAGCATGCATGGACTCGACTCATATGACTGGGATTTCCATGAAAAATATTGTGGGCCGAAAATGGGTAATCACTGTACATTTCTCTTCTGTTGCCTATTTATATTTATATTTTACCTACTCAATTTAGCATTATGGACAGGGAAAGACCTAATCTAAGATTTGCACAAAAATATTTTGCCTTCAAATTCATACCGTTATCGTAGCATGCATGGACTCGACTCATATGACTGGGATTTCCATGAAAAAGATTGTGGGCCAAAAATGGGTGATCACTGTACATTTCTCTTCTGTTTCCTATTTATATTACCCTTTTACCTCCTCAATTTAGCATTATGGACAGGGAAAGACCTAATCTAAGATCTGCACAAAAATATTTTGCCTTCAAATTCATACCGTGATCGTAGCATGCATGGACTCGACTCATATGACTGGGATTTCCATAAAAAAGATTGTGGGCCAAAAATGGGTGATCACTGTACATTTCTCTTCTGTTTCCTATTAATTTTTATATTTTACCTCCTCAATTTAGCATTATGGCCAGTGAAAAACCCTAATCTAAGCTCTGCACAAAAATATTTTGCCTTCAAATTCATTCCGTGATCGTAGCATGCATGGACTCGACTCATATGACTGGGATTTCCATGAAAAAGATTGTGGGCCGAAAATGGGTGATCACTGTACATTTCTCTTCTGTTTCCTATTTATATTTCTATTTTACCTCCTCAATTTAGCATTATGGCCAGTGAAAAACCCTAATCTAAGTTTTGCACAAAAATATTTTGCATTCAAATTCATACCGTGATCGTAGCATGCATGGATTCGACTAATGTGACTGGGATTTCCATGAAAAAGATTGTGGGCCGAAAATGGGTGATCACTGTACATTTCTCTTCTGTTTCCTATTCATATTTCTATTTTACCTGCTCAATTTAGCATTATGGCCAGTGAAAAACCCTAATCTAAGCTCTGCACAAAAATATTTTGCCTTCAAATTCATACCGTGATCTAGCATGCATGAACTCGACTCATATGACTGGGATTTCCATGAAAAAGCTTGTGGGCCGAAAATGGGTGATCACTGTACATTTCTCTTCTGTTTCGTATTTATATTTCTATTTTACCTCCTCAATTTAGCTTTATGGACAGGGAAAGACCTAATCTAAAATCTGCACAAAAATATTTTGCCTTCAAATTCATACCGTGATCTAGCATGCATGAACTCGACTCATATGACTGGGATTTCCATGAAAAAGATTGTGGGCCGAAAATGGGTGGTCACTGTACATTTCTCTTCTGTTTCCTATTTATATTTATATTTTACCTCGTTAATTAAGCATTATGGACAGGGAAAGACCTCATCTAAGATCTGCACAAAAATATTTTGCCTTCAAATTCATACCGTGATCGTAGCATGCATGGACTCAACTCATATGACTGGGATTTCCATGAAAAAGGTAATGGGCAGAAAATGGGTGATCACTGTACATTTCTCTTCTGTTTCCTATTTATATTTCTATTTTACCTCGTTAATTAAGCATTATGGACAGGGAAAGACCTAATCTAAAATCTGCTCAAAAATATTTTGCCTTCAAAATTATACCGTGATCGTAGCATGCATGGACTCGACTCATATGACTGGGATTTCCATGAAAAAGATTGTGTGCCGAAAATGTGAGATCACTGTACATTTCTCTTCTGTTTACAATTTATATTTCTTTTTTACCTCTTAAATTTAGCATTATGGACAGGGAAAGACCTAATCTAAGCTCTACACAAAAATATTTTGCCTTCAAGTTCATACCGTGATCGTAGCATGCATGGACTCGACTCATATGACTGTGATTTCCATGAAAAATATTGTGGGCCGAAAATGGGTAATCACTGTACATTTCTCTTCTGTTGCCTATTTATATTTCTATTTTACCTCCTCAATTTAGCATTATGGACAGGGAAAGACCTAATCTAAAATCTGCTCAAAAATATTTTGCCTTCAAAATTATACCGTGATCGTAGCATGCATGGACTCGACTCATATGACTGAGATTTCCATGAAAAAGATTGTTGGCCGAAAATGGGTGATCACTGTACATTTCTTTTCTGTTTCCTATTTATATTTATATTTTACCTCCTCAATTTAGCCTTATGGACAGGGAAAGAACTAATCTAAGATCTGCACAAAAATATTTTGCCTTCAAATTCATACCGTGATCGTAGCATGCATGGACTCGACTCATATGACTGGGATTTCCATGAAAAGGATCGTGGGCCGAAAATGGGTGATCACTGTACATTTCTCTTCTGTTTCCTATTTATATTTATATTTTACCTTCTCAATTTAGCATTATGGACAGGGAAATACCTAATCTAAGATCTGCACAAAAATATTTCCCCTTCAAATTCATACCGTGATCGTAGCATGCATGGACACTACTCATATGACGGGGATTTCCATGAAAAAGATTGTTGGCCGAAAATGGGTGATCACTGTACATTTCTCTTCTGTTTCCTATTTATATTTATATTTTACCTCCTCACTTTAGCATTATGGACAGGGAAAGACCTAATCTAAGCTCTGCACAAAAATATTTTGCCTTCAAATTCATACCGTGATTGTAGCATGCATGGACTCGACTCATATGACTGGGATTTCCATGAAAAAGATCGTGGGCCGAAAATGGGTGGTCACTGTACATTTCTCTTCTGTTTCCTATTTATATTTATATTTTACCTCCTCAATTTAGCTTTATGGACAGGGAAAGACCTAATCTAAGATCTGCACAAAAATATTTTGCCTTCAAATTCATACCGTGATCGTAGCATGCATGAACTCGACTCATATGACTGGGATTTCCATGAAAAAGATTGTGGGCCGAAAATGGGTGATCACTGTACATTTCTCTTCTGTTTCCTATTTATATTTCTATTTTACCTCCTCATTTTAGCATTATGGCCAGTGAAAAACCCTAATCTAAGCTCTGCACAAAAATATTTTGCTTTCAAATTCATACAGTGATCGTAGCATGCATGGACTCGACTCATATGACTGGGATTTCCATGAAAAAGATTGTGGGCCGAAAATGGGTGATCACTGTACATTTCTCTTCTGTTTCCTATTTATATTTCTATTTTACCTCCTCAATTTAGCATTATGGACAGGGAAAGACCTAATCTAAGATCTGAACAAAAATATTTTGCCTTCAAATTCATACCCTGATCGTAGCATACATGGACTCGACTCATATGACGGCGATTTCCATGAAAAAGATTGTGGGCCGAAAATGGGTGATCACTGTATATTTCTCTTCTATTTCCTATTACTATTTCTATTTTACTTCCTTCATTTAGCATTATGGACAGGGAAAGACCTAATCTAAGATCTGCACAAAAATATTTTGCCTTCAAATTCATACCGTGAACGTAGCATGCATGGACTCGACTCATATGACAGGGATTTCCATGAAAAAGATTGTGGGCCGAAAATGGGGATCACTGTGCATTTCTCTTCTGTTTCCTATTTATATTTCTATTTTACATCCTCAATTTAGCATTATGGACAGGGAAAGGCCTAATCTAAAATCTCCACAAAAATATTTTGCCTTCAAATTCATACCGTGATCGTAGCATGCATGGACTCGACTCATATGACTGGGATTTCCATGAAAAAGATTGTGGGCCGAAAATGGGTGATCACTGTGCATTTCTCTTCTGTTTCCTATTTATGTTTATATTTTACCTCCTCAATTTAGCATTATGGACAGGGAAAGGCCTAATCTAATATCTGCACAAAAATATTTTGCCTTCAAATTCATACCCTGATCGTAGCATGCATGGACTCGACTCATATGACTGGGATTTCCATGAAAAAGATTGTGGGCCGAAAATGGGTGATCACTGTACATTTCTCTTCTGTTTCCTATTTATATTTATATTTTACCTCCTCAATTTAGCATTATGGACAGGGAAAGACTTAATCTAAGATCTGCACAAAATTATTTTGCCTTCAAATTCATACCGTGATCGTAGCATGCATGGACTCGACTCATATGACTGGGATTTCCATGAAAAAGATTGTGGGCCGAAAATGGGTGATCACTGTACATTTCTCTTCTGTTTCCTATTTATATTTCTATTTTACCTCCTCAATTTAGCATTATGGACAGGGAAAGGCCTAATCTAAAATCTGCACAAAAATATTTTGCCTTCAAATTCATACCGTGATCGTAGCATGCATGGACTCGACTCATAAGACAGGGATTCCCATGAAAAAGATTGTGGGCTGAAAATGGGTGATCACTGTACATTTCTCTTCTGTTTCCTATTTATATTTCTATTTTACCTCCTCAATTTAGCATTATGGACAGGGAAAGGCCTAATCTAAAATCTGCACAAAAATATTTTGCCTTCAAATTCATACCGTGATCGTAGCATGCATGGACTCGACTCATATGACTGGGATTTCCATGAAAAAGATTGTGGGCCGAAAATGGATGATCACTGTACATTTCTCTTCTGTTTCCTATTTATATTTCTATTTTACCTCCTCAATTTAGCATTATGGACAGGGAAAGACCTAATGTAAGATCTGAACAAAAATATTTTGCCTTCAAATTCATACCCTGATCGTAGCATACATGGACTCGACTCATATGACTGCGATTTCCATGAAAAAGATTGTGGGCCGAAAATGGGTGATCACTGTATATTTCTCTTCTATTTCCTATTACTATTTCTATTTTACTTCCTTCATTTAGCATTATGGACAGGGAAAGACCTAATCTAAGATCTGCACAAAAATATTTTGCCTTCAAATACATACCCAGATCGTAGCATGCGTGGACTCGACTCATATGACTGGGATTTCCATGAAAAAGATTGTGGGCCGAAAATGGGTGATCACTGTGCATTTCTCTTCTCTTTCCTATTTATATTTCTATTTTACCTCCTCAATTTAGCATTATGGACAGGGAAAGACCTAATGTAAGATCTGCACAAAAATATTTTGCCTTCAAATTCATACCCTGATCGTAGCATGCATGGACTCGACTCATATGACTGGGATTTCCATGAAAAAGATTGTGGGCCGAAAAAGGGTGATCACTGTGCATTTCTCTTCTTTTTCCTATTTATATTTCTATTTTATATCCTCAATTTAGCATTATGGACAGGGAAACACCTAATCTAAGATCTGCACAAAAATATTTTGCTTTCAAATTCATAACGTGATCGTAGCATGCATGGACTCGACTCATATGACTGGAATTTCCATGAAATGATTGTGGGCCGAAAATGTGTGATCACTGTACATTTCTCTTCTGTTTCCTATTTATATTTATATTTTACCTCCTCAATTTAGCATTATGGACAGGGAAAGACCTAATCTAAGATCTGCACAAAAATATTTTGCCTTCAAATTCATAACGTGATCGTAGCATGCATGGACTCGACTCATATGACTGGGATTTCCATGAAAAAGATTGTGGGCCGAAAATGGGTGAACACTGTGAAAATTTCTCGTCTGTTTCCTATTTATATTTCTATTTTACATCCTCAATTTAGCATTATGGACAGGGAGAGGGCTAATCTAAGATCTGCACAAAAATATTTTGCCTTCAGTTTCATACCTTGATCGTAGCATGCATGGACTCGACTCATATGACTGGGATTTCCATGAAAAAGATTGTGGGCCGAAAATGGGTGATCACTGTACATTTCTCTTCTGTTTCCTATTTATATTTCTATTTTACCTCCTCAATTTAGCATTATGGACAGGGAAAGACCTAATCTAAGATCTGCACAAAAATATTTTGCCTTCAAATTCATACCGTGATTGTAGCATGCATGGACTGGACTCATATGACTGGAATTTCCATGAAAAAGATTGTGTGCCGAAAATGGGTGATCACTGTATATTTCTATTCTGTTTCCTATTTATATTTATATTTTACCCCCTCAATTTAGCATTATGGACAGGGAAAGTCCTAATCTAAAATCTGCACAAAAATATGTTGCCTTCAAATTCATACCGTGATCGTAGCATGCATGGACTCGACTCATATGACTGGGATTTCCATGAAAAAGATTGTGGGCCGAAAATGGGTGATCACTGTACATTTCGCTTCTGTTTCCTATTTATATTTCTATTTTACATTCTCAATTTAGCATTATGGACAGGAAAAGACTTAATCTAAGATCTGAACAAAAATATTTTGCCTTCAAATTCATGCCCTGATCGTAGCATGAATGGACTCGACTCATATGACTGGGATTTCCATGAAAAAGATTGTGGGCCCAAAATGGGTGATCACTGTACATTTCTCTTCTGTTTCCTATTTGTATTTATATTTTACCTCTTCAATTTAGCATTATGGACAGGGAAAGACTTAATCTAAGATCTGAACAAAAATATTTTGCCTTCAAATTCATACCCTGATCGTAGCATGCATGGACTCGACTCATATGACTGGGATTTCCATGAAAAAGATTGTGGGCCGAAAATGGGTGATCACTGTACATTTCTCTTCTGTTTCCTATTTATATTTATATTTATATCCTCAATTTAGCATTATGGACAGGGAAAGACCTAATCTAAGATCTGCACAAAAATATTTTGCCATGAAATTCATACCCTGATCGTAGCATGCATGGACTCGACTGATATGACTGGGATTTCCATGAAAAAGATTGTGGGCCGAAAATGGGTGATCACTGTATATTTCTGTTCTGTTTCCTATTTATCTTTCTATTTTACATCCTCTATTTAGCATTATGGACAGGGAGAGACATAATCTAAAATCTGCACAAAAATATTTTGCCTTCAAATTCATACCGTGATCGTAGCATGCATGGACTCGACTCATATGACTGGGATTTCCATGAAAAAGATTGTAGGCCGAAAATGGGTGATCACTGTGCATTTCTCTTCTGTTTCCTATTTATATTTCTATTTTACATCCTCAATTTAGCATTATGGACAGGGAAAGGCCTAATCTAAAATCTGCACAAAAATATGTTGCCTTCAAATTCATGCCCTGATCGTAGCATGAATGGACTCGACTCATATGACTGGGATTTCCATGAAAAAGATTGTGGGCCCAAAATGGGTGATCACTGTACATTTCTCTTCTGTTTCCTATTTGTATTTATATTTTACCTCTTCAATTTAGCATTATGGACAGGGAAAGACTTAATCTAAGATCTGAACAAAAATATTTTGCCTTCAAATTCATACCCTGATCGTAGCATGCATGGACTCGACTCATATGACTGGGATTTCCATGAAAAAGATTGTGGGCCGAAAATGGGTGATCACTGTACATTTCTCTTCTGTTTCCTATTTATATTTGTATTTATATCCTCAATTTAGCATTATGGACAGGGAAAGACCTAATCTAAGATCTGCACAAAAATATTTTGCCATGAAATTCATACCCTGATCGTAGCATGCATGGACTCGACTGATATGACTGGGATTTCCATGAAAAAGATTGTGGGCCGAAAATGGGTGATCACTGTATATTTCTGTTCTGTTTCCTATTTATCTTTCTATTTTACATCCTCTATTTAGCATTATGGACAGGGAGAGACATAATCTAAAATCTGCACAAAAATATTTTGCCTTCAAATTCATACCGTGATCGTAGCATGCATGGACTCGACTCATATGACTGGGATTTCCATGAAAAAGATTGTAGGCCGAAAATGGGTGATCACTGTGCATTTCTCTTCTGTTTCCTATTTATATTTCTATTTTACATCCTCAATTTAGCATTATGGACAGGGAAAGGCCTAATCTAAAATCTGCACAAAAATATGTTGCCTTCAAATTCATACCGTGATCGTAGCATGCATGGACTCGACTCATATGACTGGGATTTCCATGAAAAAGATTGTGGGCCAAAAATGGGTGATCACTGTACATTTCTCTTCTGTTTCCTATTTATATTTATATTTTACCTCCTAAATTTAGCATTATGGCCCAGGAAAGACGTAATCAAAGCTCTGCACAAAAATATTTTGCCTTCAAATTCATACCGTGATCGTAGCATGCATGGACTCGACTCATATGACTGGGACTTCCATGAAAAAGATTGTGGGCCGAAAATGGGTGATCACTGTACATTTCTCTTCTGTTTCCTATTTATATTTATATTTAACTTCCTCAATTTAGCATTATGGACAGGGAATGACCTAATCTAAGATCTGCAAAAAAATATTTTGCCTTCAAATTCATAATGTGATTGTAGCATGCATGGACTCGACTCATATGACTGGAATTTCCATGAAAAAGATTGTGTGCCGAAAATGGGTGATCACTGTGCATTTCTCTTCAGTTTCCTATTTATATTTCTATTTTACCTCCTCAATTTACCATTATGGACAGGGAAAGACCTAATCTAAGATCTGCACAAAAATATTTTGCCTTCAAATTCATACCGTGATCGTAGCATGCATGGACTCGACTCATATGACTGGAATTTCCATGAAAAAGATTGTGGGACGAAAATGGGTGATCACTGTACATTTCTCTTCTCTTTCCTATTTATAATTCTATTTTACCTCCTCAATTTAGCATTATGGACAGGGAAAGACCTAATATAATCTCTGCAAAAAAATATTTTGCCTTCAAATTCATACCGTGATCGTAGCATGCATGGACTCGACTCATATGACTGGGATTTCCATGAAAAAGATTGTGGGCCGAAAATGGGTGATCACTGTACATTTCTCTTCTGTTTCCTATTTATATTTATATTTTACCTCCTAAATTTAGCATTATGGACAGGGAAAGACCTAATATAATCTCTGCAAAAAAATATTTTGCCTTCAAATTCATAACGTGATCGTAGCATGCATGGACTCGACTCATATGACTGGGATTTCCATGAAAAAGATTGTGGGCCGAAAATGGGTGATCACTGTACATTTCTCTTCTGTTTCCTATTTATATTTATATTTAACTTCCTCAATTTAGCATTATGAACAGGGAAAGACTTAATCTAAGATCTGCAAAAAAGTATTTTGCCTTCAAATTCATACCGTGATCGTAGCATGCATGGACTCGACTCATATGACTGGGATTTCCATAAAAAATATTGTGGGCCGAAAATGGGTGATCACTGTACATTTCTCTTCTGTTTCCTATTTATATTTATATTTAACTTCCTCAATTTAGCATTATGAACAGGGAAAGACCTAATCTAAGATCTGCAAAAAAATATTTTGCCTTCAAATTCATAACGTGATCGTAGCATGCATGGACTCGACTCATATGACTGGAATTTCCATGAAAAAGATTGTGGGCCGAAAATGGGTGATCACCGTACATTTCTCTTCTGTTTCCTATTTATATTTATATTTAACTTCCTCAATTTAGCATTATGGACAGGGAAAGACCTAATCTAAGATCTGCAAAAAAATATTTTGCCTTCAAATTCATAACGTGATCGTAGCATGCATGGACTCGACTCATATGACTGGAATTTCAATGAAAAAGATTGTGGGCCGAAAATGGGTGATCACTGTACATTGCTCTTCTGTTTCCTATTTATATTTATATTTTACATCCTCAATTTAGCATTATGGACAGGGAAAGACCTAATCTAAGATCTGCACAAAAATATTTTGCCTTCAAATTCATACCCTGATCGCAGCATGCATGGACTCGACTCATATGACTGGAATTTCCATGAAATGATTGTGGGCCGAAAATGGTTGATTACTGTACATTTCTCTTCTGTTTCCTATTTATATTTATATTTTACCTCCTCAATTTAGCATTATGGACAGGGAAAGACCTAATCTAAGATCTGCACAAAAATATTTTGCCTTCAAATTCATAACGTGATCGTAGCATGCATGGACTCGACTCATATGACTGGAATTTCCATGAAAAAGATTGTGGGCCGAAAATGGGTGATCACTGTACATTTCTCTTCTGTTTCCTATTTATATTTATATTTTACCTCCTCAATTTAGCATTATGGACAGGGAAAGACCTAATCTAAGATCTGCACAAGAATATTTTGCCTTCAAATTCATACCGTGATCGTAGCATGCATGGACTCGACTCATATGACTGGGATTTCCATGAAAAAGATTGTGGGCCGAAAATGGGTGACCACTGTACATTTCTCTTCTGTTTCCTATTTATATTTATATTTTACCTCCTCAATTTAGCATTATGGACAGGGAAAGACCTAATCTAAGATCTGCACAAAAATATTGTGCCTTCAAATTCATAACGTGATCGTAGCATGCATGGACTCGACTCATATGACTGGAATTTCCATGAAAAAGATTGTGGGCCGAAAATGGGTGATCACTGTACATTTCTCTTCTTTTTCCTATTTATATTTCTATTTTACCTCCTCAATTTAGCATTATGGACAGGGAAAGACCTAATCTAAGATCTGCACAAAAATATTTTGCCTTCAAATTCATAACGTGATCGTAGCATTGATGGACTCGACTCATATGACTGGGATTTCCATGAAAAAGATTGTGGGCCGAAAATGGGTGATCACTGTGCAAATTTCTCGTCTGTTTCCTATTTATATTTCTATTTTACATCCTCAATTTAGCATTATGGACAGGGAAAGACCTAATCTAAGATCTGCACAAAAATATTTTGCCTTCAAATTCATACCGTGATCGTAGCATGCATGGACTCAACTCATATGACTGGGATTTCCATAAAAAAGATTGTGGGCCGAAAATGGGTGATCACTGTACATTTCTCTTCTGTTTCCTATTTATATTTCTATTTTACCTCATCAATTTAGCATTATGGACAGGGAAAGACCTAATCTAAGATCTGCACAAAAATATTTTGCCTTTAAATTCATACCGTGATCGTAGCATGCATAGACACGACTCATATGACTGGGATTTCCATGAAAAAGATTGTGGGCCGAAAATGGGTGATCACTGTACATTTCTCTTCTGTTTCATATTCATATTTCTATTTTACATCCTCAATTTAGCATTATGGACAGGGAAAGACCTAATCTAAGATCTGCACAAAAATATTTTGCCTTCAAATTCATACCGTGATCGTAGCATGCATGGACTCGACTCATATGACTGGGATTTCCATGAAAAAGATTGTGGGCCGAAAATGGGTGATCACTGTACATTTCTCTTCTGTTTCCTATTTATATTTCTATTTTACATCCTCAATTTAGCATTATGGACAGGGAAAGACCTAATCTAAGATCTGCACAAAAATATTTTGCCTTCAAATTCATACCGTGATCGTAGCATGCATGGACTCGACTCATATGACTGGAATTTCCATGAAAAAAATTGTGGGCCGAAAATGGGTGATCACTGTACATTTCTCTTCTGTTTCCCATTTATATTTCTATTTTACATACTCAATTTAGCATTATGGACAGGGAAAGACCTAATCTAAGATCTGCACAAAAATATTTTGCCTTCAAATTCATAAAGTGATCGTAGCATGCATGGACTCGACTCATATGACTGGGATTTCCATGAAAAATATTGTAGGCCGAAAATGGGTGATCACTGTGCATTTCTGTTCTATTTCCTATTTATATTTATATTTTACATCCTCAATTTAGCATTATGGATAGGGAAAGACCTAATCTAAGATCTGCACAAAAATATTTTGCCTTCAAATTCATACCCTGATCGTAGCATGCATGGACTCGACTCATATGACTGGAATTTCCATGAAAAAGATTGTGGGCCGAAAATGGGTGATCACTGTACATTGCTCTTCTGTTTCCTATTTATATTTATATTTTACATCCTCAATTTAGCATTATGGACAGGGAAAGACCTAATCTAAGATCTGCACAAAAATATTTTGCCTTCAAATTCATACCCTGATCGCAGCATGCATGGACTCGACTCATATGACTGGAATTTCCATGAAATGATTGTGGGCCGAAAATGGTTGATTACTGTACATTTCTCTTCTGTTTCCTATTTATATTTATATTTTACCTCCTCAATTTAGCATTATGGACAGGGAAAGACCTAATCTAAGATCTGCACAAAAATATTTTGCCTTCAAATTCATAACGTGATCGTAGCATGCATGGACTCGACTCATATGACTGGAATTTCCATGAAAAAGATTGTGGGCCGAAAATGGGTGATCACTGTACATTTCTCTTCTGTTTCCTATTTATATTTATATTTTACCTCCTCAATTTAGCATTATGGACAGGGAAAGACCTAATCTAAGATCTGCACAAAAATATTTTGCCTTCAAATTCATACCGTGATCGTAGCATGCATGGACTCGACTCATATGACTGGGATTTCCATGAAAAAGATTGTGGGCCGAAAATGGGTGACCACTGTACATTTCTCTTCTGTTTCCTATTTATATTTATATTTTACCTCCTCAATTTAGCATTATGGACAGGGAAAGACCTAATCTAAGATCTGCACAAAAATATTGTGCCTTCAAATTCATAACGTGATCGTAGCATGCATGGACTCGACTCATATGACTGGAATTTCCATGAAAAAGATTGTGGGCCGAAAATGGGTGATCACTGTACATTTCTCTTCTTTTTCCTATTTATATTTCTATTTTACCTCCTCAATTTAGCATTATGGACAGGGAAAGACCTAATCTAAGATCTGCACAAAAATATTTTGCCTTCAAATTCATAACGTGATCGTAGCATTGATGGACTCGACTCATATGACTGGGATTTCCATGAAAAAGATTGTGGGCCGAAAATGGGTGATCACTGTGCAAATTTCTCGTCTGTTTCCTATTTATATTTCTATTTTACATCCTCAATTTAGCATTATGGACAGGGAAAGACCTAATCTAAGATCTGCACAAAAATATTTTGCCTTCAAATTCATACCGTGATCGTAGCATGCATGGACTCAACTCATATGACTGGGATTTCCATAAAAAAGATTGTGGGCCGAAAATGGGTGATCACTGTACATTTCTCTTCTGTTTCCTATTTATATTTCTATTTTACCTCATCAATTTAGCATTATGGACAGGGAAAGACCTAATCTAAGATCTGCACAAAAATATTTTGCCTTTAAATTCATACCGTGATCGTAGCATGCATAGACACGACTCATATGACTGGGATTTCCATGAAAAAGATTGTGGGCCGAAAATGGGTGATCACTGTACATTTCTCTTCTGTTTCATATTCATATTTCTATTTTACATCCTCAATTTAGCATTATGGACAGGGAAAGACCTAATCTAAGATCTGCACAAAAATATTTTGCCTTCAAATTCATACCGTGATCGTAGCATGCATGGACTCGACTCATATGACTGGGATTTCCATGAAAAAGATTGTGGGCCGAAAATGGGTGATCACTGTACATTTCTCTTCTGTTTCCTATTTATATTTCTATTTTACATCCTCAATTTAGCATTATGGACAGGGAAAGACCTAATCTAAGATCTGCACAAAAATATTTTGCCTTCAAATTCATACCGTGATCGTAGCATGCATGGACTCGACTCATATGACTGGAATTTCCATGAAAAAAATTGTGGGCCGAAAATGGGTGATCACTGTACATTTCTCTTCTGTTTCCCATTTATATTTCTATTTTACATACTCAATTTAGCATTATGGACAGGGAAAGACCTAATCTAAGATCTGCACAAAAATATTTTGCCTTCAAATTCATAAAGTGATCGTAGCATGCATGGACTCGACTCATATGACTGGGATTTCCATGAAAAATATTGTAGGCCGAAAATGGGTGATCACTGTGCATTTCTGTTCTATTTCCTATTTATATTTATATTTTACATCCTCAATTTAGCATTATGGATAGGGAAAGACCTAATCTAAGATCTGCACAAAAATATTTTGCCTTCAAATTCATACCCTGATCGTAGCATGCATGGACTCGACTCATATGACTGGGATTTCCATGAAAAAGATTGTGGCCCGAAAATGGGTGATCACTGTACATTTCTCTTCTGTTTCCTATTTATATTTATATTTTCCATCCTCACTTTAGCATTGTGGACAGGGAAAGTTCTAATCTAAGATCTGCACAAAAATATTTTGCCTTCAAATTCATAACGTGATCGTAGCATGCATGGACTCGACTCATATGACTGGAATTTCCATGAAAAAGATTGTGGGCCGAAAATGGTTGATCACTGTACATTTCTCTTCTGTTTCCTATTTATATTTATATTTTACATCCTGAATTTAGCATTATGGACAGGGAAAGACCTAAGCTAAGATCTGCACAAAAATATTTTGCCTTCAAATTCATACCCTGATCGTAGCATGAATGGACTCGACTCATATGACTGGGATTTCCATGAAAAAAATTGTAGGCCGAAAATGGGTGATCACTGTGCATTTCTCTTCTGTTTCCTATTTATATTTCTATTTTACATCCTCAATTTAGCATTATGGACAGGGAAAGACCTAATCTAAGATCTGCACAAAAATATTTTGCCTTCAAATTCATACCGTGAACGTAGCATGCATGGACTCGACTCATATGACTGGGATTTCCATGAAAAAGATTGTGGGCCGAAAATGGGTGATCACTGTACATTTCTCTTCTGTTTCCTATTTATATTTCTATTTTACATCCTCAATTTAGCATTATGGACAGGGAAAGACCTAATCTAAGATCTGCACAAAAATATTTTGCCTTCAAATTCATACCGTGATCGTAGCATGCATGGACTCGACTCATATGACTGGAATTTCCATGAAAAAAATTGTGGGCCGAAAATGGGTGATCACTGTACATTTCTCTTCTGTTTCCCATTTATATTTCTATTTTACATCCTCAATTTAGCATTATGGACAGGGAAATACCTAATCTAAGATCTGCACAAAAATATTTTGCCTTCAAATTCATAACGTGATCGTAGCATGTATGGACTCGACTCATATGACTGGGATTTCCATGAAAAATATTCTGGGCCGAAAATGGGTGATCACTGTGCATTTCTCTTCTGTTTCCTATTTATATTTATATTTTACATCCTTAATTTAGCATTATGGATAGGGAAAGACCTAATCTAAGATCTGCACAAAAATATTTTGCCTTCAAATTCATACCCTGATCGTAGCATGCATGGACTCGACTCATATGACTGGGATTTCCATGAAAAAGATTGTGGGCCGAAAATGGGTGATCACTGTACATTTTTCTTCTGTTTCCTATTTATATTTATATTTTACATCCTCAATTTAGCATTATGGACAGGGAAAGACCTAATCTAAGATCTGCACAAAAATATTTTGCCTTCAAATTCATACCCTGATCGTAGCATGCATGGACTCGACTCATATGACTGGAATTTCCATGAAAAAGATTGTCGCCCGTAAATTGGTGATCACTGTACATTTCTCTTCTGTTTCCTATTTATATTTATATTTTACATCCTCAATTTAGCATTGTGGACAGGGAAAGACCTAATCTAAGATCTGCACAAAAATATTTTGCCTTCAAATTCATAACGTGATCGTAGCATGCATGGACTCGACTCATATGACTGGAATTTCCATGAAAAAGATTGTGGACCGAAAATGGGTGATCACTGTACATTTCTCTTCTGTTTCCTATTTATATTTCTATTTTACATCCTTAATTTAGCATTATGGACAGGGAAAGACCTAATCTAAGATCTGCACAAAAATATTTTGCCTTCAAATTCATACCCTGATCGTAGCATGCATGGACTCGACTCATATGACTGGGATTTCCATGAAAAAGATTGTTGGCTGAAAATGGGTGATCACTGTGCATTTCTCTTCTGTTTCCTATTTATATTTCTATTTTACATCCTCAATTTATCATTATGGACAGGGAAAGACCTAATCTAAAATCTGCACAAAAATATTTTTCCTTCAAATTCATAACGTGATTGTAGCATGCATGGACTGGACTCATATGTCTGGAATTTCCATGAAATGATTGTGGGCCGAAAATGGGTGATCACTGTACATTTCTCTTCTGTTTCCTATTTATATTTATATTTTACCTCCTCAATTTAGCATTATGGACAGGGAAAGACCTAATCTAAAATCTGCACAAAAATATTTTTCCTTCAAATTCATAACGTGATCGTAGCATGCATGGACTCGACTCATATGAGTGGAATTTCCATGAAATGATTGTGGGCCGAAAATGGGTGATCACTGTACATTTCTCTTCTGTTTCCTATTTATATTTATATTTTACCTCCTCAATTTAGCATTATGGACAGGGAAAGACCTAATCTAAGATCTGCACAAAAATATTTTGCCTTCAAATTAATAACGTGATCGTAGCATGCATGGACTCGACTCATATGACTGGAATTTCCATGAAAAAGATTGTGGGCCGAAAATGGGTGATCACTGTACATTTCTCTTCTGTTTCCTATTTATATTTCTATTTTACCTCCTCAATTTAGCATTATGGACAGGGAAAGACCTAATCTAAGATCTGCACAAAAATATTTTGCCTTCAAATTCATAACGTGATCGTAGCATGCATGGACTCGACTCATATGACTGGAATTTCCATGAAAAGATTGTGGGCCGAAAATGGGTGATCACTGTACATTTCTCTTCTGTTTCCTATTTATATTTATATTTTACCTCCTCAATTTAGCATTATGGACAGGGAAAGACCTAATCTAAGATCTGCACAAAAATATTTTGCCTTCAAATTCATAACGTGATCGTAGCATGCATGGACTCGACTCATATGACTAGAATTTCCATGAAAAAGATTGTGGGCCGAAAATGGTGATCAATGTACATTTCTCTTCTGTTTCCTATTTATATTTATATTTTACCTCCTCAATTTAGCATTATGGACAGGGAAAGACCTAATCTAAGATCTGCACAAAAATATTTTGCCTTCAAATTCATACCGTGATCATAGCATGCATGGACTCGACTCATATGACTGGGATTTCCATGAAAAAGATTGTGGGCCGAAAATGGGTGATCATTGTACATTTCTCTTCTGTTTCCTATTTATATTTCTATTTTACCTCCTCAATTTAGCATTATGGACAGGGAAAGACCTAATCTAAGATCTGCACAAAAATATTTTGCCTTCAAATTCATAACGTGATCGTAGCATGCATGGACTCGACTCATATGACTGGGATTTCCATGAAAAAGATTGTGGGCCGAAAATGGGTGATCACTGTGCATTTCTCTTCTGTTTCCTATTTATATTTATTTTTTACCTCCTCAATTTAGCATTATGGACAGGGAAAGACCTAATCTAAGATCTGCACAAAAATATTTTGCCTTCAAATTCATAACGTGATCGTAGCATGCATGGACTCGACTCATATGACTAGAATTTCCATGAAAAAGATTGTGGGCCGAAAATGGGTGATCACTGTACATTTCTCTTCTGTTTCCTATTTATATTTCTATTTTACCTCCTCAATTTAGCATTATGGACAGGGAAAGACCTAATCTAAGATCTGCACAAAAATATTTTGCCTTCAAATTCATACCGTGATCATAGCATGCATGGACTCGACTCATATGACTGGGATTTCCATGAAAAAGATTGTGGGCCGAAAATGGGTGATCATTGTACATTTCTCTTCTGTTTCCTATTTATATTTCTATTTTACCTCCTCAATTTAGCATTATGGACAGGGAAAGACCTAATCTAAGATCTGCACAAAAATATTTTGCCTTCAAATTCATAACGTGATCGTAGCATGCATGGACTCGACTCATATGACTGGGATTTCCATGAAAAAGATTGTGGGCCGAAAATGGGTGATCACTGTGCATTTCTCTTCTGTTTCCTATTTATATTTATTTTTTACCTCCTCAATTTAGCATTATGGACAGGGAAAGACCTAATCTAAGATCTGCACAAAAATATTTTGCCTTCAAATTCATAAAGTGATCGTAGCATGCATGGACTCGACTCATATGACTAGAATTTCCATGAAAAAGATTGTGGGCCGAAAATGGGTGATCACTGTACATTTCTCTTCTGTTTCCTATTTATATTTCTATTTTACCTCCTCAATTTAGCATTATGGACAGGGAAAGACCTAATATAATCTCTGCAAAAAAATATTTAGCCTTCAAATTCATACCGTGATCGTAGCATGCATGGACTCGACTCATATGACTGGGATTTCCATGAAAAAGATTGTGGGCCGAAAATGGGTGATCACTGTACATTTCTCTTCTCTTTCCTATTTATATTTCTATTTTACCTCCTCAATTTAGCATTATGGACAGGGAAAGACCTAATCTAAGATCTGAACAAAAATATTTTGCCTTCAAATTCATAACGTGATCGTAGCATGCATGGACACGACTCATATGACTGGGATTTCCATGAAAAAGTTTGTGGGCCGAAAATCGGTGATCACTGTACATTTCTCTTCTGTTTCCTATTTATATTTATATTTAACTTCCTCAATTTAGCATTATGGACAGGGAAAGACCTAATCTAAGATCTGCAAAAAAATATTTTGCCTTCAAATTCATAACGTGATCGTAGCATGCATGGACTCGACTCATATGACTGGGATTGCCATGAAAAAGATTGTGGGCCGAAAATGGGTGATCACTGTGCATTTCTCTTCTGTTTCCTATTTATATTTATATTTTACATCCTCAATTTAGCATTATGGACAGGGAAAGACCTAATCTAAGATCTGCACAAAAATATTTTGCCTTCAAATTCATAACGTGATCGTAGCATGCATGGACTCGACTCATATGACTGGAATTTCCATGAAATGATTGTGGGCCGAAAATGGGTGATCACTGTACATTTCTCTTCTGTTTCCTATTTATATTTATATTTTACCTCCTCAATTTAGCATTATGGACAGGGAAAGACCTAATCTAAGATCTGCACAAAAATATTTTGCCTTCAAATTCATAACGTGATCGTAGCATGCATGGACTCGACTCATATAACTGGAATTTCCATGAAAAAGATTGTGGGCCGAAAATGGGTGATCACTGTACATTTCTCTTCTGTTTCCTATTTATATTTCTATTTTACCTCCTCAATTTAGCATTATGGACAGGGAAAGACCTAATCTAAAATCTGCACAAAAATATTTTGCCTTCAAATTCATACCCTGATCGTAGCATGCATGGACTCGACTCATATGACTGGGATTGCCATGAAAAAGATTGTGGGCCGAAAATGGGTGATCACTGTGCATTTCTCTTCTGTTTCCTATTTATATTTATATTTTACCTCCTCAATTTAGCATTATGGACAGGGAAAGACCTAATCTAAGATCTGCACAAAAATATTTTGCCTTCAAATTCATAACGTGATCGTAGCATGCATGGACTCGACTCATATGACTGGAATTTCCATGAAATGATTGTGGGCCGAAAATGGGTGATCACTGTACATTTCTCTTCTGTTTCCTATTTATATTTATATTTTACCTCCTCAATTTAGCATTATGGACAGGGAAAGACCTAATCTAAGATCTGCACAAAAATATTTTGCCTTCAAATTCATAACGTGATCGTAGCATGCATGGACTCGACTCATATGACTGGAATTTCCATGAAAAAGATTGTGGGCCGAAAATGGGTGATCACTGTACATTTCTCTTCTGTTTCCTATTTATATTTCTATTTTACCTCCTCAATTTAGCATTATGGACAGGGAAAGACCTAATCTAAGATCTGCACAAAAATATTTTGCCTTCAAATTCATAACGTGATCGTAGCATGCATGGACTCGACTCATATGACTGGAATTTCCATGAAAAAGATTGTGGGCCGAAAATGGGTGATCACTGTACATTTCTCTTCTCTTTCCTATTTATAATTCTATTTTACCTCCTCAATTTAGCATTATGGACAGGGAAAGACCTAATATAATCTCTGCAAAAAAATATTTTGCCTTCAAATTCATACCGTGATCGTAGCATGCATGGACTCGACTCATATGACTGGGATTTCCATGAAAAAGATTGTGGGCCGAAAATGGGTGATCACTGTACATTTCTCTTCTCTTTCCTATTTATATTTCTATTTTACCTCCTCAATTTAGCATTATGGACAGGGAAAGACCTAATCTAAGATCTGAACAAAAATATTTTGCCTTCAAATTCATAACGTGATCGTAGCATGCATGGACACGACTCATATGACTGGGATTTCCATGAAAAAGTTTGTGGGCCGAAAATCGGTGATCACTGTACATTTCTCTTCTGTTTCCTATTTATATTTATATTTAACTTCCTCAATTTAGCATTATGGACAGGGAAAGACCTAATCTAAGATCTGCAAAAAAATATTTTGCCTTCAAATTCATAACGTGATCGTAGCATGCATGGACTCGACTCATATGACTGGGATTGCCATGAAAAAGATTGTGGGCCGAAAATGGGTGATCACTGTGCATTTCTCTTCTGTTTCCTATTTATATTTATATTTTACATCCTCAATTTAGCATTATGGACAGGGAAAGACCTAATCTAAGATCTGCACAAAAATATTTTGCCTTCAAATTCATAACGTGATCGTAGCATGCATGGACTCGACTCATATGACTGGAATTTCCATGAAATGATTGTGGGCCGAAAATGGGTGATCACTGTACATTTCTCTTCTGTTTCCTATTTATATTTATATTTTACCTCCTCAATTTAGCATTATGGACAGGGAAAGACCTAATCTAAGATCTGCACAAAAATATTTTGCCTTCAAATTCATAACGTGATCGTAGCATGCATGGACTCGACTCATATAACTGGAATTTCCATGAAAAAGATTGTGGGCCGAAAATGGGTGATCACTGTACATTTCTCTTCTGTTTCCTATTTATATTTCTATTTTACCTCCTCAATTTAGCATTATGGACAGGGAAAGACCTAATCTAAAATCTGCACAAAAATATTTTGCCTTCAAATTCATACCCTGATCGTAGCATGCATGGACTCGACTCATATGACTGGGATTGCCATGAAAAAGATTGTGGGCCGAAAATGGGTGATCACTGTGCATTTCTCTTCTGTTTCCTATTTATATTTATATTTTACATCCTCAATTTAGCATTATGGACAGGGAAAGACCTAATCTAAGATCTGCACAAAAATATTTTGCCTTCAAATTCATAACGTGATCGTAGCATGCATGGACTCGACTCATATGACTGGAATTTCCATGAAATGATTGTGGGCCGAAAATGGGTGATCACTGTACATTTCTCTTCTGTTTCCTATTTATATTTATATTTTACCTCCTCAATTTAGCATTATGGACAGGGAAAGACCTAATCTAAGATCTGCACAAAAATATTTTGCCTTCAAATTCATACCGTGATCGTAGCATGCATGGACTCGACTCATATGACTGGGATTTCCATGAAAAAAATTGTGGGCCGAAAATGGGTGATCACTGTACATTTCTCTTCTGTTTCCTATTTATATTTCTATTTTACCTCCTCAGTTTAGCATTATGGACAGGGAAAGACCTAATCTAAGATCTGCACAAAAATATTTTGCCATCAAATTCATAACGTGATCGTAGCATGCATGGACTCGACTGATATGACTGGGATTTCCATGAAAAAGATTGTGGGCCGAAAATGGGTGATCACTGTACATTTCTCTTCTGTTTCCTATTTATATTTATATTTTACCTCCTCAATTTAGCATTATGAACAGGGAAAGACCTAATCTAAGATCTGCACAAAAATATTTTGCCTTCAAATTCATAACGTGATCGTAGCATGCATAGACTCGACTCATATGACTGGGATTTCCATGAAAAAGAATGTGGGCCGAAAATGGGTGATCACTGTACATTTCTCTTCTGTTTCCTATTTATATTTATATTTTACATCCTCAATTTAGCATTGTGGACAGGGAAAGACCTAATCTAAGATCTGCACAAAAATATTTTGCCTTCAAATTAATACCGTGATCGTAGCATGCATGAACTCGACTCATATGACTGGGATTTCCATGAAAAAGATTGTGGGCCGAAAATGGGTGATCACTGTACATTTCTCTTCTGTTTCCTATTTATATTTCTATTTTACCTCCTCAATTTAGCATTATGAACAGGGAAAGACCTAATCTAAGATCTGCACAAAAATATTTTGCCTTCAAATTCATACCGTGATCGTAGCATGCATGGACTCGACTGATATGACTGGGATTTCCATGAAAAAGATTGTGGGCCGAAAATGGGTTATCACTGTACATTTCTCTTCTGTTTCCTATTTATATTTATATTTTACTTCCTCAATTTAGCATTATGGACAGGGAAAGACCTAATCTAAGCTCTGCACAAAAATATTTTGCCTTCAAATTCATACCGTGATCGGAGCATGCATGGACTCGACTCATATGACTGGGATTTCCATGAAAAAGATTGTGGGCCGAAAACGGGTGATCACTGTACATTTCTCTTCTGTTTCATTTTTATATTTATATTTTACCTCCTCAATTTAGCATTATGGATAGGGAATGACCTAATCTAAAATCTGCACAAAAATATTTTGCCTTCAATTTAATACCGTGATCGTAGCATGCATGGACTCGACTCATATGACTTGGATTTCCATGAAAAAGATTGTGGGCCGAAAATGGGTGGTCACGGTACATTTCTCTTCTGTTTCCTATTTATATTTATATTTTGCTCCTCAATTTAGCATTATGGAGAGGGAAAGACTTAATCTAAAATCTGCACAAAAATATTTTGACTTCAATTTAATACCGTGATCGTAGCATGCATGGACTCGACTCATATGACTGGGATTTCCATGAAAAGTTTGTGGGCCGAAATTGGTGATCACTGTACATTTCTCCTCTGTTTCCTATTTATATTTATATTTTATTCCTCAATTTAGCATTATGGACAGAGAAAGACTTAATCTAAGATATGCACAAAAATATTTTGCCTTCAAATTCATACCGTGATCGTAGCATGCATGGACTCGACTCATATGATTGGGATTTCCATGCAAAAGAGTGTGGGCCGAAAATGGGTGATCACTGTACATTTCTCTTCTGTTTCCTATAAATATTTATATTTTACCTCCTCAATTTAGCAATATGGCCAGGGAAAGACCTAATCTAAGCCCTGCACAAAAATATATTGCCTTCAAATTCATACCGTGATCGTAGCATGCATGGACACGACTCATATGACTGGGATTTCCATGAAAAAGATTGTGGGCCAAAAATGGGTGATCACTGTACATTTCTCTTCTGTTTGCTATTTATATTTCTATTTTACCTCTTCAATTTAGCATTATGGACAGGAATAGACCTAATCTAAGACCTGCACAAAAATATTTTGCCTTCAAAATCATACCGTGATCGTAGCATGCATAGACTCGACTCATATGACTGGGATTTCCATGAAAAAGATTGTGGGCCGAAAACAGGTGATCACTGTACATTTGTCTTCTGTTTCCTATTTATATTTCTATTTTACCTCCTCAATTTAGCATTATGGACAGGAAATGTCCTAATCGAATATCTACACAAAAATATTTTGCCTTCAAATTCATACCGTGATCGTAGCATGCATGAACTCGACTCATATGACTGGGATTTCCATGAAAAAGGTTGTGGGCCGAAAACGGGTGATCACTGTACATTTCTCTTCTGTTTCCTATTCATATTTCTATTTTACCTCCACAATTTAGCATTATGGATAGGGAAAGACCTTTATCTACGCTCTGCACAAAAATATTTTGCCTTCAAATTCATAACGTGATCGTAGCATGCATGGACTCGACTCATATGACTGGGATTTCCATGAAAAAGATTGTGGGCCGAAAATGGGTGATCACTGTACATTTCTCTTCTGTTTCCTATTTATATTTATATTTTACCTCCTCAATTTAGCATTATAGAGAGGGAAAGACCTAATCTAAGATCTGCACAAAAATATTTTGCCTTCAAATTCATACCGTGATCGTAGCATGCATAGACTCGACTCATATGACTGGGATTTCCATGAAAAAGGTTGTGAGCGGAAAATGGGTGATCACTGTACATTTCTCTTCTGTTTCCTATTTATATTTCTATTTTACCTCCTCAATTTAGCATTATGGACAGGGAAAGACCTAATCTAAAATCAGCCCAAAAATATTTTGCCTTCAAATTTATACCGTGATCGTAGCATGCACGGACTCGACGAATATGACTGGGATTTCCATGAAAAAGATTGTGGGCCAAAAATGGGTGATCACTGTACATATCTCTTCTGTTTCCTCTTTATATTTATATTTTACCTCCTCAATTTAGCATTATGGACAGGGAAAGACCTAATCTAAAATCTGCACAAAAATATTTTGCCTTCAAATTCATACCGTGATCGTAGCATGCATGGACTCGACTCATATGACTGGGATTTCCATGAAAAAGATTGTGGGCCGAAAATAAATGATCACTGTACATTTCTCTTCTGTTTCCTATTTATGTTTATATTTTACCTCCTCAATTTAGCATTATGGACAGGTAATGACCTAATCTAAGATCTGCACAAAAATATTTTGCCTTCAAATTCATAACGTGATCGTAGCATGCATGGACTCGACTCATATGACTGGGATTTCCATGAAAAAGCTTGTGGGCCGAAAATAGGTGATCACTGTACATTTCTCTTCTGTTTCCTATTTATAATTCTATTTTACCTCCTCAATTTAGCATTATGGACAGGGAATGACCTAATCTAAGATCTGCACAAAAATATTTTGCCTTCAAATTCATAACGTGATCTTAGCATGCATGGAATCGACTCATATGACTGGAATTTCCATGAAAAAGATTGTGGGCCGACAATGGGTGATCACTGTACATTTCTCTTCTGTTTCCTATTTATATTTTTATTTTACCTCCTCAATTTAGCATTATGGACAGGGAATGACCTAATCTAAGATCTGCACAAAAATATTTAGCCTTCAAATTCATACCGTGATCGTAGCATGCATTGACTCGACTCATATGACCGGGATTTCCATGAAAAATATTGTGGGCCGAAAATGGATGATCACTGTACATTTCTCTTCTGTTTCCTATTTATATTTATATTTTACCTCCTCAATTTAGCATTATGGACAGGGAAAGACCAACTCTAATATCTGCACAAAAATATTTTGCCTTCAAATTCATACCGTGATCGTAGCATGCATGGACTCGACTCATATACCTGGGATTTCCATGAAAAAGATTGTGGGCCGAAAATGGGTGATCACTGTACATTTCTCTTCTGTTTCCTATTTATATTTATATTTTACCTCCTAAATTTAGCATTCTGGCCCGGGAATGACGTAATCTAAGCTCTGCACAAAAATATTTTGCCTTCAAATTCATACCGTGATCGTAGCATGCATGGACTCGACTCATATGACTGGGATTTCCATGAAAAAGATTGTGGGCCGAAAATAGGTGTTCACTGTACATTTCTCTTCTGTTTCCTATTTATATTTCTATTTTACCTCCACAATTTAGCATTATGGATAGGGAAAGACCTTTATCTACGCTCTGCACAAAAATATTTTGCCTTCAAATTCATAACGTGATCGTAGCATGCATGGACTCGACTCATATGACTGGGATTTCCATGAAAAAGATTGTGGGCCGAAAATGGGTGATCACTGTACATTTCTCTTCTGTTTCCTATTTATATTTATATTTTACCTCCTCAATTTAGCATTATAGAGAGGGAAAGACCTAATCTAAGATCTGCACAAAAATATTTTGCCTTCAAATTCATACCGTGATCGTAGCATGCATAGACTCGACTCATATGACTGGGATTTCCATGAAAAAGGTTGTGAGCGGAAAATGGGTGATCACTGTACATTTCTCTTCTGTTTCCTATTTATATTTCTATTTTACCTCCTCAATTTAGCATTATGGACAGGGAAAGACCTAATCTAAAATCAGCCCAAAAATATTTTGCCTTCAAATTTATACCGTGATCGTAGCATGCACGGACTCGACGAATATGACTGGGATTTCCATGAAAAAGATTGTGGGCCAAAAATGGGTGATCACTGTACATATCTCTTCTGTTTCCTCTTTATATTTATATTTTACCTCCTCAATTTAGCATTATGGACAGGGAAAGACCTAATCTAAAATCTGCACAAAAATATTTTGCCTTCAAATTCATACCGTGATCGTAGCATGCATGGACTCGACTCATATGACTGGGATTTCCATGAAAAAGATTGTGGGCCGAAAATAAATGATCACTGTACATTTCTCTTCTGTTTCCTATTTATGTTTATATTTTACCTCCTCAATTTAGCATTATGGACAGGTAATGACCTAATCTAAGATCTGCACAAAAATATTTTGCCTTCAAATTCATACCGTGATCGTAGCATGCATGGACTCGACTCATATGACTGGGATTTCCATGAAAAAGCTTGTGGGCCGAAAATAGGTGATCACTGTACATTTCTCTTCTGTTTCCTATTTATATTTCTATTTTACCTCCTCAATTTAGCATTATGGACAGGGAATGACCTAATCTAAGATCTGCACAAAAATATTTTGCCTTCAAATTCATAACGTGATCTTAGCATGCATGGAATCGACTCATATGACTGGAATTTCCATGAAAAAGATTGTGGGCCGACAATGGGTGATCACTGTACATTTCTCTTCTGTTTCCTATTTATATTTTTATTTTACCTCCTCAATTTAGCATTATGGACAGGGAATGACCTAATCTAAGATCTGCACAAAAATATTTTGCCTTCAAATTCATACCGTGATCGTAGCATGCATTGACTCGACTCATATGACCGGGATTTCCATGAAAAATATTGTGGGCCGAAAATGGGTGATCACTGTACATTTCTCTTCTGTTTCCTATTTATATTTATATTTTACCTCCTCAATTTAGCATTATGGACAGGGAAAGACCAACTCTAATATCTGCACAAAAATATTTTGCCTTCAAATTCATACCGTGATCGTAGCATGCATGGACTCGACTCATATACCTGGGATTTCCATGAAAAAGATTGTGGGCCGAAAATGGGTGATCACTGTACATTTCTCTTCTGTTTCCTATTTATATTTATATTTTACCTCCTAAATTTAGCATTATGGCCCGGGAATGACGTAATCTAAGCTCTGCACAAAAATATTTTGCCTTCAAATTCATACCGTGATCGTAGCATGCATGGACTCGACTCATATGACAGGGATTTCCATGAAAAAGATTGTGGGCCGAAAATAGGTGTTCACTGTACATTTCTCTTCTGTTTCCTATTTATATTTCTATTTTACCTCCTCAATTTAGCATTATGGCCAGGGAAAGACCTAATCTAAGATCTGCACAAAAATATTTTGCCTTCAAATTCATACCGTGATCGTAGCATGCATGGACTCGACTCATATGACTGGGATTTCCATGAAAAAAATTGTGGGCCGAAAATGGGTGATCACTGTACATTTCTCTTCTGTTTCCTATTTATATTTCTATTTTACCTCCTCAATTTAGCATTATGGACAGGGAAAGACCTAATCTAAGATCTGCACAAAAATATTTTGCCTTCAAATTCATACCGTGATCGTAGCATGCATGGACTCGACTCATATGACTGGGATTTCCATGAAAAAGATTGTGGGCCGAATATAGGTGATCACTGTACATTTCTCTTCTGTTTCCTATTTATATTTCTATTTTACCTCCTCAATTTAGCATTATGGACAGGGAATGACCTAATCTAAGATCTGCACAAAAATATTTTGCCTTCAAATTCATAACGTGATCTTAGCATGCATGGAATCGACTCATATGACTGGAATTTCCATGCAAAAGATTGTGGGCCGACAATGGGTGATCACTGTACATTTCTCTTCTGTTTCCTATTTATATTTCTATTTTACCTCCTCAATTTAGCATTATGGACAGGGAATGACCTAATCTAAGATCTGCACAAAAATATTTTGCCTTCAAATTCATACCGTGATCGTAGCATGCATGGACTCGACTCATATGACCAGGATTTCCATGAAAAATATTGTGGGCCGAAAATAGGTGATCACTGTACATTTCTCTTCTGTTTCCTATTTATATTTATATTTTACCTCCTCAATTTAGCATTATGGACAGGGAAAGACCAAATCTAAGATCTGCACAAAAATATTTTGCCTTCAAATTCATACCGTGATCGTAGCATGCATGGACTCGACTCATATGACTGGGATTTCCATGAAAAAGATTGTGTGCCGAAAATGGGTGATCACTGTACATTTCTCTTCTGTTTCCTATTTATATTTCTATTTTACCTCCTCAATTTAGCATTATGGACAGGGAAAGACCAAATCTAAGATCTGTACAAAATGTTTTGCCTTCAAATTCATACCGTGATCGTAGCATGCATGGACTCGACTCATATGACTGTGATGTCTATGAAAAAGATTGTGGGTAAAATGGGTGATCACTGTACATTTCTCTTCTGTTTCCTATTTATATTTATATTTTGCTCCTCAATTTAGCATTATGGACAGGGAAAGACTTAATCTAAGATATGCACAAAATATTTTGCCTTCAAATTCATACCGTGATCGTAGCATGCATGGACACGACTCATATGATTGGGATTTCCATGAAAAAGATTGTGGGCCGAAAATGGGTGATCACTGTACATTTCTCTTCTGTTTCCTATTTATATTTCTATTTTGCCTCCTCAATTTAGCAATATGGCCAGGGAAAGACCTAATCTAAGCCCTGCACAAAAATATTTTGCCTTCAAATTCATACCGTGATCGTAGCATGCATGGACACGACTCATATGACTGGGATTTCCATGAAAAAGATTGTGGGCCAAAAATGGGTGATCACTGTACATTTCTCTTCTGTTTGCTATTTATATTTCTATTTTACCTCTTCAATTTAGCATTATGGACAGGAATAGACCTAATCTAAGACCTGCACAAAAATATTTTGCCTTCAAAATCATACCGTGATCGTAGCATGCATAGACTCGACTCATATGACTGGGATTTCCATGAAAAAGATTGTGGGCCGAAAACAGGTGATCACTGTACATTTGTCTTCTGTTTCCTATTTATATTTCTATTTTACCTCCTCAATTTAGCATTATGGACAGGAAATGTCCTAATCGAATATCTACACAAAAATATTTTGCCTTCAAATTCATACCGTGATCGTAGCATGCATGAACTCGACTCATATGACTGGGATTTCCATGAAAAAGGTTGTGGGCCGAAAACGGGTGATCACTGTACATTTCTCTTCTGTTTCCTATTCATATTTCTATTTTACCTCCACAATTTAGCATTATGGATAGGGAAAGACCTTTATCTACGCTCTGCACAAAAATATTTTGCCTTCAAATTCATAACGTGATCGTAGCATGCATGGACTCGACTCATATGACTGGGATTTCCATGAAAAAGATTGTGGGCCGAAAATGGGTGATCACTGTACATTTCTCTTCTGTTTCCTATTTATATTTATATTTTACCTCCTCAATTTAGCATTATAGAGAGGGAAAGACCTAATCTAAGATCTGCACAAAAATATTTTGCCTTCAAATTCATACCGTGATCGTAGCATGCATAGACTCGACTCATATGACTGGGATTTCCATGAAAAAGGTTGTGAGCGGAAAATGGGTGATCACTGTACATTTCTCTTCTGTTTCCTATTTATATTTCTATTTTACCTCCTCAATTTAGCATTATGGACAGGGAAAGACCTAATCTAAAATCAGCCCAAAAATATTTTGCCTTCAAATTTATACCGTGATCGTAGCATGCACGGACTCGACGAATATGACTGGGATTTCCATGAAAAAGATTGTGGGCCAAAAATGGGTGATCACTGTACATATCTCTTCTGTTTCCTCTTTATATTTATATTTTACCTCCTCAATTTAGCATTATGGACAGGGAAAGACCTAATCTAAAATCTGCACAAAAATATTTTGCCTTCAAATTCATACCGTGATCGTAGCATGCATGGACTCGACTCATATGACTGGGATTTCCATGAAAAAGATTGTGGGCCGAAAATAAATGATCACTGTACATTTCTCTTCTGTTTCCTATTTATGTTTATATTTTACCTCCTCAATTTAGCATTATGGACAGGTAATGACCTAATCTAAGATCTGCACAAAAATATTTTGCCTTCAAATTCATAACGTGATCGTAGCATGCATGGACTCGACTCATATGACTGGGATTTCCATGAAAAAGCTTGTGGGCCGAAAATAGGTGATCACTGTACATTTCTCTTCTGTTTCATATTTATAATTCTATTTTACCTCCTCAATTTAGCATTATGGACAGGGAATGACCTAATCTAAGATCTGCACAAAAATATTTTGCCTTCAAATTCATAACGTGATCTTAGCATGCATGGAATCGACTCATATGACTGGAATTTCCATGAAAAAGATTGTGGGCCGACAATGGGTGATCACTGTACATTTCTCTTCTGTTTCCTATTTATATTTTTATTTTACCTCCTCAATTTAGCATTATGGACAGGGAATGACCTAATCTAAGATCTGCACAAAAATATTTAGCCTTCAAATTCATACCGTGATCGTAGCATGCATTGACTCGACTCATATGACCGGGATTTCCATGAAAAATATTGTGGGCCGAAAATGGATGATCACTGTACATTTCTCTTCTGTTTCCTATTTATATTTATATTTTACCTCCTCAATTTAGCATTATGGACAGGGAAAGACCAACTCTAATATCTGCACAAAAATATTTTGCCTTCAAATTCATACCGTGATCGTAGCATGCATGGACTCGACTCATATACCTGGGATTTCCATGAAAAAGATTGTGGGCCGAAAATGGGTGATCACTGTACATTTCTCTTCTGTTTCCTATTTATATTTATATTTTACCTCCTAAATTTAGCATTCTGGCCCGGGAATGACGTAATCTAAGCTCTGCACAAAAATATTTTGCCTTCAAATTCATACCGTGATCGTAGCATGCATGGACTCGACTCATATGACTGGGATTTCCATGAAAAAGATTGTGGGCCGAAAATAGGTGTTCACTGTACATTTCTCTTCTGTTTCCTATTTATATTTCTATTTTACCTCCACAATTTAGCATTATGGATAGGGAAAGACCTTTATCTACGCTCTGCACAAAAATATTTTGCCTTCAAATTCATAACGTGATCGTAGCATGCATGGACTCGACTCATATGACTGGGATTTCCATGAAAAAGATTGTGGGCCGAAAATGGGTGATCACTGTACATTTCTCTTCTGTTTCCTATTTATATTTATATTTTACCTCCTCAATTTAGCATTATAGAGAGGGAAAGACCTAATCTAAGATCTGCACAAAAATATTTTGCCTTCAAATTCATACCGTGATCGTAGCATGCATAGACTCGACTCATATGACTGGGATTTCCATGAAAAAGGTTGTGAGCGGAAAATGGGTGATCACTGTACATTTCTCTTCTGTTTCCTATTTATATTTCTATTTTACCTCCTCAATTTAGCATTATGGACAGGGAAAGACCTAATCTAAAATCAGCCCAAAAATATTTTGCCTTCAAATTTATACCGTGATCGTAGCATGCACGGACTCGACGAATATGACTGGGATTTCCATGAAAAAGATTGTGGGCCAAAAATGGGTGATCACTGTACATATCTCTTCTGTTTCCTCTTTATATTTATATTTTACCTCCTCAATTTAGCATTATGGACAGGGAAAGACCTAATCTAAAATCTGCACAAAAATATTTTGCCTTCAAATTCATACCGTGATCGTAGCATGCATGGACTCGACTCATATGACTGGGATTTCCATGAAAAAGATTGTGGGCCGAAAATAAATGATCACTGTACATTTCTCTTCTGTTTCCTATTTATGTTTATATTTTACCTCCTCAATTTAGCATTATGGACAGGTAATGACCTAATCTAAGATCTGCACAAAAATATTTTGCCTTCAAATTCATACCGTGATCGTAGCATGCATGGACTCGACTCATATGACTGGGATTTCCATGAAAAAGCTTGTGGGCCGAAAATAGGTGATCACTGTACATTTCTCTTCTGTTTCCTATTTATATTTCTATTTTACCTCCTCAATTTAGCATTATGGACAGGGAATGACCTAATCTAAGATCTGCACAAAAATATTTTGCCTTCAAATTCATAACGTGATCTTAGCATGCATGGAATCGACTCATATGACTGGAATTTCCATGAAAAAGATTGTGGGCCGACAATGGGTGATCACTGTACATTTCTCTTCTGTTTCCTATTTATATTTTTATTTTACCTCCTCAATTTAGCATTATGGACAGGGAATGACCTAATCTAAGATCTGCACAAAAATATTTTGCCTTCAAATTCATACCGTGATCGTAGCATGCATTGACTCGACTCATATGACCGGGATTTCCATGAAAAATATTGTGGGCCGAAAATGGGTGATCACTGTACATTTCTCTTCTGTTTCCTATTTATATTTATATTTTACCTCCTCAATTTAGCATTATGGACAGGGAAAGACCAACTCTAATATCTGCACAAAAATATTTTGCCTTCAAATTCATACCGTGATCGTAGCATGCATGGACTCGACTCATATACCTGGGATTTCCATGAAAAAGATTGTGGGCCGAAAATGGGTGATCACTGTACATTTCTCTTCTGTTTCCTATTTATATTTATATTTTACCTCCTAAATTTAGCATTATGGCCCGGGAATGACGTAATCTAAGCTCTGCACAAAAATATTTTGCCTTCAAATTCATACCGTGATCGTAGCATGCATGGACTCGACTCATATGACAGGGATTTCCATGAAAAAGATTGTGGGCCGAAAATAGGTGTTCACTGTACATTTCTCTTCTGTTTCCTATTTATATTTCTATTTTACCTCCTCAATTTAGCATTATGGCCAGGGAAAGACCTAATCTAAGATCTGCACAAAAATATTTTGCCTTCAAATTCATACCGTGATCGTAGCATGCATGGACTCGACTCATATGACTGGGATTTCCATGAAAAAAATTGTGGGCCGAAAATGGGTGATCACTGTACATTTCTCTTCTGTTTCCTATTTATATTTCTATTTTACCTCCTCAATTTAGCATTATGGACAGGGAAAGACCTAATCTAAGATCTGCACAAAAATATTTTGCCTTCAAATTCATACCGTGATCGTAGCATGCATGGACTCGACTCATATGACTGGGATTTCCATGAAAAAGATTGTGGGCCGAATATAGGTGATCACTGTACATTTCTCTTCTGTTTCCTATTTATATTTCTATTTTACCTCCTCAATTTAGCATTATGGACAGGGAATGACCTAATCTAAGATCTGCACAAAAATATTTTGCCTTCAAATTCATAACGTGATCTTAGCATGCATGGAATCGACTCATATGACTGGAATTTCCATGCAAAAGATTGTGGGCCGACAATGGGTGATCACTGTACATTTCTCTTCTGTTTCCTATTTATATTTCTATTTTACCTCCTCAATTTAGCATTATGGACAGGGAATGACCTAATCTAAGATCTGCACAAAAATATTTTGCCTTCAAATTCATACCGTGATCGTAGCATGCATGGACTCGACTCATATGACCAGGATTTCCATGAAAAATATTGTGGGCCGAAAATAGGTGATCACTGTACATTTCTCTTCTGTTTCCTATTTATATTTATATTTTACCTCCTCAATTTAGCATTATGGACAGGGAAAGACCAAATCTAAGATCTGCACAAAAATATTTTGCCTTCAAATTCATACCGTGATCGTAGCATGCATGGACTCGACTCATATGACTGGGATTTCCATGAAAAAGATTGTGTGCCGAAAATGGGTGATCACTGTACATTTCTCTTCTGTTTCCTATTTATATTTCTATTTTACCTCCTCAATTTAGCATTATGGACAGGGAAAGACCAAATCTAAGATCTGTACAAAATGTTTTGCCTTCAAATTCATACCGTGATCGTAGCATGCATGGACTCGACTCATATGACTGTGATGTCTATGAAAAAGATTGTGGGTAAAATGGGTGATCACTGTACATTTCTCTTCTGTTTCCTATTTATATTTATATTTTGCTCCTCAATTTAGCATTATGGACAGGGAAAGACTTAATCTAAGATATGCACAAAATATTTTGCCTTCAAATTCATACCGTGATCGTAGCATGCATGGACACGACTCATATGATTGGGATTTCCATGAAAAAGATTGTGGGCCGAAAATGGGTGATCACTGTACATTTCTCTTCTGTTTCCTATTTATATTTCTATTTTGCCTCCTCAATTTAGCAATATGGCCAGGGAAAGACCTAATCTAAGCCCTGCACAAAAATATTTTGCCTTCAAATTCATACCGTGATCGTAGCATGCATGGTCACGACTCATATGACTGGGATTTCCATGAAAAAGATTGTGGGCCAAAAATGGGTGATCACTGTACATTTCTCTTCTGTATCCTATTTATATTTGTATTTTACCTCCTCAATTTAGCATTATGGACAGGGAATGACCTAATCTAAGATCTGCGCAAAAATATTTTGCCTTCAAATTCATACCGTGATCTTAGCATGCATATAATCGACTCATATGACTGGGCTTTCCATTAAAAAGATTGTGGGCCGACAATGGGTGATCACTGTACATTTCTCTTCTGTTTCCTATTTATATTTATATTTTAACTTCTCAATTTAGCCTTATGGAATGGGAAAGACCAAATCTAAGATCTGTGAAAAATATTTTGCCTTCAAATTCATACCGTGATCGTAGCATGCATGGACTCGACTCATATGACTGGGATTTCCATGAAAAAATTGTGGGCCGAAAATGGGTGATCACTGTACATTTCTCTTCTGTTTCCTATTTATATTTCTATTTTACCTCCTAAATTTAGCATTATGGACAGGGAATGACCTAATCTAAGATCTGCACAAAAATATTTTGCCTTCAAATTCATACCGTGATCGTAGCATGCATGGACTCGACTCATATGACCAGGATTTCCATGAAAAATATTGTGGGCCGAAAATGGGTGATCACTGTACATTTCTCTTCTGTTTCCTATTTATATTTATATTTTACCTCCTCAATTTAGCATTATGGACAGGGAAAGACCAAATCTAAGATCTGCACAAAAATATTTTGCCTTCAAATTCATACCGTGATCGTAGCATGCATGGACTCGACTCATATGACTGGGATTTCCATGAAAAAGATTGTGGGCCGAAAATGGGTGATCACTGTACATTTCTCTTCTGTTTCCTATTTATATTTATATTTTACACCCTCAATTTAGCATTATGGAAGGGAATGACCTAATCAAAGATCTGCACAAAAATATTTTGCCTTCAAATTCATACCGTGATCGTAGCATGCATGGACTCGACTCATATAACTGGGATTTCCATGAAAAAGATCGTGGGCCGAAAATAAATGATCACTGTACATTTCTCTTCTGTTTCCTATTTATGTTTATATTTTACCTCCTCAATTTAGCATTATGGACAGGGAAAGACCTAATCTAAAATCTGCACAAAAATATTTTGCCTTCAAATTCATACCGTGATCGTAGCACGCATGGACTCGACTCATATGACTGGGATTTCCATGAAATAGATTGTGGGCCGAAAATCAGTGATCACTGTACAGTTCTCTTCTGTTTCCTATTTATATTTCTATTTTGCCTCCTCAATTTAGCATTATGGACAGGGAAAGACCTAATCTAAAATCTGCACAAAAATATTTTGCCTTCAAATTCATACCGTGATCGTAGCATGCATGGACTCGACTCATATGACTGGGATTTCCATGAAAAAGATTGTGGGCCGAAAATGGGTGATCACTGTACATTTCTCTTCTGTTTCCTATTTATATTTATATTTTACCTCCTCAATTTAGCATTATGGACAGGGAAAGATCAAATCTAAGATCTGTACAAAATGTTTTGCCTTCAAATTCATACCGTGATCGTAGCATGCATGGACTCGACTCATATGACTGTGATGTCTATGAAAAAGATTGTGGGTAAAATGGGTGATCACTGTACATTTCTCTTCTGTTTCCTATTTATATTTCTATTTTGCTCCTCAATTTAGCATTATGGACAGGGAAAGACTTAATCTAAGATATGCACAAAATATTTTGCCTTCAAATTCATACCGTGATCGTAGCATGCATGGACACGACTCATATGATTGGGATTTCCATGAAAAAGATTGTGGGCCGAAAATGGGTGATCACTGTACATTTCTCTTCTGTTTCCTATGTATATTTCTATTTTACCTCCTCAATTTAGCAATATGGCCAGGGAAAGACCTAATCTAAGCCCTGCACAAAAATATTTTGCCTTCAAATTCATACCGTGATCGTAGCATGCATGGACACGACTCATATGACTGGGATTTCCATGAAAAAGATTGTGGGCCAAAAATGGGTGATCACTGTACATTTCTCTTCTGTTTCCTATTTATATTTGTATTTTACCTCCTCAATTTAGCATTATGGACAGGGAAAGACCTAATCTAAGATCTGCGCAAAAATATTTTGCCTTCAAATTCATACCGTGATCGTAGCATGCATTGACTCGACTCATATGACTGGGATTTCCATGACAAAGATTGTGGGCCGAAAATGGGTGATCACTGTACATTTCTCTTCTGTTTCCTATTTATATTTCTATTTTACCTCCTCAATTTAGCATTATTGACAGGGAAAGACCTAATCTAAAATCTGCACGAAAATATTTTGCCTTCAAATTCATACCGTGATTGTAACATGCATGGACTCGACTCATATGACTGGGATTTCCATGAAAAAGTTTGTGGGTCGAAAATGGGTGATCACTATACATTTGCTTCTGTTTCCTTTTTATATTTCTATTTTACCTCCTCAATTTAGCATTATGGACAGGGAAAGACCAAATCTAAGATCTGTACAAAATGTTTTGCCTTCAAATTCATAACGTGATCGTAGCATGCATGGACTCGACTCATATGACTGGGATGTCCATGAAAAAGATTGTGGGTAAAATGGGTGATCACTGTACATTTCTCTTCTGTTTCCTATTTATATTACTATTTTACCACCTCAATTTAGCATTATGGACAGGGAAAGACCTAATCTAAGACCTGCACACAAATATTTTGCCTTCAAATTCATACCGTGATCGTAGCATGCATGGACTCGACTCATATGACTGGGATTTCCATGAAAAAGATTGTGGGCCGAAAATGGGTGATCACTGTACATTTCTCTTCTGTTTCCTATTTATATTTATATTTTACCTCCTCAATTTAGCATTATGGACAGGGAAAGATCAAATCTAAGATCTGTACAAAATGTTTTGCCTTCAAATTCATACCGTGATCGTAGCATGCATGGACTCGACTCATATGACTGTGATGTCTATGAAAAAGATTGTGGGTAAAATGGGTGATCACTGTACATTTCTCTTCTGTTTCCTATTTATATTTCTATTTTGCTCCTCAATTTAGCATTATGGACAAGGAAAGACTTAATCTAAGATATGCACAAAATATTTTGCCTTCAAATTCATACCGTGATCGTAGCATGCATGGACACGACTCATATGATTGGGATTTCCATGAAAAAGATTGTGGGCCGAAAATGGGTGATCACTGTACATTTCTCTTCTGTTTCCTATGTATATTTCTATTTTACCTCCTCAATTTAGCAATATGGCCAGGGAAAGACCTAATCTAAGCCCTGCACAAAAATATTTTGCCTTCAAATTCATACCGTGATCGTAGCATGCATGGACACGACTCATATGACTGGGATTTCCATGAAAAAGATTGTGGGCCAAAAATGGGTGATCACTGTACATTTCTCTTCTGTTTCCTATTTATATTTGTATTTTACCTCCTCAATTTAGCATTATGGACAGGGAAAGACCTAATCTAAGATCTGCGCAAAAATATTTTGCCTTCAAATTCATACCGTGATCGTAGCATGCATGGACTCGACTCATATGACTGGGATTTCCATGACAAAGATTGTGGGCCGAAAATGGGTGATCACTGTACATTTCTCTTCTGTTTCCTATTTATATTTCTATTTTACCTCCTCAATTTAGCATTATTGACAGGGAAAGACCTAATCTAAAATCTGCACAAAAATATTTTGCCTTCAAATTCATACCGTGATTGTAGCATGCATGGACTCGACTCATATGACTGGGATTTCCATGAAAAAGTTTGTGGGTCGAAAATGGGTGATCACTATACATTTGCTTCTGTTTCCTTTTTATATTTCTATTTTACCTCCTCAATTTAGCATTATGGACAGGGAAAGACCAAATCTAAGATCTGTACAAAATGTTTTGCCTTCAAATTCATAACGTGATCGTAGCATGCATGGACTCGACTCATATGACTGGGATGTCCATGAAAAAGATTGTGGGTAAAATGGGTGATCACTGTACATTTCTCTTCTGTTTCCTATTTATATTACTATTTTACCACCTCAATTTAGCATTATGGACAGGGAAAGACCTAATCTAAGACCTGCACACAAATATTTTGCCTTCAAATTCATACCGTGATCGTAGCATGCATGGACTCGACTCATATGACTGGGATTTCCATGAAAAAGATTGTGGGCCGAAAATGGGTGATCACTGTACATTTCTCTTCTGTTTCCTATTTATATTTATATTTTGCTCCTCAATTTAGCATTATGGACAGGGAAAGACATAATCTAAGCCCTGCACAAAAATATTTTGCCTTCTAATTCATACCGTGATCGTAGCATGCATGGACACGACTCATATGACTGGGATTTCCATGAAAAAGATCGTGAGCCAAAAATGGGTGATCACTGTACATTTCTCTTCTGTTTCCTATTTATATTTATATTTTACCTCCTCAATTTAGCATTATGGACAGGGAATGACCTAATCTAACATCTGCACAAAAATATTTTGCCTTCAAATTTATACCGTGATCTTAGCATGCATGGAATCGACTCATATGACTGGGCTTTCCATGAAAAAGATTGTGGGCCTACAATGGGTGATCACTGTACATTTCTCTTCTGTTTCCTATTTATATTACTATTTTACCACCTCAATTTAGCATTATGGACAGGGAAAGACTTAATCTAATATATGCACAAAAATATTTTGCCTTCAAATTCATACCGTGATCGTAGCTTGCATGGACTCGACTCATATGACTGGGATTTCCATGAAAAAGATTGTGGACCGACAATGGGTGATCACTGTACATTTCTCTTCTGTTTCCTATTTATATTTCTATTTTACCTCCTCAAATTAGCCTTAAGGACAGGGAATGACCTAATCTAAGATCTGCACAAAAATATTTTGCCTTCAAATTCATACCGTGAACTTAGCATGCATGGACTCGACTCATATGACTGGGATTTCCATGAAAAAGATTGTGGGCCGACAATGGGTGATCACTGTACATTTCTCTTCTGTTTCCTATTTATATTTATATTTTACATCGCAATTTAGCATTATGGACAGGGAAAGTCTAAATCTAAGATCTGTACAAAAATATTTTGCCTTCAAATTCATACCGTGATCGTAACATGCATGGACTCGACTCATATGACTGGGATTTCCATGAAAAAGATTGTGGGCCGAAAATGGGTGATCACTGTTCATTTCCCTTCTGTTTCCTATTTATATTTATACTTTACCTCCTCAATTTAGCATTATGGACAGGGAAAGACCTAATCTAAAATCTGCACAAAAATATTTTGCCTTCAAATTCATACCGTGATCGTAGCATGCATGGACTCGACTCATATGACTGGGATTTCCATGAAAAAGATTGTGAGCTGAAAATGGGAGATCACTGTACATTTCTCTTCTGTTTCCTATTTATATTTCTCTTTTACCTCCTCAATTTAGCATTATGGACAGGGAAAGACCAAATCTAAGATATGCACAAAAATATTTTACCTTCAAATTCATACCGTGATCGTAGCATGCATGGACTCGACTCATATGACTGGGATTTCCATGAAAAAGATTGTGGGCCGAAAATGGGTCATCACTGTAGATTTCTCTTCTGTTTCCTATTTATATTTATATTTTACCTCCTCAATTTAGCATTATGGCCCGGGAAAGACCTAATCTAAGCTCTGCACAAAAATATTTTGCCTTCAAATTCATACCGTGATCGTAGCATGCATGTACTCGACTCATATGACTGGGATTTCCATGAAAAAGATTGTGGGCCGAAAATGGGTGATCACTGTACATTTCTCTTCTATTTCCTACTTATATTTCTCTTTTACCTCCTCAATTTAGCATTATGGACAGGGAAAGACCTAATCTAAAATCTGCACAAAAATATTTTGCCTTCAAATTCATACCGTGATCATAGCATGCATGGACTCGACTCATATGACTGGGATTTCCATGAAAAAGATTGTGGGCCAAAAATGGGTGATCACTGTACATTTCTCTTCTGTTTCCTATTTATATTTCTATTTTACCTCCTCAATTTAGCATTATGGACAGGGAAAGACCAAATCTAAGATCTGTACAAAATGTTTTGCCTTCAAATTCATACCGTGATCGTAGAATGCATGGACTCGACTCATATGACTGGGATTTCCATGAAAAAGATTGTGGGCCGAAAATGGGTGATCACTATACATTTGCTTCTATTTCCTATTTATATTTCTATTTTACCTCCTCAATTTAGCATTATGGACAGGGAAAGACCAAATCTAAGATCTGTACAAAATGTTTTGCCTTCAAATTCATACCGTGATCGTAGCATGCATGGACACGACTCATATGATTGGGATTTCCATGAAACGATTGTGGGCCAAAAATGGGTGATCACTGTACATTTCTCTTCTGTTTCCTGTTTATATTTCTATTTTACCTCCTCAATTTAGCAATATGGCCAGGGAAAGACCTAATCTAAGCCCTGCACAAAAATATTTTGCCTTCAAATTCATACCGTGATCGTAGCATGCATGGACTCGACTCATATGACTGGGATTTCCATGAAAAAGATTCTGGGCCGAAAATAGGTGATCACTGTACATTTCTCTTCTGTTTCCTATTTATATTTATATTTTACCTCCTCAATTTAGCATTATGGAAGGGAATGACCTAATCAAAGATCTGCACAAAAATATTTTACCTTCAAATTCATACCGTGATCGTAGCATGCATGGACTCGACTCATATGACTAGGATTTCCATGAAAAAGATTGTGAGCCGAAAATGGGAGATCACTGTACATTTCTCTTCTGTTTCCTATTTATATTTCTCTTTTTCTTCCTCAATTTAGCATTATGGACAGGGAAAGACCAAATCTAAGATATGCACAAAAATATTTTACCTTCAAATTCATACCGTGATCGTAGCATGCATAGACTCGACTCATATGACTGGGATTTCCATGAAAAAGATTGTGGGCCGAAAATGGGTGATCACTGTAAATTTCTCTCCTGTTTCCTATTTATATTTCTATTTTACCTTCTCAATTTAGCATTATGGACAGGGAAAGACCAAATCTAAGATCTGCACAAAAATATTTTACCTTCAAATTCATACCGTGACCGTAGCATGCATGGACTCGACTCATATGACTGGGATTTCCATGAAAAAGATTGTGGGCTGAAAATGGGTCATCACTGTAGATTTCTCTTCTGTTTCCTATTTATATTTATATTTTACCTCCTCAATTTAGCATTATGGCCCGGGAAAGACCTAATCTAAGCTCTGCACAAAAATATTTTGCCTTCAAATTCATACCGTGATCGTAGCATGCATGGACTCGTCTCATATGACTGGGATTTCCATGAAAAAGATTGTGGGCCGAAAATGGATGATCACTGTACATTTCTCTTCTGTTTCCTATTTATATTTCTATTTTACCTCCTCAATTTAGCATTATGGACAGGGAAAAACCAAATCTAAGATCTGCACAAAAATATTTTACCTTCAAATTCATACCGTGATCGTAACATGCATGGACTCGACTCATATGACTGGGATTTCCATGAAAAAGATTGTGGGCCAAAAATGGGTGATCACTGTACATTTCTCTTCTGTTTCCTATTTATATTTATATTTTACCTCCTCAATTTAGCATTATGGACAAGGAAAGACCAAATCTACGATCTGCACAAAAATATTTTACCTTCAAATTCATACCGTGATCGTAGCATTCATGGACTCGACTCATATGACTGGGATTTCCATGAAAAAGATTGTGGGCCGAAAATGGGTGATCACTGTACATTTCTCTTCTGTTTCCTACTTATATTTCTCTTTTACCTCCTCAATTTAGCATTATGGACAGGGAAAGACCTAATCTAAAATCTGTACAAAAATAGTTTGCCTTCAAATTCATACCGTGATCATAGCATGCATGGACTCGACTTATATGACTGGGATTTCCATGAAAAAGATTGTGGGCCAAAAATGGGTGAACTCTGTACATTTCTCTTCTGTTTCCTATTTATATTTCTATTTTACCTCCTCAATTTAGCATTATGGACAGGGAAAGACCAAATCTAAGATCTGCACAAAAATATTTTACCTTCAAATTCATACCGTGATCGTAGCATGCATGGACTCGACTCATATGACTGGGATTTCCATGAAAAAGATTGTGGGCCGACAATGGGTGATCACTGTACATTTCTCTTCTGTTTCCTATTTATATTTATATTTTACATCCTCAATTTAGCATTATGGACAGGGAAAGTCCAAATCTAAGATCTGTACAAAAATATTTTGCCTTCAAATTCATACCGTGATCGTAACATGCATGGACTCGACTCATATGACTGGGATTTCCATGAAAAAGATTGTGGGCCGAAAATGGGTGATCACTGTTCATTTCCCTTCTGTTTCCTATTTATATTTATATTTTACCTCCTCAATTTAGCATTATGGACAGGGAAAGACCAAATCTAAGATCTGCACAAAAATATTTTACCTTCAAATTCACACCGTGATCGTAGCATGCATGGACTCGACACATATGACTGGGATTTCCATGAAAAAGATTGTGGGCCGAAAATGGGTGATCACTGTACATTTCTCTTCTGTTTCTTATTTATATTTATATTTTCCCTCCTCAATTTAGCATTATGGCCCGGGAAAGACCTAATCTAAGCTCTGCACAAAAATATTTTGCCTTCAAATTCATACCGTGATCATAGCATGCATGGACACGACTCATATGACTGGGATTTCCATGAAAAAGATTGTGGGCCAAAAATGGGTGATCACTGTACATTTCTCTTCTGTTTCCTATTTATATTTCTATTTTACCTCCTCAATTTAGCATTATGGACAGGGAAAGACCAAATCTAAGATCTGTACAAAATGTTTTGCCTTCAAATTCATACCGTGATCGTAGAATGCATGGACTCGACTCATATGACTGGGATTTCCATGAAAAAGATTGTGGGCCGAAAATGGGTGATCACTATACATTTGCTTCTATTTCCTATTTATATTTCTATTTTACCTCCTCAATTTAGCATTATGGACAGGGAAAGACCAAATCTAAGATCTGTACAAAATGTTTTGCCTTCAAATTCATACCGTGATCGTAGCATGCATGGACACGACTCATATGATTGGGATTTCCATGAAACGATTGTGGGCCAAAAATGGGTGATCACTGTACATTTCTCTTCTGTTTCCTGTTTATATTTCTATTTTACCTCCTCAATTTAGCAATATGGCCAGGGAAAGACCTAATCTAAGCCCTGCACAAAAATATTTTGCCTTCAAATTCATACCGTGATCGTAGCATGCATGGACTCGACTCATATGACTGGGATTTCCATGAAAAAGATTCTGGGCCGAAAATAGGTGATCACTGTACATTTCTCTTCTGTTTCCTATTTATATTTATATTTTACCTCCTCAATTTAGCATTATGGAAGGGAATGACCTAATCAAAGATCTGCACAAAAATATTTTACCTTCAAATTCATACCGTGATCGTAGCATGCATGGACTCGACTCATATGACTAGGATTTCCATGAAAAAGATTGTGAGCCGAAAATGGGAGATCACTGTACATTTCTCTTCTGTTTCCTATTTATATTTCTCTTTTTCTTCCTCAATTTAGCATTATGGACAGGGAAAGACCAAATCTAAGATATGCACAAAAATATTTTACCTTCAAATTCATACCGTGATCGTAGCATGCATAGACTCGACTCATATGACTGGGATTTCCATGAAAAAGATTGTGGGCCGAAAATGGGTGATCACTGTAAATTTCTCTCCTGTTTCCTATTTATATTTCTATTTTACCTTCTCAATTTAGCATTATGGACAGGGAAAGACCAAATCTAAGATCTGCACAAAAATATTTTACCTTCAAATTCATACCGTGACCGTAGCATGCATGGACTCGACTCATATGACTGGGATTTCCATGAAAAAGATTGTGGGCTGAAAATGGGTCATCACTGTAGATTTCTCTTCTGTTTCCTATTTATATTTATATTTTACCTCCTCAATTTAGCATTATGGCCCGGGAAAGACCTAATCTAAGCTCTGCACAAAAATATTTTGCCTTCAAATTCATACCGTGATCGTAGCATGCATGGACTCGTCTCATATGACTGGGATTTCCATGAAAAAGATTGTGGGCCGAAAATGGATGATCACTGTACATTTCTCTTCTGTTTCCTATTTATATTTCTATTTTACCTCCTCAATTTAGCATTATGGACAGGGAAAAACCAAATCTAAGATCTGCACAAAAATATTTTACCTTCAAATTCATACCGTGATCGTAACATGCATGGACTCGACTCATATGACTGGGATTTCCATGAAAAAGATTGTGGGCCAAAAATGGGTGATCACTGTACATTTCTCTTCTGTTTCCTATTTATATTTATATTTTACCTCCTCAATTTAGCATTATGGACAAGGAAAGACCAAATCTACGATCTGCACAAAAATATTTTACCTTCAAATTCATACCGTGATCGTAGCATTCATGGACTCGACTCATATGACTGGGATTTCCATGAAAAAGATTGTGGGCCGAAAATGGGTGATCACTGTACATTTCTCTTCTGTTTCCTACTTATATTTCTCTTTTACCTCCTCAATTTAGCATTATGGACAGGGAAAGACCTAATCTAAAATCTGTACAAAAATAGTTTGCCTTCAAATTCATACCGTGATCATAGCATGCATGGACTCGACTTATATGACTGGGATTTCCATGAAAAAGATTGTGGGCCAAAAATGGGTGAACTCTGTACATTTCTCTTCTGTTTCCTATTTATATTTCTATTTTACCTCCTCAATTTAGCATTATGGACAGGGAAAGACCAAATCTAAGATCTGCACAAAAATATTTTACCTTCAAATTCATACCGTGATCGTAGCATGCATGGACTCGACTCATATGACTGGGATTTCCATGAAAAAGATTGTGGGCCGACAATGGGTGATCACTGTACATTTCTCTTCTGTTTCCTATTTATATTTATATTTTACATCCTCAATTTAGCATTATGGACAGGGAAAGTCCAAATCTAAGATCTGTACAAAAATATTTTGCCTTCAAATTCATACCGTGATCGTAACATGCATGGACTCGACTCATATGACTGGGATTTCCATGAAAAAGATTGTGGGCCGAAAATGGGTGATCACTGTTCATTTCCCTTCTGTTTCCTATTTATATTTATATTTTACCTCCTCAATTTAGCATTATGGACAGGGAAAGACCAAATCTAAGATCTGCACAAAAATATTTTACCTTCAAATTCACACCGTGATCGTAGCATGCATGGACTCGACACATATGACTGGGATTTCCATGAAAAAGATTGTGGGCCGAAAATGGGTGATCACTGTACATTTCTCTTCTGTTTCTTATTTATATTTATATTTTCCCTCCTCAATTTAGCATTATGGCCCGGGAAAGACCTAATCTAAGCTCTGCACAAAAATATTTTGCCTTCAAATTCATACCGTGATCATAGCATGCATGGACACGACTCATATGACTGGGATTTCCATGAAAAAGATTGTGTGCCTAAAATAGGTGATCACTGTACATTTCTCTTCTGTTTCCTATTTATATTTATATTTTACCTCCTCAATTTAGCATTATGGAAGGGAATGACCTAATCGAAGATCTGCACAAAAATATTTTACCTTCAAATTCATACCGTGATCGTAGCATGCATGGACTCGACTCATATGACTAGGATTTCCATGAAAAAGATTGTGAGCCGAAAATGGGAGATCACTGTACATTTCTCTTCTGTTTCCTATTTATATTTCTCTTTTACATCCTGAATTTAGCATTATGAACAGGGAAAGACCAAATCTAAGATATGCACAAAAATATTTTACCTTCAAATTCATACCGTGATCGTAGCATGCATGGACTCGACTCATATGACTGGGATTTCCATGAAAAAGATTGTGGGCCGAAAATGGGTGATCACTGTACATTTCTCTTCTGTTTCCTATTTATATTTATATTTTTCATCCTCAATTTAGCATTATGGCCCGGGTAAGACCTAATCTAAGCTCTGCACAAAAATATTTTGCCTTCAAATTCATACCGTGATCGTAGCATGCATGGACTCGACTCATATGACTGGGATTTCCATGAAAAAGATTGTGGGCCGAAAATGGGCGATCATTGTACATTTCTCTTCTGTTTCCTATTTATATTTCTATTTTACCTTCTCAATTTAGCATTATGGACAGGGAAAGACCAAATCTAAGATCTGCACAAAAATATTTTACCTTCAAATTCATACCATGATCGTAGCATGCATGGACTCGACTCATATGACTGGGATTTCCATGAAAAAGATTGTGGGCCGAAAATGGGTCATCACTGTAGATTTCTCTTCTGTTTCCTATTTATATTTATATTTTACCTCCTCAATTTAGCATTATGGCCCGGGAAAGACCTAATCTAAGCTCTGCACAAAAATATTTTGCCTTCAAATTCATACCGTGATCGTAGCATGCATGGACTCGACTCATATGACTGGGATTTCCATGAAAAAGATTGTGGGCCGAAAATGGATGATCACTGTACATTTCTCTTCTGTTTCCTATTTATATTTCTATTTTACCTCCTCAATTTAGCATTATGGACAGGGAAAGACCAAATCTAAGATCTGCACAAAAATATTTTACCTTCAAATTCATACCGTGATCGTAGCATGCATGGACTCGACTCATAAGACTGGGATTTCCATGAAAAAGATTGTGGGCCAAAAATGGGTGATCACTGTACATTTCTCTTCTGTTTCCTATTTATATCTTACCTCCTCAATTTAGCATTATGGACAGGGAAAGACCAAATGTAAGATCTGCACAAAAATATTTTACCATCAAATTCATACCGTGATCGTAGCATGCATGGACTCGACTCATATGACTGGGATTTCCATGAAAAAGATTGTGGGCCGAAAATGGGTGATCACTGTACATTTCTCTTCTGTTTACTATTTATATTTATATTTTCCCTCCTCAATTTAGCATTATGGCCCGGGAAAGACCTAATCTAAGCTCTGCACAAAAATATTTTGCCTTCAAATTCATACCGTGATCGTAGCATGCATCGACTCGACTCATATGACTGGGATTTCCATGAAAAAGATTGTGGGCCGAAAATAGGTGATCACTGTACATTTCTCTTCTGTTTCCTATTTATATTTCTATTTTACCTCCTCAATTTAGCATTATGGACAGGGAAAGACCAAATCTAAGATCTGCACAAAAATATTTTGCTTTCAAATTCATACCGTGATCGTAGCATGCATGGACTCGACTCATATGACTGGGATTTCCATGAAAAAGATTGTGGGCCGAAAATAGGTGATCACTGTACATTTCTCTTCTGTTTCCTACTTATATTTATATTTTACCTCCTCAATTTAGCATTATGGAAGGGAATGACCTAATCGAAGATCTGCACAAAAATATTTTACCTTCAAATTCATACCGTGATCGTAGCATGCATGGACTCGACTCATATGACTGGGATTTCCATGAAAAAGATTGTGGGCAGAAAATGGGTGATCACTGTACATTTCTCTTCTGTTTCCTATTTATATTTCTATTTTACCTCCTCAATTTAGCATTATGGACAGGGAAAGACCAAATCTAAGTTCTGCACAAAAATATTTTGCTTTCAAATTCATACCGTGATCGTAGTATGCATGGACTCGACTGATATGACTGGGATTTCCATGAAAAAGATTTTGGGCTGAAAATGGGTGATCACTGTACATTTCTCTTCTGGTTCCTACTTATATTTCTCTTTTACCTCCTCTATTTAGCATTATGGACAGGGAAAGACCTAATCTAAAATCTGGACAAAAATATTTTGCCTTCAAATTCATACCGTGATCATAGCATGCATGGACTCGACTCATATGACTGGGATTTCCATGAAAAAGATTGTGGGCCAAAAATGGGTGATAACTTTACATTTCTCTTCTGTTTCCTATTTATATTTCTATTTTACCTACTCAATTTAGCATTATGGACAGGGAAAACCAAATCTAAGATCTGCACAAAAATATTTTACCTTCAAATTCATACCGTGATCGTAGCATGCATGGACTCGACTCATATGACTGGGATTTCCATGAAAACCATTGTGGGCCGAAAATGGGTGATCACTGTACATTTCTCTTCTGTTTCCTATTTATATTTCTATTTTATTTCCTCAATTTAGCATTATGGCCACGGAAAGACCAAATCTAAGATCTGCACAAAAATATTTTTCTTTCAAATTCATACCTTGATCGTAGCATGCATGGACTCGACTGATATGACTGGGATTTCCATGAAAAAGATTGTGGGCTGAAAATAGGTGATCACTGTACATTTCTCTTCTGTTTCCTATTTATATTTCTATTTTACCTCCTCAATTTAGCATTATGGACAGGGAAAGACCAAATCTAAGATCTGCACAAAAATATTTTACCTTCAAATTCATACCGTGATCGTAGCATGCATGGACTCGACTCATATGACTGGGATTTCCATGAAAAAGATTGTGGGCTGAAAATGGGTCATCACTGTAGATTTCTCTTCTGTTTCCTATTTATATTTATATTTTACCTCCTCAATTTAGCATTATGGCCCGGGAAAGACCTAATCTAAGCTCTGCACAAAAATATTTTGCCTTCAAATTCATACCGTGATCGTAGCATGCATGGACTCGTCTCATATGACTGGGATTTCCATGAAAAAGATTGTGGGCCGAAAATGGATGATCACTGTACATTTCTCTTCTGTTTCCTATTTATATTTCTATTTTACCTCCTCAATTTAGCATTATGGACAGGGAAAAACCAAATCTAAGATCTGCACAAAAATATTTTACCTTCAAATTCATACCGTGATCGTAACATGCATGGACTCGACTCATATGACTGGGATTTCCATGAAAAAGATTGTGGGCCGACAATGGGTGATCACTGTACATTTCTCTTCTGTTTCCTATTTATATTTATATTTTACCTCCTCAATTTAGCATTATGGACAAGGAAAGACCAAATCTAAGATCTGCACAAAAATATTTTACCTTCAAATTCATACCGTGATCGTAGCATTCATGGACTCGACTCATATGACTGGGATTTCCATGAAAAAGATTGTGGGCCGAAAATGGGTGATCACTGTACATTTCTCTTCTGTTTCCTACTTATATTTCTCTTTTACCTCCTCAATTTAGCATTATGGACAGTGAAAGACCTAATCTAAAATCTGTACAAAAATATTTTGCCTTCAATTTCATACCGTGATCGTAACATGCATGGACTCGACTCATATGACTGGGATTTCCATGAAAAAGATTGTGGGCCGAAAATGGGTGATCACTGTTCATTTCCCTTCTGTTTCCTATTTATATTTATATTTTACCTCCTCAATTTAGCATTATGGACAGGGAAAGACCAAATCTAAGATCTGCACAAAAATATTTTACCTTCAAATTCACACCGTGATCGTAGCATGCATGGACTCGACACATATGACTGGGATTTCCATGAAAAAGATTGTGGGCCGAAAATGGGTGATCACTGTACATTTCTCTTCTGTTTCTTATTTATATTTACCCTCCTCAATTTAGCATTATGGCCCGGGAAAGACCTAATCTAAGCTCTGCACAAAAATATTTTGCATTCAAATTCATACCGTGATCATAGCATGCATGGACACGACTCATATGACTGGGATTTCCATGAAAAAGATTGTGTGCCTAAAATAGGTGATCACTGTACATTTCTCTTCTGTTTCCTATTTATATTTATATTTTACCTCCTCAATTTAGCATTATGGAAGGGAATGACCTAATCGAAGATCTGCACAAAAATATTTTACCTTCAAATTCATACCGTGATCGTAGCATGCATGGACTCGACTCATATGACTAGGATTTCCATGAAAAAGATTGTGAGCCGAAAATGGGAGATCACTGTACATTTCTCTTCTGTTTCCTATTTATATTTATATTTTATCTCCTCAATTTAGCATTATGGACAGGGAAAGACCAAATCTAAGATATGCACAAAAATATTTTACCTTCAAATTCATACCGTGATCGTAGCATGCATGGACTCGACTCATATGACTGGGATTTCCATGAAAAAGATTGTGGGCCGAAAATGGGTGATCACTGTACATTTCTCTTCTGTTTCCTATTTATATTTATATTTTTCATCCTCAATTTAGCATTATGGCCCGGGTAAGACCTAATCTAAGAGCTGCACAAAAATATTTTGCCTTCAAATTCATACCGTGATCGTAGCATGCATGGACTCGACTCATATGACTGGGATTTCCATGAAAAAGATTGTGGGCCGAAAATGGGCGATCATTGTACATTTCTCTTCTGTTTCCTATTTATATTTCTATTTTACCTTCTCAATTTAGCATTATGGACAGGGAAAGACCAAATCTAAGATCTGCACAAAAATATTTTACCTTCAAATTCATACCATGATCGTAGCATGCATGGACTCGACTCATATGACTGGGATTTCCATGAAAAAGATTGTGGGCCGAAAATGGGTCATCACTGTAGATTTCTCTTCTGTTTCCTATTTATATTTATATTTTACCTCCTCAATTTAGCATTATGGCCCGGGAAAGACCTAATCTAAGCTCTGCACAAAAATATTTTGCCTTCAAATTCATACCGTGATCGTAGCATGCATGGACTCGACTCATATGACTGGGATTTCCATGAAAAAGATTGTGGGCCGAAAATGGATGATCACTGTACATTTCTCTTCTGTTTCCTATTTATATTTCTATTTTACCTCCTCAATTTAGCATTATGGACAGGGAAAGACCAAATCTAAGATCTGCACAAAAATATTTTACCTTCAAATTCATACCGTGATCGTAGCATGCATGGACTCGACTCATAAGACTGGGATTTCCATGAAAAAGATTGTGGGCCAAAAATGGGTGATCACTGTACATTTCTCTTCTGTTTCCTATTTATATCTTACCTCCTCAATTTAGCATTATGGACAGGGAAAGACCAAATGTAAGATCTGCACAAAAATATTTTACCATCAAATTCATACCGTGATCGTAGCATGCATGGACTCGACTCATATGACTGGGATTTCCATGAAAAATATTGTGGGCCGAAAATGGGTGATCACTGTACATTTCTCTTCTGTTTCCTATTTATATTTATATTTTCCCTCCTCAATTTAGCATTATGGCCCGGGAAAGACCTAATCTAAGCTCTGCACAAAAATATTTTGCCTTCAAATTCATACCGTGATCGTAGCATGCATCGACTCGACTCATATGACTGGGATTTCCATGAAAAAGATTGTGGGCCGAAAATAGGTGATCACTGTACATTTCTCTTCTGTTTCCTATTTATATTTCTATTTTACCTCCTCAATTTAGCATTATGGACAGGGAAAGACCAAATCTAAGATCTGCACAAAAATATTTTGCTTTCAAATTCATACCGTGATCGTAGCATGCATGGACTCGACTCATATGACTGGGATTTCCATGAAAAAGATTGTGGGCCGAAAATAGGTGATCACTGTACATTTCTCTTCTGTTTCCTACTTATATTTATATTTTACCTCCTCAATTTAGCATTATGGAAGGGAATGACCTAATCGAAGATCTGCACAAAAATATTTTACCTTCAAATTCATACCGTGATCGTAGCATGCATGGACTCGACTCATATGACTGGGATTTCCATGAAAAAGATTGTGGGCAGAAAATGGGTGATCACTGTACATTTCTCTTCTGTTTCCTATTTATATTTCTATTTTACCTCCTCAATTTAGCATTATGGACAGGGAAAGACCAAATCTAAGTTCTGCACAAAAATATTTTGCTTTCAAATTCATACCGTGATCGTAGTATGCATGGACTCGACTGATATGACTGGGATTTCCATGAAAAAGATTGTGGGCTGAAAATGGGTGATCACTGTACATTTCTCTTCTGGTTCCTACTTATATTTCTCTTTTACCTCCTCTATTTAGCATTATGGACAGGGAAAGACCTAATCTAAAATCTGGACAAAAATATTTTGCCTTCAAATTCATACCGTGATCATAGCATGCATGGACTCGACTCATATGACTGGGATTTCCATGAAAAAGATTGTGGGCCAAAAATGGGTGATAACTTTACATTTCTCTTCTGTTTCCTATTTATATTTCTATTTTACCTACTCAATTTAGCATTATGGACAGGGAAAACCAAATCTAAGATCTGCACAAAAATATTTTACCTTCAAATTCATACCGTGATCGTAGCATGCATGGACTCGACTCATATGACTGGGATTTCCATGAAAAACATTGTGGGCCGAAAATGGGTGATCACTGTACATTTCTCTTCTGTTTCCTATTTATATTTCTATTTTATTTCCTCAATTTAGCATTATGGCCACGGAAAGACCAAATCTAAGATCTGCACAAAAATATTTTTCTTTCAAATTCATACCTTGATCGTAGCATGCATGGACTCGACTGATATGACTGGGATTTCCATGAAAAAGATTGTGGGCTGAAAATAGGTGATCACTGTACATTTCTCTTCTGTTTCCTATTTATATTTCTATTTTACCTCCTCAATTTAGCATTATGGACAGGGAAAGACCAAATCTAAGATCTGCACAAAAATATTTTACCTTCAAATTCATACCGTGATCGTAGCATGCATGGACTCGACTCATAAGACTGGGATTTCCATGAAAAAGATTGTGGGCCAAAAATGGGTGATCACTGTACATTTCTCTTCTGTTTCCTATTTATATCTTACCTCCTCAATTTAGCATTATGGACAGGGAAAGACCAAATGTAAGATCTGCACAAAAATATTTTACCATCAAATTCATACCGTGATCGTAGCATGCATGGACTCGACTCATATGACTGGGATTTCCATGAAAAAGATTGTGGGCCGAAAATGGGTGATCACTGTACATTTCTCTTCTGTTTCCTATTTATATTTATATTTTCCCTCCTCAATTTAGCATTATGGCCCGGGAAAGACCTAATCTAAGCTCTGCACAAAAATATTTTGCCTTCAAATTCATACCGTGATCGTAGCATGCATCGACTCGACTCATATGACTGGGATTTCCATGAAAAAGATTGTGGGCCGAAAATAGGTGATCACTGTACATTTCTCTTCTGTTTCCTATTTATATTTCTATTTTACCTCCTCAATTTAGCATTATGGACAGGGAAAGACCAAATCTAAGATCTGCACAAAAATATTTTGCTTTCAAATTCATACCGTGATCGTAGCATGCATGGACTCGACTCATATGACTGGGATTTCCATGAAAAAGATTGTGGGCCGAAAATAGGTGATCACTGTACATTTCTCTTCTGTTTCCTATTTATATTTATATTTTACCTCCTCAATTTAGCATTATGGAAGGGAATGACCTAATCGAAGATCTGCACAAAAACATTTTACCTTCAAATTCATACCGTGATCGTAGCATGCATGGACTCGACTCATATGACTGGGATTTCCATGAAAAAGATTGTGGGCAGAAAATGGGTGATCACTGTACATTTCTCTTCTGTTTCCTATTTATATTTCTTTTTTACCTCCTTAATTTAGCATTATGGACAGGGAAAGACCAAATCTAAGTTCTGCACAAAAATATTTTGCTTTCAAATTCATACCGTGATCGTAGTATGCATGGACTCGACTGATATGACTGGGATTTCCATGAAAAAGATTGTGGGCTGAAAATGGGTGATCACTGTACATTTCTCTTCTGGTTCCTACTTATATTTCTCTTTTATTTCCTCAATTTAGCATTATGGCCACGGAAAGACCAAATCTAAGATCTGCACAAAAATATTTTTCTTTCAAATTCATACCTTGATCGTAGCATGCATGGACTCGACTGATATGACTGGGATTTCCATGAAAAAGATTGTGGGCTGAAAATAGGTGATCACTGTACATTTCTCTTCTGTTTCCTATTTATATTTCTATTTTACCTCCTCAATTTAGCATTATGGACAGGGAAAGACCAAATCTAAGATCTGCACAAAAATATTTTGCTTTCAAATTCATACCGTGATCTTAGCATGCATGGACTCGACTCATATGACTGGGATTTCCATGAAAAAGATTGTGGGCCGAAAATGGGTGATCACTGTACATTTCTCTTCTGTTTCCTATTTATATTTATATTTTACCTCCTCAATTTAGCATTATAGACAGGGAAAGACCTAATCTAAGATCTGCACAAAAATATTTTGCCTTCAAATTCATACCGTGATCGTAGCATGCATGGACTCGACTCATATGACTGGGATTTCCATGAAAAAGATTGTGGGCCGAAAATGGGTGATCACTGTACATTTCTCTTCTGTTTCCTACTTATATTTCTCTTTTACATCCTCAATTTAGCATTATGGACAGGGAAAGACCTAATCTAAGATCTGCACAAAAATATTTTGTTTTCAAATTCATACCGTGATCGTAGCATGTATGGACTCGACTCATATGACTGGGATTTCCATGAAAAAGATTGTGAGCCGAAAATGGGGGATAACTGTACATTTCTCTTCTGTTTCCTATTTATATTTATATTTTACTTCCTCAATTTAGCATTATGGCCAGGGAAAGTCCTAATCTAAGCTCTGCACAAAAATATTTTGCCTTCAAATTCATACCGTGATCGTAGAATGCAGGGACTCGACTCATATGACTGGGATTTCCATGAAAAAGATTGTGGGCTGAAAATTGGTGATCACTGTACATTTCTCTTCTGTTTCCTATTTATATTTATATTTTACCTCCTCAATTTAGCATTATGGGCTTGGAATAACCTAATCTAAGATCTGCACAAAAATATTTTGCCTTCAAATTCATACCGTGATCGTAGCATGCATGGACTCGACTCATATGACTGGGATTTCCATGAAAAAATTGTGGTCCGAAAATGGGTGATCACTGTACATTTCTGTTCTGTTTCCTATTTATATTTCTATTTTACCTCCTCAATTTAGCATTATGGACAGGGAAAGACCAAATCTAAGATCTGCACAAAAATATTTTGCTTTCAAATTCATACCGTGATCGTAGCATGCATGGACTCGACTCATATGACAGGGATTTCCATGAAAAAGATTGTGGGCCGAAAATGGGAGATCACTGTACATTTCTCTTCTGTTTCCTATTTATATTTCTCTTTTACCTCCTCAATTTAGCATTATGGACAGGGAAAGACCTAATCTAAGATCTGCACAAAAATATTTTGCCTTCAATTCATACCGTGATCGTAGCATGCATGGACTCGACTCATATGACTGGGATCTCCATGAAAAAGATTATGGGCCGAAAATGGGTGATCACTGTACATTTCTCTTCTGTTTTCTATTCATATTTCTATTTTACCTCCTCAATTTAGCATTATGGACAGGGAAAGACCAAATCTAAGATCTGCACAAAAATATTTTACCTTCAAATTCATACCTTGATCGTAGCATGCATGGACTCGACTCATATGACTGGGATTTCCATGAAAAAGATTGTGGGCCAAAAATGGGTGATCACTGTACATTTCTCTTCTGTTTCCTATTTATATTTCTATTTTATCTCCTCAATTTAGCATTATGGGCTTGGAATGATCTAATCTAAGATCTGCAAAAAATTATTTTGCCTTCAAATTCATACCGTGATCGTAGCATGCATGGACTTGACTCATATGACTGGGATTTCCATGAAAAAATTGTGGGCCGAAAATGGGTGATCACTGTACATTTCTGTTCTGTTTCCTATTTATATTTCTATTTTACCTTTCAATTTAGCATTATGGACAGGGAAAGACCTAATCTCTGATCTGCACAAAAATATTTTGCCTTCAAATTCATACCGTGATCGTAGCATGCATGGACTCGACTCATATGACTGGGATTTCCATGAAAAAATTGTGGTCCGAAAATGGGTGATCACTGTACATTTCTGTTCTGTTTCCTATTTATATTTCTATTTTACCTCCTCAATTTAGCATTATGGACAGGGAAAGACCAAATCTAAGATCTGCACAAAAATATTTTGCTTTCAAATTCATACCGTGATCGTAGCATGCATGGACTCGACTCATATGACAGGGATTTCCATGAAAAAGATTGTGGGCCGAAAATGGGAGATCACTGTACATTTCTCTTCTGTTTCCTATTTATATTTCTCTTTTACCTCCTCAATTTAGCATTATGGACAGGGAAAAATCTAATCTAAGATCTGCACAAAAATATTTTGCCTTCAATTCATACCGTGATCGTAGCATGCATGGACTCGACTCATATGACTGGGATCTCCATGAAAAAGATTATGGGCCGAAAATGGGTGATCACTGTACATTTCTCTTCTGTTTTCTATTCATATTTCTATTTTACCTCCTCAATTTAGCATTATGGACAGGGAAAGACCAAATCTAAGATCTGCACAAAAATATTTTACCTTCAAATTCATACCTTGATCGTAGCATGCATGGACTCGACTCATATGACTGGGATTTCCATGAAAAAGATTGTGGGCTGAAAATCGGTGATCACTGTACATTTCTCTTCTGTTTCCGATTTATATTTCTATTTTACCTTCTCAATTTAGCATTATGGACAGGGAAAGAACTAATCTGCTCTCTGCACAAAAATATTTTGCCTTCAAATTCATACCGTGATCGTAGCATGCATGGACTCGACTCATATGACTGGGATTTCCATGAAAAAGATTGTGGGCTGAAAATGGGTGATCACTGTACATTTCTCTTCTTGTTCCTATTTATATTTATATTTTACCTCCTCAATTTAGCATTATGGACAATGAAAGACCTAATCTAAAATCTGCACAAAAATATTTTACCTTCAAATTCATACCTTGAACGTATCATGCATGGAATCGACTCATATGACTGGGATTTCCATGAAAAAGATTGTGGGCCGAAAATCGGTGATCACTGTACATTTCTCTTCTGTTTCCTATTTATATTTCTATTTTACCTCCTCAATTTAGCATTATGGACAGGGAAAGAACTAATCTAAAATCTGCACAAAAATATTTTGCCTTCAAATTCATACCGTGATCGTAGCATGCATGGACTCGACTCATATGACTGGGATTTCCATGAAAATGATTGTGGGCCAAAAATGGGTGATCACTGTACATTTCTCTTCTGTTTCCTATTTATATTTATATTTTACCTCCAGCAATGTAGCATTATGGACAGGGAAAGAACTAATCTCTGATCTGCACAAAAATATTTTGCCTTCAAATACATACCGTGATCGTAGCATGCATGGACTCGACTCATATGACTGGGATTTCCATGAAAAAGATTGTGGGCCGAAAATGGGTGATCACTGTACATTTCTTTTCTGTTTGCTATTTATATTTATATTTTACCTCCTCAATTTAGCATTATGGACAGGGAAAGACCTAATCTAAAATCTGCCAAAAAATATTTTGCCTTCAAATTCATACCGTGATCGTAGCATTCATGGACTCGACTCATATGACTGGGATTTCTATGAAAAAGATTGTGGGCCGAAAATCGGTGATCACTGTACATTTCTCTTCTGTTTCCTATTTATATTTCTATTTTACCTCCTCAATTTAGCATTATGGACAGGGAAAGACCTAATCTAAAATCTGCACAAAAATATTTTGCCTTCAAATTCATGCCGTGATCGTAGCATGCATGGACTCGACTCATACGGCTGGGATTTCCATGAAAAAGATTGTGGGCCGAAAATGGGTGATCACTGTACATTTCTCTTCTCTTTCCTATTTATATTTCTATTTTACCTCCTCAATTTAGCATTATGGACAGGGAAAGACCTTATCTAAAATCTGCACAAAAATATTTTGCTTTCAAATTCATACCGTGATCGTAGCATGCATGGACTCGACTCATATGACTGGGATTTCCATGAAAAAGATTGTGGGCCGAAAATCGGTGATCACTGTACATTTCTCTTCTGTTTCCTATTTATATTTCTATTTTACCTCCTCAATTTAGCATTATGGACAGGGAAAGATCTAATCTCTGATCTGCACAAAAATATTTTGCCTTCAAATTCATACCGTGATCGTAGCATGCATGGACTCGACTCATATGACTGGGATTTCCATGAAAAAGATTGTGGGCCGAAAATGGGTGATCACTGTACATTTCTCTTCTGTTTCCTATTTATATTTCTATTTTACCTCCTCAATTTAGCATTATTGACAGGGAAAGAACTAATCTAAAATCTGCACAAAAATATTTTGCGTTCAAAAACATACCGTAATCGTAGCATGCATGGACTCGACTCATATGACTGGGATTTCCATGAAAAAGATTGTGGGCCGAAATTCGGTGATCACTGTACATTTCTCTTCTGTTTCCTATTTATATTTATATTTAACATCCTCAATTTAGCATTATGGACAGGGAAAAACCTAATCTAAAATCTGTACAAAAATATTTTGCCTTCAAATTCATACCGTGATCGTAGCATGCATGGACTCGACTCATATGACTGAGATTTCCATGAAAAAGATTGTGGGCTGAAAATCGGTGATCAATGTACATTTCTCTTCTGTTTCCTATTTATATTTATATTTTACCTCCTCAATTTAGCATTATGGACAGGGAAAGACCTAATCTCTGATCTGCACAAAAATATTTTGCCTTCAAATTCATACCGTGATTTTAGCATGCATGGACTCGACTCATATGACTGGGATTTCCATGAAAAAGATTGTGGGCCGAAAATGGGTGATCACTGTACATTTCTCTTCTGTTTCCTATTTATATTTCCATTTTACCTCCTCAATTTAGCATTATGGACAGGGAAAGACCTAATCTAAAATCTGCACAAAAATATTTTGCCTTCAAATTCATACCGTGATCGTAGCATGCATGGACTCGACTCATATGACTGGGATTTCCATGAAAAAGATTGTGGGCCGAAGTAGGTGATCACTGTACATTTCTCTTCTGTTTCCTATTTATATTTATATTTTACCTCCTCAATTTAGCATTATGGACAGGGAATGACCTAATCTAATGTCTGCACAAAAATATTTTGCCTTCAAATTCATACCGTGATAGTAGCATGCATGGACTCGACTCATATAACTGGGATTTCCATGAAAAAGATTGTTGGCCGAAAATGGGTGATCACTGTACATTTGCTTCTGTTTCCTATTTATATTTCTATTTTACCTCCTCACTTTAGCATTATGGACAGGGAAAGACCAAATCTAAGATCTGGACAAAAATGTTTTGCCTTCAAATTCGTACCGTGATCGAAGCATGCATGGACTCGACTCATACGACTGGGATTTCCATGAAAAAGATTGTGGGCCGAAAATGGGTGATCACTGTACATTTCTCTTCTGTTTCCTATTTATATTTCTATTTTACCTCCTCAATTTAGCATTATGGAGAGGGAAAGATCTAATCTCTGATCTGCACAAAAATATTTTGCCTTCAAATTCATACCGTGATCGTAGCATGCATGGACTCGACTCATATGACTGGGATTTCCATGAAAAAGATTGTGGGCCGAAAATGGGTGATCACTGTACATCTGCTTCTGTTTCCTATTCATATTTCTATTTTACCTCGTCAATTTAGCATTATGGACAGGGAAAGACCTAATCTAAGATCTGCACAAAATGTTTTGCCTTCAAATTCATACCGTGATCGTAGCATGCATGGACTCGACTCATATGACTGGGATTTCCATGAAAAAGATTGTGGGCCGAAAATGGGTGATCACTGTACATTTCTCTTCTGTTTCCTATTTATATTTATATTTTACCTCCTCAATTTAGCATTATTGACAGGGAAAGAACTAATCTAAAATCTGCAGAAAAATATTTTGCGTTCAAATTCATACCGTGATCGTAGCATGCATGGACTCGACTCATATGACTGGGATTTCCATGAAAAAGATTGTGGGCCGAAATTCGGTGATCACTGTACATTTCTCTTCTGTTTCCTATTTATATTTATATTTAACGTCCTCAATTTAGCATTATGGACAGGGAAAAACCTAATGTAAAATCTGTACAAAAATATTTTGCCTTCAAATTCATACCGTGATCGTAGCATGCATGGACTCGACTCATATGACTGAGATTTCCATGAAAAAGATTGTGGGCTGGAAATCGGTGATCAATGTACATTTCTCTTCTGTTTCCTATTTATATTTCTATTTTACCTCCTCAATTTAGCATTATGGACAGGGAAAGACCTAATCTCTGATCTGTACAAAAATATTTTGCCTTCAAATTCATACCGTGAATTTTGCATGCATGGACTCAACACATATGACTGGGATTTCCATGAAAAAGATTGTGGGCCGAAAATGGGTGATCACTGTACATTTCTCTTCTGTTTCCTATTTATATTTCCATTTTACCTCCTCAATTTAGCATTATGGACAGGGAAAGACCTAATCTAAAATCTGCACAAAAATATTTTACCTTCAAATTCATACCGTGATCGTAGCATGCATGGACTCGACTCATATGACTGGGTTTTCCAAGAAAAAGATTATGGGCCGATAATGGGTGATCACTGTACATTTGCTTCTGTTTCCTATTTATATTTCTATTTTAGCTCGTCAATTTAGCACTATGGACAGGGAAAGACCTAATCTAAGATCTGCACAAAATGTTTTGCCTTCAAATTCATACCGTGATCGTAACATGCATGGACTCGACTCATATGACTGGGATTTCCATGAAAAAGATTGTGGGCCGAAAATCGGTGATCACTGTACATTTCTCTTCTGTTTCCTATTTATATTTCTATTTTACCTCCTCAATTTAGCATTATGGACAGGGAAAGACCTAATCTAAAATCTGCACAAAATATTTTGCCTTCAAATTCATACCGTGATCGTAGCATGCATGGACTCGACTCATATGACTGGGATTTCCATGAAAAAGATTGTGGGCCGAAAATGGGGGGATCACTGTACATTTCTCTTCTGTTTCCTATTTATATTTCTATTTTATCTCCTCAATTTAGCATTATGGACAGGGAAAGACCTAATCTAAAATCTGCACAAAATTATTTTGCCTTCAAATTCATACCGTGATCGTAGCATGCATGGACTCGACTCATATGACTGGGATTTCCATGAAAAAGATTGTGGGCCGAAAGTGGGTGATCACTGTACATTTCTCTTCTGTTTCCTATTTATATTTATATTTTACCTCCTCAATTTAGCATTATGGACAGGGAATGACCTAATCTAATGTCTGCACAAAAATATTTTGCCTTCAAATTCATACCGTGATCGTAGCATGCATGGACTCGACTCATATAACTGGGATTTCCATGAAAAAGATTGTTGGCCGAAAATGGGCGATCACTGTACATTTGCTTCTGTTTCCTATTTATATTTCTATTTTACCTCCTCAATTTAGCATTATGGACAGGGAAAGACCAAATCTAAGATCTGCACAAAAATGTTTTGCCTTCAAATTCGTACCGTGATCGTAGCATGCATGGACTCGACTCATTTGACTGGGATTTCCATGAAAAAGTTTATGAGGCCGAAAATGGGTGATCACTGTACATTTCTCTTCTGTTTCCTATTTATATTTATATTTTACCTCCTCAATTTAGCATTATGGACAGGGAAAGATCTAATCTCTGATCTGCACAAAAATATTTTGCCTTCAAATTCATACCGTGATCGTAGCATGCATGGACTCGACTCATATGACTGGGATTTCCATGAAAAAGATTGTGGGCCGAAATTCGGTGATCACTGTACATTTCTCTTCTGTTTCCTATTTATATTTATATTTAACATCCTCAATTTAGCATTATGGACAGGGAAAAACCTAATGTAAAATCTGTACAAAAATATTTTGCCTTCAAATTCATACCGTGATCGTAGCATGCATGGACTCGACTCATATGACTGAGATTTCCATGAAAAAGATTGTCGGCTGAAAATCGGTGATCAATGTACATTTCTCTTCTGTTTCCTATTTATATTTCTATTTTACCTCCTCAATTTAGCATTATGGACAGGGAAAGACCTAATCTCTGATCTGTACAAAAATGTTTTGCCTTCAATTTCATACCGTGAATTTTGCATGCATGGACTCAACACATATGACTGGGATTTCCATGAAAAAGATTGTGGGCCGAAAATGGGTGATCACTGTACATTTCTCTTCTGTTTCCTATTTATATTTCCATTTTACCTCCTCAATTTAGCATTATGGACAGGGAAAGACCTAATCTAAAATCTGCACAAAAATATTTTGCCTTCAAATTCATACCGTGAGCGTAGCATGCATGGACTTGACTCATATGACTGGGATTTCCATGAAAAAGATTGTGGGCCAAAAGTAGGTGATCACTGTACATTTCTCTTCTGTTTCCTATTTATATTTATATTTTACCTCCTCAATTTAGCATTATGGACAGGGAATGACCTAATCTAATGTCTGCACAAAAATATTTTGCCTTCAAATTCATACCGTGATAGTAGCATGCATGGACTCGACTCATATGACTGGGATTTCCATGAAAAAGATTGTGGGCCGAAAGTGGGTGATCACTGTACATTTCTCTTCTGTTTCCTATTTATATTTATATTTTATCTCCTCAATTTAGCATTATGGACAGGGAAAGACCAAATCTAAGATCTGCACAAAAATGTTTTGCCTTCAAATTCGTACCGTGATCGTAGCATGCATGGACTCGAATCATTTGACTGGGATTTCCATGAAAAAGTTTATGAGGCCGAAAATTGGTGATCACTGTACATTTCTCTTCTGTTTCCTATTTATATTTCTATTTTACCTCCTCAATTTAGCATTATGGACAGTGAAAGACCTAATCTAAGCTCAGAAGAAAAATATTTTGCCTTCAAATTCATACGGTGATCGTAGCATGCATGGACTCGACTCATATGACTGGGATTTCCATGAGAAAGATTGTGGGCCGAAAATGGGTGATCACTGTACATTGCTCTTCTGTTTCCTATTTATATTTATATTTTACCTCCTCAATTTAGCATTATGGACAGGGAAAGACGTAATCTAAGCTCTGCACAAAAATATTTTGCCTTCAAATTCATAATGTGATCGTAGCATGCATGGTCTCGACTCATATGACTGAGATTTCCATGAAAACGATTGTGGGCCGAAAATGGGTGATCACTGTACATTTCTCTTCTGTTTCCTATTTATATTTATATTTTACCTCCTCAATTTAGCATTATGGACAGGGAAAGACCTAATCTAAAATCTGCTCAAAAATATTTTGCCTTCAATATCATACCGTGATCGTAGCATGCATGGAATCGAGTCATATGACTGGGATTTCCATGAAAAAGATTGTGGGCCGAAAATGGGTGATCACTGTACATTTCTCTTCTGTTTCCTATTTATATTTATATTTTACCTCCTCAATTTAGCATTATGGACAGGGAAAGACATAATCTAAGCTCTGCACAAAAAAATTTTGCCTTCAAATTCATACCGTGATAGTAGCATGCATGGACTCGACTCATATGACTGGGATTTCCATGAAAAAGATTGTGGGCCGAAAATGGGTGATTACTGTACATTTCTTTTCTGTTTCCTACTTATATTTCTATTTTGCCTCCTCAATTTTGCATTATGGGCAGTGAAAGACCTAATCTAAAATCTGCACAAAAATATTTTGCTTTCAAATTCATACCGTGATCGTAGCATGCATGTACTCGACTCATATGACTGGGATTTCCATGAAAAAGATTGTGGGCCGACAATGGATGATCACTGTACATTTCTTTTCTGTTTCCTATTTATATTTGTATTTTACCTCCTCAATTTAGAATAATGGACAGGGAAAGACCTAATCTAAGCTCAGAAGAAAAATATTTTGCCTTCAAATTCATACGGTGATCGTAGCATGCATGGACTCGACTCATATGACTGGGATTTCCATGAGAAAGATTGTGGGCCGAAAATGGGTGATCACTGTACATTGCTCTTCTGTTTCCTATTTATATTTATATTTTACCTCCTCAATTTAGCATTATGGACAGGGAAAGACGTAATCTAAGCTCTGCACAAAAATATTTTGCCTTCAAATTCATAATGTGATCGTAGCATGCATGGTCTCGACTCATATGACTGAGATTTCCATGAAAACGATTGTTTGCCGAAAATGGGTGATCACTGTACATTTCTCTTCTGTTTCCTATTTATATTTATATTTTACCTCCTCAATTTAGCATTATGGACAGGGTAAGACCTAATCTAAGCTCTGCACAAAAATATTTTGCTTTCAAATTCATACCGTGATTGTAGCATGCATGGACTCGACTCATATGACTGGGATTTCCATGAAAAAGATTGTGGGCCAAAAATGGGTGATCACTGTACATTTTTCTTCTGTTTCCTATTTATATTTATATTTTACCTCCTCAATTTAGCATTATGGACAGGGAAAGACCTAATCTAAAATCTGCACAAAAATATTTTGCTTTCAAATTCATACCGTGATCGTAGCATGCATGGACTCGACTCATATGACTGGGATTTCCATGAAAAAGATTGTGGGCCGAAAATGGGTGATCACTGTACATTTCTCTTCTGTTTCCTATTTATATTTCTATTTTACTTCCTCAATTTAGAATTATGGACAGGAAAGACCTAATCTAAGATCTGCACAAAAATATTTTGCCTTCAAATTCATACCGTGATTGTAGCATGCATGGACACGACTCATATGACTGGGATTTCCATGAAAAAGATTGTGGCCCAAAAATGGGTGATTACTGTACATTTTTCTTCTGTTTCCTATTTAGATTTCTATTTTCCCTCCTCAATTTAGCATTATGGACAGGTAAAGACCTAATCTAAAATCTGCACAAAAATATTTTGCTTTCAAATTCATACCGTGATCGTAGCATGCATGGAAGCGACTCATATGACTGGGATTTCCATGAAAAAGATTGTGGGCCGAAAATGGGTGATCACTGTACATTTCTCTTCTTTTTCCTATTTATATTTCTATTTTACCTCCTCAATTTAGCATTATGGACAGGGAAAGACCTAATCTAAAATCTGCATAAATATATATTGCCTTCAAATTCATACCGTAATTGTAGCATGCATGGACTCGACTCATAAGACTGGGATTTCCATGAAAAAGATTGTGGGCCGAAAATGGGTGATCACTGTACATTTCTCTTCTGTTTCCTATTTATATTTATATTTTGCTTCCTTCATTTAGCATTATGGACAGGGAAAGACCTAATCTAAGGTCTGCACAAAAATATTTTGCCTTCAAATTCATACCGTGATCGTAGCATGCATGGACTCGACTCATATGACTGGGATTTCCATGAAAAAGATTGTGGGCCGAAAATGGGTGATCACTGTACATTTCTCTTCTGTTTCCTATTTATATTTTTATTTTACCTCCTCAATTTAGCATTATGGACAGGGATAGACCTAATCTAAAATCTGCTTAAAAATTTTTTGCCTTCAAATTCATACCGTGATCTTAGCATGCATGATCTCGACACATATGACTGGGATTTCCATGAAAAAAGATTGTGGGCAGAAAATTGGTGATCTCTGTACAGTTCTCTTCTGTTTCCTATTTATATTTCTATTTTACCTCCTCAATTTAGCATTATGGACAGGGAAAGAACTAATCTAAAATCTGCACAAAAATATTTTGCCTTCAAATACATACCGTGATCGTAGCATGCATTGATTCGAATCATATGACTGGGATTTCCATGAAAAAGATTGTGGGCCGAAAATGGGTGATCACTGTACATTTCTCTTCTGTTTCCTATTTATATTTATATTTTACCTCCTCAATTTAGCATAATGGACAGGGACAGACCTAATCTAAGATCTGCACAAAACTACTTTGCCTTCAAATTCATACCGTGATCTTCGCATGCATGGTCTCGACTCATATAACTGGGATTTCCATGAAAAAGATTGTGGGCCGAAAATGGGTGATCACTGTACATTTCTCTTCTGTTTCCTATTTATATTTATATTTTACCTCCTCAATTTAGCATTATAGACAGGGAAAGACCTAATCTAAAATCTGCACGAAAATATTTTCCTTTCAAATTCATACCGTGATCGTAGCATGCATGGACTCGACTCATATTCCTGGGATTTCCATGAAAATGATTGTGGGCCGAAAATGGGTGATTACTGTACATTTCTCTTCTGTTTCCTATTTATATTTATATTTTACCTCCACAATTAACATTATGGACAGGGAAAGACCTAATCTAAAATCTGCACAAAAATATTTTGCCTTCAAATTCATACCGTGATCGTATTATGCATGGACTCGACTCATATGACTGGGATTTCCATGACAAAGATTGTGGGCCGAAAATGGGTGATCATTGTACATTTCTCTTCTGTTTCCTATTCATATTTATGTTTTACCTCCTATATTTAGCATTATGGACAGAGAAAGATCTAATCTAAGCTCTGCACAAAAATATTTTGCCTTTAAATTCATAACAAGATCGTAGCATGCATGGTCTCGACTCATATGACTGGGATTTCCATGAAAAAGATTGTGGGCCGAAAATGGGTGATCACTGTACATTTCTCATCTGTATTCTATTTATATTTCTATTTTATCTACTAAATTTAGCATTATGGACATGGAAAGACCTAATCTAAGTTCTGCACAAAAATATTTTGCCTTCAAATTCATACCATGAACGTACCATGCATGGACTCGACTCATATGACTGGGATTTCCATGAAAAAGATTGTGGTTAGAAAATGGGTGATCACTGTACATTTCTCTTCTTTTTCCTATTTATATTTATATTTTACCTCCTCAATTTAGCATTATGGACAGGGAAAGACCTAATCTAAAATATGCAGAAAAATATTTTGCTTTCAAATTCATACCGTGATCGTAGCATGCATGGACTCGACTCATATGACTGGGATTTCCATGAAAAAGATTGTGGGCCGAAAATGGGTGATCACTGTACATTTCTCTTCTGTTTCCTATTTATAATTCTATTTTACCTCCTCAATTTAGCATTATGGACAGGGAAAGACCTAATCTAAAATCTGCACAAAAATATTTTCCTTTCAAATTCATACCGTGATCGTAGCATGCATGGACTCGACTCATATGACTGGGATTTCCATGAAAAAGATTGTGGGCCGAAAATGGGTGATCACTGTACATTTCTCTTCTGTTTCCTATTTATATTTCTATTTTACTTCCTCAATTTAGAATTATGGACAGAAAAGACATAATCTAAGATCTGCACAAAAATATTTTGCCTTCAAATTCATACCGTGATTGTAGCATGCATGGACACGACTCATATGACTGGGATTTCCATGAAAAAGATTGTGGGCCAAAAATGGGTGATTACTGTACATTTTTCTTCTGTTTCCTATTTAGATTTCTATTTTACCTCCTCAATTTAGCATTATGGACAGGGAAAGACCTAATCTAATATCTGCACAAAAATATTTTGCTTTCAAATTCATACCGTGATCGTAGCATGCATGGAAGCGACTCATATGACTGGGATTTCCATGAAAAAGATTGTGGGCCGAAAATGGGTGATCACTGTACATTTCTCTTCTTTTTCCTATTTATATTTCTATTTTACCTCCTCAATTTAGCATTATGGACAGGGAAAGACCTAATCTAATATCTGCACAAAAATATTTTGCTTTCAAATTCATACCGTGATCGTAGCATGCATGGAAGCGACTCATATGACTGGGATTTCCATGAAAAAGATTGTGGGCCGAAAATGGGTGATCACTGTACATTTCTCTTCTTTTTCCTATTTATATTTCTATTTTACCTCCTCAATTTAGCATTATGGACAGGGACAGACCTAATCTAAAATCTGCTTAAAAATTTTTTGACTTCAAATTCATACCGTGATCTTAGCATGCATGATCTCGACTCATATGACTGGGATTTCCATGAAAAAGATTGTGGGCCGAAAATGGGTGATCACTGTACATTTCTCTTCTGTTTCCTATTTATATTTATATTTTACCTCCTCAATTTAGCATTATGGACAGGGAAAGACCTAATCTAAAATCTGCACAAAAATATTTTCCTTTTAAATTCATACCGTGATCGTAGCATGCATGGACTCGACTCATATGACTGGGATTTCTATGAAAAAAGATTGTGGGCAGAAAATTGGTGATCACTGTACATTTCTCTTCTGTTTCCTATTTATATTTATATTTTACCTCCTCAATTTAGCATTATGGACAGGGAAAGACCTAATCTAAAATCTGCACAAAAATATTTTGCCTTCAAATTCATACCGTGATCGTAGCATGCATGGACTCGACTCATATGACTGGGATTTCCATGAAAAAAGATTGTGGGCAGAAAATTGGTGATCACTGTACATTTCTCTTCTGTTTCCTATTTATATTTCTATTTTACCTCCTCAATTTACCATTATGGACAGGGAAAGACCTAATCTAAAATCTGCACAAAAATATTTTGCCTTCAAATTCATACCGTGACCGTCGCATGCATTGATTCGACTCATATGACTGGGATTTCCATGAAAAAGATTGTGGGGCGAAAATTGGTGATCACTGTACATTTCTCTTCTGTTTCCTATTTATATTTATATTTTACCTCCTCAATTTAGCATAATGGACAGGGACAGACCTAATCTAAAATCTGCACAAAACTACTTTGCCTTCAAATTCATACCGTGATCTTAGCATGCATGGTCTCGACTCATATAACTGGGATTTCCATGAAAAAGATTGTGGGCCGAAAATGGGTGATCACTGTACATTTCTCTTCTGTTTCCTATTTATATTTCTATTTTACCTCCTCAATTTAGCATTATAGACAGGGAAAGACCTAATCTAAAATCTGCACGAAAATATTTTCCTTTCAAATTCATACCGTGATCGTAGCATGCATGGACTCGACTCATATGATTGGGATTTCCATGAAAAAAGATTGTGGGCAGAAAATGGGTGATCACTGTACATTTCTCTTCTGTTTCCTATTTATATTTATATTTTCCTCCTCAATTTAGCATTATGGACAGGGAAAGACCTCATCTAAGATCTGCACAAAAATATATTGCCTTCAAATTCATACCGTGATCGTCACATGCATTGATTCGACTGATATGACTGGGATTTCCACGAAAAAGATTGTGGGCCGAAAAAGGGTGATCACTGTACATTTCTCTTCTGTTTCCTATTTATATTTATATTTTAACTCCTCAATTTACCATTATGGACAGGGAAAACCTAATCTAAGCTCTGCACAATAATATTTTGCCTTCAAATTCATACTGTGATCGTAGCATGCATGGACTCGACTCATATGACTGGGATTTCCATGAAAAAGATGGTGGGCCGAAAATGGGTCATCACTGTACATTTCTCTTCTGTTTCCTATTTATATTTCTATTTTACCTCCTCAATTTAGCATTATGGACAGGGAAAGACCTAATCTAAGCTCTGCACAAAAATATTTTGCCTTCAAATTCATACCGTGAACGTACCATGCATGGACTCGACTCATATGACTGGGATTTCCATGAAAAAGATTGTGGGTAGAAAATGGGTGATCACTGTACATTTCTCTTCTGTTTCCTATTTATATTTCTATTTTACCTCCTCAATTTAGCATTATGGACAGGGAAAGACCTAATCTAAAATATGCAAAAAAATATGTTGCCTTCAAATTCATACCGTGATCGTAGCATGCATGGACTCGACTTATATGACTCGGATTTCCATGAAAAAGATTGTGCGCCGAAAATGGGTGATCACTGTACATTTCTCTTCTGTTTCCTATTTATATTTATATTTTACCTCCTCAATTTAGCATTATGGACAGGGAAAGACCTAATCTAAAATCTGCAGTAAAATATTTTGCCTTCCAATTCATACCGTGATCGTAGACTACATTGACTCAACTCATATGACTGGCATTTCCATGAAAAAGATAGTGGGCAGAAAATGGGTGATCACTGTACATTTCTCTTATGTTTCCTATTTATATTTCCATTTTACCTCCACAATTTAGCTTTATGGACAGGGAAAGACCTAATCTAACATCTGCACAAAAATATTTTGCCTTCAAATTCATACCGTGATCGTAGCATGCATGGACTCGACTCATATGACTGGGATTTCCATGAAAAAGATTGTGTGCCGAAAATGGGTGATCACTGTACATTTCTCTTCTGTTTCCTATTCATATTTATATTTTACCTCCTTAATTTAGCATTATGGACATGGAAAGACCTAATCTAAGCTCTGCACAAAAATATTTTGCCTTCAAATTCATAACGTGATCGTAGCATGCATGGTATCGACTGATATGACTGGGATTTCCATGAAAACGATTGTGGGCCGAAAATAGGTGATCACTGTACATTTCTCTTCTGTTTCCTATTTATATTTATATTTTACCTCCTCAATTTAGCATTATGGACAGGGAAAGACCTAATCTAAAATCTGCTCAAAAATATTTAGCTTTCAAATTCATACCGTGATCGTAGCATGCATGGACTCGACTCATATGACTGGGATTTCCATGAAAAAGATTGTGGGCCGAAAATGGGTGATCACTGTACATTTCTCTTCTGTTTCCTATTTATATTTCTATTTTACCTCCTCAATTTAGCATCATGGACAGGGAAAGATCTAATCTAAAATATGCAAAAAAATATGTTGCCTTCAAATTCATACCGTGATCGTAGGATGCATGTACTCGAATCATATGACTGGGATTTCCATGAAAAAGATTGTGGGCCGAAAATGGGTGATCACTGTACATTTCTCTTCTGTTTCCTATTTATATTTATATTTTACCTCCTCAATTTAGCAACATGGACAGGGAAAGACCTAATCTAAAATCTGCACAAAAATATTTTGCCTTCAAATTCATACCGTGATCGTAGCATGCATGGACTCGACTCATATGCCTGAGATTTCCATGAAAAAGATTGTGGGCCGAAAATGGGTGATCACTGTACATTTCTCTTCTGTTTCCTATTTATATTTCTATTTTACCTCCTCAATTTAGCATTATGGACAGGGAAAGACCTAATCTAAAATCTGCACAAAAATATTTTGCCTTCAAATTCATACCGTGATCGTAGCATGCATGGACTCGACTTATATGACTCGGATTTCCATGAAAAAGATTGTGCGCCGAAAATGGGTGATCACTGTACATTTCTCTTCTGTTTCCTATTTATATTTATATTTTACCTCCTCAATTTAGCATTATGGACAGGGAAAGGCCTAATCTAAAATATGCAGTAAAATATTTTGCCTTCCAATTCATACCGTGATCGTAGCATACATTGACTCAACTCATATGACTGGCATTTCCATGAAAAAGATAGTGGGCAGAAAATGGGTGATCACTGTACATTTCTCTTATGTTTCCTATTTATATTTCCATTTTACCTCCACAATTTAGCATTATGGACATGGAAAGACCTAATCTAAGCTCTGCACAAAAATATTTTGCCTTCAAATTCATAACGTGATCGTAGCATGCATGGTATCGACTGATATGACTGGGATTTCCATGAAAACGATTGTGGGCCGAAAATAGGTGATCACTGTACATTTCTCTTCTGTTTCCTATTTATATTTATATTTTACCTCCTCAATTTAGCATTATGGACAGGGAAAGACCTAATCTAAAATCTGCACAAAAATATTTTGCCTTCAAATTCATAACGTGATTGTAGCATGCATGGACTCGACTCGTATGACTGGGATTTCCATTAAAAAGATTGTGGGCCGAAAATGGGTGATCACTGTACATTTCTCTTCTGTTTCCTATTTATATTTATATTTTACCACCTCAATTTAGCATTATGGACAGGGAAAGATCTAATCTAAAATATGCAAAAAAATATGTTGCCTTCAAATTCATACCGTGATCGTAGGATGCATGTACTCGACTCATATGACTGGGATTTCCATGAAAAAGATTGTGGGCCGAAAATGGGTGATCACTGTACATTTCTCTTCTGTTTCCTATTTATATTTGTATTTTACCTCTTCAATTTAGAATTATGGACAGGGAAAGACCTAATCTAAGCTCAGAAGAAAAATATTTTGCCTTCAAATTCATACGGTGATCGTAGCATGCATGGACTCGACTCATATGACTGGGATTTCCATGAGAAAGATTGTGGGCCGAAAATGGGTGATTACTGTACATTTCTTTTCTGTTTCCTACTTATATTTCTATTTTGCCTCCTCAATTTTGCATTATGGGCAGTGAAAGTCCTAATCTAAAATCTGCACAAAAATATTTTGCTTTCAAATTCATACCGTGATTGTAGCATGCATGGTCTCGACTCATATGACTGAGATTTCCATGAAAACGATTGTGGGCCGAAAATGGGTGATCACTGTACATTTCTCTTCTGTTTCCTATTTATATTTATATTTTACCTTCTCAATTTAGCATTATGGACAGAGAAAGACCTAATCTAAAATCTGCACAAAAATATTTTCCTTTCAAATTCATACCGTGATCGTAGCATGCATGGACTCGTCTCATATGACTGGGATTTCCATAAAAAAGATTGTGGGCCGAAAATGGGTGATTACTGTACATTTCTTTTCTGTTTCCTATTTATATTTATATTTTACCTCCTCAATTTAGCATTATGGACAGGGTAAGACCTAATCTAAGCTCTGCACAAAAATATTTTGCTTTCAAATTCATACCGTGATCGTAGCATGCATGGACACGACTCATATGACTGGGATTTCCATGAAAAAGATTGTGGGCCGAAAATGGGTGATCACTGTACATTTCTCTTCTGTTTCCTATTTATATTTCTATTTTACTTCCTCAATTTAGAATTATGGACAGGGAAAGACCTAATCTAAGCTCTGCACAAAAATATTTTGCCTTCAAATTCATACCGTGATTGTAGCATGCATGGACTCGACTAATATGACTGGGATTTCCATGAAAAAGATTGTGGGACAAAAATGGGTGATCACTGTACATTTTTCTTCTGTTTCCTATTTATATTTATATTTTACCTCCTCAATTTAGCATTATGGGCAGGGAAAGACCTAATCTAAGATCTGCACAAAAATATTTTGCCTTCAAATTCATACCGTGATCGTAGCATGCATGGACTCGACTCATATGACTGGGATTTCCATGAAAAAAGATTGTGGGCAGAAAATTGGTGATCACTGTACATTTCTCTTCTGTTTCCTATTTATATTTCTATTTTACCTCCTCAATTTAGCATTATGGACAGGGAAAGACCTAATCTAAAATATGCAAAAAAATATGTTGCCTTCAAATTCATACCGTGATCGTAGCGTGCATGGACTCGACTCATATGACTGGGATTTCCATGAAAAAGATTGTGGGCCGAAAATGGGTGATCACTGTACATTTCTCTTCTGTTTCCTATTTATATTTATATTTTACATCGTCAATTATCATTATGGACAGGGAAAGACCTAATCTAAAATATGCAAAAAAATATTTTGCCTACAAATTCATACCGTGATCGTAGCATGCTTGGACTCGACTCATATGACTGAGATTTCCATGAAAAAGATTGTGGGCCGAAAATGGGTGATCACTGTACATTTCTCTTCTGTTTCCTATTTATATTTCTATTTTACCTACTGAATTTAGCATTATGGACAGGGAAAGACCTAATCTAAAATCTGCATAAAAATACTTTGCCTTCAAATTCATACCGTGATCGTAGCATGCATGGACTCGTCTTATATGACTGGGATTTACATGAAAAAGATTGTGGGCCGAAAATGGGTGATCACTGTACATTTCTCTTCTGTTTCCTATTTATATTTATATTTTACCTCCTCAATTTAGCCTTATGGACAGGGAAAGAACTAATCTAAGATCTGCACAAAAATATTTTGCCTTCAAATTCATACCGTGATCGTAGCATGCATGGACTCTACTCATATGACTGGGATTTCCATGAAAAAGATTGTGGGCCGAAAATGGGTGATCACTGTACATTTCTCTTCTGTTTCCTATTTATATTTCTATTTTACCTCCTCAATTTAGCATTATGGACAGAGAAAGACCTAATCTAAGATCTGCACAAAAATATTTTGCCTTCAAATTCATACCGTGATCGTAGCATGCATGGACTCGACTCATATGACTGGGATTTCCATGAAAAAGATTGTGGGCGGAAAATGGGTGATCACTGTACATTTCTCTTCTGTTTCCTATTTATATTTAGATTTTACCTCCTCAATTTAGCATTATGGACAGGGAAAGACCTAATCTAAGTTCTGCACAAAAATATTTTGCCTTCAAATTCATACCGTGATCGTAGCATGAATAGACTCGACTCATATGACTGGGATTTCCATGAAAAAGATTGTGGGCCGAAAATGGGTGATCACTGTACATTTCTCTTCTGTTTCCTATTTATATTTATATTTTACCTCCTCAATTTAGCATTATGGTCAGGGAAAGACCTAATCTAAGATCTGCACAAAAATTTTTTGCCTTCAAATTCATAACGTGATCATAGCATGCATAGACTCATATGACTTGGATTTCCATGAAAAAGATATTGGGCAGAAAATGGGTGATCACTGTATATTTCTTTTCTGTTTCCTATTTATTATTATGTTTTACCTACTCAATTTAGCCTTATGGACAGGGAAAGAACTAATCTAAGATCTGCACAAAAATATTTTGCCTTCAAATTCATACCGTGATCGTAGCATGCATGGACTCGACTCATATGACTGGGATTTCCATGAAAAAGATTGTGGGCCGAAAATGGGTGATCACTGTACATTTCTCTTCTGTTTCCTATTTATATTTCTATTTTACCTCCTCATTTTAGCATTATGGCCAGTGAAAAACCCTAATCTAAGCTCTGCACAAAAATATTTTGCTTTCAAATTCATACAGTGATCGTAGCATGCATGGACACGACTCATATGACTGGGATTTCCATGAAAAAGATTGTGGGCCAAAAATGGGTGATCACTGTACATTTCTCTTCTGTTTCCTATTTATATTTCTATTTTACCTCCTCAATTTAGCATTATGGACAGGGAAAGACCTAATCTAAGATTTGCACAAAAATATTTTGCCTTCAAATTCATACCGTGATCGTAGCATGCATGGACTCGACTCATATGACTGGGATTTCCATGAAAAAGATTGTGGGCCGAAAACGGTTGATCACTGTACATTTCTCTTCTGTTTCCTATTGATATTTATATTTTACCTACTCAATTTAGCATTATGGCCAGTGAAAAACCCTAATCTAATCTCTGCACAAAAATATTTTGCCTTCAAATTCATACCGTGATCGTAGCATGCATGGACTCGACTCATATGACTGGGAATTCCATGAAAAAGACTGTGGGCCGAAAATGGGTGATCACTGTACATTTCTTTTCTGTTTCCTATTTATATTTATATTTTACCTCCTCAATTTAGCATTATGGCCAGTGAAAAACCCTAATCTAAGCTCTGAAGAAAAATGTTTTGCCTTCAAATTCATACCGTGATCGTAGCATGCATGGACTCGACTCATATGACTGGGATTTCCATGAAAAAGATTGTGGGCCGAAAATGGGTGATGACTGTACATTTCTCTTCTGTTTCCTATTTATATTTCTATTTTACCTCCTCAATTTAGCATTATGGCCAGTGAAACCCCTAATCTAAGTTCTGCACAAAAATATTTTGCCTTCAAATTCATACCGTGATCGTAGCATGCATGGATTCGACTCATATGACTGGGATTTCCATGAAAAAGATTGTGGACCGAAAATGGGTGATCACTGTACATTTCTCTTCTGTTTCCTATTTATATTTCTATTGTACCTCCTCAATTTAGCATTATGGACAGGGAAAGACCTAATCTAAAATCTGCACAAAAATATTTTGCCTTCAAATTCATACCGTGATCGTAGCATGCATGGACTCGACTCATATGACTGGGATTTCCATGAAAAAGATTGTGGGCCGAAAATGAGTCATCACTGTACATTTCTCTTCTGTTTCCTATTTATATTTATATTTTACCTACTCAATTTAGCATTATGGACAGGGAAAGACCTAATCTAAGATTTGCACAAAAATATTTTGCCTTCAAATTCATACCGTTATCGTAGCATGCATGGACTCGACTCATATGACTGGGATTTCCATGAAAAAGATTGTGGGCCGAAAATGAGTGATCACTGTACATTTCTCTTCTGTTTCCTATTTATATTTATATTTTACCTACTCAATTTAGCATTATGGACAGGGAAAGACCTAATCTAAGATTTGCACAAAAATATTTTGCCTTCAAATTCATACCGTGATCGTAGCATGCATGGACTCGACTCATATGACTGGGATTTCCATGAAAAAGATTGTGGGCCGAAAATGGGTGATGACTGTACATTTCTCTTCTGTTTCCTATTTATATTTCTATTTTACCTCCTCAATTTAGCATTATGGCCAGTGAAACCCCTAATCTAAGTTCTGCACAAAAATATTTTGCCTTCAAATTCATACCGTGATCGTAGCATGCATGGATTCGACTCATATGACCGGGATTTCCATGAAAAAGATTGTGGACCGAAAATGGGTGATCACTGTACATTTCTCTTCTGTTTCCTATTTATATTTCTATTGTACCTCCTCAATTTAGCATTATGGACAGGGAAAGACCTAATCTAAAATCTGCACAAAAATATTTTGCCTTCAAATTCATACCGTGATCGTAGCATGCATGGACTCGACTCATATGACTGGGATTTCCATGAAAAAGATTGTGGGCCGAAAATGAGTGATCACTGTACATTTCTCTTCTGTTTCCTATTTATATTTATATTTTACCTACTCAATTTAGCATTATGGACAGGGAAAGACCTAATCTAAGCTCTGCACAAATATATTTTGCCTTCAAATTCATACCGTGATCGTAGCATGCATGGACTCGACTCATATGATTGGGATTTCCATGAAAAAGATTGTGGGCCGAAAATGGGTGATCACTGTACATTTCGCTTCTGTTTCCTATTTATATTTATATTTTACCTCCTCAATTTAGCATTATGGACAGGGAAAGACTTAATCTAAGATCTGCACAAAAATATTTTGCCTTCAAATTCATACCGTGATCGTAGCATGCATGGACTCGACTCATATGACTGGGATTTCCATGAAAAAGATTGTTGGCTGAAAATGGGTGATCACTGTACATTTCTCTTCTGTTTCCTATTTATATTTATATTTTACCTCCTCACTTTAGCATTATGGACAGGGAAAGACCTAATCTAAGCTCTGCACAAAAATATTTTGCCTTCAAATTCATACCGTGATCGTAGCTTGCATGGACTCGACTCATATGATTGGGATTTCCATGAAAAAGTTTGTGGGCCGAAAATGGGTGATCACTGTACATTTCTCTTCTGTTTCCTATTTATATTTATATTTTACCTCCTCAATTTAGCATTATGGCCAGTGAAAAACCCTAATCTAAGCTCTGCACAAAATTATTTTGCCTTCAAATTCATACCGTGATCGTAGCATACATGGACTCGACTCATATGACTGGGATTTCCATGAAAAAGATTGTGGGCCAAAAATGGGTGATCACTGTACATTTCTCTTCTGTTTCCTATTTATATTTATATTTTACCTCCTCAATTTAGCATTATGGCCAGTGAAAAACTCTAATCTAAGTTCTGCACAAAAATATTTTGCCTTCAAATTCATACCGTGATCGTAGCATGCATGGATTCGACTCATATGACTGGGATTTCCATGAAAAAGATTGTGGGCAGAAAATGGGTGATCACTGTACATTTCTCTTCTGTTTCCTATTTATATTTCTATTTTACCTGCTCAATTTAGCATTATGGCCAGTGAAAAACCCTAATCTAAGCGCTGCACAAAACATTTTGCCTTCAAATTCATACCGTGATCGTAGCATGCATGGACTCGACTCATATGACTGGGATTTCCATGAAAAAGAAAGTGGGCCGAAAATGGGTGATCACTGTACATTTCTCTTCTGTTTCCTATTTATATTTATATTTTACCTCCTCAATTTAGCATTATGGACAGGGAAAGACTTAATCTAAGATCTGCACAAAAATATTTTGCCTTCAAATTCATACCGTGATCGTAGCATGCATGGACTCGACTCATATGACTGGGATTTCCATGAAAAAGATTGTTGGCTGAAAATGGGTGATCACTGTACATTTCTCTTCTGTTTCCTATTTATATTTATATTTTACCTCCTCACTTTAGCATTATGGACAGGGAAAGACCTAATCTAAGCTCTGCACAAAAATATTTTGCCTTCAAATTCATACCGTGATCGTAGCTTGCATGGACTCGACTCATATGATTGGGATTTCCATGAAAAAGTTTGTGGGCCGAAAATGGGTGATCACTGTACATTTCTCTTCTGTTTCCTATTTATATTTATATTTTACCTCCTCAATTTAGCATTATGGCCAGTGAAAAACCCTAATCTAAGCTCTGCACAAAATTATTTTGCCTTCAAATTCATACCGTGATCGTAGCATACATGGACTCGACTCATATGACTGGGATTTCCATGAAAAAGATTGTGGGCCAAAAATGGGTGATCACTGTACATTTCTCTTCTGTTTCCTATTTATATTTCTATTTTACCTCCTCAATTTAGCATTATGGACAGGGAAAGACCTAATCTAAAATCTGCACAGAAATATTTTGCCTCCAAATTCATACCGTGATCGTAGCATGCATGGACTCGACTCATATGACTGGGATTTCCATGAAAAAGATTGTTGGCTGAAAATGGGTGATCACTGTACTTTTCTCTTCTGTTTCCTATTTATATTTATATTTTACCTCCTCGCTTTAGCATTATGGACAGGGAAAGACCTAATCTAAGCTCTGCACAAAAATATTTTGCCTTCAAATTCATACCGTGATCGTAGCATGCATGGACTCGACTCATATGACTGGGATTTCCATGAAAAAGATTGTGGGCCGAAAATGGGTGATCACTGTAAATTTCTCTTCTGTTTCCTATTTATATTTCTATTTTACCTCCTCAATTCAGCTTTATGGACAGGGAAAGACCTAATTTAAAATCTGCACAAAAATATTTTGCCTTCAAATTAATACCGTGATCGTAGCATGCATGAACTCGACTCATATGACTGGGATTTCCATGAAAAAGATTGTGGGCTTAAAATGGGTGATCACTGTACATTTCTCTTCTGTTTCCTATTTATATTTATATTTTACCTCCTCAATTTAGCATTATGGGCAGGGAAAGACCTCATCTAAGGTCTGCACAAAAATATTTTGCCTTCAAATTCATACCGTGATCGTAGCATGCATGGACTCGACTCATATGACTGGGATTTCCATGAAAAGGACTGTGGGCCGAAAATGGGTGATCACTGTACATTTCTCATCTGTATTCTATTTATATTTCTATTTTACCTACTAAATTTAGCATTATGGACAGGGAAAGACCTAATCTAAGCACTGCGCAAAAATATTTTGCCTTCAAATTCATACCGTGATCGTAGCATGCATGGACTCGACTCATATGACTGGGATTTCCATGAAAAAGATTGTGGGCCGAAAATGGGTGATCACTGTACATTTCTCTTCTGTTTCCTATTTATATTTATGTTTTACCTCCTCAATTTAGCATTATGGACAGGGAAAGACCTAATCTAAGATCTGCTCAAAAATATTTTGCCTTCAAATTCATACTGTGATCGTAGCATGCATGGACTCGACTCATATGACTGGGATTTCCATGAAAAAGATTGTGGGCCGAAAATGGGTGATCACTGTACATTTCTCTTCTGTTTCCTATTTATATTTCTATTTTACCTCCTCAATTTAGCATTATGGACAGGGAAAGACCTAATCTAAGCTCTGCACAAAAATAGTTTGCCTTCAAATTCATACCGTGATCGTAGCATGCATGGACTCGACTCATATGACTGGGATTTCCATGAAAAAGATTGTGGGCCGAAAATGGGTGATCACTGTACATTTCTCTTCTGTTTCCTATTTATATTTATATTTTACTTCCTAAATTTAGCATTATGGACAGGGAAAGACCTAATCTAAGTTCTGCACAAAAATATTTTGCCTTCAAATTCATACCGTCATCGTAGCATGCATGGACTCGACTCACATGACTGGGATTTCCATGAAAATATTGTGGGCCGAAAATGGGTGATCACTGTACATTTCTCTTCTGTTTCCTATTTATATTTCTATTTTACATCCTCAATTTAGCATTATGGACAGGGAAAGACCTAATCTAAAATCTGCACAAAAATATTTTACCTTCAAATTCATACCGTGATCGTAGCATGCATGGACTCGACTCATATGACTGGGATTTCCATGAAAAATATTGTGGGCCGAAAATGGGTGATCACTGTACATTTCTCTTCTGTTTCCTATTTATATTTATATTTTACCTCCTCAATTTAGCATTATGGACAGGGAAAGACCTAATCTAAGTTCTGCACAAAAATATTTTGCCTTCAAATTCATACCGTGATCGTAGCATGCATAGACTCGACTCATATGACTGGGATTTCCATGAAAAAGATTGTGGGACGAAAATGGGTGATCACTGTACATTTCTCTTCTGTTTCCTATTTATATTTATATTTTACCTCCTCAATTTAGCATTATGGTCAGGGAAAGACCTAATCTAAGATCTGCACAAAAATTTTTTGCCTTCAAATTCATAACGTGATCGTAGCATGCATGGACTCATATGACTTGGATTTCCATGAAAAAGATACTGGGCAGAAAATGGGTGATCACTGTATATTTCTTTTCTGTTTCCTATTTATATTTATGTTTTACCTCCTCAATTTAGCCTTATGGACAGGGAAAGAACTAATCTAAGATCTGCACAAAAATATTTTGCCTTCAAATTCATACCGTGATCGTAGTATGCATGGACTCGACTCATATGACTGGGATTTCCATGAAAAAGATTGTGGGCCGAAAATGGGTGATCACTGTACATTTCTCTTCTGTTTCCTATTTATATTTCTATTTTACCTCCTCATTTTAGTATTATGGCCAGTGAAAAACCCTAATCTAAGCTCTGCACAAAAATATTTTGCTTTCAAATTCATTCAGTGATCGTAGCAAGCATGGACTCGACTCATATGACTGGGATTTCCATGAAAAAGATTGTGGGCCGAAAATGGGTGATCACTGTACATTTCTCTTCTGTTTCCTATTTATATTTCTATTTTACCTCCTCAATTTAGCATTATGGACAGGGAATGACCTAATCTAAGCTCTGCACAAAAATAGTTTGCCTTCAAATTCATACCGTGATCGTAGCATGCATGGACTCGACTCATATGACTGGGATTTCCATGAAAAAGATTGTGGGCCGAAAATGGGTGATCACTGTACATTTCTCTTCTGTTTCCTATTTATATTTATGTTTTACCTCCTCAATTTAGCATTATGGACAGGGAAAGACCTAATCTAAGATCTGCACAAAAATATTTTGCCTTCAAATTCATGCTGTGATCGTAGCATGCATGGACTCGACTCATATGACTGGGATTTCCATGAAAAAGATTGTGCGTCGAAAATGGGTGATCACTGTACATTTCTCTTCTGTTTCCTATTTATATTTCTATTTTACCTCCTCAATTTAGCATTATGGACAGGGAAAGACCTAATCTAAGATCTGCACAAAAATATTTTGCCTTCAAATTCATACCGTGATCGTAGCATGCATGGACTCGACTCATATGACTGGGATTTCCATGAAAAAGATTGTGGGCCGAAAATGGGTGATCACTGTACATTTCTCTTCTGTTTCCTATTTATATTTATATTTTACCTCCTAAATTTAGCATTATGGACAGGGAAAGACATAATCTAAGTTCTGCACAAAAATATTTTGCCTTCAAATTCATACCGTCATCGTAGAATGCATGGACTCGACTCACATGACTGGGATTTCCATGAAAATATTGTGGGCCGAAAATGGGTGATCACTGTACATTTCTCTTCTGTTTCCTATTTATATTTCTATTTTACCTGCTCAATTTAGCATTATGGCCAGTGAAAAACCCTAATCTAATCTCTGCACAAAAATATTTTGCCTTCAAATTCATGCTGTGATCGTAGCATGCATGGACTCGACTCATATGACTGGGATTTCCATGAAAAAGATTGTGCGTCGAAAATGGGTGATCACTGTACATTTCTCTTCTGTTTCCTATTTATATTTCTATTTTACCTCCTCAATTTAGCATTATGGACAGGGAAAGACCTAATCTAAGATCTGCACAAAAATATTTTGCCTTCAAATTCATACCGTGATCGTAGCATGCATGGACTCGACTCATATGACTGGGATTTCCATGAAAAAGATTGTGGGCCGAAAATGGGTGATCACTGTACATTTCTCTTCTGTTTCCTATTTATATTTATATTTTACCTCCTAAATTTAGCATTATGGACAGGGAAAGACATAATCTAAGTTCTGCACAAAAATATTTTGCCTTCAAATTCATACCGTCATCGTAGAATGCATGGACTCGACTCACATGACTGGGATTTCCATGAAAATATTGTGGGCCGAAAATGGGTGATCACTGTACATTTCTCTTCTGTTTCCTATTTATATTTCTATTTTACATCCTCAATTTAGCATTATGGACAGGGAAAGACCTAATCTAAAATCTGCACAAAAATATTTTACCTTCAAATTCATACCGTGATCGTAGCATGCATGGACTCGACTCATATGACTGGGATTTCCATGAAAAATATTGTGGGCCGAAAATGGGTGATCACTGTACATTTCTCTTCTGTTTCCTATTTATATTTATATTTTACCTCCTCAATTTAGCATTATGGACAGGGTAAGACCTAATCTAAGTTCTGCACAAAAATATTTTGCCTTCAAATTCATACCGTGATCGTAGCATGCATAGACTCGACTCATATGACTGGGATTTCCATGAAAAAGATTGTGGGCCGAAAATAGGCGATCACTGTACATTTCTCTTCTGTTTCCTATTTATATTTATATTTTACCTCCTCAATTTAGCATTATGGTCAGGGAAAGACCTAATCTAAGATCTGCACAAAAATTTTTTGCCTTCAAATTCATAACGTGATCGTAGCATGCATGGACTCATATGACTTGGACTTCCATGAAAAAGATACTGGGCAGAAAATGGGTGATCACTGTATATTTCTTTTCTGTTTCCTATTTATATTTATGTTTTACCTCCTCAATTTAGCCTTATGGACAGGGAAAGAACTAATCTAAGATCTGCACAAAAATATTTTGCCTTCAAATTCATACCGTGATCGTAGCATGCATGGACTCGACTCATATGACTGGGATTTCCATGAAAAAGATTGTGGGCAGAAAATGGGTGATCACTGTACATTTCTCTTCTGTTTCCTATTTATATTTCTATTTTACCTCCTCATTTTAGCATTATGGCCAGTGAAAAACCCTAATCTAAGCTCTGCACAAAAATATTTTGCTTTCAAATTCATACAGTGATCGTAGCATGCATGGACTCGACTCATATGACTGGGATTTCCATGAAAAAGATTGTGGGCCGAAAATGGCTGATCACTGTACATTTCTCTTCTGTTTCCTATTTATATTTCTATTTTACCTCCTCAATTTAGCATTATGGACAGGGAAAGACCTAATCTAAGTTCTGCACAAAAATATTTTGCCTTCAAATTCATACCGTGATCGTAGCATGCATGGACTCGACTCATATGACTGGGATTTCCATGAAAAAGTTTGTGGGCCGAAAACTGGTGATCACTGTACATTTCTCTTCTGTTTCCTATTTATATTTCTATTTTACCTGCTCAATTTAGCATTATGGCCAGTGAAAAACCCTAATCTAATCTCTGCACAAAAATATTTTGCCTTCAAATTCATACCGTGATCGTAGCATGCATGGACTCGACTCATATGACTGGGATTTCCATGAAAAAGATTGTGGGCCGAAAACGGGTGATCACTGTATATTTCTCTTCTGTTTCCTATTTATATTTATATTTTACCTGCTCAATTTAGCATTATGGCCAGTGAAAAACCCTAATCTAATCTCTGCACAAAAATATTTTGCCTTCAAATTCATACCGTGATCGTAGCATGCATGGACTCGACTCATATGACTGGGATTTCCATGAAAAAGATTGTGGGCCGAAAATGGGTGATCACTGTACATTTCTCTTCTGTTTCCTATTTATATTTATATTTTACCTCCTCAATTTAGCATTATGGCCAGTGAAAAACCCTAATCTAAGCTCTGCACAAAAATATTTTGCCTTCAAATTCATACCGTGATCGTAGCATGCATGGACTCGACTCATATGACTGGGATTTCCATGAAAAAGATTGTTGGCTGAAAATGGGTGATCACTGTACATTTCTCTTCTGTTTCCTATTTATATTTATATTTTACCTCCTCACTTTAGCATTATGGACAGGGAAAGACCTAATCTAAGCTCTGCACAAAAATATTTTGCCTTCAAATTCATACCGTGATCGTAGCTTGCATGGACTCGACTCATATGATTGGGATTTCCATGAAAAAGTTTGTGGGCCGAAAATGGGTGATCACTGTACATTTCTCTTCTGTTTCCTATTTATATTTATATTTTACCTCCTCAATTTAGCATTATGGCCAGTGAAAAACCCTAATCTAAGCTCTGCACAAAATTATTTTGCCTTCAAATTCATACCGTGATCGTAGCATACATGGACTCGACTCATATGACTGGGATTTCCATGAAAAAGATTGTGGGCCAAAAATGGGTGATCACTGTACATTTCTCTTCTGTTTCCTATTTATATTTATATTTTACCTCCTCAATTTAGCATTATGGCCAGTGAAAAACTCTAATCTAAGTTCTGCACAAAAATATTTTGCCTTCAAATTCATACCGTGATCGTAGCATGCATGGATTCGACTCATATGACTGGGATTTCCATGAAAAAGATTGTGGGCCGAAAATGGGTGATCACTGTACATTTCTCTTCTGTTTCCTATTTATATTTCTATTTTACCTGCTCAATTTAGCATTATGGCCAGTGAAAAACCCTAATCTAAGCTCTGCACAAAACATTTTGCCTTCAAATTCATACCGTGATCGTAGCATGCATGGACTCGACTCATATGACTGGGATTTCCATGAAAAAGAAAGTGGGCCGAAAATGGGTGATCACTGTACATTTCTCTTCTGTTTCCTATTTATATTTCTATTGTACCTCCTCAATTTAGCATTATGGACAGGGAAAGACCTAATCTAAAATCTGCACAGAAATATTTTGCCTCCAAATTCATACCGTGATCGTAGCATGCATGGACTCGACTCATATGACTGGGATTTCCATGAAAAAGATTGTTGGCTGAAAATGGGTGATCACTGTACTTTTCTCTTCTGTTTCCTATTTATATTTATATTTTACCTCCTCGCTTTAGCATTATGGACAGGGAAAGACCTAATCTAAGCTCTGCACAAAAATATTTTGCCTTCAAATTCATACCGTGATCGTAGCATGCATGGACTCGACTCATATGACTGGGATTTCCATGAAAAAGATTGTGGGCCGAAAATGGGTGATCACTGTAAATTTCTCTTCTGTTTCCTATTTATATTTCTATTTTACCTCCTCAATTCAGCTTTATGGACAGGGAAAGACCTAATTTAAAATCTGCACAAAAATATTTTGCCTTCAAATTAATACCGTGATCGTAGCATGCATGAACTCGACTCATATGACTGGGATTTCCATGAAAAAGATTGTGGGCTTAAAATGGGTGATCACTGTACATTTCTCTTCTGTTTCCTATTTATATTTATATTTTACCTCCTCAATTTAGCATTATGGGCAGGGAAAGACCTCATCTAAGGTCTGCACAAAAATATTTTGCCTTCAAATTCATACCGTGATCGTAGCATGCATGGACTCGACTCATATGACTGGGATTTCCATGAAAAGGACTGTGGGCCGAAAATGGGTGATCACTGTACATTTCTCATCTGTATTCTATTTATATTTCTATTTTACCTACTAAATTTAGCATTATGGACAGGGAAAGACCTAATCTAAGCACTGCGCAAAAATATTTTGCCTTCAAATTCATACCGTGATCGTAGCATGCATGGACTCGACTCATATGACTGGGATTTCCATGAAAAAGATTGTGGGCCGAAAATGGGTGATCACTGTACATTTCTCTTCTGTTTCCTATTTATATTTATGTTTTACCTCCTCAATTTAGCATTATGGACAGGGAAAGACCTAATCTAAGATCTGCTCAAAAATATTTTGCCTTCAAATTCATACTGTGATCGTAGCATGCATGGACTCGACTCATATGACTGGGATTTCCATGAAAAAGATTGTGGGCCGAAAATGGGTGATCACTGTACATTTCTCTTCTGTTTCCTATTTATATTTCTATTTTACCTCCTCAATTTAGCATTATGGACAGGGAAAGACCTAATCTAAGCTCTGCACAAAAATAGTTTGCCTTCAAATTCATACCGTGATCGTAGCATGCATGGACTCGACTCATATGACTGGGATTTCCATGAAAAAGATTGTGGGCCGAAAATGGGTGATCACTGTACATTTCTCTTCTGTTTCCTATTTATATTTATATTTTACTTCCTAAATTTAGCATTATGGACAGGGAAAGACCTAATCTAAGTTCTGCACAAAAATATTTTGCCTTCAAATTCATACCGTCATCGTAGCATGCATGGACTCGACTCACATGACTGGGATTTCCATGAAAATATTGTGGGCCGAAAATTGGTGATCACTGTACATTTCTCTTCTGTTTCCTATTTATATTTCTATTTTACATCCTCAATTTAGCATTATGGACAGGGAAAGACCTAATCTAAAATCTGCACAAAAATATTTTACCTTCAAATTCATACCGTGATCGTAGCATGCATGGACTCGACTCATATGACTGGGATTTCCATGAAAAATATTGTGGGCCGAAAATGGGTGATCACTGTACATTTCTCTTCTGTTTCCTATTTATATTTATATTTTACCTCCTCAATTTAGCATTATGGACAGGGAAAGACCTAATCTAAGTTCTGCACAAAAATATTTTGCCTTCAAATTCATACCGTGATCGTAGCATGCATAGACTCGACTCATATGACTGGGATTTCCATGAAAAAGATTGTGGGACGAAAATGGGTGATCACTGTACATTTCTCTTCTGTTTCCTATTTATATTTATATTTTACCTCCTCAATTTAGCATTATGGTCAGGGAAAGACCTAATCTAAGATCTGCACAAAAATTTTTTGCCTTCAAATTCATAACGTGATCGTAGCATGCATGGACTCATATGACTTGGATTTCCATGAAAAAGATACTGGGCAGAAAATGGGTGATCACTGTATATTTCTTTTCTGTTTCCTATTTATATTTATGTTTTACCTCCTCAATTTAGCCTTATGGACAGGGAAAGAACTAATCTAAGATCTGCACAAAAATATTTTGCCTTCAAATTCATACCGTGATCGTAGTATGCATGGACTCGACTCATATGACTGGGATTTCCATGAAAAAGATTGTGGGCCGAAAATGGGTGATCACTGTACATTTCTCTTCTGTTTCCTATTTATATTTCTATTTTACCTCCTCATTTTAGTATTATGGCCAGTGAAAAACCCTAATCTAAGCTCTGCACAAAAATATTTTGCTTTCAAATTCATTCAGTGATCGTAGCAAGCATGGACTCGACTCATATGACTGGGATTTCCATGAAAAAGATTGTGGGCCGAAAATGGGTGATCACTGTACATTTCTCTTCTGTTTCCTATTTATATTTCTATTTTACCTCCTCAATTTAGCATTATGGACAGGGAATGACCTAATCTAAGCTCTGCACAAAAATAGTTTGCCTTCAAATTCATACCGTGATCGTAGCATGCATGGACTCGACTCATATGACTGGGATTTCCATGAAAAAGATTGTGGGCCGAAAATGGGTGATCACTGTACATTTCTCTTCTGTTTCCTATTTATATTTATGTTTTACCTCCTCAATTTAGCATTATGGACAGGGAAAGACCTAATCTAAGATCTGCACAAAAATATTTTGCCTTCAAATTCATGCTGTGATCGTAGCATGCATGGACTCGACTCATATGACTGGGATTTCCATGAAAAAGATTGTGCGTCGAAAATGGGTGATCACTGTACATTTCTCTTCTGTTTCCTATTTATATTTCTATTTTACCTCCTCAATTTAGCATTATGGACAGGGAAAGACCTAATCTAAGATCTGCACAAAAATATTTTGCCTTCAAATTCATACCGTGATCGTAGCATGCATGGACTCGACTCATATGACTGGGATTTCCATGAAAAAGATTGTGGGCCGAAAATGGGTGATCACTGTACATTTCTCTTCTGTTTCCTATTTATATTTATATTTTACCTCCTAAATTTAGCATTATGGACAGGGAAAGACATAATCTAAGTTCTGCACAAAAATATTTTGCCTTCAAATTCATACCGTCATCGTAGAATGCATGGACTCGACTCACATGACTGGGATTTCCATGAAAATATTGTGGGCCGAAAATGGGTGATCACTGTACATTTCTCTTCTGTTTCCTATTTATATTTCTATTTTACCTGCTCAATTTAGCATTATGGCCAGTGAAAAACCCTAATCTAATCTCTGCACAAAAATATTTTGCCTTCAAATTCATGCTGTGATCGTAGCATGCATGGACTCGACTCATATGACTGGGATTTCCATGAAAAAGATTGTGCGTCGAAAATGGGTGATCACTGTACATTTCTCTTCTGTTTCCTATTTATATTTCTATTTTACCTCCTCAATTTAGCATTATGGACAGGGAAAGACCTAATCTAAGATCTGCACAAAAATATTTTGCCTTCAAATTCATACCGTGATCGTAGCATGCATGGACTCGACTCATATGACTGGGATTTCCATGAAAAAGATTGTGGGCCGAAAATGGGTGATCACTGTACATTTCTCTTCTGTTTCCTATTTATATTTATATTTTACCTCCTAAATTTAGCATTATGGACAGGGAAAGACATAATCTAAGTTCTGCACAAAAATATTTTGCCTTCAAATTCATACCGTCATCGTAGAATGCATGGACTCGACTCACATGACTGGGATTTCCATGAAAATATTGTGGGCCGAAAATGGGTGATCACTGTACATTTCTCTTCTGTTTCCTATTTATATTTCTATTTTACATCCTCAATTTAGCATTATGGACAGGGAAAGACCTAATCTAAAATCTGCACAAAAATATTTTACCTTCAAATTCATACCGTGATCGTAGCATGCATGGACTCGACTCATATGACTGGGATTTCCATGAAAAATATTGTGGGCCGAAAATGGGTGATCACTGTACATTTCTCTTCTGTTTCCTATTTATATTTATATTTTACCTCCTCAATTTAGCATTATGGACAGGGTAAGACCTAATCTAAGTTCTGCACAAAAATATTTTGCCTTCAAATTCATACCGTGATCGTAGCATGCATAGACTCGACTCATATGACTGGGATTTCCATGAAAAAGATTGTGGGCCGAAAATAGGCGATCACTGTACATTTCTCTTCTGTTTCCTATTTATATTTATATTTTACCTCCTCAATTTAGCATTATGGTCAGGGAAAGACCTAATCTAAGATCTGCACAAAAATTTTTTGCCTTCAAATTCATAACGTGATCGTAGCATGCATGGACTCATATGACTTGGACTTCCATGAAAAAGATACTGGGCAGAAAATGGGTGATCACTGTATATTTCTTTTCTGTTTCCTATTTATATTTATGTTTTACCTCCTCAATTTAGCCTTATGGACAGGGAAAGAACTAATCTAAGATCTGCACAAAAATATTTTGCCTTCAAATTCATACCGTGATCGTAGCATGCATGGACTCGACTCATATGACTGGGATTTCCATGAAAAAGATTGTGGGCAGAAAATGGGTGATCACTGTACATTTCTCTTCTGTTTCCTATTTATATTTCTATTTTACCTCCTCATTTTAGCATTATGGCCAGTGAAAAACCCTAATCTAAGCTCTGCACAAAAATATTTTGCTTTCAAATTCATACAGTGATCGTAGCATGCATGGACTCGACTCATATGACTGGGATTTCCATGAAAAAGATTGTGGGCCGAAAATGGCTGATCACTGTACATTTCTCTTCTGTTTCCTATTTATATTTCTATTTTACCTCCTCAATTTAGCATTATGGACAGGGAAAGACCTAATCTAAGTTCTGCACAAAAATATTTTGCCTTCAAATTCATACCGTGATCGTAGCATGCATGGACTCGACTCATATGACTGGGATTTCCATGAAAAAGTTTGTGGGCCGAAAACTGGTGATCACTGTACATTTCTCTTCTGTTTCCTATTTATATTTCTATTTTACCTGCTCAATTTAGCATTATGGCCAGTGAAAAACCCTAATCTAATCTCTGCACAAAAATATTTTGCCTTCAAATTCATACCGTGATCGTAGCATGCATGGACTCGACTCATATGACTGGGATTTCCATGAAAAAGATTGTGGGCCGAAAACGGGTGATCACTGTATATTTCTCTTCTGTTTCCTATTTATATTTATATTTTACCTGCTCAATTTAGCATTATGGCCAGTGAAAAACCCTAATCTAATCTCTGCACAAAAATATTTTGCCTTCAAATTCATACCGTGATCGTAGCATGCATGGACTCGACTCATATGACTGGGATTTCCATGAAAAAGATTGTGGGCCGAAAATGGGTGATCACTGTACATTTCTCTTCTGTTTCCTATTTATATTTATATTTTACCTCCTCAATTTAGCATTATGGCCAGTGAAAAACCCTAATCTAAGCTCTGCACAAAAATATTTTGCCTTCAAATTCATACCGTGATCGTAGCATGCATGGACTCGACTCATATGACTGGGATTTCCATGAAAAAGATTGTGGGCAGAAAATGGGTGATCACTGTACATTTCTCTTCTGTTTCCTATTTATATTTCTATTTTACCTCCTCAGTTTAGCATTATGGCCAGTGAAAAACCCTAATCTAAGCTCTGCACAAAAATATTTTGCTTTCAAATTCATACAGTGATCGTAGCATGCATGGACTCGACTCATATGACTGGGATTTCCATGAAAAAGATTGTGGGCCGAAAACGGGTGATCACTGTACATTTCTCTTCTGTTTCCTATTTATATTTCTATTTTACCTGCTCAATTTAGCATTATGGCCAGTGAAAAACCCTAATCTAAGCTCTGCACAAAAATATTTTGCCTTCAAATTCATACCGTGATCGTAGCATGCATGGACTCGACTCATATGACTGGGATTTCCATGAAAAAGATTGTGGGCCGAAAATGGGTGATCACTGTACATTTCTCTTCTGTTTCCTATTTATATTTCTATTTTACCTCCTCAATTTAGCATTATGGCCAGTGAAAAACCCTAATCTAAGTTCTGCACAAAAATATTTTGCCTTCAAATTCATACCGTGATCGTAGCATGCATGGATTCGACACATATGACTGGGATTTCCATGAAAAAGATTGTGGGCCGAAAATGGGTGATCACTGTACATTTCTCTTCTGTTTCCTATTTATATTTCTATTTTACCCCCCTCAATTTAGCATTATGGCCAGTGAAAAACCCTAATCTAAGCTCTGCACAAAAATATTTTGCCTTCAAATTCATACCGTGATCGTAGCATGCATGGACTCGACTCATATGACTGGGATTTCCATGAAAAAGAAAGTGGGCCGAAAATGGGTGATCACTGTACATTTCTCTCCTGTTTCCTATTTATATTTCTATTGTACCTCCTCAATTTAGCATTATGGACAGGGAAAGACCTAATCTAAGTTCTGCACAAAAATATTTTGCCTTCAAATTCATACCGTGATCGTAGCATGCATGGACTCGACTCATATGACTGGGATTTCCATGAAAAAGATTGTGGGCCGAAAATGGGTGATCACTGTACATTTCTCTTCTGTTTCCTATTTATATTTCTATTTTACCTGCTCAATTTAGCATTATGGCCAGTGAAAAACCCTAATCTAATCTCTGCACAAAAATATTTTGCCTTCAAATTCATACCGTGATCGTAGCATGCATGGACTCGACTCATATGACTGGGATTTCCATGAAAAAGATTGTGGGCCGAAAACGGGTGATCACTGTACATTTCTCTTCTGTTTCCTATTTATATTTCTATTTTACCTGCTCAATTTAGCATTATGGCCAGTGAAAAACCCTAATCTAATCTCTGCACAAAAATATTTTGCCTTCAAATTCATACCGTGATCGTAGCATGCATGGACTCGACTCATATGACTGGGATTTCCATGAAAAAGATTGTGGGCAGAAAATGGGTGATCACTGTACATTTCTCTTCTGTTTCCTATTTATATTTCTATTTTACCTCCTCATTTTAGCATTATGGCCAGTGAAAAACCCTAATCTAAGCTCTGCACAAAAATATTTTGCTTTCAAATTCATACAGTGATCGTAGCATGCATGGACTCGACTCATATGACTCGGATTTCCATGAAAAAGATTGTGGGCCGAAAACTGGTGATCACTGTACATTTCTCTTCTGTTTCCTATTTATATTTCTATTTTACCTGCTCAATTTAGCATTATGGCCAGTGAAAAACCCTAATCTAATCTCTGCACAAAAATATTTTGCCTTCAAATTCATACCGTGATCGTAGCATGCATGGACTCGACTCATATGACTGGGATTTCCATGAAAAAGATTGTGGGCCGAAAACGGGTGATCACTGTACATTTCTCTTCTGTTTCCTATTTATATTTCTATTTTACCTGCTCAATTTAGCATTATGGCCAGTGAAAAACTCTAATCTAATCTCTGCACAAAAATATTTTGCCTTCAAATTCATACCGTGATCGTAGCATGCATGGACTCGACTCATATGACTGGGATTTCCATGAAAAAGATTGTGGGCCGAAAATGGGTGATCACTGTACATTTCTCTTCTGTTTCCTATTTATATTTATATTTTACCTCCTCAATTTAGCATTATGGCCAGTGAAAAACCCTAATCTAAGCTCTGCACAAAAATATTTTGCCTTCAAATTCATACCGTGATCGTAGCATGCATGGACTCATATGACTGGGATTTCCATGAAAAAGATTGTGGGCCGAAAATGGGTGATCACTGTACATTTCTCTTCTGTTTCCTATTTATATTTCTATTTTACCTCCTCAATTTAGCATTATGGCCAGTGAAAAACCCTAATCTAAGTTCTGCACAAAAATATTTTGCCTTCAAATTCATACCGTCATCGTAGAATGCATGGACTCGACTCACATGACTGGGATTTCCATGAAAATATTGTGGGCCGAAAATGGGTGATCACTGTACATTTCTCTTCTGTTTCCTATTTATATTTCTATTTTACATCCTCAATTTAGCATTATGGACAGGGAAAGACCTAATCTAAAATCTGCACAAAAATATTTTACCTTCAAATTCATACCGTGATCGTAGCATGCATGGACTCGACTCATATGACTGGGATTTCCATGAAAAATATTGTGGGCCGAAAATGGGTGATCACTGTACATTTCTCTTCTGTTTCCTATTTATATTTATATTTTACCTCCTCAATTTAGCATTATGGACAGGGTAAGACCTAATCTAAGTTCTACACAAAAATATTTTGCCTTCAAATTCATACCGTGATCGTAGCATGCATAGACTCGACTCATATGACTGGGATTTCCATGAAAAAGATTGTGGGCCGAAAATAGGCGATCACTGTACATTTCTCTTCTGTTTCCTATTTATATTTATATTTTACCTCCTCAATTTAGCATTATGGTCAGGGAAAGACCTAATCTAAGATCTGCACAAAAATTTTTTGCCTTCAAATTCATAACGTGATCGTAGCATGCATGGACTCATATGACTTGGACTTCCATGAAAAAGATACTGGGCAGAAAATGGGTGATCACTGTATATTTCTTTTCTGTTTCCTATTTATATTTATGTTTTACCTCCTCAATTTAGCCTTATGGACAGGGAAAGAACTAATCTAAGATCTGCACAAAAATATTTTGCCTTCAAATTCATACCGTGATCGTAGCATGCATGGACTCGACTCATATGACTGGGATTTCCATGAAAAAGATTGTGGGCAGAAAATGGGTGATCACTGTACATTTCTCTTCTGTTTCCTATTTATATTTCTATTTTACCTCCTCATTTTAGCATTATGGCCAGTGAAAAACCCTAATCTAAGCTCTGCACAAAAATATTTTGCTTTCAAATTCATACAGTGATCGTAGCATGCATGGACTCGACTCATATGACTGGGATTTCCATGAAAAAGATTGTGGGCCGAAAATGGCTGATCACTGTACATTTCTCTTCTGTTTCCTATTTATATTTCTATTTTACCTCCTCAATTTAGCATTATGGACAGGGAAAGACCTAATCTAAGTTCTGCACAAAAATATTTTGCCTTCAAATTCATACCGTGATCGTAGCATGCATGGACTCGACTCATATGACTGGGATTTCCATGAAAAAGTTTGTGGGCCGAAAACTGGTGATCACTGTACATTTCTCTTCTGTTTCCTATTTATATTTCTATTTTACCTGCTCAATTTAGCATTATGGCCAGTGAAAAACCCTAATCTAATCTCTGCACAAAAATATTTTGCCTTCAAATTCATACCGTGATCGTAGCATGCATGGACTCGACTCATATGACTGGGATTTCCATGAAAAAGATTGTGGGCCGAAAACGGGTGATCACTGTATATTTCTCTTCTGTTTCCTATTTATATTTCTATTTTACCTGCTCAATTTAGCATTATGGCCAGTGAAAAACCCTAATCTAATCTCTGCACAAAAATATTTTGCCTTCAAATTCATACCGTGATCGTAGCATGCATGGACTCGACTCATATGACTGGGATTTCCATGAAAAAGATTGTGGGCCGAAAATGGGTGATCACTGTACATTTCTCTTCTGTTTCCTATTTATATTTATATTTTACCTCCTCAATTTAGCATTATGGCCAGTGAAAAACCCTAATCTAAGCTCTGCACAAAAATATTTTGCCTTCAAATTCATACCGTGATCGTAGCATGCATGGACTCGACTCATATGACTGGGATTTCCATGAAAAAGATTGTGGGCAGAAAATGGGTGATCACTGTACATTTCTCTTCTGTTTCCTATTTATATTTCTATTTTACCTCCTCAGTTTAGCATTATGGCCAGTGAAAAACCCTAATCTAAGCTCTGCACAAAAATATTTTGCTTTCAAATTCATACAGTGATCGTAGCATGCATGGACTCGACTCATATGACTGGGATTTCCATGAAAAAGATTGTGGGCCGAAAACGGGTGATCACTGTACATTTCTCTTCTGTTTCCTATTTATATTTCTATTTTACCTGCTCAATTTAGCATTATGGCCAGTGAAAAACCCTAATCTAAGCTCTGCACAAAAATATTTTGCCTTCAAATTCATACCGTGATCGTAGCATGCATGGACTCGACTCATATGACTGGGATTTCCATGAAAAAGATTGTGGGCCGAAAATGGGTGATCACTGTACATTTCTCTTCTGTTTCCTATTTATATTTCTATTTTACCTCCTCAATTTAGCATTATGGCCAGTGAAAAACCCTAATCTAAGTTCTGCACAAAAATATTTTGCCTTCAAATTCATACCGTGATCGTAGCATGCATGGATTCGACACATATGACTGGGATTTCCATGAAAAAGATTGTGGGCCGAAAATGGGTGATCACTGTACATTTCTCTTCTGTTTCCTATTTATATTTCTATTTTACCCCCCTCAATTTAGCATTATGGCCAGTGAAAAACCCTAATCTAAGCTCTGCACAAAAATATTTTGCCTTCAAATTCATACCGTGATCGTAGCATGCATGGACTCGACTCATATGACTGGGATTTCCATGAAAAAGAAAGTGGGCCGAAAATGGGTGATCACTGTACATTTCTCTCCTGTTTCCTATTTATATTTCTATTGTACCTCCTCAATTTAGCATTATGGACAGGGAAAGACCTAATCTAAGTTCTGCACAAAAATATTTTGCCTTCAAATTCATACCGTGATCGTAGCATGCATGGACTCGACTCATATGACTGGGATTTCCATGAAAAAGATTGTGGGCCGAAAATGGGTGATCACTGTACATTTCTCTTCTGTTTCCTATTTATATTTCTATTTTACCTGCTCAATTTAGCATTATGGCCAGTGAAAAACCCTAATCTAATCTCTGCACAAAAATATTTTGCCTTCAAATTCATACCGTGATCGTAGCATGCATGGACTCGACTCATATGACTGGGATTTCCATGAAAAAGAAAGTGGGCCGAAAATGGGTGATCACTGTACATTTCTCTCCTGTTTCCTATTTGTATTTCTATTGTACCTCCTCAATTTAGCATTATGGACAGGGAAAGACCTAATCTAAGTTCTGCACAAAAATATTTTGCCTTCAAATTCATACCGTGATCGTAGCATGCATAGACTCGACTCATATGACTGGGATTTCCATGAAAAAGATTGTGGGCCGAAAATGGGTGATCACTGTACATTTCTCTTCTGTTTCCTATTTATATTTATATTTTACCTCCTCTATTTAGCATTATGATCAGGGAAAGACCTAATCTAAGATCTGCACAAAAATTTTTTGCCTTCAAATTCATACCGTGATCGTAGCATGCATGGACTCATATGACTGGGATTTCCATGAAAAAGATTGTGGGCCGAAAATGGGTGATCACTGTACATTTCTCTTCTGTTTCCTATTTATATTTCTATTTTACCTCCTCAATTTAGCATTATGGCCAGTGAAAAACCCTAATCTAAGTTCTGCACAAAAATATTTTGCCTTCAAATTCATACCGTGATCGTAGCATGCATGGATTCGACACATATGACTGGGATTTCCATGAAAAAGATTGTGGGCCGAAAATGGGTGATCACTGTACATTTCTCTTCTGTTTCCTATTTATATTTCTATTTTACCTGCTCAATTTAGCATTATGGCCAGTGAAAAACCCTAATCTAAGCTCTGCACGAAAATATTTTGCCTTCAAATTCATACCGTGATCGTAGCATGCATGGACTCGACTCATATGACTGGGATTTCCATGAAAAAGAAAGTGGGCCGAAAATGGGTGATCACCGTACATTTCTCTCCTGTTTCCTATTTATATTTCTATTGTACCTCCTCAATTTAGCATTATGGACAGGGAAAGACCTAATCTAAGTTCTGCACAAAAATATTTTGCCTTCAAATTCATACCGTGATCGTAGCATGCATAGAATCGACTCATATGACTGGGATTTCCATGAAAAAGATTGTGTGCCGAAAATGGGTGATCACTGTACATTTCTCTTCTGTTTCCTATTTATATTTATATTTTACCTCCTCAATTTAGCATTATGGTCAGGGAAAGACCTAATCTAAGATCTGCACAAAAATTTTTTGCCTTCAAATTCATAACGTGATCGTAGCATGCATGGACTCATATGACTGGGATTTCCATGAAAAAGATTGTGGGCCCAAAATGGGTGATCACTGTACATTTCTCTTCTGTTTCCTATTTATATTTCTATTTTACCTGCTCAATTTAGCATTATGGCCAGTGAAAAACCCTAATCTAAGCTCTGCACAAAAATATTTTGCCTTCAAATTCATACCGTGATCGTAGCATGCATGGACTCGACTCATATGACTCGGATTTCCATGAAAAAGAAAGTGGGCCGAAAATGGGTGATCACTGTACATTTCTCTCCTGTTTCCTATTTATATTTCTATTGTACCTCCTCAATTTAGCATTATGGACAGGGAAAGACCTAATCTAAAATCTGCACAAAAATATTTTGCCTTCAAATTCATAACGTGATCGTAGCATGCATGGACTCGACTCATATGACTGGGATTTCCATGAAAAAGATTGTGGGCCGAAAATGGGTGATCACTGTACATTTCTCTTCTGTTTCCTATTTATATTTATATTTTACCTACTCAATTTAGCATTATGGACAGGGAAAGACCTAATCTAAGATTTGCACAAAAATATTCTGCCTTCAAATTCATACCGTTATCGTAGCATGCATGGACTCGACTCATATGACTGGGATTTCCATGAAAAAGATTGTTGGCTGAAAATGGGTGATCACTGTACATTTCTCTTCTGTTTCCTATTCATATTTATATTTTACCTCCTCACTTTAGCATTATGGACAGGGAAAGAACTAATCTAAGCTCTCCACAAAAATATTTTGCCTTCAAATTCATACCGTGATCATGGCATGCATGGACTCGACTCATATGACTGGGATTTCCATGAAAAAGATTGTGGGCCGAAAATGGGTGATCACTGTACGTTTCTCATCTGTTTCCTATTTATATTTCTATTTTACCTCCTCAATTTAGCTTTATGGACAGGGAAAGACCTAATCTAAAATCTGCACAAAAATATTTTGCCGTCAAATTCATACCGTGATCGTAGCATGCATGAACTCGACTCATATGACTGGGATTTCAATGAAAAAGATTGTGGGCCGAAAATGGGTGGTCACTGTACATTTCTCTTCTGTTTCCTATTTATATTTATATTTTACCTCCTCAATTTAGCATTATGGGCAGGGAAAGACCTCATCTAAGATCTGCACAAAAATATTTTGCCTTCAAATTCATACCGTGATCGTAGCATGCATGGACTCAACTCATATGACTGGGATTTCCATGAAAAAGGTAATGGGCAGAAAATGGGTGATCACTGTACATTTCTCTTCTGTTTCCTATTTATATTTATATTTTAACTCCTCACTTTAGCATTATGGACAGGTAAAGACCTAATATAAGCTCTGCACAAAAATATTTTGCCTTCAAATTCATACCGTGATCGTAGCATGCATGGACTCGACTCATATGACTGGGATTTCCATGAAAATGATTTTGGGCCGAAAATGGGTGATCACTGTACATTTCTCTTCTGTTTCCTATTTATATTTCTATTTTATTTCCTCAATTTAGCTTTATGGACAGGGAAAGACCTACTCTAAAATCTGCACAAAAATATTTTGCCTTCAAATTCATACCGTGATCGTAGCATGCATGAACTCGACTCATATGACTGGGATTTCCATGAAAATGATTGTGGGCCGAAAATGGGTGGTCACTGTACATTTCTCTTCTGTTTCCTATTTATATTTATATTTTACCTCGTCAATTTAGCATTATGGACAGGGAAAGACCTAATCTAAGTTCTGCACAAAAATATTTTGCCTTCAAATTCATACCGTGATCGTAGCATGCATGGACTCGACTCATATGACTGGGATTTCCATGAAAAAGATTGTGGGCCGAAAACTGGTGATCACTGTACATTTCTCTTCTGTTTCCTATTTATATTTCTATTTTACCTGCTCAATTTAGCATTATGGCCAGTGAAAAACCCTTATCTAATCTCTGCACAAAAATATTTTGCCTTCAAATTCATACCGTGATCGTAGCATGCATGGACTCGACTCATATGACTGGGATTTCCATGAAAAAGATTGTGGGCCGAAAACGGGTGATCACTGTACATTTCTCTTCTGTTTCCTATTTATATTTCTATTTTACCTGCTCAGTTTAGCATTATGGCCAGTGAAAAACCCTAATCTAATCTCTGCACAAAAATATTTTGCCTTCAAATTCATACCGTGATCTTAGCATGCATGGACTCGACTCATATGACTGGGATTTCCATGAAAAAGATTGTGGGCCGAAAATGGGTGATCACTGTACATTTCTCTTCTGTTTCCTATTTATATTTATATTTTACCTCCTCAATTTAGCATTATGGCCAGTGAAAAACCCTAATCTAAGCTCTGCACAAAAATATTTTGCCTTCAAATTCATACCGTGATCGTAGCATGCATGGACTCGACTCATATAACTGGGATTTCCATGAAAAAGATTGTGGGCCGAAAATGGGTGATCACTGTACATTTCTCTTCTGTTTCCTATTTATATTTCTATTTTACCTCCTCAATTTAGCATTATGGCCAGTGAAAAACCCTAATCTAAGTTCTGCACAAAAATATTTTGCCTTCAAATTCATACCGTGATCGTAGCATGCATGGATTCGACACACATGACTGGGATTTCCATGAAAAAGATTGTGGGCCGAAAATGGGTGATCACTGTACATTTCTCTTCTGTTTCCTATTTATATTTCTATTTTACCTGCTCAATTTAGCATTATGGCCAGTGAAAAACCCTAATCTAAGCTCTGCACAAAAATATTTAGCCTTCAAATTCATACCGTGATCGTAGCATGCATGGACTCGACTCATATGACTGGGATTTCCATGAAAAAGAAAGTGGGCCGAAAATGGGTGATCACTGTACATTTCTCTCCTGTTTCCTATTTATATTTCTATTGTACCTCCTCAATTTAGCATTATGGACAGGGAAAGACCTAATCTAAAATCTGCACAAAAAAATTTTGCCTTCAAATTCATAACGTGATCGTAGCATGCATGGACTCGACTCATATGACTGGGATTTCCATGAAAAAGATTGTGGGCCGAAAATGGGTGATCACTGTACATTTCTCTTCTGTTTCCTATTTATATTTATATTTTACCTACTCAATTTAGCATTATGGACAGGGAAAGACCTAATCTAAGATTTGCACAAAAATATTTTGCCTTCAAATTCATACCGTTATCGTAGCATGCATGGACTCAACTCATATGACTGGGATTTCCATGAAAATGATTTTGGGCCAAAAATGGGTGATCACTGTACATTTCTCTTCTGTTTCCTATTTATATTTCTATTTTACCTCCTCAATTTAGCTTTATGGACAGGGAAAGACCTAATCTAAAATCTGCACAAAAATATTTTGCCTTCAAATTCATACCGTGATCTTAGCATGCATGGACTCGACTCATATGACTGGGATTTCCATGAAAAAGATTGTGGGCCGAAAATGGGTGATCACTGTACATTTCTCTTCTGTTTCCTATTTATATTTATATTTTACCTCCTCAATTTAGCATTATGGCCAGTGAAAAACCCTAATCTAAGCTCTGCACAAAAATATTTTGCCTTCAAATTCATACCGTGATCGTAGCATGCATGGACTCGACTCATATAACTGGGATTTCCATGAAAAAGATTGTGGGCCGAAAATGGGTGATCACTGTACATTTCTCTTCTGTTTCCTATTTATATTTCTATTTTACCTCCTCAATTTAGCATTATGGCCAGTGAAAAACCCTAATCTAAGTTCTGCACAAAAATATTTTGCCTTCAAATTCATACCGTGATCGTAGCATGCATGGATTCGACACATATGACTGGGATTTCCATGAAAAAGATTGTGGGCCGAAAATGGGTGATCACTGTACATTTCTCTTCTGTTTCCTATTTATATTTCTATTTTACCTGCTCAATTTAGCATTATGGCCAGTGAAAAACCCTAATCTAAGCTCTGCACAAAAATATTTAGCCTTCAAATTCATACCGTGATCGTAGCATGCATGGACTCGACTCATATGACTGGGATTTCCATGAAAAAGAAAGTGGGCCGAAAATGGGTGATCACTGTACATTTCTCTCCTGTTTCCTATTTATATTTCTATTGTACCTCCTCAATTTAGCATTATGGACAGGGAAAGACCTAATCTAAAATCTGCACAAAAAAATTTTGCCTTCAAATTCATAACGTGATCGTAGCATGCATGGACTCGACTCATATGACTGGGATTTCCATGAAAAAGATTGTGGGCCGAAAATGGGTGATCACTGTACATTTCTCTTCTGTTTCCTATTTATATTTATATTTTACCTACTCAATTTAGCATTATGGACAGGGAAAGACCTAATCTAAGATTTGCACAAAAATATTTTGCCTTCAAATTCATACCGTTATCGTAGCATGCATGGACTCAACTCATATGACTGGGATTTCCATGAAAATGATTTTGGGCCAAAAATGGGTGATCACTGTACATTTCTCTTCTGTTTCCTATTTATATTTCTATTTTACCTCCTCAATTTAGCTTTATGGACAGGGAAAGACCTAATCTAAAATCTGCACAAAAATATTTTGCCTTCAAATTCATACCGTGATCGTAGCATGCATGAACTCGACTCATATGACTGGGATTTCCATGAAAAAGATTGTGGGCCGAAAATGGGTGGTCACTGTACATTTCTCTTCTGTTTCCTATTTATATTTCTATTTTACCTCGTCAATTTAGCATTATGGACAGGGAAAGACCTAATCTAAGCTCTGCACAAAAATATTTTAACTTCAAATTTATACCGTGATCGTAGCATGCATGGACTCGACTCATATGACTGGGATTTCCATGAAAAATATTGTGGGCCGAAAATGGGTAATCACTGTACATTTCTCTTCTGTTGCCTATTTATATTTCTATTTTACCTACTCAATTTAGCATTATGGACAGGGAAAGACCTAATCTAAGATTTGCACAAAAATATTTTGCCTTCAAATTCATACCGTTATCGTAGCATGCATGGACTCGACTCATATGACTGGGATTTCCATGAAAAAGATTGTGGGCCAAAAATGGGTGATCACTGTACATTTCTCTTCTGTTTCCTATTTATATTACCCTTTTACCTCCTCAATTTAGCATTATGGACAGGGAAAGACCTAATCTAAGATCTGCACAAAAATATTTTGCCTTCAAATTCATACCGTGATCGTAGCATGCATGGACTCGACTCATATGACTGGGATTTCCATAAAAAAGATTGTGGGCCGAAAATGGGTGATCACTGTACATTTCTCTTCTGTTTCCTATTAATTTTTATATTTTACCTCCTCAATTTAGCATTATGGCCAGTGAAAAACCCTAATCTAAGCTCTGCACAAAAATATTTTGCCTTCAAATTCATTCCGTGATCGTAGCATGCATGGACTCGACTCATATGACTGGGATTTCCATGAAAAAGATTGTGGGCCGAAAATGGGTGATCACTGTACATTTCTCTTCTGTTTCCTATTTATATTTCTATTTTACCTCCTCAATTTAGCATTATGGCCAGTGAAAAACCCTAATCTAAGTTTTGCACAAAAATATTTTGCATTCAAATTCATACCGTGATCGTAGCATGCATGGATTCGACTAATGTGACTGGGATTTCCATGAAAAAGATTGTGGGCCGAAAATGGGTGATCACTGTACATTTCTCTTCTGTTTCCTATTCATATTTCTATTTTACCTGCTCAATTTAGCATTATGGCCAGTGAAAAACCCTAATCTAAGCTCTGCACAAAAATATTTTGCCTTCAAATTCATACCGTGATCTAGCATGCATGAACTCGACTCATATGACTGGGATTTCCATGAAAAAGATTGTGGGCCGAAAATGCGTGATCACTGTACATTTCTCTTCTGTGTCGTATTTATATTTCTATTTTACCTCCTCAATTTAGCTTTATGGACAGGGAAAGACCTAATCTAAAATCTGCACAAAAATATTTTGCCTTCAAATTCATACCGTGATCTAGCATGCATGAACTCGACTCATATGACTGGGATTTCCATGAAAAAGAAAGTGGGCCGAAAATGGGTGGTCACTGTACATTTCTCTTCTGTTTCCTATTTATATTTATATTTTACCTCGTTAATTAAGCATTAGGGACAGGGAAAGACCTCATCTAAGATCTGCACAAAAATATTTTGCCTTCAAATTCATACCGTGATCGTAGCATGCATGGACTCAACTCATATGACTGGGATTTCCATGAAAATGTAATGGGCAGAAAATGGGTGATCACTGTACATTTCTCTTCTGTTTACAATTTATATTTCTTTTTTACCTCTTAAATTTAGCATTATGGACAGGGAAAGACCTAATCTAAGCTCTGCACAAAAATATTTTGCCTTCAAGTTCATACCGTGATCGTAGCATGCATGGACTCGACTCATATGACTGTGATTTCCATGAAAAATATTGTGGGCCGAAAATGGGTAATCACTGTACATTTCTCTTCTGTTGCCTATTTATATTTCTATTTTACCTCCTCAATTTAGCATTATGGACAGGGAAAGACCTAATCTAAAATCTGCTCAAAAATATTTTGCCTTCAAAATTATACCGTGATCGTAGCATGCATGGACTCGACTCATATGACTGAGATTTCCATGAAAAAGATTGTTGGCCGAAAATGGGTGATCACTGTACATTTCTTTTCTGTTTCCTATTTATATTTATATTTTACCTCCTCAATTTAGCCTTATGGACAGGGAAAGAACTAATCTAAGATCTGCACAAAAATATTTTGCCTTCAAATTCATACCGTGATCGTAGCATGCATGGACTCGACTCATATGACTGGGATTTCCATGAAAAGGATTGTGGGCCGAAAATAGGTGATCACTGTACATTTCTCTTCTGTTTCCTATTTATATTTATATTTTACCTTCTCAATTTAGCATTATGGACAGGGAAATACCTAATCTAAGATCTGCACAAAAATATTTCCCCTTCAAATTCATACCGTGATCGTAGCATGCATGGACTCTACTCATATGACGGGGATTTCCATGAAAAAGATTGTTGGCCGAAAATGGGTGATCACTGTACATTTCTCTTCTGTTTCCTATTTATATTTATATTTTACCTCCTCACTTTAGCATTATGGACAGGGAAAGACCTAATCTAAGCTCTGCACAAAAATATTTTGCCTTCAAATTCATACCGTGATTGTAGCATGCATGGACTCGACTCATATGACTGGGATTTCCATGAAAAAGATCGTGGGCCGAAAATGGGTGGTCACTGTACATTTCTCTTCTGTTTCCTATTTATATTTCTATTTTACCTCCTCAATTTAGCTTTATGGACAGGGAAAGACCTAATCTAAGATCTGCACAAAAATATTTTGCCTTCAAATTCATACCGTGATCGTAGCATGCATGAACTCGACTCATATGACTGGGATTTCCATGAAAAAGATTGTGGGCCGAAAATGGGTGATCACTGTACATTTCTCTTCTGTTTCCTATTTATATTTCTATTTTACCTCCTCATTTTAGCATTATGGCCAGTGAAAAACCCTAATCTAAGCTCTGCACAAAAATATTTTGCTTTCAAATTCATACAGTGATCGTAGCATGCATGGACTCGACTCATATGACTGGGATTTCCATGAAAAAGATTGTGGGCCGAAAATGGGTGATCACTGTACATTTCTCTTCTGTTTCCTATTTATATTTCTATTTTACCTCCTCAATTTAGCATTATGGACAGGGAAAGACCTAATCTAAGATCTGAACAAAAATATTTTGCCTTCAAATTCATACCCTGATCGTAGCATACATGGACTCGACTCATATGACTGCGATTTCCATGAAAAAGATTGTGGGCCGAAAATGGGTGATCACTGTATATTTCTCTTCTATTTCCTATTACTATTTCTATTTTACTTCCTTCATTTAGCATTATGGACAGGGAAAGACCTAATCTAAGATCTGCACAAAAATATTTTGCCTTCAAATTCATACCGTGATCGTAGCATGCATGGACTCGACTCATATGACAGGGATTTCCATGAAAAAGATTGTGGGCCGAAAATGGGGATCACTGTGCATTTCTCTTCTGTTTCCTATTTATATTTCTATTTTACATCCTCAATTTAGCATTATGGACAGGGAAAGGCCTAATCTAAAATCTCCACAAAAATATTTTGCCTTCAAATTCATACCGTGATCGTAGCATGCATGGACTCGACTCATATGACTGGGATTTCCATGAAAAAGATTGTGGGCCGAAAATGGGTGATCACTGTACATTTCTTTGCTGTTTCCTATTTATATTTCTATTTTACATCCTCAATTTAGCATTATGGCCTTGGAAAGACCTAATCTAAGATCTGCACAAAAATATTTTGCCTTCAAATTCATACCGTGATCGTAGCATGCATGGACTCGACTCATATGACTGGGATTTCCATGAAAAAGATTGTGGGCCGAAAATGGGTGATCACTGTGCATTTCTCTTCTGTTTCCTATTTATATTTATATTTTACCTCCTCAATTTAGCATTATGGACAGGGAAAGGCCTAATCTAATATCTGCACAAAAATATTTTGCCTTCAAATTCATACCCTGATCGTAGCATGGATGGACTCGACTCATATGACTGGGATTTCCATGAAAAAGATTGTGGGCCGAAAATGGGTGATCACTGTACATTTCTCTTCTGTTTCCTATTTATATTTATATTTTACCTCCTCAATTTAGCATTATGGACAGGGAAAGACTTAATCTAAGATCTGCACAAAAATATTTTGCCTTCAAATTCATACCGTGATCGTAGCATGCATGGACTCGACTCATATGACTGGGATTTCCATGAAAAAGATTGTGGGCCGAAAATGGGTGATCACTGTACATTTCTCTTCTGTTTCCTATTTATATTTCTATTTTACCTCCTCAATTTAGCATTATGGACAGGGAAAGGCCTAATCTAAAATCTGCACAAAAATATTTTGCCTTCAAATTCATACCGTGATCGTAGCATGCATGGACTCGACTCATATGACAGGGATTTCCATGAAAAAGATTGTGGGCTGAAAATGGGTGATCACTGTACATTTCTCTTCTGTTTCCTATTCATATTTCTATTTTACCTCCTCAATTTAGCATTATGGACAGGGAAAGGCCTAATCTAAAATCTGCACAAAAATATTTTGCCTTCAAATTCATACCGTGATCGTAGCATGCATGGACTCGACTCATATGACTGGGATTTCCATGAAAAAGATTGTGGGCCGAAAATGGATGATCACTGTACATTTCTCTTCTGTTTCCTATTTATATTTCTATTTTACCTCCTCAATTTAGCATTATGGACAGGGAAAGACCTAATGTAAGATCTGAACAAAAATATTTTGCCTTCAAATTCATACCCTGATCGTAGCATACATGGACTCGACTCATATGACTGCGATTTCCATGAAAAAGATTGTGGGCCGAAAATGGGTGATCACTGTATATTTCTCTTCTATTTCCTATTACTATTTCTATTTTACTTCCTTCATTTAGCATTATGGACAGGGAAAGACCTAATCTAAGATCTGCACAAAAATATTTTGCCTTCAAATTCATACCGTGATTGTAGCATGCGTGGACTCGACTCATATGAATGGGATTTCCATGAAAAAGATCGTGGGCCGAAAATGGGTGGTCACTGTACATTTCTCTTCTGTTTCCTATTTATATTTCTATTTTACCTCCTCAATTTAGCTTTATGGACAGGGAAAGACCTAATCTAAGATCTGCACAAAAATATTTTGCCTTCAAATTCATACCGTGATCGTAGCATGCATGAACTCGACTCATATGACTGGGATTTCCATGAAAAAGATTGTGGGCCGAAAATGGGTGATCACTGTACATTTCTCTTCTGTTTCCTATTTATATTTCTATTTTACCTCCTCATTTTAGCATTATGGCCAGTGAAAAACCCTAATCTAAGCTCTGCACAAAAATATTTTGCTTTCAAATTCATACAGTGATCGTAGCATGCATGGACTCGACTCATATGACTGGGATTTCCATGAAAAAGATTGTGGGCCGAAAATGGGTGATCACTGTACATTTCTCTTCTGTTTCCTATTTATATTTCTATTTTACCTCCTCAATTTAGCATTATGGACAGGGAAAGACCTAATCTAAGATCTGAACAAAAATATTTTGCCTTCAAATTCATACCCTGATCGTAGCATACATGGACTCGACTCATATGACTGCGATTTCCATGAAAAAGATTGTGGGCCGAAAATGGGTGATCACTGTATATTTCTCTTCTATTTCCTATTACTATTTCTATTTTACTTCCTTCATTTAGCATTATGGACAGGGAAAGACCTAATCTAAGATCTGCACAAAAATATTTTGCCTTCAAATTCATACCGTGATCGTAGCATGCATGGACTCGACTCATATGACAGGGATTTCCATGAAAAAGATTGTGGGCCGAAAATGGGGATCACTGTGCATTTCTCTTCTGTTTCCTATTTATATTTCTATTTTACATCCTCAATTTAGCATTATGGACAGGGAAAGGCCTAATCTAAAATCTCCACAAAAATATTTTGCCCTCAAATTCATACCGTGATCGTAGCATGCATGGACTCGACTCATATGACTGGGATTTCCATGAAAAAGATTGTGGGCCGAAAATGGGTGATCACTGTACATTTCTTTGCTGTTTCCTATTTATATTTCTATTTTACATCCTCAATTTAGCATTATGGCCTTGGAAAGACCTAATCTAAGATCTGCACAAAAATATTTTGCCTTCAAATTCATACCGTGATCGTAGCATGCATGGACTCGACTCATATGACTGGGATTTCCATGAAAAAGATTGTGGGCCGAAAATGGGTGATCACTGTGCATTTCTCTTCTGTTTCCTATTTATATTTATATTTTACCTCCTCAATTTAGCATTATGGACAGGGAAAGGCCTAATCTAATATCTGCACAAAAATATTTTGCCTTCAAATTCATACCCTGATCGTAGCATGGATGGACTCGACTCATATGACTGGGATTTCCATGAAAAAGATTGTGGGCCGAAAATGGGTGATCACTGTACATTTCTCTTCTGTTTCCTATTTATATTTATATTTTACCTCCTCAATTTAGCATTATGGACAGGGAAAGACTTAATCTAAGATCTGCACAAAAATATTTTGCCTTCAAATTCATACCGTGATCGTAGCATGCATGGACTCGACTCATATGACTGGGATTTCCATGAAAAAGATTGTGGGCCGAAAATGGGTGATCACTGTACATTTCTCTTCTGTTTCCTATTTATATTTCTATTTTACCTCCTCAATTTAGCATTATGGACAGGGAAAGGCCTAATCTAAAATCTGCACAAAAATATTTTGCCTTCAAATTCATACCGTGATCGTAGCATGCATGGACTCGACTCATATGACAGGGATTTCCATGAAAAAGATTGTGGGCTGAAAATGGGTGATCACTGTACATTTCTCTTCTGTTTCCTATTCATATTTCTATTTTACCTCCTCAATTTAGCATTATGGACAGGGAAAGGCCTAATCTAAAATCTGCACAAAAATATTTTGCCTTCAAATTCATACCGTGATCGTAGCATGCATGGACTCGACTCATATGACTGGGATTTCCATGAAAAAGATTGTGGGCCGAAAATGGATGATCACTGTACATTTCTCTTCTGTTTCCTATTTATATTTCTATTTTACCTCCTCAATTTAGCATTATGGACAGGGAAAGACCTAATGTAAGATCTGAACAAAAATATTTTGCCTTCAAATTCATACCCTGATCGTAGCATACATGGACTCGACTCATATGACTGCGATTTCCATGAAAAAGATTGTGGGCCGAAAATGGGTGATCACTGTATATTTCTCTTCTATTTCCTATTACTATTTCTATTTTACTTCCTTCATTTAGCATTATGGACAGGGAAAGACCTAATCTAAGATCTGCACAAAAATATTTTGCCTTCAAATACATACCCAGATCGTAGCATGCGTGGACTCGACTCATATGACTGGGATTTCCATGAAAAAGATTGTGGGCCGAAAATGGGTGATCACTGTGCATTTCTCTTCTCTTTCCTATTTATATTTCTATTTTACCTCCTCAATTTAGCATTATGGACAGGGAAAGACCTAATCTAAGATCTGCAAAAAAATATTTTGCCTTCAAATTCATAACGTGATCGTAGCATGCATGGACTCGACTCATATGACTGGAATTTCCATGAAAAAGATTGTGGGCTAAAAATGGGTGATCACTGTACATTTCTCTTCTGTTTCCTATTTATATTTCTATTTTACATCCTCAATTTAGCATTATGGACAGGGAAAGACCTAATGTAAGATCTGCACAAAAATATTTTGCCTTCAAATTCATACCCTGATCGTAGCATGCATGGACTCGACTCATATGACTGTGATTTCCATGAAAAAGATTGTGGGCCGAAAAAGGGTGATCACTGTGCATTTCTCTTCTTTTTCCTATTTATATTCCTATTTTATATCCTCAATTTAGCATTATGGACAGGGAAACACCTAATCTAAGATCTGCACAAAAATATTTTGCTTTCAAATTCATAACGTGATCGTAGCATGCATGGACTCGACTCATATGACTGGAATTTCCATGAAATGATTGTGGGCCGAAAATGTGTGATCACTGTACATTTCTCTTCTGTTTCCTATTTATATTTATATTTTACCTCCTCAATTTAGCATTATGGACAGGGAAAGACCTAATCTAAGATCTGCACAAAAATATTTTGCCTTCAAATTCATAACGTGATCGTAGCATGCATGGACTCGACTCATATGACTGGGATTTCCATGAAAAAGATTGTGGGCCGAAAATGGGTGAACACTGTGAAAATTTCTCGTCTGTTTCCTATTTATATTTCTATTTTACATCCTCAATTTAGCATTATGGTCAGGGAAAGACCTAATCTAAGATCTGCACAAAAATATTTTGCCTTCAGTTTCATACCTTGATCGTAGCATGCATGGACTCGACTCATATGACTGGGATTTCCATGAAAAAGATTGTGGGCCGAAAATGGGTGATCACTGTACATTTCTCTTCTGTTTCCTATTTATATTTCTATTTTACCTCCTCAATTTAGCATTATGGACAGGGAAAGACCTAATCTAAGATCTGCACTAAAATATTTTGCCTTCAAATTCATACCGTGATTGTAGCATGCATGGACTCGACTCATATGACTGGAATTTCCATGAAAAAGATTGTGTGCCGAAAATGGGTGATCACTGTACATTTCTATTCTGTTTCCTATTTATATTTATATTTTACCTCCTCAATTTAGCATTATGGACAGGGAAAGTCCTAATCTAAAATCTGCACAAAAATATGTTGCCTTCAAATTCATACCGTGATCGTAGCATGCATGGACTCGACTCATATGACTGGGATTTCCATGAAAAAGATTGTGGGCCGAAAATGGGTGATCACTGTACATTTCGCTTCTGTTTCCTATTTATATTTCTATTTTACCTTCTCAATTTAGCATTATGGACAGGAAAAGACTTAATCTAAGATCTGAACAAAAATATTTTGCCTTCAAATTCATGCCCTGATCGTAGCATGAATGGACTCGACTCATATGACTGGGATTTCCATGAAAAAGATTGTGGGCCCAAAATGGGTGATCACTGTACATTTCTCTTCTGTTTCCTATTTGTATTTATATTTTACCTCTTCAATTTAGCATTATGGACAGGGAAAGACTTAATCTAAGATCTGAACAAAAATATTTTGCCTTCAAATTCATACCCTGATCGTAGCATGCATGGACTCGACTCATATGACTGGGATTTCCATGAAAAAGATTGTGGGCCGAAAATGGGTGATCACTGTACATTTCTCTTCTGTTTCCTATTTATATTTATATTTATATCCTCAATTTAGCATTATGGACAGGGAAAGACCTAATCTAAGATCTGCACAAAAATATTTTGCCATGAAATTCATACCCTGATCGTAGCATGCATGGACTCGACTGATATGACTGGGATTTCCATGAAAAAGATTGTGGGCCGAAAATGGGTGATCACTGTATATTTCTGTTCTGTTTCCTATTTATCTTTCTATTTTACATCCTCTATTTAGCATTATGGACAGGGAGAGACATAATCTAAAATCTGCACAAAAATATTTTGCCTTCAAATTCATACCGTGATCGTAGCATGCATGGACTCGACTCATATGACTGGGATTTCCATGAAAAAGATTGTAGGCCGAAAATGGGTGATCACTGTGCATTTCTCTTCTGTTTCCTATTTATATTTCTATTTTACATCCTCAATTTAGCATTATGGACAGGGAAAGGCCTAATCTAAAATCTGCACAAAAATATGTTGCCTTCAAATTCATACCGTGATCGTAGCATGCATGGACTCGACTCATATGACTGGGATTTCCATGAAAAAGATTGTGGGCCGAAAATGGGTGATCACTGTACATTTCTCTTCTGTTTCCTATTTATATTTATATTTTACCTCCTAAATTTAGCATTATGGCCCAGGAAAGACGTAATCAAAGCTCTGCACAAAAATATTTTGCCTTCAAATTCATACCGTGATCGTAGCATGCATGGACTCGACTCATATGACTGGGATTTCCATGAAAAAGATTGTGTGCCGAAAATGGGTGATCACTGTGCATTTCTCTTCAGTTTCCTATTTATATTTCTATTTTACCTCCTCAATTTACCATTATGGACAGGGAAAGACCTAATATAATCTCTGCAAAAAAATATTTTGCCTTCAAATTCATACCGTGATCGTAGCATGCATGGACTCGACTCATATGACTGGGATTTCCATGAAAAAGATTGTGGGCCGAAAATGGGTGATCACTGTACATTTCTCTTCTGTTTCCTATTTATATTTATATTTTACCTCCTAAATTTAGCATTATGGACAGGGAAAGACCTAATATAATCTCTGCAAAAAAATATTTTGCCTTCAAATTCATAACGTGATCGTAGCATGCATGGACTCGACTCATATGACTGGGATTTCCATGAAAAAGATTGTGGGCCGAAAATGGGTGATCACTGTACATTTCTCTTCTGTTTCCTATTTATATTTATATTTAACTTCCTCAATTTAGCATTATGAACAGGGAAAGACCTAATCTAAGATCTGCAAAAAAGTATTTTGCCTTCAAATTCATAACGTGATCGTAGCATGCATGGACTCGACTCATATGACTGGAATTTCCATGAAAAAGATTGTGTGCCGAAAATGGGTGATCATTGTACATTTCTCTTCTGTTTCCTATTTATATTTCTATTTTACATCCTCAATTTAGCATTATGGACAGGGAAAGACCTAATCTAAGATCTGCACAAAAATATTTTGCCTTCAAATTCATACCCTGATCGTAGCATGCATGGACTCGACTCATATGACTGGGATTTCCATGAAAAAGATTGTGGGCCGAAAATGGGTGATCACTGTGCATTTCTCTTCTGTTTCCTATTTATATTTCTATTTTACATCCTCAATTTAGCATTATGGATAGGGAAAGACCTAATCTAAGATCTGCACAAAAATATTTTGCCTTCAAATTCATAACGTGATCGTAGCATGCATGGACTCGACTCATATGACTGGAATTTCCATGAAATGATTGTGGGCCGAAAATGGGTGATCACTGTACATTTCTCTTCTGTTTCCTATTTATATTTATATTTTACCTCCTCAATTTAGCATTATGGACAGGGAAAGACCTAATCTAAGATCTGCACAAAAATATTTTGCCTTCAAATTCATAACGTGATCGTAGCATGCATGGACTTGACTCATATGACTGGAATTTCCATGAAAAAGATTGTGGGCTAAAAATGGGTGATCACTGTACATTTCTCTTCTGTTTCCTATTTATATTTTACCTCCTCAATTTAGCATTATGGACAGGGAAAGACCTAATCTAAGATCTGCACAAAAATATTTTGCCTTCAAATTCATAACGTGATCGTAGCATGCATGGACACGACTCATATGACTGGGATTTCCATGAAAAAGATTGTGGGCCGAAAATGGGTGATCACTGTACATTTCTCTTCTGTTTCCTATTTATATTTCTATTTTACCTCCTCAATTTAGCATTATGGACAGGGAAAGACCTAATCTAAGATCTGCACAAAAATATTTTGCCTTCAAATTCATAACGTGATCGTAGCATGCATGGACTCGACTCATATGACTGGAATTTCCATGAAATGATTGTGGGCCGAAAATGGGGTGATCACTGTACATTTCTCTTCTGTTTCCTATTTATATTTATATTTTACCTCCTCAATTTAGCATTATGGACAGGGAAAGACCTAATCTAAGATCTGCACAAAAATATTTTGCCTTCAAATTCATAACGTGATCGTAGCATGCATGGACTCGACTCATATGACTGGAATTTCCATGAAAAAGATTGTGGGCCGAAAATGGGTGATCACTGTACATTTCTCTTCTGTTTCCTATTTATATTTATATTTTATCTCCTCAATTTAGCATTATGGACCGGGAAAGACCTAATCTAAGATCTGCACAAAAATATTTTGCCTTCAAATTCATAACGTGATAGTAGCATGCATGGACTCGACTCATATGACTGGAATTTCCATGAAAAAGATTGTGGGACGAAAATGGGTGATCACTGTACATTTCTCTTCTCTTTCCTATTTATAATTGTATTTTACCTCCTCAATTTAGCATTATGGACAGGGAAAGACCTAATATAATCTCTGCAAAAAAATATTTTGCCTTCAAATTCATACCGTGATCGTAGCATGCATGGACTCGACTCATATGACTGGGATTTCCATAAAAAATATTGTGGGCCGAAAATGGGTGATCACTGTACATTTCTCTTCTGTTTCCTATTTATATTTATATTTAACTTCCTCAATTTAGCATTATGAACAGGGAAAGACCTAATCTAAGATCTGCAAAAAAATATTTTGCCTTCAAATTCATAACGTGATCGTAGCATGCATGGACTCGACTCATATGACTGGAATTTCCATGAAAAAGATTGTGGGCCGAAAATGGGTGATCACCGTACATTTCTCTTCTGTTTCCTATTTATATTTATATTTAACTTCCTCAATTTAGCATTATGGACAGGGAAAGACCTAATCTAAGATCTGCAAAAAAATATTTTGCCTTCAAATTCATAACGTGATCGTAGCATGCATGGACTCGACTCATATGACTGGAATTTCAATGAAAAAGATTGTGGGCCGAAAATGGGTGATCACTGTACATTGCTCTTCTGTTTCCTATTTATATTTATATTTTACATCCTCAATTTAGCATTATGGACAGGGAAAGACCTAATCTAAGATCTGCACAAAAATATTTTGCCTTCAAATTCATACCCTGATCGCAGCATGCATGGACTCGACTCATATGACTGGAATTTCCATGAAATGATTGTGGGCCGAAAATGGTTGATTACTGTACATTTCTCTTCTGTTTCCTATTTATATTTATATTTTACCTCCTCAATTTAGCATTATGGACAGGGAAAGACCTAATCTAAGATCTGCACAAAAATATTTTGCCTTCAAATTCATAACGTGATCGTAGCATGCATGGACTCGACTCATATGACTGGAATTTCCATGAAAAAGATTGTGGGCCGAAAATGGGTGATCACTGTACATTTCTCTTCTGTTTCCTATTTATATTTATATTTTACCTCCTCAATTTAGCATTATGGACAGGGAAAGACCTAATCTAAGATCTGCACAAAAATATTTTGCCTTCAAATTCATACCGTGATCGTAGCATGCATGGACTCGACTCATATGACTGGAATTTCCATGAAAAAGATTGTGGGCCGAAAATGGGTGATCACTGTACATTTCTCTTCTTTTTCCTATTTATATTTCTATTTTACCTCCTCAATTTAGCATTATGGACAGGTAAAGACCTAATCTAAGATCTGCACAAAAATATTTTGCCTTCAAATTCATAACGTGATCGTAGCATTGATGGACTCGACTCATATGACTGGGATTTCCATGAAAAAGATTGTGGGCCGAAAATGGGTGATCACTGTGCAAATTTCTCATCTGTTTCCTATTTATATTTCTATTTTACATCCTCAATTTAGCATTATGGACAGGGAAAGACCTAATCTAAGATCTGCACAAAAATATTTTGCCTTCAAATTCATACCGTGATCGTAGCATGCATGGACTCAACTCATATGACTGGGATTTCCATAAAAAAGATTGTGGGCCGAAAATGGGTGATCACTGTACATTTCTCTTCTGTTTCCTATTTATATTTCTATTTTACCTCCTCAATTTAGCATTATGGACAGGGAAAGACCTAATCTAAGATCTGCACAAAAATATTTTGCCTTTAAATTCATACCGTGATCGTAGCATGCATAGACACGACTCATATGACTGGGATTTCCATGAAAAAGATTGTGGGCCGAAAATGGGTGATCACTGTACATTTCTCTTCTGTTTCATATTCATATTTCTATTTTACATCCTCAATTTAGCATTATGGACAGGGAAAGACCTAATCTAAGATCTGCACAAAAATATTTTGCCTTCAAATTCATACCGTGATCGTAGCATGCATGGACTCGACTCATATGACTGGGATTTCCATGAAAAAGATTGTGGGCCGAAAATGGGTGATCACTGTACATTTCTCTTCTGTTTCCTATTTATATTTCTATTTTACATCCTCAATTTAGCATTATGGACAGGGAAAGACCTAATCTAAGATCTGCACAAAAATATTTTGCCTTCAAATTCATACCGTGATCGTAGCATGCATGGACTCGACTCATATGACTGGAATTTCCATGAAAAAAATTGTGGGCCGAAAATGGGTGATCACTGTACATTTCTCTTCTGTTTCCCATTTATATTTCTATTTTACATACTCAATTTAGCATTATGGACAGGGAAAGACCTAATCTAAGATCTGCACAAAAATATTTTGCCTTCAAATTCATAAAGTGATCGTAGCATGCATGGACTCAACTCATATGACTGGGATTTCCATGAAAAATATTGTAGGCCGAAAATGGGTGATCACTGTGCATTTCTCTTCTGTTTCCTATTTATATTTATATTTTACATCCTCAATTTAGCATTATGGATAGGGAAAGACCTAATCTAAGATCTGCACAAAAGTATTTTGCCTTCAAATTCATACCCTGATCGTAGCATGCATGGACTCGACTCATATAACTGGGATTTCCATGAAAAAGATTGTGGCCCGAAAATGGGTGATCACTGTACATTTCTCTTCTGTTTCCTATTTATATTTATATTTTCCATCCTCACTTTAGCATTGTGGACAGGCAAAGTTCTAATCTAAGATCTGCACAAAAATATTTTGCCTTCAAATTCATAACGTGATCGTAGCATGCATGGACTCGACTCATATGACTGGAATTTCCATGAAAAAGATTGTGGGCCGAAAATGGTTGATCACTGTACATTTCTCTTCTGTTTCCTATTTATATTTATATTTTACATCCTCAATTTAGCATTATGGACAGGGAAAGACCTAAGCTAAGATCTGCACATAAATATTTTGCCTTCAAATTCATACCCTGATCGTAGCATGCATGGACTCGACTCATATGACTGGGATTTCCATGAAAAAGATTGTGGGCCGAAAATGGGTGATCACTGTACATTTCTCTTCTGTTTCCTATTTATATTTATATTTTACATCCTCAATTTAGCATTATGGACAGGGAAAGACCTAATCTAAGATCTGCACAAAAATATTTTGCCTTCAAATTCATACCCTGATCGTAGCATGCATGGACTCGACTCATATGACTGGAATTTCCATGAAAAAGATTGTCGCCCGTAAATTGGTGATCACTGTACATTTCTCTTCTGTTTCCTATTTATATTTCTATTTTACATCCTCAATTTAGCATTGTGGACAGGGAAAGACCTAATCTAAGATCTGCACAAAAATATTTTGCCTTCAAATTCATAACGTGATCGTAGCATGCATGGACTCGACTCATATGACTGGAATTTCCATGAAAAAGATTGTGGACCGAAAATGGGTGATCACTGTACATTTCTCTTCTGTTTCCTATTTATATTTCTATTTTACATCCTTAATTTAGCATTATGGACAGGGAAAGACCTAATCTAAGATCTGCACAAAAATATTTTGCCTTCAAATTCATACCCTGATCGTAGCATGCATGGACTCGACTCATATGACTGGGATTTCCATGAAAAAGATTGTTGGCTGAAAATGGGTGATCACTGTGCATTTCTCTTCTGTTTCCTATTTATATTTATATTTTACATCCTCAAGTTATCATTATGGACAGGGAAAGACCTAATCTAAGATCTGCACAAAAATATTTTGCCTTCAAATTCATAACGTGATCGTAGCATGCATGGACTCGACTCATATGACTGGAATTTCCATGAAAAAGATTGTGGGCCGAAAATGGGTGATCACTGTACATTTCTCTTCTCTTTCCTATTTATAATTCTATTTTACCTCCTCAATTTAGCATTATGGACAGGGAAAGACCTAATATAATCTCTGCAAAAAAATATTTTGCCTTCAAATTCATACCGTGATCGTAGCATGCATGGACTCGACTCATATGACTGGGATTTCCATGAAAAAGATTGTGGGCCGAAAATGGGGGATCACTGTACATTTCTCTTCTCTTTCCTATTTATATTTCTATTTTACCTCCTCAATTTAGCATTATGGACAGGGAAAGACCTAATCTAAGATCTGAACAAAAATATTTTGCCTTCAAATTCATAACGTGATCGTAGCATGCATGGACTCGACTCATATAACTGGAATTTCCATGAAAAAGATTGTGGGCCGAAAATGGGTGATCACTGTACATTTCTCTTCTGTTTCCTATTTATATTTCTATTTTACCTCCTCAATTTAGCATTATGGACAGGGAAAGACCTAATCTAAAATCTGCACAAAAATATTTTGCCTTCAAATTCATACCCTGATCGTAGCATGCATGGACTCGACTCATATGACTGGGATTGCCATGAAAAAGGTTGTGGGCCGAAAATGGGTGATCACTGTGCATTTCTCTTCTGTTTCCTATTTATATTTATATTTTACATCCTCAATTTAGCATTATGGACAGGGAAAGACCTAATCTAAGATCTGCACAAAAATATTTTGCCTTCAAATTCATAACGTGATCGTAGCATGCATGGACTCGACTCATATGACTGGAATTTCCATGAAATGATTGTGGGCCGAAAATGGGTGATCACTGTACATTTCTCTTCTGTTTCCTATTTATATTTATATTTTACCTCCTCAATTTAGCATTATGGACAGGGAAAGACCTAATCTAAGATCTGCACAAAAATATTTTGCCTTCAAATTCATAACGTGATCGTAGCATGCATGGACTCGACTCATATGACTGGAATTTCCATGAAAAAGATTGTGGGCCGAAAATGGGTGATCACTGTACATTTCTCTTCTGTTTCCTATTTATATTTCTATTTTACCTCCTCAATTTAGCATTATGGACAGGGAAAGACCTAATCTAAGATCTGCACAAAAATATTTTGCCTTCAAATTCATAACGTGATCGTAGCATGCATGGACTCGACTCATATGACTGTAATTTCCATGAAAAAGATTGTGGGCCGAAAATGGGTGATCACTGTACATTTCTCTTCTCTTTCCTATTTATAATTCTATTTTACCTCCTCAATTTAGCATTATGGACAGGGAAAGACCTAATATAATCTCTGCAAAAAAATATTTTGCCTTCAAATTCATACCGTGATCGTAGCATGCATGGACTCGACTCATATGACTGGGATTTCCATGAAAAAGATTGTGGGCCGAAAATGGGTGATCACTGTACATTTCTCTTCTCTTTCCTATTTATATTTCTATTTTACCTCCTCAATTTAGCATTATGGACAGGGAAAGACCTAATCTAAGATCTGAACAAAAATATTTTGCCTTCAAATTCATAACGTGATCGTAGCATGCATGGACACGACTCATATGACTGGGATTTCCATGAAAAAGTTTGTGGGCCGAAAATCGGTGATCACTGTACATTTCTCTTCTGTTTCCTATTTATATTTATATTTAACTTCCTCAATTTAGCATTATGGACAGGGAAAGACCTAATCTAAGATCTGCAAAAAAATATTTTGCCTTCAAATTCATAACGTGATCGTAGCATGCATGGACTCGACTCATATGACTGGGATTGCCATGAAAAAGATTGTGGGCCGAAAATGGGTGATCACTGTGCATTTCTCTTCTGTTTCCTATTTATATTTATATTTTACATCCTCAATTTAGCATTATGGACAGGGAAAGACCTAATCTAAGATCTGCACAAAAATATTTTGCCTTCAAATTCATAACGTGATCGTAGCATGCATGGACTCGACTCATATGACTGGAATTTCCATGAAATGATTGTGGGCCGAAAATGGGTGATCACTGTACATTTCTCTTCTGTTTCCTATTTATATTTATATTTTACCTCCTCAATTTAGCATTATGGACAGGGAAAGACCTAATCTAAGATCTGCACAAAAATATTTTGCCTTCAAATTCATAACGTGATCGTAGCATGCATGGACTCGACTCATATAACTGGAATTTCCATGAAAAAGATTGTGGGCCGAAAATGGGTGATCACTGTACATTTCTCTTCTGTTTCCTATTTATATTTATATTTTACCTCCTCAATTTAGCATTATGGACAGGGAAAGACCTAATCTAAAATCTGCACAAAAATATTTTGCCTTCAAATTCATACACTGATCGTAGCATGCATGGACTCGACTCATATGACTGGGATTGCCATGAAAAAGATTGTGGGCAGAAAATGGGTGATCACTGTGCATTTCTCTTCTGTTTCCTATTTATATTTATATTTTACATCCTCAATTTAGCATTATGGACAGGGAAAGACCTAATCTAAGATCTGCACAAAAATATTTTGCCTTCAAATTCATAACGTGATCGTAGCATGCATGGACTCGACTCATATGACTGGAATTTCCATGAAATGATTGTGGGCCGAAAATGGGTGATCACTGTACATTTCTCTTCTGTTTCCTATTTATATTTATATTTTACCTCCTCAATTTAGCATTATGGACAGGGAAAGACCTAATCTAAGATCTGCACAAAAATATTTTGCCTTCAAATTCATACCGTGATCGTAGCATGCATGGACTCGACTCATATGACTGGGATTTCCATGAAAAAAATTGTGGGCCGAAAATGGGTGATCACTGTACATTTCTCTTCTGTTTCCTATTTATATTTCTATTTTACCTCCTCAGTTTAGCATTATGGACAGGGAAAGACCTAATCTAAGATCTGCACAAAAATATTTTGCCATCAAATTCATAACGTGATCGTAGCATGCATGGACTCGACTGATATGACTGGGATTTCCATGAAAAAGATTGTGGGCCGAAAATGGGTGATCACTGTACATTTCTCTTCTGTTTCCTATTTATATTTATATTTTACCTCCTCAATTTAGCATTATGAACAGGGAAAGACCTAATCTAAGATCTGCACAAAAATATTTTGCCTTCAAATACATAACGTGATCGTAGCATGCATAGACTCGACTCATATGACTGGGATTTCCATGAAAAAGAATGTGGGCCGAAAATGGGTGATCACTGTACATTTCTCTTCTGTTTCCTATTTATATTTATATTTTACATCCTCAATTTAGCATTGTGGACAGGGAAAGACCTAATCTAAGATCTGCACAAAAATATTTTGCCTTCAAATTAATACCGTGATCGTAGCATGCATGAACTCGACTCATATGACTGGGATTTCCATGAAAAAGATTGTGGGCCGAAAATGGGTGATCACTGTACATTTCTCTTCTGTTTCCTATTTATATTTCTATTTTACCTCCTCAATTTAGCATTATGAACAGGGAAAGACCTAATCTAAGATCTGCACAAAAATATTTTGCCTTCAAATTCATACCGTGATCGTAGCATGCATGGACTCGACTGATATGACTGGGATTTCCATGAAAAAGATTGTGGGCTGAAAATGGGTTATCACTGTACATTTCTCTTCTGTTTCCTATTTATATTTATATTTTACTTCCTCAATTTAGCATTATGGACAGGGAAAGACCTAATCTAAGCTCTGCACAAAAATATTTTGCCTTCAAATTCATACCGTGATCGGAGCATGCATGGACTCGACTCATATGACTGGGATTTCCATGAAAAAGATTGTGGGCCGAAAACGGGTGATCACTGTACATTTCTCTTCTGTTTCATATTTATATTTATATTTTACCTCCTCAATTTAGCATTATGGATAGGGAATGACCTAATCTAAAATCTGCACAAAAATATTTTGCCTTCAATTTAATACCGTGATCGTAGCATGCATGGACTCGACTCATATGACTTGGATTTCCATGAAAAAGATTGTGGGCCGAAAATGGGTGGTCACGGTACATTTCTCTTCTGTTTCCTATTTATATTTATATTTTGCTCCTCAATTTAGCATTATGGAGAGGGAAAGACTTAATCTAAAATCTGCACAAAAATATTTTGACTTCAATTTAATACCGTGATCGTAGCATGCATGGACTCGACTCATATGACTGGGATTTCCATGAAAAGTTTGTGGGCCGAAATTGGTGATCACTGTACATTTCTCCTCTGTTTCCTATTTATATTTATATTTTATTCCTCAATTTAGCATTATGGACAGAGAAAGACTTAATCTAAGATATGCACAAAAATATTTTGCCTTCAAATTCATACCGTGATCGTAGCATGCATGGACTCGACTCATATGATTGGGATTTCCATGCAAAAGAGTGTGGGCCGAAAATGGGTGATCACTGTACATTTCTCTTCTGTTTCCTATAAATATTTATATTTTACCTCCTCAATTTAGCAATATGGCCAGGGAAAGACCTAATCTAAGCCCTGCACAAAAATATATTGCCTTCAAATTCATACCGTGATCGTAGCATGCATGGACACGACTCATATGACTGGGATTTCCATGAAAAAGATTGTGGGCCAAAAATGGGTGATCACTGTACATTTCTCTTCTGTTTGCTATTTATATTTCTATTTTACCTCTTCAATTTAGCATTATGGACAGGAATAGACCTAATCTAAGACCTGCAGAAAAATATTTTGCCTTCAAAATCATACCGTGATCGTAGCATGCATAGACTCGACTCATATGACTGGGATTTCCATGAAAAAGATTGTGGGCCGAAAACAGGTGATCACTGTACATTTGTCTTCTGTTTCCTATTTATATTTCTATTTTACCTCCTCAATTTAGCATTATGGACAGGAAATGTCCTAATCGAATATCTACACAAAAATATTTTGCCTTCAAATTCATAACGTGATCGTAGCATGCATGGACTCGACTCATATGACTGGGATTTCCATGAAAAAGATTGTGGGCCGAAAATGGGTGATCACTGTACATTTCTCTTCTGTTTCCTATTTATATTTATATTTTACCTCCTCAATTTAGCATTATAGAGAGGGAAAGACCTAATCTAAGATCTGCACAAAAATATTTTGCCTTCAAATTCATACCGTGATCGTAGCATGCATAGACTCGACTCATATGACTGGGATTTCCATGAAAAAGGTTGTGAGCGGAAAATGGGGGATCACTGTACATTTCTCTTCTGTTTCCTATTTATATTTCTATTTTACCTCCTCAATTTAGCATTATGGCCAGGGAAAGACCTAATCTAAAATCAGCACAAAAATATTTTGCCTTCAAATTTATACCGTGATCGTAGCATGCACGGACTCGACGAATATGACTGGGATTTCCATGAAAAAGATTGTGGGTCAAAAATGGGTGATCACTGTACATATCTCTTCTGTTTCCTCTTTATATTTATATTTTACCTCCTCAATTCAGCATTATGGACAGGGAAAGACCTAATCTAAAATCTGCACAAAAATATTTTGCCTTCAAATTCATACCGTGATCGTAGCATGCATGGACTCGACTCATATGACTGGGATTTCCATGAAAAAGATTGTGGGCCGAAAACAGGTGATCACTGTACATTTGTCTTCTGTTTCCTATTTATATTTCTATTTTACCTCCTCAATTTAGCATTATGGACAGGAAATGTCCTAATCGAAGATCTACACAAAAATATTTTGCCTTCAAATTCATACCGTGATCGTAGCATGCATGGACATGACTCATATGACTGGGATTTCCATGAAAAAGGTTGTGGGCCGAAAACGGGTGATCACTGTACATTTCTCTTCTGTTTCCTATTCATATTTCTATTTTACCTCCAAAATTTAGCATTATGTATAGGGAAAGACCTTTATCTACGCTCTGCACAAAAATATTTTGCCTTCAAATTCATAACGTGATCGTACCATGCATGGACTCGACTCATATGACTGGGATTTCCATGAAAAAGATTGTGGGCCGAAAATGGGTGATCACTGTACATTTCTCTTCTGTTTCCTATTTATATTTATATTTTACCTCCTCAATTTAGCATTATAGAGAGGGAAAGACCAAATCTAAGATCTGCACAAAAATATTTTGCCTTCAAATTCATACCGTGATCGTAGCATGCACGGACTCGACGAATATGACTGGGATTTCCATGAAAAAGATTGTGGGCCAAAAATGGGTGATCACTGTACATATCTCTTCTGTTTCCTCTTTATATTTATATTTTACCTCCTCAATTTAGCATTATGGACAGGGAAAGACCTAATCTAAAATCTGCACAAAAATATTTTGCCTTCAAATTCATACCGTGATCGTAGCATGCATGGACTCGACTCATATGACTGGGATTTCCATGAAAAAGATTGTGGGCCGAAAATAAATGATCACTGTACATTTCTCTTCTGTTTCCTATTTATGTTTATATTTTACCTCCTCAATTTAGCATTATGGACAGGTAATGACCTAATCTAAGATCTGCACAAAAATATTTTGCCTTCAAATTCATACCGTGATCGTAGCATGCATGGACTCGACTCATATGACTGGGATTTCCATGAAAAAGCTTGTGGGCCGAAAATAGGTGATCACTGTACATTTCTCTTCTGTTTCCTATTTATAATTCTATTTTACCTCCTCAATTTAGCATTATGGACAGGGAATGACCTAATCTAAGATCTGCACAAAAATATTTTGCCTTCAAATTCATAACGTGATCTTAGCATGCATGGAATCGACTCATATGACTGGAATTTCCATGAAAAAGATTGTGGGCCGACAATGGGTGATCACTGTACATTTCTCTTCTGTTTCCTATTTATATTTTTATTTTACCTCCTCAATTTAGCATTATGGACAGGGAATGACCTAATCTAAGATCTGCACAAAAATATTTAGCCTTCAAATTCATACCGTGATCGTAGCATGCATTGACTCGACTCATATGACCGGGATTTCCATGAAAAATATTGTGGGCCGAAAATGGGTGATCACTGTACATTTCTCTTCTGTTTCCTATTTATATTTATATTTTACCTCCTCAATTTAGCATTATGGACAGGGAAAGACCAACTCTAATATCTGCACAAAAATATTTTGCCTTCAAATTCATACCGTGATCGTAGCATGCATGGACTCGACTCATATACCTGGGATTTCCATGAAAAAGATTGTGGGCCGAAAATGGGTGATCACTGTACATTTCTCTTCTGTTTCCTATTTATATTTATATTTTACCTCCTAAATTTAGCATTATGGCCCGGGAATGACGTAATCTAAGCTCTGCACAAAAATATTTTGCCTTCAAATTCATACCGTGATCGTAGCATGCATGGACTCGACTCATATGACTGGGATTTCCATGAAAAAGATTGTGGGCCGAAAATAGGTGTTCACTGTACATTTCTCTTCTGTTTCCTATTTATATTTCTATTTTACCTCCTCAATTTAGCATTATGGCCAGGGAAAGACCTAATCTAAGATCTGCACAAAAATATTTTGCCTTCAAATTCATACCGTGATCGTAGCATGCATGGACTCGACTCATATGACTGGGATTTCCATGAAAAAAATTGTGGGCCGAAAATGGGTGATCACTGTACATTTCTCTTCTGTTTCCTATTTATATTTCTATTTTACCTCCTCAATTTAGCATTATGGACAGGGAAAGACCTAATCTAAGATCTGCACAAAAATATTTTGCCTTCAAATTCATACCGTGATCGTAGCATGCATGGACTCGACTCATATGACTGGGATTTCCATGAAAAAGATTGTGCGCCGAAAATAAATAATCACTGTACATTTCTCTTCTGTTTCCTATTTATGTTTATATTTTACCTCCTCAATTTAGCATTATGGACAGGTAATGACCTAATCTAAGATCTGCACAAAAATATTTTGCCTTCAAATTCATACCGTGATCGTAGCATGCATGGACTCGACTCATATGACTGGGATTTCCATGAAAAAGATTGTGGGCCGAATATAGGTGATCACTGTACATTTCTCTTCTGTTTCCTATTTATATTTCTATTTTACCTCCTCAATTTAGCATTATGGACAGGGAATGACCTAATCTAAGATCTGCACAAAAATATTTTGCCTTCAAATTCATAACGTGATCTTAGCATGCATGGAATCGACTCATATGACTGGAATTTCCATGCAAAAGATTGTGGGCCGACAATGGGTGATCACTGTACATTTCTCTTCTGTTTCCTATTTATATTTCTATTTTACCTCCTCAATTTAGCATTATGGACAGGGAATGACCTAATCTAAGATCTGCACAAAAATATTTTGCCTTCAAATTCATACCGTGATCGTAGCATGCATGGACTCGACTAATATGACCAGGATTTCCATGAAAAATATTGTGGGCCGAAAATAGGTGATCACTGTACATTTCTCTTCTGTTTCCTATTTATATTTATATTTTACCTCCTCAATTTAGCATTATGGACAGGGAAAGACCAAATCTAAGATCTGCACAAAAATATTTTGCCTTCAAATTCATACCGTGATCGTAGCATGCATGGACTCGACTCATATGACTGGGATTTCCATGAAAAAGATTGTGGGCCGAAAATGGGTGATCACTGTACATTTCTCTTCTGTTTCCTATTTATATTTATATTTTACACCCTCAATTTAGCATTATGGAAGGGAATGACCTAATCGAAGATCTGCACAAAAATATTTTGCCTTCAAATTCATACCGTGATCGTAACATGCATGGACTCGACTCATATAACTGGGATTTCCATGAAAAAGATCGTGGGCCGAAAATAAATGATCACTGTACATTTCTCTTCTGTTTCCTATTTATGTTTATATTTTACCTCCTCAATTTAGCATTATGGACAGGGAAAGACCTAATCTAAAATCTGCACAAAAATATTTTGCCTTCAAATTCATACCGTGATCGTAGCACGCATGGACTCGACTCATATGACTGGGATTTCCATGAAATAGATTGTGGGCCGAAAATCGGTGATCACTGTACATTTCTCTTCTGTTTCCTATTTATATTTCTATTTTGCCTCCTCAATTTAGCATTATGGACAGGGAAAGACCTAATCTAAAATCTGCACAAAAATATTTTGCCTTCAAATTCATACCGTGATCGTAGCATGCATGGACTCGACTCATATGACTGGGATTTCCATGAAAAAGATTGTGTGCCGAAAATGGGTGATCACTGTACATTTCTCTTCTGTTTCCTATTTATATTTCTATTTTACCTCCTCAATTTAGCATTATGGACAGGGAAAGACCAAATCTAAGATCTGTACAAAATGTTTTGCCTTCAAATTCATACCGTGATCGTAGCATGCATGGACTCGACTCATATGACTGTGATGTCTATGAAAAAGATTGTGGGTAAAATGGGTGATCACTGTACATTTCTCTTCTGTTTCCTATTTATATTTATATTTTGCCTCCTCAATTTAGCAATATGGCCAGGGAAAGACCTAATCTAAGCCCTGCACAAAAATATTTTGCCTTCAAATTCATACCGTGATCGTAGCATGCATGGACACGACTCATATGACTGGGATTTCCATGAAAAAGATTGTGGGCCAAAAATGGGTGATCACTGTACATTTCTCTTCTGTATCCTATTTATATTTGTATTTTACCTCCTCAATTTAGCATTATGGACAGGGAATGACCTAATCTAAGATCTGCGCAAAAATATTTTGCCTTCAAATTCATACCGTGATCTTAGCATGCATATAATCGACTCATATGACTGGGCTTTCCATTAAAAAGATTGTGGGCCGACAATGGGTGATCACTGTAAATTTCTCTTCTGTTTCCTATTTATATTTATATTTTAACTTCTCAATTTAGCCTTATGGACTGGGAAAGACCAAATCTAAGATCTGTGAAAAATATTTTGCCTTCAAATTCATACCGTGATCGTAGCATGCATGGACTCGACTCATATGACTGGGATTTCCATGAAAAAATTGTGGGCCGAAAATGGGTGATCACTGTACATTTCTCTTCTGTTTCCTATTTATATTTCTATTTTACCTCCTAAATTTAGCATTATGGACAGGGAATGACCTAATCTAAGATCTGCACAAAAATATTTTGCCTTCAAATTCATACCGTGATCGTAGCATGCATGGACTCGACTCATATGACCAGGATTTCCATGAAAAATATTGTGGGCCGAAAATGGGTGATCACTGTACATTTCTCTTCTGTTTCCTATTTATATTTATATTTTACCTCCTCAATTTAGCATTATGGACAGGGAAAGACCAAATCTAAGATCTGCACAAAAATATTTTGCCTTCAAATTCATACCGTGATCGTAGCATGCATGGACTCGACTCATATGACTGGGATTTCCATGAAAAAGATTGTGGGCCGAAAATGGGTGATCACTGTACATTTCTCTTCTGTTTCCTATTTATATTTATATTTTACACCCTCAATTTAGCATTATGGAAGGGAATGACCTAATCGAAGATCTGCACAAAAATATTTTGCCTTCAAATTCATACCGTGATCGTAGCATGCATGGACTCGACTCATATAACTGGGACTTCCATGAAAAAGATCGTGGGCCGAAAATAAATGATCACTGTACATTTCTCTTCTGTTTCCTATTTATGTTTATATTTTACCTCCTCAATTTAGCATTATGGACAGGGAAAGACCTAATTTAAAATCTGCACAAAAATATTTTGCCTTCAAATTCATACCGTGATCGTAGCACGCATGGACTCGACTCATATGACTGGGATTTCCATGAAAAAGATTGTGGGCCGAAAATGGGTGATCACTGTACATTTCTCTTCTGTTTCCTATTTATATTTATATTTTACCTCCTCAATTTGGCATTATGGACAGGGAAAGACCAAATCTAAGATCTGTACAAAATGTTTTGCCTTCAAATTCATACCGTGATCGTAGCATGCATGGACTCGACTCATATGACTGTGATGTCTATGAAAAAGATTGTGGGTAAAATGGGTGATCACTGTACATTTCTCTTCTGTTTCCTATTTATATTTCTATTTTGCTCCTCAATTTAGCATTATGGACAGGGAAAGACTTAATCTAAGATATGCACAAAATATTTTGCCTTCAAATTCATACCGTGATCGTAGCATGCATGGACACGACTCATATGATTGGGATTTCCATGACAAAGATTGTGGGCCGAAAATGGGTGATCACTGTACATATCTCTTCTGTTTCCTATGTATATTTCTATTTTACCTCCTCAATTTAGCAATATGGCCAGGGAAAGACCTAATCTAAGCCCTGCACAAAAATATTTTGCCTTCAAATTCATACCGTGATCGTAGCATGCATGGACACGACTCATATGACTGGGATTTCCATGAAAAAGATTGTGGGCCAAAAATGGGTGATCACTGTACATTTCTCTTCTGTTTCCTATTTATATTTGTATTTTACCTCCTCAATTTAGCATTATGGACAGGGAAAGACCTAATCTAAGATCTGCGCAAAAATATTTTGCCTTCAAATTCATACCGTGATCGTAGCATGCATGGACTCGACTCATATGACTGGGATTTCCATGACAAAGATTGTGGGCCGAAAATGGGTGATCACTGTACATTTCTCTTCTGTTTCCTATTTATATTTCTATTTTACCTCCTCAATTTAGCATTATTGACAGGGAAAGACCTAATCTAAAATCTGCACAAAAATATTTTGCCTTCAAATTCATACCGTGATTGTAGCATGCATGGACTCGACTCATATGACTGGGATTTCCATGAAAAAGTTTGTGGGTCGAAAATGGGTGATCACTATACATTTGCTTCTGTTTCCTTTTTATATTTCTATTTTACCTCCTCAATTTAGCATTATGGACAGGGAAAGACCAAATCTAAGATCTGTACAAAATGTTTTGCCTTCAAATTTATACCGTGATCTTAGCATGCATGGAATCGACTCATATGACTGGGCTTTCCATGAAAAAGATTGTGGGCCGACAATGGGTGATCACTGTACATTTCTCTTCTGTTTCCTATTTATATTACTATTTTACCACCTCAATTTAGCATTATGGACAGGGAAAGACATAATCTAATATATGCACAAAAATATTTTGCCTTCAAATTCATACCGTGATCGTAGCTTGCATGGACTCGACTCATATGACTGGGATTTCCATGAAAAAGATTGTGGACCGGAAATAGGTGATCACTGTACATTTCTCTTCTGTTTCCTATTTATATTTCTATTTTACCTCCTCAAATTAGCCTTAAGGACAGGGAATGACCTAATCTAAGATCTGCACAAAAATATTTTGCCTTCAAATTCATACCGTGAACTTAGCATGCATGGACTCGACTCATATGACTGGGATTTCCATGAAAAAGATTGTGGGCCGACAATGGGTGATCACTGTACATTTCTCTTCTGTTTCCTATTTATATTTATATTTTACATCGCAATTTAGCATTATGGACAGGGAAAGTCTAAATCTAAGATCTGTACAAAAATATTTTGCCTTCAAATTCATACCGTGATCGTAACATGCATGGACTCGACTCATATGACTGGGATTTCCATGAAAAAGATTGTGGGCCGAAAATGGGTGATCACTGTTCATTTCCCTTCTGTTTCCTATTTATATTTATATTTTACCTCCTAAATTTAGCAATATGGCACGGGAAAGACCTAATCTAACCTCTGAACAAAAATATTTTGCCTTCAAATTCATACCGTGATCGTAGCATGCATGGACTCGACTCATATGACTGGGATTTCCATGAAAAAGATTCTGGGCCGAAAATGGGTGATCACTGTACATTTCTCTTCTGTTTCCTATTTATATTTATACTTTACCTCCTCAATTTAGCATTATGGAAGGGAATGACCTAATCAAAGATCTGCACAAAAATATTTTACCTTCAAATTCATACCGTGATCGTAGCATGCATGGACTCGACTCATATGACTGGGATTTCCATGAAAAAGATTGTGAGCCGAAAATGGGAGATCACTGTACATTTCTCTTCTGTTTCCTATTTATATTTCTCTTTTACCTCCTCAATTTAGCATTATGGACAGGGAAAGACCAAATCTAAGATATGCACAAAAATATTTTACCTTCAAATTCATACCGTGATCGTAGCATGCATGGACTCGACTCATATGACTGGGATTTCCATGAAAAAGATTGTGGGCCGAAAATGGGTGATCACTGTACATTTCTCTTCTGTTTCCTATTTATATTTATATTTTACATCCTCAATTTAGCATTATGGCCCGGGTAAGACATAATCTAAGCTCTGCACAAAAATATTTTGCCTTCAAATTCATACCGTGATCCTAGCATGCATGGACTCGACTCATATGACTGGGATTTCCATGAAAAAGATTGTGGGCCGAAAATGGGTGATCATTGTATATTTCTCTTCTGTTTCCTATTTATATTTCTATTTTACCTTCTCAATTTAGCATTATGGACAGGGAAAGACCAAATCTAATATCTGCACAAAAATATTTTACCTTCAAATTCATACCGTGATCGTAGCATGCATGGACTCGACTCATATGACTGGGATTTCCATGAAAAAGATTGTGGGCCGAAAATGGGTCATCACTGTAGATTTCTCTTCTGTTTCCTATTTATATTTATATTTTACCTCCTCAATTTAGCATTATGGCCCGGGAAAGACCTAATCTAAGCTCTGTACAAAAATATTTTGCCTTCAAATTCATACCGTGATCGTAGCATGCATGGACTCGACTCATATGACTGGGATTTCCATGAAAAAGATTGTGGGCCGAAAATGGGTGATCACTGTACATTTCTCTTCTGTTTCCTATTTATATTTCTATTTTACCTCCTCAATTTAGCATTATGGACAGGGAAAGACCTAATCTAAAATCTGCACAAAAATATTTTGCCTTCAAATTCATACCGTGATCATAGCATGCATGGACTCGACTCATATGACTGGGATTTCCATGAAAAAGATTGTGGGCCAAAAATGGGTGATCACTGTACATTTCTCTTCTGTTTCCTATTTATATTTCTATTTTACCTCCTCAATTTAGCATTATGGACAGGGAAAGACCAAATCTAAGATCTGTACAAAATGTTTTGCCTTCAAATTCATACCGTGATCGTAGAATGCATGGACTCGACTCATATGACTGGGATTTCCATGAAAAAGATTGTGGGCCGAAAATGGGTGATCACTATACATTTGCTTCTATTTCCTATTTATATTTCTATTTTACCTCCTCAATTTAGCATTATGGACAGGGAAAGACCAAATCTAAGATCTGTACAAAATGTTTTGCCTTCAAATTCATACCGTGATCGTAGCATGCATGGACACGACTCATATGATTGGGATTTCCATGAAAAAGATTGTGGGCCAAAAATGGGTGATCACTGTACATTTCTCTTCTGTTTCCTATTTATATTTCTATTTTACCTCCTCAATTTAGCAATATGGCCAGGGAAAGACCTAATCTAAGCCCTGCACAAAAATATTTTGCCTTCAAATTCATACCGTGATCGTAGCATGCATGGACTCGACTCATATGACTGGGATTTCCATGAAAAAATTGTGGGCCGAAAATGGGTGATCACTGTACATATCTCTTCTGTTTCCTATTTATATTACTATTTTACCACCTCAATTTAGCATTATGGACAGGGAAAGACCTAATCTAAGATCTGCACACAAATATTTTGCTTTCAAATTCATACCGTGATCGTAGCATGCATGGACTCGACTCATATGACTGGGATTTCCATGAAAAAGATTGTGGGCCGAAAATGGGTGATCACTGTACATTTCTCTTCTGTTTCCTATTTATAGTTCTATTTTACCTCCTCAATTTAGCATTATTGACAGGGAAAGACCTAATCTAAAATCTGCACAAAAATATTTTGCCTTCAAATTCATACCGTGATTGTAGCATGCATGGACTTGACTCATATGACTGGGATTTCTATGAAAAAGATTGTGGGCGGAAAATGGGTGATCACTGTACATTTCTCTTCTGTTTCTTATATATATTTCTATTTTAACACCTCAATTTAGCATCATGGACAGAGAAGACCTCATCTAAAATCTGCACAAAAATATTTTGCCTTCAAATTCATACCGTGATCGTAGAATGCATGGACTCGACTCATATGACTGGGATTTCCATGAAAAAGTTTGTGGGCCGAAAATGGGTGATCGCTATACATTTGCTTCTGTTTCCTATTTATATTTCTATTTTACCTCCTCAATTTAGCATTATGGACAGGGAAAGACCAAATCTAAGATCTGTACAAAATGTTTTGCTTTCAAATTCATAACGTGATCGTAGCATGCATGGACTCGACTCATATGACTGGGATGTCCATGAAAAAGATTGTGGGTAAAATGGGTGATCACTGTACATTTCTTTTCTGTTTCCTATTTATATTTCTATTTTACCTCCTGAATTTAGCATTATGGACAGGGAAAGACCTAATCTTAAATCACCACAAAAATATTTTGCCTTCAAATTCATACCGTGATCGTAGCATGCATGGACTCGACTCATATGACTGGGATGTCCATGAAAAAGATTGTGGGCCGAAAATGGGTGATCACTGTACATTTCTCTTCTGTTTCCTATTTATATTTTTATTTTACCTCCTCAATTTAGCATTATGGACAGGGAAAGACCTAATCTAAAACTGCACAAAAATATTTTGCCTTCAAATTCATGCTGTGATCGTAGCATGCATGGACTCGACTCATATTACTGGGATTTCCATGAAAAAGATTGTGGGCCGAAAATGGGTGATCACTGTACATTTCTCTTCTGTTTCCTATTTATATTTCTATTTTACCTCCTCAATTTAGCATTATGGACAGGGAAAGACCTAATCTAAAATCTGCACAAAAATATTTTGCCTTCAAATTCATAACGTGATCGTAGCATGCATGGACTCGACTCATATGACTGGGATTTCCATGAAAAAGATTGTGGGCCGAAAATAGGTGATCACTGTACATTTCTCTTCTGTTTCCTATTTATATTTATATTTTACCTCCTCAATTTAGCATTATGGACAGGGAAAGACCTAATCTTAAATCACCACAAAAATATTTTGCCTTCAAATTCATACCGTGATCGTAGCATGCATGGACTCGACTCATATGACTGGGATGTCCATGAAAAAGATTGTGGGCCGAAAATGGGTGATCACTGTACATTTCTCTTCTGTTACCTATTTATATTTTTATTTTACCTCCTCAATTTAGCATTATGGACAGGGAAAGACCTAATCTAAAACTGCACAAAAATATTTTGCCTTCAAATTCATGCTGTGATCGTAGCATGCATGGACTCGACTCATATTACTGGGATTTCCCTGAAAAAGATTGTGGGCCGAAAATGGGTGATCACTGTACATTTCTCTTCTGTTTCCCATTTTTATTTATATTTTACCTCCTCAATTTAACATTATGGACAGGGAAAGACCTAATCTAAAATCTGCACAAAAATATTTTGCCTTCAAATTCATACCGTGATCGTAGCATGCACGGACTCGACTCATATGACTGGGATTTCCATGAAAAAGATTGTGGGCCGAAAATTGGTGATCACTCTACATTTCTCTTCTGTTTCCTATTTATATTTATATTTTACCTCCTCAATTTAGCATTATGGACAGGGAAAGACCTCATCTAAATTCTGCACAAAAATATTTTGCTTTCAAATTCATACCGTGATCGTAGCATGCATGGACTTGACTCATATGACTGGGATTTCCATGAAAAAGATTGTGGGTCGAGAATGGGTGATCACTGTACTTTTCTCTTCTGTTTCCTATTTATATTTATATTTTACCTCCTCAATTTAGCATTATGGACAGGGAAAGACCAAATGTAAAACTGCACAAAAATATATTGCCTTCAAATTCATACCGTGATCGTAGCATGCATGGACTCGACTCATATGACTGGGACTTCCATGAAAAAGATTGTGGGCTTAAAATGGGTGATCACTGTATATTTCACTTCTGTTTCCTATTTATATTTCTATTTTACCTCCTCAATTTAAAATCATGGACAGGGAAAGACCTAATCTAAAATCTGCACAAAAATATTTTGCCTTCAAATTCATACCGTGATCGTAGCACGCATTGACTCAACTCATATGACTGGGATTTCCATGAAAAAGATAGTGGGCAGAAAATGGGTGATCACTGTACATTTCTCTTCTGTTTCCTATTTATATTTATAATTTACCTCCTTAATTTAGCATTATGGACAGGGAAAGACCTAAGCTAAAATCTGCACAAAAATATTTTGCCTTCAAATTCATACCGTGATCGTAGCATGCATGGACTCGACTCATATGACTGGGATTTCCATGAAAAAGATTGTGGGCCGAAAATGGGTGATCACTGTACATTTCTTTTCTGTTTCCTATTTATATTTATATTTTACCTCCTGAATTTAGCATTATGGACAGGGAAAGACCTGATCTTAAATCACCACAAAAATATTTTGCCTTCAAATTCATACCGTGATCGTAGCATGCATGGACTCGACTCATATGACTGGGATGTCCATGAAAAAGATTGTGGGCCGAAAATGGGTGATCACTGTACATTTCTCTTCTGTTTCCTATTTATATTTTTATTTTACCTCCTCAATTTAGCATTATGGACAGGGAAAGACCTAATCTAAAACTGCACAAAAATATTTTGTCTTCAAATTCATGCTGTGATCGTAGCATGCATGGACTCGACTCATATTACTGGGATTTCCATGAAAAAGATTGTGGGCCGAAAATGGGTGATCACTGTACATTTCTCTTCTGTTTCCTATTTATATTTCTAATTTACCTCCTCAATTTAGCATTATGGACAGGGAAAGGCCTAATCTAAAATCTGCACAAAAATATTTTGCCTTCAAATTCATAACGTGATCGTAGCATGCATGGACTCGACTCATATGACTGGGATTTCCATGAAAAAGATTGTGGGCCGAAAATAGGTGATCACTGTACATTTCTCTTCTGTTTCCTATTTATATTTATATTTTACCTCCTCAATTTAGCATTATGGACAGGGAAAGACCTAATCTTAAATCACCACAAAAATATTTTGCCTTCAAATTCATACCGTGATCGTAGCATGCATGGACTCGACTCATATGACTGGGATGTCCATGAAAAAGATTGTGGGCCGAAAATGGGTGATCACTGTACATTTCTCTTCTGTTACCTATTTATATTTTTATTTTACCTCCTCAATTTAGCATTATGGACAGGGAAAGACCTAATCTAAAACTGCACAAAAATATTTTGCCTTCAAATTCATGCTGTGATCGTAGCATGCATGGACTCGACTCATATTACTGGGATTTCCCTGAAAAAGATTGTGGACCGAAAATGGGTGATCACTGTACATTTCTCTTCTGTTTCCCATTTTTATTTATATTTTACCTCCTCAATTTAACATTATGGACAGGGAAAGACCTAATCTAAAATCTGCACAAAAATATTTTGCCTTCAAATTCATACCGTGATCGTAGCATGCACGGACTCGACTCATATGACTGGGATTTCCATGAAAAAGATTGTGGGCCGAAAATTGGTGATCACTCTACATTTCTCTTCTGTTTCCTATTTATATTTATATTTTACCTCCTCAATTTAGCATTATGGACAGGGAAAGACCTCATCTAAATTCTGCACAAAAATATTTTGCTTTCAAATTCATACCGTGATCGTAGCATGCATGGACTTGACTCATATGACTGGGATTTCCATGAAAAAGATTGTGGGTCGAGAATGGGTGATCACTGTACTTTTCTCTTCTGTTTCCTATTTATATTTATATTTTACCTCCTCAATTTAGCATTATGGACAGGGAAAGACCAAATGTAAAACTGCACAAAAATATATTGCCTTCAAATTCATACCGTGATCGTAGCATGCATGGACTCGACTCATATGACTGGGACTTCCATGAAAAAGATTGTGGGCTTAAAATGGGTGATCACTGTACATTTCACTGCTGTTTCCTATTTATATTTCTATTTTACCTCCTCAATTTAAAATCATGGACAGGGAAAGACCTAATCTAAAATCTGCACAAAAATATTTTGCCTTCAAATTCATACCGTGATCGTAGCACGCATTGACTCAACTCATATGACTGGGATTTCCATGAAAAAGATAGTGGGCAGAAAATGGGTGATCACTGTACATTTCTCTTCTGTTTCCTATTTATATTTATAATTTACCTCCTTAATTTAGCATTATGGACAGGGAAAGACCTAAGCTAAAATCTGCACAAAAATATTTTGCCTTCAAATTCATACCGTGATCGTAGCATGCATGGACTCGACTCATATGACTGGGATTTCCATGAAAAAGATTGTGGGCCGAAAATGGGTGATCACTGTACATTTCTCTTCTGTTTCCTATTTATATTTTTATTTTACCTCCTCAATTTAGCATTATGGACAGGGAAAGACCTAATCTAAAACTGCACAAAAATATTTTGCCTTCAAATTCATGCTGTGATCGTAGCATGCATGGGCTCGACTCATATTACTGGGATTTCCATGAAAAAGATTGTGGGCCGAAAATGGGTGATCACTGTACATTTCTCTTCTGTTTCCTATTTATATTTCTATTTTACCTCCTCAATTTAGCATTATGGACAGGGAAAGACCTAATCTAAAATCTGCACAAAAATATTTTGCCTTCAAATTCATAACGTGATCGTAGCATGCATGGACTCGACTCATATGACTGGGATTTCCATGAAAAAGATTGTGGGCCGAAAATAGGTGATCACTGTACATTTCTCTTCTGTTTCCTATTTATATTTATATTTTACCTCCTCAATTTAGCATTATGGACAGGGAAAGACCTAATCTTAAATCACCACAAAAATATTTTGCCTTCAAATTCATACCGTGATCGTAGCATGCATGGACTCGACTCATATGACTGGGATGTCCATGAAAAAGATTGTGGGCCGAAAATGGGTGATCACTGTACATTTCTCTTCTGTTACCTATTTGTATTTTTATTTTACCTCCTCAATTTAGCATTATGGACAGGGAAAGACCTAATCTAAAACAGCACAAAAATATTTTGCCTTCAAATTCATGCTGTGATCGTACAAATGCATGGACTCGACTCATATTACTGGGATTTCCCTGAAAAAGATTGTGGGCCGAAAATGGGTGATCACTGTACATTTCTCTTCTGTTTCCCATTTTTATTTATATTTTACCTCCTCAATTTAACATTATGGACAGGGAAAGACCTAATCTAAAATCTGCACAAAAATATTTTGCCTTCAAATTCATACCGTGATCGTAGCATGCATGGACTCGACTCATATGACTGGGATTTTCATGAAAAATTTTCTGGGCAGAAAATGGGTGATCACTGTACTTTTCTCTTCTGTTTCCTATTTATATTTATATTTTACCTCCTCAATTTAGCATTATGGACAGGGAAAGACCTCATCTAAAATCTGCACAAAAATATTTTGCTATCAAATTCATACCGTGATCGTAGCATGCATGGACTCGACTCATATGACTGGGATTTCCATGAAAAAGATTGTGGGCCGAAAATGGGTGATCACTGTACATTTCTCTTCTGTTTCCTATTTATATTTATATTTTACATCCTCAATTTAGCATTATGGACAGGGAAAGACCTAATCTAAAATCTGCACAAAAATATTTTGCCTTCAAATTCATACCGTGATCGTAGCATGCATTGATTCAACTCATATGACTGGGATTTCCATGAAAAAGATTGTGGGCCGAAAATGGGTGATCACTGTACATTTCTCTTCTGTTTCCTATTTATATTTATATATTACATCCTCAATTTAGCATTATGGACAGGGAAAACCTAATCTAAGATCTGCACAAAAATATTTTCCCTTCAAATTCATACTGTGATCGTAGCATGCATGGACTCGACTCATATGACTGGGATTTCCATGAAAAAGATTGTGGGCCGAAAATAGGTGATCACTGTACATTTCTCTTCTGTTTCCTATTCATATTTATATTTTACCTCCTCAATTTAGCATTATGGACAGGGAAAGACCTAATCTTAAATCACCACAAAAATATTTTGCCTTCAAATTCATACCGTGAACGTAGCATGCATGGACTCGACTCATATGACTGGGATGTCCATGAAAAAGATTGTGGGCCGAAAATGGGTGATCACTGTACATTTCTCTTCTGTTACCTATTTATATTTTTATTTTACCTCCTCAATTTAGCATTATGGACAGGGAAAGACCTAATCTAAAACTGCACAAAAATATTTTGCCTTCAAATTCATGCTGTGATCGTAGCATGCATGGACTCGACTCATATTACTGGGATTTCCCTGAAAAAGATGGTGGGGCGGAAATCGGTGATCACTGTACATTTCTCTTCTGTTTCCCATTTTTATTTATATTTTACCTCCTCAATTTAACATTATGGACAGGGAAAGACCTAATCTAAAATCTGCACAAAAATATTTTGCCTTCAAATTCATACCGTGATCGTAGCATGCACGGACTCGACTCATATGACTGGGATTTCCATGAAAAAGATTGTGGGCCGAAAATTGGTGATCACTCTACATTTCTCTTCTGTTTCCTATTTATATTTATATTTTACCTCCTCAATTTAGCATTATGGACAGGGAAAGACCTCATCTAAGATCTGCACAAAAATATTTTGCCTTCAAATTCATACCGTGATCGTAGCATGCATGGACTCGACTTATATGACTGGGATTTCCATGAAAAAGATTGTGGGCCGAAAATGGATGATCACTGTACATTTCTCTTCTGTTTCCTATTTATATTTATATTTTACCTCCTCAATTTAGCATTATGGACAGGGAAAGACCTAATCTAAAATCAACACAAAATTATTTTGCTTTCAAATTCATACCGTGAACGTAGCATGCATGGACTCGACTCATATGACTGGGATTTCCATGAAAAAAATTGTGGGCCGAAAATGGGTGATCACTGTATATTTCTCTTCCGTTTCCTATTTATATTTCTATTTTACCTGCTCAATTTAGCATTATGGACAGGGAAAACCTAATCTAAGCTCTGCACAAAAATATTTTGCCTTCAAATTCATACTGTTATCGTAGCATGCATGCACTCGACTCATATTACTGGAATTTCCATGAAAAAGATTGTGGGCCGAAAATGGCTCATCACTGTACATTTCTCTTCTGTTTCCTATTTATATTTATATTTTACCTCCTCAATTTAGCATTATGGACAGGGAAAGAACTAATCTAAAATCTTCACAAAAATATTTTGCGTTCAAATTCATACCGTGATCGTAGCATGCATGGACTCGACTCATATGACTGGGATTTCCATGAAAAAGATTGTGGGCCGAAAATGGGTGATCACTGTACATTTCTCTTCTGTATTCTATTTATATTTCTATTTTACCTCCTCAATTTAGCATTATGTACAGGGAAAGACCTAATCTAAAATCTGCACAAAAATATTTTGCCTTCAAATTCATACCGTGATTGTAGCATGCATGGACTCGACTCATATGACTGGGATTTCCATGAAAAAGATTGTGGGCAGAAAATGGGTGATCACTGTACATTTCTCTTCTGTTTCCTATTTATATTTCTATTTTACCTCCTCAATTTAGCATTATGGACAGGGAAAGACCTAATCTAAAATCTGCACAAAAATATTTTGCTTTCAAATTCATACCGTGATCGTAGCATGCATGGACTCGACTCATATGACTGGGATTTCCATGAAAAAATTGTGGGCGGAAAATGGGCGATCACTGTATATTTCTCTTCTGTTTCCTATTTATATTTCTATTTTACCTCCTTAATTTAGCATTATGGACAAGGAAAGACCTAATCTAAAATCTGCAGAAAAATATTTTGCCATCAAATTCATACCGTGATCGTAGCATGCATGGACTCGACTCATATGACTGGGATTTCCATGAAAAAGATTGTGGGCCGAAAATGGGTGATCACTGTACATTTCTCTTCTGTTTCCTATTTATATTTCAATTTTACCTCCTCAATTTAGCATTATGGACAGGGAAAGACCTCATCTAAGATATGCACAAAAATATTTTGCCTTCAAATTCATACCGTGATCTTAGCATGCATGGACTCGACTTATATAACTGGGATTTCCATGAAAAAGATTGTGGGCCGAAAATGGGTGATCACTGTACATTTCTCTTCTGTTTCCTATTTATATTTATATTTTACATCCTCAATTTAGCATTATGGACAGGGAAATACCTAATCTAAAATCTGCACAAAAATATTTTGCCTTCAAATTCATACCGTGATCGTAGCATGCATTGACTCAACTCATATGACTGGGATTTCCATGAAAAAGATAGTGGGCAGAAAATGGGTGATCACTGTACATTTCTATTCTGTTTCCTATTTATATTTATATTTTACCTCCTCAATTTAGCATTATGGACAGGGAAAGACCTAATCTAAAATCTGCACAAAAATATTTTGCCTTCAAATTCATACCGTGATCGTAGCATGCATTGATTCGACTCATATGACTGGGATTTCCATGAAAAAGATTGTGGGCCGAAAATGGGTGATCACTGTACATTTCTCTTCTGTTTCCTATTTATATTTATATATCACCTCCTCAATTTAGCATTATGGACAGGGAAAACCTAATCTAAGCTCTGCACAAAAATATTTTGCCTTCAAATTCATACTGTGATCGTAGCATGCATGGACTCGACTCATATTACTGGGATTTCCATGAAAAAGATTGTGGGCCGAAAATGGCTCATCACTGTACATTTCTCTTCTGTATTCTATTTATATTTCTATTTTACCTCCTCAATTTAGCATTATGGGCAGGGAAAGACCTAATCTAAAATCTGCACAAAAATATTTTGCCTTCAAATTCATACCGTGATCGTAGCATGCATGGACTCGACTCATATGACTGGGATTTCCATGAAAAAGATTGTGGGCAGAAAATGGGTGATCACTGTACATTTCTCTTCTGTTTCTAATTTATATATATATTTTACCTCCTCAATTTAGCATTATGGACAGGGAAAGACCTAATCTAAAATCTGCACAAAAATATTTTGACTTCAAATTCATACCGTGATCGTAGCATGCATGGACTCGACTCATATTACTGGGATTTCCATGAAAAAGATTGTGGGCCGAAAATGGCTCATCACTGTACATTTCTCTTCTGTTTCCTATTTATATTTCTATTTTACCTCCTCAAATTAGCATTATGGACAGGGAAAGAACTAATCTAAAATCTTCACAAAAATATTTTGCCTTCAAATTCATACCGTGATCGTAGCATGCATGGACTCGACTCATATGACTGGGATTTCCATGAAAAAGATTGTGGGCTGAAAATGGGTGATCACTGTACATTTCTCTTCTGTATTCTATTTATATTTCTATTTTACCTCCTCAATTTAGCATTATGAATAGGGAAAGACCTCATCTAAAATCTGCACAAAAATATTTTGCCTTCAAATTCATACCGTGATCGTAGCATGCATGGACTCGACTCATATGACTGGGATTTCCATGAAAAATTAGTGGGCAGAAAATGGGTGATCACTGTACATTTCTCTTCTGTTTCCTATTTATATTTATATTTTACCTCCTCAATTTAGCATTATGGGCAGGGAAAGACCTAATCTAAAATCTGCACAAAAATATTTTGCCTTCAAATTCATACCGTGATCGTAGCATGCATGGACTCGACTCATATGACTGGGATTTCCATGAAAAAGATTGTGGGCAGAAAAAGGGTGATCACTGTACATTTCTCTTCTGTTTCTAATTTATATATATATTTTACCTCCTCAATTTAGCATTATGGACAGGGAAAGACCTAATCTAAAATCTGCACAAAAATATTTTGACTTCAAATTCATACCGTGATCGTAGCATGCATGGACTCGACTCATATTACTGGGATTTCCATGAAAAAGATTGTGGGCCGAAAATGGCTCATCACTGTACATTTCTCTTCTGTTTCCTATTTATATTTCTATTTTACCTCCTCAATTTAGCATTATGGACAGGGAAAGAACTAATCTAAAATCTACACAAAAATATTTTGCCTTCAAATTCATACCGTGATCGTAGCATGCATGGACTCGACTCATATGACTGGGATTTCCATGAAAAAGATTGTGGGCTGAAAATGGGTGATCACTGTACATTTCTCTTCTGTATTCTATTTATATTTCTATTTTACCTCCTCAATTTAGCATTATGAATAGGGAAAGACCTCATCTAAAATCTGCACAAAAATATTTTGCCTTCAAATTCATACCGTGATCGTAGCATGCATGGACTCGACTCATATGACTGGGATTTCCATGAAAAAGATAGTGGGCAGAAAATGGGTGATCACTGTACATTTCTCTTCTGTTTCCTATTTATATTTGTATTTTACCTCCTCAATTTAGCATTATGGACAGGGAAAGACCTAATCTAAAATCTGCACAAAAATATTTTGCCTTCAAATTCATACCGTGATCGTAGCATGCATGGACTCGACTCATATGACTGGGATTTCCATGAAAAAGATTGTGGGCAGAAAAAGGGTGATCACTGTACATTTCTCTTCTGTTTCTAATTTATATATATATTTTACCTCCTCAATTTAGCATTATGGACAGGGAAAGACCTAATCTAAAATCTGCACAAAAATATTTTGACTTCAAATTCATACCGTGATCGTAGCATGCATGGACTCGACTCATATTACTGGGATTTCCATGAAAAAGATTGTGGGCCGAAAATGGCTCATCACTGTACATTTCTCTTCTGTTTCCTATTTATATTTCTATTTTACCTCCTCAATTTAGCATTATGGACAGGGAAAGAACTAATCTAAAATCTTCACAAAAATATTTTGCCTTCAAATTCATACCGTGATCGTAGCATGCATGGACTCGACTCATATGACTGGGATTTCCATGAAAAAGATTGTGGGCTGAAAATGGGTGATCACTGTACATTTCTCTTCTGTATTCTATTTATATTTCTATTTTACCTCCTCAATTTAGCATTATGAATAGGGAAAGACCTCATCTAAAATCTGCACAAAAATATTTTGCCTTCAAATTCATACCGTCATCGTAGCATGCATGGACTCGACTCATATGACTGGGATTTCCATGAAAAAGATAGTGGGCAGAAAATGGGTGATCACTGTACATTTCTCTTCTGTTTCCTATTTATATTTGTATTTTACCTCCTCAATTTAGCATTATGGACAGGGAAAGACCTAATCTAAAATCTGCACAAAAATATTTTGCTTTCAAATTCATACCGTGATCGTAGCATGCATGGACTCGACTCATATGACTGGGATTTCCATGAAAAAGATTGTGGGCCGAAAATGGGTGATCACTGTATATTTCTCTTCTGTTTCCTATTTATATTTCTATTTTACCTCCTCAATTTAGCATTATGGACAGGGAAAGACCTAATCTAAAATCTGCACAAAAATATTTTGCCTTCAAATTCATAACGTGATTGTAGCATGCATGGACTCGACTCATATGACTGGGATTTCCATGAAAAAGATTGTGTTCGGAAAATGGGTGATCACTGTACATTTCTCTTCTGTTTCCTATTTATATTTTTATTTTACCTCCTTAATTTAGCATTATGGACAGAGAAAGACCTAATCTAAGATCTGCACAAAAATATTTTGCCTTCAAATTCATACCGTGATCGTAGCATGCATGGATTCAACTCATATGACTGGGATTTCCATGAAAAAGATTGTGGGCCGAAAATGAGTGATCACTGTACATTTCTCTTCTGTTTCCTCTTTATATTTGTATTTTACTTCCTCAATTTAGCATTATGGACAGGGAAAGACCTAATCTAAGATCTGCACGAAAATATTTTGCCTTCAAATTCATACCGTGATCGTAGCATGCATGGACTCGACTCATATGAATGGGATTTCCATTAAAAATATTGTGGGCAGAAAATGGGTGATCACTGTACATTTCTCTTCTGTTTCCTATTTATATTTGTATTTTACCTCCTCAATTTAGCATTATGGACAGGGAAAGACCTAATCTAAGATCTGCACAAAAATATTTTGCCCTTAAATTCATAGGGTGATCGTAGCATGCATGGACTCGGCACATATGACTGGGATTTCCATGAAAAAATTTTGTGCCGAAAATGGGTGATCACTGAACATTTCTCTTCTGTTTCCTATTTATATTTGTATTTTACCTCCTCAATTTAGCATTATGGACAGGGAAAGACCTAATCTAATATCTGCACAAAAATATTTTGCCTTTAAATTCATACCGTGATCGTAGCATGCATGGACTCGACTCATATGACTGGGATTTCCATGAAAAAGATTGTGGGCCGAAAATGGGTGATCACTGTACATTTCTCTTCAGTTTCCTATTTATATTTCTATTTTACCTCCTCAATTTAGCATTATGGACAGGGAAAGACCTAATCTAAAATCTGCACAAAAATATATTGCCTTCAAATTCATACCGTAATCGTAGCATGCATGGACTCGACTCATATGACTGGTATTTCCATGAAAAAGATTGTGGGCCGAAAATGGGTGATCACTGTACATTTCTCTTCTGTTTCCTATTTATATTTGTATTTTACCTCCTCAATTTAGCATTATGGACAGGGAAAGACCTAATCTAAAATCTGCAAAAAAATATTTGGCTTTCAAATTCATACCGAGATCGTAGCATGCATGGACTCGACACATATGACTGGGATTTCCATGAAAAAGATTGTGGGCCGAAAATGGGTGATCACTGTACATTTCTCTTCTGTTTCCTATTTATATTTCTATTTTACCTCCTCAATTTAGCATTATGGAGAGGGAAAGACCTAATCTAAAATCTGCACAAAAATATTTTGCCTTCATATTCATACCGTGATCGTAGCATGCATGGAATCGAATCATATCACTGGGATTTCCATGAAAAAGATTGTGGGCCGAAAATGGGTGATCACTGTACATTTCTCTTCTGTTTCCTATTTATATTTATATTTTACCTCCTCAATTTAGCATTATAGACAGTGAAAGACCTAATCTAAAATCTGCGAAAAAATATTTTGCTTTCAAATTCATACCGTGATCGTAGCATGCATGGACTCGACTCATATGACTGGGATTTCCATGAAAAAGATTGTGGGCCGAAAATGGGTGATCACTGTACATTTCTCTTCTGTTTCCTATTTATAATTCTATTTTACCTCCTCAATTTAGCATTATGGACAGGGAAACACCTAATCTAAAATCTGCACAAAAATATTTTCCTTTCAAATTCATACCGTGATCGTAGCATGCATGGACTCGACTCATATGACGGGGATTTCCATGAAAAAGATTGTGGGCCGACAATGGGTGATCACTGTACATTTCTCTTCTGTTTCCTAATTATATTTGTATTTTACCTCCTCAATTTAGAATTATGGACAGGGAAAGACCTAATCTAAGCTCAGCACAAAAATATTTTGCCTTCAAATTCATACCGTGATCGTAGCATGCATGGACTCGACTCATATGACTGGGATTTCCATGAGAAAGACTGTGGGCCGAAAATGGGTGATCACTGTACATTTCTCTTCTGTTTCCTATTTATATTTATATTTTACCTCCTCAATTTAGCATTATGGACATGGAAAGACCTAATCTAAAATCTGCAAAAAAATATTCTGCTTTCAAATTCAGACCGTGATCGTAGCATGCATGGACTCGACTCATATGACTGGGATTTCCATGAAAAAGATTGTGGGCCGAAAATGGGTGATCACTGTACATTTCTCTTCTTTTTCCTATTTATATTTATATTTTACCTCCTCAATTTAGCATTATGGACAGGGAAAGTCCTAATCTAAAATCTGTACAAAAACATTTTGCTTTTAAATTCATACTGTGATAGTAGCATTCATGGACTCGACTCATATGACTGGGATTTCCATGAAAAGATTGTGGGCCGAAAATGGGTGATCACTGTACATTTCTTTTCTGTTTCCTTTTTATATTTCTATTTTACCTCCTCAATTTAGCATTATGGAGAGGGAAAGACATAATCTAAAATCTGCTCAAAAATATTTTGCTTTCAAATTCATACCGTGATCGCAGCATGCATGGACTCGACTCATATGACTGGGATTTCCATGAAAAAGATTGTGGGCCGAAAATGGGTGATCACTGTACATTTCTCTTCTGTTTCCTATTTATATTTCTATTTTACTTCTTCAATTTAGCATTATGGACAGGAAAAGACCTAATCTAAGATCTGCACAAAAATATTTTGCCTTCAAATTCATACCGTGATTGTAGCATGCATGGACTCGACTCATATGACTGGGATTTCCATGAAAAAGATTGTGGGCAGAAAATGGGTGATCACTGTACATTTCTCTTCTGTTTCTAATTTATATATATATTTTACCTCCTCAATTTAGCATTATGGACAGGGAAAGACCTAATCTAAAATCTGCACAAAAATATTTTGACTTCAAATTCATACCGTGAACGTAGCATGCATGGACTCGACTCATATGACTGGGATTTCCATGAAAAAGATTGTGGGCAGAAAATGGGTGATCACTGTACATTTCTCTTCTGTTTCCTATTTATATTTCTATTTTACCTCCTCAAATTAGCATTATGGACAGGGAAAGAACTAATCTAAAATCTTCACAAAAATATTTTGCCTTCAAATTCATACCGTGATCGTAGCATGCATGGACTCGACTCATATGACTGGGATTTCCATGAAAAAGATTGTGGGCTGAAAATGGGTGATCACTGTACATTTCTCTTCTGTATTCTATTTATATTTCTATTTTACCTCCTCAATTTAGCATTATGAATAGGGAAAGACCTCATCTAAAATCTGCACAAAAATATTTTGCCTTCAAATTCATACCGTGATCGTAGCATGCATGGACTCGACTCATATGACTGGGATTTCCATGAAAAAGATAGTGGGCAGAAAATGGGTGATCACTGTACATTTCTCTTCTGTTTCCTATTTATATTTATATTTTACCTCCTCAATTTAGCATTATGGGCAGGGAAAGACCTAATCTAAAATCTGCACAAAAATATTTTGCCTTCAAATTCATACCGTGATCGTAGCATGCATGGACTCGACTCATATGACTGGGATTTCCATGAAAAAGATTGTGGGCAGAAAAAGGGTGATCACTGTACATTTCTCTTCTGTTTCTAATTTATATATATATTTTACCTCCTCAATTTAGCATTATGGACAGGGAAAGACCTAATCTAAAATCTGCACAAAAATATTTTGACTTCAAATTCATACCGTGATCGTAGCATGCATGGACTCGACTCATATTACTGGGATTTCCATGAAAAAGATTGTGGGCCGAAAATGGCTCATCACTGTACATTTCTCTTCTGTTTCCTATTTATATTTCTATTTTACCTCCTCAATTTAGCATTATGGACAGGGAAAGAACTAATCTAAAATCTTCACAAAAATATTTTGCCTTCAAATTCATACCGTGATCGTAGCATGCATGGACTCGACTCATATGACTGGGATTTCCATGAAAAAGATTGTGGGCTGAAAATGGGTGATCACTGTACATTTCTCTTCTGTATTCTATTTATATTTCTATTTTACCTCCTCAATTTAGCATTATGAATAGGGAAAGACCTCATCTAAAATCTGCACAAAAATATTTTGCCTTCAAATTCATACCGTGATCGTAGCATGCATGGACTCGACTCATATGACTGGGATTTCCATGAAAAAGATAGTGGGCAGAAAATGGGTGATCACTGTACATTTCTCTTCTGTTTCCTATTTATATTTGTATTTTACCTCCTCAATTTAGCATTATGGACAGGGAAAGACCTAATCTAAAATCTGCACAAAAATATTTTGCCTTCAAATTCATACCGTGATCGTAGCATGCATGGACTCGACTCATATGACTGGGATTTCCATGAAAAAGATTGTGGGCAGAAAAAGGGTGATCACTGTACATTTCTCTTCTGTTTCTAATTTATATATATATTTTACCTCCTCAATTTAGCATTATGGACAGGGAAAGACCTAATCTAAAATCTGCACAAAAATATTTTGACTTCAAATTCATACCGTGATCGTAGCATGCATGGACTCGACTCATATTACTGGGATTTCCATGAAAAAGATTGTGGGCCGAAAATGGCTCATCACTGTACATTTCTATTCTGTTTCCTATTTATATTTCTATTTTACCTCCTCAATTTAGCATTATGGACAGGGAAAGAACTAATCTAAAATCTTCACAAAAATATTTTGCCTTCAAATTCATACCGTGATCGTAGCATGCATGGACTCGACTCATATGACTGGGATTTCCATGAAAAAGATTGTGGGCTGAAAATGGGTGATCACTGTACATTTCTCTTCTGTATTCTATTTATATTTCTATTTTACCTCCTCAATTTAGCATTATGAATAGGGAAAGACCTCATCTAAAATCTGCACAAAAATATTTTGCCTTCAAATTCATACCGTCATCGTAGCATGCATGGACTCGACTCATATGACTGGGATTTCCATGAAAAAGATAGTGGGCAGAAAATGGGTGATCACTGTACATTTCTCTTCTGTTTCCTATTTATATTTGTATTTTACCTCCTCAATTTAGCATTATGGACAGGGAAAGACCTAATCTAAAATCTGCACAAAAATATTTTGCTTTCAAATTCATACCGTGATCGTAGCATGCATGGACTCGACTCATATGACTGGGATTTCCATGAAAAAGATTGTGGGCCGAAAATGGGTGATCACTGTATATTTCTCTTCTGTTTCCTATTTATATTTCTATTTTACCTCCTCAATTTAGCATTATGGACAGGGAAAGACCTAATCTAAAATCTGCACAAAAATATTTTGCCTTCAAATTCATAACGTGATTGTAGCATGCATGGACTCGACTCATATGACTGGGATTTCCATGAAAAAGATTGTGTTCGGAAAATGGGTGATCACTGTACATTTCTCTTCTGTTTCCTATTTATATTTTTATTTTACCTCCTTAATTTAGCATTATGGACAGAGAAAGACCTAATCTAAGATCTGCACAAAAATATTTTGCCTTCAAATTCATACCGTGATCGTAGCATGCATGGATTCAACTCATATGACTGGGATTTCCATGAAAAAGATTGTGGGCCGAAAATGAGTGATCACTGTACATTTCTCTTCTGTTTCCTCTTTATATTTGTATTTTACCTCCTCAATTTAGCATTATGGACAGGGAAAGACCTAATCTAAGATCTGCACGAAAATATTTTGCCTTCAAATTCATACCGTGATCGTAGCATGCATGGACTCGACTCATATGAATGGGATTTCCATTAAAAATATTGTGGGCAGAAAATGGGTGATCACTGTACATTTCTCTTCTGTTTCCTATTTATATTTGTATTTTACCTCCTCAATTTAGCATTATGGACAGGGAAAGACCTAATCTAAGATCTGCACAAAAATATTTTGCCCTTAAATTCATAGGGTGATCGTAGCATGCATGGACTCGGCACATATGACTGGGATTTCCATGAAAAAATTGTGTGCCGAAAATGGGTGATCACTGAACATTTCTCTTCTGTTTCCTATTTATATTTGTATTTTACCTCCTCAATTTAGCATTATGGACAGGGAAAGACCTAATCTAAAATCTGCAAAAAAATATTTGGCTTTCAAATTCATACCGAGATCGTAGCATGCATGGACTCGACACATATGACTGGGATTTCCATGAAAAAGATTGTGGGCCGAAAATGGGTGATCACTGTACATTTCTCTTCTGTTTCCTATTTATATTTCTATTTTACCTCCTCAATTTAGCATTATGGAGAGGGAAAGACCTAATCTAAAATCTGCACAAAAATATTTTGCCTTCATATTCATACCGTGATCGTAGCATGCATGGAATCGAATCATATCACTGGGATTTCCATGAAAAAGATTGTGGGCCGAAAATGGGTGATCACTGTACATTTCTCTTCTGTTTCCTATTTATAATTCTATTTTACCTATTCAATTTAGCATTATGGACAGGGAAACACCTAATCTAAAATCTGCACAAAAATATTTTCCTTTCAAATTCATACCGTGATCGTAGCATGCATGGACTCGACTCATATGACGGGGATTTCCATGAAAAAGATTGTGGGCCGACAATGGGTGATCACTGTACATTTCTCTTCTGTTTCCTAATTATATTTGTATTTTACCTCCTCAATTTAGAATTATGGACAGGGAAAGACCTAATCTAAGCTCAGCACAAAAATATTTTGCCTTCAAATTCATACCGTGATCGTAGCATGCATGGACTCGACTCATATGACTGGGATTTCCATGAGAAAGACTGTGGGCCGAAAATGGGTGATCACTGTACATTTCTCTTCTGTTTCCTATTTATATTTATATTTTACCTCCTCAATTTAGCATTATGGACATGGAAAGACCTAATCTAAAATCTGCAAAAAAATATTTTGCTTTCAAATTCAGACCGTGATCGTAGCATGCATGGACTCGACTCATATGACTGGGATTTCCATGAAAAAGATTGTGGGCCGAAAATGGGTGATCACTGTACATTTCTCTTCTTTTTCCTATTTATATTTATATTTTACCTCCTCAATTTAGCATTATGGACAGGGAAAGTCCTAATCTAAAATCTGTACAAAAACATTTTGCTTTTAAATTCATACTGTGATAGTAGCATTCATGGACTCGACTCATATGACTGGGATTTCCATGAAAAGATTGTGGGCCGAAAATGGGTGATCACTGTACATTTCTTTTCTGTTTCCTTTTTATATTTCTATTTTACCTCCTCAATTTAGCATTATGGAGAGGGAAAGACATAATCTAAAATCTGCTCAAAAATATTTTGCTTTCAAATTCATACCGTGATCGCAGCATGCATGGACTCGACTCATATGACTGGGATTTCCATGAAAAAGATTGTGGGCCGAAAATGGGTGATCACTGTACATTTCTCTTCTGTTTCCTATTTATATTTCTATTTTACTTCTTCAATTTAGCATTATGGAAAGGAAAAGACCAAATCTAATATCTGCAAAAAAATATTTTGCCTTCAAATTCATACCGTGATCGTAGCATGCATCGAATCGTCTCATATGACAGAGATTTCCCTGAAAAATATTGTCGGTCGAAAATTGGTGATCTCTCTACATTTCTCTTCTGTTTCCTATTTATATTTATATTTTACCTCCTCAATTTAGCATTATGGACAGGGAAAAACCTAATCTAAAATTTGCACAAAAATATTTTGCCTTCAAATTCATACCGTGATCGTAGCATGCATGGACTCGACTCATATGACTGGGATTTCCATGAAAATATTGTGGGCCGAAAATGGGTGATCACTGTACATTTCTCTTCTGTTTCCTATTTATATTTCACCTCCTCAATTTAGCATTATGGACAGTGAAAGACCTAATCTAAGCTCAGAAGAAAAATATTTTGCCTTCAAATTCATTCGGTGATCGTAGCATGCATGGACTCGACTCATATGACTGGGATTTCCATGAGAAAGATTGTTGGCCGAAAATGAGTGATCACTGTACATTGCTCTTCTGTTTCCTATTTATATTTATATTTTACCTCCTCAATTTAGCATTATGGACAGGGAAAGACGTAATCTAAGCTCTGCACAAAAATATTTTGCCTTCAAATTCATAATGTGATCGTAGCATGCATGGTCTCGACTCATATGACTGAGATTTCCATGAAAACGATTGTGGGCCGAAAATGGGTGATCACTGTACATTTCTCTTCTGTTTCCTATTTATATTTCTATTTTACCTCCTCAATTTAGCATTATGGACAGGGAAAGACCTAATCTAAGTTCTGCACAAAAATATTTTGCCTTCAAATTCATACCGTGATCGTAGCATGCATGGACTCGACTCATATGACTGGGATTTCCATGAAAAAGATTGTGGGCCGAAAACTGGTGATCACTGTACATTTCTCTTCTGTTTCCTATTTATATTTATATTTTACCTGCTCAATTTAGCATTATGGCCAGTGAAAAACCCTAATCTAATCTCTGCACAAAAATATTTTGCCTTCAAATTCATACCGTGATCGTAGCATGCATGGACTCGACTCATATGACTGGGATTTCCATGAAAAAGATTGTGGGCCGAAAACGGGTGATCACTGTACATTTCTCTTCTGTTTCCTATTTATATTTCTATTTTACCTGCTCAATTTAGCATTATGGCCAGTGAAAAACTCTAATCTAATCTCTGCACAAAAATATTTTGCCTTCAAATTCATACCGTGATCGTAGCATGCATGGACTCGACTCATATGACTGGGATTTCCATGAAAAAGATTGTGGGCCGAAAATGGGTGATCACTGTACATTTCTCTTCTGTTTCCTATTTATATTTATATTTTACCTCCTCAATTTAGCATTATGGCCAGTGAAAAACCCTAATCTAAGCTCTGCACAAAAATATTTTGCCTTCAAATTCATACCGTGATCGTAGCATGCATGGACTCGACTCATATGACTGGGATTTCCATGAAAAAGAAAGTGGGCCGAAAATGGGTGATCACTGTACATTTCTCTCCTGTTTCCTATTTATATTTCTATTGTACCTCCTCAATTTAGCATTATGTACAGGGAAAGACCTAATCTAAGTTCTGCACAAAAATATTTTGCCTTCAAATTCATACCGTGATCGTAGCATGCATAGACTCGACTCATATGACTGGGATTTCCATGAAAAAGATTGTGGGCCGAAAATGGGTGATCACTGTACATTTCTCTTCTGTTTCCTATTTATATTTATATTTTACCTCCTCAATTTAGCATTATGGTCAGGGAAAGACCTAATCTAAGATCTGCACAAAAATTTTTTGCCTTCAAATTCATAACGTGATCGTAGCATGCATGGACTCATATGACTTGGATTTCCATGAAAAAGATACTGGGCAGAAAATGGGTGATCACTGTATATTTCTTTTCTGTTTGTTATTTATATTTATGTTTTACCTCCTCAATTTAGCCTTATGGACAGGGAAAGAACTAATCTAAGATCTGCACAAAAATATTTTGCCTTCAAATTCATACCGTGAACGTAGCATGCATGGACTCGACTCATATGACTGGGATTTCCATGAAAAAGATTGTGGGCAGAAAATGGGTGATCACTGTACATTTCTCTTCTGTTTCCTATTTATATTTCTATTTTACCTCCTCATTTTAGCATTATGGCCAGTGAAAAACCCTAATCTAAGCTCTGCACAAAAATATTTTGCTTTCAAATTCATACAGTGATCGTAGCATGCATGGACTCGACTCATATGACTGGGATTTCCATGAAAAAGATTGTGGGCCGAAAATGGCTGATCACTGTACATTTCTCTTCTGTTTCCTATTTATATTTCTATTTTACCTCCTCAATTTAGCATTATGGACAGGGAAAGACCTAATCTAAGTTCTGCACAAAAATATTTTGCCTTCAAATTCATACCGTGATCGTAGCATGCATGGACTCGACTCATATGACTGGGATTTCCATGAAAAAGATTGTGGGCCGAAAACTGGTGATCACTGTACATTTCTCTTCTGTTTCCTATTTATATTTCTATTTTACCTGCTCAATTTAGCATTATGGCCAGTGAAAAACCCTAATCTAATCTCTGCACAAAAATATTTTGCCTTCAAATTCATACCGTGATCGTAGCATGCATGGACTCGACTCATATGACTGGGATTTCCATGAAAAAGATTGTGGGCCGAAAACGGGTGATCACTGTACATTTCTCTTCTGTTTCCTATTTATATTTCTATTTTACCTGCTCAATTTAGCATTATGGCCAGTGAAAAACCCTAATCTAATCTCTGCACAAAAATATTTTGCCTTCAAATTCATACCGTGATCGTAGCATGCATGGACTCGACTCATATGACTGGGATTTCCATGAAAAAGATTGTGGGCCGAAAACGGGTGATCACTGTACATTTCTCTTCTGTTTCCTATTTATATTTATATTTTACCTCCTCAATTTAGCATTATGGCCAGTGAAAAACCCTAATCTAAGCTCTGCACAAAAATATTTTGCCTTCAAATTCATACCGTGATCGTAGCATGCATGGACTCGACTCATATGACTGGGATTTCCATGAAAAAGATTGTGGGCAGAAAATGGGTGATCACTGTACATTTCTCTTCTGTTTCCTATTTATATTTCTATTTTACCTCCTCATTTTAGCATTATGGCCAGTGAAAAACCCTAATCTAAGCTCTGCACAAAAATATTTTGCTTTCAAATTCATACAGTGATCGTAGCATGCATGGACTCGACTCATATGACTGGGATTTCCATGAAAAAGATTGTGGGCCGAAAACTGGTGATCACTGTACATTTCTCTTCTGTTTCCTATTTATATTTCTATTTTACCTGCTCAATTTAGCATTATGGCCAGTGAAAAACCCTAATCTAATCTCTGCACAAAAATATTTTGCCTTCAAATTCATACCGTGATCGTAGCATGCATGGACTCGACTCATATGACTGGGATTTCCATGAAAAAGATTGTGGGCCGAAAACGGGTGATCACTGTACATTTCTCTTCTGTTTCCTATTTATATTTCTATTTTACCTGCTCAATTTAGCATTATGGCCAGTGAAAAACTCTAATCTAATCTCTGCACAAAAATATTTTGCCTTCAAATTCATACCGTGATCGTAGCATGCATGGACTCGACTCATATGACTGGGATTTCCATGAAAAAGATTGTGGGCCGAAAATGGGTGATCACTGTACATTTCTCTTCTGTTTCCTATTTATATTTATATTTTACCTCCTCAATTTAGCATTATGGCCAGTGAAAAACCCTAATCTAAGCTCTGCACAAAAATATTTTGCCTTCAAATTCATACCGTGATCGTAGCATGCATGGACTCGACTCATATGACTGGGATTTCCATGAAAAAGATTGTGGGCCGAAAATGGGTGATCACTGTACATTTCTCTTCTGTTTCCTATTTATATTTCTATTTTACCTCCTCAATTTAGCATTATGGCCAGTGAAAAACCCTAATCTAAGTTCTGCACAAAAATATTTTGCCTTCAAATTCATACCGTGATCGTAGCATGCATGGATTCTACACATATGACTGGGATTTCCATGAAAAAGATTGTGGGCCGAAAATGGGTGATCACTGTACATTTCTCTTCTGTTTCCTATTTATATTTCTATTTTACCCCCCTCAATTTAGCATTATGGCCAGTGAAAAACCCTAATCTAAGCTCTGCACAAAAATATTTTGCCTTCAAATTCATACCGTGATCGTAGCATGCATGGACTCGACTCATATGACTGGGATTTCCATGAAAAAGAAAGTGGGCCGAAAATGGGTGATCACTGTACATTTCTCTCCTGTTTCCTATTTATATTTCTATTGTACCTCCTCAATTTAGCATTATGGACAGGGAAAGACCTAATCTAAGTTCTGCACAAAAATATTTTGCCTTCAAATTCATACCGTGATCGTAGCATGCATGGACTCGACTCATATGACTGGGATTTCCATGAAAAAGATTGTGGGCCGAAAATGGGTGATCACTGTACATTTCTCTTCTGTTTCCTATTTATATTTATATTTTACCTCCTCAATTTAGCATTATGGCCAGTGAAAAACCCTAATCTAAGCTCTGCACAAAAATATTTTGCCTTCAAATTCATACCGTGATCGTAGCATGCATGGACTCGACTCATATGACTGGGATTTCCATGAAAAAGATTGTGGGCCGAAAACGGGTGATCACTGTACATTTCTCTTCTGTTTCCTATTTATATTTATATTTTACCTCCTCAATTTAGCATTATGGCCAGTGAAAAACCCTAATCTAAGCTCTGCACAAAAATATTTTGCCTTCAAATTCATACCGTGATCGTAGCATGCATGGACTCGACTCATATGACTGGGATTTCCATGAAAAAGATTGTGGGCAGAAAATGGGTGATCACTGTACATTTCTCTTCTGTTTCCTATTTATATTTCTATTTTACCTCCTCAATTTAGCATTATGGTCAGGGAAAGACCTAATCTAAGATCTGCACAAAAATTTTTTGCCTTCAAATTCATACCGTGATCGTAGCATGCATGGACTCATATGACTGGGATTTCCATGAAAAAGATTGTGGGCCGAAAATGGGTGATCACTGTACATTTCTCTTCTGTTTCCTATTTATATTTCTATTTTACCTCCTCAATTTAGCATTATGGCCAGTGAAAAACCCTAATCTAAGTTCTGCACAAAAATATTTTGCCTTCAAATTCATACCGTGATCGTAGCATGCATGGATTCGACACATATGACTGGGATTTCCATGAAAAAGATTGTGGGCCGAAAATGGGTGATCACTGTACATTTCTCTTCTGTTTCCTATTTATATTTCTATTTTACCTGCTCAATTTAGCATTATGGCCAGTGAAAAACCCTAATCTAAGCTCTGCACGAAAATATTTTGCCTTCAAATTCATACCGTGATCGTAGCATGCATGGACTCGACTCATATGACTGGGATTTCCATGAAAAAGAAAGTGGGCCGAAAATGGGTGATCACCGTACATTTCTCTCCTGTTTCCTATTTATATTTCTATTGTACCTCCTCAATTTAGCATTATGGACAGGGAAAGACCTAATCTAAGTTCTGCACAAAAATATTTTGCCTTCAAATTCATACCGTGATCGTAGCATGCATAGAATCGACTCATATGACTGGGATTTCCATGAAAAAGATTGTGGGCCGAAAATGGGTGATCACTGTACATTTCTCTTCTGTTTCCTATTTATATTTATATTTTACCTCCTCAATTTAGCATTATGGTCAGGGAAAGACCTAATCTAAGATCTGCACAAAAATTTTTTGCCTTCAAATTCATAACGTGATCGTAGCATGCATGGACTCATATGACTGGGATTTCCATGAAAAAGATTGTGGGCCCAAAATGGGTGATCACTGTACATTTCTCTTCTGTTTCCTATTTATATTTATATTTTACCTCCTCAATTTAGCATTATGGCCAGTGAAAAACCCTAATCTAAGTTCTGCACAAAAATATTTTGCCTTCAAATTCATACCGTGATCGTAGCATGCATGGATTCGACACATATGACTGGGATTTCCATGAAAAAGATTGTGGGCCGAAAATGGGTGATCACTGTACATTTCTCTTCTGTTTCCTATTTATATTTCTATTTTACCTGCTCAATTTAGCATTATGGCCAGTGAAAAACCCTAATCTAAGCTCTGCACAAAAATATTTTGCCTTCAAATTCATACCGTGATCGTAGCATGCATGGACTCGACTCATATGACTGGGATTTCCATGAAAAAGAAAGTGGGCCGAAAATGGGTGATCACTGTACATTTCTCTTCTGTTTCCTATTTATATTTATATTTTACCTACTCAATTTAGCATTATGGACAGGGAAAGACCTAATCTAAGATTTGCACAAAAATATTCTGCCTTCAAATTCATACCGTTATCGTAGCATGCATGGACTCGACTCATATGACTGGGATTTCCATGAAAAAGATTGTTGGCTGAAAATGGGTGATCACTGTACATTTCTCTTCTGTTTCCTATTCATATTTATATTTTACCTCCTCACTTTAGCATTATGGACAGGGAAAGAACTAATCTAAGCTCTGCACAAAAATATTTTGCCTTCAAATTCATACCGTGATCATGGCATGCATGGACTCGACTCATATGACTGGGATTTCCATGAAAAAGATTGTGGGCCGAAAATGGGTGATCACTGTACATTTCTCATCTGTTTCCTATTTATATTTCTATTTTACCTCCTCAATTTAGCTTTATGGACAGGGAAAGACCTAATCTAAAATCTGCACAAAAATATTTTGACGTCAAATTCATACCGTGATCGTAGCATGCATGAACTCGACTCATATGACTGGGATTTCAATGAAAAAGATTGTGGGCCGAAAATGGGTGGTCACTGTACATTTCTCTTCTGTTTCCTATTTATATTTATATTTTACCTCCTCAATTTAGCATTATGGGCAGGGAAAGACCTCATCTAAGATCTGCACAAAAATATTTTGCCTTCAAATTCATACCGTGATCGTAGCATGCATGGACTCAACTCATATGACTGGGATTTCCATGAAAAAGGTAATGGGCAGAAAATGGGTGATCACTGTACATTTCTCTTCTGTTTCCTATTTATATTTATATTTTAACTCCTCACTTTAGCATTATGGACAGGTAAAGACCTAATATAAGCTCTGCACAAAAATATTTTGCCTTCAAATTCATACCGTGATCGTAGCATGCATGGACTCGACTCATATGACTGGGATTTCCATGAAAATGATTTTGGGCCGAAAATGGGTGATCACTGTACATTTCTCTTCTGTTTCCTATTTATATTTCTATTTTACCTCCTCAATTTAGCTTTATGGACAGGGAAAGACCTAATCTAAAATCTGCACAAAAATATTTTGCCTTCAAATTCATACCGTGATCGTAGCATGCATGAACTCGACTCATATGACTGGGATTTCCATGAAAATGATTGTGGGCCGAAAATGGGTGGTCACTGTACATTTCTCTTCTGTTTCCTATTTATATTTATATTTTACCTCGTCAATTTAGCATTATGGACAGGGAAAGACCTAATCTAAGTTCTGCACAAAAATATTTTGCCTTCAAATTCATACCGTGATCGTAGCATGCATGGACTCGACTCATATGACTGGGATTTCCATGAAAAAGATTGTGGGCCGAAAACTGGTGATCACTGTACATTTCTCTTCTGTTTCCTATTTATATTTCTATTTTACCTGCTCAATTTAGCATTATGGCCAGTGAAAAACCCTTATCTAATCTCTGCACAAAAATATTTTGCCTTCAAATTCATACCGTGATCGTAGCATGCATGGACTCGACTCATATGACTGGGATTTCCATGAAAAAGATTGTGGGCCGAAAACGGGTGATCACTGTACATTTCTCTTCTGTTTCCTATTTATATTTCTATTTTACCTGCTCAATTTAGCATTATGGCCAGTGAAAAACCCTAATCTAATCTCTGCACAAAAATATTTTGCCTTCAAATTCATACCGTGATCTTAGCATGCATGGACTCGACTCATATGACTGGGATTTCCATGAAAAAGATTGTGGGCCGAAAATGGGTGATCACTGTACATTTCTCTTCTGTTTCCTATTTATATTTATATTTTACCTCCTCAATTTAGCATTATGGCCAGTGAAAAACCCTAATCTAAGCTCTGCACAAAAATATTTTGCCTTCAAATTCATACCGTGATCGTAGCATGCATGGACTCGACTCATATAACTGGGATTTCCATGAAAAAGATTGTGGGCCGAAAATGGGTGATCACTGTACATTTCTCTTCTGTTTCCTATTTATATTTCTATTTTACCTCCTCAATTTAGCATTATGGCCAGTGAAAAACCCTAATCTAAGTTCTGCACAAAAATATTTTGCCTTCAAATTCATACCGTGATCGTAGCATGCATGGATTCGACACATATGACTGGGATTTCCATGAAAAAGATTGTGGGCCGAAAATGGGTGATCACTGTACATTTCTCTTCTGTTTCCTATTTATATTTCTATTTTACCTGCTCAATTTAGCATTATGGCCAGTGAAAAACCCTAATCTAAGCTCTGCACAAAAATATTTAGCCTTCAAATTCATACCGTGATCGTAGCATGCATGGACTCGACTCATATGACTGGGATTTCCATGAAAAAGAAAGTGGGCCGAAAATGGGTGATCACTGTACATTTCTCTTCTGTTTCCTATTTATATTACCCTTTTACCTCCTCAATTTAGCATTATGGACAGGGAAAGACCTAATCTAAGATCTGCACAAAAATATTTTGCCTTCAAATTCATACCGTGATAGTAGCATGCATGGACACGACTCATATGACTGGGATTTCCATGAAAAAGATTGTTGGCTGAAAATGGGTGATCACTGTACATTTCTCATCTGTTTCCTATTTATATTTCTATTTTACCTCCTCAATTTAGCTTTATGGACAGGGAAAGACCTAATCTAAAATCTGCACAAAAATATTTTGCCTGCAAATTCATACCGTGATCGTAGCATGCATGAACTCGACTCATATGACTGGGATTTCAATGAAAAAGATTGTGGGCCGAAAATGGGTGGTCACTGTACATTTCTCTTCTGTTTCCTATTTATATTTATATTTTACCTCCTCAATTTAGCATTATGGGCAGGGAAAGACCTCATCTAAGATCTGCACAAAAATATTTTGCCTTCAAATTCATACCGTGATCGTAGCATGCATGGACTCAACTCATATGACTGGGATTTCCATGAAAAAGGTAATGGGCAGAAAATGGGTGATCACTGTACATTTCTCTTCTGTTTCCTATTTATATTTATATTTTACCTCCTCACTTTAGCATTATGGACAGGTAAAGACCTAATCTAAGCTCTGCACAAAAATATTTTGCCTTCAAATTCATACCGTGATCGTAGCATGCATGGACTCCACTCATATGACTGGGATTTCCATGAAAATGATTTTGGGCCGAAAATGGGTGATCACTGTACATTTCTCTTCTGTCTCCTATTTATATTTCTATTTTACCTCCTCAATTTAGCTTTATGGACAGGGAAAGACCTAATCTAAAATCTGCACAAAAATATTTTGCCTTCAAATTCATACCGTGATCGTAGCATGCATGAACTCGACTCATATGACTGGGATTTCCATGAAAAAGATTGTGGGCCGAAAATGGGTGGTCACTGTACATTTCTCTTCTGTTGCCTATTTATATTTCTATTTTACCTACTCAATTTAGCATTATGGACAGGGAAAGACCTAATCTAAGATTTGCACAAAAATATTTTGCCTTCAAATTCATACCGTTATCGTAGCATGCATGGACTCGACTCATATGACTGGGATTTCCATGAAAAAGATTGTGGGCCAAAAATGGGTGATCACTGTACATTTCTCTTCTGTTTCCTATTTATATTACCCTTTTACCTCCTCAATTTAGCATTATGGACAGGGAAAGACCTAATCTAAGATCTGCACAAAAATATTTTGCCTTCAAATTCATACCGTGATCGTAGCATGCATGGACTCGACTCATATGACTGGGATTTCCATAAAAAAGATTGTGGGCCGAAAATGGGTGATCACTGTACATTTCTCTTCTGTTTCCTATTAATTTTTATATTTTACCTCCTCAATTTAGCATTATGGCCAGTGAAAAACCCTAATCTAAGCTCTGCACAAAAATATTTTGCCTTCAAATTCATTCCGTGATCGTAGCATGCATGGACTCGACTCATATGACTGGGATTTCCATGAAAAAGATTGTGGGCCGAAAATGGGTGATCACTGTACATTTCTCTTCTGTTTCCTATTTATATTTCTATTTTACCTCCTCAATTTAGCATTATGGCCAGTGAAAAACCCTAATCTAAGTTTTGCACAAAAATATTTTGCATTCAAATTCATACCGTGATCGTAGCATGCATGGATTCGACTAATGTGACTGGGATTTCCATGAAAAAGATTGTGGGCCGAAAATGGGTGATCACTGTACATTTCTCTTCTGTTTCCTATTCATATTTCTATTTTACCTGCTCAATTTAGCATTATGGCCAGTGAAAAACCCTAATCTAAGCTCTGCACAAAAATATTTTGCCTTCAAATTCATACCGTGATCTAGCATGCATGAACTCGACTCATATGACTGGGATTTCCATGAAAAAGATTGTGGGCCGAAAATGGGTGATCACTGTACATTTCTCTTCTGTTTCGTATTTATATTTCTATTTTACCTCCTCAATTTAGCTTTATGGACAGGGAAAGACCTAATCTAAAATCTGCACAAAAATATTTTGCCTTCAAATTCATACCGTGATCTAGCATGCATGAACTCGACTCATATGACTGGGATTTCCATGAAAAAGATTGTGGGCCGAAAATGGGTGGTCACTGTACATTTCTCTTCTGTTTCCTATTTATATTTCTATTTTACCTCGTTAATTAAGCATTATGGACAGGGAAAGACCTAATCTAAAATCTGCTCAAAAATATTTTGCCTTCAAAATTATACCGTGATCGTAGCATGCATGGACTCGACTCATATGACTGGGATTTCCATGAAAAAGATTGTGTGCCGAAAATGTGAGATCACTGTACATTTCTCTTCTGTTTACAATTTATATTTCTTTTTTACCTCTTAAATTTAGCATTATGGACAGGGAAAGACCTAATCTAAGCTCTGCACAAAAATATTTTGCCTTCAAGTTCATACCGTGATCGTAGCATGCATGGACTCGACTCATATGACTGTGATTTCCATGAAAAATATTGTGGGCCGAAAATGGGTAATCACTGTACATTTCTCTTCTGTTGCCTATTTATATTTCTATTTTACCTCCTCAATTTAGCATTATGGACAGGGAAAGACCTAATCTAAAATCTGCTCAAAAATATTTTGCCTTCAAAATTATACCGTGATTGTAGCATGCATGGACTCGACTCATATGACTGAGATTTCCATGAAAAAGATTGTTGGCCGAAAATGGGTGATCACTGTACATTTCTTTTCTGTTTCCTATTTATATTTATATTTTACCTCCTCAATTTAGCCTTATGGACAGGGAAAGAACTAATCTAAGATCTGCACAAAAATATTTTGCCTTCAAATTCATACCGTGATCGTAGCATGCATGGACTCGACTCATATGACTGGGATTTCCATGAAAAGGATTGTGGGCCGAAAATGGGTGATCACTGTACATTTCTCTTCTGTTTCCTATTTATATTTATATTTTACCTTCTCAATTTAGCATTATGGACAGGGAAATACCTAATCTAAGGTCTGCACAAAAATATTTCCCCTTCAAATTCATACCGTGATCGTAGCATGCATGGACTCTACTCATATGACGGGGATTTCCATGAAAAAGATTGTTGGCCGAAAATGGGTGATCACTGTACATTTCTCTTCTGTTTCCTATTTATATTTATATTTTACCTCCTCACTTTAGCATTATGGACAGGGAAAGACCTAATCTAAGCTCTGCACAAAAATATTTTGCCTTCAAATTCATACCGTGATTGTAGCATGCATGGACTCGACTCATATGACTGGGATTTCCATGAAAAAGATCGTGGGCCGAAAATGAGTGGTCACTGTACATTTCTCTTCTGTTTCCTATTTATATTTCTATTTTACCTCCTCAATTTAGCTTTATGGACAGGGTAAGACCTAATCTAAGATCTGCACAAAAATATTTTGCCTTCAAATTCATACCGTGATCGTAGCATGCATGAACTCGACTCATATGACTGGGATTTCCATGAAAAAGATTGTGGGCCGAAAATGGGTGATCACTGTACATTTCTCTTCTGTTTCCTATTTATATTTCTATTTTACCTCCTCATTTTAGCATTATGGCCAGTGAAAAACCCTAATCTAAGCTCTGCACAAAAATATTTTGCTTTCAAATTCATACAGTGATCGTAGCATGCATGGACTCGACTCATATGACTGGGATTTCCATGAAAAAGATTGTGGTCCGAAAATGGGTGATCACTGTACATTTCTCTTCTGTTTCCTATTCATATTTCTATTTTACCTCCTCAATTTAGCATTATGGACAGGGAAAGACCTAATCTAAGATCTGCAAAAAAATATTTTGCCTTCAAATTCATAACGTGATCGTAGCATGCATGGACTCGACTCATATGACTGTAATTTCCATGAAAAAGATTGTGGGCTAAAAATGGGTGATCACTGTACATTTCTCTTCTGTTTCCTATTTATATTTCTATTTTACATCCTCAATTTAGCATTATGGACAGGGAAAGACCTAATGTAAGATCTGCACAAAAATATTTTGCCTTCAAATTCATACCCTGATCAAAGCATGCATGGACTCGACTCATATGACTGGGATTTCCATGAAAAAGATTGTGGGCCGAAAATGGGTGATCACTGTACATTTCTCTTCTCTTTCCTATTTATATTTATATTTTACCTCCTCAATTTAGCATTATGGACAGGGAAAGACCTAATCTAAGATCTGCACAAAAATATTTTGCCTTCAAATTCATACCGTGATCGTAGCATGCATGGACTCGACTCATATGACTGGGATTTCCATGAAAAAGATTGTGGGCCGAAAATGGGTGAACACTGTGAAAATTTCTCGTCTGTTTCCTATTTATATTTCTATTTTACATCCTCAATTTAGCATTATGGTCAGGGAAAGACCTAATCTAAGATCTGCACAAAAATATTTTGCCTTCAGTTTCATACCTTGATCGTAGCATGCATGGACTCGACTCATATGACTGGGATTTCCATGAAAAAGATTGTGGGCCGAAAATGGGTGATCACTGTACATTTCTCTTCTGTTTCCTATTTATATTTCTATTTTACCTCCTCAATTTAGCATTATGGACAGGGAAAGACCTAATCTAAGATCTGCACAAAAATATTTTGCCTTCAAATTCATACCGTGATTGTAGCATGCATGGACTCGACTCATATGACTGGAATTTCCATGAAAAAGATTGTGTGCCGAAAATGGGTGATCACTGTACATTTCTATTCTGTTTCCTATTTATATTTATATTTTACCTCCTCAATTTAGCATTATGGACAGGGAAAGTCCTAATCTAAAATCTGCACAAAAATATGTTGCCTTCAAATTCATACCGTGATCGTAGCATGCATGGACTCGACTCATATGACTGGGATTTCCATGAAAAAGATTGTGGGCCGAAAATGGGTGATCACTGTACATTTCGCTTCTGTTTCCTATTTATATTTCTATTTTACCTTCTCAATTTAGCATTATGGACAGGAAAAGACTTAATCTAAGATCTGAACAAAAATATTTTGCCTTCAAATTCATGCCCTGATCGTAGCATGAATGGACTCGACTCATATGACTGGGATTTCCATGAAAAAGATTGTGGGCCCAAAATGGGTGATCACTGTACATTTCTCTTCTGTTTCCTATTTATATTTATATTTTACCTCCTAAATTTAGCATTATGGCCCAGGAAAGACGTAATCAAAGCTCTGCACAAAAATATTTTGCCTTCAAATTCATACCGTGATCGTAGCATGCATGGACTCGACTCATATGACTGGGACTTCCATGAAAAAGATTGTGGGCCGAAAATGGGTGATCACTGTACATTTCTCTTCTGTTTCCTATTTATATTTATATCTAACTTCCTCAATTTAGCATTATGGACAGGGAAAGACCTAATCTAAGATCTGCAAAAAAATATTTTGCCTTCAAATTCATAATGTGATTGTAGCATGCATGGACTCGACTCATATGACTGGAATTTCCATGAAAAAGATTGTGTGCCGAAAATGGGTGATCACTGTGCATTTCTCTTCAGTTTCCTATTTATATTTCTATTTTACCTCCTCAATTTACCATTATGGACAGGGAAAGACCTAATCTAAGATCTGCACAAAAATATTTTGCCTTCAAATTCATACCGTGATCGTAGCATGCATGGACTCGACTCATATGACTGGAATTTCCATGAAAAAGATTGTGGGACGAAAATGGGTGATCACTGTACATTTCTCTACTCTTTCCTATTTATAATTCTATTTTACCTCCTCAATTTAGCATTATGGACAGGGAAAGACCTAATATAATCTCTGCAAAAAAATATTTTGCCTTCAAATTCATACCGTGATCGTAGCATGCATGGACTCGACTCATATGACTGGGATTTCCATGAAAAAGATTGTGGGCCGAAAATGGGTGATCACTGTACATTTCTCTTCTGTTTCCTATTTATATTTATATTTTACCTCCTAAATTTAGCATTATGGACAGGGAAAGACCTAATATAATCTCTGCAAAAAAATATTTTGCCTTCAAATTCATAACGTGATCCTAGCATGCATGGACTCGACTCATATGACTGGGATTTCCATGAAAAAGAATGTGGGCCGAAAATGGGTGATCACTGTACATTTCTCTTCTGTTTCCTATTTATATTTATATTTAACTTCCTCAATTTAGCATTATGAACAGGGAAAGACCTAATCTAAGATCTGCAAAAAAGTATTTTGCCTTCAAATTCATAACGTGATCGTAGCATGCATGGACTCGACTCATATGACTGGAATTTCCATGAAAAAGATTGTGTGCCGAAAATGGGTGATCATTGTACATTTCTCTTCTGTTTCCTATTTATATTTCTATTTTACATCCTCAATTTAGCATTATGGACAGGGAAAGACCTAATCTAAGATCTGCACAAAAATATTTTGCCTTCAAATTCATACCCTGATCGTAGCATGCATGGACTCGACTCATATGACTGGGATTTCCATGGAAAAGATTGTGGGCCGAAAATGGGTGATCACTGTGCATTTCTCTTCTGTTTCCTATTTATATTTCTATTTTACATCCTCAATTTAGCATTATGGATAGGGAAAGACCTAATCTAAGATCTGCACAAAAATATTTTGCCTTCAAATTCATAACGTGATCGTAGCATGCATGGACTCGACTCATATGACTGGAATTTCCATGAAATGATTGTGGGCCGAAAATGGGTGATCACTGAACATTTCTCTTCTGTTTCCTATTTATATTTATATTTTACCTCCTCAATTTAGCATTATGGACAGGGAAAGACCTAATCTAAGATCTGCACAAAAATATTTTGCCTTCAAATTCATAACGTGATCGTAGCATGCATGGACTTGACTCATATGACTGGAATTTCCATGAAAAAGATTGTGGGCTAAAAATGGGTGATCACTGTACATTTTTCATCTGTTTCCTATTTATATTTATATTTTACCTCCTCAATTTAGCATTATGGACAGGGAAAGACCTAATCTAAGATCTGCACAAAAATATTTTGCCTTCAAATTCATAACGTGATCGTAGCATGCATGGACACGACTCATATGACTGGGATTTCCATGAAAAAGATTGTGGGCCGAAAATGGGTGATCACTGTACATTTCTCTTCTGTTTCCTATTTATATTTCTATTTTACCTCCTCAATTTAGCATTATGGACAGGGAAAGACCTAATCTAAGATCTGCACAAAAATATTTTGCCTTCAAATTCATAACGTGATCGTAGCATGCATGGACTCGACTCATATGACTGGAATTTCCATGAAATGATTGTGGGCCGAAAATGGGGTGATCACTGTACATTTCTCTTCTGTTTCCTATTTATATTTATATTTTACCTCCTCAATTTAGCATTATGGACAGGGAAAGACCTAATCTAAGATCTGCACAAAAATATTTTGCCTTCAAATTCATAACGTGATCGTAGCATGCATGGACTCGACTCATATGACTGGAATTTCCATGAAAAAGATTGTGGGCCGAAAATGGGTGATCACTGTACATTTCTCTTCTGTTTCCTATTTATATTTATATTTTATCTCCTCAATTTAGCATTATGAACAGGGAAAGACCTAATCTAAGATCTGCACAAAAATATTTTGCCTTCAAATTCATAACGTGATCGTAGCATGCATGGACTCGAATCATATGACTGGAATTTCTATGAAAAAGATTGTGGGCCGAAAATGGGTGATCACTGTACATTTCTCTTCTCTTTCCTATTTATAATTCTATCTTACCTCCTCAATTTAGCATTATGGACCGGGAAAGACCTAATCTAAGATCTGCACAAAAATATTTTGCCTTCAAATTCATAACGTGATAGTAGCATGCATGGACTCGACTCATATGACTGGAATTTCCATGAAAAAGATTGTGGGACGAAAATGGGTGATCACTGTACATTTCTCTTCTCTTTCCTATTTATAATTGTATTTTACCTCCTCAATTTAGCATTATGGACAGGGAAAGACCTAATATAATCTCTGCAAAAAAATATTTTGCTTCCAAATTCATACCGTGATCGTAGCATGCATGGACTCGACTCATATGACTGGGATTTCCATAAAAAATATTGTGGGCCGAAAATGGGTGATCACTGTACATTTCTCTTCTGTTTCCTATTTATATTTATATTTAACTTCCTCAATTTAGCATTATGAACAGGGAAAGACCTAATCTAAGATCTGCAAAAAAATATTTTGCCTTCAAATTCATAACGTGATCGTAGCATGCATGGACTCGACTCATATGACTGGAATTTCCATGAAAAAGATTGTGGGCCGAAAATGGGTGATCACCGTACATTTCTCTTCTGTTTCCTATTTATATTTATATTTAACTTCCTCAATTTAGCATTATGGACAGGGAAAGACCTAATCTAAGATCTGCAAAAAAATATTTTGCCTTCAAATTCATAACGTGATCGTAGCATGCATGGACTCGACTCATATGACTGGAATTTCAATGAAAAAGATTGTGGGCCGAAAATGGGTGATCACTGTACATTGCTCTTCTGTTTCCTATTTATATTTATATTTTACATCCTCAATTTAGCATTATGGACAGGGAAAGACCTAATCTAAGGTCTGCACAAAAATATTTTGCCTTCAAATTCATACCCTGATCGCAGCATGCATGGACTCGACTCATATGACTGGAATTTCCATGAAATGATTGTGGGCCGAAAATGGTTGATTACTGTACATTTCTCTTCTGTTTCCTATTTATATTTATATTTTACCTCCTCAATTTAGCATTATGGACAGGGAAAGACCTAATCTAAGATCTGCACAAAAATATTTTGCCTTCAAATTCATAACGTGATCGTAGCATGCATGGACTCGACTCATATGACTGGAATTTCCATGAAAAAGATTGTGGGCCGAAAATGGGTGATCACTGTACATTTCTCTTCTGTTTCCTATTTATATTTATATTTTACCTCCTCAATTTAGCATTATGGACAGGGAAAGACCTAATCTAAGATCTGCACAAAAATATTGTGCCTTCAAATTCATAACGTGATCGTAGCATGCATGGACTCGACTCATATGACTGGAATTTCCATGAAAAAGATTGTGGGCCGAAAATGGGTGATCACTGTACATTTCTCTTCTTTTTCCTATTTATATTTCTATTTTACCTCCTCAATTTAGCATTATGGACAGGGAAAGACCTAATCTAAGATCTGCACAAAAATATTTTGCCTTCAAATTCATAACGTGATCGTAGCATTGATGGACTCGACTCATATGACTGGGATTTCCATGAAAAAGATTGTGGGCCGAAAATGGGTGATCACTGTGCAAATTTCTCGTCTGTTTCCTATTTATATTTCTATTTTACATCCTCAATTTAGCATTATGGACAGGGAAAGACCTAATCTAAGATCTGCACAAAAATATTTTGCCTTCAAATTCATACCGTGATCGTAGCATGCATGGACTCAACTCATATGACTGGGATTTCCATAAAAAAGATTGTGGGCCGAAAATGGGTGATCACTGTACATTTCTCTTCTGTTTCCTATTTATATTTCTATTTTACCTCCTCAATTTAGCATTATGGACAGGGAAAGACCTAATCTAAGATCTGCACAAAAATATTTTGCCTTTAAATTCATACCGTGATCGTAGCATGCATAGACACGACTCATATGACTGGGATTTCCATGAAAAAGATTGTGGGCCGAAAATGGGTGATCACTGTACATTTCTCTTCTGTTTCATATTCATATTTCTATTTTACATCCTCAATTTAGCATTATGGACAGGGAAAGACCTAATCTAAGATCTGCACAAAAATATTTTGCCTTCAAATTCATACCGTGATCGTAGCATGCATGGACTCGACTCATATGACTGGGATTTCCATGAAAAAGATTGTGGGCCGAAAATGGGTGATCACTGTACGTTTCTCTTCTGTTTCCTATTTATATTTATATTTTACATCCTCAATTTAGCATTATGGACAGGGAAAGACCTAATCTAAGATCTGCACAAAAATATTTTGCCTTCAAATTCATACCGTGATCGTAGCATGCATGGACTCGACTCATATGACTGGAATTTCCATGAAAAAAATTGTGGGCCGAAAATGGGTGATCACTGTACATTTCTCTTCTGTTTCCCATTTATATTTCTATTTTACATACTCAATTTAGCATTATGGACAGGGAAAGACCTAATCTAAGATCTGCACAAAAATATTTGCATTCAAATTCATACCGTGATCATAGCATGCATGGACTCGACTCATATGACTGGGATTTCCATGAAAAATATTGTAGGCCGAAAATGGGTGATCACTGTGCATTTCTCTTCTGTTTCCTATTTATATTTATATTTTACATCCTCAATTTAGCATTATGGATAGGGAAAGACCTAATCTAAGATCTGCACAAAAATATTTTGCCTTCAAATTCATACCCTGATCGTAGCATGCATGGACTCGACTCATATGACTGGGATTTCCATGAAAAAGATTGTGGCCCGAAAATGGGTGATCACTGTACATTTCTCTTCTGTTTCCTATTTATATTTATATTTTCCATCCTCACTTTAGCATTGTGGACAGGGAAAGTTCTAATCTAAGATCTGCACAAAAATATTTTGCCTTCAAATTCATAACGTGATCGTAGCATGCATGGACTCGACTCATATGACTGGAATTTCCATGAAAAAGATTGTGGGCCGAAAATGGTTGATCACTGTACATTTCTCTTCTGTTTCCTATTTATATTTATATTTTACATCCTCAATTTAGCATTATGGACAGGGAAAGATCTAAGCTAAGATCTGCACAAAAATATTTTGCCTTCAAATTCATACCCTGATCGTAGCATGAATGGACTCGACTCATATGACTGGGATTTCCATGAAAAAAATTGTAGGCCGAAAATGGGTGATCACTGTGCATTTCTCTTCTGTTTCCTATTTATATTTCTATTTTACATCCTCAATTTAGCATTATGGACAGGGAAAGACCTAATCTAAGATCTGCACAAAAATATTTTGCCTTCAAATTCATACCGTGAACGTAGCATGCATGGACTCGACTCATATGACTGGGATTTCCATGAAAAAGATTGTGGGCCGAAAATGGGTGATCACTGTACATTTCTCTTCTGTTTCCTATTTATATTTATATTTTACATCCTCAATTTAGCATTATGGACAGGGAAAGACCTAATCTAAGATCTGCACAAAAATATTTTGCCTTCAAATTCATACCCTGATCGTAGCATGCATGGACTCGACTCATATGACTGGAATTTCCATGAAAAAGATTGTCGCCCGTAAATTGGTGATCACTGTACATTTCTCTTCTGTTTCCTATTTATATTTCTATTTTACATCCTCAATTTAGCATTGTGGACAGGGAAAGACCTAATCTAAGATCTGCACAAAAATATTTTGCCTTCAAATTCATAACGTGATCGTAGCATGCATGGACTCGACTCATATGACTGGAATTTCCATGAAAAAGATTGTGGACCGAAAATGGGTGATCACTGTACATTTCTCTTCTGTTTCCTATTTATATTTCTATTTTACATCCTTAATTTAGCATTATGGACAGGGAAAGACCTAATCTAAGATCTGCACAAAAATATTTTGCCTTCAAATTCATACCCTGATCGTAGCATGCATGGACTCGACTCATATGACTGGGATTTCCATGAAAAAGATTGTGGGCCGAAAATGGGTGATCACTGTACATTTCTCTTCTGTTTCCTATTTATATTTGTATTTTACCTCCTCAATTTAGCATTATGGACAGGGAAAGACCTAATCTAAAATCTGCACAAAAATATTTTTCCTTCAAATTCATAACGTGATCGTAGCATGCATGGACTCGACTCATATGAGTGGAATTTCCATGAAATGATTGTGGGCCGAAAATGGGTGATCACTGTACATTTCTCTTCTGTTTCCTATTTATATTTATATTTTACCTCCTCAATTTAGCATTATGGACAGGGAAAGACCTAGTCTAAGATCTGCACAAAAATATTTTGCCTTCAAATTAATAACGTGATCGTAGCATGCATGGACTCGACTCATATGACTGGAATTTCCATGAAAAAGATTGTGGGCCGAAAATGGGTGATCACTGTACATTTCTCTTCTGTTTCCTATTTATATTTCTATTTTACCTCCTCAATTTAGCATTATGGACAGGGAAAGACCTAATCTAAGATCTGCACAAAAATATTTTGCCTTCAAATTCATAACGTGATCGTAGCATGCATGGACTCGACTCATATGACTGGAATTTCCATGAAAAGATTGTGGGCCGAAAATGGGTGATCACTGTACATTTCTCTTCTGTTTCCTATTTATATTTATATTTTACCTCCTCAATTTAGCATTATGGACAGGGAAAGACCTAATCTAAGATCTGCACAAAAATATTTTGCCTTCAAATTCATAACGTGATCGTAGCATGCATGGACTCGACTCATATGACTAGAATTTCCATGAAAAAGATTGTGGGCCGAAAATGGTGATCAATGTACATTTCTCTTCTGTTTCCTATTTATATTTATATTTTACCTCCTCAATTTAGCATTATGGACAGGGAAAGACCTAATCTAAGATCTGCACAAAAATATTTTGCCTTCAAATTCATACCGTGATCATAGCATGCATGGACTCGACTCATATGACTGGGATTTCCATGAAAAAGATTGTGGGCCGAAAATGGGTGATCACTGTACATTTCTCTTCTGTTTCCTATTTATATTTCTATTTTACCTCCTCTATTTAGCATTATGGACAGGGAAAGACCTAATCTAAGATCTGCACAAAAATATTTTGCCTTCAAATTCATAACGTGATCGTAGCATGCATGGACTCGACTCATATGACTGGGATTTCCATGAAAAAGATTGTGGGCCGAAAATGGGTGATCACTGTGCATTTCTCTTCTGTTTCCTATTTATATTTATTTTTTACCTCCTCAATTTAGCATTATGGACAGGGAAAGACCTAATCTAAGATCTGCACAAAAATATTTTGCCTTCAAATTCATAACGTGATCGTAGCATGCATGGACTCGACTCATATGACTAGAATTTCCATGAAAAAGATTGTGGGCCGAAAATGGGTGATCACTGTACATTTCTCTTCTGTTTCCTATTTATATTTCTATTTTACCTCCTCAATTTAGCATTATGGACAGGGAAAGACCTAATCTAAGATCTGCACAAAAATATTTTGCCTTCAAATTCATAACGTGATCGTAGCATGCATGGACTCGACTCATATGACTGGAATTTCCATGAAAAAGATTGTGGGCCGAAAATGGGTGATCACTGTACATTTCTCTTCTCTTTCCTATTTATAATTCTGTTTTACCTCCTCAATTTAGCATTATGGACAGGGAAAGACCTAATATAATCTCTGCAAAAAAATATTTTGCCTTCAAATTCATACCGTGATCGTAGCATGCATGGACTCGACTCATATGACTGGGATTTCCATGAAAAAGATTGTGGGCCGAAAATGGGTGATCACTGTACATTTCTCTTCTCTTTCCTATTTATATTTCTATTTTACCTCCTCAATTTAGCATTATGGACAGGGAAAGACCTAATCTAAGATCTGAACAAAAATATTTTGCCTTCAAATTCATAACGTGATCGTAGCATGCATGGACACGACTCATATGACTGGGATTTCCATGAAAAAGTTTGTGGGCCGAAAATCGGTGATCACTGTACATTTCTCTTCTGTTTCCTATTTATATTTATATTTAACTTCCTCAATTTAGCATTATGGACAGGGAAAGACCTAATCTAAGATCTGCAAAAAAATATTTTGCCTTCAAATTCATAACGTGATCGTAGCATGCATGGACTCGACTCATATGACTGGGATTGCCATGAAAAAGATTGTGGGCCGAAAATGGGTGATCACTGTGCATTTATCTTCTGTTTCCTATTTATATTTATATTTTACATCCTCAATTTAGCATTATGGACAGGGAAAGACCTAATCTAAGATCTGCACAAAAATATTTTGCGTTCAAATTCATAACGTGATCGTAGCATGCATGGACTCGACTCATATGACTGGAATTTCCATGAAATGATTGTGGGCCGAAAATGGGTGATCACTGTACATTTCTCTTCTGTTTCCTATTTATATTTATATTTTACCTCCTCAATTTAGCATTATGGACAGGGAAAGACCTAATCTAAGATCTGCACAAAAATATTTTGCCTTCAAATTCATAACGTGATCGTAGCATGCATGGACTCGACTCATATAACTGGAATTTCCATGAAAAAGATTGTGGGCCGAAAATGGGTGATCACTGTACATTTCTCTTCTGTTTCCTATTTATATTTCTATTTTACCTCCTCAATTTAGCATTATGGACAGGGAAAGACCTAATCTAAAATCTGCACAAAAATATTTTGCCTTCAAATTCATACCCTGATCGTAGCATGCATGGACTCGACTCATATGACTGGAATTTCCATGAAATGATTGTGGGCCGAAAATGGGTGATCACTGTACATTTCTCTTCTGTTTCCTATTTATATTTATATTTTACCTCCTCAATTTAGCATTATGGACAGGGAAAGACCTAATCTAAGATCTGCACAAAAATATTTTGCCTTCAAATTCATAACGTGATCGTAGCATGCATGGACTCGACTCATATGACTGGAATTTCCATGAAAAAGATTGTGGGCCGAAAATGGGTGATCACTGTACATTTCTCTTCTGTTTCCTATTTATATTTCTATTTTACCTCCTCAATTTAGCATTATGGACAGGGAAAGACCTAATCTAAGATCTGCACAAAAATATTTTGCCTTCAAATTCATAACGTGATCGTAGCATGCATGGACTCGACTCATATGACTGGAATTTCCATGAAAAAGATTGTGGGCCGAAAATGGGTGATCACTGTACATTTCTCTTCTCTTTCCTATTTATAATTCTATTTTACCTCCTCAATTTAGCATTATGGACAGGGAAAGACCTAATATAATCTCTGCAAAAAAATATTTTGCCTTCAAATTCATACCGTGATCGTAGCATGCATGGACTCGACTCATATGACTGGGATTTCCATGAAAAAGATTGTGGGCCGAAAATGGGTGATCACTGTACATTTCTCTTCTCTTTCCTATTTATATTTCTATTTTACCTCCTCAATTTAGCATTATGGACAGGGAAAGACCTAATCTAAGATCTGAACAAAAATATTTTGCCTTCAAATTCATAACGTGATCGTAGCATGCATGGACACGACTCATATGACTGGGATTTCCATGAAAAAGTTTGTGGGCCGAAAATCGGTGATCACTGTACATTTCTCTTCTGTTTCCTATTTATATTTATATTTAACTTCCTCAATTTAGCATTATGGACAGGGAAAGACCTAATCTAAGATCTGCAAAAAAATATTTTGCCTTCAAATTCATAACGTGATCGTAGCATGCATGGACTCGACTCATATGACTGGGATTGCCATGAAAAAGATTGTGGGCCGAAAATGGGTGATCACTGTGCATTTCTCTTCTGTTTCCTATTTATATTTATATTTTACATCCTCAATTTAGCATTATGGACAGGGAAAGACCTAATCTAAGATCTGCACAAAAATATTTTGCCTTCAAATTCATAACGTGATCGTAGCATGCATGGACTCGACTCATATGACTGGAATTTCCATGAAATGATTGTGGGCCGAAAATGGGTGATCACTGTACATTTCTCTTCTGTTTCCTATTTATATTTATATTTTACCTCCTCAATTTAGCATTATGGACAGGGAAAGACCTAATCTAAGATCTGCACAAAAATATTTTGCCTTCAAATTCATAACGTGATCGTAGCATGCATGGACTCGACTCATATGACTGGAATTTCCATGAAAAAGATTGTGGGCCGAAAATGGGTGATCACTGTACATTTCTCTTCTGTTTCCTATTTATATTTCTATTTTACCTCCTCAATTTAGCATTATGGACAGGGAAAGACCTAATCTAAGATCTGCACAAAAATATTTTGCCTTCAAATTCATAACGTGATCGTAGCATGCATGGACTCGACTCATATGACTGGAATTTCCATGAAAAAGATTGTGGGCCGAAAATGGGTGATCACTGTACATTTCTCTTCTCTTTCCTATTTATAATTCTATTTTACCTCCTCAATTTAGCATTATGGACAGGGAAAGACCTAATATAATCTCTGCAAAAAAATATTTTGCCTTCAAATTCATACCGTGATCGTAGCATGCATGGACTCGACTCATATGACTGGGATTTCCATGAAAAAGATTGTGGGCCGAAAATGGGTGATCACTGTACATTTCTCTTCTCTTTCCTATTTATATTTCTATTTTACCTCCTCAATTTAGCATTATGGACAGGGAAAGACCTAATCTAAGATCTGAACAAAAATATTTTGCCTTCACATTCATAACGTGATCGTAGCATGCATGGACACGACTCATATGACTGGGATTTCCATGAAAAAGTTTGTGGGCCGAAAATCGGTGATCACTGTACATTTCTCTTCTGTTTCCTATTTATATTTATATTTAACTTCCTCAATTTAGCATTATGGACAGGGAAAGACCTAATCTAAGATCTGCAAAAAAATATTTTGCCTTCAAATTCATAACGTGATCGTAGCATGCATGGACTCGACTCATATGACTGGGATTGCCATGAAAAAGATTGTGGGCCGAAAATGGGTAATCACTGTGCATTTCTCTTCAGTTTCCTATTTATATTTATATTTTACATCCTCAATTTAGCATTATGGACAGGGAAAGACCTAATCTAAGATCTGCACAAAAATATTTTGCCTTCAAATTCATAACGTGATCGTAGCATGCATGGACTCGACTCATATGACTGGAATTTCCATGAAATGATTGTGGGCCGAAAATGGGTGATCACTGTACATTTCTCTTCTGTTTCCTATTTATATTTATATTTTACCTCCTCAATTTAGCATTATGGACAGGGAAAGACCTAATCTAAGATCTGCACAAAAATATTTTGCCTTCAAATTCATAACGTGATCGTAGCATGCATGGACTCGACTCATATAACTGGAATTTCCATGAAAAAGATTGTGGGCCGAAAATGGGTGATCACTGTACATTTCTCTTCTGTTTCCTATTTATATTTCTATTTTACCTCCTCAATTTAGCATTATGGACAGGGAAAGACCTAATCTAAAATCTGCACAAAAATATTTTGCCTTCAAATTCATACCCTGATCGTAGCATGCATGGACTCGACTCATATGACTGGGATTGCCATGAAAAAGATTGTGGGCCGAAAATGGGTGATCACTGTGCATTTCTCTTCTCTTTCCTATTTATATTTATATTTTACATCCTCAATTTAGCATTATGGACAGGGAAAGACCTAATCTAAGATCTGCACAAAAATATTTTGCCTTCAAATTCATAACGTGATCGTAGCATGCATGGACTCGACTCATATGACTGGAATTTCCATGAAATGTTTGTGGGCCGAAAATGGGTGATCACTGTACATTTCTCTTCTGTTTCCTATTTATATTTATATTTTACCTCCTCAATTTAGCATTATGGACAGGGAAAGACCTAATCTAAGATCTGCACAAAAATATTTTGCCTTCAAATTCATACCGTGATCGTAGCATGCATGGACTCGACTCATATGACTGGGATTTCCATGAAAAAAATTGTGGGCCGAAAATGGGTGATCACTGTACATTTCTCTTCTGTTTCCTATTTATATTTCTATTTTACCTCCTCAGTTTAGCATTATGGACAGGGAAAGACCTAATCTAAGATATGCACAAAAATATTTTGCCATCAAATTCATAACGTGATCGTAGCATGCATGGACTCGACTGATATGACTGGGATTTCCATGAAAAAGATTGTGGGCCGAAAATGGGTGATCACTGTACATTTCTCTTCTGTTTCCTATTTATATTTATATTTTACCTCCTCAATTTAGCATTATGAACAGGGAAAGACCTAATCTAAGATCTGCACAAAAATATTTTGCCTTCAAATTCATAACGTGATCGTAGCATGCATAGACTCGACTCATATGACTGGGATTTCCATGAAAAAGAATGTGGGCCGAAAATGGGTGATCACTGTACATTTCTCTTCTGTTTCCTATTTATATTTATATTTTACTTCCTCAATTTAGCATTATGGACAGGGAAAGACCTAATCTAAGCTCTGCACAAAAATATTTTGCCTTCAAATTCATACCGTGATCGGAGCATGCATGGACTCGACTCATATGACTGGGATTTCCATGAAAAAGATTGTGGGCCGAAAACGGGTGATCACTGTACATTTCTCTTCTGTTTCATATTTATATTTATATTTTACCTCCTCAATTTAGCATTATGGATAGGGAATGACCTAATCTAAAATCTGCACAAAAATATTTTGCCTTCAATTTAATACCGTGATCGTAGCATGCATGGACTCGACTCATATGACTTGGATTTCCATGAAAAAGATTGTGGGCCGAAAATGGGTGGTCACGGTACATTTCTCTTCTGTTTCCTATTTATATTTATATTTTGCTCCTCAATTTAGCATTATGGAGAATGAAAGACTTAATCTAAAATCTGCACAAAAATATTTTGACTTTAATTTAATACCGTGATCGTAGCATGCATGGACTCGACTCATATGACTGGGATTTCTATGAAAAGTTTGTGGGCCGAAATTGGTGATCACTGTACATTTCTCCTCTGTTTCCTATTTATATTTATATTTTATTCCTCAATTTAGCATTATGGACAGAGGAAGACTTAATCTAAGATATGCACAAAAATATTTTGCCTTCAAATTCATACCGTGATCGTAGCATGCATGGACTCGACTCATATGATTGGGATTTCCATGCAAAAGAGTGTGGGCCGAAAATGGGTGATCACTGTACATTTCTCTTCTGTTTCCTATAAATATTTATATTTTACCTCCTCAATTTAGCAATATGGCCAGGGAAAGACCTAATCTAAGCCCTGCACAAAAATATATTGCCTTCAAATTCATACCGTGATCGTAGCATGCATGGACACGACTCATATGACTGGGATTTCAATGAAAAAGATTGTGGGCCAAAAATGGGTGATCACTGTACATTTCTCTTCTGTTTGCTATTTATATTTCTATTTTACCTCTTCAATTTAGCATTATGGACAGGAATAGACCTAATCTAAGACCTGCACAAAAATATTTTGCCTTCAAAATCATACCGTGATCGTAGCATGCATAGACTCGACTCATATGACTGGGATTTCCATGAAAAAGATTGTGGGCCGAAAACAGGTGATCACTGTACATTTGTCTTCTGTTTCTTATTTATATTTCTATTTTACCTCCTCAATTTAGCATTATGGACAGGAAATGTCCTAATCGAATATCTACACAAAAATATTTTGCCTTCAAATTCATACCGTGATCGTAGCATGCATGAACTCGACTCATATGACTGGGATTTCCATGAAAAAGGTTGTGGGCCGAAAACGGGTGATCACTGTACATTTCTCTTCTGTTTCCTATTCATATTTCTATTTTACCTCCACAATTTAGCATTATGGATAGGGAAAGACCTTTATCTACGCTCTGCACAAAAATATTTTGCCTTCAAATTCATAACGTGATCGTAGCATGCATGGACTCGACTCATATGACTGGGATTTCCATGAAAAAGATTGTGGGCCGAAAATGGGTGATCACTGTACATTTCTCTTCTGTTTCCTATTTATATTTATATTTTACCTCCTCAATTTAGCATTATAGAGAGGGAAAGACCTAATCTAAGATCTGCACAAAAATATTTTGCCTTCAAATTCATACCGTGATCGTAGCATGCATAGACTCGACTCATATGACTGGGATTTCCATGAAAAAGGTTGTGAGCGGAAAATGGGTGATCACTGTACATTTCTCTTCTGTTTCCTATTTATATTTCTATTTTACCTCCTCAATTTAGCATTATGGACAGGGAAAGACCTAATCTAAAATCAGCACAAAAATATTTTGCCTTCAAATTTATACCGTGATCGTAGCATGCACGGACTCAACGAATATGACTGGGATTTCCATGAAAAAGATTGTGGGCCAAAAATGGGTGATCACTGTACATATCTCTTCTGTTTCCTCTTTATATTTATATTTTACCTCCTCAATTCAGCATTATGGACAGGGAAAGACCTAATCTAAAATCTGCACAAAAATATTTTGCCTTCAAATTCATACCGTGATCGTAGCATGCATGGACTCGACTCATATGACTGGGATTTCCATGAAAAAGATTGTGGGCCGAAAACGGGTGATCACTGTACATTTGTCTTCTGTTTCCTATTTATATTTCTATTTTACCTCCTCAATTTAGCATTATGGACAGGAAATGTCCTAATCGAAGATCTACACAAAAATATTTTGCCTTCAAATTCATACCGTGATCGTAGCATGCATGGACATGACTCATATGACTGGGATTTCCATGAAAAAGCTTGTGGGCCGAAAATAGGTGATCACTGTACATTTCTCTTCTGTTTCCTATTTATAATTCTATTTTACCTCCTCAATTTAGCATTATGGACAGGGAATGACCTAATCTAAGATCTGCACAAAAATATTTTGCCTTCAAATTCATAACGTGAACTTAGCATGCATGGAATCGACTCATATGACTGGAATTTCCATGAAAAAGATTGTGGGCCGACAATGGGTGATCACTGTACATTTCTCTTCTGTTTCCTATTTATATTTTTATTTTACCTCCTCAATTTAGCATTATGGACAGGGAATGACCTAATCTAAGATCTGCACAAAAATATTTAGCCTTCAAATTCATACCGTGATCGTAGCATGCATTGACTCGACTCATATGACCGGGATTTCCATGAAAAATATTGTGGGCCGAAAATGGGTGATCACTGTACATTTCTCTTCTGTTTCCTATTTATATTTATATTTTACCTCCTCAATTTAGCATTATGGACAGGGAAAGACCAACTCTAATATCTGCACAAAAATATTTTGCCTTCAAATTCATACCGTGATCGTAGCATGCATGGACTCGACTCATATACCTGGGATTTCCATGAAAAAGATTGTGGGCCGAAAATGGGTGATCACTGTACATTTCTCTTCTGTTTCCTATTTATATTTATATTTTACCTCCTAAATTTAGCATTATGGCCCGGGAATGACGTAATCTAAGCTCTGCACAAAAATATTTTGCCTTCAAATTCATACCGTGATCGTAGCATGCATGGACTCGACTCATATGACTGGGATTTCCATGAAAAAGATTGTGGGCCGAAAATAGGTGTTCACTGTACATTTCTCTTCTGTTTCCTATTTATATTTCTATTATACCTCCACAATTTAGCATTATGGATAGGGAAAGACCTTTATCTACGCTCTGCACAAAAATATTTTGCCTTCAAATTCATAACGTGATCGTAGCATGCATGGACTCGACTCATATGACTGGGATTTCCATGAAAAAGATTGTGGGCCGAAAATGGGTGATCACTGTACATTTCTCTTCTGTTTCCTATTTATATTTCTATTTTACCTCCTCAATTTAGCATTATAGAGAGGGAAAGACCTAATCTAAGATCTGCACAAAAATATTTTGCCTTCAAATTCATACCGTGATCGTAGCATGCATAGACTCGACTCATATGACTGGGATTTCCATGAAAAAGGTTGTGAGCGGAAAATGGGTGATCACTGTACATTTCTCTTCTGTTTCCTGTTTATATTTCTATTTTACCTCCTCAATTTAGCATTATGGACAGGGAAAGACCTAATCTAAAATCAGCCCAAAAATATTTTGCCTTCAAATTTATACCGTGATCGTAGCATGCACGGACTCGACGAATATGACTGGGATTTCCATGAAAAAGATTGTGGGCCAAAAATGGGTGATCACTGTACATATCTCTTCTGTTTCCTCTTTATATTTATATTTTACCTCCTCAATTTAGCATTATGGACAGGGAAAGACCAACTCTAATATCTGCACAAAAATATTTTGCCTTCAAATTCATACCGTGATCGTAGCATGCATGGACTCGACTCATATACCTGGGATTTCCATGAAAAAGATTGTGGGCCGAAAATGGGTGATCACTGTACATTTCTCTTCTGTTTCCTATTTATATTTATATTTTACCTCCTAAATTTAGCATTATGGCCCGGGAATGACGTAATCTAAGCTCTGCACAAAAATATTTTGCCTTCAAATTCATACCGTGATCGTAGCATGCATGGACTCGACTCATATGACTGGGATTTCCATGAAAAAGATTGTGGGCCGAAAATAGGTGTTCACTGTACATTTCTCTTCTGTTTCCTATTTATATTTCTATTTTACCTCCTCAATTTAGCATTATGGACAGGGAAAGACCTAATCTAAGATCTGCACAAAAATATTTTGCCTTCAAATTCATACCGTGATCGTAGCATGCATGGACTCGACTCATATGACTGGGATTTCCATGAAAAAAATTGTGGGCCGAAAATGGGTGATCACTGTACATTTCTCTTCTGTTTCCTATTTATATTTCTATTTTACCTCCTCAATTTAGCATTATGGACAGGGAAAGACCTAATCTAAGATCTGCACAAAAATATTTTGCCTTCAAATTCATACCGTGATCGTAGCATGCATGGACTCGACTCATATGACTGGGATTTCCATGAAAAAGATTGTGCGCCGAAAATAAATAATCACTGTACATTTCTCTTCTGTTTCCTATTTATGTTTATATTTTACCTCCTCAATTTAGCATTATGGACAGGTAATGACCTAATCTAAGATCTGCACAAAAATATTTTGCCTTCAAATTCATACCGTGATCGTAGCATGCATGGACTCGACTCATATGACTGGGATTTCCATGAAAAAGATTGTGGGCCGAATATAGGTGATCACTGTACATTTCTCTTCTGTTTCCTATTTATATTTCTATTTTACCTCCTCAATTTAGCATTATGGACAGGGAATGACCTAATCTAAGATCTGCACAAAAATATTTTGCCTTCAAATTCATAACGTGATCTTAGCATGCATGGAATCGACTCATATGACTGGAATTTCCATGCAAAAGATTGTGGGCCGACAATGGGTGATCACTGTACATTTCTCTTCTGTTTCCTATTTATATTTCTATTTTACCTCCTCAATTTAGCATTATGGACAGGGAAAGACCAAATCTAAGATCTGCACAAAAATATTTTGCCTTCAAATTCATACCGTGATCGTAGCATGCATGGACTCGACTCATATGACTGGGATTTCCATGAAAAAGATTGTGGGCCGAAAATGGGTGATCACTGTACATTTCTCTTCTGTTTCCTATTTATATTTATATTTTACACCCTCAATTTAGCATTATGGAAGGGAATGACCTAATCGAAGATCTGCACAAAAATATTTTGCCTTCAAATTCATACCGTGATCGTAGCATGCATGGACTCGACTCATATAACTGGGATTTCCATGAAAAAGATCGTGGGCCGAAAATAAATGATCACTGTACATTTCTCTTCTGTTTCCTATTTATGTTTATATTTTACCTCCTCAATTTAGCATTATGGACAGGGAAAGACCTAATCTAAAATCTGCACAAAAATATTTTGCCTTCAAATTCATACCGTGATCGTAGCATGCATGAACTCGACTCATATGACTGGGATTTCCATGAAAAAGATTGTGTGCTGAAAATGGGTGATCACTGTACATTTCTCTTCTGTTTCCTATTTATATTTCTATTTTACCTCCTCAATTTAGCATTATGGACAGGGAAAGACCAAATCTAAGATCTGTACAAAATGTTTTGCCTTCAAATTCATACCGTGATCGTAGCATGCATGGACTCGACTCATATGACTGTGATGTCTATGAAAAAGATTGTGGGTAAAATGGGTGATCACTGTACATTTCTCTTCTGTTTCCTATTTATATTTATATTTTGCTCCTCAATTTAGCATTATGGACAGGGAAAGACTTAATCTAAGATATGCACAAAATATTTTGCCTTCAAATTCATACCGTGATCGTAGCATGCATGGACACGACTCATATGATTGGGATTTCCATGAAAAAGATTGTGGGCCGAAAATGGGTGATCACTGTACATTTCTCTTCTGTTTCCTATTTATATTTCTATTTTGCCTCCTCAATTTAGCAATATGGCCAGGGAAAGACCTAATCTAAGCCCTGCACAAAAATATTTTGCCTTCAAATTCATACCGTTATCGTAGCATGCATGGACACGACTCATATGACTGGGATTTCCATGAAAAAGATTGTGGGCCAAAAATGGGTGATCACTGTACATTTCTCTTCTGTATCCTATTTATATTTGTATTTTACCTCCTCAATTTAGCATTATGGACAGGGAATGACCTAATCTAAGATCTGCGCAAAAATATTTTGCCTTCAAATTCATACCGTGATCTTAGCATGCATATAATCGACTCATATGACTGGGCTTTCCATTAAAAAGATTGTGGGCCGACAATGGGTGATCACTGTACATTTCTCTTCTGTTTCCTATTTATATTTATATTTTAACTTCTCAATTTAGCCTTATGGACTGGGAAAGACCAAATCTAAGATCTGTGAAAAATATTTTGCCTTCAAATTCATACCGTGATCGTAGCATGCATGGACTCGACTCATATGACTGGGATTTCCATGAAAAAATTGTGGGCCGAAAATGGGTGATCACTGTACATTTCTCTTCTGTTTCCTATTTATATTTCTATTTTACCTCCTAAATTTAGCATTATGGACAGGGAATGACCTAATCTAAGATCTGCACAAAAATATTTTGCCTTCAAATTCATACCGTGATCGTAGCATGCATGGACTCGACTCATATGACCAGGATTTCCATGAAAAATATTGTGGGCCGAAAATGGGTGATCACTGTACATTTCTCTTCTGTTTCCTATTTATATTTATATTTTACCTCCTCAATTTAGCATTATGGACAGGGAAAGACCAAATCTAAGATCTGCACAAAAATATTTTGCCTTCAAATTCATACCGTGATCGTAGCATGCATGGACTCGACTCATATGACTGGGATTTCCATGAAAAAGATTGTGGGCCGAAAATGGGTGATCACTGTACATTTCTCTTCTGTTTCCTATTTATATTTATATTTTACACCCTCAATTTAGCATTATGGAAGGGAATGACCTAATCGAAGATCTGCACAAAAATATTTTGCCTTCAAATTCATACCGTGATCGTAGCATGCATGGACTCGACTCATATAACTGGGATTTCCATGAAAAAGATCGTGGGCCGAAAATAAATGATCACTGTACATTTCTCTTCTGTTTCCTATTTATGTTTATATTTTACCTCCTCAATTTAGCATTATGGACAGGGAAAGACCTAATCTAAAATCTGCACAAAAATATTTTGCCTTCAAATTCATACCGTGATCGTAGCATGCATGGACACGACTCATATGACTGGGATTTCCATGAAAAAGATTGTGGGCCAAAAATGGGTGATCACTGTACATTTCTCTTCTGTATCCTATTTATATTTGTATTTTACCTCCTCAATTTAGCATTATGGACAGGGAATGACCTAATCTAAGATCTGCGCAAAAATATTTTGCCTTCAAATTCATACCGTTATCGTAGCATGCATGGACACGACTCATATGACTGGGATTTCCATGAAAAAGATTGTGGGCCAAAAATGGGTGATCACTGTACATTTCTCTTCTGTATCCTATTTATATTTGTATTTTACCTCCTCAATTTAGCATTATGGACAGGGAATGACCTAATCTAAGATCTGCGCAAAAATATTTTGCCTTCAAATTCATACCGTGATCTTAGCATGCATATAATCGACTCATATGACTGGGCTTTCCATTAAAAAGATTGTGGGCCGACAATGGGTGATCACTGTACATTTCTCTTCTGTTTCCTATTTATATTTATATTTTAACTTCTCAATTTAGCCTTATGGACTGGGAAAGACCAAATCTAAGATCTGTGAAAAATATTTTGCCTTCAAATTCATACCGTGATCGTAGCATGCATGGACTCGACTCATATGACTGGGATTTCCATGAAAAAATTGTGGGCCGAAAATGGGTGATCACTGTACATTTCTCTTCTGTTTCCTATTTATATTTCTATTTTACCTCCTAAATTTAGCATTATGGACAGGGAATGACCTAATCTAAGATCTGCACAAAAATATTTTGCCTTCAAATTCATACCGTGATCGTAGCATGCATGGACTCGACTCATATGACCAGGATTTCCATGAAAAATATTGTGGGCCGAAAATGGGTGATCACTGTACATTTCTCTTCTGTTTCCTATTTATATTTATATTTTACCTCCTCAATTTAGCATTATGGACAGGGAAAGACCAAATCTAAGATCTGCACAAAAATATTTTGCCTTCAAATTCATACCGTGATCGTAGCATGCATGGACTCGACTCATATGACTGGGATTTCCATGAAAAAGATTGTGGGCCGAAAATGGGTGATCACTGTACATTTCTCCTCTGTTTCCTATTTATATTTATATTTTACACCCTCAATTTAGCATTATGGAAGGGAATGACCTAATCGAAGATCTGCACAAAAATATTTTGCCTTCAAATTCATACCGTGATCGTAGCATGCATGGACTCGACTCATATAACTGGGATTTCCATGAAAAAGATTGTGGGCCGAAAATAAATGATCACTGTACATTTCTCTTCTGTTTCCTATTTATGTTTATATTTTACCTCCTCAATTTAGCATTATGGACAGGGAAAGACCTAATCTAAAATCTGCACAAAAATATTTTGCCTTCAAATTCATACCGTGATCGTAGCACGCATGGACTCGACTCATATGACTGGGATTTCCATGAAATAGATTGTGGGCCGAAAATCAGTGATCACTGTACAGTTCTCTTCTGTTTCCTATTTATATTTCTATTTTGCCTCCTCAATTTAGCATTATGGACAGGGAAAGACTTAATCTAAGATATGCACAAAATATTTTGCCTTCAAATTCATACCGTGATCGTAGCATGCATGGACACGACTCATATGATTGGGATTTCCATGGAAAAGATTGTGGGTAAAATGGGTGATCACTGTACATTTCTCTTCTGTTTCCTATTTATATTACTATTTTACCACCTAAATTTAGCATTATGGACAGGGAAAGACCTAATCTAAGACCTGCACACAAATATTTTGCCTTCAAATTCATACCGTGATCGTAGCATGCATGGACTCGACTCATATGACTGGGATTTCCATGAAAAAGATTGTGGGCCGAAAATGGGTGATCACTGTACATTTCTCTTCTGTTTCCTATTTATATTTATATTTTGGTCCTCAATTTAGCATTATGGACAGGGAAAGACATAATCTAAGCCCTGCACAAAAATATTTTGCCTTCTAATTCATACCGTGATCGTAGCATGCATGGACACGACTCATATGACTGGGATTTCCATGAAAAAGATCGTGAGCCAAAAATGGGTGATCACTGTACATTTCTCTTCTGTTTCCTATTTATATTTCTATTTTACCTCCTCAATTTAGCATTATGGACAGGGAATGACCTAATCTAACATCTGCACAAAAATATTTTGCCTTCAAATTTATACCGTGATCTTAGCATGCATGGAATCGACTCATATGACTGGGCTTTCCATGAAAAAGATTGTGGGCCGACAATGGGTGATCACTGTACATTTCTCTTCTGTTTCCTATTTATATTACTATTTTACCACCTCAATTTAGCATTATGGACAGGGAAAGACTTAATCTAATATATGCACAAAAATATTTTGCCTTCAAATTCATACCGTGATCGTAGCTTGCATGGACTCGACTCATATGACTGGGATTTCCATGAAAAAGATTGTGGACCGGAAATAGGTGATCACTGTACATTTCTCTTCTGTTTCCTATTTATATTTCTATTTTACCTCCTCAAATTAGCCTTAAGGACAGGGAATGACCTAATCTAAGATCTGCACAAAAATATTTTGCCTTCAAATTCATACCGTGAACTTAGCATGCATGGACTCGACTCATATGACTGGGATTTCCATGAAAAAGATTGTGGGCCGACAATGGGTGATCACTGTACATTTCTCTTCTGTTTCCTATTTATATTTATATTTTACATCGCAATTTAGCATTATGGACAGGGAAAGTCTAAATCTAAGATCTGTACAAAAATATTTTGCCTTCAAATTCATACCGTGATCGTAACATGCATGGACTCGACTCATATGACTGGGATTTCCATGAAAAAGATTGTGGGCCGAAAATGGGTGATCACTGTTCATTTCCCTTCTGTTTCCTATTTATATTTATATTTTACCTCCTAAATTTAGCATTATGGCACGGGAAAGACCTAATCTAAGCTCTGAACAAAAATATTTTGCCTTCAAATTCATACCGTGATCGTAGCATGCATGGACTCGACTCATATGACTGGGATTTCCATGAAAAAGATTCTGGGCCGAAAAGAGGTGATCACTGTACATTTCTCTTCTGTTTCCTATTTATATTTCTCTTTTACCTCCTCAATTTAGCATTATGGACAGGGAAAGACCAAATCTAAGATATGCACAAAAATATTTTACCTTCAAATTCATACCGTGATCGTAGCATGCATGGACTCGACTCATATGACTGGGATTTCCATGAAAAAGATTGTGGGCCGAAAATGGGTGATCACTGTACATTTCTCTTCTGTTTCCTATTTATATTTATATTTTACATCCTCAATTTAGCATTATGGCCCGGGTAAGACATAATCTAAGCTCTGCACAAAAATATTTTGCCTTCAAATTCATACCGTGATCCTAGCATGCATGGACTCGACTCATATGACTGGGATTTACATGAAAAAGATTGTGGGCCGAAAATGGGTGATCATTGTATATTTCTCTTCTGTTTCCTATTTATATTTCTATTTTACCTTCTCAATTTAGCATTATGGACAGGGAAAGACCAAATCTAATATCTGCACAAAAATATTTTACCTTCAAATTCGTACCGTGATCGTAGCATGCATGGACTCGACTCATATGACTGGGATTTCCATGAAAAAGATTGTGGGCCGAAAATGGGTCATCACTGTAGATTTCTCTTCTGTTTCCTATTTATATTTATATTTTACCTCCTCAATTTAGCATTATGGCCCGGGAAAGACCTAATCTAAGCTCTGCACAAAAATATTTTGCCTTCAAATTCATACCGTGATCGTAGCATGCATGGACTCGACTCATATGACTGGGATTTCCATGAAAAAGATTGTGGGCCGAAAATGGGTGATCACTGTACATTTCTCTTCTATTTCCTACTTATATTTCTCTTTTACCTCCTCAATTTAGCATTATGGACAGGGAAAGACCTAATCTAAAATCTGCACAAAAATATTTTGCCTTCAAATTCATACCGTGATCATAGCATGCATGGACTCGACTCATATGACTGGGATTTCCATGAAAAAGATTGTGGGCCAAAAATGGGTGATCACTGTACATTTCTCTTCTGTTTCCTATTTATATTTCTATTTTACCTCCTCAATTTAGCATTATGGACAGGGAAAGACCAAATCTAAGATCTGTACAAAATGTTTTGCCTTCAAATTCATACCGTGATCGTAGAATGCATGGACACGACTCATATGATTGGGATTTCCATGAAAAAGATTGTGGGCCAAAAATGGGTGATAACTGTACATTTCTCTTCTGTTTCCTATTTATATTTCTATTTTACCTCCTCAATTTAGCAATATGGCCAGGGAAAGACCTAATCTAAGCCCTGCACAAAAATATTTTGCCTTCAAATTCATACCGTGATCGTAGCATGCATGGACTCGACTCATATGACTGGGATTTCCATGAAAAAATTGTGGGCCGAAAATGGGTGATCACTGTACATTTCTCTTCTGTTTCCTATTTATATTACTATTTTACCACCTCAATTTAGCATTATGGACAGGGAAAGACCTAATCTAAGATCTGCACACAAATATTTTGCTTTCAAATTCATACCGTGATCGTAGCATGCATGGACTCGACTCATATGACTGGGATTTCCATGAAAAAGATTGTGGGCCGAAAATGGGTGATCACTGTACATTTCTCTTCTGTTTTCTATTTATAGTTCTATTTTACCTCCTCAATTTAGCATTATTGACAGGGAAAGACCTAATCTAAAATCTGCACAAAAATATTTTGCCTTCAAATTCATACCGTGATTGTAGCATGCATGGACTTGACTCATATGACTGGGATTTCTATGAAAAAGATTGTGGGCGGAAAATGGGTGATCACTGTACATTTCTCTTCTGTTTCTTATATATATTTCTATTTTAACTCCTCAATTTAGCATCATGGACAGAGAAGACCTCATCTAAAATCTGCACAAAAATATTTTGCCTTCAAATTCATACCGTGATCGTAGAATGCATGGACTCGACTCATATGACTGGGATTTCCATGAAAAAGTTTGTGGGCCGAAAATGGGTGATCACTATACATTTGCTTCTGTTTCCTATTTATATTTCTATTTTACCTCCTCAATTTAGCATTATGGACAGGGAAAGACCAAATCTAAGATCTGTACAAAATGTTTTGCTTTCAAATTCATAATGTGATCGTAGCATGCATGGACTCGACTCATATGACTGGGATGTCCATGAAAAAGATTGTGGGTAAAATGGGTGATCACTGTACATTTCTCTTCTGTTTCCTATTTATATTTATATTTTGCTCCTCAATTTAGCATTATGGACAGGGAAAGACTTAATCTAAGATCTGCACAAAAATATTTTGCCTTCAAATTCATACCGTGATCTTAGCATGCATGTAATCGACTCATATGACTGGGCTTTCCATGAAAAAGATTGTGGGCCGACAATGGGTGATCACTGTACATTTCTCTTCTGTTTCCTATTTATATTTATATTTTAACATCTCAATTTAGCATTATGGACTGGGAAAGACCAAATCTAAGATCTGTACAAAAATATTTTGCCTTCAAATTCATACCGTGATCGTAGCATGCATGGACTCGACTCATATGACTGGGATTTCCATGAAAAAATTGTGGGCCGAAACTGGGTGATCACTGTACATTTCTCTTCTGTTTCCTATTTATATTACTATTTTACCACCTCAATTTAGCATTATGGACAGGGAAACACCTAATCTAAGACCTGCACACAAATATTTTGCCTTCAAATTCATACCGTGATCGTAGCATGCATGGACTCGACTCATATGACTGGGATTTCCATGAAAAAGATTGTGGGCCGAAAATGGGTGATCACTGTACATTTCTCTTCTGGTTCCTATTTATATTTCTATTTTACCTCCTCAATTTAGCATTATGGACAGGGAAAGACCTAATCTAAGATCTGCACACATATATTTTGCCTTCAAATTCATACCGTGATCGTAGCATGCATGGACTCGACTCATATGACTGGGATTTCCATGAAAAAGATTGTGGGCCGCAAATGGGTGATCACTGTACATTTGCTTCTGTTTCCTATTTATATTTCTATTTTACCTGCTCAATTTAGCATTATGGACAGGGAAAGACCAAATCTAAGATCTGCACAAAATGTTTTGCCTTCAAATTCATACCGTGATCGTAGCATGCATGGACTCGACTCATATGACTGGGATGTCCATGAAAAAGATTGTGGGACGAAAATGGGTGATCGCTGTACATTTCTCTTCTGTTTCCTATTTATATTTATATTTCGCTCCTCAATTTAGCATTATGGACAGGGAAAGACATAATCTAAGACCTGCACAAAAATATTTTGCCTTCTAATTCATACCGTGATCGTAGCATGCATGGACACGACTCATATGACTGGGATTTCCATGAAAAAGATTGTGAGCCAAAAATGGGTGATCACTGTACATTTCTCTTCTGTTTCCTATTTATATTTCTATTTTACCTCCTCAATTTAGCATTATGGACAGGGAATGACCTAATCTAAGATCTGCACAAAAATGTTTTGCCTTCAAATTCATACCGTGATCTTAGCATGCATGGAATCGACTCATATGACTGGGCTTTCCATGAAAAAGATTGTGGGCCGACAATGGGTGATCACTGAACATTTCTCTTCTGTTTCCTATTTATATTACTATTTTACCACCTCAATTTAGCATTATGGACAGGGAAAGACTTAATCTAATATATGCACAAAAATATTTTGCCTTCAAATTCATACCGTGATCGTAACATGCATGGACTCGACTCATATGACTGGGATTTCCATGAAAAAGATTGTGGGCCGAAAATGGGTGATCACTGTTCATTTCCCTTCTGTTTCCTATTTATATTTATATTTTACCTGCTCAATTTAGCATTATGGACAGGGAAAGACCAAATCCAAGATCTGCACAAAATGTTTTGCTTTCAAATTCATAATGTGATCGTAGCATGCATGGACTCGACTCATATGACTGGGATGTCCATGAAAAAGATTGTGGGCCGAAAATGGGTGATCGCTGTACATTTCTCTTCTGTTTCCTATTTATATTTATATTTTGCTCCTCAATTTAGCATTATGGACAGGGAAAGACTTAATCTAAGATCTGCACAAAAATATTTTGCCTTCTAATTCATACCGTGATCGTAGCATGCATGGACACGACTCATATGACTGGGATTTCCATGAAAAAGATTGTGAGCCAAAAATGGGTGATCACTGTACATTTCTCTTCTGTTTCCTATTTATATTTCTATTTTACCTCCTCAATTTAGCATTATGGACAGGGAATGACCTAATCTAAGATCTGCACAAAAATATTTTGCCTTCAAATTCATACCGTGATCTTAGCATGCATGGAATCGACTCATATGACTGGGCTTTCCATGAAAAAGATTGTGGGCCGACAATGGGTGATCACTGTACATTTCTCTTCTGTTTCCTATTTATATTACTATTTTACCACCTCAATTTAGCATTATGGACAGGGAAAGACTTAATCTAATATATGCACAAAAATATTTTGCCTTCAAATTCATACCGTGATCGTAGCTTGCATGGACTCGACTCATATGACTGGGATTTCCATGAAAAAGATTGTGGACCGAAAATAGGTGATCACTGTACATTTCTCTTCTGTTTCCTATTTATATTTCTATTTTACCTCCTCAATTTAGCCTTAAGGACAGGGAATGACCTAATCTAAGATCTGCACAAAAATATTTTGCCTTCAAATTCATACTGTGAACTTAGCATGCATGGACTCGACTCATATGACTGGGATTTCCATGAAAAAGATTGTGGGCCGGCAATGGGTGATCACTGTACATTTCTCTTCTGTTTCCTATTTATATTTATATTTTACATCCTCAATTTAGCATTATGGACAGGGAAAGTCCAAATCTAAGATCTGTACAAAAATATTTTGCCTTCAAATTCATACCGTGATCGTAACATGCATGGACTCGACTCATATGACTGGGATTTCCATGAAAAAGATTGTGGGCCGAAAATGGGTGATCACTGTTCATTTCCCTTCTGTTTCCTATTTATATTTCTCTTTTACCTCCTAAATTTAGCATTTTGGCACGGGAAAGACCTAATCTAAGCTCTGAACAAAAATATTTTGCCTTCAAATTCATACCGTGATCGTAGCATGCATGGACTCGACTCATATGACTGGGATTTCCATGAAAAAGATTCTGGGCCGAAAATAGGTGATCACTGTACATTTCTCTTCTGTTTCCTATTTATATTTATATTTTACCTCCTCAATTTAGCATTATGGAAGGGAATGACCTAATCAAAGATCTGCACAAAAATATTTTACCTTCAAATTCATACCGTGATCGGAGCATGCATGGACTCGACTCATATGACTAGGATTTCCATGAAAAAGATTGTGAGCCGAAAATGGGAGATCACTGTACATTTCTCTTCTGTTTCCTATTTATATTTCTCTTTTTCTTCCTCAATTTAGCATTATGGACAGGGAAAGACCAAATCTAAGATATGCACAAAAATATTTTACCTTCAAATTCATACCGTGATCGTAGCATGCATGGACTCGACTCATATGACTGGGATTTCCATGAAAAAGATTGTGGGCCGAAAATGGGTGATCACTGTACATTTCTCTCCTGTTTCCTATTTATATTTCTATTTTACCTTCTCAATTTACCATTATGGACAGGGAAAGACCAAATCTAAGATCTGCACAAAAATATTTTACCTTCAAATTCATACCGTGACCGTAGCATGCATGGACTCGACTCATATGACTGGGATTTCCATGAAAAAGATTGTGGGCTGAAAATGGGTCATCACTGTAGATTTCTCTTCTGTTTCCTATTTATATTTATATTTTACCTCCTCAATTTAGCATTATGGCCCGGGAAAGACCTAATCTAAGCTCTGCACAAAAATATTTTGCCTTCAAATTCATACCGTGATCGTAGCATGCATGGACTCGTCTCATATGACTGGGATTTCCATGAAAAAGATTGTGGGCCGAAAATGGATGATCACTGTACATTTCTCTTCTGTTTCCTATTTATATTTCTATTTTACCTCCTCAATTTAGCATTATGGACAGGGAAAAACCAAATCTAAGATCTGCACAAAAATATTTTACCTTCAAATTCATACCGTGATCGTAACATGCATGGACTCGACTCATATGACTGGGATTTCCATGAAAAAGATTGTGGGCCAAAAATGGGTGATCACTGTACATTTCTCTTCTGTTTCCTATTTATATTTATATTTTACCTCCTCAATTTAGCATTATGGACAAGGAAAGACCAAATCTAAGATCTGCACAAAAATATTTTACCTTCAAATTCATACCGTGATCGTAGCATTCATGGACTCGACTCATATGACTGGGATTTCCATGAAAAAGATTGTGGGCCGAAAATGGGTGATCACTGTACATTTCTCTTCTGTTTCCTACTTATATTTCTCTTTTACCTCCTCAATTTAGCATTATGGACAGGTAAAGACCTAATCTAAAATCTGTACAAAAATAGTTTGCCTTCAAATTCATACCGTGATCATAGCATGCATGGACTCGACTTATATGACTGGGATTTCCATGAAAAAGATTGTGGGCCAAAAATGGGTGAACTCTGTACATTTCTCTTCTGTTTCCTATTTATATTTCTATTTTACCTCCTCAATTTAGCATTATGGACAGGGAAAGACCAAATCTAAGATCTGCACAAAAATATTTTACCTTCAAATTCATACCGTGATCGTAGCATGCATGGACTCGACTCATATGACTGGGATTTCCATGAAAAAGATTGTGGGCCGACAATGGGTGATCACTGTACATTTCTCTTCTGTTTCCTATTTATATTTATATTTTACATCCTCAATTTAGCATTATGGACAGGGAAAGTCCAAATCTAAGATCTGTACAAAAATATTTTGCCTTCAAATTCATACCGTGATCGTAACATGCATGGACTCGACTCATATGACTGGGATTTCCATGAAAAAGATTGTGGGCCGAAAATGGGTCATCACTGTTCATTTCCCTTCTGTTTCCTATTTATATTTATATTTTACCTCCTCAATTTAGCATTATGGACAGGGAAAGACCAAATCTAAGATCTGCACAAAAATATTTTACCTTCAAATTCACACCGTGATCGTAGCATGCATGGACTCGACACATATGACTGGGATTTCCATGAAAAAGATTGTGGGCCGAAAATGGGTGATCACTGTACATTTCTCTTCTGTTTCTTATTTATATTTATATTTTACCTCCTCAATTTAGCATTATGGCCCGGGAAAGACCTAATCTAAGCTCTGCACAAAAATATTTTGCCTTCAAATTCATACCGTGATCATAGCATGCATGGACACGACTCATATGACTGGGATTTCCATGAAAAAGATTGTGTGCCTAAAATAGGTGATCACTGTACATTTCTCTTCTGTTTCCTATTTATATTTATATTTTACCTCCTCAATTTAGCATTATGGAAGGGAATGACCTAATCGAAGATCTGCACAAAAATATTTTACCTTCAAATTCATACCGTGATCGTAGCATGCATGGACTCGACTCATATGACTAGGATTTCCATGAAAAAGATTGTGAGCCGAAAATGGGAGATCACTGTACATTTCTCTTCTGTTTCCTATTTATATTTCTCTTTTACATCCTGAATTTAGCATTATGAACAGGGAAAGACCAAATCTAAGATATGCACAAAAATATTTTACCTTCAAATTCATACCGTGATCGTAGCATGCATGGACTCGACTCATATGACTGGGATTTCCATGAAAAAGATTGTGGGCCGAAAATGGGTGATCACTGTACATTTCTCTTCTGTTTCCTATTTATATTTATATTTTTCATCCTCAATTTAGCATTATGGCCCGGGTAAGACTTAATCTAAGCTCTGCACAAAAATATTTTGCCTTCAAATTCATACCGTGATCGTAGCATGCATGGACTCGACTCATATGACTGGGTTTTCCATGAAAAAGATTGTGGGCCGAAAATGGGCGATCATTGTACATTTCTCTTCTGTTTCCTATTTATATTTCTATTTTACCTTCTCAATTTAGCATTATGGACAGGGAAAGACCAAATCTAAGATCTGCACAAAAATATTTTACCTTCAAATTCATACCATGATCGTAGCATGCATGGACTCGACTCATATGACTGGGATTTCCATGAAAAAGATTGTGGGCCGAAAATGGGTCATCACTGTAGATTTCTCTTCTGTTTCCTATTTATATTTATATTTTACCTCCTCAATTTAGCATTATGGCCCGGGAAAGACCTAATCTAAGCTCTGCACAAAAATATTTTGCCTTCAAATTCATACCGTGATCGTAGCATGCATGGACTCGACACATATGACTGGGATTTCCATGAAAAAGATTGTGGGCCGAAAATGGGTGATCACTGTACATTTCTCTTCTGTTTCTTATTTATATTTATATTTTCCCTCCTCAATTTAGCATTATGGCCCGGGAAAGACCTAATCTAAGCTCTGCACAAAAATATTTTGCCTTCAAATTCATACCGTGATCATAGCATGCATGGACACGACTCATATGACTGGGATTTCCATGAAAAAGATTGTGTGCCTAAAATAGGTGATCACTGTACATTTCTCTTCTGTTTCCTATTTATATTTATATTTTACCTCCTCAATTTAGCATTATGGAAGGGAATGACCTAATCGAAGATCTGCACAAAAATATTTTACCTTCAAATTCATACCGTGATCGTAGCATGCATGGACTCGACTCATATGACTAGGATTTCCATGAAAAAGATTGTGAGCCGAAAATGGGAGATCACTGTACATTTCTCTTCTGTTTCCTATTTATATTTCTCTTTTACATCCTGAATTTAGCATTATGAACAGGGAAAGACCAAATCTAAGATATGCACAAAAATATTTTACCTTCAAATTCATACCGTGATCGTAGCATGCATGGACTCGACTCATATGACTGGGATTTCCATGAAAAAGATTGTGGGCCGAAAATGGGTGATCACTGTACATTTCTCTTCTGTTTCCTATTTATATTTATATTTTTCATCCTCAATTTAGCATTATGGCCCGGGTAAGACCTAATCTAAGCTCTGCACAAAAATATTTTGCCTTCAAATTCATACCGTGATCGTAGCATGCATGGACTCGACTCATATGACTGGGATTTCCATGAAAAAGATTGTGGGCCGAAAATGGGCGATCATTGTACATTTCTCTTCTGTTTCCTATTTATATTTATATTTTACCTTCTCAATTTAGCATTATGGACAGGGAAAGACCAAATCTAAGATCTGCACAAAAATATTTTACCTTCAAATTCATACCATGATCGTAGCATGCATGGACTCGACTCATATGACTGGGATTTCCATGAAAAAGATTGTGGGCCGAAAATGGGTCATCACTGTAGATTTCTCTTCTGTTTCCTATTTATATTTATATTTTACCTCCTCAATTTAGCATTATGGCCCGGGAAAGACCTAATCTAAGCTCTGCACAAAAATATTTTGCCTTCAAATTCATACCGTGATCGTAGCATGCATGGACTCGACTCATATGACTGGGATTTCCATGAAAAAGATTGTGGGCCGAAAATGGATGATCACTGTACATTTCTCTTCTGTTTCTTATTTATATTTATATTTTCCCTCCTCAATTTAGCATTATGGCCCGGGAAAGACCTAATCTAAGCTCTGCACAAAAATATTTTGCCTTCAAATTCATACCGTGATCATAGCATGCATGGACACGACTCATATGACTGGGATTTCCATGAAAAAGATTGTGTGCCTAAAATAGGTGATCACTGTACATTTCTCTTCTGTTTCCTATTTATATTTATATTTTACCTCCTCAATTTAGCATTATGGAAGGGAATGACCTAATCGAAGATCTGCACAAAAATATTTTACCTTCAAATTCATACCGTGATCGTAGCATGCATGGACTCGACTCATATGACTAGGATTTCCATGAAAAAGATTGTGAGCCGAAAATGGGAGATCACTGTACATTTCTCTTCTGTTTCCTATTTATATTTCTCTTTTACATCCTGAATTTAGCATTATGAACAGGGAAAGACCAAATCTAAGATATGCACAAAAATATTTTACCTTCAAATTCATACCGTGATCGTAGCATGCATGGACTCGACTCATATGACTGGGATTTCCATGAAAAAGATTGTGGGCCGAAAATGGGTGATCACTGTACATTTCTCTTCTGTTTCCTATTTATATTTATATTTTTCATCCTCAATTTAGCATTATGGCCCGGGTAAGACCTAATCTAAGCTCTGCACAAAAATATTTTGCCTTCAAATTCATACCGTGATCGTAGCATGCATGGACTCGACTCATATGACTGGGATTTCCATGAAAAAGATTGTGGGCCGAAAATGGGCGATCATTGTACATTTCTCTTCTGTTTCCTATTTATATTTATATTTTACCTTCTCAATTTAGCATTATGGACAGGGAAAGACCAAATCTAAGATCTGCACAAAAATATTTTACCTTCAAATTCATACCATGATCGTAGCATGCATGGACTCGACTCATATGACTGGGATTTCCATGAAAAAGATTGTGGGCCGAAAATGGGTCATCACTGTAGATTTCTCTTCTGTTTCCTATTTATATTTATATTTTACCTCCTCAATTTAGCATTATGGCCCGGGAAAGACCTAATCTAAGCTCTGCACAAAAATATTTTGCCTTCAAATTCATACCGTGATCGTAGCATGCATGGACTCGACTCATATGACTGGGATTTCCATGAAAAAGATTGTGGGCCGAAAATGGATGATCACTGTACATTTCTCTTCTGTTTCCTATTTATATTTCTATTTTACCTCCTCAATTTAGCATTATGGACAGGGAAAGACCAAATCTAAGATCTGCACAAAAATATTTTACCTTCAAATTCATACCGTGATCGTAGCATGCATGGACTCGACTCATAAGACTGGGATTTCCATGAAAAAGATTGTGGGCCAAAAATGGGTGATCACTGTACATTTCTCTTCTGTTTCCTATTTATATCTTACCTCCTCAATTTAGCATTATGGACAGGGAAAGACCAAATGTAAGATCTGCACCAAAATATTTTACCATCAAATTCATACCGTGATCGTAGCATGCATGGACTCGACTCATATGACTGGGATTTCCATGAAAAAGATTGTGGGCCGAAAATGGGTGATCACTGTACATTTCTCTTCTGTTTCCTATTTATATTTCTATTTTACCTCCTCAATTTAGCATTATGGACAGGGAAAGACCAAATCTAAGATCTGCACAAAAATATTTTGCTTTCAAATTCATACCGTGATCGTAGCATGCATGGACTCGACTCATATGACTGGGATTTCCATGAAAAAGATTGTGGGCCGAAAATAGGTGATCACTGTACATTTCTCTTCTGTTTCCTACTTATATTTATATTTTACCTCCTCAATTTAGCATTATGGAAGGGAATGACCTAATCGAAGATCTGCACAAAAATATTTTACCTTCAAATTCATACCGTGATCGTAGCATGCATGGACTCGACTCATATGACTGGGATTTCCATGAAAAAGATTGTGGGCAGAAAATGGGTGATCACTGTACATTTCTCTTCTGTTTCCTATTTATATTTCTATTTTACCTACTCAATTTAGCATTATGGACAGGGAAAGACCAAATCTAAGTTCTGCACAAAAATATTTTGCTTTCAAATTCATACCGTGATCGTAGTATGCATGGACTCGACTGATATGACTGGGATTTCCATGAAAAAGATTGTGGGCTGAAAATGGGTGATCACTGTACATTTCTCTTCTGGTTCCTACTTATATTTCTCTTTTACCTCCTCTATTTAGCATTATGGACAGGGAAAGACCTAATCTAAAATCTGGACAAAAATATTTTGCCTTCAAATTCATACCGTGATCGTAGCATGCATGGACTCGTCTCATATGACTGGGATTTCCATGAAAAAGATTGTGGGCCGAAAATGGATGATCCCTGTACATTTCTCTTCTGTTTCCTATTTATATTTCTATTTTACCTCCTCAATTTAGCATTATGGACAGGGAAAAACCAAATCTAAGATCTGCACAAAAATATTTTACCTTCAAATTCATACCGTGATCGTAACATGCATGGACTCGACTCATATGACTGGGATTTCCATGAAAAAGATTGTGGGCCAAAAATGGGTGATCACTGTACATTTCTCTTCTGTTTCCTATTTATATTTATATTTTACCTCCTCAATTTAGCATTATGGACAAGGAAAGACCAAATCTAAGATCTGCACAAAAATATTTTACCTTCAAATTCATACCGTGATCGTAGCATTCATGGACTCGACTCATATGACTGGGATTTCCATGAAAAAGATTGTGGGCCGAAAATGGGTGATCACTGTACATTTCTCTTCTGTTTCCTACTTATATTTCTCTTTTACCTCCTCAATTTAGCATTATGGACAGGGAAAGACCTAATCTAAAATCTGTACAAAAATAGTTTGCCTTCAAATTCATACCGTGATCATAGCATGCATGGACTCGACTTATATGACTGGGATTTCCATGAAAAAGATTGTGGGCCAAAAATGGGTGAACTCTGTACATTTCTCTTCTGTTTCCTATTTATATTTCTATTTTACCTCCTCAATTTAGCATTATGGACAGGGAAAGACCAAATCTAAGATCTGCACAAAAATATTTTACCTTCAAATTCATACCGTGATCGTAGCATGCATGGACTCGACTCATATGACTGGGATTTCCATGAAAAAGATTGTGGGCCGACAATGGGTGATCACTGTACATTTCTCTTCTGTTTCCTATTTATATTTATATTTTACCTCCTCTATTTAGCATTATGGACAGGGAAAGACCTAATCTAAAATCTGGACAAAAATATTTTGCCTTCAAATTCATACCGTGATCAAAGCATGCATGGACTCGACTCATATGACTGGGATTTCCATGAAAAAGATTGTGGGCCAAAAATGGGTGATAACTTTACATTTCTCTTTTGTTTCCTATTTATATTTCTATTTTACCTACTCAATTTAGCATTATGGACAGGGAAAACCGAATCTAAGATCTGCACAAAAATATTTTACCTTCAAATTCATACCGTGATCGTAGCATGCATGGACTCGACTCATATGACTGGGATTTCCATGAAAACCATTGTGGGCCGAAAATGGGTGATCACTGTACATTTCTCTTCTGTTTCCTATTTATATTTCTATTTTATTTCCTCAATTTAGCATTATGGCCACGGAAAGACCAAATCTAAGATCTGCACAAAAATATTTTTCTTTCAAATTCATACCTTGATCGTAGCATGCATGGACTCGACTGATATGACTGGGATTTCCATGAAAAAGATTGTGGGCTGAAAATAGGTGATCACTGTAGATTTCTCTTCTGTTTCCTATTTATATTTATATTTTACCTCCTCAATTTAGCATTATGGCCCGGGAAAGACCTAATCTAAGCTCTGCACAAAAATATTTTGCCTTCAAATTCATACCGTGATCGTAGCATGCATGGACTCGTCTCATATGACTGGGATTTCCATGAAAAAGATTGTGGGCCGAAAATGGATGATCACTGTACATTTCTCTTCTGTTTCCTATTTATATTTCTATTTTACCTCCTCAATTTAGCATTATGGACAGGGAAAAACCAAATCTAAGATCTGCACAAAAATATTTTACCTTCAAATTCATACCGTGATCGTAACATGCATGGACTCGACTCATATGACTGGGATTTCCATGAAAAAGATTGTGGGCAGAAAATGGGTGATCACTGTACATTTCTCTTCTGTTTCCTATTTATATTTATATTTTACCTCCTCAATTTAGCATTATGAACAAGGAAAGACCAAATCTAAGATCTGCACAAAAATATTTTACCTTCAAATTCATACCGTGATCGTAGCATTCATGGACTCGACTCATATGACTGGGATTTCCATGAAAAAGATTGTGTGCCGAAAATGGGTGATCACTGTACATTTCTCTTCTGTTTCCTACTTATATTTCTCTTTTACCTCCTCAATTTAGCATTATGGACAGGGAAAGACCTAATCTAAAATCTGTACAAAAATAGTTTGCCTTCAAATTCATACCGTGATCATAGCATGCATGGACTCGACTTATATGACTGGGATTTCCATGAAAAAGATTGTGGGCCAAAAATGGGTGAACTCTGTACATTTCTCTTCTGTTTCCTATTTATATTTCTATTTTACCTCCTCAATTTAGCATTATGGACAGGGAAAGACCAAATCTAAGATCTGCACAAAAATATTTTACCTTCAAATTCATACCGTGATCGTAGCATGCATGGACTCGACTCATATGACTGGGATTTCCATGAAAAAGATTGTGGGCCGACAATGGGTGATCACTGTACATTTCTCTTCTGTTTCCTATTTATATTTATATTTTACATCCTCAATTTAGCATTATGGACAGGGAAAGTCCAAATCTAAGATCTGTACAAAAATATTTTGCCTTCAAATTCATACCGTGATCGTAACATGCATGGACTCGACTCATATGACTGGGATTTCCATGAAAAAGATTGTGGGCCGAAAATGGGTGATCACTGTTCATTTCCCTTCTGTTTCCTATTTATATTTATATTTTACCTCCTCAATTTAGCATTATGGACAGGGAAAGACCAAATCTAAGATCTGCACAAAAATATTTTACCTTCAAATTCACACCGTGATCGTAGCATGCATGGACTCGACACATATGACTGGGATTTCCATGAAAAAGATTGTGGGCCGAAAATGGGTGATCACTGTACATTTCTCTTCTGTTTCTTATTTATATTTATATTTTCCCTCCTCAATTTAGCATTATGGCCCGGGAAAGACCTAATCTAAGCTCTGCACAAAAATATTTTGCATTCAAATTCATACCGTGATCATAGCATGCATGGACACGACTCATATGACTGGGATTTCCATGAAAAAGATTGTGTGCCTAAAATAGGTGATCACTGTACATTTCTCTTCTGTTTCCTATTTATATTTATATTTTACCTCCTCAATTTAGCATTATGGAAGGGAATGACCTAATCGAAGATCTGCACAAAAATATTTTACCTTCAAATTCATACCGTGATCGTAGCATGCATGGACTCGACTCATATGACTAGGATTTCCATGAAAAAGATTGTGAGCCGAAAATGGGAGATCACTGTACATTTCTCTTCTGTTTCATATTTATATTTCTCTTTTACATCCTGAATTTAGCATTATGAACAGGGAAAGACCAAATCTAAGATATGCACAAAAATATTTTACCTTCAAATTCATACCGTGATCGTAGCATGCATGGACTCGACTCATATGACTGGGATTTCCATGAAAAAGATTGTGGGCCGAAAATGGGTGATCACTGTACATTTCTCTTCTGTTTCCTATTTATATTTATATTTTTCATCCTCAATTTAGCATTATGGCCCGGGTAAGACCTAATCTAAGCTCTGCACAAAAATATTTTGCCTTCAAATTCATACCGTGATCGTAGCATGCATGGACTCGACTCATATGACTGGGATTTCCATGAAAAAGATTGTGGGCCGAAAATGGGCGATCATTGTACATTTCTCTTCTGTTTCCTATTTATATTTATATTTTACCTTCTCAATTTAGCATTATGGACAGGGAAAGACCAAATCTAAGATCTGCACAAAAATATTTTACCTTCAAATTCATACCATGATCGTAGCATGCATGGACTCGACTCATATGACTGGGATTTCCATGAAAAAGATTGTGGGCCGAAAATGGGTCATCACTGTAGATTTCTCTTCTGTTTCCTATTTATATTTATATTTTACCTCCTCAATTTAGCATTATGGCCCGGGAAAGACCTAATCTAAGCTCTGCACAAAAATATTTTGCCTTCAAATTCATACCGTGATCGTAGCATGCATGGACTCGACTCATATGACTGGGATTTCCATGAAAAAGATTGTGGGCCGAAAATGGATGATCACTGTACATTTCTCTTCTGTTTCCTATTTATATTTCTATTTTACCTCCTCAATTTAGCATTATGGACAGGGAAAGACCAAATCTAAGATCTGCACAAAAATATTTTACCTTCAAATTCATACCGTGATCGTAGCATGCATGGACTCGACTCATAAGACTGGGATTTCCATGAAAAAGATTGTGGGCCAAAAATGGGTGATCACTGTACATTTCTCTTCTGTTTCCTATTTATATCTTACCTCCTCAATTTAGCATTATGGACAGGGAAAGACCAAATGTAAGATCTGCACAAAAATATTTTACCATCAAATTCATACCGTGATCGTAGCATGCATGGACTCGACTCATATGACTGGGATTTCCATGAAAAAGATTGTGGGCCGAAAATGGGTGATCACTGTACATTTCTCTTCTGTTTCCTATTTATATTTATATTTTCCCTCCTCAATTTAGCATTATGGCCCGGGAAAGACCTAATCTAAGCTCTGCACAAAAATATTTTGCCTTCAAATTCATACCGTGATCGTAGCATGCATCGACTCGACTCATATGACTGGGATTTCCATGAAAAAGATTGTGGGCCGAAAATAGGTGATCACTGTACATTTCTCTTCTGTTTCCTATTTATATTTCTATTTTACCTCCTCAATTTAGCATTATGGACAGGGAAAGACCAAATCTAAGATCTGCACAAAAATATTTTGCTTTCAAATTCATACCGTGATCGTAGCATGCATGGACTCGACTCATATGACTGGGATTTCCATGAAAAAGATTGTGGGCCGAAAATAGGTGATCACTGTACATTTCTCTTCTGTTTCCTACTTATATTTATATTTTACCTCCTCAATTTAGCATTATGGAAGGGAATGACCTAATCGAAGATCTGCACAAAAATATTTTACCTTCAAATTCATACCGTGATCGTAGCATGCATGGACTCGACTCATATGACTGGGATTTCCATGAAAAAGATTGTGGGCAGAAAATGGGTGATCACTGTACATTTCTCTTCTGTTTCCTATTTATATTTCTATTTTACCTCCTCAATTTAGCATTATGGACAGGGAAAGACCAAATCTAAGTTCTGCACAAAAATATTTTGCTTTCAAATTCATACCGTGATCGTAGTATGCATGGACTCGACTGATATGACTGGGATTTCCATGAAAAAGATTGTGGGCTGAAAATGGGTGATCACTGTACATTTCTCTTCTGGTTCCTACTTATATTTCTCTTTTACCTCCTCTATTTAGCATTATGGACAGGGAAAGACCTAATCTAAAATCTGGACAAAAATATTTTGCCTTCAAATTCATACCGTGATCGTAGCATGCATGGACTCGTCTCATATGACTGGGATTTCCATGAAAAAGATTGTGGGCCGAAAATGGATGATCACTGTACATTTCTCTTCTGTTTCCTATTTATATTTCTATTTTACCTCCTCAATTTAGCATTATGGACAGGGAAAAACCAAATCTAAGATCTGCACAAAAATATTTTACCTTCAAATTCATACCGTGATCGTAACATGCATGGACTCGACTCATATGACTGGGATTTCCATGAAAAAGATTGTGGGCCAAAAATGGGTGATCACTGTACATTTCTCTTCTGTTTCCTATTTATATTTATATTTTACCTCCTCAATTTAGCATTATGGACAAGGAAAGACCAAATCTAAGATCTGCACAAAAATATTTTACCTTCAAATTCATACCGTGATCGTAGCATTCATGGACTCGACTCATATGACTGGGATTTCCATGAAAAAGATTGTGGGCCGAAAATGGGTGATCACTGTACATTTCTCTTCTGTTTCCTACTTATATTTCTCTTTTACCTCCTCAATTTAGCATTATGGACAGGGAAAGACCTAATCTAAAATCTGTACAAAAATAGTTTGCCTTCAAATTCATACCGTGATCATAGCATGCATGGACTCGACTTATATGACTGGGATTTCCATGAAAAAGATTGTGGGGCAAAAATGGGTGAACTCTGTACATTTCTCTTCTGTTTCCTATTTATATTTCTATTTTACCTCCTCAATTTAGCATTATGGACAGGGAAAGACCAAATCTAAGATCTGCACAAAAATATTTTACCTTCAAATTCATACCGTGATCGTAGCATGCATGGACTCGACTCATATGACTGGGATTTCCATGAAAAAGATTGTGGGCCGACAATGGGTGATCACTGTACATTTCTCTTCTGTTTCCTATTTATATTTATATTTTACCTCCTCTATTTAGCATTATGGACAGGGAAAGACCTAATCTAAAATCTGGACAAAAATATTTTGCCTTCAAATTCATACCGTGATCAAAGCATGCATGGACTCGACTCATATGACTGGGATTTCCATGAAAAAGATTGTGGGCCAAAAATGGGTGATAACTTTACATTTCTCTTTTGTTTCCTATTTATATTTCTATTTTACCTACTCAATTTAGCATTATGGACAGGGAAAACCAAATCTAAGATCTGCACAAAAATATTTTACCTTCAAATTCATACCGTGATCGTAGCATGCATGGACTCGACTCATATGACTGGGATTTCCATGAAAACCATTGTGGGCCGAAAATGGGTGATCACTGTACATTTCTCTTCTGTTTCCTATTTATATTTCTATTTTATTTCCTCAATTTAGCATTATGGCCACGGAAAGACCAAATCTAAGATCTGCACAAAAATATTTTTCTTTCAAATTCATACCTTGATCGTAGCATGCATGGACTCGACTGATATGACTGGGATTTCCATGAAAAAGATTGTGGGCTGAAAATAGGTGATCACTGTAGATTTCTCTTCTGTTTCCTATTTATATTTATATTTTACCTCCTCAATTTAGCATTATGGCCCGGGAAAGACCTAATCTAAGCTCTGCACAAAAATATTTTGCCTTCAAATTCATACCGTGATCGTAGCATGCATGGACTCGTCTCATATGACTGGGATTTCCATGAAAAAGATTGTGGGCCGAAAATGGATGATCACTGTACATTTCTCTTCTGTTTCCTATTTATATTTCTATTTTACCTCCTCAATTTAGCATTATGGACAGGGAAAAACCAAATCTAAGATCTGCACAAAAATATTTTACCTTCAAATTCATACCGTGATCGTAACATGCATGGACTCGACTCATATGACTGGGATTTCCATGAAAAAGATTGTGGGCAGAAAATGGGTGATCACTGTACATTTCTCTTCTGTTTCCTATTTATATTTATATTTTACCTCCTCAATTTAGCATTATGGACAAGGAAAGACCAAATCTAAGATCTGCACAAAAATATTTTACCTTCAAATTCATACCGTGATCGTAGCATTCATGGACTCGACTCATATGACTGGGATTTCCATGAAAAAGATTGTGGGCCGAAAATGGGTGATCACTGTACATTTCTCTTCTGTTTCCTACTTATATTTCTCTTTTACCTCCTCAATTTAGCATTATGGACAGGGAAAGACCTAATCTAAAATCTGTACAAAAATAGTTTGCCTTCAAATTCATACCGTGATCATAGCATGCATGGACTCGACTTATATGACTGGGATTTCCATGAAAAAGATTGTGGGCCAAAAATGGGTGAACTCTGTACATTTCTCTTCTGTTTCCTATTTATATTTCTATTTTACCTCCTCAATTTAGCATTATGGACAGGGAAAGACCAAATCTAAGATCTGCACAAAAATATTTTACCTTCAAATTCATACCGTGATCGTAGCATGCATGGACTCGACTCATATGACTGGGATTTCCATGAAAAAGATTGTGGGCCGACAATGGGTGATCACTGTACATTTCTCTTCTGTTTCCTATTTATATTTATATTTTACATCCTCAATTTAGCATTATGGACAGGGAAAGTCCAAATCTAAGATCTGTACAAAAATATTTTGCCTTCAAATTCATACCGTGATCGTAACATGCATGGACTCGACTCATATGACTGGGATTTCCATGAAAAAGATTGTGGGCCGAAAATGGGTGATCACTGTTCATTTCCCTTCTGTTTCCTATTTATATTTATATTTTACCTCCTCAATTTAGCATTATGGACAGGGAAAGACCAAATCTAAGATCTGCACAAAAATATTTTACCTTCAAATTCACACCGTGATCGTAGCATGCATGGACTCGACACATATGACTGGGATTTCCATGAAAAAGATTGTGGGCCGAAAATGGGTGATCACTGTACATTTCTCTTCTGTTTCTTATTTATATTTATATTTTCCCTCCTCAATTTAGCATTATGGCCCGGGAAAGACCTAATCTAAGCTCTGCACAAAAATATTTTGCATTCAAATTCATACCGTGATCATAGCATGCATGGACACGACTCATATGACTGGGATTTCCATGAAAAAGATTGTGTGCCTAAAATAGGTGATCACTGTACATTTCTCTTCTGTTTCCTATTTATATTTATATTTTACCTCCTCAATTTAGCATTATGGAAGGGAATGACCTAATCGAAGATCTGCACAAAAATATTTTACCTTCAAATTCATACCGTGATCGTAGCATGCATGGACTCGACTCATATGACTAGGATTTCCATGAAAAAGATTGTGAGCCGAAAATGGGTGATCACTGTAGATTTCTCTTCTGTTTCCTATTTATATTTCTCTTTTACATCCTGAATTTAGCATTATGAACAGGGAAAGACCAAATCTAAGATATGCACAAAAATATTTTACCTTCAAATTCATACCGTGATCGTAGCATGCATGGACTCGACTCATATGACTGGGATTTCCATGAAAAAGATTGTGGGCCGAAAATGGGTCATCACTGTAGATTTCTCTTCTGTTTCCTATTTATATTTATATTTTACCTCCTCAATTTAGCATTATGGCCCGGGAAAGACCTAATCTAAGCTCTGCACAAAAATATTTTGCCTTCAAATTCATACCGTGATCGTAGCATGCATGGACTCGACTCATATGACTGGGATTTCCATGAAAAAGATTGTGGGCCGAAAATGGATGATCACTGTACATTTCTCTTCTGTTTCCTATTTATATTTCTATTTTACCTCCTCAATTTAGCATTATGGACAGGGAAAGACCAAATCTAAGATCTGCACAAAAATATTTTACCTTCAAATTCATACCGTGATCGTAGCATGCATGGACTCGACTCATAAGACTGGGATTTCCATGAAAAAGATTGTGGGCCAAAAATGGGTGATCACTGTACATTTCTCTTCTGTTTCCTATTTATATCTTACCTCCTCAATTTAGCATTATGGACAGGGAAAGACCAAATGTAAGATCTGCACAAAAATATTTTACCATCAAATTCATACCGTGATCGTAGCATGCATGGACTCGACTCATATGACTGGGATTTCCATGAAAAATATTGTGGGCCGAAAATGGGTGATCACTGTACATTTCTCTTCTGTTTCCTATTTATATTTATATTTTCCCTCCTCAATTTAGCATTATGGCCCGGGAAAGACCTAATCTAAGCTCTGCACAAAAATATTTTGCCTTCAAATTCATACCGTGATCGTAGCATGCATCGACTCGACTCATATGACTGGGATTTCCATGAAAAAGATTGTGGGCCGAAAATAGGTGATCACTGTACATTTCTCTTCTGTTTCCTATTTATATTTCTATTTTACCTCCTCAATTTAGCATTATGAACAGGTAAAGACCAAATCTAAGATCTGCACAAAAATATTTTGCTTTCAAATTCATACCGTGATCGTAGCATGCATGGACTCGACTCATATGACTGGGATTTCCATGAAAAAGATTGTGGGCCGAAAATAGGTGATCACTGTACATTTCTCTTCTGTTTCCTACTTATATTTATATTTTACCTCCTCAATTTAGCATTATGGAAGGGAATGACCTAATCGAAGATCTGCACAAAAATATTTTACCTTCAAATTCATACCGTGATCGTAGCATGCATGGACTCGACTCATATGACTGGGATTTCCATGAAAAAGATTGTGGGCAGAAAATGGGTGATCACTGTACATTTCTCTTCTGTTTCCTATTTATATTTCTATTTTACCTCCTCAATTTAGCATTATGGACAGGGAAAGACCAAATCTAAGTTCTGCACAAAAATATTTTGCTTTCAAATTCATACCGTGATCGTAGTATGCATGGACTCGACTGATATGACTGGGATTTCCATGAAAAAGATTGTGGGCTGAAAATGGGTGATCACTGTACATTTCTCTTCTGGTTCCTACTTATATTTCTCTTTTACCTCCTCTATTTAGCATTATGGACAGGGAATGACCTAATCGAAGATCTGCACAAAAACATTTTACCTTCAAATTCATACCGTGATCGTAGCATGCATGGACTCGACTCATATGACTGGGATTTCCATGAAAAAGATTGTGGGCAGAAAATGGGTGATCACTGTACATTTCTCTTCTGTTTCCTATTTATATTTATATTTTACCTCCTCAATTTAGCATTATGGACAGGGAAAGACCAAATCTAAGTTCTGCACAAAAATATTTTGCTTTCAAATTCATACCGTGATCGTAGTATGCATGGACTCGACTGATATGACTGGGATTTCCATGAAAAAGATTGTGGGCTGAAAATGGGTGATCACTGTACATTTCTCTTCTGGTTCCTACTTATATTTCTCTTTTATTTCCTCAATTTAGCATTATGGCCACGGAAAGACCAAATCTAAGATCTGCACAAAAATATTTTTCCTTCAAATTCATACCTTGATCGTAGCATGCATGGACTCGACTGATATGACTGGGATTTCCATGAAAAAGATTGTGGGCTGAAAATAGGTGATCACTGTACATTTCTCTTCTGTTTCCTATTTATATTTCTATTTTACCTCCTCAATTTAGCATTATGGACAGGGAAAGACCAAATCTAAGATCTGCACAAAAATATTTTGCTTTCAAATTCATACCGTGATCTTAGCATGCATGGACTCGACTCATATGACTGGGATTTCCATGAAAAAGATTGTGGGCCGAAAATGGGTGATCACTGTACATTTCTCTTCTGTTTCCTATTTATATTTATATTTTACCTCCTCAATTTAGCATTATAGACAGGGAAAGACCTAATCTAAGATCTGCACAAAAATATTTTGCCTTCAAATTCATACCGTGATCGTAGCATGCATGGACTCGACTCATATGACTGGGATTTCCATGAAAAAGATTGTGGGCCGAAAACGGGTGATCACTGTACATTTCTCTTCTGTTTCCTACTTATATTTCTCTTTTACATCCTCAATTTAGCATTATGGACAGGGAAAGACCTAATCTAAGATCTGCACAAAAATATTTTGTTTTCAAATTCATACCGTGATCGTAGCATGTATGGACTCGACTCATATGACTGGGATTTCCATGAAAAAGATTGTGAGCCGAAAATGGGAGATAACTTTACATTTCTCTTCTGTTTCCTATTTATATTTATATTTTACTTCCTCAATTTAGCATTATGGCCAGGGAAAGTCCTAATCTAAGCTCTGCACAAAAATATTTTGCCTTCAAATTCATACCGTGATCGTAGAATGCAGGGACTCGACTCATATGACTGGGATTTCCATGAAAAAGATTGTGGGCTGAAAATTGGTGATCACTGTACATTTCTCTTCTGTTTCCTATTTATATTTATATTTTACCTCCTCAATTTAGCATTATGGGCTTGGAATAACCTAATCTAAGATCTGCACAAAAATATTTTGCCTTCAAATTCATACCGTGATCGTAGCATGCATGGACTCGACTCATATGACTGGGATTTCCATGAAAAAATTGTGGTCCGAAAATGGGTGATCACTGTACATTTCTGTTCTGTTTCCTATTTATATTTCTATTTTACCTCCTCAATTTAGCATTATGGACAGGGAAAGACCAAATCTAAGATCTGCACAAAAATATTTTGCTTTCAAATTCATACCGTGATCGTAGCATGCATGGACTCGACTCATATGACAGGGATTTCCATGAAAAAGATTGTGGGCCGAAAATGGGAGATCACTGTACATTTCTCTTCTGTTTCCTATTTATATTTCTCTTTTACCTCCTCAATTTAGCATTATGGACAGGGAAAGACCTAATCTAAGATCTGCACAAAAATATTTTGCCTTCAATTCATACCGTGATCGTAGCATGCATGGACTCGACTCATATGACTGGGATCTCCATGAAAAAGATTATGGGCCGAAAATGGGTGATCACTGTACATTTCTCTTCTGTTTTCTATTCATATTTCTATTTTACCTCCTCAATTTAGCATTATGGACAGGGAAAGACCAAATCTAAGATCTGCACAAAAATATTTTACCTTCAAATTCATACCTTGATCGTAGCATGCATGGACTCGACTCATATGACTGGGATTTCCATGAAAAAGATTGTGGGCCAAAAATGGGTGATCACTGTACATTTCTCTTCTGTTTCCTATTTATATTTCTATTTTATCTCCTCAATTTAGCATTATGGGCTTGGAATGATCTAATCTAAGATCTGCAAAAAATTATTTTGCCTTCAATTTCATACCGTGATCGTAGCATGCATGGACTTGACTCATATGACTGGGATTTCCATGAAAAAATTGTGGGCCGAAAATGGGTGATCACTGTACATTTCTGTTCTGTTTCCTATTTATATTTCTATTTTACCTTTCAATTTAGCATTATGGACAGGGAAAGACCTAATCTCTGATCTGCACAAAAATATTTTGCCTTCAAATTCATACCGTGATCGTAGCATGCATGGACTCGACTCATATGACTGGGATTTCCATGAAAAAATTGTGGTCCGAAAATGGGTGATCACTGTACATTTCTGTTCTGTTTCCTATTTATATTTCTATTTTACCTCCTCAATTTAGCATTATGGACAGGGAAAGACCAAATCTAAGATCTGCACAAAAATATTTTGCTTTCAAATTCATACCGTGATCGTAGCATGCATGGACTCGACTCATATGACAGGGATTTTCATGAAAAAGATTGTGGGCCGAAAATGGGAGATCACTGTACATTTCTCTTCTGTTTCCTATTTATATTTCTCTTTTACCTCCTCAATTTAGCATTATGGACAGGGAAAAATCTAATCTAAGATCTGCACAAAAATATTTTGCCTTCAATTCATACCGTGATTGTAGCATGCATGGACTCGACTCATATGACTGGGATCTCCATGAAAAAGATTATGGGCCGAAAATGGGTGATCACTGTACATTTCTCTTCTGTTTTCTATTCATATTTCTATTTTACCTCCTCAATTTAGCATTATGGACAGGGAAAGACCAAATCTAAGATCTGCACAAAAATATTTTACCTTCAAATTCATACCTTGATCGTAGCATGCATGGACTCGACTCATATGACTGGGATTTCCATGAAAAAGATTGTGGGCCAAAAATGGGTGATCACTGTACATTTCTCTTCTGTTTCCTATTTATATTTATATTTTACCTCCTCAATTTAGCATTATGGGCTTGGAATGATCTAATCTAAGATCTGCAAAAAATTATTTTGCCTTCAAATTCATACCGTGATCGTAGCATGCATGGACTTGACTCATATGACTGGGATTTCCATGAAAAAATTGTGGGCCGAAAATGGGTGATCACTGTACATTTCTGTTCTGTTTCCTATTTATATTTCTATTTTACCTTTCAATTTAGCATTATGGACAGGGAAAGACCTAATCTAAAATCTGTACAAAAATAGTTTGCCTTCAAATTCATACCGTGATCATAGCATGCATGGACTCGACTTATATGACTGGGATTTCCATGAAAAAGATTGTGGGCCAAAAATGGGTGAACTCTGTACATTTCTCTTCTGTTTCCTATTTATATTTCTATTTTACCTCCTCAATTTAGCATTATGGACAGGGAAAGACCAAATCTAAGATCTGCACAAAAATATTTTACCTTCAAATTCATACCGTGATCGTAGCATGCATGGACTCGACTCATATGACTGGGATTTCCATGAAAAAGATTGTGGGCCGACAATGGGTGATCACTGTACATTTCTCTTCTGTTTCCTATTTATATTTATATTTTACATCCTCAATTTAGCATTATGGACAGGGAAAGTCCAAATCTAAGATCTGTACAAAAATATTTTGCCTTCAAATTCATACCGTGATCGTAACATGCATGGACTCGACTCATATGACTGGGATTTCCATGAAAAAGATTGTGGGCCGAAAATGGGTGATCACTGTTCATTTCCCTTCTGTTTCCTATTTATATTTATATTTTACCTCCTCAATTTAGCATTATGGACAGGGAAAGACCAAATCTAAGATCTGCACAAAAATATTTTACCTTCAAATTCACACCGTGATCGTAGCATGCATGGACTCGACACATATGACTGGGATTTCCATGAAAAAGATTGTGGGCCGAAAATGGGTGATCACTGTACATTTCTCTTCTGTTTCTTATTTATATTTATATTTTCCCTCCTCAATTTAGCATTATGGCCCGGGAAAGACCTAATCTAAGCTCTGCACAAAAATATTTTGCATTCAAATTCATACCGTGATCATAGCATGCATGGACACGACTCATATGACTGGGATTTCCATGAAAAAGATTGTGTGCCTAAAATAGGTGATCACTGTACATTTCTCTTCTGTTTCCTATTTATATTTATATTTTACCTCCTCAATTTAGCATTATGGAAGGGAATGACCTAATCGAAGATCTGCACAAAAATATTTTACCTTCAAATTCATACCGTGATCGTAGCATGCATGGACTCGACTCATATGACTAGGATTTCCATGAAAAAGATTGTGAGCCGAAAATGGGAGATCACTGTACATTTCTCTTCTGTTTCCTATTTATATTTCTCTTTTACATCCTGAATTTAGCATTATGAACAGGGAAAGACCAAATCTAAGATATGCACAAAAATATTTTACCTTCAAATTCATACCGTGATCGTAGCATGCATGGACTCGACTCATATGACTGGGATTTCCATGAAAAAGATTGTGGGCCGAAAATGGGTGATCACTGTACATTTCTCTTCTGTTTCCTATTTATATTTATATTTTTCATCCTCAATTTAGCATTATGGCCCGGGTAAGACCTAATCTAAGCTCTGCACAAAAATATTTTGCCTTCAAATTCATACCGTGATCGTAGCATGCATGGACTCGACTCATATGACTGGGATTTCCATGAAAAAGATTGTGGGCCGAAAATGGGCGATCATTGTACATTTCTCTTCTGTTTCCTATTTATATTTCTATTTTACCTTCTCAATTTAGCATTATGGACAGGGAAAGACCAAATCTAAGATCTGCACAAAAATATTTTACCTTCAAATTCATACCATGATCGTAGCATGCATGGACTCGACTCATATGACTGGGATTTCCATGAAAAAGATTGTGGGCCGAAAATGGGTCATCACTGTAGATTTCTCTTCTGTTTCCTATTTATATTTATATTTTACCTCCTCAATTTAGCATTATGGCCCGGGAAAGACCTAATCTAAGCTCTGCACAAAAATATTTTGCCTTCAAATTCATACCGTGATCGTAGCATGCATGGACTCGACTCATATGACTGGGATTTCCATGAAAAAGATTGTGGGCCGAAAATGGATGATCACTGTACATTTCTCTTCTGTTTCCTATTTATATTTCTATTTTACCTCCTCAATTTAGCATTATGGACAGGGAAAGACCAAATCTAAGATCTGCACAAAAATATTTTACCTTCAAATTCATACCGTGATCGTAGCATGCATGGACTCGACTCATAAGACTGGGATTTCCATGAAAAAGATTGTGGGCCAAAAATGGGTGATCACTGTACATTTCTCTTCTGTTTCCTATTTATATCTTACCTCCTCAATTTAGCATTATGGACAGGGAAAGACCAAATGTAAGATCTGCACAAAAATATTTTACCATCAAATTCATACCATGATCGTAGCATGCATGGACTCGACTCATATGACTGGGATTTCCATGAAAAAGATTGTGGGCCGAAAATGGGTCATCACTGTACATTTCTCTTCTGTTTCCTATTTATATTTATATTTTCCCTCCTCAATTTAGCATTATGGCCCGGGAAAGACCTAATCTATGCTCTGCACAAAAATATTTTGCCTTCAAATTCATACCGTGATCGTAGCATGCATCGACTCGACTCATATGACTGGGATTTCCATGAAAAAGATTGTGGGCCGAAAATAGGTGATCACTGTACATTTCTCTTCTGTTTCCTATTTATATTTCTATTTTACCTCCTCAATTTAGCATTATGGACAGGGAAAGACCAAATCTAAGATCTGCACAAAAATATTTTGCTTTCAAATTCATACCGTGATCGTAGCATGCATGGACTCGACTCATATGACTGGGATTTCCATGAAAAAGATTGTGGGCCGAAAATAGGTGATCACTGTACATTTCTCTTCTGTTTCCTACTTATATTTATATTTTACCTCCTCAATTTAGCATTATGGAAGGGAATGACCTAATCGAAGATCTGCACAAAAATATTTTACCTTCAAATTCATACCGTGATCGTAGCATGCATGGACTCGACTCATATGACTGGGATTTCCATGAAAAAGATTGTGGGCAGAAAATGGGTGATCACTGTACATTTCTCTTCTGTTTCCTATTTATATTTCTATTTTACCTCCTCAATTTAGCATTATGGACAGGGAAAGACCAAATCTAAGTTCTGCACAAAAATATTTTGCTTTCAAATTCATACCGTGATCGTAGTATGCATGGACTCGACTGATATGACTGGGATTTCCATGAAAAAGATTGTGGGCTGAAAATGGGTGATCACTGTACATTTCTCTTCTGGTTCCTACTTATATTTCTCTTTTACCTCCTCTATTTAGCATTATGGACAGGGAAAGACCTAATCTAAAATCTGGACAAAAATATTTTGCCTTCAAATTCATACCGTGATCATAGCATGCATGGACTCGACTCATATGACTGGGATTTCCATGAAAAAGATTGTGGGCCAAAAATGGGTGATAACTTTACATTTCTCTTCTGTTTCCTATTTATATTTCTATTTTACCTACTCAATTTAGCATTATGGACAGGGAAAACCAAATCTAAGATCTGCACAAAAATATTTTACCTTCAAATTCATACCGTGATCGTAGCATGCATGGACTCGACTCATATGACTGGGATTTCCATGAAAAACATTGTGTGCCGAAAATGGGTGATCACTGTACATTTCTCTTCTGTTTCCTATTTATATTTATATTTTATTTCCTCAATTTAGCATTATGGCCACGGAAAGACCAAATCTAAGATCTGCACAAAAATATTTTTCTTTCAAATTCATACCTTGATCGTAGCATGCATGGACTCGACTGATATGACTGGGATTTCCATGAAAAAGATTGTGGGCTGAAAATAGGTGATCACTGTACATTTCTCTTCTGTTTCCTATTTATATTTCTATTTTACCTCCTCAATTTAGCATTATGGACAGGGAAAGACCAAATCTAAGATCTGCACAAAAATATTTTACCTTCAAATTCATACCGTGATCGTAGCATGCATGGACTCGACTCATAAGACTGGGATTTCCATGAAAAAGATTGTGGGCCAAAAATAGGTGATCACTGTACATTTCTCTTCTGTTTCCTATTTATATTTCTATTTTACCTCCTCAATTTAGCATTATGGACAGGGAAAGACCAAATGTAAGATCTGCACAAAAATATTTTACCATCAAATTCATACCGTGATCGTAGCATGCATGGACTCGACTCATATGACTGGGATTTCCATGAAAAAGATTGTGGGCCGAAAATGGGTGATCACTGTACATTTCTCTTCTGTTTCCTATTTATATTTATATTTTCCCTCCTCAATTTAGCATTATGGCCCGGGAAAGACCTAATCTAAGCTCTGCACAAAAATATTTTGCCTTCAAATTCATACCGTGATCGTAGCATGCATCGACTCGACTCATATGACTGGGATTTCCATGAAAAAGATTGTGGGCCGAAAATAGGTGATCACTGTACATTTCTCTTCTGTTTCCTATTTATATTTCTATTTTACCTCCTCAATTTAGCATTATGGACAGGGAAAGACCAAATCTAAGATCTGCACAAAAATATTTTGCTTTCAAATTCATACCGTGATCGTAGCATGCATGGACTCGACTCATATGACTGGGATTTCCATGAAAAAGATTGTGGGCCGAAAATAGGTGATCACTGTACATTTCTCTTCTGTTTCCTATTTATATTTATATTTTACCTCCTCAATTTAGCATTATGGAAGGGAATGACCTAATCGAAGATCTGCACAAAAACATTTTACCTTCAAATTCATACCGTGATCGTAGCATGCATGGACTCGACTCATATGACTGGGATTTCCATGAAAAAGATTGTGGGCAGAAAATGGGTGATCACTGTACATTTCTCTTCTGTTTCCTATTTATATTTCTATTTTACCTCCTCAATTTAGCATTATGGACAGGGAAAGACCAAATCTAAGTTCTGCACAAAAATATTTTGCTTTCAAATTCATACCGTGATCGTAGTATGCATGGACTCGACTGATATGACTGGGATTTCCATGAAAAAGATTGTGGGCTGAAAATGGGTGATCACTGTACATTTCTCTTCTGGTTCCTACTTATATTTCTCTTTTATTTCCTCAATTTAGCATTATGGCCACGGAAAGACCAAATCTAAGATCTGCACAAAAATATTTTTCTTTCAAATTCATACCTTGATCGTAGCATGCATGGACTCGACTGATATGACTGGGATTTCCATGAAAAAGATTGTGGGCTGAAAATAGGTGATCACTGTACATTTCTCTTCTGTTTCCTATTTATATTTCTATTTTACCTCCTCAATTTAGCATTATGGACAGGGAAAGACCAAATCTAAGATCTGCACAAAAATATTTTGCTTTCAAATTCATACCGTGATCTTAGCATGCATGGACTCGACTCATATGACTGGGATTTCCATGAAAAAGATTGTGGGCCGAAAATGGGTGATCACTGTACATTTCTCTTCTGTTTCCTATTTATATTTATATTTTACCTCCTCAATTTAGCATTATAGACAGGGAAAGACCTAATCTAAGATCTGCACAAAAATATTTTGCCTTCAAATTCATACCGTGATCGTAGCATGCATGGACTCGACTCATATGACTGGGATTTCCATGAAAAAGATTGTGGGCTGAAAATGGGTGATCACTGTACATTTCTCTTCTGTTTCCTACTTATATTTCTCTTTTACATCCTCAATTTAGCATTATGGACAGGGAAAGACCTAATCTAAGATCTGCACAAAAATATTTTGTTTTCAAATTCATACCGTGATCGTAGCATGTATGGACTCGACTCATATGACTGGGATTTCCATGAAAAAGATTGTGAGCCGAAAATGGGAGATAACTGTACATTTCTCTTCTGTTTCCTATTTATATTTATATTTTACTTCCTCAATTTAGCATTATGGCCAGGGAAAGTCCTAATCTAAGCTCTGCACAAAAATATTTTGCCTTCAAATTCATACCGTGATCGTAGAATGCAGGGACTCGACTCATATGACTGGGATTTCCATGAAAAAGATTGTGGGCTGAAAATTGGTGATCACTGTACATTTCTCTTCTGTTTCCTATTTATATTTATATTTTACCTCCTCAATTTAGCATTATGGGCTTGGAATAACATAATCTAAGATCTGCACAAAAATATTTTGCCTTCAAATTCATACCGTGATCGTAGCATGCATGGACTCGACTCATATGACTGGGATTTCCATGAAAAAATTGTGGTCCGAAAATGGGTGATCACTGTGCATTTCTGTTCTGTTTCCTATTTATATTTCTATTTTACCTCCTCAATTTAGCATTATGGACAGGGAATGACCAAATCTAAGATCTGCACAAAAATATTTTGCTTTCAAATTCATACCGTGATCGTAGCATGCATGGACTCGACTCATATGACAGGGATTTCCATGAAAAAGATTGTGGGCCGAAAATGGGAGATCACTGTACATTTCTCTTCTGTTTCCTATTTATATTTCTCTTTTACCTCTTCAATTTAGCATTATGGACAGGGAAAGACCTAATCTAAGATCTGCACAAAAATATTTTGCCTTCAATTCATACCGTGATCGTAGCATGCATGGACTCGACTCATATGACTGGGATCTCCATGAAAAAGATTATGGGCCGAAAATGGGTGATCACTGTACATTTCTCTTCTGTTTTCTATTCATATTTCTATTTTACCTCCTCAATTTAGCATTATGGACAGGGAAAGACCAAATCTAAGATCTGCACAAAAATATTTTACCTTCAAATTCATACCTTGATCGTAGCATGCATGGACTCGACTCATATGACTGGGATTTCCATGAAAAAGATTGTGGGCCAAAAATGTGTGATGACTGTACATTTCTCTTCTGTTTCCTATTTATATTTCTATTTTATCTCCTCAATTTAGCATTATGGGCTTGGAATGATCTAATCTAAGATCTGCAAAAAATTATTTTGCCTTCAAATTCATACCGTGATCGTAGCATGCATGGACTTGACTCATATGACTGGGATTTCCATGAAAAAATTGTGGGCCGAAAATGGGTGATCACTGTACATTTCTGTTCTGTTTCCTATTTATATTTCTATTTTACCTTTCAATTTAGCATTATGGACAGGGAAAGACCTAATCTCTGATCTGCACAAAAATATTTTGCCTTCAAATTCATACCGTGATCGTAGCATGCATGGACTCGACTCATATGACTGGGATTTCCATGAAAAAATTGTGGTCCGAAAATGGGTGATCACTGTACATTTCTGTTCTGTTTCCTATTTATATTTCTATTTTACCTCCTCAATTTAGCATTATGGACAGGGAAAGACCAAATCTAAGATCTGCACAAAAATATTTTGCTTTCAAATTCATACCGTGATCGTAGCATGCATGGACTCGACTCATATGACAGGGATTTCCATGAAAAAGATTGTGGGCCGAAAATGGGAGATCACTGTACATTTCTCTTCTGTTTCCTATTTATATTTCTCTTTTACCTCCTCAATTTAGCATTATGGACAGGGAAAAATCTAATCTAAGATCTGCACAAAAATATTTTGCCTTCAATTCATACCGTGATCGTAGCATGCATGGACTCGACTCATATGACTGGGATCTCCATGAAAAAGATTATGGGCCGAAAATGGGTGATCACTGTACATTTCTCTTCTGTTTTCTATTCATATTTCTATTTTACCTCCTCAATTTAGCATTATGGACAGGGAAAGACCAAATCTAAGATCTGCACAAAAATATTTTACCTTCAAATTCATACCTTGATCGTAGCCTGCATGGACTCGACTCATATGACTGGGATTTCCATGAAAAAGATTGTGGGCTGAAAATCGGTGATCACTGTACATTTCTCTTCTGTTTCCGATTTATATTTCTATTTTACCTTCTCAATTTAGCATTATGGACAGGGAAAGAACTAATCTGCTCTCGGCACAAAAATATTTTGCCTTCAAATTCATACCGTGATCGTAGCATGCATGGACTCGACTCATATGACTGGGATTTCCATGAAAAAGATTGTGGGCTGAAAATGGGTGATCACTGTACATTTCTCTTCTTGTTCCTATTTATATTTATATTTTACCTCCTCAATTTAGCATTATGGACAATGAAAGACCTAATCTAAAATCTGCACAAAAATATTTTACCTTCAAATTCATACCTTGAACGTATCATGCATGGAATCGACTCATATGACTGGGATTTCCATGAAAAAGATTGTGGGCCGAAAATCGGTGATCACTGTACATTTCTCTTCTGTTTCCTATTTATATTTCTATTTTACCTCCTCAATTTAGCATTATGGACAGGGAAAGAACTAATCTAAAATCTGCACAAAAATATTTTGCCTTCAAATTCATACCGTGATCGTAGCATGCATGGACTCGACTCATATGACTGGGATTTCCATGAAAATGATTGTGGGCCAAAAATGGGTGATCACTGTACATTTCTCTTCTGTTTCCTATTTATATTTATATTTTACCTCCAGCAATGTAGCATTATGGACAGGGAAAGAACTAATCTCTGATCTGCACAAAAATATTTTGCCTTCAAATTCATACCGTCATTGTAGCATGCATGGACTCGACTCATATGACTGGGATTTCCATGAAAAAGATTGTGGGCCGAAAATGGGTGATCACTGTACATTTCTTTTCTGTTTGCTATTTATATTTATATTTTACCTCCTCAATTTAGCATTATGGACAGGGAAAGACCTAATCTAAAATCTGCACAAAAATATTTTGCTTTCAAATTCATAACGTGATCGTAGCATGCATGGACTCGACTCATATGACTGGAATTTCCATGAAAAAGATTGTGGGCCGAAAATGGGTGATCACTGTACATTTCTCTTCTGTTTCCTATTTATATTTCTATTTTACCTCCTCAATTTAGCATTATGGACAGGGAAAGACCTAATCTAAAATCTGCACAAAAATATTTTGCCTTCAAATTCATGCCGTGATCGTAGCATGCATGGACTCGACTCATACGGCTGGGATTTCCATGAAAAAGATTGTGGGCCGAAAATGGGTGATCACTGTACATTTCTCTTCTGTTTCCTATTTATATTTCTATTTTACCTCCTCAATTTAGCATTATGGACAGGGAAAGACCTTATCTAAAATCTGCACAAAAATATTTTGCTTTCAAATTCATACCGTGATCGTAGCATGCATGGACTCGACTCATATGACTGGGATTTCCATGAAAAAGATTGTGGGCCGAAAATCGGTGATCACTGTACATTTCTCTTCTGTTTCCTATTTATATTTCTATTTTACATCCTCAATTTAGCATTATGGACAGGGAAAGATCTAATCTCTGATCTGCACAAAAATATTTTGCCTTCAAATTCATACCGTGATCGTAGCATGCATGGACTCGACTCATATGACTGGGATTTCCATGAAAAAGATTGTGGGCCGAAAATGGGTGATCACTGTACATTTCTCTTCTGTTTCCTATTTATATTTCTATTTTACCTCCTCAATTTAGCATTATTGACAGGGAAAGAACTAATCTAAAATCTGCACAAAAATATTTTGCGTTCAAATTCATACCGTAATCGTAGCATGCATGGACTCGACTCATATGACTGGGATTTCCATGAAAAAGATTGTGGGCCGAAATTCGGTGATCACTGTACATTTCTCTTCTGTTTCCTATTTATATTTATATTTAACATCCTCAATTTAGCATTATGGACAGGGAAAAACCTAATGTAAAATCTGTACAAAAATATTTTGCCTTCAAATTCATACCGTGATCGTAGCATGCATGGACTCGACTCATATGACTGAGATTTCCATGAAAAAGATTGTGGGCTGGAAATCGGTGATCAATGTACATTTCTCTTCTGTTTCCTATTTATATTTCTATTTTACCTCCTCAATTTAGCATTATGGACAGGGAAAGACCTAATCTCTGATCTGTACAAAAATATTTTGCCTTCAAATTCATACCGTGAATTTTGCATGCATGGACTCAACACATATGACTGGGATTTCCATGAAAAAGATTGTGGGCCGAAAATGGGTGATCACTGTACATTTCTCTTCTGTTTCCTATTTATATTTCCATTTTACCTCCTCAATTTAGCATTATGGACAGGGAAAGACCTAATCTAAAATCTGCACAAAAATATTTTGCCTTCAAATTCGTACCGTGATCGTAGCATGCATGGACTCGACTTATATGACTGGGATTTCCATGAAAAAGTTTGTGGTCTGAAAATGGGTGATCACTGTACATTTCTCTTCTGTTTCCTATTTATATTTCTATTTTACCTCGTCAATTTAGCATTATGGACAGGGAAAGATCTAATCACTGATCTGCACAAAAATATTTTGCCTTCAAATTCATACCGTGATCGTAGCATGCATGGACTCGACTCATATGACTGGGTTTTCCAAGAAAAAGATTATGGGCCGATAATGGGTGATCACTGTACATTTGCTTCTGTTTCCTATTTATATTTCTATTTTAGCTCGTCAATTTAGCACTATGGACAGGGAAAGACCTAATCTAAGATCTGCACAAAATGTTTTGCCTTCAAATTCATACCGTGATCGTAACATGCATGGACTCGACTCATATGACTGGGATTTCCATGAAAAAGATTGTGGGCCGAAAATCGGTGATCACTGTACATTTCTCTTCTGTTTCCTATTTATATTTCTATTTTACCTCCTCAATTTAGCATTATGGACAGGGAAAGACCTAATCTAAAATCTGCACAAAATATTTTGCCTTCAAATTCATACCGTGATCGTAGCATGCATGGACTCGACTCATATGACTGGGATTTCCATGAAAAAGATTGTGGGCCGAAAATGGGGGGATCACTGTACATTTCTCTTCTGTTTCCTATTTATATTTCTATTTTATCTCCTCAATTTAGCATTATGGACAGGGAAAGACCTAATCTAAAATCTGCACAAAATTATTTTGCCTTCAAATTCATACCGTGATCGTAGCATGCATGGACTCGACTCATATGACTGGGATTTCCATGAAAAAGATTGTGGGCCGAAAGTGGGTGATCACTGTACATTTCTCTTCTGTTTCCTATTTATATTTATATTTTACCTCCTCAATTTAGCATTATGGACAGGGAATGACCTAATCTAATGTCTGCACAAAAATATTTTGCCTTCAAATTCATACCGTGATCGTAGCATGCATGGACTCGACTCATATAACTGGGATTTCCATGAAAAAGATTGTTGGCCGAAAATGGGCGATCACTGTACATTTGCTTCTGTTTCCTATTTATATTTCTATTTTACCTCCTCAATTTAGCATTATGGACAGGGAAAGACCAAATCTAAGATCTGCACAAAAATGTTTTGCCTTCAAATTCGTACCGTGATCGTAGCATGCATGGACTCGACTCATTTGACTGGGATTTCCATGAAAAAGTTTATGAGGCCGAAAATGGGTGATCACTGTACATTTCTCTTCTGTTTCCTATTTATATTTATATTTTACCTCCTCAATTTAGCATTATGGACAGGGAAAGATCTAATCTCTGATCTGCACAAAAATATTTTGCCTTCAAATTCATACCGTGATCGTAGCATGCATGGACTCGACTCATATGACTGGGATTTCCATGAAAAAGATTGTGGGCCGAAATTCGGTGATCACTGTACATTTCTCTTCTTTTTCCTATTTATATTTATATTTAACATCCTCAATTTAGCATTATGGACAGGGAAAAACCTAATGTAAAATCTGTACAAAAATATTTTGCCTTCAAATTCATACCGTGATCGTAGCATGCATGGACTTGACTCATATGACTGAGATTTCCATGAAATAGATTGTGGGCTGAAAATCGGTGATCAATGTACATTTCTCTTCTGTTTCCTATTTATATTTCTATTTTACCTCCTCAATTTAGCATTATGGACAGGGAAAGACCTAATCTCTGATCTGTACAAAAATATTTTGCCTTCAATTTCATACCGTGAATTTTGCATGCATGGACTCAACACATATGACTGGGATTTCCATGAAAAAGATTGTGGGCCGAAAATGGGTGATCACTGTACATTTCTCTTCTGTTTCCTATTTATATTTCCATTTTACCTCCTCAATTTAGCATTATGGACAGGGAAAGACCTAATCTAAAATCTGCACAAAAATATTTTGCCTTCAAATTCATACCGTGAGCGTAGCATGCATGGACTTGACTCATATGACTGGGATTTCCATCAAAAAGATTGTGGGCCAAAAGTAGGTGATCACTGTACATTTCTCTTCTGTTTCCTATTTATATTTATATTTTACCTCCTCAATTTAGCATTATGGACAGGGAATGACCTAATCTAATGTCTGCACAAAAATATTTTGCCTTCAAATTCATACCGTGATAGTAGCATGCATGGACTCGACTCATATGACTGGGATTTCCATGAAAAAGATTGTGGGCCGAAAATGGGGGGATCACTGTACATTTCTCTTCTGTTTCCTATTTATATTTCTATTTTATCTCCTCAATTTAGCATTATGGACAGGGAAAGACCTAATCTAAAATCTGCACAAAATTATTTTGCCTTCAAATTCATACCGTGATCGTAGCATGCATGGACTCGACTCATATGACTGGGATTTCCATGAAAAAGATTGTGGTCCGAAAGTGGGTGATCACTGTACATTTCTCTTCTGTTTCCTATTTATATTTCTATTTTATCTCCTCAATTTAGCATTATGGACAGGGAAAGACCAAATCTAAGATCTGCACAAAAATGTTTTGCCTTCAAATTCGTACCGTGATCGTAGCATGCATGGACTCGAATCATTTGACTGGGATTTCCATGAAAAAGTTTATGAGGCCGAAAATGGGTGATCACTGTACATTTCTCTTCTGTTTCCTATTTATATTTATATTTTACCTCCTCAATTTAGCATTATGGACAGGGAAAGATCTAATCTCTGCTCTGCACAAAAATATTTTGCCTTCAAATTCATACCGTGATCGTAGCATGCATGGACTCGACTCATATGACTGGGATTTCCATGAAAAAGATTATGGGCCGAAATTCGGTGATCACTGTACATTTCTCTTCTGTTTCCTATTTATATTTATATTTAACATCCTCAATTTAGCATTATGGACAGGGAAAAACCTAATGTAAAATCTGTACAAAAATATTTTGCCTTCAAATTCATACCGTGATCGTAGCATGCATGGACTCGACTCATATGACTGAGATTTCCATGAAAAAGATTGTGGGCTGAAAATCGGTGATCAATGTACATTTCTCTTCTGTTTCCTATTTATATTTATATTTTACCTCCTCAATTTAGCATTATGGACAGGGAAAGACCTAATCTCTGATCTGTACAAAAATATTTTGCCTTCAAATTCATACCGTGAATTTTGCATGCATGGACTCAACACATATGACTGGGATTTCCATGAAAAAGATTGTGGGCCGAAAATGGGTGATCACTGTACATTTCTCTTCTGTTTCCTATTTATATTTCTATTTTACCTCCTCAATTTAGCATTATGGACAGGGAAAGAACTAATCTAAAATCTGCACAAAAATATTTTGCCTTCAAATTCATACCGTGATCGTAGCATGCATGGACTCGACTCATATGACTGGGATTTCCATGAAAAAGATTGTGGGCCGAAAGTAGGTGATCACTGTACATTTCTCTTCTGTTTCCTATTTATATTTATATTTTACCTCCTCAATTTAGCATTATGGACAGGGAATGACCTAATCTAATGTCTGCACAAAAATATTTTGCCTTCAAATTCATACCGTGATAGTAGCATGCATGGACTCGACTCATATGACTGGGATTTCCATGAAAAAGATTGTGGGCCGAAATTCGGTGATCACTGTACATTTCTCTTCTGTTTCCTATTTATATTTATATTTTACCTCCTCAATTTAGCATTATGGACAGGGAAAGACCTAATCTAAAATCTGCACAAAATATTTTGCCTTCAAATTCATACCGTGATCGTAGCATGCATGGACTCGACTCATATGACTGGGATTTCCATGAAAAAGATTGTGGGCCGAAAATGGGGGGATCACTGTACATTTCTCTTCTGTTTCCTATTTATATTTCTATTTTATCTCCTCAATTTAGCATTATGGACAGGGAAAGATCTAATCTAAAATCTGCACAAAATTATTTTGCCTTCAAATTCATACCGTGATCGTAGCATGCATGGACTCGACTCATATGACTAGGATTTCCATGAAAAAGATTGTGGGCCGAAAGTAGGTGATCACTGTACATTTCTCTTCTGTTTCCTATTTATATTTATATTTTACCTCCTCAATTTAGCATTATGGACAGGAAAAGACCTAATCTAATGTCTGCACAAAAATATTTTGCCTTCAAATTCATACCGTGATCGTAGCATGCATGGACTCGACTCATATGACTGGGATTTCCATGAAAAAGATTGTGGGCCGAAAGTAGGTGATCACTGTACATTTCTCTTCTGTTTCCTATTTATATTTATATTTTACCTCCTCAATTTAGCATTATGGACAGGGAATGACCTAATCTAAGATCTGCACAAAAATGTTTTGCCTTCAAATTCGTACCGTGATCGTAGCATGCATGGACTTGACTCATATGACTGGGATTTCCATGAAAAAGTTTGTGGGCCGAAAATGGGTGATCACTGTACATTTCTCTTCTGTTTCCTATTTATATTTATATTTTACCTCCTCAATTTTGCATTATGGACAGGGAAAGATCTAATCTCTGATCTGCACAAAAATATTTTGCCTTCAAATTCATACCGTGATCGTACCATGCATGGACTCGACTCATATGACTGGGATTTCCATGTAAAAGATTGTGGGCCGAAAAACGGTGATCACTGTACATTTCTCTTCTGTTTCCTATTTATATTTATATTTTACCTCCTCAATTTAGCATTATGGACAGGGAAAGACCTAATCTAAAATCTGCACAAAATATTTTGCCTTCAAATTCATACCGTGATCGTAGCATGCATGGACTCGACTCATATGACTGGGATTTCCATGAAAAAGATTGTGGGCCGAAAATGGGGGGATCACTGTACATTTCTCTTCTGTTTCCTATTTATATTTCTATTTTATCTTTTCAATTTAGCATTATGGACAGGGAAAGACCTAATCTAAATTCTGCACAAAATTATTTTGCCTTCAAATTCATACCGTGATCGTAGCATGCATGGACTCGACTCATATGACTGGGATTTCCATGAAAAAGATTGTGGGCCGAAAGTAGGTGATCACTGTACATTTCTCTTCTGTTTCCTATTTATATTTATATTTTACCTCCTCAATTTAGCATTATGGACAGGGAATGACCTAATCTAATGTCTGCACAAAAATATTTTGCCTTCAAATTCATACCGTGATCGTAGCATGCATGGACTCGACTCATATAACTGGGATTTCCATGAAAAAGATTGTTGGCCGAAAATGGGTGATCACTGTACATTTGCTTCTGTTTCCTATTTATATTTCTATTTTACCTCCTCAATTTAGCATTATGGACAGGGAAAGACCAAATCTAAGATCTGCACAAAAATGTTTTGCCTTCAAATTCGTACCGTGATCGTAGCATGCATGGACTCGACTCATATGACTGGGATTTCCATGAAAAAGTTTGTGGGCCGAAAATGGGTGATCACTGTACATTTCTCTTCTGTTTCCTATTTATATTTCTATTGTACCTCCTCAATTTATCATTATGGACAGGGAAAGACCTAATCTAAAATCTGCACAAAAATATTTTGCGTTCAAATTCATACCGTGATCGTAGCATGCATGGACTCGACTCATATGACTGGGATTTCCATGAAAAAGATTGTTGGCCGAAAATGGGTGATCACTGTACATTTGCTTCTGTTTCCTATTTATATTTCTATTTTACCTCCTCAATTTAGCATTATGGACAGGGAAAGACCAAATCTAAGATCTGCACAAAAATGTTTTGCCTTCAAATTCGTACCGTGATCGTAGCATGCATGGACTCGACTCATATGACTGGGATTTCCATGAAAAAGTTTGTGGGCCGAAAATGGGTGATCACTGTACATTTCTCTTCTGTTTCCTATTTATATTTATATTTTACCTCCTCAATTTAGCATTATGGACAGGGAATGACCTAATCTAATGTCTGCACAAAAATATTATGCCTTCAAATTCATGCCGTGATCGTAGCATGCATGGACTCGACTCATATAACTGGGATTTCCATGAAAAAGATTGTTGGCCGAAAATGGGTGATCACTGTACATTTGCTTCTGTTTCCTATTTATATTTCTATTTTACCTCCTCAATTTAGCATTATGGACAGGGAAAGACCAAATCTAAGATCTGCACAAAAATGTTTTGCCTTCAAATTCGTACCGTGATCGTAGCATGCATGGACTCGACTCATATGACTAGGATTTCCATGAAAAAGATTGTGGGCCGAAAGTAGGTGATCACTGTACATTTCTCTTCTGTTTCCTATTTATATTTATATTTTACCTCCTCAATTTAGCATTATGGACAGGAAAAGACCTAATCTAATGTCTGCACAAAAATATTTTGCCTTCAAATTCATACCGTGATCGTAGCATGCATGGACTCGACTCATATGACTGGGATTTCCATGAAAAAGATTGTGGGCCGAAAGTAGGTGATCACTGTACATTTCTCTTCTGTTTCCTATTTATATTTATATTTTACCTCCTCAATTTAGCATTATGGACAGGGAAAGATCTAATCTCTGATCTGCACAAAAATATTTTGCCTTCAAATTCATACCGTGATCGTAGCATGCATGGACTCGACTCATATGACTGGGATTTACATGAAAAAGATTGTGGGCCGAAAAACGGTGATCACTGTACATTTCTCTTCTGTTTCCTATTTATATTTATATTTTACCTCCTCAATTTAGCATTATGGACAGGGAAAGACCTAATCTAAAATCTGCACAAAATATTTTGCCTTCAAATTCATACCGTGATCGTAGCATGCATGGACTCGACTCATATGACTGGGATTTCCATGAAAAAGATTGTGGGCCGAAAATGGGGGGATCACTGTACATTTCTCTTCTGTTTCCTATTTATATTTCTATTTTATCTTTTCAATTTAGCATTATGGACAGGGAAAGACCTAATCTAAAATCTGCACAAAATTATTTTGCCTTCAAATTCATACCGTGATCGTAGCATGCATGGACTCGACTCATATGACTGGGATTTCCATGAAAAAGATTGTGGGCTGAAAGTAGGTGATCACTGTACATTTCTCTTCTGTTTCCTATTTATATTTATATTTTACCTCCTCAATTTAGCATTATGGACAGGGAATGACCTAATCTAATGTCTGCACAAAAATATTTTGCCTTCAAATTCATACCGTGATCGTAGCATGCATGGACTCGACTCATATAACTGGGATTTCCATGAAAAAGATTGTTGGCCGAAAATGGGTGATGACTGTACATTTGCTTCTGTTTCCTATTTATATTTATATTTTACCTCCTCAATTTAGCATTATGGACAGGGAAAGACCAAATCTAAGATCTGCAGAAAAATGTTTTGCCTTCAAATTCGTACCGTGATCGTAGCATGCATGGACTCGACTCATATGACTGGGATTTCCATGAAAAAGTTTGTGGGCCGAAAATGGGTGATCACTGTACATTTCTCTTCTGTTTCCTATTTATATTTCTATTGTACCTCCTCAATTTAGCATTATGGACAGGGAAAGACCTAATCTAAAATCTGCACAAAAATATTTTGCCTTCAAATTCATACCGTGATCGTAGCATGCATGGACTCGACTCATATGACTGGGATTTCCATGAAAAAGATTGTTGGCCGAAAATGGGTGATCACTGTACATTTGCTTCTGTTTCCTATTTATATTTCTATTTTACCTCCTCAATTTAGCATTATGGACAGGGAAAGACCAAATCTAAGATCTGCACAAAAATGTTTTGCCTTCAAATTCGTACCGTGATCGTAGCATGCATGGACTCGACTCATATGACTGGGATTTCCATGAAAAAGTTTGTGGGCCGAAAATGGGTGATCACTGTACATTTCTCTTCTGTTTCCTATTTATATTTATATTTTACCTCCTCAATTTAGCATTATGGACAGGGAATGACCTAATCTAATGTCTGCACAAAAATATTTTGCCTTCAAATTCATGCCGTGATCGTAGCATGCATGGACTCGACTCATATAACTGGGATTTCCATGAAAAAGATTGTTGGCCGAAAATGGGTGATCACTGTACATTAGCTTCTGTTTCCTATTTATATTTCTATTTTACCTCCTCAATTTAGCATTATGGACAGGGAAAGACCAAATCTAAGATCTGCACAAAAATGTTTTGCCTTCAAATTCGTACCGTGATCGTAGCATGCATGGACTCGACTCATATGACTGGGATTTCCATGAAAAAGTTTGTGGGCCGAAAATGGGTGATCACTGTACATTTCTCTTCTGTTTCCTATTTATATTTCTATTTTACCTCCTCAATTTAGCATTATGGACAGGGAAAGACCTAATCTAAAATCTGCACAAAAATATTTTGCCTTCAAATTCATACCGTGATCGTAGCATGCATGGACTCGACTCATATGACTGGGATATCCATGAAAAAGATTGTGGGCCGAAAGTGGGTGATCACTGTACATTTCTCTTCTGTTTCCTATTTATATTTATATTTTACCTCCTCAATTTAGCATTATGGACAGGGAAAGACCTAATCTAAAATCTGCACAAAAATATTTTGCCTTCAAATTCATACCGTGATCGTAGCATGCATGGACTCGACTCATATGACAGGGATTGCCATGAAAAAGGTTGTGGGCCGAAATTCAGTGATCACTGTACATTTCTCTTCTGTTTCCTATTTATATTTATATTTAACATCCTCAATTTAGCATTATGGACAGGGAAAAACCTAATCTAAAATCTGTACAAAAATATTTTGCCTTCAAATTCATACCGGGATCGTAGCATGCATGGACTCGACTCATATGACTGGGATTTCCATGAAAAAGATTGTGGGCCGAAAATCGGTGATCAATGTACATTTCTCTTCTGTTTCCTATTTATATTTATATTTTACCTCCTCAATTTAGCATTATGGACAGGGAAAGACCTAATATAAAATCTGCACAAAAATATTTTGCCTTCAAATTCATACCGTGATCTTAGCATGCATGGACACGACTCATATGACTGGGATTTCCATGAAAAAGATTGTGGGCCGAAAGTAGGTGATCACTGTACATTTCTCTTCTGTTTCCTATTTATATTTATATTTTACCTCCTCAATTTAGCATTATGGACAGGGAAAGACCTAATCTAAAATCTGCACAAAGATATCTTACCTTCAAATTCATACCGTGACGTAGCATGCATGGACTCGACTCATATGACTGGGATTTCCATGAAAAAGATTGTGGGCCGAAAGTGGGTGATCACTGTACATTTCTCTTCTGTTTCCTATTTATATTTATATTTTACCTCCTCAATTTAGCATTATGGACAGGGAAAGACCAAATCTAAGATCTGAAAAAAAATATTTTACCTTAAAATTCATACCGTGATCGTAGCATGCATGGACTCGACTCATATGACAGGAAATTCCATAAAAAAAGATTGTGGGCCGAAAATGGGTGATCACTGTACATTTCTCTTCTGTTTCCTATTTATATTTATATTTTACCTTCTCAATTTAGCATTATGGCCAGTGAAAGACCTAATCTAAAATCTGCACAAAAATATTTTAGCTTCAAATTCATACCGTGATTGTAGCATGCATGGACGCGACTCATATGACAGGGATTTCCATGAAAAAGATTGTGGGCCGAAAGTGGGTGATCACTGTACATTTCTCTTCTTTTTCCTATTTATATTTATATTTTACCTCCTCAATTTAGCATTATGGACAGGGAAAGACCTAATCTAAAATCTGTACAAAAATGTTTTGCCTTCAAATTCATACCGTGATCGTAGCATGCATGGACTCGACTCATATGACTGGGATTTCCATGAAAAAGATTGTGGGCCGAAAATCGGGGATCACTGTACATTTCTCTTCTGTTTCCTATTTATATTTCTATTTTACCTCCTCAATTTAGCATTATGGACAGGGAAAGACCTAATCTCTGATCTGCACAAAAATATTTTGCCTTCAAATTCATACCGTGATCGTAGCATGCATGGACTCGACTCATATAACTGGGATTTCCATGAAAAAGATTGTGGGCCGAAAATGGGTGATCACTGTACATTTGCTTCTGTTTCCTATTTATATTTCTATTTTACCTCCTCAATTTAGCATTATGGACAGGGAAAGACCTAATCTAAAATATGCACAAAAATATTTTGCCTTCAAATTCATACCATGATCGTAGCATGCATGGACTCGATTCATATGACTGGGATTTCCATGAAAAAGATTGTGGGCCGAAAGTGGGTGATCACTGTACATTTCTCTTCTGTTTCCTATTTATATTTATATTTTACCTCCTCAATTTAGCATTATGGACAGGGAAAGACCTAATCTAAAATCTGCACAAAAATATTTTGCCTTCAAATTCATACCGTGATCGTAACATGCATGGACTCGACTCATATGACTGGGATTTCCATGAAAAAGGTTGTGGGCCGAAATTCGGTGATCACTGTACATTTCTCATCTGTTTCCTATTTATATTTCTATTGTACCTCCTCAATTTAGCATTATGGACAGGGAAAGACCTAATCTCTGATCTGCACAAAAATATTTGGCCTTCAAATTCATACCGTGATCGTAGCATGCATGGACTCGACTCATATGACTGGGATTTCCATGAAAAAGATTGTGGGCAAAAAATGGGTGATCACTGTACATTTCTCTTCTGTTTCCTATTTATATTTCTATTTTACCTCCTCAATTTAGCATTATGGACAGGGAAAGACCTAATATAAAATCTGCACAAAAATATTTTGCCTTCAAATTCATACCGTGATCGTAACATGCATGGACTCGACTCATATGACTGGGATTTCCATGAAAAAGATTGTGGGCCGAAAATGGGCGATCATTGTACATTTCTCTTCTGTTTCCTATTTATATTTATATTTTACCTCCTCAATTTAGCATTACGACCTTGGAAAGACCTAATCTAAGCTCTGCACAAAAATATTTTGCCTTCAAATTCATACCGTGATCGTAGCATGCATGGACTCGACTCATATGACTGGGATTTCCATGAAAAATATTGTGGGCCGAAAATGGGTGATCACTGTACATTTCGCTTCTGTTTCCTATTTATATTTCTATTTTACCTCCTCAATTTAGCATTATGGACATGGAAAGACTTAATCTAAGATCTGCACAAAAATATTTTGCCTTCAAATTCATACCGTGATCGTAGCATGCATGGACTCGACTCATATGACTGGGATTTCCATGAAAAAGATTGTGGGCCGAAAATAGGTGATCACTGTACATTTCTCTTCTGTTTCCTATTTATATTTATATTTTACCTCCTCAATTTAGCATTATGGCCAGGGAAAGACCTAATCTAAGCTCTGCAAAAAAATATTTTGCCTTCAAATTCATACCGTGATCGTAGCATGCATGGACTCGACTCATATGACTGGGATTTCCATGAAAAAGATTGTGGGCCGAAAATGGGTGATCACTGTACATTTCTCTTCTGTTTCCTATTTATATTTCTATTTTACATCCTCAATTTAGCATTATGGACAGGGAAAGACCTAGTCTAAGATCTGAACAAAAATATGTTGCCTTCAAATTCATACCCTGATCGTAGCATACATGGACTCGACTCATATGACTGGGATTTCCATGAAAAAGATTGTGGGCCGAAAATGGGTGATCACTGTACATTTTTCTTCTGTATTCTATTTATATTTCTATTTCACCTACTGAATTTAGAATTATGGACAGGGAAAGACCTAATCTAAGATCTGCACAAAAATATATTGCCTTCAAATTCATACCCTGATCGTACCATGCATGGACTCGACTCATATGACTGGGATTTCCATGAAAAAGATTGTGGGCCGAAAATGGGTGATCACTGTATATTTCTCTTCTATTTCGTATTACTATTTCTATTTTACTTCCTTCATTTATCATTATGGACAGGGAAAGACCTAATCTAAGATCTGCACAAAAATATTTTGCCTTCAAATTCATACCCAGATCGTAGCATGTGTGGACTCGACTCATATGACTGGGATTTCCATGAAAAAGATTGTGGGCCGAAAATGGGTGATCACTGTACATTTCTCTTCTGTTTCCTATTTATATTTCTATTTTACCTCCTCAATTTAGCATTATGGACAGGGAAAGACCTAATATAATCTCTGCAAAAAAATATTTTGCCTTCAAATTCATACCGTGATCGTAGCATGCATGGACTCGACACATATGACTGGGATTTCCATGAAAAAGATTGTGGGCCGAAAATGGGTGATCACTGTACATTTCTCTTCTCTGTCCTATTTATATTTCTATTTTACCTCCTCAATTTAGCATTATGGACAGGGAAAGACCTAATATAATCTCTGCAAAAAAATATTTTGCCTTCAAATTCATAACGTGATCGTAGCATGCATGGACTCGACTCATATGACTGGGATTTCCATGAAAAAGATTGTGGGCCGAAAATGGGTCATCACTGTACATTTCTCTTCTCTTTCCTATTTATATTCCTATTTTCCTCCTCAATTTAGCATTAATGACAGGGAAAGACTTAATATAATCTCTGCAAAAAAATATTTTGCCTTCAAATTCATACCGTGATCGTAGCATGCATGGACTCGACTCATATGACTGGGATTTCCATGAAAAAGATTGTGGGCCGAAAATGGGTGATCACTGTACATTTCTCTTCTCTTTCCTATTTATATTTCTATTTTACCTCCTCAATTTAGCATTATGGACAGGGAAAGACCTAATATAATCTCTGCAAAAAAATATTTTGCCTTCAAATTCATACCGTGATCGTAGCATGCATGGACTCGACTCATATGACTGGGATTTCCATGAAAAAGATTGTGGGACGAAAATGGGTGATCACTGTACATTTCTTTTCTCTTTCCTATTTATATTTATATTTTACCTCCTCAATTTAGCATTACGGCCTTGGAAAGACCTAATCTAATCTCTGCACAAAAATATTTTGCCTTCAAATTCATACCGTGATCGTAGCATGCATGGACTCGACTCCTATGACTGGGATTTCCATGAAAAAGATTGTGGGCCGAAAATGGGTGATCACTGTACATTTCGCTTCTGTTTCCTATTTATATTTCTATTTTACCTCCTCAATTTAGCATTATGGACATGGAAAGACTTAATCTAAGATCTGCACAAAAATATTTTGCCTTCAAATTCATACCGTGATCGTAGCATGCATGGACTCGACTCATATGACTGGGATTTCCATGAAAAAGATTGTGGGCCGAAAATCGGTGATCACTGTACATTTCTCTTCTGTTTCCTATTTATATTTATATTTTACCTCCTCAATTTAGCATTACGACCTTGGAAAGACCTAATCTAAGCTCTGCACAAAAATATTTTGCCTTCAAATTCATACCGTGATCGTAGCATGCATGGACTCGACTCCTATGACTGGGATTTCCATGAAAAATATTGTGGGCCGAAAATGGGTGATCACTGTACATTTCGCTTCTGTTTCCTATTTATATTTCTATTTTACCTCCTCAATTTAGCATTATGGACATGGAAAGACTTAATCTAAGATCTGCACAAAAATATTTTGCCTTCAAATTCATACCGTGATCGTAGCATGCATGGACTCGACTCATATGACTGGGATTTCCATGAAAAAGATTGTGGGCCGAAAATGGGTGATCACTGTACATTTCTCTTCTCTTTCCTATTTATATTCCTATTTTCCTCCTCAATTTAGCATTATGGACAGGGAAAGACTTAATATAATCTCTGCAAAAAAATATTTTGCCTTCAAATTCATACCGTGATCGTAGCATGCATGGACTCGACTCATATGACTGGGATTTCCATGAAAAAGATTGTGGGACGAAAATGGGTGATCACTGTACATTTCTTTTCTCTTTCCTATTTATATTTATATTTTACCTCCTCAATTTAGCATTACGGCCTTGGAAAAACCTAATCTAATCTCTGCACAAAAATATTTTGCCTTCAAATTCATACCGTGATCGTAGCATGCATGGACTCGACTCCTATGACTGGGATTTCCATGAAAAAGATTGTGGGCCGAAAATGGGTGATCACTGTACATTTCGCTTCTGTTTCCTATTTATATTTCTATTTTACCTCCTCAATTTAGCATTATGGACATGGAAAGACTTAATCTAAGATCTGCACAAAAATATTTTGCCTTCAAATTCATACCGTGATCGTAGCATGCATGGACTCGACTCATATGACTGGGATTTCCATGAAAAAGATTGTGGGCCGAAAATGGGTGATCACTGTACATTTCTCTTCTGTTTCCTATTTATATTTATATTTTACCTCCTCAATTTAGCATTATGGACAGGGAAAGACCTAATCTAAGATCTGCACAAAAATATTTTGAATTCAATTTCATACCGTGATCGTAGCATGCATGGACTCGACTCATATGACTGGGATTTCCATGAAAGAGATTGTGGGCCGAAAATGGGTGATCACTGTACATCTCGCTTCTGTTTCCTATTTATATTTCTAATTTACCTCCTCAATTTAGCATTATGGACAGGGAAAGACTTAATCTAAGATCTGCACAAAAATATTTTGCCTTCAAATTCATGCCGTGATCGTAGCATGCATGGACTCGACTCATATGACTGGGATTTCCATGAAAAAGATTGTCGGCAGAAAATGTGTGATCACTGTACATTTCTCTTCTGTTTCCTATTTATATTTCTATTTTACATCCTCAATTTAGCATTATGGACAGGGAAAGACCTAATCTAAGATCTGCACAAAAATATTTTGCCTTCAATTTCATACCGTGATCGTAGCATGCATGGACTCGACTCATATGACTGGGATTTCCATGAAAAAGATTGTGGGCCGAAAATGGGTGATCACTGTACATTTCTCTTCTGTTTCCTATTTATATTTCTATTTTACATCCTCAATTTAGCATTATGGACAGGGAAAGACCTAATCTAAGATCTGCACAAAAATATTTTGCCTTCAATTTCATACCGTGATCGTAGCATGCATGGACTCGACTCATATGACTGGGATTTCAATGAAAAAAATTGTGGGCAGAAATGGGTGATCACTGTACATTTCTCTTCTGTTTCCTATTTATATTTATATTTTACCTCCTCAATTTAGCATTACGGCCTTGGAAAGACCTAATCTAAGCTCTGCACAAAAATATTTTGCCTTCAAATTCATACCGTGATCGTAGCATGCATGGACTCGACTCCTATGACTGGGATTTCCATGTAAAAGATTGTGGGCCGAAAATGGGTGATCACTGTACATTTCGCTTCTGTTTCCTATTTATATTTCTATTTTACCTCCTCAATTTAGCATTATGGACATGGAAAGACTTAATCTAAGATCTGCACAAAAATATTTTGCCTTCAAATTCATACCGTGATCGTAGCATGCATGGACTCGACTCATATGACTGGGATTTCCATGAAAAAGATTGTGGGCCGAAAATGGGTGATCACTGTACATTTCTCTTCTGTTTCCTATTTATATTTATATTTTACATCCTCAATTTAGCATTATGGACAGGGAAACACCTAATATAAGCTCTTCACAAAAATATTTTGCCTTCAAATTCATACCGTGATCGTAGCATGCATGGACTCGACTCATATGACTGGGATTTCCATGAAAAAGATTGTGGGCCGAAAATGGGTGATCACTGTACATTTCTCTTCTGTTTCCTATTTATATTTCAATTTTACATCCTCAACTTAGCATTATGGACAGGGAAAGACCTCATCTAAGTTCTGCACAAAAATATTTTGCCTTCAAATTCATACCGTGATCGTAGCATGCATGGACTCGACTCATATGACTGGGATTTCCATGAAAAAGATTATGCGCTGAAAATGGGTGATCACTGTACATTTCTCTTCTGTTTCCTATTTATATTTATATTTTACATCCTCAATTTAGCATTATGGACAGGGAAAGACCTAATCTAAGCTCTGCAAAAAAATATTTTGCCTTCAAATTCATACCGTGATCGTAGCATGCATGGACTCGACTCATATGACTGGGATTTCCATGAAAAAGATTGTGGGCCGAAAATGGGTGATCACTGTACATTTCGCTTATGTTTCCTATTTATATTTATATTTTACCTCCTCAATTTAGCATTATGGACAGGGAAAGACTTAATGTAAGATCTGCTCAAAAATATTTTGCCTTCAAATTCATGCCGTGATCGTAGCATGCATGGACTCGACTCATATGACTGGGATTTCCATGAAAAAGATTGTGGGCCGAAAATGGGTGATCACTGTACATTTCGCTTCTGTTTCCTATTTATATTTCTATTTTACCTCCTCAATTTAGCATTATGGAGAGGGAAAGACCTAATCCAAGATCTGCTCAAAAATATTTTGCCTTCAAATTCATACCGTGATCGTAGCATGCATGGACTCGACTCATATGACTGGGATTTCCATGAAAAAGATTGTGGGCCGAAAATGTGTGATCACTGTGCATTTCTCTTCTGTTTCCTATTTATATTTATATTTTACCTCCTCAATTTAGCATTATGGACAGGGAAAGACCTAATCTAAGATCTGCACAAAAATATTTTGCCTTCAAATTCATGCCATGATCGTAGCATGCATGGACTCGACTCATATGACTGGGATTTCCATGAAAAAGATTGTGGGCCGAAAATGGGTGATCACTGTACATTTCGCTTCTGTTTCCTATTTATATTTCTATTTTACCTCCTCAATTTAGCATTATGGAGAGGGAAAGACCTAATCTAAGATCTGCTCAAAAATATTTTGCCTTCAAATTCATACCGTGATCGTAGCATGCATGGACTCGACTCATATGACTGGGATTTCCATGAAAAAGATTGTGGGCCGAAAATGGGTGATCACTGTACATTTCTCTTCTGTTTCCTATTTATATTTATATTTTACATCCTCAATTTAGCATTATGGACAGGGAAACACCTAATATAAGCTCTTCACAAAAATATTTTGCCTTCAAATTCATACCGTGATCGTAGCATGCATGGACTCGACTCATATGACTGGGATTTCCATGAAAAAGATTGTGGGCCGAAAATGGGTGATCACTGTACATTTCTCTTCTGTTTCCTATTTATATTTCAATTTTACATCCTCAACTTAGCATTATGGACAGGGAAAGACCTCATCTAAGTTCTGCACAAAAATATTTTGCCTTCAAATTCATACCGTGATCGTAGCATGCATGGACTCGACTCATATGACTGGGATTTCCATGAAAAAGATTATGCGCTGAAAATGGGTGATCACTGTACATTTCTCTTCTGTTTCCTATTTATATTTATATTTTACATCCTCAATTTAGCATTATGGACAGGGAAAGACCTAATCTAAGCTCTGCAAAAAAATATTTTGCCTTCAAATTCATACCGTGATCGTAGCATGCATGGACTCGACTCATATGACTGGGATTTCCATGAAAAAGATTGTGGGCCGAAAATGGGTGATCACTGTACATTTCGCTTATGTTTCCTATTTATATTTATATTTTACCTCCTCAATTTAGCATTATGGACAGGGAAAGACTTAATGTAAGATCTGCTCAAAAATATTTTGCCTTCAAATTCATGCCGTGATCGTAGCATGCATGGACTCGACTCATATGACTGGGATTTCCATGAAAAAGATTGTGGGCCGAAAATGGGTGATCACTGTACATTTCGCTTCTGTTTCCTATTTATATTTCTATTTTACCTCCTCAATTTAGCATTATGGAGAGGGAAAGACCTAATCCAAGATCTGCTCAAAAATATTTTGCCTTCAAATTCATACCGTGATCGTAGCATGCATGGACTCGACTCATATGACTGGGATTTCCATGAAAAAGATTGTGGGCCGAAAATGGGTGATCCCTGTACATTTCGCTTCTGTTTCCTATTTATATTTCTATTTTACCTCCTCAATTTAGCATTATGGACAGGGAAAGACCTAATCTAAGATCTGCACAAAAATATTTTGCCTTCAAATTCATGCCATGATCGTAGCATGCATGGACTCGACTCATATGACTGGGATTTCCATGAAAAAGATTGTGGGCCGAAAATGGGTGATCACTGTACATTTCGCTTCTGTTTCCTATTTATATTTCTATTTTACCTCCTCAATTTAGCATTATGGAGAGGGAAAGACCTAATCTAAGATCTGCTCAAAAATATTTTGCCTTCAAATTCATACCGTGATCGTAGCATGCATGGACTCGACTCATATGACTGGGATTTCCATGAAAAAGATTGTGGGCCGAAAATGGGTGATCACTGTACATTTCTCTTCTGTTTCCTATTTATATTTATATTTTACATCCTCAATTTAGCATTATGGACAGGGAAAGACCTAATCTAAGCTCTGCAAAAAAATATTTTGCCTTCAAATTCATACCGTGATCGTAACATGCATGGACTCGACTCATATGACTGGGATTTCCATGAAAAAGATAGTGGGCCGAAAATGGGTGATCACTGTACATTTCGCTTCTGTTTCCTATTTATATTTCTATTTTACCTCCTCAATTTAGCATTATGGACAGGGAAAGACCTAATCTAAGATCTGCACAAAAATATTTTGCCTTCAAATTCATGCCATGATCGTAGCATGCATGGACTCGACTCATATGACTCGGATTTCCATGAAAAAGATTGTAGGCAGAAAATGGGTGATCACTGTACATTTCTCTTCTGTTTCCTATATATATTTATATTTTACCTCCTCAATTTAGCATTACGACCTTGGAAAGACCTAATCTAAGCTCTGCACAAAAATATTTTGCCTTCAAATTCATACCGTGATCGTAGCATGCATGGACTCGACTCATATGACTGGGATTTCCATGAAAAAGATTGTGGGCCGAAAATGGGTGATCTCTGTACATTTCGCTTCTGTTTCCTATTTATATTTCTATTTTACCTCCTCAATTTAGCATTATGGACATGGAAAGACATAATCTAAGATCTGCACAAAAATATTTTGCCTTCAAATTCATACCGTGATCGTAGCATGCATGGACTCGACTCATATGACTGGGATTTCCATGAAAAAGATTGTGGGCCGAAAATGGGTGATCACTGTACATTTCTCTTCTGTTTCCTATTTATATTTATATTTTACATCCTCAATTTAGCATTATGGACAGGGAAACACCTAATATAAGCTCTTCACAAAAATATTTTGCCTTCAAATTCATACCGCGATCGTAGCATGCATGGACTCGACTCATACGACTGGGATTTCCATGAAAAAGATTGTGGGCCGAAAATGGGTGATCACTGTACATTTCGCTTCTGTTTCCTATTTATATTTATATTTTACCTCCTCAATTTAGCATTATGGACAGGGAAAGACTTAATCTAATATCTGCACAAAAATATTTTGCCTTCAAATTCATACCGTGATCGTAGCATGCATGGACTCGACTCATATGACTGGGATTTCCATGAAAAAGATTGTGGGCCGAAAATGGGTGATCACTGTACATTTCTCTTCTGTTTCCTATTTATATTTCAATTTTACATCCTCAATTTAGCATTATGGACAGGGAAAGACCTAATCTAAAATCTGCACAAAAATATTTTGTCTTCAAATTCATACCGTGATCGTAGCATGCATGGACTCGACTCATATGACTGGGATTTCCATGAAAAAGATTATGCGCCGAAAATGGGTGATCACTGTACATTTCTCTTCTGTTTCCTATTTATATTTCTATTTTACATCCTCAATTTAGCATTATGGACAGGGCAAGACCTAATCTAAGCTCTGCAAAAAAATATTTTGCCTTCAAATTCATACCGTGATCGTAGCATGCATGGACTCGACTCATATGACTGGGATTTCCATGAAAAAGATAGTGGGCCGAAAATGGGTGATCACTGTACATTTCGCTTCTGTTTCCTATTTATATTTCTATTTTACCTCCTCAATTTAGCATTATGGACAGGGAAAGACGTAATCTAATATCTGCTCAAAAATATTTTGCCTTCAAATTCATGCCGTGATCGTAGCATGCATGGACTCGACTCATATGACTGGGATTTCCATGAAAAAGATTGTGGGCCGAAAATGGGTGATCACTGTACATTTCGCTTCTGTTTCCTATTTATATTTCTATTTTACCTCCTCAATTTAGCATTATGGACAGGGAAAGACCTAATCTAAGATCTGCACAAAAATATTTTGCCTTTAAATTCATGCCATGATCGTAGCATGCATGGACTCGACTCATATGACTGGGATTTCCATGAAAAAGATTGTGGGCCGAAAATGGGTGATCACTGTACATTTCGCTTCTGTTTCCTATTTATATTTCTATTTTACCTCCTCAATTTTGCATTATGGACAGGGAAAGATTTAATATAAGATCTGCACAAAAATATTTTGCCTTCAAATTCATGTCGTGATCGTAGCATGCATGAACTCGACTCATATGACTGGGATTTCCATGAAAAAGATTGTGGGCCGAAAATGGGTGATCACTGTACATTTCGCTTCCGTTTCCTATTTATATTTCTATTTTACCTCCTCAATTTAGCATTATGGACATGGAAAGACTTAATCTAAGATCTGCACAAAAATATTTTGCCTTCAAATTCATACCGTGATCGTAGCATGAATGGACTTGACTCATATGACTGGGATTTCCATGAAAAAGATTGTGGGCCGAACATGGGTGATCACTGTACATTTCGCTTCTGTTTCCTATTTATATTTCTATTTTACCTCCTCAATTTAGCATTATGGACATGGAAAGACTTAATCAAAGATCTGCTCAAAAATATTTTGCCTTCAAATTCATACCGTGATCCTAGCATGAATGGACTCGACTCATATGACTGGGATTTCCATGAAAAAGATTGTGGGCTGAAAATGGGTGATCACTGTACATTTCGCTTCTGTTTCCTATTTATATTTCTATTTTACCTCCTCAATTTAGCATTATGGACAGGGAAAGACTTTATCTAAGATCTGCTCAAAAATATTTTGCCTTCAAATTCATGCCGTGATCGTAGCATGCATGGACTCGACTCATATGACTGGGATTTCCATGAAAAAGATTGTGGGCCGAAAATGGGTGATCACTGTACATTTCGCTTCTGTTTCCTATTTATATTTCTATTTTACCTCCTCAATTTAGCATTATGGACAAGGAAAGACCTAATCTAAGATCTGCACAAAAATATTTTGCCTTCAAATTCATGCCATGATCGTAGCATGCATGGACTCGACTCATATGACTCGGATTTCCATGAAAAAGATTGTAGGCAGAAAATGGGTGATCACTGTATATTTCTCTTCTGTTTCCTATTTATATTTATATTTTACCTCCTCAATTTAGCATTACGACCTTGGAAAGACCTAATCTAAGCTCTGCACAAAAATATTTTGCCTTCAAATTCATACCGTGATCGTAGCATGCATGGACTCGACTCATATGACTGGGATTTCCATGAAAAAGATTGTGGGCTGAAAATTGGTGATCACTGTACATTTCGCTTCTGTTTCCTATTTATATTTCTATTTTACCTCCTCAATTTAGCATTATGGACATGGAAAGACTTAATCTAAGCTCTGCACAAAAATATTTTGTCTTCAAATTCATACCGTGATCGTAGCATGCATGGACTCGACTCATATGACTGGGATTTCCATGAAAAAGATTGTGGGCCGAAAATGGGTGATCACTGTACATTTCTCTTCTGTTTCCTATTTATATTTCTCTTTTACATCCTCAATTTAGCATTATGGCCTTGGAAAGACCTAATCTAAGCTCTGCACAAAAATATTTTGCCTTGAAATTCATACCGTGATCGTAGCATGCATGGACTCGACTCATATGACTGGGATTTCCATGAAAAAGATTGTGGGCCGAAAATGGGTGATCACTGTACATTTCTCTTCTGTTTCCTATTTATATTTCTATTTTACCTCCTCAATTTAGCATTATGGACAGGGAAAGACTTAATATAAGATCTGCACAAAAATATTTTGTCTTCAAATTCATGCCGTGATCTTAGCATGCATGGACTCGACTCATATGACTGGGATTTCCATGAAAATGATTGTGGGCCGAAAATGGGTGATCACTGTACATTTCTCTTCTGTTTCCTATGCATATTTCTATTTTACATCCTCAATTTAACATTATGGACAGGGAATGGCCTAATCTAAAAAGTGCACAAAAATATTTTGCCTTCAAATTCATACCGTGATCGTAGCATGCATGGACTCGACTCATATGACTGGGATTTCCAAGAAAAATATTGTGGGCCGAAAATGGGTGATCACTGTACATTTCTCTTCTGTTTCCTATTTATATTTCTATTTTACCTCCTCAATTTAGCATTATGGACAGGGAAAGACTTAATCTAAGATCTGCACAAAAATATTTTGCCTTCAAATTCATACCGTGATCGTAGCATGCATGGAGTCGACTCATATGACTGGAATTTCCATGAAAAAGATTGTGGGCCGAAAATGGGTGATCACTGTACATTTCCCTTCTGTTTCCTATTTATATTTATATTTTACATCCTCAATTTAGCATTATGGACAGGGAAACACCTAATATAATATCTGCTCAAAAATATTTTGCCTTCAAATTCATACCGTGATCGTAGCATGCATGGACTCGACTCATATGACTGGGATTTCCATGAAAAAGATTGTGGGCCGAAAATCGGTGATCACTGTACATTTCTCTTCTGTTTCCTATTTATATTTATATTTTACATCCTCAATTTAGCATTATGGACAGGGAAAGGCCTAATCTAAAATCTGCACAAAAATATTTTGCCTTCAAATTCATACCGTGATCGTAGCATGCATGGACTCGACTCATATGACTGGGATTTCCATGAAAAAGATTGTGGGCCGAAAATGGGTGATCACTGTACATTTCTCTTCTGTTTCCTATTTATATTTATATTTTACCTCCTCAATTTAGCATTATGGACAGGGAAAGACCTAATCTAAAATCTGCACAAAAATATTTTGCCTTCAAATTCATAACCTGATCGTAGCATTCATGGACTCGACTCATATGACTGGGATTTCCATGAAAAAGATTGTGGGCCGAAAATGGGTGATCACTGTACATTTCTCTTCTGTTTCCTATTTATATTTCTATTTTACCTCCTCAATTTTGCAATATGGCCTTGGAAAACCTAATCTAAGCTCTGCACAAAAATATTTTGCCTTCAAATTCATACCGTGATCGTAGAATGCATGGACTTGACTCATATGACTGGGATTTCCATGAAAAAGATTATGCGCCGAAAATGGGTGATCACTGTACATTTCTCTTCTGTTTCCTATTTATATTTCTATTTTACCTCCTCAATTTAGCATTATGGACATGGAAAGACTTAATCAAAGATCTGCTCAAAAATATTTTGCCTTCAAATTCATACCGTGATCCTAGCATGAATGGACTCGACTCATATGACTGGGATTTCCATGAAAAAGATTGTGGGCTGAAAATGGGTGATCACTGTACATTTCGCTTCTGTTTCCTATTTATATTTCTATTTTACCTCCTCAATTTAGCATTATGGACAGGGAAAGACTTTATCTAAGATCTGCTCAAAAATATTTTGCCTTCAAATTCATGCCGTGATCGTAGCATGCATGGACTCGACTCATATGACTGGGATTTCCATGAAAAAGATTGTGGGCTGAAAATGGGTGATCACTGTACATTTCGCTTCTGTTTCCTATTTATATTTCTATTTTACCTCCTCAATTTAGCATTATGGACAAGGAAAGACCTAATCTAAGATCTGCACAAAAATATTTTGCCTTCAAATTCATGCCATGATCGTAGCATGCATGGACTCGACTCATATGACTCGGATTTCCATGAAAAAGATTGTAGGCAGAAAATGGGTGATCACTGTATATTTCTCTTCTGTTTCCTATTTATATTTATATTTTACCTCCTCAATTTAGCATTACGACCTTGGAAAGACCTAATCTAAGCTCTGCACAAAAATATTTTGCCTTCAAATTCATACCGTGATCGTAGCATGCATGGACTCGACTCATATGACTGGGATTTCCATGAAAAAGATTGTGGGCTGAAAATTGGTGATCACTGTACATTTCGCTTCTGTTTCCTATTTATATTTCTATTTTACCCCCTCAATTTAGCATTATGGACATGGAAAGACTTAATCTAAGATCTGCACAAAAATATTTTGCCTTCAAATTCATACCGTGATCGTAGCATGCATGGACTCGACTCATATGACTGGGATTTCCATGAAAAAGATTGTGGGCCGCAAATGGGTGATCACTGTACATTTCTCTTCTGTTTCCTATTTATATTTATATTTTACATCCTCAATTTAGCATTATGGACAGGGAAACACCTAATATAAGATCTGCTCAAAGATATTTTGCCTTCAAATTCATACCGTGATCGTAGCATGCATGGACTCGTCTCATATGCTGGGATTTCCATGAAAAAGATTGTGGGCCGAAAATGGGTGATCACTGTACATTTCTCTTCTATTTCCTAATTATCTTTCTATTTTACATCCTGTATTTAGCATTATGGACAGGGAAAGACTTAATCTAAGATCTGCTCAAAAATATTTTGCCTTCAAATTCATACCGTGATCCTAGCATGAATGGACTCGACTCATATGACTGGGATTTCCATGAAAAAGATTGTGGGCTGAAAATGGGTGATCACTGTACATTTCGCTTCTGTTTCCTATTTATATTTCTATTTTACCTCCTCAATTTAGCATTATGGACAGGGAAAGACTTTATCTAAGATCTGCTCAAAAATATTTTGCCTTCAAATTCATGCCGTGATCGTAGCATGCATGGACTCGACTCATATGACTGGGATTTCCATGAAAAAGATTGTGGGCCGAAAATGGGTGATCACTGTACATTTCGCTTCTGTTTCCTATTTATATTTCTATTTTACCTCCTCAATTTAGCATTATGGACAGGGAAAGACTTAATCTAAGATCTGCTCAAAAATATTTTGCCTTCAAATTCATGCCGTGATCGTAGCATGCATGGACTCGACTCATATGACTGGGATTTCCATGAAAAAGATTGTGGGCCGAAAATGGGTGATCACTGTACATTTCGCTTCTGTTTCTTATTTATATTTCTATTTTACCTCCTCAATTTAGCATTATGGACAGGGAAAGACCTAATCTAAGATCTGCACAAAAATATTTTGCCTTCAAATTCATGCCATGATCGTAGCATGCATGGACTCGACTCATATGACTCGGATTTCCATGAAAAAGATTGTAGGCAGAAAATGGGTGATCACTGTATATTTCTCTTCTGTTTCCTATTTATATTTATATTTTACCTCCTCAATTTAGCATTACGACCTTGGAAAGACCTAATCTAAGCTCTGCACAAAAATATTTTGCCTTCAAATTCATACCGTGATCGTAGCATGCATGGACTCGACTCATATGACTGGGATTTCCATGAAAAAGATTGTGGGCTGAAAATGGGTGATCACTGTACATTTCGCTTCTGTTTCCTATTTATATTTCTATTTTACCTCCTCAATTTAGCATTATGGACATGGAAAGACTTAATCTAAGATCTGCACAAAAATATTTTGCCTTCAAATTCATACCGTGATCGTAGCATGCATGGACTCGACTCATATGACTGGGATTTCCATGAAAAAGATTGTGGGCCGAAAATGGGTGATCACTGTACATTTCTCTTCTGTTTCCTATTTATATTTCTCTTTTACATCCTCAATTTAGCATTATGGCCTTGGAAAGACCTAATCTAAGCTCTGCACATAAATATTTTGCCTTGAAATTCATACCGTGATCGTAGCATGCATGGACTCGACTCATATGACTGGGATTTCCATGAAAAAGATTGTGGGCCGAAAATGGGTGATCACTGTACATTTCTCTTCTGTTTCCTATTTATATTTCTATTTTATCTCCTCAATTTAGCATTATGGCCAGGGAAAGACCTAATCTAAGCTCTGCAAAAAAATATTTTGCCTTCAAATTCATACCGTGATCGTAGCATGCAAGGACTCGACTCATATGACTGGGATTTCCATGGAAAAGATTGTGGGCCGAAAATGGGTGATCACTGTACATTTCTCTTCTGTTTCCTATTTATATTTCTATTTTACATCCTCAATTTAGCATTATGGACCGGGAAAGACCTAATCTAAGATCTGCACAAAAATATTTTGCCTTCAATTTCATACCGTGATCGTAGCATGCATGGACTCGACTCATATGACTGGGATTTCCATGAAAAAGATTGTGGGCCAAAAATGGGTGATCACTGTACATTTCCCTTCTGTTTCCTATTTATATTTCTATTTTAGCTCTTCAATTTAGCATTATGGACAGGGAAAGACTTAATATAAGATCTGCACAAAAATATTTTGTCTTCAAATTCATGCCGTGATCTTAGCATGCATGGACTCGACTCATATGACTGGGATTTCCATGAAAAAGATTGTGGGCCGAAAATGGGTGATCACTGTACATTTCTCTTCTGTTTCTATGCATATTTCTATTTTACATCCTCAATTTAACATTATGGACAGGGAATGGCCTAATCTAAAAAGTGCACAAAAATATTTTGCCTTCAAATTCATACCGTGATCGTAGCATGCATGGACTCGACTCATATGACTGGGATTTCCAAGAAAAATATTGTGGGCCGAAAATGGGTGATCACTGTACATTTCTCTTCTGTTTCCTATTTATATTTCTATTTTACCTCCTCAATTTAGCATTATGGACAGGGAAAGACTTAATCTAAGATCTGCACAAAAATATTTTGCCTTCAAATTCATGCCATGATCGTAGCATGCATGGACTCGACTCATATGACTCGGATTTCCATGAAAAAGATTGTAGGCAGAAAATGGGTGATCACTGTATATTTCTCTTCTGTTTCCTATTTATATTTATATTTTACATCCTCAATTTAGCATTATGGACAGGGAAACACCTAATATAATATCTGCTCAAAAATATTTTGCCTTCAAATTCATACCGTGATCGTAGCATGCATGGACTCGACTCATATGACTGGGATTTCCATGAAAAAGATTGTGGGCCGAAAATGGGTGATCACTGTACATTTCTCTTCTGTTTCCTATTTATATTTCTCTTTTACATCCTCAATTTAGCATTATGGCCTTGGAAAGACCTAATCTAAGCTCTGCACATAAATATTTTGCCTTGAAATTCATACCGTGATCGTAGCATGCATGGACTCGACTCATATGACTGGGATTTCCATGAAAAAGATTGTGGGCCGAAAATGGGTGATCACTGTACATTTCTCTTCTGTTTCCTATTTATATTTCTATTTTATCTCCTCAATTTAGCATTATGGCCAGGGAAAGACCTAATCTAAGCTCTGCAAAAAAATATTTTGCCTTCAAATTCATACCGTGATCGTAGCATGCAAGGACTCGACTCATATGACTGGGATTTCCATGGAAAAGATTGTGGGCCGAAAATGGGTGATCACTGTACATTTCTCTTCTGTTTCCTATTTATATTTCTATTTTACATCCTCAATTTAGCATTATGGACCGGGAAAGACCTAATCTAAGATCTGCACAAAAATATTTTGCCTTCAATTTCATACCGTGATCGTAGCATGCATGGACTCGACTCATATGACTGGGATTTCCATGAAAAAGATTGTGGGCCAAAAATGGGTGATCACTGTACATTTCCCTTCTGTTTCCTATTTATATTTCTATTTTAGCTCTTCAATTTAGCATTATGGACAGGGAAAGACTTAATATAAGATCTGCACAAAAATATTTTGTCTTCAAATTCATGCCGTGATCTTAGCATGCATGGACTCGACTCATATGACTGGGATTTCCATGAAAAAGATTGTGGGCCGAAAATGGGTGATCACTGTACATTTCTCTTCTGTTTCCTATGCATATTTCTATTTTACATCCTCAATTTAACATTATGGACAGGGAATGGCCTAATCTAAAAAGTGCACAAAAATATTTTGCCTTCAAATTCATACCGTGATCGTAGCATGCATGGACTCGACTCATATGACTGGGATTTCCAAGAAAAATATTGTGGGCCGAAAATGGGTGATCACTGTACATTTCTCTTCTGTTTCCTATTTATATTTCTATTTTACCTCCTCAATTTAGCATTATGGACAGGGAAAGACTTAATCTAAGATCTGCACAAAAATATTTTGCCTTCAAATTCATGCCATGATCGTAGCATGCATGGACTCGACTCATATGACTCGGATTTCCATGAAAAAGATTGTAGGCAGAAAATGGGTGATCACTGTATATTTCTCTTCTGTTTCCTATTTATATTTATATTTTACATCCTCAATTTAGCATTATGGACAGGGAAACACCTAATATAATATCTGCTCAAAAATATTTTGCCTTCAAATTCATACCGTGATCGTAGCATGCATGGACTCGACTCATATGACTGGGATTTCCATGAAAAAGATTGTGGGCCGAAAATCGGTGATCACTGTACATTTCTCTTCTGTTTCCTATTTATATTTCTATTTTACATCCTCAATTTAGCATTATGGACAGGGAAAGGCCTAATCTAAAATCTGCACAAAAATATTTTGCCTTCAAATTCATACCGTGATCGTAGCATGCATGGACTCGACTCATATGACTGGGATTTCCATGAAAAAGATTGTGTGCCGAAAATGGGTGATCACTGTACATTTCTCTTCTGTTTCCTATTTATATTTATATTTTACATCCTCAATTTAGCATTATGGACAGGGAAACACCTAATCTAAGATCTGCACAAAAATATTTTTCCTTCAAATTCATTACGTGATCGTAGCATGCATGGACTCAACTCATATGACTGGGATTTCCATGAAAAAGATTGTGGGCCGTAAATGGGTGATCACTGTACATTTCTCTTCTGTTTCCTATTTATATTTCTATTTTACATCCTCACTTTAGCATTATGGACAGGGAAAGACCTAATCTAAGATCTGCACAAAAATATTTTGCCTTCAAATTCATACCGTGATCGTAGCATGCATGGACTCGACTCATATGACTGGGATTTCCATGAAAAAGATTGTGGGCCGAAAATGGGTGATCACTGTACATTTCTCTTCTGTCTCCTATTTATATTTATATTTTACATCCTCAATTTAGCTTTATGGACAGGGAAACACCTAATATAAGATCTGCTCAAAAATATTTTGCCTTCAAATTCATACCGTGATCGTAGCATGCATGGGCTCGACTCATATGCTGGGATTTCCATGAAAAAGATTGTGGGCCGAAAATGGGTGATCACTGTACATTTCTCTTCTGTTTCCTAATTATCTTTCTATTTTACATCCTGTATTTAGCATTATGGACAGGGAAAGACTTAATCTAAGATCTGCACAAAAATATTTTGCCTTCAAATTCATACCGTGATAGTAGCATGCATGGACTCGATTCATATGACTGGGATTTCCATGAAAAAGATTGTGGGCCGAAAATGGGTGATCACTGTACATTTCTCTTCTGTTTCCTATTTATATTTCTATTTTACCTCCTCAATTTAGCATTAAGGACAGGGAAAGACCTAATCTAAGATCTGCACAAAAATATTTTGCCTTCAATTTCATACCGTGATCGTAGCATGCATGGACTCGACTCATATGACTGGGATTTCCATGAAAAAGATTGTGGGCAGAAAATGGGTGATCACTGTACATTTCTCTTCTGTTTCCTATTTATATTTCTATTTTACCTCCTCAATTTAGCATTATGGCCTTGGAAAGACCTAATCTAAGCTCTGCACAAAAATATTTTGCCTTCAAATTCATACCGTGATCGTAGCATTCATGGACTTGAATCATATGACTGGGATTTCCATGAAAAAGTTTGTGGGCCGAAAATGGGTGATCACTGTACATTTCTCTTCTGTTTCCTATTTATATTTCTATTTTAGCTCCTCAATTTAGCATTATGGACAGGGAAAGACCTAATCTAAGATCTGCACAAAAATATTTTGCCTTCAATTTCATACCGTGATCGTAGAATGCAGGGACTCGACTCATATGACTGGGATTTCCATGAAAAAGATTCTGGGCCGAAAATGGGTGATCACTGTACATTTCTCTTCTGTTTCCTATTTATATTTCTATTTTACCTCCTCAATTTAGCATTAAGGACAGGGAAAGACCTAATCTAAGATCTGCACAAAAATATTTTGCCTTCAATTTCATACCGTGATCGTAGCATGCATGGACTCGACTCATATGACTGGGATTTCCATGAAAAAGATTGTGGGCAGAAAATGGGAGGATCACTGTACATTTCTCTTCTGTTTCCTATTTATATTTCTATTTTACCTCCTCAATTTAGCATTATGGCCTTGGAAAGACCTAATCTAAGCTCTGCACAAAAATATTTTGCCTTCAAATTCATACCGTGATCGTAGCATTCATGGACTTGACTCATATGACTGGGATTTCCATGAAAAAGATTGTGGGCCGAACATGGGTGATCACTGTACATTTCTCTTCTGTTTCCTATTTATATTTCTATTTTACCTCCTCAATTTAGCATTATGGACAGGGAAAGGCCTAATCTAAAATCTGCACAAAAATATTTTGCCTTCAAATTCATACCGTGATCGTAGCATGCATGGACTCGACTCATATGACTGGGATTTCCATGAAAAAGATTGTGGGCCGAAAATGGGTGATCACTGTACATTTCTCTTCTGTTTCCTATTTATATTTCTATTTTACCTCCTCAATTTAGCATTATGGACAGGGAAAGGCCTAATCTAAAATCTGAACAAAAATATTTTGTCTTCAATTCATACCGTGATCGTAGGATGCATGGACTCGACTCATATGACTGGGATTTCCATGTAAAAGATTGTGGGCCGAAAATGGGTGATCACTGTACATTTCTCTTCTGTTTCCTGTTTATATTTATATTTTCCCTCCTCAATTTAGCATTATGGACAGGGAAAGGCCTAATCTAAAATCTGCACAAAAATATTTTGCCGTCAAATTCATACCGTGATCGTAGCATGCATGGACTCGACTCATATGACTGGGATTTCCATGAAAAAGATTGTGGGCCGAAAATGGGTGATCACTGTACATTTCTCTTCTGTTTCTTATTCATATTTATATTTTACCTCCTCAATTTAGCATTATGGACAGGGAAAGACCTAATCTAAGATCTGCACAAAAATATTTTGCCTTCAAATTCATAACGTGATCGTAGCATGCATGGACTCGACTCATATGACTGGGATTTCCATGAAAAAGATTGTGGGCCGAAAATGGGTGATCACTGTACATTTCTCTTCTGTTTCCTATTTATATTTCTATTTTACCTCCTCAATTTAGCATTAAGGACAGGGAAAGACCTAATCTAAGATCTGCACAAAAATATTTTGCCTTCAATTTCATACCGTGATCGTAGCATGCATGGACTCGACTCATATGACTGGGATTTCCATGAAAAAGATTGTGGGCAGAAAATGGGAGGATCACTGTACATTTCTCTTCTGTTTCCTATTTATATTTCTATTTTACCTCCTCAATTTAGCATTATGGCCTTGGAAAGACCTAATCTAAGCTCTGCACAAAAATATTTTGCTTCAAATTCATACCGTGATCGTAGCATTCATGGACTTGACTCATATGACTGGGATTTCCATGAAAAAGATTGTGGGCCGAACATGGGTGATCACTGTACATTTCTCTTCTGTTTCCTATTTATATTTCTATTTTACCTCCTCAATTTAGCATTATGGACAGGGAAAGGCCTAATCTAAAATCTGCACAAAAATATTTTGCCTTCAAATTCATACCGTGATCGTAGCATGCATGGACTCGACTCATATGACTGGGATTTCCATGAAAAAGATTGTGGGCCGAAAATGGGTGATCACTGTACATTTCTCTTCTGTTTCCTATTTATATTTCTATTTTACCTCCTCAATTTAGCATTATGGACAGGGAAAGGCCTAATCTAAGATCTGCACAAAAATATTTTGCCTTCAAATTCATACCGTGATCGTAGCATGCATGGACTCGACTCATATGACTGGGATTTCCATGAAAAAGATTGTGGGCCGGAAATGGGTGATCACTGTACATTTCTCTTCTGTTTCCTATTTATATTTCTATTTTACCTCCTCAATTTAGCATTATGGACAGGGAAAGGCCTAATCTAAAATCTGAACAAAAATATTTTGTCTTCAAATTCATACCGTGATCATAGCATGCATGGACTCGACTCATATGACTGGGATTTCCATGTAAAAGATTGTGGGCCGAAAATGGGTGATCACTGTACATTTCTCTTCCGTTTCCTATTTATATTTATATTTTACCTCCTCAATTTAGCATTATGGACAGGGAAAGGCCTAATCTAAAATCTGCACAAAAATATTTTGCCGTCAAATTCATACCGTGATCGTAGCATGCATGGACTCGACTCATATGACTGGGATTTCCATGAAAAAGATTGTGGGCCGAAAATGGGTGATCACTGTACATTTCTCTTCTGTTTCCTATTTATATTTCTATTTTACCTCCTCAATTTAGCATTATGGACAGGGAAAGGCCTAATCTAAAATCTGAACAAAAATATTTTGTCTTCAAATTCATACCGTGATCGTAGGATGCATGGACTCGACTCATATGACTGGGATTTCCATGTAAAAGATTGTGGGCCGAAAATGGGTGATCACTGTACATTTCTCTTCTGTTTCCTGTTTATATTTATATTTTACCTCCTCAATTTAGCATTATGGACAGGGAAAGGCCTAATCTAAAATCTGCACAAAAATATTTTGCCGTCAAATTCATACCGTGATCGTAGCATGAATGGACTCGACTCATATGACTGGGATTTCCATGAAAAAGATTGTGGGCCGAAAATGGGTGATCACTGTACATTTCTCTTCTGTTTCTTATTCATATTTATATTTTACCTCCTCAATTTAGCATTATGGACAGGGAAAGACCTAATCTAAGATCTGCACAAAAATATTTTGCCTTCAAATTCATAACGTGATCGTAGCATGCATGGACTCGACTCATATGACTGGGATTTCCATGAAAAAGATTGTGGGCCGAAAATGGGTGATCACTGTACATTTCTCTTCTGTTTCCTATTTATATTTCTATTTTACCTCCTCAATTTAGCATTAAGGACAGGGAAAGACGTAATCTAAGATCTGCACAAAAATATTTTGCCTTCAATTTCATACCGTGATCGTAGCATGCATGGACTCGACTCATATGACTGGGATTTCCATGAAAAAGATTGTGGGCAGAAAATGGGAGGATCACTGTACATTTCTCTTCTGTTTCCTATTTATATTTCTATTTTACCTCCTCAATTTAGCATTATGGCCTTGGAAAGACCTAATCTAAGCTCTGCACAAAAATATTTTGCCTTCAAATTCATACCGTGATCGTAGCATTCATGGACTTGACTCATATGACTGGGATTTCCATGAAAAAGATTGTGGGCCGAAAATGGGTGATCAGTGTACATTTCTCTTCTGTTTCCTATTTATATTTCTATTTTACCTCCTCAATTTAGCATTATGGACAGGGAAAGGCCTAATCTAAAATCTGAACAAAAATATTTTGTCTTCAAATTCATACCGTGATCATAGCATGCATGGACTCGACTCATATGACTGGGATTTCCATGTAAAAGATTGTGGGCCGAAAATGGGTGATCACTGTACATTTCTCTTCCGTTTCCTATTTATATTTATATGTTACCTCCTCAATTTAGCATTATGGACAGGGAAAGGCCTAATCTAAAATCTGCACAAAAATATTTTGCCGTCAAATTCATACCGTGATCGTAGCATGCATGGACTCGACTCATATGACTGGGATTTCCATGAAAAAGATTGTGGGCCGAAAATGGGTGATCACTGTACATTTCTCTTCTGTTTCCTATTTATATTTCTATTTTACCTCCTCAATTTAGCATTATGGACAGGGAAAGGCCTAATCTAAAATCTGAACAAAAATATTTTGTCTTCAAATTCATACCGTGATCGTAGGATGCATGGACTCGACTCATATGACTGGGATTTCCATGTAAAAGATTGTGGGCCGAAAATGGGTGATCACTGTACATTTCTCTTCTGTTTCCTGTTTATATTTATATTTTACCTCCTCAATTTAGCATTATGGACAGGGAAAGGCCTAATCTAAAATCTGCACAAAAATATTTTGCCGTCAAATTCATACCGTGATCGTAGCATGAATGGACTCGACTCATATGACTGGGATTTCCATGAAAAAGATTGTGGGCCGAAAATGGGTGATCACTGTACATTTCTCTTCTGTTTCTTATTCATATTTATATTTTACCTCCTCAATTTAGCATTATGGACAGGGAAAGACCTAATCTAAGATCTGCACAAAAATATTTTGCCTTCAAATTCATAACGTGATCGTAGCATGCATGGACTCGACTCATATGACTGGGATTTCCATGAAAAAGATTGTGGGCCGAAAATGGGTGATCACTGTACATTTCTCTTCTGTTTCCTATTTATATTTCTATTTTACCTCCTCAATTTAGCATTAAGGACAGGGAAAGACGTAATCTAAGATCTGCACAAAAATATTTTGCCTTCAATTTCATACCGTGATCGTAGCATGCATGGACTCGACTCATATGACTGGGATTTCCATGAAAAAGATTGTGGGCAGAAAATGGGAGGATCACTGTACATTTCTCTTCTGTTTCCTATTTATATTTCTATTTTACCTCCTCAATTTAGCATTATGGCCTTGGAAAGACCTAATCTAAGCTCTGCACAAAAATATTTTGCCTTCAAATTCATACCGTGATCGTAGCATTCATGGACTTGACTCATATGACTGGGATTTCCATGAAAAAGATTGTGGGCCGAAAATGGGTGATCACTGTACATTTCTCTTCTGTTTCCTATTTATATTTCTATTTTACCTCCTCAATTTTGCAATATGGCCTTGGAAAACCTAATCTAAGCTCTGCACAAAAATATTTTGCCTTCAAATTCATACCGTGATCGTAGCATTCATGGACTCGACTCATAAGACTGGGATTTCCATGAAAAAGATTGTGGGCCGAAAATGGGTGATCACTGTACATTTCTCTTCTGTTTCCTATTTATATTTATATTTTACCTCCTCAATTTAGCATTATGGACAGGGAAAGGCCTAATCTAAAATCTGCACAAAAATATTTTGCCTTCAAATTCATACCCTGATCGTAGCATGCATGGACTCGACTCATATGACTGGGATTTCCATGAAAAAGATTGTGGGCCGAAAATGGGTGATCACTGTACATTTCTCTTCTGTTTCCTATTTATATTTCTATTTTACCTCCTCAATTTAGCATTATGGACAGGGAAAGGCCTAATCTAAAATCTGCACAAAAATATTTTGCCTTCAAATTCATACCGTGATCGTAGCATGCATGGACTCGACTCATATGACTGGGATTTCCATGAAAAAGATTGTGGGCCGAAAATGGGTGATCACTGTACATTTCTCTTCTGTTTCCTATTTATATTTCTATTTTACCTCCTCAATTTAGCATTATGGACAGGGAAAGACCTAATCTAAGATCTGCACAAAAATATTTTGCCTTCAATTTCATACCGTGATCGTAGCATGCATGGACTCGACTCATATGACTGGGATTTCCATGAAAAAGATTGTGGGCCGAAAATGGGTGATCACTGTACATTTCTCTTCTGTTTCCTATTTATATTTATATTTTACCTCCTCAATTTAGCATTATGGACAGGGAAAGGCCTAATCTAAGCTCTGCACAAAAATATTTTGCCTTCAAATTCATACCGTGATCGTAGCATTCATGGACTTGACTCATATGACTGGGATTTCCATGAAAAAGATTGTGGGCCGAAAATGGGTGATCACTGTACATTTCTCTTCTGTTTCCTATTTATATTTCTATTTTACCTCCTCAATTTTGCAATATGGCCTTGGAAAACCTAATCTAAGCTCTGCACAAAAATATTTTGCCTTCAATTTCATACCGTGATCGTAGCATTCATGGACTCGACTCATAAGACTGGGATTTCCATGAAAAAGATTGTGGGCTGAAAATGGGTGATCACTGTACATTTCTCTTCTGTTTCCTATTTATATTTCTATTTTACCTCCTCAATTTAGCATTATGGACAGGGAAAGGCCTAATCTAAAATCTGAACAAAAATATTTTGTCTTCAAATTCATACCGTGATCGTAGCATGCATGGACTCGACTCATATGACTGGGATTTCCATGTAAAAGATTGTGGGCCGAAAATGGGTGATCACTGTACATTTCTCTTTTGTTTCCTATTTATATTTATATTTTACCTCCTCAATTTAGCATTATGGAAAGGGAAAGGCCTAATCTAAAATCTGCACAAAAATATTTTGCCGTCAAATTCATACCGTGATCGTAGCATGCATGGACTCGACTCATATGACTGGGATTTCCATGAAAAAGATTGTGGGCCGAAAATGGGTGATCACTGTACATTTCTCTTCTGTTTCTTATTCATATTTATATTTTACCTCCTCAATTTAGCATTATGGACAGGGAAAGACCTAATCTAAGATCTGCACAAAAATATTTTGCCTTCAAATTCATAACGTGATCGTAGCATGCATGGACTCGACTCATATGACTGGGATTTCCATGAAAAAGATTGTGGGCCGAAAATGGGTGATCACTGTACATTTCTCTTCTGTTTCCTATTTATATTTATATTTTACATCCTCAATTTAGGATTATGGACAGGGAAAGGCCTAATCTAAAATCTGAACAAAAATATTTTGTCTTCAAATTCATACCGTGATCGTAGGATGCATGGACTCGACTCATATGACTGGGATTTCCATGAAAAAGATTGTGGTCCGAAAATGGGTGTTCACTGTACATTTATGTTCTGTTTCCTGTTTATATTTCTATTTTACCTCCTCAATTTAGCATTAAGGACAGGGAAAGACCTAATCTAAGATCTGCACAAAAATATTTTGCCTTCAATTTCATACCGTGATCGTAGCATGCATGGACTCGACTCATATGACTGGGATTTCCATGAAAAAGATTGTGGGCAGAAAATGGGTGATCACTGTACATTTCTCTTCTGTTTCCTATTTATATTTCTATTTTACCTCCTCAATTTAGCATTATGGCCTTGGAAAGACCTAATCTAAGCTCTGCACAAAAATATTTTGCCTTCAAATTCATACCGTGATCGTAGCATTCATGGACTCGACTCATATGACTGGGATTTCCATGAAAAAGATTGTGGGCCGAAAATGGGTGATCACTGTACATTTCTCTTCTGTTTCCTATTTATATTTCTATTTTACCTCCTCAATTTAGCATTATGGCCTTGGAAAGACCTCATCTAATGTCTGCACAAAAATATTTTGCCTTCAAATTCATACCGTGATCGTAGCATGCATGGACTCGACACATACGACTGGGATTTCCATGAAAAAGATTGTGGGCCGAAAATGGGTGATCACTGTACATTTCTCTTCTGTTTCCTATTCATATTTATATTTAACTTCCTCAATTTAGCATTATGGACAGGGAAAGACCTAATCTAAGATCTGCACAAAAATATTTTGCCTTCAAATTCATAACGTGATCGTAGCATGCATGGACTCGACTCATATGACTGGGATTTCCATGAAAAAGATTGTGGGCCGAAAATGGGTGATCACTGTACATTTCTCTTCTGTTTCCTATTTATATTTATATTTAACTTCCTCAATTTAGCATTATGGACAGGGAAAGACCTAATCTAAGATCTGCAAAAAAATATTTTGCCTTCAAATTCATAACATGATCGTAGCATGCATGTACTCGACTCATATGACTGGGATTTCCATGAAATGATTATGGGCCGAAAATGGGTGATCACTGTACATTTCTCTTCTGTTTCCTATTTATATTTATATTTAACTTCCTCAATTTAGCATTATGGACAGTGAAAGACCTAATCTAAGATCTGCACAAAAATATTTTGCCTTCAAATTCATAACGTGATCGTAGCATGCATGGACTCGTCTCATATGACTGGAATTTCCATGAAAAAGATTGTGGGCCGAAAATGGGTGAACACTGTGAATTTCTCTTCTGTTTCCTATTTATATTTATATTTTACATCCTCATTTTAGCATTATGGACAGGGAAACACCTAATATAAGATCTGCTCAAAAATATTTTGCCTTCAAATTCATACCGTGATCGTAGCATGCATGGACTCGACTCATATGACTGGGATTTCCATGAAAAAGATTGTGGTCCGAAAATGGGTGTTCACTGTACATTTATGTTCTGTTTCCTGTTTATATTTCTATTTTACCTCCTCAATTTAGCATTAAGGACAGTGAAAGACCTAATCTAAGATCTGCACAAAAATATTTTGCCTTCAATTTCATACCGTGATCGTAGCATGCATGGACTCGACTCATATGACTGGGATTTCCATTAAAAAGATTGTGGGCAGAAACGGGTGATCACTGTACATTTCTCTTCTGTTTCCTATTTATATTTCTATTTTACCTCCTCAATTTAGCATTATGGCCTTGGAAAGACCTAATCTAAGCTCTGCACAAAAATATTTGGCTTTCAAATTCATACCGTGATCGTAGCATTCATGGACTCGACTCATATGACTGGGATTTCCATGAAAAAGATTGTGGGCCGAAAATGGGTGATCACTGTACATTTCTCTTCCGTTTCCTATTTATATTTCTATTTTACCTCCTCAATTTAGCATTATGGCCTTGGAAAGACCTCATCTAATGTCTGCACAAAAATATTTTGCCTTCAAATTCATACCGTGATCGTAGCATGCATGGACTCGACACATACGACTGGGATTTCCATGAAAAAGATTGTGGGCCGAAATTGGGTGATCACTGTACATTTCTCTTCTGTTTCCTATTCATATTCATATTTTACCTCCTCAATTTAGCATTATGGACAGGGAAACACCTAATATAAGATCTGTACAAAAATATTTTGCCTTCAAATTCATAATGTGATCGTAGCATGCATGGACACGACTCATATGACTGGGATTTCCATGAAAAAGATTGTGGGCCGTAAATGGTTGATCACTGTACATTTCTCTTCTGTTTCCTATTCATATTTATATTTAACTTCCTCAATTTAGCATTATGGACAGGGAAAGACCTAATCTAAGATCTGCAAAAAAATATTTTGCCTTCAAATTCATACCGTGATCGTAGCATGCATGGATTCGACTTATATGACTGGGATTTCCATGAAAAAGATTGTGGGCCGAAAATGGGTGATCACTGTGCATGTCTCTTCTGTTTCCTATTTATATTTCTATTTTACCTCCTCAATTTAGCAATATGGACAGGGAAAGGCCGAATCTAAAATCTGCACAAAAATATTTTGCCTTCAAATTCATACCGTGATCGTAGCATGGATGGACTCGACTCATATGACTGGGATTTCCATGAAAAAGATTGAGGGCGGAAAATGGGTGATCACTGTACATTTCTCTGCTGTTTCCTATTTATATTTCTATTTTACCTCCTCAATTTAGCATTATGGCCTTGGAAAGACCTAATCTAAGATCAGCACAAAAATATTTTGCCTTCAAATTCATACCGTGATCGTAGCATGCATGGACTTGACTCATATGACTAGGATTTCCATGAAAAAGATTGTGGGCCGAAAATGGGTGATCACTGTACATTTCTCTTTTGTTTCCTATTTATATTTATATTTTACATCCTCAATTTAGGATTATGGACAGGGAAAGACCTAATCTAAGATCTGCACAAAAATATTTTGCCTTCAAATTCATAACGTGATCGTAGCATGCATGGACTCGACTCATACGACTGGGATTTCCATGAAAAAGATTGTGGGCCGAAAATGAGTGAACACTGTACATTTCTCTTCTGTTTCCTATTTATATTAATATTTAACTTCCTCAATTTAGCATCATGGACAGGGAAAGACCTAATCTAAGATCTGCACAAAAATATTTTGCCTTCAAATTCATAATGTGATCGTAGCATGCATGGACTCGACTCATATGACTGGGATTTCCATGAAAAAGATTGTGGGCCGAAAATGGGTGATCACTGTACATTTCTCTTCTGTTTCCTATTTATATTTATATTTAACTTCCTCAATTTAGCATTATGGACAGGGAAAGACCTAATCTAAGATCTGCAAAAAAATATTTTGCCTTCCAATTCATAACATGATCGTAGCATGCATGTACTCGACTCATATGACTGGGATTTCCATGAAATGATTATGGGCCGAAAATGGGTGATCACTGTACATTTCTCTTCTGTTTCCTATTTATATTTATATTTAACTTCCTCAATTTAGCATTATGGACAGGGAAAGACCTAATCTATGATCTGCACAAAAATATTTTTCCTTCAAATTCATAACGTGATCGTAGCATGCATGGACTCGACTCATAAGACTGGAATTTCCATGAAAAAGATTGTGGGCCGAAAATGGGTGAACACTGTGAATTTCTCTTCTGTTTCCTATTTATATTTATATTTTACATCCTCATTTTAGCATTATGGACAGGGAAACACCTAATATAAGATGTGCTCAAAAATATTTTGCCTTCAAATTCATACCGTGATCGTAGCATGCATGGACTCGACTCATATGACTGGGATTTCCATGAAAAAGATTGTGGTCCGAAAATGGGTGTTCACTGTACATTTATCTTCTGTTTCCTGTTTATATTTCTATTTTACCTCCTCAATTTAGCATTAAGGACAGGGAAAGACCTAATCTAAGATCTGCACAAAAATATTTTGCCTTCAATTTCATACCGTGATCGTAGCATGCATGGACTCGACTCATATGACTGGGATTTCCATGAAAAAGATTGTGGGCAGAAAATGGGTGATCACTGTACATTTCTCTTCTGTTTCCTATTTATATTTCTATTTTACCTCCTCAATTTAGCATTATGGACAGGGAAAGGCCTAATCTAAAATCTGAACAAAAATATTTTGTCTTCAAATTCATACCGTGACCGTAGCATGCATGGACTCGACTCATATGACTGGGATTTCCATGTAAAAGATTGTGGGCCGAAAATGGGTGATCACTGTACATTTCTCTTCTGTTTCCTATTTATATTTATATTTTACCTCCTCAATTTAGCATTATGGACAGGGAAAGACCTAATCTAAGATCTGCACAAAAATATTTTGCCTTCAAATTCATAACGTGATCGTAGCATGCATGGACTCGACTCATATGACTGGGATTTCCATGAAAAAGATTGTGGGCCGAAAATGGGTGATCACTGTACATTTCTCTTCTGTTTCTTATTCATATTTATATTTTACCTCCTCAATTTAGCATTATGGACAGGGAAAGACCTAATCTAAGATCTGCACAAAAATATTTTGCCTTCAAATTCATAACGTGATCGTAGCATGCATGGACTCGACTCATATGACTGGGATTTCCATGCAAAAGATAGTCGGCCGAAAATGGGTGATCACTGTACATTTCTCTTCTGTTTCCTATTTATATTTATATTTAACTTCCTCAATTTAGCATTATGGACAGGGAAAGAGCTAATCTAAGATCTGCAAAAAAATATTTTGCCTTCAAATTCATAACATGATCGTAGCATGCATGTACTCGACTCATATGACTGGGATTTCCATGAAATGATTATGGGCCGAAAATGGGTGATCACTGTACATTTCTCTTCTGTTTCCTATTTATATTTATATTTAACTTCCTCAATTTAGCATTATGGCCTTGGAAAGACCTAATCTAAGATCTGCACAAAAATATTTTGCCTTCAAATTCATAACGTGATCGTAGCATGCATGGACTCGACTCATATGACTGGAATTTCCATGAAAAAGATTGTGGGCCGAAAATGGGTGAACACTGTGAATTTCTCTTCTGTTTCCTATTTATATTTATATTTTACATCCTCATTTTAGCATTATGGACAGGGAAACACCTAATATAAGATGTGCTCAAAAATATTTTGCCTTCAAATTCATACCGTGATCGTAGCATGCATGGACTCGACTCATGTGACTGGGATTTCCATGAAAAAGATTGTGGTCCGAAAATGGGTGTTCACTGTACATTTATCTTCTGTTTCCTGTTTATATTTCTATTTTACCTCCTCAATTTAGCATTAAGGACAGGGAAAGACCTAATCTAAGATCTGCACAAAAATATTTTGCCTTCAATTTCATACCGTGATCGTAGCATGCATGGACTCGACTCATATGACTGGGATTTCCATGAAAAAATTGTGGGCAGAAAATGGGTGATCACTGTACATTTCTCTTCTGTTTCCTATTTATATTTCTATTTTACCTCCTCAATTTAGCATTATGGACAGGGAAAGGCCTAATCTAAAATCTGAACAAAAATATTTTGTCTTCAAATTCATACCGTGATCGTAGCATGCATGGACTCGACTCATATGACTGGGATTTCCATGTAAAAGATTGTGGGCCGAAAATGGGTGATCACTGTACATTTCTCTTCTGTTTCCTATTTATATTTATATTTTACCTCCTCAATTTAGCATTATGGACAGGGAAAGACCTAATCTAAGATCTGCACAAAAATATTTTGCCTTCAAATTCATAACGTGATCGTAGCATGCATGGACTCGACTCATACGACTGGGATTTCCATGAAAAAGATTGTGGGCCGAAAATGAGTGAACACTGTACATTTCTCTTCTGTTTCCTATTTATATTAATATTTAACTTCCTCAATTTAGCATCATGGACAGGGAAAGACCTAATCTAAGATCTGCACAAAAATATTTTGCCTTCAAATTCATAATGTGATCGTAGCATGCATGGACTCGACTCATATGACTGGGATTTCCATGAAAAAGATTGTGGGCCGAAAATGGGTGATCACTGTACATTTCTCTTCTGTTTCCTATTTATATTTATATTTAACTTCCTCAATTTAGCATTATGGACAGGGAAAGACCTAATCTAAGATCTGCAAAAAAATATTTTGCCTTCCAATTCATAACATGATCGTAGCATGCATGTACTCGACTCATATGACTGGGATTTCCATGAAATGATTATGGGCCGAAAATGGGTGATCACTGTACATTTCTCTTCTGTTTCCTATTTATATTTATATTTAACTTCCTCAATTTAGCATTATGGACAGGGAAAGACCTAATCTATGATCTGCACAAAAATATTTTTCCTTCAAATTCATAACGTGATCGTAGCATGCATGGACTCGACTCATAAGACTGGAATTTCCATGAAAAAGATTGTGGGCCGAAAATGGGTGAACACTGTGAATTTCTCTTCTGTTTCCTATTTATATTTATATTTTACATCCTCATTTTAGCATTATGGACAGGGAAACACCTAATATAAGATGTGCTCAAAAATATTTTGCCTTCAAATTCATACCGTGATCGTAGCATGCATGGACTCGACTCATATGACTGGGATTTCCATGAAAAAGATTGTGGTCCGAAAATGGGTGTTCACTGTACATTTATCTTCTGTTTCCTGTTTATATTTCTATTTTACCTCCTCAATTTAGCATTAAGGACAGGGAAAGACCTAATCTAAGATTTGCACAAAAATATTTTGCCTTCAATTTCATACCGTGATCGTAGCATGCATGGACTCGACTCATATGACTGGGATTTCCATGAAAAAGATTGTGGGCAGAAAATGGGTGATCACTGTACATTTCTCTTCTGTTTCCTATTTATATTTCTATTTTACCTCCTCAATTTAGCATTATGGACAGGGAAAGGCCTAATCTAAAATCTGAACAAAAATATTTTGTCTTCAAATTCATACCGTGACCGTAGCATGCATGGACTCGACTCATATGACTGGGATTTCCATGTAAAAGATTGTGGGCCGAAAATGGGTGATCACTGTACATTTCTCTTCTGTTTCCTATTTATATTTATATTTTACCTCCTCAATTTAGCATTATGGACAGGGAAAGGCCTAATCTAACATCTGCACAAAAATATTTTGCCGTCAAATTCATACCGTGATCGTAGCATGCATGGACTCGACTCATATGACTGGGATTTCCATGAAAAAGATTGTGGGCCGAAAATGGGTGATCACTGTACATTTCTCTTCTGTTTCTTATTCATATTTATATTTTCCCTCTTCAATTTAGCATTATGGACAGGGAAAGACCTAATCTAAGATCTGCACAAAAATATTTTGCCTTCAAATTCATAACGTGATCGTAGCATGCATGGACTCGACTCATATGACTGGGATTTCCATGCAAAAGATAGTCGGCCGAAAATGGGTGATCACTGTACATTTCTCTTCTGTTTCCTATTTATATTTATATTTAACTTCCTCAATTTAGCATTATGGACAGGGAAAGAGCTAATCTAAGATCTGCAAAAAAATATTTTGCCTTCAAATTCATAACATGATCGTAGCATGCATGTACTCGACTCATATGACTGGGATTTCCATGAAATGATTATGGGCCGAAAATGGGTGATCACTGTACATTTCTCTTCTGTTTCCTATTTATATTTATATTTAACTTCCTCAATTTAGCATTATGGCCTTGGAAAGACCTAATCTAAGATCTGCACAAAAATATTTTGCCTTCAAATTCATAACGTGATCGTAGCATGCATGGACTCGACTCATATGACTGGAATTTCCATGAAAAAGATTGTGGGCCGAAAATGGGTGAACACTGTGAATTTCTCTTCTGTTTCCTATTTATATTTATATTTTACATCCTCATTTTAGCATTATGGACAGGGAAACACCTAATATAAGATGTGCTCAAAAATATTTTGCCTTCAAATTCATACCGTGATCGTAGCATGCATGGACTCGACTCATGTGACTGGGATTTCCATGAAAAAGATTGTGGTCCGAAAATGGGTGTTCACTGTACATTTATCTTCTGTTTCCTGTTTATATTTCTATTTTACCTCCTCAATTTAGCATTAAGGACAGGGAAAGACCTAATCTAAGATCTGCACAAAAATATTTTGCCTTCAATTTCATACCGTGATCGTAGCATGCATGGACTCGACTCATATGACTGGGATTTCCATGAAAAAATTGTGGGCAGAAAATGGGTGATCACTGTACATTTCTCTTCTGTTTCCTATTTATATTTCTATTTTACCTCCTCAATTTAGCATTATGGACAGGGAAAGGCCTAATCTAAAATCTGAACAAAAATATTTTGTCTTCAAATTCATACCGTGATCGTAGCATGCATGGACTCGACTCATATGACTGGGATTTCCATGTAAAAGATTGTGGGCCGAAAATGGGTGATCACTGTACATTTCTCTTCTGTTTCCTATTTATATTTATATTTTACCTCCTCAATTTAGCATTATGGACAGGGAAAGGCCTAATCTAACATCTGCACAAAAATATTTTGCCGTCAAATTCATACCGTGATCGTAGCATGCATGGACTCAACTCATATGACTGGGATTTCCATGAAAAAGATTGTGGGCCGAAAATGGGTGATCACTGTACATTTCTCTTCTGTTTCTTATTCATATTTATATTTTACCTCCTCAATTTAGCATTATGGACAGGGAAAGACCTAATCTAAGATCTGCACAAAAATATTTTGCCTTCAAATTCATAACGTGATCGTAGCATGCATGGACTCGACTCATATGACTGGGATTTCCATGAAAAAGATTGTGGGCCGAAAATGGGTGATCACTGTACATTTCTCTTCTGTTTCCTATTTATATTTATATTTAACTTCCTCAATTTAGCATTATGGACAGGGAAAGAGCTAATCTAAGATCTGCAAATTAATATTTTGCCTTCAAATTCATAACATGATCGTAGCATGCATGTACTCGACTCATATGACTGGGATTTCCATGAAATGATTATGGGCCGAAAATGGGTGATCACTGTACATTTCTCTTCTGTTTCCTATTTATATTTATATTTAACTTCCTCAATTTAGCATTATGGACAGGGAAAAACCTAATCTAAGATCTGCACAAAAATATTTTGCCTTCAAATTCATAACGTGATCGTAGCATGCATGGACTCGACTCATATGACTGGAATTTCCATGAAAAAGATTGTGGGCCGAAAATGGGTGAACACTGTGAATTTCTCTTCTGTTTCCTATTTATATTTATATTTTACATCCTCATTTTAGCATTATGGACAGGGAAACACCTAATATAAGATCTGCTCAAAAATATTTTGCCTTCAAATTCATACCGTGATCGTAGCATGCATGGACTCGACTCATATGACTGGGATTTCCATGAAAAAGATTGTGGTCCGAAAATGGGTGTTCAAAGTACATTTATGTTCTGTTTCCTGTTTATATTTCTATTTTACCTCCTCAATTTAGCATTAAGGACAGGGAAAGACCTAATCTAAGATCTGCAGAAAAATATTTTGCCTTCAATTTCATACCGTGATCGTAGCATGCATGGACTCGACTCATATGACTGGGATTTCCATGAAAAAGATTGTGGGCAGAAAATGGGTGATCACTGTACATTTCTCTTCTGTTTCCTATTTATATTTCTATTTTACCTCCTCAATTTAGCATTATGGCCTTGGAAAGACCTAATCTAAGCTCTGCACAAAAATATTTTGCCTTCAAATTCATACCGTGATCGTAGCATTCATGGACTCGACTCATATGACTGGGATTTCCATGAAAAAGATTGTGGGCCGAAAATGGGTGATCTCTGTACATTTCTCTTCTGTTTCCTATTTATATTTCTATTTTACCTCCTCAATTTAGCATTATGGCCTTGTAAAGACCTCATCTAATGTCTGCACAAAAATATTTTGCCTTCAAATTCATACCGTGATCGTAGCATGCATGGACTCGACACATATGACTGGGATTTCCATGAAAATATTGTGGGCCGAAAATGGGTGATCACTGTACATTTCTCTTCTGTTTCCTATTCATATTTATATTTTACCTCCTCTATTTAGCCTTATGGACAGGGAACGACCTAATCTAAGATCTACACAAAAATATTTTGCCTTCAAATTCATACCGTGTTCGTAGCATGCATGGACTCGACTCATATGACTGTGATTTCCATGAAAAAATTTTGGGCCGAAAATGGGTGATCACTGTGCATTTCTCTTCTGTTTCCTATTTATATTTCTATTTTACCTTCTCAATTTAGCATTATGGCCTTGGAAAGACCTAATCTAAGCTCTGCACAAAAATATTTTGCCTTCAAATTCATACCGTGATCGTAGCATGCATGGACACGACTCATATGACTGGGATTTCCATGAAAAAGATTGTGGGCCGAAAATGGGTGATCAGTGTACATTTCTCTTCTGTTTCCTATTCATATTTATATTTTACCTCCTCAATTTAGCATTATGGCCAGGGAAAGACCTAATCTAAGCTCTGCCCAAAAATATTTTGCCTTCAAATTCATACCGTGATCGTAGCATGCATGGACTCGACTCATATGACTGGGATTTCCATGAAAAAGATTGTGGGCCGAAAATGGGTGATCACTGTATATTTCTCTTCTGTTTCCTATTTATCTTTCTATTTTACATCCTCTATTTAGCATTATGGACAGGGAAAGACCTAATCTAAGATCTGCACAAAAATATTTTGCCTTCAAATTCATACCGTGATCGTAGCATGCATGGATTCGACTCATATGACTGGGATTTCCATGAAAAAGATTGTGGGCCGAAAATGGGTGATCACTGTGCATGTCTCTTCTGTTTCCTATTTATATTTCTATTTTACCTCCTCAATTTAGCATTATGGACAGGGAAAGGCCTAATCTAAAATCTGCACAAAAATATTTTGCCTTCAAATTCATACCGTGATCGTAGCATGGATGGACTCGACTCATATGACTGGGATTTCCATGAAAAAGATTGTGGGCCGAAAATGGGTGATCACTGTACATTTCTCTGCTGTTTCCTATTTATATTTATATTTTACCTCCTCAATTTAGCATTATGGCCTTGGAAAGACCTAATCTAAGATCTGCACAAAAATATTTTGCCTTCAAATTCATACCGTGATCGTAGCATGCATGGACTTGACTCATATGACTAGGATTTCCATGAAAAAGATTGTGGGCCGAAAATGGGTGATCACTGTACATTTCTCTTCTGTTTCCTATTATATTTCTATTTTACCTCCTCAATTTAGCATTATGGCCTTTGAAAGACCTAATCTAAGCTCTGCACAAAAATATTTTGCCTTCAAATTCATACCGTGATCGTAGCATGCATGGACTCGACTCATATGACTGGGATTTCCATGAAAAAGTTTGTGGGCCGAAAATGGGTGATCACTGTATATTTCTCTTCTGTTTCCGATTTATCTTTCTATTTTACATCCTCTATTTAGCATTATGGACAGGGAAAGACCTAATCTAAAATCTGCACAAAAATATTTTGCCTTCAAATTCATACCGTGATCGTAGCATGCATGGACACGACTCATATGACTGGGATTTCCATGAAAAAGATTGTGGGCCGAAAATGGGTGATCAGTGTACATTTCTCTTCTGTTTCCTATTCATATTTATATTTTACCTCCTCAATTTAGCATTATGGCCAGGGAAAGACCTAATCTAAGCTCTGCCCAAAAATATTTTGCCTTCAAATTCATACCGTGATCGTAGCATGCATGGACTCGACTCATATGACTGGGATTTCCATGAAAAAGATTGTGGGCCGAAAATGGGTGATCACTGTATATTTCTCTTCTGTTTCCTATTTATCTTTCTATTTTACATCCTCTATTTAGCATTATGGACAGGGAAAGACCTAATCTAAGATCTGCACAAAAATATTTTGCCTTCAAATTCATACCGTGATCGTAGCATGCATGGATTCGACTCATATGACTGGGATTTCCATGAAAAAGATTGTGGGCCGAAAATGGGTGATCACTGTGCATGTCTCTTCTGTTTCCTATTTATATTTCTATTTTACCTCCTCAATTTAGCATTATGGACAGGGAAAGGCCTAATCTAAAATCTGCACAAAAATATTTTGCCTTCAAATTCATACCGTGATCGTAGCATGCATGGACTCGACTCATATGACTGGGATTTCCATGAAAAAGATTGTGGGCCGAAAATGGGTGATCACTGTACATTTCTCTGCTGTTTCCTATTTATATTTATATTTTACCTCCTCAATTTAGCATTATGGCCTTGGAAAGACCTAATCTAAGATCTGCACAAAAATATTTTGCCTTCAAATTCATACCGTGATCGTAGCATGCATGGACTTGACTCATATGACTAGGATTTCCATGAAAAAGATTGTGGGCCGAAAATGGGTGATCACTGTACATTTCTCTTCTGTTTCCTATTATATTTCTATTTTACCTCCTCAATTTAGCATTATGGCCTTTGAAAGACCTAATCTAAGCTCTGCACAAAAATATTTTGCCTTCAAATTCATACCGTGATCGTAGCATGCATGGACTCGACTCATATGACTGGGATTTCCATGAAAAAGTTTGTGGGCCGAAAATGGGTGATCACTGTATATTTCTCTTCTGTTTCCGATTTATCTTTCTATTTTACATCCTCTATTTAGCATTATGGACAGGGAAAGACCTAATCTAAAATCTGCACAAAAATATTTTGCCTTCAAATTCATACCGTGATCGTAGCATGCATGGACAAGACTCATATGACTGGGATTACCATGAAAAAGATTGTGGGCCGAAAATGGGTGATCACTGTACATTTCTCTTCTGTTTTCTATTTATATTTCTATTTTACCTCCTCAATTTAGCATTATGGCCAGGGAAAGACCTAATCTAAGCTCTGCACAAAAATATTTTGCCTTCAATTTCATACCGTGATCGTAGCATGCATGGACTCGACTCATATGATTGGGATTTCCATGAAAAAGATTGTGGGCCGAAAATGGGTGATCACTGTATATTTCTCTTCTGTTTCCTATTTATATTTATATTTTACTTCCTCAATTTAGCATTATGGACAGGGAAAGACCTAATCTAAGATCTGCAAAAAAATATTTTCCTTCAAATTCATACCGTGATCGTAGCATGCATGGACTCGACTCATATGACTGGGATTTCCATGAAAAAGATTGTGGGCCGAAAATGGGTGATCACTGTATATTTCTCTTCTGTTTCCTATTTATCTTTCTATTTTACATCCTCAATTTAGCATTATGGACAGATAAAGACCTAATCTAAGATCTGCACACAAATATTTTGCCTTCAAATTCATACCGTGATCGTATCATGCATGGACTCGACTCATATGACTGGGATTTCCATGAAAAAGATTGTGGGCCCAAAATGGGTGATCACTGTGCATTTCTCTTCTGTTTCCTATTTATATTTATATTTTACCTCCTCAATTTAGCATTATGGACAGGGAAAGGCCTAATCTAAGCTCTGCACAAAAATATTTTGCCTTCAAATTCATACCGTGATCGTAGCATGCATGGACTCGACTCATATGACTGGGATTTCCATGAAAAAGATTGTGGGCCGAAAATGGGTGATCACTGTGCATTTCTCATCTGTTTCCTATTTATATTTCTATTTTACCTCCTCAATTTAGCATTATGGACAGGGAAAGGCCTAATCTAAAATCTGCACAAAAATATTTTGCCTTCAAATTCATACCGTGATCGTAGGATGGATGGACTCGACTCATATGACTGGGATTTCCATGAAAAAGATTGTGGGCCGAAAATGGGTGATCACTGTACATTTCTCTTCTGTTTCCTATTATATTTCTATTTTACCTCCTCAATTTAGCATTATGGCCTTTGAAAGACCTAATCTAAGCTCTGCACAAAAATATTTTGCCTTCAAATTCATCCCGTGATCGTAGCATGCATGGACTCGACTCATATGACTGGGATTTCCATGAAAAAGATTGTGGGCCGAAAATGGGTGATCACTGTGCATTTCTCATCTGTTTCTGATTCATCTTTCTATTTTACATCCTCTATTTAGCATTATGGACAGGGAAAGACCTAATCTAAAATCTGCACAAAAATATTTTGCCTTCAAATTCATACCGTGATCGTAGCATGCATGGACAAGACTCATATGACTGGGATTACCATGAAAAAGATTGTGGGCCGAAAATGGGTGATCACTGTACATTTCTCTTCTGTTTTCTATTTATATTTCTATTTTACCTCCTCAATTTAGCATTATGGCCAGGGAAAGACCTAATCTAAGCTCTGCACAAAAATATTTTGCCTTCAAATTCATACCGTGATCGTAGCATGCATGGACTCGACTCATATGATTGGGATTTCCATGAAAAAGATTGTGGGCCGAAAATGGGAGTTCACTTTACATTTCTCTTCTGTTTCCTATTTATCTTTCTATTTTACATCCACTATTTAGCATTATGGACAGGGAAAGACCTAATCTAAAATCTGCACAAAAATATTTTGCCTTCAAATTCATACCCTGATCGTAGCATGCATGGACTCGACTCATATGACTGGGATTTCCATGAAAAAGATTGTGGGCCGAAAATGGGTGATCACTGTACATTTCTCTTCTGTTTCCTATTCATATTTCTATTTTACCTCCTCAATTTAGCATTATGGACAGGGAAAGACTTAATCTAAGATCTGCAAAAAAATATTTTGCCTTCAAATTCATACCGTGATCGTAGCATGCATGGACTCGACTCATATGACTGGGATTTCCATGAAAAAGATTGTGGGCCGAAAATGGGTGATCACTGTATATTTCTCTTCTGTTTCCTATTTATCTTTCTATTTTACATCCTCAATTTAGCATTATGGACAGATAAAGACCTAATCTAAGATCTGCACACAAATATTTTGCCTTCAAATTCATACCGTGATCGTAGCATGCATGGACTCGACTCATATGACTGGGATTTCCATGAAAAAGATTGTGGGCCCAAAATGGGTGATCACTGTGCATTTCTCTTCTGTTTCCTATTTATATTTATATTTTACCTCCTCAATTTAGCATTATGGACAGGGAAAGGCCTAATCTAAGCTCTGCACAAAAATATTTTGCCTTCAAATTCATACCGTGATCGTAGCATGCATGGACTCGACTCATATGACTGGGATTTCCATGAAAAAGATTGTGGGCCGAAAATGGGTGATCACTGTACATTTCTCTTCTGTTTCCTATTTATCTTTCTATTTTACATCCACTATTTAGCATTATGGACAGGGAAAGACCTAATCTAAGATCTGCACAAAAATATTTTGCCTTCAAATTCATACCGTGATCGTAGCATGCATGGACTCGACTCATATGACTGGGATTTCCATGAAAAAGATTGTGGGCCGAAAATGGGTGATCACTGTGCATTCCTCTTCTGTTTCCTATTTATATTTATATTTTACATCCTCTATTTAGCATTATGGACAGGGAAAGACCTAATCTAAGATCTGCACAAAAATATTTTGCCTTCAAATTCATACCGTGATCGTAGCATGCATGGACTCGACTCATATGACTGGGATTTCCATGAAAAAGATTGTGGGCCGAAAATGGGTGATCACTGTGCATTTCTCATCTGTTTCCTATTTATATTTCTATTTTACCTCCTCAATTTAGCATTATGGACAGGGAAAGGCCTAATCTAAAATCTGCACAAAAATATTTTGCCTTCAAATTCATACCGTGATCGTAGGATGGATGGACTCGACTCATATGACTGGGATTTCCATGAAAAAGATTGTGGGCCGAAAATGGGTGATCACTGTGCATTTCTCTTCTGTTTCCTATTTATATTTCTATTTTACCTCCTCAATTTAGCATTATGGACAGGGAAAGGCCTAATCTAAAATCTGCACAAAAATATTTTGCCTTCAAATTCATACCGTGATCGTAGCATGGATGGACTCGTCTCATATGACTGGGATTTCCATGAAAAAGATTGTGGGCCGAAAATGGGTGATCACTGTGCATTTCTCTTCTGTTTCCTATTTATATTTATATTTTACCTCCTCAATTTAGCATTATGGACAGGGAAAGGCCTAATCTAATATCTGCACAAAAATATTTTGCCTTCAAATTCATACCCTGATCGTAGCATGCATGGACTCGACTCATATGAATGGGATTTCCATGAAAAAGATTGTGGGCCGAAAATGGGTGATCACTGTACATTTCTCTTCTGTTTCCTATTTATATTTATATATTACCTCCTAAATTTAGCATTATGGACAGGGAAAGACTTAATCTAAGATCTGCACAAAAATATTTTGCCTTCAAATTCATACCGTGATCGTAGCATGCATTGACACGACTCATATGACTGGGATTTCCATGAAAAAGATTGTGGGCCGAAAATGGGTGATCTCTGTGCATTTCTTTTCTGTTTCCTATTTGTATTTATATTTTACTTCCTTAATTTAGCATTATGGACAGGGAAAGACCTAATCTAAGATCTGCACAAAAATATTTTGCCTTCAAATTCATACCGTGATCGTAGCATGCATGGACTCGACTCATATGACTGGGATTTCCATGAAAAAGATTGTGGGCCGAAAATGGGTGATCACTGTGCATTTCTCATCTGTTTCCTATTTATATTTCTATTTTACCTCCTCAATTTAGCATTATGGACAGGGAAAGGCCTAATCTAAAATCTGCACAAAAATATTTTGCCTTCAAATTCATACCGTGATCGTAGCATGGATGGACTCGACTCATATGACTGGGATTTCCATGAAAAAGATTGTGGGCCGAAAATGGGTGATCACTGTGCATTCCTCTTCTGTTTCCTATTTATATTTCTATTTTACATCCTCTATTTAGCATTATGGACAAGGAAAGACCTAATCTAAGATCTGCACAAAAATATTTTGCCTTCAAATTCATACCGTGATCGTAGCATGCATGGACTCGACTCATATGACTGGGATTTCCATGAAAAAGATTGTGGGCCGAAAATGAGTGATCACTGTGCATTTCTCATCTGTTTCCTATTTATATTTCTATTTTACCTCCTCAATTTAGCATTATGGACAGGGAAAGGCCTAATCTAAAATCTGCACAAAAATATTTTGCCTTCAAATTCATACCGTAATCGTAGGATGGATGGACTCGACTCATATGACTGGGATTTCCATGAAAAAGATTGTGGGCCGAAAATGGGTGATCACTGTGCATTTCTCTTCTGTTTCCTATTTATATTTCTATTTTACATCCTCTATTTAGCATTATGAACAGGGAAAGACCTAATCTAAGATCTGCACAAAAATATTTTGCCTTCATATTCATACCGTGATCGTAGCATGCATGGACTCGACTCATATGACTGGGATTTCCATGAAAAAGATTGTGGGCCGAAAATGGGTGATCACTGTGCATTTCTCTTCTGTTTCCTATTTATATTTCTATTTTACCTCCTCAATTTAGCATTATGGACAGGGAAAGGCCTAATCTAAAATCTGCACAAAAATATTTTGCCTTCAAATTCATACCGTGATCGTAGCATGGATGGACTCGTCTCATATGACTGGGATTTCCATGAAAAAGATTGTGGGCCGAAAATGGGTGATCACTGTGCATTTCCCTTCTGTTTCCTATTTATATTTATATTTTACCTCCTCAATTTAGCATTATGGACAGGGAAAGGCCTAATCTAATATCTGCACAAAAATATTTTGCCTTCAAATTCATACCCTGATCGTAGCATGCATGGACTCGACTCATATGAATGGGATTTCCATGAAAAAGATTGTGGGCCGAAAATGGGTGATCACTGTACATTTCTCTTCTGTTTCCTATTTATATTTATATATTTCCTCCTAAATTTAGCATTATGGACAGGGAAAGACTTAATCTAAGATCTGCACAAAAATATTTTGCCTTCAAATTCATACCGTGATCGTAGCATGCATGGACTCGACTCATATGACTGGGATTTCCATGAAAAAGATTGTGGGCCAAAATGGGAGTTCACTGTACATTTCTCTTCTGTTTCCTATTTATCTTTCTATTTTACATCCTCTATTTAGCATTATGGAAAGGGAAAGACCTAATCTAATATCTGCACAAAAATATTTTGCCTTCAAATTCATACCGTGATCGTAGCATGCATGGACTCGACTCATATGACTGGGATTTCCATGAAAAAGATTGTGGGCCGAAAATGGGTGATCACTGTGCATTCCTCTTCTGTTTCCTATTTATATTTATATTTTACATCCTCTATTTAGCATTATGGACAGGGAAAGACCTAATCTAAGATCTGCACAAAAATATTTTGCCTTCAAATTCATACCGTGATCGTAGCATGCATGGACTCGACTCATATGACTGGGATTTCCATGAAAAAGATTGTGGGCCGAAAATGGGTGATCACTGTGCATTTCTCATCTGTTTCCTATTTATATTTCTATTTTACCTCCTCAATTTAGCATTATGGACAGGGAAAGGCCTAATCTAAAATCTGCACAAAAATATTTTGCCTTCAAATTCATACCGTGATCGTAGGATGGATGGACTCGACTCATATGACTGGGATTTCCATGAAAAAGATTGTGGGCCGAAAATGGGTGATCACTGTGCATTTCTCTTCTGTTTCCTATTTATATTTCTATTTTACCTCCTCAATTTAGCATTATGGACAGGGAAAGGCCTAATCTAAAATCTGCACAAAAATATTTTGCCTTCAAATTCATACCGTGATCGTAGCATGGATGGACTCGTCTCATATGACTGGGATTTCCATGAAAAAGATTGTGGGCCGAAAATGGGTGATCACTGTGCATTTCTCTTCTGTTTCCTATTTATATTTATATTTTACCTCCTCAATTTAGCATTATGGACAGGGAAAGGCCTAATCTAATATCTGCACAAAAATATTTTGCCTTCAAATTCATACCCTGATCGTAGCATGCATGGACTCGACTCATATGAATGGGATTTCCATGAAAAAGATTGTGGGCCGAAAATGGGTGATCACTGTACATTTCTCTTCTGTTTCCTATTTATATTTATATATTACCTCCTAAATTTAGCATTATGGACAGGGAAAGACTTAATCTAAGATCTGCACAAAAATATTTTGCCTTCAAATTCATACCGTGATCGTAGCATGCATGGACACGACTCATATGACTGGGATTTCCATGAAAAAGATTGTGGGCCGAAAATGGGTGATCTCTGTGCATTTCTTTTCTGTTTCCTATTTGTATTTATATTTTACTTCCTTAATTTAGCATTATGGACAGGGAAAGACCTAATCTAAGATCTGCACAAAAATATTTTGCCTTCAAATTCATACCGTGATCGTAGCATGCATGGACTCGACTCATATGACTGGGATTTCCATGAAAAGGATTGTGGGCCGAAAATGGGTGATCACTGTGCATTTCTCATCTGTTTCCTATTTATATTTCTATTTTACCTCCTCAATTTAGCATTATGGACAGGGAAAGGCCTAATCTAAAATCTGCACAAAAATATTTTGCCTTCAAATTCATACCGTGATCGTAGCATGGATGGACTCGACTCATATGACTGGGATTTCCATGAAAAAGATTGTGGGCCGAAAATGGGTGATCACTGTGCATTTCTCTTCTGTTTCCTATTTATATTTCTATTTTACATCCTCTATTTAGCATTATGGACAGGGAAAGACCTAATCTAAGATCTGCAAAAAAATATTTTGCCTTCAAATTCATACCGTGATCCTAGCATGCATGGACTCGACTCATATGACTGGGATTTCCATGAAAAAGATTGTGGGCCGAAAATGGGTGATCACTGTATATTTCTCTTCTGTTTCCTATTTATCTTTCTATTTTACATCCTCAATTTAGCATTATGGACAGATAAAGACCTAATCTAAGATCTGCACACAAATATTTTGCCTTCAAATTCATACCGTGATCGTAGCATGCATGGACTCGACTCATATGACTGGGATTTCCATGAAAAAGATTGTGGGCCGAAAATGGGTGATCACTGTGCATTCCTCTTCTGTTTCCTATTTATATTTCTATTTTACATCCTCTATTTAGCATTATGGACAAGGAAAGACCTAATCTAAGATCTGCACAAAAATATTTTGCCTTCAAATTCATACCGTGATCGTAGCATGCATGGACTCGACTCATATGACTGGGATTTCCATGAAAAAGATTGTGGGCCGAAAATGAGTGATCACTGTGCATTTCTCATCTGTTTCCTATTTATATTTCTATTTTACCTCCTCAATTTAGCATTATGGACAGGGAAAGGCCTAATCTAAAATCTGCACAAAAATATTTTGCCTTCAAATTCATACCGTAATCGTAGGATGGATGGACTCGACTCATATGACTGGGATTTCCATGAAAAAGATTGTGGGCCGAAAATGGGTGATCACTGTGCATTTCTCTTCTGTTTCCTATTTATATTTCTATTTTACATCCTCTATTTAGCATTATGAACAGGGAAAGACCTAATCTAAGATCTGCACAAAAATATTTTGCCTTCATATTCATACCGTGATCGTAGCATGCATGGACTCGACTCATATGACTGGGATTTCCATGAAAAAGATTGTGGGCCGAAAATGGGTGATCACTGTGCATTTCTCTTCTGTTTCCTATTTATATTTCTATTTTACCTCCTCAATTTAGCATTATGGACAGGGAAAGGCCTAATCTAAAATCTGCACAAAAATATTTTGCCTTCAAATTCATACCGTGATCGTAGCATGGATGGACTCGTCTCATATGACTGGGATTTCCATGAAAAAGATTGTGGGCCGAAAATGGGTGATCACTGTGCATTTCCCTTCTGTTTCCTATTTATATTTATATTTTACCTCCTCAATTTAGCATTATGGACAGGGAAAGGCCTAATCTAATATCTGCACAAAAATATTTTGCCTTCAAATTCATACCCTGATCGTAGCATGCATGGACTCGACTCATATGAATGGGATTTCCATGAAAAAGATTGTGGGCCGAAAATGGGTGATCACTGTACATTTCTCTTCTGTTTCCTATTTATATTTATATATTTCCTCCTAAATTTAGCATTATGGACAGGGAAAGACTTAATCTAAGATCTGCACAAAAATATTTTGCCTTCAAATTCATACCGTGATCGTAGCATGCATGGACTCGACTCATATGACTGGGATTTCCATGAAAAAGATTGTGGGCCAAAATGGGAGTTCACTGTACATTTCTCTTCTGTTTCCTATTTATCTTTCTATTTTACATCCTCTATTTAGCATTATGGAAAGGGAAAGACCTAATCTAATATCTGCACAAAAATATTTTGCCTTCAAATTCATACCGTGATCGTAGCATGCATGGACTCGACTCATATGACTGGGATTTCCATGAAAAAGATTGTGGGCCGAAAATGGGTGATCACTGTGCATTTCTCATCTGTTTCCTATTTATATTTCTATTTTACCTCCTCAATTTAGCATTATGGACAGGGAAAGGCCTAATCTAAAATCTGCACAAAAATATTTTGCCTTCAAATTCATACCGTGATCGTAGCATGGATGGACTCGACTCATATGACTGGGATTTCCATGAAAAAGATTGTGGGCCGAAAATGGGTGATCACTGTGCATTTCTCTTCTGTTTCCTATTTATATTTCTATTTTACATCCTCTATTTAGCATTATGGACAGGGAAAGACCTAATCTAAGATCTGCACAAAAATATTTTGCCTTCATATTCATACCGTGATCGTAGCATGCATGGACTCGACTCATATGACTGGGATTTCCATGAAAAAGATTGTGGGCCGAAAATGGGTGATCACTGTGCATTTCTCTTCGGTTTCCTATTTATATTAATATTTTATGTCCTCAGTTTAGCAGTATGGACAGGGAAAGACCTAATCTAAGATCTGCACAAAAATATTTTGCCTTCAAATTCATACCCTGATCGTAGCATACATGGACTCGACTCATATGACTGCGATTTCCATGAAAAAGATTGTGGGCCGAAAATGGGTGATCACTGTGCATTTCTCTTCTGTTTCCTATTTATATTTATATTTTACCTCCTCAATTTAGCATTATGGACAGGGAAAGGCCTAATCTAATATCTGCACAAAAATATTTTGCCTTCAAATTCATACCCTGATCGTAGCATGCATGGACTCGACTCATATGAATGGGATTTCCATGAAAAAGATTGTGGGCCGAAAATGGGTGATCACTGTACATTTCTCTTCTGTTTCCTATTTATATTTATATATTACCTCCTAAATTTAGCATTATGGACAGGGAAAGACTTAATCTAAGATCTGCACAAAAATATTTTGCCTTCAAATTCATACCGTGATCGTAGCATGCATGGACTCGACTCATATGACTGGGATTTCCATGAAAAAGATTGTGGGCCAAAATGGGAGTTCACTGTACATTTCTCTTCTGTTTCCTATTTATCTTTCTATTTTACATCCTCTAATTAGCATTATGGAAAGGGAAAGACCTAATCTAATATCTGCACAAAAATATTTTGCCTTCAAATTCATACCGTGATCGTAGCATGCATGGACTCGACTCATATGACTGGGATTTCCATGAAAAAGATTGTGGGCCGAAAATGGGTGATCACTGTGCATTTCTCATCTGTTTCCTATTTATATTTCTATTTTACCTCCTCAATTTAGCATTATGGACAGGGAAAGGGCTAATCTAAAATCTGCACAAAAATATTTTGCCTTCAAATTCATACTGTGATCGTAGCATGGATGGACTCGACTCATATGACTGGGATTTCCATGAAAAAGATTGTGGGCCGAAAATGGGTGATCACTGTGCATTTCTCTTCTGTTTCCTATTTATATTTATATTTTACATCCTCTATTTAGCATTATGGACAGGGAAAGACCTAATCTAAGATCTGCACAAAAATATTTTGCCTTCATATTCATACCGTGATCGTAGCATACATGGACTCGACTCATATGACTGCGATTTCCATGAAAAAGATTGTGGGCCGAAAATGGGTGATCACTGTATATTTCTCTTCTATTTCCTATTACTATTTATATTTTACTTCCTTCTTTTAGCATTATGGATAGGGAAAGACCTAATCTAAGATCTGCACAAAAATATTTTGCCTTCAAATTCATACCGTAATCGTAGCATGCATGGACTCGACTCATATGACTGGGATTTCCATGAAAAAGATTGTGGGCCGAAAATGGGTGATCACTGTGCATTTCTCTTCTGTTTCCTATTTATATTTATATTTTACCTCCTCAATTTAGCATTATGGACAGGGAAAGGCCTAATCTAAAATCTGCACAAAAATATTTTGCCTTCAAATTCATACCGTGATCGTAGCATGGATGGACTCGACTCATATGACTGGGATTTCCATGAAAAAGATTGTGGGCAGAAAATGGGTGATCACTGTACATTTCTCTGCTGTTTCCTATTTATATTTCTATTTTACCTCCTCAATTTAGCATTATGGACAGGGAAAGGCCTAATCTAAAATCTGCACAAAAATATTTTGCCTTCAAATTCATACCGTGATCGTAGCATGCATGGACTCGACTCATATGACTGGGATTTCCATGAAAAAGATTGTGGGCCGAAAATGGGTGATCACTGTACATTTCTCTTCTGTTTCCTATTTATATTACCCTTTTACTTTCTCAATTTAGCATTATGGACAGGGAAAGACCTAATCTGAGATCTGCACAAAAATATTTTGCCTTCAAATTCATACCGTGATCGTAGCATGCATGGACTCGACTCATATGACTGGGATTTCCATGAAAAAGATTGTGGGCCGAAAATGGGTGATCACTGTACATTTCTCTTCTGTTTCCTATTTATATTTCTATTTTACCTCCTCAATTTAGCATTATGGACAGGGAAAGGCCTAATCTAAAATCTGCACAAAAATATTTTGCATTCAAATTCATACCGTGATCATAGCATGCATGGACTCGACTCATATGACTGGGATTTCCATGAAAAAATTGTGGGCCGAAAATGGGTGATCACTGAACATTTCTCTTCTGTTTCCTATTCATATTTCTATTTTACCTCCTCAATTTAGCATTATGGCCTTGGAAAGACCTAATCTAAGCTCTGCACAAAAATATTTTGCCTTCAAATTCATACCGTGATCGTAGCATGCATGGACTCGACTCATATGACTGGGATTTCCATGAAAAAGATTGTGGGCCGACAATGGGTGATCAGTGTACATTTCTCTTCTGTTTCCTATTTATATTTATATTTTACCTCCTCAATTTAGCATTATGGACAGGGAAAGTCCTAATCTAAAATCTGCACAAAAATATTTTGCCTTCAAATTCATACCGTGATCGTAGCATGCATGGACTCGACTCATATGACTGGGATTTCCATGAAAAAGATTGTGGGCCGAAAATGGGTGATCACTGTGCATTTCTCTTCCGTTTCCTATTCATATTTCTATTTTACATCATCAATTTAGCATTATGGACAGGGAAAGACTTAATCTAAGATCTGAACAAAAATATTTTGCCTTCAAATTCATACCCTGATCGTAGCATGCATGGACTCGACTCATATGACTGGGATTTCCATGAAAAAGTTTGTGGGCCGAAAATGGGTGATCACTGTACATTTCTCTTCTGTTTCCTATTACTATTTCTATTTTACTTCCTTCATTTAGCATTATGGACAGGGAAAGACCTAATCTAAGATCTGCACAAAAATATTTTGCCTTCAAATTCATACCCTGATCGTAGCATACATGGACTCGACTCATATGACTGGGATTTCCATGAAAAAATTGTGGGCCGAAAATGGGTGATCACTGAACATTTCTCTTCTGTTTCCTATTCATATTTCTATTTTACCTCCTCAATTTAGCATTATGGACAGTGAAAGGCCTAATGTAAAATCTGCACAAAAATATTTTGCCTTCAAATTCATACCGTGATCGTAGCATGCATGGACTCGACTCATATGACTGGGATTTCCATGAAAAAGATTGTGGGCCGACAATGGGTGATCAGTGTACATTTCTCTTCTGTTTCCTATTTATATTTATATTTTACCTCCTCAATTTAGCATTATGGACAGGGAAAGTCCTAATCTAAAATCTGCACAAAAATATTTTGCCTTCAAATTCATACCGTGATCGTAGCATGCATGGACTCGACTCATATGACTGGGATTTCCATGAAAAAGATTGTGGGCCGAAAATGGGTGATCACTGTGCATTTCTCTTCCGTTTCCTATTTATATTTATATTTTACATCATCAATTTAGCATTATGGACAGGGAAAGACTTAATCTAAGATCTGAACAAAAATATTTTGCCTTCAAATTCATACCGTGATCGTAGCATGCATGGACTCGACTCATATGACTGGGATTTCCATGAAAAAGTTTGTGGGCCGAAAATGGGTGATCACTGTACATTTCTCTTCTGTTTCCTATTACTATTTCTATTTTACTTCCTTCATTTAGCATTATGGACAGGGAAAGACCTAATCTAAGATCTGCACAAAAATATTTTGCCTTCAAATTCATACCCTGATCGTAGCATACATGGACTCGACTCATATGACTGGGATTTCCATGAAAAAGATTGTGGGCCAAAAATGGGTGATCACTGTACATTTCTCTTCTGTTTCCTATTTATATTTCTATTTTACCTCCTCAATTTAGCATTATGGACAGGGAAAGACCTAATGTAAGATCTGAACAAAAATATTTTGCCTTCAAATTCATACCCTGATCGTAGCATACATGGACTCGACTCATATGACTGCGATTTCCATGAAAAAGATTGTGGGCCGAAAATGGGTGATCACTGTATATTTCTCTTCTATTTCCTATTACTATTTCTATTTTACTTCCTTCATTTAGCATTATGGACAGGGAAAGACCTAATCTAAGATCTGCACAAAAATATTTTGCCTTCAAATTCATACCCAGATCGTAGCATGCGTGGACTCGACTCATATGACTGGGATTTCCATGAAAAAGATTGTGGGCCGAAAATGGGTGATCACTGTACATTTCTCTTCTGTTACCTATTTATATTTATATTTTCCTCCTCAATTTAGCATTATGGACAGGGAAAGACCTAATCTAAGATCTGCACAAAAATATTTTGCCTTCAAATTCATACCCTGATCGTAGCATGCATGGACTCGACTCATATGACTGGGATTTCCATGAAAAAGATTGTGGGCCGAAAATGGGTGATCACTGTGCATTTCTCTTCTGTTTCCTATTTATATTTATATTTTATATCCTCAATTTAGCATTATGGACAGGGAAACACCTATTCTAAGATCTGCACAAAAATATTTCGCCTTCAGTTTCATACCTTGATCGTAGCATGCATGGACTCGACTCATATGACTGGGATTTCCATGAAAAAGATTGTGGGCCGAAAATGGGTGATCACTGTACATTTCTCTTCTGTTTCCTATTTATATTTATATTTTACCTCCTCAATTTAGCATTATGGACAGGGAAAGACCTAATCTAAGATCTGCACAAAAATATTTTGCCTTCAAATTCATACCGTGATCGTAGCATGCATGGACTCGACTCATATGACTGGAATTTCCATGAAAAAGATTGTGGGCCGAAAATGGGTGATCACTGTACATTTCTCTTCTGTTTCCTATTTATATTTATATTTTACCTCCTCAATTTAGCATTATGGACAGGGAAAGACCTAATCTAAAATCTGCACAAAAATATTTTGCCTTCAAATTCATACCCAGATCGTAGCATGCGTGGACTCGACTCATATGACTGGGATTTCCATAAAAAAGATTGTGGGCCGAAAATGGGAGATCACTGTGCATTTCTCTTCTCTTTCCTATTTATATTTCTATTTTACCTCCTCAATTTAGCATTATGGACAGGGAAAGACCTAATATAATCTCTGCAAAAAAATATTTTGCCTTCAAATTCATACCGTGATCGTAGCATGCATGGACTCGACTCATATCACTGGGATTTCCATGAAAAAGATTGTGGGCCGAAAATGGGTGATCACTGTACATTTCTCTTCTGTTTCCTATTTATATTTCTATTTTACCTCCTCAATTTAGCATTATGGACAGGGAAAGACCTAATATAATCTCTGCAAAAAAATATTTTGCCTTCAAATTCATACCGTGATCGTAGCATGCATGGACTCGACTCATATGACTGGGATTTCCATGAAAAAGATTGTGGGCCGAAAATGGGTGATCACTGTACATTTCTCTTCTGTTTCCTATTTATATTTATATTTTACCTCCTCAATTTAGCATTATGGACAGGGAAAGACCTAATCTAAGATCTGCACAAAAATATTTTGCCTTCAAATTCATAATGTGATCGTAGCATGCATGGACTCGACTCATATGACTGGGATTTCCATGAAAAAGATTGTGGGCCGAAAATGGGTGATCACTGTGCATTTCTCGTCTTTTTCCTATTTATATTTCTATTTTACATCCTCAATTTAGCATTATGTACAGGGAAAGACCTAATCTAAGATCTGCACAAAAATATTTTGCCTTCAAATTCATACCCTGATCGTAGCATGCATGGACTCGACTCATATGACTGGGATTTCCATGAAAAAGATTGTGGGCCGAAAATGGGTGATCACTGTGCATTTCTCTTCTGTTTCCTATTTATATTTATATTTTATATCCTCAATTTAACATTATGGACAGGGAAACACCTAATCTAAGATCTGCACAAAAATATTTTGCCTTCAGTTTCATACCTTGATCGTAGCATGCATGGACTCGACTCATATGACTGGGATTTCCATGAAAAATATTGTGGGCCGAAAATGGGTGATAACTGTACATTTCTCTTCTGTTTCCTATTTATATTTCTATTTTACCTCCTCAATTTAGCATTATGGACAGGGAAAGACCTAATCTAAGATCTGCACAAAAATATTTTGCCTTCAAATTCATACCGTGATCGTAGCATGCATGGACTCGACTCATATGACTGGAATTTCCATGAAAAAGATTGTGGGCCGAAAATGGGTGATCACTGTACATTTCTCTTCTGTTTCCTATTTATATTTATATTTTACCTCCTCAATTTAGCATTATGGACAGGGAAAGACCTAATCTAAGATCTGCACAAAAATATTTTGCCTTCAAATTCATAATGTGATCGTAGCATGCATGGACTCGACTCATATGACTGGGATTTCCATGAAAAAGATTGTGTGCCGAAAATGGGTGATCACTGTGCATTTCTCGTCTGTTTCCTATTTATATTTCTATTTTACATCCTCAATTTAGCATTATGGACAGGGAAAGACCTAATCTAAGATCTGCACAAAAATATTTTGCCTTCAAATTCATACCCCGATCGTAGCATGCATGGACTCGACTCATATGACTGGAATTTCCATGAAAAAGATTGTGGGCCGAAATTGGGTGATCACTGTACATTTCTCTTCTGTTTCCTATTTATATTTCTATTTTACCTCCTCAATTTAGCATTATGGACAGGGAAAGACCTAATCTAAGATCTGCACAAAAATATTTTGCCTTCAAATTCATACCCTGATCGTAGCATGCATGGACTCGACTCATATGACTGGGATTTCCATGAAAAAGATTGTGGGCCGAAAATGGGTGATCACTGTGCATTACTCTTCTGTTTCCTATTTATATTTCTATTTTATATCCTCAAATTAGCATTATGGACAGGGAAACACCTAATCTAAGATCTGCACAAAAATATTTTGCTTTCAAATTCATAACGTGATCGTAGCATGCATGGACTCGACTCATATGACTGGAATTTCCATGAAATGATTGTGGGCCGAAAATGTGTGATCACTGTACATTTCTCTTCTGTTTCCTATTTATATTGATATTTTACCTCCTCAATTTAGCATTATGGACAGGGAAAGACCTAATCTAAGATCTGCACAAAAATATTTTGCCTTCAAATTCATAACGTGATCGTAGCATGCATGGACTCGACTCATATGACTGGGATTTCCATGAAAAAGATTGTGGGCCGAAAATGGGTGATCACTGTGCAAATTTCTCGTCTGTTTCCTATTTATATTTCTATTTTACATCCTCAATTTAGCATTATGGACAGGGAAAGACCTAATCTAAGATCTGCACAAAAATATTTTGCCTTCAGTTTCATACCTTGATCGTAGCATGCATGGACTCGACTCATATGACTGGGATTTCCATGAAAAAGATTGTGGGCCGAAAACGGGTGAACACTGTACATTTCTCTTGTGTTTCCTATTTATATTTCTATTTTACCTCCTCAATTTAGCATTATGTACAGGGAAAGACCTAATCTGAGATCTGCACAAAAATATTTTGCCTTCAAATTCATACCGTGATCGTAGTATGCATGGACTCGACTCATATGACTGGAATTTCCATGAAAAAGATTGTGGGCAGAAAATGGGTGATCACTGTACATTTCTCTTCTGTTTCCTATTTATATTTCTATTTTACCTCCTCAATTTAGCATTATGGACAGGGAAAGACCTAATCTAAGATCTGCACAAAAATATTTTGCCTTCAAATTCATAACGTGATCGTAGCATGCATGGACTCGACTCATATGACTGGGATTTCCATGAAAAAGATTGTGGGCCGAAAAGGGGTGATCACTGTGCATTTCTCATCTGTTTCCTATTTATATTTATATTTTACATCCTCAATTTAGCATTATGGACAGGGAAAGACCTAATCTAAGATCTGCACAAAAATATTTTGCCTTCAAATTCATACCGTGATCGTAGCATGCATGGACTCGACTCATATGACTGGGATTTCCATGAAAAAGATTGTGGGCCGAAAATGGGTGATCACTGTACATTTCTCTTCTGTTTCCTATTTATATTTCTATTTTACATCCTCAATTTAGCATTATGGACAGGGAAAGACCTAATCTAAGATCTGCACAAAAATATTTTGCCATCAAATTCATACCCTGATCGTAGCATGCATGGACTCGACTGATATGACTGGGATTTCCATGAAAAAGATTGTGGGCCGAAAATGGGTGATCACTGTACATTTCTCTTCTGTTTCCTATTTATATTTCTATTTTACCTCCTCAATTTAGCATTATGGACAGGGAAAGACCTAATCTAAGATCTGCACAAAAATATTTTGCCTTCAAATTCATACCGTGATCGTAGCATGCATGGACTCGACTCATATGACTGGGATTTCCATGAAAAAGATTGTGGGCCGAAAATGGGTGATCACTGTACATTTCTCTTCTGTTTCCTATTTATATTTATATTTTACATCCTCAATTTTGCATTGTGGACAGTGAAAGACCTAATCTAAGATCTGCACAAAAATATTTTGCCTTCAAATTCATACCGTGATCGTAGCATGCATGAACTCGACTCGTATGACTGGGATTTCCATGAAAAAGATTGTGGGCCGAAAATGGGTGATCACTGTACATTTCTCTTCTGTTTCCTATTTATATTTATATTTTACCTCCTCAATTTACCATTATGAACAGGGAAAGACCTAATCTAAGATCTGCACAAAAATATTTTGCCATCAAATTCATACCCTGATCGTAGCATGCATGGACTCGAGTCATATGACTGGGATTTCCATGAAAAAGATTGTGGGTTGAAAATGGGTGATCACTGTACATTTCTCTTCTGTTTCCTATTTATATTTCTATTTTACCTGCTCAATTTAGCATTATGGACAGGGAAAGGCCTAATCTAAAATCTGCACAAAAATATTTTGCCTTCAAATTCATACCGTGATCGTAGCATGCATGGACTCGACTCATATGACTGGGATTTCCATGAAAAAGATTGTGGGCCGAAAATGGGTTATCACTGTACATTTCTCTTCTGTTTCCTATTTATATTTCTATTTTACCTCCTCAATTTAGCATTATGGCCAGGGAAAGACCTAAGGTAAGCTCTGCACAAAAATATTTTGCCTTCAAATTCATACCATGATCGTATCATGCATGGACTCGACTTATATGACTGGGATTTCCATGAAAAAGATTGTGGGCCGAAAATGGGTGATCACTGTACATTTCTCTTCTGTTTCCTATTTATATTTCTATTTTACATCCTCAATTTAGCATTGTGGACAGTGAAAGACCTAATCTAAGATCTGCACAAAAATATTTTGCCTTCAAATTCATACCGTGATCGTAGCATGCATGAACTCGACTCATATGACTGGGATTTCCATGAAAAAGATTGTGGGCCGAAAACGGGTGATCACTGTACATTTCACTTCTGTTTCCTATTTATATTTCTATTTTACCTCCTCAATTTAGCATTATGAACAGGGAAAACCTAATCTAAGATCTGCACAAAAATATTTTGCCATCAAATTCATACCCTGATCGTAGCATGCATGGACTCGACTGATATGACTGGGATTTCCATGAAAAAGATTGTGGGCCGAAAATGGGTGATCACTGTACATTTCTCTTCTGTTTCCTATTTATATTTCTATTTTACCTACTCAATTTAGCATTATGGACAGGGAAAGACCTAATCTAAGATCTGCACAAAAATATTTTGCCTTCAAATTCATACCGTGATCGTAGCATGCATAGACTCGACTCATATGACTGGGATTTCCATGAAAAAGATTGTGGGCCGAAAATGGGTAATCACTGTACATTTCTCTTCTGTTTCCTATTTATATTTATATTTTACATCCTCAATTTTGCATTGTGGACAGTGAAAGACCTAATCTAAGATCTGCACAAAAATATTTTGCCTTCAAATTCATACCGTGATCGTAGCATGCATGAACTCGACTCGTATGACTGGGATTTCCATGAAAAAGATTGTGGGCCGAAAATGGGTGATCACTGTACATTTCTCTTCTGTTTCCTATTTATATTTCTATTTTACCTCCTCAATTTAGCATTATGAACAGGGAAAGACCTAATCTAAGATCTGCACAAAAATATTTTGCCATCAAATTTATACCCTGATCGTTGCATGCATGGACTCGACTGATATGACTGGGATTTCCATGAAAAAGATTGTGGGTTGAAAATGGGTGATCACTGTACATTTGTCTTCCGTTTCCTATTTATATTTATATTTTACCTCCTCAATTTAGCATTATGGACAGGGAAAGGCCTAATCTAAAATCTGCACAAAAATATTTTGCCTTCAAATTCATACCGTGATCGTAGCATGCATGGACTCGACTCATATGACTGGGATTTCCATGAAAAAGATTGTGGGCCGAAAATGGGTGATCACTGTACATTTCTCTTCTGTTTCCTATTTATATTTCTATTTTACCTCCTCAATTTAGCATTATGGACAGCGAAAGGCCTAATCTAAAATCTGTACAAAAATATTTTGCCTTCAAATTCATACCGTTATCGTAGCATGCATGGACTCGACTCATATGACTGGAATTTCCATGAAAAAGATTGTGGGCCGAAAATGGGTGATCACTGTACATTTCTCTTCTGTTTCCTATTTATATTTCTATTTTACCTCCTCAATTTAGCATTATGGCCAGGGAAAGACCTAAGGTAAGCTCTGCACAAAAATATTTTGCCTTCAAATTCATACCGTGATCGTAGCATGCATGGACTCGACTTATATGACTGGGATTTCCATGAAAAAGATTGTGGGCCGAAAATGGGTGATCACTGTACATTTCTCTTCTGTTTCCTATTTATATTTATATTTTACATCCTCAATTTAGCATTGTGGACAGTGAAAGACCTAATCTAAGATCTGCACAAAAATATTTTGCCTTCAAATTCATACCGTGATCGTAGCATGCATGAACTCGACTCATATGACTGGGATTTCCATGAAAAAGATTGTGGGCCGAAAACGGGTGATCACTGTACATTTCACTTCTGTTTCCTATTTATATTTCTATTTTACCTCCTCAATTTAGCATTATGAACAGGGAAAACCTAATCTAAGATCTGCACAAAAATATTTTGCATCAAATTCATAACCTGATCGTAGCATGCATGGACTCGACTGATATGACTGGGATTTCCATGAAAAAGATTGTGGGCCGAAAATGGGTGATCACTGTACATTTCTCTTCTGTTTCCTATATATATTTCTATTTTACCTACTCAATTTAGCATTATGGACAGGGAAAGACCTAATCTAAGATCTGCACAAAAATATTTTGCCTTCAAATTCATACCGTGATCGTAGCATGCATGGACTCGACTCATATGACTGGAATTTCCATGAAAAAGATTGTGGGCCGAAAATGGGTGATCACTGTACATTTCTCTTCTGTTTCCTATTTATATTTCTATTTTACCTCCTCAATTTAGCATTATGGCCAGAGAATGACCTAATCTAAGCTCTGCACAAAAATATTTTGCCTTCAAATTCATACCGTGATCGTAGCATGCATGGACTCGACTCATATGACTGGGATTTCCATGAAAACGATTGTGGGCCGAAAATGGGTGATCACTGTACATTTCTCTTCTGTTTCCTATTTATATTTATATTTTACCTCCTCAATTTAGCATTATGGACAGGGAAAGGCCTAATCTAAAATCTGTACAAAAATATTTTGCCTTCAAATTCATACCGTGATCGTAGCATGCATGGACTCGACTCATATGACTGGGATTTCCATGAAAAAGATTGTGGGCCGAAAATGGGTGATCACTGTATATTTCTCTTCTGTTTCCTATTTATCTTTCTATTTTACATCCTCTATTTAGCATTATGGACAGGGAAAGACCTAATCTAAAATCTGCACAAAAATATTTTGCCTTCAAATTCATACCGTGATCGTAGCATGCATGGACTCAACGCATATGACTGGGATTTCCATGAAAAAGATTGTGGGCCGAAAATGGGTGATCACTGTGCATTTCTCTTCTGTTTCCTATTTATATTTCTATTTTACCTCCTCAATTTAGCATTATGAACAGGGAAAGACCTAATCTAAGATCTGCACAAATATATTTTGCCATCAAATTCATACCCTGATCGTAGCATGCATGGACTCGACTGATATGACTGGGATTTCCATGGAAAAGATTGTGGGCCGAAAATGGGTGATCACTGTACATTTCTCTTCTGTTTCCTATTTATATTTATATTTTACCTCCTCAATTTAGCAATATGGACAGGGAAAGGCCTAATCTAAAATCTGCACAAAAATATTTTGCCTTCAAATTCATACCGTGATCGTAGCATGCATGGACTCGACTCATATGACTGGGATTTCCATGAAAAAGATTGTGGGCCGAAAATGGGTGATCACTGTACATTTCTCTTCTGTTTCCTATTTATATTTCTATTTTACCTCCTCAATTTAGCATTATGGCCAGGGAAAGACCTAAGGTAAGCTCTGCACAAAAATATTTTGCCTTCAAATTCATACCATGATCGTATCATGCATGGACTCGACTTATATGACTGGGATTTCCATGAAAAAGATTGTGGGCCGAAAATGGGTGATCACTGTACATTTCTCTTCTGTTTCCTATTTATATTTCTATTTTACATCCTCAATTTAGCATTGTGGACAGTGAAAGACCTAATCTAAGATCTGCACAAAAATATTTTGCCTTCAAATTCATACCGTGATCGTAGCATGCATGAACTCGACTCATATGACTGGGATTTCCATGAAAAAGATTGTGGGCCGAAAACGGGTGATCACTGTACATTTCACTTCTGTTTCCTATTTATATTTCTATTTTACCTCCTCAATTTAGCATTATGAACAGGGAAAACCTAATCTAAGATCTGCACAAAAATATTTTGCCATCAAATTCATACCCTGATCGTAGCATGCATGGACTCGACTGATATGACTGGGATTTCCATGAAAAAGATTGTGGGCCGAAAATGGGTGATCACTGTACATTTCTCTTCTGTTTCCTATTTATATTTCTATTTTACCTACTCAATTTAGCATTATGGACAGGGAAAGACCTAATCTAAGATCTGCACAAAAATATTTTGCCTTCAAATTCATACCGTGATCGTAGCATGCATAGACTCGACTCATATGACTGGGATTTCCATGAAAAAGATTGTGGGCCGAAAATGGGTAATCACTGTACATTTCTCTTCTGTTTCCTATTTATATTTATATTTTACATCCTCAATTTTGCATTGTGGACAGTGAAAGACCTAATCTAAGATCTGCACAAAAATATTTTGCCTTCAAATTCATACCGTGATCGTAGCATGCATGAACTCGACTCGTATGACTGGGATTTCCATGAAAAAGATTGTGGGCCGAAAATGGGTGATCACTGTACATTTCTCTTCTGTTTCCTATTTATATTTCTATTTTACCTCCTCAATTTAGCATTATGAACAGGGAAAGACCTAATCTAAGATCTGCACAAAAATATTTTGCCATCAAATTTATACCCTGATCGTTGCATGCATGGACTCGACTGATATGACTGGGATTTCCATGAAAAAGATTGTGGGTTGAAAATGGGTGATCACTGTACATTTGTCTTCCGTTTCCTATTTATATTTATATTTTACCTCCTCAATTTAGCATTATGGACAGGGAAAGGCCTAATCTAAAATCTGCACAAAAATATTTTGCCTTCAAATTCATACCGTGATCGTAGCATGCATGGACTCGACTCATATGACTGGGATTTCCATGAAAAAGATTGTGGGCCGAAAATGGGTGATCACTGTACATTTCTCTTCTGTTTCCTATTTATATTTCTATTTTACCTCCTCAATTTAGCATTATGGACAGCGAAAGGCCTAATCTAAAATCTGTACAAAAATATTTTGCCTTCAAATTCATACCGTTATCGTAGCATGCATGGACTCGACTCATATGACTGGAATTTCCATGAAAAAGATTGTGGGCCGAAAATGGGTGATCACTGTACATTTCTCTTCTGTTTCCTATTTATATTTCTATTTTACCTCCTCAATTTAGCATTATGGCCAGGGAAAGACCTAAGGTAAGCTCTGCACAAAAATATTTTGCCTTCAAATTCATACCGTGATCGTAGCATGCATGGACTCGACTTATATGACTGGGATTTCCATGAAAAAGATTGTGGGCCGAAAATGGGTGATCACTGTACATTTCTCTTCTGTTTCCTATTTATATTTATATTTTACATCCTCAATTTAGCATTGTGGACAGTGAAAGACCTAATCTAAGATCTGCACAAAAATATTTTGCCTTCAAATTCATACCGTGATCGTAGCATGCATGAACTCGACTCATATGACTGGGATTTCCATGAAAAAGATTGTGGGCCGAAAACGGGTGATCACTGTACATTTCACTTCTGTTTCCTATTTATATTTCTATTTTACCTCCTCAATTTAGCATTATGAACAGGGAAAACCTAATCTAAGATCTGCACAAAAATATTTTGCATCAAATTCATAACCTGATCGTAGCATGCATGGACTCGACTGATATGACTGGGATTTCCATGAAAAAGATTGTGGGCCGAAAATGGGTGATCACTGTACATTTCTCTTCTGTTTCCTATATATATTTCTATTTTACCTACTCAATTTAGCATTATGGACAGGGAAAGACCTAATCTAAGATCTGCACAAAAATATTTTGCCTTCAAATTCATACCGTGATCGTAGCATGCATGGACTCGACTCATATGACTGGAATTTCCATGAAAAAGATTGTGGGCCGAAAATGGGTGATCACTGTACATTTCTCTTCTGTTTCCTATTTATATTTATATTTTACCTCCTCAATTTAGCATTATGGACAGGGAAAGGCCTAATCTAAAATCTGTACAAAAATATTTTGCCTTCAAATTCATACCGTGATCGTAGCATGCATGGACTCGACTCATATGACTGGGATTTCCATGAAAAAGATTGTGGGCCGAAAATGGGTGATCACTGTATATTTCTCTTCTGTTTCCTATTTATCTTTCTATTTTACATCCTCTATTTAGCATTATGGACAGGGAAAGACCTAATCTAAAATCTGCACAAAAATATTTTGCCTTCAAATTCATACCGTGATCGTAGCATGCATGGACTCAACGCATATGACTGGGATTTCCATGAAAAAGATTGTGGGCCGAAAATGGGTGATCACTGTGCATTTCTCTTCTGTTTCCTATTTATATTTCTATTTTACCTCCTCAATTTAGCATTATGAACAGGGAAAGACCTAATCTAAGATCTGCACAAATATATTTTGCCATCAAATTCATACCCTGATCGTAGCATGCATGGACTCGACTGATATGACTGGGATTTCCATGAAAAAGATTGTGGGCCGAAAATGGGTGATCACTGTACATTTCTCTTCTGTTTCCTATTTATATTTATATTTTACCTCCTCAATTTAGCAATATGGACAGGGAAAGGCCTAATCTAAAATCTGCACAAAAATATTTTGCCTTCAAATTCATACCGTGATCGTAGCATGCATGGACTCGACTCATATTACTGGGATTTCCATGAAAAAAGTTGTGGGCAGAAAATGGGTGATCACTGTACTTTTCTTTTCTGTTACATATTTATATTTCTAATTTACCTCCTCAGTTTAGCATTATGGTCAGGGAAAGACCTAATCTGAAATCTGCACAAAAATATTGTGCCTTCAAATTCATACCGTGATCGTAGCATGCATGCACTCGACTCATATGACTGGGATTTCCATGAAAAAGGTTGTGGGCCGAAAATGGTTGATCACTGTCCATTTCTCTTCTGTTTCCTATTCATATTTCTATTTTACCTCCTCAATTTAGCATTATGGACAGGGAATGACCTAATCTAAGATCTGCACAAAAATATTTTGCCTTCAAATTCATACCGTGATCGTAGCATGCATGGACTCGACTCATATGACTGGGATTTCCATGAAAAAGGTTGTGGGCCGAAAATGGGTGATCACTGTACATTTCTCTTCTGTTTCCTATTTATATTTCTAATTTACCTCCTCAATTTAGCATTATGGACAGGGAAAGACCTAATCTAAAATAAGCACAAAAATATTTTGCCTTCAAATTCATACTGTGATCGTAGCATGCACGGACTCGAATCATATGACTGGGATTTCCATGAAAAAGATTGTGGGCCGAAAATGGGGGATCACTGTACATTTCTCTTCTGTTTCTATTTATATTTCTATTTTACCTCCTCAATTTAGCATTATGGACAGGGAAAGACCTAATCTAAGCTCTGCACAAAAATATTTTGCCTTCAAATTCATACCGTGATCGTAGTATGCATGGACTCGACTCATATGACTGGGTTTTCCATGAAAAAGATTGTGGGCCGAAAATGGGTGATCACTGTACATTTCTCTTCTGTTTCCTATTTATATTTCTATTTTATGTCCTCAATTTAGCATTATGGACAGGGAAAGACCAAACCTAAGATCTGCACAAAAATATTTTGCCTTCAAATTCATACCGTGATTGTAGCATGCATGGACTCGACTCATATGACTGGGATTTCCATGAAAAAGATTTTGGGCCGAAAATGGTTGATCACTGTACATTTCTCTTCTGTTTCCTATTTATATTCCGATTTACCTCCTAAATTTAGCATTATGGCCCGGGAAAGACCTAATCTAAGCTCTGCACAAAAATATTTTGCCTTCAAATACATACCGTGATCGTAGCATGCCTGGACTCGACTCATATGACTGGGATTTCCATGAAAAAGATTGTGGGCCGAAAATAGGTGATCACTGTACATTTCTCTTCTGTTTCCTATTTATATTTATATTTTACCTCCTCAATTTAGCATTATGGACAGGGAAAGATCTAATCTAAGATCTGCACACAAATATTTTGCCTTCAAATTCATACCGTGATCGTAGCATGCATGGACTCGACTCATATGACTGGGATTTCCATGAAAAAGATTGTGGGCCGAAAATGGGAGATCACTGTACATTTCTCTTCTGTTTCCTATTTATATTTCTATTTTACCTCCTAAATTTAGCATTATGGCCCGGGAAAGACATAATCTAAGCTCTGCACAAAAATATTTTGCCTTCAAATTCATACCGTGATCGTAGTATGCATGGACTCGACTCATATGACTGGGTTTTCCATGAAAAAGATTGTGGGCGGAAAATGGGTGATCACTGTACATTTCTCTTCTGTTTCCTATTTATATTTCTAATTTACCTCCTCAATTTAGCATTATGGACAGGGAAAGACCTAATCTAAGATCTGCACAAAAATATTTTGCCTTCAAATTCATACCATGCTCGTAGCATGCATGGACTCGACTCATATGACTGGGATTTCCATGAAAAAGATTGTGGGCCGAAAATGGGTGATCACTGTACATTTCTCTTCTGTTTCCTATTTATATTTCTATTTTATGTCCTCACTTTAGCATTATGGACAGGGAAAGACCAAACCTAAGATCTGCACAAAAATATTTTGCCTTCAAATTCATACCGTGATTGTAGCATGCATGGACTCGACTCATATGACCGGGATTTCCATGAAAAAGATTGTGGGCCGAAAATGGGTGATCACTGTACATTTCTCTTCTGTTTCCTATTTATATTTCTATTTTACCTCCTCAATTTAGCTTTATGGACAGGGAATGACCTAATCTAAGTTCTGCACAAAAATATTTTGCCTTCAAATTCATACCGTGCTCGTAGCATGCATGGACTCGACTCATATGACTGGGATTTCCATGAAAAAGATTGTGGGCCGAAAATGGGTGATCACTGTACATTTCTCTTCTGTTTCCTATTTATATTTCTATTTTATGTCCTCAATTTAGCATTATGGACAGGGAAAGACCAAACCTAAGATCTGCACAAAAATATTTTGCCTTCAAATTCATACCGTGATTGTAGCATGCATGGACTCGACTCATATGACCGGGATTTCCATGAAAAAGATTGTGGGCCGAAAATGGGTGATCACTGTACATTTCTCTTCTGTTTCCTATTTATATTTCTATTTTACCTCCTTAATTTAGCATTATGGACAGGGAAAGACCAAATCTAAGATCTGCACAAAAATATTTTGCCTTCAAATTCATAACGTGATCATAGCTTGCATGGACTCGACTCATATGACTGGGATTTCCATGAAAAAGATTTTGGGCCGAAAATGGTTGATCACTGTACATTTCTCTTCTGTTTCCTATTTATATTCCTATTTACCTCCTAAATTTAGCAATATGGCCCGGGAAAGACCTAATCTAAGCTCTGCACAAAAATATTTTGCCTTCAAATACATACCGTGATCGTAGCATGCATGGACTCGACTCATATGACTGGGATTTCCATGAAAAAGATTGTGGGCCGAAAATAGGTGATCACTGTACATTTCTCTTCTGTTTCCTATTTATATTTATATTTTACCTCCTCAATTTAGCATTATGGACAGGGAAAGATCTAATCTAAGATCTGCACACAAATATTTTGCCTTCAAATTCATACCGTGATCGTAGCATGCATGGACTCGACTCATATGACTGGGATTTCCATGAAAAAGATTGTGGGCCGAAAATGGGAGATCACTGTACATTTCTCTTCTGTTTCCTATTTATATTTCTATTTTACCTCCTAAATTTAGCATTATGGCCCGGGAAAGACATAATCTAAGCTCTGCACAAAAATATTTTGCCTTCAAATTCATACCGTGATCGTAGTATGCATGGACTCGACTCATATGACTGGGTTTTCCATGAAAAAGATTGTGGGCGGAAAATGGGTGATCACTGTACATTTCTCTTCTGTTTCCTATTTATATTTCTAATTTACCTCCTCAATTTAGCATTATGGACAGGGAAAGACCTAATCTAAGATCTGCACAAAAATATTTTGCCTTCAAATTCATACCATGCTCGTAGCATGCATGGACTCGACTCATATGACTGGGATTTCCATGAAAAAGATTGTGGGCCGAAAATGGGTGATCACTGTACATTTCTCTTCTGTTTCCTATTTATATTTCTATTTTATGTCCTCAATTTAGCATTATGGACAGGGAAAGACCAAACCTAAGATCTGCACAAAAATATTTTGCCTTCAAATTCATACCGTGATTGTAGCATGCATGGACTCGACTCATATGACCGGGATTTCCATGAAAAAGATTGTGGGCCGAAAATGGGTGATCACTGTACATTTCTCTTCTGTTTCCTATTTATATTTCTATTTTACCTCCTTAATTTAGCATTATGGACAGGGAAAGACCAAATCTAAGATCTGCACAAAAATATTTTGCCTTCAAATTCATAACGTGATCATAGCTTGCATGGACTCGACTCATATGACTGGGATTTCCATGAAAAAGATTTTGGGCCGAAAATGGTTGATCACTGTACATTTCTCTTCTGTTTCCTATTTATATTCCTATTTACCTCCTAAATTTAGCAATATGGCCCGGGAAAGACCTAATCTAAGCTCTGCACAAAAATATTTTGCCTTCAAATACATACCGTGATCGTAGCATGCATGGACTCGACTCATATGACTGGGATTTCCATGAAAAAGATTGTGGGCCGAAAATAGGTGATCACTGTACATTTCTCTTCTGTTTCCTATTTATATTTATATTTTACCTCCTCAATTTAGCATTATGGACAGGGAAAGATCTAATCTAAGATCTGCACACAAATATTTTGCCTTCAAATTCATACCGTGATCGTAGCATGCATGGACTCGACTCATATGACTGGGATTTCCATGAAAAAGATTGTGGGCCGAAAATGGGAGATCACTGTACATTTCTCTTCTGTTTCCTATTTATATTTCTATTTTACCTCCTAAATTTAGCATTATGGCCCGGGAAAGACATAATCTAAGCTCTGCACAAAAATATTTTGCCTTCAAATTCATACCGTGATCGTAGTATGCATGGACTCGACTCATATGACTGGGTTTTCCATGAAAAAGATTGTGGGCGGAAAATGGGTGATCACTGTACATTTCTCTTCTGTTTCCTATTTATATTTCTAATTTACCTCCTCAATTTAGCATTATGGACAGGGAAAGACCTAATCTAAGATCTGCACAAAAATATTTTGCCTTCAAATTCATACCATGCTCGTAGCATGCATGGACTCGACTCATATGACTGGGATTTCCATGAAAAAGATTGTGGGCCGAAAATGGGTGATCACTGTACATTTCTCTTCTGTTTCCTATTTATATTTCTATTTTATGTCCTCAATTTAGCATTATGGACAGGGAAAGACCAAACCTAAGATCTGCACAAAAATATTTTGCCTTCAAATTCATACCGTGATTGTAGCATGCATGGACTCGACTCATATGACCGGGATTTCCATGAAAAAGATTGTGGGCCGAAAATGGGTGATCACTGTACATTTCTCTTCTGTTTCCTATTTATATTTCTATTTTACCTCCTCAATTTAGCTTTATGGACAGGGAATGACCTAATCTAAGTTCTGCACAAAAATATTTTGCCTTCAAATTCATAACGTGATCGTAGCATGCATGGACTCGACTCATATGACTGGGATTTCCATGAAAAAGATTGTGGGCCGAAAATGGGTGATCACTGTACATTTCTCTTCTGTTTCCTATTTATATTTCTATTTTATGTCCTCAATTTAGCATTATGGACAGGGAAAGACCAAACCTAAGATCTGCACAAAAATATTTTGCCTTCAAATTCATACCGTGATTGTAGCATGCATGGACTCGACTCATATGACCGGGATTTCCATGAAAAAGATTGTGGGCCGAAAATGGGTGATCACTGTACATTTCTCTTCTGTTTCCTATTTATATTTCTATTTTACCTCCTTAATTTAGCATTATGGACAGGGAAAGACCAAATCTAAGATCTGCACAAAAATATTTTGCCTTCAAATTCATAACGTGATCATAGCTTGCATGGACTCGACTCATATGACTGGGATTTCCATGAAAAAGATTTTGGGCCGAAAATGGTTGATCACTGTACATTTCTCTTCTGTTTCCTATTTATATTCCTATTTACCTCCTAAATTTAGCAATATGGCCCGGGAAAGACCTAATCTAAGCTCTGCACAAAAATATTTTGCCTTCAAATACATACCGTGATCGTAGCATGCATGGACTCGACTCATATGTTTGGGATTTCCATGAAAAAGTTTGTGGGCCGAAAATAGGTGATCACTGTACATTTCTATTCTGTTTCCTATTTATATTTCTATTTTACCTCCTAAATTTAGCATTATGGCCCGGGAAAGACCTAATCTAAGCTCTGCACAAAAATATTTTGCCTTCAAATTCATACCGTGATCGTAGTATGCATGGACTCGACTCATATGACTGGGTTTTCCATGAAAAAGATTGTGGGCCGAAAATGGGTGATCACTGTACATTTCTCTTCTGTTTCCTATTTATATTTATATTTTACCTCCTCAATTTAGCATTATGGACAGGGAAAGACCTAATCTAAGATCTGCACAAAAATATTTTGCCTTCAAATTCATACCGTGCTCGTAGCATGCATGGACTCGACTCATATGACTGGGATTTCCATGAAAAAGATTGTGGGGCGAAAATGGGTGATCACTGTACATTTCTATTCTGTTTCCTATTTATATTTCTATTTTACCTCCTAAATTTAGCATTATGGCCCGGGAAAGACCTAATCTAAGCTCTGCACAAAAATATTTTGCCTTCAAATTCATACCGTGATCATAGTATGCATGGACTCGACTCATATGACTGGGTTTTCCATGAAAAAGATTGTGGGCCGAAAATGGGTGATCACTGTACATTTCTCTTCTGTTTCCTATTTATATTTCTATTTTACCTCCTTAATTTAGCATTATGGACAGGGAAAGGCCTAATCTAACATCTGCACAAAAATATTTTGCCGTCAAATTCATACCGTGATCGTAGCATTCATGGACTCGACTCATATGACTGGGATTTCCATGAAAAAGATTGTGGGCCGAAAATGGGTGATCACTGTACATTTCTCTTCTGTTTCCTATTTATATTTATATTTAACTTCCTCAATTTAGCATTATGGACAGGGAAAGACCTAATCTAAGATCTGCACAAAAATATTTTGCCTTCAAATTCATAACGTGATCGTAGCATGCATGGACTCGACTCATATGACTGGAATTTCCATGAAAAAGATTGTGGGCCGAAAATGGGTGAACACTGTGAATTTCTCTTCTGTTTCCTATTTATATTTATATTTTACATCCTCATTTTAGCATTATGGACAGGGAAACTCCTAATATAAGACCTGCTCAAAAATATTTTGCCTTCAAATTCATACCGTGATCGTAGCATGCATGGACTCGACTCATATGACTGGGATTTCCATGAAAAAGATTGTGGTCCGAAAATGGGTGTTCACTGTACATTTATGTTCTGTTTCCTGTTTATATTTCTATTTTACCTCCTCAATTTAGCATTAAGGACAGGGAAAGACCTAATCTAAGATCTGCACAAAAATATTTTGCCTTCAATTTCATACCGTGATCGTAGCATGCATGGACTCGACTCATATGACTGGGATTTCCATGAAAAAGAATGTGGGCAGAAAATGGGTGATCACTGTACATTTCTCTTCTGTTTCCTATTTATATTTCTATTTTACCTCCTCAATTTAGCATTATGGCCTTGGAAAGACCTAATCTAAGCTCTGCACAAAAATATTTTGCCTTCAAATTCATACCGTGATCGTAGCATTCATGGACTCGACTCATATGACTGGGATTTCCATGAAAAAGATTGTGGGCCGAAAATGGGTGATCTCTGTACATTTCTCTTCTGTTTCCTATTTATATTTCTATTTTACCTCCTCAATTTAGCATTATGGCCTTGTAAAGACTTCATCTAATGTCTGCACAAAAATATTTTGCCTTCAAATTCATACCGTGATCGTAGCATGCATGGACTCGACACATATGACTAGGATTTCCATGAAAATATTGTGGGCCGAAAATGGGTGACCACTGTACATTTCTCTTCTGTTTCCTATTCATATTTATATTTTACCTCCTCTATTTAGCATTATGGACAGGGAAAGACCTAATCTAAGATCTGCACAAAAATATTTTGCCTTCAAATTCATACCGTGTTCGTAGCATGCATGGACTCGACTCATATGACTGTGATTTCCATGAAAAAATTTTGGGCCGAAAATGGGTGATCACTGTGCATTTCTCTTCTGTTTCCTATTTATATTTCTATTTTACCTTCTTAATTTAGCATTATGGCCTTGGAAAGACCTAATCTAAGCTCTGCACAAAAATATTTTGCCTTCAAATTCATACCGTGATCGTAGCATTCATGGACTCGACTCATATGACTGGGATTTCCATGAAAAAGGTTGTGGGCCGAAAATGGGTGATCACTGTACATTTCTCTTCTGTTTCCTATTTATATTTCTATTTTACCTCCTCAATTTAGCATTATGGCCTTGGAAAGACCTAATCTAAGCTCTGCACAAAAATATTTTGCCTTCAAATTCATAACGTGATCGTAGCATGCATGGACTCGACTCATATGACTGGGATTTCCATGAAAAAGATTCTGGGCTGAAAATGAGTGATCACTGTACATTTCTCTTCTGTTTCCTATTCATATTTCTATTTTACATCCTCTATTCAGCATTAAGGACAGGGAAAGACCTAATCTAAGATCTGCACAAAAATATTTTGCCTTCAAATTCATACCGTGATCGTAGCATGCATGGACTCGACTCATATGACTGGGATTTCCATGAAAAAGATTGTGGGCCGAAAACGGGTGATCAGTGTACATTTCTCTTCTGTTTCCTATTCATATTTATATTTTACCTCCTCAATTTAGCATTATGGCCAGGGAAAGACCTAATCTAAGCTCTGCCCAAAAATATTTTGCCTTCAAATTCATACCGTGATCGTAGCATGCATGGACTCGACTCATATGACTGGGATTTCCATGAAAAAGATTGTGGGCCGAAAATGGGTGATCACTGTATATTTCTCTTCTGTTTCCTATTTATCTTTCTATTTTACATCCTCTATTTAGCATTATGGACAGGGAAAGACCTAATCTAAGATCTGCACAAAAATATTTTGCCTTCAAATTCATACCGTGATCGTAGCATGCATGGATGCGACTCATATGACTGGGATTTCCATGAAAAAGATTGTGGGCCGAAAATGGGTGATCACTGTGCATGTCTCTTCTGTTTCCTATTTATATTTATATTTTACCTCCTCAATTTAGCATTATGGACAGGGAAAGGCCTAATCTAACATCTGCACAAAAATATTTTGCCGTCAAATTCATACCGTGATCGTAGCATTCATGGACTCGACTCATATGACTGGGATTTCCATGAAAAAGATTGTGGGCCGAAAATGGGTGATCACTGTACATTTCTCTTCTGTTTCCTATTTATATTTATATTTAACTTCCTCAATTTAGCATTATGGACAGGGAAAGAGCTAATCTAAGATCTGCAAAAAAATATTTTGCCTTCAAATTCATAACATGATCGTAGCATGCATGTACTCGACTCATATGACTGGGATTTCCATGAAATGATTATGGGCCGAAAATGGGTGATCACTGTACATTTCTCTTCTGTTTCCTATTTATATTTATATTTAACTTCCTCAATTTAGCATTATGGACAGGGAAAGACCTAATCTAAGATCTGAACAAAAATATTTTGCCTTCAAATTCATAACGTGATCGTAGCATGCATGGACTCGACTCATATGACTGGAATTTCCATGAAAAAGATTGTGGGCCGAAAATGGGTGAACACTGTGAATTTCTCTTCTGTTTCCTATTTATATTTATATTTTACATCCTCATTTTAGCATTATGGACAGGGATACACCTAATATAAGACCTGCTCAAAAATATTTTGCCTTCAAATTCATACCGTGATCGTAGCATGCATGGACTCGACTCATATGACTGGGATTTCCATGAAAAAGATTGTGGTCCGAAAATGGGTGTTCACTGTACATTTATGTTCTGTTTCCTGTTTATATTTCTATTTTACCTCCTCAATTTAGCATTAAGGACCGGGAAAGACCTAATCTAAGATCTGCACAAAAATATTTTGCCTTCAATTTCATACCGTGATCGTAGCATGCATGGACTCGACTCATATGACTGGGATTTCCATGAAAAAGATTGTGGGCAGAAAATGGGTGATCACTGTACATTTCTCTTCTGTTTCCTATTTATATTTCTATTTTACCTCCTCAATTTAGCATTATGGCCTTGGAAAGACTTCATCTAATGTCTGCACAAAAATATTTTGCCTTCAAATTCATACCGTGATCGTAGCATGCATGGACTCGACACATATGACTGGGATTTCCATGAAAATATTGTGGGCCGAAAATGGGTGATCACTGTACATTTCTCTTCTGTTTCCTATTCATATTTATATTTTACCTCCTCTATTTAGCATTATGGACAGGGAATGATCTAATTTAATGTCTGCACAAAAATATTTTGCCTTCAAATTCATACCGTGTTCGTAGCATGCATGGACTCGACTCATATGACTGTGATTTCCATGAAAAAATTTTGGGCCGAAAATGGGTGATCACTGTGCATTTCTCTTCTGTTTCCTATTTATATTTCTATTTTACCTTCTCAATTTAGCATTATGGCCTTGGAAAGACCTAATCTAAGCTCTGCACAAAAATATTTTGCCTTCAAATTCATACCGTGATCGTAGCATTCATGGACTCGACTCATATGACTGGGATTTCCATGAAAAAGGTTGTGGGCCGAAAATGGGTGATCACTGTACATTTCTCTTCTGTTTCCTATTTATATTTATATTTTACCTCCTCAATTTAGCATTATGGCCTTGGAAAGACCTAATCTAAGCTCTGCACAAAAATATTTTGCCTTCAAATTCATAACGTGATCGTAGCATGCATGGACTCGACTCATATGACTGGGATTTCCATGAAAAAGATTCTGGGCTGAAAATGAGTGATCACTGTACATTTCTCTTCTGTTTCCTATTCATATTTCTATTTTACATCCTCTATTCAGCATTAAGGACAGGGAAAGACCTAATCTAAGATCTGCACAAAAATATTTTGCCTTCAAATTCATACCGTGATCGTAGCATGCATGGACTCGACTCATATGACTGGGATTTCCATGAAAAAGATTGTGGGCCGAAAATGGGTGATCAGTGTACATTTCTCTTCTGTTTCCTATTCATATTTATATTTTACCTCCTCAATTTAGCATTATGGCCAGGGAAAGACCTAATCTAAGCTCTGCCCAAAAATATTTTGCCTTCAAATTCATACCGTGATCGTAGCATGCATGGACTCGACTCAATAACTGGGATTTCCATGAAAAAGATTGTGGGCCGAAAATGGGTGATCACTGTATATTTCTCTTCTCTTTCCTATTTATCTTTCTATTTTACATCCTCTATTTAGCATTATGGACAGGGAAAGACCTAATCTAAAATCTGCACAAAAATATTTTGCCTTCAAATTCATACCGTGATCGTAGCATGGATGGACTCGACTCATATGACTGGGATTTCCATGAAAAAGATTGTGGGCGGAAAATGGGTGATCACTGTACATTTCTCTGCTGTTTCCTATTTATATTTCTATTTTACCTCCTCAATTTAGCATTATGGCCTTGGAAAGACCTAATCTAAGATCTGCACAAAAATATTTTGCCTTCAAATTCATACCGTGATCGTAGCATGCATGGACTCGACACATATGACTGGGATTTCCATGAAAATATTGTGGGCCGAAAATGGGTGATCACTGTACATTTCTCTTCTGTTTCCTATTCATATTTATATTTTACCTCCTCTATTTAGCATTATGGACAGGGAATGATCTAATCTAATGTCTGCACAAAAATATTTTGCCTTCAAATTCATACCGTGTTCGTAGCATGCATGGACTCGACTCATATGACTGTGATTTCCATGAAAAAAGTTTGGGCCGAAAATGGGTGATCACTGTGCATTTCTCTTCTGTTTCCTATTTATATTTCTATTTTACCTTCTCAATTTAGCATTATGGCCTTGGAAAGACCTAATCTAAGCTCTGCACAAAAATATTTTGCCTTCAAATTCATACCGTGATCGTAGCATTCATGGACTCGACTCATATGACTGGGATTTCCATGAAAAAGGTTGTGGGCCGAAAATGGGTGATCACTGTACATTTCTCTTCTGTTTCCTATTTATATTTATATTTTACCTCCTCAATTTAGCATTATGGCCTTGGAAAGACCTAATCTAAGCTCTGCACAAAAATATTTTGCCTTCAAATTCATAACGTGATCGTAGCATGCATGGACTCGACTCATATGACTGGGATTTCCATGAAAAAGATTCTGGGCTGAAAATGAGTGATCACTGTACATTTCTCTTCTGTTTCCTATTCATATTTCTATTTTACATCCTCTATTCAGCATTAAGGACAGGGAAAGACCTAATCTAAGATCTGCACAAAAATATTTTGCCTTGAAATTCATACCGTGATCGTAGCATGCATGGACTCGACTCATATGACTGGGATTTCCATGAAAAAGATTGTGGGCCGAAAATGGGTGATCAGTGTACATTTCTCTTCTGTTTCCTATTCATATTTATATTTTACCTCCTCAATTTAGCATTATGGCCAGGGAAAGACCTAATCTAAGCTCTGCCCAAAAATATTTTGCCTTCAAATTCATACCGTGATCGTAGCATGCATGGACTCGACTCAATAACTGGGATTTCCATGAAAAAGATTGTGGGCCGAAAATGGGTGATCACTGTATATTTCTCTTCTGTTTCCTATTTATCTTTCTATTTTACATCCTCTATTTAGCATTATGGACAGGGAAAGACCTAATCTAAGATCTGCACAAAAATATTTTGCCTTCAAATTCATACCGTGATCGTAGCATGCATGGACTCGACTCATATGACTGGGATTTCCATGAAAAAGTTTGTGGGCCGAAAATGGGTGATCACTGTATATTTCTCTTCTGTTTCCGATTTATCTTTCTATTTTACATCCTCTATTTAGCATTATGGACAGGGAAAGACCTAATCTAAAATCTGCACAAAAATATTTTGCCTTCAAATTCATACCGTGATCGTAGCATGCATGGACTCGACTCATATGATTGGGATTTCCATGAAAAAGATTGTGGGCCGAAAATGGGAGTTCACTGTACATTTCTCTTCTGTTTCCTATTTACATTTATATTTTACCTCCTCAATTTAGCATTATGGACAGGGAAAGACTTAATCTAAGATCTGCACAAGAATATTTTGCCTTCAAATTCATACCCTGATCGTAGCATGCATGGACTCGACTCATATGACTGGGATTTCCATGAAAAAGATTCTGGGCCGAAAATGGGTGATCACTGTACATTTCTCTTCTGTTTCCTATTCATATTTCTATTTTACCTCCTCAATTTAGCATTATGGACAGGGAAAGACTTAATCTAAGATCTGCAAAAAAATATTTTGCCTTCAAATTCATACCGTGATCGTAGCATGCATGGACTCGACTCATATGACTGGGATTTCCATGAAAAAGTTTGTGGGCCGAAAATGGGTGATCACTGTATATTTCTCTTCTGTTTCCGATTTATCTTTCTATTTTACATCCTCTATTTAGCATTATGGACAGGGAAAGACCTAATCTAAAATCTGCACAAAAATATTTTGCCTTCAAATTCATACCGTGATCGTAGCATGCATGGACTCGACTCATATGACTGGGATTTCCATGAAAAAGATTGTGGGCCGAAAATGGGTGATCACTGTATATTTCTCTTCTGTTTCCTATTTATCTTTCTATTTTACATCCTCTATTTAGCATTATGGACAGGGAAAGACCTAATCTAAGATCTGCACAAAAATATTTTGCCTTCAAATTCATACCGTGATCGTAGCATGCATGGATTCGACTCATATGACTGGGATTTCCATGAAAAAGATTGTGGGCCGAAAATGGGTGATCACTGTGCATGTCTCTTCTGTTTCCTATTTATATTTTTATTTTACCTCCTCAATTTAGCATTATGGACAGGGAAAGGCCTAATCTAACATCTGCACAAAAATATTTTGCCGTCAAATTCATACCGTGATCGTAGCATTCATGGACTCGACTCATATGACTGGGATTTCCATGAAAAAGATTGTGGGCCGAAAATGGGTGATCACTGTACATTTCTCTTCTGTTTCCTATTTATATTTATATTTAACTTCCTCAATTTAGCATTATGGACAGGGAAAGAGCTAATCTAAGATCTGCAAAAAAATATTTTGCCTTCAAATTCATAACATGATCGTAGCATGCATGTACTCGACTCATATGACTGGGATTTCCATGAAATGATTATGGGCCGAAAATGGGTGATCACTGTACATTTCTCTTCTGTTTCCAATTTATATTTATATTTAACTTCCTCAATTTAGCATTATGGACAGGGAAAGACCTAATCTAAGATCTGAACAAAAATATTTTGCCTTCAAATTCATAACGTGATCGTAGCATGCATGGACTCGACTCATATGACTGGAATTTCCATGAAAAAGATTGTGGGCCGAAAATGGGTGAACACTGTGAATTTCTCTTCTGTTTCCTATTTATATTTATATTTTACATCCTCATTTTAGCATTATGGACAGGGATACACCTAATATAAGACCTGCTCAAAAATATTTTGCCTTCAAATTCATACCGTGATCGTAGCATGCATGGACTCGACTCATATGACTGGGATTTCCATGAAAAAGATTGTGGTCCGAAAATGGGTGTTCACTGTACATTTATGTTCTGTTTCCTGTTTATATTTCTATTTTACCTCCTCAATTTAGCATTAAGGACAGGGAAAGACCTAATCTAAGATCTGCACAAAAATATTTTGCCTTCAATTTCATACCGTGATCGTAGCATGCATGGACTCGACTCATATGACTGGGATTTCCATGAAAAAGATTGTGGGCAGAAAATGGGTGATCACTGTACATTTCTCTTCTGTTTCCTATTTATATTTCTATTTTACCTCCTCAATTTAGCATTATGGCCTTGGAAAGACTTCATCTAATGTCTGCACAAAAATATTTTGCCTTCAAATTCATACCGTGATCGTAGCATGCATGGACTCGACACATATGACTGGGATTTCCATGAAAATATTGTGGGCCGAAAATGGGTGATCACTGTACATTTCTCTTCTGTTTCCTATTCATATTTATATTTTACCTCCTCTATTTAGCATTATGGACAGGGAATGATCTAATCTAATGTCTGCACAAAAATATTTTGCCTTCAAATTCATACCGTGTTCGTAGCATGCATGGACTCGACTCATATGACTGTGATTTCCATGAAAAAAGTTTGGGCCGAAAATGGGTGATCACTGTGCATTTCTCTTCTGTTTCCTATTTATATTTCTATTTTACCTTCTCAATTTAGCATTATGGCCTTGGAAAGACCTAATCTAAGCTCTGCACAAAAATATTTTGCCTTCAAATTCATACCGTGATCGTAGCATTCATGGACTCGACTCATATGACTGGGATTTCCATGAAAAAGGTTGTGGGCCGAAAATGGGTGATCACTGTACATTTCTCTTCTGTTTCCTATTTATATTTATATTTTACCTCCTCAATTTAGCATTATGGCCTTGGAAAGACCTAATCTAAGCTCTGCACAAAAATATTTTGCCTTCAAATTCATAACGTGATCGTAGCATGCATGGACTCGACTCATATGACTGGGATTTCCATGAAAAAGATTCTGGGCTGAAAATGAGTGATCACTGTACATTTCTCTTCTGTTTCCTATTCATATTTCTATTTTACATCCTCTATTCAGCATTAAGGACAGGGAAAGACCTAATCTAAGATCTGCACAAAAATATTTTGCCTTGAAATTCATACCGTGATCGTAGCATGCATGGACTCGACTCATATGACTGGGATTTCCATGAAAAAGATTGTGGGCCGAAAATGGGTGATCAGTGTACATTTCTCTTCTGTTTCCTATTCATATTTATATTTTACCTCCTCAATTTAGCATTATGGCCAGGGAAAGACCTAATCTAAGCTCTGCCCAAAAATATTTTGCCTTCAAATTCATACCGTGATCGTAGCATGCATGGACTCGACTCAATAACTGGGATTTCCATGAAAAAGATTGTGGGCCGAAAATGGGTGATCACTGTATATTTCTCTTCTGTTTCCTATTTATCTTTCTATTTTACATCCTCTATTTAGCATTATGGACAGGGAAAGACCTAATCTAAGATCTGCACAAAAATATTTTGCCTTCAAATTCATACCGTGATCGTAGCATGCATGGACTCGACTCATATGACTGGGATTTCCATGAAAAAGTTTGTGGGCCGAAAATGGGTGATCACTGTATATTTCTCTTCTGTTTCCGATTTATCTTTCTATTTTACATCCTCTATTTAGCATTATGGACAGGGAAAGACCTAATCTAAAATCTGCACAAAAATATTTTGCCTTCAAATTCATACCGTGATCGTAGCATGCATGGACTCGACTCATATGATTGGGATTTCCATGAAAAAGATTGTGGGCCGAAAATGGGAGTTCACTGTACATTTCTCTTCTGTTTCCTATTTACATTTATATTTTACCTCCTCAATTTAGCATTATGGACAGGGAAAGACTTAATCTAAGATCTGCACAAGAATATTTTGCCTTCAAATTCATACCCTGATCGTAGCATGCATGGACTCGACTCATATGACTGGGATTTCCATGAAAAAGATTCTGGGCCGAAAATGGGTGATCACTGTACATTTCTCTTCTGTTTCCTATTCATATTTCTATTTTACCTCCTCAATTTAGCATTATGGACAGGGAAAGACTTAATCTAAGATCTGCAAAAAAATATTTTGCCTTCAAATTCATACCGTGATCGTAGCATGCATGGACTCGACTCATATGACTGGGATTTCCATGAAAAAGTTTGTGGGCCGAAAATGGGTGATCACTGTATATTTCTCTTCTGTTTCCGATTTATCTTTCTATTTTACATCCTCTATTTAGCATTATGGACAGGGAAAGACCTAATCTAAAATCTGCACAAAAATATTTTGCCTTCAAATTCATACCGTGATCGTAGCATGCATGGACTCGACTCATATGACTGGGATTTCCATGAAAAAGATTGTGGGCCGAAAATGGGTGATCACTGTATATTTCTCTTCTGTTTCCTATTTATCTTTCTATTTTACATCCTCTATTTAGCATTATGGACAGGGAAAGACCTAATCTAAGATCTGCACAAAAATATTTTGCCTTCAAATTCATACCGTGATCGTAGCATGCATGGATTCGACTCATATGACTGGGATTTCCATGAAAAAGATTGTGGGCCGAAAATGGGTGATCACTGTGCATGTCTCTTCTGTTTCCTATTTATATTTCTATTTTACCTCCTCAATTTAGCATTATGGACAGGGAAAGGCCTAATCTAACATCTGCACAAAAATATTTTGCCGTCAAATTCATACCGTGATCGTAGCATTCATGGACTCGACTCATATGACTGGGATTTCCATGAAAAAGATTGTGGGCCGAAAATGGGTGATCACTGTACATTTCTCTTCTGTTTCCTATTTATATTTATATTTAACTTCCTCAATTTAGCATTATGGACAGGGAAAGAGCTAATCTAAGATCTGCAAAAAAATATTTTGCCTTCAAATTCATAACATGATCGTAGCATGCATGTACTCGACTCATATGACTGGGATTTCCATGAAATGATTATGGGCCGAAAATGGGTGATCACTGTACATTTCTCTTCTGTTTCCTATTTATATTTATATTTAACTTCCTCAATTTAGCATTATGGACAGGGAAAGACCTAATCTAAGATCTGAACAAAAATATTTTGCCTTCAAATTCATAACGTGATCGTAGCATGCATGGACTCGACTCATATGACTGGAATTTCCATGAAAAAGATTGTGGGCCGAAAATGGGTGAACACTGTGAATTTCTCTTCTGTTTCCTATTTATATTTATATTTTACATCCTCATTTTAGCATTATGGACAGGGATACACCTAATATAAGACCTGCTCAAAAATATTTTGCCTTCAAATTCATACCGTGATCGTAGCATGCATGGACTCGACTCATATGACTGGGATTTCCATGAAAAAGATTGTGGTCCGAAAATGGGTGTTCACTGTACATTTATGTTCTGTTTCCTGTTTATATTTCTATTTTACCTCCTCAATTTAGCATTAAGGACAGGGAAAGACCTAATCTAAGATCTGCACAAAAATATTTTGCCTTCAATTTCATACCGTGATCGTAGCATGCATGGACTCGACTCATATGACTGGGATTTCCATGAAAAAGATTGTGGGCAGAAAATGGGTGATCACTGTACATTTCTCTTCTGTTTCCTATTTATATTTCTATTTTACCTCCTCAATTTAGCATTATGGCCTTGGAAAGACTTCATCTAATGTCTGCACAAAAATATTTTGCCTTCAAATTCATACCGTGATCGTAGCATGCATGGACTCGACACATATGACTGGGATTTCCATGAAAATATTGTGGGCCGAAAATGGGTGATCACTGTACATTTCTCTTCTGTTTCCTATTCATATTTATATTTTACCTCCTCTATTTAGCATTATGGACAGGGAATGATCTAATCTAATGTCTGCACAAAAATATTTTGCCTTCAAATTCATACCGTGTTCGTAGCATGCATGGACTCGACTCATATGACTGTGATTTCCATGAAAAAATTTTGGGCCGAAAATGGGTGATCACTGTGCATTTCTCTTCTGTTTCCTATTTATATTTCTATTTTACCTTCTCAATTTAGCATTATGGCCTTGGAAAGACCTAATCTAAGCTCTGCACAAAAATATTTTGCCTTCAAATTCATACCGTGATCGTAGCATTCATGGACTCGACTCATATGACTGGGATTTCCATGAAAAAGGTTGTGGGCCGAAAATGGGTGATCACTGTACATTTCTCTTCTGTTTCCTATTTATATTTATATTTTACCTCCTCAATTTAGCATTATGGCCTTGGAAAGACCTAATCTAAGCTCTGCACAAAAATATTTTGCCTTCAAATTCATAACGTGATCGTAGCATGCATGGACTCGACTCATATGACTGGGATTTCCATGAAAAAGATTCTGGGCTGAAAATGAGTGATCACTGTACATTTCTCTTCTGTTTCCTATTCATATTTCTATTTTACATCCTCTATTCAGCATTAAGGACAGGGAAAGACCTAATCTAAGATCTGCACAAAAATATTTTGCCTTCAAATTCATACCGTGATCGTAGCATGCATGGACTCGACTCATATGACTGGGATTTCCATGAAAAAGATTGTGGGCCGAAAATGGGTGATCAGTGTACATTTCTCTTCTGTTTCCTATTCATATTTATATTTTACCTCCTCAATTTAGCATTATGGCCAGGGAAAGACCTAATCTAAGCTCTGCCCAAAAATATTTTGCCTTCAAATTCATACCGTGATCGTAGCATGCATGGACTCGACTCAATAACTGGGATTTCCATGAAAAAGATTGTGGGCCGAAAATGGGTGATCACTGTATATTTCTCTTCTGTTTCCTATTTATCTTTCTATTTTACATCCTCTATTTAGCATTATGGACAGGGAAAGACCTAATCTAAAATCTGCACAAAAATATTTTGCCTTCAAATTCATACCGTGATCGTAGCATGGATGGACTCGACTCATATGACTGGGATTTCCATGAAAAAGATTGTGGGCGGAAAATGGGTGATCACTGTACATTTCTCTGCTGTTTCCTATTTATATTTCTATTTTACCTCCTCAATTTAGCATTATGGCCTTGGAAAGACCTAATCTAAGATCTGCACAAAAATATTTTGCCTTCAAATTCATACCGTGATCGTAGCATGCATGGACTCGACACATATGACTGGGATTTCCATGAAAATATTGTGGGCCGAAAATGGGTGATCACTGTACATTTCTCTTCTGTTTCCTATTCATATTTATATTTTACCTCCTCTATTTAGCATTATGGACAGGGAATGATCTAATCTAATGTCTGCACAAAAATATTTTGCCTTCAAATTCATACCGTGTTCGTAGCATGCATGGACTCGACTCATATGACTGTGATTTCCATGAAAAAAGTTTGGGCCGAAAATGGGTGATCACTGTGCATTTCTCTTCTGTTTCCTATTTATATTTCTATTTTACCTTCTCAATTTAGCATTATGGCCTTGGAAAGACCTAATCTAAGCTCTGCACAAAAATATTTTGCCTTCAAATTCATACCGTGATCGTAGCATTCATGGACTCGACTCATATGACTGGGATTTCCATGAAAAAGGTTGTGGGCCGAAAATGGGTGATCACTGTACATTTCTCTTCTGTTTCCTATTTATATTTATATTTTACCTCCTCAATTTAGCATTATGGCCTTGGAAAGACCTAATCTAAGCTCTGCACAAAAATATTTTGCCTTCAAATTCATAACGTGATCGTAGCATGCATGGACTCGACTCATATGACTGGGATTTCCATGAAAAAGATTCTGGGCTGAAAATGAGTGATCACTGTACATTTCTCTTCTGTTTCCTATTCATATTTCTATTTTACATCCTCTATTCAGCATTAAGGACAGGGAAAGACCTAATCTAAGATCTGCACAAAAATATTTTGCCTTGAAATTCATACCGTGATCGTAGCATGCATGGACTCGACTCATATGACTGGGATTTCCATGAAAAAGATTGTGGGCCGAAAATGGGTGATCAGTGTACATTTCTCTTCTGTTTCCTATTCATATTTATATTTTACCTCCTCAATTTAGCATTATGGCCAGGGAAAGACCTAATCTAAGCTCTGCCCAAAAATATTTTGCCTTCAAATTCATACCGTGATCGTAGCATGCATGGACTCGACTCAATAACTGGGATTTCCATGAAAAAGATTGTGGGCCGAAAATGGGTGATCACTGTATATTTCTCTTCTGTTTCCTATTTATCTTTCTATTTTACATCCTCTATTTAGCATTATGGACAGGGAAAGACCTAATCTAAGATCTGCACAAAAATATTTTGCCTTCAAATTCATACCGTGATCGTAGCATGCATGGACTCGACTCATATGACTGGGATTTCCATGAAAAAGTTTGTGGGCCGAAAATGGGTGATCACTGTATATTTCTCTTCTGTTTCCGATTTATCTTTCTATTTTACATCCTCTATTTAGCATTATGGACAGGGAAAGACCTAATCTAAAATCTGCACAAAAATATTTTGCCTTCAAATTCATACCGTGATCGTAGCATGCATGGACTCGACTCATATGATTGGGATTTCCATGAAAAAGATTGTGGGCCGAAAATGGGAGTTCACTGTACATTTCTCTTCTGTTTCCTATTTACATTTATATTTTACCTCCTCAATTTAGCATTATGGACAGGGAAAGACTTAATCTAAGATCTGCACAAAAATATTTTGCCTTCAAATTCATACCCTGATCGTAGCATGCATGGACTCGACTCATATGACTGGGATTTCCATGAAAAAGATTCTGGGCCGAAAATGGGTGATCACTGTACATTTCTCTTCTGTTTCCTATTCATATTTCTATTTTACCTCCTCAATTTAGCATTATGGACAGGGAAAGACTTAATCTAAGATCTGCAAAAAAATATTTTGCCTTCAAATTCATACCGTGATCGTAGCATGCATGGACTCGACTCATATGACTGGGATTTCCATGAAAAAGTTTGTGGGCCGAAAATGGGTGATCACTGTATATTTCTCTTCTGTTTCCGATTTATCTTTCTATTTTACATCCTCTATTTAGCATTATGGACAGGGAAAGACCTAATCTAAAATCTGCACAAAAATATTTTGCCTTCAAATTCATACCGTGATCGTAGCATGCATGGACTCGACTCATATGATTGGGATTTCCATGAAAAAGATTGTGGGCCGAAAATGGGAGTTCACTGTACATTTCTCTTCTGTTTCCTATTTACATTTATATTTTACCTCCTCAATTTAGCATTATGGACAGGGAAAGACTTAATCTAAGATCTGCACAAAAATATTTTGCCTTCAAATTCATACCCTGATCGTAGCATGCATGGACTCGACTCATATGACTGGGATTTCCATGAAAAAGATTCTGGGCCGAAAATGGGTGATCACTGTACATTTCTCTTCTGTTTCCTATTCATATTTCTATTTTACCTCCTCAATTTAGCATTATGGACAGGGAAAGACTTAATCTAAGATCTGCAAAAAAATATTTTGCCTTCAAATTCATACCGTGATCGTAGCATGCATGGACTCGACTCATATGACTGGGATTTCCATGAAAAAGATTGTGGGCCGAAAATGGGTGATCACTGTATATTTCTCTTCTGTTTCCTATTTATCTTTCTATTTTACATCCTCAATTTAGCATTATGGACAGATAAAGACCTAATCTAAGATCTGCACACAAATATTTTGCCTTCAAATTCATACCGTGATCGTAGCATGCATGGACTCGACTCATATGACTGGGATTTCCATGAAAAAGATTGTGGGCAGAAAATGGGTGATCACTGTGCATTTCTCATCTGTTTCCTATTTATATTTCTATTTTACCTCCTCAATTTAGCATTATGGACAGGGAAAGGCCTAATCTAAAATCTGCACAAAAATATTTTGCCTTCAAATTCATACCGTGATCGTAGGATGGATGGACTCGACTCATATGACTGGGATTTCCATGAAAAAGATTGTGGGCCGAAAATGGGTGATCACTGTGCATTTCTCTTCTGTTTCCTATTTATATTTCTATTTTACATCCTCTATTTAGCATTATGGACAGGGAAAGACCTAATCTAAGATCTGCACAAAAATATTTTGCCTTCATATTCATACCGTGATCGTAGCATGCATGGACTCGACTCACATGACTGGGATTTCCATGAAAAAGATTGTGGGCCGAAAATGGGTGATCATGTGCATTTCTCTTCTGTTTCCTATTTATATTTCTATTTTACCTCCTCAATTTAGCATTATGGACAGGGAAAGGCCTAATATAAAATCTGCACAAAAATATTTTGCCTTCAAATTCATACCGTGATCGTAGCATGGATGGACTCGTCTCATATGACTGGGATTTCCATGAAAAAGATTGTGGGCCGAAAATGGGTGATCACTGTGCATTTCTCTTCTGTTTCCTATTTATATTTATATTTTACCTCCTCAATTTAGCATTATGGACAGGGAAAGGCCTAATCTAATATCTGCACAAAAATATTTTGCCTTCAAATTCATACCCTGATCGTAGCATGCATGGACTCGACTCATATGAATGGGATTTCCATGAAAAAGATTGTGGGCCGAAAATGGGTGATCACTGTACATTTCTCTTCTGTTTCCTATTTATATTTATATATTACCTCCTAAATTTAGCATTATGGACAGGGAAAGACTTAATCTAAGATCTGCACAAAAATATTTTGCCTTCAAATTCATACCGTGATCGTAGCATGCATGGACTCGACTCATATGACTGGGATTTCCATGAAAAAGATTGTGGGCCAAAATGGGAGTTCACTGTACATTTCTCTTCTGTTTCCTATTTATCTTTCTATTTTACATCCTCTTTTTAGCATTATGGAAAGGGAAAGACCTAATCTAATATCTGCACAAAAATATTTTGCCTTCAAATTCATACCGTGATCGTAGCATGCATGGACTCGACTCATATGACTGGGATTTCCATGAAAAAGATTGTGGGCCGAAAATGGGTGATCACTGTGCATTTCTCATCTGTTTCCTATTTATATTTCTATTTTACCTCCTCAATTTAGCATTATGGACAGGGAAAGACCTAATCTAAAATCTGCACAAAAATATTTTGCTTTCAAATTCATACCGTGATCGTAGCATGGATGGACTCGACTCATATGACTGGGATTTCCATGAAAAAGATTGTGGGCCGAAAATGGGTGATCACTGTGCATTTCTCTTCTGTTTCCTATGTATATTTCTATTTTACATCCTCTATTTAGCATTATGGACAGGGAAAGACCTAATCTAAGATCTGCACAAAAATATTTTGCCTTCATATTCATACCGTGATCGTAGCATGCATGGACTCGACTCATATGACTGGGATTTCCATGAAAAAGATTGTGGGCCGAAAATGGGTGATCACTGTACATTTCTCTTCTGTTTCCTATTCATATTTATATTTTACCTCCTCAATTTAGCATTATGGACAGATAAAGACCTAATCTAAGATCGGCACACAAATATTTTGCCTTCAAATTCATACCGTGATCGTAGCATGCATGGACTCGACTCATATGACTGGGATTTCCATGAAAAAGATTGTGGGCCGAAAATGGGTGATCACTGTGCATTTCTCTTCTGTTTCCTATTTATATTTATATTTTACCTCCTCAATTTAGCATTATGGACAGGGAAAGGCCTAATCTAAGCTCTGCACAAAAATATTTTGCCTTCAAATTCATACCGTGATCGTAGCATGCATGGACTCGACTCATATGACTGGGATTTCCATGAAAAAGATTGTGGGCCGAAAATGGGAGTTCACTGTACATTTCTCTTCTGTTTCCTATTTATCTTTCTATTTTACATCCACTATTTAGCATTATGGACAGGGAAAGACCTAATCTAATATCTGCACAAAAATATTTTGCCTTCAAATTCATACCGTGATCGTAGCATGCATGGACTCGACTCATATGACTGGGATTTCCATGAAAAAGATTGTGGGCCGAAAATGTGTGATCACTGTGCATTCCTCTTCTGTTTCCTATTTATATTTCTATTTTACATCCTCTATTTAGCATTATGGACAGGGAAAGACCTAATCTAAGATCTGCACAAAAATATTTTGCCTTCAAATTCATACCGTGATCGTAGCATGCATGGACTCGACTCATATGACTGGGATTTCCATGAAAAAGATTGTGGGCCGAAAATGAGTGATCACTGTGCATTTCTCATCTGTTTCCTATTTATATTTCTATTTTACCTCCTCAATTTAGCATTATGGACAGGGAAAGGCCTAATCTAAAATCTGCACAAAAATATTTTGCCTTCAAATTCATACCGTGATCGTAGGATGGATGGACTCGACTCATATGACTGGGATTTCCATGAAAAAGATTGTGGGCCGAAAATGGGTGATCACTGTGCATTTCTCTTCTGTTTCCTATTTATATTTCTATTTTACATCCTCTATTTAGCATTATGGACAGGGAAAGACCTAATCTAAGATCTGCACAAAAATATTTTGCCTTCATATTCATACCGTGATCGTAGCATGCATGGACTCGACTCATATGACTGGGATTTCCATGAAAAAGATTGTGGGCCGAAAATGGGTGATCACTGTGCATTTCTCTTCTGTTTCCTATTTATATTTCTATTTTACCTCCTCAATTTAGCATTATGGACAGGGAAAGGCCTAATCTAAAATCTGCACAAAAATATTTTGCCTTCAAATTCATACCGTGATCGTAGCATGGATGGACTCGTCTCATATGACTGGGATTTCCATGAAAAAGATTGTGGGCCGAAAATGGGTGATCACTGTGCATTTCTCTTCTGTTTCCTATTTATATTTATATTTTACCTCCTCAATTTAGCATTATGGACAGGGAAAGGCCTAATCTAATATCTGCACAAAAATATTTTGCCTTCAAATTCATACCCTGATCGTAGCATGCATGGACTCGACTCATATGAATGGGATTTCCATGAAAAAGATTGTGGGCCGAAAATGGGTGATCACTGTACATTTCTCTTCTGTTTACTATTTATCTTTCTATTTTACATCCTCTATTTAGCATTATGGAAAGGGAAAGACCTAATCTAATATCTGCACAAAAATATTTTGCCTTCAAATTCATACCGTGATCGTAGCATGCATGGACTCGACTCATATGACTGGGATTTCCATGAAAAAGATTGTGGGCCGAAAATGGGTGATCACTGTGCACTTCTCATCTGTTTCCTATTTATATTTCTATTTTACCTCCTCAATTTAGCATTATGGACAGGGAAAGGCCTAATCTAAAATCTGCACAAAAATATTTTGCCTTCAAATTCATACCGTGATCGTAGCATGGATGGACTCGACTCATATGACTGGGATTTCCATGAAAAAGATTGTGGGCCGAAAATGGGTGATCACTGTGCATTTCTCTTCTGTTTCCTATGTATATTTCTATTTTACATCCTCTATTTAGCATTATGGACAGGGAAAGACCTAATCTAAGATCTGCACAAAAATATTTTGCCTTCAAATTCATACCCTGATCGTAGCATACATGGACTCGACTCATATGACTGCGATTTCCATGAAAAAGATTGTGGGCCGAAAATGGGTGATCACTGTATATTTCTCTTCTATTTCCTATTTATATTTATATATTACCTCCTAAATTTAGCATTATGGACAGGGAAAGACTTAATCTAAGATCTGCACAAAAATATTTTGCCTTCAAATTCATACCGTGATCGTAGCATGCATGGACTCGACTCATATGACTGGGATTTCCATGAAAAAGATTGTGGGCCAAAATGGGAGTTCACTGTACATTTCTCTTCTGTTTCCTATTTATCTTTCTATTTTACATCCTCTATTTAGCATTATGGAAAGGGAAAGACCTAATCTAATATCTGCACAAAAATATTTTGCCTTCAAATTCATACCGTGATCGTAGCATGCATGGACTCGACTCATATGACTGGGATTTCCATGAAAAAGATTGTGGGCCGAAAATGGGTGATCACTGTGCATTTCTCATCTGTTTCCTATTTATATTTCTATTTTACCTCCTCAATTTAGCATTATGGACAGGGAAAGGCCTAATCTAAAATCTGCACAAAAATATTTTGCCTTCAAATTCATACCGTGATCGTAGCATGGATGGACTCGACTCATATGACTGGGATTTCCATGAAAAAGATTGTGGGCCGAAAATGGGTGATCACTGTGCATTTCTCTTCTGTTTCCTATGTATATTTCTATTTTACATCCTCTATTTAGCATTATGGACAGGGAAAGACCTAATCTAAGATCTGCACAAAAATATTTTGCCTTCATATTCATACCGTGATCGTAGCATGCATGGACTCGACTCATATGACTGGGATTTCCATGAAAAAGATTGTGGGCCGAAAATGGGTGATCACTGTGCATTTCTCTTCTGTTTCCTATTTATATTTATATTTACATCCACTATTTAGCATTATGGACAGGGAAAGACCTAATCTAATATCTGCACAAAAATATTTTGCCTTCAAATTCATACCGTGATCGTAGCATGCATGGACTCGACTCATATGACTGGGATTTCCATGAAAAAGATTGTGGGCCGAAAATGGGTGATCACTTTGCATTCCTCTTCTGTTTCCTATTTATATTTCTATTTTACATCCTCTATTTAGCATTATGGACAGGGAAAGACCTAATCTAAGATCTGCACAAAAATATTTTGCCTTCAAATTCATACCGTGATCGTAGCATGCATGGACTCGACTCATATGACTGGGATTTCCATGAAAAAGATTGTGGGCCGAAAATGAGTGATCACTGTGCATTTCTCATCTGTTTCCTATTTATATTTCTATTTTACCTCCTCAATTTAGCATTATGGACAGGGAAAGGCCTAATCTAAAATCTGCACAAAAATATTTTGCCTTCAAATTCATACCGTGATCGTAGGATGGATGGACTCGACTCATATGACTGGGATTTCCATGAAAAAGATTGTGGGCCGAAAATGGGTGATCACTGTGCATTTCTCTTCTGTTTCCTATTTATATTTCTATTTTACATCCTCTATTTAGCATTATGGACAGGGAAAGACCTAATCTAAGATCTGCACAAAAATATTTTGCCTTCATATTCATACCGTGATCGTAGCATGCATGGACTCGACTCATATGACTGGGATTTCCATGAAAAAGATTGTGGGCCGAAAATGGGTGATCACTGTGCATTTCTCTTCTGTTTCCTATTTATATTTCTATTTTACCTCCTCAATTTAGCATTATGGACAGGGAAAGGCCTAATCTAAAATCTGCACAAAAATATTTTGCCTTCAAATTCATACCGTGATCGTAGCATGGATGGACTCGACTCATATGACTGGGATTTCCATGAAAAAGATTGTGGGCCGAAAATGGGTGATCACTGTGCATTTCTCTTCTGTTTCCTATTTATATTTATATTTTACCTCCTCAATTTAGCATTATGGACAGGGAAAGGCCTAATCTAATATCTGCACAAAAATATTTTGCCTTCAAATTCATACCCTGATCGTAGCATGCATGGACTCGACTCATATGAATGGGATTTCCATGAAAAAGATTGTGGGCCGAAAATGGGTGATCACTGTACATTTCTCTTCTGTTTACTATTTATCTTTCTATTTTACATCCTCTATTTAGCATTATGGAAATGGAAAGACCTAATCTAATATCTGCACAAAAATATTTTGCCTTCAAATTCATACCGTGATCGTAGCATGCATGGACTCGACTCATATGACTGGGATTTCCATGAAAAAGATTGTGGGCCGAAAATGGGTGATCACTGTGCATTTCTCTTCTGTTTCCTATGTATATTTCTATTTTACATCCTCTATTTAGCATTATGGACAGGGAAAGACCTAATCTAAGATCTGCACAAAAATATTTTGCCTTCATATTCATACCGTGATCGTAGCATGCATGGACTCGACTCATATGACTGGGATTTCCATGAAAAAGATTGTGGGCCGAAAATGGGTGATCACTGTGCATTTCTCTTCTGTTTCCTATTTATATTTATATTTTATGTCCTCAGTTTAGCATTATGGACAGGGAAAGACCTAATCTAAGATCTGCACAAAAATATTTTGCCTTCAAATTCATACCCTGATCGTAGCATACATGGACTCGACTCATATGACTGCGATTTCCATGAAAAAGATTGTGGGCCGAAAATGGGTGATCACTGTATATTTCTCTTCTATTTCCTATTACTATTTCTATTTTACTTCCTGCATTTAGCATTATGGATAGGGAAAGACCTAATCTAAGATCTGCACAAAAATATTTTGCCTTCAAATTCATACCGTGATCGTAGCATGCATGGACTCGACTCATATGACTGGGATTTCCATGAAAAAGATTGTGGGCCGAAAATGGGTGATCACTGTGCATTTCTCTTCTGTTTCCTATTTATATTTATATTTTACCTCCTCAATTTAGCATTATGGACAGGGAAAGGCCTAATCTAAAATCTGCACAAAAATATTTTGCCTTCAAATTCATACCGTGATCGTAGCATGGATGGACTCGACTCATATGACTGGGATTTCCATGAAAAAGATTGTGGGCCGAAAATGGGTGATCACTGTACATTTCTCTGCTGTTTCCTATTTATATTTCTATTTTACCTCCTCAATTTAGCATTATGGACAGGGAAAGGCCTAATCTAATATCTGCACAAAAATATTTTGCCTTCAAATTCATACCCTGATCGTAGCATGCATGGACTCGACTCATATGAATGGGATTTCCATGAAAAAGATTGTGGGCCGAAAATGGGTGATCACTGTACATTTCTCTTCTGTTTCCTATTTATATTACCCTTTTACTTTCTCAATTTAGCATTATGGACAGGGAAAGACCTAATCTGAGATCTGCACAAAAATATTTTGCCTTCAAATTCATACCGTGATCGTAGCATGCATGGACTCGACTCATATGACTGGGATTTCCATGAAAAAGATTGTGGGCCGAAAATGGGTGATCACTGTACATTTCTCTTCTGTTTCCTATTTATATTTCTATTTTACCTCCTCAATTTAGCATTATGGACAGGGAAAGGCCTAATCTAAAATCTGCACAAAAATATTTTGCATTCAAATTCATACCGTGATCATAGCATGCATGGACTCGACTCATATGACTGGGATTTCCATGAAAAAATTGTGGGCCGAAAATGGGTGATCACTGAACATTTCTCTTCTGTTTCCTATTCATATTTCTATTTTACCTCCTCAATTTAGCATTATGGACAGGGAAAGGCCTAATCTAAAATCTGCACAAAAATATTTTGCGTTCAAATTCATACCGTGATCGTAGCATGCATGGACTCGACTCATATGACTGGGATTTCCATGAAAAAGATTGTGGGCCGAAAATGGGTGATCAGTGTACATTTCTCTTCTGTTTCCTATTTATATTTATATTTTACCTCCTCAATTTAGCATTATGGACAGGGAAAGTCCTAATCTAAAATCTGCACAAAAATATTTTGCCTTCAAATTCATACCGTGATCGTAGCATGCATGGACTCGACTCATATGACTGGGATTTCCATGAAAAAGATTGTGGGCCGAAAATGGCTGATCACTGTGGATTTCTCTTCCGTTTCCTATTACTATTTCTATTTTACTTCCTTCATTTAGCATTATGGACAGGGAAAGACCTAATCTAAGATCTGCACAAAAATATTTTGCCTTCAAATTCATACCCTGATCGTAGCATACATGGACTCGACTCATATGACTGGGATTTCCATGAAAAAGATTGTGGGCCGAAAATGGGTGATCACTGTACATTTCTCTTCTGTTTCCTATTTATATTTCTATTTTACCTCCTCAATTTAGCATTATGGACAGGGAAAGACCTAATGTAAGATCTGAACAAAAATATTTTGCCTTCAAATTCATACCCTGATCGTAGCATACATGGACTCGACTCATATGACTGCGATTTCCATGAAAAAGATTGTGGGCCGAAAATGGGTGATCACTGTATATTTCTCTTCTATTTCCTATTACTATTTCTATTTTACTTCCTTCATTTAGCATTATGGACAGGGAAAGACCTAATCTAAAATCTGCACAAAAATATTTTGCCTTCAAATTCATACCGTGATCGTAGCATGCATGGACTCGACTCATATGACTGGGATTTGCATGAAAAAGATTGTGGGCCGAAAATGGGTGATCACTGTGCATTTCTCTTCTGTTTCCTATTTATATTTATATTTTATATCCTCAATTTAGCATTATGGACAGGGAAACACCTATTCTAAGATCTGCACAAAAATATTTCGCCTTCAGTTTCATACCTTGATCGTAGCATGCATGGACTCGACTCATATGACTGGGATTTCCATGAAAAAGATTGTGGGCCGAAAATGGGTGATCACTGTAGATTTCTCTTCTGTTTCCTATTTATATTTATATTTTACCTCCTCAATTTAGCATTATGGACAGGGAAAGATCTAATCTAAAATCTGCACAAAAATATTTTGCCTTCAAATTCATACCCAGATCGTAGCATGCGTGGACTTGACTCATATGACTGGGATTTCCATAAAAAAGATTGTGGGCCGAAAATGGGAGATCACTGTGCATTTCTCTTCTCTTTCCTATTTATATTTCTATTTTACCTCCTCAATTTAGCATTATGGACAGGGAAAGACCTAATATAATCTCTGCAAAAAAATATTTTGCCTTCAAATTCATACCGTGATCGTAGCATGCATGGACTCGACTCATATGACTGGGATTTCCATGAAAAAGATTGTGGGCCGAAAATGGGAGATCACTGTGCATTTCTCTTCTCTTTCCTATTTATATTTCTATTTTACCTCCTCAATTTAGCATTATGGACAGGGAAAGACCTAATATAATCTCTGCAAAAAAATATTTTGCCTTCAAATTCATACCGTGATCGTAGCATGCATGGACTCGACTCATATGACTGGGATTTCCATGAAAAAGATTGTGGGCCGAAAATGGGAGATCACTGTGCATTTCTCTTCTCTTTCCTATTTATATTTCTATTTTACCTCCTCAATTTAGCATTATGGACAGGGAAAGACCTAATATAATCTCTGCAAAAAAATATTTTGCCTTCAAATTCATACCGTGATCGTAGCATGCATGGACTCGACTCATATGACTGGGATTTCCATGAAAAAGATTGTGGGCCGAAAATGGGTGATCACTGTACATTTCTCTTCTGTTTCCTATTTATATTTATATTTTACCTCCTCAATTTAGCATTATGGACAGGGAAAGACCTAATCTAAGATCTGCACAAAAATATTTTGCCTTCAAATTCATAACGTGATCGTAGCATGCATGGACTCGACTCATATGACTGGAATTTCCATGAAAAAGATTGTGGGCCGAAAATGGGTGATCACTGTACATTTCTCTTCTGTTTCCTATTTATATTTCTATTTTACATCCTCAATTTAGCATTATGGACAGGGAAAGACCTAATCTAAGATCTGCACAAAAATATTTTGCCTTCAAATTCATACCCTGATCGTAGCATGCATGGACTCGACTCATATGACTGGGATTTCCATGAAAAAGATTGTGGGCCGAAAATGGGTGATCACTGTGCATTTCTCTTCTGTTTCCTATTTATATTTATATTTTATATCCTCAATTTAACATTATGGACAGGGAAACACCTAATCTAAGATCTGCACAAAAATATTTTGCCTTCAAATTCATACCGTGATCGTAGCATGCATGGACTCGACTCATATGACTGGAATTTCCATGAAAAAGATTGTGGGCCGAAAATGGGTGATCACTGTACATTTCTCTTCTGTTTCCTATTTATATTTCTATTTTACCTCCTCAATTTAGCATTATGAACAGGGAAAGAACTAATCTAAGATCTGCACAAAAATATTTTGCCTTCAAATTCATAACGTGATCGTAGCATGCATGGACTCGACTCATATGACTGGGATTTCCATGAAAAAGATTGTGGGCCGAAAATGGGTGATCACTGTGCATTTCTCGTCTGTTTCCTATTTATATTTCTATTTTACATCCTCAATTTAGCATTATGGACAGGGAAAGACCTAATCTAAGATCTGCACAAAAATATTTTGCCTTCAAATTCATACCGTGATCGTAGCATGCATGGACTCGACTCATATGACTGGAATTTCCATGAAAAAGATTGTGGGCCGAAAATGGGTGATCACTGTACATTTCTCTTCTGTTTCCTATTTATATTTCTATTTTACCTCCTCAATTTAGCATTATGGACAGGGAAAGACCTAATCTAAGATCTGCACAAAAATATTTTGCCTTCAAATTCATACCCTGATCGTAGCATGCATGGACTCGACTCATATGACTGGGATTTCCATGAAAAAGATTGTGGGCCGAAAATGGGTGATCACTGTGCATTACTCTTCTGTTTCCTATTTATATTTCTATTTTATATCCTCAAATTAGCATTATGGACAGGGAAACACCTAATCTAAGATCTGCACAAAAATATTTTGCTTTCAAATTCATAACGTGATCGTAGCATGCATGGACTCGACTCATATGACTGGAATTTCCATGAAATGATTGTGGGCCGAAAATGTGTGATCACTGTACATTTCTCTTCTGTTTCCTATTTATATTTATATTTTACCTCCTCAATTTAGCATTATGGCCAGGGAAAGACCTAAGGTAAGCTCTGCACAAAAATATTTTGCCTTCAAATTCATACCGTGATCGTAGCATGCATGGACTCGACTCATATGACTGGGATTTCCATGAAAAAGATTGTGGGGCGAAAATGGGTGATCACTGTACATTTCTCTTCTGTTTCCTATTTATATTTCTATTTTACCTCTTCAATTTAGCATTATGAACAGGGAAAACCTAATCTAAGATCTGCACAAAAATATTTTGCCATCAAATTCATACCCTGATCGTAGCATGCATGGACTCGACTGATATGACTGGGATTTCCATGAAAAAGATTGTGGGCCGAAAATGGGTGATCACTGTACATTTCTCTTCTGTTTCCTATTTATATTTCTATTTTAGCTCCTCAATTTAGCATTATGGACAGGGAAAGACCTAATCTAAGATCTGCACAAAAATATTTTGCCTTCAAATTCATACCGTGATCGTAACATGCATGGACTCGACTCATATGACTGGAATTTCCATGAAAAAGATTGTGGGCCGAAAATGGGTGATCACTGTACATTTCTCTTCTGTTTCCTATTTATATTTCTATTTTACCTCCTCAATTTAGCATTATGGCCAGAGAAAGACCTAATCTAAGCTCTGCACAAAAATATTTTGCCTTCAAATTCATACCGTGATCGTAGCATGCATGGACTCGACTCATATGACTGGGATTTCCATGAAAAAGATTGTGGGCCGAAAATGGGTGATCACTGTACATTTCTCTTCTGTTTCCTATTTATATTTATATTTTACATCCTCAATTTTGCATTGTGGACAATGAAAGACCTAATCTAAGATCTGCACAAAAATATTTTGCCTTCAAATTCATACCGTGATCGTAGCATGCATGAACTCGACTCGTATGACTGGGATTTCCATGAAAAAGATTGTGGGCCGAAAATGGGTGATCACTGTACATTTCTCTTCTGTTTCCTATTTATATTTCTATTTTACCTCCTCAATTTAGCATTATGAACAGGGAAAGACCTAATCTAAGATCTGCACAAAAATATTTTGCCATCAAATTCATACCCTGATCGTAGCATGCATGGACTCGACTCATATGACTGGGATTTCCATGAAAAAGATTGTGGGTTGAAAATGGGTGATCACTGTACATTTCTCTTCTGTTTCCTATTTATATTTATATTTTACCTCCTCAATTTAGCATTATGGACAGGGAAAGGCCTAATCTAAAATCTGCACAAAAATATTTTGCCTTCAAATTCATACCGTGATCATAGCATGCATGGACTCGACTCATATGACTGGGATTTCCATGAAAAAGATTGTGGGCCGAAAATGGGTGATCACTGTACATTTCTCTTCTGTTTCCTATTTATATTTCTATTTTACCTCCTCAATTTAGCATTATGGACAGCGAAAGGCCTAATCTAAAATCTGTACAAAAATATTTTGCCTTCAAATTCATACCGTTATCGTAGCATGCATGGACTCGACTCATATGACTGGAATTTCCATGAAAAAGATTGTGGGCCGAAAATGGGTGATCACTGTACATTTCTCTTCTGTTTCCTATTTATATTTCTATTTTACCTCCTCAATTTAGCATTATGGCCAGGGAAAGACCTAAGGTAAGCTCTGCACAAAAATATTTTGCCTTCAAATTCATACCGTGATCGTATCATGCATGGACTCGACTTATATGACTGGGATTTCCATGAAAAAGATTGTGGGCCGAAAATGGGTGATCACTGTACATTTCTCTTCTGTTTCCTATTTATATTTATATTTTACATCCTCAATTTAGCATTGTGGACAGTGAAAGACCTAATCTAAGATCTGCACAAAAATATTTTGCCTTCAAATTCATACCGTGATCGTAGCATGCATGAACTCGACTCATATGACTGGGATTTCCATGAAAAAGATTGTGGGCCGAAAACGGGTGATCACTGTACATTTCACTTCTGTTTCCTATTTATATTTCTATTTTACCTCCTCAATTTAGCATTATGAACAGGGAAAACCTAATCTAAGATCTGCACAAAAATATTTTGCCATCAAATTCATACCCTGATCGTAGCATGCATGGATTCGACTGATATGACTGGGATTTCCATGAAAAAGATTGTGGGCCGAAAATGGGTGATCACTGTACATTTCTCTTCTGTTTCCTATTTATATTTCTATTTTACCTACTCAATTTAGCATTATGGACAGGGAAAGACCTAATCTAAGATCTGCACAAAAATATTTTGCCTTCAAATTCATACCGTGATCGTAGCATGCATGGACTCGACTCATATGACTGGGATTTCCATGAAAAAGATTGTGGGCCGAAAATGGGTGATCACTGTACATTTCTCTTCTGTTTCCTATTTATATTTATATTTTACCTCCTCAATTTAGCATTATGAACAGGGAAAGACCTAATCTAAGATCTGCACAAAAATATTTTGCCATCAAATTCATACCCTGATCGTAGCATGCATGGACTCGACTGATATGACTGGGATTTCCATGAAAAAGATTGTGGGTTGAAAATGGGTGATCACTGTACATTTCTCTTCTGTTTCCTATTTATATTTATATTTTACCTCCTCAATTTAGCATTATGGACAGGGAAAGGCCTAATCTAAAATCTGCACAAAAATATTTTGCCTTCAAATTCATACCGTGATCGTAGCATGCATGGACTCGACTCATATGACTGGGATTTCCATGAAAAAGATTGTGGGCAGAAAATGGGTGATCACTGTACATTTCTCTTCTGTTTCCTATTTATATTTCTATTTTACCTCCTCAATTTAGCATTATGGCCAGGGAAAGGCCTAAGGTAAGCTCTGCACAAAAATATTTTGCCTTCAAATTCATACCGTGATCGTAGCATGCATGGACTCGACTTATATGACTGGGATTTCCATGAAAAAGATTGTGGGCCGAAAATGGGTGATCACTGTACATTTCTCTTCTGTTTCCTATTTATATTTATATTTTACATCCTCAATTTAGCATTGTGGACAGTGAAAGACCTAATCTAAGATCTGCACAAAAATATTTTGCCTTCAAATTCATACCGTGATCGTAGCATGCATGAACTCGACTCATATGACTGGGATTTCCATGAAAAAGATTGTGGGCCGAAAACGGGTGATCACTGTACATTTCACTTCTGTTTCCTATTTATATTTCTATTTTACCTCCTCAATTTAGCATTATGAACAGGGAAAAACTAATCTAAGACCTGCACAAAAATATTTTGCCATCAAATTCATACCGTTATCGTAGCATGCATGGACTCGACTGATATGACTGGGATTTCCATGAAAAAGATTGTGGGTTGAAAATGGGTGATCACTGTACATTTCTCTTCTGTTTCCTATTTATATTTATATTTTACCTCCTCAATTTAGCATTATGGACAGGGAAAGGCCTAATCTAAAATCTGCACAAAAATATTTTGCCTTCAAATTCATACCGTGATCGTAGCATGCATGGACTCGACTCATATGACTGGGATTTCCATGAAAAAGATTGTGGGCCGAAAATAGGTGATCACTGTACATTTCTCTTCTGTTTCCTATTTATATTTCTATTTTACCTCCTCACTTTAGCATTATGGACAGGGAATGTCCTAATCGAAGATCTGCACAAAAATATTTTGCCTTCAAATTCATGCCGTGATCGTAGCATGCATGGACACGACTCATATGACTGGGATTTCCATGAAAAAGATTGTGGGCCGAAAATGGGTGATCACTGTACATTTCTCTTCTGTTTCCTATTTATATTTATTTTTTACCTCCTCAATTTAGCATTATGGACAGGGAAAGATCTAATCTAAGATCTGCACACAAATATTTTACCTTCAAATTCATACCGTGATCGTAGCATGCATGGACTCGACTCATATGACTGGGATTTCCAAGAAAAAGATTGTGGGCCGAAAATGGCTGATCACTGTACATTTCTCTTCTGTTTCCTATTTATATTTCTATTTTACCTCCTAAATTTAGCATTATGGCCCGGGAAAGACCTAATCTAACCTCTGCACAAAAATATTTTGCCTTCAAATTCATACCATGATCGTAGTATGCATGGACTCGACTCATATGACTGGGATTTCCATGAAAAAGATTGTGGGCCGAAAATGGGTGATCACTGTACATTTCTCTTCTGTTTCCTATTTATATTTCTATTGTACTTCCTTCATTTAGCATTATGGACAGGGAAAGACCTAATCTAAGATTGGCACAAAAATATTTGCCTTCAAATTCATACCGTGATCGTAGCATGCATCGACTCGACTCATATGACTGGGATTTCCATGAAAAAGATTGTGGGCCGAAAATAGGTGATCACTGTACATTTCTCTTCTGTTTCCTATTTACATTTCTATTTTACATCCTCAATTTAGCATTATGGACAGGGAAAGACCAAATCTAAGTTCTGCACAAAAATATTTTGCTTTCAAATTCTGACCGTGATCGTAGCATGCATGGACTCGACTCATATGACTGGGATTTCCATGAAAAATTTTGTGGGCCGAAAATGGGAGATCACTGTACATTTCTCTTCTGTTTCCTCTTCATATTTCTCTTTTACCTCCTCAATTTAGCATTATGGACAGGGAAAAACCTAATCTAAGATCTGCACAAAAATATTTTGCCTTCAAATTCATACTGTGATCATAACATGCATTGACTCGACTCATATGACTGGGATTTCCATGAAAAAGATTGTGGGCAGAAAATGGGTGATCACTGTACATTTCTCTTCTGTTTCCTATTGATATTTCTATTTTACCTCCTCAATTCGGCATTATGGACAGGGAAAGTCCTAATCTAAGATCTGTACAAAAATATTTTGCCTTCAAATTCATACCGTGATCGTAGCATGCATGGACTCGACTCATATGAGTGGGATTTCCATGAAAAAGATTGTGGGCTGAAAATGGGTGATCACTGTACATTTCTCTTCTGTTTCCTATTTATATTTATATTTTACCTCCCCAATTTAGCATTATGGACAGGGAAAGACCTAATATAAAATCAGCACAAAAATATTTTGCCTTCAAATTCATACCGTGATCGTAGCATGCATGGACTCGACTCATATGACTGGGATTTCCATGAAAATGTTGTGGGCCGAAAATGGGTGATCACTGTACATTTCTCTTCTGTTTCCTATTTATATTTCTAATTTACCTCCTCAATTTAGCATTATGGACAGGGAAACACCTAATCTAAAATCAGCACAAAAATATTTTGCCTTCAAATTCATACCGTGATCGTAGCATGCATGGACTCGACTCATATGACTGGGATTTCCATGAAAAAGGTTGTGGGCCGAAAATGGCTGATCACTGTACATTTCTCTTCTGTTTCCTATTTATATTTCTATTTTACCTCCTAAATTTAGCATTATGGCCCGGGAAAGACCTAATCTAACCTCTGCACAAAAATATTTTGCCTTCAAATTCATACCATGATCGTAGTATGCATGGACTCGACTCATATGACTGGGATTTCCATGAAAAAGATTGTGGGCCGAAAATGGGTGATCACTGTACATTTCTCTTCTGTTTCCTATTTATATTTCTATTGTACTTCCTTCATTTAGCATTATGGACAGGGAAAGACCTAATCTAAGATTGGCACAAAAATATTTTGCCTTCAAATTCATACCGTGATCGTAGCATGCATCGACTCGACTCATATGACTGGGATTTCCATGAAAAAGATTGTGGGCCGAAAATAGGTGATCACTGTACATTTCTCTTCTGTTTCCTATTTACATTTCTATTTTACATCCTCAATTTAGCATTATGGACAGGGAAAGACCAAATCTAAGTTCTGCACAAAAATATTTTGCTTTCAAATTCTGACCGTGATCGTAGCATGCATGGACTCGACTCATATGACTGGGATTTCCATGAAAAATTTTGTGGGCCGAAAATGGGAGATCACTGTACATTTCTCTTCTGTTTCCTCTTCATATTTCTCTTTTACCTCCTCAATTTAGCATTATGGACAGGGAAAAACCTAATCTAAGATCTGCACAAAAATATTTTGCCTTCAAATTCATACTGTGATCATAACATGCATTGACTCGACTCATATGACTGGGATTTCCATGAAAAAGATTGTGGGCTGAAAATGGGTGATCACTGTACATTTCTCTTCTGTTTCCTATTGATATTTCTATTTTACCTCCTCAATTCGGCATTATGGACAGGGAAAGTCCTAATCTAAGATCTGTACAAAAATATTTTGCCTTCAAATTCATACCGTGATCATAGCATGCATGGACTCGACTCATATGAGTGGGATTTCCATGAAAAAGATTGTGGGCTGAAAATGGGTGATCACTGTACATTTCTCTTCTGTTTCCTATTTATATTTATGTTTTACCTCCCCAATTTAGCATTATGGACAGGGAAAGACCTAATATAAAATCAGCACAAAAATATTTTGCCTTCAAATTCATACCGTGATCGTAGCATGCATGGACTCGACTCATATGACTGGGATTTCCATGAAAATGTTGTGGGCCGAAAATGGGTGATCACTGTACATTTCTCTTCTGTTTCCTATTTATATTTCTAATTTACCTCCTCAATTTAGCATTATGGACAGGGAAACACCTAATCTAAAATCAGCACAAAAATATTTTGCCTTCAAATTCATACCGTGATCGTAGCATGCATGGACTCGACTCATATGACTGGGATTTCCATGAAAAAGGTTGTGGGCCGAAAATGGGTGATCACTGTACATTTCTCTTCTGTTTCCTATTTATATTTCTAATTTACCTCCTCAATTTAACATTATGGACAGGGAAAGACCTAATCAAAAATAAGCACAAAAATATTTTGCCTTCAAATTCATACCGTGATCGTAGCATGCACGGACTCGAATCATATGACTGGGATTTCCATGAAAAAGATTGTGGGCCGAAAATAGGTGATCACTGTAGATTTCTCTTCTGTTTCCTATTTATATTTATATTTTACCTCCTCAATTTAGCATTATGGACAGGGAATGACCTAATCTAAGATCTGCACAAAAATATTTTGCCTTCAAATTCATACCGTGATCATAGCATGCATGGACCCGACTCATATGACTGGGATTTCCATGAAAAAGATTGTGGGCAGAAAATGGGTGATCACTGTACATTTCTCTTCTGTTTCCTATTTCTATTTCTATTTTACCTACTCAATTTAGCATTATGGCTAGGGAAAGACCTAATCTAAGCTCTGCATGAAAATATTTTGCCTTCAAATTCATACCTTGATCGTAGCATGCATGGACTCGAATCATATGACTGGTATTTCCATGAAAAAGATTGTGGGCCGGAAATGGGTGATCACTGTACATTTCTCTTCTGTTTCGTATTTATATTTCTATTTTACCTCCTCAATTTGGCATTATGACCAGGGAAAGACCTAATCTAAGATCTGCACAAAAATATTTTGCCTTCAAATTCATACCGTGATCGTAGCATGCATGGACTCGACTCATATGACTGGGATTTCCATGAAAAATTTTGTGGGCCGAAAATCGGAGATCACTGTACATTTCTCTTCTGTTTCCTCTTCATATTTCTCTTTTACCTCCTCAATTTGGCATTATGGACAGGGAAAGACCTAATCTAAGATCTGCACAAAAATATTTTGCCTTCAAATTCATACTGTGATCATAACATGCATTGACTCGACTCATATGACTGGGATTTCCATGAAAAAGATTGTGGGCAGAAAATGGGTGATCACTGTACATGTCTCTTCTGTTTCCTATTTATATTTATATTTTACTTCCTTCATTTAGCATTATGGACAGGGAAAGACCTAATCTAAAATCTGCACAAAAATATTTTGCCTTCAAATTCATACTGTGATCATAACATGCATTGACTCGACTCATATGACTGGGATTTCCATGAAAAATTTTGTGGGCCGAAAATGGGAGATCACTATACATTTCTCTTCTGTTTCCTCTTCATATTTCTCTTTTACATCCTCAATTTGGCATTATGGACAGGGAAAGACCTAATCTAAGATTGGCACAAAAATATTTTGCCTTCAAATTCATACCGTGATCGTAGAATGCATGGACTCGACTCATATGAGTGGGATTTCCATGAAAAAGATTGTGGGCTGAAAATGGGTGATCACTGTACATTTCTCTTCTGCTTCCTATTTATATTTATATTTTACCTCCTCAATTTAGCATTATAAACAGGGAAAGACCTAATCTAAGAACTGCAAAAAAATATTTTGCCTTCAAATTCATACCGTGATCGTAGCATGCATGTACTCGACTCATATGAGTGGGATTTCCATGAAAAAGATTGTGAGCCGAAAATGTCTGATCACTGTACATTTCTCTTCTGTTTCCTATTTATATTTCTATTTTACCTCCTCAATTTAGCATTATGGACAGGGAAAGACCTAATCTAAGATCTGCACAAAAATATTTTGCCTTCAAATTCATACCGTGATCGTAGCATGCATGGACTCGACTCATATGACTGGGATTTCCATGAAAAAGATTGTGGGCCGAAAATGGCTGATCACTGCACATTTCTCTTCTGTTTCCTATTTATATTTATATTTTACCTCCTCAATTTAGCATTATGGACAGAGAAAGACATAATCTAAGATCTACACAAAAATATTTTGCCTTCAAATTCATACCGTGATCGTAGCATGCATGGACTCGACTCATATGACTGGGATTTCCATGAAAAAATTGTGGGCCGAAAATGGGTGATCACTGTACATTTCTCTTCTGTTTCCTATTTATATTTCTATTTTACCTCCTCAATTTAGCATTATGGACAGGGAAAGACCTAATCTAAAATCTGCACAAAAATATTTTGCCTTCAAATTCATACCGTGATCGTAGCATGCATGGACTCGGCTCATATGACTGGGATTTCCATGAAAAAGATTGTGGGCCGAAAATGGGTGATCACTGTACATTTCTCTTCTGTTTCCTATTTATATTTATATTTTACCTCCTCAATTTAGCATTATGGCTAGGGAAAGACCTAATCTAAGCTCTGCACAAAAATATTTTGCCTTCAAATTCATACCGTCACCGTAGAATGCATGGACTCGACTCATATGACTGGGATTTCCATGAAAAAGATTGTGGGCTGAAAATAGGTGATCACTGTACATTTCTTTTCTCTTTCCTATTTATATTTATATTTTACATCCTCAATTTGGCATTATGGACAGGGAAAGACCTAATCTAAGATTGGCACAAAAATATTTTGCCTTCAAATTCATACCGTGATCGTAGCATGCATCGACTCGACTCATATGACTGGGATTTCCATGAAAAAGATTGTGGGCAGAAAATGGGTGATCACTGTACATTTCTCTTCTGTTTCCTATTTATATTTCTATTTTACCTCCTCAATTCCGCATTATGGACAGGGAAAGACGTAATCTAAGATCTGTACAAAAATATTTTGCCTTCAAATTCATACCGTGATCGTAGCATGCATGGACTCGACTCATATGAGTGGGATTTCCATGAAAAAGATTGTGGGCTGAAAATGGGTGATCACTGTACATTTCTCTTCTGTTTCCTATTTATATTTATATTTTACCTCCTCAATTTAGCATTATAAACAGGGAAAGACCTAATCTAAGAACTGCAAAAAAATATTTTGCCTTCAAATTCATACCGTGATCGTAGCATGCATGGACTCGACTCATATGACTGGGATTTCCAAGAAAAAGATTGTGAGCCGAAAATGGCTGATCACTGCACATTTCTCTTCTGTTTCCTATTTATATTTATATTTTACCTCCTCAATTTAGCATTATGAACAGGGAAAGACCTAATCTAAGATCTGCACAAAAATATTTTGCCTTCAAATTCATACCGTGATCGTAGCATGCATCGACTCGACTCATATGACTGGGATTTCCATGAAAAAGATGGTGGGCCGAAAATAGGTGATCACTGTACATTTCTCTTCTGTTTCCTATTTATCTTTCTATTTTACATCCACAATTTAGCATTATGGACAGGGAAAGACCTAATCTAAGCTCTGCACAAAAATATTTTGCCTTCAATTTCATACCGTGATTCTAGCATGCGTGGACTCGACTCATATGACTGGGATTTGCATCAAAAAGATTGTGGGCCGAAAATGGGTGATCACTGTACATTTCTCTTCTGTTTCCTATTTACATTTCTATTTTACCTCCTCAATTTAGCATTATGGACAGGGAAAGACCAAATCTAAGTTCTGCACAAAAATATTTTGCTTTAAAATTCTGACCGTGATCGTAGCATACATGGACTCGACTCATATGACTGGGATTTCCATGAAAAAGATTGTGGGCTGAAAATGGGTGATCACTATACATGTCTCTTCTGTTTACTATTTATATTTATATTTTACTACCTTCATTTAGCATTATGGACAGGGTAAGACCTAATCTAAAATCTGCACAAAAATATTTTGCCTTCAAATTCATACCGTAATCGTAGCATGCATGGACTCGACTCATATGACTGGGATTTCCATGAAAAAGATTGTCGGCCGAAAATGGGTGATCACTGTACATTTCTCTTCTGTTTCCTATTTATATTTCTATTTTACCTCCTCAATTTAGCATTATGGACAGGGAAAGACCTAATCTAAGATCTGCACAAAAATATTTTGCCTTCAAAATCATGCCGTAATCGTAGCATGCATGGACTCGACTCATATGACTGGGATTTCCATGAAAAAGATTGTGGGCAGAAAATGGGTGATCACTATACATGTCTCTTCTGTTTACTATTTATATTTATATTTTACTACCTTCATTTAGCATTATGGACAGGGTAAGACCTAATCTAAAATCTGCACAAAAATATTTTGCCTTCAAATTCATACCGTGATCGTAGCATGCATGGACTCGACACATATGACTGGGATTTCCATGAAAAAGATTGTGGGCTGAAAATAGGTGATCACTGTACATTTCTCTTCTGTTTCCTATTTATATTTATATTTTACCTCCTCAATTTAGCATTATGGACAGGGAAAGACCTAATCTAAGATCTGCACAAAAATATTTTGCCTTCAAATTCATACCGTAATCGTAGCATGCATGGACTCGACTCATATGACTGGGATTTCCATGAAAAAGATTGTGGGCCGAAAATGCGTGATCACTGTACATTTCTCTTCTGTTTCCTATTTATATTTCTATTTTACCTCCTCAATTTAGCATTATAGACAGGGAAAGACCTAATCTAAGATCTGCACAAAAATATTTTGCCTTCAAATTCATGCCGTAATCGTAGCATGCATGGACTCGACTCATATGACTGGGATTTCCATGAAAAAGATTGTGGGCAGAAAATGGGTGATCACTGTACATTTCTCTTCTGTTTCCTATTTATATTTCTATTGTACTTCCTTCATTTAGCATTATGGACAGGGTAAGACCTAATCTAAAATCTGCACAAAAATATTTTGCCTTCAAATTCATACCGTGATCGTAGCATGCATGGACTCGGCTCATATGACTGGGATTTCCATGAAAAAGATTGTGGGCCGAAAATGGGAGATCACTGTACATTTCTCTTCTGTTTCCTATTTATATTTCTATTTTACCTCCTCAATTTAGCATTATGGCTAGGGAAAGACCTAATCTAAGCTCTGCTCAAAAATATTTTGCCTTCAAATTCATACCGTCATCGTAGAATGCATGGACTCGACTCATATGACTGGGATTTCCATGAAAAAGATTGTGGGCTGAAAATAGGTGATCACTGTACATTTCTCTTCTCTTTCCTATTTATATTTATATTTTACATCCTCAATTTGGCATTATGGACAGGGAAAAACCTAATCTAAGATTGGCACAAAAATATTTTGCCTTCAAATTCATACCGTGATCGTAGCATGCATCGACTCGACTCATATGACTGGGATTTCCATGAAAAAGATTGTGGGCCGAAAATGGGTGATCACTGTACATTTCTCTTCTGTTTCCTATTTATATTTATATTTTACCTCCTCAATTTAGCATTATGGACAGGGAAAGACCAAATCTAAGATCTGCACAAAAATATTTTGCTTTCAAATTCATACCGTGATCATAACATGCATGGACTCGACTCATATGACTGGGATTTCCATGAAAAAGATTGTGGGCAGAAAATGGGTGATCACTGTACATTTCTCTTCTGTTTCCTATTTATATTTCTATTTTACCTCCTCAATTCCACATTATGGACAGGGAAAGTCCTAATCTAAGATCTGTACAAAAATATTTTGCCTTCAAATTCATACCGTGATCGTAGCATGCATGGACTCGACTCATATGAGTGGGATTTTCATGAAAAAGATTGTGGGCTGAAAATGGGTGATCACTGTACATTTCTCTTCTGTTTCCTATTTATATTTATATTTTACCTCCTCAATTTAGCATTATAAACAGCGAAAGACCTAATCTAAGATCTGCACAAAAATATTTTGCCTTCAAATTCATACCGTGATCGTAGCATGCATGGACTCGACTCATATGACTGGGATTTCCATGAAAAAGATTGTGAGCCGAAAATGGCTGATCACTGCACATTTCTCTTCTGTTTCCTATTTATATTTCTATTTTACCTCCTCAATTTAGCATTATGAACAGGGAAAGAACTAATCTAAGATCTGCACAAAAATATTTTGCCTTCAAATTCATACCGTGATCGTAGCATGCATCGACTCGACTCATATGACTGGGATTTCCATGAAAAAGATTGTGGGCCGAAAATGGCTGATCACTGCACATTTCTCTTCTGTTTCCTATTTATATTTCTATTTTACCTCCTCAATTTAGCATTATGGACAGGGAAAGACCGAATCTAACATCTGCACAAAAATATTTTGCCTTCAAATTCATACCGTGATCGTAGCATGCATGGATTTGACTCATATGACTAGGATTTCTATGAAAAAGATTGTGGGCCGAAAATGGGTGATCACTGTAGATTTCTCTTCTGTTTCCTATTAATATTTATATTTTACCTACTCAATTTAGCATTATGGACAGGGAAAGACCTAATGTAAGATCTGCACAAAAATATTTTGCCTTCAAATTCATACCTTGATCGTAGCATGCATGGACTCGACTCATATGACTGGGATTTCCATGAAAAAGATTGTGGGCCGAAAATGCGTGATCACTGTACATTTCTCTTCTGTTTCCTATTTATATTTCTATTTTACCTCCTCAATTTAGCATTATAGACAGGGAAAGACCTAATCTAAGATCTGCACAAAAATATTTTGCCTTCAAATTCATGCCCTAATCGTAGCATGCATGGACTCGACTCATATGACTGGGATTTCCATGAAAAAGATTGTGGGCAGAAAATGGGTGATCACTGTACATTTCTCTTCTGTTTCCTATTTATATTTCTATTGTACTTCCTTCATTTAGCATTATGGACAGGGTAAGACCTAATCTAAAATCTGCACAAAAATATTTTGCCTTCAAATTCATACCGTTATCGTAGCATGCATGGACTCGGCTCATATGACTGGGATTTCCATGAAAAAGATTGTGGGCCGAAAATGGGTGATCACTGTACATTTCTCTTCTGTTTCCTATTTATATTTCTATTTTACCTCCTCAATTTAGCATTATGGACAGGGAAAGACCTAATCTAAGATTGGCACAAAAATATTTTGCCTTCAAATTCATACCGTGATCGTAGCATGCATCGACTCGACTCATATGACTGGGATTTCCATGAAAAAGATTGTGGGCCGAAAATGGGTGATCACTGTACATTTCTCTTCTGTTTCCTATTTATATTTCTATTTTACCTCCTCAATTTAGCATTATGGCCAGGGAAAGACCTAATCTAAGCTCTACACAAAAATATTTTGCCTTCAAATTCATACCTTGATCGTAGCATGCATGGACTCGACTCATGACTGGGATTTCCATGAAAAAGATTGTGGGCTGAAAATAGGTGATCACTGTACATTTCTCTTCTGTTTCCTATTTATATTTATATTTTACCTCCTCAATTTAGCATTATGGACAGGGAAAGACCAAATCTAAGATCTGCACAAAAATATTTTGCTTTCAAATTCATACCGTGATCATAACATGCATGGACTCGACTCATATGACTGGGATTTCCATGAAAAAGATTGTGGGCAGAAAATGGGTGATCACTGTACATTTCTCTTCTGTTTCCTATTTATATTTCTATTTTACCTCCTCAATTCCACATTATGGACAGGGAAAGTCCTAATCTAAGATCTGCACAAAAATATTTTGCCTTCAAATTCATACCGTGATCGTAGCATGCATCGACTCGACTCATATGACTGGGATTTCCATGAAAAAGATTGTGGGCCGAAAATGGCTGATCACTGCACATTTCTCTTCTGTTTCCTATTTATATTTCTATTTTACCTCCTCAATTTAGCATTATGGACAGGGAAAGACCAAATCTAACATCTGCACAAAAATATTTTGCCTTCAAATTCATACCGTGATCGTAGCATGCATGGATTTGACTCATATGACTAGGATTTCTATGAAAAAGATTGTGGGCCGAAAATGGGTGATCACTGTACATTTCTCTTCTGTTTCCTATTTATATTTCTATCTTACCTCCTCAATTTAGCATTATAGACATGGAAAGACCTAATCTAAGATCTGCAAAAAAATATTTTGCCTTCAAATTCATACCGTGATCGTAGCATGCATGGACTCGACTCATATGACAGGGATTTCCATGAAAAAGATTGTGGGCCGAAAATGGCTGATCACTGCACATTTCTCTTCTGTTTCCTATTTATATTTCTATTTTAGCTCCTGAATTTAGCATTAAGGACAGTGAAAGACCTAATCTAAGATCTGCACAAAAATATTTTGCCTTCAAATTAATACCGTGATCGTAGCATGCATGGACTCGACTCATATGACTGGGATTTCCATGAAAAAGATTGTGGGCCGAAAATGGGTGATCACTGTACATTTCTCTTCTGTTTCCTATTTATATTTATATTTTATTTCCTCAATTTAGCATTATGGCCAGTGAAAGACCTAATCTAAGCTCTGCACAAAAATATTTTACCTTCAAATTCATACCTTGATCGTAGCTTGCATGGACTCGACTCATATGACTGGAATTTCCATGAAAAAGATTGTGGGCCGAAAATGGGTGATCACTGTACATTTCTCTTCTGTTTCCTATTTATATTTATATTTTACCTCCTCAATTTAGCATTATGGACAGGGAAAGACCTAATCTAAGCTCTGCACAAAAATATTTTGCCTTCAAATTCATACCTTGAGCGTAACATGCATGGACTCGAATCATATGACTGGTATTTCCATGAAAAAGATTGTGGGGCGAAAATGGGTGATCACTGTACATTTCTCTTCTGTTTCCTATTTATATTTGTATTTTACCTGCTCAAATTTAGAATTATGGACAGGGAAAGACCTAATTAAAGATCTGCACCAAAATATTTTACCTTCAAATTCATACCGTGATCGTAGCATGCATGGAGTCGACTCATATGACTGGGATTTCCATGAAAAAGATTGTGGGCCGAAAATGGGTGATCACTGTACATTTCTCTTCTGTTTCCTATTTATATTTATATTTTATATCCTCAATTTAGCATTATGGACAGGGAAAGACCTAATCTAAAATCTGCACAAAAATATTTTGTCTTCAAATTCATACGGTGATCGTAGCATCCATGGACACGACTCATATGACTGGGATTTCCATGAAAAAGATTGTGGGCCGAAAATGGGTGATCACTGTACATTTCTCTTCTGTTTCCTATTTATATTTATATTTTTACCTCCTGAATTTAGCATTATGGCCAGTGAAAGACCTAATCTAAGCTCTGCACAAAAATATTTTACCTTCAAATTCATACCGTGATTGTAGCATGCATGGACTCGACTCATATGACTGGGATTTCCATGAAAAAGATTGTGGGCCGAAAATGGGTGATCACTGTACATTTCTCTTCTGTTTCCTATTTATATTTCTATTTTACCTCCTCAATTTAGCATAATGAACAGGGAAAGACCTAATCTAAGATCTGCACAAAAATATTTTGCCTTCAAATTCATACCGTGATCGTAGCATGCATGGACTCGACTCATATGACTGAGATTTCCATGAAAAAGATTGTGGGCCGAAAATGGGTGATCACTGTACATTTCTCTTCTGTTTCCTATTTATATTTCTATTTTTACCGCCTGAATTTAGCACTATGGACAGGGAAAGACCTAATCTAAGCTCTGCACAAAAATATTTTGCCTTCAAAGTCATACCGTGATCGTAGCATGCATGGACTCGACTCATATGACTGGGATTTCCATGAAAAAGATTGTGTGCCGAAAATGGGTGATCGCTGTGCATTTCTTTCCTGTTTCCTATTTATATTTCTATTTTTACCTCCTCAATTTAGCATTATGGAGAGGGAAAGACCTAATCTAAGTTCTGCACAAAAATATTTTGCCTTCAAATTCATACCGTGATCGTAGCATGCATGGACTCGACTCATATGACTGGGATTTCCATGAAAAAGATTGTGGGCCGAAAATGGGTAATCGCTGGACATTTCTCTTCTGTTTCCTATTTATAATTATATTTTATTTCATCAATTTAGCATTATGGCCAGTGAAATACCTAATCTAATCTCTGCACAAAAATATTTTACCTTCAAATTCATACCGTGATTGTAGCATGCATGGACTCGACTCATATGACTGGGATTTCCATGAAAAAGATTGTGGGCAGAAAATGGGTGATCACTGTACATTTCTCTTCTGTTTCCTATTTATATTTATATTTTACCTCCTCAATTTAGCATTATGGCCAGGGAAAGACCTAATCTAAGATCTGCACAAAAATATTTTGCCTTCAAATTCATACCGTGATCGTAGCATGCATGGACTCGACTCATATGACTGGGATTTCCATGAAAAAGATTCTGGGCAGAAAATGGGTGATCACTGTACATTTCTCTTCGGTTTCCTATTTCTATTTCTATTTTACCTCCTCAATTTTGCATTAAGGACAGGGAAAGACCTAATCTAAAATCTGCACAAAAATATTTTGTCTTCAAATTCATACCGTGATCGTAGCATGCATGGACTCGACTCATATGACTGGGATTTCCATGAAATAGATTGTGGGCCGAAAATGGGTGATCACTGTACATTTCTCTTCTGTTTCCTATTTATATTTCTATTTTACCTCCTCAATTTAGCATTATGGCCAGGGAAAGACCTAATTTAAGCTCTGCCCAAAAATATTTTGCCTTCAAATTCATACCGTGATCGTAGCATGCATGGACTCGACTCATATGACTGGGATTTCCATGAAAAAGATTGTGGGCCAAAAATAGGTGATCACTGTAAATTTCTCTTCTGTTTCCTATTTATATTTCTATTTTACCTCCTCAATTTAGCATTATGGACAGAGAAAGACCTAATGTAATATCTGCACAAAAATATTTTGCCTTCAAATTCATACTGTGATCGAAGCATGCATGAACTTGACTCATATGACTGGGATTTCCATGAAAAAGATTGTCGGCCGAAAATGGCTGATCACTGTACATTTTTCTTCTGTTTCCTATTTATATTTCTATTTTACCTCCTCAATTTAGCAATATGGACAGGGAAAGACCTAATCTAAAATCTGCACAAAAATATTTTGCATTCAAATTCATACCGTGATCGTAGCATGCATGGACTCGACTCATATAACTGGGATGTCCATGAAAAAGATTGTTGGCCGAAAATGGGGGATCACTGTACATTTCTCTTCTGTTTCCTATTCATATTTATATTTTACCTCCTCAATTTAGCATTATGGACAGGGAAAGACCTAATCTAAGATCTGAACAAAAATATTTTGCCTTCAAATTCATACCGTGATCGTAGCATGCATGGACTCGACACATATGACTGGGATTTCCATGAAAAAGATTGTGGGCCGAAAATGGGTGATCACTGTACATTTCTCTTCTGTTTCCTATTTATATTTCTATTTTACCTCCTCAATTTAGCATTATGAACAGGGAAAGACCTAATCTAAGATCTGCACAAAAATATTTTGCCTTCAAATTCATACCGTGATCGTAGCATGCATGGACTCGACTCATATGACTGGGATTTCCATGAAAAAGATTGTGGGCCGAAAATGGGTGATCACTGTACATTTCTCTTCTGTTTCCTATTTATATTTTTATTTTACCTCCTCAATTTAGCATTATGGACAGGGAAAGACCGAATCTAAAATCTGCACAAAAATATTTTGCCTTCAAATTCATACCGTGAACGTAGCATGCATGGACTCGACTCATATGACTGGGATTTCCATGAAAAAGATTGTGGGCCGAAAATGGGTGATCACTGTACATTTCTCTTCTGTTTCCTATTTATATTTTTATTTTACCTCCTCAATTTAGCATTATGGACAGGGAAAGACCGAATCTAAAATCTGCACAAAAATATTTTGCATTCAAATTCATACCGTGATCGTAGCATGCATGGACTCGACTCATATGACTGGGATTTCCATGAAAAAGATTGTGGGCCGAAAATGGGTGATCACTGTACATTTCTCTTCTGTTTCCTATTTATATTCATATTTTACCTCCTCAACTTAGCATTATGGACAGGGAAAGACCTAATCTAAGATCTGCACAAAAATATTTTGCCTTCAAATTCATACCGTGATCGTAGCATGCATGGACTCGACTCATATTACTGGGATTTCCATGAAAAACATTGTGGGCAGAAAATCGGTGATCACTGTACATTTCTCTTTTGTTTCCTATTTATATTTCTAATTTACCTCCTCAATTTAGCATTATGGACAGGGAAAAACCTAATGTAAGATCTGCAAAAAAATATTTTGCCTACAAATTCATACCGTGATCGTACCATGTACGGACTCGAGTCATATGACTGGGATTTCCATGAAAATATTGTGGGCAGAAAATGGGTGATCACTGTACATTTCTCTTCTATTTCCTATTTATATTTGTATTTGACTTCCTTCATTTAGCCTTATCGACAGGGAAAGACCTAATCTAATATCTGCACGAAAATATTTTGCCTTGAAATTCATACCGTGATCGTAGCATGCATGGACTCCACTCATATGACTGGGATTTCCATGAAAAAGATTGTGGGCAGAAAATGGGTGATCTCTGTACATTGCTCTTCTGTTTCCTATTTATATTTCTCTTTTACCTCATCAATTTAGCATTATGGCCAGGGAATGACCTAATCTAAGATCTGCACAAAAATATTTTGCCTTCAAATTCATTCCGTGATCGTAGCATGCATGGACTCGACTCATATGACTGGGATTTCCATGAAAAAGATTGTGGGCCGAAAATGGGTGATCACTGTACATTTCTCTTCTGTTTCCTATTTATATTTTTATTTTACCTCCTCAATTAAGCATTATGGACAGGGAAAGACCAAATCTAAAATCTGCACAAAAATATTTTGCCTTCAAATTCATACCGTGAACGTAGCATGCATGGACTCGACTCATATGACTATGATTTCCATGAAATAGATTGTGGGCCGAAAATGGGTGATCACTGTACATTTTCCTTCTGTTTCCTATTTATATTTCTATTTTACCTCCTCAATTTAGCATTATGGACAGGGAAACACCGAATATAAGATCTGCACAAAAATATTTTGCCTTCAAATTCATACCGTGATCGTAGCATGCATGGACTCGACTCATATGACTGGGATTTCCATAAAAAAGATTGTGGGCCGAAAATGGGTGATCACTGTACATTTCGCTTCTGTTTCCTATTTATATTTATATTTTACCTCCTCAGTTTAGCATTATGGCCAGGGAAAGACCTAATCTAAGCTCTGCACAAAAATATTTTGCCTTCAAATTCATACCGTGATCGTACCATGCATGGACTCGACTCATATGACTGGGATTTCCATGAAAAAGATTGTGGGCCGAAAATGGGTGATCAATGTACATTTCTCTTCTGTTTCCTATTTATATTTATATTTTACCTCCTCAATTTAGCATTATGGCCAGGGAAAAACCTAATCTAAGCTCTGCACAAAAATATTTTGCCTTCAAATTCATACCGTGATCGTAGCATGCATGGACTCGACTCATATGACTGGGATTTCCATGAAAAAGATTGTGGGCAGAAAATGGGTGATCACTGTACATTTCTCTTCTGTTTCCTATTTATATTTCTATTTTACCTCCTCAATTTAGCATTATGGACATGGAAAGACCTAATCTAAAATATGCACAAAAATATTTTGCCTTCAAATTCATACCGTGATCGTAGCATGCATGGACTTGACTCATATGACTGGGATTTCCATGAAAAAGATTGTGGGCCGAAAATAGGTGATCACTGTACATTTCTCTTCTGTTTCCTATTTATATTTATATTTTACCTTCTCAATTTAGCATTATGGACATGGAAAGACCTAATCTAAAATATGCACAAAAATATTTTGCCTTCAAATTCATACCGTGATCGTAGCATGCATGGACTCGACTCATATGACTGGGATTTCCATGAAAAAGATTGTGGGCCGAAAATAGGTGATCACTGAACATTTCTCTTCTGTTTCCTATTTATATTTATATTTTACCTCCTTAATTTAGCATTATGGACAGGGAAAGACCCAATCTAAAATCTGCACAAAAATATTTTGCCTTCAAATTCATACCGTGATCGTAGCATGCATCGACTCGACTCATATGACTGGGATTTCCATGAAAAAGATTGTGGGCTGAAAATGGGTGATCACTGTACATTTCTTTTCTGTTTCCTATTTATATTTCTATTTTACCTCCTCAATTTAGCATTATGGACATGGAAAGACCTAATCTAAAATATGCACAAAAATATTTTGCCTTCACATTCATACCGTGATCGTAGCATGCATGGACTTGACTCATATGACTGGGATTTCCATGAAAAAGATTGTGGGCCGAAAATACGTGATCACTGTACATTTCTCTTCTGTTTCCTATTTATATTTATATTTTACCTCCTTAATTTAGCATTATGGACGGGGAAAGACTTAATCTAAGATCTGCACAAAAATGTTTTGCCTTCAAATTCATACCGTGATCGTACCATGCATGGACTCGACTCATATGACTGGGATTTCCATGAAAAAGATTATGGGCCGAAAATGGGTGATCAATGTACATTTTTCTTCTGTTTCCTATTTATATTTATATTTTACCTGCTCAATTTAGCATTATGGCCAGGGAAAAACCTAATCTAAGTTCTGCACAAAAATATTTTGCCTTCAAATTCATACCGTGATCGTAGCATGCATGGACTCGACTCATATGACTGGGATTTCCATGAAAAAGATTGTGGGCAGAAAATGGGTGATCACTGTACATTTCTCTTCTGTTTCCTATTTATATTTCTATTTTACCTCCTCAATTTAGCATTATGGACATGGAAAGACCTAATCTAAAATATGCACAAAAATATTTTGCCTTCAAATTCATACCGTGATCGTAGCATGCATGGACTTGACTCATATGACTGGGATTTCCATGAAAAAGATTGTGGGCCGAAAATAGGTGATCACTGTACATTTCTCTTCTGTTTCCTATTTATATTTATATTTTACCTCCTCAATTTAGCATTATGTACAGGGAAAGACCTAATCTAAAATATGCACAAAAATATTTTGCCTTCAAATTCATACCTTGATCGTAGCATGCATGGACTCGACTCATATGACTGGGATTTCCATGAAAAAGATTGTGGGCCGAAAATGGGTGATCACTGTATATTTCTCTTCTGTTTCTTATTTATATTTATATTTTACATCCTCAATTCAGCATTATGGACAGCGAAAACCTAATCTAAGATCTGCACAAAAATATTTTGCATTCAAATTCATACCGTGATCGTAGCATGCATGGACTCGACTCATATGACTGGGATTTCCATGAAAAAGATTGTGGGCCGAAAATGGGTGATCACTGTACATTTCTTTTCTGTTTCCTATTTATATTTATATTTTACCTCGTCAATTTAGCATTATGAACAGGGAAAGACCTAATCTAAAATCTGCACAAAAATATTTTGCCTTCAAATTCATACCTTGATCGTAGCATACATGGACTCGACTCATATGACTGGGATTTCCATGAAAAAGATTGTAGGCCGAAAATGGGTGATCAATGTACATTTCTCTTCTGTTTCCTATTTATATTTATATTTTACCTCCTCAATTTAGCATTATGGACATGGAAAGACCTAATCTAAAATATGCACAAAAATATTTTGCCTTCACATTCATACCGTGATCGTAGCATGCATGGACTTGACTCATATGACTGGGATTTCCATGAAAAAGATTGTGGGCCGAAAATACGTGATCACTGTACATTTCTCTTCTGTTTCCTATTTATATTTATATTTTACCTCCTCAATTTAGCTTTATGGACAGGGAATGACCCAATCTAAAATCTGCACAAAAACATTTCGCCTTCAAATTCATACCGTGATCGTAGCATGCATGGACTCGACTCATATGACTGGGATTTCCAAGAAAAAGACAGTGGGCCGAAAATAGGTGATCTCTGTACATTTCTCTTCTGTTTCCTATTTATATTTCTATTTTACCTCCTCAATTTAGCATTATGGCCAGGGTAAGCCCTAATCTAAGATCTGCAAAAAAATATTTGGCCTTCAAATTCATAGCGTGATCGTAGCATGCATGGACTTGACTCATATGACTGGGATTTCCATGAAAAAGATTGTGGGCCGAAAATACGTGATCACTGTACATTTCTCTTCTGTTTCCTATTTATATTTATATTTTACCTGCTCAATTTAGCATTATGGCCAGGGAAAAACCTAATCTAAGTTCTGCACAAAAATATTTTGCCTTCAAATTCATACCGTGATCGTAGCATGCATGGACTCGACTCATATGACTGGGATTTCCATGAAAAAGATTGTGGGCAGAAAATGGGTGATCACTGTACATTTCTCTTCTGTTTCCTATTTATATTTCTATTTTACCTCCTCAATTTAGCATTATGGACATGGAAAGACCTAATCTAAAATATGCACAAAAATATTTTGCCTTCAAATTCATACCGTGATCGTAGCATGCATGGACTTGACTCATATGACTGGGATTTCCATGAAAAAGATTGTGGGCCGAAAATAGGTGATCACTGTACATTTCTCTTCTGTTTCCTATTTATATTTATATTTTACCTCCTCAATTTAGCATTATGTACAGGGAAAGACCTAATCTAAAATATGCACAAAAATATTTTGCCTTCAAATTCATACCTTGATCGTAGCATGCATGGACTCGACTCATATGACTGGGATTTCCATGAAAAAGATTGTGGGCCGAAAATGGGTGATCACTGTATATTTCTCTTCTGTTTCTTATTTATATTTATATTTTACATCCTCAATTCAGCATTATGGACAGCGAAAACCTAATCTAAGATCTGCACAAAAATATTTTGCATTCAAATTCATACCGTGATCGTAGCATGCATGGACTCGACTCATATGACTGGGATTTCCATGAAAAAGATTGTGGGCCGAAAATGGGTGATCACTGTACATTTCTTTTCTGTTTCCTATTTATATTTATATTTTACCTCGTCAATTTAGCATTATGAACAGGGAAAGACCTAATCTAAAATCTGCACAAAAATATTTTGCCTTCAAATTCATACCTTGATCGTAGCATACATGGACTCGACTCATATGACTGGGATTTCCATGAAAAAGATTGTAGGCCGAAAATGGGTGATCAATGTACATTTCTCTTCTGTTTCCTATTTATATTTATATTTTACCTCCTCAATTTAGCATTATGGACATGGAAAGACCTAATCTAAAATATGCACAAAAATATTTTGCCTTCACATTCATACCGTGATCGTAGCATGCATGGACTTGACTCATATGACTGGGATTTCCATGAAAAAGATTGTGGGCCGAAAATACGTGATCACTGTACATTTCTCTTCTGTTTCCTATTTATATTTATATTTTACCTCCTCAATTTAGCTTTATGGACAGGGAATGACCCAATCTAAAATCTGCACAAAAACATTTCGCCTTCAAATTCATACCGTGATCGTAGCATGCATGGACTCGACTCATATGACTGGGATTTCCAAGAAAAAGACAGTGGGCCGAAAATAGGTGATCTCTGTACATTTCTCTTCTGTTTCCTATTTATATTTCTATTTTACCTCCTCAATTTAGCATTATGGCCAGGGTAAGCCCTAATCTAAGATCTGCAAAAAAATATTTGGCCTTCAAATTCATAGCGTGATCGTAGCATGCATGGACTTGACTCATATGACTGGGATTTCCATGAAAAAGATTGTGGGCCGAAAATACGTGATCACTGTACATTTCTCTTCTGTTTCCTATTTATATTTATATTTTACCTCCTCAATTTAGCTTTATGGACAGGGAAAGACCCAATCTAAAATCTGCACAAAAATATTTCGCCTTCAAATTCATACCGTGATCGTAGCATGCATGGACTCGACTCATATGACTGGGATTTCCATGAAAAAGATTGTGGGCCGAAAATGGGTGATCAATGTACATTTCTCTTCTGTTTCCTATTTATATTTATATTTTACCTCCTTAATTTAGCATTATGGACGGGGAAAGACTTAATCTAAGATCTGCACAAAAATGTTTTGCCTTCAAATTCATACCGTGATCGTACCATGCATGGACTCGACTCATATGACTGGGATTTCCATGAAAAAGATTATGGGCCGAAAATGGGTGATCAATGTACATTTTTCTTCTGTTTCCTATTTATATTTATATTTTACCTGCTCAATTTAGCATTATGGCCAGGGAAAAACCTAATCTAAGTTCTGCACAAAAATATTTTGCCTTCAAATTCATACCGTGATCGTAGCATGCATGGACTCGACTCATATGACTGGGATTTCCATGAAAAAGATTGTGGGCAGAAAATGGGTGATCACTGTACATTTCTCTTCTGTTTCCTATTTATATTTCTATTTTACCTCCTCAATTTAGCATTATGGACATGGAAAGACCTAATCTAAAATATGCACAAAAATATTTTGCCTTCAAATTCATACCGTGATCGTAGCATGCATGGACTTGACTCATATGACTGGGATTTCCATGAAAAAGATTGTGGGCCGAAAATAGGTGATCACTGTACATTTCTCTTCTGTTTCCTATTTATATTTATATTTTACCTCCTCAATTTAGCATTATGTACAGGGAAAGACCTAATCTAAAATATGCACAAAAATATTTTGCCTTCAAATTCATACCTTGATCGTAGCATGCATGGACTCGACTCATATGACTGGGATTTCCATGAAAAAGATTGTGGGCCGAAAATGGGTGATCACTGTATATTTCTCTTCTGTTTCTTATTTATATTTATATTTTACATCCTCAATTCAGCATTATGGACAGCGAAAACCTAATCTAAGATCTGCACAAAAATATTTTGCATTCAAATTCATACCGTGATCGTAGCATGCATGGACTCGACTCATATGACTGGGATTTCCATGAAAAAGATTGTGGGCCGAAAATGGGTGATCACTGTACATTTCTTTTCTGTTTCCTATTTATATTTATATTTTACCTCGTCAATTTAGCATTATGAACAGGGAAAGACCTAATCTAAAATCTGCACAAAAATATTTTGCCTTCAAATTCATACCTTGATCGTAGCATACATGGACTCGACTCATATGACTGGGATTTCCATGAAAAAGATTGTAGGCCGAAAATGGGTGATCAATGTACATTTCTCTTCTGTTTCCTATTTATATTTATATTTTACCTCCTCAATTTAGCATTATGGACATGGAAAGACCTAATCTAAAATATGCACAAAAATATTTTGCCTTCACATTCATACCGTGATCGTAGCATGCATGGACTTGACTCATATGACTGGGATTTCCATGAAAAAGATTGTGGGCCGAAAATACGTGATCACTGTACATTTCTCTTCTGTTTCCTATTTATATTTATATTTTACCTCCTCAATTTAGCTTTATGGACAGGGAATGACCCAATCTAAAATCTGCACAAAAACATTTCGCCTTCAAATTCATACCGTGATCGTAGCATGCATGGACTCGACTCATATGACTGGGATTTCCAAGAAAAAGACTGTGGGCCGAAAATAGGTGATCTCTGTACATTTCTCTTCTGTTTCCTATTTATATTTCTATTTTACCTCCTCAATTTAGCATTATGGCCAGGGTAAGCCCTAATCTAAGATCTGCAAAAAAATATTTGGCCTTCAAATTCATAGCGTGATCGTAGCATGCATGGACTCGACTCATATGACTGGGATTTCCATGAAAAAGATTGTGGGCCGAAAATGGGTGATCAATGTACATTTCTCTTCTGTTTCCTATTTATATTTATATTTTACCTCCTTAATTTAGCATTATGGACGGGGAAAGACTTAATCTAAGATCTGCACAAAAATGTTTTGCCTTCAAATTCATACCGTGATCGTACCATGCATGGACTCGACTCATATGACTGGGATTTCCATGAAAAAGATTGTGGGCCAAAAATGGGTGATCAATGTACATTTTTCTTCTGTTTCCTATTTATATTTATATTTTACCTGCTCAATTTAGCATTATGGCCAGGGAAAAACCTAATCTAAGTTCTGCACAAAAATATTTTGCCTTCAAATTCATACCGTGATCGTAGCATGCATGGACTCGACTCATATGACTGGGATTTCCATGAAAAAGATTGTGGGCCGAAAATGGGTGATCACTGTACATATCTCTTCTGTTTCCTATTTATATTTATATTTTACCTCCACAATTTATCATTATGGACAGGCAAAGAACTAATCTAAATTCTGCACAAAAATATTTTGCCTTCAAATTCATACCGTGATCGTAGCATGCATGGACTCGACTCATATGACTGGGATTTCCATGAAAAAGATTGTAGGCCGAAAATGGGTGATCAATGTACATTTCTCTTCTGTTTCCTATTTATATTTGTATTTTACCTCCTCAATTTAGCATTATGGACATGGAAAGACCTAATCTAAAATATGCACAAAAATATTTTGCCTTCAAATTCATACCGTGATCGTAGCATGCATGGACTCGACTCATATGACTGGGATTTCCATGAAAAAGATTGTGGGCCGAAAATAGGTGATCACTGAACATTTCCCTTCTGTTTCCTATTTATATTTATATTTTACCTCCTTAATTTAGCATTATGGACAGGGAAAGACCCAATCTAAAATCTGCACAAAAATATTTTGCCTTCAAATTCATACCGTGATCGTAGCATGCATGGACTCGACTCATATGACTGGGATTTCCAAGAAAAAGATTGTGGGCCGAAAATAGGTGATCTCTGTACATTTCTCTTCTGTTTCCTATTTATATTTCTATGTTACCTCCTCAATTTAGCATTATGGCCAGGGTAAGCCCTAATCTAAGATCTGCACAAAAATATTTTGCCTTCAAATTCATAGCGTGATCGTAGCATGCATGGACTTGACTCATATGACTGGGATTTCCATGAAAAAGATTGTGGGCCGAAAATACGTGATCACTGTACATTTCTCTTCTGTTTCTTATTTATATTCATATTTTACATCCTCAATTCAGCATTATGGACAGGGAAAACCTAATCTAAGATCTGCACAAAAATATTTTGCCTTCAAATTCATACTGTGATCGTAGCATGCATGGACTCGACTCATATGACTGGGATTTCCATGAAAAAGATTGTGGGCCGAAAATGGTTGATCACTGTACATTTCTTTTCTGTTTCCTATTTATATTTATATTTTACCTCGTCAATTTAGCATTATGGACAGGGAAAGACCTAATCTAAAATCTGCACAAAAATATTTTGCCTTCAAATTCATACCTTGATCGTAGCATACATGGACTCGACTCATATGACTGGGATTTCCATGAAAAAGATTGTAGGCCGAAAATGGGTGATCAATGTACATTTCTCTTCTGTTTCCTATTTATATTTGTATTTTACCTCCTCAATTTAGCATTATGGACAGGGAAAGACCTAATCTAAGCTTTGCACAAAAATATTTTTTATTCAAATTCATACCGTGACCGTAGCATGCATGGACTCGACTCATATGACTGGGATTTCCATGAAAAAGATTGTGGGCAGAAAATGGGTGATCACTGTACATTTCTCTTCTGTTTCCTATTTATATTTATATTTTACCTCCTCAATTTAGCATTATGGACATGGAAAGACCTAATCTAAAATATGCACAAAAATATTTTTACTTCACATTCATACCGTGATCGTAGCATGCATGGACTTGACTCATATGACTGGGATTTCCATGAAAAAGATTGTGGGCCGAAAATACGTGATCACTGTACATTTCTCTTCTGTTTCCTATTTATGTTTCTATTTTACCTCCTCAATTTAGCATTATGGACGGGGAAAGACTTAATCTAAGATCTGCACAAAAATGTTTTGCCTTCAAATTCATACTGTAATCGTACCATGCATGGACTCGACTCATATGACTGGGATTTCCATGAAAAAGATTGTGGGCCGAAAATGGGTGATCAATGTACATTTTTCTTCTGTTTCCTATTTATATTTATATTTTACCTCCTCAATTTAGCATTATGGCCAGGGAAAAACCTAATCTAAGCTCTGCACAAAAATATTTTGCCTTCAAATTCATACCGTGATCGTAGCATGCATGGACTCGACTCATATGACTGGGATTTCCATGAAAAAGATTGTGGGCCGAAAATGGGTGATCACTGTACATTTCTCTTCTGTTTCCTATATATATTTATATTTTACCTCTTCAATTTAGCATTATGGACAGGGAAAGACTTAATCTAAGATCTGCACAAAAATGTTTTGCCTTCAAATTCATAGCGTGATCGTAGCATGCATGGACTCGACTCATATGACTGGGATTTCCATGAAAAATATTGTGGGCCGAAAATGGGTGATCACTGTACATTTCTCTTCGGTTTCCTATATATATTTATATTTTACCTCTTCAATTTAGCATTATGGACAGGGAAAGACTTAATCTAAGATCTGCACAAAAATGTTTTGCCTTCAAATTCATACCGTGATCGTACCATGCATGGACTCGACTCATATGACTGGGATTTCCATGAAAAAGATTGTGGGCCAAAAATGGGTGATCAATGTACATTTCTCTTCTGTTTCCTATTTATATTTATATTTTACCTCCTCAATTTAGCTTTATGGACAGGGAAAGACACAATCTAAAATCTGCACAAAAATATTTTTCCTTCAAATTCATACCATGATCGTAGCATACATGGACTCGGCTCATATGACTGGGATTTCCAAGAAAAAGACTGTGGGCCGAAAATAGGTGATCTCTGTACATTTCTCTTCTGTTTCCTATTTATATTTCTATTTTACCTCCTCTATTTAGCATTATGGACAGGGAAAGACCTAATCTAAACTTTGCACAAAAATATTTTGTCTTCAAATTCATACCGTGATCGTAGCATTCATGGACTCGACTCATATGACTGGGATTTCCATGAAAAAGATTGTGGGCCGAAAATGGGTGATCACTGTACATTTCTCTTCTGTTTCCTATTTATATTTATATTTTACCTCCACAATTTATCATTATGGACAGGGAAAGCCCTAATCTAAGATCTGCACAAAAATATTTTGCCTTCAAATTCATAGCGTGATCGTAGCATGCATGGACTCGACTCATATGACTGGGATTTCCATGAAAAAGATTGTGGGCCGAAAATGGGTGATCAATGTACATTTCTCTTCTGTTTCCTATTTATATTTCTATTTTACCTCCTCAATTTAGCATTATGGACATGGAAAGACCTAATCTAAAATATGCACAAAAATATTTTGCCTTCAAATTCATACCGTGATCGTAGCATGCATGGACTCGACTCATATGACTGGGATTTCCATGAAAAAGATTGTGGGCCGAAAATAGGTGATCACTGAACATTTCCCTTCTGTTTCCTATTTATATTTATATTTTACCTCCTTAATTTAGCATTATGGACAGGGAAAGACCCAATCTAAAATCTGCACAAAAATATTTTGCCTTCAAATTCATACCGTGATCGTAGCATGCATGGACTCGACTCATATGACTGGGATTTCCAAGAAAAAGATTGTGGGCCGAAAATAGGTGATCTCTGTACATTTCTCTTCTGTTTCCTATTTATATTTCTATGTTACCTCCTCAATTTAGCATTATGGCCAGGGTAAGCCCTAATCTAAGATCTGCACAAAAATATTTTGCCTTCAAATTCATAGCGTGATCGTAGCATGCATGGACTTGACTCATATGACTGGGATTTCCATGAAAAAGATTGTGGGCCGAAAATACGTGATCACTGTACATTTCTCTTCTGTTTCTTATTTATATTCATATTTTACATCCTCAATTCAGCATTATGGACAGGGAAAACCTAATCTAAGATCTGCACAAAAATATTTTGCCTTCAAATTCATACTGTGATCGTAGCATGCATGGACTCGACTCATATGACTGGGATTTCCATGAAAAAGATTGTGGGCCGAAAATGGTTGATCACTGTACATTTCTTTTCTGTTTCCTATTTATATTTCTATTTTACCTCGTCAATTTAGCATTATGGACAGGGAAAGACCTAATCTAAAATCTGCACAAAAATATTTTGCCTTCAAATTCATACCTTGATCGTAGCATACATGGACTCGACTCATATGACTGGGATTTCCATGAAAAAGATTGTAGGCCGAAAATGGGTGATCAATGTACATTTCTCTTCTGTTTCCTATTTATATTTGTATTTTACCTCCTCAATTTAGCATTATGGACAGGGAAAGACCTAATCTAAGCTTTGCACAAAAATATTTTTTATTCAAATTCATACCGTGACCGTAGCATGCATGGACTCGACTCATATGACTGGGATTTCCATGAAAAAGATTGTGGGCAGAAAATGGGTGATCACTGTACATTTCTCTTCTGTTTCCTATTTATATTTCTATTTTACCTCCTCAATTTAGCATTATGGACATGGAAAGACCTAATCTAAAATATGCACAAAAATATTTTTACTTCACATTCATACCGTGATCGTAGCATGCATGGACTTGACTCATATGACTGGGATTTCCATGAAAAAGATTGTGGGCCGAAAATACGTGATCACTGTACATTTCTCTTCTGTTTCCTATTTATGTTTCTATTTTACCTCCTCAATTTAGCATTATGGACGGGGAAAGACTTAATCTAAGATCTGCACAAAAATGTTTTGCCTTCAAATTCATACTGTAATCGTACCATGCATGGACTCGACTCATATGACTGGGATTTCCATGAAAAAGATTGTGGGCCGAAAATGGGTGATCAATGTACATTTTTCTTCTGTTTCCTATTTATATTTATATTTTACCTCCTCAATTTAGCATTATGGCCAGGGAAAAACCTAATCTAAGCTCTGCACAAAAATATTTTGCCTTCAAATTCATACCGTGATCGTAGCATGCATGGACTCGACTCATATGACTGGGATTTCCATGAAAAAGATTGTGGGCCGAAAATGGGTGATCACTGTACATTTCTCTTCTGTTTCCTATATATATTTATATTTTACCTCTTCAATTTAGCATTATGGACAGGGAAAGACTTAATCTAAGATCTGCACAAAAATGTTTTGCCTTCAAATTCATAGCGTGATCGTAGCATGCATGGACTCGACTCATATGACTGGGATTTCCATGAAAAATATTGTGGGCCGAAAATGGGTGATCACTGTACATTTCTCTTCGGTTTCCTATATATATTTATATTTTACCTCTTCAATTTAGCATTATGGACAGGGAAAGACTTAATCTAAGATCTGCACAAAAATGTTTTGCCTTCAAATTCATACCGTGATCGTACCATGCATGGACTCGACTCATATGACTGGGATTTCCATGAAAAAGATTGTGGGCCAAAAATGGGTGATCAATGTACATTTCTCTTCTGTTTCCTATTTATATTTATATTTTACCTCCTCAATTTAGCTTTATGGACAGGGAAAGACACAATCTAAAATCTGCACAAAAATATTTTTCCTTCAAATTCATACCATGATCGTAGCATACATGGACTCGGCTCATATGACTGGGATTTCCAAGAAAAAGACTGTGGGCCGAAAATAGGTGATCTCTGTACATTTCTCTTCTGTTTCCTATTTATATTTCTATTTTACCTCCTCTATTTAGCATTATGGACAGGGAAAGACCTAATCTAAACTTTGCACAAAAATATTTTGTCTTCAAATTCATACCGTGATCGTAGCATTCATGGACTCGACTCATATGACTGGGATTTCCATGAAAAAGATTGTGGGCCGAAAATGGGTGATCACTGTACATTTCTCTTCTGTTTCCTATTTATATTTATATTTTACCTCCACAATTTATCATTATGGACAGGGAAAGCCCTAATCTAAGATCTGCACAAAAATATTTTGCCTTCAAATTCATAGCGTGATCGTAGCATGCATGGACTCGACTCATATGACTGGGATTTCCATGAAAAAGATTGTGGGCCGAAAATGGGTGATCAATGTACATTTCTCTTCTGTTTCCTATTTATATTTCTATTTTACCTCCTCAATTTAGCATTATGGACATGGAAAGACCTAATCTAAAATATGCACAAAAATATTTTGCCTTGAAATTCATACCGTGATCGTAGCATGCATGGACTCGACTCATATGACTGGGATTTCCATGAAAAAGATTGTGGGCCGAAAATGGGTGATCAATGTACATTTCTCTTCTGTTTCCTATTTATATTTATATTTTACATCCTCAATTTAGCATTATGGCCAGGGAAAAACCTAATCTAAGCTCTGCACAAAAATATTTTGCCTTCAAATTCATACCGTGATCGTAGCATGCATGGACTCGACTCATATGACTGGGATTTCCATGAAAAAGATTGTGGGCCGAAAATGGGTGATCTCTGTACATTTCTCTTATGTTACCTATTTATATTTCTATTTTACCTCCTCAATTTAGCAATATGGACACGGAAAGACCTAATCTAAGCTCTGCACAAAAATATTTTGCCTTCAAATTCATACCGTGATCGTAGCATGCATGGACTCGACTCATATGACTGGGATTTCCATGAAAAAATTGTGGGCAGAAAATGGGAGATCACAGTACATTTCTCTTCTGTTTCCTATTCATATTTCTATTTTACCTCCTCAATTTAGCATTATGGACAGGGAAAGACCTAATCTAAAATCTGCACAAAAATATTTTGCCTTCAAATTCATACCGTGATCGTAGCATGCATGGACTCGACTCATATGACTGGGATTTCCATGAAAAAGATTGTGTGCGGAAAATGGGTGATCACTGTACATTTCTCTTCTGTTTCTTATTTATATTTCTATTTTACCTCCTCAATTTAGCATTATGGCCTTGAAAAGACATAATCTAAGCTCTGCACAAAAATATTTTGCCTTCAAATTCATACCGTGATCGTAGCATGCATGGACTCGACTCATATGACTGGGATTTCCATGAAAAAGATTGTGGGCCGAAAATGGGTGATCACTGTACATTTCTCTTCTGTTTCCTATTTATATTTCTATTTTACCTCCTCAATTTAGCATTATGGCCTTGGAAAGACCTAATCTAAGCTCTGCACAAAAATATTTTGCCTTCAAATTCATACCGTGATCGTAGCATGCATGGACTCGACTCATATGACTGGGATTTCCATGAAAAAGATTGTGGGCCGAAAATGGGTGATCATTGTACATTTCTCTTCTGTTTCCTATTTATATTTATATTTTACCTCCTCAATTTAGCATTATGGACAGGGAAAGACCTAATCTAAGATCTGCTCAAAAATATTTTGTCTTCAAATTCATACGGTGATCGTAGCATGCATGGACTCGACTCATATGACTGGGATTTCCATGAAAAAGATTGTGGGCCGAAAATGGGTGATCACTGTACATTTCTCTTCTGTTTCCTATTTATATTTCTATTTTACCTCCTCAATTTAGCATTATGGCCTTGGAAAGACCTAATCTAAGCTCTGCACAAAAATATTTTGCCTTCAAATTCATACCGTGATCGTAGCATGCATGGACTCGACTCATATGACTGGGATTTCCATGAAAAAGATTGTGGGCCGAAAATGGGTGATCATTGTACATTTCTCTTCTGTTTCCTATTTATATTTATATTTTACCTCCTCAATTTAGCATTATGGACAGGGAAAGACCTAATCTAAGATCTGCTCAAAAATATTTTGTCTTCAAATTCATACGGTGATCGGAGCATGCATGGACTCGACTCATATGACTGGGATTTCCATGAAAAAGATTGTGGGCCGAAAATGGGTGATCACTGTACATTTCTCTTCTGTTTCCTATTTATATTTCTATTTTACCTCCTCAATTTAGCATTATGGCCTTGGAAAGACCTAATCTAAGATCTGCACAAAAATATTTTGCCTTCGAATTCATACCGTGATCGTAGCATGCATGGACTCGACTCATATGACTGGGATTTCCATGAAAAAGATTGTGGGCCGAAAATGGGTGATCATTGTACATTTCTCTTCTGTTTCCTATTTATATTTATATTTTACCTCCTCAATTTAGCATTATGGACAGGGAAAGACCTAATCTAAGATCTGCACAAAAATATTTTGCCTTCAATTTCATACCGTGAACGTAGCATGCATGGACTCGACTCATATGACTGGGATTTCCATGAAAAAGATTGTGGGCAGAAAATGGGTGACCACTGTACATTTCTCTTCTGTTTCCTATTTATATTTATATTTTACCTCCTCAATTTAGCATTATGGACATGGAAAGACCTAATCTAAAATATGCACAAAAATATTTTGCCTTCAAATTCATACCGTGATCGTAGCATGCATGGACTCGACTCATATGACTGGGATTTCCACGAAAAAGATTGTGGGCCAAAAATAGGTGATCACTGTACATTTCTCTTCTGTTTCCTATTTATATTTCTATTTTACATCCTCAATTTAGCATTATGGACAGGGAAAGACCTAGTCTAAGATCTGCACAAAAATATTTGGCCTTCAAATTCATACCGTGATCGTAGCATGCATGGACTCGACTCATATGACTGGGATCTCCATGAAAAAGATTGTGTGTGGAAAATGGGTGATCACTGTACATTTCTCTTCTGTTTCCTATTTATATTTCTATTTTACCTCCTCAATTTAGCATTATGGACAGGGAAAGACCTAATCTAAGCTCTGCACAAAAATATTTTGCCTTCAAATTCATACCGTGATCGTAGCATGCATGGACTCGACTCATATGACTGGGATTTCCATGAAAAAGATTGTGGGCCGAAAATGGGTGATCACTGTACATTTCGCTTCTGTTTCCTATTTATATTTATATTTTACCTCCTCAATTTAGCATTATGGACAGGGAAAGACATAATCTAAGATCTGCACAAAAATATTTTGCCTTCAAATTCATACCGTGATCGTAGCATGCATGGACTCGACTCATATGACTTGGATTTCCATGAAACAGATTGTGTGCCGAAAATGGGTGATCACTGTACATTTCTCTTCTGTTTCCTATTTATATTTCTATTTTACCTCCTCAATTTAGCATTATGGACAGTGAAACACCGAATATAAGATCTGCACAAAAATATTTTGCCTTCAAATTCATACCGTGATCGTAGCATGCATGGACTCGACTCATATGACTGGGATTTCCATAAAAAAGATTGTGGGCCGAAAATGGGTCATCACTGTGAATTTCTCTTCTGTTTCCTATTTATATTTCTATTTTACATCCTCAATTTAGCATTATGGACAGGGAAAGACCTAATCTAAGCTTTGCACAAAAATATTTTGTCTTCAAATTCATACCGTGATCGTAGCATGCATGGACTCGACTCATATGACTGGGATTTCCATGAAAAAGATTGTGGGCCGAAAATAGGTGATCACTGTACATTTCTCTTCTCTGTCCTATTTATATTTATATTTTACCTCCACAATTTAGCATTATGGCCAGAGTAAGCCCTAATCTAAGATCTGCACAAAAATATTTTGCCTTCAAATTCATAGCGTGATCGTAGCATGCATGGACTCGACTCATATGACTGGGATTTCCATGAAAAAGATTGTGGGCCGAAAATGGGTGATCAATGTACATTTCTGTTCTGTTTCCTATTTATATTTATATTTTACATCCTCAATTTAGCATTATGGCCAGGGAAAAACCTAATCTAAGCTCTGCACAAAAATATTTTGCCTTCAAATTCATACCGTGATCGTAGCATGCATGGACTCGACTCATATGACTGGGATTTCCATGAAAAAGATTGTGGGCAGAAAATGGGTGATCACTGTACATTTCTCTTCTGTTTCCTATTTATATTTCTATTTTACCTCCTCAATTTAGCATTATGGACATGGAAAGACCTAATATAAAATATGCACAAAAATATTTTGCCTTGAAATTCATAACGTGATCGTAGCATGCATGGACTCGACTCATATGACTGGGATTTCCATGAAAAAGATTGTGGGCCGAAAATGGGTGATCTCTGTACATTTCTCTTATGTTACCTATTTATATTTCTATTTTACCTCCTCAATTTAGCAATATGGACACGGAAAGACCTAATCTAAGCTCTGCACAAAAATATTTTGCCTTCAAATTCATACCGTGATCGTAGCATGCATGGACTCGACTCATATGACTGGGATTTCCATGAAAAAATTGTGGGCAGAAAATGGGTGATCATTGTACATTTCTCTTCTGTTTCCTATTTATATTTATATTTTACCTCCTCAATTTAGCATTATGGACAGGGAAAGACCTAATCTAAGCTCTGCACAAAAATATTTTGCCTTCAAATTCATACCGTGATCGTAGCATGCATGGACTCGACTCATATGACTGGGATTTCCATGAAAAAGATTGTGGGCCGAAAATGGGTGATCACTGTACATTTCGCTTCTGTTTCCTATTTATATTTATATTTTACCTCCTCAATTTAGCATTATGGCCAGGGAAAGACCTAATCTAAGCTCTGCACAAAAATATTTTGCCTTCAAATTCATACCGTGATCGTAGCATGCATGGACTCGACTCATATGACTGGGATTTCCATGAAAAAGATTGTGGGCCGAAAATGGGTGATCACTGTACATTTCGCTTCTGTTTCCTATTTATATTTATATTTTACCTCCTCAATTTAGCATTATGGACAGGGAAAGACTTAATCTAAGATCTGCACAAAAATATTTTGCCTTCAAATTCATACCGTGATCGTAGCATGCATGGACTCGACTCATATGACTTGGATTTCCATGAAACAGATTGTGTGCCGAAAATGGGTGATCACTGTACATTTCTCTTCTGTTTCCTATTTATATTTCTATTTTACCTCCTCAATTTAGCATTATGGACAGTGAAACACCGAATATAAGATCTGCACAAAAATATTTTGCCTTCAAATTCATACCGTGATCGTAGCATGCATGGACTCGACTCATATGACTGGGATTTCCATGAAAAAGATTGTGGGCCGAAAATGGGTGATCACTGTACATATCTCTTCTGTTTCCTATTTATATTTATATTTTACCTCCACAATTTATCATTATGGACAGGCAAAGAACTAATCTAAATTCTGCACAAAAATATTTTGCCTTCAAATTCATACCGTGATCGTAGCATGCATGGACTCGACTCATATGACTGGGATTTCCATGAAAAAGATTGTAGGCCGAAAATGGGTGATCAATGTACATTTCTCTTCTGTTTCCTATTTATATTTGTATTTTACCTCCTCAATTTAGCATTATGGACATGGAAAGACCTAATCTAAAATATGCACAAAAATATTTTGCCTTCAAATTCATACCGTGATCGTAGCATGCATGGACTCGACTCATATGACTGGGATTTCCAAGAAAAAGATTGTGGGCCGAAAATAGGTGATCTCTGTACATTTCTCTTCTGTTTCCTATTTATATTTCTATGTTACCTCCTCAATTTAGCATTATGGCCAGGGTAAGCCCTAATCTAAGATCTGCACAAAAATATTTTGCCTTCAAATTCATAGCGTGATCGTAGCATGCATGGACTTGACTCATATGACTGGGATTTCCATGAAAAAGATTGTGGGCCGAAAATACGTGATCACTGTACATTTCTCTTCTGTTTCTTATTTATATTCATATTTTACATCCTCAATTCAGCATTATGGACAGGGAAAACCTAATCTAAGATCTGCACAAAAATATTTTGCCTTCAAATTCATACTGTGATCGTAGCATGCATGGACTCGACTCATATGACTGGGATTTCCATGAAAAAGATTGTGGGCCGAAAATGGTTGATCACTGTACATTTCTTTTCTGTTTCCTATTTATATTTCTATTTTACCTCGTCAATTTAGCATTATGGACAGGGAAAGACCTAATCTAAAATCTGCACAAAAATATTTTGCCTTCAAATTCATACCTTGATCGTAGCATACATGGACTCGACTCATATGACTGGGATTTCCATGAAAAAGATTGTAGGCCGAAAATGGGTGATCAATGTACATTTCTCTTCTGTTTCCTATTTATATTTGTATTTTACCTCCTCAATTTAGCATTATGGACAGGGAAAGACCTAATCTAAGCTTTGCACAAAAATATTTTTTATTCAAATTCATACCGTGACCGTAGCATGCATGGACTCGACTCATATGACTGGGATTTCCATGAAAAAGATTGTGGGCAGAAAATGGGTGATCACTGTACATTTCTCTTCTGTTTCCTATTTATATTTATATTTTACCTCCTCAATTTAGCATTATGGACATGGAAAGACCTAATCTAAAATATGCACAAAAATATTTTTACTTCACATTCATACCGTGATCGTAGCATGCATGGACTTGACTCATATGACTGGGATTTCCATGAAAAAGATTGTGGGCCGAAAATACGTGATCACTGTACATTTCTCTTCTGTTTCCTATTTATGTTTCTATTTTACCTCCTCAATTTAGCATTATGGACGGGGAAAGACTTAATCTAAGATCTGCACAAAAATGTTTTGCCTTCAAATTCATACTGTAATCGTACCATGCATGGACTCGACTCATATGACTGGGATTTCCATGAAAAAGATTGTGGGCCGAAAATGGGTGATCAATGTACATTTTTCTTCTGTTTCCTATTTATATTTATATTTTACCTCCTCAATTTAGCATTATGGCCAGGGAAAAACCTAATCTAAGCTCTGCACAAAAATATTTTGCCTTCAAATTCATACCGTGATCGTAGCATGCATGGACTCGACTCATATGACTGGGATTTCCATGAAAAAGATTGTGGGCCAAAAATGGGTGATCAATGTACATTTCTCTTCTGTTTCCTATTTATATTTATATTTTACCTCCTCAATTTAGCTTTATGGACAGGGAAAGACACAATCTAAAATCTGCACAAAAATATTTTTCCTTCAAATTCATACCATGATCGTAGCATACATGGACTCGGCTCATATGACTGGGATTTCCAAGAAAAAGACTGTGGGCCGAAAATAGGTGATCTCTGTACATTTCTCTTCTGTTTCCTATTAATATTTCTATTTTACCTCCTCTATTTAGCATTATGGACAGGGAAAGACCTAATCTAAACTTTGCACAAAAATATTTTGTCTTCAAATTCATACCGTGATCGTAGCATTCATGGACTCGACTCATATGACTGGGATTTCCATGAAAAAGATTGTGGGCCGAAAATGGGTGATCACTGTACATTTCTCTTCTGTTTCCTATTTATATTTATATTTTACCTCCACAATTTATCATTATGGACAGGGAAAGCCCTAATCTAAGATCTGCACAAAAATATTTTGCCTTCAAATTCATAGCGTGATCGTAGCATGCATGGACTCGACTCATATGACTGGGATTTCCATGAAAAAGATTGTGGGCCGAAAATGGGTGATCAATGTACATTTCTCTTCTGTTTCCTATTTATATTTATATTTTACCTCCTCAATTTAGCATTATGGACATGGAAAGACCTAATCTAAAATATGCACAAAAATATTTTGCCTTGAAATTCATACCGTGATCGTAGCATGCATGGACTCGACTCATATGACTGGGATTTCCATGAAAAAGATTGTGGGCCGAAAATGGGTGATCAATGTACATTTCTCTTCTGTTTCCTATTTATATTTATATTTTACATCCTCAATTTAGCATTATGGCCAGGGAAAAACCTAATCTAAGCTCTGCACAAAAATATTTTGCCTTCAAATTCATACCGTGATCGTAGCATGCATGGACTCGACTCATATGACTGGGATTTCCATGAAAAAGATTGTGGGCCGAAAATGGGTGATCTCTGTACATTTCTCTTATGTTACCTATTTATATTTCTATTTTACCTCCTCAATTTAGCAATATGGACACGGAAAGACCTAATCTAAGCTCTGCACAAAAATATTTTGCCTTCAAATTCATACCGTGATCGTAGCATGCATGGACTCGACTCATATGACTGGGATTTCCATGAAAAAATTGTGGGCAGAAAATGGGTGATCATTGTACATTTCTCTTCTGTTTCCTATTTATATTTATATTTTACCTCCTCAATTTAGCATTATGGACAGGGAAAGACCTAATCTAAGATCTGCTCAAAAATATTTTGTCTTCAAATTCATACGGTGATCGTAGCATGCATGGACTCGACTCATATGACTGGGATTTCCATGAAAAAGATTGTGGGCCGAAAATGGGTGATCACTGTACATTTCTCTTCTGTTTCCTATTTATATTTCTATTTTACCTCCTCAATTTAGCATTATGGCCTTGGAAAGACCTAATCTAAGCTCTGCACAAAAATATTTTGCCTTCAAATTCATACCGTGATCGTAGCATGCATGGACTCGACTCATATGACTGGGATTTCCATGAAAAAGATTGTGGGCCGAAAATGGGTGATCATTGTACATTTCTCTTCTGTTTCCTATTTATATTTATATTTTACCTCCTCAATTTAGCATTATGGACAGGGAAAGACCTAATCTAATATCTGCACAAAAATATTTTGCCTTCAATTTCATACCGTGAACGTAGCATGCATGGACTCGACTCATATGACTGGGATTTCCATGAAAAAGATTGTGGGCAGAAAATGGGTGACCACTGTACATTTCTCTTCTGTTTCCTATTTATATTTATATTTTACCTCCTCAATTTAGCATTATGGACATGGAAAGACCTAATCTAAAATATGCACAAAAATATTTTGCCTTCAAATTCATACCGTGATCGTAGCATGCATGGACTCGACTCATATGACTGGGATTTCCACGAAAAAGATTGTGGGCCGAAAATAGGTGATCACTGTACATTTCTCTTCTGTTTCCTATTTATATTTCTATTTTACATCCTCAATTTAGCATTATGGACAGGGAAAGACCTAGTCTAAGATCTGCACAAAAATATTTTGCCTTCAAATTCATACCGTGATCGTAGCATGCATGGACTCGACTCATATGACTGGGATCTCCATGTAAAAGATTGTGTGTGGAAAATGGGTGATCACTGTACATTTCTCTTCTGTTTCCTATTTATATTTCTATTTTACCTCCTCAATTTAGCATTATGGACAGGGAAAGACCTAATCTAAGCTCTGCACAAAAATATTTTGCCTTCAAATTCATACCGTGATCGTAGCATGCATGGACTCGACTCATATGACTGGGATTTCCATGAAAAAGATTGTGGGCCGAAAATGGGTGATCACTGTACATTTCGCTTCTGTTTCCTATTTATATTTCTATTTTACCTCCTCAATTTAGCATTATGGACAGTGAAACACCGAATATAAGATCTGCACAAAAATATTTTGCCTTCAAATTCATACCGTGATCGTAGCATGCATGGACTCGACTCATATGACTGGGATTTCCATAAAAAAGATTGTGGGCCAAAAATGGGTGATCACTGTACATTTCTCTTCTGTTTCCTATTTATATTTCTATTTTACCTCCTTAATTTAGCATTATGGACAGGGAAAGACTTAATCTAAGATCTGCACAAAAATATTTTGCCTTCAAATTCATACCGTGAAAGTAGCATGCATGGAATCGACTCATATGACTGGGATTTCCATGAAAAAGATTATGGGCCGAAAATTGGTGATCACTGTACATTTCTCTTCAGTTTCCTATTTATATTTCTATTTTACCTCCTCAATTTAGCATTATGGACAGGGAAAGACCTAATCTAAGCTCTGCACAAAAATATTTTGCCTTCAAATTCATACCGTGATCGTAGCATGCATGGACTCGACTCATATGACTGGGATTTCCATGAAAAAGATTGTGGGCCGAAAATGGGTGATCACTGTACATTTCGCTTCTGTTTCCTATTTATATTTATATTTTACCTCCTCAATTTAGCATTATGGCCAGGGAAAGACCTAATCTAAGCTCTGCACAAAAATATTTTGCCTTCAAATTCATACCGTGATCGTAGCATGCATGGACTCGACTCATATGACTGGGATTTCCATGAAAAAGATTGTGGGCCGAAAATGGGTGATCACTGTACATTTCGCTTCTGTTTCCTATTTATATTTATATTTTACCTACTCAATTTAGCATTATGGCCAGGGAAAGACCTAATCTAAGCTCTGCACAAAAATATTTTGCCTTCAAATTCATACCGTGATCGTAGCATGCATTGACTCGACTCATATGACTGGGATTTCCATGAAAAAGATTGTGGGCCGAAAATGGGTGATCACTGTACATTTCTCTTCTGTTTCCTATTTATATTTATATTTTACCTCCTCAATTTAGCATTATGGACAGGGAAAGACCTAATCTAAGATCTGCACAAAAATATTTTGCCTTCAATTTCATACCGTGATCGTAGCATGCATGGACTCGACTCATATGCCTGGGATTTCCATGAAAAAGATTGTGGGCAGAAAACGGGTGATCACTGTACATTTCTCTTCTGTTTCCTATTTATATTTATATTTTACCTCCTCAATTTAGCATTACGGCCTTGGAAAGACCTAAACTAAGCTCTACACAAAAATATTTTGCCTTCAAATTCATACCGTGATCGTAGCATGCATGGACTCGACTCATATGACTCGGATTTCCATGAAAAAGATTGTAGGCCTAAAATGAGTGATCACTGTACATTTCTCTTCTGTTTCCTATTTATATTTATATTTTACCTCCTCAATTTAGCATTACGACCTTCGAAAGACCTAATCTAAGCTCTGCACAAAAATATTTTGCCTTCAAATTCATACCGTGATCGTAGCATGCATGGACTCGACTCATACGACTGGGATTTCCATGAAAAAGATTGTGGGCCGAAAATGGGTGATCACTGTACATTTCGCTTCTGTTTCCTATTTATATTTATATTTTACCTCCTCAATTTAGCATTATGGACAGGGAAAGACTTAATCTAAGATCTGCACAAAAATATTTTGCCTTCAAATTCATACCGTGATCGTAGCATGCATGGACTCGACTCATATGACTGGGATTTCCATGAAAAGATTGTGGGCCGAAAATGGGTGATCACTGTACATTTCTCTTCTGTTTCCTATTTATATTTATATTTTACCTCCTCAATTTAGCATTATGGACAGGGAAAGACTTAATCTAAGATCTGCACAAAAATATTTTGCCTTCAAATTCATACCGTGATCGTAGCATGCATGGACTCGACTCATATGACTGGGATTTCCATGAAAAAGATTGTTATTCCGAAAATGGGTGATCACTGTACATTTCTCTTCTGTTTCCTATTTATATTTCTATTTTACCTCCTCAATTTAGCATTATGGACAGGGAAATACCGAATATAAAATCTGCACAAAAATATTTTGCCTTCAAATTCATACCGTGATCGTAGCATGCATGGACTCAACTCATATGACTGGGATTTCCATGAAAAAGATTGTGGGCCGAAAATGGGTGATCACTGTACATTTCGCTTCTGTTTCCTATTTATATTTATATTTTACCTACTCAATTTAGCATTATGGCCAGGGAAAGACCTAATCTAAGCTCTGCACAAAAATATTTTGCCTTCAAATTCATACCGTGATCGTAGCATGCATGGACTCGACTCATATGACTGGGATTTCCATAAAAAAGATTGTGGTCCGAAAATGGGTGATCACTGTACATTTCTCTTCTGTTTCCTATTTATATTTATATTTTACCTCCTCAATTTAGCATTATGGACAGGGAAAGACCTAATCTAAGATCTGCACAAAAATATTTTGCCTTCAATTTCATACCGTGATCGTAGCATGCATGGACTCGACTCATATGACTGGGATTTCCATGAAAAAGATTGTGGGCCGAAAATGGGTGATCACTGTACATCTCGCTTCTGTTTCCTATTTATATTTCTAATTTACCTCCTCAATTTAGCATAATGGACAGGGAAAGACTTAATCTAAGATCTGCACAAAAATATTTTGCCTTCAAATTCATGCCGTGATCGTAGCATGCATGGACTCGACTCATATGACTGGGATTTCCATGAAAAAGATTGTCGGCAGAAAATGTGTGATCACTGTACATTTCTCTTCTGTTTCCTATTTATATTTATATTTTACCTCCTCAATTTAGCATTATGGACAGGGAAAGACCTAATCTAAGATCTGCACAAAAATATTTTGCCTTCAATTTCATACCGTGATCGTAGCATGCATGGACTCGACTCATATGACTCGGATTTCCATGAAAAAGATTGTAGGCCTAAAATGAGTGATCACTGTACATTTCTCTTCTGTTTCCTATTTATATTTATATTTTACCTCCTCAATTTAGCATTACGACCTTCGAAAGACCTAATCTAAGCTCTGCACAAAAATATTTTGCCTTCAAATTCATACCGTGATCGTAGCATGCATGGACTCGACTCATACGACTGGGATTTCCATGAAAAAGATTGTGGGCCGAAAATGGGTGATCACTGTACATTTCGCTTCTGTTTCCTATTTATATTTCTATTTTACCTCCTCAATTTAGCATTATGGACAGGGAAAGACTTAATCTAAGATCTGCACAAAAATATTTTGCCTTCAAATTCATACCGTGATCGTAGCATGCATGGACTCGACTCATATGACTGGGATTTCCATGAAAAAGATTGTGGGCCGAAAATGGGTGATCACTGTACATTTCTCTTCTGTTTCCTATTTATATTTATATTTTACCTCCTCAATTTAGCATTATGGACAGGGAAAGACTTAATCTAAGATCTGCACAAAAATATTTTGCCTTCAAATTCATACCGTGATCGTAGCATGCATGGACTCAACTCATATGACTGGGATTTCCATGAAAAAGATTTTTATTCCGAAAATGGGTGATCACTGTACATTTCTCTTCTGTTTCCTATTTATATTTCTATTTTACCTCCTCAATTTAGCATTATGGACAGGGAAACACCGAATATAAAATCTGCACAAAAATATTTTGCCTTCAAATTCATACCGTGATCGTAGCATGCATGGACTCGACTCATATGACTGGGATTTCCATGAAAAAGATTGTGGGCCGAAAATGGGTGATCACTGTACATTTCTCTTCTGTTTCCTATTTATATTTATATTTTACCTCCTCAATTTAGCATTATGGACAGGGAAAGACTTAATCTAAGATCTGCACAAAAATATTTTGCCTTCAAATTCATACCGTGATCGTAGCATGCATGGACTCAACTCATATGACTGGGATTTCCATGAAAAAGATTTTTATTCCGAAAATGGGTGATCACTGTACATTTCTCTTCTGTTTCCTATTTATATTTCTATTTTACCTCCTCAATTTAGCATTATGGACAGGGAAACACCGAATATAAAATCTGCACAAAAATATTTTGCCTTCAAATTCATACCGTGATCGTAGCATGCATGGACTCAACTCATATGACTGGGATTTCCATGAAAAAGATTGTGGGCCGAAAATGGGTGATCACTGTACATTTCGCTTCTGTTTCCTATTTATATTTATATTTTACCTACTCAATTTAGCATTATGGCCAGGGAAAGACCTAATCTAAGCTCTGCACAAAAATATTTTGCCTTCAAATTCATACCGTGATCGTAGCATGCATGGAATCGACTCATATGACTGGGATTTCCATAAAAAAGATTGTGGGCCGAAAATGGGTGATCACTGTACATTTCTCTTCTGTTTACTATTTATATTTCTATTTTACCTCCTCAATTTAGCATTATGGACAGGGAAAGACTTAATCTAAGATCTGCACAAAAATATTTTGCCTTCAAATACATACCGTGATCGTAGCATGCATGGACTCGACTCCTATGACTGGGATTTCCATGAAAAAGATTATGGGCCGAAAATGGGTGATCACTGTACATTTCTCTTCTGTTTCCTATTTATATTTCTATTTTACATCCTCAATTTAGCATTATGGACAGGGAAAGACCTAGTCTAAGATCTGCACAAAAATATTTTGCCTTCAATTTCATACCGTGATCGTAGCATGCATGGACTCGACACATATGACTGGGATTTCCATGAAAAAGATTGTGGGCCGAAAATGGGTGATCACTGTACATTTCTCTTCTGTTTGCTATTTATATTTCTATTTTACATCCTCAATTTAGCATTATGGACAGGGAAAGACCTAATCTAAGATCTGCACAAAAATATTTTGCCTTCAAATACATACCGTGATCGTAGCATGCATGGACTCGACTCATATGACTGGGATTTCCATGAAAAAGATTGTGGGCAGAAAATGGGTGATCACTGTACATTTCTCTTCTGTTTCCTATTTATATTTATATTTTACCACAACAATTTAGCATTACGGCCTTGGAAAGACCTAAACTAAGCTCTACACAAAAATATTTTGCCTTCAAATTCATACCGTGATCATAGCATGCATGGACTCGACTCATATGACTGGGATTTCCATGAAAAAGATTGTGGTCCGAAAATGTGTGATCACTGTACATTTCTCTTCTGTTTCCTATTTATATTTATATTTTACCTCCTCAATTTAGCATTATGGACAGGGAAAGACCTAATCTAAGATCTGCACAAAAATATTTTGCCTTCAAATTCATACCGTGATCGTAGCATGCATGGACTCGACTCATACGACTGGGATTTCCATGAAAAAGATTGTGGGCCGAAAATGGGTGATCACTGTACATTTCTCTTCTGTTTCCTATTTATATTTATATTTTACCTCCTCAATTTAGCATTACGACCTTCGAAATACCTAATCTAAGCTCTGCACAAAAATATTTTGCCTTCAAATTCATACCGTGATCGTAGCATGCATGGACTCGACTCATACGACTGGGATTTCCATGAAAAAGATTGTGGGCCGAAAATGGGTGATCACTGTACATTTCGCTTCTGTTTCCTATTTATATTTCTATTTTACCTCCTCAATTTAGCATTATGGACAGGGAAAGACTTAATCTAAGATCTGCACAAAAATATTTTGCCTTCAAATTCATACCGTGATCGTAGCATGCATGGACTCGACTCATATGACTGGGATTTCCATGAAAAAGATTGTGGGCCGAAAATGGGTGATCACTGTACATTTCTCTTCTGTTTCCTATTTATATTTATATTTTACCTCCTCAATTTAGCATTATGGACAGGGAAAGACTTAATCTAAGATCTGCACAAAAATATTTTGCCTTCAAATTCATACCGTGATCGTAGCATGCATGGACTCGACTCATATAACTGGGATTTCCATGAAAAAGATTGTGGGCAGAAAATGGGTGATCACTGTACATTTCTCTTCTGTTTCCTATTTATATTTATATTTTACCTCCTCAATTTAGCATTACGGCCTTGGAAAGACCTAAACTAAGCTCTACACAAAAATATTTTGCCTTCAAATTCATACCGTGATCATAGCATGCATGGACTCGACTCATATGACTGGGATTTCCATGAAAAAGATTGTGGTCCGAAAATGTGTGATCACTGTACATTTCTCTTCTGTTTCCTATTTATATTTATATTTTACCTCCTCAATTTAGCATTATGGACAGGGAAAGACCTAATCTAAGATCTGCACAAAAATATTTTGCCTTCAATTTCATACCGTGATCGTAGCATGCATGGACTCGACTCATATGACTCGGATTTCCATGAAAAAGATTGTAGGCCTAAAATGAGTGATCACTGTACATTTCTCTTCTGTTTCCTATTTATATTTATATTTTACCTCCTCAATTTAGCATTACGACCTTCGAAATACCTAATCTAAGCTCTGCACAAAAATATTTTGCCTTCAAATTCATACCGTGATCGTAGCATGCATGGACTCGACTCATACGACTGGGATTTCCATGAAAAAGATTGTGGGCCGAAAATGGGTGATCACTGTACATTTCGCTTCTGTTTCCTATTTATATTTCTATTTTACCTCCTCAATTTAGCATTATGGACAGGGAATGACTTAATCTAATATCTGCACAAAAATATTTTGCCTTCAAATTCATACCGTGATCGTAGCATGCATGGACTCGACTCATATGACTGGGATTTCCATGAAAAAGATTGTGGGCCGAAAATGGGTGATCACTGTACATTTCTCTTCTGTTTCCTATTTATATTTCTATTTTACCTCCTCAATTTAGCATTATGGCTAGGGAAAGACCTAATCTAAGCTCTGCACAAAAATATTTTGCCTTCAAATTCATACTGTGATCGTAGCATGCATGGACTCGACTCATAAGACTGGGATTTCCATAAAAAAGATTGTGGGCCGAAAATGGGTGATCACTGTAGATTTCTCTTCTGTTTCCTATTCATATTTCTATTTTACCTCCTCAATTTAGCATTATGGACAGGGAAAGACTTAATCTAAGATCTGCACAAAAATATTTTGCCTTCAAATTCATACCGTGATCGTAGCATGCATGGACTCAACTCATATGACTGGGATTTCCATGAAAAAGATTATGGGCCGAAAATGGGTGATCACTGTACATTTCTCTTCTGTTTCCTATTTATATTTATATTTTACCTCCTCAATTTAGCATTATGGACAGGGAAAGACCTAATCTAAGATCTGCACAAAAATATTTTGAATTCAATTTCATACCGTGATCGTAGCATGCATGGACTCGACTCATATGACTGGGATTTCCATGAAAAAGATTGTGGGCCGAAAATGGGTGATCACTGTGAATTTCTCTTCTGTTTCTTATTTATATTTATATTTTACATCCTCAATTTAGCATTATGGACAGAGAAAGACCTAATCTAAGCTCTGCAAAAAAATATTTGGCCTTCAAATTCATACCGTGATCGTAGCATGCATGGACTCGACTCATATGACTGGGATTTCCATGAAAAAGATTGTGGGCAGAAATGGGTGATCACTGTACATTTCTCTTCTGTTTCCTATTTATATTTATATTTTACCTCCTCAATTTAGCATTACGGCCTTGGAAAGACCTAATCTAAGCTCTGCACAAAAATATTTTGCCTTCAAATTCATACCGTGATCGTAGCATGCATGGACTCGACTCCTATGACTGGGATTTCCATGAAAAAGATTGTGGGCCGAAAATGGGTGATCACTGTACATTTCGCTTCTGTTTCCTATTTATATTTCTATTTTACCTCCTCAATTTAGCATTATGGACATGGAAAGACTTAATCTAAGATCTGCACAAAAATATTTTGCCTTCAAATTCATACCGTGATCGTAGCATGCATGGACTCGACTCATATGACTGGGATTTCCATGAAAAAGATTGTGGGCCGAAAATGGGTGATCACTGTACATTTCTCTTCTGTTTCCTATTTATATTTATATTTTACATCCTCAATTTAGCATTATGGACAGGGAAACACCTAATATAAGCTCTTCACAAAAATATTTTGCCTTCAAATTCATACCGTGATCGTAGCATGCATGGACTCGACTCATATGACTGGGATTTCCATGAAAAAGATTATGCGCTGAAAATGGGTGATCACTGTACATTTCTCTTCTGTTTCCTATTTATATTTCTATTTTACCTCCTCAATTTAGCATTATGGCCAGGGAAAGACCTAATCTAAGCTCTGCAAAAAAATATTTTGCCTTCAAATTCATACCGTGATCGTAGCATGCATGGACTCGACTCATATGACTGGGATTTCCATGAAAAAGATTGGGGGCCGAAAATGGGTGATCACTGTACATTTCTCTTCTGTTTCCTATTTATATTTCTATTTTACCTCCTCAATTTAGCATTATGGCCAGGGAAAGACCTAATCTAAGCTCTGCAAAAAAATATTTTGCCTTCAAATTCATACCGTGATCGTAGCATGCATGGACTCGACTCATATGACTGGGATTTCCATGAAAAAGATTGGGGGCCGAAAATGGGTGATCACTGTACATTTCTCTTCTGTTTCCTATTTATATTTCTATTTTACCTCCTCAATTTAGCATTATGGCCAGGGAAAGACCTAATCTAAGCTCTGCAAAAAATATTTTGCCTTCAAATTCATACCGTGATCGTAGCATGCATGGACTCGACTCATATGACTGGGATTTCCATGAAAAAGATTGTGGGCCGAAAATGGGTGATCACTGTACATTTCTCTTCTGTTTCCTATTTATATTTCTATTTTACATCCTCAATTTAGCATTATGGACAGGGAAAGACCTAATCTAAGATCTGCACAAAAATATTTTGCCTTCAAATTCATACCGTGATCGTAGCATGCATGGACTCGACTCATATGACTGGGATTTCCATGAAAAAGATTATGCGCCGAAAATGGGTGATCACTGTACATTTCTCTTCTGTTTCCTATTTATATTTATATTTTACATCCTCAATTTAGCATTATGGACAGGGAAAGACCTAATCTAAGCTCTGCAAAAAAATATTTTGCCTTCAAATTCATACCGTGATCGTAGCATGCATGGACTCGACTCATATGACTGGGATTTCCATGAAAAAGATAGTGGGCCGAAAATGGGTGATCACTGTACATTTCGCTTCTGTTTCCTATTTATATTTCTATTTTACCTCCTCAATTTAGCATTATGGACAGGGAAAGACTTAATCTAAGTTCTGCACAAAAATATTTTGCCTTCAAATTCATACCGTGATCGTAGCATGCATGGACTCGACTCATATGACAGGGATTTCCATGAAAAAGACTGTTGGCCGAAAATGGGTGATCACTGTACATTTCTCGTCTGTTTCCTATTTATATTTCTATTTTACATCCTCAATTTAGCATTATGGCCTTGGAAAGACCTAATCTAAGCTCTGCACAAAAATATTTTGCCTTCAAATTCATACCGTGATCGTAGCATGCATGGACTCGACTCATATGACTGGGATTTCCATGAAAAATATTGTGGGCCGAAAATGGGTGATCACTGTACATTTCTCTTCTGTTTCCTATTTATATTTATATTTTACATCCTCAATTTAGCATTATGGACAGGGAAAGACCTAATCTAAGATCTGCACAAAAATATTTTGCCTTCAAATTCATACCGTGATCGTAGCATGCATGGACTTGACTCATATGACTGGGATTTCCATGAAAAAGATTGTGGGCCGAAAATGGGTGATCACTGTACATTTCTCTTCTGTTTCCTATTTATATTTCTATTTTACCTCCTCAATTTAGCATTATGGCCAGGGAAAGACCTAATCTAAGCTCTGCAAAAAAATATTTTGCCTTCAAATTCATACCGTGATCGTAGCATGCATGGACTCGACTCATATGACTGGGATTTCCATGAAAAAGATTGGGGGCCGAAAATGGGTGATCACTGTACATTTCTCTTCTGTTTCCTATTTATATTTCTATTTTACCTCCTCAATTTAGCATTATGGCCAGGGAAAGACCTAATCTAAGCTCTGCAAAAAAATATTTTGCCTTCAAATTCATACCGTGATCGTAGCATGCATGGACTCGACTCATATGACTGGGATTTCCATGAAAAAGATTGGGGGCCGAAAATGGGTGATCACTGTACATTTCTCTTCTGTTTCCTATTTATATTTCTATTTTACATCCTCAATTTAGCATTATGGACAGGGAAAGACCTAATCTAAGATCTGCACAAAAATATTTTGCCTTCAAATTCATACCGTGATCGTAGCATGCATGGACTCGACTCATATGACTGGGATTTCCATGAAAAAGATTATGCGCCGAAAATGGGTGATCACTGTACATTTCTCTTCTGTTTCCTATTTATATTTATATTTTACATCCTCAATTTAGCATTATGGACAGGGAAAGACCTAATCTAAGCTCTGCAAAAAAATATTTTGCCTTCAAATTCATACCGTGATCGTAGCATGCATGGACTCGACTCATATGACTGGGATTTCCATGAAAAAGATAGTGGGCCGAAAATGGGTGATCACTGTACATTTCGCTTCTGTTTCCTATTTATATTTCTATTTTACCTCCTCAATTTAGCATTATGGACAGGGAAAGACTTAATCTAAGATCTGCACAAAAATATTTTGCCTTCAAATTCATACCGTGATCGTAGCATGCATGGACTCGACTCATATGACTGGGATTTGCATGAAAAAGATTGTGGGCCGAAAATGGGTGATCACTGTACATTTCTCGTCTGTTTCCTATTTATATTTCTATTTTACATCCTCAATTTAGCATTATGGCCTTGGAAAGACCTAATCTAAGCTCTGCACAAAAATATTTTGCCTTCAAATTCATACCGTGATCGTAGCATGCATGGACTCGACTCATATGACTGGGATTTCCATGAAAAAGATAGTGGGCCGAAAATGGGTGATCACTGTACATTTCGCTTCTGTTTCCTATTGATATTTCTATTTTACCTCCTCAATTTAGCATTATGGACAGGGAAAGACTTAATCTAAGCTCTGCAAAAAAATATTTTGCCTTCAAATTCATACCGTGATCGTAGCATGCATGGACTCGACTCATATGACTGGGATTTCCATGTAAAAGATAGTGGGCCGAAAATGGGTGATCACTGTACATTTCGCTTCTGTTTCCTATTTATATTTCTATTTTACCTCCTCAATTTAGCATTATGGACAGGTAAAGACTTAATCTAAGATCTGCACAAAAATATTTTGCCTTCAAATTCATACCGTGATCGTAGCATGCATGGACTCGACTCATATGACTGGGATTTCCATGAAAAAGATTGTGGGCCGAAAATGGGTGATCACTGTACATTTCGCTTCTGTTTCCTATTTATATTTCTATTTTACATCCTCAATTTAGCATTATGGCCTTGGAAAGACCTAATCTAAGCTCTGCACAAAAATATTTTGCCTTCAAATTCATACCGTGATCGTAGCATGCATGGACTCGACTCATATGACTGGGATTTCCATGAAAAAGATTGTGGGCCGAAAATGGGTGATCACTGTACATTTCTCTTCTGTTTCCTAATTATATTTATATTTAACCTCCTCAATAGAGCATTATGGCCAGGGAAAGAGCTAATCTAAGCTCTGCAAAAAAATATTTTGCCTTCAAATTCATACCGTGATCGTAGCATGCATGGACTCGACTCATATGACTGGGATTTCCATGAAAAAGATTGTGGGCCGAAAACGGGTGATCACTGTACATTTCGCTTCTGTTTCCTATTTATATTTCTATTTTACCTCCTCAATTTAGCATTATGGACATGGAAAGACTTAATCTAAGATCTGCACAAAAATATTTTGCCTTCAAATTCATACCGAGATCGTAGCATGCATGGACTCGACTCATATGAATGGGATTTCCATGAAAAAGATTGTGGGCCGAAAATGGGTGATCACTGTACATTTCTCTTCTGTTTCCTATTTATATTTATATTTTACATCCTCAATTTAGCATTATGGACAGGGAAACACCTAATATAAGCTCTTCACAAAAATATTTTGCCTTCAAATTCATACCGTGATCGTAGCATGCATGGACTCGACTCATATGACTGGGATTTCCATGAAAAAGATTGTGGGCCGAAAATGGGTGATCACTGTACATTTCACTTCGTTTTCCTATTTATATTTCTATTTTACCTCCTCAATTTAGCATTATGGACAGGGAAAGACTTAATCTAATATCTGCACAAAAATATTTTGCCTTCAAATTCATACCGTGATCGTAGCATGCATGGACTCGACTCATATGACTGGGATTTCCATGAAAAAGATTGTGGGCCGAAAATGGGTGATCACTGTACATTTCTCTTCTGTTTCCTATTTATATTTCAATTTTACATCCTCAATTTAGCATTATGGACAGGGAAAGACCTAATCTAAGATCTGCACAAAAATATTTTGCCTTCAAATTCATACCGTGATCGTAGCATGCATGGACTCGACTCATATGACTGGGATTTCCATGAAAAAGATTATGCGCCGAAAATGGGTGATCACTGTACATTTCTCTTCTGTTTCCTATTTATATTTATATTTTACATCCTCAATTTAGCATTATGGACAGGGAAAGACCTAATCTAAGCTCTGAAAAAAAATATTTTGCCTTCAAATTCATACCGTGATCGTAGCATGCATGGAGTCGACTCATATGACTGGGATTTCCATGAAAAAGATAGTGGGCCGAAAATGGGTGATCACTGTACATTTCGCTTGTGTTTCCTATTTATATTTCTATTTTACCTCCTCAATTTAGCATTATGGACAGGGAAAGACTTAATCTAAGATCTGCACAAAAATATTTTGCCTTCAAATTCATACCGTGATCGTAGCATGCATGGACTCGACTCATATGACTGGGATTTCCATGAAAAAGATTGTGGGCCGAAAATGGGTGATCACTGTACATTTCTCTTCTATTTCCTATTTATATTTCTATTTTACATCCTCAATTTAGCATTATGGCCTTGGAAAGACCTAATCTAAGCTCTGCACAAAAATATTTTGCCTTCAAATTCATACCGAGATCGTAGCATGCATGGACACGACTCATATGACTGGGATTTCCATGAAAAAGATAGTGGGCCGAAAATGGGTGATCACTGTACATTTCGCTTCTGTTTCCTATTTATATTTATATTTTACCTCCTCAATTTAGCATTATGGACAGGGAAAGACTTAATCTAAGCTCTGCAAAAAAATATTTTGCCTTCAAATTCATACCGAGATCGTAGCATGCATGGACTCGACTCATATGAATGGGATTTCCATGAAAAAGATTGTGGGCCGAAAATGGGTGATCACTGTACATTTCTCTTCTGTTTCCTATTTATATTTATATTTTACATCCTCAATTTAGCATTATGGACAGGGAAACACCTAATATAAGCTCTTCACAAAAATATTTTGCCTTCAAATTCATACCGTGATCGTAGCATGCATGGACTCGACTCATATGACTGGGATTTCCATGAAAAAGATTGTGGGCCGAAAATGGGTGATCACTGTACATTTCACTTCGTTTTCCTATTTATATTTCTATTTTACCTCCTCAATTTAGCATTATGGACAGGGAAAGACTTAATCTAATATCTGCACAAAAATATTTTGCCTTCAAATTCATACCGTGATCGTAGCATGCATGGACTCGACTCATATGACTGGGATTTCCATGAAAAAGATTGTGGGCCGAAAATGGGTGATCACTGTACATTTCTCTTCTGTTTCCTATTTATATTTCAATTTTACATCCTCAATTTAGCATTATGGACAGGGAAAGACCTAATCTAAGATCTGCACAAAAATATTTTGCCTTCAAATTCATACCGTGATCGTAGCATGCATGGACTCGACTCATATGACTGGGATTTCCATGAAAAAGATTATGCGCCGAAAATGGGTGATCACTGTACATTTCTCTTCTGTTTCCTATTTATATTTATATTTTACATCCTCAATTTAGCCTTATGGACAGGGAAAGACCTAATCTAAGCTCTGAAAAAAAATATTTTGCCTTCAAATTCATACCGTGATCGTAGCATGCATGGACTCGACTCATATGACTGGGATTTCCATGAAAAAGATTGTGGGCCGAAAATGGGTGATCACTGTACATTTCTCTTCTGTTTCCTATTTATATTTCTATTTTACATCCTCAATTTAGCATTATGGCCTTGGAAAGACCTAATCTAAGCTCTGCACAAAAATATTTTGCCTTCAAATTCATACCGAGAACGTAGCATGCATGGACACGACTCATATGACTGGGATTTCCATGAAAAAGATAGTGGGCCGAAAATGGGTGATCACTGTACATTTCGCTTCTGTTTCCTATTTATATTTCTATTTTACCTCCTCAATTTAGCATTATGGACATGGAAAGACTAAATCTAAGCTCTGCACAAAAATATTTTGCCTTCAAATTCATACCGTGATCGTAGCATGCATGGACTCGACTCATATGACTGGGATTTCCATGAAAAAGATTATGCGCCGAAAATGGGTGATCACTGTACATTTCTCTTCTGTTTCCTATTTATATTTATATTTTACATCCTCAATTTAGCATTATTGACAGGGAAAGACCTAATCTAAGCTCTGAAAAAAAATATTTTGCCTTCAAATTCATACCGTGATCGTAGCATGCATGGACTCGACTCATATGACTGGGATTTCCATGAAAAAGATAGTGGGCCGAAAATGGGTGATCACTGTACATTTCGCTTCTGTTTCCTATTTATATTTATATTTTACCTCCTCAATTTAGCATTATGGACAGGGAAAGACTTAATCTAAGCTCTGCACAAAAATATTTTGCCTTCAAATTCATACCGTGATCGTAGCATGCATGGACTCGACTCATATGACTGGGATTTCAATGAAAAAGATAGTGGGCCGAAAATGGGTGATCACTGTACATTTCTCTTCTGTTTCCTATTTATATTTATATTTTACCTCCTCAATTTAGCATTACGGCCTTGGAAAGACCTAATCTAAGCTCTGCACAAAAATATTTTGCCTTCAAATTCATACCGTGATCGTAGCATGCATGGACTCCACTCCTATGACTGGGATTTCCATGAAAAAGATTGTGGGCCGAAAATGGGTGATCACTGTACATTTCGCTTCTGTTTCCTATTTATATTTCTATTTTACCTCCTCAATTTAGCATTATGGACATGGAAAGACTTAATCTAAGATCTGCACAAAAATATTTTGCCTTCAAATTCATACCGTGATCGTAGCATGCATGGACTCGACTCATATGACTGGGATTTCCATGAAAAAGATTGTGGGCCGAAAATGGGTGATCACTGTACATTTCTCTTCTGTTTCCTATTTATATTTCTATTTTACCTCCTCAATTTAGCATTATGGACAGGGAAACACCTAATATAAGCTCTTCACAAAAATATTTTGCCTTCAAATTCATACCGTGATCGTAGCATGCATGGACTCGACTCATATGACTGGGATTTCCATGAAAAAGATTGTGGGCCGAAAATGGGTGATCACTGTACATTTCGCTTCTGTTTCCTATTCATATTTCTATTTTACCTCCTCAATTTAGCATTATGGACAGGGAAAGACTTAATCTAATATCTGCACAAAAATATTTTGCCTTCAAATTCATACCGTGATCGTAGCATGCATGGACTCGACTCATATGACTGGGATTTCCATGAAAAAGATTGTGGGCCGAAAATGGGTGATCACTGTACATTTCGCTTCTGTTTCCTATTTATATTTATATTTTACATCCTCAATTTAGCATTATGGTCATGGAAAGACTTAATCTAAGATCTGCACAAAAATATTTTGCCTTCAAATTCATACCGTGATCGTAGCATGCATGGACTCGACTCATATGACTGGGATTTCCATGAAAAAGATTGTGGGCCGAAAATGGGTGATCACTGTACATTTCTCTTCTGTTTCCTATTTATATTTATATTTTACATCCTCAATTTAGCATTATGGCCTTGGAAAGACCTAATCTAAGCTCTGCACAAAAATATTTTGCCTTCAAATTCATACCGTGATCGTAGCATGCATGGACTCGACTCATATGACTATGATTTCCATGAAAAAGATTGTGGGCCGAAAATGGGTGATCACTGTACATTTCTCTTCTGTTTCCTATTTATATTTATATTTTACCTCCTCAATTTAGCATTATGGCCAGGGAAAGACCTAATCTAAGCTCTGCAAAAAAATATTTTGCCTTCAAATTCATACCGTGATCGTAGCATGCATGGACTCGACTCATATGACTGGGATTTCCATGAAAAAGATTGTGGGCCGAAAATGGGTGATCACTGTACATTTCTCTTCTGTTTCCTATTTATATTTATATTTTACCTCCTAAATTTAGCATTATGGACAGGGAAAGACCTAATCTAAGATCTGCACAAAAATATTTTGCCTTCAATTTCATACCGTGATCGTAGCATGCATGGACTCGACGATTATGACTGGGATTTCCATGAAAAAGATTGTGGGCAGAAATGAGTGATCACTGTACATTTCTCTTCTGTTTCCTATTTATATTTATATTTTACCTCCTCAATTTAGCATTACGGCCTTGGAAAGACCTAATCTAAGCTCTGCACAAAAATATTTTGCCTTCAAATTCATACCGTGATCGTAGCATGCATGGACTCGACTCCTATGACTGGGATTTCCATGAAAAAGATTGTGGGCCGAAAATGGGTGATCACTGTACATTTCGCTTCTGTTTACTATTTATATTTATATTTTACCTCCTCAATTTAGCATTATGGACATGGAAAGACTTAATCTAAGATCTGCACAAAAATATTTTGCCTTCAAATTCATACCGTGATCGTAGCATGCATGGACTCGACTCATATGACTGGGATTTCCATGAAAATATTTTGGGCCGAAAATGGGTGATCTCTGTACATTTCTCTTCTGTTTCCTATTTATATTTATATTTTACATCCTCAATTTAGCATTATGGACAGGGAAAGACCTAATCTAAGATCTGCACAAAAATATTTTGCCTTCAAATTCATACCGTGATCGTAGCATGCATGGACTCGACTCATATGACTGGGATTTCCATGAAAAAGATTGTGGGCCGAAAATGGGTGATCACTGTACATTTCGCTTCTGTTTCCTATTTATATTTCTATTTTACCTCCTCAATTTAGCATTATGGACAGGGAAAGATTTAATCTAATATCTGCACAAAAATATTTTGCCTTCAAATTCATACCGTGATCGTAGCATGCATGGACTCGACTCATATGACTGGGATTTCCATGAAAAAGATTGTGGGCCGAAAATGGGTGATCACTGTACATTTCTCTTCTGTTTCCTATTTATATTTCTATTTTACCTCCTCAATTTAGCATTATGGACAGGGAAAGACTTAATCTAATATCTGCACAAAAATATTTTGCCTTCAAATTCATACCGTGATCGTAGCATGCATGGACTCGACTCATATGACTGGGATTTCCATGAAAAAGATTATGCGCCGAAAATGGGTGATCACTGTACATTTCTCTTCTGTTTCCTATTTATATCTATATTTTACATCCTCAATTTAGCATTATGGACAGGGAAAGACCTAATCTAAGATCTGCACAAAAATATTTTGCCTTCAAATTCATGCCATGATCGTAGCATGCATGGACTCGACTCATATGACTGGGATTTCCATGAAAAAGATTGTGGGCCGAAAATGGGTGATCACTGTACATTTCGCTTCTGGTTCCTATTTATATTTATATTTTACCTCCTCAATTTAGCATTATGGACAGGGAAAGATTTAATATAAGCTCTTCACAAAAATATTTTGCCTTCAAATTCATACCGTGATCGTAGCATGCATGGACTCGACTCATATGACTGGGATTTCCATGAAAAAGATTGTGGGCCGAAAATGGGTGATCACTGTACATTTCGCTTCTGTTTCCTATTTATATTTCTATTTTACCTCCTCAATTTAGCATTATGGACAGGGAAAGACTTAATCTAATATCTGCACAAAAATATTTTGCCTTCAAATTCATGCCATGATCGTAGCATGCATGGACTCGACTCATATGACTGGGATTTCCATGAAAAAGATTGTGGGCCGAAAATGGGTGATCACTGTACATTTCGCTTCTGTTTCCTATTTATATTTCTATTTTACCTCCTCAATTTAGCATTATGGACAGGTAAAGACCTAATCTAAGATCTGCACAAAAATATTTTGCCTTCAAATTCATACCGTGATCGTAGCATGCATGGACTCGACTCATATGACTGGGATTTCCATGAAAAAGATTGTGGGCCGAAAATGGGTGATCACTGTACATTTCACTTCTGTTTCCTATTTATATTTCTATTTTACCTCCTCAATTTAGCATTATGGACAGGGAAAGATTTAATCTAAGATCTGCACAAAAATATTTTGCCTTCAAATTCATACCGTGATCGTAGCATGCATGGACTCGACTCATATGACTGGGATTTCCATGAAAAAGATTGTGGGCCGAAAATGGGTGATCACTGTACATTTCGCTTCTGTTTCCTATTTATATTTCTATTTTACCTCCTCAATTTAGCATTACGGACAGGGAAAGACTTAATCTAAGATCTGCACAAAAATATTTTGTCTTCAAATTCATGCCGTGATCTTAGAATGCATGGACTCGACTCATATGACTGGGATTTCCATGAAAAAGATTGTGGGCCGAAAATGGGTGATCACTGTACATTTCTCTTCTGTTTCCTATTTATATTTCTATTTTACATCCTCAATTTAACATTATGGACAGGGAATGGCCTAATCTAAGATCTGCACAAAAATATTTTGCCTTCAAATTCATACCGTGATCGTAGCATGCATGGACTCGACTCATATGACTGGGATTTCCAAGAAAAAGATTGTGGGCCGAAAATGGGTGATCACTGTACATTTCGCTTCTGTTTCCTATTTCTATTTCTATTTTACCTCCTCAATTTAGCATTATGGACAGGGAAAGACTTAATCTAAGATCTGCACAAAAATATTTTGCCTTCAAATTCATACCGTGATCGTAGCATGCATGGACTCGACTCATATGACTGGGATTTCCATGAAAAAGATTGTGGGCCGAAAATGGGTGATCACTGTACATTTCGCTTCTGTTTCCTATTTATATTTCTATTTTACCTCCTCAATTTAGCATTACGGACAGGGAAAGACTTAATCTAAGATCTGCACAAAAATATTTTGTCTTCAAATTCATGCCGTGATCTTAGAATGCATGGACTCGACTCATATGACTGGGATTTCCATGAAAAAGATTGTGGGCCGAAAATGGGTGATCACTGTACATTTCTCTTCTGTTTCCTATTTATATTTCTATTTTACATCCTCAATTTAACATTATGGACAGGGAATGGCCTAATCTAAGATCTGCACAAAAATATTTTGCCTTCAAATTCATACCGTGATCGTAGCATGCATGGACTCGACTCATATGACTGGGATTTCCAAGAAAAAGATTGTGGGCCGAAAATGGGTGATCACTGTACATTTCGCTTCTGTTTCCTATTTATATTTCTATTTTACCTCCTCAATTTAGCATTATGGACAGGGAAAGACTTAATCTAAGATCTGCACAAAAATATTTTGCCTTCAAATTCATACCGTGATCGTAGCATGCATGGACTCGACTCATATGACTGGGATTTCCATGAAAAAGATTGTGGGCCGAAAATGGTTGATCACTGTACATTTCTCTTATGTTTCCTATTTATATTTATATTTTCCCTCCTCAATTTAGCATTATGGACAGGGAAAGATTAATCTAAGATCTGCACAAAAATTTTTTGCATTCAAATTCATACCGTGATCGTAGCATGCATGGACTCGACTCATATGACTGGGATTTCCATGAAAAAGATTGTGGGCCGAAAATCGGTGATCACTGTACATTTCTCTTCTGTTTCCTATTTATATTTCTATTTTACATCCTCAATTTAGCATTATGGACAGGGAAAGGCCTAATCTAAAATCTGCACAAAAATATTTTGCCTTCAAATTCATACCGTGATCGTAGCATGCATGGACTCGACTCATATGACTGGGATTTCCATGAAAAAGATTGTGGGCCGACAATGGGTGATCACTGTACATTTCTCTTCTGTTTCCTATTTATATTTATATTTTACCTCCTCAATTTAGCATTATGGACAGGGAAAGACCTAATCTAAGATCTGCAGAAAAATATTTTGCCTTCAAATTCATACCCTGATCGTAGCATGCATGGACTCGACTCATATGACTGGGATTTCCATGAAAAAGATTGTGGGCCGAAAATGGGTGATCACTGTGCATTTCTCTTCTGTTTCCTATTTATATTTATATTTTACACCCTCAATTTAGCATTATGGACAGGGAAAGACCTAATCTAAAATCTGCACAAAAATATTTTGCCTTCAAATTCATAACCTGATCGTAGCATGCATGGACTCGACTCATATGACTGGGATTTCCATGAAAAAGATTGTGGGCCGAAAATGGGTGATCACTGTACATTTCTCTTCAGTTTCCCTTTTATATTTATATTTTACACACTCAATTTAGCATTATGGACATGGAAAGACCTAATCTAAGATCTGCACAAAAATATTTTGCCTTCAAATTAATACCGTGATCGTAGCATGCATGGACTCGACTCATATGACTGGGATTTCCATGAAAAAGATTGTGGGCCGAAAATGGGTGATCACTGTACATTTCTTATCTGTTTCCTATTTATATTTATATTTTACCTCCTCAATTTAGCATTATGGACAGGGAAAGACCTAATCTAAGATCTGCACAAAAATATTTTCCCTTCAATTTCATACCGTGATCGTAGAATGCATGGACTCGACTCATATGACTGGGATTTCCATGAAAAATATTGTGGGCCGAAAATGGGTGATCACTGTACATTTCTCTTCTGTTTCCTATTTATATTTCTATTTTACATCCTCAATTTAGCATTATGGGCAGAGAAAGGCCTAATCTAAAATCTGCACAAAAATATTTTATCCTTCAAATTCATACCGTGATCGTAGCATGCATAGACTCGACTCATATGACTGGGATTTCCATGAAAATGATTGTGGGCCAAAAATGGGTGATCACTGTGCATTTCTCTTCTGTTTCCTATTTATATTTATATTTTATATCCTCAATTTAGCATTATGGACAGGGAAAGACGTAATCTAAAATCTGAACAAAAATATTTTGCCTTCAAATTCATAACGTGATCGTAGCATGCATGGACTCGACTCATATGACTGGAATTTCCATGAAAAAGATTGTGTGCCGAAAATGGGTGATCACTGTACATTTCTCTTCTGTTTCCTATTTATATTTATATTTACATCCTCAATTTAGCAATATGGACAGGGAAAGACCTAATCTAAGATCTGCACAAAAATATTTTCCCTTCAAATTCATAACGTGATCGTAGCATGCATGGACTTGACTCATATGACTGGGATTTCCATGAAAAAGATTGTGGGCCGTAAATGGGTGATCACTGTACATTTCTCTTCTGTTTCCTATTTACATTTCTATTTTACATCCTCACTTTAGCATTATGGACAGGGAAAGACCTAATCTAAAATCTGCACAAAAATATTTTGCCTTCAAATTCATACCGTGATCGTAGCATGCATGGACTCGACTCATATGACTGGGATTTCCATGTAAAAGATTGTGGGCCGAAAATGGGTGATCACTGTACATTTCTCTTCTGTCACCTATTTATATTTATATTTTACATCCTCAATTTATCATTATGGACAGGGAAACACCTAATATAAGATCTGCGCAAAAATATTTTGCCTTCAAATTCATACCGTGATCGTAGCATGCATGGACTCGACTCATATGACTGGGATTTCCATGAAAAAGATTGTGGGCCGAAAATGGGTGATCACTGTACATTTCTCTTCTGTTTCCTATTTATATTTCTATTTTACCTCCTCAATTTAGCATTAAGGACAGGGATAGACCTAATCTAAGATCTGCACAAAAATATTTTGCCTTCAATTTCATACCGTGATCGTAGCATGCATGGACTCGACTCATATGACTGGGATTTCCATGAAAAAGATTGTGGGCAGAAAATGGGTGATCACTGTACATTTCTCTTCTTTTTCCTATTTATATTTCTATTTTACCTCCTCAATTTAGCATTATGGACAGGGAAAGGCCTAATCTAAAATCTGCACAAAAATATTTTGCCTTCAAATTCATACCGTGATCGTAGCATGCATGGACTCGACTCATATGACTGGGATTTCCATGAAAAAGATTGTGGGCCAAAAATGGGTGATCACTGTACATTTCTCTTCTGTTTCCTATTTATATTTATATTTTACCTCCTCAATTTAGCATTATGGACAGGGAAAGGCCTAATCTAAAATCTACACAAAAATATTTTGCCTTCAAATTCATACCGTGATCGTAGCATGCATGGACTCGACTCATATGACTGGGATTTCCATGAAAAAGATTGTGGGCCGAAAATGGGTGATCACTGTACATTTCTCTTCTGTTTCCTATTTATATTTATATTTTACCTCCTCAATTTAGCATTATGTACAGGGAAAGGCCTAATCTAAAATCTGCACAAAAATATTTTGCCGTCAAATTCATACCGTGATCGTAGCATGCATGGACTCGACTCATATGACTGGAATTTCCATGAAAAAGATTGTCAGCCGAAAACGGGTGATCACTGTACATTTCTCTTCTGTTTCTTATTCATATTTATATTTTACCTCCTCAATTTAGCATTATGGACAGGGAAAGACCTAATCTAAGATCTGCACAAAAATATTTTGCCTTCAAATTCATACCGTGATCGTAGCATGCATGGACTCGACTCATATGACTGGGATTTCCATGAAAAAGATTGTGGGCAGAAAATGGGTGATCACTGTACATTTCTCTTCTGTTTCCTATTTATATTTATATTTTACCTACTCAATTTAGCATTATGGACAGGGAAAGACCTAATCTAAGATCTGCACAAAAATATTTTGTCTTCAAATTCATAACGTGATCGTAGCATGCATGGACTCGAATCATATGACTGGGATTTCCATGAAAAAGATTGTGTGCCGAAAATGGGTGATCACTGTACATTTCTCTTCTGTTTCCTATTTATATTTATATTTTACATCCTCAATTTAGCATTATGGACAGGGAAACACCTAATCTAAGATCTGCACAAAAATATTTTCCCTTCAAATTCATAACGTGATCGTAGCATGCATGGACTCAACTCATATGACTGGGATTTCCATGAAAAAGATTGTGGGCCAAAAATGGGTGATCACTGTACATTTCTCTTCTGTTTCCTATTTATATTTATATTTTACCTCCTCAATTTAGCATTATGGACAGGGAAAGGCCTAATCTAAAATCTACACAAAAATATTTTGCCTTCAAATACATACCGTGATCGTAGCATGCATGGACTCGACTCATATGACTGGGATTTCCATGAAAAAGATTGTGGGCCGAAAATGGGTGATCACTGTACATTTCTCTTCTGTTTCCTATTTATATTTCTATTTTACCTCCTCAATTTAGCATTATGTACAGGGAAAGGCCTAATTTAAAATCTGCACAAAAATATTTTGCCTTCAAATTCATACCGTGATCGTAGCATGCATGGACTCGACTCATATGACTGGGATTTCCATGAAAAAGATTGTGGGCCGAAAATGGGTGATCACTGTACATTTCTCTTCTCTTTCCTATTTATATTTATATTTTACATCCTCAATTTAGCATTATGGACAGGGAAACACCTAATCTAAGATCTGCACAAAAATATTTTCCCTTCAAATTCATAACGTGATCGTAGCATGCATGGACTCAACTCATATGACTGGGATTTCCATGAAAAAGATTGTGGGCCGAAAATGGGTGATCACTGTGCATTTCTCTTCTGTTTCCTATTTATATTTATACTTTACATCCTCAATTTTGCATAATGGACAGGGAAAGGCCTAATCTAAAATCTGCACAAAAATATTTTGCCTTCAAATTCATACCGTGATCGTAGCATGCATGGACTCGACTCATATGACTGGGATTTCCATGAAAAAGATTGTGGGCCAAAAATGGGTGATCACTGTACATTTCTCTTCTGTTTCCTATTTATATTTATATTTTACCTCCTCAATTTAGCATTATGGACAGGGAAAGGCCTAATCTAAAATCTGCACAAAAATATTTTGCCTTCAAATTCATACCGTGATCGTAGCATGCATGGACTCGACTCATATGACTGGGATTTCCATGAAAAAGATTGTGGGCCGAAAATGGGTGATCACTGTACATTTCTCTTCTGTTTCCTATTTATATTTCTATTTTACCTCCTCAATTTAGCATTATGGACAGGGAAAGGCCTAATCTAAGATCTGCACAAAAATATTTTGCCTTCAAATTCATACCGTGATCGTAGCATGCATGGACTCGACTCATATGACTGGGATTTCCATGAAAAAGATTGTGGGCCGAAAATGGGTGATCACTGTACATTTCTCTTCTTTTTCTTAATTATATTTCTATTTTACCTCCTCAATTTAGCATTATGGACAGGGAAAGGCCTAATCTAAAATCTGCACAAAAATATTTTGCCGTCAAATTCATACCGTGATCGTAGCATGCATGGACTCGACTCATATGACTGGAATTTCCATGAAAAAGATTGTCAGCCGAAAATGGGTGATCACTGTACATTTCTCTTCTTTTTCTTAATTATATTTCTATTTTACCTCCTCAATTTAGCATTATGGACAGGGAAAGGCCTAATCTAAAATCTGCACAAAAATATTTTGCCTTCAAATTCATACCGTGATCGTAGCATGCATGGACTCGACTCATATGACTGGGATTTCCATGAAAAAGATTGTGGGCCGAAAATGGGTGATCACTGTACATTTCTCTTCTTTTTCCTATTTATATTTCTATTTTACCTCCTCAATTTAGCATTATGGACAGGGAAAGGCCTAATCTAAAATCTGCACAAAAATATTTTGCCTTCAAATTCATACCGTGATCGTAGCATGCATGGACTCGACTCATATGACTGGGATTTCCATGAAAAAGATTGTGGGCCGAAAATGGGTGATCACTGTACATTTCTCTTCTGTTTCCTATTTATATTTATATTTTAACTCCTCCATTTAGCATTATGGACAGGGAAAGGCCTAATCTAAAATCTGAATAAAAATATTTTGTCTTCAAATTCATACCGTGTTCGTAGCATGCATGGACTCGACTCATATGACTGGGATTTCCATGTAAAAGATTGTGGGCCGAAAATGGGTGATCACTGTACATTTCTCTTCTGTTTCCTATTTATATTTATATTTTACCTCCTCAATTTAGCATTATGGACAGGGAAAGGCCTAATCTAAAATCTGCACAAAAATATTTTGCCGTCAAATTCATACCGTGATCGTAGCATGCATGGACTCGACTCATATGACTGGGATTTCCATGAAAAAGATTGTGGGCCGAAAATGGGTGATCACTGTACATTTCTCTTCTGTTTCCTATTTATATTTCTATTTTACCTCCTCAATTTTGCATTATGGACAGGGAAAGGCCTAATCTAAAATCTGCACAAAAATATTTTGCCTTCAAATTCATACCGTGATCGTAGCATGCATGGACTCGACTCATATGACTGGGATTTCCATGAAAAATATTGTGGGCCGAAAATGGGTGATCACTGTACATTTCTCTTCTGTTTCCTATTTATATTTCTATTTTACCTCCTCAATTTAGCATTATGGAGAGGGAAAGGCCTAATCTAAAATCTGAACAAAAATATTTTGTCTTCAAATTCATACCGTGATCGTAGCATGCATGGACTCGACTCATATGACTGGGATTTCCATGTAAAAGATTGTGGGCCGAAAATGGGTGATCACTGTACATTTCTCTTCTGTTTCCTATTTATATTTCTATTTTACCTCCTCAATTTAGCATTATGGACAGGGAAAGGCCTAATCTAAAATCTGCACAAAAATATTTTGCCGTCAAATTCATACCGTGATCGTAGCATGCATGGACTCGACTCATATGACTGGGATTTCCATGAAAAAGATTGTGGGCCGAAAATGGGTGATCACTGTACATTTCTCTTCTGTTTCCTATTTATATTTATATTTTACCTCCTCAATTTAGCATTATGGACAGGGAAAAGCCTAATTTAAAATCTGCCCAAAAATATTTTGCCTTCAAATTCATACCGTGATCGTAGCATGCATGGACTCGACTCATATGACTGGGATTTCCATGAAAAAGATTGTGGGCCGAAAATGGGTGATCACTGTACATTTCTCTTCTTTTTCCTATTTATATTTCTATTTTACCTCCTCAATTTAGCATTATGGACAGGAAGAGGCCTAATCTAAGATCTGCACAAAAATATTTTGCCTTCAAATTCATACCGTGATCGTAGCATGCATGGACTCGACTCATATGACTGGGATTTCCATGAAAAAGATTGTGGGCCGAAAATGGGTGATCACTGTACATTTCTCTTCTGTTTCCTATTTATATTTCTATTTTACCTCCTCAATTTAGCATTATGGACAGGGAAAGGCCTAATCTAAAATCTGCACAAAAATATTTTGCCTTCAAATTCATACCGTGATCGTAGCATGCATGGACTCGACTCATATGACTGGGATTTCCATGAAAAAGATTGTGGGCCGAAAATGGGTGATCACTGTACATTTCTCTTCTGTTTCCTATTTATATTTCTATTTTACCTCCTCAATTTAGCATTATGGACAGGGAAAGGCCTAATCTAAAATCTGCACAAAAATATTTTGCCTTCAAATTCATACCGTGATCGTAGCATGCATGGACTCGACTCATATGACTGGGATTTCCATGAAAAAGATTGTGGGCCGAAAATGGGTGATCACTGTACATTTCTCTTCTGTTTCCTATTTATATTTCTATTTTACCTCATCAATTTAGCATTATGGACAATGAAAGGCCTAATCTAAAATCTGAACAAAAATATTTTGTCTTCAAATTCATACCGTGATCGTAGCATGCATGGACTCGACTCATATGACTGGGATTTCCATGTAAAAGATTGTGGGCCGAAGATGGGTGATCACTGTACATTTCTCTTCTGTTTCCTATTTATATTTCTATTTTACCTCCTCAATTTAGCATTATGGACAGGGAAAGGCCTAATCTAAAATCTGCACAAAAATATTTTGCCGTCAAATTCATACCGTGATCGTAGCATGCATGGACTCGACTCATATGACTGGGATTTCCATGAAAAAGATTGTGGGCCGAAAATGGGTGATCACTGTACATTTCTCTTCTGTTTCCTATTTATATTTATATTTTACATCCTCAATTTAGCATTATGGACAGGGAAAGACCGAATCTAAGATCTGCACAAAAATATTTTGCCTTCAAATTCATAACGTGATCGTAGCATGCATGTACTCGACTCATACGACTGGGATTTCCATGAAAAAGATTGTGGGCCGAAAATGGGTGATCACTGTAAATTTCTCTTCTGTTTCCTATTTACATTTATATTTAACTTCCTCAATTTAGCATTATGGACAGGGAAAGACCTAATCTAAGATCTGCAAAAAAATATTTTGCCTTCAAATTCATAACATGATCGTAGCATGCATGTACTCGACTCATATGACTGGGATTTCCATGAAAAAGATTATGGGCCGAAAATGGGTGATCACTGTACATTTCTCTTCTGTTTCCTATTTATATTTATATTTAACTTCCTCAATTTAGCATTATGAACAGGGAAAGACCTAATCTAAGATCTGCACATAAATATTTTGCCTTCAAATTCATAACGTGATCGTAGCATGCATGGAATCAACTCATATGACTGGAATTTCCATGAAAAAGATTGTGGGCCGAAAATGGGTGATCACTGTACATTTCTCTTCTGTTTCCTATTTATATTTATATGTTACATCCTCAATTTAGCATTATGGACAGGGAAAGACCGAATCTAAGATCTGCACAAAAATATTTTGCCTTCAAATTCATAACGTGATCGTAGCATGCATGTACTCGACTCATACGACTGGGATTTCCATGAAAAAGATTGTGGGCCGAAAATGGGTGATCACTGTACATTTCTCTTCTGTTTCCTATTTATATTTATATTTAACTTCCTCAATTTAGCATTATGGACAGGGAAAGACCTAATCTAAGATCTGCACAAAAATATTTTGCCTTCAAATTCATAATGTGAACGTAGCATGCATGGACTCGACTCATATGACTGGGATTTCCATGAAAAAGATTGTGGGCCGAAAATGGGTGATCACTGTACATTTCTCTTCTGTTTCCTATTTACATTTATATTTAACTTCCTCAATTTAGCATTATGGACAGGGAAAGACCTAATCTAAGATCTGCAAAAAAATATTTTGCCTTCAAATTCATAACATGATCGTAGCATGCATGTACTCGACTCATATGACTGGGATTTCCATGAAAAAGATTATGGGCCGAAAATGGGTGATCACTGTACATTTCTCTTCTGTTTCCTATTTATATTTATATTTAACTTCCTCAATTTAGCATTATGAACAGGGAAAGACCTAATCTAAGATCTGCACATAAATATTTTGCCTTCAAATTCATAACGTGATCGTAGCATGCATGGACTCGACTCATATGACTGGAATTTCCATGAAAAAGATTGTGGGCCGAAAATGGGTGAACACTGTGAATTTCTCTTCTGTTTCCTATTTATATTTATATTTTACATCCTCATTTTAGCATTATGGACAGGGAAACACCTAATATAAGATCTGCTCAAAAATATTTTGCCTTCAAATTCATACCGTGATCGTAGCATGCATGGACTCGACTCATATGACTGGGATTTCCATGAAAAAGATTGTGGGCCGAAAATGGGTGTTCACTGTACATTTATCTTCTGTTTCCTGTTTATATTTCTATTTTACCTCCTCAATTTAGCATTAAGGACAGGGAAAGACCTAATCTAAGATCTGCACAAAAATATTTTGCCTTCAATTTCATACCGTGATCGTAGCATGCATGGACTCGACTCATATGACTGGGATTTCCATGAAAAAGATTGTGGGCAGAAAATGGGTGATCACTGTACATTTCTCTTCTGTTTCCTATTTATATGTCTATTTTACCTCCTCAATTTAGCATTATGGCCTTGGAAAGACCTAATCTAAGCTCTGCACAAAAATATTTTGCCTTCAAATTCATACCGTGATCGTAGCATTCATGGACTCGACTCATATGACTGGGATTTCCATGAAAAAGATTGTGGGCCGAAAATGGGTGATCACTGTACATTTCTCTTCTGTTTCCTATTTATATTTCTATTTTACCTCCTCAATTTAGCATTATGGCCTTGGAAAGACCTCATCTAATGCCTGCACAAAAATATTTTGCCTTCAAATTCATACCGTGATCGTAGCATGCATGGACTCGACTCATATGACTGGAATTTCCATGAAAAAGATTGTGGGCCGAAAATGGGTGAACACTGTGAATTTCTCTTCTGTTTCCTATTTATATTTATATTTTACATCCTCATTTTAGCATTATGGACAGGGAAACACCTAATATAAGATCTGCTCAAAAATATTTTGCCTTCAAATTCATACCGTGATCGTAGCATGCATGGACTCGACTCATATGACTGGGATTTCCATGAAAAAGATTGTGGGCCGAAAATGGGTGTTCACTGTACATTTATCTTCTGTTTCCTGTTTATATTTCTATTTTACCTCCTCAATTTAGCATTAAGGACAGGGAAAGACCTAATCTAAGATCTGCACAAAAATATTTTGCCTTCAATTTCATACCGTGATCGTAGCATGCATGGACTCGACTCATATGACTGGGATTTCCATGAAAAAGATTGTGGGCAGAAAATGGGTGATCACTGTACATTTCTCTTCTGTTTCCTATTTATATGTCTATTTTACCTCCTCAATTTAGCATTATGGCCTTGGAAAGACATAATCTAAGCTCTGCACAAAAATATTTTGCCTTCAAATTCATACCGTGATCGTAGCATTCATGGACTCGACTCATATGACTGGGATTTCCATGAAAAAGATTGTGGGCCGAAAATGGGTGATCACTGTACATTTCTCTTCTGTTTCCTATTTATATTTCTATTTTACCTCCTCAATTTAGCATTATGGCCTTGGAAAGACCTCATCTAATGCCTGCACAAAAATATTTTGCCTTCAAATTCATACCGTGATCGTAGCATGTATGGACTCGACTCATATGACTGGGATTTCCATGAAAAAGATTGTGGGCCGAAAATGGGTGATCACTGTACATTTCTCTTCTGTTTCCTATTCATATTTATATTTTACCTCCTCAATTTAGCATTATGGACAGGGAAAGACCTAATCTAAGATCTGCACAAAAATATTTTGCCTTCAAATTCATAATGTGATAGTAGCATGCATGGACTCGACTCATATGACTGGGATTTCCATGAAAAAGATTGTGGGCCGAAAATGGGTGATCACTGTACATTTCTCTTCTGTTTCCTATTTATATTTATATTTAACTTCCTCAATTTAGCATTATGGACAGGGAAAGACCTAATCTAAGATCTGCAAAAAAATATTTTGCCTTCAAATTCATAACATGATCGTAGCATGCATGTACTCGACTCATATGACTGGGATTTCCATGAAAAAGATTGTGGGCCGAAAATGGGTGACCACTGTACATTTCTCTTCTGTTTCCTATTTATATTTATATTTAACTTCCACAATTTAGCATTATGGACAGGGAAAGACCTAATCTAAGATCTGCACAAAAATATTTTGCCTTCAAATTCATAACGTGATCGTAGCATGCATGGACTCGACTCATATGACTGGAATTTCCATGAAAAAGATTGTGGGCCGAAAATGGGTGAACACTGTGAATTTCTCTTCTGTTTCCTATTTATATTTCTATTTTACATCCTCATTTTAGCATTATGGACAGGGAAACACCTAATATAAGATCTGCACAAAAATATTTTGCCTTCAAATTCATACCGTGATCGTACCATGCATGGACTCGACTCATATGACTGGGATTTCCATGAAAAAGATTGTGGGCCGAAAATGGGTGTTCACTGTACATTTATCTTCTGTTTCCTGTTTATATTTCTATTTTACCTCCTCAATTTAGCATTAAGGACAGGGAAAGACCTAATCTAAGATCTGCACAAAAATATTTTGCCTGCAATTTCATACCGTGATCGTAGCGTGCATGGATTCGACTCATATGACTGGGATTTCCATGAAAAAGATTGTGGGCAGAAAATGGGTGATCACTGTACATTTCTCTTCTGTTTCCTATTTATATTTCTATTTTACCTCCTCAATTTAGCATCATGGCCTTGGAAAGACCTAATCTAAGCTCTGCACAAAAATATTTTCCCTTCAAATTCATACCGTGATCGTAGCATTCATGGACTCGACTCATATGACTGGGATTTCCATGAAAAAGATTGTGGGCCGAAAATGGGTGATCACTGTACATTTCTCTTCTGTTTCCTATTCATATTTATATTTTACCTCCTCAATTTAGCATTATGGCCAAGGAAAGACCTAATCTAAGCTCTGCACAAAAATATTTTGCCTTCAAATTCATACCGTGATCGTAGCATGCATGGACTCGACTCATATGACTGGGATTTCCATGAAAAAGATTGTGGGCCGAAAATGGGTGATCACTGTATATTTCTCTTCTGTTTCCTATTTATCTTTCTATTTTACATCCTCAATTTAGCATTATGGCCTTGGAAAGACCTCATCTAATGTCTGCACAAAAATATTTTGCCTTCAAATTCATACCGTGATCGTAGCATGCATGGACAGGACTCATATGACTGGGATTTCCATGAAAAAGATTGTGGGCCGAAAATGGGTGATCACTGTACATTTCTCTTCTGTTTCCAATTTATATTTCTATTTTACCTCCTCAATTTAGCATTATGGCCTTGGAAAGACCTAATCTAATATCTACACAAAAATATTTTGCCTTCAAATTCATACCGTGATCGTAGCATGCATGGACTTGACTCATATGACTGGGATTTCCATGAAAAAGATTGTGGGCCGAAAATGGGTGATCACTGTACATTTCTCTTCGGTTTCCTATTTATATTTATATTTTACCTCCTTAATTTAGCATTATGGCCAGGGAAAGACCTAATCTAAGCTCTGCACAAAAATATTTTGCCTTCAAATTCATACCGTGATCGTAGCATGCATGGACTCGACTCATATGACTGTGATTTCCATGAAAAAGATTGTGGGCCGAAAATGGGTGATCACTGTACATTTCTCTTCTGTTTCCTTTTTATATTTATATTTTACCTCCTCAATTTAGCATTATGGACAGGGAAAGGCCTAATCTAAAATCTGCACAAAAATATTTTGCCTTCAAATTCATACCGTGATCGTAGCATGCATGGACTCGACTCATATGACTGGGATTTCCATGAAAAAGATTGTTGGCCGAAAATGAGTGATCACTGTACATTTCTCTTCTGTTTCCGATTTATATTTCTATTTTACCTCCTCAATTTAGCATTAAGGACAGGGAAAGACCTAATCTAAGATCTGCACAAAAATATTTTGCCTTCAATTTCATACCGTGATCGTAGCATGCATGGACTCGACTCATATGACTGGGATTTGCATGAAAAAGATTGTGGGCAGAAAATGGGTGATCACTGTACATTTCTCTTCTGTTTCCTATTTATATTTCTATTTTACCTCCTCAATTTAGCATTATGGCCTTGGAAAGACCTAATCTAAGCTCTGCACAAAAATGTTTTGCCTTCAAATTCATACCGTGATCATAGCATTCATGGACTCGACTCATATGACTGGGATTTCCATGAAAAAGGTTGTGGGCCGAAAATGGGTGATCACTGTACATTTCTCTTCTGTTTCCTATTTATATTTATATTTTACCTCCTCAATTTAGCATTATGGCCTTGGAAAGACCTAATCTAAGCTCTGCACAAAAATATTTTGCCTTCAAATTCATACCATGATTGTAGCATGCATGGACTCGACTCATATGACTGGGATTTCCATGAAAAAGATTGTGGGCCGAAAATGGGTGATCACTGTACATTTCTCTTCTGTTTCCTATTTATATTTCTATTTTACCTCCTCCATTTAGCATTATGGCCAGGGAAAGACCTAATCTAAGCTCTGCACAAAAATATTTTGCCTTCAAATTCATACCGTGATCGTAGCATGCATGGACTCGACTCGTATGACTGGGATTTCCATGAAAAAGATTGTGGGCCGAAAATGGGAGTTCACTGTACATTTCTCTTCTATTTCCTATTTATCTTTCTATTTTACATCCTCAATTTAGCATTATGGACAGGGAAAGGCCTAATCTAAAATCTGCACAAAAATATTTTGCCTTCAAATTCATACCCTGATCGTAGCATGCATGGACCCGACTCATATGACTGGGATTTCCATGAAAAAGATTGTGGGCCGAAAATGGGTTATCACTGTACATTTCTCTTCTGTTTCCTATTTATATTTCTATTTTACCTCCTCAATTTAGCATTAAGGACAGGGAAAGACCTAATCTAAGATCTGCAAAAAAATATTTTGCCTTCAATTTCATACCGTGACCGTAGCATGCATGGACTCGACTCATATGACTGGGATTTGCATCAAAAAGATTGTGGGCAGAAAATGGGTGATCACTGTACATTTCTCTTCTGTTTCCTATTTATATTTATATTTTACCTCCTCAATTTAGCATTATGGCCTTGGAAAGACCTCATCTCAGCTCTGCACAAAAATATTTTGCCTTCAAATTCATACCGTGATCGTAGCATTAATGGACTCGACTCATATGAATGGGATTTCCATGAAAAAGGTTGTGGGCCGAAAATGGGTGATCACTGTACATTTCTCTTCTGTTTCCTATTTATATTTCTATTTTACCTCCTCAATTTAGAATTATGGCCTTGGAAAGACCTAATCTAAGCTCTGCACAAAAATATTTTGCCTTCAAATTCATACCGTGATCGTAGCATGCATGGACTCGACTCATATGACTGGGATTTCCATAAAAAAGATTGTGGGCCGAAAATGGGTGATCACTGTACATTTCGCTTCTGTTTCCTATTTATATTTATATTTTACCTCCTCAATTTAGCATTATGGCCAGGGAAAGACCTAATCTAAGCTCTGCACAAAAATATTTTGCCTTTAAATTCATACCGTGATCGTAGCATGCATGGACTCGACTCATATGACTGGGATTTCCATAAAAAAGATTGTGGGCCGAAAATGGGTGATCACTGTACATTTCTCTTCTGTTTCCTATTTATATTTATATTTTACCTCCTCAATTTAGCATTATGGACAGGGAAAGACTTAATCTAAGATCTGCAGAAAAATATTTTGCCTTCAAATTCATACCGTGATCGTAGCATGGATGGACTCGACTCATATGACTGGGATTTCCATAAAAAAGATTGTGGGCCGAAAATGGGTGATCACTGTACATTTCTCTTCTGTTTCCTATTTATATTTCTATTTTACCTCCTCAATTTAGCATTATGGACAGGGAAAGACTTAATCTAAGATCTGCACAAAAATATTTTGCCTTCAAATTCATACCGTGATCGTAGCATGGATGGACTCGACTCATATGACTGGGATTTCCATGAAAAAGATTGTGGGCCGAAAATGGGTGATCACTGTACATTTCTCTGCTGTTTCCTATTTATATTTATATTTTACCTCCTCAATTTAGCATTACGGCCTTGGAAAGACCTAATCTAAGATCTGCACAAAAATATTTTGCCTTCAAATTCATACCGTGATCGTAGCATGCATGGACTTGACTCATATGACTGGGATTTCCATGAAAAAGATTGTGGGCCGAAAATGGGTGATCACTGTACATTTCTCTTTTGTTTCCTATTTATATTTATATTTTACTTCCTCCATTTAGCATTATGGCTAGGGAAAGACCTAATCTAAGCTCTGCACAAAAATATTTTGCCTTCAAATTCATACCGTGATCGTAGCATGCATGGACTCGACTCATATGACTGGGATTTCCATGAAAAAGATTGTGGGCCGAAAATGGGTGATCACTGTTTATTTCTCTTCTGTTTCCTATTTATCTTTCTATTTTACATCCTCTATTTAGCATTATGGACAGGGAAAGACCTAATCTAAGACCTGCACAAAAATATTTTGCCTTCAAATTCATACCGTGATCGTAGCATGGATGGACTCGACTCATATGACTGGGATTTCCATGAAAAAGATTGTGGGCCGAAAATGGGTGATCACTGTACATTTCTCTGCTGTTTCCTATTTATATTTCTATTTTACCTCCTCAATTTAGCATTATGGCCTTGGAAAGACCTAATCTAAGATCTGCACAAAAATATTTTGCCTTCAAATTCATACCGTGATCGTTGCATGCATGGACTCGACTCATATGACTGGGATTTCCATGAAAAAGATTGTGGGCCGAAAATGGGTGATCACTGTGCATTTCTCTTCTGTTTCCTATTTACATTTATATTTTACCTCCTCAATTTAGCATTATGTACAGGGAAAGGCCTAATCTAAAATCTGCACAAAAATATTTTGCCTTCAAATTCATACCCTGATCGTAGCATGCATGGACTCGACTCATATGACTGGGATTTCCATGAAAAAGATTGTGGGCCGAAAATGGGTGATCACTGTACATTTCTCTTCTGTTTCCTATTTATATTTCTATTTTACCTCCTCAATTTAGCATTAAGGACAGGGAAAGACCTAATCTAAGATCTGCACAAAAATATTTTGCCTTCAATTTCATACCGTGACCGTAGCATGCATGGACTCGACTCATATGACTGGGATTTGCATCAAAAAGATTGTGGGCAGAAAATGGGTGATCACTGTACATTTCTCTTCTGTTTCCTATTTATATTTCTATTTTACCTCCTCAATTTAGCATTATGGCCTTGGAAAGACCTCATCTAAGCTCTGCACAAAAATATTTTCCTTCAAATTCATACAGTGATCGTAGCATTCATGGACTCGACTCATATGACTGGGATTTCCATGAAAAAGGTTGTGGGCCGAAAATGGGTGATCACTGTACATTTCTCTTCTGTTTCCTATTTATATTTCTATTTTACCTCCTCAATTTAGCATTATGGCCTTGGAAAGACCTAATCTAAGCTCTGCACAAAAATATTTTGCCTTCAAATTCATACCGTGATCGTAGCATGCATGGACTCGACTCATATGACTGGGATTTCCATGAAAAAGATTGTGGGCCGAAAATGGGTGATCACTGTGCATTTCTCTTCTGTTTCCTATTTATATTTATATTTTACCTCCTCAATTTAGCATTATGGACAGGGAAAGGCCTAATCTAAAATCTGCACAAAAATATTTTGCCTTCAAATTCATACCCTGATCGTAGCATGCATGTACTCGACTCATATGACTGGGATTTCCATGAAAAAGATTGTGGGCCGAAAATGGGAGATCACTGTACATTTCTCTTCTGTTTCCTATTTATATTTATATTTTACCTCCTCAATTTAGCATTATGGACAGGGAAAGCCCTAATCTAAAATCTGCACAAAAATATTTTGCCATCAAATTCATACCCTGATCGTAGCATGCATGGACTCGACTCATATGACTGGGATTTCCATGAAAAAGATTGTGGGCCGAAAATGGGTGATCACTGTACATTTCTCTTCTGTTTCCTATTTATATTTCTATTTTACCTCCTCAATTTAGCATTAAGGACAGGGAAAGACCTAATCTAAGATCTGCACAAAAATATTTTGCCTTCAATTTCATACCGTGATCGTAGCATGCATGGATTCGAATCATATGACTGGGATTTGTATCAAAAAGATTGTGGGCAGAAAATGGGTGATCACTGTACATTTCTCTTCTGTTTCCTATTTACATTTCTATTTTACCTCCTCAATTTAGCATTATGGCCTTGGAAAGACCTAATCTAAGCTCTGCACAAAAATATTTTGCCTTCAAATTCATACCGTGATCGTAGCATGCATGGACTCGACTCATATGACTGGGATTTCCATGAAAAAGATTGTGGGCTGAAAATGGGTGATCACTGTACATTTCTCTTCTGTTTCCTATTCATATTTATATTTTACCACCTCAATTTAGCATTATGGACAGGGAAAGACCTAATCTAAGCTCTGCACAAAAATATTTTGCCTTCAAATTCATACCGTGATCGTAGCATGCATGGACTCGACTCATATGACTGGGCTTTCCATGAAAAAGTTTGTGGGCCGAAAATGGGTGATCACTGTATATTTCTCTTCTGTTTCCTATTTATCTTTCTATTTTACATCCTCTATTTAGCATTATGGACAGGGAAAGACCTAATCTAAGATCTGCACAAAAATATTTTGCCTTCAAATTCATACCGTGATCGTAGCATGCATGGACTCGACTCATATGACTGTGATTTCCATGAAAAAGATTGTGGGCCGAAAATTGGTGATCACTGTGCATTTCTCTTCTGTTTCCTATTTATATTTCTATTTTACCTCCTTAATTTAGCATTATGGACAGGGAAAGGCCTAATCTAAAATCTACACAAAAATATTTTGCCTTCAAATTCATACCGTGATCGTAGCATGGATGGACTCGACTCATATGACTGGGATTTCCATGAAAAAGATTGTGGGCCGAAAATGAGTGATCACTGTACATTTCTCTGCTGTTTCCTATTTATATTTATATTTTACCTCCTCAATTTAGCATTATGGCCTTGAAAAGACCTAATCTAAGATCTGCACAAAAATATTTTGCCTTCAAATTCATACCGTGATCGTAGCATGCATGGACTTGACTCATATGACTGGGATTTCCATGAAAAAGATTGTGGGCCGAAAATGGGTGATCACTGTACATTTCTCTTCTGTTTCCTATTTATATTTCTATTTTACCTCCTCAATTTAGCATTATGGCCAGGGAAAGACCTAATCTAAGCTCTGCACAAAAATATTTTGCCTTCAAATTCATACCGTGATCGTAGCATGCATGGATTCGACTCATATGACTGGGATTTCCATGAAAAAGATTGTGGGCTGAAAATGGGAGTTCACTGTACATTTCTCTTCTGTTTCCTATTTATCTTTCTATTTTACATCCTCTATTTAGCATTATGGACAGGGAAAGACCTAATCTAAAATCTGCACAAAAATATTTTGCCTTCAAATTAATACAGTGATCGTAGCATGCATGGACTCGACTCATATGACTGGGATTTCCATGAAAAATATTGTGGGCCGAAAATGGGTGATCACTGTATATTTCTCTTCTGTTTCCTATTTATCTTTCTATTTTACATCCTCAATTTAGCATTATGGACAGGGAAAGACCTAATCTGAGATCAGCACAAAAATATTTTGCCTTCAAATTCATACCGTGATCGTAGCATGCATGGACTCGACTCATATGACTGGGATTTCCATGAAAAAGATTGTGGGCCGAAAATGGGTGATCACTGTGCATTTCTCTTCTGTTTCCTATTTATATTTATATTTTACCTCCTCAATTTAGCATTATGGACAGGGAAAAGCCTAATCTAAAATCTGCACAAAAATATTTTGCCTTCAAATTCATACCGTGATCGTAGCATGGATGGACTCGACTCATATGACAGGGATTTCCATGAAAAAGATTGTGGGCCGAAAATGGGTGATCACTGTACATTTCTCTTCTGTTTCCTATTTATATTTCTATTTTACCTCCTCAATTTAGCATTATGGCCTTGGAAAGACCTAATCTAAGATCTGCACAAAAATATTTTGCCTTCAAATTCATACCGTGATCGTAGCATGCATGGACTCGACTCATATGACTGGGATTTCCATGAAAAAGATTGTGGGCCGAAAATGGGTGATCACTGTGCATTTCTCTTCTGTTTCCTATTTACATTTATATTTTACCTCCTCAATTTAGCATTATGGACAGGGAAAGGCCTAATCTAAAATCTGCACAAAAATATTTTGATTTCAAATTCATACCCTGATCGTAGCATGCATGGACTCGACTCATATGACTGGGATTTCCATGAAAAATATTGTGGGCCGAAAATGGGTGATCACTGTACATTTCTCTTCTGTTTCCTATTTATATTTATATTTTACCTCCTCAATTTAGCATTATGGACAGGGAAAGGCCTAATCTAAAATCTGCACAAAAATATTTTGCCTTCAAATTCATACCCTGATCGTAGCATGCATGGACTCGACTCATATGACTGGGATTTCCATGAAAAAGTTTGTGGGCCGAAAATGGGTGATCACTGTACATTTCTCTTCTGTTTCCTATTTATATTTATATTTTACCTCCTCAATTTATCATTATGGACAAGGAAAGACCTAATCTAAGCTCTGCACAAAAATATTTTGCCTTTAAATTAATACCGTGATCGTAGCATGCATGGAATCGACTCATATGACTGGGATTTCCATGAAAAATATTTTGGGCCGAAAATGGGTGATCACTGTATATTTCTCTTCTGTTTCCTATTTATCTTTCTATTTTACATCCTCAATTTAGCATTATGGACAGGGAAAGACCTAATCTAAGATCTGCACAAAAATATTTTGCCTTCAAATTCATACCGTGATCGTAGCATGCATGGACTCGACTCATATGACTGGGATTTCCATGAAAAAGATTGTGGGCCGAAAATGGGTGATCACTGTGCATTTCTCTTCTGTTTCCTATTTATATTTATATTTTACCTCCTCAATTTAGCATTATGGACAGGGAAAGGCCTAATCTAAAATCTGCACAAAAATATTTTGCCTTCAAATTCATACCGTGATCGTAGCATGGATGGACTCGACTCATATGACTGGGATTTCCATGAAAAAGATTGTGGGCCGAAAATGGGTGATCACTGTACATTTCTCTGCTGTTTCCTATTTATATTTATATTTTACCTCCTCAATTTAGCATTATGGCCTTGGAAAGACATAATCTAAGATCTGCACAAAAATATTTTGCCTTCAAATTCATACCGTGATCGTAGCATGCATGGACTTGACTCATATGACTGGGATTTCCATGAAAAAGATTGTGGGCCGAAAATGGGTGATCACTGTACATTTCTCTTCTGTTTCCTATTTATATTTATATGTTACCTCCTCAATTTAGCATTATGGCCAGGGAAAGACCTAATCTAAGCTCTGCACAAAAATATTTTGCCTTCAAATTCATACCGTGATCGTAGCATGCATGGACTCGACTCATATGACTGGGATTTCCATGAAAAAGATTGTGGGCCGAAAATGGGAGTTCACTGTACATTTCTCTTCTGTTTCCTATTTATCTTTCTATTTTACATCCTCTATTTAGCATTATGGACAGGGAAAGACCTAATCTAAAATCTGCACAAAAATATTTTGCCTTCAAATTCATACCGTGATCGTAGCATGGATGGACTCGACTCATATGACTGGGATTTCCATGAAAAAGATTGTGGGCCGAAAATGGGTGATCACTGTACATTTCTCTGCTGTTTCCTATTTATGTTTATATTTTACCTCCTCAATTTAGCATTATGGACAGGGAAAGGTCTAATCTAAAATCTGCACAAAAATATTTTGCCGTCAAATTCATACCCTGATCGTAGCATGCATGGACTCGACTCATATGACTGGGATTTCCATAAAAAAGATTGTGGGCCGAAAATGGGTGATCACTGTACATTTCTCTTCTGTTTCCTATTTATATTTCTATTTTACCTCCTCAATTTAGCATTAAGGACAGGGAAAGACCTAATCTAAGATCTGCACAAAAATATTTTGCCTTCAATTTCATACCGTGACCGTAGCATGCATGTACTCGACTCATATGACTGGGATTTGCATCAAAAAGATTGTGGGCCGAAAATGGGTGATCACTGTACATTTCTCTTCTGTTTCCTATTTATATTTCTATTTTACCTCCTCAATTTAGCATTAAGGACAGGGAAAGACCTAATCTAAGATCTGCACAAAAATATTTTGCCTTCAATTTCATACCGTGACCGTAGCATGCATGGACTCGACTCATATGACTGGGATTTGCATCAAAAAGATTGTGGGCAGAAAATGGGTGATCACTGTACATTTCTCTTCTGTTTCCTATTTATATTTCTATTTTACCTCCTCAATTTAGCATTATGGCCTTGGAAAGACCTCATCTAAGCTCTGCACAAAAATATTTTGCCTTCAAATTCATACCGTGATCATAGCATTCATGGACTCGACTCATATGACTGGGATTTCCATGAAAAACGTTGTGGGCCGAAAATGGGTGATCACTGTACATTTCTCTTCTGTTTCCTATTTATATTTCTATTGTACCTCCTCAATTTAGCATTATGGCCTTGGAAAGACCTAATCTAAGCTCTGCACAAAAATATTTTGCCTTCAAATTCATAACGTGATCGTAGCATGCAAGGACTAGACTCATATGACTGGGATTTCCATGAAAAAGATTGTGGGCCGAAAATGGGTGATCACTGTACATTTCTCTTCTGTTTCCTATTCATATTTATATTTTACCTCCTCAATTTAGCATTATGGCCAGGGAAAGACCTAATCTAAGCTCTGCACAAAAATATTTTGCCTTCAAATTCATACCGTGATCGTAGCATGCATGGACTCGACTCGTATGACTGGGATTTCCATGAAAAAGATTGTGGGCCGAAAATGGGAGTTCACTGTACATTTCTCTTCTGTTTCCTAATTATATTTATATTTTACCTCCTCAATTTAGCATTATGGACAGGGAAAGGCCTAATCTAAAATCTGCACAAAAATATTTTGCCTTCAAATTCATACCCTGATCGTAGCATGCATGGACTCGACTCATATGACTGGGATTTCCATGAAAAAGATTGTGGGCCGAAAATGGGTGATCACTGTGAATTTCTCTTCTGTTTCCTATTTATATTGATATTTTACCTCCTCAATTTAGCATTATGTACAGGGAAAGGCCTAATCTAAAATCTGCACAAAAATATTTTGCCTTCAAATTCATACCCTGATCGTAGCATGCATGGACTCGGCTCATATGACTGGGATTTCCATGAAAAAGATTGTGGGCCGAAAATGGGTGATCACTGTACATTTCTCTTCTGTTTCCTATTTATATTTATATTTTACCTACTCAATTTAGCATTATGGACAGGGAAAGGCCTAATCTAAAATCTGCACAAAAATATTTTGCCATCAAATTCATACCCTGATCGTAGCATGCATGGACTCGACTCATATGACTGGGATTTCCATGAAAAAGATTGTGGGCCGAAAATGGGAGATCACTGTACATTTCTCTTCTGTTTCCTATTTATATTTATATTTTACCTCCTCAATTTAGCATTAAGGACAGGGAAAGACCTAATCTAAGATCTGCACAAAAATATTTTGCCTTCAATTTCATACCATGATCGTAGCATGCATGGACTCGACTCATATGACTGGGATTTGCATCAAAAAGATTGTGGGCAGAAAATGGGTGATCACTGTACATTTCTCTTCTGTTTCCTATTTACATTTCTATTTTACCTCCTCAATTTAGCATTATGGCCTTGGAAAGACCTAATCTAAGCTCTGCACAAAAATATTTTGCCTTCAAATTCATACCGTGATCGTAGCATGCATGGACTCGACTCATATGACTGGGATTTCCATGAAAAAGATTGTGGGCCGAAAATGGGTGATCACTGTACATTTCTCTTCTGTTTCCTATTTATCTTTCTATTTTACATCCTCTATTTAGCATTATGGACAGGGAAAGACCTAATCTAAGATCTGCACAAAAATATTTTGCCTTCAAATTCATACCGTGATCGTAGCATGGATGGACTCGACTCATATGACTGGGATTTCCATGAAAAAGATTGTGGGCCGAAAATAGGTGATCACTGTACATTTCTCTTCTGTTTCCTATTTATATTTATATTTTACCTCCTCAATTTAGCATTATGGATAGGGAAAGGCCTAATCTAAAATCTACACAAAAATATTTTGCCTTCAAATTCATACCGTGATCGTAGCATGCATGGACTCGACTCATATGACTGGGATTTCCATGAAAAAGATTGTGGGCCGAAAATGGGTGATCACTGTACATTTCTCTGCTGTTTCCTATTTATATTTCTATTTTACCTCCTCAATTTAGCATTATGGCCTTGGAAAGACCTAATCTAAGATCTGCACAAAAATATTTTGCCTTCAAATTCATACCGTGATCGTAGCATGCATGGACTTGACTCATATGACTGGGATTTCCATGAAAAAGATTGTGGGCCGAAAATGGGTGATCACTGTACATTTCTCTTCTGTTTCCTATTTATATTTATATGTTACCTCCTCAATTTAGCATTATGGCCAGGGAAAGACCTAATCTAAGCTCTGCACAAAAATATTTTGCCTTCAAATTCATACCGTGCTCGTAGCATGCATGGACTCGACTCATATGACTGGGATTTCCATGAAAAAGATTGTGGGCCGAAAATGGGTGATCACTGTACATTTCTCTGCTGTTTCCTATTTATCTTTCTATTTTACATCCTCTATTTACCATTATGGACAGGGAAAGACCTAATCTAAAATCTGCACAAAAATATTTTGCCTTCAAATTCATACCGTGATCGTAGCATGGATGGACTCGACTCATATGACTGGGATTTCCATGAAAAAGATTGTGGGCCGAAAATGGGTGATCACTGTACATTTCTCTGCTGTTTCCTATTTATATTTCTATTTTACCTCCTCAATTTAGCATTATGGCCTTGGAAAGACCTAATCTAAGATCTGCACAAAAATATTTTGCCTTCAAATTCATACCGTGATCGTAGCATGCATGGACTCGACTCATATGACTGGGATTTCCATGAAAAAGATTGTGGGCCGAAAATGGGTGATCACTGTGCATTTCTCTTCTGTTTCCTATTTACATTTATATTTTACCTCCTCAATTTAGCATTATGGACAGGGAAAGGCCTAATCTAAAATCTGCACAAAAATATTTTGCCTTCAAATTCATACCCTGATCGTAGCATGCATGGACTCGACTCATATGACTGGGATTTCCATGAAAAAGATTGTGGGCCGAAAATGGGTGATCACTGTACATTTCTCTTCTGTTTCCTATTTATATTTATATTTTACCTCCTCAATTTAGCATTAAGGACAGGGAAAGACCTAATCTAAGATCTGCACAAAAATATTTTGCCTTCAATTTCATACCGTGACCGTAGCATGCATGGACTCGACTCATATGACTGGGATTTGCATCAAAAAGATTGTGGGCAGAAAATGGGTGATCACTGTACATTTCTCTTCTGTTTCCTATTTATATTTCTATTTTACCTCCTCAATTTAGCATTATGGCCTTGGAAAGACCTCATCTAAGCTCTGCACAAAAATATTTTGCCTTCAAATTCATACCGTGATCATAGCATTCATGGACACGACTCATATGACTGGGATTTCCATGAAAAAGGTTGTGGGCCGAAAATGAGTGATCACTGTACATTTCTCTTCTGTTTCCTATTTATATTTCTATTTTACCTCCTCAATTTAGCATTATGGCCTTGGAAAGACCTAATCTAAGCTCTGCACAAAAATATTTTGCCTTCAAATTCATACCGTGATCGTAGCATGCATGGACTCGACTCGTATGACTGGGATTTCCATGAAAAAGATTGTGGGCCGAAAATGGGAGTTCACTGTACATTTCTCTTCTGTTTCCTATTTATATTTATATTTTACCTCCTCAATTTAGCATTATGGACAGGGAAAATCCTAATCTAAAATCTGCACAAAAATATTTTGCCTTCAAATTCATACCCTGATCGTAGCATGCATGGACTCGACTCATATGACTGGGATTTCCATGAAAAAGATCGTGGGCCGAAAATGGGTGATCACTGTGCATTTCTCTTCTGTTTCCTATTTATATTTATATTTTACCTCCTTAATTTAGCATTATGGTCAGGGAAAGGCCTAATCTAAAATCTGCACAAAAATATTTTGCCATCAAATTCATACCGTGATCGTAGCATGCATGGACTCGACTCATATGACTGGGATTTCCATGAAAAAGATTGTGGGCCGAAAATGGGTGATCACTGTACATTTCTCTTCTGTTTCCTATTTATATTTCTATTTTACCTCCTCAATTTAGCATTAAGGACAGGGAAAGACCTAATCTAAGATCTGCACACAAATATTTTGCCTTCAATTTCATACCGTGATCGTAGCATGCATGGACTCGACTCATATGACTGGGATTTGCATCAAAAAGATTGTGGGCAGAAAATAGGTGATCACTGTACATTTCTCTTCTGTTTCCTATTTACATTTCTATTTTACCTCCTCAATTTAGCATTATGGCCTTGGAAAGACCTAATCTAAGCTCTGCACAAGAATATTTTGCCTTCAAATTCATACCGTGATCGTAGCATGCATGGACTCGACTCATATGACTGGGATTTCCATGAAAAAGATTGTGGTCCGAAAATGGGTGATCACTGTACATTTCTCTTCTGTTTCCTATTCATATTTATATTTTACCTCCTCAATTTAGCATTATGGACAGGGAAAGACCTAATCTAAGCTCTGCACAAAAATATTTTGCCTTCAAATTCATACCGTGATCGTAGCATGCATGGACTCGAATCATATGACTGGGATTTCCATGAAAAAGTTTGTGGGCCGAAAATGGGTGATCACTGTATATTTCTCTTCTGTTTCCTATTTATCTTTCTATTTTACATCCTCTATTTAGCATTATGGACAGGGAAAGACCTAATCTAAGATCTGCACAAAAATATTTTGCCTTCAAATTCATACCGTGATCGTAGCATGCATGGACTCGACTCATATGACTGGGATTTCCATGAAAAAGATTGTGGGCCGAAAATGGGTGATCACTGTGCATTTCTCTTCTGTTTCCTATTTATATTTCTATTTTACCTCCTCAATTTAGCATTATGGACAGGGAAAGGCCTAATCTAAGATCTGCAGAAAAATATTTTCCCTTCAAATTTATACCGTGATCGTAGCATGCATCGACTTGACTCATATGACTGGGATTTCCATGAAAAAGATTGTGGGCCGAAAATGGGTGATCACTGTACATTTCTCTGCTGTTTCCTATTTATATTTATATGTTACCTCCTCAATTTAGCATTATGGCCAGGGAAAGACCTAATCTAAGCTCTGCACAAAAATATTTTGCCTTCAAATTCATACCGTGCTCGTAGCATGCATTGACTCGACTCATATGACTGGGATTTCCATGAAAAAGATTGTGGGCCGAAAATGGGAGTTCACTGTACATTTCTCTTCTGTTTCCTATTTATCTTTCTATTTTACATCCTCTATTTAGCATTATGGACAGGGAAAGACCTAATCTAAAATCTGCACAAAAATATTTTGCCTTCAAATTCATACCGTGATCGTAGCATGGATGGACTCGACTCATATGACTGGGATTTCCATGAAAAAGATTGTGGGCCGAAAATGGGTGATCACTGTACATTTCTCTGCTGTTTCCTATTTATATTTCTATTTTACCTCCTCAATTTAGCATTATGGCCTTGGAAAGACCTAATGTAAGATCTGCACAAAAATATTTTGCCTTCAAATTCATACCGTGATCGTAGCATGCATGGACTCGACTCATATGACTGGGATTTCCATGAAAAAGATTGTGGGCCGAAAATGGGTGATCACTGTGCATTTCTCTTCTGTTTCCTATTTACATTTATATTTTACCTCCTCAATTTAGCATTATGGACAGGGAAAGGCCTAATCTAAAATCTGCACAAAAATATTTTGCATTCAAATTCATACCCTGATCGTAGCATGCATGGACTCGACTCATATGACTGGGATTTCCATGAAAAAGATTGTGGGCCGAAAATGGGTGATCACTGTACATTTCTCTTCTGTTTCCTATTTATATTTATATTTTACCTCCTCAATTTAGCATTAAGGACAGGGAAAGACCTAATCTAAGATCTGCACAAAAATATTTTGCCTTCAATTTCATACCGTGACCGTAGCATGCATGGACTCGACTCATATGACTGGGATTTGCATCAAAAAGATTGTGGGCAGAAAATGGGTGATCACTGTACATTTCTCTTCTGTTTCCTATTTATATTTCTATTTTACCTCCTCAATTTAGCATTATGGCCTTGGAAAGACCTCATCTAAGCTCTGCACAAAAATATTTTGCCTTCAAATTCATACCGTGATCGTAGCATTCATGGACACGACTCATATGACTGGGATTTCCATGAAAAAGGTTGTGGGCCGAAAATGGGGGATCACTGTACATTTCTCTTCTGTTTCCTATTTATATTTCTATTTTACCTCCTCAATTTAGCATTATGGCCTTGGAAAGACCTAATCTAAGCTCTGCACAAAAATATTTTGCCTTCAAATTCATACCGTGATCGTAGCATGCATGGACTCGACTCATATGACTGGGATTTCCATGAAAAAGATTGTGGGCCGAAAATGGGTGATCACTGTACATTTCTCTTCTGTTTCCTATTCATATTTATATTTTACCTCCTCAATTTAGCATTATGGCCAGGTAAAGACCTAATCTAAGCTCTGCACAAAAATATTTTGCCTACAAATTCATACCGTGATCGTAGCATGCATGGACTCGACTCGTATGACTGGGATTTCCATGAAAAAGATTGTGGGCCGAAAATGGGAGTTCACTGTACATTTCTCTTCTGTTTCCTATTTATATTTATATTTTACCTCCTCAATTTAGCATTATGGACAGGGAAAATCCTAATCTAAAATCTGCACAAAAATATTTTTCCTTCAAATTCATACCCTGATCGTAGCATGCATGGACTCGACTCATATGACTGGGATTTCCATGAAAAAGATTGTTGGCCGAAAATGGGTGATCACTGTGCATTTCTCTTCTGTTTCCTATTTATATTTCTATTTTACCTCCTCAATTTAGCATTATGGACAGGGAAAGGCCTAATCTAAAATCTACACAAAAATATTTTGCCTTCAAATTCATACCGTGATCCTAGCATGGATGGACTCGACTCATATGACTGGGATTTCCATGAAAAAGATTGTGGGCCGAAAATGGGTGATCACTGTACATTTCTCTGCTGTTTCCTATTTATATTTATATTTTACCTCCTCAATTTAGCATTATGGCCTTGGAAAGACCTAATCTAATATCTGCACAAAAATATTTTGCCTTCAAATTCATACCGTGATCGTAGCATGCATGGACTTGACTCATATGACTGGGATTTCCATGAAAAAGATTGTGGGCCGAAAATGGGTGATCACTGTACATTTCTCTTCTGTTTCCTATTTATATTTCTATTTTACCACCTCAATTTAGCATTATGGCCAGGGAAAGACCTAATCTAAGCTCTGCACAAAATTATTTGGCCTTCAAATTCATACCGTGATCGTAGCATGCATGGACTCGACTCATATGACTGGGATTTCCATGAAAAAGATTGTGGGCCGAAAATGGGAGTTCACTGTACATTTCTCTTCTGTTTCCTATTTATCTTTCTATTTTACATCCTCTATTTAGCATTATGGACAGGGAAAGACCTAATCTAAAATCTGCACAAAAATATTTTGCCTTCAAATTCATACCGTGATCGTAGCATGGATGGACTCGACTCATATGACTGGGATTTCCATGAAAAAGATTGTGGGCCGAAAATGGGTGATCACTGTACATTTCTCTGCTGTTTCCTATTTATATTTCTATTTTACCTCCTCAATTTAGCATTATGGCCTTGGAAAGACCTAATGTAAGATCTGCACAAAAATATTTTGCCTTCAAATTCATACCGTGATCGTAGCATGCATGGACTCGACTCATATGACTGGGATTTCCATGAAAAAGATTGTGGGCCGAAAATGGGTGATCACTGTGCATTTCTCTTCTGTTTCCTATTTACATTTATATTTTACCTCCTCAATTTAGCATTATGGACAGGGAAAGGCCTAATCTAAAATCTGCACAAAAATATTTTGCATTCAAATTCATACCCTGATCGTAGCATGCATGGACTCGACTCATATGACTGGGATTTCCATGAAAAAGATTGTGGGCCGAAAATGGGTGATCACTGTACATTTCTCTTCTGTTTCCTATTTATATTTATATTTTACCTCCTCAATTTAGCATTAAGGACAGGGAAAGACCTAATCTAAGATCTGCACAAAAATATTTTGCCTTCAATTTCATACCGTGACCGTAGCATGCATGGACTCGACTCATATGACTGGGATTTGCATCAAAAAGATTGTGGGCAGAAAATGGGTGATCACTGTACATTTCTCTTCTGTTTCCTATTTATATTTCTATTTTACCTCCTCAATTTAGCATTATGGCCTTGGAAAGACCTCATCTAAGCTCTGCACAAAAATATTTTGCCTTCAAATTCATACCGTGATCGTAGCATTCATGGACACGACTCATATGACTGGGATTTCCATGAAAAAGGTTGTGGGCCGAAAATGGGGGATCACTGTACATTTCTCTTCTGTTTCCTATTTATATTTCTATTTTACCTCCTCAATTTAGCATTATGGCCTTGGAAAGACCTAATCTAAGCTCTGCACAAAAATATTTTGCCTTCAAATTCATACCGTGATCGTAGCATGCATGGACTCGACTCATATGACTGGGATTTCCATGAAAAAGATTGTGGGCCGAAAATGGGTGATCACTGTACATTTCTCTTCTGTTTCCTATTCATATTTATATTTTACCTCCTCAATTTAGCATTATGGCCAGGTAAAGACCTAATCTAAGCTCTGCACAAAAATATTTTGCCTACAAATTCATACCGTGATCGTAGCATGCATGGACTCGACTCGTATGACTGGGATTTCCATGAAAAAGATTGTGGGCCGAAAATGGGAGTTCACTGTACATTTCTCTTCTGTTTCCTATTTATATTTATATTTTACCTCCTCAATTTAGCATTATGGACAGGGAAAATCCTAATCTAAAATCTGCACAAAAATATTTTTCCTTCAAATTCATACCCTGATCGTAGCATGCATGGACTCGACTCATATGACTGGGATTTCCATGAAAAAGATTGTTGGCCGAAAATGGGTGATCACTGTGCATTTCTCTTCTGTTTCCTATTTATATTTCTATTTTACCTCCTCAATTTAGCATTATGGACAGGGAAAGGCCTAATCTAAAATCTACACAAAAATATTTTGCCTTCAAATTCATACCGTGATCCTAGCATGGATGGACTCGACTCATATGACTGGGATTTCCATGAAAAAGATTGTGGGCCGAAAATGGGTGATCACTGTACATTTCTCTGCTGTTTCCTATTTATATTTATATTTTACCTCCTCAATTTAGCATTATGGCCTTGGAAAGACCTAATCTAATATCTGCACAAAAATATTTTGCCTTCAAATTCATACCGTGATCGTAGCATGCATGGACTTGACTCATATGACTGGGATTTCCATGAAAAAGATTGTGGGCCGAAAATGGGTGATCACTGTACATTTCTCTTCTGTTTCCTATTTATATTTCTATTTTACCACCTCAATTTAGCATTATGGCCAGGGAAAGACCTAATCTAAGCTCTGCACAAAAATATTTTGCCTTCAAATTCATACCGTGATCGTAGCATGCATGGACTCGACTCATATGACTGGGATTTCCATGAAAAAGATTGTGGGCCGAAAATGGGAGTTCACTGTACATTTCTCTTCTGTTTCCTATTTATCTTTCTATTTTACATCCTCAATTTAGCATTATGGACAGGGAAAGACCTAATCTAAAATCTGCACAAAAATATTTTGCCTTCAAATTAATACCGTGATCGTAGCATGCATGGACTCGACTCATATGACTGGGATTTCCATGAAAAATACTGTGGGCCGAAAATGGGTGATCACTGTATATTTCTCTTCTGTTTCCTATTTATATTTCTATTTTACCTCCTCAATTTAGCATTATGGACAGGGAAAGGCCTAATCTAAAATCTACACAAAAATATTTTGCCTTCAAATTCATACCGTGATCGTAGCATGGATGGACTCGACTCATATGACTGGGATTTCCATGAAAAAGATTGTGGGCCGAAAATGGGTGATCACTGTACATTTCTCTGCTGTTTCCTATTTATATTTATATTTTACCTCCTCAATTTAGCATTATGGCCTTGGAAAGACCTAATCTAAGATCTGCACAAAAATATTTTGCCTTCAAATTCATACCGTGATCGTAGCATGCATGGACTTGACTCATATGACTGGGATTTCCATGAAAAAGATTGTGGGCCGAAAATGGGTGATCACTGTACATTTCTCTTCTGTTTCCTATTTATATTTCTATTTTACCTCCTCAATTTAGCATTATGGCCAGGGAAAGACCTAATCTGAGCTCTGCACAAAAATATTTTGCCTTCAAATTCATACCGTGATCGTAGCATGCATGGACTCGACTCATATGACTGGGATTTCCATGAAAAAGATTGTGGGCCGAAAATGGGAGTTCACTGTACATTTCTCTTCTGTTTCCTATTTATCTTTCTATTTTACATCCTCAATTTAGCATTATGGACAGGGAAAGACCTAATCTAAAATCTGCACAAAAATATTTTGCCTTCAAATTAATACCGTGATCGTAGCATGCATGGACTCGACTCATATGACTGGGATTTCCATGAAAAAGATTGTGGGCCGAAAATGGGTGATCACTGTACATTTCTCTTCTGTTTCCTATTTATATTTCTATTTTACCTCCTCAATTTAGCATTAAGGACAGGGAAAGACCTAATCTAAGATCTGCACAAAAATATTTTGCCTTCAATTTCATACCGTGATCGTAGCATGCATGGAATCGACTCATATGACTGGGATTTGCATCAAAAAGATTGTGGGCAGAACATGGGTGATCACTGTACATTTCTCTTCTGTTTCCTATTTACATTTCTATTTTACCTCCTCAATTTAGCATTATGGCCTTGGAAAGACCTAATCTAAGTTCTGCACAAAAATATTTTGCCTTCAAATTCATACCGTGATCGTAGCATGCATGGACTCGACTCATATGACTGGGATTTCCATGAAAAAGATTGTGGGCCGAAAATGGGTGATCACTGTACATTTCTCTTCTGTTTCCTATTCATATTTATATTTTACCTCCTCAATTTAGCATTATGGACAGGGAAAGACCTAATCTAAGCTCTGCACAAAAATATTTTGCCTTCAAATTCATACCGTGATCGTAGCATGCATGGACTCGACTCATATGACTGGGATTTCCATGAAAAAGTTTGTGGGCCGAAAATGGGTGATCACTGTATATTTCTCTTCTGTTTCCTATTTATCTTTCTATTTTACATCCTCTATTTAGCATTATGGACAGGGAAAGACCTAATCTAAGATCTGCACAAAAATATTTTGCCTTCAAATTCATACCGTGATCGTAGCATGCATGGACTCGACTCATATGACTGGGAATTCCATGAAAAAGATTGTGGGCCGAAAATGGGTGATCACTGTGCATTTCTCTTCTGTTTCCTATTTATATTTCTATTTTACCTCCTCAATTTAGCATTATGGCCTTGGAAAGACCTAATCTAAGTTCTGCACAAAAATATTTTGCCTTCAAATTCATACCGTGATCGTAGCATGCATGGACTCGACTCATATGACTGGGATTTCCATGAAAAAGTTTGTGGGCCGAAAATGGGTGATCACTGTATATTTCTCTTCTGTTTCCTATTCATATTTATATTTTACCTCCTCAATTTAGCATTATGGACAGGGAAAGACCTAATCTAAGATCTGCACAAAAATATTTTGACTTCAAATTCATACCGTGATCGTAGCATGCATGGACTCGACTCATATGACTGGGAATTCCATGAAAAAGATTGTGGGCCGAAAATGGGTGATATGTGCATTTCTCTTCTGTTTCCTATTTATATTTCTATTTTACCTCCTCAATTTAGCATTATGGACAGGGAAAGGCCTAATCTAAAATCTACACAAAAATATTTTGCCTTCAAATTCATACCGTGATCGTAGCATGGATGGACTCGACTCATATGACTGGGATTTCCATGAAAAAGATTGTGGGCCGAAAATGGGTGATCACTGTACATTTCTCTGCTATTTCCTATTTATATTTATATTTTACCTCCTCAATTTAGCATTAGGGCCTTGGAAAGACCTAATCTAAGATCTGCACAAAAATATTTTGCCTTCAAATTCATACCGTGATCGTAGCATGCATGGACTCGACTCATATGACTGGGATTTCCATGAAAAAGATTGTGGGCCGAAAATGGGAGTTCACTGTACATTTCTCTTCTGTTTCCTATTTATCTTTCTATTTTACATCCTCAATTTAGCATTATGGACAGGGAAAGACCTAATCTAAAATCTGCACAAAAATATTTTGCCTTCAAATTAATACCGTGATCGTAGCATGCATGGACTCGACTCATATGACTGGGATTTCCATGAAAAATACTGTGGGCCGAAAATGGGTGATCACTGTATATTTCTCTTCTGTTTCCTATTTATATTTCTATTTTACCTCCTCAATTTAGCATTATGGACAGGGAAAGGCCTAATCTAAAATCTACACAAAAATATTTTGCCTTCAAATTCATACCGTGATCGTAGCATGGATGGACTCGACTCATATGACTGGGATTTCCATGAAAAAGATTGTGGGCCGAAAATGGGTGATCACTGTACATTTCTCTGCTGTTTCCGATTTATATTTATATTTTACCTCCTCAATTTAGCATTATGGCCTTGGAAAGACCTAATCTAAGATCTGCACAAAAATATTTTGCCTTCAAATTCATACCGTGATCGTAGCATGCATGCACTTGACTCATATGACTGGGATTTCCATGAAAAAGATTGTGGGCCGAAAATGGGTGATCACTGTACATTTCTCTTCTGTTTCCTATTTATATTTCTATTTTACCTCCTCAATTTAGCATTATGGCCAGGGAAAGACCTAATCTAAGCTCTGCACAAAAATATTTTGCCTTCAAATTCATACCGTGATCGTAGCATGCATGGACTCGACTCATATGACTGGGATTTCCATGAAAAAGATTGTGGGCCGAAAATGGGTGATCACTGTACATTTCTCTTCTGTTTCCTATTTATATTTCTATTTTACCTCCTCAATTTAGCATTAAGGACAGGGAAAGACCTAATCTAAGATCTGCACAAAAATATTTTGCCTTCAATTTCATACCGTGATCGTAGCATGCATGGAATCGACTCATATGACTGGGATTTGCATCAAAAAGATTGTGGGCAGAAAATGGGTGATCACTGTACATTTCTCTTCTGTTTCCTATTTACATTTCTATTTTACCTCCTCAATTTAGCATTATGGCCTTGGAAAGACCTAATCTAAGTTCTGCACAAAAATATTTTGCCTTCAAATTCATACCGTGATCGTAGCATGCATGGACTCGACTCATATGACTGGGATTTCCATGAAAAAGATTGTGGGCCGAAAATGGGTGATCACTGTACATTTCTCTTCTGTTTCCTATTCATATTTATATTTTACCTCCTCAATTTAGCATTATGGACAGGGAAAGACCTAATCTAAGCTCTGCACAAAAATATTTTGCCTTCAAATTCATACCGTGATCGTAGCATGCATGGACTCGACTCATATGACTGGGATTTCCATGAAAAAGTTTGTGGGCCGAAAATGGGTGATCACTGTATATTTCTCTTCTGTTTCCTATTTATCTTTCTATTTTACATCCTCTATTTAGCATTATGGACAGGGAAAGACCTAATCTAAGATCTGCACAAAAATATTTTGCCTTCAAATTCATACCGTGATCGTAGCATGCATGGACTCGACTCATATGACTGGGAATTCCATGAAAAAGATTGTGGGCCGAAAATGGGTGATCACTGTGCATTTCTCTTCTGTTTCCTATTTATATTTCTATTTTACCTCCTCAATTTAGCATTATGGACAGGGAAAGGCCTAATCTAAAATCTACACAAAAATATTTTGCCTTCAAATTCATACCGTGATCGTAGCATGGATGGACTCGACTCATATGACTGGGATTTCCATGAAAAAGATTGTGGGCCGAAAATGGGTGATCACTGTACATTTCTCTGCTATTTCCTATTTATATTTATATTTTACCTCCTCAATTTAGCATTAGGGCCTTGGAAAGACCTAATCTAAGATCTGCACAAAAATATTTTGCCTTCAAATTCATACCGTGATCGTAGCATGCATGGACTCGACTCATATGACTGGGATTTCCATGAAAAATATTGTGGGCCGAAAATGGGTGATCACTGTATATTTCTCTTCTGTTTCCTATTTATCTTTCTATTTTACATCCTCAATTTAGCATTATGTACAGGGAAAGACCTAATCTAAGATCTGCACAAAAATATTTTGCCTTCAAATTCATACCGTGATCGTAGCATGCATGGACTCGACTCATATGACTGGGATTTCCATGAAAAAGATTGTGGGCCGAAAATGGGTGATCACTGTGCATTTCTCTTCTGTTTCCTATTTATATTTATATTTTACCTCCTCAATTTAGCATTATGGACAGGGAAAGGCCTAATCTAAAATCTGCACAAAAATATTTTGCCTTCAAATTCATACCGTGATCGTAGCATGGATGGACTCGACTCATATGACTGGGATTTCCATGAAAAAGATTGTGCGCCGAAAATGGGTGATCACTGTACATTTCTCTGCTGTTTCCTATTTATATTTCTATTTTACCTCCTCAATTTAGCATTATGGCCTTGGAAAGACCTAATCTAAGATCTGCACAAAAATATTTTGCCTTCAAATTCATACCGTGATCGTAGCATGCATGGACTTGACTCATATGACTGGGATTTCCATGAAAAAGATTGTGGGCCGAAAATGGGTGATCACTGTACATTTCTCTTCTGTTTCCTATTTATATTTATATGTTACCTCCTCAATTTAGCATTATGGACAGGGAAAGACCTAATCTAAGATCTGCACAAAAATATTTTGCCTTCAATTTCATACCGTGATCGTAGCATGCATGGACTCAACTCATATGACTGGGATTTGCATGAAAAAGATTGTGGGCAGAAAATGGGTGATCACTGTACATTTCTCTTCTGTTTCCTATTTATATTTCTATTTTACCTCCTCAATTTAGCATTATGGCCTTGGAAAGACCTAATCTAAAATCTGCACAAAAATATTTTGCCTTCAAATTCATACCGTGATCGTAGCATTCATGGACTCGACTCATATGACTGGGATTTCCATGAAAAAGGTTGTGGGCCGAAAATGGGTGATCACTGTACATTTCTCTTCTGTTTCCTATTTATATTTCTATTTTACCTCCTCAATTTAGCATTATGGCCTTGGAAAGACCTAATCTAAGCTCTGCACAAAAATATTTTGCCTTCAAATTCATACCGTGATCGTAGCATGCATGGACTCGACTCATATGACTGGGATTTCCATGAAAAAGATTGTGGGCCGAAAATGGGTGATCACTGTACATTTCTCTTCTGTTTCCTATTCATATTTATATTTTACCTCCTCAATTTAGCATTATGGCCAGGGAAAGACCTAATCTAAGCTCTGCACAAAAATATTTTGCCTTCAAATTCATACCGTGATCGTAGCATGCATGGACTCGACTCATATGACTGGGATTTCCATGAAAAAGATTGTGGGCCGAAAATGGGTGATCACTGTATATTTCTCTTCTGTTTCCTATTTATCTTTCTATTTTACATCCTCTATTTAGCATTATGGACAGGGAAAGACCTAATCTAAGAACTGCACAAAAATATTTTGCCTTCAAATTCATACCGTAATCATAGCATGGATGGACTCGACTCATATGACTGGGATTTCCATGAAAAAGATTGTGGGCCGAAAATGGGTGATCACTGTACATTTCTCTGCTGTTTCCTATTTATATTTCTATTTTACCTCTTCAATTTAGCATTATGGCCTTGGAAAGACCTAATCTAAGATCTGAACAAAAATATTTTGCCTTCAAATTCATACCGTGATCGTAGCATGCATGGACTTGACTCATATGACTGGGATTTCCATGAAAAAGATTGTGGGCCGAAAATGGGTGATCACTGTACATTTCTCTTTTGTTTCCTATTTATATTTATATTTTACCTCCTCCATTTAGCATTATAGCCAGGGAAAGACCTAATCTAAGCTCTGCACAAAAATATTTTGCCTTCAAATTCATACCGTGATCGTAGCATGCATGGACTCGACTCGTATGACTGGGATTTCCATGAAAAAGATTGTGGGCCGAAAATGGGAGTTCACTGTACATTTCTCTTCTATTTCCTATTTATCTTTCTATTTTACATCCACTATTTAGCATTACGGACAGGGAAAGACCTAATCTAAGATCTGCACAAAAATATTTTGCCTTCAAATTCATACCGTGATCGTAGCATGCATGGACTCGACTCATATGACTGGGATTTCCATGAAAAAGATTGTGGGCCGAAAACGGGTGATCACTGTGCATTTCTCTTCTGTTTCCTATTTACATTTATATTTTACCTCCTCAATTTAGCATTATGGACAGGGAAAGGCCTAATCTAAAATCTGCACAAAAATATTTTGCCTTCAAATTCATACCCTGATCGTAGCATGCATGGACTCGACTCATATGATTGGGATTTCCATGAAAAAGATTGTGGGCAGAAAATGGGTGATCACTGTACATTTCTCTTCTGTTTCCTATTTATATTTATATTTTACCTCCTCAATTTAGCATTATGGCCTTGGAAAGACCTCATCTAAGATCTGCACAAAAATATTTTGCCTTCAAATTCATACGGTGATCGTAGCATTCATGGACTCGACTCATATGACTGGGATTTCCATGAAAAAGGTTGTGGGCCGAAAATGGGTGATCACTGTACATTTCTCTTCTGTTTCCTATTTATATTTCTATTTTACCTCCTCAATTTAGAATTATGGCCATGGAAAGACCTAATCTAAGCTCTGCACAAAAATATTTTGCCTTCAAATTCATACCGTGATCGTAGCATGCATGGACTCGACTCATATGACTGGGATTTCCATAAAAAAGATTGTGGGCCGAAAATGGGTGATCACTGTACATTTCGCTTCCGTTTCCTATTTATATTTATATTTTACCTCCTCAATTTAGCATTATGGCCAGGGAAAGACCTAATCTAAGCTCTGCACAAAAATATTTTGCCTTCAAATTCATACCGTGATCGTAGCATGCATGGACTCGACTCATATGACTGGGATTTCCATGAAAAATATTGTGGGCCGAAAATGGGTGATCACTGTATATTTCTCTTCTGTTTCCTATTTATCTTTCTATTTTACATCCTCAATTTAGCATTATGGACAGGGAAAGACCTAATCTAAGATCTGCACAAAAATATTTTGCCTTCAAATTCATACCGTGATCGTAGCATGCATGGACTCGACTCATATGACTGGGATTTCCATGAAAAAGATTGTGGGCCGAAAATGGGTGATCACTGTGCATTTCTCTTCTGTTTCCTATTTATATTTATATTTTACCTCCTCAATTTAGCATTATGGACAGGGAAAGGCCTAATCTAAAATCTGCACAAAAATATTTTGCCTTCAAATTCATACCGTGATCGTAGCATGGATGGACTCGACTCATATGACTGGGATTTCCATGAAAAAGATTGTGGGCCGAAAATGGGTGATCACTGTACATTTCTCTGCTGTTTCCTATTTATATTTCTATTTTACCTCCTCAATTTAGCATTATGGCCTTGGAAAGACCTAATCTAAGCTCTGCACAAAAATATTTTGCCTTCAAATTCATACCGTGATCGTAGCATGCATGGACTCGACTCATATGACTGGGATTTCCATGAAATAGTTTGTGGGCTGAAAATGGGTGATCACTGTATATTTCTCTTCTGTTTCCTATTCATATTTATATTTTACCTCCTCAATTTAGCATTATGGACAAGGAAAGACCTAATCTAAGCTCTGCACAAAAATATTTTGCCTTCAAATTCATACCGTGATCGTAGCATGCATGGACTCGACTCATATGACTGGGATTTCCATGAAAAAGTTTGTGGGCCGAAAATGGGTGATCACTGTATATTTCTCTTCTGTTTCCTATTTATATTTCTATTTTACATCCTCTATTTAGCATTATGGACAGGGAAAGACCTAATCTAAGATCTGCACAAAAATATTTTGCCTTCAAATTCATACCGTGATCGTAGCATGCATGGACTCGACTCATATGACTGGGATTTCCATGAAAAAGATTGTGGGCCGAAAATAAGTGATCACTGTGCATTTCTCTTCTGTTTCCTATTTATATTTCTATTTTACATCCTCTATTTAGCATTATGGACAGGGAAAGACCTAATCTATAATCTGCACAAAAATATTTTGCCTTCAAATTAATACCGTGATCGTAGCATGCATGGACTCGACTCATATGACTGGGATTTCCATGAAAAATATTCTCGGCCGAAAATGGGTGATCACTGTATATTTCTCTTCTGTTTCCTATTTATCTTTCTATTTTACCTCCTTAATTTAGCATTATGGACAGGGAAAGACCTAATCTAAGATCTGCACAAAAATATTTTGCCTTCAAATTCATACCGTGATCGTAGCATGCATGGACTCGACTCATATGACTGGGATTTCCATGAAAATATTGTGGGCCGAAAATGGGTGATCACTGTGCATTTCTCTTCTGTTTCCTATTTATATTTCTATTTTACCTCCTCAATTTAGCATTATGGACAGGGAAAAGCCTAATCTAAAATCTGCACAAAAATATTTTGCCTTCAAATTCATACCGTGATCGTAGCATGCATGGACTTGACTCATATGACTGGGATTTCCATGAAAAAGATTGTGGGCCGAAAATGGGTGATCACTGTACATTTCTCTTCTGTTTCCTATTTATATTTATATGTTACCTCCTCAATTTAGCATTATGGCCAGGGAAAGACCTAATCTAAGCTCTGCACAAAAATATTTTGCCTTCAAATTCATACCGTGATCGTAGCATGCATGGACTCGACTCATATGACTGGGATTTCCATGAAAAAGATTGTGGGCCGAAAATGGGAGTTCACTGTACATTTCTTTTCTGTTTCCTATTTATCTTTCTATTTTACATCCTCTATTTAGCATTATGGACAGGGAAAGACCTAATCTAAAATCTGCACAAAAATATTTTGCCTTCAAATTCATACCGTGATCGTAGCATGGATGGACTCGACTCATATGACTGGGATTTCCATGAAAAAGATTGTGCGCCGAAAATGGGTGATCACTGTACATTTCTCTGCTGTTTCCTATTTATATTTCTATTTTACCTCCTCAATTTAGCATTATGGCCTTGGAAAGACCTAATCTAAGATCTGCACAAAAATATTTTGCCTTCAAATTCATACCGTGATCGTAGCATGCATGGACTTGACTCATATGACTGGGATTTCCATGAAAAAGATTGTGGGCCGAAAATCGGAGTTCACTGTACATTTCTCTTCTGTTTCCTATTTATCTTTCTATTTTACATCCTCTATTTAGCATTATGGACAGGGAAAGACCTAATCTAAAATCTGCACAAAAATATTTTTCCTTCAAATTCATACCGTGATCGTAGCATGGATGGACTCGACTCATATGACTGGGATTTCCATGAAAAAGATTGTGCGCCGAAAATGGGTGATCACTGTACATTTCTCTGCTGTTTCCTATTTATATTTCTATTTTACCTCCTCAATTTAGCATTATGGCCTTGGAAAGACCTAATCTAAGATCTGCACAAAAATATTTTGCCTTCAAATTCATACCGTGATCGTAGCATGCATGGACTTGACTCATATGACTGGGATTTCCATGAAAAAGATTGTGGGCCGAAAATGGGAGTTCACTGTACATTTCTCTTCTGTTTCCTATTTATCTTTCTATTTTACATCCTCTATTTAGCATTATGGACAGGGAAAGACCTAATCTAAGATCTGCACAAAAATATTTTGCCTTCAAATTCATACCCTGATCGTAGCATGCATGGACTCGACTACTATGACTGGGATTTCCATGAAAAAGATTGTGGGCCGAAAATGGGAGTTCACTGTACATTTCTCTTCTGTTTCCTATTTATCTTTCTATTTTACATCCTCTATTTAGCATTAAGGACAGGGAAAGACCTAATCTAAAATCTGCACAAAAATATTTTGCCTTCAAATTCATACCGTGATCGTAGCATGGATGGACTCGACTCATATGACTGGGATTTCCATGAAAAAGATTGTGCGCCGAAAATGGGTGATCACTGTACATTTCTCTGCTGTTTCCTATTTATATTTCTATTTTACCTCCTCAATTTCGCATTATGGCCTTGGAAAGACCTAATCTAAGATCTGCACAAAAATATTTTGCCTTCAAATTCATACCGTGATCGTAGCATGCATGGAATTGACTCATATGACTGGGATTTCCATGAAAAAGATTGTGGGCCGAAAATGGGAGTTCACTGTACATTTCTCTTCTGTTTCCTATTTATCTTTCTATTTTACATCCTCTATTTAGCATTATGGACAGGGAAAGACCTAATCTAAAATCTGCACAAAAATATTTTGCCTTCAAATTCATACCCTGATCGTAGCATGCATGGACTCGACTCATATGACTGGGATTTCCATGAAAAAGATTGTGGGCCGAAAATGGGTGATCACTGTACATTTCTCTGCTGTTTCCTATTTATATTTCTATTTTACCTCCTCAATTTAGCATTATGGCCTTGGAAAGACCTAATCTAAGATCTGCACAAAAATATTTTGCCTTCAAATTCATACCGTGATCGTAGCATGCATGGACTTGACTCATATGACTGGGATTTCCATGAAAAAGATTGTGGGCCGAAAATCGGAGTTCACTGTACATTTCTCTTCTGTTTCCTATTTATCTTTCTATTTTACATCCTCTATTTAGCATTATGGACAGGGAAAGACCTAATCTAAGATCTGCACAAAAATATTTTGCCTTCAAATTCATACCCTGATCGTAGCATGCATGGACTCGACTACTATGACTGGGATTTCCATGAAAAAGATTGTGGGCCGAAAATGGGAGTTCACTGTACATTTCTCTTCTGTTTCCTATTTATCTTTCTATTTTACATCCTCTATTTAGCATTAAGGACAGGGAAAGACCTAATCTAAAATCTGCACAAAAATATTTTGCCTTCAAATTCATACCGTGATCGTAGCATGGATGGACTCGACTCATATGACTGGGATTTCCATGAAAAAGATTGTGCGCCGAAAATGGGTGATCACTGTACATTTCTCTGCTGTTTCCTATTTATATTTCTATTTTACCTCCTCAATTTAGCATTATGGCCTTGGAAAGACCTAATCTAAGATCTGCACAAAAATATTTTGCCTTCAAATTCATACCGTGATCGTAGCATGCATGGACTTGACTCATATGACTGGGATTTCCATGAAAAAGATTGTGGGCCGAAAATGGGAGTTCACTGTACATTTCTCTTCTGTTTCCTATTTATCTTTCTATTTTACATCCTCTATTTAGCATTATGGACAGGGAAAGACCTAATCTAAGATCTGCACAAAAATATTTTGCCTTCAAATTCATACCCTGATCGTAGCATGCATGGACTCGACTACTATGACTGGGATTTCCATGAAAAAGATTGTGGGCCGAAAATGGGAGTTCACTGTACATTTCTCTTCTGTTTCCTATTTATCTTTCTATTTTACATCCTCTATTTAGCATTAAGGACAGGGAAAGACCTAATCTAAAATCTGCACAAAAATATTTTGCCTTCAAATTCATACCGTGATCGTAGCATGGATGGACTCGACTCATATGACTGGCATTTCCATGAAAAAGATTGTGCGCCGAAAATGGGTGATCACTGTACATTTCTCTGCTGTTTCCTATTTATATTTCTATTTTACCTCCTCAATTTCGCATTATGGCCTTGGAAAGACCTAATCTAAGATCTGCACAAAAATATTTTGCCTTCAAATTCATACCGTGATCGTAGCATGCATGGAATTGACTCATATGACTGGGATTTCCATGAAAAAGATTGTGGGCCGAAAATGGGAGTTCACTGTACATTTCTCTTCTGTTTCCTATTTATCTTTCTATTTTACATCCTCTATTTAGCATTATGGACAGGGAAAGACCTAATCTAAAATCTGCACAAAAATATTTTGCCTTCAAATTCATACCCTGATCGTAGCATGCATGGACTCGACTCATATGACTGGGATTTCCATGAAAAAGATTGTGGGCCGAAAATTGGTGATCACTGTACATTTCTCTGCTGTTTCCTATTTATATTTCTATTTTACCTCCTCAATTTAGCATTATGGCCTTGGAAAGACCTAATCTAAGATCTGCACAAAAATATTTTGCCTTCAAATTCATACCGTGATCGTAGCATGCATGGACTCGACTCATATGACTGGGATTTCCATGAAAAAGATTGTGGGCCGAAAATGGGAGTTCACTGTACATTTCTCTTCTGTTTCCTATTTATCTTTCTATTTTACATCCTCTATTTAGCATTATGGACAGGGAAAGACCTAATCTAAAATCTGCACAAAAATATTTTGCCTTCAAATTCATACCGTGATCGTAGCATGGATGGACTCGACTCATATGACTGGGATTTCCATGAAAAAGATTGTGCGCCGAAAATGGGTGATCACTGTACATTTCTCTGCTGTTTCCTATTTATATTTCTATTTTACCTCCTCAATTTAGCATTATGGCCTTGGAAAGACCTAATCTAAGATCTGCACAAAAATATTTTGCCTTCAAATTCATACCGTGATCGTAGCATGCATGGACTTGACTCATATGACTGGGATTTCCATGAAAAAGATTGTGGGCCGAAAATGGGTGATCACTGTACATTTCTCTTCTGTTTCCTATTTATATTTCTATTTTACCTCCTCAATTTAGCATTATGGCCAGGGAAAGACCTAATCTAAGCTCTGCACAAAAATATTTTGCCTTCAAATTCATACCGTGATCGTAGCATGCATGGACTCGACTCATATGACTGGGATTTCCATGAAAAAGATTGTGGGCCGAAAATGGGAGTTCACTGTACATTTCTCTTCTGTTTCCTATTTATCTTTCTATTTTACATCCTCTATTTAGCATTATGGACAGGGAAAGACCTAATCTATAATCTGCACAAAAATATTTTGCCTTCAAATTCATACCGTGATCGTAGCATGGATGGACTCGACTCATATGACTGGGATTTCCATGAAAAAGATTGTGGGCCGAAAATGGGTGATCACTGTACATTTCTCTGCTGTTTCCTATTTATATTTCTATTTTACCTCCTCAATTTAGCATTATGGCCTTGGAAAGACCTAATCTAAGATCTGCACAAAAATATTTTGCCTTCAAATTCATACCGTGATCGTAGCATGCATGGACTCGACTCATATGACTGGGATTTCCATGAAAAAGATTGTGGGCCGAAAATGGGTGATCACTGTGCATTTCTCTTCTGTTTCCTATTTACATTTATATTTTACCTCCTCAATTTAGCATTATGGACAGGGAAAGGCCTAATCTAAAATCTGCACAAAAATATTTTGCCTTCAAATTCATACCCTGATCGTAGCATGCATGGACTCGACTCATATGACTGGGATTTCCATGAAAAAGATTGTGGGCCGAAAATGGGTGATCACTGTACATTTCTCTTCTGTTTCCTATTTATATTTATATTTTACCTCCTCAATTTAGCATTAAGGACAGGGAAAGACCTAATCTAAGATCTGCACAAAAATATTTTGCCTTCAATTTCATACCGTGACCGTAGCATGCATGGACTCGACTCATATGACTGGGATTTGCATCAAAAAGATTGTGGGCAGAAAATGGGTGATCACTGTACATTTCTCTTCTGTTTCCTATTTATATTTCTATTTTACCTCCTCAATTTAGCATTATGGCCTTGGAAAGACCTCATCTAAGCTCTGCACAAAAATATTTTGCCTTCAAATTCATACCGTGATCATAGCATTCATGGACACGACTCATATGACTGGGATTTCCATGAAAAAGGTTGTGGGCCGAAAATGAGTGATCACTGTACATTTCTCTTCTGTTTCCTATTTATATTTCTATTTTACCTCCTCAATTTAGCATTATGGCCTTGGAAAGACCTAATCTAAGCTCTGCACAAAAATATTTTGCCTTCAAATTCATACCGTGATCGTAGCATGCATGGACTCGACTCGTATGACTGGGATTTCCATGAAAAAGATTGTGGGCCGAAAATGGGAGTTCACTGTACATTTCTCTTCTGTTTCCTATTTATATTTATATTTTACCTCCTCAATTTAGCATTATGGACAGGGAAAATCCTAATCTAAAATCTGCACAAAAATATTTTGCCTTCAAATTCATACCCTGATCGTAGCATGCATGGACTCGACTCATATGACTGGGATTTCCATGAAAAAGATCGTGGGCCGAAAATGGGTGATCACTGTGCATTTCTCTTCTGTTTCCTATTTATATTTATATTTTACCTCCTTAATTTAGCATTATGGTCAGGGAAAGGCCTAATCTAAAATCTGCACAAAAATATTTTGCCTTCAAATTCATACCCTGATCGTAGCATGCATGGACTCGACTCATATGACTGGGATTTCCATGAAAAAGATTGTGGGCCGAAAATGGGTGATCACTGTACATTTCTCTTCTGTTTCCTATTTATATTTATATTTTACCTCCTCAATTTAGCATTATGGACAGGGAAAGGCCTAATCTAAAATCTGCACAAAAATATTTTGCCATCAAATTCATACCGTGATCGTAGCATGCATGGACTCGACTCATATGACTGGGATTTCCATGAAAAAGATTGTGGGCCGAAAATGGGTGATCACTGTACATTTCTCTTCTGTTTCCTATTTATATTTCTATTTTACCTCCTCAATTTAGCATTAAGGACAGGGAAAGACCTAATCTAAGATCTGCACACAAATATTTTGCCTTCAATTTCATACCGTGATCGTAGCATGCATGGACTCGACTCATATGACTGGGATTTGCATCAAAAAGATTGTGGGCAGAAAATAGGTGATCACTGTACATTTCTCTTCTGTTTCCTATTTACATTTCTATTTTACCTCCTCAATTTAGCATTATGGCCTTGGAAAGACCTAATCTAAGCTCTGCACAAGAATATTTTGCCTTCAAATTCATACCGTGATCGTAGCATGCATGGACTCGACTCATATGACTGGGATTTCCATGAAAAAGATTGTGGTCCGAAAATGGGTGATCACTGTACATTTCTCTTCTGTTTCCTATTCATATTTATATTTTACCTCCTCAATTTAGCATTATGGACAGGGAAAGACCTAATCTAAGCTCTGCACAAAAATATTTTGCCTTCAAATTCATACCGTGATCGTAGCATGCATGGACTCGAATCATATGACTGGGATTTCCATGAAAAAGTTTGTGGGCCGAAAATGGGTGATCACTGTATATTTCTCTTCTGTTTCCTATTTATCTTTCTATTTTACATCCTCTATTTAGCATTATGGACAGGGAAAGACCTAATCTAAGATCTGCACAAAAATATTTTGCCTTCAAATTCATACCGTGATCGTAGCATGCATGGACTCGACTCATATGACTGGGATTTCCATGAAAAAGATTGTGGGCCGAAAATGGGTGATCACTGTGCATTTCTCTTCTGTTTCCTATTTATATTTCTATTTTACCTCCTCAATTTAGCATTATGGACAGGGAAAGGCCTAATCTAAGATCTGCAGAAAAATATTTTCCCTTCAAATTTATACCGTGATCGTAGCATGCATCGACTTGACTCATATGACTGGGATTTCCATGAAAAAGATTGTGGGCCGAAAATGGGTGATCACTGTACATTTCTCTGCTGTTTCCTATTTATATTTATATGTTACCTCCTCAATTTAGCATTATGGCCAGGGAAAGACCTAATCTAAGCTCTGCACAAAAATATTTTGCCTTCAAATTCATACCGTGCTCGTAGCATGCATTGACTCGACTCATATGACTGGGATTTCCATGAAAAAGATTGTGGGCCGAAAATGGGAGTTCACTGTACATTTCTCTTCTGTTTCCTATTTATCTTTCTATTTTACATCCTCTATTTAGCATTATGGACAGGGAAAGACCTAATGTAAGATCTGCACAAAAATATTTTGCCTTCAAATTCATACCGTGATCGTAGCATGCATGGACTCGACTCATATGACTGGGATTTCCATGAAAAAGATTGTGGGCCGAAAATGGGTGATCACTGTGCATTTCTCTTCTGTTTCCTATTTACATTTATATTTTACCTCCTCAATTTAGCATTATGGACAGGGAAAGGCCTAATCTAAAATCTGCACAAAAATATTTTGCATTCAAATTCATACCCTGATCGTAGCATGCATGGACTCGACTCATATGACTGGGATTTCCATGAAAAAGATTGTGGGCCGAAAATGGGTGATCACTGTACATTTCTCTTCTGTTTCCTATTTATATTTATATTTTACCTCCTCAATTTAGCATTAAGGACAGGGAAAGACCTAATCTAAGATCTGCACAAAAATATTTTGCCTTCAATTTCATACCGTGACCGTAGCATGCATGGACTCGACTCATATGACTGGGATTTGCATCAAAAAGATTGTGGGCAGAAAATGGGTGATCACTGTACATTTCTCTTCTGTTTCCTATTTATATTTATATTTTACCTCCTCAATTTAGCATTATGGCCTTGGAAAGACCTCATCTAAGCTCTGCACAAAAATATTTTGCCTTCAAATTCATACCGTGATCGTAGCATTCATGGACACGACTCATATGACTGGGATTTCCATGAAAAAGGTTGTGGGCCGAAAATGGGGGATCACTGTACATTTCTCTTCTGTTTCCTATTTATATTTCTATTTTACCTCCTCAATTTAGCATTATGGCCTTGGAAAGACCTAATCTAAGCTCTGCACAAAAATATTTTGCCTTCAAATTCATACCGTGATCGTAGCATGCATGGACTCGACTCATATGACTGGGATTTCCATGAAAAAGATTGTGGGCCGAAAATGGGTGATCACTGTACATTTCTCTTCTGTTTCCTATTCATATTTATATTTTACCTCCTCAATTTAGCATTATGGCCAGGTAAAGACCTAATCTAAGCTCTGCACAAAAATATTTTGCCTACAAATTCATACCGTGATCGTAGCATGCATGGACTCGACTCGTATGACTGGGATTTCCATGAAAAAGATTGTGGGCCGAAAATGGGAGTTCACTGTACATTTCTCTTCTGTTTCCTATTTATATTTATATTTTACCTCCTCAATTTAGCATTATGGACAGGGAAAATCCTAATCTAAAATCTGCACAAAAATATTTTTCCTTCAAATTCATACCCTGATCGTAGCATGCATGGACTCGACTCATATGACTGGGATTTCCATGAAAAAGATTGTTGGCCGAAAATGGGTGATCACTGTGCATTTCTCTTCTGTTTCCTATTTATATTTCTATTTTACCTCCTCAATTTAGCATTATGGACAGGGAAAGGCCTAATCTAAAATCTACACAAAAATATTTTGCCTTCAAATTCATACCGTGATCCTAGCATGGATGGACTCGACTCATATGACTGGGATTTCCATGAAAAAGATTGTGGGCCGAAAATGGGTGATCACTGTACATTTCTCTGCTGTTTCCTATTTATATTTATATTTTACCTCCTCAATTTAGCATTATGGCCTTGGAAAGACCTAATCTAATATCTGCACAAAAATATTTTGCCTTCAAATTCATACCGTGATCGTAGCATGCATGGACTTGACTCATATGACTGGGATTTCCATGAAAAAGATTGTGGGCCGAAAATGGGTGATCACTGTACATTTCTCTTCTGTTTCCTATTTATATTTCTATTTTACCACCTCAATTTAGCATTATGGCCAGGGAAAGACCTAATCTAAGCTCTGCACAAAAATATTTTGCCTTCAAATTCATACCGTGATCGTAGCATGCATGGACTCGACTCATATGACTGGGATTTCCATGAAAAAGATTGTGGGCCGAAAATGGGAGTTCACTGTACATTTCTCTTCTGTTTCCTATTTATCTTTCTATTTTACATCCTCAATTTAGCATTATGGACAGGGAAAGACCTAATCTAAAATCTGCACAAAAATATTTTGCCTTCAAATTAATACCGTGATCGTAGCATGCATGGACTCGACTCATATGACTGGGATTTCCATGAAAAATACTGTGGGCCGAAAATGGGTGATCACTGTATATTTCTCTTCTGTTTCCTATTTATATTTCTATTTTACCTCCTCAATTTAGCATTATGGACAGGGAAAGGCCTAATCTAAAATCTACACAAAAATATTTTGCCTTCAAATTCATACCGTGATCGTAGCATGGATGGACTCGACTCATATGACTGGGATTTCCATGAAAAAGATTGTGGGCCGAAAATGGGTGATCACTGTACATTTCTCTGCTGTTTCCTATTTATATTTATATTTTACCTCCTCAATTTAGCATTATGGCCTTGGAAAGACCTAATCTAAGATCTGCACAAAAATATTTTGCCTTCAAATTCATACCGTGATCGTAGCATGCATGGACTTGACTCATATGACTGGGATTTCCATGAAAAAGATTGTGGGCCGAAAATGGGTGATCACTGTACATTTCTCTTCTGTTTCCTATTTATATTTCTATTTTACCTCCTCAATTTAGCATTATGGCCAGGGAAAGACCTAATCTGAGCTCTGCACAAAAATATTTTGCCTTCAAATTCATACCGTGATCGTAGCATGCATGGACTCGACTCATATGACTGGGATTTCCATGAAAAAGATTGTGGGCCGAAAATGGGAGTTCACTGTACATTTCTCTTCTGTTTCCTATTTATCTTTCTATTTTACATCCTCAATTTAGCATTATGGACAGGGAAAGACCTAATCTAAAATCTGCACAAAAATATTTTGCCTTCAAATTAATACCGTGATCGTAGCATGCATGGACTCGACTCATATGACTGGGATTTCCATGAAAAAGATTGTGGGCCGAAAATGGGTGATCACTGTACATTTCTCTTCTGTTTCCTATTTATATTTCTATTTTACCTCCTCAATTTAGCATTAAGGACAGGGAAAGACCTAATCTAAGATCTGCACAAAAATATTTTGCCTTCAATTTCATACCGTGATCGTAGCATGCATGGAATCGACTCATATGACTGGGATTTGCATCAAAAAGATTGTGGGCAGAACATGGGTGATCACTGTACATTTCTCTTCTGTTTCCTATTTACATTTCTATTTTACCTCCTCAATTTAGCATTATGGCCTTGGAAAGACCTAATCTAAGTTCTGCACAAAAATATTTTGCCTTCAAATTCATACCGTGATCGTAGCATGCATGGACTCGACTCATATGACTGGGATTTCCATGAAAAAGATTGTGGGCCGAAAATGGGTGATCACTGTACATTTCTCTTCTGTTTCCTATTCATATTTATATTTTACCTCCTCAATTTAGCATTATGGACAGGGAAAGACCTAATCTAAGCTCTGCACAAAAATATTTTGCCTTCAAATTCATACCGTGATCGTAGCATGCATGGACTCGACTCATATGACTGGGATTTCCATGAAAAAGTTTGTGGGCCGAAAATGGGTGATCACTGTATATTTCTCTTCTGTTTCCTATTTATCTTTCTATTTTACATCCTCTATTTAGCATTATGGACAGGGAAAGACCTAATCTAAGATCTGCACAAAAATATTTTGCCTTCAAATTCATACCGTGATCGTAGCATGCATGGACTCGACTCATATGACTGGGAATTCCATGAAAAAGATTGTGGGCCGAAAATGGGTGATCACTGTGCATTTCTCTTCTGTTTCCTATTTATATTTCTATTTTACCTCCTCAATTTAGCATTATGGCCTTGGAAAGACCTAATCTAAGTTCTGCACAAAAATATTTTGCCTTCAAATTCATACCGTGATCGTAGCATGCATGGACTCGACTCATATGACTGGGATTTCCATGAAAAAGTTTGTGGGCCGAAAATGGGTGATCACTGTATATTTCTCTTCTGTTTCCTATTCATATTTATATTTTACCTCCTCAATTTAGCATTATGGACAGGGAAAGACCTAATCTAAGATCTGCACAAAAATATTTTGCCTTCAAATTCATACCGTGATCGTAGCATGCATGGACTCGACTCATATGACTGGGAATTCCATGAAAAAGATTGTGGGCCGAAAATGGGTGATATGTGCATTTCTCTTCTGTTTCCTATTTATATTTCTATTTTACCTCCTCAATTTAGCATTATGGACAGGGAAAGGCCTAATCTAAAATCTACACAAAAATATTTTGCCTTCAAATTCATACCGTGATCGTAGCATGGATGGACTCGACTCATATGACTGGGATTTCCATGAAAAAGATTGTGGGCCGAAAATGGGTGATCACTGTACATTTCTCTGCTATTTCCTATTTATATTTATATTTTACCTCCTCAATTTAGCATTAGGGCCTTGGAAAGACCTAATCTAAGATCTGCACAAAAATATTTTGCCTTCAAATTCATACCGTGATCGTAGCATGCATGGACTCGACTCATATGACTGGGATTTCCATGAAAAAGATTGTGGGCCGAAAATGGGAGTTCACTGTACATTTCTCTTCTGTTTCCTATTTATCTTTCTATTTTACATCCTCAATTTAGCATTATGGACAGGGAAAGACCTAATCTAAAATCTGCACAAAAATATTTTGCCTTCAAATTAATACCGTGATCGTAGCATGCATGGACTCGACTCATATGACTGGGATTTCCATGAAAAATACTGTGGGCCGAAAATGGGTGATCACTGTATATTTCTCTTCTGTTTCCTATTTATATTTCTATTTTACCTCCTCAATTTAGCATTATGGACAGGGAAAGGCCTAATCTAAAATCTACACAAAAATATTTTGCCTTCAAATTCATACCGTGATCGTAGCATGGATGGACTCGACTCATATGACTGGGATTTCCATGAAAAAGATTGTGGGCCGAAAATGGGTGATCACTGTACATTTCTCTGCTGTTTCCGATTTATATTTATATTTTACCTCCTCAATTTAGCATTATGGCCTTGGAAAGACCTAATCTAAGATCTGCACAAAAATATTTTGCCTTCAAATTCATACCGTGATCGTAGCATGCATGCACTTGACTCATATGACTGGGATTTCCATGAAAAAGATTGTGGGCCGAAAATGGGTGATCACTGTACATTTCTCTTCTGTTTCCTATTTATATTTCTATTTTACCTCCTCAATTTAGCATTATGGCCAGGGAAAGACCTAATCTAAGCTCTGCACAAAAATATTTTGCCTTCAAATTCATACCGTGATCGTAGCATGCATGGACTCGACTCATATGACTGGGATTTCCATGAAAAAGATTGTGGGCCGAAAATGGGTGATCACTGTACATTTCTCTTCTGTTTCCTATTTATATTTCTATTTTACCTCCTCAATTTAGCATTAAGGACAGGGAAAGACCTAATCTAAGATCTGCACAAAAATATTTTGCCTTCAATTTCATACCGTGATCGTAGCATGCATGGAATCGACTCATATGACTGGGATTTGCATCAAAAAGATTGTGGGCAGAAAATGGGTGATCACTGTACATTTCTCTTCTGTTTCCTATTTACATTTCTATTTTACCTCCTCAATTTAGCATTATGGCCTTGGAAAGACCTAATCTAAGTTCTGCACAAAAATATTTTGCCTTCAAATTCATACCGTGATCGTAGCATGCATGGACTCGACTCATATGACTGGGATTTCCATGAAAAAGATTGTGGGCCGAAAATGGGTGATCACTGTACATTTCTCTTCTGTTTCCTATTCATATTTATATTTTACCTCCTCAATTTAGCATTATGGACAGGGAAAGACCTAATCTAAGCTCTGCACAAAAATATTTTGCCTTCAAATTCATACCGTGATCGTAGCATGCATGGACTCGACTCATATGACTGGGATTTCCATGAAAAAGTTTGTGGGCCGAAAATGGGTGATCACTGTATATTTCTCTTCTGTTTCCTATTTATCTTTCTATTTTACATCCTCTATTTAGCATTATGGACAGGGAAAGACCTAATCTAAGATCTGCACAAAAATATTTTGCCTTCAAATTCATACCGTGATCGTAGCATGCATGGACTCGACTCATATGACTGGGAATTCCATGAAAAAGATTGTGGGCCGAAAATGGGTGATCACTGTGCATTTCTCTTCTGTTTCCTATTTATATTTCTATTTTACCTCCTCAATTTAGCATTATGGACAGGGAAAGGCCTAATCTAAAATCTACACAAAAATATTTTGCCTTCAAATTCATACCGTGATCGTAGCATGGATGGACTCGACTCATATGACTGGGATTTCCATGAAAAAGATTGTGGGCCGAAAATGGGTGATCACTGTACATTTCTCTGCTATTTCCTATTTATATTTATATTTTACCTCCTCAATTTAGCATTAGGGCCTTGGAAAGACCTAATCTAAGATCTGCACAAAAATATTTTGCCTTCAAATTCATACCGTGATCGTAGCATGCATGGACTCGACTCATATGACTGGGATTTCCATGAAAAATATTGTGGGCCGAAAATGGGTGATCACTGTATATTTCTCTTCTGTTTCCTATTTATCTTTCTATTTTACATCCTCAATTTAGCATTATGTACAGGGAAAGACCTAATCTAAGATCTGCACAAAAATATTTTGCCTTCAAATTCATACCGTGATCGTAGCATGCATGGACTCGACTCTTATGACTGGGATTTCCATGAAAAAGATTGTGGGCCGAAAATGGGTGATCACTGTGCATTTCTCTTCTGTTTCCTATTTATATTTATATTTTACCTCCTCAATTTAGCATTATGGACAGGGAAAGGCCTAATCTAAAATCTGCACAAAAATATTTTGCCTTCAAATTCATACCGTGATCGTAGCATGGATGGACTCGACTCATATGACTGGGATTTCCATGAAAAAGATTGTGCGCCGAAAATGGGTGATCACTGTACATTTCTCTGCTGTTTCCTATTTATATTTCTATTTTACCTCCTCAATTTAGCATTATGGCCTTGGAAAGACCTAATCTAAGATCTGCACAAAAATATTTTGCCTTCAAATTCATACCGTGATCGTAGCATGCATGGACTTGACTCATATGACTGGGATTTCCATGAAAAAGATTGTGGGCCGAAAATGGGTGATCACTGTACATTTCTCTTCTGTTTCCTATTTATATTTATATGTTACCTCCTCAATTTAGCATTATGGACAGGGAAAGACCTAATCTAAGATCTGCACAAAAATATTTTGCCTTCAATTTCATACCGTGATCGTAGCATGCATGGACTCAACTCATATGACTGGGATTTGCATGAAAAAGATTGTGGGCAGAAAATGGGTGATCACTGTACATTTCTCTTCTGTTTCCTATTTATATTTCTATTTTACCTCCTCAATTTAGCATTATGGCCTTGGAAAGACCTAATCTAAAATCTGCACAAAAATATTTTGCCTTCAAATTCATACCGTGATCGTAGCATTCATGGACTCGACTCATATGACTGGGATTTCCATGAAAAAGGTTGTGGGCCGAAAATGGGTGATCACTGTACATTTCTCTTCTGTTTCCTATTTATATTTCTATTTTACCTCCTCAATTTAGCATTATGGCCTTGGAAAGACCTAATCTAAGCTCTGCACAAAAATATTTTGCCTTCAAATTCATACCGTGATCGTAGCATGCATGGACTCGACTCATATGACTGGGATTTCCATGAAAAAGATTGTGGGCCGAAAATGGGTGATCACTGTACATTTCTCTTCTGTTTCCTATTCATATTTATATTTTACCTCCTCAATTTAGCATTATGGCCAGGGAAAGACCTAATCTAAGCTCTGCACAAAAATATTTTGCCTTCAAATTCATACCGTGATCGTAGCATGCATGGACTCGACTCATATGACTGGGATTTCCATGAAAAAGATTGTGGGCCGAAAATGGGTGATCACTGTATATTTCTCTTCTGTTTCCTATTTATCTTTCTATTTTACATCCTCTATTTAGCATTATGGACAGGGAAAGACCTAATCTAAGAACTGCACAAAAATATTTTGCCTTCAAATTCATACCGTAATCATAGCATGGATGGACTCGACTCATATGACTGGGATTTCCATGAAAAAGATTGTGGGCCGAAAATGGGTGATCACTGTACATTTCTCTGCTGTTTCCTATTTATATTTCTATTTTACCTCTTCAATTTAGCATTATGGCCTTGGAAAGACCTAATCTAAGATCTGAACAAAAATATTTTGCCTTCAAATTCATACCGTGATCGTAGCATGCATGGACTTGACTCATATGACTGGGATTTCCATGAAAAAGATTGTGGGCCGAAAATGGGTGATCACTGTACATTTCTCTTTTGTTTCCTATTTATATTTATATTTTACCTCCTCCATTTAGCATTATAGCCAGGGAAAGACCTAATCTAAGCTCTGCACAAAAATATTTTGCCTTCAAATTCATACCGTGATCGTAGCATGCATGGACTCGACTCGTATGACTGGGATTTCCATGAAAAAGATTGTGGGCCGAAAATGGGAGTTCACTGTACATTTCTCTTCTATTTCCTATTTATCTTTCTATTTTACATCCACTATTTAGCATTACGGACAGGGAAAGACCTAATCTAAGATCTGCACAAAAATATTTTGCCTTCAAATTCATACCGTGATCGTAGCATGCATGGACTCGACTCATATGACTGGGATTTCCATGAAAAAGATTGTGGGCCGAAAACGGGTGATCACTGTGCATTTCTCTTCTGTTTCCTATTTACATTTATATTTTACCTCCTCAATTTAGCATTATGGACAGGGAAAGGCCTAATCTAAAATCTGCACAAAAATATTTTGCCTTCAAATTCATACCCTGATCGTAGCATGCATGGACTCGACTCATATGATTGGGATTTCCATGAAAAAGATTGTGGGCAGAAAATGGGTGATCACTGTACATTTCTCTTCTGTTTCCTATTTATATTTATATTTTACCTCCTCAATTTAGCATTATGGCCTTGGAAAGACCTCATCTAAGATCTGCACAAAAATATTTTGCCTTCAAATTCATACGGTGATCGTAGCATTCATGGACTCGACTCATATGACTGGGATTTCCATGAAAAAGGTTGTGGGCCGAAAATGGGTGATCACTGTACATTTCTCTTCTGTTTCCTATTTATATTTCTATTTTACCTCCTCAATTTAGAATTATGGCCATGGAAAGACCTAATCTAAGCTCTGCACAAAAATATTTTGCCTTCAAATTCATACCGTGATCGTAGCATGCATGGACTCGACTCATATGACTGGGATTTCCATAAAAAAGATTGTGGGCCGAAAATGGGTGATCACTGTACATTTCGCTTCCGTTTCCTATTTATATTTATATTTTACCTCCTCAATTTAGCATTATGGCCAGGGAAAGACCTAATCTAAGCTCTGCACAAAAATATTTTGCCTTCAAATTCATACCGTGATCGTAGCATGCATGGACTCGACTCATATGACTGGGATTTCCATGAAAAATATTGTGGGCCGAAAATGGGTGATCACTGTATATTTCTCTTCTGTTTCCTATTTATCTTTCTATTTTACATCCTCAATTTAGCATTATGGACAGGGAAAGACCTAATCTAAGATCTGCACAAAAATATTTTGCCTTCAAATTCATACCGTGATCGTAGCATGCATGGACTCGACTCATATGACTGGGATTTCCATGAAAAAGATTGTGGGCCGAAAATGGGTGATCACTGTGCATTTCTCTTCTGTTTCCTATTTATATTTATATTTTACCTCCTCAATTTAGCATTATGGACAGGGAAAGGCCTAATCTAAAATCTGCACAAAAATATTTTGCCTTCAAATTCATACCGTGATCGTAGCATGGATGGACTCGACTCATATGACTGGGATTTCCATGAAAAAGATTGTGGGCCGAAAATGGGTGATCACTGTACATTTCTCTGCTGTTTCCTATTTATATTTCTATTTTACCTCCTCAATTTAGCATTATGGCCTTGGAAAGACCTAATCTAAGCTCTGCACAAAAATATTTTGCCTTCAAATTCATACCGTGATCGTAGCATGCATGGACTCGACTCATATGACTGGGATTTCCATGAAATAGTTTGTGGGCTGAAAATGGGTGATCACTGTATATTTCTCTTCTGTTTCCTATTCATATTTATATTTTACCTCCTCAATTTAGCATTATGGACAAGGAAAGACCTAATCTAAGCTCTGCACAAAAATATTTTGCCTTCAAATTCATACCGTGATCGTAGCATGCATGGACTCGACTCATATGACTGGGATTTCCATGAAAAAGTTTGTGGGCCGAAAATGGGTGATCACTGTATATTTCTCTTCTGTTTCCTATTTATATTTCTATTTTACATCCTCTATTTAGCATTATGGACAGGGAAAGACCTAATCTAAGATCTGCACAAAAATATTTTGCCTTCAAATTCATACCGTGATCGTAGCATGCATGGACTCGACTCATATGACTGGGATTTCCATGAAAAAGATTGTGGGCCGAAAATAAGTGATCACTGTGCATTTCTCTTCTGTTTCCTATTTATATTTCTATTTTACATCCTCTATTTAGCATTATGGACAGGGAAAGACCTAATCTATAATCTGCACAAAAATATTTTGCCTTCAAATTAATACCGTGATCGTAGCATGCATGGACTCGACTCATATGACTGGGATTTCCATGAAAAATATTCTCGGCCGAAAATGGGTGATCACTGTATATTTCTCTTCTGTTTCCTATTTATCTTTCTATTTTACCTCCTTAATTTAGCATTATGGACAGGGAAAGACCTAATCTAAGATCTGCACAAAAATATTTTGCCTTCAAATTCATACCGTGATCGTAGCATGCATGGACTCGACTCATATGACTGGGATTTCCATGAAAATATTGTGGGCCGAAAATGGGTGATCACTGTGCATTTCTCTTCTGTTTCCTATTTATATTTCTATTTTACCTCCTCAATTTAGCATTATGGACAGGGAAAAGCCTAATCTAAAATCTGCACAAAAATATTTTGCCTTCAAATTCATACCGTGATCGTAGCATGCATGGACTTGACTCATATGACTGGGATTTCCATGAAAAAGATTGTGGGCCGAAAATGGGTGATCACTGTACATTTCTCTTCTGTTTCCTATTTATATTTATATGTTACCTCCTCAATTTAGCATTATGGCCAGGGAAAGACCTAATCTAAGCTCTGCACAAAAATATTTTGCCTTCAAATTCATACCGTGATCGTAGCATGCATGGACTCGACTCATATGACTGGGATTTCCATGAAAAAGATTGTGGGCCGAAAATGGGAGTTCACTGTACATTTCTTTTCTGTTTCCTATTTATCTTTCTATTTTACATCCTCTATTTAGCATTATGGACAGGGAAAGACCTAATCTAAAATCTGCACAAAAATATTTTGCCTTCAAATTCATACCGTGATCGTAGCATGGATGGACTCGACTCATATGACTGGGATTTCCATGAAAAAGATTGTGCGCCGAAAATGGGTGATCACTGTACATTTCTCTGCTGTTTCCTATTTATATTTCTATTTTACCTCCTCAATTTAGCATTATGGCCTTGGAAAGACCTAATCTAAGATCTGCACAAAAATATTTTGCCTTCAAATTCATACCGTGATCGTAGCATGCATGGACTTGACTCATATGACTGGGATTTCCATGAAAAAGATTGTGGGCCGAAAATCGGAGTTCACTGTACATTTCTCTTCTGTTTCCTATTTATCTTTCTATTTTACATCCTCTATTTAGCATTATGGACAGGGAAAGACCTAATCTAAAATCTGCACAAAAATATTTTTCCTTCAAATTCATACCGTGATCGTAGCATGGATGGACTCGACTCATATGACTGGGATTTCCATGAAAAAGATTGTGCGCCGAAAATGGGTGATCACTGTACATTTCTCTGCTGTTTCCTATTTATATTTCTATTTTACCTCCTCAATTTAGCATTATGGCCTTGGAAAGACCTAATCTAAGATCTGCACAAAAATATTTTGCCTTCAAATTCATACCGTGATCGTAGCATGCATGGACTTGACTCATATGACTGGGATTTCCATGAAAAAGATTGTGGGCCGAAAATGGGAGTTCACTGTACATTTCTCTTCTGTTTCCTATTTATCTTTCTATTTTACATCCTCTATTTAGCATTATGGACAGGGAAAGACCTAATCTAAGATCTGCACAAAAATATTTTGCCTTCAAATTCATACCCTGATCGTAGCATGCATGGACTCGACTACTATGACTGGGATTTCCATGAAAAAGATTGTGGGCCGAAAATGGGAGTTCACTGTACATTTCTCTTCTGTTTCCTATTTATCTTTCTATTTTACATCCTCTATTTAGCATTAAGGACAGGGAAAGACCTAATCTAAAATCTGCACAAAAATATTTTGCCTTCAAATTCATACCGTGATCGTAGCATGGATGGACTCGACTCATATGACTGGGATTTCCATGAAAAAGATTGTGCGCCGAAAATGGGTGATCACTGTACATTTCTCTGCTGTTTCCTATTTATATTTCTATTTTACCTCCTCAATTTCGCATTATGGCCTTGGAAAGACCTAATCTAAGATCTGCACAAAAATATTTTGCCTTCAAATTCATACCGTGATCGTAGCATGCATGGAATTGACTCATATGACTGGGATTTCCATGAAAAAGATTGTGGGCCGAAAATGGGAGTTCACTGTACATTTCTCTTCTGTTTCCTATTTATCTTTCTATTTTACATCCTCTATTTAGCATTATGGACAGGGAAAGACCTAATCTAAAATCTGCACAAAAATATTTTGCCTTCAAATTCATACCCTGATCGTAGCATGCATGGACTCGACTCATATGACTGGGATTTCCATGAAAAAGATTGTGGGCCGAAAATGGGTGATCACTGTACATTTCTCTGCTGTTTCCTATTTATATTTCTATTTTACCTCCTCAATTTAGCATTATGGCCTTGGAAAGACCTAATCTAAGATCTGCACAAAAATATTTTGCCTTCAAATTCATACCGTGATCGTAGCATGCATGGACTTGACTCATATGACTGGGATTTCCATGAAAAAGATTGTGGGCCGAAAATCGGAGTTCACTGTACATTTCTCTTCTGTTTCCTATTTATCTTTCTATTTTACATCCTCTATTTAGCATTATGGACAGGGAAAGACCTAATCTAAGATCTGCACAAAAATATTTTGCCTTCAAATTCATACCCTGATCGTAGCATGCATGGACTCGACTACTATGACTGGGATTTCCATGAAAAAGATTGTGGGCCGAAAATGGGAGTTCACTGTACATTTCTCTTCTGTTTCCTATTTATCTTTCTATTTTACATCCTCTATTTAGCATTAAGGACAGGGAAAGACCTAATCTAAAATCTGCACAAAAATATTTTGCCTTCAAATTCATACCGTGATCGTAGCATGGATGGACTCGACTCATATGACTGGGATTTCCATGAAAAAGATTGTGCGCCGAAAATGGGTGATCACTGTACATTTCTCTGCTGTTTCCTATTTATATTTCTATTTTACCTCCTCAATTTAGCATTATGGCCTTGGAAAGACCTAATCTAAGATCTGCACAAAAATATTTTGCCTTCAAATTCATACCGTGATCGTAGCATGCATGGACTTGACTCATATGACTGGGATTTCCATGAAAAAGATTGTGGGCCGAAAATGGGAGTTCACTGTACATTTCTCTTCTGTTTCCTATTTATCTTTCTATTTTACATCCTCTATTTAGCATTATGGACAGGGAAAGACCTAATCTAAGATCTGCACAAAAATATTTTGCCTTCAAATTCATACCCTGATCGTAGCATGCATGGACTCGACTACTATGACTGGGATTTCCATGAAAAAGATTGTGGGCCGAAAATGGGAGTTCACTGTACATTTCTCTTCTGTTTCCTATTTATCTTTCTATTTTACATCCTCTATTTAGCATTAAGGACAGGGAAAGACCTAATCTAAAATCTGCACAAAAATATTTTGCCTTCAAATTCATACCGTGATCGTAGCATGGATGGACTCGACTCATATGACTGGCATTTCCATGAAAAAGATTGTGCGCCGAAAATGGGTGATCACTGTACATTTCTCTGCTGTTTCCTATTTATATTTCTATTTTACCTCCTCAATTTCGCATTATGGCCTTGGAAAGACCTAATCTAAGATCTGCACAAAAATATTTTGCCTTCAAATTCATACCGTGATCGTAGCATGCATGGAATTGACTCATATGACTGGGATTTCCATGAAAAAGATTGTGGGCCGAAAATGGGAGTTCACTGTACATTTCTCTTCTGTTTCCTATTTATCTTTCTATTTTACATCCTCTATTTAGCATTATGGACAGGGAAAGACCTAATCTAAAATCTGCACAAAAATATTTTGCCTTCAAATTCATACCCTGATCGTAGCATGCATGGACTCGACTCATATGACTGGGATTTCCATGAAAAAGATTGTGGGCCGAAAATTGGTGATCACTGTACATTTCTCTGCTGTTTCCTATTTATATTTCTATTTTACCTCCTCAATTTAGCATTATGGCCTTGGAAAGACCTAATCTAAGATCTGCACAAAAATATTTTGCCTTCAAATTCATACCGTGATCGTAGCATGCATGGACTCGACTCATATGACTGGGATTTCCATGAAAAAGATTGTGGGCCGAAAATGGGAGTTCACTGTACATTTCTCTTCTGTTTCCTATTTATCTTTCTATTTTACATCCTCTATTTAGCATTATGGACAGGGAAAGACCTAATCTAAAATCTGCACAAAAATATTTTGCCTTCAAATTCATACCGTGATCGTAGCATGGATGGACTCGACTCATATGACTGGGATTTCCATGAAAAAGATTGTGCGCCGAAAATGGGTGATCACTGTACATTTCTCTGCTGTTTCCTATTTATATTTCTATTTTACCTCCTCAATTTAGCATTATGGCCTTGGAAAGACCTAATCTAAGATCTGCACAAAAATATTTTGCCTTCAAATTCATACCGTGATCGTAGCATGCATGGACTTGACTCATATGACTGGGATTTCCATGAAAAAGATTGTGGGCCGAAAATGGGTGATCACTGTACATTTCTCTTCTGTTTCCTATTTATATTTCTATTTTACCTCCTCAATTTAGCATTATGGCCAGGGAAAGACCTAATCTAAGCTCTGCACAAAAATATTTTGCCTTCAAATTCATACCGTGATCGTAGCATGCATGGACTCGACTCATATGACTGGGATTTCCATGAAAAAGATTGTGGGCCGAAAATGGGAGTTCACTGTACATTTCTCTTCTGTTTCCTATTTATCTTTCTATTTTACATCCTCTATTTAGCATTATGGACAGGGAAAGACCTAATCTATAATCTGCACAAAAATATTTTGCCTTCAAATTAATACCGTGATCGTAGCATGCATGGACTCGACTCATATGACTGGGATTTCCATGAAAAATATTCTCGGCCGAAAATGGGTGATCACTGTATATTTCTCTTCTGTTTCCTATTTATCTTTCTATTTTACCTCCTTAATTTAGCATTATGGACAGGGAAAGACCTAATCTAAGATCTGCACAAAAATATTTTGCCTTCAAATTCATACCGTGATCGTAGCATGCATGGACTCGACTCATATGACTGGGATTTCCATGAAAATATTGTGGGCCGAAAATGGGTGATCACTGTGCATTTCTCTTCTGTTTCCTATTTATATTTATATTTTACCTCCTCAATTTAGCATTATGGACAGGGAAAAGCCTAATCTAAAATCTGCACAAAAATATTTTGCCTTCAAATTCATACCGTGATCGTAGCATGGATGGACTCGACTCATATGACTGGGATTTCCATGAAAAAGATTGTGGGCCGAAAATGGGTGATCACTGTACATTTCTCTGCTGTTTCCTATTTATATTTCTATTTTACCTCCTCAATTTAGCATTATGGCCTTGGAAAGACCTAATCTAAGATCTGCACAAAAATATTTTGCCTTCAAATTCATACCGTGATCGTAGCATGCATGGACTTGACTCATATGACTGGGATTTCCATGAAAAAGATTGTGGGCCGAAAATGGGTGATCACTGTACATTTCTCTTCTGTTTCCTATTTATATTTATATGTTACCTCCTCAATTTAGCATTATGGCCAGGGAAAGACCTAATCTAAGCTCTGCACAAAAATATTTTGCCTTCAAATTCATACCGTGATCGTAGCATGCATGGACTCGACTCATATGACTGGGATTTCCATGAAAAAGATTGTGGGCCGAAAATGGGAGTTCACTGTACATTTCTCTGCTGTTTCCTATTTATATTTCTATTTTACCTCCTCAATTTAGCATTATGGCCTTGGAAAGACCTAATCTAAGATCTGCACAAAAATATTTTGCCTTCAAATTCATACCGTGATCGTAGCATGCATGGACTCGACTCATATGACTGGGATTTCCATGAAAAAGATTGTGGGCCGAAAATGGGTGATCACTGTGCATTTCTCTTCTGTTTCCTATTTACATTTATATTTTACCTCCTCAATTTAGCATTATGGACAGGGAAAGGCCTAATCTAAAATCTGCACAAAAATATCTTGCCTTCAAATTCATACCCTGATCGTAGCATGCATGGACTCGACTCATATGACTGGGATTTCCATGAAAAAGATTGTGGGCCGAAAATGGGAGGTCACTGTACATTTCTTTTCTGTTTCCTATTTATCTTTCTATTTTACATCCTCTATTTAGCATTATGGACAGGGAAAGACCTAATCTAAAATCTGCACAAAAATATTTTGCCTTCAAATTCATACCGTGATCGTAGCATGGATGGACTCGACTCATATGACTGGGATTTCCATGAAAAAGATTGTGCGCCGAAAATGGGTGATCACTGTACATTTCTCTGCTGTTTCCTATTTATATTTCTATTTTACCTCCTCAATTTAGCATTATGGCCTTGGAAAGACCTAATCTAAGATCTGCACAAAAATATTTTGCCTTCAAATTCATACCGTGATCGTAGCATGCATGGACTTGACTCATATGACTGGGATTTCCATGAAAAAGATTGTGGGCCGAAAATGGGTGATCACTGTACATTTCTCTTCTTTTTCCTATTTATCTTTCTATTTTACATCCTCTATTTAGCATTATGGACAGGGAAAGACCTAATCTAAAATCTGCACAAAAATATTTTGCCTTCAAATTCATACCCTGATCGTAGCATGCATGGACTCGACTACTATGACTGGGATTTCCATGAAAAAGATTGTCGTCCGAAAATGGGTGATCACTGTACATTTCTCTTCTGTTTCCTATTCATATTTCTATTTTACCTCCTCAATTTAGCATTATGGACAGGGAAAGATTAATCTAAGATCTGCAAAAAAATATTTTGCCTTCAAATTCATACCGTGATCGTAGCATGCATGGACTCGACTCATATGACTGGGATTTCCATGAAAAAGATTGTGGGCCGAAAATGGGTGATCACTGTATATTTCTCTTCTGTTTCCTATTTATCTTTCTATTTTACATCCTCAATTTAGCATTATGGACAGGGAAAGACCTAATCTAAGATCTGCACAAAAATATTTTGCCTTCAAATTCATACCGTGATCGTAGCATGCATGGACTCGATTCATATGACTGGGATTTCCATGAAAAAGATTGTGGGCCGAAAATGGGTGATCACTGTACATTTCTCTGCTGTTTCCTATTTATCTTTCTATTTTACATCCTCTATTTAGCATTATGGACAGGGAAAGACCTAATCTAAAATCTGCACAAAAATATTTTGCCTTCAAATTCATACCGTGATCGTAGCATGGATGGACTCGACTCATATGACTGGGATTTCCATGAAAAAGATTGTGCGCCGAAAATGGGTGATCACTGTACATTTCTCTGCTGTTTCCTATTTATATTTCTATTTTACCTCCTCAATTTAGCATTATGGCCTTGGAAAGACCTAATCTAAGATCTGCACAAAAATATTTTGCCTTCAAATTCATACCGTGATCGTAGCATGCATGGAATTGACTCATATGACTGGGATTTCCATGAAAAAGATTGTGGGCCGAAAATGGGAGTTCACTGTACATTTCTCTTCTGTTTCCTATTTATCTTTCTATTTTACATCCTCTATTTAGCATTATGGACAGGGAAAGACCTAATCTAAAATCTGCACAAAAATATTTTGCCTTCAAATTCATACCCTGATCGTAGCATGCATGGACTCGACTCATATGACTGGGATTTCCATGAAAAAGATTGTGGGCCGAAAATGGGAGTTCACTGTACATTTCTCTTCTGTTTCCTATTTATCTTTCTATTTTACATCCTCTATTTAGCATTATGGACAGGGAAAGACCTAATCTAAAATCTGCACAAAAATATTTTGCCTTCAAATTGATACCGTGATCGTAGCATGGATGGACTCGACTCATATGACTGGGATTTCCATGAAAAAGATTGTGCGCCGAAAATGGGTGATCACTGTACATTTCTCTGCTGTTTCCTATTTATATTTCTATTTTACCTCCTCAATTTAGCATTATGGCCTTGGAAAGACCTAATCTAAGATCTGCACAAAAATATTTTGCCTTCAAATTCATACCGTGATCGTAGCATGCATGGACTTGACTCATATGACTGGGATTTCCATGAAAAAGATTGTGGGCCGAAAATGGGAGTTCACTGTACATTTCTCTTCTGTTTCCTATTTATCTTTCTATTTTACATCCTCTATTTAGCATTATGGACAGGGAAAGACCTAATCTAAAATCTGCACAAAAATATTTTGCCTTCAAATTCATACCGTGATCATAGCATGGATGGACTCGACTCATATGACTGGGATTTCCATGAAAAAGATTGTGGGCCGAAAATGGGTGATCACTGTACATTTCTCTTCTGTTTCCTATTTATATTTATATGTTACCTCCTCAATTTAGCATTATGGCCAGGGAAAGACCTAATCTAAGCTCTGCACAAAAATATTTTGCCTTCAAATTCATACCGTGATCGTAGCATGCATGGACTCGACTCATATGACTGGGATTTCCATGAAAAAGATTGTGGGCCGAAAATGGGAGTTCACTGTACATTTCTTTTCTGTTTCCTATTTATCTTTCTATTTTACATCCTCTATTTAGCATTATGGACAGGGAAAGACCTAATCTAAAATCTGCACAAAAATATTTTGCCTTCAAATTCATACCGTGATCGTAGCATGGATGGACTCGACTCATATGACTGGGATTTCCATGAAAAAGATTGTGCGCCGAAAATGGGTGATCACTGTACATTTCTCTGCTGTTTCCTATTTATATTTCTATTTTACCTCCTCAATTTAGCATTATGGCCTTGGAAAGACCTAATCTAAGATCTGCACAAAAATATTTTGCCTTCAAATTCATACCGTGATCGTAGCATGCATGGACTTGACTCATATGACTGGGATTTCCATGAAAAAGATTGTGGGCCGAAAATGGGAGTTCACTGTACATTTCTCTTCTGTTTCCTATTTATCTTTCTATTTTACCTCCTCTATTTAGCATTATGGACAGGGAAAGACCTAATCTAAAATCTGCACAAAAATATTTTTCCTTCAAATTCATACCGTGATCGTAGCATGGATGGACTCGACTCATATGACTGGGATTTCCATGAAAAAGATTGTGCGCCGAAAATGGGTGATCACTGTACATTTCTCTGCTGTTTCCTATTTATATTTCTATTTTACCTCCTCAATTTAGCATTATGGCCTTGGAAAGACCTAATCTAAGATCTGCACAAAAATATTTTGCCTTCAAATTCATACCGTGATCGTAGCATGCATGGTCTTGACTCATATGACTGGGATTTCCATGAAAAAGATTGTGGGCCGAAAATGGGAGTTCACTGTACATTTCTCTTCTGTTTCCTATTTATCTTTCTATTTTACATCCTCTATTTAGCATTATGGACAGGGAAAGGCCTAATCTAAAATCTGCACAAAAATATTTTGCCTTCAAATTCATACCCTGATCGTAGCATGCATGGACTCGACTACTATGACTGGGATTTCCATGAAAAAGATTGTCGGCCGAAAATGGGTGATCACTGTACATTTCTCTTCTGTTTCCTATTCATATTTCTATTTTACCTCCTCAATTTAGCATTATGGACAGGGAAAGACTTAATCTAAGATCTGCAAAAAAATATTTTGCCTTCAAATTCATACCGTGATCGTAGCATGCATGGACTCGACTCATATGACTGGGATTTCCATGAAAAAGATTGTGGGCCGAAAATGGGTGATCACTGTATATTTCTCTTCTGTTTCCTATTTATCTTTCTATTTTACATCCTCAATTTAGCATTATGGACAGGGAAAGACCTAATCTAAGATCTGCACAAAAATATTTTGCCTTCAAATTCATACCGTGATCGTAGCATGCATGGACTCGATTCATATGACTGGGATTTCCATGAAAAAGATTGTGGGCCGAAAATGGGTGATCACTGTACATTTCTCTGCTGTTTCCTATTTATATTTCTATTTTACCTCCTCAATTTAGCATTATGGCCTTGGAAAGACCTAATCTAAGATCTGCACAAAAATATTTTGCCTTCAAATTCATACCGTGATCGTAGCATGCATGGACTGGACTCATATGACTGGGATTTCCATGAAAAAGATTGTGGGCCGAAAATGGGAGTTCACTGTACATTTCTCTTCTGTTTCCTATTTATCTTTCTATTTTACATCCTCTATTTAGCATTATGGACAGGGAAAGACCTAATCTAAAATCTGCACAAAAATATTTTGCCTTCAAATTCATACCGTGATCGTAGCATGGATGGACTCGACTCATATGACTGGGATTTCCATGAAAAAGATTGTGCGCCGAAAATGGGTGATCACTGTACATTTCTCTGCTGTTTCCTATTTATATTTCTATTTTACCTCCTCAATTTAGCATTATGGCCTTGGAAAGACCTAATCTAAGATCTGCACAAAAATATTTTGCCTTCAAATTCATACCGTGATCGTAGCATGCATGGAATTGACTCATATGACTGGGATTTCCATGAAAAAGATTGTGGGCCGAAAATGGGAGTTCACTGTACATTTCTCTTCTGTTTCCTATTTATCTTTCTATTTTACCTCCTCAATTTAGCATTATGGACAGGGAAAGACCTAATCTAACATCTGCACAAAAATATTTTGCCTTCAAATTCATACCGTGATCGTAGCATGCATGGACTCGATTCATATGACTGGGATTTCCATGAAAAAGATTGTGGGCCGAAAATGGGTGATCACTGTACATTTCTCTGCTGTTTCCTATTTATATTTCTATTTTACCTCCTCAATTTAGCATTATGGCCTTGGAAAGACCTAATCTAAGATCTGCACAAAAATATTTTGCCTTCAAATTCATACCGTGATCGTAGCATGCATGGACTGGACTCATATGACTGGGATTTCCATGAAAAATATTGTGGGCCGAAAATGGGAGTTCACTGTACATTTCTCTTCTGTTTCCTATTTATCTTTCTATTTTACATCCTCTATTTAGCATTATGGACAGGGAAAGACCTAATCTAAAATCTGCACAAAAATATTTTGCCTTCAAATTCATACCCTGATCGTAGCATGCATGGACTCGACTCATATGACTGGGATTTCCATGAAAAAGATTGTCGGCCGAAAATGGGTGATCACTGCACATTTCTCTTCTGTTTCCTATTCATATTTCTATTTTACCTCCTCAATTTAGCATTATGGACAGGGAAAGACTTAATCTAAGATCTGCAAAAAAATATTTTGCCTTCAAATTCATACCGTGATCGTAGCATGCATGGACTCGACTCATATGACTGGGATTTCCATGAAAAAGATTGTGGGCCGAAAATGGGTGATCACTGTACATTTCTCTGCTGTTTCCTATTTATATTTCTATTTTACCTCCTCAATTTAGCATTATGGCCTTGGAAAGACCTAATCTAAGATCTGCACAAAAATATTTTGCCTTCAAATTCATACCGTGATCGTAGCATGCATGGACTGGACTCATATGACTGGGATTTCCATGAAAAAGATTGTGGGCCGAAAATGGGAGTTCACTGTACATTTCTCTTCTGTTTCCTATTTATCTTTCTATTTTACATCCTCTATTTAGCATTATGGACAGGGAAAGACCTAATCTAAAATCTGCACAAAAATATTTTGCCTTCAAATTCATACCGTGATCGTAGCATGGATGGACTCGACTCATATGACTGGGATTTCCATGAAAAAGATTGTGCGCCGAAAATGGGTGATCACTGTACATTTCTCTGCTGTTTCCTATTTATATTTATATTTTACCTCCTCAATTTAGCATTATGGCCTTGGAAAGACCTAATCTAAGATCTGCACAAAAATATTTTGCCTTCAAATTCATACCGTGATCGTAGCATGCATGGAATTGACTCATATGACTGGGATTTCCATGAAAAAGATTGTGGGCCGAAAATGGGAGTTCACTGTACATTTCTCTTCTGTTTCCTATTTATCTTTCTATTTTACATCCTCTATTTAGCATTATGGACAGGGAAAGACCTAATCTAAAATCTGCACAAAAATATTTTGCCTTCAAATTCATACCCTGATCGTAGCATGCATGGACTCGACTCATATGACTGGGATTTCCATGAAAAAGATTGTCGGCCGAAAAAGGGTGATCACTGCACATTTCTCTTCTGTTTCCTATTCATATTTCTATTTTACCTCCTCAATTTAGCATTATGGACAGGGAAAGACTTAATCTAAGATCTGCAAAAAAATATTTTGCCTTCAAATTCATACCGTGATCGTAGCATGCATGGACTCGACTCATATGACTGGGATTTCCATGAAAAAGATTGTGGTCCGAAAATGGGTGATCACTGTATATTTCTCTTCTGTTTCCTATTTATCTTTCTATTTTACATCTTCAATTTAGCATTATGGACAGGGAAAGACCTAATCTAAGATCTGCACAAAAATATTTTGCCTTCAAATTCATACCGTGATCATAGCATGCATGGACTCGACTCATATGACTGGGATTTCCATGAAAAAGATTGTGGGCCGAAAATGGGTGATCACTGTACATTTCTCTGCTGTTTCCTATTTATATTTCTATTTTACCTCCTCAATTTAGCATTATGGCCTTGGAAAGACCTAATCTAAGATCTGCACAAAAATATTTTGCCTTCAAATTCATACCGTGATCGTAGCATGGATGGACTCGACTCATATGACTGGGATTTCCATGAAAAAGATTGTGGGCCGAAAATGGGTGATCACTGTACATTTCTCATCTGTTTCCTATTTATATTTATATTTTACCTCCTCAATTTAGCATTATGACCAGGGAAAGACCTAATCTAAGCTCTGCACAAAATATTTTGCCTTCAAATTCATACCGTGATCGTAGTATGCATGGACTCGACTCATATGACTGGGATTTCCATGAAAAAGATTGTGGGCCGAAAATGGGAGTTCACTGTACATTTCTCTACTGTTTCCCATTTATCTTTCTATTTTACATCCTCTATTTAGCATTATGGACAGGAAAGACCTAATCTAAGATCTGCACAAAAATATTTTGCCTTCAAATTCATACCGTGATCGTAGCATGCATGGACTCGACTCATATGACTGGGATTTCCATGAAAAAGATTGTGCGCCGAAAATGGGTGATCACTGTACATTTCTCTGCTGTTTCCTGTTTATATTTCTATTTTACCTCCTCAATTTAGCATTATGGCCTTGGAAAGACCTAATCTAAGATCTGCACAAAAATATTTTGCCTTCAAATTCATACCGTGATCGTAGCATGCATGGACTTGACTCATATGACTGGGATTTCCATGAAAAAGATTGTGGGCCGAAAATGGGAGTTCACTGTACATTTCTCTTCTGTTTCCTATTCATCTTTCTATTTTACATCCTCTATTTAGCATTATGGACAGGGAAAGACCTAATCTAAAATCTGCACAAAAATATTTTGCCTTCAAATTCATACCCTGATCGTAGCATGCATGGACTCGACTCATATGACTGGGATTTCCATGAAAAAGATTGTCGGCCGAAAATGGTTGATCACTGTACATTTCTCTTCTGTTTCCTATTCATATTTCTATTTTACCTCCTCAATTTAGCATTATGGACAGGGAAAGACTTAATCTAAGATCTGCAAAAAAATATTTTGCCTTCAAATTCATACCGTGATCGTAGCATGCATGGACTCGACTCATATGACTGGGATTTCCATGAAAAAGATTGTGGGCCGAAAATGGGTGATCACTGTATATTTCTCTTCGTTTTCCTATTTATCTTTCTATTTTACATCCTCAATTTAGCATTATGGACAGGGAAAGACCTAATCTAAGATCTCCACAAAAATATTTTGCCTTCAAATTCATAGCGTGATCGTAGCATGCATGGACTCGACTCATATGACTGGGATTTCCATGAAAAAGATTGTGGGCCGAAAATGGGTGATCACTGTACATTTCTCTGCTGTTTCCTATTTATATTTCTATTTTACCTCCTCAATTTAGCATTATGGCCTTGGAAAGACCTAATCTAAGATCTGCACAAAAATATTTTGCCTTCAAATTCATACCGTGATCGTAGCATGGATGGACTCGACTCATATGACTGGGATTTCCATGAAAAAGATTGTGGGCCGAAAATGGGTGATCACTGTACATTTCTCATCTGTTTCCTATTTATATTTATATTTTACCTCCTCAATTTAGCATTATGACCAGGGAAAGACCTAATCTAAGCTCTGCACAAAAATATTTTGCCTTCAAATTCATACCGTGATCGTAGCATGCATGGACTCGACTCATATGACTGGGATTTCCATGAAAAAGATTGTGGGCCGAAAATGGGAGTTCACTGTACATTTCTCTACTGTTTCCTATTTATCTTTCTATTTTACATCCTCTATTTAGCATTATGGACAGGAAAGACCTAATCTAAGATCTGCACAAAAATATTTTGCCTTCAAATTCATACCGTGATCGTAGCATGCATGGACTCGACTCATATGACTGGGATTTCAATGAAAATGATTGTGGGCCGAAAATGGGTGATCACTGTGCATTTCTCTTCTGTTTCCTATTTATATTTCTATTTTACATCCTCAATTTAGCATTATGGCCTTGGAAAGACCTAATCTAAGATCTGCACAAAAATATTTTGCCTTCAAATTCATAACGTGATCGTAGCATGCATGGACTCGACTCATATGACTGGAATTTCCATGAAAAAGATTGTGGGCCGAAAATGGGTGATCACTGTACATTTCTCTTCTGTTTCCTATTTATATTTCTATTTTACCTCCTCAATTTAGCATTATGGACAGGGAAAGACCGAATCTAAGATCTGCACAAAAATATTTTGCCTTCAAATTAATAACGTGATCGTAGCATGCATGGACTCGACTCATATGACTGGGATTTCCATGAAAAAGATTGTGCGATGAAAATCGGTGATCACTGTACATTTCTCTTCTGTTTCCTATTTATATTTATATTTTACATCCTCAATTTAGCATTGTGGACAGGGAAAGACCTAATCTAAGATCTGCACAAAAATATTTTGCCTTCAAATTCATACCGTGATCGTAGCATGCATGGACTCGACTCATATGACTGGAATTTCCATGAAAAAGATTGTGGGCCGAAAATGGGTGATCACTGTACATTTCTCTTCTGTTTCCTATTTATATTTCTATTTTACCTCCTCAATTTAGCATTATGGCCAGGGAAAGACCTAATCTAAGCTCTGCACAAAAATATTTTGCCTTCAAATTCATACCGTGATCGTAGCATGCATGGACTTGACTCATATGACTGGGATTTCCATGAAAAAGATTGTGGGCCGAAAATGGGAGTTCACTGTACATTTCTCTTCTGTTTCCTATTTATCTTTCTATTTTACATCCTCTATTTAGCATTATGGACAGGGAAAGACCTAATCTAAAATCTGCACAAAAATATTTTGCCTTCAAATTCATACCCTGATCGTAGCATGCATGGACTCGACTCATATGACTGGGATTTCCATGAAAAAGATTGTCGGCCGAAAATGGGTGATCACTGTACATTTCTCTTCTGTTTCCTATTCATATTTCTATTTTACCTCCTCAATTTAGCATTATGGACAGGGAAAGACTTAATCTAAGATCTGCAAAAAAATATTTTGCCTTCAAATTCATACCGTGATCGTAGCATGCATGGACTCGACTCATATGACTGGGATTTCCATGAAAAAGATTGTGTGCCGAAAATGGGTGATCACTGTATATTTCTCTTCTGTTTCCTATTTATCTTTCTATTTTACATCCTCAATTTAGCATTATGGACAGGGAAAGACCTAATCTAAGATCTGCACAAAAATATTTTGCCTTCAAATTCATAGCGTGATCGTAGCATGCATGGACTCGACTCATATGACTGGGATTTCCATGAAAAAGATTGTGGGCCGAAAATGGGTGATCACTGTACATTTCTCTGCTGTTTCCTATTTATATTTCTATTTTACCTCCTCAATTTAGCATTATGGCCTTGGAAAGACCTAATCTAAGATCTGCAAAAAAATATTTTGCCTTCAAATTCATACCGTGATCGTAGCATGCATGGACTCGACTCATATGACTGGGATTTCCATGAAAAAGATTGTGGGCCGAAAATGGGTGATCACTGTATATTTCTCTTCGTTTTCCTATTTATCTTTCTATTTTACATCCTCAATTTAGCATTATGGACAGGGAAAGACCTAATCTAAGATCTCCACAAAAATATTTTGCCTTCAAATTCATAGCGTGATCGTAGCATGCATGGACTCGACTCATATGACTGGGATTTCCATGAAAAAGATTGTGGGCCGAAAATGGGTGATCACTGTACATTTCTCTGCTGTTTCCTATTTATATTTCTATTTTACCTCCTCAATTTAGCATTATGGCCTTGGAAAGACCTAATCTAAGATCTGCACAAAAATATTTTGCCTTCAAATTCATACCGTGATCGTAGCATGGATGGACTCGACTCATATGACTGGGATTTCCATGAAAAAGATTGTGGGCCGAAAATGGGTGATCACTGTACATTTCTCATCTGTTTCCTATTTATATTTATATTTTACCTCCTCAATTTAGCATTATGACCAGGGAAAGACCTAATCTAAGCTCTGCACAAAAATATTTTGCCTTCAAATTCATACCGTGATCGTAGCATGCATGGACTCGACTCATATGACTGGGATTTCCATGAAAAAGATTGTGGGCCGAAAATGGGAGTTCACTGTACATTTCTCTACTGTTTCCTATTTATCTTTCTATTTTACATCCTCTATTTAGCATTATGGACAGGAAAGACCTAATCTAAGATCTGCACAAAAATATTTTGCCTTCAAATTCATACCGTGATCGTAGCATGCATGGACTCGACTCATATGACTGGGATTTCAATGAAAATGATTGTGGGCCGAAAATGGGTGATCACTGTGCATTTCTCTTCTGTTTCCTATTTATATTTCTATTTTACATCCTCAATTTAGCATTATGGCCTTGGAAAGACCTAATCTAAGATCTGCACAAAAATATTTTGCCTTCAAATTCATAACGTGATCGTAGCATGCATGGACTCGACTCATATGACTGGAATTTCCATGAAAAAGATTGTGGGCCGAAAATGGGTGATCACTGTACATTTCTCTTCTGTTTCCTATTTATATTTCTATTTTACCTCCTCAATTTAGCATTATGGACAGGGAAAGACCGAATCTAAGATCTGCACAAAAATATTTTGCCTTCAAATTAATAACGTGATCGTAGCATGCATGGACTCGACTCATATGACTGGGATTTCCATGAAAAAGATTGTGCGATGAAAATCGGTGATCACTGTACATTTCTCTTCTGTTTCCTATTTATATTTATATTTTACATCCTCAATTTAGCATTGTGGACAGGGAAAGACCTAATCTAAGATCTGCACAAAAATATTTTGCCTTCAAATTCATACCGTGATCGTAGCATGCATGGACTCGACTCATATGACTGGAATTTCCATGAAAAAGATTGTGGGCCGAAAATGGGTGATCACTGTACATTTCTCTGCTGTTTCCTATTTATATTTCTATTTTACCTCCTCAATTTAGCATTATGGCCTTGGAAAGACCTAATCTAAGATCTGCACAAAAATATTTTGCCTTCAAATTCATACCGTGATCGTAGCATGCATGGACTTGACTCATATGACTGGGATTTCCATGAAAAAGATTGTGGGCCGAAAATGGGAGTTCACTGTACATTTCTCGTCTGTTTCCTATTTATCTTTCTATTTTACATCCTCTATTTAGCATTATGGACAGGGAAAGACCTAATCTAAAATCTGCACAAAAATATTTTGCCTTCAAATTCATACCCTGATCGTAGCATGCATGGACTCGACTCATATGACTGGGATTTCCATGAAAAAGATTGTCGGCCGAAAATGGGTGATCACTGTACATTTCTCTTCTGTTTCCTATTCATATTTCTATTTTACCTCCTCAATTTAGCATTATGGACAGGGAAAGACTTAATCTAAGATCTGCAAAAAAATATTTTGCCTTCAAATTCATACCGTGATCGTAGCATGCATGGACTCGACTCATATGACTGGGATTTCCATGAAAAAGATTGTGGGCCGAAAATGGGTGATCACTGTATATTTCTCTTCGTTTTCCTATTTATCTTTCTATTTTACATCCTCAATTTAGCACTATGGACAGGGAAAGACCTAATCTAAGATCTGCACAAAAATATTTTGCCTTCAAATTCATAGCGTGATCGTAGCATGCATGGACTCGACTCATATGACTGGGATTTCCATGAAAAAGATTGTGGGCCGAAAATGGGTGATCACTGTACATTTCTCTGCTGTTTCCTATTTATATTTCTATTTTACCTCCTCAATTTAGCATTATGGCCTTGGAAAGACCTAATCTAAGATCTGCACAAAAATATTTTGCCTTCAAATTCATACCGTGATCGTAGCATGGATGGACTCGACTCATATGACTGGGATTTCCATGAAAAAGATTGTGGGCAGAAAATGGGTGATCACTGTACATTTCTCATCTGTTTCCTATTTATATTTATATTTTACCTCCTCAATTTAGCATTATGACCAGGGAAAGACCTAATCTAAGCTCTGCACAAAATATTTTGCCTTCAAATTCATACCGTGATCGTAGCATGCATGGACTCGACTCATATGACTGGGATTTCCATGAAAAAGATTGTGGGCCGAAAATGGGAGTTCACTGTACATTTCTCTACTGTTTCCTATTTATCTTTCTATTTTACATCCTCTATTTAGCATTATGGACAGGAAAGACGTAATCTAAGATCTGCACAAAAATATTTTGCCTTCAAATTCATACCGTGATCGTAGCATGCATGGACTCGACTCATATGACTGGGATTTCCATGAAAAAGATTGTGCGCCGAAAATGGGTGATCACTGTACATTTCTCTGCTGTTTCCTATTTATATTTCTATTTTACCTCCTCAATTTAGCATTATGGCCTTGGAAAGACCTAATCTAAGATCTGCACAAAAATATTTTGCCTTCAAATTCATACCCTGATCGTAGCATGCATGGACTTGACTCATATGACTGGGATTTCCATGAAAAAGATTGTGGGCCGAAAATGGGAGTTCACTGTACATTTCTCGTCTGTTTCCTATTTATCTTTCTATTTTACATCCTCTATTTAGCATTATGGACAGGGAAAGACCTAATCTAAAATCTGCACAAAAATATTTTGCCTTCAAATTCATACCCTGATCGTAGCATGCATGGACTCGACTCATATGACTGGGATTTCCATGAAAAAGATTGTCGGCCGAAAATGGGTGATCACTGTACATTTCTCTTCTGTTTCCTATTCATATTTCTATTTTACCTCCTCAATTTAGCATTATGGACAGGGAAAGACTTAATCTAAGATCTGCAAAAAAATATTTTGCCTTCAAATTCATACCGTGATCGTAGCATGCATGGACTCGACTCATATGACTGGGATTTCCATGAAAAAGATTGTGGGCCGAAAATGGGTGATCACTGTATATTTCTCTTCGTTTTCCTATTTATCTTTCTATTTTACATCCTCAATTTAGCATTATGGACAGGGAAAGACCTAATCTAAGATCTGCACAAAAATATTTTGCCTTCAAATTCATAGCGTGATCGTAGCATGCATGGACTCGACTCATATGACTGGGATTTCCATGAAAAAGATTGTGGGCCGAAAATGGGTGATCACTGTACATTTCTCTGCTGTTTCCTATTTATATTTCTATTTTACCTCCTCAATTTAGCATTATGGCCTTGGAAAGACCTAATCTAAGATCTGCACAAAAATATTTTGCCTTCAAATTCATACCGTGATCGTAGCATGGATGGACTCGACTCATATGACTGGGATTTCCATGAAAAAGATTGTGGGCCGAAAATGGGAGTTCACTGTACATTTCTCTACTGTTTCCTATTTATCTTTCTATTTTACATCCTCTATTTAGCATTATGGACAGGAAAGACCTAATCTAAGATCTGCACAAAAATATTTTGCCTTCAAATTCATACCGTGATCGTAGCATGCATGGACTCGACTCATATGACTGGGATTTCAATGAAAATGATTGTGGGCCGAAAATGGGTGATCACTGTGCATTTCTCTTCTGTTTCCTATTTATATTTCTATTTTACCTCCTCAATTTAGCATTATGGACAGGGAAAGACCGAATCTAAGATCTGCACAAAAATATTTTGCCTTCAAATTAATAACGTGATCGTAGCATGCATGGACTCGACTCATATGACTGGGATTTCCATGAAAAAGATTGTGGGCCGAAAATCGGTGATCACTGTACATTTCTCTTCTGTTTCCTATTTATATTTCTATTTTACCTCCTCAATTTAGCATTATGGCCAGGGAAAGACCTAATCTAAGCTCTGCACAAAAATATTTTGCCTTCAAATTCATACCGTGATCGTAGCATGCATGGACTTGACTCATATGACTGGGATTTCCATGAAAAAGATTGTGGGCCGAAAATGGGAGTTCACTGTACATTTCTCTTCTGTTTCCTATTTATATTTCTATTTTACCTCCTCAATTTAGCATTATGGACAGGGAAAGACCTAATCTAAGATCTGCACAAAAATATTTTGCCTTCAAATTCATAGCGTGATCGTAGCATGCATGGACTCGACTCATATGACTGGGATTTCCATGAAAAAGATTGTGGGCCGAAAATGGGTGATCACTGTACATTTCTCTGCTGTTTCCTATTTATATTTCTATTTTACCTCCTCAATTTAGCATTATGGCCTTGGAAAGACCTAATCTAAGATCTGCACAAAAATATTTTGCCTTCAAATTCATACCGTGATCGTAGCATGGATGGACTCGACTCATATGACTGGGATTTCCATGAAAAAGATTGTGGGCCGAAAATGGGAGTTCACTGTACATTTCTCTACTGTTTCCTATTTATCTTTCTATTTTACATCCTCTATTTAGCATTATGGACAGGAAAGACCTAATCTAAGATCTGCACAAAAATATTTTGCCTTCAAATTCATACCGTGATCGTAGCATGCATGGACTCGACTCATATGACTGGGATTTCAATGAAAATGATTGTGGGCCGAAAATGGGTGATCACTGTGCATTTCTCTTCTGTTTCCTATTTATATTTCTATTTTACATCCTCAATTTAGCATTATGGCCTTGGAAAGACCTAATCTAAGATCTGCACAAAAATATTTTGCCTTCAAATTCATAACGTGATCGTAGCATGCATGGACTCGACTCATATGACTGGAATTTCCATGAAAAAGATTGTGGGCCGAAAATGGGTGATCACTGTACATTTCTCTTCTGTTTCCTATTTATATTTCTATTTTACCTCCTCAATTTAGCATTATGGACAGGGAAAGACCGAATCTAAGATCTGCACAAAAATATTTTGCCTTCAAATTAATAACGTGATCGTAGCATGCATGGACTCGACTCATATGACTGGGATTTCCATGAAAAAGATTGTGGGCCGAAAATCGGTGATCACTGTACATTTCTCTTCTGTTTCCTATTTATATTTATATTTTACATCCTCAATTTAGCATTGTGGACAGGGAAAGACCTAATCTAAGATCTGCACAAAAATATTTTGCCTTCAAATTCATACCGTGATCGTAGCATGCATGGACTCGACTCATATGACTGGAATTTCCATGAAAAAGATTGTGGGCCGAAAATGGGTGATCACTGTACATTTCTCTTCTGTTTCCTATTTATATTTCTATTTTACCTCCTCAATTTAGCATTATGGCCAGGGAAAGACCTAATCTAAGCTCTGCACAAAAATATTTTGCCTTCAAATTCATACCGTGATCGTAGCATGCATGGACTTGACTCATATGACTGGGATTTCCATGAAAAAGATTGTGGGCCGAAAATGGGAGTTCACTGTACATTTCTCTTCTGTTTCCTATTTATATTTCTATTTTACCTCCTCAATTTAGCATTATGGACAGGGAAAGACCTAATCTAAAATCTGCACAAAAATATTTTGCCTTCAAATTCATACCGTGATCGTAGCATGCATGGACTCGACTCATATGACTGGGATTTCCATGAAAAAGATTGTGGGCCGAAAATGGGAGTTCACTGTACATTTCTCTTCTGTTTCCTATTTATCTTTCTATTTTACATCCTCTATTTAGCATTATGGACAGGGAAAGACCTAATCTAAAATCTGCACAAAAATATTTTGCCTTCAAATTCATACCCTGATCGTAGCATGCATGGACTCGACTCATATGACTGGGATTTCCATGAAAAAGATTGTCGGCCGAAAATGGGTGATCACTGTACATTTCTCTTCTGTTTCCTATTCATATTTCTATTTTACCTCCTCAATTTAGCATTATGGACAGGGAAAGACTTAATCTAAGATCTGCACAAAAATATTTTGCCTTCAAATTCATAGCGTGATCGTAGCATGCATGGACTCGACTCATATGACTGGGATTTCCATGAAAAAGATTGTGGGCCGAAAATGGGTGATCACTATACATTTCTCTGCTGTTTCCTATTTATATTTCTATTTTACCTCCTCAATTTAGCATTATGGCCTTGGAAAGACCTAATCTAAGATCTGCACAAAAATATTTTGCCTTCAAATTCATACCGTGATCGTAGCATGGATGGACTCGACTCATATGACTGGGATTTCCATGAAAAAGATTGTGGGCCGAAAATGGGTGATCACTGTACATTTCTCATCTGTTTTCTATTTCTATTTCTATTTTACATCCTCAATTTAGCATTATGGACAGGGAAAGACCTAATCTAAGATCTGCACAAAAATATTTTGCCTTCAAATTCATAACGTGATCGTAGCATGCATGGACTCGACTCATAGGACTGGAATTTCCATGAAAAAGATTGTGGGCCGAAAATGGGTGATCACTGTACATTTCTCTTCTGTTTCCTATTTATATTTCTATTTTACCTCCTCAATTTAGCATTATGGACAGGGAAAGACCGAATCTAAGATCTGCACAAAAATATTTTGCCTTCAAATTAATAACGTGATCGTAGCATGCATGGACTCGACTCATATGACTGGGATTTCCATGAAAAAGATTGTGGGCCGAAAATGGGTGATCACTGTACATTTCTCTTCTGTTTCCTATTTATATTTATATTTTACATCCTCAGTTTAGCATTGTGGACAGGGAAAGACCTAATCTAAGATCTGCACAAAAATATTTTGCCTTCAAATTCATACCGTGATCGTAGCATGCATGGACTCGACTCATATGACTGGAATTTCCATGAAAAAGATTGTGGGCCGAAAATGGGTGATCACTGTACATTTCTCTTCTGTTTCCTATTTATATTTATATTTTACCTCCTCAATTTAGCATTATGGACAGGGAAAGACCTAATCTAAGATCTGCACAAAATATTTTGCCTTCAAATTCATACCGTGATCGTAGCATGCATGGACTCGACTCATATGACTGGAATTTCCATGAAAAAGATTGTGGGCCGAAAATGGGTGATCACTGTACATTTCTCTTCTGTTTCCTATTTATATTTCTATTTTACCTCCTCAATTTAGCATTATGTACAGGGAAAGACCTAATCTAAGATCTGCACAAAAATATTTTGCCTTCAAATTCATACCGTGATCGTAGCATGCATGGACTCGACTAAGATGACTGGGATTTCCATGAAAAAGATTGTGGGCCGAAAATCGGTGATCACTGTACATTTCTCTTCTGTTTCCTATTTATATTTATATTTTACATCCTCAATTTAGCATTGTGGACAGGGGAAGACCTAATCTAAGATCTGCACAAAAATATTTTGCCTTCAAATTCATACCGTGATCGTAGCCTGCATGGACTCGACTCATATGACTGGAATTTCCATGAAAAAGATTGTGGGCCGAAAATGGGTGATCACTGTACATTTCTCTTCTGTTTCCTATTTATATTTCTATTTTACCTCCTCAATTTAGCATTATGGCCAGGGAAAGACCTAATCTAAGCTCTGCACAAAAATATTTTGCCATCAAATTCATACCGTGATCGTAGCCTGCATGGACTCGACTCATATGACTGGAATTTCCATGAAAAAGATTGTGGGCCGAAAATGGGTGATCACTGTACATTTCTCTTCTGTTTCCTATTTATATTTCTATTTTTCCTCCTCAATTTAGCATTATGGACAGGGAAAGACCTAATCTAAGATCTGCACAAAAATATTTTGCCTTCAAATTCATACCGTGATCGTAGCATGCATGGACTCGACTCATATGACTGGGATTTCCATGAAAAAGATTGTGGGCCGAAAATGGGTGATCACTGTGCAAATTTCTCGTCTGTTTCTTATTTATATTTCTATTTTACATCCTCAATTTAGCATTATGTACAGGGAAAGACCTAATCTAAGATCTGCACAAAAATATTTTGCCTTCAGTTTCATACCTTGATCGTAGCATGCATGGACTCGACTCATATGACTGGAATTTCCATGAAAAAGATTGTTGGCCGAAAATGGGTGATCACTGTACATTTCTCTTCTGTTTCCTATTTATATTTCTATTTTACCTCCTCAATTTAGCATTATGTACAGGGAAAGACCTAATCTAAGATCTGCACAAAAATATTTTGCCTTCAAATTCATACCGTGATCGTAGCATGCATGGACTCGACTCATATGACTGGGATTTCCATGAAAAAGATTGTGGGCCGAAAATGGGTGATCACTGTACATTCCTCTTCTGTTTCCTATTTATATTTATATTTTACATCCTCAATTTAGCATTATGGACAGGGAAAGAACTAATCTAAGATCTGCACAAAAATATTTTGCCTTCAAATTCATACCGTGATCGTAGCATGCATGGACTCGACTCATATGACTGGGATTTCCATGAAAAAGATTGTGGGCCGAAAATGGGTGATCACTGTACATTTCTCTTCTGTTTCCTATTTATATTTCTATTTTACATCCTCAATTTAGCATTATGGACAGGGAAAGACCTAATCTAAGATCTGCACAAAAATATTTTGCCTTCAAATTCATACCGTGATCGTAGCATGCATGGACTCGACTCATATGACTGGAATTTCCATGAAAAAAATTGTGGGCCGAAAATGGGTGATCACTGTACATTTCTCTTCTGTTTCCTATTTATATTTATATTTTACATCCTCAATTTAGCATTATGGACAGGGAAAGACCTAATCTAAGTTCTGCACAAAAATATTTTGCCTTCAAATTCATACCGTGATCGTAGCATGCATGGACTCGACTCATATGACTGGAATTTCCATGAAAAAGATTGTGGGGTGAAAATGGGTGATCACTGTACATTTCTTTTCTGTTTCCTATTTATATTTCTATTTTACATCCCCAATTTAGCATTATGGACAGGGAAAGACCTAATCTAAGATCTGCACAAAAATATTTTGCCTTCAAATTCATAACGTGATCGTAGCATGCATGGACTCGACTCATATGACTGGAATTTCCATGAAAAAGATTGAGGGCCGAAAATGGGTGATCACTGTACATGTCTCTTCTGTTTCCTATTTATATTTCTATTTTACCTCCTCAATTTAGCATTATGGACAGGGAAAGACCTAATCTAAGATCTGCACAAAAATATTTTGCCTTCAAATTCATACCGTGATCGTAGCATGCATGGATTCGACTCATATGACTGGAATTTCCATGAAAAAGATTGTGGGCCGAAAATGGGTGATCACTGTACATTTCTCTTCTGTTTCCTATTTATATTTATATTTTACCTCCTCAATTTAGCATTATGGCCAGGGAAAGACCTAATGTAAGCTCTGCACAAAAATATTTTGCCTTCAAATTCATACCGTGATCGTAGCATGCATGGATTCGAATCATATGACTGGGATTTCCATGAAAAAGATTGTGGGCCGAAAATGGGTGATCACTGTACATTTCTCTTCTGTTTCCTATTTATATTTCTATTTTACCTCCTCAATTTAGCATTAGGACAGGGAAAGACCTAATCTAAGATCTGCACAAAAATATTTTGCCTTCAAATTCATACCGTGATCGTAGCATGCATGGACTCGACTCATATGACTGGAATTTCCATGAAAAAGATTGTGGGCCGAAAATGGGTGATCACTGTGCAAATTTCTCTTCTGTTTCCTATTTATATTTCTATTTTACATCCTCAATTTAGCATTATGGCCAGGGAAAGACCTAATCTAAGTTCTGCACAAAAATATTTTGCCTTCAAATTCATGCCGTGATCGTAGCATGCATGGACTCGACTCATATGACTGGGATTTCCATGAAAAATTTGTGGGCCGAAAATGGGTGATCACTGTACATTTCTCTTCTGTTTCCTATTTATATTTATATTTTACATCCTCAATTTAGCATTAAGGACAGGGAAAGACCTAATCTAAGATCTGCACAAAAATATTTTGCCTTCAGTTTCATACCTTGATCGTAGCATGCATGGACTCGACTCATATGACTGGGATTTCCATGAAAAAGATTGTGGGCCGAAAATGGGTGATCACTGTGCAAATTTCTCTTCTGTTTCCTATTTATATTTCTATTTTACATCCTCAATTTAGCATTATGGACAGGGAAAGACCTAATCTAAGACCTGCACAAAAATATTTTGCCTTCAAATTCATAGCGTGATCGTAGCATGCATGGACTCGACTCATATGACTGGGATTTCCATGAAAAAGATTGTGGGCCGAAAATGGGTGATCACTGTACATTTCTCTTCTGTTTCCTATTCATATTTCTATTTTACATCCTCAATTTAGCATTATGGACAGGGAAAGACCTAATCTAAGCTCTGCACAAAAATATTTTGCCTTCAAATTCATACCGTGATCGTAGCATGCATGGACTCGACTCATATGACTGGGATTTCCATGAAAAAGATTGTGGGCCGAAAATGGGTGATCACTGTACATTTCTCTTCTGTTTCCTATTTATATTTATATTTTACATCCTCAATTTAGCATTGTGGACAGTGAAAGATCTAATCTAATATCTGCACAGAAATATTACACCTTCAAATTCATACCGTGATCGTAGCATGTATGGACTCCACTCATATGACTAGGATTTCCATGAAAAAGATCGTGCGCCGAAAATGGGAGATCACTGTACATTTCTCTTCTGTTTCCTACTGATATTTCTCTTTTACCTCCTCAATTTAGCATTATGGACAGGGAAAGACCTAATCTAAAATCTGCACAAAAATATTTTGCCTTCAAATTCATACCGTGATCATAGCATGCATGGACTCGACTCATATGACTGGGATTTCCATGAAAAAGATTGTGGGCCAAAAATGGGTGATCACTGTACATTTCTCTTCTGTTTCCTATTTATATTTATATTTTACCTCCTCAATTTAGCATTATGGCCCGGGAAAGACCTAATCTAAGCTCTGCACAAAAATATTTTGCCTTCAAATTCATACCGTGATCGTAGCATGCATGGACTCGACTCATATGACTGGGATTTCCATAAAAAAGATTGTCGGCCGAAAATGGGAGATCACTGTACATTTCTCTTCTGTTTCCTATTTATATTTATATTTTACCTCCTCAATTTAGCATTATGGAAGGGAATGACCTAATCGAAGATCTGCACAAAAATATTTTACCTTCAAATTCATACCGTGATCGTAGCATGCATGGACTCGACTCATATGACTGGGATTTCCATGAAAAAGATTGTGGGCAGATAATGGGTGATCACTGTACATTTCTCTTCTGTTTCCTATTGATATTTATATTTTACCTCCTCAATTTAGCATTATGGACAGGGAAAGACCAAATCTAAGATCTGCACAAAAATATTTTGCTTTCAAATTCATACCGTGATCGTAATATGCATGGACTCGACTGATATGACTGGGATTTCCATGAAAAATATTGTGGGCCAAAAATGGGTGATCACTGTACATTTCTCTTCTGTTTCCTATATATATTTATATTTTACATCCTCAATTTAGCATTATGGCCCGGGTAAGACCTAATCTAAGCTCTGCACAAAAATATTTTGCCTTCAAATTCATACCGTGATCGTAGCATGCATGGACTCGACTCATATGACTGGGATTTCCATGAAAAAGATTGTGGGCCGAAAATGGATGATCACTGTACATTTCTCTTCTGTTTCCTATTTATATTTCAATTTTACCTCCTCAATTTAGCATTATGGACAGGGAAAGACCAAATCTTAGATCTGCACAAAAATATTTTGCCTTCAAATTCATACCGTGATCGTAGCATGCATGGACTCGACTCATATGACTGGGATTTCCATGAAAAATATTGTGGGCCAAAAATGGGTGATCACTGTACATTTCTCTTCTGTTTCCTATTTATATCTTACCTCCTCAATTTAGCATTATGGACAGGGAAAGACCAAAACTAAGATCTGCACAAAAATATTTTACCTTCAAATTCAAACCGTGATCGTAGCATGCATGGACTCGACTCATATGACTGGGATTTCCATGAAAACGATTGTGGGCCGAAAATGGGTGATCACTGTACATTTCTCTTCTGTTTCCTATTTATATTTCTCTTTTACCTAATCAATTTAGCATTATGGACAGGGAAAGACATAATCTAAGATCTGCACAAAAATATTTTGCCTTCAAATTCATACCGTGATCATAGCATGCATGGACTCGACTCATATGACTGGGATTTCCATGAAAAAGATTGTGGGCCAAAAATGGGTGATCACTGTACATTTCTATTCTGTTTCCTATTTATATTTCTATTTTACCTCCTCAATTTAGCATTATGGACAGGGAAAGACCAAATCTAAGATCTGCACAAATATATTTTACCTTCAAATTCATACCGTGATCGTAGCATTGCATGGACTCGACTCATATGACTGGGATTTCCATGAAAAAGATTGTGGGCTGAAAATGGGAGATCACTGTACATTTCTATTCTATTTCCTATTTATATTTATATTTTACTTCCTCAATTTAGCATTATGGCCAGGGAAAGACCTAATCTAAGCTCTGCAAAAAAATATTTTGCCTTCTAATTCATACCGTGATCGTAGAATGCATGGACTCGACTCATATGACTGGGATTTCCAAGAAAAAGATTGTGGGCTGAAAATGGGAGATCACTGTACATTTCTCTTCTGTTTCCTATTTATATTTATATTTTACCTCCTCAATTTAGCATTATGTACAGGGAAAGACCAAATCTAAGATCTGCACAAAAATATTTTACCTTCAAATTCATACCGTGATCGTAGCATGCATGGACTCGACTCATATGACTGGGATTTCCATGAAAAAGACTGTGGGCCGAAAATGGGTGATCACTGTACATTTCTCTTCTGTTTCCTATTTATATTTCTATTTTACCTCCTCAATTTAGCATTATGGCCAAGGAAAGACCAAATCTAAGATCTGCACAAAAATATTTTTCTTTCAAATTCATACCTTGATCGTAGCATGCATGGACTCGACTCATATGACTGGGATTTCCATGAAAAAGATTGTGGGCTGAAAATAGGTGATCACTGTACATTTCTCTTCTGTTTCCTATTTATATTTATATTTTACCTCCTCAATTTAGCATTATGGACAGGGAAAGACCAAATCTAAGATCTGCACAAAAATATTTTGCCTTCAAATTCATACCGTGATCGTAGCATGCATGGACACGACTCATATGACTGGGATCTCCATGAAAAAGATTATGGGCTGGAAATGGGTGATCACTGTACATTTCTCTTCTGGTTTCTATTCATATTTCTATTTTACATCATCAATTTAGCATTTTGGACAGGGAAAGACCTAATCTCTGATCTGCACAAAAATATTTTGCCTTCAAATTCATACCGTGATCGTAGCATGCATGGACTCGACTCATATGACTGGGATTTCCATGAAAAAGATTGTGGGCCGAAAATGGGTGATCACTGTACATTTCTCTTCTGTTTCCTATTTATATTTCTAGTTTACCTCCTCAATTTAGCATTATGGACAGGGAAAGACCTAATCTAAAATATGCACAAAAATATTTTGCCTTCAAATTCATACCGTGATCGTAGCATGCATGGACTCGACTCATATGACTGGGATTTCCATGAAAAAGATTGTGGGCCGAAAATGGGAGATCACTGTACATTTCTCTTCTGTTTCCTATTTATATTTCTCTTTTACCTCCTCAATTTAGCATTATGGACATGGAAAGACCTAATCTAACATCAGCACAAAAATATTTTGCCTTCAAATTCATACCGTGATCGTAGCATGCATGGACTCGACTCATATGACTGGGATTTCCATGAAAAAGATTATTGGCCGAAAATGGGTGATCACTGTACATTTCTCTTCTGTTTCCTATTTATATTTATATTTTAACTCCTCAATTTAGCATTATGGACAGGGAAAGACCTCATCTAAAATCTGCACAAAAATATTTTGCCTTCAAATTCATACCGTGATCGTAGAATGCAGGGACTCGACTCATATGACTGGGATTTCCATGAAAAAGATTGTGGGCTGAAAATGGGTGATCACTGTACATTTCTCTTCTGTTTCCTATTCATATTTCTATTTTACATCCTCAATTTAGCATTATGGACAGGGAAAGACCTAATCTAAGCTCTGCACAAAAATATTTTGCCTTCAAATTCATACCGTGATCGTAGCATGCATGGACTCGACTCATATGACTGGGATTTCCATGAAAAAGATTGTGGGCCGAAAATGGGTGATCACTGTACATTTCTCTTCTGTTTCCTATTTATATTTATATTTTACATCCTCAATTTAGCATTGTGGACAGTGAAAGATCTAATCTAATATCTGCACAAAAATATTTTGCCTTCAAATTCATAACGTGATCGTAGCATGCATGGACTCGACTCATATGACTGGGATTTCCATGAAAAAGATTGTGGGCCGAAAATGGGTGATCACTGTACATTTCTCTTCTGTTTCCAATTCATATTTCTATTTTACATCCTCAATTTAGCATTATGGACAGGGAAAGACCTAATCTATGCTCTGCACAAAAATATTTTGCCTTCAAATTCATACCGTGATCGTAGCATGCATGGACTCGACTCATATGACTGGGATTTCCATGAAAAAGATTGTGGGCCGAAAATGGGTGATCACTGTACATTTCTCTTCTGTTTCCTATTTATATTTCTATTTTACATCCTCAATTTAGCATTATGGACAGGGAAAGACCTAATCTAAGATCTGCACAAAAATATTTTGCCTTCAAATTCATACCGTGATCGTAGCATACATGGACTCGACTCATATGACTGGAATTTCCATGAAAAAGATTGTGGGCCGAAAATGGGTGATCACTGTACATTTCTCTTCTGTTTCCTATTTATATTTATATTTTACCTCCTCAATTTAGCATTATGGACAGGGAAAGACCTAATCTAAGATCTGCACAAAAATATTTTGCCTTCAAATTCATACCGTGATCGTAGCATGCATGGACTCGACTCATATGACTGGGATTTCCATGAAAAAGATTGTGGGCCGAAAATGGGTGATCACTGTACATTTCTCTTCTGTTTCCTATTTATATTTATATTTTACATCCTCAATTTAGCATTATGGACAGGGAAAGCCCTAATCTAAGATCTGCACAAAAATATTTTGCCTTCAAATTCATACCGTGATCGTAGCATGCATGGACTCGACACATATGACTGGGATTTCCATGAAAAAGATTGTGGGCAGAAAATGGGTGATCACTGTACATTTCTCTTCTGTTTCCTATTTATATTTATATTTTACCTCCTCAATTTAGCATTATGGACAGGGAAAGACCTAATCTAAGATCTGCACAAAAATATTTTGCCTTCAAATTCATACCGTGATCGTAGCTGGTATGGACTCGACTCATATGACTGGGATTTCCATGAAAAAGATTGTGGGCAGAAAATGGGTGATCACTGTACATTTCTCTTCTGTTTCCTATTTATATTTCCATTTTCCCTCCTCAATTTAGCATTATGGACAGGGAAAGACCTAATCTAAAATCTGCACAAAAATATTTTGCCTTCAAATTGATACCGTGATCGTAGCATGCATGGACTCGACTCATATGACTGGGACTTCCATGAAAAAGATTGTCGGCCGAAAATGGGTGATCACTGTACATATCTCTTCTGTTTCCTTTTTATATTTGTATTTTTGCTCCTCAATTTAGCATTATGGACAGGGAAAGACCTAATCTAAGCTCTGCACAAAAATATTTTGCCTTCAAATTCATACCGTGATCGTAGCATGCATGGACTCGACTCATATGACTGGGATTTCCATGAAAGAGATTGTGGGCAGAAAATGGGTGACACTGTACATTTCTCTTCTGTTTCCTATTTATATTTCCATTTTCCCTCCTCAATTTAGCATTATGAACAGGGAAAGACCTAATCTAAGATCTGCACAAAAATATTTTGCCTTCGAATTCATACCGTGATCGTAGCATGCATGCACTCGACTCATATGACTGGGCTTTCCATGAAAAAGATTGTGGGCTGAAAATGTCTCATCACTGTACTTTTCTCTTCTGTTTCCTATTTATATTTATATTTTACCTCCTCAATTTAGCATTATTGACAGGGAAAGTCCTAATCTAAGCTCTGAACAAAAATATTTTGCCTTCAAATTCATACCGTGATCGTAGCATGCATGGACTCGACTCATATGACTGGGATTTCCATGAAAAAGATTGTGGACAGAAAACGGGTGATCACTGTACATTTCTCTTCTGTTTCCTATTTATATTTATATTTTACCTCCTCAATTTACAATTATGGACAGGGAAAGACCTAATCTAAAATCTGCACAAAAATATTTTGCCTTCAAATTCATACCGTGATCGTAGCATGCATGGACTCGACTCATATGACAGGGAATTCCATGAAAAAGATTGTGGGCCGAAAATGGGTCATCACTGTACATTTCTCTTCTGTTTCCTATTTATATTTCTATTTTACCTCCTCAATTTAGCATTATGGACAGGGAAAGACCTAATCTAAGATCTGCACAAAAATATTTTGCCTTCGAATTCATACAGTGATCGTAGCATGCATGCACTCGACTCATATGACTGGGCTTTCCATGAAAAAGATTGTGGGCCGAAAATGTCTCATCACTGTACATTTCTCTTCTGTTTCCTATTTATATTTATATTTTACCTCCTCAATTTAGCATTATTGACAGGGAAAGACCTAATCTAAGCTCTGAACAAAAATATTTTGCCTTCAAATTCATACCGTGATCGTAGCATGCATGGACTCGACTCATATGACTGGGATTTCCATGAAAAAGATTGTGGACAGAAAACGGGTGATCACTGTACATTTCTCTTCTGTTTCCTATTTATATTTATATTTTACCTCCTCAATTTAGCATTATGGACAGGGAAAGACCTAATCTAAAATCTGCACAATAATATTTTGCCATCAAATTCATACCGTGATCGTAGCATGCATGGACTCGACTCATATGACTGGGATTTCCATGAAAAAGATTTTGGGCAGAAAATGGGTGATCACTGTACATTTCTCTTCTGTTTCCTATTAATATTTATATTTTACCTCCTCAATTTAGCATTATGGACAGGGAAAGACCTAATCTAAGATCTGCAAAAAAATATGTTGCCTTCAAATTCATACCGTGACCGTAGCATGCATGGACTCGACTCATATGACTGGGATTTCCATGAAAAAGATTGTGGGCAGAAAATGGGTGATCACTGTACATTTCTCTTCTGTTTACTATTTATATTTCTATTTTACTTCTTCAATTTAGCATTATGGACAGGAAAAGACCAAATCTAAGAACTGCACAAAAATATTTTGCCTTCAAATTCATACCGTGATCGTAGCATGGACTTATATTTATATTTTACCTCCTCAATTTAGCATTATGAACAGGGAAAGACCTAATCTAAAATCTGCACAAAAATATTTTATTTTGCCTTCAAATTCATGCTGTAATCAGAGCATGCATGGACTCGACTCATATGACTGGGATTTCCATGAAAAAGATTGAGGGCAGTAAATGGGTGATCACTGTACATTTCTCTTCTGTTTCCTATTTATATTTATATTTTACTTCCTTCATTTAGCATTATGGACAGGGAAAGACCAAATCTAAGATCTGCACAAAAATATTTTGCCTTCAAAATCATACCGTGATCGTAGCATGTATGGACTGGACTCATATGACTGGGATTTCCATGAAAAAGATTGTGGGCAGAAAATGGGTGATCTCTGTACATTTCTCTTCTGTTTCCTATTTATATTTCCATTTTCCCTCCTCAATTTAGCATTATTGACAGGGAAAGACCTAATCTAAGCTCTGAACAAAAATATTTTGCCTTCAAATTCATACCGTGATCGTAGCATGCATGGACTCGACTCATATGACTGGGATTTCCATGAAAAAGATTGTGGACAGAAAACGGGTGATCACTGTACATTTCTCTTCTGTTTCCTATTTATATTTATATTTTACCTCCTCTATTTAGAATTATGGACAGGGAAAGACCTAATCTAAAATCTGTACAAAAATATTTTGCCTTCAAATTCCTACCGTGATCGTAGCACGCATTGACTCAACTCATATGACTGGGATTTCCATGAAAAAGATTGTGGGCCGAAAATGGGTGATCACTGTACATTTCTCTTCTGTTTCCTATTTATATTTCTATTTTACCTCCTCAATTTAGCATTATGGACAGGGAAAGACCTAATCTAAAATCTGCACAAAAATATTTTGCCTTCAAATTCATAACGTGATCGTAGCATGCATGGACTCGACTCATATGACTGGGATTTCCATGAAAAAGATTGTGGGCAGAAAATGGGTGATCACTGTACATTTCTCTTCTGTTTCCTATTTATATTTCCATTTTCCCTCCTCAATTTAGCATTATGGACAGGGAAAGACCTAATCTAAAATCTGCACAAAAATATTTTGCCTTCAAATTGATACCGTGATCGTAGCATGCATGGACTCGACTCATATGACTGGGACTTCCATGAAAAAGATTGTCGGCCGAAAATGGGTGATCACTGTACATATCTCTTCTGTTTCCTTTTTATATTTGTATTTTTGCTCCTCAATTTAGCATTATGGACAGGGAAAGACCTAATCTAAGCTCTGCACAAAAATATTTTGCCTTCAAATTCATACCGTGATCGTAGCATGCATGGACTCGACTCATATGACTGGGATTTCCATGAAAGAGATTGTGGGCAGAAAATGGGTGACACTGTACATTTCTCTTCTGTTTCCTATTTATATTTCCATTTTCCCTCCTCAATTTAGCATTATGGACAGGGAAAGACCTAATCTAAGATCTGCACAAAAATATTTTGCCTTCGAATTCATACCGTGATCGTAGCATGCATGCACTCGACTCATATGACTGGGCTTTCCATGAAAAAGATTGTGGGCTGAAAATGTCTCATCACTGTACTTTTCTCTTCTGTTTCCTATTTATATTTATATTTTACCTCCTCAATTTAGCATTATTGACAGGGAAAGACCTAATCTAAGCTCTGAACAAAAATATTTTGCCTTCAAATTCATACCGTGATCGTAGCATGCATGGACTCGACTCATATGACTGGGATTTCCATGAAAAAGATTGTGGACAGAAAACGGGTGATCACTGTACATTTCTCTTCTGTTTCCTATTTATATTTATATTTTACCTCCTCAATTTACAATTATGGACAGGGAAAGACCTAATCTAAAATCTGCACAAAAATATTTTGCCTTCAAATTCATACCGTGATCGTAGCATGCATGGACTCGACTCATATGACAGGGAATTCCATGAAAAAGATTGTGGGCCGAAAATGGGTCATCACTGTACATTTCTCTTCTGTTTCCTATTTATATTTCTATTTTACCTCCTCAATTTAGCATTATGGACAGGGAAAGACCTAATCTAAGATCTGCACAAAAATATTTTGCCTTCGAATTCATACAGTGATCGTAGCATGCATGCACTCGACTCATATGACTGGCCTTTCCATGAAAAAGATTGTGGGCCGAAAATGTCTCATCACTGTACATTTCTCTTCTGTTTCCTATTTATATTTATATTTTACCTCCTCAATTTAGCATTATTGACAGGGAAAGTCCTAATCTAAGCTCTGAACAAAAATATTTTGCCTTCAAATTCATACCGTGATCGTAGCATGCATGGACTCGACTCATATGACTGGGATTTCCATGAAAAAGATTGTGGACAGAAAACGGGTGATCACTGTACATTTCTCTTCTGTTTCCTATTTATATTTCTATTTTACCTCCTCTATTTAGAATTATGGACAGGGAAAGACCTAATCTAAAATCTGTACAAAAATATTTTGCCTTCAAATTCATACCGTAATCGTAGCATGCATGGACTCAACTCATAAGACTGGGATTTCCATAAAAAAGATTGTGGGCCGAAAATGGGTGATCACTGTACATTTCTCTTCTGTTTCCTATTTATATTTATATTTTACCTCCTCAATTTAGCATTATGGACAGGGAAAGACCTAATCTAAGATCTGCAAAAAAATATGTTGCCTTCAAATTCATACCGTGACCGTAGCATGCATGGACTCGACTCATATGACTGGGATTTCCATGAAAAAGATTGTGGGCAGAAAATGGGTGATCACTGTACATTTCTCTTCTGTTTACTATTTATATTTCTATTTTACTTCTTCAATTTAGCATTATGGACAGGAAAAGACCAAATCTAAGAACTGCACAAAAATATTTTGCCTTCAAATTCATACCGTGATCGTAGCATGGACTTATATTTATATTTTACCTCCTCAATTTAGCATTATGAACAGGGAAAGACCTAATCTAAAATCTGCACAAAAATATTTTATTTTGCCTTCAAATTCATGCTGTAATCGTAGCATGCATGGACTCGACTCATATGACTGGGATTTCCATGAAAAAGATTGAGGGCAGTAAATGGGTGATCACTGTACATTTCTCTTCTGTTTCCTATTTATATTTATATTTTACTTCCTTCATTTAGCATTATGGACAGGGAAAGACCAAATCTAAGATCTGCACAAAAATATTTTGTCTTCAAAATCATACCGTGATCGTAGCATGTATGGACTGGACTCATATGACTGGGATTTCCATGAAAAAGATTGTGGGCAGAAAATGGGTGATCTCTGTACATTTCTCTTCTGTTTCCTATTTATATTTCCATTTTCCCTCCTCAATTTAGCATTATTGACAGGGAAAGACCTAATCTAAGCTCTGAACAAAAATATTTTGCCTTCAAATTCATACCGTGATCGTAGCATGCATGGACTCGACTCATATGACTGGGATTTCCATGAAAAAGATTGTGGACAGAAAACGGGTGATCACTGTACATTTCTCTTCTGTTTCCTATTTATATTTATATTTTACCTCCTCTATTTAGAATTATGGACAGGGAAAGACCTAATCTAAAATCTGTACAAAAATATTTTGCCTTCAAATTACTACCGTGATCGTAGCACGCATTGACTCAACTCATATGACTGGGATTTCCATGAAAAAGATTGTGGGCCGAAAATGGGTGATCACTGTACATTTCTCTTCTGTTTCCTATTTATATTTCTATTTTACCTCCTCAATTTAGCATTATGGACAGGGAAAGACCTAATCTAAAATCTGCACAAAAATATTTTGCCTTCAAATTCATAACGTGATCGTAGCATGCATGGACTCGACTCATATGACTGGGATTTCCATGAAAAAGATTGTGGGCCGAAAATGGGTGATCACTGCACATTTCTCTTCTGTTTCCTATTTATATTTCTATTTTACCTCCTCAATTTAGCATTATGGACAGGGAAAGACCTAATATTAAATCACCACAAAAATATTTTGCCTTCAAATTCATAACGTGATCGTAGCATGCATGGAATCGACTAATATGACTGGGATTTCCATGAAAAAGATTGTGGGCCGAAAATGGGTGATCACTGTACATTTCTCTTCTGTTTCCTATTTATATTTCTATTTTACCTCCTCAATTTAGCATTATGGACAGGGAAAGACCTAATCTAAAACTGCACAAAAATATTTTGCCTTCAAATTCATGCTGTGATCGTAGCATGCATGGACTCGACTCATATTACTGGGATTTCCATGAAAAAGATTGTGGGCCGAAAATGGGTGATCACTGTACATTTCTCTTCTGTTTCCTATTTATATTTCTATTTTACCTCCTCAATTTAGCATTATGGACAGGGAAAGACCTCATCTAAATTCTGCACAAAAATATTTTGCTTTCAAATTCATACCGTGATCGTAGCATGCATGGACTCGACTCATATGACTGGGATTTCCATGAAAATATTGTGGGCCGAAAATGGGTGATCACTGTACATTTCTCTTCTGTTTCCTATTTATATTTTACCTCCTCAATTCAGCATTATGGACAGGGAAAGACCTCATCTAAAATCTGCAGAAAAATATTTTGCTATCAAATTCATACCGTGATCGTAGCATGCATGGACTCGACTCATATGACTGGGATTTCCATGAAAAAGATTGTGGGCCGAAAATGGGTGATCACTGTACATTTCTCTTCTGTTTCCTATTTATATTTATATTTTACCTCCTCAATTTAGCATTATGGACAGGGAAAGACCTAATCTAAAATCTGCACAAAAATATTTTGCCTTCAAATTCATACCGTGATCGTAGCATGCATTGATTCGACTCATATTACTGGGATTTCCATGAAAAAGATTGTGGGCCGAACATGGTTGATCACTGTACATTTCTCTTCTGTTTCCTATTTATATTTCTATTTTACCTCCTCAATTTAGCATTATGGACAGGGAAAGACCTAATCTAAAATCTACACAAAAATATTTTGCCTTCAAATTCATAACGTGATCGTAGCATGCATGAACTCGACTCATATGACTGGGATTTCCATGAAAAAGATTGTGGGCCTTAAATGGGTGATCACTGTACATTTCTCTTCTGTTTCCTATTTATATTTATATTTTACATCCTCAATTTAGCATTATGGACAGGGAAAGACCTAATCTAAAATCTGCACAAAAATATTTTGCCTTCAAATTCATACCGTGATCGTAGCATGCATTGATTCGACTCATATGACTGCGATTTCCATGAAAAAGATTGTGGGCCGAAAATGGGTCATCACTGTACATTTCTCTGCTGTTTCCTATTCATATTTATATATTACATCCTCAATTTAGCATTATGGACAGGGAAAACCTAATCTAAGATCTGCACAAAAATATTTTGCCTTCAAATTCATACTGTGATCGTAGCATGCATGGACTCGACTCATATTACTGGGATTTCCATGAAAAAGATTGTGGGCCGAAAATGTCTCATCACTGTACATTTCTCTTCTGTTTCCTATTGATATTTATATTTTACCTCCTCAATTTAGCATTATGGACAGGGAAAGACCTAATCTAAAATCTGCACAAAAATATTTTGCCTTCAAATTCATACCGTGATCGTAGCATGCATGGACTTGACTCATATGAAAGGGATTGCCATGAAAAAGATAGTGGGCCGAAAATGGGTGATCACTGTTTATTTCACTTCTGTTTCCTATTTATATTTCTATTTTACCTCCTCAATTTAGCATTATGAACAGGGAAAGACCTAATCTAAAATCTGCACAAAAATATTTTGCCTTCAAATTCATAAGGTGATCGTAGCATGCATGGACTCGACTTATATGACTGGGATTTCCATGAAAAAGATTGTGGACCAAAAATGGGTGATCACTGTACATTTCTCTTCTGTTTCCTATTAATATTTATATTTTACCTCCTTAATTTAGCATTATGGACAGGGAAAACATAATCTAAGCTCTGCACAAAAATATTTTCCCTTCAAATTCATACTGTGATCGTAGCATGCATGGACTCGACTCATATTACTGGGATTTCCATGAAAAAGATTGTGGGCCGAAAATGTCTCATCACTGTACATTTCTCTTCTGTTTCCTATTTATATTTATATATTACCTCCTCAATTTAACATTATGCACAGGGAAAGAACTAATCTAAAATCTGCACAAAAATATTTTGCCTTCAAATTCATACTGTGATCGTAGCATGCATGGACTCGACTCATATGACTGGGATTTCCATGAAAAAGATTGTGGGCCGAAAATGGGCGATCACTGTATATTTCTCTTCTGTTTCCTATTTATATTTCTATTTTACCTCCTCAATTTAGCATTATGGACAAGGAAAGACCTAATCTAAAATCTGCACAAAAATATTTTGCCATCAAATTCATACCGTGATCGTAGCATGCATGGACTCGACTCATATGACTGGGATTTCCATGAAAAAGATTGTGGGCCGAAAATGGGTTATCACTGTACATTTCTCTTCTGTTTCCTATTTATATTTCAATTTTACCTCCTCAATTTAGCATTATGGACAGGGAAAGACCTCATCTAAGATATGCACAAAAATATTTTGCCTTCAAATTCATACCGTGATCTTAGCATGCATGGACTCGACTTATATAACTGGGATTTCCATGAAAAAGATTGTAGGCCGAAAATGGGTGATCACTGTACATTTCTCTTCTGTTTCCTATTTATATTTATATTTTACATCCTCAATTTAGCATTATGGACAGGGAAAGACCTAATCTAAAATCTGCACAAAAATATTTTGCCTTCAAATTCATACCGTGATCGTAGCATGCATTGACTCAACTCATATGACTGGGATTTCCATGAAAAAGATAGTGGGCCGAAAATGGGTGATCACTGAACATTTCTCTTCTGTTTCCTATTTCTATTTATATATTACCTCCTCAATTTAGCATTATGGACAGGGAAAGACCTAATCTAAGCTCTGTACAAAAATATTTTGGCTTCAAATTCATACCGTGAACCTACCATGCATGGACTCGACTCATATGACTGGGATTTCCATGAAAAAGATTGTGCGTCGAAAATGGGTGATCACTGTACATTTCTCTTCTGTTTCCTATTAATATTTATATTTTACCTCCTTAATTTAGCATTATGGACAGGGAAAACATAATCTAAGCTCTGCACAAAAATATTTTCCCTTCAAATTCATACTGTGATCGTAGCATGCATGGACTCGACTCATATTACTGGGATTTCCATGAAAAAGATTGTGGGCCGAAAATGTCTCATCACTGTACATTTCTCTTCTGTTTCCTATTTATATTTATATATTACCTCCTCAATTTAACATTATGCACAGGGAAAGAACTAATCTAAAATCTGCACAAAAATATTTTGCCTTCAAATTCATACTGTGATCGTAGCATGCATGGACTCGACTCATATGACTGGGATTTCCATGAAAAAGATTGTGGGCCGAAAATGGGCGATCACTGTATATTTCTCTTCTGTTTCCTATTTATATTTCTATTTTACCTCCTCAATTTAGCATTATGGACAAGGAAAGACCTAATCTAAAATCTGCACAAAAATATTTTGCCATCAAATTCATACCGTGATCGTAGCATGCATGGACTCGACTCATATGACTGGGATTTCCATGAAAAAGATTGTGGGCCGAAAATGGGTGATCACTGTACATTTCTCTTCTGTTTCCTATTTATATTTCAATTTTACCTCCTCAATTTAGCATTATGGACAGGGAAAGACCTCATCTAAGATATGCACAAAAATATTTTGCCTTCAAATTCATACCGTGATCTTAGCATGCATGGACTCGACTTATATAACTGGGATTTCCATGAAAAAGATTGTAGGCCGAAAATGGGTGATCACTGTACATTTCTCTTCTGTTTCCTATTTATATTTATATTTTACATCCTCAATTTAGCATTATGGACAGGGAAAGACCTAATCTAAAATCTGCACAAAAATATTTTGCCTTCAAATTCATACCGTGATCGTAGCATGCATTGACTCAACTCATATGACTGGGATTTCCATGAAAAAGATAGTGGGCCGAAAATGGGTGATCACTGAACATTTCTCTTCTGTTTCCTATTTATATTTATATATTACCTCCTCAATTTAGCATTATGGACAGGGAAAGACCTAATCTAAGCTCTGTACAAAAATATTTTGCCTTCAAATTCATACCGTGAACCTACCATGCATGGACTCGACTCATATGACTGGGATTTCCATGAAAAAGATTGTGCGTCGAAAATGGGTGATCACTGTACATTTCTCTTCTGTTTCCTATTTATATTTATATTTTACCTCGTCAATTTAGCATTATGGACAGGGAAAGACCTAATCTAAGCTCTGCACAAAAATATTTTGCCTTCAAATTCATACTGTGATCGTAGCATGCATGGACTCGACTCATATCACTGGGATTTCCATGAAAAAGATTGTGGGCCGAAAATGTCTCATCACTGTACATTTCTCTTCTGTTTCCTATTTATATTTATATATTACCTCCTCAATTTAACATTATGCACAGGGAAAGAACTAATCTAAAATCTGCACAAAAATATTTTGCCTTCAAATTCATACCGTGATCGTAGCATGCATGGACTCGACTCATATGACTGGGATTTCCATGAAAAAGATTGTGGGCCGAAAATGGGTGATCACTATACATTTCTCTTCTGTATTCTTTTTATATTTCTATTTTACCTCCTCAATTTAGCATTATGGACAGGGAAAGACCTAATCTAAAATCTGCACAAAAATATTTTGCCTTCAAATTCATACCGTGATCGTAGCATGCATGGACTCGACTCATATGACTGGGATTTCCATGAAAAAGATTGTGGGCCGAAAATGGGTGATCACTGTACATTTCTCTTCTGTTTCCTATTTATATTTCAATTTTACCTCCTCAATTTAGCATTATGGACAGGGAAAGACCTCATCTAAGATCTGCACAAAAATATTTTGCCTTCAAATTCATACCGTGATCGTAGCATGCATGGACTCAACTCATATGACTGGGATTTCCATGAAAAAGATAGTGGGCAGAAAATGGGTGATCACTGTACATTTCTCTTCTGTTTCCTATTTATATATATATTTTGCATCCTCAATTTAGCATTATGGACAGGGAAAGACCTAATCTAAAATCTGCACAAAAATATTTTGCCTTCAAATTCATACCGTGATCGTAGCATGCATTGACTCGACTCATATGACTGGGATTTCCATGAAAAAGATAGTGGGCAGAAAATGGGTGATCACTGTACATTTCTCTTCTGTTTCCTATTTATATTTATATTTTACCTCCTCAATTTAGCATTATGGACAGGGAAAGACCTAATCTAATCTCTGCACAAAAATATTTTGCCTTCAAATTCATACCGTGATCGTAGCATGCATTGACTCGACTCATATGACTGGGATTTCCATGAAAAAGATTGTGGGCAGAAAATGGGTGATCACTGTACATTTCTCTTCTGTTTCCTATTTATATTTATATTTTACCTCCTGAATTTAGCATTATGGCCAGTGAAAGACCTAATCTAAGCTCTGCACAAAAATATTTTGCCTTCAAATTCATACCGTGATCGTAGCATGCATTGACTCAACTCATATGACTGGGATTTCCATGAAAAAGATAGTGGGCAGAAAATGGGTGATCACTGTACATTTCTCTTCTGTTTCCTATTTATATTTCTATTTTACCTACTCAATTTAGCATTATGGACAGGGAAAGACCTAATCTAAAATCTGCACAAAAATATTTTGCCTTCAAATTCATACCGTGATCGTAGCATGCATTGATTCGACTCATATGACTGGGATTTCCATGAAAAAGATTGTGGGCCGAAAATGGGTGATCACTGTACATTTCTCTTCTGTTTCCAATTTATATTTATATATTACCTCCTCAATTTAGCATTATGGACAGGGAAAACCTAATCTAAGCTCTGCACAAAAATATTTTGCCTTCAAATTCATACCGTGATCGTAGCATGCATTGACTCAACTCATATGACTGGGATTTCCATGAAAAAGATTGTGGGCCGAAAATGGGTGATCACTGTACATTTCTCTTCTGTTTCCTATTTATATTTCAATTTTACCTCCTCAATTTAGCATTATGGACAGGGAAAGACCTAATCTAAAATCTACACAAAAATATTTTGCTTTCAAATTCATACCGTGATCGTAGCATGCATGGACTCGTCTCATATGACTGGGATTTCCCTGACAAATATTGTCGGTCGAAAATTGGTGATCACTGTATATTTCTCTACTGTTTCCTATTTATATTTATATTTTACCTCCTCAATTTAGCATTATGGACAGGGAAAGACCTAATCTAAGATCTGCACAAAAATATTTTGCCTTCATATTCATACCGTGATCGTAGCATGCATGGAATCGACTCATATCACTGGGATTTCCATGAAAAAGATTGTGGGCCGAAAATGGGTGATCACTGTACATTTGTCTTCTGTTTCCTATTTATATTTATATTTTACCTCCTCAATTTAGCATTATGGACAGGGAAAAACCTAATCTAAGCTCTGCAAAAAAATATTTTGCTTTCAAATTCATACCGTGATCGTAGCATGCATGGACTCGACTCATATGACTGGGATTTCCATGAAAAAGATTGTGGGCCGAAAATGGGTGATCACTGTACTTTTCTCTTCTGTTTCCTATTTATATTTCTATTTTACCTCCTCAATTTAGCATTATGGACATGGAAAGACCTAATCTAAAATCTGCAAAAAAATATTTTGCTTTCAAATTCAGACCGTGATCGTAGCATGCATGGACTCGACTCATATGACTGGGATTTCCATGAAAAAGATTGTGGGCCGAAAATGGGTGATCACTGTACATTTCTCTTCTTTTTCCTATTTATATTTCTATTTTACCTCCTCAATTTAGCATTATGGACAGGGAAAGTCCTAATCTAAAATCTGCACAAAAACATTTTGCTTTTAAATTCATACTGTGATAGTAGCATTCATGGACTCGACTCATATGACTGGGATTTCCATGAAAAGATTGTGGGCCGAAAATGGGTGATCACTGTACATTTCTTTTCTGTTTCCTTTTTATATTTCTATTTTACCTCCTCAATTTAGCATTATGGAGAGGGAAAGACCTAATCTAAAATCTGCACAAAAATATTTTGCTTTCAAATTCATACCGTGATCGGAGCATGCATGGACTCGTCTCATATGACTGGGATTTCCCTGAAAAATATTGTCGGTCGAAAATTGGTGATCACTGTATATTTCTCTACTGTTTCCTATTTATATTTATATTTTACCTCCACAATTTAGCATTATGGACAGGGAAAGACCTAATCTAAGATCTGCACAAAAATATTTTGCCTTCATATTCATACCGTGATCGTAGCATGCATGGAATCGACTCATATCACTGGGATTTCCATGAAAAAGATTGTGGGCCGAAAATGGGTGATCACTGTACATTTGTCTTCTGTTTCCTATTTATATTTCTATTTTACCTCCTCAATTTAGCATTATGGACAGGGAAAAACCTAATCTAAGCTCTGCAAAAAAATATTTTGCCTTCAAATTCATATCGTGATCGTAGCATGCATGGACTCGACTCATATGACTGGGATTTCCATGAAAAGATTGTGGGCCGAAAATGGGTGATCACTGTACATTTCTCTTCTGTTTCCTTTTTATATTTCTATTTTACCTCCTCAATTTAGCATTATGGACAGGGAAAGACCTAATCTAAAATCTGCACAAAAATATTTTGCTTTCAAATTCATACCGTGATCGCAGCATGCATGGACTCGACTCATATGACTGGGATTTCCATGAAAAAGATTGTGGGCCGAAAATGGGTGATCACTGTACATTTCCCTTCTGTTTCCTATTTATATTTCTATTTTGCTTCTTCAATTTAGCATTATGGACAGGGAAAGACCAAATCTAATATCTGCAAAAAAATATTTTGCCTTCAAATTCATACCGTGATCGTAGCATGCATCGACTCGTCTCATATGACTGAGATTTCCCTGAAAAATATTGTCGGTCGAAAATTGGTGATCTCTGTACATTTCTCTTCTGTTTCCTATTTATATTTATATTTTACCTCCTCAATTTAGCATTATGGACAGGGAAAGACCTAATCTAAAATTTGCACAAAAATATTTTGCCTTCAAATTCATACCGTGATCGTAGCATGCATCGACTCGTCTCATATGACTGGGATTTCCATGAAAAAGATTGTGGGCCGAAAATGAGTGATCACTGTACATTTCTCTTCTGTTTCCTAGTTATATTTCTATTTTACCTCCTCAATTTAGCATTATGGACAGGGAAAGACCTAATCTAAGCTCTTCAAAAAAATATTTTCCTTTCAAATTCATACCATGATCGTAGCATGCATGGACTCGAATCATATGACTGGTATTTCCATGAAAAAGATTGTGGGCCGAAAATGGGTGATCACTTTACATTTCTCTTCTGTTTCCTATTTATATTTATATTTTACCTCCTCAATTTCGCATTATGGACAGGGAAAGACCTAATCTAAAATCTGCAGAAAAATATATTGACTTCAATCTCATACCTTGATCGTAGCATGCATGAACTTGACTCATATGACTGGGATTTCCATGAAAAAGATTGTTGGCCGAAAATGGGTGATCACTGTACATTTCTCTTCTGTTTCCTATTTATATTTATATTTTACCTCCTCAATTTAGCATTATGGACAGGGAAAGACCTAATCTAAAATCTGCACAAAAATATTTTGCTTTCAAATTCATACCGTGATCGTAGCATGCATGGACTCGACTCATATGACTGGGATTTCCATGAAAAAGATTGTGGGCCGAAAATGGATGATCACTGTACATTTCTCTTCTGTTTCCTATTTATATTTATATTTTACCTCCTCAATTTAGCATTATGGACAAGTAAAGACCTAATCTAAGCTCTGCACAAAACTATTTTGCCTTCAAATTCATACCGTGATTGTAGCATGCATGGACTCGACTCATATGACTGGGATTTCCATGAAAAAGTTTGTGGGCCGAAAATGGCTCATCACTGTACATTTCTCTTCTGTTTCCTATTTATATTTCTATTTTACTTCCTCAATTTAGCATTATGGACAGGGAAAGAACTAATCTAAAATCTGCACAAAAATATTTTGCTTTCAAATTCATACCGTGATCGTAGCATGCATGGACTCGACTCATATGACGGGGATTTCCATGAAAAAGATTGTGGGCCAAAAATGGGTGATCACTGTACATTTTTCTTCTGTTTCCTATTTATATTTCTATTTTACCTCCTCAATTTAGCATTATGGACAGGGTAAGACCTAATCTAAGCTCTGCACAAAAATATTTTGCTTTCAAATTCATACCGTGATCGTAGCATGCATGGACACGACTCATATGACTGGGATTTCCATGAAAAAGATTTTGGGCCGAAAATGGGTGATCACTGTACATTTCTCTTCTGTTTCCTATTTATATTTCTATTTTACTTCCTCAATTTAGAATTATGGACAGGGAAAGACCTAATCTAAGCTCTGCACAAAAATATTTTGCCTTCAAATTCATACCGTGGTCGTAGCATGCATGGACTCGACTCATATGACTGGGATTTCCATGAAAAAGATTGTCGGCCGAAAATGGGTGATCACTGAACATTTCTCTTCTGTTTCCTATCTATATTTATATTTTACCTCCTCAATTTAGCATTATGGACAGGGAAAAACATAATCTAAACTCTGCACAAAAAAATTTTGCCTTCAAATTCATACCGTGATCGTAGCATGCATGGACTCGACTCATATGACTGGGATTTCCATGAAAAAGATTGTGGGCCGAAAATGGGTGATCACTGTACATTTCTCTTCTGTTTCCTATTTATATTTTTATTTCACCTCCTCAATTTAGCATTATGGACAGGGACAGACCTAATCTAAAATCTGCTTAAAAATTTTTTGCCTTCAAATTCATACCGTGATCTTAGCATGCATGGTCTCGACTCATATGACTGGGATTTCCATGAAAAAGATTGTGGGCCGAAAATGGGTGATCACTGTACATTTCTCTTCTGTTTCCTATTTATATTTATATTTTACCTCCTCAATTTAGCATTATGGACAGGGAAAGACCTCATCTAAAATCTGCACAAAAATATTTTCCTTTTCAATTCATACCGTGATCGTAGCATGCATGGACTCGACTCATATTACTGGGATTTCCATGAAATAGATTGTGGGCCGAAAATGGCTGATCACTGTACATTTCTCTTCTGTTTCCTATTTATATTTCTATTTTACCTCCTCAATTTAGCATTATGGACAGGGAAAGACCTAATCTAAAATCTGCACAAAAATATTTTGCCTTCAAATTCATACCGTGATCGTAGCATGCATGGACTCGACTCATATGACTGGGATTTCCATGAAAAAAGATTGTGGGCAGAAAATTGGTGATCACTGTACATTTCTCTTCTGTTTCCTATTTATATTTCTATTTTACCTCCTCAATTTAGCATTATGGACAGGGAAAGACCTAATCTAAGATCTGCACAAAAATATTTTGCCTTCAAATTCATACCGTGATCGTAGCATGCATGGACTCGACTCATATGACTGGGATTTCCATGAAAAAAGATTGTGGGCAGAAAATTGGTGATCACTGTACATTTCTCTTCTGTTTCCTATTTATATTTCTATTTTACCTCCTCAATTTAGCATTATGGACAGGGAAAGACCTAATCTAAAATCTGCACAAAAATATTTTGCCTTCAAATTCATACCGTGATCGTCGCATGCATTGATTCGACTCATATGTCTGGGATTTCCATGAAAAAGATTGTGGGGCGAAAATAGGTGATCACTGTACATTTCTCTTCTGTTTCCTATTTATATTTGTATTTTACCTCCTCAATTTAGCATTATGGAGAGGGAAAGACCTAATCTAAGATCTGCAGAAAAATATTTTGTCTTCAAATTCATACCGTGATCGTAGCATGCATTGATTGGAATCAAATGACTGGGATTTCCATGAAAAAGATTGTGGGCCGAAAAAGGGTGATCACTGTACATTTCTCTTCTGTTTCCTATTTATATTTATATTTTAACTCCTCAATTTAGCATAATGGACAGGGACAGAACTAATCTAAAATCTGCACAAAACTACTTTGCCTTCAAATTCATACCGTGATCGTAGCATGCATGGATTCGACTCTTATGACTGGGATTTCCATGAGAATGATTGTGGGCCGAAAATGGGTGATCACTGTACATTTCTCTTCTGTATTGTATTTATATTTCTATTTTATCTCCTCAATTTAGCATTATGGACAGGGAAAGACCTAATCTAAAATCTGCACAAAAATATTTTGCCTTCAAATTCATACCGTGATTGTAGCATGCATGGACTCGACTCATATGACTGGGATTTCCATGAAAAAAGATTGTTGGCAGAAAATGGGTGATCACTGTACATTTCTATTCTATTTCCTATTTATATTTATATTTTCCTCCTCAATTTAGCATTATGGACAGGGAAAGACCTCATCTAAGATCTGCACAAAAATATATTGCCTTCAAATTCATACCGTGATCGTCACATGCATTGATTCGACTCATATGACTGGGATTTCCATGAAAAAGATTGTGGGCCGAAAATGGGTGATCACTGTACATTTCTCTTCTGTTTCCTATTTATATTTATATTTTAACTCCTCAATTTACCATTATGGACAGGGAAAACCTAATCTAAGCTCTGCACAATAATATTTTGCCTTCAAATTCATACTGTGATCGTAGCATTCATGGACCCGACTCATATTACTGGGATTTCCATGAAGAATGGTGGGCCGAAAATGGGTCATCACTGTACATTTCTCTTCTGTTTCCTATCTATATTTATATTTTACCTCCTCAATTTAGCATTATGGACAGGGAAAAACATAATCTAAACTCTGCACAAAAAAATTTTGCCTTCAAATTCATACCGTGATCGTAGCATGCATGGACTCGACTCATATGACTGGGATTTCCATGAAAAAGATTGTGGGCCGAAAATGGGTGATCACTGTACATTTCTCTTCTGTTTCCTATTTATATTTTTATTTCACCTCCTCAATTTAGCATTATGGACAGGGACAGACCTAATCTAAAATCTGCTTAAAAATTTTTTGCCTTCAAATTCATACCGTGATCTTAGCATGCATGGTCTCGACTCATATGACTGGGATTTCCATGAAAAAGATTGTGGGCCGAAAATGGGTGATCACTGTACATTTCTCTTCTGTTTCCTATTTATATTTATATTTTACCTCCTCAATTTAGCATTATGGACAGGGAAAGACCTCATCTAAAATCTGCACAAAAATATTTTCCTTTTCAATTCATACCGTGATCGTAGCATGCATGGACTCGACTCATATTACTGGGATTTCCATGAAATAGATTGTGGGCCGAAAATGGCTGATCACTGTACATTTCTCTTCTGTTTCCTATTTATATTTCTATTTTACCTCCTCAATTTAGCATTATGGACAGGGAAAGACCTAATCTAAAATCTGCACAAAAATATTTTGCCTTCAAATTCATACCGTGATCGTAGCATGCATGGACTCGACTCATATGACTGGGATTTCCATGAAAAAAGATTGTGGGCAGAAAATTGGTGATCACTGTAGATTTCTCTTCTGTTTCCTATTTATATTTCTATTTTACCTCCTCAATTTAGCATTATGGACAGGGAAAGACCTAATCTAAGATCTGCACAAAAATATTTTGCCTTCAAATTCATACCGTGATCGTAGCATGCATGGACTCGACTCATATGACTGGGATTTCCATGAAAAAAGATTGTGGGCAGAAAATTGGTGATCACTGTACATTTCTCTTCTGTTTCCTATTTATATTTCTATTTTACCTCCTCAATTTAGCATTATGGACAGGGAAAGACCTAATCTAAAATCTGCACAAAAATATTTTGCCTTCAAATTCATACCGTGATCGTCGCATGCATTGATTCGACTCATATGTCTGGGATTTCCATGAAAAAGATTGTGGGGCGAAAATAGGTGATCACTGTACATTTCTCTTCTGTTTCCTATTTATATTTGTATTTTACCTCCTCAATTTAGCATTATGGAGAGGGAAAGACCTAATCTAAGATCTGCAGAAAAATATTTTGTCTTCAAATTCATACCGTGATCGTAGCATGCATTGATTGGAATCAAATGACTGGGATTTCCATGAAAAAGATTGTGGGCCGAAAAAGGGTGATCACTGTACATTTCTCTTCTGTTTCCTATTTATATTTATATTTTAACTCCTCAATTTAGCATAATGGACAGGGACAGAACTAATCTAAAATCTGCACAAAACTACTTTGCCTTCAAATTCATACCGTGATCGTAGCATGCATGGATTCGACTCTTATGACTGGGATTTCCATGAGAATGATTGTGGGCCGAAAATGGGTGATCACTGTACATTTCTCTTCTGTATTGTATTTATATTTCTATTTTATCTCCTCAATTTAGCATTATGGACAGGGAAAGACCTAATCTAAAATCTGCACAAAAATATTTTGCCTTCAAATTCATACCGTGATTGTAGCATGCATGGACTCGACTCATATGACTGGGATTTCCATGAAAAAAGATTGTTGGCAGAAAATGGGTGATCACTGTACATTTCTATTCTATTTCCTATTTATATTTATATTTTCCTCCTCAATTTAGCATTATGGACAGGGAAAGACCTCATCTAAGATCTGCACAAAAATATATTGCCTTCAAATTCATACCGTGATCGTCACATGCATTGATTCGACTCATATGACTGGGATTTCCATGAAAAAGATTGTGGGCCGAAAATGGGTGATCACTGTACATTTCTCTTCTGTTTCCTATTTATATTTATATTTTAACTCCTCAATTTACCATTATGGACAGGGAAAACCTAATCTAAGCTCTGCACAATAATATTTTGCCTTCAAATTCATACTGTGATCGTAGCATTCATGGACCCGACTCATATTACTGGGATTTCCATGAAGAATGGTGGGCCGAAAATGGGTCATCACTGTACATTTCTCTTCTGTTTCCTATTTATATTTCTATTTTACCTCCTCAATTTAGCATTATGGACAGGGAAAGACCTAATCTAAAATCTGCACAAAAATATTTTGCCTTCAAATTCATACCGTGATCGTAGCATGCATTCACTCAACTCATATGACTGAGATTTCCATGAAAAAGATTGTGGGTAGAAAATGGGTGATCACTGTATATTTCTCTTCTGTTTCCTGTTTATATTTATATTTTACCTCCTCAATTTAACATTATGGACAGGGAAAGACCTAATCTAAAATATGCAAAAAAATATGTTGCCTTTAAATTCATACCGTGATCGTAGCATGCATGGACTCGACTCATATTACTGGGATTTCCATGAAATAGATTGTGGGCCGAATATGGGTGATCACTGTACATTTCTCTTCTGTTTCCTATTTATATTTCTATTTTACCTCCTCAATTTAGCATTATGGACAGGGAAAGACCTAATCTAAAATCTGCACAAAAATATTTTGCCTTCAAATTCATACCGTGATCGTAGCATGCATGGACTCGACTCATATGACTGGGATTTCCATGAAAAAAGATTGTGGGCAGAAAATTGGTGATCACTGTACATTTCTCTTCTGTTTCCTATTTATATTTCTATTTTACCTCCTCAATTTAGCATTATGGACAGGGAAAGACCTAATCTAAAATCTGCACAAAAATATTTTGCCTTCAAATTCATACCGTGATCGTAGCATGCATGGACTCGACTCATATGACTGGGATTTCCATGAAAAAAGATTGTGGGCAGAAAATTGGTGATCACTGTACATTTCTCTTCTGTTTCCTATTTATATTTCTATTTTACCTCCTCAATTTAGCATTATGGACAGGGAAAGACCTAATCTAAAATCTGCACAAAAATATTTTGCCTTCAAATTCATACCGTGATCGTCGCATGCATTGATTCGACTCATATGTCTGGGATTTCCATGAAAAAGATTGTGGGGCGAAAATAGGTGATCACTGTACATTTCTCTTCTGTTTCCTATTTATATTTGTATTTTACCTCCTCAATTTAGCATTATGGAGAGGGAAAGACCTAATCTAAGATCTGCACAAAAATATTTTGTCTTCAAATTCATACCGTGATCGTAGCATGCATTGATTGGAATCAAATGACTGGGATTTCCATGAAAAAGATTGTGGGCCGAAAATGGGTGATCACTGTACATTTCTCTTCTGTTTCCTATTTATATTTATATTTTAACTCCTCAATTTACCATTATGGACAGGGAAAACCTAATCTAAGCTCTGCACAATAATATTTTGCCTTCAAATTCATACTGTGATCGTAGCATTCATGGACCCGACTCATATTACTGGGATTTCCATGAAGAATGGTGGGCCGAAAATGGGTCATCACTGTACATTTCTCTTCTGTTTCCTATTTATATTTCTATTTTACCTCCTCAATTTAGCATTATGGACAGGGAAAGACCTAATCTAAAATCTGCACAAAAATATTTTGCCTTCAAATTCATACCGTGATCGTAGCATGCATTGACTCAACTCATATGACTGAGATTTCCATGAAAAAGATTGTGGGTAGAAAATGGGTGATCACTGTATATTTCTCTTCTGTTTCCTGTTTATATTTATATTTTACCTCCTCAATTTAACATTATGGACAGGGAAATACCTAATCTAAAATATGCAAAAAAATATGTTGCCTTCAAATTCATACCGTGATCGTAGCATGCATGGACTCGACTCATATGACTGGGATTTCCATGAAAAAGATTGTGGGCCGAAAATGGGTGATCACTGTACCTTTCTCTTCTGTTTCCTATTTATATTTCTATTTTACCTCCACAATTAACATTATGGACAGGGAAAGACCTAATCTAAAATCTGCACAAAAATATTTTGCCTTCAAATTCATACCGTGATCGTATTATGCATGGACTCGACTCATATGACTGGGATTTCCATGACAAAGATTGTGGGCCGAAAATGGGTGATCACTGTACATTTCTCATCTGTATTCTATTTATATTTCTATTTTATCTACTAAATTTAGCATTATGGACATGGAAAGACCTAATCTAAGCTCTGTACAAAAATATTTTGCCTTCAAATTCATACCGTGAACCTACCATGCATGGACTCGACTCATATGACTGGGGTTTCCATGAAAAAGATTGTGCGTCGAAAATGGGTGATCACTGTACATTTCTCTTCTGTTTCCTATTTATATTTATATTTTACCTCGTCAATTTAGCATTATGGACAGGGAAAGACCTAATCTAAAATATGCAAAAAAATATTTTGCCTTCAAATTCATACCGTGATCGTAGCATGCATGGTATCGACTGATATGACTGGGATTTCCATGAAAAAGATTGTGGGCCGAAAATGGGTGATCACTGTACATTTCTCTTCTGTTTCCTATTTATATTTATATTTTACCTCCTCAATTTAGCATTATGGACAGGGAAAGACCTAATCTACAATCTACACAAAAATATTATGCTTTCAAATTCATAGCGTGATCGTAGCATGCATGGACTCGACTCATATGACTGGGATTTCCATGAAAAAGATTGTGGGCCGAAAATGGGTGATCATTGTATATTTCTCTTCTGTTTCCTATTTATATTTCTATTTTACCTCCTCAATTTAGCATTATGGTCAGGGAAAGACCTAATCTAAGATCTGCACAAAAATATTTTGCCTTCAAATTCATACCGTGATCGTAGCATGCATGAACTCGACTCATATGACTGGGATTTCCATGAAAAAGATTGTGGGCCGAAAATGGGTGATCACTGTACATTTCTCTTCTGTTTCCTATTTATATTTCTATTTTACCTCCTCAATTTAGCATTATGAACAGGGAAAGACCTAATCTAAGATCTGCACAAAAATATTTTGCCTTCAAATTCATACCCTGATCGTAGCATGCATGGACTCTACTCATATGACGGGGATTTCCATGAAAAAGATTGTGGGCCGAAAATGGGTGATCACTGTACATTTCTCTTCTGTTTCCTATTTATATTTATATTTTACCTCCTCAATTTAGCATTATGGACAGGGAAAGGCCTAATCTAAAATCTGCACAAAAATATGTTGCCTTCAAATTCATACCGTGATCGTAGCATGCATGGACTCGACTCATATGACTGGGATTTCCATGAAAAAGATTGTGGGCCGAAAATGGGTGATCACTACATTTCTCTTCTGTTTCCTATTTATATTTATATTTTACCTCCTCAATTTAGAATTATGGACAGGAAAAGACTTAATCTAAGATCTGCACAAAAATATTTTGCCTTCAAATTCATACCGTGATCGTAGCATGCATGGACTCGACTCATATGACTGGGATTTCCATGAAAAAGATTGTGGGCCGAAAATGGGTGATCACTGTACATTTCTGTTCTGTTTCCTATTTATATTTATATTATACATCCTCAATTTAGCATTAAGGACAGGGAAAGACCTAATGTAAGATCTGCACAAAAATATTTTGCCTTCAAATTCATACCCTGATCGTAGTATGCATGGACTCGACTCATATGACTGGGATTTCCATGAAAAAGATTGTGGGCCGAAAATGGGTGATCACTGTACATATCTCTTCTCTTTCCTATTTATATTTCTATTTTACCTCCTCAATTTAGCATTATGGACAGGGAAAGACCTAATATAATCTCTGCAAAAAAATATTTTGCCTTCAAATTCATACCGTGATCGTAGCATGCATGGACTCGACTCATATGACTGGGATTTCCATGAAAAAGATTGTGGGCCGAAAATGGGTGATCACTGTACATTTCTCTTCTGTTTCCTATTTATATTTCTATTTTACCTCCTCAATTTAGCATTATGGACAGGGAAAGGCCTAATCTAAAATCTGCACAAAAATATTTTGCCTTCAAATTCATACCGTGATCGTAGCATGCATGGACTCGACTCATATGACTGGGATTTCCATGAAAAACATTGTGCGCCGAAAATGGGTGATCACTGTATATTTCTCATCTGTTTCCTATTTATCTTTCTATTTTACATCCTCTATTTAGCATTATGGACAGGGAAAGACCTAATCTAAAATCTGCACAAAAATATTTTGCCTTCAAATTCATACCGTGATCGTAGCATGCATGGACTCGACTCATATGACTGGGATTTCCATGAAAAATGTTGTGGGCTGAAAATGGGTGATCACTGTGCATTTCTCTTCTGTTTCCTATTTATATTTATATTTTACCTCCTCAATTTAGCATTATGAACAGGGAAAGACCTAATCTAAGATCTGTACAAAAATATTTTACCATCAAATTCATACCCTGATCGTAGCATGCATGGACTCGACTGATATGACTGGGATTTCCATGAAAAAGATTGTGGGCCGAAAATGGGTGATCACTGTACATTTCTCTTCTGTTTCCTATTTATATTTCTATTTTACCTCCTCAATTTAGCATTATGGACAGGGAAAGGCCTAATCTAAAATCTGCACAAAAATATTTTGCCTTCAAATTCATACCGTGATCGTAGCATGCATGGACTCGACTCATATGACTGGGATTTCCATGAAAAAGATTGTGGGCCGAAAATGGGTGATCACTGTACATTTCTCTTCTGTTTCCTATTTATATTTCTATTTTACCTCCTCAATTTAGCATTATGGACAGGGAAAGGCCTAATCTAATATCTGAACAAAATATTTTGCCTTCAAATACATACCGTGATCGTAGCATGCATGGACTCGACATATGACTGGGATTTCCATGAATAAGATTGTGGGCCGAAAATGGGTGATCACTGTACATTTCTCTTCTGTTTCCTATTTATATTTATATTTTACCTCCTCAATTTAGCATTATGGCCAGGGAAAGACTTAATCTAAGATCTGCACAAAAATATTTTGCCTTCAAATTCATACCCTGATCGTAGCATGCATGGACTCGACTCATATGACTGGGATTTCCATGAAAAAGATTGTGGGCCTAAAATGGGTGATCACTGTGCATTTCTCTTCTTTTTCCTATTTATATTTATATTTGACCTGCTCAATTTAGCATTATGGACAGGGAAAGGCCTAATCTAAAATCTGCACAAAAATATGTTGCCTTCAAATTCATACCGTGATCGTAGCATGCATGGACTCGACTCATATGACTGGGATTTCAATGAAAAAGATTGTGGGCCGAAAATGGGTGATCACTGTACATTTCGCTTCTGTTTCCTATTTATATTTATATTTTACCTCCTCAATTTAGCATTATGGACAGGGAAACACTTAATCTAAAATCTGAACAAAAATATTTTGCCTTCAAATTCATACCCTGATCGTAGCATGCATGGACTCGACTCATATGACTGGGATTTCCATGAAAAAGATTGTGGGCCGAAAATGGGTGATCACTGTACATTTCTCTTCTGTTTCCTATTTATATTTATATTTTACCTCCTCAATTTAGAATTATGGACAGGAAAAGACTTAATCTAAGATCTGCACAAAAATATTTTGCCTTCAAATTCATACCGTGATCGTAGCATGCATGGACTCGACTCATATGACTGGGATTTCCATGAAAAAGATTGTGGGCCGAAAATGGGTGATCACTGTACATTTCTCTTCTGTTTCCTATTTATATTTATATTTTACCTCCTAAATTTAGCATTATGGCCCGGGAAAGACGTAATCTAAGCTCTGCACAAAAATATTTTGCCTTCAAATTCATACCGTGATCGTAGCATGCATGGACTCGACTCATAAGACTGGGACTTCCATGAAAAAGATTGTGGGCCGAAAATGGGTGATCACTGTACATTTCTCTTCTCTTTCCTATTTATATTTATATTTTACCTCCTCAATTTAGCATTATGGACAGGGAAAGACATAATATAATCTCTGCAAAAAAATATTTTGCCTTCAAATTCATAACGTGATCGTAGCATGCATGGACTCGACTCATATGACTGGGATTTCCATGAAAAAGATTGTGGGCCGAAAATGGGTGATCACTGTACATTTCTCTTCTGTTTCCTATTTATATTTAACTTCCTCAATTTAGCATTATGGACAGGGAAAGACCTAATCTAAGATCTGCAAAAAAATATTTTGCCTTCAAATTCATAACGTGATCGTAGCATGCATGGATTCGACTCATATGACTGGAATTTCCATGAAAAAGATTGTGGGCCGAAAATGGGTGATCACTATACATTTCTCTTCTGTTTCCTATTTATATTTCTATTTTACCTCCTCAATTTAGCATTATGGACAGGGAAAGACCTAATCTAAGATCTGCACAAAAATATTTTGCCTTCAAATTCATAACGTGATCGTAGCATGCATGGACTCGACTCATATGACTGGGATTTCCACGAAATAGATTGTGGGCCGAAAATGGGTGATCACTGTACATTTCTCTTCTCTTTCCTATTTATATTTCTATTTTACAACCTCAATTTAGCATTATGGACAGGGAAAGACCTAATATAATCTCTGCAAAAAAATATTTTGCCTTCAAATTCATACCGTGATCGTAGCATGCATGGACTCGACTCATATGACTGGGATTTCCATGAAAAAGATTGTGGGCCGAAAATGGGTGATCACTGTACATTTCTCTTCTGTTTCCTATTTATATTTATATTTTACCTCCTCAATTTAGCATTATGGCCCGGGAAAGACGTAATCTAAGCTCTGCACAAAAATATTTTGCCTTCAAATTCATACCGTGATCGTAGCATGCATGGACTCGACTCATATGACTGGAATTTCCATGAAAAAGATTGTGGGCCGAAAATGGGTGATCACTGTACATTTCTCTTCTCTTTCCTATTTATATTTATATTTTACCTCCTCAATTTAGCATTATGGACAGGGAAAGACCTAATCTAAGATCTGCACAAAAATATTTTGCCTTCAAATTCATAACGTGATCGTAGCATGCATGGACTCGACTCATATGACTGGGATTTCCACGAAATAGATTGTGGGCCGAAAATGGGTGATCACTGTACATTTCTCTTCTCTTTCCTATTTATATTTCTATTTTAACTCCTCAATTTAGCATTATGGACAGGGAAAGACCTAATATAATCTCTGCAAAAAAATATTTTGCCTTCAAATTCATACCGTGATCGTAGCATGCATGGACTCGACTCATATGACTGGGATTTCCATGAAAAAGATTGTGGGCCGAAAATGGGTGATCACTGTACATTTCTCTTCTGTTTCCTATTTATATTTATATTTTACCTCCTATATTTAGCATTATGGCCCGGGAAAGACGTAATCTAAGCTCTGCACAAAAATATTTTGCCTTCAAATTCATACCGTGATCGTAGCATGCATGGACTCGACTCATATGACTGGGACTTCCATGAAAAAGATTGTGCGCCGAAAATGGGTGATCACTGTACATTTCTCTTCTCTTTCCTATTTATATTTATATTTTACCTCCTCAATTTAGCATTATGGACAGGGAAAGACCTAATCTAAGATCTGCACAAAAATATTTTGCCTTCAAATTCATAACGTGATCGTAGATGCATGGACTCGACTCATATGACTGGAATTTCCATGAAAAAGATTGTGGGCCGAAAATGGGTGATCATTGTACATTTCTCTTCTGTTGCTTTTTTATATTTCTATTTTACCTCCTCAATTTAGCATTATGGACAGGGAAAGACCTAATATAAGATGTGCACAAAAATATTTTGCCTTCAAATTCATACCCTTATCGTAGCATGCATGGACTCGACTCATATGACTGGGATTTCCATGAAAAATATTGTGGGCCGAAAATGGGTGATCACTGTGCATTTCTCTTCTGTTTCCTATTTATATTTATATTTTACATCCTCAATTTAGCATTATGGACTGGGAAAGACCTAATCTAAGATCTGCACTAAAATATTTTGCCTTCAAATACATAACGTGATCGTAGCATGCATGGACTCGACTCATATGACTGGAATTTCCATGAAATGATTGTGGGCCGAAAATGGGTGATCACTGTACATTTCTCTTCTGTTTCCTATTTATATTTATATTTTACCTCCTCAATTTAGCATTATGGACAGGGAAAGACCTAATCTAAGACCTGCACAAAAATATTTTGCCTTCAAATTCAAAACGTGATCGTAGCATGCATGGACTCGACTCATATGACTGGAATTTCCATGAAAAAGATTGTGGGCCGAAAATGGGTGATCACTGTACATTTCTCTTCTGTTTCCTATTTATATTTCTATTTTACCTCCTCAATTTAGCATTATGGACAGGGAAAGATCTAATCTATGATCTGCACAAAAATATTTTGCCTTCAAATTCATAACGTGATCGTAGCATGCATGGACTCGACTCATATGACTGGAATTTCCATGAAAAAGATTGTGGGCCGAAAATGGGTGATCACTGTGAATTTCTCTTCTGTTTCCTATTTATATTTCTATTTTACATCCTCAATTTAGCATTATGGACAGGGAAAGACCTAATATAATCTCTGCAAAAAAATATTTTGCTTTCAAATTCATACCGTGATCGTAGCATGCATGGACTCGACTCATATGACTCGAATTTCCATGAAAAAGATTGTGGGCCGAAAATGGGTGATCACTGTACATTTCTCTTCTGTTTCCTATTTATATTTCTATTTTACATCCTCAATTTAGCATTATGGACAGGGAAAGACATAATCTAAGATCTGCACAAAAATATTTTGCCTTCAAATTCATACCCTGATCGTAGCATGCATGGACTCGACTCATATGACTGGGATTTCCATGAAAAAGATTGTGGGCCGAAAATGGGTGATCACTGTGCATTTCTCTTCTGTTTCCTATTTATATTTATATTTTACCTCCTCAATTTAGCATTATGGACAGGGAAAGACCTAATCTAAGATCTGCACAAAAATATTTTGCCTTCAAATTCATAACGTGATCGTAGCATGCATGGACTCGACTCATATGACTGGAATTTCCATGAAAAAGATTGTGGGACGAAAATGGGTGATCACTGTACATTTCTCTTCTCTTTCCTATTTATAATTCTATTTTACCTCCTCAATTTAGCATTATGGTCAGGGAAAGACCTAATATAATCTCTGCAAAAAAATATTTTGCCTTCAAATTCATACCGTGAACGTAGCATGCATGGACTCGACTCATATGACTGGAATTTCCATGAAAAAGATTGTGGGCCGAAAATGGGTGATCACTGTGCATTTCTCTTCAGTTTCCTATTTATATTTCTATTTTACCTCCTCAATTTACCATTATGGACAGGGAAAGACCTAATCTAAGATCTGCACGAAAATATTTTGCCTTCAAATTCATAACGTGATCGTAGCATGCATGGACTCGACTCATTTGACTGGAATTTCCATGAAAAAGATTGTGGGACGAAAATGGGTGATCACTGTACATTTCTCTTCTGTTTCCTATTTATATTTATATTTAACTTCCTCAATTTAGCATTATGAACAGGGAAAGACCTAATCTAAGATCTGCAAAAAAATATTTTGCCTTCAAATTCATAACGTGATCGTAGCATGCATGGACTCGACTCATATGACTGGAATTTCCATGAAAAAGATTGTGGGCCGAAAATGGGTGATCACTGTACATTTCTCTTCTGTTTCCTATTTATATTTCTATTTTACATCCTCAATTTAGCATTATGGATAGGGAAAGACCTAATCTAAGATCTGCACAAAAATATTTTGCCTTCAAATTCATACCCTGATCGTAGCATGCATGGACTCGACTCATATGACTGGGATTTCCATGAAAAAGATTGTGAGCCGAAAATGGGTGATCACTGTGCATTTCTCTTCTGTTTCCTATTTATATTTCTATTTTACATCCTCAATTTAGCATTATGGACAGGGAAAGACCTAATCTAAGATCTGCACAAAAATATTTTGCCTTCAAATTCATAACGTGATCGTAGCATGCATGGACTCGACTCATATGACTGGGATTTCCACGAAATAGATTGTGGGCCGAAAATGGGTGAGCACTGTACATTTCTCTTCTGTTTCCTATTTATATTTCTATTTTACCTCCTCAATTTAGCATTATGGACAGGGAAAGACCTAATCTAAGATCTGCACAAAAATATTTTGCCTTCAAATTCATAACGTGATCGTAGCATGCATGGACTCGACTCATATGACTGGAATTTCCATGAAAAAGATTGTGGGGCGAAAATGGGTGATCACTGTACATTTCTCTTCTGTTTCCTATTTATATTTCTATTTTACCTCCTCAATTTAGCATTATGGACAGGGAAAGACCTAATCTAAGATCTGCACAAAAATATTTTGCCTTCAAATTCATAACGTGATCGTAGCATGCATGGACTCGACTCATATGACTGGAATTTCCATGAAAAAGATTGTGGGCCGAAAATGGGTGATCACTGTACATTTCTCTTCTCTTTCCTATTTATAATTCTATCTTACCTCCTCAATTTAGCATTATGGACCGGGAAAGAAATAATCTAAGATCTGCACAAAAATATTTTGCCTTCAAATTCATAACGTGATAGTAGCATGCATGGACTCGACTCATATGACTGGAATTTCCATGAAAAAGATTGTGGGACGAAAATGGGTGATCACTGTACATTTCTCTTCTGTTTCCTATTTATATTTCAATTTTACCTCCTCAATTTAGCATTATGGACAGGGAAAGACCTAATATAATCTCTGCAAAAAAATATTTTGCCTTCAAATTCATAACGTGATCGTAGCATGCATGGACTCGACTCATATGACTGGGATTTCCATGAAAAAGATTGTGGGCCGAAAATGGGTGATCACTGTACATTTCTCTTCTGTTTCCTATTTATATTTATATTTAACTTCCTCAATTTAGCATTATGGACAGGGAAAGACCTAATCTAAGATCTGCACAAAAATATTTTGCCTTCAAATTCATACCGTGATCGTAGCATTCATGGACTCGACTCATATGACTGGGATTTCCATGAAAAAGGTTGTGGGCCGAAAATGGGTGATCACTGTACATTTCTCTTCTGTTTCCTATTTATATTTCTATTTTACCCCCTCAATTTAGCATTATGGCCTTGGAAAGACCTAATCTAAGCTCTGCACAAAAATATTTTGCCTTCAAATTCATACCGTGATCGTAGCATGCATGGACTCGACTCATATGACTGGGATTTCCATGAAAAAGATTGTGGGCCGAAAATGAGTGATCACTGTACATTTCTCTTCTGTTTCCTATTTATATTTCTATTTTACATCCTCTATTTAGCATTAAGGACAGGGAAAGACCTAATCTAAGATCTGCACAAAAATATTTTGCCTTCAAATTCATACCGTGATCGTAGCATGCATGGACTCGACTCATATGACTGGGATTTCCATGAAAAAGATGTGGGCCGAAAATGGGTGATCACTGTATATTTCTCTTCTGTTTCCTATTTATCTTTCTATTTTACATCCTATATTTAGCATTATGGACAGGGAAAGACCTAATCTAAGATCTGCACAAAAATATTTTGCCTTCAAATTCATACCGTGATCGTAGCATGCATGGATTCGACTCATATGACTGGGATTTCCATGAAAAAGATTGTGGGCCGAAAATGGGTGATCACTGTGCATGTTTCTTCTGTTTCCTATTTATATTTCTATTTTACCTCCTCAATTTAGCATTATGGACAGGGAAAGGCCTAATCTAAAATCTGCACAAAAATATTTTGCCTTCAAATTCATACCCTGATCGTAGCATGCATGGACTCGACTCATATGACTGGGATTTCCATGAAAAAGATTGTGGGCCGAAAATGGGGGATCACTGTACATTTCTCTTCTGTTTCCTATTCATATTTATATTTTACCTCCTCAATTTAGCATTATGGCCAGAAAAGACCTAATCTAAGCTCTGCACAAAAATATTTTGCCTTCAAATTCATACCGTGATCGTAGCATGCATGGAATCGACTCATATGACTGGCATTTCCATGAAAAAGTTTGTGGGCCGAAAATTGGTGATCACTGTATATTTCTCTTCTGTTTCCTATTTATCTTTCTATTTTACATCCTCTATTTAGCATTATGGACAGGGAAAGACCTAATCTAAGATCTGCACAAAAATATTTTGCCTTCAAATTCATACCGTGATCGTAGCATGCATGGACTCGACTCATATGACTGGGATTTCCATGAAAAACATTGTGGGCCGAAAATGGGTGATCACTGTGCATTTCTCTTCTGTTTCCTATTTATATTTCTATTTTACCTCCTCAATTTAGCATTATGGCCAGGGAAAGGCCTAATCTAAAATCTGCACAAAAATATTTTGCCTTCAAATTCATACCGTGATCGTAGCATGGATGGACTCGACTCATATGACTGGGATTTCCATGAAAAAGATTGTGGGCCGAAAATGGGTGATCACTGTACATTTCTCTTCTGTTTCCTATTTATATTTCTATTTTACCTCCTCAATTTAGCATTATGGCCAGGGAAAGACCTAATCTAAGCTCTGCACAAAAATATATTGCCTTCAAATTCATACCGTGATCGTAGCATGCATGGACTCGACTCATATGACTGGGATTTCCATGAAAAACATTGTGGGCCGAAAATGGGTGATCACTGTACATTTCTCTGCTGTTTCCTATTTATATTTCTATTTTACCTCCTCAATTTAGCATTATGGCCTTGGAAAGACCTAATCTAAGATCTGCACAAAAATATTTTGCCTTCAAATTCATTACGTGATCGTAGCATGCATGGACTTGACTCATATGACTGGGATTTCCATGAAAAAGATTGTGGACCGAAAATGGGTGATCACTGTACATTTCTCATCTGTTTCCTATTTATATTTATATTTTACCTCCTCAATTTAGCATTATGACCAGGGAAAGACATAATCTAAGCTCTGCACAAAAATATTTTGCCTTCAAATTCATACCGTGATCGTAGCATGCATGGACTCGACTCATATGACTGGGATTTCCATGAAAAAGATTGTGGGCCGAAAATGGGTGATCACTGTGCATTTCTCATCTGTTTCCTATTTATATTTATATTTTACCTCCTCAATTTAGCATTATGGACAGGGAAAGGCCTAATCTAAAATCTGCACAAAAATATTTTGCCTTCAAATTCATACCGTGATCGTAGCATGGATGGACTCGACTCATATGACTGGGATTTCCATGAAAAAGATTGTGGGCCGAAAATGGGTGATCACTGTGCATTTCTCTTCTGTTTCCTATTTATATTTATATTTTACCTCCTCAATTTAGCATTATGGACAGGGAAAGTCCTAATCTAAAATCTGCACAAAAATATTTTGCCTTCAAATTCATACCGTGATCGTAGCATGCATGGACTCGACTCATATGACTGGGATTTCCATGAAAAATTTGTGGGCCGAAAATGGGTGATCACTGTGCATTTCTCTTCCGTTTCCTATTTATATTTATATTTTACATCCTCAATTTAGCATTATGGACAGGGAAAGGCCTAATCTAAAATCTGTACAATAATATGTTGCCTTCAAATTCGTACCGTGATCGTAGCATGCATGGACTCGACTCATATGACTGGGATTTCCATGAAAAAGATTGTGGGCCGAAATTGGGTGATCACTGTACATTTCTCTTCTGTTTCCTATTTATATTTATATTTTACCTCCTCAATTTAGCATTATGGACAGGAAAAGTCTTAATCTAAGAGCTGCACAAAAATATTTTGCCTTCAAATTCATACCGTGATCGTAGCATGCATGGACTCGACTCATATGACTGGGATTTCCATGAAAAACATTGTGGGCCGAAAATGGGTGATCACTGTACATTTCTCTGCTGTTTCCTATTTATATTTCTATTTTACCTCCTCAATTTAGCATTATGGCCTTGGAAAGACCTAATCTAAGATCTGCACAAAAATATTTTGCCTTCAAATTCATTACGTGATCGTAGCATGCATGGACTTGACTCATATGACTGGGATTTCCATGAAAAAGATTGTGGGCCGAAAATGGGTGATCACTGTACATTTCTCATCTGTTTCCTATTTATATTTATATTTTACCTCCTCAATTTAGCATTATGACCAGGGGAAGACCTAATCTAAGCTCTGCACAAAAATATTTTGCCTTCAAATTCATACCGTGATCGTAGCATGCATGGACTCGACTCATATGACTGGGATTTCCATGAAAAAGATTGTGGGCCGAAAATGGAAGTTCACTGTACATTTCTCTTCTGTTTCCTATTTATCTTTCTATTTTACATCCTCTATTTAGCATTATGGACAGGGAAAGACCTAATCTAATATCTGCACAAAAATATTTTGCCTTCAAATTCATACCGTGATCGTAGCATGCATGGACTCGACTCATATGACTGGGATTTCCATGAAAAAGATTGTGGGCCGAAAATGGGTGATCACTGAGCATTTCTCTTCTGTTTCCTATTTATATTTCTATTTTACATCCTCTATTTAGCATTATGGACAGGGAAAGGCCTAATCTAAAATCTGTACAATAATATGTTGCCTTCAAATTCATACCGTGATCGTATCATGCATGGACTCGACTCATATGACTGGGATTTCCATGAAAAAGATTGTGGGCCGAAATTGGGTGATCACTGTACATTTCTCTTCTGTTTCCTATTTATATTTATATTTTACCTCCTCAATTTAGCATTATGGACAGGAAAAGACTTAATCTAAGAGCTGCACAAAAATATATTGCCTTCAAATTCATACCGTGATCGTAGCATGCATGGACTCGACTCATATGACTGGGATTTCCATGAAAAAGTTTGTGGGCCGAAAATGGGTGATCACTGTACATTTCTCTTCTGTTTCCTATTTATATTTCTATTTTACCTCCTCAATTTAGCATTATGGACACGGAAAGACCTAATGTAATATCTGAACAAAAATATTTTGCCTTCAAATTCATACCCTGATCGTAGCATACATGGGCTCGACTCATATGACTGCGATTTCCATGAAAAAGATTGTGGGCCGAAAATGGGTGATCACTGTATATTTCTCTTCTATTTACTATTACTATTTCTATTTTACTTCCTTCATTTAGCATTATGGACAGGGAAAGACCTAATCTAAGATCTGCACAAAAATATTTTGCCTTCAAATTCATACCCAGATCGTAGCATGCGTGGACTCGACTCATATGACTGGGTTTTCCATGAAAAAGATTCTGGGCCGAAAATGGGTGATCACTGTGCATTTCTCTTCTCTTTCCTATTTATATTTCTATTTTACCTCCTCAATTTAGCATTATGGACAGAGAAAGACATAATATAATCTCTGCAAAAAAATATTTTGCCTTCAAATTCATACCGTGATCGTAGCATGCATGGACTCGACTCATATGACTGGGATTTCCATGAAAAAGATTGTGGGCCGAAAATGGGTGATCACTGTACATTTCTCTTCTGTTTCCTATTTATATTTATATTTTACCTCCTCAATTTAGCATTATGGACAGGGAAAGACCTAATATAATCTCTGCAAAAAAATATTTTGCCTTCAAATTCATACCGTGATCGTAGCATGCATGGACTCGACTCATATGAATGGGATTAAAATGAAAAAAATTTTGGGGCGAAAATGGGTGATCACTGTACATTTCTCTTCTGTTTCCTATTTATATTTCTATTTTACCTCCTCAATTTAGCATTATGGACAGGGAAAGACCTAATATAATCTTTGCAAAAAAATATTTTTCCCTTTAAAATCATACCGTGATCGTAGCATGCCTGGACTCGACTCATATGACTGGGATTTCCATGAAAAAGATTGTGGGCCGAACATGGGTGATCACTGTACATTTCTCTTCTCTTTCCTATTTATATTTCTATTTTACCTCCTCAATTTAGCATTATGGACAGGGAAAGACCTAATATAATCTCTGCAAAAAAATATTTTGCCTTCAAATTCATACCGTGATCGTAGCATGCATGGACTCGACTCATATGACTGGGATTTCCATGAAAAAGATTGTGGGCCGAAAATGGGTGATCACTGTACATTTCTCTTCTCTTTCCTATTTATATTTCTATTTTACCTCCTCAATTTAGCATTATGGACAGGGAAAGACCTAATATAATCTCTGCAAAAAAATATTTTGCCTTCAAATTCATACTGTGATCGTAGCATGCATGGACTCGACTCATATGACTGGGATTTCCATGAAAAACCTTGTGGGCCGAAAATGGGTGATCACTGTGCATTTCTCTTCTGTTTCCTATTTATATTTATATTTTATATCCTCAATTTAGCATTATGGACAGGGAAACACCTAATCTAAGATCTGCACAAAAATATTTTGCCTTCAGTTTCATACCTTGATCGTAGCATGCATGGACTCGACTCATATGACTGGGATTTCCATGAAAAAGATTGTGGGCCGAAAATGGGTGATCACTGTACATTTCTCTTCTGTTTCCTATTTATATTTCTATTTTACCTCCTCAATTTAGCATTATGGACAGGGAAAGACCTAATCTAAGATCTGCACAAAAATATTTTGCCTTCAAATTCATACCGTGATCGTAGCATGCATGGACTCGACTCATATGACTGGAATTTCCATGAAAAAGATTGTGGGCCGAAAATGGGTGATCACTGTCCATTTCTCTTCTGTTTCCTATTTATATTTCTATTTTACCTCCTCAATTTAGCATTATGGACAGGGAAAGACCTAATCTAAGATCTGCACAAAAATATTTTGCCTTCAAATTCATACCCAGATCGAAGCATGCGTGGACTCGACTCATATGACTGGGATTTCCATGAAAAAGATTGTGGGCCGAAAATGGGTGATCACTGTGCATTTCTCTTCTCTTTCCTATTTATATTTCTATTTTACCTCCTCAATTTAGCATTATGGACAGGGAAAGACCTAATATAATCTCTGCAAAAAAATATTTTGCATTCAAATTCATACCGTGATCGTAGCATGCATGGACTCGACTCATATGACTGGGATTTCCATGAAAAAGATTGTGGGCCGAAAATGGGTGATCACTGTACATTTCTCTTCTGTTTCCTATTTATATTTATATTTTACCTCCTCAATTTAGCATTATGAACAGGGAAAGACCTAATCTAAGATCTGCACAAAAATATTTTGCCATCAAATTCATACCCTGATCGTAGCATGCATGGACTCGACTGATATGACTGGGATTTCCATGAAAAAGATTGTGGGCTGAAAATGGGTGATCACTGTACATTTCTCTTCTGTTTCCTATTTATATTTATATTTTACCTCCTCAATTTAGCATTATGGACAGGGAAAGGCCTAATCTAAAATCTGCACAAAAATATTTTGCCTTCAAATTCATACCCTGATCGTAGCATGCATGGACTCGACTCATATGACTGGGATTTCCATGAAAAAGATTGTGGGCCGAAAATGGGTGATCACTGTACATTTCTCTTCTGTTTCCTATTCATATTTATATTTTACCTCCTCAATTTAGCATTATGGCCAGAAAAGACCTAATCTAAGCTCTGCACAAAAATATTTTGCCTTCAAATTCATACCGTGATCGTAGCATGCATGGAATCGACTCATATGACTGGGATTTCCATGAAAAAGTTTGTGGGCCGAAAATGGGTGATCACTGTATATTTCTCTTCTGTTTCCTATTTATCTTTCTATTTTACATCCTCTATTTAGCATTATGGACAGGGAAAGACCTAATCTAAGATCTGCACAAAAATATTTTGCCTTCAAATTCATACCGTGATCGTAGCATGCATGGACTCGACTCATATGACTGGGATTTCCATGAAAAAGATTGTGGGCCGAAAATGGGTGATCACTGTGCATTTCTCTTCTGTTTCCTATTTATATTTCTATTTTACCTCCTCAATTTAGCATTATGGCCAGGGAAAGGCCTAATCTAAAATCTGCACAAAAATATTTTGCCTTCAAATTCATACCGTGATCGTAGCATGGATGGACTCGACTCATATGACTGGGATTTCCATGAAAAAGATTGTGGGCCGAAAATGGGTGATCACTGTACATTTCTCTTCTGTTTCCTATTTATATTTCTATTTTACCTCCTCAATTTAGCATTATGGCCAGGGAAAGACCTAATCTAAGCTCTGCACAAAAATATTTTGCCTTCAAATTCATACCGTGATCGTAGCATGCATGGACTCGACTCATATGACTGGGATTTCCATGAAAAACATTGTGGGCCGAAAATGGGTGATCACTGTACATTTCTCTGCTGTTTCCTATTTATATTTCTATTTTACCTCCTCAATTTAGCATTATGGCCTTGGAAAGACCTAATCTAAGATCTGCACAAAAATATTTTGCCTTCAAATTCATTACGTGATCGTAGCATGCATGGACTTGACTCATATGACTGGGATTTCCATGAAAAAGATTGTGGGCCGAAAATGGGTGATCACTGTACATTTCTCTTCTGTTTCCTATTCATATTTATATTTTACCTCCTCAATTTAGCATTATGGCCTTGGAAAGACCTAATCTAAGATCTGCACAAAAATATTTTGCCTTCAAATTCATTACGTGATCGTAGCATGCATGGACTTGACTCATATGACTGGGATTTCCATGAAAAAGATTGTGGGCTGAAAATGGGTGATCACTGTACATTTCTCTTCTGTTTCCTATTCATATTTATATTTTACCTCCTCAATTTAGCATTATGGCCAGGGAAAGACCTAATCTAAGATCTGCACAAAAATATTTTGCCTTCAAATTCATACCGTGATCGTAGCATGCATGGACTCGACTCATATGACTGGGATTTCCATGAAAAAGATGTGGGCCGAAAATGGGTGATCACTATATTTCTCTTCTGTTTCCTATTTATCTTTCTATTTTACATCCTATATTTAGCATTATGGACAGGGAAAGACCTAATCTAAGATCTGCACAAAAATATTTTGCCTTCAAATTCATACCGTGATCGTAGCATGCATGGATTCGACTCATATGACTGGGATTTCCATGAAAAAGATTGTGGGCCGAAAATGGGTGATCACTGTGCATGTTTCTTCTGTTTCCTATTTATATTTCTATTTTACCTCCTCAATTTAGCATTATGGACAGGGAAAGACCTAATCTAAAATCTGCACAAAAATATTTTGCCTTCAAATTCATACCCTGATCGTAGCATGCATGGACTCGACTCATATGACTGGGATTTCCATGAAAAAGATTGTGGTCCGAAAATGGGTGATCACTGTACATTTCTCTTCTGTTTCCTATTCATATTTATATTTTACCTCCTCAATTTAGCATTATGGCCAGAAAAGACCTAATCTAAGCTCTGCACAAAAATATTTTGCCTTCAAATTCATACCGTGATCGTAGCATGCATGGAATCGACTCATATGACTGGCATTTCCATGAAAAAGTTTGTGGGCCGAAAATGGGTGATCACTGTATATTTCTCTTCTGTTTCCTATTTATCTTTCTATTTTACATCCTCTATTTAGCATTATGGACAGGGAAAGACCTAATCTAAGATCTGCACAAAAATATTTTGCCTTCAAATTCATACCGTGATCGTAGCATGCATGGATTCGACTCATATGACTGGGATTTCCATGAAAAAGATTGTGGGCCGAAAATGGGTGATCACTGTGCATTTCTCTTCTGTTTCCTATTTATATTTCTATTTTACCTCCTCAATTTAGCATTATGGCCAGGGAAAGGCCTAATCTACAATCTGCACAAAAATATTTTGCCTTCAAATTCATACCGTGATCGTAGCATGGATGGACTCGACTCATATGACTGGGATTTCCATGAAAAAGATTGTGGGCCGAAAATGGGTGATCACTGTACATTTCTCTTCTGTTTCCTATTTATATTTCTATTTTACCTCCTCAATTTAGCATTATGGCCAGGGAAAGACCTAATCTAAGCTCTGCACAAAAATATTTTGCCTTCAAATTCATACCGTGATCGTAGCATGCATGGACTCGACTCATATGACTGGGATTTCCATGAAAAACATTGTGGGCCGAAAATGGGTGATCACTGTACATTTCTCTGCTGTTTCCTATTTATATTTCTATTTTACCTCCTCAATTTAGCATTATGGCCTTGGAAAGACCTAATCTAAGATCTGCACAAAAATATTTTGCCTTCAAATTCATTACGTGATCGTAGCATGCATGGACTTGACTCATATGACTGGGATTTCCATGAAAAAGATTGTGGGCCGAAAATGGGTGATCACTGTACATTTCTCATCTGTTTCCTATTTATATTTATATTTTACCTCCTCAATTTAGCATTATGACCAGGGAAAGACATAATCTAAGCTCTGCACAAAAATATTTTGCCTTCAAATTCATACCGTGATCGTAGCATGCATGGACTCGACTCATATGACTGGGATTTCCATGAAAAAGATTGTGGGCCGAAAATGGGAGTTCACTGTACATTTCTCTTCTGTTTCCTATTTATCTTTCTATTTTACATCCTCTATTTAGCATTATGGACAGGGAAAGACCTAATCTAATATCTGCACAAAAATATTTTGCCTTCAAATTCATACCGTGATCGTAGCATGCATGGACTCGACTCATATGACTGGGATTTCCATGAAAAAGATTGTGCGCCGAAAATGGGTGATCACTGAGCATTTCTCTTCTGTTTCCTATTTATATTTCTATTTTACATCCTCTATTTAGCATTATGGACAGGGAAAGACCTAATCTAAGATCTGCACAAAAATATTTTGCCTTCAAATTCATACCGTGATCGTAGCATGCATGGACTCGACTCATATGACTGGGATTTCCATGAAAAAGATTGTGGGCCGAAAATGGGTGATCACTGTGCATTTCTCATCTGTTTCCTATTTATATTTATATTTTACCTCCTCAATTTAGCATTATGGACAGGGAAAGGCCTAATCTAAAATCTGCACAAAAATATTTTGCCTTCAAATTCATACCGTGATCGTAGCATGGATGGACTCGACTCATATGACTGGGATTTCCATGAAAAAGATTGTGGGCCGAAAATGGGTGATCACTGTGCATTTCTCTTCTGTTTCCTATTTATATTTATATTTTACCTCCTCAATTTAGCATTATGGACAGGGAAAGTCCTAATCTAAAATCTGCACAAAAATATTTTGCCTTCAAATTCATACCGTGATCGTAGCATGCATGGACTCGACTCATATGACTGGGATTTCCATGAAAAATTTGTGGGCCGAAAATGGGTGATCACTGTGCATTTCTCTTCCGTTTCCTATTTATATTTCTATTTTACATCCTCAATTTAGCATTATGGACAGGGAAAGGCCTAATCTAAAATCTGTACAATAATATGTTGCCTTCAAATTCGTACCGTGATCGTAGCATGCATGGACTCGACTCATATGACTGGGATTTCCATGAAAAAGATTGTGGGCCGAAATTGGGTGATCACTGTACATTTCTCTTCTGTTTCCTATTTATATTTATATTTTACCTCCTCAATTTAGCATTATGGACAGGAAAAGTCTTAATCTAAGAGCTGCACAAAAATATTTTGCCTTCAAATTCATTACGTGATCGTAGCATGCATGGACTTGACTCATATGACTGGGATTTCCATGAAAAAGATTGTGGGCCGAAAATGGGTGATCACTGTACATTTCTCATCTGTTTCCTATTTATATTTATATTTTACCTCCTCAATTTAGCATTATGACCAGGGAAAGACCTAATCTAAGCTCTGCACAAAAATATTTTGCCTTCAAATTCATACCGTGATCGTAGCATGCATGGACTCGACTCATATGACTGGGATTTCCATGAAAAAGATTTTGGGCCGAAAATGGGAGTTCACTGTACATTTCTCTTCTGTTTCCTATTTATCTTTCTATTTTACATCCTCTATTTAGCATTATGGACAGGGAAAGTCCTAATCTAAAATCTGCACAAAAATATTTTGCCTTCAAATTCATACCGTGATCGTAGCATGCATGGACTCGACTCATATGACTGGGATTTCCATGAAAAAGATTGTGGGCCGAAAATGGGTGATCACTGAGCATTTCTCTTCTGTTTCCTATTTATATTTCTATTTTACATCCTTTATTTAGCATTATGGACAGGGAAAGTCCTAATCTAAAATCTGCACAAAAATATTTTGCCTTCAAATTCATACCGTGATCGTAGCATGCATGGACTCGACTCATATGACTGGGATTTCCATGAAAAAGATTGTGGGCCGAAAATGGGTGATCACTGAGCATTTCTCTTCTGTTTCCTATTTATATTTCTATTTTACATCCTCTATTTAGCATTATGGACAGGGAAAGTCCTAATCTAAAATCTGCACAAAAATATTTTGCCTTCAAATTCATACCGTGATCGTAGCATGCATGGACTCGACTCATATGACTGGGATTTCCATGAAAAATTTGTGGGCCGAAAATGGGTGATCACTGTGCATTTCTCTTCCGTTTCCTATTTATATTTCTATTTTACATCCTCAATTTAGCATTATGGACAGGGAAAGGCCTAATCTAAAATCTGTACAATAATATGTTGCCTTCAAATTCATACCGTGATCGTATCATGCATGGACTCGACTCATATGACTGGGATTTCCATGAAAAAGATTGTGGGCCGAAATTGGGTGATCACTGTACATTTCTCTTCTGTTTCCTATTTATATTTATATTTTACCTCCTCAATTTAGCATTATGGACAGGAAAAGACTTAATCTAAGAGCTGCACAAAAATATATTGCCTTCAAATTCATACCGTGATCGTAGCATGCATGGACTCGACTCATATGACTGGGATTTCCATGAAAAAGTTTGTGGGCCGAAAATGGGTGATCACTGTACATTTCTCTTCTGTTTCCTATTTATATTTATATTTTACCTACCCAATTTAGCATTATGGACACGTAAAGACCTAATGTAATATCTGAACAAAAATATTTTGCCTTCAAATTCATACCCTGATCGTAGCATACATGGGCTCGACTCATATGACTGCGATTTCCATGAAAAAGATTGTGGGCCGAAAATGGGTGATCACTGTATATTTCTCTTCTATTTACTATTACTATTTCTATTTTACTTCCTTCATTTAGCATTATGGACAGGGAAAGACCTAATCTAAGATCTGCACAAAAATATTTTGCCTTCAAATTCATACCCAGATCGTAGCATGCATGGACTCGACTCATATGACTGGGATTTCCATGAAAAAGATTGTGGGCCGAAAATGGGTGATCACTGTACATTTCTCTTCTCTTTCCTATTTATATTTCTATTTTACCTCCTCAATTTAGCATTATGGACAGGGAAAGACCTAATATAATCTCTGCAAAAAAATATTTTGCCTTCAAATTCATACCGTGATCGTAGCATGCATGGACTCGACTCATATGACTGGGATTTCCATGAAAAACATTGTTGGCTGAAAATGGGTGATCACTGTGCATTTCTCTTCTGTTTCCTATTTATATTTATATTTTATATCCTCAATTTAGCATTATGGACAGGGAAACACCTAATCTAAGATCTGCACAAAAATATTTTGCCTTCAGTTTCATACCTTGATCGTAGCATGCATGGACTCGACTCATATGACTGGGATTTCCATGAAAAAGATTGTGGGCCGAAAATGGGTGATCACTGTACATTTCTCTTCTCTTTCCTATTTATATTTCTATTTTACCTCCTCAATTTAGCATTATGGACAGGGAAAGACCTAATCTAAGATCTGCACAAAAATATTTTGCCTTCAAATTCATACCGTGATCGTAGCATGCATGGACTCGACTCATATGACTGGAATTTCCATTTTAAAGATTGTGGGCCGAAAATGGGTGATCACTGTACATTTCTCTTCTGTTTCATATTTATATTTATATTTTACCTCCTCAATTTAGCATTATGGACAGGGAAAGATCTAATCTAAGATCTGCACACAAATATTTTGCTTTCAAATTCATACCGTGATCGTAGCATGCATGGACTCGACTCATATCACTGGGATTTCCATGAAAAAGATTGTGGGCCGAAAATGGCTGATCACTGTACATTTCTCTTCTGTTTCCTATTTATATTTCTATTTTACCTCCTAAATTTAGCATTATGGCCCGGGAAAGACCTAATCTAAGCTCTCCACAAAAATATTTTGCCTTCAAATTCATACCGTGATCGTAGTATGCATGGACTCGACTCATATGACTGGGTTTTCCATGAAAAAGATTGTGGGCCGAAAATGGGTGATCACTGTACATTTCTCTTCTGTTTCCTATTTCTATTTCTATTTTACCACCTCAATTTAGCATTATGATCAGGGAAAGACCTAATCTGAAATCTGCACAAAAATATTTTGCCTTCAAATTCATACCGTGATCGTAGCATGCATGCACTCGAATCATATGACTGGGATTTCCATGAAAAAGGTTGTGGGCCGAAAATGGTTGATCACTGTCCATTTCTCTTCTGTTTCCTATTTATATTTCTATTTTACCTCCTCAATTTAGCATTATGGACAGGGAATGACCTAATCTAAGATCTGCACAAAAATATTTTGCCTTCAAATTCATACCGTGATCGTAGCATGCATGGACTCGACTCATATGACTGGGATTTCCATGAAAAAGATTGTGGGCCGAAAATGGGTGATCACTGTACATTTCTCTTCTGTTTCCTATTTATATTTATATTTTACCTCCTCAATTTAGCATTATGGACAGGGAAAGATCTAATCTAAAATCTGCACACAAATATTTTGCCTTCAAATTCATACCGTGATCGTAGCATGCATGGACTCGACTCATATGACTGGGATTTCCATGAAAAAGATTGTGGGCTGAAAATAGGTGATCACTGTACATTTCTCTTCTGTTTCCTATTTACATTTCTATTTTACCTCCTCAATTTTGCATTATGGACAGGGAATGTCCTAATCGAAGATCTGCACAAAAATATTTTGCCTTCAAATTCATGCCGTGATCGTAGCATGCATGGACACGACTCATATGACTGGGATTTCCATGAAAAAGATTGTGGGCCGAAAATGGGTGATCACTGTACATTTCTCTTCTGTTTCATATTTATATTTATATTTTACCTCCTCAATTTAGCATTATGGACAGGGAAAGATCTAATCTAAGATCTGCACACAAATATTTTGCTTTCAAATTCATACCGTGATCGTAGCATGCATGGACTCGACTCATATCACTGGGATTTCCATGAAAAAGATTGTGGGCCGAAAATGGCTGATCACTGTACATTTCTCTTCTGTTTCCTATTTATATTTCTATTTTACCTCCTAAATTTAGCATTATGGCCCGGGAAAGACCTAATCTAAGCTCTCCACAAAAATATTTTGCCTTCAAATTCATACCGTGATCGTAGTATGCATGGACTCGACTCATATGACTGGGTTTTCCATGAAAAAGATTGTGGGCCGAAAATGGGTGATCACTGTACATTTCTCTTCTGTTTCCTATTTCTATTTCTATTTTACCACCTCAATTTAGCATTATGATCAGGGAAAGACCTAATCTGAAATCTGCACAAAAATATTTTGCCTTCAAATTCATACCGTGATCGTAGCATGCATGCACTCGAATCATATGACTGGGATTTCCATGAAAAAGGTTGTGGGCCGAAAATGGTTGATCACTGTCCATTTCTCTTCTGTTTCCTATTTATATTTCTATTTTACCTCCTCAATTTAGCATTATGGACAGGGAATGACCTAATCTAAGATCTGCACAAAAATATTTTGCCTTCAAATTCATACCGTGATCGTAGCATGCATGGACTCGACTCATATGACTGGGATTTCCATGAAAAAGATTGTGGGCCGAAAATGGGTGATCACTGTACATTTCTCTTCTGTTTCCTATTTATATTTATATTTTACCTCCTCAATTTAGCATTATGGACAGGGAAAGATCTAATCTAAAATCTGCACACAAATATTTTGCCTTCAAATTCATACCGTGATCGTAGCATGCATGGACTCGACTCATATGACTGGGATTTCCATGAAAAAGATTGTGGGCCGAAAATGGTTGATCACTGTCCATTTCTCTTCTGTTTCCTATTTATATTTCTATTTTACCTCCTCAATTTAGCATTATGGACAGGGAATGACCTAATCTAAGATCTGCACAAAAATATTTTGCCTTCAAATTCATACCGTGATCGCAGCATGCAAGGACTCGAATCATATGACTGGGATTTCCATGAAAAAGATTGTGGGCCGAAAATAGGTGATCACTGTACAATTCTCTTCTGTTTCCTATTTATATTTATATTTTACCTCCTCAATTTAGCATTATGGACAGGGAATGACCTAATCTAAGATCTGCACAAAAATATTTTGCCTTCAAATTCATACCGTGATTGTAGCATGCATGGACTCGACTCATATGACCGGGATTTCCATGAAAAAGATTGTGGGCCGAAAATGGGTGATCACTGTACATTTCTCTTCTGTTTCCTATTTATATTTCTATTTTACCTCCTCAATTTAGCATTATGGACAGGGAAAGACCAAATCTAAGATCTGCACAAAAATATTTTGCCTTCAAATTCATAACGTGATCATAGCTTGCATGGACTCGACTCATATGACTGGGATTTCCATGAAAAAGATTTTGGGCCGAAAATGGTATATCACTGTACATTTCTCTTCTGTTTCCTATTCATATTCTTATTTACCTCCTAAATTTAGCATTATGGCCCGGGAAAGACCTAATTTAAGCTCTGCACAAAAATATTTTGCCTTCAAATTCATACCGTGATCGTAGCATGCATGGACTCGACTCATATGACTGGGATTTCCATGAAAAAGATTGTGGGCCGAAAATAGGTGATCACTGTACATTTCTCTTCTGTTTCCTATTTATATTTCTATTTTACCACCTCAATTTAGCATTATGGTCAGGGAAAGACCTAATCTGAAATCTGCACAAAAATATTTTGCCTTCAAATTCATACCGTGATCGTAGCATGCATGCACTCGACTCATATGACTGGGATTTCCATGAAAAAGATTGTGGGCCGAAAATGGGTGATCACTGTACATTTCTCTTCTGTTTCCTATTTATATTTATATTTTACCTCCTCAATTTAGCATTATGGACAGGGAAAGATCTAATCTAAGATCTGCACACAAATATTTTGCCTTCAAATTCATACCGTGATCGTAGCATGCATGGACTCGACTCATATGACTGGGATTTCCATGAAAAAGTTTGTGGGCCGAAAATGGCTGATCACTGTACATTTCTCTTCTGTTTCCTATTTATATTTCTATTTTACCTCCTAAATTTAGCATTATGGCCCGGGAAAGACCTAATCTAAGCTCTGCACAAAAATATTTTGCCTTCAAATTCATACCGTGATCGTAGTATGCATGGACTCGACTCATATGACTGGGATTTCCATGAAAAAGATTGTGGGCCGAAAATGGGTGATCACTGTACATTTCTCTTCTGTTTCCTATTTATATTTATATTTTACCACCTCAATTTAGCATTATGGTCAGGGAAATACCTAATCTGAAATCTGCACAAAAATATTTTGCCTTCAAATTCATACCGTGATCGTAGCATGCATGGACTTGACTCATATGACTGGGATTTCCATGAAAAAGGTTGTGGGCCGAAAATGGTTGATCACTGTCCATTTCTCTTCTGTTTCCTATTTATATTTATATTTTACCGCCTCAATTTAGCATTATGGACAGGGAAAGACCTAATCTAAAATCAGCACAAAAATATTTTGCCTTCAAATTCATACCCTGATCGTAGCATGCACGGACTCGAATCATATGACTGGGATTTCCATGAAAAAGATTGTGGGCCGAAAATAGTAGATCACTGTACATTTCTCTTCTGTTTCCTATTTATATTTCTATTTTACCTCCTCAATTTAGCATTATGGACAGGGAATGACCTAATCTAAGATCTGCACAAAAATATTTTGCCTTCAGATTCATACCGTGATCGTAGCATGCATGGACTCGACTCATATGACTGGGATTTCCATGAAAAAGGTTGTGGGCCGAAAATGGGTGATCACTGTACATTTCTCTTCTGTTTCCTATTTATATTTCTAATTTACTTCCTCAATTTAGCATTATGGACAGGGAAAGACCTAATCTAAAATCTGCACAAAAATATTTTGCCTTCAAATTCATACCGTGATCGTAGCATGCATGGACTCGACTCATATGACTGGGATTTCCGTGAAAAAGATTGTGGGCCAAAAATGGGTGATCACTGTACATTTCTCTTCTGTTTCCTATTTATATTTATATTTTACCTCCTCAATTTAGCATTATGGACAGGCAAAGACCAAATCTATGATCTGCACAAAAATATTTTACCTTCAAATTCATACCGTGATCGTAGCATGCATGGACTCGACTCATATGACTGGGATTTCAATGAAAAAGATTGTGGTCCGAAAATGGGTGATCACTGTACATTTCTCTTCTGTTTCCTATTTATATTTCCATTTTACCTCCTCGATTTAGCATTATGGACAGGGAAAGACCTAATCTAAAATCTGAACAAAAATATTTTGCCTGCAAATTCAAACCGTGAACGTAGCATGCATGGACTCGACTCATATGATTGGGATTTCCATGAAAAAGATTGTGGGCCGGAAAGGGGTGATCACTGTACATTTCTCTTATGTTTCCTATTTATATTTTTATTTTACCTCCTCAATTTAGCATTATGGAAGGGAATGACCTAATCGAAGATCTTCACAAAAATATTTTGCCTTCAAATTCATACCGTGATCGTAGCATGCATGGATTCGACTCATATGACTGGGATTTCCATGAAAAAGGTTGTGGGCCGAAAATGGGTGATCACTGTACATTTCTCTTCTGTTTCCTATTTATATTTCTAATTTACCTCCTCAATTTAGCATTATGGACAGGGAAAGACCTAATCAAAAATAAGCACAAAAATATTTTGCCTTCAAATTCATACCGTGATCGTAGCATGCATGGACTCGACTCATATGACTGGGATTTCAATGAAAAAGATTGTGGTCCGAAAATGGGTGATCACTGTACATTTCTCTTCTGTTTCCTATTTATATTTCCATTTTACCTCCTCGATTTAGCATTATGGACAGGGAAAGACCTAATCTAAAATCTGAACAAAAATATTTTGCCTGCAAATTCAAACCGTGAACGTAGCATGCATGGACTCGACTCATATGATTGGGATTTCCATGAAAAAGATTGTGGGCCGAAAATGGGTGATCACTGTACATTTCTCTTCTGTTTCCTATTTATATTTCTAATTTACCTCCTCAATTTAGCATTATGGACAGGGAATGACCTAATCTAAGATCTGCACAAAAATATTTTGCCTTCAAATTCATACCGTGATCGTAGCATGCATGGACTCGACTCATATGACTGGGATTTCCATGAAAAAGATTGTGAGCCGAAAATGGGAGATCACTGTACATTTCTCTTCTGTTTCCTATTTATATTTCTCTTTTAACTCCTCAATTTAGCATTATGGACAGGGAAAGATCTAATCTAAGATCTGAACAAAAATATTTTGCCTGCAAATTCATACCGTGAACGTAGCATGCATGGACTCGACTCATATGATTGGGATTTCCATGAAAAAGATTGTGGGCCGGAAATGGGTGATGACTTTACATTTCTCTTCTGTTTCCTATTTATATTTATATTTTACCTCCTCAATTTAGCATTATGGAAGGGAATGACCTAATCGAAGATCTTTCCAAAAAATATTTTGCCTTCAAATTCATACCGTGATCGTAGCATGCATGGACTCGACTCATATGACTGGGATTTCCATGAAAAAGATTGTGGGCCGAAAATGGGTGATCACTGTACATTTCTCTTCTGTTTCCTATTTATATTTCTCATTTAACTCTTCAATTTAGCATTATGGACAGGGAAAGATCTAATCTAAGATCTGAACAAAAATATTTTGCCTGCAAATTCATACCGTGAACGTAGCATGCATGGACTCGACTCATATGATTGGGATTTCCATGAAAAAGATTGTGGGCCGGAAATGGGTGATGACTGTACATTTCTCTACTGTTTCCTATTTATATTTATATTTTACCTCCTCAATTTAGCATTATGGAAGGGAATGACCTAATCGAAGATATTTCCCAAAAATATTTTGCCTTCAAATTCATACCGTGATCGTAGCATGCATGGACTCGACTCATATGACTGGGATTTCCATGAAAAAGATTGTGGGCCGAAAATGGGTGATCACTGTACATTTATCTTCTGTTTCCTATTTATATTTATATTTTACCTCCTCAATTTAGCATTATAGACAGGGAAAGACCTAATCTAAGATCTGCACAAAAATATTTTGCCTTCAAATTCATACCGTGATCGTAGCATGCATGGACTCGAGTCATATGACTGGGATTTCCATGAAAAAGATTGTGGGCCAAAAATGGGTGATCACTGTACATTTCTCTTCTGTTTCCTATTTATATTTCTATATTACCTCCTCAATTTAGCGTTATGGACAGGCAAAGACCAAATCTATGATCTGCACAAAAATATTTTACCTTCAAATTCATACCGTGATCGTAGCATGCATGGACTCGACTCATATGACTGGGATTTCCATGAAAAAGATTGTGGTCCGAAAATGGGTGATCACTGTACATTTCTCTTCTGTTTCCTATTTATATTTCCATTTTACCTCCTCAATTTAGCATTATGGACAGGGAAAGACCTAATCTAAAATCTGAACAAAAATATTTTGCCTGCAAATTCATACCGTGAACGTAGCATGCATGGACTCGACTCATATGATTGGGATTTCCATGAAAAAGATTGTGGGCCGGAAATGGGTGATCACTGTACATTTCTCTTCTGTTTCCTATTTATATTTATATTTTACCTCCTCAATTTAGCATTATGGAAGGGAATGACCTAATCGAAGATCTTCACAAAAATATTTTGCCTTCAAATTCATGCCGTGATCGTAGCATGCATGGACTCGACTCATATGACTGGGATTTCCATGAAAAAGATTGTGAGCCGAAAATGGGTGATCACTGTACATTTCTCTTCTGTTTCCTATTTATATTTATATTTTACCTCCTCAATTTAGCATTATAGACAGGTAAAGACCTAATCTAAGATCTGCACAAAAATATTTTGCTTTCAAATTCATACCGTGATCGTAGCATGTATGGACTCGACTCATATGACTGGGATTTCTATGAAAAAGATTGTGAGCCGAAAATGGGAGATCACTGTACATTTCTCTTCTGTTTCCTATTTATATTTATATTTTACTTCCTCAATTTAGCATTATGGCCAGGGAAAGACCTAATCTAAGCTCTGCACAAAAATATTTTGCCTTCAAATTCATACCGTCATCGTAGAATGCATGGACTCGACTCATATGACTGGGATTTCCATGAAAAAGATTGTGGGCTGAAAATAGGTGATCACTGTACATTTCTCTTCTCTTTCCTATTTATATTTATATTTTACATCATCAATTTAGCATTATGGACAGGTAATGACCTAATCTAGATTGGCACAAAAATATTTTGCCTTCAAATTCATAACTTGAGCGTAGCATGCATGGACTCGACTCATATGACTGGGATTTCCATGAAAAAGATTGTGGGCCGAAAATGGGTGATCACTGTACATTTCTCTTCTGTTTCCTATTTATATTTATATTTTACCTCCTCAATTTAGCATTATGGACAGGGAAAGACCAAATCTAAGATCTGCACAAAAATATTTTGCTTTCAAATTCTGACCGTGATCGTAGCATGCGTGGACTCGACTCATATGACTGGGATTTCCTTGAAAAAGATTGTGGACGAAAATGGGTGATCACTGTACATTTCTCTTCGGTTTCCTATTTATATTTATATTTTACCTCCTCAATTTAGCATTATGGACAGGGAAAGACCAAATCTAAGATCTGCACAAAAATATTTTGCTTTCAAATTCATACCGTGATCGTAGCATGCATGGACTCGACTCATATGACTGGGATTTCCATGAAAAAGATTGTGGACGAAAATGGGTGATCACTGTACATTTCTCTTCTGTTTCCTATTTATATTTCTATTGTACTTCCTTCATTTAGCATTATGGACAGGGAAAGACCTAATCTAAGATTGGCACAAAACTATTTTGCCTTCAAATTCATACCGTGATCGTAGCATGCATGGACTCGACTCATATGACTGGGATTTCCATGAAAAAGATTGTGGGCCGAAAATGGCTAATCACTGCACATTTCTCTTCTGTTTCCTATTTATATTTCTATTTTACCTCCGCAATTTAGCATTATGGACAGGGAAAGACCTAATCTAAGATCTGCACAAAACTATTTTGCCTTCAAATTCATACCGTGATCGTAGCATGCATGGACTTGACTCATATGACTGGGATTTCCATGAAAAAGATTGTGGGCCGAAAATGGGTGATCACTGTACATTTCTCTTCTGTTTCCTATTTATATTTCTATTGTACTTCCTTCATTTAGCATTATGGACAGGGAAAGACCTAATCTAAGATTGGCACAAAAATATTTTGCCTTCAAATTTATACCGTGATCGTAGCATGCATCGACTCGACTCATATTTGTGGGATTTCCATGAAAAAGATTGTGGGCTGAAAATGGGTGATCACTGTACATTTCTCTTCTGTTTCCTATTTATATTTATATTTTACCTCCTCAATTTAGCATTATAAACAGGGAAAGACCTAATCTAAGAACTGCAAAAAAATATTTTGCCTTCAAATTCATACCGTGATCGTAGCATGCATGGACTCGACTCATATGACTGGGATTTCCATGAAAAAGATTGTGAGCCGAAAATGGCTGATCACTGCACATTTCTCTTCTCTTTCCTATTTATATTTCTATTTTACCTCCTCAATTTAGCATTATGAACAGGGAAAGACCTAATCTAAGATCTGCACAAAAATATTTTGCCTTCAAATTCATACCGTGATCGTAGCATGCATGGACTCGACTCATATGACTGGGATTTCCATGAAAAAGATTGTGGGCCGAAAATGGCTGATCACTGCACATTTCTCTTCTGTTTCCTATTTATATTTATATTTTACCTCCTCAATTTAGCATTATGGACAGGGAAAGACCTAATCTAAGATCTGCACAAAAATATTTTGCCTTCAAATTCATACCGTGATCGTAGCATGCATGGACTCGACTCATATGACTGGGATTTCCATGAAAAAATTGTGGGCCGAAAATGGGTGATCACTGTACATTTCTCTTCTGTTTCCTATTTATATTTCTATTTTACCTCCTCAATTTAGCATTATGGACAGGGAAAGACCTAATCTAAGATCTGCACAAAAACATTTTGCCTTCAAATTCATGCCGTAATCGTAGCATGCATGGACTCGACTCATATGACTGGGATTTCCATGAAAAAGATTGTGGGCAGAAAATGGGTGATCACTGTACATTTCTCTTCTGTTTCCTATTTATATTTATATTTTACTTCCTTCAATTAGCATTATGGACAGGGAAAGACCTAATCTAAAATCTGCACAAAAATATTTTGCCTTCAAATTCATACCGTGATCGTAGCATGCATGGACTCGACTCATATGACTGGGATTTCCATGAAAATATTGTGGACAGAAAATGGGTGATCACTGTACATGTCTCTTCTGTTTCCTATTTATATTTATATTTTACTTCCTTCATTTAGCATTATGGACAGGGAAAGACCTAATCTAAAATCTGCACAAAAATATTTTGCCTTCAAATTCATACCGTGATCGTAGCATGCATGGACTCGACTCATATGACTGGGATTTCCATGAAAAAGATTGTGGGCTGAAAATAGGTGATCACTGTACATTTCTCTTCTGTTTCCTATTTATATTTCTATTTTACCTCCTCAATTTAGCATTATGGACAGGGAAAGACCTAATCTAAGATCTGCACAAAAATATTTTGCCTTCAAATTTATACCGTAATCGTAGCATGCATGGACTCGACTCATATGACTGGGATTTCCATGAAAAAGATTGTAGGCCGAAAATGCGTGATCACTGTACATTTCTCTTCTGTTTCCTATTTATATTTCTATTTTACCTCCTCAATTTAGCATTATGGACAGGGAAAGACCTAATCTAAGATCTGCACAAAAATATTTTGCCTTCAAATTCATGCCGTAATCGTAGCATGCATGGACTCGACTCATATGACTGGCATTTCCATGAAAAAGATTGTGGGCAGAAAATGGGTGATCACTGTACATTTCTCTTCTGTTTCCTATCTATATTTATATTTTACCTCCTCAATTTAGCATTATGGCTAGGGAAAGACCTAATCTAAGCTCTGCACAAAAATATTTTGCCTTCAAATTCTTACCGTCATCGTAGAATGCATGGACTCGACTCATATGACTGGGATTTCCATGGAAAAGATTGTGGGCTGAAAATGGGTGATCACTGTACATTTCTCTTCTCTTTCCTATTTATATTTATATTTTACATCCTGAATTTGGCATTATGGACAGGGAAAGACCTAATCTAAGATTGGCACAAAAATATTTTGCCTTGAAATTCATACCGTGATCGTAGCATGCATCGACTCGACTCATATGACTGGGATTTCCATGAAAAAGATTGTGGGCTGAAAATGGGTGATCACTGTACATTTCTCTTCTGTTTCCTATTTATATTTCTATTTTACCTCCTCAATTTAGCATTATGGACAGGGAAAGACCTAATCTAAGCTCTGCACAAAAATATTTTGCCTTCAAATTCATACCTTGATCGTAGCATGCATGGACTCGACTCATATGACTGGGATTTCCATGAAAAAGATTGTGGGCTGAAAATAGGTGATCACTGTACATTTCTCTTCTGTTTCCTATTTATATTTCTATTTTACCTCCTCAATTTAGCATTATGGACAGGGAAAGACCAAATCTAAGATCTGCACAAAAATATTTTGCTTTCAAATTCTGACCGTGATCGTAGCATGCATGGACTCGACTCATATGACTGGGATTTCCATGAAAAATTTTGTGGGCCGAAAATGGTAGATCACTGTACATTTCTCTTCTATTTCCTCTTCATATTTCTCTTTTACCTCCTCAATTTAGCATTATGGACAGGGAAAAACCTAATCTAAGATCTGCACAAAAATATTTTGCCTTCAAATTCATACCGTGATCATAACATCCATGGACTCGACTCATATGACTGGGATTTCCATGAAAAAGATTGTGGGCTGAAAATGGGTGATCACTGTACATTTCTCTTTTGTTTCCTATTTATATTTCTATTTTACCTCCTCAATTTAGCATTATAAACAGCGAAAGACCTAATCTAAGATCTGCAAAAAAATATTTTGCCTTCAAATTCATACCGTGATCGTAGCATGCATGGACTCGACTCATATGACTGGGATTTCCATGAAAAAGATTGTGAGCCGAAAATGGCTGATCACTGAAAATTTCTCTTCTGTTTCCTATTTCTATTTGTATTTTACCTCCTCAATTTAGCATTATGGACAGGGAAAGACCTAATCTAAGATCTGCACAAAAATATTTTGCCTTCAAATTCATACCGTAATCGTAGCATGCATGGACTCGACTCATATGACTGGTATTTCCATGAAAAAGATTGTGGGCTGAAAATGGGTGTTCACTACATTTCTCTTCTGTTTCCTATTTATATTTCTATTTTACCTCCTGAATTTAGCATTATGGACAGGGATAGACCTAATCTAATATCTGCACAAAAATATTTTGTCTTCAAATTCATACGGTGATCGTAGCATCCATGGACACGACTCATATGACTGGGATTTCCATGAAAAAGATTGTGGGCCGAAAATGGGTGATCACTGTACATTTCTCTTCTGTTTCCTATTTATATTTCTATTTTTACCTCCTGAATTTAGCATTATGGACAGGGAAAGGCCTAATCTAAGCTCTGCACAAAAATATTTTGCCTTCAAATTCATACCGTGAACGTAGTATGCATGGACTCGACTCATATGACTGGGATTTCCATGAAAGAGATTGTGGACCGAAAATGGGTGATCACTGTACATTTCTCTTCTGTTTCCTTTTTATATTTATATTTTATTTCATCAATTTAGCATTATGGCCAGTGAAAGACCTAATCTAAGCTCTGCACAAAAATATTTTACCTTCAAATTCATACCGTGATCGTAGCATGCATGGACTCGAATCATATGACTGGGATTTCCACGAAAAAGATTGTGGGCTGAAAATGGGTGATCACAACATTTCTCTTCTGTTTCCTATTTATATTTCTATTTTACCTCCTCAATTTAGCATTATGGATATGGATAGACCTAATCTAAAATCTGCACAAAAATATTTTGCCTTCAAATTCATACGGTGATCGTAGCATCCATGGACACGACTCATATGACTGGGATTTCCATGAAAAAGATTGTGGGCCGAAAATGGGTGATCACTGTACATTTCTCTTCTGTTTCTTATTTATATTTCTATTTTTACCTCCTGAATTTAGCATTATGGACAGGGAAAGACCTAATCTAAGCTCTGCACAAAAATATTTTGCCTTCAAATTCATACCGTGATCGTAGCATGCATGGACTCGACTCATATGACTGGGATTTCCATGAAAAAGATTGTGGGCCGAAAATGGGTGATCACTGTACATTTCTCTTCTGTTTCCTATTTATATTTATATTTTATTTCATCAATTTAGCATTATGGCCAGTGAAAGACCTAATCTAAGATCTGCACAAAAATATTTTACCTTCAAATTCATACCGTGATTGTAGCATGCATGGACTCGACTCATATGACAGGGATTTCCATGACAAAGATTGTGGGCAGAAAATGGGTGATCACTGTACATTTCTGTTCTTTTTCCTATTGATATTTCTATTTTACCTCCTCAATTTAGCATTATGGACTGGGAAAGACCTAATCGAAAAACTGCACAAAAATATTTTGCCTTCTAATTCATACCGTGATCGTAGCATGCATGGACTCGACTCATATGACTGGGATTTCCATGAAAAAGATTGTGGGCCGAAAATGAGTGATCACTGTACATTTCTCTTCTGTTTCCTATTCATATTTTTTATTTTACCTCCTCAATTTAGCATTATGGACAAAGAAAGACCGAATCTAAGATCTGCACAAAAATATTTTGCCTTCAAATTAATACCATGATCGTAGCATGCATGGATTCGACTCATATGACTGGGATTTCCATGAAAAAGATTGTGTGCCGAAAATGGGTGATCACTGTATATTTCTCTTCTGTTTCCTATTTATATTTATATTTTACCTCCTCAATTTAGCATTATGGACAGGGAAAGACCTAATCTAAACTCTGCACAAAAATATTTTGTCTTCAAATTCATACCGTGATCGTAGCATGCATGGACTCGATTCATATGACTTGGATTTCCATGAAAAAGATTGTGGGCAGAAAATGGGTGATCACTGTACATTTCTCTTCTGTTTCCTATTTATATTTTTCATTTTACCTCCTCAATTTAGCATTATGGACAGGGAAAGACCGAATCTAACATCTGCACAAAAATATTTTGCCTTCAATTCATACCGTGATCGTAGCATGCATGGATTTGACTCATATGACTAGGATTTCTACGAAAAAGATTGTGGGCCGAAAATGGGTGATCAGTGTACATTTCTCTTCTGTTTCCTATTTATATTTCTATCTTACCTCCTCAATTTAGCATTATAGACATGGAAAGACCTAATCTAAGATCTGCAAAAAAATATTTTGCCTTCAAATTCATACCGTGATCGTAGCATGCATGGACTCGACTCATATGACAGGGATTTCCATGAAAAAGATTGTGGGCCGAAAATGGCTGATCACTGCACATTTCTCTTCTGTTTCCTATTTATATTTCTATTTTAGCTCCTGAATTTAGCATTAAGGACAGGGAAAGACCTAATCTAAGATCTGCACAAAAATATTTTGCCTTCAAATTAATACCGTGATCGTAGCATGCATGGACTCGACTCATATGACTGGGATTTCCATGAAAAAGATTGTGGGCCGAAAATGGGTGATCACTGTACATTTCTCTTCTGTTTCCTATTTATATTTATATTTTATTTCCTCAATTTAGCATTATGGCCTGTGAAAGACCTAATCTAAGCTCTGCACAAAAATATTTTACCTTCAAATTCATACCTTGATCGTAGCATGCATGGATTCGACTCATATGACTGGAATTTCCATGAAAAAGATTGTGGGCCGAAAATGGGTGATCACTGTACATTTCTCTTCTGTTTCCTATTTATATTTATATTTTACCTCCTCAATTTAGCATTATGGACAGGGAAAGACCTAATCTAAGATCTGCACAAAAATATTTTGCCTTCAAATTCATACGGTGATCGTAGCTTGCATGGACACGACTCATATGACTGGGATTTCCATTAAAAAGATTGTGGGCCGAAAATGGGTTATCACTGTACATTTCTCTTCTGTTTCCTATTTATATTTCTATTTTACCTCCTCAATTTAGCATTATGAACAGGGAAAGACCTAATCTAAGATCTGCACAAAAATATTTTGCCTTCAAATTCATACCGTGATCGTAGCATGCATGGACTCGACTCATATGACTGGGATTTCCATGAAAAAGATTGTGGGCCGAAAATGGCTGATCACTGCACATTTCTCTTCTGTTTCCTATTTATATTTATATTTTACCTCCTCAATTTAGCATTATGGATAGGGAAAGACCTAATCTAAGATCTGCACAAATATATTTTGCCTTCAAATTCATACCGTGATCGTAGCATGCATGGACTAGACTCATATGACTGGAATTTCCATGAAAAAGATTGTGGGCCGAAAATGGGTGATCACTGTACATTTCTTTTCTGTTTCCTATTTATATTTCTATTTTTACGTCCTGAATTTAGCATTATGACACAGGGAAAGACGTAATCTAAGATCTGCACAAAAACATTTTACCTTCAAATTCATACGGTGATCGTAGCATCCATGAACTCGACTCATATGACTGAGATTTCCATGAAAAAGATTGTAGGCCGAAAATGGGTGATCACTGTACATTTCTCTTCTGTTTCCTATTTATATTTATATTTTTACCTCCTGAATTTAGCATTATGGCCAGGGAAAGACCTAATCTAAGCTCTGCACAAAAATATTTTGCCTTCAAATTCATACCGCGATCGTAGCATGCATGGACTCGACTCATATGACTGGGATTTCCATGAAAGAGATTGTGGACCGAAAATGGGTGATCACTATACATTTCTCTTCTGTTTCCTATTTATATTTCTATTTTACCTCCTCAATTTAGCATTATGGCTAGGGAAAGACATAATCTAAGCTCTGCACAAAAATATTTTGCCTTCAAATTCATACCTTGAGCGTAACATGCATGGACTCGATTCATATGACTGGGATTTCCATGAAAAAGATTGTGGGCTGAAAATGGGTGATCTCTACATTTCTCTTCTGTTTCCTATTTATATTTCTATTTTTACCTCCTGAATTTAGCATTATGGACAGGGAAAGACCTAATCTAAGCTCTGCACAAAAATATTTTGCCTTCAAATTCATACCGTGATCGTAGCATGCATGGACTCGACTCATATGACTGGTATTTCCATGAAAAAGATTGTGGGCCGAAAATGGGTGATCACTGTACATTTCTCTTCTGTTTCCTATTCATATTTCTATTTTACCTCCTCAATTTAGCATGATGGCTAGGGAAAGACTTAATCTAAGCTCTGCACAAAAATATTTTGCATTCAAATTCATACCTTGATCGTAACATGCATGGACTCGAATCATATGACTGGGATTTCCATGAAAAAGATTGTGGGGCGAAAATGGGTGATCACTGTACATTTCTCTTCTGTTTCCTATTTATATTTCTATTTTACCTCCTCAATTTAGCATTATGAACAGGGAAAAACCTAATCTAAGATCTGCACAAAAAGATTTTGCCTTCAAATTCATACCGTGATCGTAGCATGCATAGACTCGACTCATATGATTGAGATTTCCATGAAAAAGATTGTGGGCCGAAAATGGGTGATCACTGTACATTTCTCTTCTGTTTCCTATTTATATTTATATTTTTACCTCCTGAATTTAGCATTATGGACAGGGAAAGACCTAATCTAAGTTCTGCACAAAAATATTTTGCCTTCAAATTCACACCGTGATCGTAGCATGCATGGACTTGACTCATATGACAGGGATTTCATGAAAAAGATTGTGGGCAGAAAATGCGTGATCACTGTACATTTCTCTTCTGTTTCCTATTTATATTTCTATTTTACCTCCTCAATTTAGCATTATGGACAGGGAAAGACCTAATCTAAGATCTGCACAAAAATATTTTGCCTTCAAATTCATACGGTGATCGTAGCTTGCATGGACACGACTCATATGACTGGGATTTCCATTAAAAAGATTGTGGGCCGAAAATGGGTTATCACTGTACATTTCTCTTCTGTTTCCTATTTATATTTCTATTTTACCTCCTCAATTTAGCATTATGAACAGGGAAAGACCTAATCTAAGATCTGCACAAAAATATTTTGCCTTCAAATTCATACCGTGATCGTAGCATGCATGGACTCGACTCATATGACTGGGATTTCCATGAAAAAGATTGTGGGCCGAAAATGGCTGATCACTGCACATTTCTCTTCTGTTTCCTATTTATATTTATATTTTACCTCCTCAATTTAGCATTATGGATAGGGAAAGACCTAATCTAAGATCTGCACAAATATATTTTGCCTTCAAATTCATACCGTGATCGTAGCATGCATGGACTAGACTCATATGACTGGAATTTCCATGAAAAAGATTGTGGGCCGAAAATGGGTGATCACTGTACATTTCTTTTCTGTTTCCTATTTATATTTCTATTTTTACGTCCTGAATTTAGCATTATGACACAGGGAAAGACGTAATCTAAGATCTGCACAAAAATATTTTGCCTTCAAATTCATACCGTGATCGTAGCATGCATGAACTCGACTCATATGACTGAGATTTCCATGAAAAAGATTGTAGGCCGAAAATGGGTGATCACTGTACATTTCTCTTCTGTTTCCTATTTATATTTATATTTTTACCTCCTGAATTTAGCATTATGGCCAGGGAAAGACCTAATCTAAGCTCTGCACAAAAATATTTTGCCTTCAAATTCATACCGCGATCGTAGCATGCATGGACTCGACTCATATGACTGGGATTTCCATGAAAAAGATTGTGGGCCGAAAATGGGTGATCACTATACATTTCTCTTCTGTTTCCTATTTATATTTCTATTTTACCTCCTCAATTTAGCATTATGGCTAGGGAAAGACCTAATCTAAGCTCTGCACAAAAATATTTTGCCTTCAAATTCATACCTTGAGCGTAACATGCATGGACTCGAATCATATGACTGGTATTTCCATGAAAAAGATTGTGGGGCGAAAATGGGTGATCACTGTACATTTCTCTTCTGTTTCCTATTTATATTTCTATTTTACCTGCTCAAATTTAGCATTATGGACAGGGAAAGACCTAATTTAAGATCTGCACAAAAACATTTTACCTTCAAATTCATACGGTGATCGTAGCATCCATAGACACGACTCATATGACTGGGATTTCCATGAAAAAGATTGTGGGCCGAAAATGGGTGATCACTGTACATTTCTCTTCTGTTTCCTATTTATATTTCTATTTTTACCTCCTCAATTTAGCATTATGGACAGGGAAAGGCCTAATCTAAGCTCTGCTCAAAAATATTTTGCCTTCAAATTCATACCGTGATCGTAGTATGCATGGACTCGACTCATATGACTGGGATTTCCATGAAAGAGATTGTGGACCGAAAATGGGTGATCACTGTACATTTCTCTTCTGTTTCCTTTTTATATTTATATTTTATTTCATCAATTTAGCATTATGGCCAGTGAAAGACCTAATCTAAGCTCTGCACAAAAATATTTTACCTTCAAATTCATACCGTGATTGTAGCATGCATGGACTCGATTCATATGACTGGGATTTCCATGAAAAAGATTGTGGGCTGAAAATGGGTGATCTCTACATTTCTCTTCTGTTTCCTATTTATATTTCTATTTTTACCTCCTGAATTTAGCATTATGGACAGGGAAAGACCTAATCTAAGCTCTGCACAAAAATATTTTGCCTTCAAATTCATACCGTGTTCGTAGCATGCATGGACTCGACTCATATGACTGGTATTTCCATGAAAAAGATTGTGGGCCGAAAATGGGTGATCACTGTACATTTCTCTTCTGTTTCCTATTCATATTTCTATTTTACCTCCTCAATTTAGCATGATGGCTAGGGAAAGACTTAATCTAAGCTCTGCACAAAAATATTTTGCATTCAAATTCATACCTTGATCGTAACATGCATGGACTCGAATCATATGACTGGGATTTCCATGAAAAAGATTGTGGGGCGAAAATGGGTGATCACTGTACATTTCTCTTCTGTTTCCTATTTATATTTCTATTTTACCTCCTCAATTTAGCATTATGAACAGGGAAAAACCTAATCTAAGATCTGCACAAAAAGATTTTGCCTTCAAATTCATACCGTGATCGTAGCATGCATAGACTCGACTCATATGATTGAGATTTCCATGAAAAAGATTGTGGGCCGAAAATGGGTGATCACTGTACATTTCTCTTCTGTTTCCTATTTATATTTATATTTTTACCTCCTGAATTTAGCATTATGGACAGGGAAAGACCTAATCTAAGTTCTGCACAAAAATATTTTGCCTTCAAATTCACACCGTGATCGTAGCATGCATGGACTTGACTCATATGACAGGGATTTCCATGAAAAAGATTGTGGGCAGAAAATGCGTGATCACTGTACATTTCTCTTCTGTTTCCTATTTATATTTCTATTTTACCTCCTCAATTTAGCATTATGGACAGGGAAAGACCTAATCTAAAATCTGCACAAAAATATTTTGCCTTCAAATTCATACCGTGATCGTAACATGCATGGACTTGACTCATAATACATGGATTTCCATGAAAAAGATTGTGGGCCGAAAATGGGTAATCACTGGACATTTCTCTTCTGTTTCCTATTCATAATTATATATTATTTCATCAATTTAGCATTATGGCCAGTGAAAGACCTAATCTAAGCTCTGCACAAAAATATTTTACCTTCAAATTCATACCGTGATCGTAGCATGCATGGACTCGACTCATATGACTGGGATTTCCATGAAAAAGATTGTGGGCTGAAAATGGGTGATCACTGTACATTTCTCTTCTGTTTCCTATTTATATTTATATTTTACCTCCTCAATTTAGCATTATGAAGAGGGAAAGACCTAATCTAAGATCTGCACAAAAATATTTTGCCTTCAATTCATACCGTGATCGTAGCATGCATGGACTCGACTCATATGACTGGGATTTCCATGAAAAAGATTGTGGGCTAAAAATGGGTGATCACTGTACATTTCTCTTCTGTTTCCTATTTATATTTATATTTTACATACTCAATTTAGCATTATGGACAGGGAAAGACCTAATCTAAGATCTGTACAAAAATATTTTCCCTTCAAATTCATACCGTGATCGTAGCATGCATGGACTCGACTCATATCACTGGGATTTCCATGAAATAGATTGTGGGCCAAAAATGGGTGATCACTGTACATTTCTCTTCTGTTTCCTATTTATATTTCTATATTACCTCCTCAATTTAGCATTATGGCCAGGGAAAGACCTAATTTAAGCTCTGCACAAAAATATTTTGCCTTCAAATTCATACCGTGATCGTAGCATGCATGGACTCGACTCATATGACTGGGATTTCCATGAAAAAGATTGTGGGCCAAAAATAGGTGATCACCATAAATTTCTCTTCTATTTCCTATTTATATTTCTATTTTACCTCCTCAATTTAGCATTATGGACAGAGAAAGACCTAATCTAATATCTGCACAAAAATATTTTGCCTTCAAATTCATACTGTGATCGAAGCATGCATGAACTTGACTCATATGACTGGGATTTCCATGAAAAAGATTGTGGGCCGAAAATGGCTGATCACTGTACATTTTTCTTCTGTTTCCTATTTATATTTCTATTTTACCTCCTCAATTTAGCAATATGGACAGGGAAAGACCTAATCTAAAATCTGCACAAAAATATTTTGCATTCAAATTCATACCGTGATCGTAGCATGCATGGACTCGACTCATATGACTGGGATGTCCATGAAAAAGATTGTTGGCCGAAAATGGGGGATCACTGTACATTTCTCTTCTGTTTCCTATTCATATTTATATTTTACCTCCTCAATTTAGCATTATGGACAGGGAAAGACCTAATCTAAGATCTGAACAAAAATATTTTGCCTTCAAATTCATACCGTGATCGTAGCATGCATTGACTCGACACATATGACTGGGATTTCCATGAAAAAGATTGTGGGCCGAAAATGGGTGATCACTGTACATTTCTCTTCTGTTTCCTATTTATATTTATATTTTATATCCTCAATTTAGCATTATGAACAGGGAAAGACCTAATCTAAGATCTGCACAAAAATATTTTGCCTTCAAATTCATACCGTGATCGTAGCATGCATGGACTCGACTCATATGACTGGGATTTCCATGAAAAAGATTGTGGGCTGAAAATGGGTGATCACTGTACATTTCTCTTCTGTTTCCTATTTATATTTATATTTTACCTCCTCAATTTAGCATTATGAACAGGGACAGACCTAATCTAAGATCTGCACAAAAATATTTTGCCTTCAAATTCATACCGTGATCGTAGCATGCATGGACTCGACTCATATGACTGGGATTTCCATGAAAAAGATTGTGGGCTGAAAATGGGTGATCACTGTACATTTCTCTTCTGTTTCCTATTTATATTTATATTTTACATCCTCAATTTAGCATTATGAACAGGGAAAGACCTAATCTAAGACCTGTACAAAAATATTTTCCCTTGATATTCATACCGTGATCGTAGCATGCATGGACTCGACTCATATGACTGGGATTTCCATGAAAAAGATTGTGGGCCGGAAATAGGTGATCACTGTACATTTCTCTTATGTTTCCTATTTATATTTATATTTCACCTCCTCAATTTAGCATTATGGACAGGGAAAGACCTAATCTAAAAACTGCACAAAAATATTTTGCCTTCAATTCATACCGTGATCGTAGCATGCATGGACTGGACTCATATGACTAGGATTTCCATGAAAAAGATTGTGGGCCGAAAATGGGTGATCACTGTACATTTCTCTTCTGTTTCCTATTTATATTTCTATTTTACCTCCTCAATTTAGCATTATGGACAGGGAAAGGCCTAATCTAAGATCTGAACAAAAATATTTTGCCTTCAAATTTATACCGTGAACGTAGCATGCATGGACTCGACTCATATGACTGGGATTTCCATGAAAAAGATTGTGGGCCGAAAATGGGTGATCACTGTACATTTCTCTTCTGTTTCCTATTTATATTTCTATTTTACCTCCTCAATTTAGCATTATGGACAGGGAAAGACCTAATCTAAGATCTGCACAAAAATATTTTGCCTTCAAATTCATACCGTGATCGTAGCATGCATGGACTCGACTCGTATGACTGGGATTTCCATGAAAAAGTTTGTGGGCCGAAAATGGGTGATCACTGTACATTTCTCTTCTGTTTCCTATTTATATTTCTCTTTTACCTCCTCAATTTAGCATTATGGCCAGGGAATGACCTAATCTAAGATCTGCACAAAAAAATTTTGCCTTCAAATTCATTCCGTGATCGTAGCATGCATGGACTCGACTCATATGACTGGGATTTCCATGAAAAAGATTGTGGGCCGGAAATAGGTGATCACTGTACATTTCTCTTATATTTCCTATTTATATTTCTATTTTACCTCCTCAATTTAGCATTATGGACAGGGAAAGAACTACTCTAAAATCTGCACAAAAATATTTTGCCTTCAAAGTCATACCGTCATCGTAGCATGCATGGACTCGACTCATATGACGGGGATTTCCATGAAAAAGATTGTGGGCCGAAAATGGGTGATCACAGTAAATTTCTCTTCTGTTTCCTATTTATATTTCTACTTAACTCCTCAATTTAGCATTATGGACAGGGAAAGACCTAATCTAAGATCTGCACAAAAATATTTTGCCTTCAAATTCATACCGTGATCGTAGCATGCATGGACTCGACTCATATGACTGGGATTTCCATGAAAAAGATTGTGGGCCGAAAATGGGTGATCACTGTATATTTCTCTTCTGTTTCTCATTTATATTTCTATTTTACTTCCTCAATTTAGCATTATGGACAGGGAAAGACCTAATCTAAATTCTGCACAAAAATATTTTGCATTCAAATTCATACCGTGATCGTAGCATGCATGGACTCGACTCATATGACTGGGATTTCCATGAAAAAGATTGTGGGCCGAAAATGGGTGATCACTGTACATTTCTCTTCTGTTTCCTATTTATATTTATATTTTACCTCCTCAATTTAGCATTATGGTCAGGGAAAGACCTAATCTAAAATCTGCACAAAAATATTTTGCCTTTAAATTCATACCGTGATCGTAGCATGCATGGACTCGACTCATATGACTGGGATTTCCATGAAAAAGATTGTGGGCCGGAAATAGGTGATCACTGTACATTTCTCTTATGTTTCCTATTTATATTTCTATTTTACCTCCTCAATTTAGCATTATGGACAGGGAATGACCTAGTCTAATATCTGCACAAAAATATTTTGCCTTCAAATTCATACCGTGATCGTAGCATGCATGGACTCGACTCATATGACTGAGATTTCCATGAAAAAGATTGTGGGCAGAAATGGGTGATCACTGTACATTTCTCTTCTGTTTCCTATTTATATTTATATTTTACCTCCTCAATTTAGCATTACGGCCTTGGAAAGACCTAATCTAAGCTCTGCACAAAAATATTTTGCCTTCAAATTCATACCGTGATCGTAGCATGCATGGACTCGACTCATATGACTGGGATTTCCATGAAAAAGATTGTGGGCCGAAAATGGGTGATCACTGTACATTTCTCTTCTGTTTCCTATTTATATTTCTATTTTACCTCCTCAATTTAGCATTATGGACATGGAAAGACTTAATCTAAGATCTGCACAAAAATATTTTGCCTTCAAATTCATACCGTGATCGTAGCATGCATGGACTCGACTCATATGACTGGGATTTCCATGAAAAAGATTGTGGGCCGAAAATGGGTGATCACTGTACATTTCTCTTCTGTTTCCTATTTATATTTCTATTTTACCTCCTCAATTTAGCATTATGGACAGGGAAAGACCTAATCTAAGATCTGCACAAAAATATTTTGCCTTCAAATTCATACCGTGATCGTAGCATGCATGGACTCGACTCGTATGACTGGGATTTCCATAAAAAAGTTTGTGGGCCGAAAATGGGTGATCACTGTACATTTCTCTTCTGTTTCCTATTTATATTTCTCTTTTACCTCCTCAATTTAGCATTATGGACAGGGAAAGACTTAATCTAATATCTGCACAAAAATATTTTGCCTTCAAATTCATACCGTGATCGTAGCATGCATGGACTCGACTCATATGACTGGGATTTCCATGAAAAAGATTGTGGGCCGAAAATGGGTGATCACTGTACATTTCTCTTCTGTTTCCTATTTATATTTCAATTTTACATCCTCAATTTAGAATTATGGACAGGGAAAGACCTAATCTCAGATCTGCACAAAAATATTTTGCCTTCAAATTCATACCGTGATCGTAGCATGCATGGACTCGACTCATATGACTGGGATTTCCATGAAAAAGATTATGCGCCGAAAATGGGTGATCACTGTACATTTCTCATCTGTTTCCTATTTATATTTATATTTTACATCCTCAATTTAGCATTATGGACAGGGAAAGACCTAATCTAAGCTCTGCAAAAAAATATTTTGCCTTCAAATTCATACCGTGATCGTAGCATGCATGGACTCGACTCATATGACTGGGATTTCCATGAAAAAGATATTGGGCCGAAAATGGGTGATCACTGTACGTTTCGCTTCTGTTTCCTATTTATATTTCTATTTTACCTCCTCAATTTAGCATTATGGACAGGGAAAGACTTAATCTAAGATCTGCTCAAAAATATTTTGCCTTCAAATTCATGCCGTGATCGTAGCATGCATGGACTCGACTCATATGACTGGGATTTCCATGAAAAAGATTGTGGGCCGAAAATGGGTGATCACTGTACATTTCGCTTCTGTTTCCTATTTATATTTCTATTTTACCTCCTCAATTTAGCATTATGGACAGGTAAAGACATAATCTAAGATCTGCACAAAAATATTTTGCCTTCAAATTCATGCCATGATCGTAGCATGCATGGACTCGACTCATATGACTGGGATTTCCATGAAAAAGATTGTGGGCCGAAAATGGGTGATCACTGTACATTTCTCTTCTGTTTCCTATTTATATTTATATTTTACATCCTCAATTTAGCATTATGGACAGGGAAACACCTAATATAAGCTCTTCACAAAAATATTTTGCCTTCAAATTCATACCGTGATCGTAGCATGCATGGACTAGACTCATATGACTGGGATTTCCATGAAAAAGATTGTGGGCCGAAAATGGGTGATCACTGTACATTTCTCTTCTGTTTCCTATTTATATTTATATTTTACATCCTCAATTTAGCATTATGGACAGGGAAAGACCTAATCTAAGATCTGCACAAAAATATTTTGCCTTCAAATTCATTCCATGATCGTAGCATGCATGGACTCGACTCATATGACTGGGATTTCCATGAAAAAGATTGTGGGCCGAAAATGGGTGATCACTGTACATTTCTCTTCTGTTTCCTATTTATATTTATATTTTACATCCTCAATTTAGCATTATGGACAGGGAATGACCTAATCTAAGATCTGCACAAAAATATTTTGCCTTCAAATTCATTCCATGATCGTAGCATGCATGGACTCGACTCATATGACTGGGATTTCCATGAAAAAGATTGTGGGCCGAAAATGGGTGATCACTGTACATTTCTCTTCTGTTTCCTATTTATATTTATATTTTACATCCTCAATTTAGCATTATGGACAGGGAAAGACCTAATCTAAGATCTGCACAAAAATATTTTGCCTTCAAATTCATTCCATGATCGTAGCATGCATGGACTCGACTCATATGACTGGGATTTCCATGAAAAAGATTGTGGGCCGAAAATGGGTGATCACTGTACATTTCTCTTCTGTTTCCTATTTATATTTATATTTTACATCCTCAATTTAGCATTATGGACAAGGAAAGACCTAATCTAAGATCTGCACAAAAATATTTTGCCTTCAAATTCATTCCATGATCGTAGCATGCATGGACTCGACTCATATGACTGGGATTTCCATGAAAAAGTTTGTGGGCCGAAAATGGGTGATCACTGTACATTTCGCTTCTGTTTCCTATTTATATTTATATTTTACCTCCTAAATTTAGCATTATGGACAGGGAAAGATTTAATCTAAGATCTGCACAAAAATATTTTGCCTTCAAATTCATACCGTGATCGTAGCATGCATGGACTCGACTCATATGACTGGGATTTCCATGAAAAAGATTGTGGGCCGAAAATGGGTGATCACTGTACATTTCGCTTCTGTTTCCTATTTATATTTCTATTTTACCTCCTCAATTTAGCATTATGGACATGGAAAGACTTAATCTAAGATCTGCACAAAAATATTTTGCCTTCAAATTCATACCGTGATCGTAGCATGCATGGACTCGACTCATATGACTGGGATTTCCATGAAAAAGATTGTGTGCCGAAAATGGGTGATCACTGTACATTTCTCTTCTGTTTCCTATTTATATTTCTCTTTTACATCCTCAATTTAGCATTATGGCCTTGGAAAGACCTAATCTAAGATCTGCACAAAAATATTTTGCCTTCAAATTCATACCGTGATCGTAGCATGCATGGACTCGACTCATATGACTGGGATTTCCATGAAAAAGATTGTGGGCCGAAAATGGGTGATCAATGTACATTTCTCTTCTGTTTCCTATTTATATTTCTATTTTACATCCTCAATTTAGCATTATGGACAGGGAAAGACCTAATCTATGATCTGCACAAAAATATTTTGCCTTCAATTTCATACCGTGATCGTAGCATGCATGGACTCGACTCATATGACTGGGATTTCCATGAAAAAGATTGTGGGCAGAAATGGGTGATCACTGTACATTTCTCTTCTGTTTCCTATTTATATTTATATTTTACCTCCTCAATTTAGCATTACGGCCTTGGAAAGACCTAATCTAAGCTCGGCACAAAAATATTTTGCCTTAAAATTCATACCGTGATCGTAGCATGCATGGACTCGACTCCTATGACTGGGATTTCCATGAAAAAGATTGTGGGCCGAAAATGGGTGATCACTGTACATTTCGCTTCTGTTTCCTATTTATATTTCTGTTTTACCTCCTCAATTTAGCATTATGGACATGGAAAGACTTAATCTAAGATCTGCACAAAAATATTTTGCCTTCAAATTCATACCGTGATCGTAGCATGCATGGACTCGACTCATATGACTGGGATTTCCATGAAAAAGATTGTTGGACGGAAATGGGTGATCACTGTACATTTCTCTTCTGTTTCCTATTTATATTTCAATTTTACATCCTCAATTTAGCATTATGGACAGGGAAAGACCTAATCTAAATCTGCACAAAAATATTTTGCCTTCAAATTCATACCGTGATCGTAGCATGCATGGACTCGACTCATATGACTGGGATTTCCATGAAAAAGATTATGCGCCGAAAATGGGTGATCACTGTACATTTCTCTTCTGTTTCCTATTTATATTTATATTTTACATCCTCAATTTAGCATTATGGACAGGGAAAGACCTAATCTAAGCTCTGCAAAAAAATATTTTGCCTTCAAATTCATACCGTGATCGTAGCATGCATGGACTCGACTCATATGACTGGGATTTCCATGAAAAAGATTGTGGGCCGAAAATGGGTGATCACTGTACATTTCGCTTCTGTTTCCTATTTATATTTCTATTTTACCTCCTCAATTTAGCATTATGGACAGGGAAAGACTTAATCAAAGGTCTGCTCAAAAATATTTTGCCTTCAAATTCATGCCGTGATCGTAGGATGCATGGACTCGACTCATATGACTGGGATTTCCATGAAAAAGATTGTGGGCCGAAAATGGGTGATCACTGTACATTTCGCTTCTGTTTCCTATTTATATTTATATTTTACCTCCTCAATTTAGCATTCTGGACATGGAAAGACTTAATCTAAGATCTTCACAAAAATATTTTGCCTTCAAATTCATACCGTGATCGTAGCATGCATGGACTCGACTCGTATGACTGGGATTTCCATGAAAAAGATTGTGGGCCGAAAATGGGTGATCACTGTACATTTCTCTTCTGTTTCCTATTTATATTTATATTTTACATCCTCAATTTAGCATTATGGACAGGGAAAGACCTAATCTAAGCTCTGCAAAAAAATATTTTGCCTTCAAATTCATACCGTGATCGTAGCATGCATGGACTCGACTCATATGACTGGGATTTCCATGAAAAAGATAGTGGGCCGAAAATGGGTGATCACTGTACATTTCGCTTCTGTTTCCTATTTATATTTCTATTTTACCTCCTCAATTTAGCATTATGGACAGGGAAAGACTTAATCTAAGGTCTGCTCAAAAATATTTTGCCTTCAAATTCATGCCGTGATCGTAGCATGCATGGACTCGACTCATATGACTGGGATTTCCATGAAAAAGATTGTGGGCCGAAAATGGGTGATCACTGTACATTTCGCTTCTGTTTCCTATTTATATTTATATTTTACCTCCTCAATTTAGCATTATGGACATGGAAAGACTTAATCTAAGATCTGCACAAAAATATTTTGCCTTCAAATTCATACCGTGATCGTAGCATGCATGGACTCGACTCATATGACTGGGATTTCCATGAAAAAGATTATGCGCCGAAAATGGGTGATCACTGTACATTTCTCATCTGTTTCCTATTTATATTTATATTTTACATCCTCAATTTAGCATTATGGACAGGGAAAGACCTAATCTAAGCTCTGCAAAAAAATATTTTGCCTTCAAATTCATACCGTGATCGTAGCATGCATGGACTCGACTCATATGACTGGGATTTCCATGAAAAAGATTGTGGGCAGAAAATGGGTGATCACTGTACATTTCGCTTCTGATTCCTATTTATATTTATATTTTACCTCCTCAATTTAGCATTATGGACAGGGAAAGACCTAATCTAAGATCTGCTCAAAAATATTTTGCCTTCAAATTCATACCGTGATCGTAGCATGCATGGACTCGACTCATATGACTGGGATTTCCATGAAAAAGATTGTGGGCCGAAAATGGGTGATCACTGTACATTTCTCTTCTGGTTCCTATTTATATTTCAATTTTACATCCTCAATTTAGCATTATGGACAGGGAAAGACCTAATCTAAGATCTGCTCAAAAATATTTTGCCTTCAAATTCATGCCGTGATCGTAGCATGTATGGACTCGACTCATATGACTGGGATTTCCATGAAAAAGATTGTGGGCCGAAAATGGGTGATCACTGTACATTTCGCTTCTGATTCCTATTTATATTTATATTTTACCTACTCAATTTAGCATTATGGACAGGGAAAGACCTAATCTAAGATCTGCTCAAAAATATTTTGCCTTCAAATTCATACCGTGATCGTAGCATGCATGGACTCGACTCATATGACTGGGATTTCCATAAAAAAGATTGTGGGCCGAAAATGGGTGATCACTGTACATTTCTCTTCTGTTTCCTATTTATATTTCAATTTTACATCCTCAATTTAGCATTATGGACAGGGAAAGACCTAATCTAAGATCTGCTCAAAAATATTTTGCCTTCAAATTCATGCCGTGATCCTAGCATGCATGGACTCGACTCATATGACTGGGATTTCCATGAAAAAGATTGTGGGCCGAAAATGGGTGATCACTGTACATTTCGCTTCTGATTCCTATTTATATTTATATTTTACCTACTCAATTTAGCATTATGGACAGGGAAAGACCTAATCTAAGATCTGCACAAAAATATTTTGCCTTCAAATTCATACCGTGATCGTAGCATGCATGGACTCGACTCATATGACTGGGATTTCCATGAAAAAGATTATGCGCCGAAAATGGGTGATCACTGTACATTTCTCATCTGTTTCCTATTTATATTTATATTTTACATCCTCAATTTAGCATTATGGACAGGGAAAGACCTAATCTAAGTTCTGCAAAAAAATATTTTGCCTTCAAATTCATACCGTGATCGTAGCATGCATGGACTCGACTCATATGACTGGGATTTCCATGAAAAAGATTGTGGGCCGAAAATGGGTGATCACTGTACATTTCTCTTCTGTTTCCTATTTATATTTCTATTTTACATCCTCAATTTAGCATTATGGCCTTGGAAAGACCTAATCTAAGCTCTGCACAAAAATATTTTGCCTTCAAATTCATGCCGTGATCGTAGCATGCATGGACTCGACTCATATGACTGGGATTTCCATGAAAAAGATTGTGGGCCGAAAATGGGTGATCACTGTACATTTCTCTTCTGTTTCCTATTTATATTTATATTTTACCTCCTCAATTTAGCATTATGGCCAGGGAAAGACCTAATCTAAGCTCTGCAAAAAAATATTTTGCCTTCAAATTCATACCGTGATCGTAGCATGCATGGACTCGACTCATATGACTGGGATTTCCATGAAAAAGATTGTGGGCCGGAAATGGGTGATCACTGTACATTTCTCTTCTGTTTCCTATTCATATTTCTGTTTTACATCATCAATTTAGCATTATGGACAGGGAAAGACCTAATCTAAGATCTGCACAAAAATATTTTGCCTTCAATTTCATACCGTGATCGTAGCATGCATGGACTCGACTCATATGACTGAGATTTCCATGAAAAAGATTGTGGGCAGAAATGGGTGATCACTGTACATTTCTCTTCTGTTTCCTATTTATATTTATATTTTACCTCCTCAATTTAGCATTACAGCCTTGGAAAGACCTAATCTAAGCTCTGCACAAAAATATTTTGCCTTCAAATTCATACCGTGATCGTAGCATGCATGGACTCGACTCCTATGACTGGGATTTCCATGAAAAAGATTGTGGGCCGAAAATGGGTGATCACTGTACATTTCGCTTCTGTTTCCTATTTATATTTCTATTTTACCTCCTCAATTTAGCATTATGGACATGGAAAGACTTAATCTAAGATCTGCACAAAAATATTTTGCCTTCAAATTCATACCGTGATCGTAGCATGCATGGACTCGACTCATATGACTGGGATTTCCATGAAAAAGATTGTGGGCCGAAAATGGGTGATCACTGTACATTTCTCTTCTGTTTCCTATTTATATTTATATTTTACATCCTCAATTTAGCATTATGGACAGGGAAACACCTAATATAAGCTCTTCACAAAAATATTTTGCCTTCAAATTCATACCGTGATCGTAGCATGCATGGACTCGACTCATATGACTGGGATTTCCATGAAAAAGATTATGCGCCGAAAATGGGTGACCACTGTACATTTCTCATCTGTTTCCTATTTATATTTATATTTTACATCCTCAATTTAGCATTATGGACAGGGAAAGACCTAATCTAAGCTCTGCAAAAAAATATTTTGCCTTCAAATTCATACCGTGATCGTAGCATGCATGGACTCGACTCATATGACTGGGATTTCCATGAAAAAGATAGTGGGCCGAAAATGGGTGATCACTGTACATTTCGCTTCTGTTTCCTATTTATATTTATATTTTACCTCCTCAATTTAGCATTATGGACAGGGAAAGACTTAATCTAAGTTCTGCTCAAAAATATTTTGCCTTCAAATTCATGCCGTGATCGTAGCATGCATGGACTCGACTCATATGACTGGGATTTCCATGAAAAAGTTTGTGGGCCGAAAATGGGTGATCACTGTACATTTCGCTTCTGTTTCCTATTTATATTTATATTTTACCTCCTCAATTTAGCATTATGGACAGGAAAAGACCTAATCTAAGATCTGCACAAAAATATTTTGCCTTCAAATTCATGCCATGATCGTAGCATGCATGGACTCGACTCATATGACTGGGATTTCCATGAAAAAGATTGTGGGCCGAAAATGGGTGATCACTGTACATTTCGCTTCTGTTTCCTATTTATATTTATATTTTACCTCCTCAATTTAGCAATATGGACAGGGAAAGATTTAATATAAGCTCTTCACAAAAATATTTTGCCTTCAAATTCATACCGTGATCGTAGCATGCATGTACTCGACTCATATGACTGGGATTTCCATGAAAAAGATTGTGGGCCGAAAATGGGTGATCACTGTACTTTTCGCTTCTGTTTCCTATTTATATTTATATTTTACCTCCTCAATTTAGCATTATGGACAGGGAAAGACTTAATCTAATATCTGCACAAAAATATTTTGCCTTCAAATTCATACCGTGATCGTAGCATGCATGGAGTCGACTCATATGACTGGGATTTCCATGAAAAAGATTGTGGGCCGAAAATGGGTGATCACTGTACATTTCGCTTCTGTTTCCTATTTATATTTCTATTTTACCTCCTCAATTTAGCATTATGGACAGGGAATGACCTAATCTAAGATCTGCACAAAAATATTTTGCCTTCAAATTCATGCCATGATCGTAGCATGCATGGACTCGACTCATATGACTGGGATTTCCATGAAAAAGATTGTGGGCCGAAAATGGGTGATCACTGAACATTTCACTTCTGTTTCCTATTTATATTTCTATTTTACCTTCTCAATTTAGCATTATGGACAGGGAAAGATTTAATCTAAGATCTGCACAAAAATATTTTGCCTTCAAATTCATACCGTGATCGTAGCATGCATGGACTCGACTCATATGACTGGGATTTCCATGAAAAAGATTGTGGGCCGAAAATGGGTGATCACTGTACATTTCTCTTCTGTTTCCTATTTATATTTATATTTTACATCCTCAATTTAGCATTATGGACAGGGAAAGGCCTAATCTAAAATCTGCACAAAAATATTTTCCCTTCAAATTCATACCGTGATCGTAGCATGCATGGACTCGACTCAAATGACTGGGATTTCCATGGAAATGATTGTGGGCCAAAAATGGGTGATCACTGTGCATTTCTCTTCTGTTTCCTATTTATATTTCTATTTTACATCCTCAATTTAGCATTAAGGACAGGGAAAGGCCTAATCTAAAATCTGCACAAAAATATTTTACCTTCAAATTCATACCGTGAACGTAGCATGCATGGACTCGACTCATATAACTGGGATTTCCAAGAAAAAGATTGTGGGCCGAAAATGGGTGATCACTGTACATTTCGCTTCTGTTTCCTATTTATATTTCTATTTTACCTCCTCAATTTAGCATTATGGATAGGGAAAGACTTAATCTAAGATCTGCACAAAAATATTTTGCCTTCAAATTCATACCGTGATCGTAGCATGCATGGACTCGACTCATATGACTGGGATTTCCATGAAAAAGATTGTGGGCCGAAAATGGGTGATCACTGTACATTTCTCTTCTGTTTCCTATTTATATTTCTATTTTACATCCTCAATTTAGCATTATGGACAGGGAAAGGCCTAATCTAAAATCTGCACAAAAATATTTTGCCTTCAAATTCATACCCTGATCGTAGCATGCATGGACTCGACTCATATGACTGGGATTTCCATGAAAAAGATTGTGGGCCGAAAATGGGTGATCACTGTGCATTTCTCTTCTGTTTCCTATTTATATTTATATTTTACACCCTCAATTTAGCATTATGGACATGGAAAGACCTAATCTAAGATCTGCACAAAAATATTTTGCCTTCAAATTAATACCGTGATCGTAGCATGCATGGACTCGACTCATAAGACTGGGATTTCCATGAAAAAGATTGTGGGCCGAAAATGGGTGATCACTGTACATTTCTTATCTGTTTCCTATTTATATTTATATTTTACATCCTCAATTTAGCATTATGGACAGGGAAACACCTAATCTATGATCTGCACAAAAATATTTTCCCTTCAAATTCATAACGTGATCATAGCATGCATGGACTCGACTCATATGACTGGGATTTCCATGAAAAAGATTGTGGGCCGAAAATGGGTGATCACTGTACATTTCTCTTCTGTTTCCTATTTATATTTCTATTTTACCTCCTCAATTTAGCATTATGGACAGGGAAAGACATAATCTAAGCTCTGCACAAAAATATTTTGCCTTCAATTTCATACCGTGATCGTAGCATGCATGTACTCGACTCATATGACTGGGATTTCCATGAAAAAGATTGTGGGCCGAAAATGGGAGTTCACTGTACTTTTCTCTTCTGTTTCCTATTTATATTTCTATTTTACCTCCTCAATTTAGCATTATGGCCAGGGAAAGGCCTAATCTAAAATCTGCACAAAAATATTTTGCCTTCAAATTCATACCGTGATCGTAGCATGCATGTACTCGACTCATATGACTGGGATTTCCATGAAAAAGATTGTGGGCCGAAAATGGGTGATCACTGTACATTTCTCTTCTGTTTCCTATTTATATTTATATTTTACCTCCTCAATTTAGCATTATGGACAGGGAAAGGCCTAATCTAAGATCTGCACAAAAATATTTTGCCTTCAAATTCATACCGTGATCGTAGCATGCATGGACTCGACTCATATGACTGGGATTTCCATGAAAAAGATTGTGGGCCGAAAATGGGTGATCACTGTACATTTCTCTTCTGTTTCCTATTTATATTTCTATTTTACCTCTTCAATTTAGCATTATGGACAGGGAAAGGCCTAATCTAAAATCTGCACAAAAAAATTTTGCCTTCAAATTCATACCGTGATCGTAGCATGCATGGACTCGACTCATATGACTGGGATTTCCATGAAAAAGATTGTGGGCCGAAAATGGGTGATCACTGTACATTTCTCTTCTGTTTCCTAATTATATTTCTATTTTACCTCCTCAATTTAGCATTATGGACAGGGAAAGGCCTAATTTAAAATCTGCACAAAAATATTTTGCCTTCAAATTCATACCGTGATCGTAGCATGCATGGACTCGACTCATATGACTGGGATTTCCATGAAAAAGATTGTGGGCCGAAAATGGGTGATCACTGTACATTTCTCTTCTTTTTCCTATTTATATTTCTATTTTACCTCCTCAATTTAGCATTATGGACAGGGAAAGGCCTAATCTAAAATCTGCACAAAAATATTTTGCCTTCAAATTCATACCGTGATCGTAGCATGCATGGACTCGACTCATATGACGGATGTCCATGAAAAAGATTGTCAGTCGAAAATGGGAGAGCACTGTACATTTCTCTTCTGTTTCTTATTCATATTTATATTTTACCTCCTCAATTTAGCATTATGGACAGGGAAAGACCTAATCTAAGATCTGCACAAAAATATTTTGTCTTCAAATTCATAACGTGATCGTAGCATGCATGGACTCTACTCATATGACTGGGATTTCCATGAAAAAGATTGTGGGCCGAAAATGGGTGATCACTGTACATTTCTCTTCTGTTTCCTATTTATATTTCTATTTTACCTACTCAATTTAGCATTAAGGACAGGGAAAGACTTAATCTAAGATCTGCACAAAAATATTTTGCCTTCAAATTCATACCGTGATCGTAGCATGCATGGACTCAACTCATATGACTGGGATTTCCATGAAAAAGATTGTGGGCACAAAATGGGTGATCGTTGTACATTTCACTTCTGTTTCCCATTACTATTTCTATTTTACTTCCTCAATTTAGCATTATGGCCAGGATAAGACCTAATCTAAGATCTGCACAAAAATATTTTGCCTTCAAATTCATACCGTGATCGTAGCATGCATGGACTCAACTCATATGACTGGGATTTCCATGAAAAAGATTGTGGGCACAAAATGGGTGATCGTTGTACATTTCACTTCTGTTTCCCATTACTATTTCTATTTTATCTCCTCAATTTAGCATTATGGCCAGGATAAGACCTAATCTAAGATCTGCACAAAAATATTTTGCCTTCAAATTCATACCGTGATCGTAGCATGCATGGACTCGACTCATATGACTGGGATTTCCATGAAAAAGATTGTGGGCCGAAAATGGGTGATCACTGTGCATTTCTCTTCTGTTTCCTATTTATATTTATACTTTACATCCTCAATTTAGCATTATGGACAGGGAAAGGCCTAATTTAAAATCTGCACAAAAATATTTTGCCTTCAAATTCATACCGTGATCGTAGCATGCATGGACTCGACTCATATGACTGGGATTTCCATGAAAAAGATTGTGGGCCGAAAATGGGTGATCACTGTACATTTCTCTTCTTTTTCCTATTTATATTTCTATTTTACCTCCTCAATTTAGCATTATGGACAGGGAAAGACCTAATCTAAAATCTGCACAAAAATATTTTGCCTTCAAATTCATACCGTGATCGTAGCATGCATGGACTCGACTCATATGACTGGGATTTCCATGAAAAAGATTGTGGGCCGAAAATGGGTGATCACTGTACATTTCTCATCTGTTTCCTATTTATATTTCTATTTTACCTCCTCAATTTAGCATTATGGACAGGGAAAGGCCTAATTTAAAATCTGCACAAAAATATTTTGCCTTCAAATTCATACCGTGATCGTAGCATGCATGTACTCGACTCATATGACTGGGATTTCCATGAAAAAGATTGTGGGCCGAAAATGGGTGATCACTGTACATTTCTCTTCTGTTTCCTATTTATATTTATATTTTACCTCCTCAATTTAGCATTATGGACAGGGAAAGGCCTAATCTAAGATCTGCACAAAAATATTTTGCCTTCAAATTCATACCGTGATCGTAGCATGCATGGACTCGACTCATATGACTGGGATTTCCATGAAAAAGATTGTGGGCCGAAAATGGGTGATCACTGTACATTTCTCTTCTTTTTCCTATTTATATTTCTATTTTACCTCCTCAATTTAGCATTATGGACAGGGAAAGACTTAATCTAAGATCTGCACAAAAATATTTTGCCTTCAAATTCATACCGTGATCGTAGCATGCATGGACTCGACTCATATGACTGGGATTTCCATGAAAAAGATTGTGGGCCGAAAATGGGTGATCACTGTACATTTCTCTTCTGTTTCCTATTTATATTTATATTTTACCTCCTCAATTTAGCATTATGGACAGGGAAAGACTTAATCTAAGATCTGCACAAAAATATTTTGCCTTCAAATTCATACCGTGATCGTAGCATGCATGGACTCGACTCATATGACTGGGATTTCCATGAAAAAGATTGTGGGCCGAAAATGGGTGATCACTGTACATTTCTCTTCTTTTTCCTATTTATATTTCTATTTTACCTCCTCAATTTAGCATTATGGACAGGGAAAGACTTAATCTAAGATCTGCACAAAAATATTTTGCCTTCAAATTCATACCGTGATCGTAGCATGCATGGACTCAACTCATATGACTGGGATTTCCATGAAAAAGATTGTGGGCCGAAAATGGGTGATCACTGTACATTTCTCTTCTGTTTCCTATTTATATTTATATTTTACCTCTTCAATTTAGCATTATGGACAGGGAAAGGCCTAATCTAAAATCTGCACAAAAATATTTTGCCTTCAAATTCATACCGTGATCGTAGCATGCATGGACTCGACTCATATGACTGGGATTTCCATGAAAATAATTGTGGGCCGAAAATGGGTGATCACTGTACATTTCTCTTCTGTTTCCTATTTATATTTCTATTTTACCTCTTCAATTTAGCATTATGGACAGGGAAAGGCCTAATCTAAAATCTGCACAAAAAAATTTTGCCTTCAAATTCATACCGTGATCGTAGCATGCATGGACTCGACTCATATGACTGGGATTTCCATGAAAAAGATTGTGGGCCGAAAATGGGTGATCACTGTACATTTCTCTTCTGTTTCCTATTTATATTTATATTTTAAATCCTCAATTTAACATTATGGACAGGGAAAGGCCTAATCTAAGATCTGCACAAAAATATTTTGCCTTCAAATTCATACCGTGATCGTAGCATGCATGGACTCGACTCATATGACTAGGATTTCCATGAAAAAGATTGTGGGCCGAAAATGGGTGATCACTGTACATTTCTCTTCTGTTTCCTATTTATATTTCTATTTTACCTCCCCAATTTAGTATTATGGACAGGGAAAGGCCTAATCTAAAATCTGCACAAAAATATTTTGCCTTCAAATTCATACCGTGATCGTAGCATGCATGGACTCGACTCATATGACTGGGATTTCCATGTAAAAGATTGTGGGCCGAAAATGGGTGATCACTGTACATTTCTCTTGTGTTTCCTATTTATATTTATATTTTACCTCCTCAATTTAGCATTATGGACAGGGAAAGGCCTAATTTAAAATCTGCACAAAAATATTTTGCCTTCAAATTCATACCGTGATCGTAGCATGCATGGACTCGACTCATATGACTGGGATTTCCATGAAAAAGATTGTGGGCCGAAAATGGGTGATCACTGTACATTTCTCTTCTGTTTCCTATTTATATTTCTATTTTACCTCCTCAATTTAGCATTATGGACAGGGAAAGGCCTAATCTAAGATCTGCTCAAAAATATTTTGCCTTCAAATTCATACCGTGATCGTAGCATGCATGGACTCGACTCATATGACTGGGATTTCCATGAAAAAGATTATGGGCCGAAAATGGGTGATCACTGTACATTTCTCTTCTTTTTCCTATTTATATTTCTATTTTACCTCCTCAATTTAGCATTATGGACAGGGAAAGGCCTAATCTAAAATCTGCACCAAAATATTTTGCCTTCAAATTCATACCGTGATCGTAGCATGCATGGACTCGACTCATATGACTGGGATTTCCATGAAAAAGACTGTGGGCCGAAAATGGGTGATCACTGTACATTTCACTTCTGTTTCCTATTTATATTTCTATTTTACCTCCTCAATTTAGCATTATGGACAGGGAAAGGCCTAATCTAAAATCTGAACAAAAATATTTTGTCTTCAAATTCATACCGTGATCGTAGCATGCATGGACTCGACTCATATGACTGGGATTTCCATGTAAAAGATTGTGGGCCGAAAATGGGTGATCACTGTACATTTCTCTTCTGTTTCCTATTTATATTTATATTTTACCTCCTCAATTTAGCATTATGGACAGGGAAAGGGCTAATCTAAAATCTGCACAAAAATATTTTGCCGTCAAATTCATACCGTGATCGTAGCATGCATGGACTCGACTCATATGACTGGGATTTCCATGAAAAAGATTGTGGGCCGAAAATGGGTGATCACTGTACATTTCTCTTCTGTTTCCTATTTATATTTATATTTTACATCCTCAATTTAGCATTATGGACAGGGAAAGACCTAATCTAAGATCTGCACAAAAATATTTTGCCTTTAAATTCATACCGTGATCGTAGCATGCATGGACTCGACTCATATGACTGGGATTTCCATGAAAAAGATTGTGGGCCGAAAATGGGTGATCACTGTACATTTCTCTTCTGTTTCCTATTTATATTTCTATTTTACCTCCTCAATTTAGCATTATGGCCTTGGAAAGACCTAATCTAAGTTCTGCACAAAAATATTTTGCCTTCAAATTCATACCGTGATCGTAGCATTCATGGACTCGACTCATATGACTGGGATTTCCATGAAAAAGATTGTGGGCCGAAAATGGGTGATCACTGTACATTTCTCTTCTGTTTCCTATTTATATTTATATTTTACCTCCTCAATTTAGCATTATGGCCTTCGAAAGACCTCATCTAATGTCTGCACAAAAATATTTTGCCTTCAAATTCATACCGTGATCGTAGCATGCATGGACTCGACTCATATGACTGGGATTTCCATGAAAAAGATTGTGGGCCGAAAATGGGTGATCACTGTACATTTCTCTTCTGTTTCTTATTCATAATTATATTTTACCTCCTCAATTTAGCATTATGGACAGTGAAAGACCTAATCTAAGATCTGCACAAAAATATTTTGTCTTCAAATTCATAACGTGATCGTAGCATGCATGGACTCGACTCATATGACTGGGATTTCCATGAAAAAGATTGTGGGCCGAAAATGGGTGATCACTGTACATTTCTCTTCTGTTTCCTATTTATATTTATATTTTACATCCTCAATTTAGCATTATGGGCAGGGAAAGACCTAATCTAAGATCTGCACAAAAATATTTTGCCTTCAAATTCATAATGTGATCGTAGCATGCATGGACTCGACTCATACGACTGGGATTTCCATGAAAAAGATTGTGGGCCGAAAATGGGTGATCACTGTACATTTCTATTCTGTTTCCTATTTATATTTATATTTTACCTCCTCAATTTAGCATTATGGTCAAGGAAAGGCCTAATCTAAAATCTGCACAAAAATATTTTGCCTTCAAATTCATACCGTGATCGTAGCATGCATGGACTCGACTCATATGACTGGGATTTCCATGAAAAAGATTGTGGGCCGAAAATGGGTGATCACTGTACATTTCTCTTCTGTTTCCTATTTATATTTCTATTTTACCTCCTCAATTTAGCATTATGGTCAGGGAAAGGCCTAATCTAAAATCTGCACAAAAATATTTTGCCTTCAAATTCATACCGTGATCGTAGCATGCATGGACTCGACTCATATGACTGGGATTTCCATGAAAAAGATTGTGGGCCGAAAATGGGTGATCACTGTACATTTCTCTTCTGTTTCCTATTTATATTTCTATTTTACCTCCTCAATTTAGCATTATGGACAGGGAAAGGCCTAATCTAAAATCTGCACAAAAATATTTTGCCTTCAAATTCATACCGTGATCGTAGCATGCATGGACTCGACTCATATGACTGGGATTTCCATGAAAAAGATTGTGGGCCGAAAATGGGTGATCACTGTACATTTCTCTTCTGTTTCTTATTCATATTTATATTTTACCTCCTCAATTTAGCATTATGGACAGGGAAAGACCTAATCTAAGATCTGCACAAAAATATTTTGTCTTCAAATTCATAACGTGATCGTAGCATGCATGGACTCGACTCATATGACTGGGATTTCCATGAAAAAGATTGTGGGCCGAAAATGGGTGATCACTGTACATTTCTCTTCTGTTTCCTATTTATATTTATATTTTACTTCCTCAATTTAGCATTATGGACAGGGAAAGACCTAATCTAAGATCTGCACAAAAATATTTTGCCTTCAAATTCATAACGTGATCGTAGCATGCATGGACTCGACTCATACGACTGGGATTTCCATGAAAAAGATTGTGGGCAGAAAATGGGTGATCACTGTACATTTCTCTTCTGTTTCCTATTTATATTTCTATTTTACCTCCTCAATTTAGCATTATGGTCAAGGAAAGGCCTAATCTAAAATCTGCACAAAAATATTTTGCCTTCAAATTCATACCGTGATCGTAGCATGCATGGACTCGACTCATATGACTGGGATTTCCATGAAAAAGATTGTGGGCCGAAAATGGGTGATCACTGTACATTTCTCTTCTGTTTCCTATTTATATTTCTATTTTACCTCCTCAATTTAGCATTATGGTCAGGGAAAGGCCTAATCTAAAATCTGCACAAAAATATTTTGCCTTCAAATTCATACCGTGATCGTAGCATGCATGGACTCGACTCATATGACTGGGATTTCCATGAAAAAGATTGTGGGCCGAAAATGGGTGATCACTGTACATTTCTCTTCTGTTTCCTATTTATATTTATATTTTACCTCCTCAATTTAGCATTATGGACAGGGAAAGGCCTAATCTAAAATCTGAACAAAAATATTTTGTCTTCAAATTCATACCGTGATCGTAGCATGCATGGACTCGACTCATATGACTGGGATTTCCATGAAAAAGATTGTGGGCCGAAAATGGGTGATCAGTGTACATTTCTCTTCTGTTTCCTATTTATATTTCTATTTTACCTCCTCAATTTAGCATTATGGCCTTGGAAAGACCTAATCTAAGCTCTGCACAAAAATATTTTGCCTTCAAATTCATACCGTGATCGTAGCATGCATGGACTCGACTCATATGACTGGGATTTCCATGAAAAAGATTGTGGGCCGAAAATGGGTGATCACTGTACATTTCTCTTCTGTTTCCTATTTATATTTCTATTTTACCTCCTCAATTTAGCATTATGGACAGGGAAAGGCCTAATCTAAAATCTGCACAAAAATATTTTGCCTTCAAATTCATACCGTGATCGTAGCATGCATGGACTCGACTCATATGACTGGGATTTCCATGAAAAAGATTGTGGGCGGAAAATGGGTGATCACTGTACATTTCTCTTCTGTTTCCTATTTATATTTATATTTTACCTCCTCAATTTAGCATTATGGACAGGGAAAGGCCTAATCTAAAATCTGAACAAAAATATTTTGTCTTCAAATTCATACCGTGATCGTAGCATGCATGGACTCGACTCATATGACTGGGATTTCCATGAAAAAGATTGTGGGCCGAAAATGGGTGATCAGTGTACATTTCTCTTCTGTTTCCTATTTATATTTCTATTTTACCTCCTCAATTTAGCATTATGGCCTTGGAAAGACCTAATCTAAGCTCTGCACAAAAATATTTTGCCTTCAAATTCATACCGTGATCGTAGCATTCATGGACTCGACTCATATGACTGGCATTTCCATGAAAAAGATTGTGGGCCGAAAATGGGTGATCACTGTACATTTCTCTTCTGTTTCCTATTTATATTTCTATTTTACCTCCTCAATTTAGCATTATGGCCTTGGAAAGACCTCATCTAATGTCTGCACAAAAATATTTTGCCTTCAAATTCATACCGTGATCGTAGCATGCATGGATTAGACTCATATGACTGGGATTTCCATGAAAAAGATTGTGGGCCGAAAATGGGTGATCACTGTACATTTCTCTTCTGTTTCCTATTTATATTTATATTTTACCTCCTCAATTTAGCATTATGGACAGGGAAAGACCTAATCTAAGATCTGCACAAAAATATTTTGCCTTCAAATTCATAATGTGATCGTAGCATGCATGGACTCGACTAATATGACTGGGATTTCCATGAAAAAGATTGTGGGCCGAAAATGGGTGATCACTGTACATTTCTGTTCTGTTTCCTATTTATATTTATATTTAACTTCCTCAATTTAGCATTATGGACAGGGAAAGACCTAATCTAAGATCTGCAAAAAAATATTTTGCCTTCAAATTCATAACATGATCGTAGCATGCATGTACTCGACTCATATGACTGGGATTTCCATGAAAAAGATTATGGGCCGAAAATGGATGATCACTGTACATTTCTCTTCTGTTTCCTATTTATATTTCTATTTTACCTCCTCAATTTAGCATTACGGACAGGGAAAGGCCTAATCTAAAATCTGAACAAAAATATTTTGTCTTCAAATTCATAACGTGATCGTAGCATGCATGGACTCGACTCATATGACTGGGATTTCCATGTAAAAGATTGTGGGCCGAAAATGGGTGATCACTGTACATTTCTCTTCTGTTTCCTATTTATTTTTATATTTTACCTCCTCAATTTAGCATTATGGACAGGGAAAGGCCTAATCTAAAATCTGCACGAAAATATTTTGCCGTCAAATTCATACCGTGATCGTAGCATGCATGGATTCGACTCATATGACTGGGATTTCCATGAAAAAGATTGTGGGCCGAAAATGGGTGATCACTGTACATTTCTCTTCTGTTTCCTATTCATATTTATATTTTACCTCCTCAATTTAGCATTATGGACAGGGAAAGACCTAATCTAAGCTCTGCACAAAAATATTTTCCCTTCAAATTCATACCGTGATCGTAGCATTCATGGACTCGACTCATATGACTGGGATTTCCATGAAAAAGATTGTGGGCCGAAAATGGGTGATCACTGTACATTTCTCTTCTGTTTCCTATTTATATTTCTATTTTACCTCCTCAATTTAGCATTATGGCCTTGGAAAGACCTCATCTAATGTCTGCACAAAAATATTTTGCCTTCAAATTCATACCGTGATCGTAGCATGCATGGACTCGACTCATATGACTGGGATTTCCATGAAAAAGATTGTGGGCCGAAAATGGGTGATCACTGTATATTTCTCTTCTGTTTCCTATTTATCTTTCTATTTTACATCCTCTATTTAGCATTATGGACAGGGAAAGACCTAATCTAAGATCTGCACAAAAATATTTTGCCTTCAAATTCATACCGTGATCGTAGCATGCATGGACTCGACTCATATTACTGGGATTTCCATGAAAAAGATTGTGGGCCGAAAATGGGTGATCACTGTGCATTTCTCTTCTGTTTCCTATTTATATTTATATTTTACCTCCTTAATTTAGCATTATGGACAGGGAAAGGCCTAATCTAAAATCTGCACAAAAATATTTTGCCTTCAAATTCATACCGTGATCGTAGCATGGATGGACTCGACTCATATGACTGGGATTTCCATGAAAACGATTGTGGGCCGAAAATTGGTGATCACTGTACATTTCTCTGCTGTTTCCTATTTATATTTCTATTTTACCTCCTCAATTTAGCATTATGGCCTTGGAAAGACCTAATCTAAGATCTTCACAAAAATATTTTGCCTTCAAATTCATACCGTGATCGTAGCATGCATGGACTTGACTCATATGACTGGGATTTCCATGAAAAAGATTGTGGGCCGAAAATGGGTGATCACTGTATATTTCTCTTCTGTTTCCTATTTATCTTTCTATTTTACATCCTCTATTTAGCATTATGGACAGGGAAAGACCTAATCTAAGATCTGCACAAAAATATTTTGCCTTCAAATTCATACCGTGATCGTAGCATGCATGGACTCGACTCATATTACTGGGATTTCCATGAAAAAGATTGTGGGCCGAAAATGGGTGATCACTGTGCATTTCTCTTCTGTTTCCTATTTATATTTATATTTTACCTCCTCAATTTAGCATTATGGACAGGGAAAGACCTAATCTAAGATCTGCACAAAAATATTTTGCCTTCAAATTCATAATGTGATCGTAGCATGCATGGACTCGACTAATATGACTGGGATTTCCATGAAAAAGATTGTGGGCCGAAAATGGGTGATCACTGTACATTTCTCTTCTGTTTCCTATTTATATTTATATTTAACTTCCTCAATTTAGCATTATGGACAGGGAAAGACCTAATCTAAGATCTGCAAAAAAATGTTTTGCCTTCAAATTCATAACATGATCGTAGCATGCATGTACTCGACTCATATGACTGGGATTTCCATGAAAAAGATTATGGGCCGAAAATGGATGATCACTGTACATTTCTCTTCTGTTTCCTATTTATATTTCTATTTTACCTCCTCAATTTAGCATTATGGACAGCGAAAGGCCTAATCAAAAATCTGAACAAAAATATTTTGTCTTCAAATTCATACCGTGACCGTAGCATGCATGGACTCGACTCATATGACTGGGATTTCCATGAAAAAGATTGTGGGCCGAAAATGGGTGATCACTGTACATTTCTATTCTGTTTCCTATTTATTTTTATATTTTACCTCCTCAATTTAGCATTATGGACAGGTAAAGACCTAATCTAAGCTCTGCACAAAAATATTTTGCCTTCAAATTCATACCGTGATCGTAGCATTCATGGACTCGACTCATATGACTGGCATTTCCATGAAAAAGATTGTGGGCCGAAAATGGGTGATCACTGTACATTTCTCTTCTGTTTCCTATTTATATTTCTATTTTACCTCCTCAATTTAGCATTATGGCCTTGGAAAGACCTCATCTAATGTCTGCACAAAAATATTTTGCCTTCAAATTCATACCGTGATCGTAGCATGCATGGACTCGACTCATATGACTGGGATTTCCATGAAAAAGATTGTGGGCCGAAAATGGGTGATCACTGTACATTTCTCTTCTGTTTCCTATTCATATTTATAATTTACCTCCTCAATTTAGCATTATGGACAGGGAAAGACCTAATCTAAGATCTGCACAAAAATATTTTGCCTTCAAATTCATAATGTGATCGTAGCATGCATGGACTCGACTAATATGACTGGGATTTCCATGAAAAAGATTGTGGGCCGAAAATGGGTGATCACTGTACATTTCTCTTCTGTTTCCTATTTATATTTATATTTAACTTCCTCAATTTATCATTATGGACAGGGAAAGACCTAATCTAAGATCTGCAAAAAAATATTTTGCCTTCAAATTCATAACATGATCGTAGCATGCATGTACTCGACTCATATGACTGGGATTTCCATGAAAAAGATTATGGGCCGAAAATGGATGATCACTGTACATTTCTCTTCTGTTTCCTATTTATATTTATATTTAACTTCCTCAATTTAGCATTATGGACATGGAAAGACCTAATCTAAGATCTGCACAAAAATATTTTGCCTTCAAATTCATAACGTGATCGTAGCATGCATGGACTCGACTCATATGACTGGAATTTCCATGAAAAAGATTGTGGGCCGAAAATGGGTGAACACTGTGAATTTCTCTTCTGTTTCCTATTTATATTTATATTTTATATCCTCATTTTAGCATTATGGACAGGGAAACACCTAATCTAAGATCTGCACAAAAATATTTTGCCTGCAATTTCATACCGTGATCGTAGCATGCATGGACTCGACTCATATGACTGGGATTTCCATGAAAAAGATTGTGGGCAGAAAATGGGTGATCACTGTACATTTCTCTTCTGTTTCCTATTTATATTTCTATTTTACCTCCTCAATTTAGCATCATGGCCTTGGAAAGACCTAATCTAAGCTCTGCACAAAAATATTTTCCCTTCAAATTCATACCGTGATCGTAGCATTCATGGACTCGACTCATATGACTGGGATTTCCATGAAAAAGATTGTGGGCCGAAAATGGGTGATCACTGTACATTTCTCTTCTGTTTCCTATTTATATTTCTATTTTACCTCCTCAATTTAGCATTATGGCCTTGGAAAGACCTCATCTAATGTCTGCACAAAAATATTTTGCCTTCAAATTCATACCGTGATCGTAGCATGCATGGACTCGACTCATATGACTGGGATTTCCATGAAAAAGATTGTGGGCCGAAAATGGGTGATCACTGTATATTTCTCTTCTGTTTCCTATTTATCTTTCTATTTTACATCCTCTATTTAGCATTATGGACAGGGAAAGACCTAATCTAAGATCTGCACAAAAATATTTTGCCTTCAAATTCATACCGTGATCGTAGCATGCATGGACTCGACTCATATTACTGGGATTTCCATGAAAAAGATTGTGGGCCGAAAATGGGTGATCACTGTGCATTTCTCTTCTGTTTCCTATTTATATTTATATTTTACCTCCTTAATTTAGCATTATGGACAGGGAAAGGCCTAATCTAAAATCTGCACAAAAATATTTTGCCTTCAAATTCATACCGTGATCGTAGCATGGATGGACTCGACTCATATGACTGGGATTTCCATGAAAACGATTGTGGGCCGAAAATTGGTGATCACTGTACATTTCTCTGCTGTTTCCTATTTATATTTCTATTTTACCTCCTCAATTTAGCATTAAGGACAAGGAAAGACCTAATCTAAGATCTGCACAAAAATATTTTGCCTTCAATTTCATACCGTGATCGTAGCATGCATGGACTCGACTCATATGACTGGGATTTCCATGAAAAAGATTGTGGGCCGAAAATGGGTGATCACTGTACATTTCTCTTCTGTTTCCTATTTATATTTCTATTTTACCTCCTCAATTTAGCATTATGGCCTTGGAAAGACCTCATCTAATGTCTGCACAAAAATATTTTGCCTTCAAATTCATAACATGATCGTAGCATGCATGTACTCGACTCATATTACTGGGATTTCCATGAAAAAGATTATGGGCCGAAAATGGATGATCACTGTACATTTCTCTTCTGTTTCCTATTTATATTTATATTTAACTTCCTCAATTTAGCATTATGGACAGGGAAAGACCTAATCTAAGATCTGCACAAAAATATTTTGCCTTCAAATTCATAACGTGATTGTAGCATGCATGGACTCGACTCATATGACTGGGATTTCCATGAAAAAGATTGTGGGCCGAAAATGGGTGAACACTGTGAATTTCTCTTCTGTTTCCTATTTATATTTATATTTTACATCCTCATTTTAGCATTATGGACAGGGAAACACCTAATATAAGATCTGCTCAGAAATATTTTGCCTTCAAATTCATACCGTGATCGTAGCATGCATGTACTCGACTCATATGACTGGGATTTCCATGAAAAAGATTATGGGCCGAAAATGGGTGTTCACTGTACATTTATCTTCTGTTTCCTGTTTATATTTCTATTTTACCTCCTCAATTTAGCATTAAGGACAGGGAAAGACCTAATCTAAGATCTGCACAAAAATATTTTGCCTGCAATTTCATACCGTGATCGTAGCATGCATGGACTCGACTCATATGACTGGGATTTCCATGAAAAAGATTGTGGGCAGAAAATGGGTGATCACTGTACATTTCTCTTCTGTTTCCTATTTATATTTCTATTTTACCTCCTCAATTTAGCATCATGGCCTTGGAAAGACCTAATCTAAGATCTGCACAAAAATATTTTGCCTTCAAATTCATACCGTGATCGTAGCATGGATGGACTCGACTCATATGACTGGGATTTCCATGAAAACGATTGTGGGCCGAAAATTGGTGATCACTGTACATTTCTCTGCTGTTTCCTATTTATATTTATATTTTACCTCCTCAATTTAGCATTATGGCCTTGGAAAGACCTAATCTAAGCTCTGCACAAAAATATTTTGCCTTCAAATTCATACCGTGATCGTAGCATGCATGGACTTGACTCATATGACTGGGATTTCCATGAAAAAGATTGTGGGCCGAAAATGGGTGATCACTGTACATATCTCTTCTGTTTCCTATTTATATTTATATTTTACCTCCTTAATTAAGCATTATGGCCAGGGAAAGACCTAATCTAAGCTCTGCACAAAAATATTTTGCCTTCAAATTCATACCGTGATCGTAGCATGCATGGACTCGACTCATATGACTGGGATTTCCATGAAAAAGATTGTGGGCCGAAAATGGGAGTTCACTGTACATTTCTCTTCTGTTTCCTATTTATCTTTCTATTTTACATCCTCTATTTAGCATTATGTACAGGGAAAGACCTAATCTAAGATCTGCACAAAAATATTTTGCCTTCAAATCCATAACGTGTTCGTAGCATGCATGGACTCGACTCATATGACTGGGATTTTCATGAAAAAATTGTGGGCCGAAAATGGGTGATCACTGTGCATTTCTCTTCTGTTTCCTATTTATATTTATATTTTACCTCCTCAATTTAGCATTATGGACAGGGAAAGGCCTAATCTAAAATCTGAACCATAACATTTTGCCTTCAAATTCATACCCTGATCGTAGCATGCATGGACTCGACTCATATGACTGGGATTTCCATGAAAAAGATTGTGGGCCGAAAATGGGTGATCACTGTACATTTCTCTTCTGTTTCCTATTCATATTTATATTTTACCTCCTCAATTTAGCATTATGGCCAGGGAAAGACCTAATCTAAGCTCTGCACAAAAATATTTTGCCTTCAAATTCATAACGTGATCGTAGCATGCATGGACTCGACTCATATGACTGGGATTTCCATGAAAAAGATTGTGGGCCGAAAATGGGTGATCACTGTACATTTCTCTGCTGTTTCCTATTTATATTTATATTTTACCTCCTCAATTTAGCATTATGGCCTTGGAAAGACCTAATCTAAGCTCTGCACAAAAATATTTTGCCTTCAAATTCATACCGTGATCGTAGCATGCATGGACTCGACTCGTATGACTGGGATTTCCATGAAAAAGATTGTGGGCCGAAAATGGGAGTTCACTGTACATTTCTCTTCTGTTTCCTATTTATCTTTCTATTTTACATCCTCTATTTAGCATTATGGACAGGGAAAGACCTAATCTAAGATCTGCACAAAAATATTTTGCCTTCAAATTCATACCGTGATCGTAGCATGCATGGACTCGACTCATATGACTGGGATTTCAATGAAAAAGATTGTGGGCCGAAAATGGGTGATCACTGTGCATTTCTCTTCTGTTTCCTATTTATATTTATATTTTACCTCCTCAATTTAGCATTATGGACAGGGATAGGCCAAATCTAAAATCTGCACAAAAATATTTTGCCTTCAAATTCATACCCTGATCGTAGCATGCACGGACTCGACTCATATGACTGGGATATCCATGAAAAAGATTGTGGGCCGAAAATGGGCGATTACTGTACATTTCTCTTCTGTTTCCTTTTTATATTTATATTTTACCTCCTCAATTTAGCATTATGGACAGGGAAAGGCCTAATCTAAAATCTGCACAAAAATATTTTGCCTTCAAATTCATACCCTGATCGTAGCATGCATGGACTCGACTCATATGACTGGGATTTCCATGAAAAAGATTGTGGGCCGAAAATGGGTGATCACTGTACATTTTTCTTCTGTTTCCTATTCATATTTATATTTTACCTCCTCAATTTAGCATTATGGCCTTGGAAAGACCTAATCTAAGATCTGCACAAAAATATTTTGCCTTCAAATTCATACCGTGATCGTAGCATGCATGGACTTGACTCATATGACTGGGATTTCCATGAAAAAGATTGTGGGTCGAAAATGGGTGATCACTGTACATTTCTCTTTTGTTTCCTATTTATATTTATATTTTACCTCCTCCATTATCATTATGGCCAGGGAAAGACCTAATCTAAGCTCTGCACAAAAATATTTTGCCTTCAAATTCATACCGTGATCGTAGCATGCATGGACTCGACTCATATGACTGGGATTTCCATGAAAAAGATTGTGGGCCGAAAATGGGTGATCACTGTATATTTCTCTTCTGTTTCCTATTTATCTTTCTATTTTACATCCTCTATTTAGCATTATGGACAGGGAAAGACCTAATCTAAGATCTGCACAAAAATATTTTGCCTTCAAATTCATACCGTGATCGTAGCATGCATGGATTCGACTCATATGACTGGGATTTCCATGAAAAAGATTGTGGGCCGAAAATGGGTGATCAGTGTGCATTTCTCTTCTGTTTCCTATTTATATTTCTATTTTACCTCCTCAATTTAGCATTATGGACAGGGAAAGGCCTAATCTAAAATCTGCACAAAAATATTTTGCCTTCAAATTCATCCCGTGATCGTAGCATGGATGGACTCGACTCATATGACTGGGATTTCCATGAAAAAGATTGTGGGCCGAAAATGGGTGATCACTGTACATTTCTCTGCTGTTTCCTATTTATATTTCTATTTTACCTCCTCAATTTAGCATTATGGCCTTGGAAAGACCTAATCTAAGATCTGCACAAAAATATTTTGCCTTCAAATTCATACCGTGATCGTGGCATGCATGGACTTGACTCATATGACGGGGATTTCCATGAAAAAGATTGTGGGCCGAAAATGGGTGATCACTGTACATTTCTCTTTTGTTTCCTATTTATATTTATATTTTACCTCCTCCATTTAGCATTATGGCCAGGGAAAGACATAATCTAAGCTCTGCACAAAAATATTTTGCCTTCAAATTCATACCGTGATCGTAGCATGCATGGACTCGACTCGTATGACTGGGATTACCATGAAAAAGATTGTGGGCCGAAAATGGGAGATCACTGTACATTTCTCTTCTATTTCCTATTTATCTTTCTATTTTACATCCTCTATTTAGCATTATGGACAGGGAAAGACCTAATCTAAGATCTGCACAAAAATATTTTGCCTTCAAATTCATACCGTGATCGTAGCTTGCATGGACTCGACTCATATGACTGGGATTTCCATGAAAAAGATTGTGGGCCGAAAATGGGTGATCACTGTACATTTCTCTTCTGTTTCCTATTTATATTTATATTTTACCTCCTCCATTATCATTATGGCCAGGGAAAGACCTAATCTAAGCTCTGCACAAAAATATTTTGCCTTCAAATTCATACCGTGATCGTAGCATGCATGGACTCGACTCATATGACTGGGATTTCCATGAAAAAGATTGTGGGCCGAAAATGGGTGATCACTGTATATTTCTCTTCTGTTTCCTATTTATCTTTCTATTTTACATCCTCTATTTAGCATTATGGACAGGGAAAGACCTAATCTAAGATCTGCACAAAAATATTTTGCCTTCAAATTCATACCGTGATCGTAGCATGCATGGATTCGACTCATATGACTGGGATTTCCATGAAAAAGATTGTGGGCCGAAAATGGGTGATCAGTGTGCATTTCTCTTCTGTTTCCTATTTATATTTCTATTTTACCTCCTCAATTTAGCATTATGGACAGGGAAAGGCCTAATCTAAAATCTGCACAAAAATATTTTGCCTTCAAATTCATCCCGTGATCGTAGCATGGATGGACTCGACTCATATGACTGGGATTTCCATGAAAAAGATTGTGGGCCGAAAATGGGTGATCACTGTACATTTCTCTGCTGTTTCCTATTTATATTTCTATTTTACCTCCTCAATTTAGCATTATGGCCTTGGAAAGACCTAATCTAAGATCTGCACAAAAATATTTTGCCTTCAAATTCATACCGTGATCGTGGCATGCATGGACTTGACTCATATGACGGGGATTTCCATGAAAAAGATTGTGGGCCGAAAATGGGTGATCACTGTACATTTCTCTTTTGTTTCCTATTTATATTTATATTTTACCTCCTCCATTTAGCATTATGGCCAGGGAAAGACATAATCTAAGCTCTGCACAAAAATATTTTGCCTTCAAATTCATACCGTGATCGTAGCATGCATGGACTCGACTCGTATGACTGGGATTACCATGAAAAAGATTGTGGGCCGAAAATGGGAGATCACTGTACATTTCTCTTCTATTTCCTATTTATCTTTCTATTTTACATCCTCTATTTAGCATTATGGACAGGGAAAGACCTAATCTAAGATCTGCACAAAAATATTTTGCCTTCAAATTCATACCGTGATCGTAGCTTGCATGGACTCGACTCATATGACTGGGATTTCCATGAAAAAGATTGTGGGCCGAAAATGGGTGATCACTGTACATTTCTCTTCTGTTTCCTATTTATATTTCTATTTTACCTCCTCAATTTAGCATTAAGGATAGGGAAAGACCTAATCTAAGATCTGCACACAAATATTTTGCCTTCAATTTCATACCGTGACCGTAGCATGCATGGACTCGACTCATATGACTGGGATTTGCATCAAAAAGATTGTGGGCAGAAAATGGCTGATCACTGTACATTTCTCTTCTGTTTCCTATTTATATTTATATTTTACCTCCTCAATTTAGCATTATGGCCTTGGAAAGACCTCATCTAAGCTCTGCACAAAAATAATTTGCCTTCAAATTCATACCGTGATCGTAGCATTCATGGACTCGACTCATATGACTGGGATTTCCATGAAAAAGGTTGTGGGCCGAAAATGGGTGATCACTGTACATTTCTCTTCTGTTTCCTATTTATATTTCTATTTTACCTCCTCAATTTAGCATTAAGGATAGGGAAAGACCTAATCTAAGATCTGCACACAAATATTTTGCCTTCAATTTCATACCGTGACCGTAGCATGCATGGACTCGACTCATATGACTGGGATTTGCATCAAAAAGATTGTGGGCAGAAAATGGCTGATCACTGTACATTTCTCTTCTGTTTCCTATTTATATTTCTATTTTACCTCCTCAATTTAGCATTATGGCCTTGGAAAGACCTAATCTAAGCTCTGCACAAAAATATTTTGCCTTCAAATTCATACCGTGATCGTAGCATGCATGGACTCGACTCATATGACTGGGATTTCCATGAAAAAGATTGTGGGCCGAAAATGGGTGATCACTGTACATTTTTCTTCTGTTTCCTATACATATTTATATTTTACCTCCTCAATTTAGCATTATGGCCAGGGAAAGACCTAATCTAAGCTCTGCACAAAAATATTTTGCCTTCAAATTCATACCGTGATCGTAGCATGCATGGACTCGACTCGTATGACTGGGATTTCCATGAAAAAGATTGTGGGCCGAAAATGGGAGTTCACTGTACATTTCTCTTCTGTTTCCTATTTATCTTTCTATTTTACCTCCTCAATTTAGCATTATGGCCTTGGAAAGACCTAATCTAAGCTCTGCACAAAAATATTTTGCTTTCAAATTCATACCGTGATCGTAGCATGCATGTACTCGACTCATATGACTGGGATTTCCATGAAAAAGATTGTGGGCCGAAAATGGGAGATCACTGTATATTTCTCTTCTGTTTCCTATTTATCTTTCTATTTTACATCCTCTATTTAGCATTATGGACAGGGAAAGGCCTAATCTAAAATCTGCACAAAAATATTTTGCCTTCAAATTCATACCGTGATCGTAGCATGGATGGACTCGACTCATATGACTGGGATTTCCATGAAAAAGATTGTGGGCCGAAAATGGGTGATCACTGTGCATTTCTCTTCTGTTTCCTATTTATATTTCTATTTTACATCCTCAATTTAGCATTATGGACAGGGAAAGGCCTAATCTAAAATCTGCACAAAAATATTTTGCCTTCAAATTCATACCGTGATCGTAGCATGGATGGACTCGACTCATATGACTGGGATTTCCATGAAAAAGATTGTGGGCCGAAAATGGGTGATCACTGTACATTTCTCTGCTGTTTCCTATTTATATTTCTATTTTACCTCCTCAATTTAGCATTATGGCCTTGGAAAGACCTAATCTAAGCTCTGCACAAAAATATTTTGCTTTCAAATTCATACCGTGATCGTAGCATGCATGGACTCGACTCATATGACTGGGATTTCCATGAAAAAGATTGTGGGCCGAAAATGGGTGATCACTGTACATTTCTCTTCTGTTTCCTGTTCATATTTATATTTTACCTCCTCAATTTAGTATTATGGCCAGGGAAAGACCTAATCTAAGCTCTGCACAAAAATATTTTGCCTTCAAATTCATACCGTGATCGTAGCATGCATGGACTCGACTCATATGACTGGGATTTCCATGAAAAAGATTGTGGGCCGAAAATGGGTGATCACTGTATATTTCTCTTCTGTTTCCTATTTATCTTTCTATTTTACATCCTCTATTTAGCATTATGGACAGGGAAAGACCTAATCTAAGATCTGCACAAAAATATTTTGCCTTCAAATTCATACCGTGATCGTAGCATGCATGGATTCGACTCATATGACTGGGATTTCCATGAAAAAGATTGTGGGCCGAAAATGGGTGATCACTGTGCATTTCTCTTCTGTTTCCTATTTATATTTATATTTTACCTCCTAAATTTAGCATTATGGACAGGGAAAGGCCTAATCTAAAATCTGCACAAAAATATTTTGCCTTCAAATTCATACCGTGATCGTAGCATGGATGGACTCGACTCATATGACAGGGATTTCCATGAAAAAGATTGTGGGCCGAAAATGGGTGATCACTGTACATTTCTCTGCTGTTTCCTATTTATATTTCTATTTTACCTCCTCAATTTAGCATTATGGCCTTGGAAAGACCTAATCTAAGATCTGCACAAAAATATTTTGCCTTCAAATTCATACCGTGATCGTAGCATGCATGGACTTGACTCATATGACTGGGATTTCCATGAAAAAGATTGTGGGCCGAAAATGGGTGATCACTGTACATTTCTCTTTTGTTTCCTATTTATATTTATATTTTACCTCCCCCATTATCATTATGGCCAGGGAAAGACCTAATCTAAGCTCTGCACAAAAATATTTTGCCTTCAAATTCATACCGTGATCGTAGCATGCATGGACTCGACTCATATGACTGGGATTTCCATGAAAAAGATTGTGGGCCGAAAATGGGTGATCACTGTATATTTCTCTTCTGTTTCCTATTTATCTTTCTATTTTACATCCTCTATTTAGCATTATGGACAGGGAAAGACCTAATCTAAGATCTGCACAAAAATATTTTGCCTTCAAATTCATACCGTGATCGTAGCATGCATGGATTCGACTCATATGACTGGGATTTCCATGAAAAAGATTGTGGGCCGAAAATGGGTGATCACTGTGCATTTCTCTTCTGTTTCCTATTTATATTTCTATTTTACCTCCTCAATTTAGCATTATGGACAGGGAAAGACCTAATCTAAAATCTGCACAAAAATATTTTGCCTTCAAATTCATCCCGTGATCGTAGCATGGATGGACTCGACTCATATGACTGGGATTTCCATGAAAAAGATTGTGGGCCGAAAATGGGTGATCACTGTACATTTCTCTGCTGTTTCCTATTTATATTTCTATTTTACCTCCTCAATTTAGCATTATGGCCTTGGAAAGACCTAATCTAAGATCTGCACAAAAATATTTTGCCTTCAAATTCATACCGTGATCGTAGCATGCATGGACTTGACTCATATGACGGGGATTTCCATGAAAAAGATTGTGGGCCGAAAATGGGTGATCACTGTATATTTCTCTTCTGTTTCCTATTTATCTTTCTATTTTACATCCTCTATTTAGCATTATGGACAGGGAAAGACCTAATCTAAGATCTGCACAAAAATATTTTGCCTTCAAATTCATACCGTGATCGTAGCATGCATGGATTCGACTCATATGACTGGGATTTCCATGAAAAAGATTGTGGGCCGAAAATGGGTGATCACTGTGCATTTCTCTTCTGTTTCCTATTTATATTTATATTTTACCTCCTCAATTTAGCATTATGGACAGGGAAAGGCCTAATCTAAAATCTGCACAAAAATATTTTGCCTTCAAATTCATCCCGTGATCGTAGCATGGATGGACTCGACTCATATGACTGGGATTTCCATGAAAAAGATTGTGGGCCGAAAATGGGTGATCACTGTACATTTCTCTGCTGTTTCCTATTTATATTTCTATTTTACCTCCTCAATTTAGCATTATGGCCTTGGAAAGACCTAATCTAAGATCTGCACAAAAATATTTTGCCTTCAAATTCATACCGTGATCGTAGCATGCATGGACTTGACTCATATGACGGGGATTTCCATGAAAAAGATTGTGGGCCGAAAATGGGTGATCACTGTACATTTCTCTTTTGTTTCCTATTTATATTTATATTTTACCTCCTCCATTTAGCATTATGGCCAGGGAAAGACCTAATCTAAGCTCTGCACAAAAATATTTTGCCTTCAAATTCATACCGTGATCGTAGCATGCATGGACTCGACTCGTATGACTGGGATTACCATGAAAAAGATTGTGGGCCGAAAATGGGAGATCACTGTACATTTCTCTTCTATTTTCTATTTATCTTTCTATTTTACATACTCTATTTAGCATTATGGACAGGGAAAGACCTAATCTAAAATCTGCACAAAAATATTTTGCCTTCAAATTCATACCGTGATCGTAGCTTGCATGGACTCGACTCATATGACTGGGATTTCCATGAAAAAGATTGTGGGCCGAAAATGGGTGATCACTGTACATTTCTCTTCTGTTTCCTATTTATATTTCTATTTTACCTCCTCAATTTAGCATTAAGGATAGGGAAAGACCTAATCTAAGATCTGCACAAAAATATTTTGCCTTCAATTTCATACCGTGACCGTAGCATGCATGGACTCGACTCATATGACTGGGATTTGCATCAAAAAGATTGTGGGCAGAAAATGGCTGATCACTGTACATTTCTCTTCTGTTTCCTATTTATATTTATATTTTACCTCCTCAATTTAGCATTATGGCCTTGGAAAGACCTCATCTAAGCTCTGCACAAAAATAATTTGCCTTCAAATTCATACCGTGATCGTAGCATTCATGGACTCGACTCATATGACTGGGATTTCCATGAAAAAGGTTGTGGGCCGAAAATGGGTGATCACTGTACATTTCTCTTCTGTTTCCTATTTATATTTCTATTTTACCTCCTCAATTTAGCATTATGGCCTTGGAAAGACCTAATCTAAGATCTGCACAAAAATATTTTGCCTTCAAATTCATACCGTGATCGTAGCATGCATGGACTCGACTCATATGACTGGGATTTCCATGAAAAAGATTGTGGGCCGAAAATGGGTGATCACTGTACATTTTTCTTCTGTTTCCTATACATATTTCTATTTTACCTCCTCAATTTAGCATTATGGACAGGGAATGACCTAGTCTAATATCTGCACAAAAATATTTTGCCTTCAAATTCATACCGTGATCGTAGCATGCATGGACTCGACTCGTATGACTGGGATTTCCATGAAAAAGATTGTGGGCCGAAAATGGGAGTTCACTGTACATTTATCTTCTGTTTCCTATTTATCTTTCTATTTTACATCCTCTATTTAGCATTATGGACAGGGAAAGACCTAATCTAAGATCTGCACAAAAATATTTTGCCTTCAAATTCATACCGTGATCGTAGCATGCATTGACTCGACTCATATGACTGGGATTTCCATGAAAAAGATTGTGGGCCGAAAATGGGAATTCACTGTACATTTCTCTTCTGTTTCCTATTTATCTTTCTATTTTACATCCTCTATTTAGCATTATGGACAGGGAAAGACCTAATCTAAAATCTGCACAAAAATATTTTGCCTTCAAATTCATACCCTGATCGTAGCATGCATGGACTCGACTCATATGACTGGGATTTCCATGAAAAAGATTGTGGGCCGAAAATGGGTGATCACTGTACATTTCTCTTCTGTTTCCTATTCATATTTCTATTTTACCTCCTCAATTTAGCATTATGGACAGGGAAAGACTTAATCTAAGATCTGCAAAAAAATATTTTGCCTTCAAATTCATACCGTGATCGTAGCATGCATGGACTCGACTCATATGACTGGGATTTCCATGAAAAAGATTGTGGGCCGAAAATGGGTGATCACTGTACATTTCTCTGCTGTTTCCTATTTATATTTCTATTTTACCTCCTCAATTTAGCATTATGGCCTTGGAAAGACCTAATCTAAGCTCTGCACAAAAATATTTTGCCTTCAAATTCATACCGTGATCGTAGCATGCATGGACTCGACTCATATGACTGGGATTTCCATGAAAAAGATTGTGGGCCGAAGATGGGTGATCACTGTACATTTCTCTTCTGTTTCCTATTTATATCTATATTTTACCTCCTCAATTTAGCATTATGGACAGGGAAAGTCCTAATCTAAAATCAGCACAAAAATATTTTGCCTTCAAATTTATACCGTGATCGTAGCATGCATGGACTCAACTCATATGACTGGGATTTCCATGAAAAAGATTGTGGGCCGAAAATGGGTGATCACTGTGCATTTCTCTTCTGTTTCCTATTTATATTTCTATTTTACATCCTCAATTTAGCATTATGGACAGGGAAAGATCTAATCTAAGATCTGCTCAAAAATATTTTGGCTTCAAATTCATACGGTGATTGTAGCATGCATGGACTCGACTCATATGACTGGGATTTCCATGAAAAAGATTGTCAGCCGAAAATGGGTGATCACTGTACATTTCTCTTCTGTTTCCTATTTATATTTGTGTTTTACCTCCTCAATTTAGCATTATGGACAGGGAAAGACCTAATCTAAGCTCTGCACAAAAATATTTTGCTTTCAAATTTATACCGTGATCGTAGCATGCATGGACTCGACTCATATGGCTGGGATTTCCATGAAAAACATTGTGCGCCGAAAATGGGTAATCACTGTACATTTCTCTTCACTTTTCTATTTACATTTTTATTTTACCTCCTTAATTTAGCATTATGGACAGAGAAAGACCTAATCTAAGATCTGCACAAAAATATTTTGCCTTCAAATTCATACCGTGATCGTAGCATGCATGGATTCGACTCATAAAACTGGGATTTCCATGAAAAAGATTGTCAGCCGAAAATGGGTGATCACTGTACATTTCTCTTCTGTTTCCTATTTATATTTGTATTTTACCTCCTCAATTTAGCATTATGACCAGGGAAAGACCTAATCTAAGATCTGCACAAAAATATTTTGCCTTCAAATTCATACCGTGATCGTAGCATGCATGGACTCGACTCATATGACTGGGATTTCCATGAAAAAGATTGTGGGCCGAAAATGGGAGTTCACTGTACATTTCTCTTCTGTTTCCTATTTATCTTTCTATTTTACATCCTCTATTTAGCATTATGGACAGGGAAAGACCTAATCTAAGATCTGCACAAAAATATTTTGCCTTCAAATTCATAGCGTGATCGTAGCATGCATGGACTCGACTCATATGACTGGGATTTCCATGAAAAAGATTGTGGGCCGAAAATGGGTGATCACTGTGCATTTCTCTTCTGTTTCCTATTTATATTTATATTTTACATCCTCTATTTATCATTATGGATAGGAAAGACCTAATCTAAGATCTGCACAAAAATATTTTGCCTTCAATTTCATACCGTGATTGTAGCATGCATGGACTCGACTCATATGACTGGGATTTCCATGAAAAAGATTGTGGGCCGAAAATGGGTGATCACTGTGCATTTCTCTTCTGTTTCCTATTTATATTTCTATTTTACCTCCTCAATTTAGCATTATGGACAGGGAAAGGCCTAATCTAAAATCTGCACAAAAATATTTTGCCTTCAAATTCATACCGTGATCGTAGCATGGATGGACTCGACTCATATGACTGGGATTTCCATGAAAAAGATTGTGGGCCGAAAATGGGTGATTACTGTACATTTCTCTGCTGTTTCCTATTTATATTTCTATTTTACCTCCTCAATTTAGTATTATGGCCTTGGAAAGACCTAATCTAAGATCTGCACAAAAATATTTTGCCTTCAAATTCATACCGTGATCGTAGCATGCATGGACTCGACTCATATGACTGGGATTTCCATGAAAAAGATTGTGGGCCGAAAATGGGTGATCACTGTACATTTCTCTTCTGTTTCCTATTTATATTTATATTTTACATCCTCAATTTAGCATTATGGACAGGGAAAGGCCCAATCTAAAATCTGCACAAAAATATTTTGCCTTCAAATTCATACCGTGATCGAAGCATGCATGGACTCGACTCATATGACTGGGATTTCCATGAAAAAGATTGTGGGCCGAAAATGGGTGATCACTGTACATTTCTCTTCTGTTTCCTATTTATATTTATATTTTACCTCCTCAATTTAGCATTATGGACATGGAAAGGCCTAATCTAAAATCTGCACAAAAATATTTTGCCTTCAAATTCATACCGTGATCGTAGCATGCATGGACTCGACTCATATGACTGGGATTTCCATGAAAAAGATTGTGGGCCGAAAATGGGTGATCACTGTACATTTCTCTTCTGTTTCCTATTTATATTTATATTTTACATCCTCAATTTAGCATTAAGGACAGGGAAAGACCTAATCTAAGATCTGCACAAAAATATTTTGCCTTCAAATTCATACCGTGATCGTAGGATGCATGGACTCGACTCATATGACTGGGATTTCCATGAAAAAGTTTGTGGGCCGAAAATGGGTGATCACTGTACATTTCTCTTCTGTTTCCTATTTATATTTATATTTACCTCCTCAATTTAGCATTATGGACAGGGAAAGACCTAATCTAAGATCTGAACAAAAATATTTTGCCTTAAAATTCATACCGTGATCGTAGCATACATGGACTCGACTCATATGACTGGGATTTCCATTAAAAGATTGTGGGCCGAAAATGGGTGATCACTGTACATTTCTCTTCTGTTTCCTATTTATATTTCTATTTTACCTCCTCAATTTAGCATTATGGACAGGGAAAGACCTAATGTAAGATCTGAACAAAAATATTTTGCCTTCAAATTCATACCCTGATCGTAGCATACATGGACTCGACTCATATGACTGCGATTTCCATGAAAAAGATTGTGGGCCGAAAATGGGTGATCACTGTATATTTCTCTTCTATTTCCTATTTATATTTATATTTTACCTCCTCCATTTAGCATTATGGCCAGGGAAAGACCTAATCTAAGCTCTGCACAAAAATATTTTGCCTTCAAATTCATACCGTGATCGTAGCATGCATGGACTCGACTCGTATGACTGGGATTACCATGAAAAAGATTGTGGGCCGAAAATGGGAGATCACTGTACATTTCTCTTCTATTTTCTATTTATCTTTCTATTTTACATACTCTATTTAGCATTATGGACAGGGAAAGACCTAATCTAAGATCTGCACAAAAATATTTTGCCTTCAAATTCATACCGTGATCGTAGCTTGCATGGACTCGACTCATATGACTGGGATTTCCATGAAAAAGATTGTGGGCCGAAAATGGGTGATCACTGTACATTTCTCTTCTGTTTCCTATTTATATTTCTATTTTACCTCCTCAATTTAGCATTATGGACAGGGAAAGACCTAATGTAAGATCTGAACAAAAATATTTTGCCTTCAAATTCATACCCTGATCGTAGCATACATGGACTCGACTCATATGACTGCGATTTCCATGAAAAAGATTGTGGGCCGAAAATGGGTGATCACTGTATATTTCTCTTCTATTTCCTATTTATATTTATATTTTACCTCCTCCATTTAGCATTATGGCCAGGGAAAGACCTAATCTAAGCTCTGCACAAAAATATTTTGCCTTCAAATTCATACCGTGATCGTAGCATGCATGGACTCGACTCGTATGACTGGGATTACCATGAAAAAGATTGTGGGCCGAAAATGGGAGATCACTGTACATTTCTCTTCTATTTTCTATTTATCTTTCTATTTTACATACTCTATTTAGCATTATGGACAGGGAAAGACCTAATCTAAGATCTGCACAAAAATATTTTGCCTTCAAATTCATACCGTGATCGTAGCTTGCATGGACTCGACTCATATGACTGGGATTTCCATGAAAAAGATTGTGGGCCGAAAATGGGTGATCACTGTACATTTCTCTTCTGTTTCCTATTTATATTTCTATTTTACCTCCTCAATTTAGCATTAAGGATAGGGAAAGACCTAATCTAAGATCTGCACAAAAATATTTTGCCTTCAATTTCATACCGTGACCGTAGCATGCATGGACTCGACTCATATGACTGGGATTTGCATCAAAAAGATTGTGGGCAGAAAATGGCTGATCACTGTACATTTCTCTTCTGTTTCCTATTTATATTTATATTTTACCTCCTCAATTTAGCATTATGTTCTTGGAAAGACCTCATCTAAGCTCTGCACAAAAATAATTTGCCTTCAAATTCATACCGTGATCGTAGCATTCATGGACTCGACTCATATGACTGGGATTTCCATGAAAAAGGTTGTGGGCCGAAAATGGGTGATCACTGTACATTTCTCTTCTGTTTCCTATTTATATTTCTATTTTACCTCCTCAATTTAGCATTATGGCCTTGGAAAGACCTAATCTAAGCTCTGCACAAAAATATTTTGCCTTCAAATTCATACCGTGATCGTAGCATGCATGGACTCGACTCATATGACTGGGATTTCCATGAAAAAGATTGTGGGCCGAAAATGGGTGATCACTGTACATTTTTCTTCTGTTTCCTATACATATTTATATTTTACCTCCTCAATTTAGCATTATGGCCAGGGAAAGACCTAATCTAAGCTCTGCACAAAAATATTTTGCCTTCAAATTCATACCGTGATCGTAGCATGCATGGACTCGACTCGTATGACTGGGATTTCCATGAAAAAGATTGTGGGCCGAAAATGGGAGTTCACTGTACATTTATCTTCTGTTTCCTATTTATCTTTCTATTTTACATCCTCTATTTAGCATTATGGACAGGGAAAGACATAATCTAAGATCTGCACAAAAATATTTTGCCTTCAAATTCATACCGTGATCGTAGCATGCATGGACTCGACTCATATGACTGGGATTTCCATGAAAAAGATTGTGGGCCGAAAATGGGAATTCACTGTACATTTCTCTTCTGTTTCCTATTTATCTTTCTATTTTACATCCTCTATTTAGCATTATGGACAGGGAAAGACCTAATCTAAAATCTGCACAAAAATATTTTGCCTTCAAATTCATACCCTGATCGTAGCATGCATGGACTCGACTCATATGACTGGGATTTCCATGAAAAAGATTGTGGGCCGAAAATGGGTGATCACTGTACATTTCTCTTCTGTTTCCTATTCATATTTCTATTTTACCTCCTCAATTTAGCATTATGGACAGGGAAAGACTTAATCTAAGATCTGCAAAAAAATATTTTGCCTTCAAATTCATACCGTGATCGTAGCATGCATGGACTCGACTCATATGACTGGAATTTCCATGAAAAAGATTGTGGGCCGAAAATGGGTGATCACTGTACATTTCTCTGCTGTTTCCTATTTATATTTCTATTTTACCTCCTCAATTTAGCATTATGGCCTTGGAAAGACCTAATCTAAGCTCTGCACAAAAATATTTTGCCTTCAAATTCATACCGTGATCGTAGCATGCATGGACTCGACTCATATGACTGGGATTTCCATGAAAAAGATTGTGGGCCGAAAATGGGTGATCACTGTACATTTCTCTTCTGTTTCCTATTTATATCTATATTTTACCTCCTCAATTTAGCATTATGGACAGGGAAAGTCCTAATCTAAAATCAGCACAAAAATATTTTGCCTTCAAATTTATACCGTGATCGTAGCATGCATGGACTCAACTCATATTACTGGGATTTCCATGAAAAACATTGTGGGCCGAAAATGGGTGATCACTGTGCATTTCTCTTCTGTTTCCTATTTATATTTCTATTTTACATCCTCAATTTAGCATTATGGACAGGGAAAGATCTAATCTAAGATCTGCTCAAAAATATTTTGGCTTCAAATTCATACGGTGATTGTAGCATGCATGGACTCGACTCATATGACTGGGATTTCCATGAAAAAGATTGTCAGCCGAAAATGGGTGATCACTGTACATTTCTCTTCTGTTTCCTATTTATATTTGTGTTTTACCTCCTCAATTTAGCATTATGGACAGGGAAAGACCTAATCTAAGCTCTGCACAAAAATATTTTGCTTTCAAATTTATACCGTGATCGTAGCATGCATGGACTCGACTCATATGGCTGGGATTTCCATGAAAAACATTGTGCGCCGAAAATCGGTAATCACTGTACATTTCTCTTCACTTTTCTATTTACATTTTTATTTTACCTCCTTAATTTAGCATTATGGACAGAGAAAGACCTAATCTAAGATCTGCACAAAAATATTTTGCCTTCAAATTCATACCGTGATCGTAGCATGCATGGATTCGACTCATATGACTGGGATTTCCATGAAAAAGATTGTCAGCCGAAAATGGGTGATCACTGTACATTTCTCTTCTGTTTCCTATTTATATTTGTATTTTACCTCCTCAATTTAGCATTATCGACAGGGAAAGACCTAATCTAAGATCTGCACAAAAATATTTTGCCTTCAAATTCATACCGTGATCGTAGCAAGCATGGACTCGGCTCATATGACTGGGATTTCCATGAAAAAGATTGTCGGCAGAAAATGGGTGATCACTGTACATTTCTCTTATGTTTTCTATTTACATTTTTATTTTACCTCCTTAATTTAGCATTATGGACAGAGAAAGACCTAATCTAAGATCTGCACAAAAATATTTTGCCTTCAAATTCATACCGTGATCGTAGCATGCATGGACTCGACTCATATGACTGGGATTTCCATGAAAAAGATTGTGGGCCGAAAATGGGTGATCACTGTAAATTTCTCTGCTGTTTCCTATTTATATTTCTATTTTACCTCCTCAATTTAGTATTATGGCCTTGGAAAGACCTAATCTAAGATCTGCACAAAAATATTTTGCCTTCAAATTCATACCGTGATCGTAGCATGCATGGACTCGACTCATATGACTGGGATTTCCATGAAAAAATTGTGGGCCGAAAATGGGTGATCACTGTGCATTTCTCTTCTGTTTCCTATTTATATTTATATTTTACCTCCTCAATTTAGCATTATGGACAGGGAAAGACCTAATCTAATATCTGCACAAAAATATTTTGCCTTCAAATTCATACCCTGATCGTAGCATGCATGGACTCGACTCATATGACTGAGATTTCCATGAAAAAGATTGTGGCCGAAAATGTGTGATACTGTACATTTCTCTTCTGTTTCCTATTTATATTTCTATTTTACCTCCTCAATTTAGCATTATGGACAGGGAAAGGCCCAATCTAAAATCTGCACAAAAATATTTTGCCTTCAAATTCATACCGTGATCGAAGCATGCATGGACTCGACTCATATGACTGGGATTTCCATGAAAAAGATTGTGGGCCGAAAATGGGTGATCACTGTACATTTCTCTTCTGTTTCCTATTTATATTTCTATTTTACCTCCTCAATTTAGCATTATGGACAGGGAAAGGCCTAATCTAAAATCTGCACAAAAATATTTTGCCTTGAAATTCATACCGTGATCGTAGCATGCATGGACTCGACTCATATGACTGGGATTTCCATGAAAAAGATTGTGGGCCGAAAATGGGTGATCACTGTACATTTCTCTTCTGTTTCCTATTTATATCTATATTTTATCTCCTCAATTTAGCATTATGGACAGGGAAAGTCCTAATCTAAAATCAGCACAAAAATATTTTGCCTTCAAATTTATACCGTGATCGTAGCATGCATGGACTCGACTCATATGACTGGGATTTCCATGAAAAAGATTGTGGGCCGAAAATGGGTGATCACTGTGCATTTCTCTTCTGTTTCCTATTTATATTTCTATTTTACATCCTCAATTTAGCATTATGGACAGGGAAACGCCTAATCTAAAATCTGCACAAAAATATGTTGCCTTCAAATTCATACCGTGATCGTAGCATGCATGGACTCGACTCATATGACTGGGATTTCCATGAAAAAGATTGTGGGCCGAAAATGGGTGATCACTGTACATTTCGCTTCTGTTTCCTATTTATATTTCTATTTTACCTCCTAAATTTAGCATTATGGACAGGTAAAGACTTAATCTAAAGTCTGAACAAAAATATTTTGCCTTCAAATTCATACACTGATCGTAGCATGCATGGACTCGACTCATATGACTGGGATTTCCATGAAAAAGATTGTGGGTCGAAAATGGGTGATCACTGTACATTTCTCTTCTGTTTCCTATTTATATTTATATTTTACATCCTCAATTTGGCATTATGGACAGGAAAAGACTTAATCTAAGATCTGCACAAAAATATTTTGCCTTCAAATTCATACCGTGATCGTAGCATGCATGGACTCGACTCATATGACTGGGATTTCCATGAAAAAGATTGTGGGCCGAAAATGGGTGATCACTGTACATTTCTCTTCTGTTTCCTATTTATATTTATATTTTACATCCTCAATTTAGCATTAAGGACAGGGAAAGACCTAATGTAAGATCTGCACAAAAATATTTTGCCTTCAAATTCATACCGTGATCGTAGCATGCATGGACTCGACTCATATGACTGGGATTTCCATGAAAAAGTTTGTGGGCCGAAAATGGGTGATCACTGTACATTTCTCTTCTGTTTCCTATTTATATTTATATTTACCTCCTCAATTTAGCATTATGGACAGGGAAAGACCTAATCTAAGATCTGAACAAAAATATTTTGCCTTCAAATTCATACCCAGATCGTAGCATACATGGACTCGACTCATATGACTGGGATTTCCATGAAAAGATTGTGGGCCGAAAATGGGTGATCACTGTACATTTCTCTTCTGTTTCCTATTCATATTTCTATTTTACCTCCTCAATTTAGCATTATGGACAGGGAAAGACTTAATCTAAGATCTGCAAAAAAATATTTTGCCTTCAAATTCATACCGTGATCGTAGCATGCATGGACTCGACTCATATGACTGGGATTTCCATGAAAAAGATTGTGGGCCGAAAATGGGTGATCACTGTATATTTCTCTTCTGTTTCCTATTTATCTTTCTATTTTACATCCTCAATTTAGCATTATGGACAGGGAAACACCTAATCTAAGATCTGCACAAAAATATTTTGCCTTCAAATTCATACCGTGATCGTAGCATGCATGGACTCGACTCATATGACTGGGATTTCCATGAAAAAGATTGTGGGCCGAAAATGGGTGATCACTGTACATTTCTCTGCTGTTTCCTATTTATATTTCTATTTTACCTCCTCAATTTAGCATTATGGCCTTGGAAAGACCTAATCTAAGATCTGCACAAAAATATTTTGCCTTCAAATTCATACCGTGATCGTAGCATGCATGGACTTGACTCATATGACTGGGATTTCCATGAAAAAGATTGTGGGCCGAAAATGGGTGATCACTGTACATTTCTCATCTGTTTCCTATTTATATTTATATTTTACCTCCTCAATTTAGCATTATGACCAGGGAAAGACCTAATCTAAGTTCTGCACAAAAATATTTTGCCTTCAAATTCATACCGTGATCGTAGCATGCATGGACTCGACTCATATGACTGGGATTTCCATGAAAAAGATTGTGGGCCGAAAATGGGAGTTCACTGTACATTTCTCTTCTGTTTCCTATTTATCTTTCTATTTTACATCCTCTATTTAGCATTATGGACAGGGAAAGACCTAATCTAAGATCTGCACAAAAATATTTTGCCTTCAAATTCATACCGTGATCGTAGCATGCATGGACTCGACTCATATGACTGGGATTTCCATGAAAACGATTGTGGGCCGAAAATGGGTGATCACTGTGCATTTCTCTTCTGTTTCCTATTACTATTTCTATTTTTCTTCCTTCATTTAGCATTATGGACAGGGAAAGACCTAATCTAAGATCTGCACAAAAATATTTTGCCTTCAAATTCATACCGTGATCGTAGCATGCATGGACTCGACTCATATGACTGGGATTTCCATGAAAACGATTGTGGGCCGAAAATGGGTGATCACTGTGCATTTCTCTTCTGTTTCCTATTTATATTTCTATTTTACATCCTCTATTTAGCATTATGGACAGGAAAGACCTAATCTAAGATCTGCACAAAAATATTTTGCCTTCAAATTCATACCGTGATCGTAGCATGCATGGACTCGACTCATATGACTGGGATTTCCATGAAAAAGATTGTGGGCCGAAAATGGGTGATCACTGTGCATTTCTCTTCTCTTTCCTATTTATATTTCTATTTTACCTCCTCAATTTAGCATTATGGACAGGGAAAGGCCTAATCTAAAATCTGCACAAAAATATTCTGCCTTCAAATTCATACCGTGATCGTAGCATGGATGGACTCGACTCATATGACTGGGATTTCCATGAAAAAGATTGTGGGCCGAAAACGGGTGATCACTGTACATTTCTCTGCTGTTTCCTATTTATATTTATATTTTGCCTCCTCAATTTAGCATTATGGCCTTGGAAAGACCTAATCTAAGATCTGCACAAAAATATTTTGCCTTCAAATTCATACCGTGATCGTAGCATGCATGGACTCGACTCATATGACTGGGATTTCCATGAAAAAGATTGTGGGCCGAAAATGGGTGATCACTGTGCATTTCTCTTCTGTTTCCTATTTATATTTATATTTTACCTCCTCAATTTAGCATTATGGACAGGGAAAGACTTAATCTAAGATCTGCACAAAAATATTTTGCCTTCAAATTCATACCGTGATCGTAGCATGCATGGACTCGACTCATATGACTGGGATTTCCATGAAAAAGATTGTGGGCCGAAAATGGGTGATCACTGTGCATTTCTCTTCTGTTTCCTATTTATATCTATATTTTACCTCCTCAATTTAGCATTATGGACAGGGAAAGTCCTAATCTAAAATCAGCACAAAAATATTTTGCCTTCAAATTTATACCGTGATCGTAGCATGCATGGACTCGACTCATATGACTGGGATTTCCATGAAAAAGATTGTGGGCCGAAAATGTGTGATCACTGTGCATTTCTCTTCTCTTTCCTATTTATATTTCTATTTTACCACCTCAATTTAGCATTATGGACAGGGAAAGGCCTAATCTAAAATCTGCACAAAAATATTTTGCCTTCAAATTCATACCGTGATCGTAGCATGGATGGACTCGACTCATATGACTGGGATTTCCATGAAAAAGATTGTGGGCCGAAAATGGGTGATCACTGTGCATTTCTCTTCTCTTTCCTATTTATATTTCTATTTTACCTCCTCAATTTAGCATTATGGACAGGGAAAGGCCTAATCTAAAATCTGCACAAAAATATTTTGCCTTCAAATTCATACCGTGATTGTAGCATGGATGGACTCGACTCATATGACTGGGATTTCCATGAAAAAGATTGTGGGCCGAAAATGGGTGATCACTGTACATTTCTCTTCTGTTTCCTATTTATATTTCTATTTTACCTCCTCAATTTAGCATTATGGACAGGGAAAGGCCTAATCTAAAATCTGCACAAAAATATTTTGCCTTTAAATTCATACCGTGATCGTAGCATGCATGGACTCGACTCATATGACTGGGATTTCCATGAAAAAGATTGTGGGCCGAAAATGGGTGATCACTGTACATTTCTCTTCTGTTTCCTATTTATATTTATATTTTACCTCCTCAATTTAGCATTATGGACAGGGAAAGGCCTAATCTAAAATCTGCACAAAAATATTTTGCCTTCAAATTCATACCGTGATCGTAGCATGCATGGACTCGACTCATATGACTGGGATTTCCATGAAAAAGATTGTGGGCCGAAAATGGGTGATCACTGTGCATTTCTCTTCTGTTTCCTATTTATATTTCTATTTTACATCCTCAATTTAGCATTATGGACAGGGAAAGGCCTAATCTAAAATCTGCACAAAAATATGTTGCCTTCAAATTCATACCGTGATCGTAGCATGCATGGACCCGACTCATATGACTGGGATTTCCATGAAAAAGATTGTGGGCCGAAAATGGGTGATCACTGTACATTTCGCTTCTGTTTCCTATTTATATTTCTATTTTACCTCCTCAATTTAGCATTATGGACAGGGAAAGACTTAATCTAATATCTGAACAAAAATATTTTGCCTTCAAATTCATACCCTGATCGTAGCATGCATGGACTCGACTCATATGACTGGGATTTCCATGAAAAAGATTGTGGGCCGAAAATGGGTGATCACTGTACATTTCTCTTCTGTTTCCTATTACTATTTCTATAATACTGCCTTCATTTAGCATTATGGACAGAGAAAGACCTAATCTAAGATCTGCACAAAAATATTTTGCCTTCAAATTAATACCCTGATCGTAGCATGCATGGACTCGACTCATATGACTGGGATTTCCATGAAAAAGTTTGTGGGCCGAAAATGGGTGATCACTGTACATTTCTCTTCTGTTTCCTATTTATATTTATATTTTACCTCCTCAATTTAGCAGTATGGACAGGGAAAGACCTAATCTAAGATCTGCACAAAAATATTTTGCCTTCAAATTCATACCCTGATCGTAGCATGCATGGACTCGACTCATATGACTGGAAATTCCATGAAAAAGATTGTGGGCCGAAAATGGGTGATCACTGTACATTTCTCTTCTGTTTCCTATTTATATTTCTATTTTACCTCCTCAATTTAGCATTATGGACAGGGAAAGACCTAATCTAAGATCTGAACAAAAATATTTTGCCTTCAAATTCATACCCTGATCGTAGCATACATGGACTCGACTCATATGACTGGGATTTCCATGAAAAGATTGTGGGCCGAAAATGGGTGATCACTGTACATTTCTCTTCTGTTTCCTATTTATATTTCTATTTTACCTCCTCAATTTAGCATTATGGACAGGGAAAGACCTAATGTAAGATCTGAACAAAAATATTTTGCCTTCAAATTCATACCCTGATCGTAGCATACATGGACTCGACTCATATGACTGCGATTTCCATGAAAAAGATTGTGGGCCGAAAATGGGTGATCACTGTATATTTCTCTTCTATTTGCTATTACTATTTCTATTTTACTTCCTTCATTTAGCATTATGGACAGGGAAAGACCTAATCTAAGATCTGCACAAAAATATTTTGCCTTCAAATTCATACCGTGATCGTAGCATGCATGGACTCGACTCATATGACTGGTATTTCCATGAAAAAGATTGTGGGCCGAAAATGGGTGATCACTGTACATTTCTCTTCTGTTTCCTATTTATATTTATATTTTGCCTCCTCAATTTAGCATTATGGCCTTGGAAAGACCTAATCTAAGATCTGCACAAAAATATTTTGCCTTCAAATTCATACCGTGATCGTAGCATGCATGGACTCGACTCATATGACTGGGATTTCCATGAAAAAGATTGTGGGCCAAAAATGGGTGATCACTGTGCATTTCTCTTCTGTTTCCTATTCATATTTATATTTTACCTCCTCAATTTAGCATTATGGACAGGGAAAGGCCTAATCTAATATCTGCACAAAAATATTTTGCCTTCAAATTCATACCCTGATCGTAGCATGCATGGACTCGACTCATATGACTGGGATTTCCATGAAAAAGATTGTGGGCCGAAAATGGGTGATCACTGTACATTTCTCTTCTGTTTCCTATTTATATTTATATTTTACCTCCTCAATTTAGCATTATGGACAGGGAAAGACTTAATCTAATATCTGCACAAAAATATTTTGCCTTCAAATTCATACCGTGATCGTAGCATGCATGGACTCGACTCATATGACTGGGATTTCCATGAAAAAGATTGTGGGCCGAAAATGGGGGATCACTTTGCATTTCTCTTCTGTTTCCTATTTATATCTATATTTTACCTCCTCAATTTAGCATTATGGACAGGGAAAGTCCTAATCTAAAATCAGCACAAAAATATTTTGCCTTCAAATTTATACCGTGATCGTAGCATGCATGGACTCGACTCATATGACTGGGATTTCCATGAAAAAGATTGTGGGCCGAAAATGTGTGATCACTGTGCATTTCTCTTCTCTTTCCTATTTATATTTCTATTTTACCACCTCAATTTAGCATTATGGACAGGGAAAGGCCTAATCTAAAATCTGCACAAAAATATTTTGCCTTCAAATTCATACCGTGATCGTAGCATGGATGGACTCGACTCATATGACTGGGATTTCCATGAAAAAGATTGTGGGCCGAAAATGGGTGATCACTGTGCATTTCTCTTCTCTTTCCTATTTATATTTCTATTTTACCTCCTCAATTTAGCATTATGGACAGGGAAAGGCCTAATCTAAAATCTGCACAAAAATATTTTGCCTTCAAATTCATACCGTGATCGTAGCATGGATGGACTCGACTCATATGACTGGGATTTCCATGAAAAAGATTGTGGGCCGAAAATGGGTGATCACTGTACATTTCTCTGCTGTTTCCTATTTATATTTCTATTTTACCTCCTCAATTTAGCATTATGGACAGGGAAAGGCCTAATCTAAAATCTGCACAAAAATATTTTGCCTTTAAATTCATACCGTGATCGTAGCATGCATGGACTCGACTCATATGACTGGGATTTCCATGAAAAAGATTGTGGGCCGAAAATGGGTGATCACTGTACATTTCTCTTCTGTTTCCTATTTATATTTATATTTTACCTCCTCAATTTAGCATTATGGACAGGGAAAGGCCTAATCTAAAATCTGCACAAAAATATTTTGCCTTCAAATTCATACCGTGATCGTAGCATGCATGGACTCGACTCATATGACTGGGATTTCCATGAAAAAGATTGTGGGCCGAAAATGGGTGATCACTGTGCATTTCTCTTCTGTTTCCTATTTATATTTCTATTTTACATCCTCAATTTAGCATTATGGACAGGGAAAGGCCTAATCTAAAATCTGCACAAAAATATGTTGCCTTCAAATTCATACCGTGATCGTAGCATGCATGGACCCGACTCATATGACTCGGATTTCCATGAAAAAGTTTGTGGGCCGAAAATGGGTGATCACTGTACATTTCGCTTCTGTTTCCTATTTATATTTCTATTTTACCTCCTCAATTTAGCATTATGGACAGGGAAAGACTTAATCTAATATCTGAACAAAAATATTTTGCCTTCAAATTCATGCCCTGATCGTAGCATGCATGGACTCGACTCATATGACTGGGATTTCCATGAAAAAGATTGTGGGCCGAAAATGGGTGATCACTGTACATTTCTCTTCTGTTTCCTATTACTATTTCTATATTACTGCCTTCATTTAGCATTATGGACAGAGAAAGACCTAATCTAAGATCTGCACAAAAATATTTTGCCTTCAAATTAATACCCTGATCGTAGCATGCATGGACTCGACTCATATGACTGGGATTTCCATGAAAAAGTTTGTGGGCCGAAAATGGGTGATCACTGTACATTTCTCTTCTGTTTCCTATTTATATTTATATTTTACATCCTCAATTTAGCATTATGGACAGGGAAAGACCTAATCTAAGATCTGAACAAAAATATTTTGCCTTCAAATTCATACCCTGATCGTAGCATACATGGACTCGACTCATATGACTGGGATTTCCATGAAAAGATTGTGGGCCGAAAATGGGTGATCACTGTACATTTCTCTTCTGTTTCCTATTTATATTTCTATTTTACCTTCTCAATTTAGCATTATGGACAGGGAAAGACCTAATGTAAGATCTGAACAAAAATATTTTGCCTTCAAATTCATACCCTGATCGTAGCATACATGGACTCGACTCATATGACTGCGATTTCCATGAAAAAGATTGTGGGCCGAAAATGGGTGATCACTGTATATTTCTCTTCTATTTGCTATTACTATTTCTATTTTACTTCCTTCATTTAGCATTATGGACAGGGAAAGACCTAATCTAAGATCTGCACAAAAATATTTTGCCTTCAAATTCATACCGTGATCGTAGCATGCATGGACTCGACTCATATGACTGGTATTTCCATGAAAAAGATTGTGGGCCGAAAATGGGTGATCACTGTACATTTCTCTTCTGTTTCCTATTTATATTTATATTTTACCTCCTCAATTTAGCATTATGGACAGGGAAAGTCCTAATCTAAAATCTGCACAAAAATATTTTGCCTTCAAATTCATACCGTGATCGTAGCATGCATGGACTCGACTCATATGACTGGGATTTCCATGAAAAAGATTGTGGGCCGAAAATGGGTGATCACTGAACATTTCTCTTCTGTTTCCTATTTATATTTATATTTTACCTCCTCAATTTAGCATTATGGACAGGGAAAGTCCTAATCTAAAATCTGCACAAAAATATTTTGCCTTCAAATTCATACCGTGATCGTAGCATGCATGGACTCGACTCATATGACTGGGATTTCCATGAAAAAGTTTGTGGGCCGAAAATGGGTGATCACTGTACATTTCTCTTCTGTTTCCTATTTATATTTATATTTTACCTCCTCAATTTGGCAGTATGGACAGGGAAAGACCTAATCTAAGATCTGCACAAAAATATTTTGCCTTCAAATTCATACCCTGATCGTAGCATGGATGGACTCGACTCATATGACTGGGATTTCCATGAAAAAGATTGTGGGCCGAAAATGGGTGATCACTGTACATTTCTCTTCTGTTTCCTATTTATATTTATATTTTACCTCCTCAATTTATCATTATGGACAGGGAAAGACCTAATCTAACATCTGAACAAATATATTTTGCCTTCAAATTCATACCCTGATCGTAGCATACATGGACTCGACTCATATGACTGGGATTTCCATGAAAAGATTGTGGGCCGAAAATGGGTGATCACTGTACATTTCTCTTCTGTTTCCTATTTATATTTATATTTTACCTCCTCAATTTAGCATTATGGACAGGGAAAGACCTAATGTAAGATCTGAACAAAAATATTTTGCCTTCAAATTCATACCCTGCTCGTAGCATACATGGACTCGACTCATATGACTGCGATTTGCATGAAAAGTATTGTGGGCCGAAAATGGGTGATCACTGTATATTTCTCTTCTATTTCCTATTACTATTTCTATTTTACTTCCTTCATTTAGCATTATGGACAGGGAAAGACCTAATATAATCTCTGCAAAAAATATTTTGCCTTCAAATTCATACCGTGATCGTAGCATGCATGGACTCGACTCATATGACTGGGATTTCCATGAAAAAGATTATGGGCCGAAAATGGGTGATCACTGAGCATTTCTCTTCTGTTTCCTATTTATATTTATATTTTACATCCTCAATTTAGCATTATGGACAGGGAAAGACCTAATCTAAGATCTGCACAAAAATATTTTGCCTTCAAATTCATACCCTGATCGTAGCATGCATGGACTCGACTCATATGACTGGGATTTCCATGAAAAAGATTATGGGCCGAAAATGGGTGATCTCTGTGCATTTCTCTTATGTTTCCTATTTATATTTCTATTTTATATCCTCAATTTAGCATTATGGACAGGGAAACACCTAATCTAAGATCTGCACAAAAATATTTTGCTTTCAAATTCATACCGTGATCGTAGCATGCATGGACTCGACTCATATGACTGGAATTTCCATGAAATGATTGTGGGCCGAAAATGTGTGATCACTGTACATTTCTCTTCTGTTTCCTATTTATATTTATATTTTACCTCCTCAATTTAGCATTATGGACAGGGAAAGACCTAATCTAAGATCTGCACAAAAATATTTTGCCTTCAAATTCATAACGTGATCGTAGCATGCATGGACTCGACTCATATGACTGAGATTTCCATGAAAAAGATTGTGGGCCGAAAATGGGTGATCACTGTGCAAATTTCTCGTCTGTTTCCTATTTATATTTCTATTTTACATCCTCAATTTAGCATTATGGACAGGGAAAAACCTAATCTAAGATCTGCACAAAAATATTTTGCCTTCAGTTTCATACCTTGATCGTAGCATGCATGGACTCGACTCATATGACTGGGATTTCCATTAAAAAGATTGTGGGCCGAAAATGGGTGATCACTGTACATTTCTCATCTGTTTCCTATTTATATTTCTATTTTACCTCCTCAATTTAGCATTATGGACAGGGAAAGACCTAATCTAAGATCTGCACAAAAATATTTTGCCTTCAAATTCATACCGTGAACGTAGCATGCATGGACTCGACTCATATGACTGGAATTTCCATGAAAAAGATTGTGGGCCGAAAATGGGTGATCACTGTACATTTCTCTTCTGTTTCCTATTTATATTTCTATTTTACCTCCTCAATTTAGCATTATGGCCAGGGAAAGACCTAATGTAAGCTCTGCACAAAAATATTTTGCCTTCAAATTCATACTGTGATCGTAGCATGCATGGACTCGAATCATAAGACTGGGATTTCCATGAAAAAGAATGTGGGCCGAAAATGGGTGATCACTGTACATTTCTCTTCTGTTTCCTATTTATATTTATATTTTACATCCTCAATTTAGCATTATGGACAGTGAAAGACCTAATCTAAGATCTGCACAAAAATATTTTGCCTTCAAATTCATACCGTGATCGTAGCATGCATGAACTCGACTCATATGACTGGGATTTCCATGAAAAAGATTGTGGGCCGAAAATGGGTGATCACTGTACATTTCTCTTCTGTTTCCTATTTATATTTCTATTTTACCTCCTCAATTTAGCATTATGGACAGGGAAAGACCTAATCTAAGATCTGCACAAAAATATTTTGCCTTCAAATTCATACCGTGATCGTAGCATGCATGGACTCGACTCATATGACTGGAATTTCCATGAAAAAAAATGTGGGCCGAAAATGGGTGATCACTGTACATTTCTCTTCTGTTTCCTAATTATATTTATATTTTACATCCTCTATTTAGCATTATGGACAGGGAAAGACCTAATCTAAGATCTGCACAAAAATATTTTGCCTTCAAATTCATACCGTGATCGTAGCATGCATGGACTCGACTCATATGACTGGGATTTCCATGAAAAAGATTGTGGGCCGAAAATGGGTGATCACTGTACATTTCTCTTCTGTTTCCTATTTATATTTGTATTTTACCTCCTCAATTTAGCATTATGGACAGGGAAAGACCTAATCTAAGATCTGCACAAAAATATTTTGCCTTCAAATTCATACCGTGATCGTAGCATGCATGGACTCGACTCATATGACTGGGATTTCCATGAAAAAGATTGTGGGCCGAAAATGGGTGATCACTGTACATTTCTCTTCTCTTTCCTATTTATATTTCTATTTTACCTCCTCAATTTAGCATTATGGACAGGGAAAGACCTAATCTAAGATCTGCACAAAAATATTTTGCCTTCAAATTCATACCGTGATAGTAGCATGCATGGACTCGACTCATATGACTGGGATTTCCATGAAAAAGATTGTAGGCCGAAAATGGGTGATCACTGTACATTTCTCTTCTGTTTCCTAATTATATTTCTATTTTACATCCTCAATTTAGCATTATGGACAGGGAAAGACCTAATCTAAGATCTGCACAAAAATATTTTGCCTTCAAATTCATACCGTGATCGTAGCATGCATGGACTCGACTCATATGACTGGGATATCCATGAAAAAGATTGTGGGCCGAAAATGGGTGATCACTGTACATTTCTCTTCTGTTTCCTATTTATATTTGTATTTTACCTCCTCAATTTAGCATTATGGACAGGGAAAGACCTAATCTAAAACCTGCACAAAAATATTTTGCCTTCAAATTCATACCGTGATCGTAGCATGCAAGGACTCGACTCATATGACTGGAATTTCCATGAAAAAAAATGTGGGCCGAAAATGGGTGATCACTGTACATTTCTCTTCTGTTTCCTAATTATATTTATATTTTACATCCTCTATTTAGCATTATGGACAGGGAAAGACCTAATCTAAGATCTGCACAAAAATATTTTGCCTTCAAATTCATACCGTGATCGTAGCATGCATGGACTCGACTCATATGACTGGGATATCCATGAAAAAGATTGTGGGCCGAAAATGGGTGATCACTGTACATTTCTCTTCTGTTTCCTATTTATATTTATATTTTACATCCTCAATTTAGCATTGTGGACAGTGAAAGACCTAATCTAAGATCTGCACAAAAATATTTTGCCTTCAAATTCATACCGTGATCGTAGCATGCATGAACTCGACTCATATGACTGGGATTTCCATGAAAAAGATTGTGGGCCGAAAATGGGTAATCACTGTACATTTCTCTTCTGTTTCCTATTTATATTTATATTTTACCTCCTCAATTTAGCATTATGAACAGGGAAAACCTAATCTAAGATCTGCACAAAAATATTTTGCCATCAAATTCATACCCTGATCGTAGCATGCATGGACTCGACTGATATGACTGGGATTTCCATGAAAAAGATTGTGGGCCGAAAATGGGTGATCACTGTACATTTCTCTTCTGTTTCCTATTGATATTTATATTTTACTTCCACAATTTAGCATTATGGACAGGGAAAGACCTAATCTAAGATCTGCAAAAAAATATTATGCCTTCAAATACATAACGTGATTGTAGCATGCATGGACTCGACTCTTATGACTGGGATTTCCATGAAAAAGATTATGGGCCGAAAATCGGTGATCACTGTGCATTTCTCGTCTGTTTCCTATTTATATTTCTATTTTACATCCTCAATTTAGCATTATGGACAGGGAAAGACCTAATCTAAGATCTGCACAAAAATATTTTGCCTTCAAATTCATACCGTGATCGTAGCATGCATGGACTCGACTCATATGACTGGGATTTCCATGAAAAAGATTGTGGGCCGAAAATGGGTGATCACTGTACATTTCTCTTCTGTTTCCTATTTATATTTCTATTTTACATCCTCAATTTAGCATTATGGACAGGGAAAGACCTAATCTAAGATCTGCACAAAAATATTTTGCCTTCAAATTCATACCGTGATCGTAGCATGCATGGACTCGACTCATATGACTGGAATTTCCATGAAAAAAATTGTGGGCCGAAAATGGGTGATCACTGTACATTTCTCTTCTGTTTCCTATTTATATTTCTATTTTACCTCCTCAATTTAGCATTATGGACAGGGAAAGACCTAATCTAAGATCTGCACAAAAATATTTTGCCTTCAAATTCATACCGTGATCGTAGCATGCATGGACTCGACTCATATGACTGGGATTTCCATGAAAAAGATTGTGGGCCGAAAATGGGTGATCACTGTACATTTCTCTTCTGTTTCCTATTTATATTTCTATTTTACCTCCTCAATTTAGCATTATGGACAGGGAAAGACCTAATCTAAGATCTGCACAAAAATATTTTGCCTTCAAATTCATACCGTGATCGTAGCATGCATGGACTCGACTCATATGACTGGAATTTCCATGAAAAAAAATGTGGGCCGAAAATGGGTGATCACTGTACATTTCTCTTCTGTTTCCTAATTATATTTATATTTTACATCCTCTATTTAGCATTATGGACAGGGAAAGACCTAATCTAAGATCTGCACAAAAATATTTTGCCTTCAAATTCATACCGTGATCGTAGCATGCATGGACTCGACTCATATGACTGGGATTTCCATGAAAAAGATTGTGGGCCGAAAATGGGTGATCACTGTACATTTCTCTTCTGTTTCCTATTTATATTTCTATTTTACCTCCTCAATTTAGCATTATGGACAGGGAAAGACCTAATCTAAGATCTGCACAAAAATATTTTGCCTTCAAATTCATACCGTGATCGTAGCATGCATGGACTCGACTCATATGACTGGGATTTCCATGAAAAAGATTGTGGGCCGAAAATGGGTGATCACTGTACATTTCTCTTCTCTTTCCTATTTCTATTTCTATTTTACCTCCTCAATTTAGCATTATGGACAGGGAAAGACCTAATCTAAGATCTGCACAAAAATATTTTGCCTTCAAATTCATACCGTGATAGTAGCATGCATGGACTCGACTCATATGACTGGGATTTCCATGAAATGATTGTGGGCCGAAAATGGGTGATCACTGTACATTTCTCTTCTGTTTCCTAATTATATTTCTATTTTACATCCTCAATTTAGCATTATGGACAGGGAAAGACCTAATCTAAGATCTGCACAAAAATATTTTGCCTTCAAATTCATACCGTGATCGTAGCATGCATGGACTCGACTCATATGACTGGGATATCCATGAAAAAGATTGTGGGCCGAAAATGGGTGATCACTGTACATTTCTCTTCTGTTTCCTATTTATATTTGTATTTTACCTCCTCAATTTAGCATTATGGACAGGGAAAGACCTAATCTAAGATCTGCACAAAAATATTTTGCCTTCAAATTCATACCGTGATCGTAGCATGCATGGACTCGACTCATATGACTGGAATTTCCATGAAAAAAAATGTGGGCCGAAGATGGGTCATCACTGTACATTTCTCTTCTGTTTCCTAATTGTATTTATATTTTACATCCTCTATTTAGCATTATGGACAGGGAAAGACCTAATCTAAGATCTGCACAAAAATATTTTGCCTTCAAATTCATACCGTGATCGTAGCATGCATGGACTCGACTCATATGACTGGGATATCCATGAAAAATATTGTGGGCCGAAAATGGGTGATCACTGTACATTTCTCTTCTGTTTCCTATTTATATTTGTATTTTACCTCCTCAATTTAGCATTATGGGCAGGGAAAGACCTAATCTAAGATCTGCACAAAAATATTTTGCCTTCAAATTCATTCCGTGAACGTAGCATGCATGGACTCGACTCATATGACTGGGATATCCATGAAAAAGATTGTGGGCCGAAAATGGGTGATCACTGTACATTTCTCTTCTGTTTCCTATTTATATTTGTATTTTACCTCCTCAATTTAGCATTATGGACAGGGAAAGACCTAATCTAAGATCTGCACAAAAATATTTTGCCTTCAAATTCATACTGTGATCGTAGCATGCATGGACTCGACTCATATGACTGGGATTTCCATGAGAAAGATTGTGGGCCGAAAATGGGTGATCACTGTACATTTCTCTTCTGTTTCCTATTTATATTTCTATTTTACATCCTCAATTTAGCATTATGGACAGGGAAAGACCTAATCTAAGATCTGCACAAAAATATTTTGCCTTCAAATTCATACCGTGATCGTAGCATGCATGGACTCGACTCATATGACTGGAATTTCCATGAAAAAGATTGTGGGCCAAAAATGGGTGATCACTGTACATTTCTTTTCTGTTTCCTATTTATATTTCTATTTTACATCCTTAATTTAGCATTATGGACAGGGAAAGACCTAATCTAAGATCTGCACAAAAATATTTTGCCTTCAAATTCATAACGTGATCGTAGCATGCATGGACTCGACTCATATGACTGGAATTTCCATGAAAAATATTGTGGGCCGAAAATGGGTGATCACTGTACATTTCTCTTCTGTTCCCTATTTATATTTCTATCTACCTCCTCAATTTGGCATTATGGACTGGGAAAGACCTAATCTAAGATCTGCACAAAAATATTTTGCCTTCAAATTCATACCGTGATCGTAGCATGCATGGACTCGAATCATAAGACTGGGATTTCCATGAAAAAGAATGTGGGCCGAAAATGGGTGATCACTGTACATTTCTCTTCTGTTTCCTATTTATATTTATATTTTACATCCTCAATTTAGCATTGTGGACAGTGAAAGACCTAATCTAAGATCTGCACAAAAATATTTTGCCTTCAAATTCATACCGTGATCGTAGCATGCATGAACTCGACTCATATGACTGGGATTTCCATGAAAAAGATTGTGGGCCGAAAATGGGTAATCACTGTACATTTCTCTTCTGTTTCCTATTTATATTTATATTTTACCTCCTCAATTTAGCATTATGAACAGGGAAAACCTAATCTAAGATCTGCACAAAAATATTTTGCCATCAAATTCATACCCTGATCGTAGCATGCATGGACTCGACTGATATGACTGGGATTTCCATGAAAAAGATTGTGGGCCGAAAATGGGTGATCACTGTACATTTCTCTTCTGTTTCCTATTGATATTTATATTTTACTTCCTCAATTTAGCATTATGGACAGGGAAAGACCTAATCTAAGATCTGCAAAAAAATATTATGCCTTCAAATACATAACGTGATTGTAGCATGCATGGACTCGACTCATATGACTGGGATTTCCATGAAAAAGATTGTGGGCCGAAAATCGGTGATCACTGTGCATTTCTCGTCTGTTTCCTATTTATATTTCTATTTTACATCCTCAATTTAGCATTATGGACAGGGAAAGACCTAATCTAAGATCTGCACAAAAATATTTTGCCTTCAAATTCATACCGTGATCGTAGCATGCATGGACTCGACTCATATGACTGGGATTTCCATGAAAAAGATTGTGGGACGAAAATGGGTGATCACTGTACATTTCTCTTCTGTTTCCTATTTATATTTCTATTTTACATCCTCAATTTAGCATTATGGACAGGGAAAGACCTAATCTAAGATCTGCACAAAAATATTTTGCCTTCAAATTCATACCGTGATCGTAGCATGCATGGACTCGACTCATATGACTGGAATTTCCATGAAAAAAATTGTGGGCCGAAAATGGGTGATCACTGTACATTTCTCTTCTGTTTCCTATTTATATTTCTATTTTACCTCCTCAATTTAGCATTATGGACAGGGAAAGACCTAATCTAAGATCTGCACAAAAATATTTTGCCTTCAAATTCATACCGTGATCGTAGCATGCATGGACTCGACTCATATGACTGGGATTTCCATGAAAAAGATTGTGGGCCGAAAATGGGTGATCACTGTACATTTCTCTTCTGTTTCCTATTTATATTTCTATTTTACCTCCTCAATTTAGCATTATGGACAGGGAAAGACCTAATCTAAGATCTGCACAAAAATATTTTGCCTTCAAATTCATACCGTGATCGTAGCATGCATGGACTCGACTCATATGACTGGAATTTCCATGAAAAAAAATGTGGGCCGAAAATGGGTGATCACTGTACATTTCTCTTCTGTTTCCTAATTATATTTATATTTTACATCCTCTATTTAGCATTATGGACAGGGAAAGACCTAATCTAAGATCTGCACAAAAATATTTTGCCTTCAAATTCATACCGTGATCGTAGCATGCATGGACTCGACTCATATGACTGGGATTTCCATGAAAAAGATTGTGGGCCGAAAATGGGTGATCACTGTACATTTCTCTTCTGTTTCCTATTTATATTTCTATTTTACCTCCTCAATTTAGCATTATGGACAGGGAAAGACCTAATCTAAGATCTGCACAAAAATATTTTGCCTTCAAATTCATACCGTGATAGTAGCATGCATGGACTCGACTCATATGACTGGAATTTCCATGAAAAAAAATGTGGGCCGAAGATGGGTCATCACTGTACATTTCTTTTCTGTTTCCTAATTATATTTATATTTTAAATCCTCTATTTAGCATTATGGACAGGGAAAGACCTAATCTAAGATCTGCACAAAAATATTTTGCCTTCAAATTCATACCGTGATCGTAGCATGCATGGACTCGACTCATATGACTGGGATATCCATGAAAAAGATTGTGGTCCGAAAATGTGTGATCACTGTACATTTCTCTTCTGTTTCCTATTTATATTTGTATTTTACCTCCTCAATTTAGCATTATGGACAGGGAAAGACCTAATCTAAGTTCTGCACAAAAATATTTTGCCTTCAAATTCATTCCGTGATCGTAGCATGCATGGACTCGACTCATATGACTGGGATATCCATGAAAAAGATTGTGGGCCGAAAATGGGTGATCACTGTACATTTCTCTTCTGTTTCCTATTTATATTTCTATTTTACCTCCTCAATTTAGCATTATGGACAGGGAAAGACCTAATCTAAGATCTGCACAAAAATATTTTGCCTTCAAATTCATACTGTGATCGTAGCATGCATGGACTCGACTCATATGACTGGGATTTCCATGAGAAAGATTGTGGGCCGAACATGGGTGATCACTGTACATTTCTCTTCTGTTTCCTATTTATATTTCTATTTTACATCCTCAATTTAGCATTATGGACAGGGAAAGACCTAATCTAAGATCTGCACAAAAATATTTTGCCTTCAAATTCATACCGTGATCGTAACATGCATGGACTCGACTCATATGACTGGAATTTCCATGAAAAAGATTGTGGGCCAAAAATGGGTGATCACTGTACATTTCTTTTCTGTTTCCTATTTATATTTCTATTTTACATCCTTAATTTAGCATTATGGACAGGGAAAGACCTAATCTAAGATCTGCACAAAAATATTTTGCCTTCAAATTCATAACGTGATCGTAGCATGCATGGACTCGACTCATATGACTGGAATTTCCATGAAAAATATTGTGGGCCGAAAATGGGTGATCACTGTACATTTCTCTTCTGTTTCCTATTTATATTTCTATCTACCTCCTCAATTTGGCATTATGGACAGGGAAAGACCTAATCTAAGATCTGCACAAAAATATTTTGCCTTCAAATTCATACCGTGATCGTAGCATGCATGGACTCGGCTCATATGACTGGAATTTCCATGAAAAAGATTGTGGGCCGAAAATGGGTGATCACTGTACATTTCTCTTCTGTTTCCTATTTATATTTCTATTTTACCTCCTCAATTTAGCATTATGGCCAGGGAAAGACCTAATGTAAGCTCTGCACAAAAATATTTTGCCTTCAAATTCATACCGTGATCGTAGCATGCATGGACTCGAATCATAAGACTGGGATTTCCATGAAAAAGAATGTGGGCCGAAAATGGGTGATCACTGTACATTTCTCTTCTGTTTCCTATTTATATTTATATTTTACATCCTCAATTTAGCATTGTGGACAGTGAAAGACCTAATCTAAGATCTGCACAAAAATATTTTGCCTTCCAATTCATACCGTGATCGTAGCATGCATGAACTCGACTCATGTGACTGGGATTTCCATGAAAAAGATTGTGGGCCGAAAATGGGTGATCACTGTACATTTCTCTTTTGTTTCCTATTTATATTTCTATTTTACCTCCTCAATTTAGCATTATGGCCAAGGAAAGACCTAATCTAAGCTCTGCACAAAAATATTTTGCCTTCAAATTCATACCGTGATCGTAGCTTGCATGGACTCGACTCATATGACTGGGATTTCCATGAAAAAGATTGTGGGCCGAAAATGGGTGATCACTGTACATTTCTCTTCTGTTTCCTATTTATATTTATATTTTACATCCTCAATTTAGCATTGTGGACAGTGAAAGACCTAATCTAAGATTTGCACAAAAATATTTTGCCTTCAAATTCATAACGTGATCGTAGCATGCATGGACTCGACTCATATGACTGGGATTTCCATGAAAAAGATTGTGGGCCGAAAATGGGTGATCACTGTACATTTCTCTTCTGTTTCCTATTTATATTTATATTTTACCTCCTCAATTTAGCATTATGGAAAGGTAATGACCTAATCTAAAATCTGCACAAAAATATTTTGCCTTCAAATTCATACCGTGATCGTAGCATACATGGACTCGACTCATATGACTGGGATTTCCATGAAAAAGATTGTGGGCCGAAAATGGGTGATCACTGTACATTTCTCTTCTGTTTCCTATTTATATTTCTATTTTACCTCCTCAATTTAGCATTATGGACAGTAAAGGCCTAATCTAAAATCTGCACAAAAATATATTGCCTTCAAATTCATACCGTGATCGTAGCATGCATGGACTCGACTCATATGACTGGGATTTCCATGAAAAAGATTGTGGGCCGAAAATGGGTGATCACTGTACATTTCTCTTCTGTTTCCTATTTATATTTCTATTTTACCTCCTCAATTAAGCATTATGGACAGGGAAAGACCTAATCTAAAATCTGCACAAAAATATTTTGCCTTCAAATTCATACCGTGATCGTAGCATGCATGGACTCGACTCATATGACTGGGATTTCCATGAAAAAGATTGTGGGCCGAAAATGGGTGATCACTGTGCATTTCTCTTCTGTTTCCTATTTATATTTCTATTTTACCTCCTCAATTAAGCATTATGGACAGGGAAAGACCTAATCTAAAATCTGCACAAAAATATTTTGCCTTCAAATTCATACCGTGATCGTAGCATGCATGGACTCGACTCATATGACTGGGATTTCCATGAAAAAGATTGTGGGCCGAAAATGGGTGATCACTGTACATTTCTCTTCTGTTTCCTATTTATATTTATATTTTACATCCTCAATTTAGCATTGTGGACAGTGAAAGACCTAATCTAAGATTTGCACAAAAATATTTTGCCTTCAAATTCATAACGTGATCGTAGCATGCATGGACTCGACTCATATGACTGGGATTTCCATGAAAAAGATTGTGGGCCGAAAATGGGTGATCACTGTACATTTCTCTTCTGTTTCCTATTTATATTTATATTTTACCTCCTCAATTTAGCATTATGGAAAGGGAATGACCTAATCTAAAATCTGCACAAAAATATTTTGCCTTCAAATTCATACCGTGATCGTAGCATACATGGACTCGACTCATATGACTGGGATTTCCATGAAAAAGATTGTGGGCCGAAAATGGGTGATCACTGTACATTTCTCTTCTGTTTCCTATTTATATTTCTATTTTACCTCCTCAATTTAGCATTATGGACAGTAAAGGCCTAATCTAAAATCTGCACAAAAATATTTTGCCTTCAAATTCATACCGTGATCGTAGCATGCATGGACTCGACTCATATGACTGGGATTTCCATGAAAAAGATTGTGGGCCGAAAATGGGTGATCACTGTACATTTCTCTTCTGTTTCCTATTTATATTTCTATTTTACCTCCTCAATTAAGCATTATGGACAGGGAAAGACCTAATCTAAAATCTGCACAAAAATATTTTGCCTTCAAATTCATACCGTGATCGTAGCATGCATGGACTCGACTCATATGACTGGGATTTCCATGAAAAAGATTGTGGGCCGAAAATTGGTGATCACTGTGCATTTCTCTTCTGTTTCCTATTTATATTTCTATTTTACCTCCTCAATTAAGCATTATGGACAGGGAAAGACCTAATCTAAAATCTGCACAAAAATATTTTGCCTTCAAATTCATACCGTGATCGTAGCATGCATGGACTCGACTCATATGACTGGGATTTCCATGAAAAAGATTGTCGGCCGAAAATGGGTGATCACTGCACATTTCTCTTCTGTTTCCTATTTATATTTCTATTTTACCTCCTCAATTTAGCATTATGGACAGGGAAAGGCCTAATCTAAAATCTGCACAAAAATATTTTGCCTTCAAATTCATACCGTGATCGTAGCATGCATGGACTCGACTCATATGACTGGGATTTCCATGAAAAAGATTGTGGGCCGAAAATGGGTGATCACTGTACATTTCTCTTCTGTTTCCTATTTATATTTATATTTTACCTCCTCAATTTAGCATTATGGCCAGGGAAAGACTTAATCTAAGATCTGCACAAAAATATTTTGCCTTCGAATTCATACCGTGATCGTAGCATGCATGGACTCGACTCATATGACTGGGATTTCCATGAAAAAGATTGTGGGCCGAAAATGGGTGATCACTGTGCATTTCTCTTCTGTTTCCTATTTATATTTCTATTTTACATCCTCAATTTAGCATTATGGACAGGGAAAGGCCTAATCTAAAATCTGCACAAAAATATGTTGCCTTCAAATTCATACCGTGATCGTAGCATGCATGGACTCGACTCATATGACTGGAATTTCCATGAAAATGATTGTGGGCCGAAAATGGGTGATCACTGTACATTTCTCTTCTGTTTCCTATTTATATTTATATTTTACCTCCTCAATTTAGCATTATGGACAGGGAAAGACCTAATCTAAGATCTGCACAAAAATATTTTGCCTTCAAATTCATAACCTGATCGTAGCATGCATGGACTCGACTCATATGACTGGAATTTCCATGAAATGATTGTGGGCCGAAAATGGGTGATCACTGTACATTTCTCTTCTGTTTCCTATTTATATTTATATTTTACCTCCTCAATTTTGCATTATGGACAGGGAAAGACCTAATCTAAGATCTGCACAAAAATATTTTGCCTTCAAATTCATAACGTGATCGTAGCATGCATGGACTCGACTCATATGACTTGAATTTCCATGAAAAAGATTGTGGGCCGAAAATGGGTGATCACTGTGCAAATTTCTCGTCTGTATCCTATTTATATTTCTATTTTACATCCTCAATTTAGCATTATGGACAGGGAAAGACCTAATCTAAGATCTGCACAAAAATATTTTGCCTTCAAATTCATACCGTGATCGTAGCATGCATGGACTCGACTCATATGACTGGGATTTCCATGAAAAAGATTGTGGGCCGAAAATGGGTGATCACTGTACATTTCTCTTCTGTTTCCTATTTATATTTCTATTTTACCTCCTCAATTTAGCATTATGGACAGGGAAAGACCTAATCTAAGATCTGCAAAAAAATATTTTGCCTTCAAATTCATAACATGATCGTAGCATGCATGGACTCGACTCATATGACTGGAATTTCCATGAAAAAGATTGTGGGCCGAAAATGGGTGATCACTGTACATTTCTCTTCTGTTTCCTATTTATATTTCTATTTTACATCCTCAATTTAGCATTATGGACAGGGAAAGACCTAATCTAAGATCTGCACAAAAATATTTTGCCTTCAAATTCATACCCTGATCGTAGAATGCATGGACTCGACTCATATGACTGGAATTTCCATGAAATGATTGTGGGCCGAAAATGGGTGATCACTGTACATTTCTCTTCTGTTTCCTATTTATATTTATATTTTACCTCCTCAATTTTGCATTATGGACAGGGAAAGACCTAATCTAAGATCTGCACAAAAATATTTTGCCTTCAAATTCATAACGTGATCGTAGCATGCATGGACTCGACTCATATGACTTGAATTTCCATGAAAAAGATTGTGGGCCGAAAATGGGTGATCACTGTGCAAATTTCTCGTCTGTATCCTATTTATATTTCTATTTTACATCCTCAATTTAGCATTATGGACAGGGAAAGACCTAATCTAAGATCTGCACAAAAATATTTTGCCTTCAAATTCATACCGTGATCGTAGCATGCATGGACTCGACTCATATGACTGGGATTTCCATGAAAAAGATTGTGGGCCGAAAATGGGTGATCACTGTACATTTCTCTTCTGTTTCCTATTTATATTTCTATTTTACCTCTTCAATTTAGCATTATGGACAGGGAAAGACCTAATCTAAGATCTGCACAAAAATATTTTGCCATCAAATTCATACCCTGATCGTAGCATGCATGGACTCGACTCATATGACTGGGATTTCCATGAAAAAGATTGTGGGCCGAAAATGGGTGATCACTGTACATTTCTCTTCTGTTTCCTATTTATATTTCTATTTTACCTCCTCAATTTAGCATTATGGACAGGGAAAGGCCTAATCTAAAATCTGCACAAAAATATTTTGCCTTCAAATTCATACCGTGATCGTAGCATGCATGGACTCGACTCATATGACTGGGATTTCCATGAAAAAGATTGTGGGCCGAAAATGGGTGATCACTGTACATTTCTCTTCTGTTTCCTATTTATATTTATATTTTACCTCCTCAATTTAGCATTATGGCCAGGGAAATACTTAATCTAAGATCTGCACAAAAATATTTTGCCTTCAAATTCATACCGTGATCGTAGCATGCATGGACTCGACTCATATGACTGGGATTTCCATGAAAAAGATTGTGGGCCGAAAATGGGTGATCACTGTACATTTCTCTTCTGTTTCCTATTTATATTTATATTTTACCTCCTCAATTTAGCATTATGAACAGGGAAAGACCTAATCTAAGATCTGCACAAAAATATTTTGCCTTCAAATTCATAACGTGATCGTAGCATGCATGGACTCGACTCATATGACTGGAATTTCCATGAAAAAGATTGTGGGCCGAAAATGGGTGATCATTGTACATTTCTCTTCTCTTTCCTATTTATATTTCTATTTTACATCCTCAATTTAGCATTATGGACAGGGAAAGACCTAATCTAAGATCTGCACAAAAATATTTTGCCTTCAAATTCATACCCAGATCGTAGCATGCATGGACTCGACTCATATGACTGGGATTTCCATGAAAAAGATTGTGGGCCGAAAATGGGTGATCACTGTACATTTCTCTTCTGTTTCCTATTTATATTTATATTTTACCTCCTAAATTTAGCATTATGGACAGGGAAAGACCTAATATAATCTCTGCAAAAAAATATTTTGCCTTCAAATTCATAACGTGATCGTAGCATGCATGGACTCGACTCATATGACTGGGATTTCCATGAAAAAGATTGTGGGCCGAAAATGGGTGATCACTGTACATTTCTCTTCTGTTTCCTATTTATATTTCTATTTTACCTCCTCAATTTAGCATTATGGACAGGGAAAGACCTAATCTAAGATCTGCAAAAAAATATTTTGCCTTCAAATTCATAACGTGATCGTAGCATGCATGGACTCGACTCATATGACTGAAATTTCCATGAAAAAGATTGTGGGCCGAAAATGGGTGATCACTGTACATTTCTCTTCTGTTTCCTATTTATATTTCTATTTTACATCCTCAATTTAGCATTATGGACAGGGAAAGACCTAATCTAAGATCTGCACAAAAATATTTTGCCTTCAAATTCATACCCTGATCGTAGCATGCATGGACTCGACTCATATGACTGGAATTTCCATGAAATGATTGTGGGCCGAAAATGGGTGATCACTGTACATTTCTCTTCTGTTTCCTATTTATATTTATATTTTACCTCCTCAATTTTGCATTATGGACAGGGAAAGACCTAATCTAAGATCTGCACAAAAATATTTTGCCTTCAAATTCATAACGTGATCGTAGCATGCATGGACTCGACTCATATGACTGGGATTTCCATGAAAAAGATTGTGGGCCGAAAATGGGTGATCACTGTGCATTTCTCTTCTGTTTCCTATTTATATTTATATTTTACATCCTCAATTTAGCATTATGGATACGGAAAGACCTAATCTAAGATCTGCACAAAAATATTTTGCCTTCAAATTCATACCCTGATCGTAGCATGCATTGACTCGACTCATATGACTGGGATTTCCATGAAAAAGATTGTGGGCCGAAAATGGGTGATCACTGTACATTTCTCTTCTGTTTCCTATTTATATTTATATTTTACATCCTCAATTTAGCATTATGGACAGGGAATGACCTAATCTAAGATCTGCACAAAAATATTTTGCCTTCAAATTCATAACGTGATCGTAGCATGCATGGACTCGACTCATATGACTGGAATTTCCATGAAAAAGATTGTGGGCCGAAAATGGGTGATCACTGTACATTTCTCTTCTGTTTCCTATTTATATTTCTATTTTACATCCTCAAATTAGTATTATGGACAGGGAAAGTCCTAATCTAAGATCTGCACAAAAATATTTTGCCTTCAAATACATAACTTGATCGTAGCATACATGGACTCGACTCATATGACTGGAATTTCCATGAAAAAGATTGTGGGCCGAAAATGGGTGATCACTGTACATTTCTCTTCTGTTTCCTATTTATATTTATTTTTTACATCCTCAATTTAGCATTATGGACAGGGAAAGACCTAATCTAAGATCTGCAAAAAAATATTTTGCCTTCAAATTCATACCGTGATCGTAGCATGCATAGACTCGACTCATATGACTGGAATTTCCATGAAAAAGATTGTGGGCCGAAAATGGGTGATCACTGTACATTTCTCTTCTGTTTCCTATTTATATTTATATTTTACCTCCTCAATTTAGCATTATGGACAGGGAAAGACCTAATCTAAGATCTGCACAAAAATATTTTGCCTTCAAATTCATACCCTGATCGTAGCATGCATGGACTCGACTCATATGACTGGAATTTCCATGAAATGATTGTGGGCCGAAAATGGGTGATCACTGTACATTTCTCTTCTGTTTCCTATTTATATTTATATTTTACCTCCTCAATTTTGCATTATGGACAGGGAAAGACCTAATCTAAGATCTGCACAAAAATATTTTGCCTTCAAATTCATAACGTGATCGTAGCATGCATGGACTCGACTCATATGACTGGGATTTCCATGAAAAAGATTGTGGGCCGAAAATGGGTGATCACTGTGCATTTCTCTTCTGTTTCCTATTTATATTTATATTTTACATCCTCAATTTAGCATTATGGATACGGAAAGACCTAATCTAAGATCTGCACAAAAATATTTTGCCTTCAAATTCATACCCTGATCGTAGCATGCATGGACTCGACTCATATGACTGGGATTTCCATGAAAAAGATTGTGGGCCGAAAATGGGTGATCACTGTACATTTCTCTTCTGTTTCCTATTTATATTTATATTTTACATCCTCAATTTAGCATTATGGACAGGGAATGACCTAATCTAAGATCTGCACAAAAATATTTTGCCTTCAAATTCATACCGTGATCGTAGCATGCATGGACTCGACTCATATGACTGGAATTTCCATGAAAAAGATTGTGGGCCGAAAATGGGTGATCACTGTACATTTCTCTTCTGTTTCCTATTTATATTTCTATTTTACATCCTCAAATTAGTATTATGGACAGGGAAAGTCCTAATCTAAGATCTGCACAAAAATATTTTGCCTTCAAATTCATAACTTGATCGTAGCATACATGGACTCGACTCATATGACTGGAATTTCCATGAAAAAGATTGTGGGCCGAAAATGGGTGATCACTGTACATTTCTCTTCTGTTTCCTATTTATATTTATATTTTACCTCCTCAATTTAGCATTATGGACAGGGAAAGACCTAATCTAAGATCTGCACAAACATATTTTGCCTTCAAATTCATACCGTGATCGTAGCATGCATGGACTCGACTCATATGACTGGAATTTCCATGAAAAAGATTGTGGGCCGAAAATGGGTGATCACTGTACATTTCTCTTCTGTTTCCTATTTATATTTCTATTTTACATCCTCAATTTAGTATTATGGACAGGGAAAGACCTAATCTAAGATCTGCACAAAAATATTTTGCCTTCAAATTCATAACGTGATCGTAGCATGCATGGACTCGACTCATATGACTGGAATTTCCATGAAAAAGATTGTGGGCCGAATATGGGTGATCACTGTACATTTCTCTTCTGTTTCCTATTTAAATTTATATTTTACCTCCTCAATTTAGCATTATGGACAGGGAAAGACCTAATCTAAGATCTGCACAAAAATATTTTGCCTTCAAATTCATACCGTGATCGTAGCATGCATGGACTCGACTCATATGACTGGAATTTCCATGAAAAAGATTGTGGGCCGAAAATGGGTGATCACAGTACATTTCTCTTCTGTTTCCTATTTATATTTATATTTTACCTCCTCAATTTAGCATTATGGACAGGGAAAGACCTAATCTAAGATCTGCACAAAAATATTTTGCCTTCAAATTCATACCGTGATCGTAGCATGCATGGACTCGACTCATATGACTGGAATTTCCATGAAAAAAATTGTGGGCCGAAAATGGGTGATCACTGTACATTTCTCTTCTGTTTCCCATTTATATTTCTATTTTACATCCTCAATTTAGCATTATGGACAGGGAAAGACCTAATCTAAGATCTGCACAAAAATATTTTGCCTTCAAATTCATACCGTGATCGTAGCATGCATGGACTCGACTCATATGACTGGGATTTCCATGAAAAAGATTGTGGGCCGAAAATGGGTGATCACTGTACATTTCTCTTCTGTTTCCCATTTATATTTCTATTTTACATCCTCAATTTAGCATTATGGATAGGGAAAGACATAATCTAATATCTGCACAAAAATATTTTGGCTTCAAATTCATACCCTGATCGTAGCATGCATGGACTCGACTCATATGACTGGGATTTCCATGAAAAAGATTGTGGGCCGAAAATGTGTGATCACTGTACATTTCTCTTCTGTTTCCTATTTATATTTATATTTTGCCTCCTCAATTTAGCATTATGGACAGGGAAAGACCTAATCTAAGATCTGCACAAAAATATTTTGCCTTTAAATTCATACCGTGATCGTAGCATGCATGGACTCGACTCATATGACTGGAATTTCCATGAAAAAGATTGTGGTCCGATAATGGGTGATCACTGTACATTTCTCTTCTGTTTCCTTTTTATATTTCTATTTTACCTCCTCAATTTAGCATTATGGACAGGAAAAGACCTAATCTAAGCTCTGCACAAAAATATTTTGCCTTCAAATTCATACCGTGATCGTAGCATGCATGGACTCGACTCATATGACTGGAATTTCCATGAAAAAGATTGTGGGCCGAAAATGGGTGATCACTGTACATTTCTCTTCTGTTTCCTATTTATATTTCTATTTTACCTCCTCAATTTAGCATTATGAACAGGGAAAGACCTAATCTAAGATCTGCACAAAAATATTTTGCCATCAAATTCATACCCTGATCGTAGCATGCATGGACTCGACTGATATGACTGGGATTTCCATGAAAAAGATTGTGGGCCGAAAATGGGTGATCACTGTACATTTCTCTTCTGTTTCCTATTTATATTTCTATTTTACATCCTCAATTTAGTATTATGGACAGGGAAAGACCTAATCTAAGATCTGCACAAAAATATTTTGCCTTCAAATTCATAACGTGATCGTAGCATGCATGGACTCGACTCATATGACTGGAATTTCCATGAAAAAGATTGTGGGCCGAATATGGGTGATCACTGTACATTTCTCTTCTGTTTCCTATTTAAATTTATATTTTACCTCCTCAATTTAGCATTATGGACAGGGAAAGACCTAATCTAAGATCTGCACAAAAATATTTTGCCTTCAAATTCATACCGTGATCGTAGCATGCATGGACTCGACTCATATGACTGGAATTTCCATGAAAAAGATTGTGGGCCGAAAATGGGTGATCACAGTACATTTCTCTTCTGTTTCCTATTTATATTTATATTTTACCTCCTCAATTTAGCATTATGGACAGGGAAAGACCTAATCTAAGATCTGCACAAAAATATTTTGCCTTCAAATTCATACCGTGATCGTAGCATGCATGGACTCGACTCATATGACTGGAATTTCCATGAAAAAAATTGTGGGCCGAAAATGGGTGATCACTGTACATTTCTCTTCTGTTTCCCATTTATATTTCTATTTTACATCCTCAATTTAGCATTATGGACAGGGAAAGACCTAATCTAAGATCTGCACAAAAATATTTTGCCTTCAAATTCATAACGTGATCGTAGCATGCATGGACTCGACTCATATGACTGGGATTTCCATGAAAAAGATTGTGGGCCGAAAATGGGTGATCACTGTGCATTTCTCTTCTGTTTCCTATTTATATTTATATTTTACATCCTCAATTTAGCAGTATGGATAGGGAAAGACCTAATCTAAGATCTGCACAAAAATATTTTGCCTTCAAATTCATACCCTGATCGTAGCATGCATGGACTCGACTGATATGACTGGGATTTCCATGAAAAAGATTGTGGGCCGAAAATGGGTGATCACTGTACATTTCTCTTCTGTTTCCTATTTATATTTATATTTTACATCCTCAATTTAGCATTATGGACAGGTAAAGACCTAATCTAAGATCTGCACAAAAATATTTTGCCTTCAAATTCATACCGTGCTCGTAGCATGCATGGACTCGACTCATATGACTGGAATTTCCATGAAAAAGATTGTGGGCCGAAAATGGGTGATCACTGTACATTTCTCTTCTGTTTCCTATTTATATTTCTATTTTACATCCTCAATTTAGTATTATGGACAGGGAAAGACCTAATCTAAGATCTGCACAAAAATATTTTGCCTACAAATTCATAACGTGATCGTAGCATGCATGGACTCTACTCATATGACTGGGATTTCCATGAAAAAGATTGTGGGCCGAAAATGGGTGATCACTGTACATTTCTCTTCTGTTTCCTATTTATATTTATATTTTACATCCTCAATTTAGCATTATGGATAGGGAAAGACCTAATCTAAGATCTGCACAAAAATATTTTGCCTTCAAATTCATACCCTGATCGTAGCATGCATGGACTCGACTCATATGACTGGGATTTCCATGAAAAAGATTGTGGGCCGAAAATGGGTGATCACTGTACATTTCTCTTCTGTTTCCTATTTATATTTATATTTTACATCCTCAATTTAGCATTATGGACAGTGAAAGACCTAATCTAAGATCTGCACAAAAATATTTTGCCTTCAAATTCATACCGTGATCGTAGCATGCATGGACTCGACTCATATGACTGGAATTTCCATGAAAAAGATTGTGGGCCGAAAATGGGTGATCACTGTACATTTCTCTTCTGTTTCCTATTTATATTTCTATTTTACATCCTCAAATTAGTATTATGGACAGGGAAAGACCTAATCTAAGATCTGTACAAAAATATTTTGCCTTCAAATTCATAACTTGATCGTAGCATGCATGGACTCGACTCATATGACTGGAATTTCCATGAAAAAGTTTGTGGGCCGAAAATGGGTGATCACTGTACATTTCTCTTCTGTTTCCTATTTATATATATATTTTACATCCTCAATTTATCATTATGGACAGGGAAAGACCTAATCTAAGATCTGCACTAAAATATTTTGCCTTCAAATTCATACCGTGATCGTAGCATGCATGGACTCGACTCATATGACTGGAATTTCCATGAAAAAGATTGTGGGCCGAAAATGGGTTATCACTGTACATTTCTCTTGGGTTTCCTATTTATATTTCTATTTTACATCCTCAATTTAGTATTATAGACAGGGAAAGACCTAATCTAAGATCTGCACAAAAATATTTTGCCTTCAAATTCATAACGTGATCGTAGCATGCATGGACTCGACTCATATGACTGGAATTTCCATGAAAAAGATTGTGGGCCGAAAATGTGTGATCACTGTACATTTCTCTTCTGTTTCCTATTTATATTTATATTTTACCTCCTCAATTTAGCATTATGGACAGGGAAAGACCTAATCTAAGATCTGCACAAAAATATTTTGCCTTCAAATTCATACCGTGATCGTAGCATGCATGGACTCGACTCATATGACTGGAATTTCCATGAAAAAGATTGTGGTCCGAAAATGGGTGATCACTGTACATTTCTCTTCTGTTTCCTATTTATATTTCTATTTTACCTCCTCAATTTAGCATTATGGACAGGGAAAGACCTAATCTAAGATCTGCACAAAAATATTTTGCCATCAAATTCATACCCTGATCGTAGCATGCATGGACTCGACTGATATGACTGGGATTTCCATGAAAAAGATTGTGGGCCGAAAATGGGTGATCACTGTACATTTCTCTTCTGTTTCCTATTTATATTTCTATTTTACATCCTCAATTTAGTATTATGGACAGGGAAAGACCTAATCTAAGATCTGCACAAAAATATTTTGCCTTCAAATTCATAACGTGATCGTAGCATGCATGGACTCGACTCATATGACTGGAATTTCCATGAAAAAGATTGTGGGCCGAAATTGGGTGATCACTGTACATTTCTCTTCTGTTTCCTATTTAAATTTATATTTTACCTCCTCAATTTAGCATTATGGACAGGGAAAGACCTAATCTAAGATCTGCACAAAAATATTTTGCCTTCAAATTCATACCGTGATCGTAGCATGCATGGACTCGACTCATATGACTGGAATTTCCATGAAAAAGATTGTGGGCCGAAAATGGGTGATCACTGTACATTTCTCTTCTGTTTCCTATTTATATTTATATTTTACCTCCTCAATTTAGCATTATGGACAGGGAAAGACCTAATCTAAGATCTGCACAAAAATATTTTGCCTTCAAATTCATACCGTGATCGTAGCATGCATGGACTCGACTCATATGACTGGAATTTCCATGAAAAAGATTGTGGGCCGAAAATGGGTGATCACTGTACATTTCTCTTCTGTTTCCTATTTATATTTCTATTTTACATCCTCAATTTAGTATTATGGACAGGGAAAGACCTAATCTAAGATCTGCACAAAAATATTTTGCCTACAAATTCATAACGTGATCGTAGCATGCATGGAATCGACTCATATGACTGGAATTTCCATGAAAAAGATTGTGGTCCGAAAATGGGTGATCACTGTACATTTCTCTTCTGTTTCCTATTCATATTTATATTTTACCTCCTCAATTTAGCATTATGGACAGGGAAACACCTAATCTAATATCTGCACAAAAATATTTTGCCATCAAATTCATACCCTGATCGTAGCATGCATGGACTCGACTGATATGACTGGGATTTCCATGAAAAAGATTGTGGGCCGAAAATGGGTGATCACTGTACATTTCTCTTCTGTTTCCTATTTATATTTATATTTTACATCCTCAATTTAGCATTATGAACAGGGAAAGACCTAATCTAAGATCTGCACAAAAATATTTTGCCTTCAAATTCATAACGTGATCGTAGCATGCATAGACTCGACTCATATGACTGGGATTTCCATGAAAAAGATTGTGGGCCGAAAATGGGTGATCACTGTACATTTCTCTTCTGTTTCCTATTTATATTTATATTTTACATCCTCAATTTAGCATTATGAACAGGGAAAGACCTAATCTAAGATCTGCACAAAAATATTTTGCCTTCAAATTAATACCGTGATCGTAGCATACATGAACTCGACTCAAATGACTGGGATTTCCATGAAAAAGATTGTGGGCCGAAAATGGGTGATCACTGTACATTTCTCTTCTGTTTCCTATTTATATTTCTATTTTACTTCCTCAATTTAGCATTGTGGACAGGGAAAGACCTAATCTAATATCTGCACAAAAATATTTTGCCTTCAAATTAATACCGTGATCGTAGCATGCATGGACTCGACTGATATGACTGGGATTTCCATGAAAAAGATTGTGGGCCGAAAATGGGTGATCACTGTACATTTCTCTTCTGTTTCCTATTTATATTTATATTTTACATCCTCAATTTAGCATTGTGGACAGGGAAAGACCTAATCTAATATCTGCACAAAAATATTTTGCCTTCAAATTAATACCGTGATCGTAGCATACATGAACTCGACTCATATGACTGGGATTTCCATGAAAAAGATTGTGGGCCGAAAATGGGTGATCACTGTACATTTCTCTTCTGTTTCCTATTTATATTTCTATTTTACCTCCTCAATTTAGCATTATGAACAGGGAAAGACCTAATCTAAGATCTGCACAAAAATATTTTTCCATCAAATTCATACCCTGATCGTAGCATGCATGGACTCGACTGATATGACTGGGATTTCCATGAAAAACATTGTGGGCCGAAAATGGGTGATCACTGTACATTTCTCTTCTGTTTCCTATTTATATTTATATTTTACCTCCTCAATTTAGCATTATGAACAGCGAAAGACCTAATCTAAGATCTGCACAAAAATATTTTGCCTACAAATTCATAACGTGATCGTAGCATGCATGGACTCGACTCATATGACTGGAAATTCCATGAAAAAGATTGTGGGCCGAAAATGGGTGATCACTGTACATTTCTCTTCTGTTTCCTATTTATATTTCTATTTTACATCCTCAAATTAGTATTATGGACAGGGAAAGACCTAATCTAAGATCTGTACAAAAATATTTTGCCTTCAAATTCATAACTTGATCGTAGCATGCATGGACTCGACTCATATGACTGGAATTTCCATGAAAAAGATTGTGGGCCGAAAATGGGTGATCACTGTACATTTCTCTTCTGTTTCCTATTTATATTTATATTTTACATCCTCAATTTAGCATTATGGACAGGTAAAGACCTAATCTAAGATCTGCACAAAAATATTTTGCCTTCAAATTCATACCGTGCTCGTAGCATGCATGGACTCGACTCATATGACTGGAATTTCCATGAAAAAGATTGTGGGCCGAAAATGGGTGATCACTGTACATTTCTCTTCTGTTTCCTATTTATATTTCTATTTTACATCCTCAATTTAGTATTATGGACAGGGAAAGACCTAATCTAAGATCTGCACAAAAATATTTTGCCTACAAATTCATAACGTGATCGTAGCATGCATGGACTCTACTCATATGACTGGGATTTCCATGAAAAAGATTGTGGGCCGAAAATGGGTGATCACTGTACATTTCTCTTCTGTTTCCTATTTATATTTATATTTTACATCCTCAATTTAGCATTATGGATAGGGAAAGACCTAATCTAAGATCTGCACAAAAATATTTTGCCTTCAAATTCATACCCTGATCGTAGCATGCATGGACTCGACTCATATGACTGGGATTTCCATGAAAAAGATTGTGGGCCGAAAATGGGTGATCACTGTACATTTCTCTTCTGTTTCCTATTTATATTTATATTTTACATCCTCAATTTAGCATTATGGACAGTGAAAGACCTAATCTAAGATCTGCACAAAAATATTTTGCCTTCAAATTCATACCGTGATCGTAGCATGCATGGACTCGACTCATATGACTGGAATTTCCATGAAAAAGATTGTGGGCCGAAAATGGGTGATCACTGTACATTTCTCTTCTGTTTCCTATTTATATTTCTATTTTACATCCTCAAATTAGTATTATGGACAGGGAAAGACCTAATCTAAGATCTGTACAAAAATATTTTGCCTTCAAATTCATAACTTGATCGTAGCATGCATGGACTCGACTCATATGACTGGAATTTCCATGAAAAAGTTTGTGGGCCGAAAATGGGTGATCACTGTACATTTCTCTTCTGTTTCCTATTTATATATATATTTTACATCCTCAATTTATCATTATGGACAGGGAAAGACCTAATCTAAGATCTGCACTAAAATATTTTGCCTTCAAATTCATAACGTGATCGTAGCATGCATGGACTCGACTCATATGACTGGAATTTCCATGAAAAAGATTGTGGGCCGAAAATGTGTGATCACTGTACATTTCTCTTCTGTTTCCTATTTATATTTATATTTTACCTCCTCAATTTAGCATTATGGACAGGGAAAGACCTAATCTAAGATCTGCACAAAAATATTTTGCCTTCAAATTCATACCGTGATCGTAGCATGCATGGACTCGACTCATATGACTGGAATTTCCATGAAAAAGATTGTGGTCCGAAAATGGGTGATCACTGTACATTTCTCTTCTGTTTCCTATTTATATTTCTATTTTACCTCCTCAATTTAGCATTATGGACAGGGAAAGACCTAATCTAAGATCTGCACAAAAATATTTTGCCATCAAATTCATACCCTGATCGTAGCATGCATGGACTCGACTGATATGACTGGGATTTCCATGAAAAAGATTGTGGGCCGAAAATGGGTGATCACTGTACATTTCTCTTTTGTTTCCTATTTATATTTCTATTTTACATCCTCAATTTAGTATTATGGACAGGGAAAGACCTAATCTAAGATCTGCACAAAAATATTTTGCCTTCAAATTCATAACGTGATCGTAGCATGCATGGACTCGACTCATATGACTGGAATTTCCATGAAAAAGATTGTGGGCCGAAATTGGGTGATCACTGTACATTTCTCTTCTGTTTCCTATTTAAATTTATATTTTACCTCCTCAATTTAGCATTATGGACAGGGAAAGACCTAATCTAAGATCTGCACAAAAATATTTTGCCTTCAAATTCATACCGTGATCGTAGCATGCATGGACTCGACTCATATGACTGGAATTTCCATGAAAAAGATTGTGGGCCGAAAATGGGTGATCACTGTACATTTCTCTTCTGTTTCCTATTTATATTTATATTTTACCTCCTCAATTTAGCATTATGGACAGGGAAAGACCTAATCTAAGATCTGCACAAAAATATTTTGCCTTCAAATTCATACCGTGATCGTAGCATGCATGGACTCGACTCATATGACTGGAATTTCCATGAAAAAGATTGTGGGCCGAAAATGGGTGATCACTGTACATTTCTCTTCTGTTTCCTATTTATATTTCTATTTTACATCCTCAATTTAGTATTATGGACAGGGAAAGACCTAATCTAAGATCTGCACAAAAATATTTTGCCTACAAATTCATAACGTGATCGTAGCATGCATGGAATCGACTCATATGACTGGAATTTCCATGAAAAAGATTGTGGTCCGAAAATGGGTGATCACTGTACATTTCTCTTCTGTTTCCTATTCATATTTATATTTTACCTCCTCAATTTAGCATTATGGACAGGGAAACACCTAATCTAATATCTGCACAAAAATATTTTGCCATCAAATTCATACCCTGATCGTAGCATGCATGGACTCGACTGATATGACTGGGATTTCCATGAAAAAGATTGTGGGCCGAAAATGGGTGATCACTGTACATTTCTCTTCTGTTTCCTATTTATATTTATATTTTACATCCTCAATTTAGCATTATGAACAGGGAAAGACCTAATCTAAGATCTGCACAAAAATATTTTGCCTTCAAATTCATAACGTGATCGTAGCATGCATAGACTCGACTCATATGACTGGGATTTCCATGAAAAAGATTGTGGGCCGAAAATGGGTGATCACTGTACATTTCTCTTCTGTTTCCTATTTATATTTATATTTTACATCCTCAATTTAGCATTATGAACAGGGAAAGACCTAATCTAAGATCTGCACAAAAATATTTTGCCTTCAAATTAATACCGTGATCGTAGCATACATGAACTCGACTCAAATGACTGGGATTTCCATGAAAAAGATTGTGGGCCGAAAATGGGTGATCACTGTACATTTCTCTTCTGTTTCCTATTTATATTTCTATTTTACTTCCTCAATTTAGCATTGTGGACAGGGAAAGACCTAATCTAATATCTGCACAAAAATATTTTGCCTTCAAATTAATACCGTGATCGTAGCATGCATGGACTCGACTGATATGACTGGGATTTCCATGAAAAAGATTGTGGGCCGAAAATGGGTGATCACTGTACATTTCTCTTCTGTTTCCTATTTATATTTATATTTTACATCCTCAATTTAGCATTGTGGACAGGGAAAGACCTAATCTAATATCTGCACAAAAATATTTTGCCTTCAAATTAATACCGTGATCGTAGCATACATGAACTCGACTCATATGACTGGGATTTCCATGAAAAAGATTGTGGGCCGAAAATGGGTGATCACTGTACATTTCTCTTCTGTTTCCTATTTATATTTCTATTTTACCTCCTCAATTTAGCATTATGAACAGGGAAAGACCTAATCTAAGATCTGCACAAAAATATTTTTCCATCAAATTCATACCCTGATCGTAGCATGCATGGACTCGACTGATATGACTGGGATTTCCATGAAAAACATTGTGGGCCGAAAATGGGTGATCACTGTACATTTCTCTTCTGTTTCCTATTTATATTTATATTTTACCTCCTCAATTTAGCATTATGAACAGCGAAAGACCTAATCTAAGATCTGCACAAAAATATTTTGCCTACAAATTCATAACGTGATCGTAGCATGCATGGACTCGACTCATATGACTGGAAATTCCATGAAAAAGATTGTGGGCCGAAAATGGGTGATCACTGTACATTTCTCTTCTGTTTCCTATTTATATTTCTATTTTACATCCTCAATTTAGTATTATGGACAGGGAAAGACCTAATCTAAGATCTGCACAAAAATATTTTGCCTTCAAATTCATAACGTGATCGTAGCATGCATGGACTCGACTCATATGACTGGAATTTCCATGAAAAAGGTTGTGGGCCGAAAATGGGTGATCACTGTACATTTCTCTTCTGTTTCCTATTTACATTTATATTTTACCTCCTCAATTTAGCATTATGGACAGGGAAAGACCTAATCTAAGATCTGCACAAAAATATTTTGCCTTCAAATTCATACCGTGATCGTAGCATGCATGGACTCGACTCATATGACTGGAATTTCCATGAAAAAGATTGTGGGCCGAAAATGGGTGATCACTGTACATTTCTCTTCTGTTTCCTATTTATATTTATATTTTACCTCCTCAATTTAGCATTATGGACAGGGAAAGACCTAATCTAAGATCTGCACAAAAATATTTTGCCTTCAAATTCATACCGTGATCGTAGCATGCATGGACTCGACTGATATCACTGGGATTTCCATGAAAAAGATTGTGGGCCGAAAATGGGTGATCACTGTACATTTCTCTTCTGTTTCCTATTTATATTTCTATTTTACATCCTCAATTTAGCATTATGGACAGGGAAAGACCTAATCTAAGATCTGCACAAAAATATTTTGCCTTCAAATTCATAACGTGATCGTAGCATGCATGGACTCGACTCATATGACTGGGATTTCCATGAAAAAGATTGTGGGCCGAAAATGGGTGATCACTGTACATTTCTCTTCTGTTTCCTATTTATATTTCTATTTTACCTCCTCAATTTAGCATTATGGACAGGGAAAGACCTAATCTAAGATCTGCACAAAAATATTTTGCCTTCAAATTCATAACGTGATCGTAGCATGCATGGACTCGACTCATATGACTGGGATTTCCATGAAAAAGATTGTGGGCCGAAAATGGGTGATCACTGTACATTTCTCTTCTGTTTCCTATTTATATTTCTATTTTACCTCCTCAATTTAGCATTATGAAAAGGGAAAGACCTAATCTAAGCTCTGCACAAAAATATTTTGCCTTAAAATTCATACCGTGATCGTAGCATGCATTCACTCGACTCATATGACTGGGATTTCCATGTAAAAGATTGTTGGCAGAAAATGGGTGATCACTGTACATTTCTCTTCTGTTTCCTATTTATATTTATATTTTACATCCTCAATTTAGCATTATGGACCGGGAAAGACCTAATCTAAGATCTGCACAAAAATATTTTGCCTTCAAATTCATACCGTGATCGTAGCATGCATGGACTCGACTCATATGACTGGGATTTCCATGAAAAAATTGTGGGCCGAAAATGGGTGATCACTGTACATTTCTCTTCTGTTTCCTATTTATATTTATATTTTACTTCCTCAATTTAGCATTATGGACAGGGAAAGACCTAATCTAAGATCTGCACAAAAATATTTTGCCTTCAAATTCATACCGTGATCGTAGCATGCATGGACTCGACTCATATGACTGGAATTTCCATGAAAAAGATTGTGGGCTGAAAATGGGTGATCACTGTACATTTCTCTTCTGTTTCCTATTTATATTTATATTTAACATCCTTAATTTAGCATTATGGATAGGGAAAGACCTAATCTAAGCTCTGCACAAAAATATTTTGCCTTCAAATTCATACCGTGATCGTAGCATGCATGGACTCGACTCATATGACTGGGATTTCCATGAAAAAGATTGTGGGCCGAAAATGGGTGATCACTGTACATTTCTCTTCTGTTTCCTATTTATATTTATATTTTACATCCTCAATTTAGCATTATGGACAGGGAAAGACCTAATCTAAGATCTGCACAAAAATATTTTGCCTAGAAATTCATAACGTGATCGTAGCATGCATGGACTCGACTCATATGACTGGAATTTCCATGAAAAAGATTGTGGGCCGAAAATGGGTGATCACTGTACATTTCTCTTCTGTTTCCTATTCATATTTATATTTTGCCTCCTCAATTTAGCATTATGGACAGGGAAAGAGCTAATCTAAGATCTGCAAAAAAATATTTTGCCTTCAAATTCATACCGTGATCGTAGCATGCATGGACTCGACTCATATGACTGGAATTTCCATGAAAAAGATTGTGGGCCGAAAATGGGTGATCACTGTACATTTCTCTTCTGTTTCCTATTTATATTTATATTTTACTTCCTCAATTTAGCATTATGGACAGGGAAAGACCTAATCTAAGATCTGCAAAAAAATATTATGCCTTCAAATTCATAACGTGATCGTAGCATGCATTCACTCGACTCATATGACTGGGATTTCCATGAAAAAGATTGTTGGCAGAAAATGGGTGATCACTGTACATTTCTCTTCTGTTTCCTATTTATATTTATATTTTACATCCTCAATTTAGCATTATGGACAGGGAAAGACCTAATCTAAGATCTGCAAAAAAATATTATGCCTTCAAATTCATAACGTGATCGTAGCATACATGAACTCGACTCATATGACTGGGATTTCCATGAAAAAGATTGTGGGCCGAAAATGGGTGATCACTGTACATTTCTCTTCTGTTTCCTATTTATATTTCTATTTTACCTCCTCAATTTAGCATTATGAACAGGGAAAGACCTAATCTAAGATCTGCACAAAAATATTTTGCCTTCAAATTCATACCGTGATCGTAGCATGCATGGACTCGACTCATATGATTGGGATTTCCATGAAAAAGATTGTGGGCCGAAAATGGGTGATCACTGTACATTTCTCTTCTATTTACTATTTATATTTATATTTTACTTCCTGAATTTAGCATTATGGCCAGGGAAAGACCTAATCTAAGCTCTGCACAAAAATATTTTGCCTTCAAATTCATAACATGATCGTAGCATGCATGGACTCGACTCATATGACTGGGATTTCCATGAAAAAGATTGTGGGCCGAAAATGGGTGATCACTGTACATTTCTCTTCTGTTTCCTATTTATATTTATATTTTACCTCCTCAATTTAGCATTATGAACAGGGAAAGACCTAATCTAAGATCTGCACAAAAATATTTTGCCTTCAAATTCATAACGTGATCGTAGCATGCATAGACTCGACTCATATGACTGGGATTTCCATGAAAAAGATTGTGGGCCGAAAATGGGTGATCACTGTACATTTCTCTTCTGTTTCCTATTTATATTTCTATTTTACCTCCTCAATTTAGCATTATGGACAGGGAAAGACCTAATCTAAGCTCTGCACAAAAATATTTTGCCTTCAAATTCATACCCTGATCGTAGCATGCATGGACTCGACTGATATGACTGGGATTTCCATAAAAAAGATTGTGGGCCAAAAATGGGTGATCACTGTACATTTCTCTTCTGTTACCTATTTATATTTATATTTTACTTCCACAATTTAGCATTATGGTCAGGGAAAGACCTAATCTAAGATCTGCAAAAAAATATTATGCCTTCAAATTCATAACGTGATCGTAGCATGCATGGACTCGACTCATATGACTGGGATTTCCATGAAAAAGATTGTGGGCCGAAAATGGGTGATCACTGTACATTTCTCTTCTGTTTCCTATTTATATTTATATTTTACATCCTCAATTTAGCATTATGGACAGGGAAAGACCTAATCTAAGATCTGCACAAAAATATTTTGCCTTCAAATTCATAACGTGATCGTAGCATGCATAGACTCGACTCATATGACTGGGATTTCCATGAAAAAGATTGTGGGCCGAAAATGGGTGATCACTGTACATTTCTCTTCTGTTTCCTATTTATATTTATATTTTACCTCCTCAATTTAGCATTATGGACAGGGAAAGACCTAATCTAAGCTCTGCACAAAAATATTTTGCCTTCAAATTCATAACGTGATCGTAGCATGCATGGACTCGACTCATATGACTGGGATTTCCATGAAAAAGATTGTGGGCCGAAAATGGGTGATCACTGTACATTTCTCTTCTGTTTCCTATTTATATTTTACCTCCTCAATTTAGCATTATGAACAGGGAAAAACCTAATCTAAGATCTGCACAAAAATATTTTGCCTTCAAATTCATAACGTGATCGTAGCATGCATAGACTCGACTCATATGACTGGGATTTCCATGAAAAAGATTGTGGGCCGAAAATGGGTGATCACTGTACATTTCTCTTCTGTTTCCTATTTATATTTATATTTTACCTCCTCAATTTAGCATTATGGACAGGGAAAGACCTAATCTAAGATCTGCACAAAAAAATTTTGCCATCAAATACATACCCTGATCGTAGCATGCATGGACACGACTGATATGACTGGGATTTCCATGAAAAAGATTGTGGGCCGAAAATGGGTGATCACTGTACATTTCTCTTCTGTTACCTATTTATATTTATATTTTACTTCCACAATTTAGCATTATGGTCAGGGAAAGACCTAATCTAAGATCTGCAAAAAAATATTATGCCTACAAATTCATAACGTGATCGTAGCATGCATGGACTCGACTCATATGACTGGGATTTCCATGAAAAAGATTGTGGGCCGAAAATGGGTGATCACTGTACATTTCTCTTCTGTTTCCTATTTATATTTCTATTTTACCTCCTGAATTTACCATTATGGCCAGGGAAAGACCTAATCTAAGCTCTGCACAAAAATATTTTGCCTTCAAATTGATAACGTGATCGTAGCATGCATGGACTCGACTCATATGACTGGGATTTCCATGAAAAAGATTGTGGGCCGAAAATGGGTGATCACTGTACATTTCTCTTCTGTTTCCTATTTATATTTATATTTTACCTCCTCAATTTAGCATTATGAACAGGGAAAGACCTAATCTAAGATCTGCACAAAAATATTTTGCCTTCAAATTCATAACGTGATCGTAGCATGCATAGACTCGACTCATATGACTGGGATTTCCATGAAAAAGATAGTGGGCCGAAAATGGGTGATCACTGTACATTTCTCTTCTGTTTCCTATTTATATTTATATTTTACATCCTCAATTTAGCATTATGGACAGGGAAAGACCTAATCTAAGATCTGCAAAAAAATATTATACCTTCAAATTCATAACGTGATCGTAGCATGCATAGACTCGACTCATATGACTGGGATTTCCATGAAAAAGATTGTGGGCCGAAAATGGGTGATCACTGTACATTTCACTTCTGTTTCCTATTTATATTTATATTTTACTTCCTCAATTTAGCATTATGGACAGGGAAAGACCTAATCTAAGATCTGCACAAAAATATTTTGCCTTCAAATTCATACCGTGATCGTAGCATGCATGGACTCGACTCATATGACTGGGATTTCCATGAAAAAGATTGTGGGCCGAAAATGGGAGATCACTGTACATTTCTCTTCTGTTTCCTATTTATATTTGTATTTTACCTCCTGAATTTAGCATTATGGCCAGGGAAAGTCCTAATCTAAGCTCTGCACAAAAATATTTTGCCTTCAAATTCATAACGTGATCGTAGCATGCATGGACTCGACTCATATGACTGGGATTTCCATGAAAAAGATTGTGGGCCGAAAATGGGTGATCACTGTACATTTCTCTTCTGTTTCCTATTTATATTTATATTTTACCTCCTCAATTTAGCATTATGAACAGGGAAAGACCTAATCTAAGATCTGCACAAAAATATTTTGCCTTCAAATTCATAACGTGATCGTAGCATGCATAGACTCGACTCATATGACTGGGATTTCCATGAAAAAGATTGTGGGCCGAAAATGGGTGATCACTGTACATTTCTCTTCTGTTTCCTATTTATATTTATATTTTACCTCCTCAATTTAGCATTATGGACAGGGAAAGACCTAATCTAAGATCTGCACAAAAATATTTTGCCATCAAATACATACCCTGATCGTAGCATGCATGGACTCGACTGATATGACTGGGATTTCCATGAAAAAGATTGTGGGCCGAAAATGGGTGATCACTGTACATTTCTCTTCTGTTTCCTATTTATATTTATATTTTACCTCCTCAATTTAGCATTATGAACAGGGAAAGACCTAATCTAAGATCTGCAAAAAAATATTATGCCTTCAAATTCATAACGTGATCGTAGCATGCATAGACTCGACTCATATGACTGGGATTTCCATGAAAAAGATTGTGGGCCGAAAATGGGTGATCACTGTACATTTCTCTTCTGTTTCCTATTTATATTTATATTTTACTTCCACAATTTAGCATTATGGTCAGGGAAAGACCTAATCTAAGTTCTGCAAAAAAATATTATGCCTTCAAATTCATAACGTGATCGTAGCATGCATGGACTTGACTCATATGACTGGGATTTCCATGAAAAAGATTGTGGGCCGAAAATGGGAGATCACTGTACATTTCTCTTCTGTTTCCTATTTATATTTCTATTGTACCTCCTGAATTTAGCATTATGGCCAGGGAAAGACCTAATCTAATCTCTGCACAAAAATATTTTGCCTTCAAATTCATACCGTGATCGTAGCATGCATGGACTCGGTTCATATGACTGGGATTTCCATGAAAAAGATTGTGGGCCGAAAATGGGTGATCACTGTACATTTCTCTTCTGTTTCCTATTTATATTTATATTTTACCTCCTCAATTTAGCATTATGATCAGGGAAAGACCTAATCTAAGATCTGCACAAAAATATTTTGCCTTCAAATACATAACGTGATCGTAGCATGCATAGACTCGACTCATATGACTGGGATTTCCATGAAAAAGATTGTGGGCCGAAAATGGGTGATCACTGTACATTTCTCTTCTGTTTCCTATTTACATTTATATTTTACCTCCTCAATTTAGCATTATGGACAGGGAAAGACCTAATCTAAGATCTGCACACAAATATTTTGCCTTCAAATTCATAACGTGATCGTAGCATGCATGGACTCGACTCATATGACTGGGATTTCTATGAAAAAGATTGTGGACAGAAAATGGGTGATCACTGTACATTTCTCTTCTGTTTCCTATTTATATTTATATTTTACATCCTCAATTTAGCATTATGGACAGGGAAAGACCTAATCTAAGATCTGCACAAAAATATTTTGCCTTCAAATTCATACCGTGATCGTAGCATGCATGAACTCGACTTTTCATGGAACTGGGATTTCCATGAAAAAGATTGTGGGCCGAAAATGGGTGATCACTGTACATTTCTCTTCTGTTTCCTATTCATATTTATATTTTACATCCTCAATTTAGCATTATGGCCAGGGAAAGACCTAATCTAAGCCCTGCACAAAAATATATTGCCTTCAAATTCATAACGTGATCGTAGCATGCATAGACTCGACTCATATGACTGGGATTTCCATGAAAAAGATTGTGGGCCGAAAATGGGTGATCACTGTACATTTCACTTCTGTTTCCTATTTATATTTCTATTTTACTTCCTCAATTTAGCATTATGGACAGGGAAAGACCTAATCTAAGATCTGCACAAAAATATTTTGCCTTCAAATTCATACCGTGATCGTAGCATGCATGGACTCGACTCATATGACTGGGATTTCCATGAAAAAGATTGTGGGCCGAAAATGGGAGATCACTGTACATTTCTCTTCTGTTTCCTATTTATATTTGTATTTTACCTCCTGAATTTAGCATTATGGCCAGGGAAAGACCTAATCTAAGCTCTGCACAAAAATATTTTGCCTTCAAATTCATAACGTGATCGTAGCATGCATGGACTCGACTCATATGACTGGGATTTCCATGAAAAAGATTGTGGGCCGAAAATGGGTGATCACTGTACATTTCTCTTCTGTTTCCTATTTATATTTATATTTTACCTCCTAAATTTAGCATTATGGACAGGGAAAGACCTAATCTAAGATCTGCACAAAAATATTTTGCCTTCAAATTCATAACGTGATCGTAGCATGCATAGACTCGACTCATATGACTGGGATTTCCATGAAAAAGATTGTGGGCCGAAAATGGGTGATCACTGTACATTTCTCTTCTGTTTCCTATTTATATTTATATTTTACGTCCTCAATTTAGCATTATGGACAGGGAAAGACCTAATCTAAGATCTGCACAAAAATATTTTGCCTTCAAATTCATAACGTGATCGTAGCATGCATGGACTCGACTCATATGACTGGAATTTCCATGAAAAAAATTGTGGGCCGAAAATGGGTGATCACTGTGCAAATTTCTCGTGTTTCCTATTTATATTTCTATTTTACATCCTCAATTTAGCATTATGGACAGGGAAAGACCTAATCTAAGATCTGCACAAAAATATTTTGCCTTCAAATTCATACCGTGATCGTAGCATGCATGGACTCGACTCATATGACTGGGATTTCCATGAAAAAGATTGTGGGCCGAAAATGGGTGATCACTGTACATTTCTCTTCTGTTTCCTATTTATATTTCTATTTTACCTCCTCAATTTAGCATTATGGCCTTGGAAAGACCTAATCTAAGCTCTGCACAAAAATATTTTGCCTTCAAATTCATACCGTGATCGTAGCATGCATGGACTCGACTCGTATGACTGGGATTTCCATGAAAAAGATTGTGGGCCGAAAATGGGTGATCACTGTACATTTCTCTTCTGTTTCCTATTTATATTTATATTTTACCTCCTCAATTTATCATTATGGCCAGGTAAAGACCTAATCGAAGCTCTGCACAAAAATATTTTGCCATCAGATTCATACCGTGATCGTAGCATGCATGGACTCGACTCATATGACTGGGATTTCCATGAAAAAGATTGTGGGCCGAAAATGGGTGATCACTGTATATTTCTCTTCTGTTTCCTATTTATCTTTCTATTTGACATCCTCAATTTAGCATTATGGACAGGGAAAGACCTAATCTAAATCTGCACAAAAATATTTTGCCTTCAAATTCATACCGTGATCGTAGCATGCATGGACTCGACTCATATGACTGGGATTTCCATGAAAAAGATTGTGGGCCGAAAATGGGTGATCACTGTGCATTTCTCTTCTGTTTCCTATTTATATTTCTATTTTACCTCCTCAATTTAGCATTATGGACAGGGAAAGGCCTAATCTAAAATCTGCACAAAAATATTTTGCCTTCAAATTCATACCGTGATCGTAGCATGGATGGATTCGACTCATATGACTGGGATTTCCATGAAAAAGATTGTGGGCCGAAAATGGGTGATCACTGTACATTTCTCTTCTGTTTCCTATTTATATTTCTATTTTACCTCCTCAATTTAGCATTATGGCCTTGGAAAGACCTAATCTAAGCTCTGCACAAAAATATTTTGCCTTCAAATTCATACCGTGATCGTAGCATGCATGGACTCGACTCGTATGACTGGGATTTCCATGAAAAAGATTGTGGGCCGAAAATGGGTGATCACTGTACATTTTTCTTCTGTTTCCTATTTATATTTATATTTTACCTCCTCAATTTATCATTATGGCCAGGTAAAGACCTAATCGAAGCTCTGCACAAAAATATTTTGCCATCAGATTCATACCGTGATCGTAGCATGCATGGACTCGACTCATATGACTGGGATTTCCATGAAAAAGATTGTGGGCCGAAAATGGGTGATCACTGTACATTTCTCTTCTGTTTCCTATTTATCTTTCTATTTTGCATCCTCTATTTAGCATTATGGACAGGGAAAGACCTAATCTAAGATCTGCACAAAAATATTTTGCCTTCAAATTCAAACCGTGATCGTAGCATGCATGGACTCGACTCATATGACTGGGATTTCCATGAAAAAGATTGTGGGCCGAAAATGGGTGATCACTGTACATTTCTCTTCTGTTTCCTATTTATATTTATATTTTACCTCCTCAATTTATCATTATGGCCAGGTAAAGACCTAATCGAAGCTCTGCACAAAAATATTTTGCCATCAGATTCATACCGTGATCGTAGCATGCATGGACTCGACTCATATGACTGGGATTTCCATGAAAAAGATTGTGGGCCGAAAATGGGTGATCACTGTATATTTCTCTTCTGTTTCCTATTTATCTTTCTATTTTACATCCTCAATTTAGCATTATGGACAGGGAAAGACCTAATCTAAATCTGCACAAAAATATTTTGCCTTCAAATTCATACCGTGATCGTAGCATGCATGGACTCGACTCATATGACTGGGATTTCCATGAAAAAGATTGTGGGCCGAAAATGGGTGATCACTGTGCATTTCTCTTCTGTTTCCTATTTATATTTCTATTTTACCTCCTCAATTTAGCATTATGGACAGGGAAAGGCCTAATCTAAAATCTGCACAAAAATATTTTGCCTTCAAATTCATACCGTGATCGTAGCATGGATGGATTCGACTCATATGACTGGGATTTCCATGAAAAAGATTGTGGGCCGAAAATGGGTGATCACTGTACATTTCTCTTCTGTTTCCTATTTATATTTCTATTTTACCTCCTCAATTTAGCATTATGGCCTTGGAAAGACCTAATCTAAGCTCTGCACAAAAATATTTTGCCTTCAAATTCATACCGTGATCGTAGCATGCATGGACTCGACTCGTATGACTGGGATTTCCATGAAAAAGATTGTGGGCCGAAAATGGGTGATCACTGTACATTTCTCTTCTGTTTCCTATTTATATTTATATTTTACCTCCTCAATTTATCATTATGGCCAGGTAAAGACCTAATCGAAGCTCTGCACAAAAATATTTTGCCATCAGATTCATACCGTGATCGTAGCATGCATGGACTCGACTCATATGACTGGGATTTCCATGAAAAAGATTGTGGGCCGAAAATGGGTGATCACTGTATATTTCTCTTCTGTTTCCTATTTATCTTTCTATTTTACCTCCTCAATTTAGCATTATGGACAGGGAAAGACCTAATCTAAATCTGCACAAAAATATTTTGCCTTCAAATTCATACCGTGATCGTAGCATGCATGGACTCGACTCATATGACTGGGATTTCCATGAAAAAGATTGTGGGCCGAAAATGGGTGATCACTGTGCATTTCTCTTCTGTTTCCTATTTATATTTATATTTTACCTCCTCAATTTAGCATTATGGACAGGGAAAGGCCTAATCTAAAATCTGCACAAAAATATTTTGCCTTCAAATTCATACCGTGATCGTAGCATGGATGGATTCGACTCATATGACTGGGATTTCCATGAAAAAGATCGTGGGCCGAAAATAGGTGATCACTGTACATTTCTCTGCTGTTTCCTATTTATATTTATAATTTACCTCCTCAATTTAGCATTATGGCCTTGGAAAGACCTAATCTAAAATCTGCACAAAAATATTTTGCCTTCAAATTCATACCGTGATCGTAGCATGCATGGACTTTACTCATATGACTGGGATTTCCATGAAAAAGATTGTGGGCCGAAAATGGGTGATCACTGTACATTTCTCTTCTGTTTCCTATTTATCTTTCTATTTTGCATCCTCTATTTAGCATTATGGACAGGGAAAGACCTAATCTAAGATCTGCACAAAAATATTTTGCCTTCAAATTCAAACCGTGATCGTAGCATGCATGGACTCGACTCATATGACTGGGATTTCCATGAAAAAGATTGTGGGCCGAAAATGGGTGATCACTGTACATTTCACTTCTGTTTCCTATTTATATTTATATTTTACCTCCTCAATTTAGCATTACGGACAGGGAAAGACCTAATCTAAGATCTGCACACAAATATTTTGCCTTCAAATTCATACCGTGATCGTAGCATGAATGGACACGACTCATATGACTGGGATTTCCATGAAAAAGATTGTGGGCCGAAAATGGGTGATCACTGTACATTTCTCTTCTGTTTCCTATTTATATTTATATTTTACCTCCTCAATTTAGCATTATGGACAGGGAAAGGCCTAATCTAAAATCTGCACAAAAATATATTGCCTTCAAATTCATACCGTGATCGTAGCATGCATGTACTCGACACATATGACTGGGATTTCCATGAAAAAGATTGTGGGCCGAAAATGGGTGATCACTGTACATTTCTCTTCTGTTTCATATTTATATCTATATTTTACCTCCTCAATTTAGCATTATGGCCAGGGAAAGACTTAATCTAAGATCTGCACAAAAATATTTTGCCTTCAAATTCATACCGTGATCGTAGCATGCATGGACTCGACTCATATAACTGGGATTTCCATGAAAAAGATTGTGGGCCGAAAATGGGTGATCACTGTATATTTCTCTTCTGTTTCCTCTTTATCTTTCTATTTTACATCCTCTATTTAGCATTATGGACAGGGAAAGGCCTAATCTAAAATCTGCACAAAAATATTTTGCCTTCAAATTCATACCGTGATCGTAGCATGCATGGACTCGACTCATATGACTGGGATTTCCATGAAAAAGATTGTGGGCCGAAAATGGGTGATCACTGTGCATTTCTCTTCTGTTTCCTATTTATATTTCTATTTTACATCCTCAATTTAGCATTATGGACAGAGAAAGGCCTAATCTAAAATCTGCACAAAAATATGTTGCCTTCAAATTCATACCGTGATCGTAGCATGCATGGACTCGACTCATATGACTGGGATTTCCATGAAAAAGATTGTGGGCCGAAAATGGGTGATCACTGTACATTTCTCTTCTGTTTCCTATTTATATTTATATTTTACATCCTCAATTTAGCATTAAGGACAGGGAAAGACCTAATGTAGGATCTGCACAAAAATATTTTGCCTTCAAATTCATACCTTGATCGTGGCATGCATGGACTCGACTCATATGACTGGGATTTCCATGAAAAAGATTGTGGGCCGAAAATGGGTGATCACTGTACATTTCTCTTCTGTTTCCTATTTATATTTATATTTTACATCCTCAATTTAGCATTAAGGACAGGGAAAGACCTAATGTAGGATCTGCACAAAAATATTTTGCCTTCAAATTCATACCATGATCGTGGCATGCATGGACTCGACTCATATGACTGGGATTTCCATGAAAAAGATTGTGGGCCGAAAATGGGTGATCACTGTACATTTCTCTTCTGTTTCCTATTTATATTTATATTTTACATCCTCAATTTAGCATTAAGGACAGGGAAAGACCTAATGTAGGATCTGCACAAAAATATTTTGCCTTCAAATTCATACCATGATCGTGGCATGCATGGACTCGACTCATATGACTGGGATTTCCATGAAAAAGATTGTGGGCCGAAAATGGGTGATCACTGTACATTTCTCTTCTGTTTCCTATTTATATTTATATTTTACATCCTCAATTTAGCATTAAGGACAGGGAAAGACCTAATGTAGGATCTGCACAAAAATATTTTGCCTTCAAATTCATACCATGATCGTGGCATGCATGGACTCGACTCATATGACTGGGATTTCCATGAAAAAGATTGTGGGCCGAAAATGGGTGATCACTGTACATTTCTCTTCTGTTTCCTATTCATATTTATATTTTACATCCTCAATTTAGCATTAAGGACAGGGAAAGACCTAATCTAAAATCTGCACAAAAATATTTTGCCTTCAAATTCATACCATGATCGTGGCATGCATGGACTCGACTCATATGACTGGGATTTCCATGAAAAAGATTGTGGGCCGAAAATGGGTGATCACTGTACATTTCTCTTCTGTTTCCTATTCATATTTATATTTTACATCCTCAATTTAGCATTAAGGACAGGGAAAGACCTAATCTAAGATCTGCACAAAAATATTTTGCCTTCAAATTCATACCATGATCGTGGCATGCATGGACTCGACTCATATGACTGGGATTTCCATGAAAAAGATTGTGGGCCGAAAATGGGTGATCACTGTACATTTCTCTTCTGTTTCCTATTCATATTTATATTTTACATCCTCAATTTAGCATTAAGGACAGGGAAAGACCTAATCTAAAATCTGCACAAAAATATTTTGCCTTCAAATTCATACCATGTTCGTGGCATGCATGGACTCGACTCATATGACTGGGATTTCCATGAAAAAGATTGTGGGCCGAAAATGGGTGATCACTGTACATTTCTCTTCTGTTTCCTATTCATATTTATATTTTACATCCTCAATTTAGCATTAAGGACAGGGAAAGACCTAATCTAAGATCTGCACAAAAATATTTTGCCTTCAAATTCATACCATGATCGTGGCATGCATGGACTCGACTCATATGACTGGGATTTCCATGAAAAAGATTGTGGGCCGAAAATGGGTGATCACTGTACATTTCTCTTCTGTTTCCTATTTATATTTATATTTTACATCCTCAATTTAGCATTAAGGACAGGGAAAGACCTAATGTAGGATCTGCACAAAAATATTTTGCCTTCAAATTCATACCATGATCGTGGCATGCATGGACTCGACTCATATGACTGGGATTTCCATGAAAAAGATTGTGGGCCGAAAATGGGTGATCACTGTACATTTCTCTTCTGTTTCCTATTCATATTTATATTTTACATCCTCAATTTAGCATTAAGGACAGGGAAAGACCTAATCTAAGATCTGCACAAAAATATTTTGCCTTCAAATTCATACCATGATCGTGGCATGCATGGACTCGACTCATATGACTGGGATTTCCATGAAAAAGATTGTGGGCCGAAAATGGGTGATCACTGTACATTTCTCTTCTGTTTCCTATTTATATTTATATTTTACATCCTCAATTTAGCATTAAGGACAGGGAAAGACCTAATGTAGGATCTGCACAAAAATATTTTGCCTTCAAATTCATACCATGATCGTGGCATGCATGGACTCGACTCATATGACTGGGATTTCCATGAAAAAGATTGTGGGCCGAAAATGGGTGATCACTGTACATTTCTCTTCTGTTTCCTATTCATATTTATATTTTACATCCTCAATTTAGCATTAAGGACAGGGAAAGACCTAATCTAAGATCTGCACAAAAATATTTTGCCTTCAAATTCATACCATGATCGTGGCATGCATGGACTCGACTCATATGACTGGGATTTCCATGAAAAAGATTGTGGGCCGAAAATGGGTGATCACTGTACATTTCTCTTCTGTTTCCTATTTATATTTATATTTTACATCCTCAATTTAGCATTAAGGACAGGGAAAGACCTAATGTAGGATCTGCACAAAAATATTTTGCCTTCAAATTCATACCATGATCGTGGCATGCATGGACTCGACTCATATGACTGGGATTTCCATGAAAAAGATTGTGGGCCGAAAATGGGTGATCACTGTACATTTCTCTTCTGTTTCCTATTTATATTTATATTTTACATCCTCAATTTAGCATTAAGGACAGGGAAAGACCTAATCTAAGATCTACACAAAAATATTTTGCCTTCAAATTCATACCATGATCGTGGCATGCATGGACTCGACTCATATGACTGGGATTTCCATGAAAAAGATTGTGGGCCGAAAATGGGTGATCACTGTACATTTCTCTTCTGTTTCCTATTCATATTTATATTTTACCTCCTCAATTTAGCAGTATGGACAGGGAAAGACCTAATCTAAGATCTGCACAAAAATATTTTGCCTTCAAATTCATACCCTGATCGTAGCATGCATGGACTCGACTCATATGACTGGGATTTCCATGAAAAAGATTGTGGGCCGAAAATGGGTGATCACTGTACATTTCTCTTCTGTTTCCTATTTATATTTATATTTTACCTCCTCAATTTAGCAGTATGGACAGGGAAAGACCTAATCTAAGATCTGCACAAAAATATTTTGCCTTCAAATTCATACCGTGATCGTAGCATGCATGGACTCGACTCATATGACTGGGATTTCCATGAAAAAGATTGTGGGCCGAAAATGGGTGATCACTGTACATTTCTCTTCTGTTTCCTATTCATATTTATATTTTACCTCCTCAATTTAGCAGTATGGACAGGGAAAGACCTAATCTAAGATCTGCACAAAAATATTTTGCCTTCAAATTCATACCCTGATCGTAGCATGCATGGACTCGACTCATATGACTGGGATTTCCATGAAAAAGATTGTGGGCCGAAAATGGGTGATCACTGTACATTTCTCTTCTGTTTCCTATTTATATTTATATTTTACCTCCTCAATTTAGCATTATGAACAGGGAAAGACCTAATCTAAGATCTGCAAAAAAATATTATGCCTTCAAATTCATAACGTGATCGTAGCATGCATAGACTCGACTCATATGACTGGGATTTCCATGAAAAAGATTGTGGGCCGAAAATGGGTGATCACTGTACATTTCTCTTCTGTTTCCTATTTATATTTATATTTTACTTCCACAATTTAGCATTATGGTCAGGGAAAGACCTAATCTAAGTTCTGCAAAAAAATATTATGCCTTCAAATTCATAACGTGATCGTAGCATGCATGGACTTGACTCATATGACTGGGATTTCCATGAAAAAGATTGTGGGCCGAAAATGGGAGATCACTGTACATTTCTCTTCTGTTTCCTATTTATATTTCTATTGTACCTCCTGAATTTAGCATTATGGCCAGGGAAAGACCTAATCTAATCTCTGCACAAAAATATTTTGCCTTCAAATTCATACCGTGATCGTAGCATGCATGGACTCGGTTCATATGACTGGGATTTCCATGAAAAAGATTGTGGGCCGAAAATGGGTGATCACTGTACATTTCTCTTCTGTTTCCTATTTATATTTATATTTTACCTCCTCAATTTAGCATTATGATCAGGGAAAGACCTAATCTAAGATCTGCACAAAAATATTTTGCCTTCAAATACATAACGTGATCGTAGCATGCATAGACTCGACTCATATGACTGGGATTTCCATGAAAAAGATTGTGGGCCGAAAATGGGTGATCACTGTACATTTCTCTTCTGTTTCCTATTTACATTTATATTTTACCTCCTCAATTTAGCATTATGGACAGGGAAAGACCTAATCTAAGATCTGCACACAAATATTTTGCCTTCAAATTCATAACGTGATCGTAGCATGCATGGACTCGACTCATATGACTGGGATTTCTATGAAAAAGATTGTGGACAGAAAATGGGTGATCACTGTACATTTCTCTTCTGTTTCCTATTTATATTTATATTTTACATCCTCAATTTAGCATTATGGACAGGGAAAGACCTAATCTAAGATCTGCACAAAAATATTTTGCCTTCAAATTCATACCGTGATCGTAGCATGCATGAACTCGACTTTTCATGGAACTGGGATTTCCATGAAAAAGATTGTGGGCCGAAAATGGGTGATCACTGTACATTTCTCTTCTGTTTCCTATTCATATTTATATTTTACATCCTCAATTTAGCATTATGGCCAGGGAAAGACCTAATCTAAGCCCTGCACAAAAATATATTGCCTTCAAATTCATAACGTGATCGTAGCATGCATAGACTCGACTCATATGACTGGGATTTCCATGAAAAAGATTGTGGGCCGAAAATGGGTGATCACTGTACATTTCACTTCTGTTTCCTATTTATATTTCTATTTTACTTCCTCAATTTAGCATTATGGACAGGGAAAGACCTAATCTAAGATCTGCACAAAAATATTTTGCCTTCAAATTCATACCGTGATCGTAGCATGCATGGACTCGACTCATATGACTGGGATTTCCATGAAAAAGATTGTGGGCCGAAAATGGGAGATCACTGTACATTTCTCTTCTGTTTCCTATTTATATTTGTATTTTACCTCCTGAATTTAGCATTATGGCCAGGGAAAGACCTAATCTAAGCTCTGCACAAAAATATTTTGCCTTCAAATTCATAACGTGATCGTAGCATGCATGGACTCGACTCATATGACTGGGATTTCCATGAAAAAGATTGTGGGCCGAAAATGGGTGATCACTGTACATTTCTCTTCTGTTTCCTATTTATATTTATATTTTACCTCCTAAATTTAGCATTATGGACAGGGAAAGACCTAATCTAAGATCTGCACAAAAATATTTTGCCTTCAAATTCATAACGTGATCGTAGCATGCATAGACTCGACTCATATGACTGGGATTTCCATGAAAAAGATTGTGGGCCGAAAATGGGTGATCACTGTACATTTCTCTTCTGTTTCCTATTTATATTTATATTTTACGTCCTCAATTTAGCATTATGGACAGGGAAAGACCTAATCTAAGATCTGCACAAAAATATTTTGCCTTCAAATTCATAACGTGATCGTAGCATGCATGGACTCGACTCATATGACTGGAATTTCCATGAAAAAAATTGTGGGCCGAAAATGGGTGATCACTGTGCAAATTTCTCGTGTTTCCTATTTATATTTCTATTTTACATCCTCAATTTAGCATTATGGACAGGGAAAGACCTAATCTAAGATCTGCACAAAAATATTTTGCCTTCAAATTCATACCGTGATCGTAGCATGCATGGACTCGACTCATATGACTGGGATTTCCATGAAAAAGATTGTGGGCCGAAAATGGGTGATCACTGTACATTTCTCTTCTGTTTCCTATTTATATTTCTATTTTACCTCCTCAATTTAGCATTATGGCCTTGGAAAGACCTAATCTAAGCTCTGCACAAAAATATTTTGCCTTCAAATTCATACCGTGATCGTAGCATGCATGGACTCGACTCGTATGACTGGGATTTCCATGAAAAAGATTGTGGGCCGAAAATGGGTGATCACTGTACATTTCTCTTCTGTTTCCTATTTATATTTATATTTTACCTCCTCAATTTATCATTATGGCCAGGTAAAGACCTAATCGAAGCTCTGCACAAAAATATTTTGCCATCAGATTCATACCGTGATCGTAGCATGCATGGACTCGACTCATATGACTGGGATTTCCATGAAAAAGATTGTGGGCCGAAAATGGGTGATCACTGTATATTTCTCTTCTGTTTCCTATTTATCTTTCTATTTGACATCCTCAATTTAGCATTATGGACAGGGAAAGACCTAATCTAAATCTGCACAAAAATATTTTGCCTTCAAATTCATACCGTGATCGTAGCATGCATGGACTCGACTCATATGACTGGGATTTCCATGAAAAAGATTGTGGGCCGAAAATGGGTGATCACTGTGCATTTCTCTTCTGTTTCCTATTTATATTTCTATTTTACCTCCTCAATTTAGCATTATGGACAGGGAAAGGCCTAATCTAAAATCTGCACAAAAATATTTTGCCTTCAAATTCATACCGTGATCGTAGCATGCATGGATTCGACTCATATGACTGGGATTTCCATGAAAAAGATTGTGGGCCGAAAATGGGTGATCACTGTACATTTCTCTTCTGTTTCCTATTTATATTTCTATTTTACCTCCTCAATTTAGCATTATGGCCTTGGAAAGACCTAATCTAAGCTCTGCACAAAAATATTTTGCCTTCAAATTCATACCGTGATCGTAGCATGCATGGACTCGACTCGTATGACTGGGATTTCCATGAAAAAGATTGTGGGCCGAAAATGGGTGATCACTGTACATTTTTCTTCTGTTTCCTATTTATATTTATATTTTACCTCCTCAATTTATCATTATGGCCAGGTAAAGACCTAATCGAAGCTCTGCACAAAAATATTTTGCCATCAGATTCATACCGTGATCGTAGCATGCATGGACTCGACTCATATGACTGGGATTTCCATGAAAAAGATTGTGGGCCGAAAATGGGTGATCACTGTACATTTCTCTTCTGTTTCCTATTTATCTTTCTATTTTGCATCCTCTATTTAGCATTATGGACAGGGAAAGACCTAATCTAAGATCTGCACAAAAATATTTTGCCTTCAAATTCAAACCGTGATCGTAGCATGCATGGACTCGACTCATATGACTGGGATTTCCATGAAAAAGATTGTGGGCCGAAAATGGGTGATCACTGTACATTTCACTTCTGTTTCCTATTTATATTTATATTTTACCTCCTCAATTTAGCATTACGGACAGGGAAAGACCTAATCTAAGATCTGCACACAAATATTTTGCATTCAAATTCATACCGTGATCGTAGCATGAATGGACACGACTCATATGACTGGGATTTCCATGAAAAAGATTGGGGGCCGAAAATGGGTGATCACTGTACATTTCTCTTCTGTTTCCTATTTATATTTATATTTTGCTCCTCAATTTAGCATTATGGACAGGGAAAGGCCTAATCTAAAATCCGCACAAAAATATTTTGCCTTCAAATTCATACCGTGATCGTAGCATGCATGGACTCGACTCATATGACTGGGATTTCCATGAAAAAGATTGTGGGCCGAAAATGGGTGATCACTGTACATTTCTCTTCTGTTTCCTATTTATATTTATATTTTACCTCCTCAATTTAGCATTATGGACAGGGAAAGGCCTAATCTAAAATCTGCACAAAAATATATTGCCTTCAAATTCATACCGTGATCGTAGCATGCATGTACTCGACTCATATGACTGGGATTTCCATAAAAAAGATTGTGGGCCGAAAATGGCTGATCACTGTACATTTCTCTTCTGTTTCCTATTTATATTTCTATTTTACCTCCTAAATTTAGCATTATGGACAGGGAATGACCTAATCTAAAATCAGCACAAAAATATTTTGCCTTCAAATTTATACCGTGAGCGTAGCATGCATGGACTCGACTCATATGACTGGAATTTCCATGAAAAAGATTGAGGGCCGAAAATGGGTGATCACTGTACATTTCTCTTCTGTTTCCTATTTATATTTATATTTTACCTCCTCAATTTAGCATTATGGCCTTGGAAAAACCTAATCTAAGCTCTGCACAAAAATATTTTGCCTTCAAATTCATACCGTGATCGTAGCATGCATGGACTCGACTCGTATGACTGGGATTTCCATGAAAAAGATTGTGGGCCGAAAATGGGTGATCACTGTACATTTCTCTTCTGTTTCCTATTTATATTTATATTTTACCTCCTCAATTTATCATTATGGCCAGGTAAAGACCTAATCGAAGCTCTGCACAAAAATATTTTGCCATCAGATTCATACCGTGATCGTAGCATGCATGGACTCGACTCATATGACTGGGATTTCCATGAAAAAGATTGTGGGCCGAAAATGGGTGATCACTGTATATTTCTCTTCTGTTTCCTATTTATCTTTCTATTTTACATCCTCAATTTAGCATTATGGACAGGGAAAGACCTAATCTAAATCTGCACAAAAATATTTTGCCTTCAAATTCATACCGTGATCGTAGCATGCATGGACTCGACTCATATGACTGGGATTTCCATGAAAAAGATTGTGGGCCGAAAATGGGTGATCACTGTGCATTTCTCTTCTGTTTCCTATTTATATTTCTATTTTACCTCCTCAATTTAGCATTATGGACAGGGAAAGGCCTAATCTAAAATCTGCACAAAAATATTTTGCCTTCAAATTCATACCGTGATCGTAGCATGGATGGATTCGACTCATATGACTGGGATTTCCATGAAAAAGATTGTGGGCCGAAAATGGGTGATCACTGTACATTTCTCTTCTGTTTCCTATTTATATTTCTATTTTACCTCCTCAATTTAGCATTATGGCCTTGGAAAGACCTAATCTAAGCTCTGCACAAAAATATTTTGCCTTCAAATTCATACCGTGATCGTAGCATGCATGGACTCGACTCGTATGACTGGGATTTCCATGAAAAAGATTGTGGGCCGAAAATGGGTGATCACTGTACATTTCTCTTCTGTTTCCTATTTATATTTATATTTTACCTCCTCAATTTATCATTATGGCCAGGTAAAGACCTAATCGAAGCTCTGCACAAAAATATTTTGCCATCAGATTCATACCGTGATCGTAGCATGCATGGACTCGACTCATATGACTGGGATTTCCATGAAAAAGATTGTGGGCCGAAAATGGGTGATCACTGTATATTTCTCTTCTGTTTCCTATTTATCTTTCTATTTTACCTCCTCAATTTAGCATTATGGACAGGGAAAGACCTAATCTAAATCTGCACAAAAATATTTTGCCTTCAAATTCATACCGTGATCGTAGCATGCATGGACTCGACTCATATGACTGGGATTTCCATGAAAAAGATTGTGGGCCGAAAATGGGTGATCACTGTGCATTTCTCTTCTGTTTCCTATTTATATTTATATTTTACCTCCTCAATTTAGCATTATGGACAGGGAAAGGCCTAATCTAAAATCTGCACAAAAATATTTTGCCTTCAAATTCATACCGTGATCGTAGCATGGATGGATTCGACTCATATGACTGGGATTTCCATGAAAAAGATCGTGGGCCGAAAATAGGTGATCACTGTACATTTCTCTGCTGTTTCCTATTTATATTTATAATTTACCTCCTCAATTTAGCATTATGGCCTTGGAAAGACCTAATCTAAAATCTGCACAAAAATATTTTGCCTTCAAATTCATACCGTGATCGTAGCATGCATGGACTTTACTCATATGACTGGGATTTCCATGAAAAAGATTGTGGGCCGAAAATGGGTGATCACTGTACATTTCTCTTCTGTTTCCTATTTATCTTTCTATTTTGCATCCTCTATTTAGCATTATGGACAGGGAAAGACCTAATCTAAGATCTGCACAAAAATATTTTGCCTTCAAATTCAAACCGTGATCGTAGCATGCATGGACTCGACTCATATGACTGGGATTTCCATGAAAAAGATTGTGGGCCGAAAATGGGTGATCACTGTACATTTCACTTCTGTTTCCTATTTATATTTATATTTTACCTCCTCAATTTAGCATTACGGACAGGGAAAGACCTAATCTAAGATCTGCACACAAATATTTTGCCTTCAAATTCATACCGTGATCGTAGCATGAATGGACACGACTCATATGACTGGGATTTCCATGAAAAAGATTGTGGGCCGAAAATGGGTGATCACTGTACATTTCTCTTCTGTTTCCTATTTATATTTATATTTTACCTCCTCAATTTAGCATTATGGACAGGGAAAGGCCTAATCTAAAATCTGCACAAAAATATATTGCCTTCAAATTCATACCGTGATCGTAGCATGCATGTACTCGACACATATGACTGGGATTTCCATGAAAAAGATTGTGGGCCGAAAATGGGTGATCACTGTACATTTCTCTTCTGTTTCATATTTATATCTATATTTTACCTCCTCAATTTAGCATTATGGCCAGGGAAAGACTTAATCTAAGATCTGCACAAAAATATTTTGCCTTCAAATTCATACCGTGATCGTAGCATGCATGGACTCGACTCATATAACTGGGATTTCCATGAAAAAGATTGTGGGCCGAAAATGGGTGATCACTGTATATTTCTCTTCTGTTTCCTCTTTATCTTTCTATTTTACATCCTCTATTTAGCATTATGGACAGGGAAAGGCCTAATCTAAAATCTGCACAAAAATATTTTGCCTTCAAATTCATACCGTGATCGTAGCATGCATGGACTCGACTCATATGACTGGGATTTCCATGAAAAAGATTGTGGGCCGAAAATGGGTGATCACTGTGCATTTCTCTTCTGTTTCCTATTTATATTTCTATTTTACATCCTCAATTTAGCATTATGGACAGGGAAAGGCCTAATCTAAAATCTGCACAAAAATATGTTGCCTTCAAATTCATACCGTGATCGTAGCATGCATGGACTCGACTCATATGACTGGGATTTCCATGAAAAAGATTGTGGGCCGAAAATGGGTGATCACTGTACATTTCTCTTCTGTTTCCTATTTATATTTATATTTTACATCCTCAATTTAGCATTAAGGACAGGGAAAGACCTAATGTAGGATCTGCACAAAAATATTTTGCCTTCAAATTCATACCCTGATCGTGGCATGCATGGACTCGACTCATATGACTGGGATTTCCATGAAAAAGATTGTGGGCCGAAAATGGGTGATCACTGTACATTTCTCTTCTGTTTCCTATTCATATTTATATTTTACCTCCTCAATTTAGCAGTATGGACAGGGAAAGACCTAATCTAAGATCTGCACAAAAATATTTTGCCTTCAAATTCATACCCTGATCGTAGCATGCATGGACTCGACTCATATGACTGGGATTTCCATGAAAAAGATTGTGGGCCGAAAATGGGTGATCACTGTACATTTCTCTTCTGTTTCCTATTTATATTTATATTTTACCTCCTCAATTTAGCATTATGGACAGGGAAAGGCCTAATCTAAAATCTGCACAAAAATATTTTGCCTTCAAATTCATACCCTGATCGTAGCATGCATGGACTCAACTCATATGACTGGGATTTCCATGAAAAAGATTGTGGGCCGAAAATGGGTGATCACTGTACATTTCTCTTCTGTTTCCTATTCATATTTATATTTTACCTCCTCAATTTAGCATTATGGACAGGGAAAGACCTAATCTAAGATCTGCACAAAAATATTTTGCCTTCAAATTCATACCCTGATCGTAGCATGCATGGACTCGACTCATATGACTGGGATTTCCATGAAAAAGATTGTGGGCCGAAAATGGGTGATCACTGTACATTTCTCTTCTGTTTCCTATTTATATTTCTATTTTACCTCCTCAATTTAGCATTATGGACAGGGAAAGACCTAATCTAAGTTCTGCACAAAAATATTTTGCCTTCAAATTCATACCCTGATCGTAGCATGCATGGACTCGACTCATATGACTGGGATTTCCATGAAAATGATTGTGGGCCGAAAATGGGTGATCACTGTATATTTCTCTTCTATTTCCTATTACTATTTCTATTTTACTTCCTTCATTTATCATTATGGACAGGGAAAGACCTAATCTAAGATCTGCACAAAAATATTTTGCCTTCAAATTCAAACCCAGATCGTAGCATGTGTGGACTTGATTTGACTGTGATTTCCATGAAAAAGATTGTGGGCCGAAAATGGGTGATCACTGTACATTTCTATTCTGTTTCCTATTTATATTCATATTTAACTTCCTCAATTTAGCATTATGGACAGGGAAAGACCTAATCTAAGATCTGCACAAAAATATTTTGCCTTCAAATTCATACCCTGATCGTAGCATGCATGGACTCGACTCATATGACTGGGATTTCCATGAAAAAGATTGTGGGCCGAAAATGGGTGATCACTGTGCATTTCTCTTCTGTTTCCTATTTATATTTCTATTTTACATCCTCAATTTAGCATTATGGACAGGGAAAGACCTAATCTAAAATCTGCACAAAAATATTTTGCCTTCAAATTCATAACGTGATCGTAGCATGCATGGACTCGACTCATATGACTGGGATTTCCAATAAAAAGATTGTAGGCCGAAAATGGGTGATCACTGTACATTTCTCTTCTGTTTCCTATTTATATTTCTATTTTACCTCCTCAATTTAGCATTATGGACAGGGAAAGACCTAATCTAAGATCTGCACAAAAATATTTTGCCTTCAAATTCATAACGTGATCGTAGCATGCATGGACTCGACTCATATGACTGGAATTTCCATGAAAAAGATTGTGGGCCGAAAATGGGTGATCACTGTACATTTTTCTTCTGTATTCTATTTATATTTCTATTTCACCTCTTCAATTTAGAATTATGGACAGGGAAAGACCTAATCTAAGATCTGCACAAAAATATTTTGCCTTCAAATTCATACCCTGATCGTAGCATGCATGGACTCGACTCATATGACTGGGATTTCCATGAAAAAGATTGTGGGCCGAAAATGGCTGATCACTGTATATTTCTCTTCTATTTCCTATTACTATTTCTATTTTACTTCCTTCATTTATCATTATGGACAGGGAACGACCTATTCTAAGATCTGCACAAAAATATTTTGCCTTCAAATTCATACCCAGATCGTAGCATGTGTGGACTCGACTCATATGACTGGGATTTCCATGAAAAAGATTGTGGGCCGAAAATGGGTGATCACTGTACATTTCTCTTCTCTTTCCTATTTATATTTCTATTTTACCTCCTCAATTTAGCATTATGGACAGGGAAAGACCTAATATAATCTCTGCAAAAAAAGATTTTGCCTTCAAATTCATAACGTGATCGTAGCATGCATGGACTCGACTCATATGACTGGGATTTCCAATAAAAAGATTGTAGGCCGAAAATGGGTGATCACTGTACATTTCTCTTCTGTTTCCTATTTATCTTTCTATTTTACCTCCTCAATTTAGCATTATGGACAGGGAAAGACCTAATCTAAGATCTGCACAAAAATATTTTGCCTTCAAATTCATACCGTGATCGTAGCATGCATGGACTCGACTCATATGACTGGAATTTCCATGAAAAAGATTGTGGGCCGAAAATGGGTGCTCACTGTACATTTCTCTTCTGTTTCCTATTTATATTTATATTTTACCTCCTCAATTTAGCATTATGGACAGGGAAAGACCTAATCTAAGATCTGAACAAAAATATTTTGCCTTCAAATTCATACCCTGATCGTAGCATACATGGACTCGACTCATATGACTGGGATTTCCATGAAAAAGGTTGTGGGCCGAAAATGGGTGATCACTGTACATTTCTCTTCTGTTTCCAATTTATATTTCTATTTTACGTCCTCAATTTACCATTATGGACAGGGAAAGACCTAATCTAAGATCTGCACAAAAATATTTTGCCTTCAAATTCATACCCTGATCGTAGCATGCATGGACTCGACTCATATGACTGGGATTTCCATGAAAAAGATTGTGGGCCGAAAACGGGTGATCACTGTACATTTCTCTTCTGTTTCCTATTTATATTTCTATTTTGCCTCCTCAATTTAGCATTATGGACAGGGAAAGACCAAATCTAAGATCTGCACAAAAATGTTTTGCCTTCAAATTCATACCGTGATCGTAACATGCATGGACTCGACTCATATGACTGGGATTTCCATGAAAATATAGTGGGCCGAAATTCGGTGATCACTGTACATTTGCTTCTGTTTCCTATTTATATTTATATTTTACCTCCTCAATTTAGCATTATGGACAGGGAAAGACCAAATCTAAGATCTGCACAAATATGTTTTGCCTTCAAATTCATACCGTGATCGTAGCATGCATGGACTCGACTCATATGACTGGGATTTCCATGAAAAAGATTGTGGGCAGAAAATGGGTGATCACTGTACATTTCTCTTCTGTTTCCTATTTATATATATATTTTACCTCCTCAATTTAGCATTATGGACAGGGAAAGACCTAATCTAAGATCTGAACAAAAATATTTTCCCTTAAAATTCATACCGTGATCGTAGCATGCATGGACTCGACTCATATGACTGGGATTTCCATGAAAAAGATTGTGGGCGGAAAATGGGTGATCACTGTACATTTCTCTACTGTTTCTTATTTATATATCTATTTTAACTCCTCAATTTAGCATTATGGAAAGGGAAAGTCCTCATCTAAAATCTGCACAGAAATATTTTGCCTTCAAATTCAGACCGTGATCGTAGAATGCATGGACTCGAGTCATATGACTGGGATTTCCATGAAAAAGATTGTGGGCCGAAAATGGGTGATCACTATACATTTGCTTCTGTTTCCTATTTATATTTCTATTTTACCTCCTCAATTTAGCATTATGGACAGGGAAATACCAAATCTAAGATCTGCACAAAATGTTTTGCCTTCAAATTCATACCGTGATCGTAGCATGCATGGACTCGACTCATATGACTGGGATTTCCATGAAAAAGATTGTGGGCCGAAAATCGGTGATCACAGTACATTTCTCTTATGTTTCCTATTTATATTTCTATTTTACCTCCTCAATTTAGCATTATGGCCAGGGAAAGACATAATCTAAGCTCTGCACAAAAATATTTTGCCTTCAAATTCATACCGTGATCGTAGAATGCATGGACTCGACTCATATGACTGGGATTTCCATGAAAAAGATTGTGGGCTGAAAATAGGTGATCACTGTACATTTCTCTTCTGTTTTCTATTTATATTTATATTTTACATCCTCAATTTAGCATTATGGACAGTGAAAGACCTAATCTAAGATTTGCACAAAAATATTTTGCCTTCAAATTCATACCGTGATCGTAGCATGCATGGACTCGACTCATATGACTGGGATTTCCATGAAAAATATTGTGGGCCGAAAACGGGTGATCACTGTACATTTCTCTTCTGTTTCCTATTAATATTTCTATTTTACCTCCTCAATTTAGCATTATGGCCAGGGAAAGACCTAATCTAAGCTCTGCACAAAAATATTTTGCCTTCAAATTCATACCGTGATCGTAGCATGCATGGACTCGACTCATATGACTGGGATTTCCATGAAAAAGATTGTGGGCCGAAAATAGGTGATCACTGTACATTTCTCTTCTGTTTCCTATTTATATTTATAATTTACCTCCTCAATTTAGCATTATGGAAGGGAATGACCTAATCGAAGATCTCCACAAAAATATTTTGCCTTTAAATTCATACCGTGATAGTAGAATGCATGGACTCGACTCATATGACTGGGATTTCCATGAAAAATATTGTGGGCCGAAAATGGGTGATAACTGTACATTTCTCTTCTGTTTCCTATTTATATTTATATTTTACCTCCTCAATTTAGCATTAGGGACGGTGTCAGACCAAATCTAAGATCTGTACAAAAATATTTTGCCTTCAAATTCATACCGTGATCGTAGCATGCATGGACTCGACTCATATGACTGGGATTTCCATAAAAAAGATTGTGGGCCGAAAATGGGTGATCACTATACATTTCTCTTCTGTTGCCTACTTATATTTATATTTTACCTCCTCAATTTAGCATTATTGACTGGGAAAGACCTAATCTAAAATCTGCACAAAAATATTTTCTTTTCAAATTCATACCGTGATCGTAGCATGCATGGACTCGACTGATATGACTGGGATTTCCATGAAAAAGATTGTCGGCCGAAAATCGGTGATCACTGTACATTTCTCTTATGTTTCCTATTTATATTTCTATTTCACCTCCTCAATTTAACATTATTGCCTGGGAAAGACCTAATCTAAAATCTGCACAAAAATATTTTGCCTTCAAATTCATACCGTGATCGTAGCATGCATGGACTCGACTCATATGACTGGGATTTCCATGAAAAAGATTGTGGGCGGCAAATGGGTGATCACTGTACATGTCTTATCTGTTTCTTATTTATATTTCTATTTTAACTCCTCAATTTAGCCTTATGGACAGGGAAAGACCTCATCTAAAATCTGCACAAAAATATTTTGCCTTCAAATTCATACCGTGATCGTAGCATGCATGGACTCGACTTATATGACTGGGATGTCCATGAAAAAGATTGTGGGCCGAAAATGGGTGATCACTCTACATTTCTCTTCTGTTTCCTATTTATATTTATATTTTGCTCCTCAATTTAGCATTATGGACAGGGAAAGACTTAATCTAAGATATGCACAAAATATTTTGCCTTCAAATTCATACCGTGATCGTAGCATGCATGGACTCGACTCATATGATTGGTATTTCCATGAAAAAGATTGTGGGCCGAAAATGGGTGATCACTGTACATTTCTCTTCTGTTTCCTATTTATATTTATATTTTACCTCCTCAATGTAGCAATATGGCCAGGGAAAGACCTAATCTAAGCCCTGCACAAAAATATTTTTCCTTCAAATTCATACCGTGATCATAGCATGCATGGACACGACTCATATGACTGGGATTTCCATGAAAAAGATTGTGGGCCAAAAATGGGTGATCACTGTACAATTCTCTTCTGTTTCCTATTTATATTTCTATTTTAACTCCTCAATTTAGCATTATGGACAGGGAATGACCTAATCTAAGATCTGCACAAAAATATTTTGCCTTCAAATTCATACCGTGATCTTAGCATGCATGGAATCGACTCATATGACCGGGCTTTCCATGAAAAAGATTGTGGGCCGACAATGGGTGATCACTGTACATTTCTCTTCTGTTTCCTATTTATATTTATATTTTAACTTCTCAATTTAGCATTATGGACTGGGAAAGACCAAATCTAAGATCTGTACAAAAATATTTTACCTTCAAATTCATACCGTGATCGTAGCATGCTTGGACTCGACTCATATGACTGGGATTTCCATGAAAAAGATTGTGGGCCGAAAATCGGTGATCACTGTACATTTCTCTTCTGTTTCCTATTTATATTCATATTTTACCTCCTCAATTTAGCATTATTGACAGGGAAAGACCTAATCTAAAATCTGCACAAAAATATTTTGCCTTCAAATTCATACCGTGATCGTAGCATGCATGGACTCGACTCATATGATTGGGATTTCCATGAAAAAGATTGTGGGCCGAAAATGGGTTATCACTGTACATTTCTCTTCTGTTTCCTATTTATATTTCTATTTTACCTCCTCAATTTAGCAATATGGCCAGGGAAAGACCTAATCTAAGCCCTGCACAAAAATATTTTGCCTTCAAATTCATACCGTGATCGTAGCATGCATGGACACGACTCATATGACTGGGATTTCCATGTAAAAGATTGTGGGCCAAAAATGGGTGATCACAGTACATTTCTCTTCTGTTTCCTATTTATATTTCTATTTTACCTCCTCAATTTAACATTATGGACAGGGAATGACCTAATCTAAAATCTGCACAAAAATATTTTGCCTTCAAATTCATACCGTGATCTTAGCATCCATGGAATCGACTCATATGACGGGGCTTTCCATGAAAAAGATTGTGGGCCGACAATGGGTGATCACTGTACATTTCTCTTCTGTTTCCTATTTATATTACTATTTTACCACCTCAATTTAGCATTATGGACAGGGAAAGACCTAATCTAAGATCTGCACACAAATATTTTGCCTTCAAATTCATACCGTGATCGTAGCATGCATGGACTCGACACATATGACTGGGATGTCCATGAAAAAGGTTGTGGGCTGAAAATGGGTGATCACTGTACATTTCTCTTCTGTTTCCTATTTATATTTATATTTTACCTACTCAATTTAGCAATATGGCCAGGGAAAGACCTAATCTAAGCCCTGCACAAAAATATTTTGCCTTCAAATTCATACCGGGATCGTAGCATGCATGGACACGACTCATATGACTGGGATTTCCAAGAAAATGTTTGTGGGCAAAAAATGGTTGATCACTGTACATTTCTCTTCTGTTTCCTATTTATATTTATATTTTAGCTCCTAAATTTAGCATTATGGCCCGGGAAAGACATAATCTAAGCTCTGAACGAAAATATTTTGCCTTCAAATTCATACCGTGATCGTAGCATGCATGGACTCGACTCATATGACTGGGATTTCCATGAAAAAGATTGTGGGCCGAAAATAGTTGATCACTGTACATTTCTCTTCTGTTTCCTATTTATATTTATATTTTACCTCCTCAATTTAGCATTAAGGAAAGGGAATGACCTAATCTAAGATCTGAACAAAAATATTTTGCCTTCAAATTCATACCGTGATCTTAGCATGCATGGACTCGACTCATATGACTGGGATTTCCATGAAAAAGATTGTGGGCCGACAATGGGTGATCACTGTACATTTCTCTTCTGTTTCCTATTTATATTTATATTTTACATCCTCAATTTAGCATTATGGACAGGGAAAGTCCAAATCTAAGATCTGTACAAAAATATTTTGCCTTCAAATTCATACCGTGATCGTAGCATGCATGGACTCGTCTCATATGACTGGGATTTCCATGAAAAAGATTGTGGGCCGAAAATGGGTGATCACTGTTCATTTCCCTTCTGTTTCCTATTTATATTTATATTTTACCTCCTCAATTTAGCATTATGGAAGGGAATGACCTAATCGAAGATCTGCACAAAAATATTTTACCTTCAAATTCATACCGTGATCGTAGCATGCATGGACTCGACTCATATGACTAGGATTTCCATGAAAAAGATTGTTAGCCGAAAATGGGTGATCACTGTACATTTCTCTTCTGTTTCCTACTTATATTTCTCTTTTACCTCCTCAATTTAGCATTATGGACAGGGAAAGACCTAATCTAAGATCTGCACAAAAATATTTTGCCTTCAAATTCATACCGTGATCATAGCATGCATGGACTCGACTCATATGACTGGGATTTCCATGAAAAAGATTGTGGGCCAAAAATGGGTGATCACTGTACATTTCTCTTCTGTTTCCTATTTATATTTCTATTTTACCTCCTCAATTTAGCATTATGGCCCAGGAAAGACCTAATCTAAGCTCTGCACAAAAATATTTTGCCTTCAAATTCATACCGTGATCGTAGCATGCATGGACACGACTCATATGACTGGGATTTCCATGAAAAAGATTGTGTGCCGAAAATAGGTGATCACTGTACATTTCTCTTCTGTTTCCTATTTATATTTATATTTTACCTCCTCAATTTACCATTATGGAAGGGAATGTCCTAATCGAAGATCTGCACAAAAATATTTTACCTTCAAATTCATACCGTGATCGTAGCATGCATGGACTCGACTCATATGACTGGGATTTCCATGAAAAAGATTGTGGGCTAAAAATAGGTGATCACTGTACATTTCTCTTCTGTTTCCTATTTATATTTCTATTTTACCTCCTCAATTTAGCATTATGGACAGGGAAAGACCAAATCTAAGATCTGCACAAAAATATTTTGCTTTCAAATTCATACCGTGATCGTAGCATGCATGGACTCGACTCATATGACTGGGATTTCCATGAAAAAGATTGTGGGCCGAAAATGGGTGATCACTGTACATTTCTCTTCTGTTTCCTATTCATATTTCTCTTTCACCTCCTCAATTTAGCATTATGGACAGGGAAAGACCTAATCTAAGATCTGCACAAGAATATTTTGCCTTCAAATCCATACCGTGATCATAACATGCATGGACTCGACTCATATGAATGGTATTTCCATGAAAAAGATTGTGGGCAGAAAATGGGTGATCACTGTACATTTCTCTTCTGTTTCCTATTCATATTTCTCTTTCACCTCCTCAATTTAGCATTATGGACAGGGAAAGACCTAATCTAAGATCTGCACAAAAATATTTTGCTTTCAAATTCATACCGTGATCGTAGAATGCATGGACTCGACTCATATGACTGGGATTTCCATGAAAAAGAATGTGGGCCGAAAATGGGTGATCACTGTACATTTCTCTTCTGTTTCCTATTTATATTTATATTTCACCTCCTCAATTTAGCATTATAGACAGGGAAAGACCTAATCTAAGATCTGCACAAAAATATTTTGCCTTCAAATTCATACCGTGATCGTAGCATGCATGGACTCGACTCATATGACTGGGATTTCCATGAAAAAGATTGTGGGCCGGAAATGGGTTATGACTGTACATTTCTCTTCTATTTCCTATTTATATTTATATTTTACCTCCTCAATTTAGCATTATGGAAGGGAATGACCTAATCGAAGATCTTCACAAAAATATTTTGCCTTCAAATTCATACCGTGATCGTAGCATGCATGGACTCGACTCATATCACTGGGATTTCCATGAAAAAGATTGTGGGCCGAAAATGGGTGATCACTGTACATTTCTCTTCTGTTTCCTATTTATATTTCTATTTTACCTCCTCAATTTAGCATTATGGCCCGGGAAAGACCTAATCTAAGCTCTGCACAAAAATATTTTCCCTTCAAATTCATACCGTGATCGTAGCATGCATGGACACGACTCATATGACTGGGATTTCCATGAAAAAGATTGTGTGCCGAAAATAGGTGATCACTGTACATTTCTCTTCTGTTTCCTATTTATATTTATATTTTACCTCCTAAATTTAGCATTATGGAAGGGAATGACCTAATCGAAGATCTGCACAAAAATATTTTACCTTCAAATTCATACCGTGATCGTAGCATGCATGGACTCGTCTCATATGACTGGGATTTCCAGGAAAAAGATTGTGGGCCGAAAATGGGTGATCACTGTATATTTCTCTTCTGTTTCCTATTTATATTTATATTTTCCCTGCTCAATTTAGCATTATGGCCCGGGAAAGACCTAATCTAAGCTCTGCACAAAAATATTTTGCCTTCAAATTCATACCGTGATCATAGCATGCATGGACACGACTCATATGACTGGGATTTCCATGAAAAAGATTGTAGGCCGAAAATGGGTGATCACTGTACATTTCTCTTCTGTTTCCTATTTATATTTATATTTTACCTCCTCAATTTTGCATTATGGAAGGGAATGACCTAATCGAAGATCTGCACAAAAATATTTTACCTTCAAATTCATACCGTGATCGTAGCATGTATGGACTCGACTCATATGACTGGGATTTCCATGAAAAAGATTGTGGGCTGAAAAAAGGTGATCACTGTACATTTCTCTTCTGTTTCCTATTTATATTTCTATTTTACCTCCTCAATTTAGCATTATGGACAGGGAAAGACCTAATCTAAAATCTGCACAAAAATATTTTGCCTTCAAATTCATACCGTGATCGTAGCATGCATGGACTCGACTCATATGACTGGGATTTCCAAGAAAAAGATTGTAGGCTGAAAATAGGTGATCACTGTACATTTCTCTTCTGTTTCCTATTTATATTTATATTTTACATCCTCAATTTAGCATTATGGACAGGGAAAGACCTAATCTAAGATTTGCACAAAAATATGTTGCCTTCAAATTCATACCGTGATCGTAGCATGCATAGACTCGACTCATAATTACTGGGATTTCCATGAAAAACGATTGTGGGCCGGAAATGGGTGATCACTGAACATTTCTCTTCTGTTTCCTATTTATATTTCTATTTTACCACCTCAATTTAGCATTATGGCCAGGGAAAGACCTAATCTAAGCTCTGCACAAAAATATTTTGCCTTCAAATTCATACCTTGATCGTAGCATGCATGGACTCGACTCATATGACTGGGATTTCCATGAAAAAGATTTTGGGCAGAAAATTGGTATTCACTGTACATTTCTCTTCTGTTTCCTATTTATATTTCTATTTTACCTCCTCAATTTAGCATTATGGACAGGGAAAGATCAAATCTAAGATCTGCACAAAAATATTTTGTTTTCAAATTCATACCGTGATCGTAGCATGCATGGACTCGACTCATATGACTGGGATTTCCATGAAAAAGATTGTGGGCCGAAAATGGGAGATCACTGTACATTTCTCTTCTCTTTCCTATTTATATTTCTCTTTTACCTACTCAATTTAGCATTATGGCCCGGGAAAGACCTAATCTAAGCTCTGCACAAAAATATTTTGCCTTCAAATTCATACCGTGATCGTAGGATGCATGGACTCGACTCATATGAATGGGATTTCCATGAAAAAGATTGTGGGCAGAAAATGGGTGATCATGTACATTTCTCTTCTGTTTCCTATTTATATTTATATTTTACCTCCTCAATTTAGCATTATGGACAGGGAAAGACCAAATCTAAGATCTGCACAAAAATATTTTGCTTTCAAATTCATACCGTGATCGTAGCATGCATGGACTCGACTCATATGACTGGGATTTCCATGAAAAAGATTGTGGGCCGAAAATGGGTGATCACTGTACAATTCTCTTCTGTTTCCTATTTATATTTATATTTTACCTCCTCAATTTAGCATTATAGACAGGGAAAGACCTAATCTAAGATCTGCACAAAAATATTTTGCCTTCAAATTCATACCGTGATTGTAGGATGCATGGACTCGACTCATATGACTGGGATTTCCATGAAAAAGATTGTGGGCCGAAAATGGGTGATCACTGTACATTTCTCTCCTGTTTCCTATTTATATTTCTATTTTACCTCCACAATTTAGCATTATGGCCAGGGAAAGACCTAATTTAAGCTCTGCACAAAAATATTTTGCCTTCAAATTCATACCGTGATCATAGCATGCATGGACTCGACTCATATGACTGGGATTTACATGAAAAAGATTGTGAGCCGAAAATGGGAGATCACTGTACATTTCTCTTCTGTTTCCTATTTATATTTATATTTTACTTCCTCAATTTAGTATTATGGCCAGGGAAAGACCTAATCTAAGCTCTGCACAAAAATATTTTGCCTTCAAATTCATACCGTGATCGTAGAATGCATGGACTCGACTCATATGACTGGGATTTCCAAGAAAAAGATTGTGGGCTGAAAATAGGTGATCACTGTACATTTCTCTTCTGTTTCCTATTTATATTTATATTTTACATCCTCAATTTAGCATTATGGACAGGTAATGACCTAATCTAAGATTTGCACAAAAATATGTTGCCTTCAAATTCATACCGTGATCGTAGCATGCATAGACTCGACTCATAATTACTGGGATTTCCATGAAAAAGATTGTGGGCCGGAAATGGGTGATCACCGAACATTTCTCTTCTGTTTCCTATTTATATTTCTATTTTACCACCTCAATTTAGCATTATGGCCAGGGAAAGACCTAATCTAAGCTCTGCACAAAAATATTTTGCCTTCAAATTCATACCTTGATCGTAGCATGCATGGACTCGACTCATATGACTGGGATTTCCATGAAAAAGATTGTGGGCCAAAAATGGGTGATCACTGTACATTTCTCTTCTGTTTCCTATTTATATTTCTATTTTACCTCCTCAATTTAGCATTATGGCCAGGGAAAGACCTAATCTAAGCTCTGCACAAAAATATTTTGCCTTCAAATTCATACCTTGATCGTAGCATGCATGGACTCGACTCATATGACTGGGATTTCCATGAAAAAGATTTGGGGCAGAAAATGGGTATTCACTGTACATTTCTCTTCTGTTTCCTATTTATATTTCTATTTTACCTCCTCAATTTAGCATTATGGACAGGGAAAGACCAAATCTAAGATCTGCACAAAGATATTTTGTTTTCAAATTCATACCGTGATCGTAGCATGCATGGACTCGACTCATATGACTGGGATTTCCATGAAAAAGATTGTGGGCCGAAAATGGGAGATCACTGTACATTTCTCTTCTCTTTCCTATTTATATTTCTCTTTTACCTCCTCAATTTAGCATTATGGACAGGGAAAGACCTAATCTAAGATCTGCACAAAAATATTTTGCCTTGAAATTCATACCGTGATCGTAGCATGCATGGACTCGACTCATATGACTGGGATTTCCATGAAAATATTATGGGCCGAAAATGGGTGATCACTGTACATTTCTCTTCTGTTTTCTATTTATATTTCTATTTTACATCCTCAATTTAGCATTATGGACAGGGAAAGACCTAATCTAAGATCTGCAGAAAAATATTTTGCCTTCAATATCATACCGTGATCGTAGAATGCATGGACTCGACTCATATGACTGGGATTTCCATGAAAAATATTGTGGGCTGAAAATAGGTGATCACTGTACATTTCTTTTCTGTTTCCTATTTATATTTCTATTTTACCTCCTCAATTTAGCATTATGGACAGGGAAAGACCTAATCTAAGATCTGCACAAAAATATTTTGCCTTCAATTTCATACCGTGATCGTAGAATGCATGGACTCGACTCATATGACAGGGATTTCCATGAAAAAGATTGTGGGCCGAAAATGGGTGATCACTGTACATTTCTCTTCTGTTTCCTATTTATATTTCTAGTTTACCTCCTCAATTTAGCATTATGGACAGGGAAAGACCTAATCTAAAATCTGAACAAAAATATTTTGCCTTCAAATTCATACCGTGATCGTAGCATGCATGGACTCGACTCATATGACTGGGATTTCCATGAAAAAGATTGTGGGCGGAAAATGGGTGATCACTGTACATTTCTCTTCTGTTTCTTATTTATATTGCTATTTTAACTCCGCAATTTAGCATTATGGACAGGGAAAGACCTCATCTAAAATCTGCACAAAAATATTTTGCCTTCAAATTCATACCGTGATCGTAGAATGCAGGGTCTCGACTTATATGACTGGGATTTCCATGAAAAAGATTGTGGGCTGAAAATAGGTGATCACTGTACATTTCTCGTCTCTTTCCTATTTATATTTATATTTTACCTCCTCAATTTAGCATTATGGGCTTCGAATGACCTAATCTAAGATCTGCACAAAAATATTTTGCGTTTAATTTCATACCGTGATCGTAGCATGCATGGACTCGAGTCATATGACTGGGATTTCCATGAAAAAATTGTGGGCCGAACATGGGTGATCACTGTACATTTCTCTTCTGTTTGCTATTTATATTCATATTTTACCTCCAGCAATGTAGCATTAGGGACAGGGAAAGAACTAATCTCTGATCTGCACAAAAATATTTTGCCTTCAAATTCATACCGTGATCGTAGCATGCATGGACTCGACTCATATGACTGGGATTTCCATGAAAAAGATTGTGGGCTGAAAATGGGTGATCACTGTACATTTGCTTCTGTTTCCTATTTATATTTCAATTTTACCTCCTCAATTTAGCATTATGGACAGGGAAAGACCTAATCTAAAATCTGCCAAAAAATATTTTGCCTTCAAATTCATACCGTGATCGTAGCATTCATGGACTCGACTCATATGACTGGGATTTCCATGAAAAAGATTGTGGGCCGAAAATCGGTGATCACTGTACATTTCTCTTCTGTTTCCTATTTATATTTCTATTTTACCTCCTCAATTTAGCATTATGGACAGGGAAAGAACAAATCTAAAATCTGCACAAAAATATCTTGCCTTCATATTCATACCGTGATCGTAGCATGCATGGACTCGACTCATATGACTGGGATTTCCATGAAAAAGATTGTGGGCCGAAAATGGGTGATCACTGTACATTTGCTTCTGTTTACTATTTATATTTCTATTTTAACTCGTCAATTTATCATTATGGACAGGGAAAGACCAAATCTAAGATCTGCACAAAATGTTTTGCCTTCAAATTCAAACCGTGATCGTAGCATGCATGGACTCGACTCATATGACTGGGATTTCCATGAAAAAGATTGTAGGCCGAAAATGGGTGATCACTGTACATTTCGCTTCTGTTTCCTATTTATATTTCTATTTTACCTCCTCAATTTAACATTATGGAATGGGAAAGACCTAATCTCTGATCTGCACAAAAATATTTTGCCTTCAAATTCTTACCGTGATCGTAGCATGCATGGACCCGACTCATATGACTGGGATTTCCATGAAAAAGATTGTGGGCCGAAAATGGGTGATCACTGTACATTTCTCTTCTGTTTCCTATTTATATTTCTATTTACCTCCTCAATTTAGCATTATGGACAGGGAAAGACCTAATCTAAAATCTGCACAAAAATATTTTGCCTTCAAATTCATGCCGTGATCGTAGCATGCATGGACTCGACTCATACGGCTGGGATTTCCATGAAAAAGATTGTGGGCCGAAAATGGGTGATCACTGTACATTTCTCTACTGTTTCCTATTTATATTTCTATTTTACCTCCTCAATTTAGCATTATGGACAGGGAAAGACCTTATCTAAAATCTGCATAAAAATATTTTGCTTTCAAATTCATACCGAGATCGTAGCATGCATGGACTCGACTCATATGACTGGGATTTCCATGAAAAAGATTGTGGGCCGAAAATGGGTGATCACTGTACATTTCTGTTCTGTTTCCTATTTATATTTATATTTTACCTTTCAATTAAGCATTATGGACAGGGAAAGACCTAATCTCTGATCTGCACAAAAATATTTTGCCTTCAAATTCATACCGTGATCGTAGCATGCATGGACTCGACTCATATGACTGGGATTTCCATGAAAAAGATTTTGGGCCGAAAATGGGTGATCACTGTACATTTCTCTTCTGTTTCCTATTTATATTTCTATTTTACCTCTTCAATTTAGCATTATGGAAAGGGAAAGACCTAATCTCTGATCTGCACAAAAATATTTTGCCTTCAAATTCATACCGTGATCGTAGCATGCATGGACTCGACTCATATGACTGGGATTTCCATGAAAAAGATTGTGGGCCGAAAATGGGTGATCACTGTACATTTCTCTTCTTGTTCCTATTTATATTTATATTTTACCTCCTCAATTTAGCATTATGGACAGGGAAAGACCTAATCTAAAATCTGCACAAAAATATTTTGCCTTCAAATTCATACCGTGATCGTAGCATGCATGGACTCGACTCATATGACTGGGATTTCCATGAAAAAGATTGTGGGCCGAAAATCGGTGATCACTGTACATTTCTCTTCTGTTTCCTATTTATATTTCTATTTTACCTCCTCAATTTAGCATTATGGACAGGGAAAGAACAAATCTAAAATCTGCACAAAAATATCTTGCCTTCAAATTCATACCGTGATCGTAGCATGCATGGACTCGACTCATATGACTGGGATTTCCATGAAAAAGATTGTGGGCCGAAAATGGGTGATCACTGTACATTTGCTTCTGTTTACTATTTATATTTCTATTTTAACTCGTCAATTTATCATTATGGACAGGGAAAGACCAAATCTAAGATCTGCACAAAATGTTTTGCCTTCAAATTCAAACCGTGATCGTAGCATGCATGGACTCGACTCATATGACTGGGATTTCCATGAAAAAGATTGTAGGCCGAAAATGGGTGATCACTGTACATTTCGCTTCTGTTTCCTATTTATATTTCTATTTTACCTCCTCAATTTAACATTATGGAATGGGAAAGACCTAATCTCTGATCTGCACAAAAATATTTTGCCTTCAAATTCTTACCGTGATCGTAGCATGCATGGACCCGACTCATATGACTGGGATTTCCATGAAAAAGATTGTGGGCCGAAAATGGGTGATCACTGTACATTTCTCTACTGTTTCCTATTTATATTTCTATTTTACCTCCTCAATTTAGCATTATGGACAGGGAAAGACCTTATCTAAAATCTGCACAAAAATATTTTGCTTTCAAATTCATACCGAGATCGTAGCATGCATGGACTCGACTCATATGACTGGGATTTCCATGAAAAAATTGTGGGCCGAAAATGGGTGATCACTGTACATTTCTGTTCTGTTTCCTATTTATATTTATATTTTACCTTTCAATTAAGCATTATGGACAGGGAAAGACCTAATCTCTGATCTGCACAAAAATATTTTGCCTTCAAATTCATACCGTGATCGTAGCATGCATGGACTCGACTCATATGACTGGGATTTCCTTGAAAAAGATTTTGGGCCGAAAATGGGTGATCACTGTACATTTCTCTTCTGTTTCCTATTTATATTTCTATTTTACCTCCTCAATTTAGCATTATGGACAGGGAAAGACCTAATCTCTGATCTGCACAAAAATATTTTGCCTTCAAATTCATACCGTGATCGTAGCATGCATGGACTCGACTCATATGACTGGGATTTTCATGAAAAAGATTGTGGGCCGAAAATGGGTGATCACTGTACATTTCTCTTCTTGTTCCTATTTATATTTATATTTTACCTCCTCAATTTAGCATTATGGACAGGGAAAGACCTAATCTAAAATCTGCACAAAAATATTTTACCTTCAAATCCATACCTTGATCGTAGCATGCATGGAATCGACTCATATGACTGGGATTTCCATGAAAAAGTTTGTGGGCCAAAAATCGGTGATCACTGTACATTTCTCTTCTGTTTCCTATTTATATTTATATTTTACCTCCTCAATTTAGCATTATGGACAGGGAAAGACCTAATCTAAAATCATCCAAAAAATATTTTGCCTTCAAATTCATACCGTGATCGTAGAATGCATGGACTCGACTCATATGACTGGGATTTCCATGAAAAAGATTGTGGGCCGAAAATCGGTGATCACTGTACATTTCTCTTCTGTTTCCTATTTATATTTCTATTTTACCTCCTCAATTTAGCATTATGGACAGGGAAAGAACTAATCTAAAATCTGCACAAAAATAATTTGCTTCCAATTTAATATCGTGATCGAAGCATGCATGTACTCGACTCATATGACTGGCATTTCCATGAAAAAGATTGTGTGCCGAACATGGGTGATCACTGTACATTTCTCTTCTGTTTCCTATTTATATTTATATTTTACCTCCAGCAATGTAGCATTATGGACAGGGAAAGAACTAATCTCTGATCTGCACAAAAATATTTTGTCTTCAAATTCATACCGTGATCGTAGCATGCATGGACTCGACTCAGTATGACTGGGATTTCCATGAAAAAGATTGTGGGCCGAAAATGGGTGATCACTGTACATTTGCTTCTGTTTCCTATTTATATTTCTATTTTACCTCCTCAATTTAGCATTATGGACAGGGAAAGACCTAATCTAAAATCTGCCAAAAAATATTTTGCCTTCAAATTCATACCGTGATCGTAGCATTCATGGACTCGACTCATATGACTGGGATTTCCATGAAAATATTGTGGGCCGAAAATCGGTGATCACTGTACATTTCTCTTCTGTTTCCTATTTATATTTCTATTTTACCTCCTCAATTTAGCATTATGGACAGGGAAAGAACAAATCTAAAATCTGCGCAAAAATATCTTGCCTTCAAATTCATACCGTGATCGTAGCATGCATGGACTCGACTCATATGACTGGGATTTCCATGAGAAAGATTGTGGGCCGAAAATGGGTGATCACTGTACATTTGCTTCTGTTTCCTATTTATATTTCTATTTTACCTCCTCAATTTATCATTATGGACAGGGAAAGACCAAATCTAAGATCTGCACAAAATGTTTTGCCTTCAAATTCAAACCGTGATCGTAGCATGCATGGACTCGAATCATATGACTGGGATTTCCATGAAAAAGATTGTAGGCCGAAAATGGGTGATCACTGTACATTTCTCTTCTGTTTCCTATTTATATTTCTATTTTACCTCCTCAATTTAACATTATGGAATGGGAAAGACCTAATCTCTGATCTGCACAAAAATATTTTGCCTTCAAATTCTTACCGTGATCGTAGCATGCATGGACCCGACTCATATGACTGGGATTTCCATGAAAAAGATTGTGGGCCGAAAATGGGTGATCACTGTACATTTCTCTTCTGTTTCCTATTTATATTTCTATTTTACCTCCTCAATTTAGCATTATGGACAGGGAAAGACCTAAACTAAAATCTGCACAAAAATATTTTGCCTTGAAATTCATACCGTGATCGTAGCATGCATGGACTCGCCTCATACGACTGGGATTTCCATGAAAAAGATTGTTGGCCGAAAATGGGTGATCACTGTACATTTCTCTTCTGTTTCCTATTTATATTTATATTTTACCTCCTCAATTTAGCATTATGGCCAGGGAAAGACCTAATCTAAGCTCTGGACAAAAATATTTTGCCTTCAAATTCATACCGTGATCGTAGCATGCATGGACTCGACTCATATGACTGGGATTTCCATGAAAAATATTTTGGGCCGAAAATGGGTGATCACTGTACATTTCTCTTCTGTTTCCTATTTATATTTATATTTTATCTCCTCAATTTAGCATTATGGACAGGGAAAGATCTAATCTCTGATCTGCACAAAAATATTTTGCCTTTAAATTCATACCGTGATCGTAGTATGCATGGACTCGACTCATATGACTGGGATTTCCATGAAAAAGATTGTGGGCCGAAAATGGGTGATCACTGTACATTTCTATTCTGTTTCCTATTTATATTTATATTTTACCTCCTCAATTTAGCATAATGGACAGGGAAAGACCTAATCTAAAATCTGCACAAAAATATTTCGCCTTCAAATTTATACCGTGATCGTAGCATGCATGGACTCGATTCATATGACTGGGATTTCCATGAAAAAGATTGTGGGCCGAAAATGGGTGATCACTGTACATTTATCTTCTGTTTCCTATTTATATTTCTATTTTACCTCCTCAATTTAGCATTATGGCTAGGGAAAGACCTAATCTAAGCTCTGCACAAAAATATTTTGCCTTCAAATTCATACCTTGATCGTAACATGCATGGACTCGAATCATATGACTGGTATTTCCATGAAAAAGATTGTGGGGCGAAAATGGGTGATCACTGTACATTTCTCTTCTGTTTCCTATTTATATTTCTATTTTACCTGTTCAATTTAGCATTATGAACAGGGAAAGACCTAATCTAAGATCTGCACAAAAATATTTTGCCTTCAAATTCATACCGTGATCGTAGCATGCATGGACTCGACTCATATGACTGAGATTTCCATGAAAAAGATTGTGGGCCGAAAATGGCTGATCACTGTACATTTCTCTTCTGTTTCCCATTTATATTTATATTTTTACCTCCTGAATTTAGCATTATGGACAGGGAAAGCCCTAATCTAAGTTCTGCACAAAAATATTTTGCCTTCAAATTCATACCGTGATCGTAGCATGCATGGACTCGACTCATATGACTGGGATTTCCATGAAAAAGATTGTGGGCCGAAAATGGGTGATCACTGTACATTTCTCTTCTGTTTCCTATTCATATTTCTATTTTTACCTCCTGAATTTAGCATTATGGACAGAGAAAGACCTAATCTAAGATCTGCACAAAAATATTTTGCCTTCAAATTCATACCATGATCGTAGCATGCATGGACTCGATTCATATGACTGGGATTTCCATGAAAAAGATTGTGGGCCGAAAATGGGTGATCACTGTACATTTCTCTTCTGTTTCCTATTTATATTTCTATTTTACCTCCTCAATTTAGCATTATGGCTAGGGAAAGACCTAATCTAAGCTCTGCACAAAAATATTTTGCTTTCAAATTCATACCTTGATCGTAACATGCATGGACTCGAATCATATGACTGGTATTTCCATGAAAAAGATTGTGGGGCGAAAATGGGTGATCACTGTACATTTCTCTTCTGTTTCCTATTTATATTTCTATTTTACCTCCTCAATTTAGCATTATGAACAGGGAAAGACCTAATCTAAGATCTGCACAAAAATATTTTGCCTTCAAATTCATACCGTGATTGTAGCATGCATGGACTCGACTCATATGACTGGGATTTCCATGAAAAAGATTGTGGGCCGAAAATGGGTCATCACTGTACATTTCTCTTCTGTTTCCTATTTATAATTATATTTTATATCCTCAATTTAGCATTATGGACAGGGAAAGACCTAATCTAAGATCTGCACACAAATATTTTGCCTTCAAATTCATACCGTGATCGTAGCATGCATGGACTCGACTCATATGACTGGGATTTCCATGAAAAAGATTGTGGGCTGAAAATGGGTGATCACTGTACATTTCTCTTCTGTTTCCTATTTACATTTATATTTTACATCCTCAATTTAGCATTATGGACAGGGAAAGACCTAATCTAAGATCTGCACAAAAATATTTTGCCTTCAAATTCATACCGTGATCGTAGCATGCATGGACTCGACTCATATGACTGGGATTTCCATGAAGAAGATTGTGGGCTGAAAATGGGTGATCACTGTACATTTCTCTTCTGTTTCCTATTTATATTTCTATTTTACCTCCTCAATTTAGCATTATGAACAGGGAAAGACCTAATCTAATATCTGCACAAAAATATTTTGCCTTCAAATTCATACCGTGATCGTAGCATGCATGGACTCGACTCATATGACTGGGATTTCCATGAAAAAGATTGTGGGCCGAAAATGGGTGATCACTGTACATTTGCTTCTGTTTCCTATTTATATTTCAATTTTACCTCCTCAATTTAGCATTATGGACAGGGAAAGACCTAATCTAAAATCTGCCAAAAAATATTTTGCCTTCAAATTCATACCGTGATCGTAGCATTCATGGACTCGACTCATATGACTGGGATTTCCATGAAAAAGATTGTGGGCCGAAAATCGGTGATCACTGTACATTTCTCTTCTGTTTCCTATTTATATTTCTATTTTACCTCCTCAATTTAGCATTATGGACAGGGAAAGAACAAATCTAAAATCTGCACAAAAATATCTTGCCTTCAAATTCATACCGTGATCGTAGCATGCATGGACTCGACTCATATGACTGGGATTTCCATGAAAAAGATTGTGGGCCGAAAATGGGTGATCACTGTACATTTGCTTCTGTTTACTATTTATATTTCTATTTTAACTCGTCAATTTATCATTATGGACAGGGAAAGACCAAATCTAAGATCTGCACAAAATGTTTTGCCTTCAAATTCAAACCGTGATCGTAGCATGCATGGACTCGACTCATATGACTGGGATTTCCATGAAAAAGATTGTAGGCCGAAAATGGGTGATCACTGTACATTTCTCTTCTGTTTCCTATTCATATTTCTATTTTTACCTCCTGAATTTAGCATTATGGACAGAGAAAGACCTAATCTAAGATCTGCACAAAAATATTTTGCCTTCAAATTCATACCATGATCGTAGCATGCATGGACTCGATTCATATGACTGGGATTTCCATGAAAAAGATTGTGGGCCGAAAATGGGTGATCACTGTACATTTCTCTTCTGTTTCCTATTTATATTTCTATTTTACCTCCTCAATTTAGCATTATGGCTAGGGAAAGACCTAATCTAAGCTCTGCACAAAAATATTTTGCTTTCAAATTCATACCTTGATCGTAACATGCATGGACTCGAATCATATGACTGGTATTTCCATGAAAAAGATTGTGGGGCGAAAATGGGTGATCACTGTACATTTCTCTTCTGTTTCCTATTTATATTTCTATTTTACCTCCTCAATTTAGCATTATGAACAGGGAAAGACCTAATCTAAGATCTGCACAAAAATATTTTGCCTTCAAATTCATACCGTGATTGTAGCATGCATGGACTCGACTCATATGACTGGGATTTCCATGAAAAAGATTGTGGGCCGAAAATGGGTCATCACTGTACATTTCTCTTCTGTTTCCTATTTATAATTATATTTTATATCCTCAATTTAGCATTATGGACAGGGAAAGACCTAATCTAAGATCTGCACACAAATATTTTGCCTTCAAATTCATACCGTGATCGTAGCATGCATGGACTCGACTCATATGACTGGGATTTCCATGAAAAAGATTGTGGGCTGAAAATGGGTGATCACTGTACATTTCTCTTCTGTTTCCTATTTACATTTATATTTTACATCCTCAATTTAGCATTATGGACAGGGAAAGACCTAATCTAAGATCTGCACAAAAATATTTTGCCTTCAAATTCATACCGTGATCGTAGCATGCATGGACTCGACTCATATGACTGGGATTTCCATGAAGAAGATTGTGGGCTGAAAATGGGTGATCACTGTACATTTCTCTTCTGTTTCCTATTTATATTTCTATTTTACCTCCTCAATTTAGCATTATGAACAGGGAAAGACCTAATCTAATATCTGCACAAAAATATTTTGCCTTCAAATTCATACCGTGATCGTAGCATGCATGGACTCGACTCATATGACTGGGATTTCCATGAAAAAGATTGTGGGCCGAAAATGGGTGATCACTGTACATTTGCTTCTGTTTCCTATTTATATTTCAATTTTACCTCCTCAATTTAGCATTATGGACAGGGAAAGACCTAATCTAAAATCTGCCAAAAAATATTTTGCCTTCAAATTCATACCGTGATCGTAGCATTCATGGACTCGACTCATATGACTGGGATTTCCATGAAAAAGATTGTGGGCCGAAAATCGGTGATCACTGTACATTTCTCTTCTGTTTCCTATTTATATTTCTATTTTACCTCCTCAATTTAGCATTATGGACAGGGAAAGAACAAATCTAAAATCTGCACAAAAATATCTTGCCTTCAAATTCATACCGTGATCGTAGCATGCATGGACTCGACTCATATGACTGGGATTTCCATGAAAAAGATTGTGGGCCGAAAATGGGTGATCACTGTACATTTGCTTCTGTTTACTATTTATATTTCTATTTTAACTCGTCAATTTATCATTATGGACAGGGAAAGACCAAATCTAAGATCTGCACAAAATGTTTTGCCTTCAAATTCAAACCGTGATCGTAGCATGCATGGACTCGACTCATATGACTGGGATTTCCATGAAAAAGATTGTAGGCCGAAAATGGGTGATCACTGTACATTTCGCTTCTGTTTCCTATTTATATTTCTATTTTACCTCCTCAATTTAACATTATGGAATGGGAAAGACCTAATCTCTGATCTGCACAAAAATATTTTGCCTTCAAATTCTTACCGTGATCGTAGCATGCATGGACCCGACTCATATGACTGGGATTTCCATGAAAAAGATTGTGGGCCGAAAATGGGTGATCACTGTACATTTCTCTTCTGTTTCCTATTTATATTTCTATTTACCTCCTCAATTTAGCATTATGGACAGGGAAAGACCTAATCTAAAATCTGCACAAAAATATTTTGCCTTCAAATTCATGCCGTGATCGTAGCATGCATGGACTCGACCCATACGGCTGGGATTTCCATGAAAAAGATTGTGGGCCGAAAATGGGTGATCACTGTACATTTCTCTACTGTTTCCTATTTATATTTCTATTTTACCTCCTCAATTTAGCATTATGGACAGGGAAAGACCTTATCTAAAATCTGCACAAAAATATTTTGCTTTCAAATTCATACCGAGATCGTAGCATGCATGGACTCGACTCATATGACTGGGATTTCCATGAAAAAATTGTGGGCCGAAAATGGGTGATCACTGTACATTTCTGTTCTGTTTCCTATTTATATTTATATTTTACCTTTCAATTAAGCATTATGGACAGGGAAAGACCTAATCTCTGATCTGCACAAAAATATTTTGCCTTCAAATTCATACCGTGATCGTAGCATGCATGGACTCGACTCATATGACTGGGATTTCCTTGAAAAAGATTTTGGGCCGAAAATGGGTGATCACTGTACATTTCTCTTCTGTTTCCTATTTATATTTCTATTTTACCTCCTCAATTTAGCATTATGGACAGGGAAAGACCTAATCTCTGATCTGCACAAAAATATTTTGCCTTCAAATTCATACCGTGATCGTAGCATGCCTGGACTCGACTCATATGACTGGGATTTCCATGAAAAAGATTGTGGGCCGAAAATGGGTGATCACTGTACATTTCTCTTCTTGTTCCTATTTATATTTATATTTTACCTCCTCAATTTAGCATTATGGACAGGGAAAGACCTAATCTAAAATCTGCACAAAAATATTTTACCTTCAAATCCATACCTTGATCGTAGCATGCATGGAATCGACTCATATGACTGGGATTTCCATGAAAAAGTTTGTGGGCCAAAAATCGGTGATCACTGTACATTTCTCTTCTGTTTCCTATTTATATTTATATTTTACCTCCTCAATTTAGCATTATGGACAGGGAAAGACCTAATCTAAAATCATCCAAAAAATATTTTGCCTTCAAATTCATACCGTGATCGTAGAATGCATGGACTCGACTCATATGACTGGGATTTCCATGAAAAAGATTGTGGGCCGAAAATCGGTGATCACTGTACATTTCTCTTCTGTTTCCTATTTATATTTCTATTTTACCTCCTCAATTTAGCATTATGGACAGGGAAAGAACTAATCTAAAATCTGCACAAAAATAATTTGCTTCCAATTTAATATCGTGATCGAAGCATGCATGTACTCGACTCATATGACTGGCATTTCCATGAAAAAGATTGTGTGCCGAACATGGGTGATCACTGTACATTTCTCTTCTGTTTCCTATTTATATTTATATTTTACCTCCAGCAATGTAGCATTATGGACAGGGAAAGAACTAATCTCTGATCTGCACAAAAATATTTTGTCTTCAAATTCATACCGTGATCGTAGCATGCATGGACTCGACTCAGTATGACTGGGATTTCCATGAAAAAGATTGTGGGCCGAAAATGGGTGATCACTGTACATTTGCTTCTGTTTCCTATTTATATTTCTATTTTACCTCCTCAATTTAGCATTATGGACAGGGAAAGACCTAATCTAAAATCTGCCAAAAAATATTTTGCCTTCAAATTCATACCGTGATCGTAGCATTCATGGACTCGACTCATATGACTGGGATTTCCATGAAAATATTGTGGGCCGAAAATCGGTGATCACTGTACATTTCTCTTCTGTTTCCTATTTATATTTCTATTTTACCTCCTCAATTTAGCATTATGGACAGGGAAAGAACAAATCTAAAATCTGCGCAAAAATATCTTGCCTTCAAATCCATACCGTGATCGTAGCATGCATGGACTCGACTCATATGACTGGGATTTCCATGAGAAAGATTGTGGGCCGAAAATGGGTGATCACTGTACATTTGCTTCTGTTTCCTATTTATATTTCTATTTTACCTCCTCAATTTATCATTATGGACAGGGAAAGACCAAATCTAAGATCTGCACAAAATGTTTTGCCTTCAAATTCAAACCGTGATCGTAGCATGCATGGACTCGAATCATATGACTGGGATTTCCATGAAAAAGATTGTAGGCCGAAAATGGGTGATCACTGTACATTTCTCTTCTGTTTCCTATTTATATTTCTATTTTACCTCCTCAATTTAACATTATGGAATGGGAAAGACCTAATCTCTGATCTGCACAAAAATATTTTGCCTTCAAATTCTTACCGTGATCGTAGCATGCATGGACCCGACTCATATGACTGGGATTTCCATGAAAAAGATTGTGGGCCGAAAATGGGTGATCACTGTACATTTCTCTTCTGTTTCCTATTTATATTTCTATTTTACCTCCTCAATTTAGCATTATGGACAGGGAAAGACCTAAACTAAAATCTGCACAAAAATATTTTGCCTTGAAATTCATACCGTGATCGTAGCATGCATGGACTCGCCTCATACGACTGGGATTTCCATGAAAAAGATTGTTGGCCGAAAATGGGTGATCACTGTACATTTCTCTTCTGTTTCCTATTTATATTTATATTTTACCTCCTCAATTTAGCATTATGGCCAGGGAAAGACCTAATCTAAGCTCTGGACAAAAATATTTTGCCTTCAAATTCATACCGTGATCGTAGCATGCATGGACTCGACTCATATGACTGGGATTTCCATGAAAAATATTTTGGGCCGAAAATGGGTGATCACTGTACATTTCTCTTCTGTTTCCTATTTATATTTATATTTTATCTCCTCAATTTAGCATTATGGACAGGGAAAGATCTAATCTCTGATCTGCACAAAAATATTTTGCCTTTAAATTCATACCGTGATCGTAGTATGCATGGACTCGACTCATATGACTGGGATTTCCATGAAAAAGATTGTGGGCCGAAAATGGGTGATCACTGTACATTTCTATTCTGTTTCCTATTTATATTTATATTTTACCTCCTCAATTTAGCATTATGGACAGGGAAAGACCTAATCTAAAATCTGCACAAAAATATTTCGCCTTCAAATTTATACCGTGATCGTAGCATCCATGGACACGACTCATATGACTGGGATTTCCATGAAAAAGATTGTGTGCTGAAAATGGGTGATCACTGTACATTTCTGTTCTGTTTCCTATTTATATTTCTATTTTCCTCCTCAATTTAGCATTATGAACAGGGAAAGACCTAATCTAAGATCTGCACAAAAATATTTTGCCTTCAAATTCATACCGTGATCGTAGCATGCATGGACTCGACTCATATGACTGGGATTTCCATGTAAAAGATTGTGGGCCGAAAATCGGTGATCACTGTACATTTCTCTTCTGTTTCCCATTTATATTTATATTTTATATCCTCAATTTAGCATTATGGACAGGGAAAGACCTAATCTAATATCTGCAAAAAAATATTTTGCCTTCAAATTCATACCGTGATCGTAGCATGCATGGACTCGACTCATATGACTGGGATTTCCATGAAAAAGATTGTGGGCTGAAAATGGGTGATCACTGTACATTTCTCTTCTGTTTCCTATTTATATTTCTATTGTACCTCCTCAATTTAGCATTATGGACAGGGAAAGACCTAATCTAAAATCTGCACAAAAATATTTTGCCTTCAAATTCATACTGTGATCGTAGCATGCATGGACTCGACTCATATGACTGGGATTTCCATGAAAAATATTTTGGGCCGAAAATGGGTGATCACTGTACATTTCTCTTCTGTTTCCTATTTATATTTATATTTTACCTCCTCAATTTAGCATTATGGACAGGGAAAGATCTAATCTCTGATCTGCACAAAAATATTTTGCCTTTAAATTCATACCGTGATCGTAGTATGCATGGACTCGACTCATATGACTGGGATTTCCATGAAAAAGATTGTGGGCCGAAAATGGGTGATCACTGTACATTTCTATTCTGTTTCCTATTTATATTTATATTTTACCTCCTCAATTTAGCATAATGGACAGGGAAAGACCTAATCTAAAATCTGCACAAAAATATTTCGCCTTCAAATTTATACCGTGATCGTAGCATCCATGGACACGACTCATATGACTGGGATTTCCATGAAAAAGATTGAGGCCGAAAATGGGTGATCACTGTACATTTCTCTTCTGTTTCCTATTCATATTTCTATTTTTACCTCCTGAATTTAGCATTATGGACAGAGAAAGACCTAATCTAAGATCTGCACAAAAATATTTTGCCTTCAAATTCATACCATGATCGTAGCATGCATGGACTCGACTCATATGACTGAGATTTCCATGAAAAAGATTGTGGGCCGAAAATGGGTGATCACTGTACATTTCTCTTCTGTTTCCTATTTATATTTCTATTTTACCTCCTCAATTTAGCATTATGGCTAGGGAAAGACCTAATCTAAGCTCTGCACAAAAATATTTTGCCTTCAAATTCATACCTTGATCGTAACATGCATGGACTCGAATCATATGACTGGTATTTCCATGAAAAAGATTGTGGGGCGAAAATGGGTGATCACTGTACATTTCTCTTCTGTTTCCTATTTATATTTCTATTTTACCTGTTCAATTTAGCATTATGAACAGGGAAAGACCTAATCTAAGATCTGCACAAAAATATTTTGCCTTCAAATTCATACCGTGATCGTAGCATGCATGGACTCGACTCATATGACTGAGATTTCCATGAAAAAGATTGTGGGCCGAAAATGGCTGATCACTGTACATTTCTCTTCTGTTTCCCATTTATATTTATATTTTTACCTCCTGAATTTAGCATTATGGACAGGGAAAGCCCTAATCTAAGTTCTGCACAAAAATATTTTGCCTTCAAATTCATACCGTGATCGTAGCATGCATGGACTCGACTCATATGACTGGGATTTCCATGAAAAAGATTGTGGGCCGAAAATGGGTGATCACTGTACATTTCTCTTCTGTTTCCTATTCATATTTCTATTTTTACCTCCTGAATTTAGCATTATGGACAGAGAAAGACCTAATCTAAGATCTGCACAAAAATATTTTGCCTTCAAATTCATACCATGATCGTAGCATGCATGGACTCGATTCATATGACTGGGATTTCCATGAAAAAGATTGTGGGCCGAAAATGGGTGATCACTGTACATTTCTCTTCTGTTTCCTATTTATATTTCTATTTTACCTCCTCAATTTAGCATTATGGCTAGGGAAAGACCTAATCTAAGCTCTGCACAAAAATATTTTCCTTTCAAATTCATACCTTGATCGTAACATGCATGGACTCGAATCATATGACTGGTATTTCCATGAAAAAGATTGTGGGGCGAAAATGGGTGATCACTGTACATTTCTCTTCTGTTTCCTATTTATATTTCTATTTTACCTCCTCAATTTAGCATTATGAACAGGGAAAGACCTAATCTAAGATCTGCACAAAAATATTTTGCCTTCAAATTCATACCGTGATTGTAGCATGCATGGACTCGACTCATATGACTGGGATTTCCATGAAAAAGATTGTGGGCCGAAAATGGGTCATCACTGTACATTTCTCTTCTGTTTCCTATTTATAATTATATTTTATATCCTCAATTTAGCATTATGGACAGGGAAAGACCTAATCTAAGATCTGCACACAAATATTTTGCCTTCAAATTCATACCGTGATCGTAGCATGCATGGACTCGACTCATATGACTGGGATTTCCATGAAAAAGATTGTGGGCTGAAAATGGGTGATCACTGTACATTTCTCTTCTGTTTCCTATTTACATTTATATTTTACATCCTCAATTTAGCATTATGGACAGGGAAAGACCTAATCTAAGATCTGCACAAAAATATTTTGCCTTCAAATTCATACCGTGATCGTAGCATGCATGGACTCGACTCATATGACTGGGATTTCCATGAAGAAGATTGTGGGCTGAAAATGGGTGATCACTGTACATTTCTCTTCTGTTTCCTATTTATATTTCTATTTTACCTCCTCAATTTAGCATTATGAACAGGGAAAGACCTAATCTAATATCTGCACAAAAATATTTTGCCTTCAAATTCATACCGTGATCGTAGCATGCATGGACTCGACTCATATGACTGGGATTTCCATGAAAAAGATTGTGGGCCGAAAATGGGTGATCAATGTACATTTCTTTTCTGTTTCCTATTTATATTTATATTTTACCTCCTCAATTTAGCATTATGGACAGGGAAAGACTTAATCTAAGATCTGCACAAAAATGTTTTGCCTTCAAATACATACCGTGATCGTACTATGCATGGACTCGACTCATATGACTGGGATTTCCATGAAAAAGATTGTGTGCCGAAAATGGGTGATCAATGTACATTTTTCTTCTGTTTCCTATTTATATTTATATTTTACCTCCTCAATTTAGCATTATGGCCAGGGAAAAACCTAATCTAAGCCCTACACAAAAATATTTTGCCTTCAAATTCATACCGTGATCGTAGCATGCATGGACTCGACTCATATGACTGGGATTTCCATGAAAAAGATTGTGGGCCGAAAATGGGTGATCACTGTACATTTCTCTTCTGTATCCCATTTATATTTATATTTTATATACTCAATTTAGCATTATGGACAGGGAAAGACCTAATCTAAGATCTGCACAAAAATATTTTGCCTTCAAATTCATACCGTGATCGTAGCATGCATGGACTCGACTCATATGACTGGGATTTCCATGAAAAAGATTGTGGGCTGAAAATGGGTGATCACTGTACATTTCTCTTCTGTTTCCTATTTATATTTATATTTTATATCCTCAATTTAGCATTATGGACAGGGAAAGACCTAATCTAAGATCTGCACAAAAATATTTTGCCTTCAAATTCATATCGTGATCGTAGCATGCATGGAATCGACTCATATGACTGGGATTTCCATGAAAAAGATTATGGGCTGAAAATGGGTGATCATTGTACATTTCTCTTCTGTTTCCTATTTACATTTATATTTTACATCCTCAATTTAGCATTATGGACAGGGAAAGACCTAATCTAAGATCTGTACAAAAATATTTTCCCTTCAAATTCATACCGTGATCGTAGCATGCATGGACTCGACTCATATGACTGGGATTTCCATGAAATAGATTGTGGGCCGAAAATAGGTGATCACTGTACATTTCTCTTCTGTTTCCTATTTATATTGCTATTTTACCACCTCAATTTAGCATTATGGCCAGGGAAAGACCTAATTTAAGCTCTGCCCAAAAATATTTTGCCTTGAAATTCATACCGTGATCGTAGCATGCATGGAATCGACTCATATGACTGGGATTTCCATGAAAAAGATTGTGGGCCGAAAATGGGTGATCACTGTACATTTCTCTTCTGTTTCCAATTTATATTTATATTTTATATCCTCAATTTAGCATTATGGACAGGGAAAGACCTAATCTAAGATCTGCACAAAAATATTTTGCCTTCAAATTCATACCGTGATCGTAGCATGCATGGACTCGACTCATATGACTGGGATTTCCATGAAAAAGATTGTGGGCTGAAAATGGGTGATAACTGTACATTTCTCTTCTGTTTCCTATTTATATTTCTATTTTACCTCCTCAATTTAGCATTATGAACAGGGAAAGAATTAATCTAAGATCCGCACAAAAATATTTTGCCTTCAAATTCATACCGTGATCGTAGCATGCATGGACTCGAATCATATGACTGGGATTTCCATGAAAAAGATTGTGGGCTGAAAATGGGTGATCACTGTACAATACTCTTCTGTTTCCTATTTATATTTATATTTTACCTCCTCAATTTAGCATTATGGACAGGGAAAGACCTAATCTAAGTTCTGCACAAAAATATTTTGCCATCAAATTCATACCGTGATTGTAGCATGCATGGACTCGACTCATATGACTGGGATTTCCATGAAAAAGATTGTGGGCCGAAAATGGGTGATCACTACATTTCTCTTCTGTTTCCTATTTATATTTATATTTTATATCCTCAATTTAGCATTATGGACAGGGAAAGACCTAATCTAAGATCTGCACAAAAATATTTTGCCTTCAAATTCATACCGTGATCGTAGCATGCATGGACTCGACTCATATGACTGGGATTTCCATGAAGAAGATTGTGGGCTGAAAATGGGTGATCACTGTACATTTCTCTTCTGTTTCCTATTTATATTTCTATTTTACCTCCTCAATTTACCATTATGAACAGGGAAAGACCTAATCTAATATCTGCAAAAAAATATTTTGCCTTCAAATTCATACCGTGATCGTAGCATGCATGGATTCGACTCATATGACTGGGATTTCCATGAAAAAGATTGTTGGCAGAAAATGGGTGATCACTGTACATTTCTCTTCCGTTTCCTATTTACATTTATATTTTACATCCTCAATTTAGCATTATGGACAGGGAAAGACCTAATCTAAGATCTGTACAAAAATATGTTCCCTTCAAATTCATACCGTGATCGTAGCATGCATGGACTCGACTCATATGACTGGGATTTCCATGAAAAAGATTGCGGGCCGAAAATTGGTGATCACTGTACATTTCTCTTCTGTTTCCTATTTATATTTCTATTGTACCTCCTCAATTTAGCATTATGGACAGGGAAAGACCTAATCTAAAATCTGCACAAAAATATTTTGCCTTCAAATTCATACCGTGATCGTAGCATGTATGGACTCGACTCATATGGCTGGGATTTCCATGAAAAAGATTGTGGGCAGAAAATGGGTGATCACTGTACATTTCTCTTCTATTTCCTATTTATATTTATATTTTACCTCCTCAATTTAGCATAATGGCCAGGGAAAGACCTAATCTTATATCTGCACAAAAATATTTTGCCTTCAAATTCATACCGTGATCGTAGCATGCATGGACTCGACTCATATGACTGGGATTTCCATGAAAAAGATTGTGGGCTGAAAATGGGTGATAACTGTACATTTCTCTTCTGTTTCCTATTTATATTTCTATTTTACCTCCTCAATTTAGCATTATGAACATGGAAAGACCTAATCTAAGATCCGCACAAAAATATTTTGCCTTCAAATTCATACCGTGATCGTAGCATGCATGGACTCGAATCATATGACTGGGATTTCCATGAAAAAGATTGTGGGCTGAAAATGGGTGATCACTGTACATTTCTCTTCTGTTTCCTATTTATATTTATATTTTACATCCTCAATTTAGCATTATGGACAGGGAAAGACCTAATCTAAGATCTGTACAAAAATATTTTCCCTTCAAATTCATACCGTGATCGTAGCATGCATGGACTCGACTCATATGACTGGGATTTCCATGAAAAAGATTGTGGGCCGAAAATGGGTGATCACTGTACATTTCTCTTCTGTTTCCCATTGATATTTATATTTTATATCCTCAATTTAGCATTTTGGACAGGGAAAGACTTAATCTAAGTTCTGCACAAAAATATTTTGCCTTCAAATTCATACCGTGATTGTAGCATGCATGGACTCGACTCATATGACTGGGATTTCCATGAAGAAGATTGTGGGCAGAAAATGGGTGATCACTGTACATTTCTCTTCTGTTTCCTATTTATATTTCTATTTTACCTCCTCAATTTAGCATTATGAACAGGGAAAGACCTAATCTAATATCTGCACAAAAATATTTTGCCTTCAAATTCATACCGTGATCGTAGCATGCATGGACTCGACTCATATGACTGGGATTTCCATGAAAAAGATTGTTGGCAGAAAATTGGTGATCACTGTACATTTCTCTTCCGTTTCCTATTTACATTTATATTTTACATCCTCAATTTAGCATTATGGACAGGGAAAGACCTAATCTAAGATCTGTACAAAAATATTTTCCCTTCAAATTCATACCGTGATCGTAGCATGCATGGACTCGACTCATATGACTGGGATTTCCATGAAAAAGATTGTGGGCCGAAAATTGGTGATCACTGTACATTTCTCTTCTGTTTCCTATTTATATTTCTATTGTACCTCCTCAATTTAGCATTATGGACAGGGAAAGACCTAATCTAAAATCTGCACAAAAATATTTTGCCTTCAAATTCATACCGTGATCGTAGCATGCATGGACTCGACTCATATGACTGGGATTTCCATGAAATAGATTGTGGGCCGAAAATGGGTGATCACTGTACATTTCTCTTCTGTTTCCTATTTATATTTATATTTTACCTCCTCTATATAGCATTATGGACAGGGAAAGACCTAATTTAAGCTCTGCACAAAAATATTTTGCCTTCAAATTCATACCGTGATCGTAGCATGCATGGACTCGACTCATATGACTGGGATTTCCATGAAAAAGATTCTGGGCCGAAAATGGGTGATCACTGTACATTTCTCTTCTGTTTCCCATTTATATTTATATTTTATATCCTCAATTTAGCATTACGGACAGGGAAAGACCTAATCTAAGATCTGCACAAAAATATTTTGCCTTCAAATTCATACCGTGATCGTAGCATGCATGGACTCGACTCATATGACTGGGATTTCCATGAAAAAGATTGTGGGCTGAAAATGGGTGATCACTGTACATTTCTCTTCTGTTTCCTATTTATATTTATATTTTACATCCTCAATTTAGCATTATGGACAGGGAAAGACCTAATCTAAGATCTGTACAAAAATATTTTCCCTTCAAATTCATACCGTGATCGTAGCATGCATGGACTCGACTCATATGACTGGGATTTCCATGAAAAAGATTGTGGGCCGAAAATGGGTGATCACTGTACATTTCTCTTCTGTTTCCCATTTATATTTATATTTTATATCCTCAATTTAGCATTATGGACAGGGAAAGACCTAATCTAAGATCTGTACAAAAATATTTTCCCTTCAAATTCATACCGTGATCGTAGCATGCATGGACTCGATTCATATGACTGGGATTTCCATGAAAAAGATTGTGGGCCGAAAATGGGTGATCACTGTACATTTCTCTTCTGTTTCCTATTTATATTTCTATTTTACCTCCTCAATTTAGCATTATGGCTAGGGAAAGACCTAATCTAAGCTCTGCACAAAAATATTTTGCCTTCAAATTCATACCTTGATCGTAACGTGCATGGACTCGAATCATATGACTGGTATTTCCATGAAAAAGATTGTGGGGCGAAAATGGGTGATCACTGTATATTTCTCTTCTGTTTCCTATTTATATTTCTATTTTACCTGTTCAATTTAGCATTATGAACAGGGAAAGACCTAATCTAAGATCTGCACAAAAATATTTTGCCTTCAAATTCATACCGTGATCGTAGCATGCATGGACTCGACTCATATGACTGAGATTTCCATGAAAAAGATTGTGGGCCGAAAATGGGTGATCACTGTACATTTCTCTTCTGTTTCCCATTTATATTTATATTTTACCTCCTGAATTTAGCATTATGGACAGGGAAAGCCCTAATCTAAGTTCTGCACAAAAATATTTTGCCTTCAAATTCATACCGTGATCGTAGCATGCATGGACTCGACTCATATGACTGGGATTTCCATGAAAAAGATTCTGGGCAGAAAATGGGTGATCACTGCACATTTCTCTTCGGTTTCCTATTTCTATTTCTATTTTACCTCCTCAATTTAACATTATGGACAGGGAAAGACCTAATCTAAAATCTGCACAAAAATATTTTGCCTTCAAATTCATACCGTGATCGTAGCATGCATGGACTCGACTCATATGACTGGGATTTCCATGAAATAGATTGTGGGCCGAAAATGGGTGATCACTGTACATTTCTCTTCTGTTTCCTATTTATATTTCTATTTTACCTCCTCAATTTAGCATTATGGCTAGGGAAAGACCTAATCTAAGCTCTGCACAAAAATATTTTGCCTTCAAATTCATACCTTGATCGTAACATGCATGGACTCGAATCATATGACTGGTATTTCCATGAAAAAGATTGTGGGGCGAAAATGGGTGATCACTGTACATTTCTCTTCTGTTTCCTATTTATATTTCTATTTTACCTGTTCAATTTAGCATTATGAACAGGGAAAGACCTAATCTAAGATCTGCATAAAAATATTTTGCCTTCAAATTCATACCGTGAACGTAGCATGCATGGACTCGACTCATATGACTGGGATTTCCATGAAATAGATTGTGGGCCGAAAATGGGTGATCACTGTACATTTCTCTTCTGTTTCCTATTTATATTTCTATTTTACCACCTCAATTTAGCATTATGGCCAGGGAAAGACCTAATTTAAACTCTGCACAAAAATATTTTGCCTTCAAATTCATACCGTGATCGTAGCATGCATGGACTCGACTCATATGACTGGGATTTCCATGAAAAAGATTGTGGACCGAAAATGGGTGATCACTGTACATTTCTCTTCTGTTTCCCATTTATATTTATATTTTATATCCTCAATTTAGCATTATGGACAGGGAAAGACCTAATCTAAGATCTGCACAAAAATATTTTGCCTTCAAATTCATACCGTGATCGTAGCATGCATGGACTCGACTCATATGACTGGGATTTCCATGAAAAAGATTGTCGGCCGAAAATGGGTGATCACTGTACATTTCTCTTCTGTTTCCTATTTATATTTCTATTGTACCTCCTCAATTTAGCATTATGGACAGGGAAAGACCTAATCTAAAATCTGCACAAAAATATTTTGCCTTCAAATTCATACCGTGATCGTAGCATGCATGGACTCGACTCATATGACTGGGATTTCCATGAAAAAGATTGTGGGCAGAAAATGGGTGATCACTGTACATTTCTCTTCTGTTTCCTATTTATATTTATATTTTACCTCCTCAATTTAGCATTATGGCCAGGGAAAGACCTAATCTAAGATCTGCACAAAAATATTTTGCCTTCAAATTCATACCGTGATCGTAGCATGCATGGACTCGACTCATATGACTGGGATTTCCATGAAAAAGATTCTGGGCAGAAAATGGGTGATCACTGCACATTTCTCTTCGGTTTCCTATTTCTATTTCTATTTTACCTCCTCAATTTAGCATTATGGACAGGGAAAGACCTAATCTAAAATCTGCACAAAAATATTTTGCCTTCAAATTCATACCGTGATCGTAGCATGCATGGACACGACTCATATGACTGGGATTTCCATGAAAAAGATTCTGGGCAGAAAATGGGTGATCACTGTACATTTCTCTTCTGTTTCCTATTTATATTGCTATTTTACCACCTCAATTTAGCATTATGGCCAGGGAAAGACCGAATTTAAGCTCTGCGCAAAAATATTTTGCCTTCAAATTCATACCGTGATCGTAGCATGCATGGACTCGACTCATATGACTGGGATTTCCATGAAAAAGATTGTGGGCCGAAAATGGGTGATCACTGTACATTTCTCTTCTGTTTCCCATTTATATTTATATTTTATATCCTCAATTTAGCATTATGGACAGGGAAAGACCTAATCTAAGATCTGCACAAAAATATTTTGCCTTCAAATTCATACCGTGATCGTAGCATGCATGGACTCAACTCATATGACTGGGATTTCCATGAAAAAGATTGTGGGCCGAAAATGGGTGATCACTGTACATTTCTCTTCTGTTTCCTATTTATATTTATATTTTATATCCTCAATTTAGCATTATGGACAGGGAAAGACCTAATCTAAGATCTGCACAAAAATATTTTGCCTTCAAATTCATACCGTGATCGTAGCTTGCATGGACTCGACTCATATGACTGGGATTTCCATGAAAAAGATTGTGGGCTGAAAATTGGTGATAACTGTACATTTCTCTTCTGTTTCCTATTTATATTTCTATTTTACCTCCTCAATTTAGCATTATGAACAGGGAAAGACCTAATCTAAGATCCGCACAAAAATATTTTGCCTTCAAATTCATACCGTGATCGTAGCATGCATGGACTCGAATCATATGACTGGGATTTCCATGAAAAAGATTGTGGGCTGAAAATGAGTGATCACTGTACATTTCTCTTCTGTTTCCTATTTATATTTATATTTTACATCCTCAATTTAGCATTATGGACAGGGAATGACCTAATCTAAGATCTGTACAAAAATATTTTCCCTTCAAATTCATACCGTGATCGTAGCATGAATGGACTCGACTCATATGACTGGGATTTCCATGAAAAAGATTGTGGGCCGAAAATGGGTGATCACTGTACATTTCTCTTCTGTTTCCCATTGATATTTATATTTTATATCCTCAATTTAGCATTTTGGACAGGGAAAGACCTAATCTAAGATCTGCACAAAAATATTTTGCCTTCAAATTCATACCGTGATCGTAGCATGCATGGACTCGACTCATATGACTGGGATTTCCATGAAGAAGATTGTGGGCTGAAAATGGGTGATCACTGTACATTTCTCTTCTGTTTCCTATTTATATTTATATTTTATATCCTCAATTTAGCATTATGGACCGGGAAAGACCTAATCTAAGATCTGCAGAAAAATATTTTGCCTTCAAATTCATACCGTGATCGTAGCATGCATGGACTCGACTCATATGACTGGGATTTCCATGAAGAAGATTGTGGGCTGAAAATGGGTGATCACTGTACATTTCTCTTCTGTTTCCTATTTATATTTCTATTTTACCTCCTCAATTTAGCATTATGAACAGGGAAAGACCTAATCTAAGATCTGCAGAAAAATATTTTGCCTTCAAATTCATACCGTCATCGTAGCATGCATGGACTCGACTCATATGACTGGGATTTCCATGAAAAAGATTGTGGGCTGAAAATGGGTGATCACTGTACATTTCTCTTCTGTTTCCTATTTATATTTATATTTTACATCCTCAATTTAGCATTATGGACAGGGAAAGACCTAATCTAAGATCTGTACAAAAATATTTTCCCTTCAAATTCATACCGTGATCGTAGCATGAATGGACTCGACTCATATGACTGGGATTTCCATGAAAAAGATTGTGGGCCGAAAATGGGTGATCACTGTACATTTCTCTTCTGTTTCCCATTGATATTTATATTTTATATCCTCAATTTAGCATTTTGGACAGGGAAAGACCTAATCTAAGATCTGCACAAAAATATTTTGCCTTCAAATTCATACCGTGATCGTAGCATGCATGGACTCGACTCATATGACTGGGATTTCCATGAAGAAGATTGTGGGCTGAAAATGGGTGATCACTGTACATTTCTCTTCTGTTTCCTATTTATATTTATATTTTATATCCTCAATTTAGCATTATGGACCGGGAAAGACCTAATCTAAGATCTGCACAAAAATATTTTGCCTTCAAATTCATACCGTGATCGTAGCATGCATGGACTCGACTCATATGACTGGGATTTCCATGAAGAAGATTGTGGGCTGAAAATGGGTGATCACTGTACATTTCTCTTCTGTTTCCTATTTATATTTCTATTTTACCTCCTCAATTTAGCATTATGAACAGGGAAAGACCTAATCTAATATCTGCACAAATATATTTTGCCTTCAAATTCATACCGTGATCGTAGCATGCATGGACTCGTCTCATATGACTGGGATTTCCATGAAAAAGATTGTTGGCAGAAAATGGGTGATCACTGTACATTTCTCTTCTATTTCCTATTTATATTTATATTTTACCTCCTCAATTTAGCATAATGGCCAGGGAAAGACCTAATCTAAGATCTGCACAAAAATATTTTGCCTTCAAATTCATACCGTGATCGTAGCATGCATGGACTCGACTCATATGACTGGGATTTCCATGAAAAAGATTCTGGGCAGAAAATGGGTAATCACTGTACATTTCTCTTCGGTTTCCTATTTATATTTCTATTTTACCTCCTCAATTTAGCATTATGGACAGGGAAAGACCTAATCTAAAATCTGCACAAAAATATTTTGCCTTCAAATTCATACCGTGATCGTAGCATGCATGGACTTGACTCATATGACTGGGATTTCCATGAAATAGATTGTGGGCCGAAAATGGGTGATCACTGTACATTTCTCTTCTGTTTCCTATTTATATTTCTATTTTACCACCTCAATTTAGCATTATGGCCAGGGAAAGACCTAATTTAAGCTCTGCACAAAAATATTTTGCCTTCAAATTCATACCGTGATCGTAGCATGCATGGACTCGACTCATATGACTGGGATTTCCATGAAAAAGATTGTGGGCCGAAAATGGGTGATCACTGTACATTTCTCTTCTGTTTCCCATTTATATTTATATTTTATATCCTCAATTTAGCATTATGGACAGGGAAAGACCTAATGTACGATCTGCACAAAAATATTTTGCCTTCAAATTCATACCGTGATCGTAGCATGCATGGACTCGACTCATATGACTGGGATTTCCATGAAAAAGATTGTGGGCCGAAAATGGGTGATCACTGTACATTTCTCTTCTGTTTCCTATTTATATTTATATTTTACATCCTCAATTTAGCATTATGGACAGGGAAAGACCTAATCTAAGATCTGTACAAAAATATTTTCCCTTCAAATTCATACCGTGATCGTAGCATGCATGGACTCGACTCATATGACTGGGATTTCCATGAAAAAGATTGTGGGCCGAAAATGGGTGATCACTGTACATTTCTCTTCTGTTTCCCATTGATATTTATATTTTATATCCTCAATTTAGCATTTTGGACAGGGAAAGACCTAATCTAAGTTCTGCACAAAAATATTTTGCCTTCAAATTCATACCGTGATTGTAGCATGCATGGACTCGACTCATATGACTGGGATTTCCATGAAAAAGATTGTGGGCCGAAAATGGGTGATCACTGTACATTTCTCTTCTGTTTCCTATTTATATTTATATTTTATATCCTCAATTTAGCATTATGGACAGGGAAAGACCTAATCTAAGATCTGCACAAAAATATTTTGCCTTCAAATTCATACCGTGATCGTAGCATGCATGGACTCGACTCATATGACTGGGATTTCCATGAAGAAGATTGTGGGCTGAAAATGGGTGATCACTGTACATTTCTCTTCTGTTTCCTATTTATATTTCTATTTTACCTCCTCAATTTAGCATTATGAACAGGGAAAGACCTAATCTAATATCTGCACAAAAATATTTTGCCTTCAAATTCATACCGTGATCGTAGCATGCATGGACTCGACTCATATGACTGGGATTTCCATGAAAAAGATTGTGGGCCGAAAATTGGTGATCACTGTACATTTCTCTTCTGTTTCCTATTTATATTTCTATTGTACCTCCTCAATTTAGCATTATGGACAGGGAAACACCTAATCTAAAATCTGCACAAAAATATTTTGCCTTCAAATTCATACCGTGATCGTAGCATGTATGGACTCGACTCATATGGCTGGGATTTCCATGAAAAAGATTGTGGGCAGAAAATGGGTGATCACTGTACATTTCTCTTCTATTTCCTATTTATATTTATATTTTACCTCCTCAATTTAGCATAATGGCCAGGGAAAGACCTAATCTAAGATTTGCACAAAAATATTTTGCCTTCAAATTCATACCGTGATCGTAGCATGCATGGACTCGACTCATATGACTGGGATTTCCATGAAAAAGATTCTGGGCAGAAAATGGGTGATCACTGTACATTTCTCTTCGGTTACCTATTTATATTTCTATTTTACCTCCTCAATTTAGCATTATGGACAGGGAAAGACCTAATCTAAAATCTGCACAAAAATATTTTGCCTTCAAATTCATACCGTGATCGTAGCATGCATGGACTCGACTCATATGACTGGGATTTCCATGAAATAGATTGTGGGCCGAAAATGGGTGATCACTGTACATTTCTCTTCTGTTTCCTATTTATATTTCTATTTTACCACCTCAATTTAGCATTATGGCCAGGGAAAGACCTAATTTAAGCTCTGCACAAAAATATTTTGCCTTCAAATTCATACCGTGATCGTAGCATGCATGGACTCGACTCATATCACTGGGATTTCCATGAAAAAGATTGTGGGCCGAAAATGGGTGATCACTGTACATTTCTCTTCTGTTTCCTATTTACATTTCTATTTTACATCCTCAATTTAGCATTATGGACAGGGAAAGACCTAATCTAAGATCTGTACAAAAATATTTTCCCTTCAAATTCATACCGTGATCGTAGCATGCATGGACTCGACTCATATGACTGGGATTTCCATGAAAAAGATTGTGGGCCGAAAATGGGTGATCACTGTACATTTCTCTTCTGTTTCCTATTTATATTTCTATTGTACCTCCTCAATTTAGCATTATGGACTGTGAAAGACCTAATCTAAAATCTGCACAAAAATATTTTGCCTTCAAATTCATACCGTGATCGTAGCATGCATGGACTCGACTCATATGACTGGGATTTCCATGAAAAAGATTGTGGGCAGAAAATGGGTGATCACTGTACATTTCTCTTCTGTTTCCTATTTCTATTTCTATTTTACCTCCTCAATTTAGCCTTATGGACAGGGAAAGACCTCATCTAAGATCTGCACAAAAATATTTTGCCTTCAAATTCATACCGTGATCGTAGCATGCATGGACTCGACTCATATGACTGGGATTTCCATGAAAAAGATTCTGGGCAGAAAATGGGTGATCACTGTACATTTCTCTTCGGTTTCCTATTTCTATTTCTATTTTACCTCCTCAATTTAGCATTATGGACAGGGAAAGACCTAATCTAAAATCTGCACAAAAATATTTTGCCTTCAAATTCATACCGTGATCGTAGCATGCATGGACTCGACTCATATGACTGGGATTTCCATGAAATAGATTGTGGGCCGAAAATGGGTGATCACTGTACATTTCTCTTCTGTTTCCTATTTATATTTCTATTTTACCTCCTCAATTTAGCATTATGGCCAGGGAAAGACCTAATTTAAGCTCTGCACAAAAATATTTTGCCTTCAAATTCATACCGTGATCGTAGCATGCATGGACTCGACTCATATGACTGGGATTTCCATGAAAAAGATTGTGGGCCGAAAATGGGTGCTCACTGTACATTTGTCTTCTGTTTCCCATTTATATTTATATTTTATATCCTCAATTTAGCATTATGGACAGGGAAAGACCTAATCTAAGATCTGCACAAAAATATTTTGCCTTCAAATTCATACCGTGATCGTAGCATGCATGGACTCGACTCATATGACTGGGATTTCCATGAAAAAGATTGTGTGCCGAAAATGGGTGATCACTGTACATTTCTCTTCTGTTTCCAATTTATATTTCTATTTTACCTCCTCAATTTAGCATTATGAACAGGGAAAGACCTAATCTAAGATCTGCACAAAAATATTTTGCCTTCAAATTCATACCGTGATCGTAGCATGCATGGACTCGACTCATATGACTGGGATTTCCATGAAAAAGATTGTGGGCTGAAAATGGGTGATCACTGAACATTTCTCTTCTGTTTCCTATTTATATTTATATTTTACATCCTCAATTTAGCATTATGGACAGGGAAAGACCTAATCTAAGATCTGTACAAAAATATTTTCCCTTCAAATTCATACCGTGATCGTAGCATGCATGGACTCGACTCATATGACTGGGATTTCCATGAAAAAGATTGTGGGCCGAAAATGGGTGATCACTGTACATTTCTCTTCTGTTTCCTATTTATATTTCTATTGTACCTCCTCAATTTAGCATTATGGACAGGGAAAGACCTAATCTAAAATCTGCACAAAAATATTTTGCCTTCAAATTCATACCGTGATCGTAGCATGCATGGACTCGACTCATATGACTGGGATTTCCATGAAAAAGATTGTGGGCAGAAAATGGGTGATCACTGTACATTTCTCTTCTGTTTCCTATTCATATTTGAATTTGACTTCCTTCATTTAGCCTTATCGACAGGGAAAGACCTAATCTAAGATCTGCACAAAAATATTTTGCCTTCAAATTCATACCGTGATCGTAGCATGCATGGACTCGACTCATATGACTGGGATTTCCATGAAAAAGATTGTGGGCCGAAAATGGGTGATCACTGTACATTTCTCTTCTGTTTCCTATTTATATTTATATTTTATATCTTCAATTTAGCATTATGGACAGGGAAAGACCTAATCTAAGATCTGCACAATAATATTTTGTCTTCAAATTCATACCGTGATCGTAGCATGCATGGATTCGACTCATATGAGTGGGATTTCCATGAAAAAGATTGTGGGCTGAAAATGGGTGATCACTGTACATTTCTCTTCTGTTTCCTATTTATATTTCTCTTTTACCTCCTCAATTTAGCATTAAGGACAGGGAAAGACCTAATCTAAGATCTGCACAAAAATATTTTGCCTTCAAATTCATACCGTGATCGTAGCATGCATGGACTCGACTCATATGACTGGGATTTCCATGAAAAAGATTGTGGGTCGGAAATAGGTGATCACTGTACATTTCTCTTCTGTTTCCTATTTATATTTCTATTTTACCTCCTCAATTTAGCATTATGGGCAGGGAAAGACCTACTCTAAAATCTGCACAAAAATATTTTGCCTTCAAATTCATACCGTGATCATAGCATGCATGGACTCGACTCATATGACGGGGATTTCCATGAAAAAGATTGTGGGCCGAAAATGGGTGATCACAGAAAATTTCTCTTCTGTTTCCTATTTATATTTGTATTTGACTTCCTTCATTTAGCCTGATCGACAGGGAAAGACCTAATCTAAGTTCTGCAAAAAATATTTTGCCTTCAAATTCTTACCGTGATCATAGCAGGTATGGACTTGACTCATATAACTGGGATATCCATGAAAAAGATTGTGGGCAGAAAATGGGTGATCACTGTACATTTCTCTTCTGTTTCCTATTTATATTTATATTTTACCTCCTCAATTTAGCATTATGGACAGGGAAAGATTTAATCTAAGATCTCCTAAAAAATATTTTGCCTTCAAAGTCATACCGTGATCGTAGAATGCATGGACTCGACTCATATGACTGGGATTTCCATGAAAAAGATTGTGGGCAGAAAATGGGTGATAACTGTACATTTCTCTTCTGTTTCCTATTTATATTTCTATTTTGCCTTCTCAATTTAGCATTATGGACAGGGAAAGACCTAATCTAAGCTCTGCACAAAAATATTTTGTCTTCAAATTCATAACGTGATCGTAGCATGCATGGACTCGACTCATATGACGGGGATTTCCATGAAAAAGATTGTGGGCCGAAAATGGGTGATCACAGAAAATTTCTCTTCTGTTTCCTATTTATATTTGTATTTGACTTCCTTCATTTAGCCTGATCGACAGGGAAAGACCTAATCTAAGTTCTGCAAAAAATATTTTGCCTTCAAATTCTTACCGTGATCGTAGCAGGTATGGACTTGACTCATATAACTGGGATATCCATGAAAAAGATTGTGGGCAGAAAATGGGTGATCACTGTACATTTCTCTTCTGTTTCCTATTTATATTTATATTTTACCTCCTCAATTTAGCATTATGGACAGGGAAAGATTTAATCTAAGATCTCCTAAAAAATATTTTGCATTCAAATTCATACCGTGATCGTAGCATGCATGGACTCGACTCATATGACTGGGATTTCCATGAAAAAGATTGTGGGCAGAAAATGGGTGATAACTGTACATTTCTCTTCTGTTTCCTATTTATATTTCTATTTTGCCTTCTCAATTTAGCATTATGGACAGGGAAAGACCTAATCTAAGCTCTGCACAAAAATATTTTGTCTTCAAATTCATAACGTGATCGTAGCATGCATGGACTTGACTCATATGACTGGGATTTCCAAGAAAAAGATTGTGGGCCGAAAATAGGTGATCACTGTACATTTCTCTTCTGTTTCCTATTTATATTACTATTTTACCTCCTCCATTTAGCATTATGGACAGGGAAAGACCTAATCTAAAATCTGCACAAAAATATTTTGCCTTCAAATTCATACCGTGATCGTAGCAATCATGGACTCGACTCATATGACTGGGATTTCCATGAAAAAGATTGTGGGCCGGAAATAGGTGATCACTGTTCATTTCTCTTGTATTTCCTATTTATATTTCTATTTTACCTCCTCAATTTAGCATTATGGATAGGGAAAGACCTAGTCTAATATCTGCACAAAAATATTTTGCCTTCAAATTCATACCGTGATCGTAGCATGCATGGACTCGACTCGTATGACTGGGATTTCCATGAAAAAGTTTGTGGGCCGAAAATGGGTGATCACTGTACATTTCTCTTCTGTTTCCTATTTATATTTCTCTTTTACCTCCTCAATTTAGCATTATGGCCAGGGAATGACCTAATCTAAGATCTGCACAAAAATATTTTGCCTTCAAATTCATTCCGTTATCGTAGCATGCATGCACTCGACTCATATGACTGGGATTTCCATGAAAAAGATTGTGGGCCGAAAATGGGTGATCACTGTACATTTCTCTTCTGTTTCCTATTTATATTTTTATTTTACCTCCTCAATTTAGCATTAAGGACAGGGAAAGACCGAATCTAAAATCTGCACAAAAATATTTTGCCTTCAAATTCATTCCGTGATCGTAGCATGCATGCACTCGACTCATATGACTGGGATTTCCATGAAAAAGATTGTGGGCCGAAAATGGGTGATCACTGTACATTTCTCTTCTGTTTCCTATTTATATTTCTATTTTACCTCGTCAATTTAGCATTATGGCCAGGGAAAGACCTAATCTAAGCTCTGCACAAAAATATTTTGCCTTCAAATTCATACCGTGATCGTAGCATGCATGGACTCGACTCATATTACTGGGATTTCCATGAAAAAGATTGTGGGCAGAAAATCGGTGATCACTGTACATTTCTCTTTTGTTTCCTATTTATATTTCTAATTTACCTCCTCAATTTAGCATTATGGACAGGGAAAAACCTAATGTAAGATCTGCAAAAAAATATTTTGCCCACAAATTCATACCGTGATCGTACCATGTACGGACGCGACTCATATGACGGGGATTTCCATGAAAAAGATTGTGGGCCGAAAATGGGTGATCACAGAAAATTTCTCTTCTGTTTCCTATTTATATTTGTATTTGACTTCCTTCATTTAGCCTGATCGACAGGGAAAGACCTAATCTAAGTTCTGCAAAAAATATTTTGCCTTCAAATTCTTACCGTGATCGTAGCAGGTATGGACTTGACTCATATAACTAGGATATCCATGAAAAAGATTGTGGGCAGAAAATGGGTGATCACTGTACATTTTTCTTCTGTTTCCTATTTATATTTATATTTTACCTCCTCAATTTAGCATTATGGACAGGGAAAGATTTAATCTAAGATCTCCTAAAAAATATTTTGCCTTCAAATTCATACCATGATCGTAGAATGCATGGACTCGACTCATATGACTGGGATTTCCATGAAAAAGATTGTGGGCAGAAAATGGGTGATAACTGTACATTTCTCTTCTCTTTCCTATTTATATTTCTATTTTGCCTTCTCAATTTAGCATTATGGAGAGGGAAAGACCTAATCTAAGCTCTGCACAAAAATATTTTGTCTTCAAATTCATAACGTGATCGTAGCATGCATGGACTTGACTCATATGACTGGGATTTCCAAGAAAAAGATTGTGGGCCGAAAATAGGTGATCACTGTACATTTCTCTTCTGTTTCCTATTTATATTACTATTTTACCTCCTCCATTTAGCATTATGGACAGGGAAAGACCTAATCTAAGATCTGCACAAAAATATTTTGCCTTCAAATTCATACCGTGATCGTAGCATGCATGGACTCGACTCATATGACTGGGATTTCCATGAAAAAGATTGTGGGCCAGAAATAGGTGATCACTGTACATTTCTCTTATGTTTCCTATTTATATTTCTATTTTACCTCCTCAATTTAGCATTATGGACAGGGAATGACCTAGTCTAATATCTGCACAAAAATATTTTGCCTTCAAATTCATACCGTAATCGTAGCATGCATGGACTCGACTCGTATGACTGGGATTTCCATGAAAAAGTTTGTGGGCCGAAAATGGGTGATCACTGTACATTTCTCTTCTGTTTCCTATTTATATTTCTCTTTTACCTCCTCAATTTAGCATTATGGCCAGGGAATGACCTAATCTAAGATCTGCACAAAAATATTTTGCCTTCAAATTCATTCCGTGATCGTAGCATGCATGCACTCGACTCATATGACTGGGATTTCCATGAAAAAGATTGTGGGCCGAAAATGGGTGATCACTGTACATTTCTCTTCTGTTTCCTATTTATATTTTTATTTTACCTCCTCAATTTAGCATTAAGGACAGGGAAAGACCGAATCTAAAATCTGCACAAAAATATTTTGCCTTCAAATTCATACCGTGAACGTAGCATGCATGGACTCGACTCATATGACTGGAATTTCCATGAAAAAGATTGTGGGCCCAAAATGGGTGATCACTGTACATTTCACTTCTGTTTCCTATTTATATTTCTATTTTACCTCGTCAATTTAGCATTATGGCCAGGGAAAGACCTAATCTAAGCTCTGCACAAAAATATTTTGCCTTCAAATTCATACCGTGATCGTAGCATGCATGGACTCGACTCATATTACTGGGATTTCCATGAAAAAGATTGTGGGCAGAAAATCGGTGATCACTGTACATTTCTCTTTTGTTTCCTATTTATATTTCTAATTTACCTCCTCAATTTAGCATTATGGACAGGGAAAAACCTAATGTAAGATCTGCAAAAAAATATTTTGCCCACAAATTCATACCGTGATCGTACCATGTACGGACGCGACTCATATGACTGGGATTTCCATGAAAATATTGTGGGCAGAAAATGGGTGATCACTGTACATTTCTCTTCTGTTTCCTATTTATATTTGTATTTGACTTCCTTCATTTAGCCTTATCGACAGGGAAAGACCTAATCTAAGTTCTGCAAAAAATATTTTGCCTTCAAATTCTTACCGTGATCGTAGCAGGTATGGACTCGACTCATATGACTGGGATTTCCATGAAAAAGATTGTGGGCAGAAAATGGGTGATAACTGTACATTTCTCTTCTGTTTCCTATTTATATTTCTATTTTGCCTTCTCAATTTAGCATTATGGACAGGGAAAGACCTAATCTAAGATCTGCACAAAAATATTTTGCCTTCAAATTCATACCGTGATCGTAGCATGCATGGACTTGACTCATATGACTGAGATTTCCATGAAAAAGATTGTGGGCAGAAAATGGGTGATCTCTGTACATTTCTCTTCTGTTTCCTATTTATATTTCTATTTTACTTCTTCAATTTAGCATTATAGACAGGGAAAGACCTAATCTAAGATCTGCAAAGAAATATTTTGCCTTGAAATTCATACGGTGATCGTAGCATGCATGGACTCGACTCATATGACTGGGATTTCCATGAAAAAGATTGTGGGCCGAAAATGGGTGATCACTGTACATTTCTCTTCTGTTTCCCATTGATATTTATATTTTACTTCCTTCATTTAGCATTATGGACATGGAAAGACCTAATCTAAGCTCTGCAAAAAATTATTTTGCCTTCAAATTCATACCGTGATCGTAGCATGTATGGACTCGACTCATATGACTGTGATTTCCATGAAGAAGATTGTGGGAAGAAAATGGGTGATCACTGTACATTTCTCTTCTTTTTCCTATTTATATTTCTATTTTGCCTCCTCAATTTAGCATTATGGACAGGGAAAGACCTAATCTAATATCTGCACGAAAATATTTTGCCTTCAAATTCATACTGTGATCGTAGCATGCATGGACTCGACTCATATGACTGGGATTTCCATGAAAAAGATTGTGGTCGGAAAACGGGTGATCACTGTACATTTCTCTTCTGTTTCCCATTTATATTTCTATTTTACTTCCTTCATTTAGCATTATCGACAGGGAAAGACCTAATCTAAGATCTGCAAAAAAATATTTTGCCTTGAAATTCATACGGTGATCGTAGCATGCATGGAATCGACTCATATGACTGGGATTTCCATGAAAAAGATTGTGGGCCGAAAATGGGTGATCACTGTGCATTTCTCTTCTGTTTCCTATTTATATTTCTATTTTACTTCCTTCATTTACCATTATGGACAGGGAAAGACCTAATATAAGCTATGCAAAAAAATATTTTGACTTCAAATTCATACCGTGATCGTAGCATGCATGGACTCGACTCATATGACTGGGATTTCCATGAAAAAGATTGTGGGCCGAAAATGGGTGATCACTGTACATTTCTCTTCTGTTTCCTATTTATATTTCTATTTTACCTCCTCAATTTAGCATTATGGACAGGGAAAGACCTAATCTAAGCTCTGCACAAAAATATTTTGCCTTCAAATTCATACAGTTATCGTAGCATGCATGGACTTGACTCATATGACTGGGATTTCAATGAAAAAGTTTGTGGGCAGAAAATGGGTGATCACTGTACATTTCTCTTCTGTTTCCTATTTATATTTCTATTTTACCTCCTCAACTTAGCATTATGGACAGGGAAAGACCTAATCTAAGATCTGCACAAAAATATTTTGCCTTGAAATTCATACCGTGATCGTAGCATGCATGGACTCGACTCATATTACTGGGATTTCCATGAAAAAGATTGTGGGCAGAAAATCGGTGATCACTGTACATTTCTCTTTTGTTTCCTATTTATATTTGTATTTGACTTCCTTCATTTAGCCTTATCGACAGGGAAAGACCTAATCTAAGTTCTGCAAAAAATATTTTGCCTTCAAATTCTTACCGTGATCGTAGCAGGTATGGACTTGACTCATATGACTGGGATTTCCATGAAAAAGATTGTGGGCCGAAAATGGGTGATCACTGTACATTTCTCTTCTGTTTCCTATTTATATTTCTATTTTACCTCCTCAATTTAGCATTATGGACAGGGAAAGACCTAATCTAAGCTCTGCACAAAAATATTTTGCCTTCAAATTCATCCCGTGATCGTAGCATGCATGGACTCGACTCATATGACTGGGATTTCCATGAAAATATTGTGGGCAGAAAATGGGTGATCACTGTACATTTCTCTTCTGTTTCCTATTTATATTTGTATTTGACTTCCTTCATTTAGCCTTATGGACAGGGAAAGACCTAATCTAAGTTCTGCAAAAAATATTTTGCCTTCAAATTCTTACCGTGATCGTAGCATGCATGGACTCGTCTCATATGACTGGGATTTCCATGAAAAAGATTGTGGGCAGAAAATGGGTGATCACTGTACATTTCTCTTCTGTTTCCTATTTATATTTCTATTTTACCTCCTCAATTTAGCATTATGGACAGGGAAAGACCTAATCTAAGTTCTGCACAAAAATATTTTGCCTTCAAATTCATACAGTTATCGTAGCATGCATGGACTTGACTCATATGACTGGGATTTCAATGAAAAAGTTTGTGAGCAGAAAATGGGTGATCACTGTACATTTCTCTTCTGTTTCCTATTTATATTTATATTTTACCTCCTCAACTTAGCATTATGGACAGGGAAAGACCTAATCTAAGATCTGCACAAAAATATTTTGCCTTCAAATTCATACCGTGATCGTAGCATGCATGGACTCGACGCATATTACTGGGATTTCCATGAAAAAGATTGTGGGCAGAAAATCGGTGATCACTGTACATTTCTCTTTTGTTTCCTATTTATATTTCTATTTTACTTCCTTCATTTACCATTATGGACAGGGAAAGACCTAATCTAAGCTCTGCAAAAAAATATTTTGACTTCAAATTCATACCGTGATCGTAGCATGCATGGACTCGACTCATATGACTGGGATTTCCATGAAAAAGATTGTGGGCCGAAAATGGGTGATCACTGTACATTTCTCTTCTGTTTCCTATTTATATTTCTATTTTACCTCCTCAATTTAGCATTATGGACATGGAAAGACCTAATCTAAAATATGCACAAAAATATTTTGCCTTCACATTCATACCGTGATCGTAGCATGCATGGACTTGACTCATATGACTGGGATTTCCATGAAAAAGATTGTGGGCCGAAAATAGGTGATCACTGTACATTTCTTTTCTGTTTCCTATTTATATTTATATTTTACCTCCTCAATTTAGCTTTATGGACAGGGAAAGACCCAATCTAAAATCTGCACAAAAATATTTTGCCTTCAAATTGATACCGTGATCGTAGCATGCATGGACTCGACTCATATGACTGGGATTTCCAAGAAAAAGACTGTGGGCCGAAAATAGGTGATCTCTGTACATTTCTATTCTGTTTCCTATTTATATTTCTATTTTACCTCCTCAATTTAGCATTATGGCCAGGGTAAGCCCTAATCTAAGATCTGCACAAAAATATTTTGCCTTCAAATTCATACCGTGATCGTAGCATGCATGGACTCGACTCATATGACTGGGATTTCCATGAAAAAGATTGTGGGCCGAAAATGGGTGATCAATGTACATTTCTTTTCTGTTTGCTATTTATATTTATATTTTACCTCCTCAATTTAGCATTATGGACGGGGAAAGACTTAATCTAAGATCTGCACAAAAATGTTTTGCCTTCAAATTCATACCGTGATCGTACCATGCATGGACTCGACTCATATGACAGGGATTTCCATGAAAAAGATTGTGGGCCGAAAATGGGTGATCAATGTACATTTCTCTTCTGTTTCCTATTTATATTTATATTTTACCTCCTCAATTTAGCATTATGGCCAGGGAAAAACCTAATCTAAGCTCTGCACAAAAATATTTTGCCTTCAAATTCATACCGTGATCGTAGCATGCATGGACTCGACTCATATGACTGGGATTTCCATGAAAAAGATTGTGGGCAGAAAATGGGTGATCACTGTACATTTCTCTTCTGTTTCCTATTTATATTTCTATTTTACCTCCTCAATTTAGCATTATGGACATGGAAAGACCTAATCTAACATATGCACAATAATATTTTGCCCTCAATTTCATACCGTGATCGTAGCATAAATGGACTCGACTCATATGACTGGGATTTCCAAGAAAAAGATTGTGGGCCGAAAATGGGTGATCACTGTACATTTCTCTTCTGTTTCTTATTTATATTTATATTTTACATCCTCAATTCAGCATTATGGACAGGGAAAACCTAATCTAAGTTCTGCACAAAAATATTTTGCCTTCAAATTCATACCGTGATCGTAGCATGCATGGACTCGACTCATATGACTGGGATTTCAATGAAAAAGATTGCAGGCCGAAAATGGGTGATCACTGTACATTTCTTTTCTGTTTCCTATTTATATTTCTATTTTACCTCGTCAATTTAGCATTATGGACAGGGAAAGACCTAATCTAAAATCTGCACAAAAATATTTTGCCTTCAAATTCATACCTTGATCGTAGCATACATGGACTCGACTCATATGACTGGGATTTCCATGAAAAAGATTGTGGGCCGAAAATGGGTGATCACTGTACATTTCTCTTCTGTTTCTTATTTATATTTATATTTTACATCCTCAATTCAGCATTATGGACAGGGAAAACCTAATCTAAGATCTGCACAAAAATATTTTGCATTCAAATTCATACCGTGATCGTAGCATGCATGGACTCGACTCATATGACTGGGATTTCCATGAAAAAGATTGTGGGCCGAAAATGGTTGATCACTGTACATTTCTTTTCTGTTTCCTATTTATATTTCTATTTTACCTCGTCAATTTAGCATTATGGACAGGGAAAGACCTAATCTAAAATCTGCACAAAAATATTTTGCCTTCAAATTCATACCTTGATCGTAGCATACATGGACTCGACTCATATGACTGGGATTTCCATGAAAAAGATTGTAGGCCGAAAATGGGTGATCAATGTACATTTCTCTTCTGTTTCCTATTTATATTTGTATTTTACCTCCTCAATTTAGCATTATGGACAGGGAAAGACCTAATCTAAGCTTTGCACAAAAATATTTTGTCTTCAAATTCATACCGTGATCGTAGCATGCATGGACTCGACTCATATGACTGGGATTTCCATGAAAAAGATTGTGGGCAGAAAATGGGTGATCACTGTACATTTCTCTTCTGTTTCCTATTTATATTTCTATTTTACCTCCTCAATTTAGCATTATGGACATGGAAAGACCTAATCTAAAATATGCACAAAAATATTTTGCCTTCACATTCATACCGTGATCGTAGCATGCATGGACTTGACTCATATGACTGGGATTTCCATGAAAAAGATTGTGGGCCGAAAATAGGTGATCACTGTACATTTCTTTTCTGTTTCCTATTTATATTTATATTTTACCTCCTCAATTTAGCTTTATGGACAGGGAAACACCCAATTTAAAATCTGCACAAAAATATTTTGCCTTCAAATTGATACCGTGATCGTAGCATGCATCGACTCGACTCATATGACTGGGATTTCCAAGAAAAAGATTGTGGGCCGAAAATGGTTGATCACTGTACATTTCTTTTCTGTTTCCTATTTATATTTCTATTTTACCTCGTCAATTTAGCATTATGGACAGGGAAAGACCTAATCTAAAATCTGCACAAAAATATTTTGCCTTCAAATTCATACCGTAATCGTAGCATGCATGGACTCGACTCATATGACTGGTATTTCCATGAAAAAGATTGTAGGCCGAAAATGGATGATCAATGTACATTTCTCTGCTGTTGCCTATTTATATTTGTATTTTACCTCCTCATTTTAGCATTCCGGACAGGGAAAGACCTAATCTAAGCTTTGCACAAAAATATTTTGTCTTCAAATTCATACCGTGATCGTAGCATGCATGGACTCGACTCATATGACTGGAATTTCCATGAAAAAGATTGTGGGCAGAAAATGGGTGATCACTGTACATTTCTCTTCTCTTTCCTATTTATATTTCTATTTTACCTCGTCAATTTAGCATTATGGACAGGGAAAGACCTAATCTAAAATTAGCACAAAAATATTTTGCCTTCAAATTCATACCGTGATCGTAGCATGCATGGACTTGACTCATATGACTGGGATTTCCATGAAAAAGATAGTGGGCCGAAAATAGGTGATCACTGTACATTTCTCTTCTGTTTCCTATTTATATTTATATTTTACCTCCTCAATTTAGCATTATGTACAGGGAAAGACCTAATGTAAAATATGCACAAAAATATTTTGCCTTCAAATTCATACCTTGATCGTAGCATGCATGGACTCGACTCATATGACTGGGATTTCCATGAAAAAGATTGTGGGCCGAAAATGGTTGATCACTGTACATTTCTCTTCTGTTTCTTATTTATATTTATATTTTACATCCTCAATTCAGCATTATGGACAGGGAAAACCTAATCTAAGATCTGCACAAAAATATTTTGCATTCAAATTCATACCGTGATCGTAGCATGCATGGACTCGACTCATATGATTGGGATTTCCAGGAAAAAGATTGTGGGCCGAAAATGGTTGATCACTGTACATTTCTTTTCTGTTTCCTATTTATATTTCTATTTTACCTCGTCAATTTAGCATTATGGACAGGGAAAGACCAAATCTAAAATCTGCACAAAAATATTTTGCCTTCAAATTCATACCGTAATCGTAGCATGCATGGACTCGACTCATATGACTGGGATTTCCATGAAAAAGATTGTAGGCCGAAAATGGATGATCAATGTACATTTCTCTGCTGTTGCCTATTTATATTTGTATTTTACCTCCTCAATTTAGCATTCTGGACAGGGAAAGACCTAATCTAAGCTTTGCACAAAAATATTTTCTCTTCAAATTCATACCGTGATCGTAGCATGCGTGGACTCGACTCATATGACTGGGATTTCCATGAAAAAGATTGTGGGCAGAAAATGGGTGATCACTGTACATTTCTCTTCTCTTTCCTATTTATATTTCTATTTTACCTCCTCAATTTAGCATTATGGACAGGGAAAGACCTAATCTAAAATTAGCACAAAAATATTTTGCCTTCAAATTCATACCGTGATCGTAGCATGCATGGACTTGACTCATATGACTGGGATTTCCATGAAAAAGATAGTGGGCCGAAAATAGGTGATCACTGTACATTTCTCTTCTGTTTCCTATTTATATTTATATTTTACCTCCTCAATTTAGCATTATGGACAGGGAAAGACCTAATGTAAAATATGCACAAAAATATTTTGCCTTCAAATTCATACCTTGATCGTAGCATGCATGGACTCGACTCATATGACTGGGATTTCCATGAAAAAGATTGTGGGCCGAAAATGGTTGATCACTGTACATTTCTCTTCTGTTTCTTATTTATATTTATATTTTACATCCTCAATTCAGCATTATGGACAGGGAAAACCTAATCTAAGATCTGCACAAAAATATTTTGCATTCAAATTCATACCGTGATCGTAGCATGCATGGACTCGACTCATATGACTGGGATTTCCATGAAAAAGATTGTGGGCCGAAAATGGTTGATCACTGTACATTTCTTTTCTGTTTCCTATTTATATTTCTATTTTACCTCGTCAATTTAGCATTATGGACAGGGAAAGACCTAATCTAAAATCTGCACAAAAATATTTTGCCTTCAAATTCATACCTTGATCGTAGCATACATGGACTCGACTCATATGACTGGGATTTCCATGAAAAAGATTGTAGGCCGAAAATGGGTGATCAATGTACATTTCTCTTCTGTTTCCTATTTATATTTGTATTTTACCTCCTCAATTTAGCATTATGGACAGGGAAAGACCTAATCTAAAATATGCACAAAAATATTTTGCCTTCACATTCATACCGTGATTGTAGCATGCATGGACTTGACTCATATGACTGGGATTTCCATGAAAAAGATTGTGGGCCGAAAATAGGTGATCACTGTACATTTCTCTTCTGTTTCCTATTTATATTTATATTTTACCTCCTCAATTTAGCTTTATGGACAGGGAAAGACCCAATCTAAAATCTGCACAAAAATATTTTGCCTTCAAATTGATACCGTGATCGTAGCATGCATGGACTCGACTCATATGACTGGGATTTCCAAGAAAAAGACTGTGGGCCGAAAATAGGTGATCTCTGTACATTTCTATTCTGTTTCCTATTTATATTTCTATTTTACCTCCTCAATTTAGCATTATGGCCAGGGTAAGCCCTAATCTAAGATCTGCACAAAAATATTTTGCCTTCAAATTCATACCGTGATCGTAGCATGCATGGACTCGACTCATATGACAGGGATTTCCATGAAAAAGATTGTGGGCCGAAAATGGGTGATCAATGTACATTTCTTTTCTGTTTCCTATTTATATTTATATTTTACCTCCTCAATTTAGCATTATGGACAGGGAAAGACTTAATCTAAGATCTGCACAAAAATGTTTTGCCTTCAAATACATACCGTGATCGTACTATGCATGGACTCGACTCATATGACTGGGATTTCCATGAAAAAGATTGTGTGCCGAAAATGGGTGATCAATGTACATTTTTCTTCTGTTTCCTATTTATATTTATATTTTACCTCCTCAATTTAGCATTATGGCCAGGGAAAAACCTAATCTAAGCCCTACACAAAAATATTTTGCCTTCAAATTCATACCGTGATCGTAGCATGCATGGACTCGACTCATATGACTGGGATTTCCATGAAAAGATTGTGGGCAGAAAATGGGTGATCACTGTACATTTCTCTTCTGTTTCCTATTTATATTTCTATTTTACCTCCTCAATTTAGCATTATGGACATGGAAAGACCTAATCTAAAATATGCACAAATATATTTTGCCTTCAAATTCATACCGTGATCGTAGCATGCATGGACTCGACTCATATGAGTGGGATTTCCATGAAAAAGTTGTGGGCGGAAAATGGGTGATCACTGTACATATCTCTTCTGTTTCCTATTTATATTTATATTTTAACTCCACAATTTATCATTATGGACAGGGAAAGACCTAATCTAAAATCTGCACAAAAATATTTTGCCTTCAAATTCATACCTTGATCGTAGCATACATGGACTCGACTCATATGACTGGGATTTCCATGAAAAAGATTGTAGGCCGAAAATGGGTGATCAATGTACATTTCTCTTCTGTTTCCTATTTATATTTGTATTTTACCTCCTCAATTTAGCATTATGGACAGGGAAAGACCTAATCTAAGCTTTGCACAAAAATATTTTGTCTTCAAATTCATACCGTGATCGTAGCATGCATGGACTCGACTCATATGACTGGGATTTCCATGAAAAAGATTGTGGGCAGAAAATGGGTGATCACTGTACATTTCTCTTCTGTTTCCTATTTATATTTGTATTTTACCTCCTCAATTTAGCATTATGGACATGGAAAGACCTAATCTAAAATATGCACAAAAATATTTTGCCTTCACATTCATACCGTGATCGTAGCATGCATGGACTTGACTCATATGACTGGGATTTCCATGAAAAAGATTGTGGGCCGAAAATAGGTGATCACTGTACATTTCTCTTCTGTTTCCTATTTATATTTATATTTTACCTCCTCAATTTAGCTTTATGGACAGGGAAAGACCCAATCTAAAATCTGCACAAAAATATTTTGCCTTCAAATTGATACCGTGATCGTAGCATGCATGGACTCGACTCATATGACTGGGATTTCCAAGTAAAAGACTGTGGGCCGAAAATAGGTGATCTCTGTACATTTCTATTCTGTTTCCTATTTATATTTCTATTTTACCTCCTCAATTTAGCATTATGGCCAGGGTAAGCCCTAATCTAAGATCTGCACAAAAATATTTTGCCTTCAAATTCATACCGTGATCGTAGCATGCATGGACTCGACTCATATGACTGGGATTTCCATGAAAAAGATTGTGGGCCGAAAATGGGTGATCAATGTACATTTCTTTTCTGTTTCCTATTTATATTTATATTTTACCTCCTCAATTTAGCATTATGGACAGGGAAAACCTAATCTAAGTTCTGCACAAAAATATTTTGCCTTCAAATTCATACCGTGATCGTAGCATGCATGGACTCGACTCATATGACTGGGATTTCTATGAAAAAGATTGTGGGCCGAAAATGGTTGATCACTGTACATTTCTTTTCTGTTTCCTATTTATATTTATATTTTACCTCGTCAATTTAGCATTATGGACAGGGAAAGACTTAATCTAAGATCTGCACAAAAATGTTTTGCCTTCAAATTCATACCGTGATCGTACCATGCATGGACTCGACTCATATGACTGGGATTTCCATGAAAAAGATTGTGGGCCGAAAATGGGTGATCAATGTACATGTCTCTTCTGTTTCCTATTTATATTTATATTTTACCTCCTCAATTTAGCATTATGGACATGGAAAGACCTAATCTAAAATATGCACAAAAATTTTTTGCCTTCACATTCATACCGTGATCGTAGCATGCATGGACTTGACTCATATGACTGGGATTTCCATGAAAAAGATTGTGGGCCGAAAATAGTTGATCACTGAACATTTCTCTTCTGTTTCCTATTTATATTTATATTTTACCTCCTCAATTTAGCTTTATGGCCAGGGAAAAACCTAATCTAAGCTCTGCACAAAAATATTTTGCCTTCAAATTCATACCGTGATCGTAGCATGCATGGACTCGACTCATATGATAGGGATTTCCATGAAAAAGATTGTGGGCAGAAAATGGGTGATCACTGTACATTTCTCTTCTGTTTCCTATTTATATTTCTATTTTACCTCCTCAATTTAGCATTATGGACATGGAAAGACCTAATCTAAAATATACACAAAAATATTTTGCCTTCAAATTCATACCGTGATCGTAGCATGCATGGACTCGACTGATATGACTGGGATTTCCATGAAAAAGATTGTGGGCCGAAAATGGGTGATCACTGTACATATCTCTTCTGTTTCCTATTTATATTTATATTTTAACTCCACAATTTATCATTATGGACATGGAAAGACCTAATCTAAAATATGCACACAAATATTTTGCCTTCAAATTCATACCGTGGTCGTAGCATGCATGGACTCGACTCATATGACTGGGATTTCCATGAAAAAGATTGTGGGCCGAAAATAGGTGATCACTGTACCTTTCTCTTCTGTTTCCTATTTATATTTATATTTTACCTCCTCAATTTAGCATTATGGACAGGGAAAGATCCAATCTAAAATCTGCACAAAAATATTTTGCCTTCAAATTCATACCGTGATCGTAGCATGCATGGACTCGACTCATATGACTGGGATTTCCAAGAAAAAGATTGTGGGCCGAAAATAGGAGATCTCTGTACATTTCTCTTCTGTTTCCTATTTATATTTCTATGTTACCTCCTCAATTTAGCATTATGGCCAGGGTAAGCCCTAATCTAAGATCTGCACAAAAATATTTTGCCTTCAAATTCATAGCGTGATCGTAGCATGCATGGACTCGGCTCATATGACTGGGATTTCCATGAAAAAGATTGTGGGCCGAAAATGGGTGATCACTGTACATTTCTCTTCTGTTTCTTATTTATATTTATATTTTACATCCTCAATTCAGCATTATGGACAGGGAAAACCTAATCTAAGTTCTGCACAAAAATATTTTGCCTTCAAATTCATACCCTGATCGTAGCATGCATGGACTCGACTCATATGACTGGGATTTCCATGAAAAAGATTGTGGGCCGAAAATGGTTGATCACTGTACATTTTTTTCTGTTTCCTATTTATATTTCTATTTTACCTCGTCAATTTAGCATTATGGACCGGGAAAGACCTAATCTAAGCTTTGCACAAAAATATTTTGTCTTCAAATTCATACCGTTATCGAAGCATGCATGGACTCGACTCATATGACTGGGATTTCCATGAAAAAGATTGTGGGCAGAAAATGGGTGATCACTGTACATTTCTCTTCTGTTTCCTATTTATATTTCTATTCTACCTCCTCAATTTAGCATTATGGACATGGAAAGACCTAATCTAAAATATGCACAAAAATATTTTACCTTCAAATTCATACCGTGATCGTAGCATGCATGGACTTGACTCATATGACTGGGATTTCCATGAAAAAGATTGTGGGCCGAAAATAGGTGATCACTGTACATTTCTCTTCTGTTTCCTATTCATATTTATATTTTACCTCCTCAATTTAGCATTATGGCCAGGGTAAGCCCTATTCTAAGATCTGCACAAAAATATTTTGCCTTCAAATTCATAGCGTGATCGTAGCATGCATGGACTCGACTCATATGACTGGGATTTCCATGAAAAAGATTGTGGGCCGAAATTGGGTGATCACTGTACATTTCTCTTCTGTTTCCTATATATATTTATATTTTACCTCTTCAATTTAGCATTATGGACAGGGAAAGACTTAATCTAAGATCTGCACAAAAATGTTTTGCCTTCAAATTCATACGGTGATCGTAGCATGCATGGACTCGACTCATATGACTGGGATTTCCATAAAAAAGATTGTGGGCCGAAAATGGGTGATCACTGTGAATTTCTCTTCTGTTTCCTATTTATATTTCTATTTTACATCCTCAATTTAGCATTACGGCCTTGGAAAGACCTAATCTAAGCTTTGCACAAAAATATTTTGTCTTCAAATTCATACCGTTATCAAAGCATGCATGGACTCGACTCATATGACTGGGATTTCCATGAAAAAGATTGTGGGCCGAAAATAGGTGATCACTGTACATTTCTCTTCTGTTTCCTATTTATATTTATATTTTACCTCCTCAATTTAGCATTATGGCCAGGGTAAGCCCTATTCTAAGATCTGCACAAAAATATTTTGCCTTCAAATTCATAGCGTGATCGTAGCATGCATGGACTCGACTCATATGACTGGGATTTCCATGAAAAAGATTGTGGGCCGAAATTGGGTGATCACTGTACATTTCTCTTCTGTTTCCTATATATATTTATATTTTACCTCTTCAAATTAGCATTATGGATAGGAAAAGACTTAATCTAAGATCTGCACAAAAATGTTTTGCCTTCAAATTCATACCGTGATCGTACCATGCATGGACTCGACTCATATGACTGGGATTTCCATGAAAAAGATTGTGGGCCGAAAATGGGTGATCAATGTACATTTCTCTTCTGTTTCCTATTTATATTTATATTTTACCTCCTCAATTTAGCATTATGGACGGGGAAAGACTTAATCTAAGATCTGCACAAAAATGTTTTGCCTTCAAATTCATACCGTGATCGTACCATGCATGGACTCGACTCATATGACTGGGATTTCGATGAAAAAGATTGTGGGCCGAAAATGGGTGATCAATGTACATTTCTCTTCTGTTTCCTATTTATATTTATATTTTACCTCCTCAATTTAGCATTATGGACATGGAAAGACCTAATCTAAAATATGCACAAAAATATTTTGCCTTCAAATTCATACCGTGATCGTAGCATGCATGAACTCGACTCATATGACTGGGATTTCCATGAAAAAGATTGTGGGCCGAAAATGGGTGATCAATGTACATTTCTCTTCTGTTTCCTATTTATATTTATATTTTACCTCCACAATTTATCATTATGGACAGGGAAAGACCTAATCTAAAATCTGCACAAAAATATTTTGCCTTCAAATTCATACCGTGATCGTAGCATGCATGGACTCGACTCATATGACTGGGATTTCCATGAAAAAGATTGTGGGCCGAAAATGGGTGATCACTGCACATTTCTCTACTGTTTCCTATTTATATTTCTATTTTACCTCCTCAATTTAGCATTATGAACAGGGAATGACTTAATCTAAGATCTGCACAAAAATATTTTGCCTTCAAATTCATACGGTGATCGTAGCATGCATGGACTCGACTCATATGACTGGGATTTCCATAAAAAAGATTGTGGGCCGAAAATGGGTGATCATTGTGAATTTCTCTTCTGTTTCCTATTTATATTTCTATTTTACATCCTCAATTTAGCATTACGGCCTTGGAAAGACCTAATCTAAGCTCTGCACAAAAATATTTAGCCTTCAAATTCATACCGTGATCGTAGCATGCATGGACTCGACTCATATGATAGGGATTTCCATGAAAAAGATTGTGGGCAGAAAATGGGTGATCACTGTACATTTCTCTTCTGTTTCCTATTTATATTTCTATTTTACCTCCTCAATTTAGCATTATGGACATGGAAAGACCTAATCTAAAATATGCACAAAAATATTTTGCCTTCAAATTCATACCGTGATCGTAGCATGCATGGACTCGACTCATATGACTGGGATTTCCATGAAAAAGATTGTGGGCCGAAAATGGGTGATCACTGTACATATCTCTTCTGTTTCCTATTTATATTTATATTTTAACTCCACAATTTATCATTATGGACATGGAAAGACCTAATCTAAAATATGCACACAAATATTTTGCCTACAAATTCATACCGTGGTCGTAGCATGCATGGACTCGACTCATATGACTGGGATTTCCATGAAAAAGATTGTGGGACGAAAATAGGTGATCACTGTACCTTTCTCTTCGGTTTCGTATTTATATTTATATTTTACCTCCTCAATTTAGCATTATGGACAGGGAAAGACCCAATCTAAAATCTGCACAAAAATATTTTGCCTTCAAATTCATACCGTGATCGTAGCATGCATGGACTCGACTCATATGACTGGGATTTCCAAGAAAAAGATTGTGGGCCGAAAATAGGAGATCTCTGTACATTTCTCTTCTGTTTCCTATTTATATTTCTATGTTACCTCCTCAATTTAGCATTATGGCCAGGGTAAGCCCTAATCTAAGATCTGCACAAAAATATTTTGCCTTCAAATTCATAGCGTGATCGTAGCATGCATGGACTCGACTCATATGACTGGGATTTCCATGAAATAGATTGTGGGCAGAAAATGGGTGATCACTGTACATTTCTCTTCTGTTTCTTATTTATATTTATATTTTACATCCTCAATTCAGCATTATGGACAGGGAAAACCTAATCTAAGTTCTGCACAAAAATATTTTGCCTTCAAATTCATACCCTGATCGTAGCATGCATGGACTCGACTCATATGACTGGGATTTCCATGAAAAAGATTGTGGGCCGAAAATGGTTGATCACTGTACATTTCTTTTCTGTTTCCTATTTATATTTCTATTTTACCTCGTCAATTTAGCATTATGGACAGGGAAAGACCTAATCTAAGCTTTGCACAAAAATATTTTGTGTTCAAATTCATACCGTTATCAAAGCATGCATGGACTCGACTCATATGACTGGGATTTCCATGAAAAAGATTGTGGGCCGAAAATAGGTGATCACTGTACATTTCTCTTCTGTTTCCTATTTATATTTATATTTTACCTCCTCAATTTAGCATTATGGCCAGGGTAAGCCCTATTCTAAGATCTGCACAAAAATATTTTGCCTTCAAATTCATAGCGTGATCGTAGCATGCATGGACTCGACTCATATGACTGGGATTTCCATGAAAAAGATTGTGGGCCGAAATTGGGTGATCACTGTACATTTCTCTTCTGTTTCCTATATATATTTATATTTTACCTCTTCAAATTAGCATTATGGACAGGGAAAGACTTATTTTAAGATCTGCACAAAAATGTTTTGCCTTCAAATTCATACCGTGATCGTACCATGCATGGACTCGACTCATATGACTGGGATTTCCATGAAAAAGATTGTGGGCCGAAAATGGGTTATCAATGTACATTTCTCTTCTGTTTCCTATTTATATTTATATTTTACCTCCTCAATTTAGCATTATGGACGGGGAAAGACTTAATCTAAGATCTGCACAAAAATGTTTTGCCTTCAAATTCATACCGTGATCGTACCATGCATGGACTCGACTCATATGACTGGGATTTGGATGAAAAAGATTGTGGGCCGAAAATGGGTGATCAATGTACATTTCTCTTCTGTTTCCTATTTATATTTATATTTTACCTCCTCAATTTAGCATTATGGACATGGAAAGACCTAATCTAAAATATGCACACAAATATTTTGCCTTCAAATTCATACCGTGATCGTAGCATGCATGAACTCGACTCATATGACTGGGATTTCCATGAAAAAGATTGTGGGCCGAAAATGGGTGATCAATGTACATTTCTCTTCTGTTTCCTATTTATATTTCTATTTTACATCCTCAATTTAGCATTACGGCCTTGGAAAGACCTAATCTAAGCTCTGCACAAAAATATTTAGCCTTCAAATTCATACCGTGATCGTAGCATGCATGGACTCGACTCATATGACTGGGATTTCCATGAAAAAGATTGTGGGCCGAAAATGGGTGATCACTGAACATTTCTCTCCTGTTTCCTATTTATATTTATATTTTACCTCGTCAATTTAGCATTATGGACAGGGAAAGACCTAATCTAAGATCTGCACAAAAATATTTTGCCTTCAAATTCATAGCGTGATCGTAGCATGCATGGATTCGACTCATATGACTGGGATTTCCATTAAAAAGATTGTAGGCCGAAAATGTGTGATCAATGTACATTTCTCTTCTGTTTCCTATTTATATTTATATTTTACCTCCTCAATTTAGCATTATGGCCAGGGAAAAACCTAATCTAAGCTCTGCACAAAAATATTTTGCCTTCAAATTCATACCGTGATCGTAGCATGCATGGACTCGACTCATATGACTGGGATTTCCATGAAAAAGATTGTGGGCAGAAAATGGGTGGTCACTGTACATTTCTCTTCTGTTTCCTATTTATATTTCCATTTTACCTCCTCAATTTAGCATTATTGACATGGAAAGACCTAATCTAAAATATGCACAAAAATATTTTGCCTTCAAATTCATACCGTGATCGTAGCATGCATGGACTCGACTCATATGACTGGGATTTCCATGAAAAAGATTGTGGGCAGAAAATGGGTGATCACTGTACATTTCTCTTCTGTTTCCTATTCATATTTCTATTTTACCTCCTCAATTTAGCATTATGAACAGGGAAATACCTAATCTAAAATCTGCACAAAAATATTTTGCCTTCAAATTCATACCGTGATCGTAGCATGCATGGACTTGACTCATATGACTGGGATTTCCATGAAAAAGATTGTGGGCCGAAAATGGTTGATCACTGTTCATTTCTCTTCTGTTTCCTATTTATATTTCTATTTTACCTCCTCAATTTAGCATTATGGACAGGGAAAGACCTAATCTAAAAAGTTATGCAAAAAAATATTTTGCCTTCAAATTCATACCGTGATCGTAACATGCATGGACTCGACTCATATGACTGGGATTTCCATGAAAAAGATTTTGGGCCGAAAATGGGTGATTACTGTACATTTCTCTTCTGTTTTCTATTTATATTTATATTTATATTTTAATTCCTTCATTTAGCATTATGGACAGGGAAAGACCTAATTTAAGCTCTGCTAAAAAATATTTTGCCTTCAAATGAAATACTGTGATCGTAGCATGTATGGACTCGACTCATATGACTGGGATTTCCATGAAAAAGATTGTGGGCAGAAAATGGGTGATCACTGTACATTTCTCTTCTGTTTCTTATGTATATTTTTATTTGACTTCCTCAATTTAGTATTAGGGACAGGGAAAGACCTAATCTAAGTTGTGCAGAAAAATATTTTGCCTTCAAATTCATACCGTGATCGTAGCATGCATAGACTCGACTGATATGATGGGATTTCCATGAAAAAGATTGTGGTCCGAAAAAGGGTGATTACTGTACATTTCACTTCTGTTTCCTATTTATATTTATATTTTACTTCCTTCATTTATCATTATGGACAGGGAAAGTCCTAATCTAAGTTCTACAAAAAAATATTTTGCCTTCAAATTCATAAGGTGATCGTAGCACGCATGGACTTGACTCATATGACTGGGATTTCCATGAAAAAGATTGTGGGCAGAAAATGGGTGATCACTGTATATTTCTCATTTTTCTATTTATATTTCTATTTTACCTCCTCAATTTAGCATTATGGACAGGGAAAGACCTAATCTAAGATCTGCAAAAAAATATTTTGCCTTCAAATTCATACCGTGATCGTAGCATGCATGGACTCGACTCATATGACTGGGATTTCCATGAAAAAGATTGTAGGCAGAAAATGGGTGATCACTGTATATTTCTCTTCTGTTTCCTATTTATATTTCTATTTTACTTTCTCAATTTAGCATTATGAACAGGGAAAGACCTAATCTAAGATCTGCAAAAAAATGTTTTGCCTTCAAATTCATACCGTGATCGTAGCATGCATGGACTGGACTTATATGACTGGGATTTCCATGAAAAAGATTGTGGGCAGAAAATGGGTGATCACTGTACATTTCTCTTCTGTTTCCTATTTATATTTCTATTTTACTTCCTCAATTTACCCTTATGGACAGGGAAAGACCTAATCTAAGACCTGAAAAAAATATTTTGCCTTCAAATTCATACGGTGATCGTAGCATGCACGGACTCGACTCATATGACTAGGATGTCCATTAAAAAGATTGTGGGCAGAAAATGGGTGATCACTGTACATTTGTCTTCTGTTTCCTATTTATATTTATATTTTACTTCATTCATTTAGCGTTATGAACAGGGAAAGACCTAATCTAAAATCTGCACAAAAATATTTTGCCTTCAAATTCATACCGTGATCGTAGCATGCATGTACTCGACTCATATGACTGGGATTTCCATGAAAAAGATTGTGGGCAGAAAATGAGTGATCACTGTACATTTCTCTTCTGTTTCCTATTTAAATTTCTATTTTACTTTCTTCATTTAGCATTATGGACAGGGAAAGACCTAATCTAAGATCAGCAAATAAATATTTTGCCTTCAAATTCATACCGTGATCGTAGCATGCATGGACTCGACTTATATGACTGGGATTTCCATGAAAAAGATTGTGGGCAGAAAATGGGTGATCACTGTAAATTTCACTTCTGTTTTCTATTTATATTTCTATTTTACTTCCTCAATTTAGCATTATGGACAGTGAAAGACCTAATCTAAGATCTGCACAAAAATATTTTGCCTTCAAATTCATACCATGATCGTAGCATGCATGGACTCGACTCATATTACTGGGATTTCCATGAAAAAGATTGTGGGCCGAAAATGGGTGATCAGTGAACGTTTCTCTTCTGTTTCCTATTTATATTTATATTTTATTTTCTCAATTTAGCATTATGGACATGGAAAGACCTAATCTAAGATCTGCAAAAAAATATTTTGCTTTCAAATTCATACCGCGATCGTAGCATGTATGGACTCGACTCATATGACTGGGATTTCCATGAAAAAGATTGTGTGCCGAAAATGGGTGATCACTGTACATTTCTCTTCTGTTTCCTATTTATATTTCTATTTTACCTCCTCAATTTAGCATTATGGACAGGGAAAGACCTAATCTAAGCTCTGCACAAAAATATTTTGCCTTCAAATTCATACCGTGATCGTAGCATGCATGGACTCGACTCATATGACTGGGATTTCCATGTAAAAGATTGTGGGCCGAAAATGGGTGATCACTGTACATTTCTCTTCTGTTTCCTATTTATATTTCTATTTTACCTCCTCAATTTAGCATTATGGACAGGGAAAGACCTAATCTAAGCTCTGCACAAAAATATTTTGCCTTCAAATTCATACCGTGATCGTAGCATGCATGGACTCGACTCATATGACTGGGATTTCCATGAAAAAGATTGTGGGCCGAAAATGGGTGATCACTGTACATTTCTCTTCTATTTCCTATTTATATTTATATTTTACCTTCTCAATTTAGCATTATGGACAGGGAAACACCGAATATAAGATCTGCACAAAAATATTTTGCCTTCAAATTCATACCGTGATCGTAGAATGCATGGACTCGACTCATATGACTGGGATTTCCATGAAAAAGATTGTGGGCCGAAAATGGGTGATCACTGTACATTTCTCTTCTGTTTCCTATTTATATTTCTATTTTACCTCCTCAATTTAGCATTATGGCCTTGGAAAGACCTAATCTAAGCTCTGCACAAAAATATTTTGCTTTCAAATTCATACCGTGATCGTAGCATGCATGGACTCGACTCATATGACTGGGATTTCCATGAAAAAGATTGTTGGCCAAAAATGGGTGATCATTGTACATTTCTCTTCTGTTTCCTATTTATATTTCTATTTTACCTCCTCAATTTAGCATTGCGGACATGGAAAGACTTAATCTAAGATCTGCAAAAAAATATTTTGCCTTCAAATTCATACCGTGATCGTAACATGCATGGACTCGACTCATATGACTGGGATTTCCATGAAAAAGATTGTCGGCCGAAAATGGGTGATCACTGTACATTTCTCTTCTGTTTCCTATTTATATTTCTATTTTACCTCCTCAATTTAGCATTATGGCCTTGGAAAGACCTAATCTAAGCTCTGCACAAAAATATTTTGCCTTCAAATTCATACCGTGATCGTAGCATGCATGGACTCGACTCATATGACTGGGATTTCCATGAAAAAGATTGTGGGCCGAAAATGGGTGATCACTGTGAATTTCTCTTCTGTTTCCTATTTATATTTATATTTTACCTCCTCAATTTAGCATTACGGCCTTGGAAAGACCTAAACTAAGCTCTGCAGAAAAATATTTTGCCTTCAAATTCATACCGTGATCGTAGCATGCATGGACTCGACTCATATGACTGGGATTTCCATGAAAAAGATTGTGGGCCGAAAATGGGTGATCACTGTACATTTCGCTTCTGTTTCCTATTTATATTTCAATTTTACCTCCTCAATTTAGCATTATGGACATGGAAAGACTTAATCTAAGGTCTGCACAAAAATATTTTGCCTTCAAATTCATACCGTGATCGTAGCATGCATGGACTCGACTCATATGACTGGGATTTCCATGAAAAAGATTGTGGGCCGAAAATGGGTGAACACTGTACATTTCTCTTCTGTTTCCTATTTATATTTCTATTTTACCTCCTCAATTTAGCATTATGGCCTTGGAAAGACCTAATCTAAGCTCTGCACAAAAATATTTTGCCTTCAAATTCATACCGTGATCGTAGCATGCATGGACTCGACTCATATGACTGGGATTTCCATGAAAAAGATTGTGGGCCGAAAATGGGTGATCACTGTACATTTCTCTTCTGTTTCCTATTTATATTTCTATTTTACCTCCTCAATTTAGCATTATGGACAGGGAAAGACCTAATCTAAGCTCTGCACAAAAATATTTTGCCTTCAAATTCATACCGTGATCGTAGCATGCATGGACTCGACTCATATGACTGGGATTTCCATGAAAAAGATTGTGGGCCGAAAATGGGTGATCACTGTACATTTCTCTTCTGTTTCCTATTTATATTTCTATTTTACCTCCTCAATTTAGCATTATGGACAGGGAAAGACCTAATCTAAGCTCTGCACAAAAATATTTTGCCTTCAAATTCATACCGTGATCGTAGCATGCATGGACTCGACTCATATGACTGGGATTTCCATGAAAAAGATTGTGGGCCGAAAATGGGTGATCACTGTACATTTCTCTTCTATTTCCTATTTATATTTCTATTTTACCTTCTCAATTTAGCATTATGGACAGGGAAACACCGAATATAAGATCTGCACAAAAATATTTTGCCTTCAAATTCATACCGTGATCGTAGAATGCATGGACTCGACTCATATGACTGGGATTTCCATGAAAAAGATTGTGGGCCGAAAATGGGTGATCACTGTACATTTCTCTTCTGTTTCCTATTTATATTTCTATTTTACCTCCTCAATTTAGCATTATGGCCTTGGAAAGACCTAATCTAAGCTCTGCACAAAAATATTTTGCTTTCAAATTCATACCGTGATCGTAGCATGCATGGACTCGACTCATATGACTGGGATTTCCATGAAAAAGATTGTTGGCCAAAAATGGGTGATCATTGTACATTTCTCTTCTGTTTCCTATTTATATTTCTATTTTACCTCCTCAATTTAGCATTGCGGACATGGAAAGACTTAATCTAAGATCTGCAAAAAAATATTTTGCCTTCAAATTCATACCGTGATCGTAACATGCATGGACTCGACTCATATGACTGGGATTTCCATGAAAAAGATTGTGGGCCGAAAATGGGTGATCACTGTACATTTCTCTTCTGTTTCCTATTTATATTTATATTTTACCTCCTCAATTTAGCATTACGGCCTGTGAAAGACCTAAACTAAGCTCTGCAGAAAAATATTTTGCCTTCAAATTCATACCGTGATCGTAGCATGCATGGACTCGACTCATATGACTGGGATTTCCATGAAAAAGATTGTGGGCCGAAAATGGGTGATCACTGTACATTTCGCTTCTGTTTCCTATTTATATTTCAATTTTACCTCCTCAATTTAGCATTATGGACATGGAAAGACTTAATCTAAGGTCTGCACAAAAATATTTTGCCTTCAAATTCATACCGTGATCGTAGCATGCATGGACTCGACTCATATGACTGGGATTTCCATGAAAAAGATTGTGGGCCGAAAATGGGTGAACACTGTACATTTCTCTTCTGTTTCCTATTTATATTTCTATTTTACCTCCTCAATTTAGCATTATGGCCTTGGAAAGACCTAATCTAAGCTCTGCACAAAAATATTTTGCCTTCAAATTCATACCGTGATCGTAGCATGCATGGACTCGACTCATATGACTGGGATTTCCATGAAAAAGATTGTGGGCCGAAAATGGGTGATCACTGTGAATTTCTCTTCTGTTTCCTATTTATATTTATATTTTACCTCGTCAATTTAGCATTATGGACAGGGAAAGACCTAATCTAAGCTCTGCACAAAAATATTTTGCCTTCAAATTCATACCGTGATCGTAGCATGCATGTACTCGACTCATATGACTGGGATTTCCATAAAAAAGATTGTGGGCCGAAAATGGGTGATCACTGTACATTTCTCTTCTGTTTCCTATTTATATTTCTATTTTACCTCCTCAATTTAGCATTATGGACAGGGAAAGACTTAATCTAAGATCTGCACAAAAATATTTTGCCTTCAAATTCATACCGTGATCGTAGCATGCATGGACTCGACTCATATGACTGGGATTTCCATGAAAAAGATTATGGGCCGAAAGTGGGTGATCACTGTACATTTCTCTTCTGTTTCCTATTTATATTTCTATTTTACATCCTCAATTTAGCATTATGGACAGGGAAAAACCTAGTCTAAGATCTGCACAAAAATATTTTGCCTTCCATTACATACCGTGATCGTAGCATGCATGGACTCGACTCATATGACTGGGATTTCCATGAAAAAGATTGTGGGCAGAAAATGGGTGATCCCTGTACATTTCGCTTCTGTTTCCTATTTATATTTCAATTTTACCTCCTCAATTTAGCATTATGGACATGGAAAGACTTAATCTAAGGTCTGCACAAAAATATTTTGCCTTCAAATTCATACCGTGATCGTAGCATGCATGGACTCGACTCATATGACTGGGATTTCCATGAAAAAGATTGTGGGCCGAAAATGGGTGATCACTGTACATTTCTCTTCTGTTTCCTATTTATATTTCTATTTTACCTCCTCAATTTAGCATTATGGCCTTGGAAAGACCTAATCTAAGCTCTGCACAAAAATATTTTGCCTTCAAATTCATACCGTGATCGTAGCATGCATGTACTCGACGCATATGACTGGGATTTCCATAAAAAAGATTGTGGGCCGAAAATGGGTGATCACTGTACATTTCTCTTCTGTTTCCTATTTATATTTCTATTTTACCTCCTAAATTTAGCATTATGGACAGGGAAAGACTTAATCTAAGATCTGCACAAAAATATTTTGCCTTCAAATTCATACCGTGATTGTAGCATGCATGGACTCGACTCATATGACAGGGATTTCCATGAAAAAGATTGTAGTCCGAAAATGGGTGATCACTGTACATTTCTCTTCTGTTTCCTATTTATATTTCTATTTTACATCGTCAATTTAGCATTATGGACAGGGAAAGACCTAATCTAAGATCTGCACAAAATATTTTGCCTTCAATTTCATACTGTGATCGTAGCATGCATGGACTCGACTCATATGACTGGGATTTCCATGAAAAAGATTGTGGGCCGAGAATGGGTGATCACTGTACATTTCTCTTCTGTTTCCTATTTATATTTCTATTTTACCTCCTCAATTTAGCATTATGGCCTTGGAAAGACCTAATCTAAGCTCTGCACAAAAATATTTTGCCTTCAAATTCATACCGTGATCGTAACATGCATGGACTCGACTCATATGACTGGGATTTCCATGAAAAAGATTGTGGGCCGAAAATGGGTGATCACTGTGAATTTCTCTTCTGTTTCCTATTTATATTTATATTTTACCTCCTCAATTTAGCATTATGGCCAGGGAAAGACCTAATCTAAGCTCTGCACAAAAATATTTTGCCTTCAAATTCATACCGTGATCGTAGCATGCATGTACTCGACTCATATGACTGGGATTTCCATAAAAAAGATTGTGGGCAGAAAATGGGTGATCACTGTACATTTCTCTTCTGTTTCCTATTTATATTTATATTTTACCTCCTCAATTTAGCATTACGGCCTTGGAAAGACCTAAACTAAGCTCTACACAAAAATATTTTGCTTTCAAATTCATACCGTGATCGTAGCATGCATGGACTCGACTCATATGACTGGGATTTCCATGAAAAAGATTGTGGGCCGAAAATGGGTGATCACTGTACATTTCGCTTCTGTTTCCTCTTTATATTTCTATTTTACCTCCTCAATTTAGCATTATGGCCTTGGAAAGACCTAATCTAAGCTCTGCACAAAAATATTTTGCCTTCAAATTCATACCGTGATCGTAACATGCATGGACTCGACTCATATGACTGGGATTTCCATGAAAAAGATTGTGGGCCGAAAATGGGTGATCACTGTGAATTTCTCTTCTGTTTCCTATTTATATTTATATTTTACCTCCTCAATTTAGCATTATGGCCAGGGAAAGACCTAATCTAAGCTCTGCACAAAAATATTTTGCCTTCAAATTCATACCGTGATCGTAGCATGCATGTACTCGACTCATATGACTGGGATTTCCATAAAAAAGATTGTGGGCCGAAAATGGGTGATCACTGTACATTTCTCTTCTGTTTCCTATTTATATTTCTATTTTACCTCCTCAATTTAGCATTATGGACAGGGAAAGACTTAATCTAAGATCTGCACAAAAATATTTTGCCTTCAAATTCATACCGTGATCGTAGCATGCATGGACTCGACTCATATGACTGGGATTTCCATGAAAAAGATTATGGGCCGAAAGTGGTTGATCACTGTACATTTCTCTTCTGTTTCCTATTTATATTTCTATTTTACATCGTCAATTTAGCATTATGGACAGGGAAAGACCTAATCTAAGATCTGCACAAAAATATTTTGCCTTCAATTTCATACCGTGATCGTAGCATGCATGGACTCGACTCATATGACTGGGATTTCCATGAAAAAGATTGTGTTTCGAAAATGGGTGATCACTGTACATTTCTCTTCTGTTTCCTATTGATATTTCTATTTTACCTCCTCAATTTAGCATTATGGACAGGGAAAGACTTAATCTAAGATCTGCACAAAAATATTTTGCCTTCAAATTCATACCGTGATTGTAGCATGCATGGACTCGACTGATATGACTGGGATTTCCATGATAAAGATTGTGGGCAGAGAATGGGTGATCACTGTACATTTCTCTTCTGTTTCCTATTTATATTTATATTTTACCTCCTCAATTTAGCATTACGGCCTTGGAAAGACCTAATCTAAGCTCTGCACAAAAATATTTTGCCTTCAAATTCATACCGTGAACGTAGCATGCATGGACTCGACTCATATGACTGGGATTTCCATGAAAAAGATTGTGGGCCGTAAATGGTTGATCACTGTACATTTCTCTTCTGTTTCCTATTTATATTTATATTTTACCTCCTCAATTTAGCATTATGGACAGGGAAACACCTAATCTAATATCTGCACAAAAATATATTGCCTTCAAATTCATACCGTGATCGTAGCATGCATGGACTCGACTCATATGACTGGGATTTCCATGAAAAAGATTGTGTGCCGAAAATGGGTGATCACTGTGAATTTCTCTTCTGTTTTCTATTTATATTTATATTTTACATACTCAATTTAGCATTATGGACAGAGAAAGACCTAATCAAAGCTCTGCAAAAAAATATTTTGCCTTCAAATTCATACCGTGATCGTAGCATGCATGGACTCGAGTCATATGACTGGGATTTCCATGAAAAAGATTATGGGCAGAAATGGGTGATCACTGTACATTTCTCTTCTGTTTCCTATTTATATTTATATTTGACCTCCTCAATTTAGCATTACCGCCTTGGAAAGACCTAATCTAAGCTCTGCACAAAAATATTTTGCCTTCAAATTCATACCGTGATCGTAGCATGCATGGACTCGACTCCTATGACTGGGATTTCCATGAAAAAGATTGTGTGCCGAAAATGGGTGATCACTGTGAATTTCTCTTCTGTTTCCTATTTATATTTATATTTTACATACTCAATTTAGCATTATGGACAGAGAAAGACCTAATCTAAGCTCTGCAAAAAAATATTTTGCCTTCAAATTCATACCGTGATCGTAGCATGCATGGACTCGAGTCATATGACTGGGATTTCCATGAAAAAGATTATGGGCAGAAATGGGTGATCACTGTACATTTCTCTTCTGTTTCCTATTTATATTTATATTTGACCTCCTCAATTTAGCATTACCGCCTTGGAAAGACCTAATCTAAGCTCTGCACAAAAATATTTTGCCTTCAAATTCATACCGTGATCGTAGCATGCATGGACTCGACTCCTATGACTGGGATTTCCATGAAAAAGATTGTGTGCCGAAAATGGGTGATCACTGTGAATTTCTCTTCTGTTTCCTATTTATATTTATATTTTACATCCTCAATTTAGCATTATGGACAGGGAAAGACCTAATCTAAGATCTGCAAAAAAATATTTTGCCTTCAAATTCATACCGTGATCGTAGCATGCATGGACTCGACTCATATGACTGGGATTTCCATGAAAAAGATTGTGGGCCGAAAATGGGTGATCACTGTACATTTCTCTTCTGTTTCCTATTTATATTTATATTTTACATCCTCAATTTAGCATTATGGACAGGGAAACACCTAATATAAGCTCTTCACAAAAATATTTTGCCTTCAAATTCATACCGTGATCGTAGCATGCATGGACACGACTCATATGACTGGGATTTCCATGAAAAAGATCATGCGCCGAAAATGGGTGATCACTGTACATTTCTCTTCTGTTTCCTATTTATATTTATATTTTACATCCTCAATTTAGCATTATGGACAGGGAAAGACCTAATCTAAGCTCTGCACAAAAATATTTTGCCTTCAAATTCATACTGTGATCGTAGCATGCATGGACTCGACTCATATGACTGGGATTTCCATAAAAAAGATTGTGGGCCGAAAATGGGTGATCACTGTACATTTCTCTTCTGTTTCCTATTTAAATTTCTATTTTACCTCCTCAATTTAGCATTATGGACAGGGAAAGACTTAATCTAAGATCTGCACAAAAATATTTTGCCTTCAAATTCATACCGTGATCGTAGCATGCATGGACTCGACTCATATGACTGGGATTTCCATGAAAAAGATTATGGGCCGAAAATGGGTGATCACTGTACATTTCTCTTCTGTTTCCTATTTATATTTCTATTTTACATCCTCAATTTAGCATTATGGACAGGTAAGACCCATTCTAAGTTCTGCACAAAAATATTTTGCCTTCAATTTCATACCGTGATCGTAGCATGCATGGACTCGACTCATATGACTGGGATTTCCATGAAAAAGATTGTGGGCCGAAAATGGGTGATCACTGTACATTTCGCTTCTTTTTCCTATTTATATTTCTATTTTACCTCCTCAATTTAGCATTATAGACAGGGAAAGACTTAATCTAAGATCTGCTCAAAAATATTTTGCCTTCAAATTCATGCCGTGATCGTAGCATGCATGGACTCGACTCATATGACTGGGATTTCCATGAAAAAGATTGTGGGCCGAAAATGGGTGATCACTGTACATTTCGCTTCTGTTTCCTATTTATATTTCTATTTTACCTCCTCAATTTAGCATTATGGACATGGAAAGACTTAATCTAATATCTGCACAAAAATATTTTGCCTTCAAATTCATACCGTGATCGTAGCATGCATGGACTCGACTCATATGACTGGGATTTCCATGAAAAAGATTGTGGGCCGAAAATGGGTGATCACTGTACATTTCTCTTCTGTTTCCTATTTATATTTCTATTTTACATCCTCAATTTAGCATTATGGCCTTGGAAAGACCTAATCTAAGCTCTGCACAAAAATATTTTGCCTTCAAATTCATACCGTGATCGTAGCATGCATGGACTCGACTCATATGACTGGGATTTCCATGAAAAAGATTGTGGGCCGAAAATGGGTGATCACTGTACATTTCTCTTCTGTTTCCTATTTATATTTATATTTTACCTCCTCAATTTAGCATTATGGCCAGGGAAAGACCTAATCTAAGCTCTGCACAAAAATATTTTGCCTTCAAATTTCTTACCGTGATCGTAGCATGCATGGACTCGACTCATATGACTGGGATTTCCATGAAAAAGATTGTGGGCCGAAAATGGGTGATCACTGTACATTTCTCTTCTGTTTCCTATTTATATTTCTATTTTACCTCCTCAATTTAGCATTATGGACAGGGAAAGACTTAATCTCAGATCTGCACAAAAATATTTTGCCTTCAATTTCATACCGTGATCGTAGCATGCATGGACTCGACTCATATGACTGGGATTTCCATGAAAAAGATTGTGGGCCGAAAATGGGTGATCACTGTACATTTCTCTTCTGTTTCCTATTTATATTTCTATTTTACATCCTCAATTTAGCATTATGGACAGGGAAAGACCTAATCTAAGATCTGCACAAAAATATTTTGCCTTCAATTTCATACCGTGATCGTAGCATGCATGGACTCGACTCATATGACTGGGATTTCCATGAAAAAGATTGTGGGCAGAAATGGGTGATCACTGTACATTTCTCTTCTGTTTCCTATTTATATTTATATTTTACCTCCTCAATTTAGCATTACGGCCTTGGAAAGACCTAATCTAAGCTCTGCACAAAAATATTTTGCTTTCAAATTCATACCGTGATCGTAGCATGCATGGACTCGACTCCTATGACTGGGATTTCCATGAAAAAGATTGTGGGCCGAAAATGGGTGATCACTGTACATTTCCCTTCTGTTTCCTATATATATTTATATTTTACATCCTCAATTTAGCATAATGGACAGGGAAACACCTAATATAAGCTCTTCACAAAAATATTTTGCCTTCAAATTCATACCGTGATCGTACCATGCATGGACTCGACTCATATGACTGGGATTTCCATGAAAAAGACTGTGGGCCGAAAATGGTGATCACTGTACATTTCGCTTCTGTTTCCTATTTATGTTTCTATTTTACATCCTCAATTTAGCATTATGGACAGGGAAAGACTTAATCTAAGATCTGCACACAAATATTTTGCCTTCAAATTCATACCGTGATCGTAGCATGCATGGACTCGACTCATATGACTGGGATTTCCATGAAAAAGATTATGCGCCGAAAATGGGTGATCACTGTACATTTCTCTTCTGTTTCCTATTTATATTTATATTTTACATCCTCAATTTAGCATTATGGACAGGGAAAGACCTAATCTAAGCTCTGCAAAAAAATATTTTGCCTTCAAATTCATTCCGTGATCTTAGCATGCATGGACTCGACTCATATGACTGGGATTTCCATGAAAAAGATTGTGGGCCGAAAATGGGTGATCACTGTACATTTCTCTTCTGTTTCCTATTTATATTTCTATTTTACATCCTCAATTTAACATTATGGACAGGGAATGGCCTAATCTAAAAAGTGCACAAAAATATTTTGCCTTCAAATTCATACCGTGATCGTAGCATGCATGAACTCGACTCATATGACTGGGATTTCCATGAAAAAGATTGTGGGCCGAAAATGGGTGATCACTGTGCATTTCTCTTCTGTTTCCTATTTATATTTCTATTTTACCTCCTCAATTTAGCATTATGGCCTTGGAAAGACCTAATCTAAGCTCTGCACAAAAATATTTTGCCTTCAAATTCATACCGTGATCGTAGCATTCATGGACTGGACTCATATGACTGGGATTTCCATGAAAAAGGTTGTGGGCCGAAAATGGGTGATAACTGTACATTTCTCTTCTGTTTCCTATTTATATTTCTATTTTACCTCCTCAATTTAGCATTATGGCCTTGGAAAGACCTAATCTAAGCTCTGCACAAAAATATTTTGCCTTCAAATTCATACCGTGATCGTAGCATGCATGGACTCGACTCATATGACTGGGATTTCCATGAAAAAGATTGTGGGCCGAAAATCGGTGATCACTGTACATTTCTCTTCTGTTTCCTATTTATATTTATATTTTACATCCTCAATTTAGCATTATGGACAGGGAAAGGCCTAATCTAAAATCTGCACAAAAATATTTTGCCTTCAAATTCATACCGTGATCGTAGCATGCATGGACACGACTCATATGACTGGGATTTCCATGAAAAAGATTGTGGGCCGAAAATGGGTGATCACTGTACATTTCTCTGCTGTTTCCTATTTATATTTATATTTTACCTCCTCAATTTAGCATTATGGACAGGAAAAGACTTAATCTAAGATCTGCACAAAAATATTTTGCCTTCAAATTCATACCGTGATCGTAGCATGCATGGACTCGACTCATATGACTGGGATTTCCATGAAAAAGATTGTGGGCCGAAAATGGGTGATCACTGTGCATTTCTCTTCTGTTTCCTATTTATATTTATATTTTACCTCCTCAATTTAGCATTATGGACAGGGAAAGATTAATCTAAGGTCTGCACAAAAATATTTTGCCTTCAAATTCATACCGTGATCGTAGCATGCATGGACTCGACTCATATGACTGGGATTTCCATGAAAAAGATTGTGGGCCGAAAATCGGTGATCACTGAATATTTCTCTTCTGTTTCCTATTTATATTTCTATTTTACATCCTCAATTTAGCATTATGGACAGGGAAAGGCCTAATCTAAAATCTGCACAAAAATATTTTGCCTTCAAATTCATACCGTGATCGTAGCATGCATGGACACGATTCATATGACTGGGATTTCTATGAAAAAGATTGTGGGCCGAAAATGGGTGATCACTGTACATTTCTCTTCTGTTTCCTATTTATATTTATATTTTACCTCCTCAATTTAGCATTATGGACAGGAAAAGACTTAATCTAAGATCTGCACAAAAATATTTTGCCTTGAAATTCATACCGTGATCGTAGCATGCATGGACTCGACTCATATGACTGGGATTTTCATGAAAAAGATTGTGGGCCGAAAATGGGTGATCACTGTCCATTTCTCTTCTGTTTCCTATTTATATTTATATTTTACCTCCTCAATTTAGCATTATGGACAGGGAAAGACCTAATCTAAGATCTGCACAAAAATCTTTTACCTTCAAATTCATACCCTGATCGTAGCATGCATGGACTTGACTCATATGACTGGGATTTCCATGAAAAAGATTGTGGGCCGAAAATGGGTGATCACTGTGCATTTCTCTGCTGTTTCCTATTTATATTTCTATTTTACCTCCTCAATTTAGCATTATGGCCTTGGAAAGACCTAATCTAAGATCTGCACAAAAATATTTTGCCTTCAAATTCATACCGTGATCGTAGCATGCATGGACTTGACTCATATGACGGGGATTTCCATGAAAAAGATTGTGGGCCGAAAATGGGTGATCACTGTACATTTCTCTTTTGTTTCCTATTTATATTTATATTTTACCTCCTCCATTTAGCATTATGGCCAGGGAAAGACCTAATCTAAGCTCTGCACAAAAATATTTTGCCTTCAAATTCATACCCTGATCGTAGCATGCATGGACTCGACTCATATGATTGGGATTTCCATGAAAAAGATTGTGGGCAGAAAATGGGTGATCACTGTACATTTCTCTTCTGTTTCCTATTTATATTTATATTTTACCTCCTCAATTTAGCATTATGGCCTTGGAAAGACCTCATCTAAGCTCTGCACAAAAATATTTTGCCTTCAAATTCATACCGTGATCGTAGCTTGCATGGACTCGACTCATATGACTGGGATTTCCATGAAAAAGATTGTGGGCTGAAAATGGGTGATCACTGTACATTTCTCTTCTGTTTCCTATTTATATTTCTATTTTACCTCCTCAATTTAGCATTAAGGATAGGGAAAGACCTAATCTAAGATCTGCACAAAAATATTTTGCCTTCAATTTCATACCGTGACCGTAGCATGCATGGACTCGACTCATATGACTGGGATTTGCATCAAAAAGTTTGTGGGCCGAAAATGGGTGATCACTGTACATTTCTCTTCTGTTTCCTATTTATATTTCTATTTTACCTCCTCAATTTAGCATTATGGCCTTGGAAAGACCTAATCTAAGATCTGCACAAAAATATTTTGCCTTCAAATTCATACCGTGATCGTAGCATGCATGGACTCGACTCATATGACTGGGATTTCCATGAAAAAGATTGTGGGCCGAAAATGGGTGATCACTGTACATTTTTCTTCTGTTTCCTATACATATTTATATTTTACCTCCTCAATTTAGCATTATGGCCAGGGAAAGACCTAATCTAAGCTCTGCACAAAAATATTTTGCCTTCAAATTCATACCGTGATCGTAGCATGCATGGACTCGACTCGTATGACTGGGATTTCCATGAAAAAGATTGTGGGCCGAAAATGGGAGTTCACTGTACATTTCTCTTCTGTTTCCTATTTATCTTTCTATTTTACATCCTCTATTTAGCATTATGGACAGGGAAAGACCTAATCTAAGATCTGCACAAGAATATTTTGCCTTCAAATTCATACCGTGATCGTAGCATGCATGGACTCGACTCATATGACTGGGATTTCCATGAAAAAGATTGTGGGCCGAAAATGGGAATTCACTGAACATTTCCCTTCTGTTTCCTATTTATCTTTCTATTTTACATCCTCTATTTAGCATTATGGACAGGGAAAGACCTAATCTAAGATCTGCACAAAAATATTTTGCCTTCAAATTCATACCGTGATCGTAGCATGCATGGACTCGACTCATATGACTGGGATTTCCATGAAAAAGATTGTGGGCCGAAAATGGGTGATCACTGTACATTTCTCTGCTGTTTCCTATTTATATTTCTATTTTACCTACTCAATTTAGCATTATGGCCTTGGAAAGACCTAATCTAAGATCTGCACAAAAATATTTTGCCTTCAAATTCATACCGTGATCGTAGCATGCATGGACTCGACTCATATGACTGGGATTTCCATGAAAAAGATTGTGGGCCGAAAATGGGTGATCACTGTGCATTTGTCTTCTGTTTCCTATTTATATTTCTATTTTACATCCTCTATTTAGCATTATGGACAGGAAAGACCTAATCTAAGATCTGCACAAAAATATTTTGCCTTCAAATTCATACCGTGATCGTAGCATGCATGGACTCGACTCATATGACTGGGATTTCCATGAAAAAGATTGTGGGCCGAAAATGGGTGATCACTGTGCATTTCTCTTCTGTTTCCTATTTATATTTCTATTTTACATCCTCTATTTAGCATTATGGACAGGAAAGACCTAATCTAAAATCTGCACAAAAATATTTTGCCTTCAAATTCATACCGTGATCATAGCATGGATGGACTCGACTCATATGACTGGGATTTCCATGAAAAAGATTGTGGGCCGAAAATGGGTGATCACTGTACATTTCTCGGCTGTTTCCTATTTATATTTCTATTTTACCTCCTCAATTTAGTATTATGGCCTTGGAAAGACCTAATCTAAGATCTGCACAAAAATATTTTGCCTTCAAATTCATACCGTAATCGTAGCATGCATGGACGACTCATATGACTGGGATTTCCATGAAAAAGATTGTGGGCCGAAAATGGGTGATCACTGTGCATTTCTCTTCTGTTTCCTATTTATATTTATATTTTACCTCCTCAATTTAGCATTATGGAAAGGGAAAGGCCTAATCTAAAATCTGCACAAAAATATTTTGCCTTCAAATTCATACCCTGATCGTAGCATGCATGGACTCGACTCATATGACTGGGATTTCCATGAAAAAGATTGTGGGCCGAAAATGTGTGATACTGTACATTTCTCTTCTGTTTCCTATTTATATTTATATTTTCCCTCCTCAATTTAGCATTATGGACAGGGAAAGACTTAATCTAAGATCTGCACAAAAATATTTTGCCTTCAAAATCATACCGTGATCGTAGCATGCATGGACTCGACTCATATGACTGGGATTTCCATGAAAAAGATTGTGGGCCGAAAATGGGTGATCACTGTACATTTCTCTTCTGTTTCCTATTTATATTTCTATTTTACCTCCTCAATTTAGCATTATGGACAGGGAAAGGCCCAATCTAAATTCTGCACAAAAATATTTTGCCTTCAAATTCATACCGTGATCGAAGCATGCATGGACTCGACTCATATGACTGGGATTTCCATGAAAAAGATTGTGGGCCGAAAATGGGTGATCACTGTACATTTCTCTTCTGTTTCTTATTTATATTTCTATTTTACCTCCTCAATTTAGCATTATGGACAGGGAAAGTCCTAATCTAAAATCAGCACAAAAATATTTTGCCTTCAAATTTATACCGTGATCGTAGCATGCATGGACTCAACTCATATGACTGGGATTTCCATAAAAAAGATTGTGGGCCGAAAATGGGTGATCACTGTGCATTTCTCTTCTGTTTCCTATTTATATTTCTATTTTACATCCTCAATTTAGCATTATGGACAGGGAAAGATCTAATCTAAGATCTGCTCAAAAATATTTTGGCTTCAAATTCATACGGTGATCGTAGCATGCATGGACTCGACTCATATGACTGGGATTTCCATGAAAAAGATTGTCAGCCGAAAATGGGTGATCACTGTACATTTCTCTTCTGTTTCCTATTTATATTTGTATTTTACCTCCTCAATTTAGCATTATCGACAGGGAAAGACCTAATCTAAGATCTGCACAAAAATATTTTGCCTTCAAATTCATACCGCGATCGTAGCAAGCATGGACTCGGCTCATATGACTGGGATTTCCATGAAAAAGATTGTCGGCAGAAAATGGGTGATCACTGTACATTTCTCTTATGTTTTCTATTTACATTTTTATTTTACCTCCTTAATTTAGCATTATGGACAGAGAAAGACCTAATCTAAGATCTGCACAAAAATATTTTGCCTTCAAAATCATAACGAGATCGTAGCATGCATGGACTCGACTCATATGACTGGGATTTCCATGAAAAAGATTGTGGGCCGAAAATGGGTGATCACTGTACATTTCTCTTCTGTTTCCTATTTATATCTATATTTTACCTCCTCAATTTAGCATTATAGACAGGGAAAGTCCTAATCTAAAATCAGCACAAAAATATTTTGCCTTCAAATTTATACCGTGATCGTAGCATGCATGGACTCGACTCATATGACTGGGATTTCCATGAAAAAGATTGTGGGCCGAAAATGGGTGATCACTGTGCATTTCTCTTCTGTTTCCTCTTTATATTTCTATTTTACATCCTCAATTTAGCATTATGGACAGGGAAAGGCCTAATCTAAAATCTGCACAAAAATATGTTGCCTTCAAATTCATACCGTGATCGTAGCATGCATGGACTCGACTCATATGACTGGGATTTCCATGAAAAAGATTGTGGGCCGAAAATGGGTGATCACTGTACATTTCGCTTCTGTTTCCTATTTATATTTCTATTTTACCTCCTCAATTTAGCATTATGGACAGGGAAAGACTTAATCTAAGATCTGAACAAAAATATTTTGCCTTCAAATTCATACACTGATCGTAGCATGCATGGACTCGACTCATATGACTGGGATTTCCATGAAAAAGATTGTGGGTCGAAAATGGGTGATCACTGTACATTTCTCTTCTGTTTCCTATTTATATTTATATTTTACATCCTCAATTTAGCATTATGGACAGGAAAAGACTTAATCTAAGATCTGCACAAAAATATTTTGCCTTCAAATTCATACCGTGATCGTAGCATGCATGGACACGACTCATATGACTGGGATTTCCATGAAAAAGATTGTTGGTCGAAAATGGGTGATCACTGTACATTTCTCTTCTGTTTCCTATTTATATTTATATTTTACCTCCTCAATTTAGCATTATGACCAGGGAAAGACCTAATCTAAGCTCTGCAAAAAAATATTTTGCCTTCAAATTCATACCGTGATCGTAGCATGCATGGACTCGACTCATATGACTGGGATTTCCATGAAAAAGATTGTGGGCCGAAAATGGGAGTTCACTGTACATTTCTCTTCTGTTTCCTATTTATCTTTCTATTTTACATCCTCTATTTAGCATTATGAACAGGGAAAGACCTAATCTAAGATCTGCACAAAAATATTTTGCCTTCAAATTCATACCGTGATCGTAGCATGCATGGACTCGACTCATATGACTGGGATTTCCATGAAAAAGATTGTGGGCCGAAAATGGGTGATCACTGTGCATTTCTCTTCTGTTTCCTATTTATATTTCTATTTTACATCCTCTATTTATCATTATGGATAGGAAAGACCTAATCTAAGAACTGCACAAAAATATTTTGCCTTCAAATTCATACCGTGATCGTAGCATGCATGGACTCGACTCATATGACTGGGATTTCCATGAAAAAGATTGTGGGCCGAAAATGGGTGATCACTGTGCATTTCTCTTCTGTTTCCTATTTATATTTCTATTTTACCTCCTCAATTTAGCATTATGGACAGGGAAAGGCCTAATCTAAAATCTGCACAAAAATATTTTGCCTTCAAATTCATACCGTGATCGTAGCATGGATGGACTCGAATCATATGACTGGGATTTCCATGAAAAAGATTGTGGGCCGAAAATGGGTGATTACTGTACATTTCTCTGCTGTTTCCTATTTATATTTCTATTTTACCTCCTCAATTTAGTATTATGGCCTTGTAAAGACCTAATCTAAGATCTGCACAAAAATATTTTGCCTTCAAATTCATACCGTGATCGTAGCATGCATGGACTCGACTCATATGACTGGGATTTCCATGAAAAAATTGTGGGCCGAAAATGGGTGATCACTGTGCATTTCTCATCTGTTTCCTATTTATATTTATATTTTACCTCCTCAATTTAGCATTATGGACAGGGAAAGGCCTAATCTAATATCTGCACAAAAATATTTTGCCTTCAAATTCATACCGTGATCGTAGCATGCATGGACTCGACTCATATGACTGGGATTTCCATGAAAAAGATTGTGGGCCGAAAATGGGTGATCACTGTACATTTCTCTTCTGTTTCCTATTTATATTTCTATTTTACCTCCTCAATTTAGCATTATGGACAGGGAAAGGCCCAATCTAAAATCTGCACAAAAATATTTTGCCTTCAAATTCATACCGTGATCGAAGCATGCATGGACTCGACTCATATGACTGGGATTTCCATGAAAAAGATTGTGGGCTGAAAATGGGTGATCACTGTACATTTCTCTTCTGTTTCCTATTTATATTTATATTTTACATCCTCAATTTAGCATTAAGGACAGGGAAAGACCTAATGTAAGATCTGCACAAAAATATTTTGCCTTCAAATTCATACCGTGATCGTAGGACGCATGGACTCGACTCATATGACTGGGATTTCCATGAAAAAGTTTGTGGGCCGAAAATGGGTGATCACTGTACATTTCTCTTCTGTTTCCTATTTATATTTATATTTACCTCCTCAATTTAGCATTATGGACAGGGAAAGACCTAATCTAAGATCTGCACAAAAATATTTTGCCTTCAAATTCATACCGTGATCGTAGCATGCATGGACTCGACTCATATGACTGGGATTTCCATGAAAACGATTGTGGGCCGAAAAGGGGTGATCACTGTGCATTTCTCTTCTGTTTCCTATTTATATTTCTATTTTACATCCTCTATTTAGCATTATGGACAGGAAAGACCTAATCTAAGATCTGCTCAAAAATATTTTGCCTTCAAATTCATACCGTGATCGTAGCATGCATGGACTCGACTCATATGACTGGGATTTCCATGAAAAAGATTGTGGGCCGAAAATGGGTGATCACTGTGCATTTCTCTTCTCTTTCCTATTTATATTTCTATTTTACCTCCTCAATTTAGCATTATGGACAGGGAAAGGCCTAATCTAAAATCTGCACAAAAATATTCTGCCTTCAAATTCATACCGTGATCGTAGCATGGATGGACTCGACTCATATGACTGGGATTTCCATGAAAAAGATTGTGGGCCGAAAATGGGTGATCACTGTACATTTCTCTGCTGTTTCCTATTTATATTTATATTTTGCCTCCTCAATTTAGCATTATGGCCTTGGAAAGACCTAATCTAAGATCTGCACAAAAATATTTTGCCTTCAAATTCATACCGTGATCGTAGCATGCATGGACTCGACTCATATGACTGGGATTTCCATGAAAAAGATTGTGGGCCGAAAATGGGTGATCACTGTGCATTTCTCTTCTGTTTCCTATTCATATTTATATTTTACCTCCTCAATTTAGCATTATGGACAGGGAAAGGCCTAATCTAATATCTGCACAAAAATATTTTGCCTTCAAATTCATACCCTGATCGTAGCATGCATGGACTCGACTCATATGACTGGGATTTCCATGAAAAAGATTGTGGGCCGAAAATGGGTGATCACTGTACATTTCTCTTCTGTTTCCTATTTATATTTATATTTTACCTCCTCAATTTAGCATTATGGACAGGGAAAGACTTAATCTAAGATCTGCACAAAAATATTTTGCCTTCAAATTCATACCGTGATCGTAGCATGCATGGACTCGACTCATATGACTGGGATTTCCATGAAAAAGATTGTGGGCCGAAAATGGGTGATCACTGTGCATTTCTCTTCTGTTTCCTATTTATATTTCTATTTTACATCCTCTATTTAGCATTATGGACAGGGAAAGACCTAATCTAAGATCTGCACAAAAATATTTTGCCTTCAAATTCATACCGTGATCGTAGCATGCATGGACTCGACTCATATGACTGGGATTTCCATGAAAAAGATTGTGGGCTGAAAATGGGTGATCACTGTGCATTTCTCTTCTGTTTCCTATTTATATTTCTTTTTTCCATCCTCTATTTAGCATTATGGACAGGGAAAGACCTAATCTAAGATCTGCACAAAAATATTTTGCCTTCAAATTCATACCGTGATCGTAGCATGCATGGACTCGACTCATATGACTGGGATTTCCATGAAAAAGATTGTGGGCCGAAAATGGGTCATCACTCTACATATCTCTTCTGTTTCCTATTTATATTTGTATTTTTCCTCCTAATTTAGCATTATGGACAGGGAAAGACCTAATCGAAGCTCTGCACAAAAATATTTTGCCTTCAAATTCATACCGTGATCGTAGCATGCATGGACTCGACTCATATGACTGGGATTTCCATGAAAAAGATTGTGGGCAGAAAATGGGTGATCACTGTACATTTCTATTCTGTTTCCTATTTATATTTCCATTTTCCCTCCTCAATTTAGCATTATGGACAGGGAAAGACCTAATCTAAGATGTGCACAAAAATATTTTGCCTTCAAATTCATACCGTGATCGTAACATACATGCACTCGACTCATATGACTGGGCTTTCCATAAAAAAGGTTGTGGACCGAAAATGGGTGATCACTGTACATTTCTCTTCTGTTTCCTATTTATATTTATATTTTACCTCCTCAATTTAGCATTATTGACAGGGAAAGACCTAATCTAAGATCTGAACAAAAATATTTTGCCTTCAAATTCATACCGTGATCGTAGCATGCATGGACTCGACTCATATGACTGGGATTTTCCTGAAAAAGATTGTGGGCCGAAAATGGGTGATCACTGTACATTTCTCTTCTGTTTCCTATTTATATTTCTATTTTACTTCCTCAATTTAGCATTATGGACAGGGAAAGACCTAATCTAAGATCTGCACAAAAATATTTTGCCTTCAAATTCATATTGTGATCGTAGCATGCATGGACTCGACACATATGACTGGGATTTCCATGAAAAAGATTGTGGGCTGAAAATGTGTGATCACTATACATTTCTCTTCTGTTTCCTATTTATGTTTATATTTTACCTCCTCAATTTAGCATTATGGACAGGGAAAGACCTAATCTAAGATCTGCAAAAAAATATGTTGCCTTCAAATTCATACCGTGATCGTAGCATGCATGGACTCGACTCATATGACTGAGATTTCCATGAAAAAGATTGTGGCCAGAAAATTGGTGATCACTGTACATTTCTCTTCTGTTTCCTATTTACATTTCTATTTTACTTCTTCAATTTAGCATTATGGACAGGGAAAGACCAAATCTAAGAACTGCACAAAAATATTTTGCCTTCAAATTCATACCGTGATCGTAGCACGCATTTATATTTATATTTTACCTCCTCAATTTAGAATTATGGACGGGGAATGACCTAATGTATGCTCTACAAAGAATATTTTGCCTTCAAATTCATACCGGGATCGTAGCATGCATGGACTCGACTCATATGACGGGGATTTCCATGAAAAAGATTGTGGGCAGAAAATGGGTGATCACTCTACATTTCTCTTCTGTTTACTATTTATATTTCTATTTTACTTCCTCAATTTAGCATTATGGACAGTGAAAGACCTAATCTAAGATCTGCACAAAAATATTTTGGCTTCAAATTCATACCTTGATCCTAGCATGTATGGACTGGACTCATATGACTGGGATTTCCATGAAAAAGATTGTGGGCAGAAAATGGGTGATCACTGTACATTTCTCTTCTGTTTCCTATTTATATTTATATTTTACTTCGTTCATTTAGCATTATGTACAAGGAAATACCTAATCTAAGATCTGCAAAAAAATATTATGCCTTCAAATTCATGCCTTGATCGTAGCATGTATGGACTCGAATCATATGACTGGGATTTCCATGAAAAACATTGTGGGCAGGAAATGGGTGATCACTGTACATTTCTCTTCTGTTTCCTATTTATATTTATATTTTATTTCCTTAATTTAGCATTATGGACACGGAAAGAACTAATCTAAGATCTGTAAAAAAATAATTTGCCTTCAAATTCATACCGTGATCGTAGCATGTATGGACTGGACTGATATGACTGGGATTTCCATGAAAAAGATTGTGGGCAGAAAATGGGTGATCACAGTACATTTCTCTTCTTTTTCCTATTTATATTTATATTTTACCACCTCAATTTACAATTTTGGACAGGGAAAGACCTAATCTAAGATCTGCAAAAAATATTTTGCCTTCAAATTCATACCGTGATCGTAGCATGCATGGACTCGACTCATATGACTGGGATTTCCATGAAAAAGATTGTGGGCACAAAATGGGTGATCACTGAACATTTCTGTTCTGTTTCCTATTTATATTTCTATTGAACTCCTCAATTTAGCATTATGGACACGGAAAGACCTAATCTAAGATCTGCAAAAAAATATTTTGCCTTCAAATTCATACCGTGATCGTAGCATGCATGGACTCGACTCATATGCCTGGGATTTCCATGAAAAAGATTGTGGACAGAAAATGGGTGATCACTGTACATTTCTCTTCTGTTTCCTATTTATATTTATATTTTACGTCCTCAATTTAGCATTATGGACAGGTAAAGACCTAATCTAAGATCTGCAAAAAAAATATTTTGCCTTCAAATTCATACCGTGATCGTAGCATGTATGGACTGGATACATATGACTGGGATTTCCTTGAAAAAGATTGTGGGCACAAAATGGGTGATCACTGTACATTTCTCTTCTGTTTCTTATTTATATTTATATTTTACCTCCTCAATTTAGCTTTATGGACACTGAAAGACCTAATCTAAGATCTGCAAAAAAATATTTTGCCTTCAAATGCATACCGTGATCGTAGCATTCATGGACTCGACTCATATGACTGGGATTTCCATGAAAAAGATTGTGGGCACAAAATGGGAGATCACTGTACATTTCTCTTCTGTTTCCTATTTATATTTTTATTTTACTTCCTTCATTTAGCATTATGGACAGGGAAAGATCTAATCTAAGATCTGCAAAAAAATATTTTGCCTTCAAATTCATACCGTGATCGTAGCATGCATGGACTCGACTCATATGACTGGGCTTTCCATGAAAAAGATTGTGGGCAGAAAATGGGTGATCACTGTACATTTCTCTTCTGTTTCTTATTGATATTTATATTTTACTTCCTCAATTTAGCATTATGGACAGGGCAAGACCAAATCTAAGATCTGCAAAAAATATTTTGCCTTCAAATTCATACCGTGATCGTAGCATGCATGGACTCGACTCATATGACTGGGATTTCCATGAAAAAGATTGTGGGCCGAAAATGGGTGATCACTGTACATTTCTCTTCTGTTTCCTATTTATATTTATATTTTACCTCCTCAATTTACCATTATGGCCAGGGAAAGACCTAATTGAAGCTCTGCACAAAAATATTTTACCTTCAAATTCATAACGTGACATTAGCATGCATGGACTCGACTCATATGACTGAGATTTCCATGAAAAAGATTGTGGGCCGAAAATGGGTGATCACTGTACATTTCTCTTCTGTTTCCTATTTATATTTCTATTTTACCTCCTCAATTTAGCATTATGGACAGGGAAAGACCTAATCTAAGCTCTGCACAAAAATATTTTGCCTTCAAATTCATACCGTGATCGTAGCATGCATGGACTCGACTCATATGACTGGGATTTCCATGAAAAAGATTGTGGGCCGAAAATGGGTGATCACTGTACATTTCTCTTCTGTTTCCTATTTATATTTCTATTTTACCTCCTCAATTTAGCATTATGGCCTGGGAAAGACATAATCTAAGATCTGCAGAAAAATATTTTGCCTTCAAATTCATACCGTGATCATAGCATGCATGGACTCGACTCATATGACTGGGATTTCCATGAAAAAGATTGTGGGCCGAAAATGGGTGATAACTGTACATTTCTCTTCTGTTTCCTATTTATATTTCTATTTTACATCCTCAATTTAGCATTACGGACAGGGAAAGACCTAATCTAAGATGTGCACAAAAATATTTTGCCTTCAAATTCATACCATGATCGTAGCATGCATGGACTCGACTCATATGACTGGGATTTCCATGAAAAAATTGTGGGCCGAAAATGGGTGATCACTGTACATTTCTCTTCTGTTTCCTATTTATATTTTTTATTTTACCTCCACGATTTAGCATTATGGACAGGGAAAGACCTAATCTAAGATCTGCACAAAAGTATTTTACCTTCAAATTCATACCGGGATTGTAGCATGCATGGACTCGACTCATATGACTGGAATTTCCATGAAAAAGATTGTGGGCCGAAAATGGGTGATCACTGTACATTTCTCTTCTGTTTCCTATTTATATTTATATTTTACCTCCTCAATTTAGCATTATGGACAGGGAAAGAGCTAATCTAAGATCTGTAAAAATATATTGCCTTCAAATTCATACCGTCATCGTAGCATGCATGGACTCAAATCATACGACTGGGATTTCCATGAAAAAGATTGTGGGCAGAAAATGGGTGATCATTGTACATTACTCTTCTGTTTCTTATTTATATTTCTATTTTACTTCCTCAATTTAGCATTATGGACAGGGAAAGACCTAATCTAAGATCTGCAAAAAAATATTTTGCCTTCAAATTCATACCGTGATCGTAGCATGCATGGACTCGACTCATATGACTGGGATTTCCATGAAAAAGATTTTGGGCCAAAAATGGGTGATCACTGTACATTTCTCTTCTGTTTCCTATTTATATTTCTATTTTACATCCTCAATTTAGCATTATGGACAGGGAAAGACCTAATCTAAGATCTGCATAGAAATATTTTGACTTCAAATTCATACCATGATCGTAGCATGCATGGACTCGACTCATATGACTGGGATTTCCATGAAAAAGATTGTGGGCCGAAAATGGGTGATCACTGTACATTTCTCTTCTGTTTCCTATTTATATTTTACCTCCTCAATTTAGCATTATTCCCAGTGAAAGCCCTAATCAGAGCTCTGCACAAATGTATTTTACCTTCAAATTCATACCGGGATTGTAGCATGCATGGACTCGACTCATATGACTGGAATTTCCAGGAAAAAGATTGTGGGCCGAAAATGGGTGATCACTGTACATTTCTCTTCCGTTTCCTATTTATATTTATATTTTACTTCCTTCATTTAGTGTTATGGACAGGGAAAGACCTAATCTAAGATCTGCACAAAAATATTTTGCCTTCAAATTCATACCGTGATCCTAGCATGCATGGACTCGACTCATATGACTGGGATTTCCATGAAAAAGATTGTGGGCAGAAAATGGGTGATCACTGTACATTTCTCTTCTGTTTCTTATTTATATTTCTATTTTACTTCCTCAATTTAGCATTATGGACAGGGAAAGACCTAATCTAAGATCTGCAAAAAAATTTTGCCTTCAAATTCATACCGTGAACGTAGCATGCATGGACTCGACTCATATGACTGGGATTTCCATGAAAAAGATTGTGGGCACAAAATGGGTGATCACTGTACATTTCTCTTCTGTTTCTTATTTATATTTCTATTTTACTTCCTCAATTTAGCATTATGGCCAGGGAAAGACCTAATCTAAAATCTGCACAAAAATATTCTGCCTTCAAATTCATACCGTGATCGTAGCATGGATGGACTCGACTCATATTACTGAGATTTCCATGAAAAAGATTGTGGGCCGAAAATGGGTGATCACTGTACATTTCTCTGCTGTTTCCTATTTATATTTATATTTTGCCTCCTCAATTTAGCATTATGGCCTTGGAAAGACCTAATCTAAGATCTGCACAAAAATATTTTGCCTTCAAATTCATACCGTGATCGTAGCATGCATGGACTCGACTCATATGACTGCGATTTCCATGAAAAAGATTGTGGGCCGAAAATGGGTGATCACTGCATATTTCTCTTCTATTTCCTATTACTATTTCTATTTTACTTCCTTCATTTAGCATTATGGACAGGGAAAGACGTAATCTAAGATCTGCACAAAAATATTTTGCCTTCAAATTCATACCGTGATCGTAGCATGCATGGACTCGACTCATATGACTGGGATTTCCATGAAAACGATTTTGGGCCGAAAATGGGTGATCACTGTGCATTTCTCTTCTGTTTCCTATTTATATTTCTATTTTACATCCTCTATTTAGCATTATGGACAGGAAAGACCTAATCTAAGATCTGCTCAAAAATATTTTGCCTTCAAATTCATACCGTGATCGTAGCATGCATGGACTCGACTCATATGACTGGGATTTCCATGAAAAAGATTGTGGGCCGAAAATGGGTGATCACTGTGCATTTCTCTTCTCTTTCCTATTTATATTTCTATTTTACCTCCTCAATTTAGCATTATGGACAGGGAAAGGCCTAATCTAAAATCTGCACAAAAATATTCTGCCTTCAAATTCATACCGTGATCGTAGCATGGATGGACTCGACTCATATGACTGGGATTTCCATGAAAAAGATTGTGGGCCGAAAATGGGTGATCACTGTACATTTCTCTGCTGTTTCCTATTTATATTTATATTTTGCCTCCTCAATTTAGCATTATGGCCTTGGAAAGACCTAATCTAAGATCTGCACAAAAATATTTTGCCTTCAAATTCATACCGTGATCGTAGCATGCATGGACTCGACTCATATGACTGGGATTTCCATGAAAAAGATTGTGGGCCGAAAATGGGTGATCACTGTGCATTTCTCTTCTGTTTCCTATTCATATTTATATTTTACCTCCTCAATTTAGCATTATGGACAGGGAAAGGCCTAATCTAATATCTGCACAAAAATATTTTGCCTTCAAATTCATACCCTGATCGTAGCATGCATGGACTCGACTCATATGACTGGGATTTCCATGAAAAAGATTGTGGGCCGAAAATGGGTGATCACTGTACATTTCTCTTCTGTTTCCTATTTATATTTATATTTTACCTCCTCAATTTAGCATTATGGACAGGGAAAGACTTAATCTAAGATCTGCACAAAAATATTTTGCCTTCAAATTCATACCGTGATCGTAGCATGCATGGACTCGACTCATATGACTGGGATTTCCATGAAAAAGATTGTGGGCCGAAAATGGGTGATCACTGTGCATTTCTCTTCTGTTTCCTATTTATATTTCTATTTTACATCCTCTATTTAGCATTATGGACAGGGAAAGACCTAATCTAAGATCTGCACAAAAATATTTTGCCTTCAAATTCATACCGTGATCGTAGCATGCATGGACTCGACTCATATGACTGGGATTTCCATGAAAAAGATTGTGGGCCGAAAATGGGTGATCACTGTGCATTTCTCTTCTCTTTCCTATTTATATTTCTATTTTACCACCTCAATTTAGCATTATGGACAGGGAAAGGCCTAATCTAAAATCTGCACAAAAATATTTTGCCTTCAATTCATACCGTGATCGTAGCATACATGGACTCGACTCATATGACTCGGATTTCCATGAAAAGATTGTGGGCCGAAAATGGGTGATCACTGTACATTTCTCTTCTGTTTCCTATTTATATTTCTATTTTACCTCCTCAATTTAGCATTATGGACAGGGAAAGACCTAATGTAAGATCTGAACAAAAATATTTTGCCTTCAAATTCATACCCTGATCGTAGCATACATGGACTCGACTCATATGACTGCGATTTCCATGAAAAAGATTGTGGGCCGAAAATGGGTGATCACTGTATATTTCTCTTCTATTTCCTATTACTATTTCTATTTTACTTCCTTCATTTAGCATTATGGACAGGGAAAGACCTAATCTAAGATCTGCACAAAAATATTTTGCCTTCAAATTCATACCGTGATCGTAGCATGCATGGACTCGACTCATATGACTGGGATTTCCATGAAAACGATTGTGGGCCGAAAATGGGTGATCACTGTGCATTTCTCTTCTGTTTCCTATTTATATTTATATTTTACATCCTCTATTTAGCATTATGGACAGGAAAGACCTAATCTAAGATCTGCACAAAAATATTTTGCCTTCAAATTCATACAGGTGATCGTAGCATGGATGGACTTGACTCATATGACTGGGATTTCCATGAAAAAGATTGTGGGCCGAAAATGGGTGATCACTGTACATTTCTCTGCTGTTTCCTATTTATATTTATATTTTAACTCCTCAATTTAGCATTATGGCCTTGGAAAGACCTAATCTAAGATCTGCACAAAAATTTTTTTGCCTTCAAATTCATACCGTGATCGTAGCATGCATGGACACGACTCATATGACTGGGATTTCCATGAAAAAGATTGTGAGCCGAAAATGGGTGATCACTGTGCATTTCTCTTCTGTTTCCTATTTATATTTATATTTTACCTCCTCAATTTAGCATTATGGACAGGGAAAGGCCTAATCTAATATCTGCACAAAAATATTTTGCCTTCAAATTCATACCCTGATCGTAGCATGCATGGACTCGACTCATATGACTGGGATTTCCATGAAAAAGATTGTGGGCCGAAAATGGGTGATCACTGTACATTTCTCTTCTGTTTCCTATTTATATTTATATTTTACCTCCTCAATTTAGCATTATGGACAGGGAAAGACTTAATCTAAGATCTGCACAAAAATATTTTGCCTTCAAATTCATACCGTGATCGTAGCATGCATGGACTCGACTCATATGACTGGGATTTCCATGAAAAAGATTGTGGGCCGAAAATGGGTGATCACTGTGCATTTCTCTTCTGTTTCCTATTTATATTTCTATTTTACATCCTCTATTTAGCATTATGGACAGGGAAAGACCTAATCTAAGATCTGCACAAAAATATTTTGCCTTCAAATTCATACCCTGATCGTAGCATACATGGACTCGACTTATATATGACTGGGATTTCCATGAAAAAGGTTGTGGGCCGAAAATGGGTGATTACTGTACATTTCTCTTCTGTTTCCTATTTATATTTCTATTTTACCTCCTCAATTTAGCATTATGGACAGGGAAAGGCCTAATCTAAAATCTGCACAAAAATATTTTGCCTTGAAATTCATACCGTGATCGTAGCATGCATGGACTCGACTCATATGACTGGGATTTCCATGAAAAAGATTGTGGGCCGAAAATGGGTGATCACTGTGCATTTCTCTTCTCTTTCCTATTTATATTTCTATTTTACATCCGCTATTTAGCATTATGGACAGGGAAAGACCTAATCTAAGATCTGCACAAAAATATTTTGCCTTCAAATTCATACCCTGATCGTAGCATACATGGACTCGACTTATATATGACTGGGATTTCCATGAAAAAGGTTGTGGGCCGAAAATGGGTGATTACTGTACATTTCTCTTCTGTTTCCTATTTATATTTCTATTTTACCTCCTCAATTTAGCATTATGGACAGGGAAAGGCCTAATCTAAAATCTGCACAAAAATATTTTGCCTTGAAATTCATACCGTGATCGTAGCATGCATGGACTCGACTCATATGACTGGGATTTCCATGAAAAAGATTGTGGGCCGAAAATGGGTGATCACTGTGCATTTCTCTTCTCTTTCCTATTTATATTTCTATTTTACCTCCTCAATTTAGCATTATGGACAGGGAAAGGCGTAATCTAAAATCTGCACAAAAATATTTTGCCTTCAAATTCATACCGTGATCGTAGCATGGATGGACTCGACTCATATGACTGGGATTTCCATGAAAAAGATTGTGGGCCGAAAATGGGTGATCACTGTACATTTCTCTGCTGTTTCCTATTTATATTTATATTTTACCTCCTCAATTTAGCATTATGGCCTTGGAAAGACCTAATCTAAGATCTGCACAAAAATATTTTGCCTTCAAATTCATACCGTGATCGTAGCATGCATGGACTCGACTCATATGACTGGGATTTCCATGAAAAAAATTGTGGACCGAAAATGGGTGATCACTGTGCATTTCTCTTCTGTTTCCTATTTATATTTATATTTTACCTCCTCAATTTAGCATTATGGCCTTGGAAAGACCTAATCTAAGATCTGCACAAAAATTTTTTTGCCTTCAAATTCATACCGTGATCGTAGCATGCATGGACTCGACTCATATGACTGGGATTTCCATGAAAAAGATTGTGAGCCGAAAATGGGTGATCACTTTGCATTTCTCTTCTGTTTCCTATTTATATTTATATTTTACCTCCTCAATTTAGCATTATGGACAGGGAAAGGCCTAATCTAATATCTGCACAAAAATATTTTGCCTTCAAATTCATACCCTGATCGTAGCATGCATGGAGTCGACTCATATGACTGGGATTTCCATGAAAAAGATTGTGGGCCGAAAATGGGTTATCACTGTACATTTCTCTTCTGTTTCCTATTTATATTTATATTTTACCTCCTCAATTTAGCATTATGGACAGGGAAAGACTTAATCTAAGATCTGCACAAAAATATTTTGCCTTCAAATTCATACCGTGATCGTAGCATGCACGGACTCGACTCATATGACTGGGATTTCCATGAAAAAGATTGTGGGCCGAAAATGGGTGATCACTGTGCATTTCTCTTCTGTTTCCTATTTATATTTCTATTTTACATCCTCTATTTAGCATTATGGACAGGGAAAGAACTAATCTAAGATCTGCACAAAAATATTTTGCCTTCAAATTCATACCCTGATCGTAGCATACATGGACTCGACTCATATGACTGGGATTTCCATGAAAAAGATTGTGGGCCGAAAATGGGTGATTACTGTACATTTCTCTTCTGTTTCCTATTTATATTTCTATTTTACCTCCTCAATTTAGCATTATGGACAGGGAAAGGCCTAATCTAAAATCTGCACAAAAATATTTTGCCTTGAAATTCATACCGTGATCGTAGCATGCATGGACTCGACTCATATGACTGGGATTTCCATGAAAAAGATTGTGGGCCGAAAATGGGTGATCACTGTGCATTTCTCTTCTCTTTCTTATTTATATTTCTATTTTACCTCCTCAATTTAGCATTATGGACAGGGAAAGGCCTAATCTAAAATCTGCACAAAAATATTTTGCCTTCAAATTCATACCGTGATCGTAGCATGGATGGACTCGACTCATATGACTGGGATTTCCATGAAAAAGATTGTGGGCCGAAAATGGGTGATCACTGTACATTTCTCTGCTGTTTCCTATTTATATTTATATTTTACCTCCTCAATTTAGCATTATGGACAGGGAAAGACTTAATCTAAGATCTGCACAAAAATATTTTGCCTTCAAATTCATACCCTGATCGTAGCATGCATGGAGTCGACTCATATGACTGGGATTTCCATGAAAAAGATTGTGGGCCGAAAATGGGTGATCACTGTACATTTCTCTTCTGTTTCCTATTTATATTTATATTTTACCTCCTCAATTTAGCATTATGGACAGGGAAAGACTTAATCTAAGATCTGCACAAAAATATTTTGCCTTCAAATTCATACCGTGATCGTAGCATGCATGGACTCGACTCATATGACTGGGATTTCCATGAAAAAGATTGTGGGCCGAAAATGGGTGATCACTGTGCATTTCTCTTCTGTTTCCTATTTATATTTATATTTTACATCCTCTATTTAGCATTATGGACAGGGAAAGAACTAATCTAAGATCTGCACAAAAATATTTTGCCTTCAAATTCATACCCTGATCGTAGCATACATGGACTCGACTCATATGACTGGGATTTCCATGAAAAAGATTGTGGGCCGAAAATGGGTGATTACTGTACATTTCTCTTCTGTTTCCTATTTATATTTATATTTTACCTCCTCAATTTAGCATTATGGACAGGGAAAGGCCTAATCTAAAATCTGCACAAAAATATTTTGCCTTGAAATTCATACCGTGATCGTAGCATGCATGGACTCGACTCATATGACTGGGATTTCCATGAAAAAGATTGTGGGCCGAAAATGGGTGATCACTGTGCATTTCTCTTCTCTTTCCTATTTATATTTCTATTTTACCTCCTCAATTTAGCATTATGGACAGGGAAAGACTTAATCTAAGATCTTCACAAAAATATTTTGCCTTCAAATTCATACCGTGATCGTAGCATGCATGGACTTGACTCATATGACTGGGATTTCCATGAAAAAAATTGTGGGCCGAAAATGGGTGATCACTGTGCATTTCTCTTCTGTTTCCTATTTATATTTCTATTTTACCTCCTCAATTTAGCATTATGGACAGGGAAAGGCCTAATCTAAAATCTGCACAAAAATATTTTGCCTTCAAATTCATACCGTGATCGTAGCATGGATGGACTCGACTCATATGACTGGGATTTCCATGAAAAAGATTGTGGGCCGAAAATGGGTGATCACTGTACATTTCTCTGCTGTTTCCTATTTATATTTCTATTTTACCTCCTCAATTTAGCATTATGGACAGGGAAAGGCCTAATCTAAAATCTGCACAAAAATATTTTGCCTTCAAATTCATACCGTGATCGTAGCATGCATGGACTCGACTCATATGACTGGGATTTCCATGAAAAAGATTGTGGGCCGAAAATGGGTGATCACTGTACATTTCTCTTCTGTTTCCTATTTATATTTATATTTTACCTCCTCAATTTAGCATTATGGACAGGGAAAGACTTAATCTAAGATCTTCACAAAAATATTTTGCCTTCAAATTCATACCGTGATCGTAGCATGCATGGACTTGACTCATATGACTGGGATTTCCATGAAAAAAATTGTGGGCCGAAAATGGGTGATCACTGTGCATTTCTCTTCTGTTTCCTATTTATATTTCTATTTTACCTCCTCAATTTAGCATTATGGACAGGGAAAGGCCTAATCTAAAATCTGCACAAAAATATTTTGCCTTCAAATTCATACCGTGATCGTAGCATGGATGGACTCGACTCATATGACTGGGATTTCCATGAAAAAGATTGTGGGCCGAAAATGGGTGATCACTGTACATTTCTCTGCTGTTTCCTATTTATATTTCTATTTTACCTCCTCAATTTAGCATTATGGACAGGGAAAGGCCTAATCTAAAATCTGCACAAAAATATTTTGCCTTCAAATTCATACCGTGATCGTAGCATGCATGGACTCGACTCATATGACTGGGATTTCCATGAAAAAGATTGTGGGCCGAAAATGGGTGATCACTGTACATTTCTCTTCTGTTTCCTATTTATATTTATATTTTACCTCCTCAATTTAGCATTATGGACAGGGAAAGGCCTAATCTAAAATCTGCACAAAAATATTTTGCCTTCAAATACATACCGTGATCGTAGCATGCATGGACTCGACTCATATGACTGGGATTTCCATGAAAAAGATTGTGGGCCGAAAATGGGTGATCACTGTGCATTTCTCTTCTGTTTCCTATTTATATTTCTATTTTACATCCTCAATTTAGCATTATGGACAGGGAAATGCCTAATCTAAAATCTGCACAAAAATATGTTGCCTTCAAATTCATACCGTGATCGTAGCATGCATGGACCCGACTCATATGACTGGGATTTCCATGAAAAAGATTGTGGGCCGAAAATGGGTGATCACTGTACATTTCGCTTCTGTTTCCTATTTATATTTCTATTTTACCTCCTCAATTTAGCATTATGGACAGGGAAAGACTTAATCTAATATCTGAACAAAAATATTTTGCCTTCAAATTCATACCCTGATCGTAGCATGCATGGACTCGACTCATATGACTGGGATTTCCATGAAAAAGATTGTGGGCCGAAAATGGGTGATCACTGTACATTTCTCTTCTGTTTCCTATTACTATTTCTATATTACTGTCTTCATTTAGCATTATGGACAGAGAAAGACCTAATCTAAGATCTGCACAAAAATATTTTGCCTTCAAATAAATACCCTGATCGTAGCATGCATGGACTCGACTCATATGGCTGGGATTTCCATGAAAAAGTTTGTGGGCCGAAAATGGGTGATCACTGTACATTTCTCTTCTGTTTCCTATTTATATTTATATTTTACCTCCTCAATTTAGCATTATGGACAGGGAAAGACCTAATATAATCTCTGCAAAAAATATTTTGCCTTCAAATTCATACCGTGATCGTAGCATGCATGGACTCGACCCATATGAATGGGATTTCCATGAAAAAGATTGTGGGACGAAAATTGGTCATCACTGTACATTTCTCTTCTGTTTCCTATTTATATTTCTATTTTACCTCCTCAATTTAGCATTATGGACAGGGAAAGACCTAATATAATCTCTGCAAATAAATATTTTGCCTTTAAATTCATACCGTGATCGTAGCATGCATGGACTCGACTCATATGACTGGGATTTCCATGAAAAAGATTGTGGGCCGAACATGGGTGATCACTGTACATTTCTCTTCTCTTTCCTATTTATATTTATATTTTACCTCCTCAATTTAGCATTATGGACAGGGAAAGACCTAATATAATCTCTGCAAAAAAATATTTTGCCTTCAAATTCATACCGTGATCGTAGCATGCATGGACTCGACTCATATGACTGGGATTTCCATGAAAAAGATTATGGGCCGAACATGGGTGATCACTGTACATTTCTCTTCTGTTTCCTATTTATATTTATATTTTACATCCTCAATTTAGCATTATGGACAGGGAAAGACCTAATCTAAGATCTGCACAAAAATATTTTGCCTTCAAATTCATACCCTGATCGTAGCATGCATGGACTCGACTCATATGACTGGGATTTCCATGAAAAAGATTATGGGCCGAAAATGGGTGATCACTGTGCATTTCTCTTCTGTTTCCTATTTATATTTCTATTTTATATCCTCAATTTAGCATTATGGACAGGGAAACACCTAATCTAAGATCTGCACAAAAATATTTTGCCTTCAAATTCATACCGTGATCGTAGCATGCATGGACTCGACTCATATGACTGGAATTTCCATGAAAAAAAATGTGGGCCGAAAATGGGTGATCACTGTACATTTCTCTTCTGTTTCCTAATTATATTTATATTTTACATCCTCTATTTAGCATTGTGGACAGGGAAAGACCTAATCTAAGATCTGCACAAAAATATTTTGCCTTCAAATTCATACCGTGATCGTAGCATGCATGGACTCGACTCATATGACTGGGATATCCATGAAAAAGATTGTGGGCCGAAAATGGGTGATCACTGTACATTTCTCTTCTGTTTCCTATTTATATTTGTATTTTACCTCCTCAATTTAGCATTATGGACAGGGAAAGACCTAATCTAAGATCTGCACAAAAATATTTTGCCTTCAAATTCATACCGTGATCGTAGCATGCATGGACTCGACTCATATGACTGGAATTTCCATGAAAAAAAATGTGGGCCGAAAATGGGTGATCACTGTACATTTCTCTTCTGTTTCCTAATTATATTTATATTTTACATCCTCTATTTAGCATTATGGACAGGGAAAGACCTAATCTAAGATCTGCACAAAAATATTTTGCCTTCAAATTCATACCGTGATCGTAGCATGCATGGACTCGACTCATATGACTGGGATATCCATGAAAAAGATTGTGGGCCGAAAATGGGTGATCACTGTACATTTCTCTTCTGTTTCCTATTTATATTTGTATTTTACCTCTTCAATTTAGCATTATGGACAGGGAAAGACCTAATCTAAGATCTGCACAAAAATATTTTGCCTTCAATTTCATACCGTGATCGTAGCATGCATGGACTCGACTCATATGACTGGAATTTCCATGAAAAAAAATGTGGGCCGAAAATGGGTGATCACTGTACATTTCGCTTCTGTTTCCTATTTATATTTGTATTTTACCTCCTCAATTTAGCATTATGGACAGGGAAAGACCTAATCTAAGATCTGCACAAAAATATTTTGCCTTCAAATTCATACCGTGATCGTAGCATGCATGGACTCGACTCATATGACTGGGATTTCCATGAGAAAGATTGTGGGCCGAAAATGGGTGATCACTGTACATTTCTCTTCTGTTTCCTATTTATATTTCTATTTTACATCTTCAATTTAGCATTATGGACAGGGAAAGACCTAATCTAAGATCTGCACAAAAATATTTTGCCTTCAAATTCATACCGTGATCGTAGCATGCATGGACTCGACTCATATGACTGGGATATCCATGAAAAAGATTGTGGGCCGAAAATGGGTGATCACTGTACATTTCTCTTCTGTTTCCTATTTATATTTATATTTTACATCCTCAATTTAGCATTATGGACAGGGAAAGACCTAATCTAAGATCTGCACAAAAATATTTTGCCTTCAAATTCATACCGTGATCGTAGCATGCATGGACTCGACTCATATGACTGGAATTTCCATGAAAAAGATTGTGGGCCAAAAATGGGTGATCACTGTACATTTCTTTTCTGTTTCCTATTTATATTTATATTTTACATCCTTAATTTAGCATTATGGACAGGGAAAGACCTAATCTAAGATCTGCACAAAAATATTTTGCCTTCAAATTCATAACGTGATCGTAGCATGCATGGACTCGACTCATATGACTGGAATTTCCATGAAAAAGATTGTGGGCCGAAAATGGGTGATCACTGTACATTTCGCTTCTGTTTCCTATTTATATTTCTATTTTACCTCCTCAATTTAGCATTATGGCCAGGGAAAGACCTAATGTAAGCTCTGCACAAAAATATTTTGCCTTCAAATTCATACTGTGATCGTAGCATGCATGGACTCGAATCATAAGACTGGGATTTCCATGAAAAAGAATGTGGGCCGAAAATGGGTGATCACTGTACATTTCTCTTCTGTTTCCTATTTATATTTATATTTTACATCCTCAATTTAGCATTGTGGACAGTGAAAGACCTAGTCTAAGATCTGCACAAAAATATTTTGCCTTCAAATTCATACCGTGATCGTAGCATGCATGAACTCGACTCATATGACTGGGATTTCCATGAAAAAGATTGTGGGCCGAAAATGGGTGATCACTGTACATTTCTCTTCTGTTTCCTATTTATATTTCTATTTTACCTCCTCAATTTAGCATTATGAACAGGGAAAACCTAATCTAAGATCTGCACAAAAATATTTTGCCATCAAATTCATACCCTGATCGTAGCATGCATGGACTCGACTCATATGACTGGGATTTCCATGAAAAAGATTGTGGGCCGAAAATGGGTGATCACTGTACATTTCTCTTCTGTTTCCTATTTATATTTATATTTTACTTCCTCAATTTAGCATTATGGACAGGGAAAGACCTAATCTAAGATCTGCAAAAAAATATTATGCCTTCAAATACATAACGTGATTGTAGCATGCATGGACTCGACTCATATGACTGGGATTTCCATGAAAAAGATTGTGGGCCGAAAATCGGTGATCACTGTGCATTTCTCGTCTGTTTCCTATTTATATTTCTATTTTACATCCTCAATTTAGCATTATGGACAGGGAAAGACCTAATCTAAGATCTGCACAAAAATATTTTGCCTTCAAATTCATACCGTGATCGTAGCATGCATGGACTCGACTCATATGACTGGGATTTCCATGAAAAAGATTGTGGGCCGAAAATGGGTGATCACTGTACATTTCTCTTCTGTTTCCTATTTATATTTCTATTTTACATCCTCAATTTAGCATTATGGACAGGGAAAGACCTAATCTAAGATCTGCACAAAAATATTTTGCCTTCAAATTCATACCGTGATCGTAGCATGCATGGACTCGACTCATATGACTGGAATTTCCATGAAAAAGATTGTGGGCCAAAAATGGGTGATCACTGTACATTTCTTTTCTGTTTCCTATTTATATTTATATTTTACATCCTTAATTTAGCATTATGGACAGGGAAAGACCTAATCTAAGATCTGCACAAAAATATTTTGCCTTCAAATTCATAACGTGATCGTAGCATGCATGGACTCGACTCATATGACTGGAATTTCCATGAAAAAGATTGTGGGCCGAAAATGGGTGATCACTGTACATTTCTCTTCTGTTTCCTATTTATATTTCTATTTTACCTCCTCAATTTAGCATTATGGCCAGGGAAAGACCTAATGTAAGCTCTGCACAAAAATATTTTGCCTTCAAATTCATACTGTGATCGTAGCATGCATGGACTCGAATCATAAGACTGGGATTTCCATGAAAAAGAATGTGGGCCGAAAATGGGTGATCACTGTACATTTCTCTTCTGTTTCCTATTTATATTTATATTTTACATCCTCAATTTAGCATTGTGGACAGTGAAAGACCTAGTCTAAGATCTGCACAAAAATATTTTGCCTTCAAATTCATACCGTGATCGTAGCATGCATGAACTCGACTCATATGACTGGGATTTCCATGAAAAAGATTGTGGGCCGAAAATGGGTGATCACTGTACATTTCTCTTCTGTTTCCTATTTATATTTCTATTTTACCTCCTCAATTTAGCATTATGAACAGGGAAAACCTAATCTAAGATCTGCACAAAAATATTTTGCCATCAAATTCATACCCTGATCGTAGCATGCATGGACTCGACTCATATGACTGGGATTTCCATGAAAAAGATTGTGGGCCGAAAATGGGTGATCACTGTACATTTCTCTTCTGTTTCCTATTTATATTTATATTTTACTTCCTCAATTTAGCATTATGGACAGGGAAAGACCTAATCTAAGATCTGCAAAAAAATATTATGCCTTCAAATACATAACGTGATTGTAGCATGCATGGACTCGACTCATATGACTGGGATTTCCATGAAAAAGATTGTGGGCCGAAAATCGGTGATCACTGTGCATTTCTCGTCTGTTTCCTATTTATATTTCTATTTTACATCCTCAATTTAGCATTATGGACAGGGAAAGACCTAATCTAAGATCTGCACAAAAATATTTTGCCTTCAAATTCATACCGTGATCGTAGCATGCATGGACTCGACTCATATGACTGGGATTTCCATGAAAAAGATTGTGGGCCGAAAATGGGTGATCACTGTACATTTCTCTTCTGTTTCCTATTTATATTTCTATTTTACATCCTCAATTTAGCATTATGGACAGGGAAAGACCTAATCTAAGATCTGCACAAAAATATTTTGCCTTCAAATTCATACCGTGATCGTAGCATGCATGGACTCGACTCATATGACTGGAATTTCCATGAAAAAAATTGTGGGCCGAAAATGGGTGATCACTGTACATTTCTCTTCTGTTTCCTATTTATATTTCTATTTTACCTCCTCAATTTAGCATTATGGACAGGGAAAGACCTAATCTAAGATCTGCACAAAAATATTTTGCCTTCAAATTCATACCGTGATCGTAGCATGCATGGACTCGACTCATATGACTGGAATTTCCATGAAAAAGATTGTGGGCTGAAAATGGGTGATCACTGTACATTTCTCTTCTGTTTCCTATTTATATTTCTATTTTACCTCCTCAATTTAGCATTATGGCCAGGGAAAGACCTAATGTAAGCTCTGCACAAAAATATTTTGCCTTCAAATTCATACTGTGATCGTAGCATGCATGGACTCGAATCATAAGACTGGGATTTCCATGAAAAAGAATGTGGGCCGAAAATGGGTGATCACTGTACATTTCTCTTCTGTTTCCTATTTATATTTATATTTTACATCCTCAATTTAGCATTGTGGAATGTGAAAGACCTAATCTAAGATCTGCACAAAAATATTTTGCCTTCAAATTCATACCGTGATCGTAGCATGCATGAACTCGACTCATATGACTGGGATTTCCATGAAAAAGATTGTGGGCCGAAAATGGGTGATCACTGTACATTTCTCTTCTGTTTCCTATTTATATTTCTATTTTACCTCCTCAATTTAGCATTATGAACAGGGAAAACCTAATCTAAGATCTGCACAAAAATATTTTGCCATCAAATTCATACCCTGATCGTAGCATGCATGGACTCGACTGATATGACTGGGATTTCCATGAAAAAGATTGTGGGCCGAAAATGTGTGATCACTGTACATTTCTCTTCTGTTTCCTATTTATATTTATATTTTACTTCCTCAATTTAGCATTATGGACAGGGAAAGACCTAATCTAAGATCTGCACAAAAATATTATGCCTTCAAATATATAACGTGATTGTAGCATGCATGGACTCGACTCATATGACTGGGATTTCCATGAAAAAGATTGTGGGCCGAAAATCGGTGATCACTGTGCATTTCTCGTCTGTTTCCTATTTATATTTCTATTTTACATCCTCAATTTAGCATTATGGACAGGGAAAGACCTAATCTAAGATCTGCACAAAAATATTTTGCCTTCAAATTCATACCGTGATCGTAGCATGCATGGACTCGACTCATATGACTGGGATTTCCATGAAAAAGATTGTGGGCCGAAAATGGGTGATCACTGTACATTTCTCTTCTGTTTCCTATTTATATTTATATTTTACATCCTCAATTTAGCATTATGGACAGGGAAAGACCTAATCTAAGATCTGCACAAAAATATTTTGCCTTCAAATTCATACCGTGATCGTAGCATGCATGGACTCGACTCATATGACTGGAATTTCCATGAAAAAAATTGTGGGCCGAAAATGGGTGATCACTGTACATTTCTCTTCTGTTTCCTATTTATATTTCTATTTTACCTCCTCAATTTAGCATTATGGACAGGGAAAGACCTAATCTAAGATCTGCACAAAAATATTTTGCCTTCAAATTCATACCGTGATCGTAGCATGCATGGACTCGACTCATATGACTGGGATTTCCATGAAAAAGATTGTGGGCCGAAAATGGGTGCTCACTGTACATTTCTCTTCTGTTTCCTATTTATATTTCTATTTTACCTCCTCAATTTAGCATTATGGACAGGGAAAGACCTAATCTAAGATCTGCACAAAAATATTTTGCCTTCAAATTCATACCGTGATCGTAGCATGCATGGACTCGACTCATATGACTGGAATTTCCATGAAAAAAAATGTGGGCCGAAAATGGGTGATCACTGTACATTTCTCTTCTGTTTCCTAATTATATTTATATTTTACATCCTCTATTTAGCATTATGGACAGGGAAAGACCTAATCTAAGATCTGCACAAAAATATTTTGCCTTCAAATTCATACCGTGATCGTAGCATGCATGGACTCGACTCATATGACTGGGATTTCCATGAAAAAGATTGTGGGCCGAAAATGGGTGATCACTGTACATTTCTCTTCTGTTTCCTATTTATATTTCTATTTTACCTCCTCAATTTAGCATTATGGACAGGGAAAGACCTAATCTAAGATCTGCACAAAAATATTTTGCCTTCAAATTCATACCGTGATCGTAGCATGCATGGACTCGACTCATATGACTGGGATTTCCATGAAAAAGATTGTGGGCCGAAAATGGGTGATCACTGTACATTTCTCTTCTCTTTCCTATTTATATTTCTATTTTACCTCCTCAATTTAGCATTATGGACAGGGAAAGACCTAATCTAAGATCTGCACAAAAATATTTTGCCTTCAAATTCATACCGTGATAGTAGCATGCATGGACTCGACTCATATGACTGGAATTTCCATGAAAAAAAATGTGGGCCGAAAATGGGTGATCACTGTACATTTCTCTTCTGTTTCCTAATTATATTTATATTTTACATCCTCTATTTAGCATTATGGACAGGGAAAGACCTAATCTAAGATCTGCACAAAAATATTTTGCCTTCAAATTCATACCGTGATCGTAGCATGCATGGACTCGACTCATATGACTGGGATATCGATTGAAAAAGATTGTGGGCCGAAAATGGGTGATCACTGTACATTTCTCTTCTGTTTCCTATTCATATTTGTATTTTACCTCTTCAATTTAGCATTATGGACAGGGAAAGACCTAATCTAAGATCTGCACAAAAATATTTTGCCTTCAAATTCATACCGTGATCGTAGCATGCATGGACTCGACTCATATGACTGGAATTTCCATGAAAAAAAATGTGGGCCGAAAATGGGTGATCACTGTACATTTCGCTTCTGTTTCCTATTTATATTTGTATTTTACCTCCTCAATTTAGCATTATGGACAGGGAAAGACCTAATCTAAGATCTGCACAAAAATATTTTGCCTTCAAATTCATACCGTGATCGTAGCATGCATGGACTCGACTCATATGACTGGGATTTCCATGAGAAAGATTGTGGGCCGAAAATGGGTGATCACTGTACATTTCTCTTCTGTTTCCTATTTATATTTCTATTTTACATCTTCAATTTAGCATTATGGACAGGGAAAGACCTAATCTAAGATCTGCACAAAAATATTTTGCCTTCAAATTCATACCGTGATCGTAGCATGCATGGACTCGACTCATATGACTGGGATATCCATGAAAAAGATTGTGGGCCGAGAATGGGTGATCACTGTACATTTCTCTTCTGTTTCCTATTTATATTTATATTTTACATCCTCAATTTAGCATTATGGACAGGGAAAGACCTAATCTAAGATCTGCACAAAAATATTTTGCCTTCAAATTCATACCGTGATCGTAGCATGCATGGACTCGACTCATATGACTGGAATTTCCATGAAAAAGATTGTGGGCCGAAAATGGGTGATCACTGTACATTTCTCTTCTGTTTCCTATTTATATTTCTATTTTACCTCCTCAATTTAGCATTATGGCCAGGGAAAGACCTAATGTAAGCTCTGCACAAAAATATTTTGCCTTCAAATTCATACTGTGATCGTAGCATGCATGGACTCGAATCATAAGACTGGGATTTCCATGAAAAAGAATGTGGGCCGAAAATGGGTGATCACTGTACATTTCTCTTCTGTTTCCTATTTATATTTCTATTTTACCTCCTCAATTTAGCATTATGAACAGGGAAAACCTAATCTAAGATCTGCACAAAAATATTTTGCCATCAAATTCATACCCTGATCGTAGCATGCATGGACTCGACTGATATGACTGGGATTTCCATGAAAAAGATTGTGGGCCGAAAATGGGTGATCACTGTACATTTCTCTTCTGTTTCCTATTTATATTTATATTTTACTTCCTCAATTTAGCATTATGGACAGGGAAAGACCTAATCTAAGATCTGCAAAAAAATATTATGCCTTCAAATACATAACGTGATTGTAGCATGCATGGACTCGACTCATATGACTGGGATTTCCATGAAAAAGATTGTGGGCCGAAAATGGGTGATCACTGTACATTTCTCTTCTGTTTCCTATTTATATTTCTATTTTACCTCCTCAATTTAGCATTATGGACAGGGAAAGACCTAATCTAAGATCTGCACAAAAATATTTTGCCTTCAAATTCATACCGTGATCGTAACATGCATGGACTCGACTCATATGACTGGGATTTCCATGAAAAAGATTGTGGGCCGAAAATGGGTGCTCACTGTACATTTCTCTTCTGTTTCCTATTTATATTTCTATTTTACCTCCTCAATTTAGCATTATGGACAGGGAAAGACCTAATCTAAGATCTGCACAAAAATATTTTGCCTTCAAATTCATACCGTGATCGTAGCATGCATGGACTCGACTCATATGACTGGGATTTCCATGAAAAAGATTGTGGGCCGAAAATGGGTGATCACTGTACATTTCTCTTCTGTTTCCTATTTATATTTCTATTTTACCTCCTCAATTTAGCATTATGGACAGGGAAAGACCTAATCTAAGATCTGCACAAAAATATTTTGCCTTCAAATTCATACCGTGATCGTAACATGCATGGACTCGACTCATATGACTGGGATTTCCATGAAAAAGATTGTGGGCCGAAAATGGGTGCTCACTGTACATTTCTCTTCTGTTTCCTAATTATATTTATATTTTACATCCTCTATTTAGCATTATGGACAGGGAAAGACCTAATCTAAGATCTGCACAAAAATATTTTGCCTTCAAATTCATACCGTGATCGTAGCATGCATGGACTCGACTCATATGACTGGGATTTCCATGAAAAAGATTGTGGGCCGAAAATGGGTGATCACTGTACATTTCTCTTCTGTTTCCTATTTATATTTCTATTTTACCTCCTCAATTTAGCATTATGGACAGGGAAAGACCTAATCTAAGATCTGCACAAAAATATTTTGCCTTCAAATTCATACCGTGATCGTAGCATGCATGGACTCGACTCATATGACTGGGATTTCCATGAAAAAGATTGTGGGCCGAAAATGGGTGATCACTGTACATTTCTCTTCTCTTTCCTATTTATATTTCTATTTTACCTCCTCAATTTAGCATTATGGACAGGGAAAGACCTAATCTAAGATCTGCACAAAAATATTTTGCCTTCAAATTCATACCGTGATAGTAGCATGCATGGACTCGACTCATATGACTGGAATTTCCATGAAAAAAAATGTGGGCCGAAAATGGGTGATCACTGTACATTTCTCTTCTGTTTCCTAATTATATTTATATTTTACATCCTCTATTTAGCATTATGGACAGGGAAAGACCTAATCTAAGATCTGCACAAAAATATTTTGCCTTCAAATTCATACCGTGATCGTAGCATGCATGGACTCGACTCATATGACTGGGATATCGATTGAAAAAGATTGTGGGCCGAAAATGGGTGATCACTGTACATTTCTCTTCTGTTTCCTATTCATATTTGTATTTTACCTCTTCAATTTAGCATTATGGACAGGGAAAGACCTAATCTAAGATCTGCACAAAAATATTTTGCCTTCAAATTCATACCGTGATCGTAGCATGCATGGACTCGACTCATATGACTGGAATTTCCATGAAAAAAAATGTGGGCCGAAAATGGGTGATCACTGTACATTTCGCTTCTGTTTCCTATTTATATTTGTATTTTACCTCCTCAATTTAGCATTATGGACAGGGAAAGACCTAATCTAAGATCTGCACAAAAATATTTTGCCTTCAAATTCATACCGTGATCGTAGCATGCATGGACTCGACTCATATGACTGGGATTTCCATGAGAAAGATTGTGGGCCGAAAATGGGTGATCACTGTACATTTCTCTTCTGTTTCCTATTTATATTTCTATTTTACATATTCAATTTAGCATTATGGACAGGGAAAGACCTAATCTAAGATCTGCACAAAAATATTTTGCCTTCAAATTCATACCGTGATCGTAGCATGCATGGACTCGACTCATATGACTGGGATATCCATGAAAAAGATTGTGGGCCGAGAATGGGTGATCACTGTACATTTCTCTTCTGTTTCCTATTTATATTTATATTTTACATCCTCAATTTAGCATTATGGACAGGGAAAGACCTAATCTAAGATCTGCACAAAAATATTTTGCCTTCAAATTCATAACGTGATCGTAGCATGCATGGACTCGACTCATATGACTGGAATTTCCATGAAAAAGATTGTGGGCCGAAAATGGGAGATCACTGTACATTTCTCTTCTGTTTCCCATTTATATTTCTATTTACCTCCTCAATTTAGCATTATGGACAGGGAAAGACCTAATCTAAGATCTGCACAAAAATATTTTGCCTTCAAATTCATACCGTGATCGTAGCATGCATGGACTCGACTCATATGACAGGAATTTCCATGAAAAAGATTGTGGGCCGAAAATGGGTGATCACTGTACATTTCTCTTCTGTTTCCTATTTATATTTCTATTTTACCTCCTCAATTTAGCATTATGGCCAGGGAAAGACCTAATGTAAGCTCTGCACAAAAATATTTTGCCTTCAAATTCATACTGTGATCGTAGCATGCATGGACTCGAATCATAAGACTGGGATTTCCATGAAAAAGAATGTGGGCCGAAAATGGGTGATCACTGTACATTTCTCTTCTGTTTCCTATTTATATTTCTATTTTACCTCCTCAATTTAGCATTATGAACAGGGAAAACCTAATCTAAGATCTGCACAAAAATATTTTGCCATCAAATTCATACCCTGATCGTAGCATGCATGGACTCGACTGATATGACTGGGATTTCCATGAAAAAGATTGTGGGCCGAAAATGGGTGATCACTGTACATTTCTCTTCTGTTTCCTATTTATATTTATATTTTACTTCCTCAATTTAGCATTATGGACAGGGAAAGACCTAATCTAAGATCTGCAAAAAAATATTATGCCTTCAAATACATAACGTGATTGTAGCATGCATGGACTCGACTCATATGACTGGGATTTCCATGAAAAAGATTGTGGGCCGAAAATGGGTGATCACTGTACATTTCTCTTCTGTTTCCTATTTATATTTCTATTTTACCTCCTCAATTTAGCATTATGGACAGGGAAAGACCTAATCTAAGATCTGCACAAAAATATTTTGCCTTCAAATTCATACCGTGATCGTAACATGCATGGACTCGACTCATATGACTGGGATTTCCATGAAAAAGATTGTGGGCCGAAAATGGGTGCTCACTGTACATTTCTCTTCTGTTTCCTATTTATATTTCTATTTTACCTCCTCAATTTAGCATTATGGACAGGGAAAGACCTAATCTAAGATCTGCACAAAAATATTTTGCCTTCAAATTCATACCGTGATCGTAGCATGCATGGACTCGACTCATATGACTGGAATTTCCATGAAAATATGTGGGCCGAAAATGGGTGATCACTGTACATTTCTCTTCTGTTTCCTAATTATATTTATATTTTACATCCTAAATTTAGCATTATGGACAGGGAAAGACCTAATCTAAGATCTGCACAAAAATATTTTGCCTTCAAATTCATACCGTGATCGTAGCATGCATGGACTCGACTCATATGACTGGGATTTCCATGAAAAAGATTGTGGGCCGAAAATGGGTGATCACTGTACATTTCTCTTCTGTTTCCTATTTATATTTCTATTTTACCTCCTCAATTTAGCATTATGGACAGGGAAAGACCTAATCTAAGATCTGCACAAAAATATTTTGCCTTCAAATTCATACCGTGATCGTAACATGCATGGACTCGACTCATATGACTGGGATTTCCATGAAAAAGATTGTGGGCCGAAAATGGGTGCTCACTGTACATTTCTCTTCTGTTTCCTATTTATATTTCTATTTTACCTCCTCAATTTAGCATTATGGACAGGGAAAGACCTAATCTAAGATCTGCACAAAAATATTTTGCCTTCAAATTCATACCGTGATCGTAGCATGCATGGACTCGACTCATATGACTGGAATTTCCATGAAAAAAAATGTGGGCCGAAAATGGGTGATCACTGTACATTTCTCTTCTGTTTCCTAATTATATTTATATTTTACATCCACTATTTAGCATTATGGACAGGGAAAGACCTAATCTAAGATCTGCACAAAAATATTTTGCCTTCAAATTCATACCGTGATCGTAGCATGCATGGACTCGACTCATATGACTGGGATTTCCATGAAAAAGATTGTGGGCCGAAAATGGGTGATCACTGTACATTTCTCTTCTGTTTCCTATTTATATTTCTATTTTACCTCCTCAATTTAGCATTATGGACAGGGAAAGACCTAATCTAAGATCTGCACAAAAATATTTTGCCTTCAAATTCATACCGTGATCGTATCATGCATGGACTCGACTCATATGACTGGGATTTCCATGAAAAAGATTGTGGGCCGAAAATGGGTGATCACTGTACATTTCTCTTCTCTTTCCTATTTATATTTCTATTTTACCTCCTCAATTCAGCATTATGGACAGGGAAAGACCTAATCTAAGATCTGCACAAAAATATTTTGCCTTCAAATTCATACCGTGATCGTAGCATGCATGGACTCGACTCATATGACTGGAATTTCCATGAAAAAGATTGTGAGCCAAAAATGGGTGATCACTGTACATTTCTTTTCTGTTTCCTATTTATATTTATATTTTACATCCTTAATTTAGCATTATGGACAGGGAAAGACCTAATCTAAGATCTGCACAAAAATATTTTGCCTTCAAATTCATAACGTGATCGTAGCATGCATGGACTCGACTCATATGACTGGAATTTCCATGAAAAAGATTGTGGGCTGAAAATGGGTGATCACTGTACATTTCTCTTCTGTTTCCTATTTATATTTCTATTTTACCTCCTCAATTTAGCATTATGGCCAGGGAAAGACCTAATGTAAGCTCTGCACAAAAATGTTTTGCCTTCAAATTCATACTGTGATCGTAGCATGCATGGACTCGAATCATAAGACTGGGATTTCCATGAAAAAGAATGTGGGCCGAAAATGGGTGATCACTGTACATTTCTCTTCTGTTTCCTATTTATATTTATATTTTACATCCTCAATTTAGCATTGTGGACAGTGAAAGACCTAATCTAAGATCTGCACAAAAATATTTTGCCTTCAAATTCATACCGTGATCGTAGCATGCATGAACTCGACTCATATGACTGGGATTTCCATGAAAAAGATTGTGGGCCGAAAATGGGTGATCACTGTACATTTCTCTTCTGTTTCCTATTTATATTTCTATTTTACCTCCTCAATTTAGCATTATGAACAGGGAAAACCTAATCTAAGATCTGCACAAAAATATTTTGCTATCAAATTCATACCCTGATCGTAGCATGCATGGACTCGACTGATATGACTGGGATTTCCATGAAAAAGATTGTGGGCCGAAAATGGGTGATCACTGTACATTTCTCTTCTGTTTCCTATTTATATTTATATTTAACTTCCTCAATTTAGCATTATGGACAGGGAAAGACCTAATCTAAGATCTGCAAAAAAATATTATGCCTTCAAATACATAACGTGATTGTAGCATGCATGGACTCGACTCATATGACTGGGATTTCCATGAAAAAGATTGTGGGCCGAAAATCGGTGATCACTGTGCATTTCTCGTCTGTTTCCTATTTATATTTCTATTTTACATCCTCAATTTAGCATTATGGACAGGGAAAGACCTAATCTAAAATCTACACAAAAATATTTTGCCTTCAAATTCATACCGTGATCGTAGCATGCATGGACTCGACTCATATGACTGGGATTTCCATGAAAAAGATTGTGGGCCGAAAATGGGAGATCACTGTACATTTCTCTTCTGTTTTCTATTTATATTTCTATTTTACATCCTCAATTTAGCATTATGGACAGGGAAAGACCTAATCTAAGATCTGCACAAAAATATTTTGCCTTCAAATTCATACCGTGATCGTAGCATGCATGGACTCGACTCATATGACTGGAATTTCCATGAAAAAAATTGTGGGCCGAAAATGGGTGATCACTGTACATTTCTCTTCTGTTTCCTATTTATATTTCTATTTTACCTCCTCAATTTAGCATTATGGAAAGGGAAAGACCTAATCTAAGATCTGCACAAAAATATTTTGCCTTCAAATTCATACCGTGATCGTAACATGCATGGACTCGACTCATATGACTGGGATTTCCATGAAAAAGATTGTGGGCCGAAAATGGGTGCTCACTGTACATTTCTCTTCTGTTTCCTATTTATATTTCTATTTTACCTCCTCAATTTAGCATTATGGACAGGGAAAGACCTAATCTAAGATCTGCACAAAAATATTTTGCCTTCAAATTCATACCGTGATCGTAGCATGCATGGACTCGACTCATATGACTGGAATTTCCATGAAAAAAAATGTGGGCCGAAAATGGGTGATCACTGTACATTTCTCTTCTGTTTCCTAATTATATTTATATTTTACATCCTCTATTTAGCATTATGGACAGGGAAAGACCTAATCTAAGATCTGCACAAAAATATTTTGCCTTCAAATTCATACCGTGATCGTAGCATGCATGGACTCGACTCATATGACTGGAATTTCCATGAAAAAGATTGTGGGCCAAAAATGGGTGATCACTGTACATTTCTTTTCTGTTTCCTATTTATATTTATATTTTACATCCTTAATTTAGCATTATGGACAGGGAAAGACCTAATCTAAGATCTGCACAAAAATATTTTGCCTTCAAATTCATAACGTGATCGTAGCATGCATGGACTCGACTCATATGACTGGAATTTCCATGAAAAAGATTGTGGGCCGAAAATGGGTGATCACTGTACATTTCTCTTCTGTTTCCTATTTATATTTCTATTTTACCTCCTCAATTTAGCATTATGGCCAGGGAAAGACCTAATGTAAGCTCTGCACAAAAATATTTTGCCTTCAAATTCATACTGTGATCGTAGCATGCATGGACTCGAATCATAAGACTGGGATTTCCATGAAAAAGAATGTGGGCCGAAAATGGGTGATCACTGTACATTTCTCTTCTGTTTCCTATTTATATTTATATTTTACATCCTCAATTTAGCATTGTGGACAGTGAAAGACCTAATCTAAGATCTGCACAAAAATATTTTGCCTTCAAATTCATACCATGATCGTAGCATGCATGAACTCGACTCATATGACTGGGATTTCCATGAAAAAGATTGTGGGCCGAAAATGGGTGATCACTGTACATTTCTCTTCTGTTTCCTATTTATATTTCTATTTTACCTCCTCAATTTAGCATTATGAACAGGGAAAACCTAATCTAAGATCTGCACAAAAATATTTTGCCATCAAATTCATACCCTGATCGTAGCATGCATGGACTCGACTGATATGACTGGGATTTCCATGAAAAAGATTGTGGGCCGAAAATGGGTGATCACTGTACATTTCTCTTCTGTTTCCTATTTATATTTCTATTTTACCTCCTCAATTTAGCATTATGGACAGGGAAAGACCTAATCTAAGATCTGCACAAAAATATTTTGCCTTCAAATTCATACCGTGATCGTAGCATGCATGGACTCGACTCATATGACTGGGATTTCCATGAAAAAGATTGTGGGCCGAAAATGGGTGCTCACTGTACATTTCTCTTCTGTTTCCTATTTATATTTCTATTTTACCTCCTCAATTTAGCATTATGGACAGGGAAAGACCTAATCTAAGATCTGCACAAAAATATTTTGCCTTCAAATTCATACCGTGATCGTAGCATGCATGGACTCGACTCATATGACTGGAATTTCCATGAAAAAAAATGTGGGCCGAAAATGGGTGATCACTGTACATTTCTCTTCTGTTTCCTAATTATATTTATATTTTACATCCTCTATTTAGCATTATGGACAGGGAAAGACCTAATCTAAGATCTGCACAAAAATATTTTCCCTTCAAATTCATACCGTGATCGTAGCATGCATGGACTCGACTCATATGACTGGGATTTCCATGAAAAAGATTGTGGGCCGAAAATGGGTGATCACTGTACATTTCTCTTCTGTTTCCTATTTATATTTCTATTTTACCTCCTCAATTTAGCATTATGGACAGGGAAAGACCTAATCTAAGATCTGCACAAAAATATTTTGCCTTCAAATTCATACCGTGATCGTAGCATGCATGGACTCGACTCATATGACTGGGATTTCCATGAAAAAGATTGTGGGCCGAAAATGGGTGCTCACTGTACATTTCTCTTCTGTTTCCTATTTATATTTCTATTTTACCTCCTCAATTTAGCATTATGGACAGGGAAAGACCTAATCTAAGATCTGCACAAAAATATTTTGCCTTCAAATTCATACCGTGATCGTAGCATGCATGGACTCGACTCATATGACTGGAATTTCCATGAAAAAAAATGTGGGCCGAAAATGGGTGATCACTGTACATTTCTCTTCTGTTTCCTAATTATATTTATATTTTACATCCTCAATTTAGCATTATGGACAGGGAAAGACCTAATCTAAGATCTGCACAAAAATATTTTGCCTTCAAATTCATACCGTGATCGTAGCATGCATGGACTCGACTCATATGACTGGGATATCCATGAAAAAGATTGTGGGCCGAAAATGGGTGATCACTGTACATTTCTCTTCTGTTTCCTATTCATATTTGTATTTTACCTCTTCAATTTAGCATTATGGACAGGGAAAGACCTAATCTAAGATCTGCACAAAAATATTTTGCCTTCAAATTCATACCGTGATCGTAGCATGCATGGACTCGACTCATATGACTGGAATTTCCATGAAAAAAAATGTGGGCCGAAAATGGGTGATCACTGTACATTTCGCTTCTGTTTCCTATTTATATTTGTATTTTACCTCCTCAATTTAGCATTATGGACAGGGAAAGACCTAATCTAAGATCTGCACAAAAATATTTTGCCTTCAAATTCATACCGTGATCGTATTATGCATGGACTCGACTCATATGACTGGGATTTCCATGAGAAAGATTGTGGGCCGAAAATGGGTGATCACTGTACATTTCTCTTCTGTTTCCTATTTATATTTCTATTTTACATCTTCAATTTAGCATTATGGACAGGGAAAGACCTAATCTAAGATCTGCACAAAAATATTTTGCCTTCAAATTCATACTGTGATCGTAGCATGCATGGACTCGACTCATATGACTGCGATATCCATGAAAAAGATTGTGGGCCGAAAAGGGGTGATCACTGTACATTTCTCTTCTGTTTCCTATTTATATTTCTATTTTACCTCCTCAATTTAGCATTATGGACAGGGAAAGACCTAATCTAAGATCTGCACAAAAATATTTTGCCTTCAAATTCATACCGTGATCGTATCATGCATGGACTCGACTCATATGACTGGGATTTCCATGAAAAAGATTGTGGGCCGAAAATGGGTGATCACTGTACATTTCTCTTCTCTTTCCTATTTATATTTCTATTTTACCTCCTCAATTTAGCATTATGGACAGGGAAAGACCTAATCTAAGATCTGCACAAAAATATTTTGCCTTCAAATTCATACCGTGATCGTAGCATGCATGGACTCGACTCATATGACTGGGATATCCATGAAAAAGATTGTGGGCCGAAAATGGGTGATCACTGTACATTTCTCTTCTGTTTCCTATTTATATTTATATTTTACATCCTCAATTTAGCATTATGGACAGGGAAAGACCTAATCTAAGATCTGCACAAAAATATTTTGCCTTCAAATTCATACCGTGATCGTAGCATGCATGGACTCGACTCATATGACTGGAATTTCCATGAAAAAGATTGTGGGCCAAAAATGGGTGATCACTGTACATTTCTTTTCTGTTTCCTATTTATATTTATATTTTACATCCTTAATTTAGCATTATGGACAGGGAAAGACCTAATCTAAGATCTGCACAAAAATATTTTGCCTTCAAATTCATAACGTGATCGTAGCATGCATGGACTCGACTCATATGACTGGAATTTCCATGAAAAAGATTGTGGGCCGAAAATGGGTGATCACTGTACATTTCTCTTCTGTTTCCTATTTATATTTCTATTTTACCTCCTCAATTTAGCATTATGGCCAGGGAAAGACCTAATGTAAGCTCTGCACAAAAATATTTTGCCTTCAAATTCATACTGTGATCGTAGCATGCATGGACTCGAATCATAAGACTGGGATTTCCATGAAAAAGATTGTGGGCCGAAAATGGGTGATCACTGTACATTTCTCTTCTGTTTCCTATTTATATTTATATTTTACTTCCTCAATTTAGCATTATGGACAGGGAAAGACCTAATCTAAGATCTGCAAAAAAATATTATGCCTTCAAATACATAACGTGATTGTAGCATGCATGGACTCGACTCATATGACTGGGATTTCCATGAAAAAGATTGTGGGCCGAAAATCGGTGATCACTGTGCATTTCTCGTCTGTTTCCTATTTATATTTCTATTTTACATCCTCAATTTAGCATTATGGACAGGGAAAGACCTAATCTAAGATCTGCACAAAAATATTTTGCCTTCAAATTCATACCGTGATCGTAGCATGCATGGACTCGACTCATATGACTGGAATTTCCATGAAAAAAATTGTGGGCCGAAAATGGGTGATCACTGTACATTTCTCTTCTGTTTCCTATTTATATTTCTATTTTACCTCCTCAATTTAGCATTATGGACAGGGAAAGACCTAATCTAAGATCTGCACAAAAATATTTTGCCTTCAAATTCATACCGTGATCGTAGCATGCATGGACTCGACTCATATGACTGGGATTTCCATGAAAAAGATTGTGGGCCGAAAATGGGTGCTCACTGTACATTTCTCTTCTGTTTCCTATTTATATTTCTATTTTACCTCCTCAATTTAGCATTATGGACAGGGAAAGACCTAATCTAAGATCTGCACAAAAATATTTTGCCTTCAAATTCATACCGTGATCGTAGCATGCATGGACTCGACTCATATGACTGGAATTTCCATGAAAAAAAATGTGGGCCGAAAATGGGTGATCACTGTACATTTCTCTTCTGTTTCCTAATTATATTTATATTTTACATCCTCTATTTAGCATTATGGACAGGGAAAGACCTAATCTAAGATCTGCACAAAAATATTTTCCCTTCAAATTCATACCGTGATCGTAGCATGCATGGACTCGACTCATATGACTGGGATTTCCATGAAAAAGATTGTGGGCCGAAAATGGGTGATCACTGTACATTTCTCTTCTGTTTCCTATTTATATTTCTATTTTACCTCCTCAATTTAGCATTATGGACAGGGAAAGACCTAATCTAAGATCTGCACAAAAATATTTTGCCTTCAAATTCATACCGTGATCGTAGCATGCATGGACTCGACTCATATGACTGGGATTTCCATGAAAAAGATTGTGGGCCGAAAATGGGTGCTCACTGTACATTTCTCTTCTGTTTCCTATTTATATTTCTATTTTACCTCCTCAATTTAGCATTATGGACAGGGAAAGACCTAATCTAAGATCTGCACAAAAATATTTTGCCTTCAAATTCATACCGTGATCGTAGCATGCATGGACTCGACTCATATGACTGGAATTTCCATGAAAAAAAATGTGGGCCGAAAATGGGTGATCACTGTACATTTCTCTTCTGTTTCCTAATTATATTTATATTTTACATCCTCTATTTAGCATTATGGACAGGGAAAGACCTAATCTAAGATCTGCACAAAAATATTTTGCCTTCAAATTCATACCGTGATCGTAGCATGCATGGACTCGACTCATATGACTGGGATATCCATGAAAAAGATTGTGGGCCGAAAATGGGTGATCACTGTACATTTCTCTTCTGTTTCCTATTCATATTTGTATTTTACCTCTTCAATTTAGCATTATGGACAGGGAAAGACCTAATCTAAGATCTGCACAAAAATATTTTGCCTTCAAATTCATACCGTGATCGTAGCATGCATGGACTCGACTCATATGACTGGAATTTCCATGAAAAAAAATGTGGGCCGAAAATTGGTGATCACTGTACATTTCGCTTCTGTTTCCTATTTATATTTGTATTTTACCTCCTCAATTTAGCATTATGGACAGGGAAAGACCTAATCTAAGATCTGCACAAAAATATTTTGCCTTCAAATTCATACCGTGATCGTAGCATGCATGGACTCGACTCATATGACTGGGATTTCCATGAGAAAGATTGTGGGCCGAAAATGGGTGATCACTGTACATTTCTCTTCTGTTTCCTATTTATATTTCTATTTTACATCTTCAATTTAGCATTATGGACAGGGAAAGACCTAATCTAAGATCTGCACAAAAATATTTTGCCTTCAAATTCATACCGTGATCGTAGCATGCATGGACTCGACTCATATGACTGCGATATCCATGAAAAAGATTGTGGGCCGAGAATGGGTGATCACTGTACATTTCTCTTCTGTTTCCTATTTATATTTATATTTTACATCCTCAATTTAGCATTATGGACAGGGAAAGACCTAATCTAAGATCTGCACAAAAATATTTTGCCTTCAAATTCATACCGTGATCGTAGCATGCATGGACTCGACTCATATGACTGGAATTTCCATGAAAAAGATTGTGGGCCAAAAATGGGTGATCACTGTACATTTCTTTTCTGTTTCCTATTTATATTTATATTTTACATCCTTAATTTAGCATTATGGACAGGGAAAGACCTAATCTAAGATCTGCACAAAAATATTTTGCGTTCAAATTCATAACGTGATCGTAGCATGCATGGACTCGACTCATATGACTGGAATTTCCATGAAAAAGATTGTGGGCCGAAAATGGGAGATCACTGTACATTTCTCTTCTGTTTCCTATTTATATTTCTATTTACCTCCTCAATTTAGCATTATGGACAGGGAAAGACCTAATCTAAGATCTGCACAAAAATATTTTGCCTTCAAATTCATACCGTGATCGTAGCATGCATGGACTCGACTCATATGACTGGAATTTCCATGAAAAAGATTGTGGGCCGAAAATGGGTGATCACTGTACATTTCTCTTCTGTTTCCTATTTATATTTCTATTTTACCTCCTCAATTTAGCATTATGGCCAGGGAAAGACCTAATGTAAGCTCTGCACAAAAATATTTTGCCTTCAAATTCATACTGTGATCGTAGCATGCATGGACTCGAATCATAAGACTGGGATTTCCATGAAAAAGAATGTGGGCCGAAAATGGGTGATCACTGTACATTTCTCTTCTGTTTCCTATTTATATTTATATTTTACATCCTCAATTTAGCATTGTGGACAGTGAAAGACCTAATCTAAGATCTGCACAAAAATATTTTGCCTTCAAATTAATACCGTGATCGTAGCATGCATGAACTGGACTCATATGACTGGGATTTCCATGAAAAAGATTGTGGGCCGAAAATGGGGGATCACTGTACATTTCTCTTCTGTTTCCTATTTATATTTCTATTTTACCTCCTCAATTTAGCATTATGAACAGGGAAAACCTAATCTAAGATCTGCACAAAAATATTTTGCCATCAAATTCATACCCTGATCGTAGCATGCATGGACTCGACTGATATGACTGGGATTTCCATGAAAAAGATTGTGGGCCGAAAATGGGTGATCACTGTACATTTCTCTTCTGTTTCCTATTTATATTTATATTTTACTTCCTCAATTTAGCATTATGGACAGGGAAAGACCTAATCTAAGATCTGCAAAAAAATATTATGCCTTCAAATACATAACGTGATTGTAGCATGCATGGACTCGACTCATATGACTGGGATTTCCATGAAAAAGATTGTGGGCCGAAAATCGGTGATCACTGTGCATTTCTCGTCTGTTTCCTATTTATATTTCTATTTTACATCCTCAATTTAGCATTATGGACAGGGAAAGACCTAATCTAAGATCTACACAAAAATATTTTGCCTTCAAATTCATACCGTGATCGTAGCATGCATGGACTCGACTCATATGACTGGGATTTCCATGAAAAAGATTGTGGGCCGAAAATGGGTGATCACTGTACATTTCTCTTCTGTTTCCTATTTATATTTCTATTTTACATCCTCAATTTAACATTATGGACAGGGAAAGACCTAATCTAAGATCTGCACAAAAATATTTTGCCTTCAAATTCATACCGTGATCGTAGCATGCATGGACTCGACTCATATGACTGGGATTTCCATGAAAAAGATTGTGGGCCGAAAATGGGTGATCATTGTACATTTCTCTTCTGTTTCCTATTTATATTTCTATTTTACCTCCTCAATTTAGCATTATGGACAGGGAAAGACCTAATCTAAGATCTGCACAAAAATATTTTGCCTTCAAATTCATACCGTGATCGTATCATGCATGGACTCGACTCATATGACTGGGATTTCCATGAAAAAGATTGTGGGCCGAAAATGGGTGATCACTGTACATTTCTCTTCTCTTTCCTATTTATATTTCTATTTTACCTCCTCAATTTAGCATTATGGACAGGGAAAGACCTAATCTAAGATCTGCACAAAAATATTTTGCCTTCAAATTCATACCGTGATCGTAGCATGCATGGACTCGACTCATATGACTGGAATTTCCATGAAAAAAAATGTGGGCTTAAAATGGGTGATCACTGTACATTTCTCTTCAGTTTCCTAATTATATTTATATTTTACATCCTCTATTTAGCATTATGGACAGGGAAAGACCTAATCTAAGATCTGCACAAAAATATTTTGCCTTCAAATTCATACCGTGATCGTAGCATGCATGGACTCGACTCATATGACTGGGATATCCATGAAAAAGATTGTGGGCCGAAAATGGGTGATCACTGTACATTTCTCTTCTGTTTCCTATTTATATTTGTATTTTACCTCCTCAATTTAGCATTATGGACAGGGAAATACCTAATCTAAGATCTGCACAAAAATATTTTGCCTTCAAATTCATACCGTGATCGTAGCATGCATGGACTCGACTCATATGACTGGAATTTCCATGAAAAAAAATGTGGGCCGAAAATGGGTGATCACTGTACATTTCTCTTCTGTTTCCTAATTATATTTATATTTTACATCCTCTATTTAGCATTATGGACAGGGAAAGACCTAATCTAAGATCTGCACAAAAATATTTTGCCTTCAAATTCATACCGTGATCGTAGCATGCATGGACTCGACTCATATGACTGGGATATCCATGAAAAAGATTGTGGGCCGAAAATGGGTGATCACTGTACATTTCTCTTCTGTTTCCTATTTATATTTGTATTTTACCTCCTCAATTTAGCATTATGGACAGGGAAAGACCTAATCTAAGATCTGCACAAAAATATTTTGCCTTCAAATTCATACCGTGATCGTAGCATGCATGGACTCGACTCATATGACTGGAATTTCCATGAAAAAAATTGTGGGCCGAAAATGGGTGATCACTGTACATTTCTCTTCTGTTTCCTATTTATATTTATATTTTACATCCTCTATTTAGCCTTATGGACAGGGAAAGACCTAATCTAAGATCTGCACAAAAATATTTTGCCTTCAAATTCATACCGTGATCGTAGCATGCATGGACTCGACTCATATGACTGGGATATCCATGAAAAAGATTGTGGGCCGAAAATGGGTGATCACTGTACATTTCTCTTCTGTTTCCTATTTATATTTGTATTTTATCTCCTCAATTTAGCATTATGGACAGGGAAAGACCTAATCTAAGATCTGCACAAAAATATTTTTCCTTCAAATTCATACCGTGATCGTAGCATGCATGGACTCGACTCATATGACTGGAATTTCCATGAAAAAAAATGTGGGCCGAAAAGGGGTGATCACTGTACATTTCGCTTCTGTTTCCTATTTATATTTGTATTTTACCTCCTCAATTTAGCATTATGGACAGGGAAAGACCTAATCTAAGATCTGCACAAAAATATTTTGCCTTCAAATTCATACCGTGATCGTAGCATGCATGGACTCGACTCATATGACTGGGATTTCCATGAGAAAGATTGTGGGCCGAAAATGGGTGATCACTGTACATTTCTCTTCTGTTTCCTATTTATATTTCTATTTTACATCCTCAATTTAGCATTATGGACAGGGAAAGACCTAATCTAAGATCTGCACAAAAATATTTTGCCTTCAAATTCATACCGTGATCGTAGCATGCATGGACTCGACTCATATGACTGGGATATCCATGAAAAAGATTGTGGGCCGAAAATGGGTGATCACTGTACATTTCTCTTCTGTTTCGTATTTATATTTGTATTTTACCTCCTCAATTTAGCATTATGGACAGGGAAAGACCTAATCTAAGATCTGCACAAAAATATTTTGCCTTCAAATTCATACCGTGATCGTAGCATGCATGGACTCGACTCATATGACTGGGATATCCATGAAAAAGTTTGTGGGCCGAAAATGGGTGATCACTGTACATTTCTCTTCTCTTTCCTATTTATATTTGTATTTTACCTCCTCAATTTAGCATTATGGACAGGGAAAGACCTAATCTAATATCTGCATAAAAATATTTTGCCTTCAAATTCATACCGTGATCGTAGCATGCATGGACTCGACTCATATGACTGGGATTTCCATGAGAAAGATTGTGGGCCGAAAATGGGTGATCACTGTACATTTCTCTTCTGTTTCCTATTTATATTTCTATTTAACATCCTCAATTTAGCATTATGGACAGGGAAAGACCTAATCTAAGATCTGCACAAAAATATTTTGCCTTCAAATTCATACCGTGATCGTAGCATGCATGGACTCGACTCATATGACTGGAATTTCCATGAAAAAGATTGTGGGCCAAAAATGGGTGATCACTGTACATTTCTTTTCTGTTTCCTATTTATATTTCTATTTTACATCCTTAATTTAGCATTATGGACAGGGAAAGACCTAATCTAAGATCTGCACAAAAATATTTTGCCTTCAAATTCATAACGTGATCGTAGCATGCATGGACTCGACTCATATGACTGGAATTTCCATGAAAAATATTGTGGGCCGAAAATGGGTGATCACTGTACATTTCTCTTCTGTTTCCTATTTATATTTCTATTTACCTCCTCAATTTGGCATTATGGACAGGGAAAGACCTAATGTAAGCTCTGCACAAAAATATTTTGCCTTCAAATTCATACCGTGATCGTAGCATGCATGGACTCGAATCATAAGACTGGGATTTCCATGAAAAAGAATGTGGGCCGAAAATGGGTGATCACTGTACATTTCTCTTCTGTTTCCTATTTATATTTATATTTTACATCCTCAATTTAGCATTGTGGACAGTGAAAGACCTAATCTAAGATCTGCACAAAAATATTTTGCCTTCAAATTCATACCGTGATCGTAGCATGCATGAACTCGACTCATGTGACTGGGATTTCCATGAAAAAGATTGTGTGCCTAAAATGGGTGATCACTGTACATTTCTCTTCTGTTTCCTATTTATATTTCTATTTACCTCCTCAATTTGGCATTATGGACAGGGAAAGACCTAATGTAAGCTCTGCACAAAAATATTTTGCCTTCAAATTCATACCGTGATCGTAGCATGCATGGACTCGAATCATAAGACTGGGATTTCCATGAAAAAGAATGTGGGCCGAAAATGGGTGATCACTGTACATTTCTCTTCTGTTTCCTATTTATATTTATATTTTACATCCTCAATTTAGCATTGTGGACAGTGAAAGACCTAATCTAAGATCTGCACAAAAATATTTTGCCTTCAAATTCATACCGTGATCGTAGCATGCATGAACTCGACTCATGTGACTGGGATTTCCATGAAAAAGATTGTGTGCCTAAAATAGGTGATCTCTGTACATTTCTATTCTGTTTCCTATTTATATTTCTATATTACCTCCTCAATTTAGCATTATGGACAGGGAAAGACCTAATCTAAGATCTGCACAAAAATATTTTGCCTTCAAATTCATACCGTGATCGTAGCATGCATGGACTCGACTCATATGACTGGAATTTTCATGAAAAAGATTGTGGGCCGAAAATGGGTGATCACTGTACATTTCTCTTCTGTTTCCTATTTATATTTCTATTTTACCTCCTCAATTTAGCATTATGGCCAGGGAAAGACCTAATCTAAGCTCTGCACAAAAATATTTTGCCTTCAAATTCATACCGTGATCGTAGCATGCATGGACTCGACTCATATGACTGGGATTTCCATGAAAAAGATTGTGGGCCGAAAATGGGTGATCACTGTACATTTCTCTTCTGTTTCCTATTTATATTTATATTTTACATCCTCAATTTAGCATTGTGGACAGTGAAAGACCTAATCTAAGATTTGCACAAAAATATTTTGCCTTCAAATTCATAACGTGATCGTAGCATGCATGGACTCGGCTCATATGACTGGGATTTCCATGAAAAAGATTGTGGGCCGAAAATGGGTGATCACTGTACATTTCTCTTCTGTTTCCTATTTATATTTATATTTTACCTCCTCAATTTAGCATTATGGACAGGGAATGACCTAATCTAAAATCTGCACAAAAATATTTTGCCTTCAAATTCATACCGTGATCGTAGCATACATGGACTCGACTCATATGACTGGGATTTCCATGAAAAAGATTGTGGGCCGAAAATGGGTGATCACTGTACATTTCTCTTCTGTTTCCTATTTATATTTCTATTTTACCTCCTCAATTTAGCATTATGGACAGTAAAGGCCTAATCTAAAATCTGCACAAAAATATTTTGCCTTCAAATTCATACCGTGATCGTAGCATGCATGGACTCGACTCATATGACTGGGATTTCCATGAAAAAGATTGTGGGCCGAAAATGGGTGATCACTGTACATTTCTCTTCTGTTTCCTATTTATATTTATATTTTACCTCCTCAATTTAGCATTATGGCCAGGGAAAGACTTAATCTAAGACCTGCACAAAAATATTTTGCCTTCAAATTCATACCGTGATCGTAGCATGCATGGACTCGACTCATATGACTGGGATTTCCATGAAAAAGATTGTGGGCCGAAAATGGGTGATCACTGTACATTTCTCTTCTGTTTCCTATTTATATTTATATTTTACCTCCTCAATTTAGCATTATGGCCAGGGAAAGACTTAATCTAAAATCTGCACAAAAATATTTTGCCTTCAAATTCATACCGTGATCGTAGCATGCATGGACTCGACTCATATGACTGGGATTTCCATGAAAAAGATTGTGGGCCGAAAATGGGTGATCACTGTACATTTCTCTTCTGTTTCCTATTTATATTTATATTTTACCTCCTCAATTTAGCATTATGGCCAGGGAAAGACTTAATCTAAGATCTGCACAAAAATATTTTGCCTTCAAATTCATACCGTGATCGTAGCATGCATGGACTCGACTCATATGACTGGGATTTCCATGAAAAAGATTGTGGGCCGAAAATGGGTGATCACTGTACATTTCTCTTCTGTTTCCTATTTATATTTATATTTTACATCCTCAATTTAGCATTGTGGACAGTGAAAGACCTAATCTAAGATTTGCACAAAAATATTTTGCCTTCAAATTCATAACGTGATCGTAGCATGCATGGACTCGACTCATATGACTGGGATTTCCATGAAAAAGATTGTGGGCCGAAAATGGGTGATCACTGTACATTTCTCTTCTGTTTCCTATTTATATTTATATTTTACCTCCTCAATTTAGCATTATGGACAGGGAATGACCTAATCTAAAATCTGCACAAAAATATTTTGCCTTCAAATTCATACCGTGATCGTAGCATACATGGACTCGACTCATATGACTGGGATTTCCATGAAAAAGATTGTGGGCCGAAAATGGGTGATCACTGTACATTTCTCTTCTGTTTCCTATTTATATTTCTATTTTACCTCCTCAATTTAGCGTTATGGACAGTAAAGGCCTAATCTAAAATCTGCACAAAAATATTTTGCCTTCAAATTCATACCGTGATCGTAGCATGCATGGACTCGACTCATATGACTGGGATTTCCATGAAAAAGATTGTGGGCCGAAAATGGGTGATCACTGTACATTTCTCTTCTGTTTCCTATTTATATTTATATTTTACCTCCTCAATTTAGCATTATGGACAGGGAAAGACCTAATCTAAAATCTGCACAAAAATATTTTCCCTTCAAATTCATACCGTGATCGTAGCATGCATGGACTCGACTCATATGACTGGGATTTCCATGAAAAAGATTGTGGGCCGAAAATGGGTGATCACTGTGCATTTCTCTTCTGTTTGCTATTTATATTTCTATTGTACCTCCTCAATTAAGCATTATGGACAGGGAAAGACCTAATCTAAAATCTGCACAAAAATATTTTGCCTTCAAATTCATACCGTGATCGTAGCATGCATGGACTCGACTCATATGACTGGGATTTCCATGAAAAAGATTGTGGGCCGAAAATGGGTGATCACTGCACATTTCTCTTCTGTTTCCTATTTATATTTCTATTTTACCTCCTCAATTTAGCATTATGGACAGGGAAAGGCCTAATCTAAAATCTGCACAAAAATATTTTGCCTTCAAATTCATACCGTGATCGTAGCATGCATGGACTCGACTCATATGACTGGGATTTCCATGAAAAAGATTGTGGGCCGAAAATGGGTGATCACTGTACATTTCTCTTCTGTTTCCTATTTATATTTATATTTTACCTCCTCAATTTAGCATTATGGCCAGGGAAAGACTTAATCTAAGATCTGCACAAAAATATTTTGCCTTCAAATTCATACCGTGATCGTAGCATGCATGGACTCGACTCATATGACTGGGATTTCCATGAAAAAGATTGTGGGCCGAAAATGGGTGATCACTGTGCATTTCTCTTCTGTTTCCTATTTATATTTCTATTTTACATCCTCAATTCAGCATTATGGACAGGGAAAGGCCTAATCTAAAATCTGCACAAAAATATGTTGCCATCAAATTCATACCGTGATCGTAGCATGCATGGACTCGACTCATATGACTGGGATTTCCATGAAAAAGATTGTGGGCCGAAAATGGGTGATCACTGTACATTTCTCTTCTGTTTCCTATTTATATTTATATTTTACCTCCTCAATTTAGCATTATGAACAGGGAAAGACCTAATCTAAGATCTGCACAAAAATATTTTGCCTTCAAATTCATAACGTGATCGTAGCATGCATGGACTTGACTCATATGACTGGAATTTCCATGAAAAAGATTGTGGGCCGAAAATGGGTGATCACTGTACATTTCTCTTCTCTTTCCTATTTATATTTCTATTTTACCTCCTCAATTTAGCATTATGGACAGGGAAAGACCTAATCTAAGATCTGCACAAAAATATTTTGCCTTCAAATTCATAACGTGATCGTAGCATGCATGGACTCGACTCATATGACTGGAATTTCCATGAAAAAGATTGTGGGCCGAAAATGGGTGATCACTGTACATTTCTCTTCTGTTTCCTATTTATATTTATATTTTACCTCCTCAATTTAGCATTATGGACAGGGAAAGACCTAATCTAAGATCTGCACAAAAATATTTTGCCTTCAAATTCATAACCTGATCGTAGCATGCATGGACTCGACTCATATGACTGGAATTTCCATGAAAAAGATTGTGGGCCGAAAATGGGTGATCACTGTACATTTCTCTTCTGTTTCCTATTTATATTTCTATTTTACCTCCTCAATTTAGCATTATGGACAGGGAAAGACCTAATCTAAGATCTGCACAAAAATATTTTGCCTTCAAATTCATACCGTGATCGTAGCATGCATGGACTCGACTCATATGACTGGGATTTCCATGAAAAAGATTGTGGGCCGAAAATGGGTGATCACTGTACATTTCTCTTCTGTTTCCTATTTATATTTCTATTTTACCTCCTCAATTTAGCATTATGGACAGGGAAAGACCTAATCTAAGATCTGCACAAAAATATTTTGCCTTCAAATTCATAACGTGATCGTAGCATGCATGGACTCGACTCATATGACTGGAATTTCCATGAAAAAGATTGTGGGCCGAAAATGGGTGATCACTGTACATTTCTCTTCTGTTTCCTATTTATATTTATATTTTACCTCCTCAATTTAGCATTATGGACAGGGAAAGACCTAATCTAAGATCTGCACAAAAATATTTTGCCTTCAAATTCATAACCTGATCGTAGCATGCATGGACTCGACTCATATGACTGGAATTTCCATGAAAAAGATTGTGGGCCGAAAATGGGTGATCACTGTACATTTCTCTTCTGTTTCCTATTTATATTTCTATTTTACCTCCTCAATTTAGCATTATGGACAGGGAAAGACCTAATCTAAGATCTGCACAAAAATATTTTGCCTTCAAATTCATACCGTGATCGTAGCATGCATGGACTCGACTCATATGACTGGGATTTCCATGAAAAAGATTGTGGGCCGAAAATGGGTGATCACTGTACATTTCTCTTCTGTTTCCTATTTATATTTCTATTTTACCTCCTCAATTTAGCATTATGGACAGGGAAAGACCTAATCTAATCTCTGCACAAAAATATTTTGCCTTCAAATTCATACCGTGATCGTAGCATGCATGGACTCGACTCATATGACTGGAATTTCCATGAAAAAGATTGTGGGCCGAAAATGGGTGATCACTGTACATTTCTCTTCTGTTTCCTATTTATATTTATATTTAACTTCCTCAATTTAGCATTATGGACAGGGAAAGACCTAATCTAAGATCTGCAAAAAAATATTTTGCCTTCAAATTCATAACGTGATCGTAGCATGCATGGACTCGACTCATATGACTGGAATTTCCATGAAAAAGATTGTGGGCCGAAAATGGGTGATCACTGTACATTTCTCTTCTGTTTCCTATTTATATTTATATTTTACATCCTCAATTTAGCATGATGGACAGGGAAAGACCTAATCTAAGATCTGCACAAAAATATTTTGCCTTCAAATTCATACCCTGATCGTAGCATGCACGGACTCGACTCATATGACTGGAACTTCCATGAAATGATTGTGGGCCGAAAATGGGTGATCACTATACATTTCTCTTCTGTTTCCTATTTATATTTATATTTTACCTCCTCAATTTTGCATTATGGACAGGGAAAGACCTAATCTAAGATCTGCACAAAAATATTTTGCCTTCAAATTCATAACGTGATCGTAGCATGCATGGACTCGACTCATATGACTGGAATTTCCATGAAAAAGATTGTGGGCCGAAAATGGGTGATCACTGTGCAAATTTCTCGTCTGTTTCCTATTTATATTTATATTTTACATCCTCAGTTTAGCATTATGGACAGGGAAAGACCTTATCTAAGATCTGCACAAAAATATTTTGCCTTCAAATTCATACCGTGATCGTAGCATGCATGGACTCAACTCATATGACTGGGATTTCCATGAAAAAGATTGTGGGCCGAAAATGGGTGATCACTGTACATTTCTCTTCTGTTTCCTATTTATATTTCTATTTTACCTCCTCAATTTAGCATTATGGACAGGGAAAGACCTAATCTAAGATCTGCACAAAAATATTTTGCCATCAAATTCATACCCTGATCGTAGCATGCATGGACTCGACTGATATGACTGGGATTTCCATGAAAAAGATTGTGGGCCGAAAATGGGTGATCACTGTACATTTCTCTTCTGTTTCCTATTTATATTTATATTTTACCTCCTCAATTTAGCATTATGGACAGGGAAAGGCCTAATCTAAAATCTGCACAAAAATATTTTGCCTTCAAATTCATACCCTGATCGTAGCATGCATGGACTCGACTCATATGACTGGGATTTCCATGAAAAAGATTGTGGGCCGAAAATGGGTGATCACTGTATATTTCTCTTCTGTTTCCTATTTATATTTCTATTTTACCTCCTCAATTTAGCATTATGGACAGGGAAAGGCCTAATCTAAAATCTGCACAAAAATATTTTGCCTTCAAATTCATACCGTGATCGTAGCATGCATGGACTCGACTCATATGACTGGGATTTCCATGGAAAAGATTGTGGGCCGAAAATGGGTGATCACTGTACATTTCTCTTCTGTTTCCTATTTATATTTATATTTTACCTCCTCAATTTTGCATTATGGACAGGGAAAGACCTAATCTAAGATCTGCACAAAAATATTTTGCCTTCAAATTCATAACGTGATCGTAGCATGCATGGACTCGACTCATATGACTGGAATTTCCATGAAAAAGATTGTGGGCCGAAAATGGGTGATCACTGTGCAAATTTCTCATCTGTTTCCTATTTATATTTATATTTTACATCCTCAGTTTAGCATTATGGACAGGGAAAGACCTTATCTAAGATCTGCACAAAAATATTTTGCCTTCAAATTCATACCGTGATCGTAGCATGCATGGACTCGACTCATATGACTGGGATTTCCATGAAAAAGATTGTGGGCCGAAAATGGGTGATCACTGTACATTTCTCTTCTGTTTCCTATTTATATTTCTATTTTACCTCCTCAATTTAGCATTATGGACAGGGAAAGACCTAATCTAAGATCTGCACAAAAATATTTTGCCATCAAATTCATACCCTGATCGTAGCATGCATGGACTCGACTGATATGACTGGGATTTCCATGAAAAAGATTGTGGGCCGAAAATGGGTGATCACTGTACATTTCTCTTCTGTTTCCTATTTATATTTATATTTTACCTCCTCAATTTAGCATTATGGACAGGGAAAGGCCTAATCTAAAATCTGCACAAAAATATTTTGCCTTCAAATTCATACCCTGATCGTAGCATGCATGGACTCGACTCATATGACTGGGATTTCCATGAAAAAGATTGTGGGCCGAAAATGGGTGATCACTGTACATTTCTCTTCTGTTTCCTATTTATATTTCTATTTTACCTCCTCAATTTAGCATTATGGACAGGGAAAGGCCTAATCTAAAATCTGCACAAAAATATTTTGCCTTCAAATTCATACCGTGATCGTAGCATGCATGGACTCGACTCATATGACTGGGATTTCCATGGAAAAGATTGTGGGCCGAAAATGGGTGATCACTGTACATTTCTCTTCTGTTTCCTATTTATATTTATATTTTACCTCCTCAATTTAGCATTATGGCCAGGGAAAGACTTAATCTAAGATCTGCACAAAAATATTTTGCCTTCAAATTCATACCGTGATCGTAGCATGCATGGACTCGACTCATATGACTGGGATTTCCATGAAAAAGATTGTGGGCCGAAAATGGGTGATCACTGTACATTTCTCTTCTGTTTCCTATTTATATTTATATTTTACCTCCTCAATTTAGCATTATGAACAGGGAAAGACCTAATCTAAGATCTGCACAAAAATATTTTGCCTTCAAATTCATAACGTGATCGTAGCATGCATGGACTCGACTCATATGACTGGAATTTCCATGAAAAAGATTGTGGGCCGAAAATGGGTGATCACTGTACATTTCTCTTCTCTTTCCTATTTATATTTCTATTTTACATCCTCAATTTAGCATTATGGACAGGGAAAGACCTAATCTAAGATCTGCACAAAAATATTTTGCCTTCAAATTCATACCGTGATCGTAGCATGCATGGACTCGACTCATATGACTGGGATTTCCATGAAAAAGATTGTGGGCCGAAAATGGGTGATCACTGTACATTTCTCTTCTGTTTCCTATTTATATTTCTATTTTACCTCCTAAATTTAGCATTATGGACAGGGAAAGACCTAATATAATCTCTGCAAAAAAATATTTTGCCTTCAAATTCATAACGTGATCGTAGCATGCATGGACTCGACTCATATGACTGGGATTTCCATGAAAAAGATTGTGGGCCGAAAATGGGTGATCACTGTACATTTCTCTTCTGTTTCCTATTTATATTTCTATTTTACCTCCTCAATTTAGCATTATGGACAGGGAAAACCTAATCTAAGATCTGCACAAAAATATTTTGCCTTCAAATTCATACCGTGATCGTAGCATGCATGGACTCGACTCATATGACTGGAATTTCCATGAAAAAGATTGTGGGCCGAAAATGGGTGAACACTGTACATTTCTCTTCTGTTTCCTATTTATATTTATATGTAACTTCCTCAATTTAGCATTATGGACAGGGAAAGACCTAATCTAAGATCTGCAAAAAAATATTTTGCCTTCAAATTCATAACGTGATCGTAGCATGCATGGACTCGACTCATATGACTGGAATTTCCATGAAAAAGATTGTGGGCCGAAAATGGGTGATCACTGTACATTTCTCTTCTGTTTCCTATTTATATTTCTATTTTACATCCTCAATTTAGCATTATGGACAGGGAAAGAACTAATCTAAGATCTGCACAAAAATATTTTGCCTTCAAATTCATACCCTGATCGTAGCATGCATGGACTCGACTCATATGACTGGAATTTCCATGAAATGATTGTGGGCCGAAAACGGGTGATCACTGTACATTTCTCTTCTGTTTCCTATTTATATTTATATTTTACCTCCTCAATTTTGCATTATGGACAGGGAAAGACCTAATCTAAGATCTGCACAAAAATATTTTGCCTTCAAATTCATAACGTGATCGTAGCATGCATGGACTCGACTCATATGACTGGAATTTCCATGAAAAAGATTGTGGGCCGAAAATGGGTGATCACTGTGCAAATTTCTCATCTGTTTTCTATTTATATTTCTATTTTACATCCTCAATTTAGCATTATGGACAGGGAAAGACCTAATCTAAGATCTGCACAAAAATATTTTGCCTTCAAATTCATACCGTGATCGTAGCATGCATGGACTCGACTCATATGACTGGAATTTCCATGAAAAAGATTGTGGGCCAAAAATGGGTGATCACTGTACATTTCTCTTCTGTTTCCTATTTATATTTATATTTTACCTCCTCAATTTAGCATTATGGACTGGGAAAGACCTAATCTAAGATCTGCACAAAAATATTTTGCCTTCAAATTCATACCGTGATCGTAGCATGCATGGACTCGACTCATATGACTGGAATTTCCATGAAAAAAATTGTGGGCCGAAAATGGGTGATCACTGTACATTTCTCTTCTGTTTCCCATTTATATTTCTATTTTACATCCTCAATTTAGCATTATGGACAGGGAAAGACCTAATCTAAGATCTGCACAAAAATATTTTGCCTTCAAATTCATAACGTGATCGTAGCATGCATGGACTCGACTCATATGAGTGGAATTTCCATGAAAAAGATTGTGGGCCGAAAATGGGTGATCACAGTACATTTCTCTTCTGTTTCCTATTTATATTTATATTTTACCTCCTCAATTTAGCATTATGGACAGGGAAAGACCTAATCTAAGATCTGCACAAAAATATTTTGCCTTCAAATTCATACCCTGATCGTAGCATGCATGGACTCGACTCATATGACTGGGATTTCCATGAAAAAGATTGTGGGCCGAAAATGGGTGATCACTGTACATTTCTCTTCTGTTTCCTATTTATATTTATATTTTACCTCCTCAATTTAGCATTATGAACAGGGAAAGACCTAATCTAAGATCTGCACAAAAATATTTTGCCTTCAAATTCATAACGTGATCGTAGCATGCATGGACTTGACTCATATGACTGGAATTTCCATGAAAAAGATTGTGGGCCGAAAATGGGTGATCACTGTACATTTCTCTTCTCTTTCCTATTTATATTTCTATTTTACCTCCTCAATTTAGCATTATGGACAGGGAAAGACCTAATCTAAGATCTGCACAAAAATATTTTGCCTTCAAATTCATAACGTGATCGTAGCATGCATGGACTCGACTCATATGACTGGAATTTCCATGAAAAAGATTGTGGGCCGAAAATGGGTGCTCACTGTACATTTCTCTTCTGTTTCCTATTTATATTTCTATTTTACCTCCTCAATTTAGCATTATGGACAGGGAAAGACCTAATCTAAGATCTGCACAAAAATATTTTGCCTTCAAATTCATACCGTGATCGTAGCATGCATGGACTCGACTCATATGACTGGGATTTCCATGAAAAAGATTGTGGGCCGAAAATGGGTGATCACTGTACATTTCTCTTCTGTTTCCTATTTATATTTCTATTTTACCTCCTCAATTTAGCATTATGGACAGGGAAAGACCTAATCTAATCTCTGCAAAAAAATATTTTGCCTTCAAATTCATAACGTGATCGTAGCATGCATGGACTCGACTCATATGACTGGAATTTCCATGAAAAGATTGTGGGCCGAAAATGAGTGATCACTGTACATTTCTCTTCTGTTTCCTATTTATATTTCTATTTTACATCCTCAATTTAGCATTATGGACAGGGAAAGAACTAATCTAAGATCTGCACAAAAATATTTTGCCTTCAAATTCATACCCTGATCGTAGCATGCATGGACTCGACTCATATGACTGGAATTTCCATGAAATGATTGTGGGCCGAAAATGGGTGATCACTGTACATTTCTCTTCTGTTTCCTATTTATATTTATATTTTACCTACTCAATTTTGCATTATGGACAGGGAAAGACCTAATCTAAGATCTGCACAAAAATATTTTGCCTTCAAATTCATAACGTGATCGTAGCATGCATGGACTCGACTCATATGACTGGAATTTCCATGAAAAAGATTGTGGGCCGAAAATGGGTGATCACTGTGCAAATTTCTCGTCTGTTTTCTATTTATATTTCTATTTTACATCCTCAATTTAGCATTATGGACAGGGAAAGACCTAATCTAAGATCTGCACAAAAATATTTTGCCTTCAAATTCATACCGTGATCGTAGCATGCATGGACTCGACTCATATGACTGGAATTTCCATGAAAAAGATTGTGGGCCGAAAATGGGTGATCACTGTACATTTCTCTTCTGTTTCCTATTTATATTTATATTTTACCTCCTCAATTTAGCATTATGGACTGGGAAAGACCTAATCTAAGATCTGCACAAAAATATTTTGCCTTCAAATTCATACCGTGATCGTAGCATGCATGGACTCGACTCATATGACTGGAATTTCCATGAAAAAAATTGTGGGCCGAAAATGGGTTATCACTGTACATTTCTCTTCTGTTTCCCATTTATATTTCTATTTTACATCCTCAATTTAGCATTATGGACAGGGAAAGACCTAATCTAAGATCTGCACAAAAATATTTTGCCTTCAAATTCATAACGTGATCGTAGCATGCATGGACTCGACTCATATGACTGGGATTTCCATGAAAAAGATTGTGGGCCGAAAATGGGTGATCACTGTGCATTTCTCTTCTGTTTCCTATTTATATTTATATTTTACATCCTCAATTTAGCATTATGGATAGGGAATGACCTAATCTAAGATCTGCACAAAAATATTTTGCCTTCAAATTCATACCGTGATCGTAGCATGCATGGACTCGACTCATATGACTGGAATTTCCATGAAAAAGATTGTGGGCCGAAAATGGGTGATCACTGTACATTTCTCTTCTGTTTCCTATTTATATTTATATTTTACCTCCTCAATTTAGCATTATGGACTGGGAAAGACCTAATCTAAGATCTGCACAAAAATATTTTGCCTTCAAATTCATACCGTGATCGTAGCATGCATGGACTCGACTCATATGACTGGAATTTCCATGAAAAAAATTGTGGGCCGAAAATGGGTGATCACTGTACATTTCTCTTCTGTTTCCCATTTATATTTCTATTTTACATCCTCAATTTAGCATTATGGACAGGGAAAGACCTAATCTAAGATCTGCACAAAAATATTTTGCCTTCAAATTCATAACGTGATCGTAGCATGCATGGACTCGACTCATATGACTGGGATTTCCATGAAAAAGATTGTGGGCCGAAAATGTGTGATCACTGTGCATTTCTCTTCTGTTTCCTATTTATATTTATATTTTACATCCTCAATTTAGCATTATGGACAGGGAATGACCTAATCTAAGATCTGCACAAAAATATTTTGCCTTCAAATTCATACCGTGATCGTAGCATGCATGGACTCGACTCATATGACTGGAATTTCCATGAAAAAGATTGTGGGCCGAAAATGGGTGATCACTGTACATTTCTCTTCTGTTTCCTATTTATATTTCTATTTTACATCCTCAAATTAGTATTATGGACAGGGAAAGTCCTAATCTAAGATCTGCACAAAAATATTTTGACTTCAAATTCATAACTTGATCGTAGCATGCATGGACTCGACTCATATGACTGGAATTTCCATGAAATGATTGTGGGCCGAAAATGGGTGATCACTGTACATTTCTCTTCTGTTTCCTATTTATATTTATATTTTACCTACTCAATTTTGCATTATGGACAGGGAAAGACCTAATCTAAGATCTGCACAAAAATATTTTGCCTTCAAATTCATAACGTGATCGTAGCATGCATGGACTCGACTCATATGACTGGAATTTCCATGAAAAAGATTGTGGGCCGAAAATGGGTGATCACTGTGCAAATTTCTCGTCTGTTTTCTATTTATATTTCTATTTTACATCCTCAATTTAGCATTATGGACAGGGAAAGACCTAATCTAAGATCTGCACAAAAATATTTTGCCTTCAAATTCATACCGTGATCGTAGCATGCATGGACTCGACTCATATGACTGGAATTTCCATGAAAAAGATTGTGGGCCGAAAATGGGTGATCACTGTACATTTCTCTTCTGTTTCCTATTTATATTTATATTTTACCTCCTCAATTTAGCATTATGGACTGGGAAAGACCTAATCTAAGATCTGCACAAAAATATTTTGCCTTCAAATTCATACCGTGATCGTAGCATGCATGGACTCGACTCATATGACTGGAATTTCCATGAAAAAAATTGTGGGCCGAAAATGGGTGATCACTGTACATTTCTCTTCTGTTTCCCATTTATATTTCTATTTTACATCCTCAATTTAGCATTATGGACAGGGAAAGACCTAATCTAAGATCTGCACAAAAATATTTTGCCTTCAAATTCATAACGTGATCGTAGCATGCATGGACTCGACTCATATGACTGGGATTTCCATGAAAAAGATTGTGGGCCGAAAATGGGTGATCACTGTGCATTTCTCTTCTGTTTCCTATTTATATTTATATTTTACATCCTCAATTTAGCATTATGGATAGGGAATGACCTAATCTAAGATCTGCACAAAAATATTTTGCCTTCAAATTCATACCGTGATCGTAGCATGCATGGACTCGACTCATATGACTGGAATTTCCATGAAAAAGATTGTGGGCCGAAAATGGGTGATCACTGTACATTTCTCTTCTGTTTCCTATTTATATTTATATTTTACCTCCTCAATTTAGCATTATGGACTGGGAAAGACCTAATCTAAGATCTGCACAAAAATATTTTGCCTTCAAATTCATACCGTGATCGTAGCATGCATGGACTCGACTCATATGACTGGAATTTCCATGAAAAAAATTGTGGGCCGAAAATGGGTGATCACTGTACATTTCTCTTCTGTTTCCCATTTATATTTCTATTTTACATCCTCAATTTAGCATTATGGACAGGGAAAGACCTAATCTAAGATCTGCACAAAAATATTTTGCCTTCAAATTCATAACGTGATCGTAGCATGCATGGACTCGACTCATATGACTGGGATTTCCATGAAAAAGATTGTGGGCCGAAAATGGGTGATCACTGTGCATTTCTCTTCTTTTTCCTATTTATATTTATATTTTACATCCTCAATTTAGCATTATGGACAGGGAATGACCTAATCTAAGATCTGCACAAAAATATTTTGCCTTCAAATTCATACCGTGATCGTAGCATGCATGGACTCGACTCATATGACTGGAATTTCCATGAAAAAGATTGTGGGCCGAAAATGGGTGATCACTGTACATTTCTCTTCTGTTTCCTATTTATATTTCTATTTTACATCCTCAAATTAGTATTATGGACAGGGAAAGTCCTAATCTAAGATCTGCACAAAAATATTTTGACTTCAAATTCATAACTTGATCGTAGCATGCATGGACTCGACTCATATGACTGGAATTTCCATGAAAAAGATTGTGGGCCGAAAATGGGTGATCACTGTACATTTCTCTTCTGTTTCCTATTTATATTTATATTTTACATCCTCAAATTAGTATTATGGACAGGGAAAGTCCTAATCTAAGATCTGCACAAAAATATTTTGCCTTCAAATTCATAACTTGATCGTAGCATACATGGACTCGACTCATATGACTGGAATTTCCATGAAAAAGATTGTGGGCCGAAAATGGGTGATCACTGTACATTTCTCTTCTGTTTCCTATTTATATTTATATTTTACATCCTCAATTTAGCATTATGGACAGGGAAAGACCTAATCTAAGATCTGCACAAAAATATTTTGCCTTCAAATTCATACCGTGATCGTAGCATGCATGGACTCGACTCATATGACTGGAATTTCCATGAAAAAGATTGTGGGCCGAAAATGGGTGATCACTGTACATTTCTCTTCTGTTTCCTATTTATATTTCTATTTTACCTCCTCAATTTAGCATTATGGACAGGGAAAGACCTAATCTAAGATCTGCACAAAAATATTTTGCCTTCAAATTCATACCGTGATCGTAGCATGCATGGACTCGACTCATATGACTGGAATTTCCATGAAAAAAATTATGGGCCAAAAATGGGTGATCACTGTACATTTCTCTTCTGTTTCCCATTTATATTTCTATTTTACATCCTCAATTTAGCATTATGGACAGGGAAGGACCTAATCTAAGATCTGCACAAAAATATTTTGCCTTCAAATTCATAAAGTGATCGTAGCATGCATGGACTCGACTCATATGACTGGGATTTCCATGAAAAAGATTGTGGGCCGAAAATGGTTGATCACTGTGCATTTCTCTTCTGTTTCCTATTTATATTTATATTTTACATCCTCAATTTAGCATTATGGATAGGGAAAGACCTAATCTAAGATCTGCACAAAAATATTTTGCCTTCAAATTCATACCCTGATCGTAGCATGCATGGACTCGACTCATATGACTGGGATTTCCATGAAAAAGATTGTGGGCCGAAAATGTGTGATCACTGTACATTTCTCTTCTGTTTCCTATTTATATTTCTATTTTACCTCTTCAATTTAGCATTATGGACAGGGAAAGAACTTAATCTAAGATCTGCACAAAAATATTTTGCCTTCAAATTCATACCGTGATCGTAGCATGCATGGACTCGACTCATATGACTGGAATTTCCATGAAAAAGATTGTGGTCCGATAATGGGTGATCACTGTACATTTCTCTTCTGTTTCCTATTTATATTTCTATTTTACCTCCTCAATTTAGCATTATGGACAGGAAAAGACCTAATCTAAGCTCTGCACAAAAATATTTTGCCTTCAAATTCATACCGTGATCGTAGCATGCATGGACTCGACTCATATGACTGGAATTTCCATGAAAAAGATTGTGGGCCGAAAATGGGTGATCACTGTACATTTCTCTTCTGTTTCCTATTTATATTTCTATTTTACCTCCTCAATTTAGCATTATGAACAGGGAAAGACCTAATCTAAGATCTGCACAAAAATATTTTGCCATCAAATTCATACCCTGATCGTAGCATGCATGGACTCGACTGATATGACTGGGATTTCCATGAAAAAGATTGTGGGCCGAAAATGGGTGATCACTGTACATTTCTCTTCTGTTTCCTATTTATATTTATATTTTACATCCTCAATTTAGTATTATGGACAGGGAAAGACCTAATCTAAGATCTGCACAAAAATATTTTGCCTTCAAATTCATAACGTGATCGTAGCATGCATGGACTCGACTCATATCACTGGAATTTCCATGAAAAAGATTGTGGGCCGAATATGGGTGATCACTGTACATTTCTCTTCTGTTTCCTATTTAAATTTATATTTTACCTCCTCAATTTAGCATTATGGACAGGGAAAGACCTAATCTAAGATCTGCACAAAAATATTTTGCCTTCAAATTCATACCGTGATCGTAGCATGCATGGACTCGACTCATATGACTGGAATTTCCATGAAAAAGATTGTGGGCCGAAAATGGGTGATCACAGTACATTTCTCTTCTGTTTCCTATTTATATTTATATTTTACCTCCTCAATTTAGCATTATGGACAGGGAAAGACCTAATCTAAGATCTGCACAAAAATATTTTGCCTTCAAATTCATACCCTGATCGTAGCATGCATGGACTCGACTCATATGACTGGGATTTCCATGAAAAAGATTGTGGGCCGAAAATGGGTGATCACTGTACATTTCTCTTCTGTTTCCTATTTATATTTATATTTTACCTCCTCAATTTAGCATTATGAACAGGGAAAGACCTAATCTAAGATCTGCACAAAAATATTTTGCCTTCAAATTCATAACGTGATCGTAGCATGCATGGACTTGACTCATATGACTGGAATTTCCATGAAAAAGATTGTGGGCCGAAAATGGGTGATCACTGTACATTTCTCTTCTCTTTCCTATTTATATTTCTATTTTACCTCCTCAATTTAGCATTATGGACAGGGAAAGACCTAATCTAAGATATGCACAAAAATATTTTGCCTTCAAATTCATAACGTGATCGTAGCATGCATGGACTCGACTCATATGACTGGAATTTCCATGAAAAAGATTGTGGGCCGAAAATGGGTGATCACTGTACATTTCTCTTCTGTTTCCTATTTATATTTCTATTTTACCTCCTCAATTTAGCATTATGGACAGGGAAAGACCTAATCTAAGATCTGCACAAAAATATTTTGCCTTCAAATTCATACCGTGATCGTAGCATGCATGGACTCGACTCATATGACTGGGATTTCCATGAAAAAGATTGTGGGCCGAAAATGGGTGATCACTGTACATTTCTCTTCTGTTTCCTATTTATATTTCTATTTTACCTCCTCAATTTAGCATTATGGACAGGGAAAGACCTAATCTAATCTCTGCAAAAAAATATTTTGCCTTCAAATTCATAACGTGATCGTAGCATGCATGGACTCGACTCATATGACTGGAATTTCCATGAAAAAGATTGTGGGCCGAAAATGGGTGATCACTGTACATTTCTCTTCTGTTTCCTATTTATATTTCTATTTTACATCCTCAATTTAGCATTATGGACAGGGAAAGAACTAATCTAAGATCTGCACAAAAATATTTTGCCTTCAAATTCATACCCTGATCGTAGCATGCATGGACTCGACTCATATGACTGGAATTTCCATGAAATGATTGTGGGCCGAAAATGGGTGATCACTGTACATTTCTCTTCTGTTTCCTATTTATATTTATATTTTACCTCCTCAATTTTGCATTATGGACAGGGAAAGACCTAATCTAAGATCTGCACAAAAATATTTTGCCTTCAAATTCATAACGTGATCGTAGCATGCATGGACTCGACTCATATGACTAGAATTTCCATGAAAAAGATTGTGGGCCGAAAATGGGTGATCACTGTGCAAATTTCTCGTCTGTTTTCTATTTATATTTCTATTTTACATCCTCAATTTAGCATTATGGACAGGGAAAGACCTAATCTAAGATCTGCACAAAAATATTTTGCCTTCAAATTCATACCGTGATCGTAGCATGCATGGACTCGACTCATATGACTGGAATTTCCATGAAAAAGATTGTGGGCCGAAAATGGGTGATCACTGTACATTTCTCTTCTGTTTCCTATTTATATTTATATTTTACCTCCTCAATTTAGCATTATGGACTGGGAAAGACCTAATCTAAGATCTGCACAAAAATATTTTGCCTTCAAATTCATACCGTGATCGTAGCATGCATGGACTCGACTCATATGACTGGAATTTCCATGAAAAAAATTGTGGGCCGAAAATGGGTGATCACTGTACATTTCTCTTCTGTTTCCCATTTATATTTCTATTTTACATCCTCAATTTAGCATTATGGACAGGGAAAGACCTAATCTAAGATCTGCACAAAAATATTTTGCCTTCAAATTCATAACGTGATCGTAGCATGCATGGACTCGACTCATATGACTGGGATTTCCATGAAAAAGATTGTGGGCCGAAAATGGGTGATCACTGTGCATTTCTCTTCTGTTTCCTATTTATATTTATATTTTACATCCTCAATTTAGCATTATGGATAGGGAAAGACCTAATCTAAGATCTGCACAAAAATATTTTGCCTTCAAATTCATACCCTGATCGTAGCATGCATGGACTCGACTCATATGACTGGAATTTCCATGAAAAAGATTGTGGGCCGAAAATGGGTGATCACTGTACATTTCTCTTCTGTTTCCTATTTATATTTATATTTTACATCCTCAAATTAGTATTATGGACAGGGAAAGTCCTAATCTAAGATCTGCACAAAAATATTTTGACTTCAAATTCATAACTTGATCGTAGCATGCATGGACTCGACTCATATGACTGGAATTTCCATGAAAAAGATTGTGGGCCGAAAATGGGTGATCACTGTACATTTCTCTTCTGTTTCCTATTTATATTTATATTTTACATCCTCAAATTAGTATTATGGATAGGGAAAGACCTAATCTAAGATCTGCACAAAAATATTTTGCCTTCAAATTCATACCCTGATCGTAGCATGCATGGACTCGACTCATATGACTGGGATTTCCATGAAAAAGATTGTGGGCCGAAAATGTGTGATCACTGTACATTTCTCTTCTGTTTCCTATTTATATTTCTATTTTACCTCCTCAATTTAGCATTATGGACAGGGAAAGACTTAATCTAAGATCTGCACAAAAATATTTTGCCTTCAAATTCATACCGTGATCGTAGCATGCATGGACTCGACTCATATGACTGGAATTTCCATGAAAAAGATTGTGGTCCGATAATGGGTGATCACTGTACATTTCTCTTCTGTTTCCTATTTATATTTCTATTTTACCTCCTCAATTTAGCATTATGGACAGGAAAAGACCTAATCTAAGCTCTGCACAAAAATATTTTGCCTTCAAATTCATACCGTGATCGTAGCATGCATGGACTCGACTCATATGACTGGAATTTCCATGAAAAAGATTGTGGGCCGAAAATGGGTGATCACTGTACATTTCTCTTCTGTTTCCTATTTATATTTCTATTTTACCTCCTCAATTTAGCATTATGAACAGGGAAAGACCTAATCTAAGATCTGCACAAAAATATTTTGCCATCAAATTCATACCCTGATCGTAGCATGCATGGACTCGACTGATATGACTGGGATTTCCATGAAAAAGATTGTGGGCCGAAAATGGGTGATCACTGTACATTTCTCTTCTGTTTCCTATTTATATTTATATTTTACATCCTCAATTTAGTATTATGGACAGGGAAAGACCTAATCTAAGATCTGCACAAAAATATTTTGCCTTCAAATTCATAACGTGATCGTAGCATGCATGGACTCGACTCATATCACTGGAATTTCCATGAAAAAGATTGTGGGCCGAATATGGGTGATCACTGTACATTTCTCTTCTGTTTCCTATTTAAATTTATATTTTACCTCCTCAATTTAGCATTATGGACAGGGAAAGACCTAATCTAAGATCTGCACAAAAATATTTTGCCTTCAAATTCATACCGTGATCGTAGCATGCATGGACTCGACTCATATGACTGGAATTTCCATGAAAAAGATTGTGGGCCGAAAATGGGTGATCACAGTACATTTCTCTTCTGTTTCCTATTTATATTTATATTTTACCTCCTCAATTTAGCATTATGGACAGGGAAAGACCTAATCTAAGATCTGCACAAAAATATTTTGCCTTCAAATTCATACCCTGATCGTAGCATGCATGGACTCGACTCATATGACTGGGATTTCCATGAAAAAGATTGTGGGCCGAAAATGGGTGATCACTGTACATTTCTCTTCTGTTTCCTATTTATATTTATATTTTACCTCCTCAATTTAGCATTATGAACAGGGAAAGACCTAATCTAAGATCTGCACAAAAATATTTTGCCTTCAAATTCATAACGTGATCGTAGCATGCATGGACTTGACTCATATGACTGGAATTTCCATGAAAAAGATTGTGGGCCGAAAATGGGTGATCACTGTACATTTCTCTTCTCTTTCCTATTTATATTTCTATTTTACCTCCTCAATTTAGCATTATGGACAGGGAAAGACCTAATCTAAGATCTGCACAAAAATATTTTGCCTTCAAATTCATAACGTGATCGTAGCATGCATGGACTCGACTCATATGACTGGAATTTCCATGAAAAAGATTGTGGGCCGAAAATGGGTGATCACTGTACATTTCTCTTCTGTTTCCTATTTATATTTCTATTTTACCTCCTCAATTTAGCATTATGTACAGGGAAAGACCTAATCTAAGATCTGCACAAAAATATTTTGCCTTCAAATTCATACCGTGATCGTAGCATGCATGGACTCGACTCATATGACTGGGATTTCCATGAAAAAGATTGTGGGCCGAAAATGGGTGATCACTGTACATTTCTCTTCTGTTTCCTATTTATATTTCTATTTTACATCCTCAATTTAGCATTATGGACAGGGAAAGAACTAATCTAAGATCTGCACAAAAATATTTTGCCTTCAAATTCATACCGTGATCGTAGCATGCATGGACTCGACTCATATGACTGGAATTTCCATGAAAAAGATTGTGGGCCGAAAATGGGTGATCACTGTACATTTCTCTTCTGTTTCCTATTTATATTTATATTTTACCTCCTCAATTTAGCATTATGGACTGGGAAAGACCTAATCTAAGATCTGCACAAAAATATTTTGCCTTCAAATTCATACCGTGATCGTAGCATGCATGGACTCGACTCATATGACTGGAATTTCCATGAAAAAGATTGTGGTCCGATAATGGGTGATCACTGTACATTTCTCTTCTGTTTCCTATTTATATTTCTATTTTACCTCCTCAATTTAGCATTATGGACAGGAAAAGACCTAATCTAAGCTCTGCACAAAAATATTTTGCCTTCAAATTCATACCGTGATCGTAGCATGCATGGACTCGACTCATATGACTGGAATTTCCATGAAAAAGATTGTGGGCCGAAAATGGGTGATCACTGTACATTTCTCTTCTGTTTCCTATTTATATTTCTATTTTACCTCCTCAATTTAGCATTATGAACAGGGAAAGACCTAATCTAAGATCTGCACAAAAATATTTTGCCATCAAATTCATACCCTGATCGTAGCATGCATGGACTCGACTGATATGACTGGGATTTCCATGAAAAAGATTGTGGGCCGAAAATGGGTGATCACTGTACATTTCTCTTCTGTTTCCTATTTATATTTATATTTTACATCCTCAATTTAGTATTATGGACAGGGAAAGACCTAATCTAAGATCTGCACAAAAATATTTTGCCTTCAAATTCATAACGTGATCGTAGCATGCATGGACTCGACTCATATCACTGGAATTTCCATGAAAAAGATTGTGGGCCGAATATGGGTGATCACTGTACATTTCTCTTCTGTTTCCTATTTAAATTTATATTTTACCTCCTCAATTTAGCATTATGGACAGGGAAAGACCTAATCTAAGATCTGCAAAAAAATATTTTGCCTTCAAATTCATACCGTGATCGTAGCATGCATGGACTCGACTCATATGACTGGAATTTCCATGAAAAAGATTGTGGGCCGAAAATGGGTGATCACAGTACATTTCTCTTCTGTTTCCTATTTATATTTATATTTTACCTCCTCAATTTAGCATTATGGACAGGGAAAGACCTAATCTAAGATCTGCACAAAAATATTTTGCCTTCAAATTCATACCCTGATCGTAGCATGCATGGACTCGACTCATATGACTGGGATTTCCATGAAAAAGATTGTGGGCCGAAAATGGGTGATCACTGTACATTTCTCTTCTGTTTCCTATTTATATTTATATTTTACCTCCTCAATTTAGCATTATGAACAGGGAAAGACCTAATCTAAGATCTGCACAAAAATATTTTGCCTTCAAATTCATAACGTGATCGTAGCATGCATGGACTTGACTCATATGACTGGAATTTCCATGAAAAAGATTGTGGGCCGAAAATGGGTGATCACTGTACATTTCTCTTCTCTTTCCTATTTATATTTCTATTTTACCTCCTCAATTTAGCATTATGGACAGGGAAAGACCTAATCTAAGATCTGCACAAAAATATTTTGCCTTCAAATTCATAACGTGATCGTAGCATGCATGGACTCGACTCATATGACTGGGATTTCCATGAAAAAGATTGTGGGCCGAAAATGGGTGATCACTGTACATTTCTCTTCTGTTTCCTATTTATATTTCTATTTTACCTCCTCAATTTAGCATTATGGACAGGGAAAGACCTAATCTAAGATCTGCACAAAAATATTTTGCCTTCAAATTCATACCGTGATCGTAGCATGCATGGACTCGACTCATATGACTGGGATTTCCATGAAAAAGATTGTGGGCCGAAAATGGGTGATCACTGTACATTTCTCTTCTGTTTCCTATTTATATTTCTATTTTACATCCTCAATTTAGCATTATGGACAGGGAAAGAACTAATCTAAGATCTGCACAAAAATATTTTGCCTTCAAATTCATACCGTGATCGTAGCATGCATGGACTCGACTCATATGACTGGAATTTCCATGAAAAAGATTGTGGGCCGAAAATGGGTGATCACTGTACATTTCTCTTCTGTTTCCTATTTATATTTATATTTTACCTCCTCAATTTAGCATTATGGACTGGGAAAGACCTAATCTAAGATCTGCACAAAAATATTTTGCCTTCAAATTCATACCGTGATCGTAGCATGCATGGACTCGACTCATATGACTGGAATTTCCATGAAAAAAATTGTGGGCCGAAAATGGGTGATCACTGTACATTTCTCTTCTGTTTCCCATTTATATTTCTATTTTACATCCTCAATTTAGCATTATGGACAGGGAAAGACCTAATCTAAGATCTGCACAAAAATATTTTGCCTTCAAATTCATAACGTGATCGTAGCATGCATGGACTCGACTCATATGACTGGGATTTCCATGAAAAAGATTGTGGGCCGAAAATGGGTGATCACTGTGCATTTCTCTTCTGTTTCCTATTTATATTTATATTTTACATCCTCAATTTAGCATTATGGATAGGGAAAGACCTAATCTAAGATCTGCACAAAAATATTTTGCCTTCAAATTCATACCCTGATCGTAGCATGCATGGACTCGACTCATATGACTGGGATTTCCATGAAAAAGATTGTGGGCCGAAAATGGGTGATCACTGTACATTTCTCTTCTGTTTCCTATTTATATTTATATTTTACATCCTCAATTTAGCATTATGGACAGGGAATGACCTAATCTAAGATCTGCACAAAAATATTTTGCCTTCAAATTCATACCGTGATCGTAGCATGCATGGACTCGACTCATATGACTGGAATTTCCATGAAAAAGATTGTGGGCCGAAAATGGGTGATCACTGTACATTTCTCTTCTGTTTCCTATTTATATTTCTATTTTACATCCTCAAATTAGTATTATGGACAGGGAAAGTCCTAATCTAAGATCTGCACAAAAATATTTTGACTTCAAATTCATAACTTAATCGTAGCATGCATGGACTCGACTCATATGACTGGAATTTCCATGAAAAAGATTGTGGGCCGAAAATGGGTGATCACTGTACATTTCTCTTCTGTTTCCTATTTATATTTATATTTTACATCCTCAAATTAGTATTATGGACAGGGAAAGTCCTAATCTAAGATCTGCACAAAAATATTTTGCCTTCAAATTCATAACTTGATCGTAGCATACATGGACTCGACTCATATGACTGGAATTTCCATGAAAAAGATTGTGGGCCGAAAATGGGTGATCACTGTACATTTCTCTTCTGTTTCCTATTTATATTTATATTTTACATCCTCAATTTAGCATTATGGACAGGGAAAGACCTAATCTAAGATCTGCACAAAAATATTTTGCCTTCAAATTCATACCGTGATCGTAGCATGCATGGACTCGACTCATATGACTGGAATTTCCATGAAAAAGATTGTGGGCCGAAAATGGGTGATCACTGTACATTTCTCTTCTGTTTCCTATTTATATTTCTATTTTACCTCCTGAATTTAGCATTATGGACAGGGAAAGACCTAATCTAAGATCTGCACAAAAATATTTTGCCTTCAAATTCATACCGTGATCGTAGCATGCATGGACTCGACTCATATGACTGGAATTTCCATGAAAAAAATTATGGGCCAAAAATGGGTGATCACTGTACATTTCTCTTCTGTTTCCCATTTATATTTCTATTTTACATCCTCAATTTAGCATTATGGACAGGGAAAGACCTAATCTAAGATCTGCACAAAAATATTTTGCCTTCAAATTCATAACGTGATCGTAGCATGCATGGACTCGACTCATATGACTGGGATTTCCATGAAAAAGATTGTGGGCCGAAAATGGTTGATCACTGTGCATTTCTCTTCTGTTTCCTATTTATATTTATATTTTACATCCTCAATTTAGCATTATGGATAGGGAAAGACCTAATCTAAGATCTGCACAAAAATATTTTGCCTTCAAATTCATACCCTGATCGTAGCATGCATGGACTCGACTCATATGACTGGAATTTCCATGAAAAAGATTGTGGTCCGATAATGGGTGATCACTGTACATTTCTCTTCTGTTTCCTATTTATATTTCTATTTTACCTCCTCAATTTAGCATTATGGACAGGAAAAGACCTAATCTAAGCTCTGCACAAAAATATTTTGCCTTCAAATTCATACCGTGATCGTAGCATGCATGGACTCGACTCATATGACTGGAATTTCCATGAAAAAGATTGTGGGCCGAAAATGGGTGATCACTGTACATTTCTCTTCTGTTTCCTATTTATATTTATATTTAACTTCCTCAATTTAGCATTATGGATAGGGAAAGACCTAATCTAAGATCTGCAAAAAAATATTTTGCCTTCAAATTCATAACGTGATCGTAGCATGCATGGACTCGACTCATATGACTGGAATTTCCATGAAAAAGATTGTGGGCCGAAAATGGGTGATCACTGTACATTTCTCTTCTGTTTCCTATTTATATTTATATTTTACCTCCTCAATTTAGCATTATGGACAGGGAAAGACCTAATCTAAGATCTGCGCAAAAATATTTTGCCTTCAAATTCATACCCTGATCGTAGCATGCATGGACTCGACTCATATGACTGGGATTTCCATGAAAAAGATTGTGGGCCGAAAATGGGTGATCACTGTACATTTCTCTTCTGTTTCCTATTTATATTTATATTTTACCTCCTCAATTTAGCATTATCAACAGGGAAAGACCTAATCTAAGATCTGCACAAAAATATTTTGCCTTCAAATTCATAACGTGATCGTAGCATGCATGGACTTGACTCATATGACTGGAATTTCCATGAAAAAGATTGTGGGCCGAAAATGGGTGATCACTGTACATTTCTCTTCTGTTTCCTATTTATATTTCTATTTTACATCCTCAATTTAGCATTATGGACAGGGAAAGACCTAATCTAAGATCTGCACAAAAATATTTTGCCTTCAAATTCATACCCTGATAGTAGCATGCACGGACTCGACTCATATGACTGGAACTTCCATGAAATGATTGTGGGCCGAAAATGGGTGATCACTGTACATTTCTCTTCTGTTTCCTATTTATATTTATATTTTACCTCCTCAATTTTGCATTATGGACAGGGAAAGACCTAATCTAAGATCTGCACAAAAATATTTTGCCTTCAAATTCATAACGTGATCGTAGCATGCATGGACTCGACTCATATGACTGGAATTTCCATGAAAAAGATTGTGGGCCGAAAATGGGTGATCACTGTACATTTCTCTTCTGTTTCCTATTTATATTTATATTTTACCTCCTCAATTTAGCATTATGGACAGGGAAAGACCTAATCTAAGATCTGCACAAAAATATTTTGCCTTCAAATTCATACCCTGATCGTAGCATGCATGGACTCGACTCATATGACTGGGATTTCCATGAAAAAGATTGTGGGCCGAAAATGGGTGATCACTGTACATTTCTCTTCTGTTTCCTATTTATATTTATATTTTACCTCCTCAATTTAGCATTATGAACAGGGAAAGACCTAATCTAAGATCTGCACAAAAATATTTTGCCTTCAAATTCATAACGTGATCGTAGCATGCATGGACTTGACTCATATGACTGGAATTTCCATGAAAAAGATTGTGGGCCGAAAATGGGTGATCACTGTACATTTCTCTTCTCTTTCCTATTTATATTTCTATTTTACCTCCTCAATTTAGCATTATGGACAGGGAAAGACCTAATCTAAGATCTGCACAAAAATATTTTGCCTTCAAATTCATAACGTGATCGTAGCATGCATGGACTCGACTCATATGACTGGAATTTCCATGAAAAAGATTGTGGGCCGAAAATGGGTGATCACTGTACATTTCTCTTCTGTTTCCTATTTATATTTATATTTTACCTCCTCAATTTAGCATTATGGACAGGGAAAGACCTAATCTAAGATCTGCACAAAAATATTTTGCCTTCAAATTCATAACCTGATCGTAGCATGCATGGACTCGACTCATATGACTGGAATTTCCATGAAAAAGATTGTGGGCCGAAAATGGGTGATCACTGTACATTTCTCTTCTGTTTCCTATTTATATTTCTATTTTACCTCCTCAATTTAGCATTATGGACAGGGAAAGACCTAATCTAAGATCTGCACAAAAATATTTTGCCTTCAAATTCATACCGTGATCGTAGCATGCATGGACTCGACTCATATGACTGGGATTTCCATGAAAAAGATTGTGGGCCGAAAATGGGTGATCACTGTACATTTCTCTTCTGTTTCCTATTTATATTTCTATTTTACGTCCTCAATTTAGCATTATGGACAGGGAAAGACCTAATCTAATCTCTGCACAAAAATATTTTGCCTTCAAATTCATACCGTGATCGTAGCATGCATGGTCTCGACTCATATGACTGGAATTTCCATGAAAAAGATTGTGGGCCGAAAATGGGTGATCACTGTACATTTCTCTTCTGTTTCCTATTTATATTTATATTTAACTTCCTCAATTTAGCATTATGGACAGGGAAAGACCTAATCTAAGATCTGCAAAAAAATATTTTGCCTTCAAATTCATAACGTGATCGTAGCATGCATGGACTCGACTCATATGACTGGAATTTCCATGAAAAAGATTGTGGGCCGAAAATGGGTGATCACTGTACATTTCTCTTCTGTTTCCTATTTATATTTCTATTTTACATCCTCAATTTAGCATTATGGACAGGGAAAGACCTAATCTAAGATCTGCACAAAAATATTTTGCCTTCAAATTCATACCCTGATAGTAGCATGCACGGACTCGACTCATATGACTGGAACTTCCATGAAATGATTGTGGGCCGAAAATGGGTGATCACTGTACATTTCTCTTCTGTTTCCTATTTATATTTATATTTTACCTCCTCAATTTTGCATTATGGACAGGGAAAGACCTAATCTAAGATCTGCACAAAAATATTTTGCCTTCAAATTCATAACGTGATCGTAGCATGCATGGACTCGACTCATATGACTGGGATTTCCATGAAAAAGATTGTGGGCCGAAAATGGGTGATCACTGTACATTTCTCTTCTGTTTCCTATTTATATTTCTATTTTACCTCCTCAATTTAGCATTATGGACAGGGAAAGACCTAATCTAAGATCTGCACAAAAATATTTTGCCATCAAATTCATACCCTGATCGTAGCATGCATGGACTCGACTGATATGACTGGGATTTCCATGAAAAAGATTGTGGGCCGAAAATGGGTGATCACTGTACATTTCTCTTCTGTTTCCTATTTATATTTATATTTTACCTCCTCAATTTAGCATTATGGACAGGGAAAGGCCTAATCTAAAATCTGCACAAAAATATTTTGCCTTCAAATTCATACCCTGATCGTAGCATGCATGGACTCGACTCATATGACTGGGATTTCCATGAAAAAGATTGTGGGCCGAAAATGGGTGATCACTGTACATTTCTCTTCTGTTTCCTATTTATATTTCTATTTTACCTCCTCAATTTAGCATTATGGACAGGGAAAGGCCTAATCTAAAATCTGCACAAAAATATTTTGCCTTCAAATTCATACCGTGATCGTAGCATGCATGGACTCGACTCATATGACTGGGATTTCCATGGAAAAGATTGTGGGCCGAAAATGGGTGATCACTGTACATTTCTCTTCTGTTTCCTATTTATATTTATATTTTACCTCCTCAATTTAGCATTATGGCCAGGGAAAGACTTAATCTAAGATCTGCACAAAAATATTTTGCCTTCAAATTCATACCGTGATCGTAGCATGCATGGACTCGACTCATATGACTGGGATTTCCATGAAAAAGATTGTGGGCCGAAAATGGGTGATCACTGTACATTTCTCTTCTGTTTCCTATTTATATTTATATTTTACCTCCTCAATTTAGCATTATGAACAGGGAAAGACCTAATCTAAGATCTGCACAAAAATATTTTGCCTTCAAATTCATAACGTGATCGTAGCATGCATGGACTCGACTCATATGACTGGAATTTCCATGAAAAAGATTGTGGGCCGAAAATGGGTGATCACTGTACATTTCTCTTCTCTTTCCTATTTATATTTCTATTTTACATCCTCAATTTAGCATTATGGACAGGGAAAGACCTAATCTAAGATCTGCACAAAAATATTTTGCCTTCAAATTCATACCCAGATCGTAGCATGCATGGACTCGACTCATATGACTGGGATTTCCATGAAAAAGATTGTGGGCCGAAAATGGGTGATCACTGTACATTTCTCTTCTGTTTCCTATTTATATTTCTATTTTACCTCCTCAATTTAGCATTATGGACAGGGAAAGACCTAATCTAAGATCTGCACAAAAATATTTTGCCTTCAAATTCATACCGTGATCGTAGCATGCATGGACTCGACTCATATGACTGGAATTTCCATGAAAAAGATTGTGGGCCGAAAATGGGTGATCACTGTACATTTCTCTTCTGTTTCCTATTTATATTTATATTTTACCTCCTCAATTTTGCATTATGGACAGGGAAAGACCTAATCTAAGATCTGCACAAAAATATTTTCCCTTCAAATTCATAACGTGATCGTAGCATGCATGGACTCGACTCATATGACAGGAATTTCCATGAAAAAGATTGTGGGCCGAAAATGGGTGATCACTGTGCAAATTTCTCGTCTGTTTTCTATTTATATTTCTATTTTACATCCTCAATTTAGCATTATGGACAGGGAAAGACCTAATCTAAGATCTGCACAAAAATATTTTGCCTTCAAATTCATACCGTGATCGTAGCATGCATGGACTCGACTCATATGACTGGAATTTCCATGAAAAAGATTGTGGGCCGAAAATGGGTGATCACTGTACATTTCTCTTCTGTTTCCTATTTATATTTATATTTTACCTCCTCAATTTAGCATTATGGACTGGGAAAGACCTAATCTAAGATCTGCACAAAAATATTTTGCCTTCAAATTCATACCGTGATCGTAGCATGCATGGACTCGACTCATATGACTGGAATTTCCATGAAAAAAATTGTGGGCCGAAAATGGGTGATCACTGTACATTTCTCTTCTGTTTCCCATTTATATTTCTATTTTACATCCTCAATTTAGCATTATGGACAGGGAAAGACCTAATCTAAGATCTGCACAAAAATATTTTGCCTTCAAATTCATAACGTGATCGTAGCATGCATGGACTCGACTCATATGACTGGGATTTCCATGAAAAAGATTGTGGGCCGAAAATGGGTGATCACTGTGCATTTCTCTTCTGTTTCCTATTTATATTTATATTTTACATCCTCAATTTAGCATTCTGGACAGGGAATGACCTAATCTAAGATCTGCACAAAAATATTTTGCCTTCAAATTCATACCGTGATCGTAGCATGCATGGACTCGACTCATATGACTGGAATTTCCATGAAAAAGATTGTGGGCCGAAAATGGGTGATCACTGTACATTTCTCTTCTGTTTCCTATTTATATTTCTATTTTACATCCTCAAATTAGTATTATGGACAGGGAAAGTCCTAATCTAAGATCTGCACAAAAATATTTTGACTTCAAATTCATAACTTGATCGTAGCATACATGGACTCGACTCATATGACTGGAATTTCCATGAAAAAGATTGTGGGCCGAAAATGGGTGATCACTGTACATTTCTCTTCTGTTTCCTATTTATATTTATATTTTACATCCTCAATTTAGCATTATGGACAGGGAAAGACCTAATCTAAGATCTGCACAAAAATATTTTGCCTTCAAATTCATACCGTGATCGTAGCATGCATGGACTCGACTCATATGACTGGAATTTCCATGAAAAAGATTGTGGGCCGAAAATGGGTGATCACTGTACATTTCTCTTCTGTTTCCTATTTATATTTCTATTTTACATCCTCAAATTAGTATTATGGACAGGGAAAGTCCTAATCTAAGATCTGCACAAAAATATTTTGCCTTCAAATTCATAACTTGATCGTAGCATACATGGACTCGACTCATATGACTGGAATTTCCATGAAAAAGATTGTGGGCCGAAAATGGGTGATCACTGTACATTTCTCTTCTGTTTCCTATTTATATTTATATTTTACATCCTCAATTTAGCATTATGGACAGGGAAAGACCTAATCTAAGATCTGCACAAAAATATTTTGCCTTCAAATTCATACCGTGATCGTAGCATGCATGGACTCGACTCATATGACTGGAATTTCCATGAAAAAGATTGTGGGCCGAAAATGGGTGATCACTGTACATTTCTCTTCTGTTTCCTATTTATATTTATATTTTACCTCCTCAATTTAGCATTATGGACAGGGAAAGACCTAATCTAAGATCTGCACAAAAATATTTTGCCTTCAAATTCATACCGTGATCGTAGCATGCATGGACTCGACTCATATGACTGGAATTTCCATGAAAAAGATTGTGGTCCGATAATGGGTGATCACTGTACATTTCTCTTCTGTTTCCTATTTATATTTCTATTTTACCTCCTCAATTTAGCATTATGGACAGGAAAAGACCTAATCTAAGCTCTGCACAAAAATATTTTGCCTTCAAATTCATACCGTGATCGTAGCATGCATGGACTCGACTCATATGACTGGAATTTCCATGAAAAAGATTGTGGGCCGAAAATGGGTGATCACTGTACATTTCTCTTCTGTTTCCTATTTATATTTCTATTTTACCTCCTCAATTTAGCATTATGAACAGGGAAAGACCTAATCTAAGATCTGCACAAAAATATTTTGCCATCAAATTCATACCCTGATCGTAGCATGCATGGACTCGACTGATATGACTGGGATTTCCATGAAAAAGATTGTGGGCCGAAAATGGGTGATCACTGTACATTTCTCTTCTGTTTCCTATTTATATTTCTATTTTACATCCTCAATTTAGTATTATGGACAGGGAAAGACCTAATCTAAGATCTGCACAAAAATATTTTGCCTTCAAATTCATAACGTGATCGTAGCATGCATGGACTCGACTCATATGACTGGAATTTCCATGAAAAAGATTGTGGGCCGAATATGGGTGATCACTGTACATTTCTCTTCTGTTTCCTATTTAAATTTATATTTTACCTCCTCAATTTAGCATTATGGACAGGGAAAGACCTAATCTAAGATCTGCACAAAATTATTTTGCCTTCAAATTCATACCGTGATCGTAGCATGCATGGACTCGACTCATATGACTGGAATTTCCATGAAAAAGATTGTGGGCCGAAAATGGGTGATCACAGTACATTTCTCTTCTGTTTCCTATTTATATTTATATTTTACCTCCTCAATTTAGCATTATGGACAGGGAAAGACCTAATCTAAGATCTGCACAAAAATATTTTGCCTTCAAATTCATACCCTGATCGTAGCATGCATGGACTCGACTCATATGACTGGGATTTCCATGAAAAAGATTGTGGGCCGAAAATGGGTGATCACTGTACATTTCTCTTCTGTTTCCTATTTATATTTATATTTTACATCCTCAATTTAGCATTATGGACAGTGAAAGACCTAATCTAAGATCTGCACAAAAATATTTTGCCTTCAAATTCATACCGTGATCGTAGCATGCATGGACTCGACTCATATGACTGGAATTTCCATGAAAAAGATTGTGGGCCGAAAATGGGTGATCACTGTACATTTCTCTTCTGTTTCCTATTTATATTTCTATTTTACATCCTCAAATTAGTATTATGGACAGGGAAAGACCTAATCTAAGATCTGTACAAAAATATTTTGCCTTCAAATTCATAACTTGATCGTAGCATGCATGGACTCGACTCATATGACTGGAATTTCCATGAAAAAGATTGTGGGCCGAAAATGGGTGATCACTGTACATTTCTCTTCTGTTTCCTATTTATATTTATATTTTACATCCTCAATTTATCATTATGGACAGGGAAAGACCTAATCTAAGATCTGCACAAAAATATTTTGCCTTCAAATTCATACCGTGATCGTAGCATGCATGGACTCGACTCATATGACTGGAATTTCCATGAAAAAGATTGTGGGCCGAAAATGGGTGATCACTGTACATTTCTCTTCTGTTTCCTATTTATATTTATATTTTACCTCCTCAATTTAGCATTATGGACAGGGAAAGACCTAATCTAAGATCTGCACAAAAATATTTTGCCTTCAAATTCATACCGTGATCGTAGCATGCATGGACTCGACTCATATGACTGGAATTTCCATGAAAAAGATTGTGGTCCGAAAATGGGTGATCACTGTACATTTCTCTTCTGTTTCCTATTTATATTTCTATTTTACCTCCTCAATTTAGCATTATGAACAGGGAAAGACCTAATCTAAGATCTGCACAAAAATATTTTGCCATCAAATTCATACCCTGATCGTAGCATGCATGGACTCGACTCATATGACTGGAATTTCCATGAAAAAGATTGTGGGCCGAAAATGGGTGATCACTGTACATTTCTCTTCTGTTTCCTATTTATATTTCTATTTTACCTCCTTAATTTAGCATTATGGACAGGGAAAGACCTAATCTAAGATCTGCACAAAAATATTTTGCCTTCAAATTCATACCGTGATCGTAGCATGCATGGACTCGACTCATATGACTGGAATTTCCATGAAAAAGATTGTGGGCCGAAAATGGGTGATCACTGTACATTTCTCTTCTGTTTCCTATTTATATTTCTATTTTACCTCCTCAATTTAGCATTATGAACAGGGAAAGACCTAATCTAAGATCTGCACAAAAATATTTTGCCATCAAATTCATACCCTGATCGTAGCATGCATGGACTCGACTGATATGACTGGGATTTCCATGAAAAAGATTGTGGGCCGAAAATGGGTGATCACTGTACATTTCTCTTCTGTTTCCTATTTATATTTCTATTTTACATCCTCAGTTTAGTATTATGGACAGTGAAAGACCTAATCTAAGATCTGCACAAAAATATTTTGCCTTCAAATTCATAACGTGATCGTAGCATGCATGGACTCGACTCATATGACTGGAATTTCCATGAAAAAGATTGTGGGCCGAAAATGGGTGATCACTGTACATTTCTCTTCTGTTTCCTATTTAAATTTATATTTTACCTCCTCAATTTAGCATTATGGACAGGGAAAGACCTAATCTAAGATCTGCACAAAAATATTTTGCCTTCAAATTCATACCGTGATCGTAGCATGCATGGACTCGACTCATATGACTGGAATTTCCATGAAAAAGATTGTGGGCCGAAAATGGGTGATCACTGTACATTTCTCTTCTGTTTCCTATTTATATTTATATTTTACCTCCTCAATTTAGCATTATGGACAGGGAAAGACCTAATCTAAGATCTGCACAAAAATATTTTGCCTTCAAATTCATACCGTGATCGTAGCATGCATGGACTCGACTCATATGACTGGAATTTCCATGAAAAAAATTGTGGGCCGAAAATGGGTGATCACTGTACATTTCTCTTCTGTTTCCCATTTATATTTCTATTTTACATCCTCAATTTAGCATTATGGACAGGGAAAGACCTAATCTAAGATCTGCACAAAAATATTTTGCCTTCAAATTCATAACTTGATCGTAGCATGCATGGACTCGACTCATATGACTGGAATTTCCATGAAAAAGATAGTGGGCCGAAAATGGGTGATCACTGTACATTTCTCTTCTGTTTCCTATTTATATTTATATTTTACATCCTTAATTTAGCATTATGGACAGGGAAAGACCTAATCTAAGATCTGCACAAAAATATTTTGCCTTCAAATTCATACCGTGATCGTAGCATGCATGGACTCGACTCATATGACTGGAATTTCCATGAAAAAGATTGTGGGCCGAAAATGGGTGATCACTGTACATTTCTCTTCTGTTTCCTATTTATATTTCTATTTTACATCCTCAATTTAGTATTATGGACAGGGAAAGACCTAATCTAAGATCTGCACAAAAATATTTGGCCTACAAATTCATAACGTGATCGTAGCATGCATGGACTCGACTCATATAACTGGAATTTCCATGAAAAAGATTGTGGGCCGAAAATGGGTGATCACTGTACATTTCTCTTCTGTTTCCTATTTATATTTATATTTTACCTCCTCAATTTAGCATTATGGACAGGGAAAGACCGAATCTAAGATCTGCACAAAAATATTTTGCCTTCAAATTCATACCGTGATCGTAGCATGCATGGACTAGACTCATATGACTGGAATTTCCATGAAAAAGATTGTGGTCCGAAAATGGGTGATCACTGTACATTTCTCTTCTGTTTCCTATTTATATTTCTATTTTACCTCCTCAATTTAGCATTATGGCCAGGGAAAGACCTAATCTAATCTCTGCACAAAAATATTTTGCCTTCAAATTCATACCGTGATCGTAGCATGCATGGACTCGACTCATATGACTGGAATTTCCATGAAAAGGATTGTGGGCTGAAAATGGGTGATCACTGTACATTTCTCTTCTGTTTGCTATTTATATTTATATTTTACCTCCTCAATTTAGCATTATGAACAGGGAAAGACCTAATCTAATATCTGCACAAAAATATTTTGCCATCAAATTCATACCCTGATCGTAGCATGCATGGACTCGACTGATATGACTGGGATTTCCATGAAAAAGATTGTGGGCCGAAAATGGGTGATCACTGTACATTTCTCTTCTGTTTCCTATTTATATTTATATTTTACCTCCTCAATTTAGCATTATGAACAGGGAAAGACCTAATCTAAGATCTGCACAAAAATATTTTGCCTTCAAATTCATAACGTGATCGTAGCATGCATAGACTCGACTCATATGACTGGGATTTCCATGAAAAAGATTGTGGGCCGAAAATGGGTGATCACTGTACATTTCTCTTCTGTTTCCTATTTATATTTATATTTTACATCCTCAATTTAGCATTGTGGACAGGGAAAGACCTAATCTAATATCTGCACAAAAATATTTTGCCTTCAAATTAATACCGTGATCGTAGCATACATGAACTCGACTCATATGACTGGGATTTCCATGAAAAAGATTGTGGGCCGAAAATGGGTGATCACTGTACATTTCTCTTCTGTTTCCTATTTATATTTCTATTTTACCTTTTCAATTTAGCATTATGAACAGGGAAAGACCTAATCTAAGATCTGCACAAAAATATTTTGCCATCAAATTCATACCCTGATCGTAGCATGCATGGACTCGACTGATATGACTGGGATTTCCATGAAAAACATTGTGGGCCGAAAATGGGTGATCACTGTACATTTCTCTTCTGTTTCCTATTTATATTTATATTTTACCTCCTCAATTTAGCATTATGAACAGCGAAAGACCTAATCTAAGATCTGCACAAAAATATTTTGCCTACAAATTCATAACGTGATCGTAGCATGCATGGACTCGACTCATATGACTGGAATTTCCATGAAAAAGATTGTGGGCCGAAAATGGGTGATCACTGTACATTTCTCTTCTGTTTCCTATTTATATTTCTATTTTACCTCCTCAATTTAGCATTATGGACAGGGAAAGACCTAATCTAAGCTCTGCACAAAAATATTTTGCCATCAAATTCATACCCTGATCGTAGCATGCATGGACTCGACTGATATGACTGGGATTTCCATGAAAAAGATTGTGGGCCGAAAATGGGTGATCACTGTACATTTCTCTTCTGTTTCCTATTTATATTTCTATTTTACATCCTCAATTTAGTATTATGGACAGGGAAAGACCTAATCTAAGATTTGCACAAAAATATTTTGCCTTCAAATTCATAACGTGATCGTAGCATGCATGGACTCGACTCATATGACTGGAATTTCCATGAAAAAAATTGTGGGCCGAAAATGGGTGATCACTGTACATTTCTCTTCTGTTTCCCATTTATATTTCTATTTTACATCCTCAATTTAGCATTATGGACAGGGAAAGACCTAATCTAAGATCTGCACAAAAATATTTTGCCTTCAAATTCATAACGTGATCGTAGCATGCATGGACTCGACTCATATGACTGGAAGTTCCATGAAAAAGATTGTGGGCCGAAAATGGGTGATCACTGTACATTTCTCTTCTGTTTCCTATTTATATTTCTATTTTACATCCTCAAATTAGTATTATGGACAGGGAAAGACCTAATCTAAGATCTGCACAAAAATATTTTGCCTTCAAATTCATAACTTGATCGTAGCATGCATGGACTCGACTCATATGACTGGAATTTCCATGAAAAAGATTGTGGACCGAAAATGGGTGATCACTGTACATTTCTCTTCTGTTTCCTATTTATATTTATATTTTACATCCTTAATTTAGCATTATGGACAGGGAAAGACCTAATCTAAGATCTGCACAAAAATATTTTGCCTTCAAATTCATACCGTGATCGTAGCATGCATGGACTCGACTCATATGACTGGAATTTCCATGAAAAAGATTGTGGGCCGAAAATGGGTGATCACTGTACATTTCTCTTCTGTTTCCTATTTATATTTCTATTTTACATCCTCAATTTAGTATTATGGACAGGGAAAGACCTAATCTAAGATCTGCACAAAAATATTTTGCCTACAAATTCATAACGTGATCGTAGCATGCATGGACTCGACTCATATGACTGGAATTTCCATGAAAAAGATTGTGGGCCGAAAATGGGTGATCACTGTACATTTCTCTTCTGTTTCCTATTTATATTTATATTTTACCTCCTCAATTTAGCATTATGAACAGCGAAAGACCTAATCTAAGATCTGCACAAAAATATTTTGCCTACAAATTCATAACGTGATCGTAGCATGCATGGACTCGACTCATATGACTGGAATTTCCATGAAAAAGATTGTGGGCCGAAAATGGGTGATCACTGTACATTTCTCTTCTGTTTCCTATTTATATTTCTATTTTACCTCCTCAATTTAGCATTATGGACAGGGAAAGACCTAATCTAAGCTCTGCACAAAAATATTTTGCCATCAAATTCATACCCTGATCGTAGCATGCATGGACTCGACTGATATGACTGGGATTTCCATGAAAAAGATTGTGGGCCGAAAATGGGTGATCACTGTACATTTCTCTTCTGTTTCCTATTTATATTTCTATTTTACATCCTCAATTTAGTATTATGGACAGGGAAAGACCTAATCTAAGATCTGCACAAAAATATTTTGCCTTCAAATTCATAACGTGATCGTAGCATGCATGGACTCGACTCATATGACTGGAATTTCCATGAAAAAAATTGTGGGCCGAAAATGGGTGATCACTGTACATTTCTCTTCTGTTTCCCATTTATATTTCTATTTTACATCCTCAATTTAGCATTATGGACAGGGAAAGACCTAATCTAAGATCTGCACAAAAATATTTTGCCTTCAAATTCATAACGTGATCGTAGCATGCATGGACTCGACTCATATGACTGGAAGTTCCATGAAAAAGATTGTGGGCCGAAAATGGGTGATCACTGTACATTTCTCTTCTGTTTCCTATTTATATTTCTATTTTACATCCTCAAATTAGTATTATGGACAGGGAAAGACCTAATCTAAGATCTGCACAAAAATATTTTGCCTTCAAATTCATAACTTGATCGTAGCATGCATGGACTCGACTCATATGACTGGAATTTCCATGAAAAAGATTGTGGACCGAAAATGGGTGATCACTGTACATTTCTCTTCTGTTTCCTATTTATATTTATATTTTACATCCTTAATTTAGCATTATGGACAGGGAAAGACCTAATCTAAGATCTGCACAAAAATATTTTGCCTTCAAATTCATACCGTGATCGTAGCATGCATGGACTCGACTCATATGACTGGAATTTCCATGAAAAAGATTGTGGGCCGAAAATGGGTGATCACTGTACATTTCTCTTCTGTTTCCTATTTATATTTCTATTTTACATCCTCAATTTAGTATTATGGACAGGGAAAGACCTAATCTAAGATCTGCACAAAAATATTTTGCCTACAAATTCATAACGTGATCGTAGCATGCATGGACTCGACTCATATGACTGGAATTTCCATGAAAAAGATTGTGGGCTGAAAATGGGTGATCACTGTACATTTCTCTTCTGTTTCCTATTTATATTTATATTTTACCTCCTCAATTTAGCATTATGGACAGGGAAAGACCTAATCTAAGATCTGCACAAAAATATTTTGCCTTCAAATTCATACCGTGATCGTAGCATGCATGGACTCGACTCATATGACTGGAATTTCCATGAAAAAGATTGTGGTCCGAAAATGGGTGATCACTGTACATTTCTCTTCTGTTTCCTATTTATATTTATATTTTACCTCCTCAATTTAGCATTATGGACAGGGAAAGACCTAATCTAAGATCTGCACAAAAATATTTTGCCTTCAAATTCATACCGTGATCGTAGCATGCATGGACTCGACTCATATGACTGGAATTTCCATGAAAAAGATTGTGGGCCGATAATGGGTGATCACTGTACATTTCTCTTCTGTTTCCTATTTATATTTCTATTTTACCTCCTCAATTTAGCATTATGGACAGGAAAAGACCTAATCTAAGCTCTGCACAAAAATATTTTGCCTTCAAATTCATACCGTGATCGTAGCATGCATGGACTCGACTCATATGACTGGAATTTCCATGAAAAAGATTGTGGGCCGAAAATGGGTGATCACTGTACATTTCTCTTCTGTTTCCTATTTATATTTCTATTTTACCTCCTCAGTTTAGCATTATGAACAGGGAAAGACCTAATCTAAGATCTGCACAAAAATATTTTGCCATCAAATTCATACCCTGATCGTAGCATGCATGGACTCGACTGATATGACTGGGATTTCCATGAAAAAGATTGTGGGCCGAAAATGGGTGATCACTGTACATTTCTCTTCTGTTTCCTATTTATATTTATATTTTACATCCTCAATTTAGTATTATGGACAGGGAAAGACCTAATCTAAGATCTGCACAAAAATATTTTGCCTTCAAATTCATAACGTGATCGTAGCATGCATGGACTCGACTCATATGACTGGAATTTCCATGAAAAAGATTGTGGGCCGAATATGGGTGATCACTGTACATTTCTCTTCTGTTTCCTATTTAAATTTATATTTTACCTCCTCAATTTAGCATTATGGACAGGGAAAGACCTAATCTAAGATCTGCACAAAATTATTTTGCCTTCAAATTCATACCGTGATCGTAGCATGCATGGACTCGACTCATATGACTGGAATTTCCATGAAAAAGATTGTGGGCCGAAAATGGGTGATCACAGTACATTTCTCTTCTGTTTCCTATTTATATTTATATTTTACCTCCTCAATTTAGCATTATGGACAGGGAAAGACCTAATCTAAGATCTGCACAAAAATATTTTGCCTTCAAATTCATACCCTGATCGTAGCATGCATGGACTCGACTCATATGACTGGGATTTCCATGAAAAAGATTGTGGGCCGAAAATGGGTGATCACTGTACATTTCTCTTCTGTTTCCTATTTATATTTATATTTTACATCCTCAATTTAGCATTATGGACAGTGAAAGACCTAATCTAAGATCTGCACAAAAATATTTTGCCTTCAAATTCATACCGTGATCGTAGCATGCATGGACTCGACTCATATGACTGGAATTTCCATGAAAAAGATTGTGGGCCGAAAATGGGTGATCACTGTACATTTCTCTTCTGTTTCCTATTTATATTTCTATTTTACATCCTCAAATTAGTATTATGGACAGGGAAAGACCTAATCTAAGATCTGTACAAAAATATTTTGCCTTCAAATTCATAACTTGATCGTAGCATGCATGGACTCGACTCATATGACTGGAATTTCCATGAAAAAGATTGTGGGCCGAAAATGGGTGATCACTGTACATTTCTCTTCTGTTTCCTATTTATATTTATATTTTACATCCTCAATTTATCATTATGGACAGGGAAAGACCTAATCTAAGATCTGCACAAAAATATTTTGCCTTCAAATTCATACCGTGATCGTAGCATGCATGGACTCGACTCATATGACTGGAATTTCCATGAAAAAGATTGTGGGCCGAAAATGGGTGATTACTGTACATTTCTCTTCTGTTTCCTATTTATATTTCTATTTTACATCCTCAATTTAGTATTATAGACAGGGAAAGACCTAATCTAAGATCTGCACAAAAATATTTTGCCTTCAAATTCATAACGTGATCGTAGCATGCATGGACTGGACTCATATGACTGGAATTTCCATGAAAAAGATTGTGGGCCGAAAATGTGTGATCACTGTACATTTCTCTTCTGTTTCCTATTTATATTTATATTTTACCTCCTCAATTTAGCATTATGGACAGGGAAAGACCTAATCTAAGGCCTGCACAAAAATATTTTGCCTTCAAATTCATACCGTGATCGTAGCATGCATGGACTCGACTCATATTACTGGAATTTCCATGAAAAAGATTGTGGTCCGAAAATGGGTGATCACTGTACATTTCTCTTCTGTTTCCTATTTATATTTCTATTTTACCTCCTCAATTTAGCATTATGAACAGGGAAAGACCTAATCTAAGATCTGCACAAAAATATTTTGCCATCAAATTCATACCCTGATCGTAGCATGCATGGACTCGACTCATATGACTGGAATTTCCATGAAAAAGATTGTGGGCCGAAAATGGGTGATCACTGTACATTTCTCTTCTGTTTCCTATTTATATTTCTATTTTACCTCCTTAATTTAGCATTATGGACAGGGAAAGACCTAATCTAAGATCTGCACAAAAATATTTTGCCTTCAAATTCATACCGTGATCGTAGCATGCATGGACTCGACTCATATGACTGGAATTTCCATGAAAAAGATTGTGGGCCGAAAATGGGTGATCACTGTACATTTCTCTTCTGTTTCCTATTTATATTTCTATTTTACCTCCTCAATTTAGCATTATGAACAGGGAAAGACCTAATCTAAGATCTGCACAAAAATATTTTGCCATCAAATTCATACCCTGATCGTAGCATGCATGGACTCGACTGATATGACTGGGATTTCCATGAAAAAGATTGTGGGCCGAAAATGGGTGATCACTGTACATTTCTCTTCTGTTTCCTATTTATATTTCTATTTTACATCCTCAGTTTAGTATTATGGACAGGGAAAGACCTAATCTAAGATCTGCACAAAAATATTTTGCCTTCAAATTCATAACGTGATCGTAGCATGCATGGACTCGACTCATATGACTGGAATTTCCATGAAAAAGATTGTGGGCCGAAAATGGGTGATCACTGTACATTTCTCTTCTGTTTCCTATTTAAATTTATATTTTACCTCCTCAATTTAGCATTATGGACAGGGAAAGACCTAATCTAAGATCTGCACAAAAATATTTTGCCTTCAAATTCATACCGTGATCGTAGCATGCATGGACTCGACTCATATGACTGGAATTTCCATGAAAAAGATTGTGGGCCGAAAATGGGTGATCACTGTACATTTCTCTTCTGTTTCCTATTTATATTTATATTTTACCTCCTCAATTTAGCATTATGGACAGGGAAAGACCTAATCTAAGATCTGCACAAAAATATTTTGCCTTCAAATTCATACCGTGATCGTAGCATGCATGGACTCGACTCATATGACTGGAATTTCCATGAAAAAAATTGTGGGCCGAAAATGGGTGATCACTGTACATTTCTCTTCTGTTTCCCATTTATATTTCTATTTTACATCCTCAATTTAGCATTATGGACAGGGAAAGACCTAATCTAAGATCTGCACAAAAATATTTTGCCTTCAAATTCATAACGTGATCGTAGCATGCATGGACTCGACTCATATGACTGGAAGTTCCATGAAAAAGATTGTGGGCCGAAAATGGGTGATCACTGTACATTTCTCTTCTGTTTCCTATTTATATTTCTATTTTACATCCTCAAATTAGTATTATGGACAGGGAAAGACCTAATTTAAGATCTGCACAAAAATATTTTGCCTTCAAATTCATAACTTGATCGTAGCATGCATGGACTCGACTCATATGACTGGAATTTCCATGAAAAAGATAGTGGGCCGAAAATGGGTGATCACTGTACATTTCTCTTCTGTTTCCTATTTATATTTATATTTTACATCCTTAATTTAGCATTATGGACAGGAAAAGACCTAATCTAAGATCTGCACAAAAATATTTTGCCTTCAAATTCATACCGTGATCGTAGCATGCATGGACTCGACTCATATGACTGGAATTTCCATGAAAAAGATTGTGGGCCGAAAATGGGTGATCACTGTACATTTCTCTTCTGTTTCCTATTTATATTTCTATTTTACATCCTCAATTTAGTATTATGGACAGGGAAAGACCTAATCTAAGATCTGCACAAAAATATTTGGCCTACAAATTCATAACGTGATCGTAGCATGCATGGACTCGACTCATATGACTGGAATTTCCATGAAAAAGATTGTGGGCCGAAAATGGGTGATCACTGTACATTTCTCTTCTGTTTCCTATTTATATTTATATTTTACCTCCTCAATTTAGCATTATGGACAGGGAAAGACCGAATCTAAGATCTGCACAAAAATATTTTGCCTTCAAATTCATACCGTGATCGTAGCATGCATGGACTAGACTCATATGACTGGAATTTCCATGAAAAAGATTGTGGTCCGAAAATGGGTGATCACTGTACATTTCTCTTCTGTTTCCTATTTATATTTCTATTTTACCTCCTCAATTTAGCATTATGGCCAGGGAAAGACCTAATCTAATCTCTGCACAAAAATATTTTGCCTTCAAATTCATACCGTGATCGTAGCATGCATGGACTCGACTCATATGACTGGAATTTCCATGAAAAAGATTGTGGGCTGAAAATGGGTGATCACTGTACATTTCTCTTCTGTTTGCTATTTATATTTATATTTTACCTCCTCAATTTAGCATTATGAACAGGGAAAGACCTAATCTAAGATCTGCACAAAAATATTTTGCCATCAAATTCATACCCTGATCGTAGCATGCATGGACTCGACTGATATGACTGGGATTTCCATGAAAAAGATTGTGGGCCGAAAATGGGTGATCACTGTACATTTCTCTTCTGTTTCCTATTTATATTTATATTTTACCTCCTCAATTTAGCATTATGAACAGGGAAAGACCTAATCTAAGATCTGCACAAAAATATTTTGCCTTCAAATTCATAACGTGATCGTAGCATGCATAGACTCGACTCATATGACTGGGATTTCCATGAAAAAGATTGTGGGCCGAAAATGGGTGATCACTGTACATTTCTCTTCTGTTTCCTATTTATATTTATATTTTACATCCTCAATTTAGCATTGTGGACAGGGAAAGACCTAATCTAATATCTGCACAAAAATATTTTGCCTTCAAATTAATACCGTGATCGTAGCATACATGAACTCGACTCATATGACTGGGATTTCCATGAAAAAGATTGTGGGCCGAAAATGGGTGATCACTGTACATTTCTCTTCTGTTTCCTATTTATATTTCTATTTTACCTTTTCAATTTAGCATTATGAACAGGGAAAGACCTAATCTAAGATCTGCACAAAAATATTTTGCCATCAAATTCATACCCTGATCGTAGCATGCATGGACTCGACTGATATGACTGGGATTTCCATGAAAAACATTGTGGGCCGAAAATGGGTGATCACTGTACATTTCTCTTCTGTTTCCTATTTATATTTATATTTTACTTCCTCAATTTAGCATTATGAACAGCGAAAGACCTAATCTAAGATCTGCACAAAAATATTTTGCCTACAAATTCATAACGTGATCGTAGCATGCATGGACTCGACTCATATGACTGGAATTTCCATGAAAAAGATTGTGGGCCGAAAATGGGTGATCACTGTACATTTCTCTTCTGTTTCCTATTTATATTTCTATTTTACCTCCTCAATTTAGCATTATGGACAGGGAAAGACCTAATCTAAGCTCTGTACAAAAATATTTTGCCATCAAATTCATACCCTGATCGTAGCATGCATGGACTCGACTGATATGACTGGGATTTCCATGAAAAAGATTGTGGGCCGAAAATGGGTGATCACTGTACATTTCTCTTCTGTTTCCTATTTATATTTCTATTTTACATCCTCAATTTAGCATTATGGACAGGGAAAGACCTAATCTAAGATCTGCACAAAAATATTTTGCCTTCAAATTCATAACTTGATCGTAGCATGCATGGACTCGACTCATATGACTGGAATTTCCATGAAAAAGATTGTGGACCGAAAATGGGTGATCACTGTACATTTCTCTTCTGTTTCCTATTTATATTTATATTTTACATCCTTAATTTAGCATTATGGACAGGGAAAGACCTAATCTAAGATCTGCACAAAAATATTTTGCCTTCAAATTCATACCGTGATCGTAGCATGCATGGACTCGACTCATATGACTGGAATTTCCATGAAAAAGATTGTGGGCCGAAAATGGGTGATCACTGTACATTTCTCTTCTGTTTCCTATTTATATTTCTATTTTACATCCTCAATTTAGTATTATGGACAGGGAAAGACCTAATCTAAGATCTGCACAAAAATATTTTGCCTACAAATTCATAACGTGATCGTAGCATGCATGGACTCGACTCATATGACTGGAATTTCCATGAAAAAGATTGTGGGCCGAAAATGGGTGATCACTGTACATTTCACTTCTGTTTCCTATTTATATTTATATTTTACCTCCTCAATTTAGCATTATGAACAGCGAAAGACCTAATCTAAGATCTGCACAAAAATATTTTGCCTACAAATTCATAACGTGATCGTAGCATGCATGGACTCGACTCATATGACTGGAATTTCCATGAAAAAGATTGTGGGCCGAAAATGGGTGATCACTGTACATTTCTCTTCTGTTTCCTATTTATATTTCTATTTTACATCCTCAATTTAGCATTATGGACAGGGAAAGACCTAATCTAAGCTCTGCACAAAAATATTTTGCCATCAAATTCATACCCTGATCGTAGCATGCATGGACTCGACTGATATGACTGGGATTTCCATGAAAAAGATTGTGGGCCGAAAATGGGTGATCACTGTACATTTCTCTTCTGTTTCCTATTTATATTTCTATTTTACATCCTCAATTTAGTATTATGGACAGGGAAAGACCTAATCTAAGATCTGCACAAAAATATTTTGCCTTCAAATTCATAACGTGATCGTAGCATGCATGGACTCGACTCATATGACTGGAATTTCCATGAAAAAAATTGTGGGCCGAAAATGGGTGATCACTGTACATTTCTCTTCTGTTTCCCATTTATATTTCTATTTTACATCCTCAATTTAGCATTATGGACAGGGAAAGACCTAATCTAAGATCTGCACAAAAATATTTTGCCTTCAAATTCATAACGTGATCGTAGCATGCATGGACTCGACTCATATGACTGGAAGTTCCATGAAAAAGATTGTGGGCCGAAAATGGGTGATCACTGTACATTTCTCTTCTGTTTCCTATTTATATTTCTATTTTACATCCTCAAATTAGTATTATGGACAGGGAAAGACCTAATCTAAGATCTGCACAAAAATATTTTGCCTTCAAATTCATAACTTGATCGTAGCATGCATGGACTCGACTCATATGACTGGAATTTCCATGAAAAAGATTGTGGACCGAAAATGGGTGATCACTGTACATTTCTCTTCTGTTTCCTATTTATATTTATATTTTACATCCTTAATTTAGCATTATGGACAGGGAAAGACCTAATCTAAGATCTGCACAAAAATATTTTGCCTTCAAATTCATACCGTGATCGTAGCATGCATGGACTCGACTCATATGACTGGAATTTCCATGAAAAAGATTGTGGGCCGAAAATGGGTTATCACTGTACATTTCTCTTCTGTTTCCTATTTATATTTCTATTTTACATCCTCAATTTAGTATTATGGACAGGGAAAGACCTAATCTAAGATCTGCACAAAAATATTTTGCCTACAAATTCATAACGTGATCGTAGCATGCATGGACTCGACTCATATGACTGGAATTTCCATGAAAAAGATTGTGGGCCGAAAATGGGTGATCACTGTACATTTCTCTTCTGTTTCCTATTTATATTTATATTTTACCTCCTCAATTTAGCATTATGGACAGGGAAAGACCTAATCTAAGATCTGCACAAAAATATTTTGCCTTCAAATTCATACCGTGATCGTAGCATGCATGGACTCGACTCATATGACTGGAATTTCCATGAAAAAGATTGTGGTCCGAAAATGGGTGATCACTGTACATTTCTCTTCTGTTTCCTATTTATATTTATATTTTACCTCCTCAATTTAGCATTATGGACAGGGAAAGACCTAATCTAAGATCTGCACAAAAATATTTTGCCTTCAAATTCATACCGTGATCGTAGCATGCATGGACTCGACTCATATGACTGGAATTTCCATGAAAAAAATTGTGGGCCGAAAATGGGTGATCACTGTACATTTCTCTTCTGTTTCCCATTTATATTTCTATTTTAAATCCTCAATTTAGCATTATGGACAGGGAAAGACCTAATCTAAGATCTGCACAAAAATATTTTGCCTTCAAATTCATAACGTGATCGTAGCATGCATGGACTCGACTCATATGACTGGAAGTTCCATGAAAAAGATTGTGGGCCGAAAATGGGTGATCACTGTACATTTCTCTTCTGTTTCCTATTTATATTTCTATTTTACATCCTCAAATTAGTAATATGGACAGGGAAAGACCTAATCTAAGATCTGCACAAAAATATTTTGCCTTCAAATTCATAACTTGATCGTAGCATGCATGGACTCGACTCATATGACTGGAATTTCCATGAAAAAGATTGTGGGCCGAAAATGGGTGATCACTGTACATTTCTCTTCTGTTTCCTATTTATATTTATATTTTACATCCTTAATTTAGCATTATGGACAGGGAAAGACCTAATCTAAGATCTGCACAAAAATATTTTGCCTTCAAATTCATACCGTGATCGTAGCATGCATGGACTCGACTCATATGACTGGAATTTCCATGAAAAAGATTGTGGGCCGAAAATGGGTGATCACTGTACATTTCTCTTCTGTTTCCTATTTATATTTCTATTTTACATCCTCAATTTAGTATTATGGACAGGGAAAGACCTAATCTAAGATCTGCACAAAAATATTTTGCCTACAAATTCATAACGTGATCGTAGCATGCATGGACTCGACTCATATGACTGGAATTTCCATGAAAAAGATTGTGGTCCGAAAATGGGTGATCACTGTACATTTCTCTTCTGTTTCCTATTTATATTTATATTTTACCTCCTCAATTTAGCATTATGGCCAGGGAAAGACCTAATCTAATCTCTGCACAAAAATATTTTGCCTTCAAATTCATACCGTGATCGTAGCATGCATGGACTCGACTCATATGACTGGAATTTCCATGAAAAAGTTTGGTATGCCGAAAATGGGTGATCACTGTACATTTCTCTTCTGTTTCCTATTTATATTTCTATTTTACCTCCTCAATTTAGCATTATGAACAGGGAAAGACCTAATCTAAGATCTGCACAAAAATATTTTGCCATCAAATTCATACCCTGATCGTAGCATGCATGGACTCGACTGATATGACTGGGATTTCCATGAAAAAGATTGTGGGCCGAAAATGGGTGATCACTGTACATTTCTCTTCTGTTTCCTATTTATATTTCTATTTTACATCCTCAATTTAGTATTATGGACAGGGAAAGACCTAATCTAAGATCTGCACAAAAATATTTTGCCTTCAACTTCATAACGTGATCGTAGCATGCATGGACTCGACTCATATGACTGGAATTTCCATGAAAAAAATTGTGGGCCGAAAATGGGTGATCACTGTACATTTCTCTTCTGTTTCCCATTTATATTTCTATTTTACATCCTCAATTTAGCATTATGGACAGGGAAAGACCTAATCTAAGATCTGCACAAAAATATTTTGCCTTCAAATTCATAACGTGATCGTAGCATGCATGGACTCGACTCATATGACTGGAAGTTCCATGAAAAAGATTGTGGGCCGAAAATGGGTGATCACTGTACATTTCTCTTCTGTTTCCTATTTATATTTCTATTTTACATCCTCAAATTAGTATTATGGACAGGGAAAGACCTAATCTAAGATCTGCACAAAAATATTTTGCCTTCAAATTCATAACTTGATCGTAGCATGCATGGACTCGACTCATATGACTGGAATTTCCATGAAAAAGATTGTGGACCGAAAATGGGTGATCACTGTACATTTCTCTTCTGTTTCCTATTTATATTTATATTTTACATCCTTAATTTAGCATTATGGACAGGGAAAGACCTAATCTAAGATCTGCACAAAAATATTTTGCCTTCAAATTCATACCGTGATCGTAGCATGCATGGACTCGACTCATATGACTGGAATTTCCATGAAAAAGATTGTGGGCCGAAAATGGGTGATCACTGTACATTTCTCTTCTGTTTCCTATTTATATTTCTATTTTACATCCTCAATTTAGTATTATGGACAGGGAAAGACCTAATCTAAGATCTGCACAAAAATATTTTGCCTACAAATTCATAACGTGATCGTAGCATGCATGGACTCGACTCATATGACTGGAATTTCCATGAAAAAGATTGTGGGCCGAAAATGAGTGATCACTGTACATTTCTCTTCTGTTTCCTATTTATATTTATATTTTACCTCCTCAATTTAGCATTATGGACAGGGAAAGACCTAATCTAAGATCTGCACAAAAATATTTTGCCTTCAAATTCATACCGTGATCGTAACATGCATGGACTCGACTCATATGACTGGAATTTCCATGAAAAAGATTGTGGTCCGAAAATGGGTGATCACTGTACATTTCTCTTCTGTTTCCTATTTATATTTATATTTTACCTCCTCAATTTAGCATTATGGACAGGGAAAGACCTAATCTAAGATCTGCACAAAAATATTTTGCCTTCAAATTCATACCGTGATCGTAGCATGCGTGGACTCGACTCATATGACTGGAATTTCCATGAAAAAAATTGTGGGCCGAAAATGGGTGATCACTGTACATTTCTCTTCTGTTTCCCATTTATATTTCTATTTTAAATCCTCAATTTAGCATTATGGACAGGGAAAGACCTAATCTAAGATCTGCACAAAAATATTTTGCCTTCAAATTCATAACGTGATCGTAGCATGCATGGACTCGACTCATATGACTGGAAGTTCCATGAAAAAGATTGTGGGCCGAAAATGGGTGATCACTGTACATTTCTCTTCTGTTTCCTATTTATATTTCTATTTTACATCCTCAAATTAGTATTATGGACAGGGAAAGACCTAATCTAAGATCTGCACAAAAATATTTTGCCTTCAAATTCATAACTTGATCGTAGCATGCATGGACTCGACTCATATGACTGGAATTTCCATGAAAAAGATTGTGGGCCGAAAATGGGTGATCACTGTACATTTCTCTTCTGTTTCCTATTTATATTTATATTTTACATCCTTAATTTAGCATTATGGACAGGGAAAGACCTAATCTAAGATCTGCACAAAAATATTTTGCCTTCAAATTCATACCGTGATCGTAGCATGCATGGACTCGACTCATATGACTGGAATTTCCATGAAAAAGATTGTGGGCCGAAAATGGGTGATCACTGTACATTTCTCTTCTGTTTCCTATTTATATTTCTATTTTACATCCTCAATTTAGTATTATGGACAGGGAAAGACCTAATCTAAGATCTGCACAAAAATATTTTGCCTACAAATTCATAACGTGATCGTAGCATGCATGGACTCGACTCATATGACTGGAATTTCCATGAAAAAGATTGTGGTCCGAAAATGGGTGATCACTGTACATTTCTCTTCTGTTTCCTATTTATATTTCTATTTTACCTCCTCAATTTAGCATTATGGCCAGGGAAAGACCTAATCTAATCTCTGCACAAAAATATTTTGCCTTCAAATTCATACCGTGATCGTAGCATGCATGGACTCGACTCATATGACTGGAATTTCCATGAAAAAGTTTGGTATGCCGAAAATGGGTGATCACTGTACATTTCTCTTCTGTTTCCTATTTATATTTCTATTTTACATCCTCAATTTAGCATTGTGGACAGGGAAAGACCTAATCTAATATCTGCACAAAAATATTTTGCCTTCAAATTAATACCGTGATCGTAGCATACATGAACTCGACTCATATGACTGGGATTTCCATGAAAAAGATTGTGGGCCGAAAATGGGTGATCACTGTACATTTCTCTTCTGTTTCCTATTTATATTTATATTTTACCTCCTCAATTTAGCATTATGAACAGGGAAAGACCTAATCTAAGATCTGCACAAAAATATTTTGCCATCAAATTCATACCCTGATCGTAGCATGCATGGACTCGACTGATATGACTGGGATTTCCATGAAAAACATTGTGGGCCGAAAATGGGTGATCACTGTACATTTCTCTTCTGTTTCCTATTTATATTTATATTTTACCTCCTCAATTTAGCATTATGAACAGCGAAAGACCTAATCTAAGATCTGCACAAAAATATTTTGCCTACAAATTCATAACGTGATCGTAGCATGCATGGACTCGACTCATATGACTGGAATTTCCATGAAAAAGATGGTGGGCCGAAAATGGGTGATCACTGTACATTTCTCTTCTGTTTCCTATTTATATTTATATTTTACCTCCTCAATTTAGCATTATGGACAGGGAAAGAGCTAATCTAAGATCTGCACAAAAATATTTTGCCTTCAAATTCATACCGTGATCGTAGCATGCATGGACTCGACTCATATGACTGGAATTTCCATGAAAAAGATTGTGGTCCGAAAATGGGTGATCACTGTACATTTCTCTTCTGTTTCCTATTTATATTTCTATTTTACCTCCTCAATTTAGCATTATGGCCAGGGAAAGACCTAATCTAATCTCTGCACAAAAATATTTTGCCTTCAAATTCATACCGTGATCGTAGCATGCATGGACTTGACTCATATGACTGGAATTTCCATGAAAAAGATTGTGGGCCGAAAATGGGTGATCACTGTACATTTCTCTTCTGTTTCCTATTTATATTTCTATTTTACCTCCTCAATTTAGCATTATGGACAGGGAAAGACCTAATCTAAGATCTGCACAAAAATATTTTGCCTTCAAATTAATACCGTGATCGTAGCATACATGAACTCGACTCATATGACTGGGATTTCCATGAAAAAGATTGTGGGCCGAAAATGGGTGATCACTGTACATTTCTCTTCTGTTTCCTATTTATATTTATATTTTACCTCCTCAATTTAGCATTATGAACAGGGAAAGACCTAATCTAAGATCTGCACAAAAATATTTTGCCATCAAATTCATACCCTGATCGTAGCATGCATGGACTCGACTGATATGACTGGGATTTCCATGAAAAACATTGTGGGCCGAAAATGGGTGATCACTGTACATTTCTCTTCTGTTTCCTATTTATATTTATATTTTACCTCCTCAATTTAGCATTATGAACAGCGAAAGACCTAATCTAAGATCTGCACAAAAATATTTTGCCTACAAATTCATAACGTGATCGTAGCATGCATGGACTCGACTCATATGACTGGAATTTCCATGAAAAAGATGGTGGGCCGAAAATGGGTGATCACTGTACATTTCTCTTCTGTTTCCTATTTATATTTATATTTTACCTCCTCAATTTAGCATTATGGACAGGGAAAGAGCTAATCTAAGATCTGCACAAAAATATTTTGCCTTCAAATTCATACCGTGATCGTAGCATGCATGGACTCGACTCATATGACTGGAATTTCCATGAAAAAGATTGTGGTCCGAAAATGGGTGATCACTGTACATTTCTCTTCTGTTTCCTATTTATATTTCTATTTTACCTCCTCAATTTAGCATTATGGCCAGGGAAAGACCTAATCTAATCTCTGCACAAAAATATTTTGCCTTCAAATTCATACCGTGATCGTAGCATGCATGGACTTGACTCATATGACTGGAATTTCCATGAAAAAGATTGTGGGCCGAAAATGGGTGATCACTGTACATTTCTCTTCTGTTTCCTATTTATATTTATATTTTACCTCCTCAATTTAGCATTATGGACAGGGAAAGACCTAATCTAAGATCTGCACAAAAATATTTTGCCTTCAAATTCATACCGTGATCGTAACATGCATGGACTCGACTCATATGACTGGAATTTCCATGAAAAAGATTGTGGTCCGAAAATGGGTGATCACTGTACATTTCTCTTCTGTTTCCTATTTATATTTATATTTTACCTCCTCAATTTAGCATTATGGACAGGGAAAGACCTAATCTAAGATCTGCACAAAAATATTTTGCCTTCAAATTCATACCGTGATCGTAGCATGCATGGACTCGACTCATATGACTGGAATTTCCATGAAAAAAATTGTGGGCCGAAAATGGGTGATCACTGTACATTTCTCTTCTGTTTCCCATTTATATTTCTATTTTAAATCCTCAATTTAGCATTATGGACAGGGAAAGACCTAATCTAAGATCTGCACAAAAATATTTTGCCTTCAAATTCATAACGTGATCGTAGCATGCATGGACTCGACTCATATGACTGGAAGTTCCATGAAAAAGATTGTGGGCCGAAAATGGGTGATCACTGTACATTTCTCTTCTGTTTCCTATTTATATTTCTATTTTACATCCTCAAATTAGTATTATGGACAGGGAAAGACCTAATCTAAGATCTGCACAAAAATATTTTGCCTTCAAATTCATAACTTGATCGTAGCATGCATGGACTCGACTCATATGACTGGAATTTCCATGAAAAAGATTGTGGGCCGAAAATGGGTGATCACTGTACATTTCTCTTCTGTTTCCTATTTATATTTCTATTTTACATCCTCAATTTAGTATTATGGACAGGGAAAGACCTAATCTAAGATCTGCACAAAAATATTTTGCCTACAAATTCATAACGTGATCGTAGCATGCATGGACTCGACTCATATGACTGGAATTTCCATGAAAAAGATTGTGGTCCGAAAATGGGTGATCACTGTACATTTCTCTTCTGTTTCCTATTTATATTTCTATTTTACCTCCTCAATTTAGCATTATGGCCAGGGAAAGACCTAATCTAATCTCTGCACAAAAATATTTTGCCTTCAAATTCATACCGTGATCGTAGCATGCATGGACTTGACTCATATGACTGGAATTTCCATGAAAAAGATTGTGGGCCGAAAATGGGTGATCACTGTACATTTCTCTTCTGTTTCCTATTTCTATTTCTATTTTACCTCCTCAATTTAGCATTATGAACAGGGAAAGACCTAATCTAAGATCTGCACAAAAATATTTTGCCATCCAATTCATACCCTGATCGTAGCATGCATGGACTCGACTGATAGGACTGGGATTTCCATGAAAAAGATTGTCGGCCGAAAATGGGTGATCACTGTACATTTCTCTTCTGTTTCCTATTTATATTTCTATTTTACATCCTCAATTTAGCATTATGGACAGGGAAAGACCTAATCTAAGATCTGCACAAAAATATTTTGCCTTCAAATTCATAACGTGATCGTAGCATACATGGACTCGACTCATATGACTGGGATTTCCATGAAAAAGATTGTGGGCCGAAAATGGGTGATCACTGTACATTTCTCTTCTGTTTCCCATTTATATTTATATTTTACATCCTCAATTTAGCATTATGGACAGGGAAAGACCTAATCTAAGATCTGCACAAAAATATTTTGCCTTCAAATTCATAACGTGATCGTAGCATGCATGGACTCGACTCATATGACTGGAAGTTCCATGAAAAAGATTGTGGGCCGAAAATGGGTGATCACTGTACATTTCTCTTCTGTTTCCTATTTATATTTCTATTTTACATCCTCAAATTAGTATTATGGACAGGGAAAGACCTAATCTAAGATCTGCACAAAAATATTTTGCCTTCAAATTCATAACTTGATCGTAGCATGCATGGACTCGACTGATATGACTGGGATTTCCATGAAACAGATTGTGGGCCGAAAATGGGTGATCACTGTACATTTCTCTTCTGTTTCCTATTTATATTTATATTTTACCTCCTCAATTTAGCATTATGAACAGGGAAAGACCTAATCTAAGATCTGCACAAAAATATTTTGCCTTCAAATTCATACCCTGATCGTAGCATGCATGGACTCGACTCATATGACTGGAATTTCCATGAAAAAGATTGTGGGCCGAAAATGGGTGATCACTGTACATTTCTCTTCTGTTTCCTATTTATATTTCTATTTTACCTCCTCAATTTAGCATTATGGCCAGGGAAAGACCTAATCTAATCTCTGCACAAAAATATTTTGCCTTCAAATTCGTACCGTGATCGTAGCATGCATGGACTTGACTCATATGACTGTAATTTCCATGAAAAAGATTGTGGGCCGAAAATGGGTGATCACTGTACATTTCTCTTCTGTTTCCTATTTATATTTCTATTTTACCTCCTCAATTTAGCATTATGAACAGGGAAAGACCTAATCTAAGATCTGCACAAAAATATTTTGCCATCAAATTCATACCCTGATCGTAGCATGCATGGACTCGACTGATATGACTGGGATTTCCATGAAACAGATTGTGGGCCGAAAATGGGTGATCACTGTACATTTCTCTTCTGTTTCCTATTTATATTTATATTTTACCTCCTCAATTTAGCATTATGGACAGGGAAAGACCTAATCTAAGATCTGCACAAAAATATTTTGCCTTCAAATTCATACCGTGATCGTAGCATGCATGGACTCGACTCATATGACTGGAATTTCCATGAAAAAGATTGTGGGCCGAAAATGGGTGATCACTGTACATTTCTCTTCTGTTTCCTATTTATATTTCTATTTTACATCCTCAATTTAGTATTATGGACAGGGAAAGACCTAATCTAAGATCTGCACAAAAATATTTTGCCTACAAATTCATAACGTGATCGTAGCATGCATGGACTCGACTCATATGACTGGAATTTCCATGAAAAAGATTGTGGGCCGAAAATGGGTGATCACTGTACATTTCTCTTCTGTTTCCTATTTATATTTATATTTTACCTCCTCAATTTAGCATTATGGACAGGGAAAGACCTAATCTAAGATCTGCACAAAAATATTTTGCCTTCAAATTCATACCGTGATCGTAGCATGCATGGACTCGACTCATATGACTGGAATTTCCATGAAAAAGATTGTGGTCCGAAAATGGGTGATCACTGTACATTTCTCTTCTGTTTCCTATTTATATTTCTATTTTACCTCCTCAATTTAGCATTATGGCCAGGGAAAGACCTAATCTAATCTCTGCACAAAAATATTTTGCCTTCAAATTCATACCGTGATCGTAGCATGCATGGACTCGACTCATATGACTGGAATTTCCATGAAAAAGTTTGGTATGCCGAAAATGGGTGATCACTGTACATTTCTCTTCTGTTTCCTATTTATATTTCTATTTTACCTCCTCAATTTAGCATTATGAACAGGGAAAGACCTAATCTAAGATCTGCACAAAAATATTTTGCCATCAAATTCATACCCTGATCGTAGCATGCATGGACTCGACTGATATGACTGGGATTTCCATGAAAAAGATTGTGGGCCGAAAATGGGTGATCACTGTACATTTCTCTTCTGTTTCCTATTTATATTTATATTTTACCTCCTCAATTTAGCATTATGAACAGGGAAAGACCTAATCTAAGATCTGCACAAAAATATTTTGCCTTCAAATTCATAACGTGATCGTAGCATGCATAGACTCGACTCATATGACTGGGATTTCCATGAAAAAGATTGTGGGCCGAAAATGGGTGATCACTGTACATTTCTCTTCTGTTTCCTATTTATATTTATATTTTACATCCTCAATTTAGCATTGTGGACAGGGAAAGACCTAATCTAATATCTGCACAAAAATATTTTGCCTTCAAATTAATACCGTGATCGTAGCATACATGAACTCGACTCATATGACTGGGATTTCCATGAAAAAGATTGTGGGCCGAAAATGGGTGATCACTGTACATTTCTCTTCTGTTTCCTATTTATATTTCTATTTTACCTCCTCAATTTAGCATTATGAACAGGGAAAGACCTAATCTAAGATCTGCACAAAAATATTTTGCCATCAAATTCATACCCTGATCGTAGCATGCATGGACTCGACTCATATGACTGGGATTTCCATGAAAAACATTGTGGGCCGAAAATGGGTGATCACTGTACATTTCTCTTCTGTTTCCTATTTATATTTATATTTTACCTCCTCAATTTAGCATTATGAACAGCGAAAGACCTAATCTAAGATCTGCACAAAAATATTTTGCCTACAAATTCATAACGTGATCGTAGCATGCATGGACTCGACTCATATGACTGGAATTTCCATGAAAAAGATGGTGGGCCGAAAATGGGTGATCACTGTACATTTCTCTTCTGTTTCCTATTTATATTTATATTTTACCTCCTCAATTTAGCATTATGGACAGGGAAAGAGCTAATCTAAGATCTGCACAAAAATATTTTGCCTTCAAATTCATACCGTGATCGTAGCATGCATGGACTCGACTCATATGACTGGAATTTCCATGAAAAAGATTGTGGTCCGAAAATGGGTGATCACTGTACATTTCTCTTCTGTTTCCTATTTATATTTCTATTTTACCTCCTCAATTTAGCATTATGGCCAGGGAAAGACCTAATCTAATCTCTGCACAAAAATATTTTGCCTTCAAATTCGTACCGTGATCGTAGCATGCATGGACTTGACTCATATGACTGTAATTTCCATGAAAAAGATTGTGGGCCGAAAATGGGTGATCACTGTACATTTCTCTTCTGTTTCCTATTTATATTTCTATTTTACCTCCTCAATTTAGCATTATGAACAGGGAAAGACCTAATCTAAGATCTGCACAAAAATATTTTGCCATCAAATTCATACCCTGATCGTAGCATGCATGGACTCGACTGATATGACTGGGATTTCCATGAAACAGATTGTGGGCCGAAAATGGGTGATCACTGTACATTTCTCTTCTGTTTCCTATTTATATTTATATTTTACCTCCTCAATTTAGCATTATGAACAGGGAAAGACCTAATCTAAGATCTGCACAAAAATATTTTGCCTTCAAATTCATAACGTGATCGTAGCATGCATAGACTCGACTCATATGACTGGGATTTCCATGAAAAAGATTGTGGGCCGAAAATGGGTGATCACTGTACATTTCTCTTCTGTTTCCTATTTATATTTATATTTTACATCCTCAATTTAGCATTGTGGACAGGGAAAGACCTAATCTAATATCTGCACAAAAATATTTTGCCTTCAAATTAATACCGTGATCGTAGCATACATGAACTCGACTCATATGACTGGGATTTCCATGAAAAAGATTGTGGGCCGAAAATGGGTGATCACTGTACATTTCTCTTCTGTTTCCTATTTATATTTCTATTTTACCTCCTCAATTTAACATTATGAACAGGGAAAGACCTAATCTAAGATCTGCACAAAAATATTTTGCCATCAAATTCATACCCTGATCGTAGCATGCATGGACTCGACTGATATGACTGGGATTTCCATGAAAAACATTGTGGGCCGAAAATGGGTGATCACTGTACATTTCTCTTCTGTTTCCTATTTATATTTATATTTTACCTCCTCAATTTAGCATTATGAACAGCGAAAGACCTAATCTAAGATCTGCACAAAAATATTTTGCCTACAAATTCATAACGTGATTGTAGCATGCATGGACTCGACTCATATGACTGGAATTTCCATGAAAAAGATTGTGGGCCGAAAATGAGTGATCACTGTACATTTCTCTTCTGTTTCCTATTTATATTTCTATTTTACCTCCTCAATTTAGCATTATGAACAGGGAAAGACCTAATCTAAGATCTGCACAAAAATATTTTGCCATCCAATTCATACCCTGATCGTAGCATGCATGGACTCGACTGATATGACTGGGATTTCCATGAAAAAGATTGTGGGCCGAAAATGGGTGATCACTGTACATTTCTCTTCTGTTTCCTATTTATATTTCTATTTTACATCCTCAATTTAGCATTATGGACAGGGAAAGACCTAATCTAAGATCAGCACAAAAATATTTTGCCTTCAAATTCATAACGTGATCGTAGCATACATGGACTCGACTCATATGACTGGGATTTCCATGAAAAAGATTGTGGGCCGAAAATGGGTGATCACTGTACATTTCTCTTCTGTTTCCTATTTATATTTCTATTTTACCTCCTCAATTTAGCATTATGGACAGGGAAAGACCTAATCTAATCTCTGCACAAAAATATTTTGCCTTCAAATTCATACCGTGATCGTAGCATGCATGGACTTGACTCATATGACTGGAATTTCCATGAAAAAGATTGTGGGCCGAAAATGGGTGATCACTGTACATTTCTCTTCTGTTTCCTATTTATATTTCTATTTTACCTCCTCAATTTAGCATTATGAACAGGGAAAGACCTAATCTAAGATCTGCACAAAAATATTTTGCCATCCAATTCATACCCTGATCGTAGCATGCATGGACTCGACTGATATGACTGGGATTTCCATGAAAAAGATTGTGGGCCGAAAATGGGTGATCACTGTACATTTCTCTTCTGTTTCCTATTTATATTTCTATTTTACATCCTCAATTTAGCATTATGGACAGGGAAAGACCTAATCTAAGATCTGCACAAAAATATTTTGCCTTCAAATTCATAACGTGATCGTAGCATACATGGACTCGACTCATATGACTGGGATTTCCATGAAAAAGATTGTGGGCCGAAAATGGGTGATCACTGTACATTTCTCTTCTGTTTCCTATTTATATTTCTATTTTACCTCCTCAATTTAGCATTATGGACAGGGAAAGACCTAATCTAAGATCTGCACAAAAATATTTTGCCTTCAAATTCATAACGTGATCGTAGCATGCATGGACTCGACTCATATGACTGGGATTTCCATGAAAAAGATTGTGGGCCGAAAATGGGTGATCACTGTACATTTCTCTTCTGTTTCCTATTTATATTTATATTTTACCTCCTCAATTTAGCATTATGAAAAGGGAAAGACCTAATCTAAGATCTGCACAAAAATATTTTGCCATCAAATTCATACCCTGATCTTAGCATGCATGGACTCGACTGATATGACTGGGATTTCCACGAAAAAGATTGTGGGCCGAAAATGGGTGATCACTGTACATTTCTCTTCTGTTTCCTATTTATATTTATATTTTACTCCCTCAATTTAGCATTATGGACAGGGAAAGACCTAATCTAAGATCTGCACAAAAATATTTTGCCTTCAAATTCATACCGTGATCGTAGCATGTATGAACTCGACTCATATGACTGGGATTTCCATGAAAAAGATTGTGGCCCGAAAATGGGTGATCACTGTACATTTCTCTTCTGTTTCCTATTTATATTTATATTTTACCTCCTCAATTTAGCATTATGAACAGGGAAAGACCTAATCTAAGATCTGCACAAAAATATTTTGCCATCAAATACATACCCTGATCGTAGCATGCATGGACTCGACTGATATGACTGGGATTTCCATGAAAAAGATTGTGGGCCGAAAATGGGTGATCACTGTACATTTCTCTTCTGTTACCTATTTATATTTATATTTTACTTCCACAATTTAGCATTATGGTCAGGGAAAGACCTAATCTGAGATCTGCAAAAAAATATTATGCCTTCAAATTCATAACGTGATCGTAGCATGCATGGACTCGACTCATATGACTGGGATTTCCATGAAAAAGATTGTGGGCCGAAAATGGGTGATCACTGTACATTTCACTTCTGTTTCCTATTTATATTTATATTTTACTTCCTCAATTTAGCATTATGGACAGGGAAAGACCTAATCTAAGATCTGCACAAAAATATTTTGCCTTCAAATTCATACCGTGATCGTAGCATGCATGGACTCGACTCATATGACTGGGATTTCCATGAAAAAGATTGTGGGCCGAAAATGGGAGATCACTGTACATTTCTCTTCTGTTTCCTATTTATATTTCTATTTTACCTCCTGAATTTAGCATTATGGCCAGGGAAAGACCTAATCTAAGATCTGCACAAAAATATTTTGCCTTCAAATTCATAACGTGATCGTAGCATGCATGGACTCGACTCATATGACTGGGATTTCCATGAAAAAGATTGTGGGCCGAAAATGGGTGATCACTGTACATTTCTCTTCTGTTTCCTATTTATATTTATATTTTACTTCCACAATTTAGCATTATGGACAGGGAAAGACCTAATCTGAGATCTGCAAAAAAATATTATGCCTTCAAATTCATAACGTGATCGTAGCATGCATGGACTCGACTCATATGACTGGGATTTCCATGAAAAAGATTGTGGGCCGAAAATGGGTGATCACTGTACATTTCACTTCTGTTTCCTATTTATATTTATATTTTACTTCCTCAATTTAGCATTATGGACAGGGAAAGACCTAATCTAAGATCTGCACAAAAATATTTTGCCTTCAAATTCATACCGTGATCGTAGCATGCATGGACTCGACTCATATGACTGGGATTTCCATGAAAAAGATTGTGGGCCGAAAATGGGAGATCACTGTACATTTCTCTTCTGTTTCCTATTTATATTTCTATTTTACCTCCTGAATTTAGCATTATGGCCAGGGAAAGACCTAATCTAAGATCTGCACAAAAATATTTTGCCTTCAAATTCATAACGTGATCGTAGCATGCATGGACTCGACTCATATGACTGGGATTTCCATGAAAAAGATTGTGGGCCGAAAATGGGTGATCACTGTACATTTCTCTTCTGTTTCCTATTTATATTTATATTTTACCTCCTCAATTTAGCATTATGAACAGGGAAAGACCTAATCTAAGATCTGCACAAAAATATTTTGCCTTCAAATTCATAACGTGATCGTAGCATGCATAGACTCGACTCATATGACTGGGATTTCCATGAAAAAGATTGTGGGCCGAAAATGGGTGATCACTGTACATTTCTCTTCTGTTTCCTATTTATATTTATATTTTACCTCCTCAATTTAGCATTATGGACAGGGAAAGACCTAATCTAAGCTCTGCACAAAAATATTTTGCCTTCAAATTCATACCCTGATCGTAGCATGCATGGACTCGACTGATATGACTGGGATTTCCATGAAAAAGATTGTGGGCCGAAAATGGGTGATCACTGTACATTTCTCTTCTGTTACCTATTTATATTTATATTTTACTTCCTCAATTTAGCATTATGGACAGGGAAAGACCTAATCTAAGATCTGCAAAAAAATATTATGCCTTCAAATTCATAACGTGATCGTAGCATGCATGGACTCGACTCATATGACTGGGATTTCCATGAAAAAGATTGTGGGCCGAAAATGGGTGATCACTGTACATTTCACTTCTGTTTCCTATTTATATTTATATTTTACTTCCTCAATTTAGCATTATGGACAGGGAAAGACCTAATCTAAGATCTGCACAAAAATATTTTGCCTTCAAATTCATACCATGATCGTAGCATGCATGGACTCGACTCATATGACTGGGATTTCCATGAAAAAGATTGTGGGCCAAAAATGGGAGATCACTGTACATTTCTCTTCTGTTTCCTATTTATATTTCTATTTTACCTCCTGAATTTAGCATTATGAACAGGGAAAGACCTAATCTAAGATCTGCACAAAAATATTTTGGCTTCAAATTCATAACGTGATCGTAGCATGCATAGACTCGACTCATATGACTGGGATTTCCATGAAAAAGATTGTGGGCCGAAAATGGGTGATCACTGTACATTTCTCTTCTGTTTCCTATTTATATTTATATTTTACCTCCTCAATTTAGCATTATAGACAGGGAAAGACCTAATCTAAGATCTGCAAAAAAATATTATGCCTTCAAATTCATAACGTGATCGTAGCATGCATAGACTCGACTCATATGACTGGGATTTCCATGAAAAAGATTGTGGGCCGAAAATGGGTGATCACTGTACATTTCTCTTCTGTTTCCTATTTATATTTATATTTTACTTCCACAATTTAGCATTATGGTCAGGGAAAGACCTAATCTAAGATCTGCAAAAAAATATTATGCCTTCAAATTCATAACGTGATCGTAGCATGCATGGACTTGATTCATATGACTGGGATTTCCATGAAAAAGATTGTGGGCAGAAAATGGGAGATCACTGTACATTTCTCTTCTGTTTCCTATTTATATTTCTATTTTACCTCCTGAATTTAGCATTATGGCCAGGGAAAGACCTAATCTAATCTCTGCACAAAAATATTTTGCCTTCAAATTCATAACGTGATCGTAGCATGCATGGACTCGACTCATATGACTGGGATGTCCATGAAAAAGATTGTGGGCCGAAAATGGGTGATCACTGTACATTTCTCTTCTGTTTCCTATTTATATTTATATTTTACCTCCTCAATTTAGCATTATGAACAGGGAAAGACCTAATCTAAGATCTGCACAAAAATATTTTGCCTTCAAATTCATAACGTGATCATAGCATGCATAGACTCGACTCATATGACTGGGATTTCCATGAAAAAGATTGTGGGCCGAAAATGGGTGATCACTGTACATTTCTCTTCTGTTTCCTATTTATATTTATATTTTACCTCCTCAATTTAGCATTATGGACAGGGAAAGACCTAATCTAAGCTCTGCACAAAAATATTTTGCCTTCAAATTCATACCCTGATCGTAGCATGCATGGACTCGACTGATATGACTGGGATTTCCATGAAAAAGATTGTGGGCCGAAAATGGGTGATCACTGTACATTTCTCTTCTGTTACCTATTTATATTTATATTTTACTTCCACAATTTAGCATTATGGTCAGGGAAAGACCTAATCTAAGATCTGCAAAAAAATATTATGCCTTCAAATTCATAACGTGATCGTAGCATGCATGAACTCGACTCATATGACTGGGATTTCCATGAAAAAGATTGTGGGCCGAAAATGGGTGATCACTGTACATTTCACTTCTGTTTCCTATTTATATTTATATTTTACATCCTCAATTTAGCATTATGGACAGGGAAAGACCTAATCTAAGATCTGCACAAAAATATTTTGCCTTCAAATTCATACCGTGATCGTAGCATGCATGGACTCGACTCATATGACTGGGATTTCCAAGAAAAAGATTGTGGGCCGAAAATGGGAGATCACTGTACATTTCTCTTCTGTTTCCTATTTATATTTCTATTTTACCTCCTGAATTTAGCATTATGGCCAGGGAAAGACCTAATCTAAGCTCTGCACAAAAATATTTTGCCTTCAAATTCATAACGTGATCGTAGCATGCATGGACTCGACTCATATGACTGGGATTTCCATGAAAAAGATTGTGGGCCGAAAATGGGTGATCACTGTACATTTCTCTTCTGTTTCCTATTTATATTTCTATTTTACCTCCTCAATTTAGCATTATGAACAGGGAAAGACCTAATCTAAGATCTGCACAAAAATATTTTGCCTTCAAATTCATAACGTGATCGTAGCATGCATAGACTCGACTCATATGACTGGGATTTCCATGAAAAAGATTGTGGGCCGAAAATGGGTGATCACTGTACATTTCTCTTCTGTTTCCTATTTATATTTATATTTTACCTCCTCAATTTAGCATTATGGACAGGGAAAGACCTAATCTAAGATCTGCAAAAAAATATTATGCCTTCAAATTCATAACGTGATCGTAGCATGCATAGACTCGACTCATATGACTGGGATTTCCATGAAAAAGATTGTGGGCCGAAAATGGGTGATCACTGTACATTTCACTTCTGTTTCCTATTTATATTTATATTTTACTTCCTCAATTTAGCATTATGGAAAGGGAAAGACCTAATCTAAGATCTGCACAAAAATATTTTGCCTTCAAATTCATACCGTGATCGTAGCATGCATGGACTCGACTCATATGACTGGGATTTCCATGAAAAAGATTGTGGGCCGAAAATGGGAGATCACTGTACATTTCTCTTCTGTTTCCTATTTATATTTGTATTTTACCTCCTGAATTTAGCATTATGGCCAGGGAAAGACCTAATCTAAGCTCTGCACAAAAATATTTTGCCTTCAAATTCATAACGTGATCGTAGCATGCATGGACTCGACTCATATGACTGGGATTTCCATGAAAAAGATTGTGGGCCGAAAATGGGTGATCACTGTACATTTCTCTTCTGTTTCCTATTTATATTTATATTTTACCTCCTCAATTTAGCATTATGGACAGGGAAAGACCTAATCTAAGATCTGCACAAAAATATTTTGCCATCAAATACATACCCTGATCGTAGCATGCATGGACTCGACTGATATGACTGGGATTTCCATGAAAAAGATTGTGGGCCGAAAATGGGTGATCACTGTACATTTCTCTTCTGTTTCCTATTAATATTTATATTTTACCTCCTCAATTTAGCATTATGAACAGGGAAAGACCTAATGTAAGATCTGCACAAAAATATTTTGCCTTCATATTCATAACGTGATCGTAGCATGCATAGACTCGACTCATATGACTGGGATTTCCATGAAAAAGATTGTGGGCCGAAAATGGGTGATCACTGTACATTTCTCTTCTGTTTCCTATTTATATTTCTATTTTACCTCCTCAATTTAGCATTATGGACAGGGAAAGACCTAATCTAAGATCTGCAAAAAAATATTATGCCTTCAAATTCATAACGTGATCGTAGCATGCATAGACTCGACTCATATGACTGGGATTTCCATGAAAAAGATTGTGGGCCGAAAATGGGTGATCACTGTACATTTCTCTTCTGTTTCCTATTTATATTTATATTTTACTTCCACAATTTAGCAGTATGGTCAGGGAAAGACCTAATCTAAGTTCTGCAAAAAAATATTATGCCTTCAAATTCATAACGTGATCGTAGCATGCATGGACTTGACTCATATGACTGGGATTTCCATGAAAAAGATTGTGGGCCGAAAATGGGAGATCACTGTACATTTCTCTTCTGTTTCCTATTTATATTTCTATTTTACCTCCTGAATTTAGCATTATGGCCAGGGAAAGACCTAATCTAATCTCTGCACAAAAATATTTTGCCTTCAAATTCATACCGTGATCGTAGCATGCATGGACTCGACTCATATGACTGGGATTTCCATGAAAAAGATTGTGGGCCGAAAATGGGAGATCACTGTACATTTCTCTTCTGTTTCCTATTTATATTTCTATTTTACCTCCTGAATTTAGCATTATGGCCAGGGAAAGACATAATCTAAGCTCTGCACAAAAATATTTTGCCTTCAAATTCATAACGTGATCGTAGCATGCATGGACTCGACTCATATGACTGGGATTTCCATGAAAAAGATTGTGGGCCGAAAATGGGTGATCACTGTACATTTCTCTTCTGTTTCCTATTTATATTTCTATTTTACCTCCTCAATTTAGCATTATGAACAGGGAAAGACCTAATCTAAGATCTGCACAAAAATATTTTGCCTTCAAATTCATAACGTGATCGTAGCATGCATAGACTCGACTCATATGACTGGGATTTCCATGAAAAAGATTGTGGGCCGAAAATGGGTGATCACTGTACATTTCTCTTCTGTTTCCTATTTATATTTATATTTTACCTCCTCAATTTAGCATTATGGACAGGGAAAGACCTAATCTAAGATCTGCAAAAAAATATTATGCCTTCAAATTCATAACGTGATCGTAGCATGCATAGACTCGACTCATATGACTGGGATTTCCATGAAAAAGATTGTGGGCCGAAAATGGGTGATCACTGTACATTTCACTTCTGTTTCCTATTTATATTTATATTTTACTTCCTCAATTTAGCATTATGGACAGGGAAAGACCTAATCTAAGATCTGCACAAAAATATTTTGCCTTCAAATTCATACCGTGATCGTAGCATGCATGGACTCGACTCATATGACTGGGATTTCCATGAAAAAATTGTGGGCCGAAAATGGGAGATCACTGTACATTTCTCTTCTGTTTCCTATTTATATTTGTATTTTACCTCCTGAATTTAGCATTATGGCCAGGGAAAGACCTAATCTAAGCTCTGCACAAAAATATTTTGCCTTCAAATTCATAACGTGATCGTAGCATGCATGGACTCGACTCATATGACTGGGATTTCCATGAAAAAGATTGTGGGCCGAAAATGGGTGATCACTGTACATTTCTCTTCTGTTTCCTATTTATATTTATATTTTACCTCCTCAATTTAGCATTATGGACAGGGAAAGACCTAATCTAAGATCTGCACAAAAATATTTTGCCATCAAATACATACCCTGATCGTAGCATGCATGGACTCGACTGATATGACTGGGATTTCCATGAAAAAGATTGTGGGCCGAAAATGGGTGATCACTGTACATTTCTCTTCTGTTTCCTATTTATATTTATATTTTACCTCCTCAATTTAGCATTATGATCAGGGAAAGACCTAATCTAAGATCTGCAAAAAAATATTATGCCTTCAAATTCATAACGTGATCGTAGCATGCATAGACTCGACTCATATGACTGGGATTTCCATGAAAAAGATTGTGGGCCGAAAATGGGTGATCACTGTACATTTCTCTTCTGTTTCCTATTTATATTTATATTTTACTTCCACAATTTAGCATTATGGTCAGGGAAAGACCTAATCTAAGATCTGCAAAAAAATATTATGCCTTCAAATTCATAACGTGATCGTAGCATGCATGGACTTGACTCATATGACTGGGATTTCCATGAAAAAGATTGTGGGCAGAAAATGGGAGATCACTGTACATTTCTCTTCTGTTTCCTATTTATATTTCTATTTTACCTCCTGAATTTAGCATTATGGACAGGGAAAGACCTAATCTAAGCTCTGCACAAAAATATTTTGCCTTCAAATTCATACCCTGATCGTAGCATGCATGGACTCGACTGATATGACTGGGATTTCCATGAAAAAGATTGTGGGCCGAAAATGGGTGATCACTGTACATTTCTCTTCTGTTACCTATTTATATTTATATTTTACTTCCACAATTTAGCATTATGGTCAGGGAAAGACCTAATCTAAGATCTGCAAAAAAATATTATGCCTTCAAATTCATAACGTGATCGTAGCATGCATGAACTCGACTCATATGACTGGGATTTCCATGAAAAAGATTGTGGGCCGAAAATGGGTGATCACTGTACATTTCACTTCTGTTTCCTATTTATATTTATATTTTACATCCTCAATTTAGCATTATGGACAGGGAAAGACCTAATCTAAGATCTGCACAAAAATATTTTGCCTTCAAATTCATACCGTGATCGTAGCATGCATGGACTCGACTCATATGACTGGGATTTCCAAGAAAAAGATTGTGGGCCGAAAATGGGAGATCACTGTACATTTCTCTTCTGTTTCCTATTTATATTTCTATTTTACCTCCTGAATTTAGCATTATGGCCAGGGAAAGACCTAATCTAAGCTCTGCACAAAAATATTTTGCCTTCAAATTCATAACGTGATCGTAGCATGCATGGACTCGACTCATATGACTGGGATTTCCATGAAAAAGATTGTGGGCCGAAAATGGGTGATCACTGTACATTTCTCTTCTGTTTCCTATTTATATTTCTATTTTACCTCCTCAATTTAGCATTATGAACAGGGAAAGACCTAATCTAAGATCTGCACAAAAATATTTTGCCTTCAAATTCATAACGTGATCGTAGCATGCATAGACTCGACTCATATGACTGGGATTTCCATGAAAAAGATTGTGGGCCGAAAATGGGTGATCACTGTACATTTCTCTTCTGTTTCCTATTTATATTTATATTTTACCTCCTCAATTTAGCATTATGGACAGGGAAAGACCTAATCTAAGATCTGCAAAAAAATATTATGCCTTCAAATTCATAACGTGATCGTAGCATGCATAGACTCGACTCATATGACTGGGATTTCCATGAAAAAGATTGTAGGCCGAAAATGGGTGATCACTGTACATTTCACTTCTGTTTCCTATTTATATTTATATTTTACTTCCTCAATTTAGCATTATGGACAGGGAAAGACCTAATCTAAGATCTGCACAAAAATATTTTGCCTTCAAATTCATACCGTGATCGTAGCATGCATGGACTCGACTGATATGACTGGGATTTCCATGAAAAAGATTGTGGGCCGAAAATGGGTGATCACTGTACATTTCTCTTCTGTTTCCTATTAATATTTATATTTTACCTCCTCAATTTAGCATTATGAACAGGGAAAGACCTAATGTAAGATCTGCACAAAAATATTTTGCCTTCATATTCATAACGTGATCGTAGCATGCATAGACTCGACTCATATGACTGGGATTTCCATGAAAAAGATTGTGGGCCGAAAATGGGTGATCACTGTACATTTCTCTTCTGTTTCCTATTTATATTTCTATTTTACCTCCTCAATTTAGCATTATGGACAGGGAAAGACCTAATCTAAGATCTGCAAAAAAATATTATGCCTTCAAATTCATAACGTGATCGTAGCATGCATAGACTCGACTCATATGACTGGGATTTCCATGAAAAAGATTGTGGGCCGAAAATGGGTGATCACTGTACATTTCTCTTCTGTTTCCTATTTATATTTATATTTTACTTCCACAATTTAGCAGTATGGTCAGGGAAAGACCTAATCTAAGTTCTGCAAAAAAATATTATGCCTTCAAATTCATAACGTGATCGTAGCATGCATGGACTTGACTCATATGACTGGGATTTCCATGAAAAAGATTGTGGGCCGAAAATGGGAGATCACTGTACATTTCTCTTCTGTTTCCTATTTATATTTCTATTTTACCTCCTGAATTTAGCATTATGGCCAGGGAAAGACCTAATCTAATCTCTGCACAAAAATATTTTGCCTTCAAATTCATACCGTGATCGTAGCATGCATGGACTCGACTCATATGACTGGGATTTCCATGAAAAAGATTGTGGGCCGAAAATGGGAGATCACTGTACATTTCTCTTCTGTTTCCTATTTATATTTCTATTTTACCTCCTGAATTTAGCATTATGGCCAGGGAAAGACATAATCTAAGCTCTGCACAAAAATATTTTGCCTTCAAATTCATAACGTGATCGTAGCATGCATGGACTCGACTCATATGACTGGGATTTCCATGAAAAAGATTGTGGGCCGAAAATGGGTGATCACTGTACATTTCTCTTCTGTTTCCTATTTATATTTCTATTTTACCTCCTCAATTTAGCATTATGAACAGGGAAAGACCTAATCTAAGATCTGCACAAAAATATTTTGCCTTCAAATTCATAACGTGATCGTAGCATGCATAGACTCGACTCATATGACTGGGATTTCCATGAAAAAGATTGTGGGCCGAAAATGGGTGATCACTGTACATTTCTCTTCTGTTACCTATTTATATTTATATTTTACTTCCACAATTTAGCATTATGGTCAGGGAAAGACCTAATCTAAGATCTGCAAAAAAATATTATGCCTTCAAATTCATAACGTGATCGTAGCATGCATGAACTCGACTCATATGACTGGGATTTCCATGAAAAAGATTGTGGGCCGAAAATGGGTGATCACTGTACATTTCACTTCTGTTTCCTATTTATATTTATATTTTACATCCTCAATTTAGCATTATGGACAGGGAAAGACCTAATCTAAGATCTGCACAAAAATATTTTGCCTTCAAATTCATACCGTGATCGTAGCATGCATGGACTCGACTCATATGACTGGGATTTCCATGAAAAAGATTGTGGGCCGAAAATGGGAGATCACTGTACATTTCTCTTCTCTTTCCTATTTATATTTCTATTTTACCTCCTGAATTTAGCATTATGGCCAGGGAAAGACCTAATCTAAGCTCTGCACAAAAATATTTTGCCTTCAAATTCATAACGTGATCGTAGCATGCATGGACTCGACTCATATGACTGGGATTTCCATGAAAAAGATTGTGGGCCGAAAATGGGTGATCACTGTACATTTCTCTTCTGTTTCCTATTTATATTTATATTTTACCTCCTCAATTTAGCATTATGGACAGGGAAAGACCTAATCTAAGATCTGCAAAAAAATATTATGCCTTCAAATTCATAACGTGATCGTAGCATGCATAGACTCGACTCATATGACTGGGATTTCCATGAAAAAGATTGTGGGCCGAAAATGGGTGATCACTGTACATTTCACTTCTGTTTCCTATTTATATTTATATTTTACTTCCTCAATTTAGCATTATGTACAGGGAAAGACCTAATCTAAGATCTGCACAAAAATATTTTGCCTTCAAATTCATACCGTGATCGTAGCATGCATGGACTCGACTCATATGACTGGGATTTCCATGAAAAAGATTGTGGGCCGAAAATGGGAGATCACTGTACATTTCTCTTCTGTTTCCTATTTATATTTGTATTTTACCTCCTGAATTTAGCATTATGGCCAGGGAAAGACCTAATCTAAGCTCTGCACAAAAATATTTTGCCTTCAAATTCATAACGTGATCGTAGCATGCATGGACTCGACTCATATGACTGGGATTTCCATGAAAAAGATTGTGGGCCGAAAATGGGTGATCACTGTACATTTCTCTTCTGTTTCCTATTTATATTTATATTTTACCTCCTCAATTTAGCATTATGAACAGGGAAAGACCTAATCTAAGATCTGCACAAAAATATTTTGCCTTCAAATTCATAACGTGATCGTAGCATGCATAGACTCGACTCATATGACTGGGATTTCCATGAAAAAGATTGTGGGCCGAAAATGGGTGATCACTGTACATTTCTCTTCTGTTTCCTATTTATATTTATATTTTACCTCCTCAATTTAGCATTATGGACAGGGAAAGACCTAATCTAAGATCTGCACAAAAATATTTTGCCATCAAATACATACCCTGATCGTAGCATGCATGGACTCGACTGATATGACTGGGATTTCCATGAAAAAGATTGTGGGCCGAAAATGGGTGATCACTGTACATTTCTCTTCTGTTTCCTATTTATATTTATATTTTACCTCCTCAATTTAGCATTATGAACAGGGAAAGACCTAATGTAAGATCTGCACAAAAATATTTTGCCTTCAAATTCATAACGTGATCGTAGCATGCATAGACTCGACTCATTTGACTGGGATTTCCATGAAAAAGATTGTGGGCCGAAAATGGGTGATCACTGTACATTTCTCTTCTGTTTCCTATTTATATTTCTATTTTACCTCCTCAATTTAGCATTATGGACAGGGAAAGACCTAATCTAAGATCTGCAAAAAAATATTATGCCTTCAAATTCATAACGTGATCGTAGCATGCATAGACTCGACTCATATGACTGGGATTTCCATGAAAAAGATTGTGGGCCGAAAATGGGTGATCACTGTACATTTCTCTTCTGTTTCCTATTTATATTTATATTTTACTTCCACAATTTACCATTATGGTCAGTGAAAGACCTAATCTAAGTTCTGCAAAAAAATATTATGCCTTCAAATTCATAACGTGATCGTAGCATGCATGGACTTGACTCATATGACTGGGATTTCCATGAAAAAGATTGTGGGCCGAAAATGAGAGATCACTGTACATTTCTCTTCTGTTTCCTATTTATATTTATATTTTTCCTCCTGAATTTAGCATTATGGCCAGGGAAAGACCTAATCTAATCTCTGCACAAAAATATTTTGCCTTCAAATTCATACCGTGATCGTAGCATGCATGGACTCGGTTCATATGACTGGGATTTCCATGAAAAAGATTGTGGGCCGAAAATGGGTGATCACTGTACATTTCTCTTCTGTTTCCTATTTATATTTATATTTTACCTCCTCAATTTAGCATTATGATCAGGGAAAGACCTAATCTAAGATCTGCACAAAAATATTTTGCCTTCAAATTCATAACGTGATCGTAGCATGCATAGACTCGACTCATATGACTGGGATTTCCATGAAAATGATTGTGGGCCGAAAATGGGTGATCACTGTACATTTCTCTTCTGTTTCCTATTTACATTTATATTTTACCTCCTCAATTTAGCATTATGGACAGGGAAAGACCTAATCTAAAATCTGCAAAAAAATATTATGCCTTCAAATTCATAACGTGATCGTAGCATGCATGGACTCGACTCATATGACTGGGATTTCTATGAAAAAGATTGTGGACAGAAAATGGGTGATCACTGTACATTTCTCTTCTGTTTCCTATATATATTTATATTTTACATCCTCAATTTAGCATTATGGACAGGGAAAGACCTAATCTAAGATCTGCACAAAAATATTTTGCCTTCAAATTCATACCGTGATCGTAGCATGCATGAACTCGACTCATATGACTGGGATTTCCATGAAAAAGATTGTGGGCCGAAAATGGGTGATCACTGTACATTTCTCTTGTGTTTCCTATTTATATTTATATTTTACCTCCTCAATTTAGCATTTTGGACAGGGAATGTCCTAATCGAAGATCTACACAAAAATATTTTGCCTTCAAATTCATAACGTGATCGTAGCATGCATGGACACGCCTCATATGACTGGGATTTCCAGGAAAAAGATTGTGGTCCGAAAATGGGTGATCACTGTACATTTCTCTTCTGTTTCCTATTTATATTTACATTTTACCTCCTCAATTTAGCATTATGGACAGGGAAAGACCTAATCTAAGATCTGCACAAAAATATTTTGCCTTCAAATTCATACCGTGATCGTAGCAAGCATGGACTCGACTCATATGACTGGGATTTCCATGAAAAAGGTTGTGGGCCGAAAATGGGTGATCACTGTACATTTCTCTTCTGTTTCCTATTCATATTTCTATTTTACCTCCACAATTTAGCATTATGGATAAGGAAAGACCTTTATCTACGCTCTGCACAAGAATATTTTGCCTTCAAATTCATAACGTGATCGTAGCATGCATGGACACGACTCATAAGACTGGGATTTCCATGAAAAAGATTGTGGGCCGAAAATGGGTGATCACTGTACATTTCACTTCTGTTTCCTATTTATATTTATATTTTACCTCCTCAATTTAGCATTACGGACAGGGAAAGACCTTATCTAAGATCTGCACACAAATATTTTGCCTTCAAATTCATACCGTGATCGTAGCATGAATGGACACAACTCATATGACTGGGATTTCCATGAAAAAGATTGTGGGCCGAAAATGGGTGATCACCGTACATTTCTCTTCTGTTTCCTATTTATATTTATATTTTGCTCCTCAATTAAGCATTATGGACAGGGAAAGACTTAATCTAAGATATGCATAAAAATATTTTGCCTTCAAATTCATACCGTGATCGTAGTATGCATGGACTCGACTCATATGATTGGGATTTCCATGCAAAAGATTGTGGGCCGAAAATGGGTGATCACTGTACATTTCTCTTCTGTTTCCTATTTATATTTATATTTTACCTCCTCAATTTAGCAATATGGCCAGGGAAAGACCTAATCTAAGCCCTGCACAAAAATATATTGCCTTCAAATTCATACAGTGATCGTAGCATGCATGGACACGACTCATATGACTGGGATTTCCATGAAAAAGATTGTGGGCCAAAAATGGGTGATCACTGTACATTTCTCTTCTGTTTCCTATTTATATTTATATTTTACCTCCACAATTTAGCATTATGGACAGGAAAAGACCTAATCTAAGATCTGCACAAAAATATTTTGCCTTCAAATTCGTTCCGTGATCGTAGCATGCTTGGACTCGACTCATATGACTGGGATTTCCATGAAAAAGATTGTGGGCAGAAAATGGGTGATCACTGTACATTTCTCTTCTGCTTCCTATTTATATTTATATTTTACCTCCTCAATTTAGCATTAAGGACAGGGAAAGACCTAATCTAAGATCTGCACAAAAATATTTTGCCTTCAAATTCATACCGTGATCGTAGCATGCATGGACTCGACTTATATGACTGGGATTTCCATAAAAAAGATTGTGGGCCGAAAATGGCTGATCACTGTACATTTCTCTTCTGTTTCCTATTTACATTTATATTTTACCTCCTCAATTTAGCATTATGGACAGGGAAAGACCTAATCTAAAATCTGCAAAAAAATATTATGCCTTCAAATTCATAACGTGATCGTAGCATGCATGGACTCGACTCATATGACTGGGATTTCTATGAAAAAGATTGTGGACAGAAAATGGGTGATCACTGTACATTTCTCTTCTGTTTCCTATATATATTTATATTTTACATCCTCAATTTAGCATTATGGACAGGGAAAGACCTAATCTAAGATCTGCACAAAAATATTTTGCCTTCAAATTCATACCGTGATCGTAGCATGCATGAACTCGACTCATATGACTGGGATTTCCATGAAAAAGATTGTGGGCCGAAAATGGGTGATCACTGTACATTTCTCTTGTGTTTCCTATTTATATTTATATTTTACCTCCTCAATTTAGCATTTTGGACAGGGAATGTCCTAATCGAAGATCTACACAAAAATATTTTGCCTTCAAATTCATAACGTGATCGTAGCATGCATGGACACGCCTCATATGACTGGGATTTCCAGGAAAAAGATTGTGGTCCGAAAATGGGTGATCACTGTACATTTCTCTTCTGTTTCCTATTTATATTTACATTTTACCTCCTCAATTTAGCATTATGGACAGGGAAAGACCTAATCTAAGATCTGCACAAAAATATTTTGCCTTCAAATTCATACCGTGATCGTAGCAAGCATGGACTCGACTCATATGACTGGGATTTCCATGAAAAAGGTTGTGGGCCGAAAATGGGTGATCACTGTACATTTCTCTTCTGTTTCCTATTCATATTTCTATTTTACCTCCACAATTTAGCATTATGGATAAGGAAAGACCTTTATCTACGCTCTGCACAAGAATATTTTGCCTTCAAATTCATAACGTGATCGTAGCATGCATGGACACGACTCATAAGACTGGGATTTCCATGAAAAAGATTGTGGGCCGAAAATGGGTGATCACTGTACATTTCACTTCTGTTTCCTATTTATATTTATATTTTACCTCCTCAATTTAGCATTACGGACAGGGAAAGACCTTATCTAAGATCTGCACACAAATATTTTGCCTTCAAATTCATACCGTGATCGTAGCATGAATGGACACAACTCATATGACTGGGATTTCCATGAAAAAGATTGTGGGCCGAAAATGGGTGATCACCGTACATTTCTCTTCTGTTTCCTATTTATATTTATATTTTGCTCCTCAATTAAGCATTATGGACAGGGAAAGACTTAATCTAAGATATGCATAAAAATATTTTGCCTTCAAATTCATACCGTGATCGTAGTATGCATGGACTCGACTCATATGATTGGGATTTCCATGCAAAAGATTGTGGGCCGAAAATGGGTGATCACTGTACATTTCTCTTCTGTTTCCTATTTATATTTATATTTTACCTCCTCAATTTAGCAATATGGCCAGGGAAAGACCTAATCTAAGCCCTGCACAAAAATATATTGCCTTCAAATTCATACAGTGATCGTAGCATGCATGGACACGACTCATATGACTGGGATTTCCATGAAAAAGATTGTGGGCCAAAAATGGGTGATCACTGTACATTTCTCTTCTGTTTCCTATTTATATTTATATTTTACCTCCACAATTTAGCATTATGGACAGGAAAAGACCTAATCTAAGATCTGCACAAAAATATTTTGCCTTCAAATTCGTTCCGTGATCGTAGCATGCTTGGACTCGACTCATATGACTGGGATTTCCATGAAAAAGATTGTGGGCAGAAAATGGGTGATCACTGTACATTTCTCTTCTGCTTCCTATTTATATTTATATTTTACCTCCTCAATTTAGCATTAAGGACAGGGAAAGACCTAATCTAAGATCTGCACAAAAATATTTTGCCTTCAAATTCATACCGTGATCGTAGCATGCATGGACTCGACTTATATGACTGGGATTTCCATAAAAAAGATTGTGGGCCGAAAATGGCTGATCACTGTACATTTCTCTTCTGTTTCCTATTTATATTTCTATTTTACCTCCTAAATTTAGCATTATGGACAGGGAATGACCTAATCTAAAATCAGCACAAAAATATTTTGCCTTCAAATTTATACCGTGATCGTAGCATGCATGGACTCGACTCATATGACTGGGATTTCCATGAAAAAGATTGTGGGCCGAAAATGGGTGATCACTGTACATTTCTCTTCTGTTTCCTATTTATATTTATATTTTATATCCTCAATTTAGCATTATGGACAGGGAAAGACCTAATCTAAGATCTGCACAAAAATATTTTGCCTTCAAATTCATACCGTGAACGTAGCATGCATGGACTCGACTCATATGACTGGGATTTCCATGAAGAAGATTGTGGGCTGAAAATGGGTGATCACTGTACATTTCTCTTCTGTTTCCTATTTATATTTCTATTTTACCTCCTCAATTTACCATTATGAACAGGGAAAGACCGAATCTAATATCTGCACAAAAATATTTTGCCTTCAAATTCATACCGTGATCGTAGCATGCATGGACTCGACTCATATGACTGGGATTTCCATGAAAAAGATTGTTGGCAGAAAATGGGTGATCACTGTACATTTCTCTTCCGTTTCCTATTTACATTTATATTTTACATCCTCAATTTAGCATTATGGACAGGGAAAGACCTAATCTAAGATCTGTACAAAAATATTTTCCCTTCAAATTCATACCGTGATCGTAGCATGCATGGACTCGACTCATATGACTGGGATTTCCATGAAAAAGATTGTGGGCCGAAAATTGGTGATCACTGTACATTTCTCTTCTGTTTCCTATTTATATTTCTATTGTACCTCCTCAATTTAGCATTATGGACAGGGAAAGACCTAATCTAAAATCTGCACAAAAATATTTTGCCTTCAAATTCATACCGTGATCGTAGCATGTATGGACTCGACTCATATGGCTGGGATTTCCATGAAAAAGATTGTGGGCAGAAAATGGGTGATCACTGTACATTTCTCTTCTATTTCCTATTTATATTTATATTTTACCTCCTCAATTTAGCATAATGGCCAGGGAAAGACCTAATCTAAGATCTGCACAAAAATATTTTGCCTTCAAATTCATACCGTGATCGTAGCATGCATGGACTCGACTCATATGACTGGGATTTCCATGAAAAAGATTGTGGGCTGAAAATGGGTGATAACTGTACATTTCCCTTCTGTTTCCTATTTATATTTCTATTTTACCTCCTCAATTTAGCATTATGAACAGGGAAAGACCTAATCTAAGATCCGCACAAAAATATTTTGCCTTCAAATTCATACCGTGATCGTAGCATGCATGGACTCGAATCATATGACTGGGATTTCCATGAAAAAGATTGTGGGCTGAAAATGGGTGATCACTGTACATTTCTCTTCTGTTTCCTATTTATATTTATATTTTACATCCTCAATTTAGCATTATGGACAGGGAAAAACCTAATCTAAGATCTGTACAAAAATATTTTCCCTTCAAATTCATACCGTGATCGTAGCATGCATGGACTCGACTCATATGACTGGGATTTCCATGAAAAAGATTGTGGGCCGAAAATGGGTGGTCACTGTACATTTCTCTTCTGTTTCCCATTGATATTTATATTTTATATCCTCAGTTTAGCATTTTGGACAGGGAAAGACCTAATCTAAGTTCTGCACAAAAATATTTTGCCTTCAAATTCATACCGTGATTGTAGCATGCATGGACTCGACTCATATGACTGATATTTCCATGAAAAAGATTGTGGGCCGAAAATGGGTGATCACTGTACATTTCTCTTCTGTTTCCTATTTATATTTATATTTTATATCCTCAATTTAGCATTATGGACAGGGAAAGACCTAATCTAAGATCTGCACAAAAATATTTTGCCTTCAAATTCATACCGTGATCGTAGCATGCATGGACTCGACTCATATGACTGGGATTTCCATGAAGAAGATTGTGGGCTGAAAATGGGTGATCACTGTACATTTCTCTTCTGTTTCCTATTCATATTTCTATTTTACCTCCTCAATTTACCATTATGAACAGGGAAAGACCGAATCTAATATCTGCACAAAAATATTTTGCCTTCAAATTCATACCGTGATCGTAGCATGCATGGACTCGACTCATATGACTGGGATTTCCATGAAAAAGATTGTTGGCAGAAAATGGGTGATCACTGTACATTTCTCTTCCGTTTCCTATTTACATTTATATTTTACATCCTCAATTTAGCATTATGGACAGGGAAAGACCTAATCTAAGATCTGTACAAAAATATTTTCCCTTCAAATTCATACCGTGATCGTAGCATGCATGGACTCGACTCATATGACTGGGATTTCCATGAAAAAGATTGTGGGCCGAAAATTGGTGATCACTGTACATTTCTCTTCTGTTTCCTATTTATATTTCTATTGTACCTCCTCAATTTAGCATTATGGACAGGGAAAGACCTAATCTAAAATCTGCACAAAAATATTTTGCCTTCAAATTCATACCGTGATCGTAGCATGTATGGACTCGACTCATATGGCTGGGATTTCCATGAAAAAGATTGTGGGCAGAAAATGGGTGATCACTGTACATTTCTCTTCTATTTCCTATTTATATTTATATTTTACCTCCTCAATTTAGCATAATGGCCAGGGAAAGACCTAATCTAAGATCTGCACAAAAATATTTTGCCTTCAAATTCATACCGTGATCGTAGCATGCATGGACTCGACTCATATGACTGGCATTTTCATGTAAAAGATTGTGGGCTGAAAATGGGTGATAACTGTACATTTCCCTTCTGTTTCCTATTTATATTTCTATTTTACCTCCTCAATTTAGCATTATGAACAGGGAAAGTCCTAATCTAAGATCCGCACAAAAATATTTTGCCTTCAAATTCATACCGTGATCGTAGCATGCATGGACTCGAATCATATGACTGGGATTTCCATGAAAAAGATTGTGGGCTGAAAATGGGTGATCACTGTACATTTCTCTTCTGTTTCCTATTTATATTTATATTTTACATCCTCAATTTAGCATTATGGACAGGGAAAGACCTAATCTAAGATCTGTACAAAAATATTTTCCCTTCAAATTCATACCGTGATCGTAGCATGCATGGACTCGACTCATATGACTGGGATTTCCATTAAAAAGATTGTGGGCCGAAAATGGGTGATCACTGTACATTTCTCTTCTGTTTCCCATTGATATTTATATTTTATATCCTCAATTTAGCATTTTGGACAGGGAAAGACCTAATCTAAGTTCTGCACAAAAATATTTTGCCTTCAAATTCATACCGTGATTGTAGCATGCATGGACTCGACTCATATGACTGGGATTTCCATGAAAAAGATAGTGGGCCGAAAATGGGTGATCACTGTACATTTCGCTTCTGTTTCCTATTTATATTTATATTTTACCTCCTCAATTTAGCATTATGGACAGGGAAAGACCTAATCTAAGATCTGTACAAAAATATTTTGCCTTCAAATTCATACCGTGATCGTAGCATGCATGGACTCGACTCATATGACTGGGATTTCCATGAAGAAGATTGTGGGCTGAAAATGGGTGATCACTGTACATTTCTCTTCTGTTTCCTATTTATATTTCTATTTTACCTCCTCAATTTAGCATTATGAACAGGGAAAGACCTAATCTAATATCTGCACAAAAATATTTTGCCTTCAAATTCATACCGTGATCGTAGCATGCATGGACTCGACTCATATGACTGGGATTTCCATGAAAAAGATTGTTGGCAGAAAATGGGTGATCACTGTACATTTCTCTTCCGTTTCCTATTCATATTTATATTTTATATCCTCAATTTAGCATTATGGACAGGGAAAGACCTAATCTAAGATCTGCACAAAAATATTTTGCGTTCAAATTCATACCGTGATCGTAGCATGCATGGACTCGACTCATATGACTGGGATTTCCATGAAAAAGATTCTGGGCAGAAAATGGGTGATCACTGCACATTTCTCTTCGGTTTCCTATTTCTATTTCTATTTTACCTCCTCAATTTAGCATTATGGACAGGGAAAGACCTAATCTAAAATCTGCACAAAAATATTTTGCCTTCAAATTCATACCGTGATCGTAGCATGCATGGACTCGACTCATATGACTGGGATTTCCATGAAATAGATTGTGGGCCGAAAATGGGTGATCACTGTACATTTCTCTTCTGTTTCCTATTTATATTTATATTTTACCTCCTCAATTTAGCATTATGGCTAGGGAAAGACCTAATCTAAGCTCTGCACAAAAATATTTTGCCTTCAAATTCATACCTTGATCGTAACATGCATGGACTCGAATCATATGACTGGTATTTCCATGAAAAAGATTGTGGGGCGAAAATGGGTGATCACTGTACATTTCTCTTCTGTTTCCTATTTATATTTCTATTTTACCTGTTCAATTTAGCATTATGAACAGGGAAAGACCTAATCTAAGATCTGCACAAAAATATTTTGCCTTCAAATTCATACCGTGATCGTAGCATGCATGGACTCGACTCATATGACTGGGATTTCCATGAAATAGATTGTGGGCCGAAAATGGGTGATCACTGTACATTTCTCTTCTGTTTCCTATTTATATTTCTATTTTACCACCTCAATTTAGCATTATGGCCAGGGAAAGACCTAATTTAAACTCTGCACAAAAATATTTTGCCTTCAAATTCATACCGTGATCGTAGCATGCATGGACTCGACTCATATGACTGGGATTTCCATGAAAAAGATTGTGGGCCGAAAATGGGTGATCACTGTACATTTCTCTTCTGTTTCCCATTTATATTTATATTTTATATCCTCAATTTAGCATTATGGACAGGGAAAGACCTAATCTAAGATCTGCACAAAAATATTTTGCCTTCAAATTCATACCGTGATCGTAGCATGAATGGACTCGACTCATATGACTGGGATTTCCATGAAAAAGATTGTGGGCCGAAAATGGGTCATCACTGTACATTTCTCTTCTGTTTCCTATTTATATTTATATTTTATATCCTCAATTTAGCATTATGGACAGGGAAAGACCTAATCTAAGATCTGCACAAAAATATTTTGCCTTCAAATTCATACCGTGATCGTAGCATGCATGGACTCGACTCATATGACTGGGATTTCCATGAAAAAGATTGTGGGCTGAAAATGGGTGATCACTGTACATTTCTCTTCTGTTTCCTATTTACATTTATATTTTACATCCTCAATTTAGCATTATGGACAGGGAAAGACCTAAACTAAGATCTGTACAAAAATATTTTCCCTTCAAATTCATACTGTGATCGTAGCATGCATGGACTCGACTCATATGACTGGGATTTCCATGAAAAAGATTGTCGGCCGAAAATGGGTGATCACTGTATATTTCTCTTCTGTTTCCTATTTATATTTCTATTGTACCTCCTCAATTTAGCATTATGGACAGGGAAAGACCTAATCTAAAATCTGCACAAAAATATTTTGCCTTCAAATTCATACCGTGATCGTAGCATGCATGGACTCGACTCATATGACTGGGATTTCCATGAAAAAGATTGTGGGCATAAAATGGGTGATCACTGTACATTTCTCTTCTGTTTCCTATTTATATTTATATTTTACCTCCTCAATTTAGCATTATGGCCAGGGAAAGACCTAATCTAAGATCTGCACAAAAATATTTTGCCTTCAAATTCATACCGTGATCGTAGCATGCATGGACTCGACTCATATGACTGGGATTTCCATGAAAAAGATTCTGGGCAGAAAATGGGTGATCACTGCACATTTCTCTTCGGTTTCCTATTTCTATTTCTATTTTACCTCCTCAATTTAGCATTATGGACAGGGAAAGACCTAATCTAAAATCTGCACAAAAATATTTTGCCTTCAAATTCATACCGTGATCGTAGCATGCATGGACTCGACTCATATGACTGGGATTTCCATGAAATAGATTGCGGGCCGAAAATAGGTGATCACTGTACATTTCTCTTCTGTTTCCTATTTATATTGCTATTTTACCACCTCAATTTAGCATTATGGCCAGGGAAAGACCTAATTTAAGCTCTGCCCAAAAATATTTTGCCTTCAAATTCATACCGTGATCGTAGCATGCATGGACTCGACTCATATGACTGGGATTTCCATGAAAAAGATTGTGGGCCGAAAATGGGTGATCACTGTACATTTCTCTTCTGTTTCCCATTTATATTTATATTTTATATCCTCAATTTAGCATTATGGACAGGGAAAGACCTAATCTAAGATCTGCACAAAAATATTTTGCCTTCAAATTCATACCGTGATCGTAGCATGCATGGACACTACTCATATGACTGGGATTTCCATGAAAAAGATTGTGGGCCGAAAATGGGTGATCACTGTACATTTCTCTTCTGTTTCCTATTTATATTTATATTTTATATCCTCAATTTAGCATTATGGACAGGGAAAGACCTAATCTAAGATCTGCACAAAAATATTTTGCCTTCAAATTCATACCGTGATCGTAGCATGCATGGACTCGACTCATATGACTGGGATTTCCATGAAAAAGATTGTGGGCTGAAAATGGGTGATAACTGTACATTTCTCTTCTGTTTCCTATTTATATTTCTATTTTACCTCCTCAATTTAGCATTATGAACAGGGAAAGACCTAATCTAAGATCCGCACAAAAATATTTTGCCTTCAAATTCATACCGTGATCGTAGCATGCATGGACTCGAATCATATGACTGGGATTTCCATGAAAAAGATTGTAGGCTGAAAATGGGTGATCACTGTACATTTCTCTTCTGTTTCCTATTTATATTTATATTTTACATCCTCAATTTAGCATTATGGACAGGGAAAGACCTAATCTAAGATCTGTACAAAAATATTTTGCCTTCAAATTCATACCGTGATCGTAGCATGCATGGACTCGACTCATATGACTGGGATTTCCATGAAAAAGATTGTGGGCCGAAAATGGGTGATCACTGTACATTTCTCTTCTGTTTCCCATTGATATTTATATTTTATATCCTCAATTTAGCATTTTGGACAGGGAAAGACCTAATCTAAGTTCTGCACAAAAATATTTTGCCTTCAAATTCATACCGTGATTGTAGCATGCATGGACTCGATTCATATGACTGGGATTTCCATGAAAAAGATTGTGGGGCGAAAATGGGTGATCACTGTACATTTCTCTTCTGTTTCCTATTTATATTTATATTTTATATCCTCAATTTAGCATTATGGACCGGGAAAGACCTAATCTAAGATCTGCACAAAAATATTTTGCCTTCAAATTCATACCGTGATCGTAGCATGCATGGACTCGACTCATATGACTGGGATTTCCATGAAGAAGATTGTGGGCTGAAAATGGGTGATCACTGTACATTTCTCTTCTGTTTCCTATTTATATTTCTATTTTACCTCCTCAATTTAGCATTATGAACAGGGAAAGACCTAATCTAATATCTGCACAAAAATATTTTCCCTTCAAATTCATACCGTGATCGTAGCATGCATGGACTCGACTCATATGACTGGGATTTCCATGAAAAAGATTGTGGGCCGAAAATTGGTGATCACTGTACATTTCTCTTCTGTTTCCTATTTATATTTCTATTGTACCTCCTCAATTTAGCATTATGGACAGGGAAAGACCTAATCTAAAATCTGCACAAAAATATTTTGCCTTCAAATTCATACCGTGATCGTAGCATGTATGGACTCGACTCATATGGCTGGGATTTCCATGAAAAAGATTGTGGGCAGAAAATGGGTGATCACTGTACATTTCTCTTCTATTTCCTATTTATATTTATATTTTACCTCCTCAATTTAGCATAATGGCCAGGGAAAGACCTAATCTAAGATCTGCACAAAAATATTTTGCCTTCAAATTCATACCGTGATCGTAGCATGCATGGACTCGACTCATATGACTGGGATTTCCATGAAAAAGATTGTGGGCAGAAAATGGGTGATCACTGTACATTTCTCTTCGGTTTCCTATTTATATTTCTATTTTACCTCCTCAATTTAGCATTATGGACAGGGAAAGACCTAATCTAAAATCTGCACAAAAATATTTTGCCTTCAAATTCATACCGTGATCGTAGCATGCATGGACTCGACTCATATGACTGGGATTTCCATGAAAAAGATTGTGGGCCGAAAATTGGTGATCACTGTACATTTCTCTTCTGTTTCCTATTTATATTTCTATTGTACCTCCTCAATTTAGCATTATGGACAGGGAAAGACCTAATCTAAAATCTGCACAAAAATATTTTGCCTTCAAATTCATACCGTGATCGTAGCATGTATGGACTCGACTCATATGGCTGGGATTTCCATGAAAAAGATTGTGGGCAGAAAATGGGTGATCACTGTACATTTCTCTTCTATTTCCTATTTATATTTATATTTTACCTCCTCAATTTAGCATAATGCCAGGGAAAGACCTAATCTAAGATCTGCACAAAAATATTTTGCCTTCAAATTCATACCGTGATCGTAGCATGCATGGACTCGACTCATATGACTGGGATTTCCATGAAAAAGATTGTGGGCAGAAAATGGGTGATCACTGTACATTTCTCTTCGGTTTCCTATTTATATTTCTATTTTACCTCCTCAATTTAGCATTATGGACAGGGAAAGACCTAATCTAAAATCTGCACAAAAATATTTTGCCTTCAAATTCATACCGTGATCGTAGCATGCATGGACTCGACTCATATGACTGGGATTTCCATGAAAAAGATTGTGGGCCGAAAATTGGTGATCACTGTACATTTCTCTTATGTTTCCTATTTATATTTCTATTGTACCTCCTCAATTTAGCATTATGGACAGGGAAAGACCTAATCTAAGATCTGCACAAAAATATTTTGCCTTCAAATTCATACCGTGATCGTAGCATGCATGGACTCGACTCATATGACTGGGATTTCCATGAAAAAGATTGTGGGCAGAAAATGGGTGATCACTGTACATTTCTCTTCGGTTTCCTATTTATATTTCTATTTTACCTCCTCAATTTAGCATTATGGACAGGGAAAGACCTAATCTAAAATCTGCACAAAAATATTTTGCCTTCAAATTCATACCGTGATCGTAGCATGCATGGACTCGACTCATATGACTGGGATTTCCATGAAATAGATTTTGGGCCGAAAATGGGTGATCACTGTACATTTCTCTTCTGTTTCCTATTTATATTTCTATTTTACCACCTCAATTTAGCATTATGGCCAGGGAAAGACCTAATTTAAGCTCTGCACAAAAATATTTTGCCTTCAAATTCATACCGTGATCGTAGCATGCATGGACTCGACTCATATGACTGGGATTTCCATGAAAAAGATTGTGGGCCGAAAATGGGTGATCACTGTACATTTCTCTTCTGTTTCCCATTTATATTTATATTTTATATCCTCAATTTAGCATTATGGACAGGGAAAGACCTAATCTAAGATCTGCACAAAAATATTTTGCCTTCAAATTCATACCGTGATCGTAGCATGCATGGACTCGACTCATATGACTGGGATTTCCATGAAAAAGATTGTGGGCCGAAAATGGGTGATCACTGTACATTTCTCTTCCGTTTCCTATTCATATTTTACATCCTCAATTTAGCATTATGGACAGGGAAAGACCTAATCTAAGATCTGCACAAAAATATTTTGCCTTCAAATTCATACCGTGATCGTAGCATGCATGGACTCGACTCATATGACTGGGATTTCCATGAAAAAGATTGTGGGCTGAAAATGGGTGATCACTGTACATTTCTCTTCTGTTTCCTATTTACATTTATATTTTACATCCTCAATTTACCATTATGGACAGGGAAAGACCTAAACTAAGATCTGTACAAAAATATTTTCCCTTCAAATTCATACTGTGATCGTAGCATGCATGGACTCGACTCATATGACTGGGATTTCCATGAAAAAGATTGTCGGCCGAAAATGGGTGATCACTGTATATTTCTCTTCTGTTTCCTATTTATATTTCTATTGTACCTCCTCAATTTAGCATTATGGACAGGGAAAGACCTAATCAAAAATCTGCACAAAAATATTTTGCCTTCAAATTCATACCGTGATCGTAGCATGCATGGACTCGACTCATATGACTGGGATTTCCATGAAAAAGATTGTGGGCAGAAAATGGGTGATCACTGTACATTTCTCTTCTGTTTCCTATTTATATTTATATTTTACCTCCTCAATTTAGCATTATGGCCAGGGAAAGACCTAATCTTAGATCTGCACAAAAATATTTTGCCTTCAAATTCATACCGTGATCGTAGCATGCATGGACTCGACTCATATGACTGGGATTTCCATGAAAAAGATTCTGGGCAGAAAATGGGTGATCACTGCACATTTCTCTTCGGTTTCCTATTTCTATTTCTATTTTACCTCCTCAATTTAGCATTATGGACAGGGAAAGACCTAATCTAAAATCTGCACAAAAATATTTTGCCTTCAAATTCATACCGTGATCGTAGCATGCATGGACTCGACTCATATGACTGGGATTTCCATGAAATAGATTGCGAGCCGAAAATAGGTGATCACTGTACATTTCTCTTCTGTTTCCTATTTATATTGCTATTTTACCACCTCAATTTAGCATTATGGCCAGGGAAAGACCTAATTTAAGCTCTGCCCAAAAATATTTTGCCTTCAAATTCATACCGTGATCGTAGCGTGCATGGACTCGACTCATATGACTGGGATTTCCATGAAAAAGATTGTGGGCCGAAAATGGGTGATCACTGTACATTTCTCTTCTGTTTCCCATTTATATTTATATTTTATATCCTCAATTTAGCATTATGGACAGGGAAAGACCTAATCTAAGATCTGCACAAAAATATTTTGCCTTCAAATTCATACCGTGATCGTAGCATGCATGGACTCGACTCATATGACTGGGATTTCCATGAAATAGATTGTGGGCCGAAAATGGGTGATCACTGTACATTTCTCTTCTGTTTCCTATTTATATTTCTATTTTACCACCTCAATTTAGCATTATGGCCAGGGAAAGACCTAATTTAAACTCTGCACAAAAATATTTTGCCTTCAAATTCATACCGTGATCGTAGCATGCATGGACTCGACTCATATGACTGGGATTTCCATGAAAAAGATTGTGGGCCGAAAATGGGTGATCACTGTACATTTCTCTTCTGTTTCCCATTTATATTTATATTTTATATCCTCAATTTAGCATTATGGACAGGGAAAGACCTAATCTAAGATCTGCACAAAAATATTTTGCCTTCAAATTCATACCGTGATTGTAGCATGAATGGACTCGACTCATATGACTGGGATTTCCATGAAAAAGATTGTGGGCCAAAAATGGGTCATCACTGTACATTTCTCTTCTGTTTCCTATTTATATTTATATATTATATCCTCAATTTAGCATTATGGACAGGGAAAGACCTAATCTAAGATCTGCACAAAAATATTTTGCCTTCAAATTCATACCGTGATCGTAGCATGCATGGATTCGACTCATATGACTGTGATTTCCATGAAAAAGATTGTGGGCTGAAAATGGGTGATCACTGTACATTTCTCTTCTGTTTCCTATTTACATTTCTATTTTACATCCTCAATTTAGCATTATGGACAGGGAAAGACCTAAACTAAGATCTGTACAAAAATATTTTCCCTTCAAATTCATACTGTGATCGTAGCATGCATGGACTCGACTCATATGACTGGGATTTCCATGAAAAAGATTGTCGGCCGAAAATGGGTGATCACTGTATATTTCTCTTCTGTTTCCTATTTATATTTCTATTGTACCTCCTCAATTTAGCATTATGGACAGGGAAAGACCTAATCTAAAATCTGCACAAAAATATTTTGCCTTCAAATTCATACCGTGATCGTAGCATGTATGGACTCGACTCATATGGCTGGGATTTCCATGAAAAAGATTGTGGGCAGAAAATGGGTGATCACTGTACATTTCTCTTCTATTTCCTATTTATATTTATATTTTACCTCCTCAATTTAGCATAATGGCCAGGGAAAGACCTAATCTAAGATCTGCACAAAAATATTTTGCCTTCAAATTCATACCGTGATCGTAGCATGCATGGACTCGACTCATATGACTGGGATTTCCATGAAAAAGATTGTGGGCAGAAAATGGGAGATCACTGTACATTTCTCTTCGGTTTCCTATTTATATTTCTATTTTACCTCCTCAATTTAGCATTATGGACAGGGAAAGACCTAATCTAAAATCTGCACAAAAATATTTTGCCTTCAAATTCATACCGTGATCGTAGCATGCATGGACTCGACTCATATGACTGGGATTTCCATGAAATAGATTGCGGGCCGAAAATAGGTGATCACTGTACATTTCTCTTCTGTTTCCTATTTATATTGCTATTTTACCACCTCAATTTAGCATTATGGCCAGGGAAAGACCTAATTTAAGCTCTGCCCAAAAATATTTTGCCTTCAAATTCATACCGTGATCGTAGCATGCATGGACTCGACTCATATGACTGGGATTTCCATGAAAAAGATTGTGGGCCGAAAATGGGTGATCACTGTACATTTCTCTTCTGTTTCCCATTTATATTTATATTTTATATCCTCAATTTAGCATTATGGACAGGGAAAGACCTAATCTAAGATCTGCACAAAAATATTTTGCCTTCAAATTCATACCGTGATCGTAGCATGCATGGACTCGACTCATATGACTGGGATTTCCATGAAATAGATTGTGGGCCGAAAATGGGTGATCACTGTACATTTCTCTTCTGTTTCCTATTTATATTTCTATTTTACCACCTCAATTTAGCATTATGGCCAGGGAAAGACCTAATTTAAACTCTGCACAAAAATATTTTGCCTTCAAATTCATACCGTGATCGTAGCATGCATGGACTCGACTCATATGACTGGGATTTCCATGAAAAAGATTGTGGGCAGAAAATGGGTGATCACTGTACATTTCTCTTCTGTTTCCTATTTATATTTATATTTTACCTCCTCAATTTAGCATTATGGCCAGGGAAAGACCTAATCTTAGATCTGCACAAAAATATTTTGCCTTCAAATTCATACCGTGATCGTAGCATGCATGGACTCGACTCATATGACTGGGATTTCCATGAAAAAGATTCTGGGCAGAAAATGGGTGATCACTGCACATTTCTCTTCGGTTTCCTATTTCTATTTCTATTTTACCTCCTCAATTTAGCATTATGGACAGGGAAAGACCTAATCTAAAATCTGCACAAAAATATTTTGCCTTCAAATTCATACCGTGATCGTAGCATGCATGGACTCGACTCATATGACTGGGATTTCCATGAAATAGATTGCGGGCCGAAAATAGGTGATCACTGTACATTTCTCTTCTGTTTCCTATTTATATTGCTATTTTACCACCTCAATTTAGCATTATGGCCAGGGAAAGACCTAATTTAAGCTCTGCCCAAAAATATTTTGCCTTTAAATTCATACCGTGATCGTAGCATGCATGGACTCGACTCATATGACTGGGATTTCCATGAAAAAGTTTGTGGGCCGAAAATGGGTGATCACTGTACATTTCTCTTCTGTTTCCCATTTATATTTATATTTTATATCCTCAATTTAGCATTATGGACAGGGAAAGACCTAATCTAAGATCTGCACAAAAATATTTTGCCTTCAAATTCATACCGTGATCGTAGCATGCATGGACACTACTCATATGACTGGGATTTCCATGAAAAAGATTGTGGGCCGAAAATGGGTGATCACTGTACATTTCTCTTCTGTTTCCTATTTATATTTATATTTTATATCCTCAATTTAGCATTATGGACAGGGAAAGACCTAATCTAAGATCTGCACAAAAATATTTTGCCTTCAAATTCATACCGTGATCGTAGCATGCATGGACTCGACTCATATGACTGGGATTTCCATGAAAAAGATTGTGGGCTGAAAATGGGTGATAACTGTACATTTCTCTTCTGTTTTCTATTTATATTTATATTTTACCTCCTCAATTTAGCATTATGAACAGGGAAAGACCTAATCTAAGATCCGCACAAAAATATTTTGCCTTCAAATTCATACCGTTATCGTAGCATGCATGGACACTACTCATATGACTGGGATTTCCATGAAAAAGATTGTGGGCCGAAAATGGGTGATCACTGTACATTTCTCTTCTGTTTCCTATTTATATTTATATTTTACATCCTCAATTTAGCATTATGGACAGGGAAAGACCTAATCTAAGATCTGTACAAAAATATTTTCCCTTCAAATTCATACCGTGATCGTAGCATGCATGGACTCGACTCATATGACTGGGATTTCCATGAAAAAGATTGTGGGCCGAAAATGGGTGATCACTGTACATTTCTCGTCTGTTTCCTATTTATATTTATATTTTATATCCTCAATTTAGCATTATGGACCGGGAAAGACCTAATCTAAGATCTGCACAAAAATATTTTGCCTTCAAATTCATACCGTGATCGTAGCATGCATGGACTCGACTCATATGACTGGGATTTCCATGAAGAAGATTGTGGGCTGAAAATGGGTGATTACTGTACATTTCTCTTCTGTTTCCTATTTATATTTCTATTTTACCTCCTCAATTTAGCATTATGAACAGGGAAAGACCTAATCTAATATCTGCACAAAAATATTTTGCCTTCAAATTCATACCGTGATCGTAGCATGCATGGACTCGACTCATATGACTGGGATTTCCATGAAAAAGATTGTTGGCAGAAAATGGGTGATCACTGTACATTTCTCTTCCGTTTCCTATTTACATTTATATTTTACATCCTCAATTTAGCATTATGGACAGGGAGAGACCTAATCTAAGATCTGTACAAAAATATTTTCCCTTCAAATTCATACCGTGATCGTAGCATGCATGGACTCGACTCATATGACTGGGATTTCCATGAAAAAGATTGTGGGCCGAAAATTGGTGATCACTGTACATTTCTCTTCTGTTTCCTATTTATATTTCTATTGTACCTCCTCAATTTAGCATTATGGACAGGGAAAGACCTAATCTAAAATCTGCACAAAAATATTTTGCCTTCAAATTCATACCGTGATCGTAGCATGTATGGACTCGACTCATATGGCTGGGATTTCCATGAAAAAGATTGTGGGCAGAAAATGGGTGATCACTGTACATTTCTCTTCTATTTCCTATTTATATTTATATTTTACCTCCTCAATTTAGCATAATGGCCAGGGAAAGACCTAATCTAAGATCTGCACAAAAATATTTTGCCTTCAAATTCATACCGTGATCGTAGCATGCATGGACTCGACTCATATGACTGGGATTTCCATGAAAAAGATTGTGGGCAGAAAATGGGAGATCACTGTACATTTCTCTTCGGTTTCCTATTTATATTTCTATTTTACCTCCTCAATTTAGCATTATGGACAGGGAAAGACCTCATCTAAGATCTGCACAAAAATATTTTGCCTTCAAATTCATACCGTGATCGTAGCATGCATGGACTCGACTCATATGACTGGGATTTCCATGAAAAAGATTCTGGGCAGAAAATGGGTGATCACTGTACATTTCTCTTCGGTTTCCTATTTCTATTTCTATTTTACCTCCTCAATTTAGCATTATGGACAGGGAAAGACCTAATCTAAAATCTGCACAAAAATATTTTGCCTTCAAATTCATACCGTGATCGTAGCATGCATGGACTCGACTCATATGACTGGGATTTCCATGAAATAGATTGTGGGCCGAAAATGAGTGATCACTGTACATTTCTCTTCTGTTTCCTATTTATATTTCTATTTTACCTCCTCAATTTAGCATTATGGCCAGGGAAAGACCTAATTTAAGCTCTGCACAAAAATATTTTGCCTTCAAATTCATACCGTGATCGTAGCATGCATGGACTTGACTCATATGACTGGGATTTCCATGAAAAAGATTGTGGGCCGAAAATGGGTGCTCACTGTACATTTATCTTCTGTTTCCCATTTATATTTATATTTTATATCCTCAATTTAGCATTATGGACAGGGAAAGACCTAATCTAAGATCTGCACAAAAATATTTTGCCTTCAAATTCATACCGTGATCGTAGCATGCATGGACTCGACTCATATGACTGGGATTTCCATGAAAAAGATTGTGGGCCGAAAATGGGTGATCACTGTACATTTCTCTTCTGTTTCCCATTTATATTTATATTTTATATCCTCAATTTAGCATTATGGACAGGGAAAGACCTAATCTAAGATCTGCACAAAAATATTTTGCCTTCAAATTCATACCGTGATCGTAGCATGCATGGACTCGACTCATATGACTAGGATTTCCATGAAAAAGATTGTGGGCTGAAAATGGGTGATCACTGTACATTTCTCTTCTGTTTCCAATTTATATTTCTATTTTACCTCCTCAATTTAGCATTATGAACAGGGAAAGACCTAATCTAAGATCTGCACAAAAATATTTTGCCTTCAAATTCTTACCGTGATCGTAGCATGCATGGACTCGACTCATATGACTGGGATTTCCATGAAAAAGATTGTGGGCTGAAAATGGGTGATCACTGTACATTTCTCTTCTGTTTCCTATTTATATTTATATTTTACATCCTCAATTTAGCATTATGGACAGGGAAAGACCTAATCTAAGATCTGTACAAAAATATTTTCCCTTCAAATTCATACCGTGATCGTAGCATGCATGGACTCGACTCATATGACTGGGATTTCCATGAAAAAGATTGTGGGCCGAAAATGGGTGATCACTGTACATTTCTCTTCTGTTTCCTATTTATATTTCTATTGTACCTCCTCAATTTAGCATTATGGACAGGGAAAGACCTAATCTAAAATCTGCACAAAAATATTGTGCCTTCAAATTCATACCGTGATCGTAGCATGCATGGACTCGACTCATATGACTGGGATTTCCATGAAAAAGATTGTGTGCAGAAAATGGGTGATCACTGTACATTTCTCTTCTGTTTCCTATTTATATTTGAATTTGACTTCCTTCATTTAGCCTTATCGACAGGGAAAGACCTAATCTAAGATCTGCACAAAAATATTTTGCCTTCAAATTCATACCGTGATCGTAGCATGCATGGACTCGACTCATATGACTGGGATTTCCATGAAAAAGATTGTGGGCTGAAAATGGGTGATCACTGTACATTTCTCTTCTGTTTCCTATTTATATTTATATTTTACATCCTCAATTTAGCATTATGGACAGGGAAAGACCTAATCTAAGATCTGTACAAAAATATTTTCCCTTCAAATTCATACCGTGATCGTAGCATGCATGGACTCGACTCATATGACTGGGATTTCCATGAAAAAGATTGTGGGCCGAAAATGGGTGATCACTGTACATTTCTCTTCTGTTTCCTATTTATATTTCTATTGTACCTCCTCAATTTAGCATTATGGACAGGGAAAGACCTAATCTAAAATCTGCACAAAAATATTTTGCCTTCAAATTCATACCGTGATCGTAGCATGCATGGACTCGACTCATATGACTGGGATTTCCATGAAAAAGATTGTGGGCAGAAAATGGGTGATCACTGTACATTTCTCTTCTGTTTCCTATTTATATTTGAATTTGACTTCCTTCATTTAGCCTTATCGACAGGGAAAGACCTAATCTAAGATCTGCACAATAATATTTTGCCTTCAAATTCATACCGTGATCGTAGCATGCATGGACTCGACTCATATGACTGGGATTTCCATGAAAAAGATTCTGGGCAGAAAATGGGTGATCACTGTACATTTCTCTTCGGTTTCCTATTTCTATTTCTATTTTACCTCCTCAATTTAGCATTATGGACAGGGAAAGACCTAATCTAAAATCTGCACAAAAATATTTTGCCTTCAAATTCATACCGTGATCGTAGCATGCATGGACTCGACTCATATGACTGGGATTTCCATGAAATAGATTGTGGGCCGAAAATGAGTGATCACTGTACATTTCTCTTCTGTTTCCTATTTATATTTCTATTTTACCTCCTCAATTTAGCATTATGGCCAGGGAAAGACCTAATTTAAGCTCTGCACAAAAATATTTTGCCTTCAAATTCATACCGTGATCGTAGCATGCATGGACTTGACTCATATGACTGGGATTTCCATGAAAAAGATTGTGGGCCGAAAATGGGTGCTCACTGTACATTTCTCTTCTGTTTCCCATTTATATTTATATTTTATATCCTCAATTTAGCATTATGGACAGGGAAAGACCTAATCTAAGATCTGCACAAAAATATTTTGCCTTCAAATTCATACCGTGATCGTAGCATGCATGGACTCGACTCATATGACTGGGATTTCCATGAAAAAGATTGTGGGCCGAAAATGGGTGATCACTGTACATTTCTCTTCTGTTTCCCATTTATATTTATATTTTATATCCTCAATTTAGCATTATGGACAGGGAAAGACCTAATCTAAGATCTGCACAAAAATATTTTGCCTTCAAATTCATACCGTGATCGTAGCATGCATGGACTCGACTCATATGACTAGGATTTCCATGAAAAAGATTGTGGGCTGAAAATGGGTGATCACTGTACATTTCTCTTCTGTTTCCAATTTATATTTCTATTTTACCTCCTCAATTTAGCATTATGAACAGGGAAAGACCTAATCTAAGATCTGCACAAAAATATTTTGCCTTCAAATTCTTACCGTGATCGTAGCATGCATGGACTCGACTCATATGACTGGGATTTCCATGAAAAAGATTGTGGGCTGAAAATGGGTGATCACTGTACATTTCTCTTCTGTTTCCTATTTATATTTATATTTTACTCCTCAATTTAGCATTATGGTCAGGGAAAGACCTAATCTAAAATCTGCACAAAAATATTTTGCCTTCAAATTCATACCGTGATCGTAGCATGCATGGACTCGACTCATATAACTGGGATATCCATGAAAAAGATTGTGGGCAGAAAATGGGTGATCACTGTACATTTCTCTTCTGTTTCCTATTTATATTTATATTTTACCTCCTCAATTTAGCATTATGGACAGGGAAAGATTTAATCTAAGATCTCCTAAAAAATATTTTGCCTTCAAATTCATACCGTGATCGTAGCATGCATGGACTCGACTCATATGACTGGGATTTCCATGAAAAAGATTGTGGGCAGAAAATGGGTGATAACTGTACATTTCTCTTCTGTTTCCTATTTATATTTGTATTTTGCCTTCTCAATTTAGCATTATGGACAGGGAAGGACCTAATCTAAGCTCTGCACAAAAATATTTTGTCTTCAAATTCATAACGTGATCGTAGCATGCATGGACTTGACTCATATGACTGGGATTTCCAAGAAAAAGATTGTGGGCCGAAAATAGGTGATCACTGTACATTTCTCTTCTGTTTCCTATTTATATTACTATTTTACCTCCTTCATTTAGCATTATGGACAGGAAAAGACCTAATCTAAAATCTGCACAAAAATATTTTGCCTTCAAATTCATACCGTGAACGTAGCATGCATGGACTCGACTCATATGACTGGGATTTCCATGAAAAAGATTGTGGGCCGGAAATAGGTGATCACTGTTCATTTCTCTTGTATTTCCTATTTATATTTCTATTTTACCTCCTCAATTTAGCATTATGGATAGGGAAAGACCTAATCTAACATATGCACAAAAATATTTTGCCTTCAAATTCATACCGTGATCGTAGCATGCATGGACTCGACTCATATTACTGGGATTTCCATGAAAAAGATTGTGGGCAGAAAATCGGTGATCACTGTACATTTCTCTTTTGTTTCCTATTTATATTTCTAATTTACCTCCTCAATTTAGCATTATGGACAGGGAAAAACCTAATGTAAGACCTGCAAAAAAATATTTTGCCTACAAATTCATACCGTGATCGTACCATGTACGGACGCGACTCATATGACTGGGATTTCCATGAAAATATTGTGGGCAGAAAATGGGTGATCACTGTACATTTCTCTTCTGTTTCCTATTTATATTTGTATTTGACTTCCTTCATTTAGCCTTATCGACAGGGAAAGACCTAATCTAAGTTCTGCAAAAAATATTTTGCCTTCAAATTCTTACCGTGATCGTAGCAGGTATGGACTCGACTCATATGACTGGGATTTCCATGAAAAAGATTGTGGGCAGAAAATGGGTGATAACTGTACATTTCTCTTCTGTTTCCTATTTATATTTCTATTTTGCCTTCTCAATTTAGCATTATGGACAGGGAAAGACCTAATCTAAGATCTGCACAAAAATATTTTGCCTTCAAATTCATACCGTGATCGTAGCATGCATGGACTTGACTCATATGACTGAGATTTCCATGAAAAAGATTGTGGGCAGAAAATGGGTGATCTCTGTACATTTCTCTTCTGTTTCCTATTTATATTTCTATTTTGCCTCCTCAATTTAGCATTATGGACAGGGAAAGACCTAATCTAATATCTGCACGAAAATATTTTGCCTTCAAATTCATACGGTGATCGTAGCATGCATGGACTCGACTCATATGACTGGGATTTCCATGAAAAAGATTGTGATCGGAAAACGGGTGATCACTGTACATTTCTCTTCTGTTTCCCATTTATATTTCTATTTTACTTCCTTCATTTAGCATTATCGACAGGGAAAGACCTAATCTAAGATCTGCAAAAAAATATTTTGCCTTGAAATTCATACGGTGATCGTAGCATGCATGGAATCGACTCATATGACTGGGATTTCCATGAAAAAGATTGTGGGCCGAAAATGGGTGATCACTGTGCATTTCTCTTCTGTTTCCTATTTATATTTATATTTTACTTCCTTCATTTACCATTATGGACAGGGAAAGACCTAATATAAGCTCTGCAAAAAAATATTTTGACTTCAAATTAACACCGTGATCGTAGCATGCATGGACTCGACTCATATGACTGGGATTTCCATGAAAAAGATTGTGGGCCGAAAATGGGTGATCACTGTACATTTATCTTCTGTTTCCTATTTATATTTATATTTTACCTCCTCAATTTAGCATTATGGACAGGGAAAGACCTAATCTAAGCTCTGCACAAAAATATTTTGCCTTCAAATTCATACCGTGATCGTAGCATGCACGGACTCGACTCATATGACTGGGATTTCCATGAAAATATTGTGGGCAGAAAATGGGTGATAACTGTACATTTCTCTTCTGTTTCCTATTTATATTTGTATTTGACTTCCTTCATTTAGCCTTATGGACAAGGAAAGACCTAATCTAAGTTCTGCAAAAAATATTTTGCCTTCAAATTCTTACCGTGATCGTAGCATGCATGGACTCGACTCATATGACTGGGATTTCCATGAAAAAGATTGTGGGCAGAAAATGGGTGATCACTGTACATTTCTCTTCTGTTTCCTATTTATATTTCTATTTTACCTCCTCAATTTAGCATTATGGACAGGGAAAGACCTAATCTAAGCTCTGCACAAAAATATTTTGCCTTCAAATTCATACAGTTATCGTAGCATGCATGGACTTGACTCATATGACTGGGATTTCAATGAAAAAGTTTGTGGGCAGAAAATGGGTGATCACTGTACATTTCTCTTCTGTTTCCTATTTATATTTCTATTTTACCTCCTCAACTAAGCATTATGGACAGGGAAAGACCTAATCTAAGATCTGCACAAAAATATTTTGCCTTGAAATTCATACCGTGATCGTAGCATGCATGGACTCGACTCATATTACTGGGATTTCCATGAAAAAGATTGTGGGCAGAAAATCGGTGATCACTGTACATTTCTCTTTTGTTTCCTATTTATATTTGTATTTGACTTCCTTCATTTAGCCTTATCGACAGGGAAAGACCTAATCTAAGTTCTGCAAAAAATATTTTGCCTTCAAATTCTTACCGTGATCGTAGCAGGTATGGACTTGACTCATATGACTGGGATTTCCATGAAAAAGATTGTGGGCCGAAAATGGGTGATCACTGTACATTTCTCTTCTGTTTCCTATTTATATTTCTATTTTACTTCCTCAATTTAGCATTATGGACAGGGAAAGACCTAATCTAAAATCTGCACAAAAATATTTTGCCTTGAAATTCATACGGTGATCGTAGCATGCATGGACTCGACTCATATGACTGGGATTTCCATGAAAAAGATTGTGGGCCGAAAATGGGTGATCACTGTACATTTCTCTTCTGTTTCCTATTTATATTTCTATTGTACCTCCTCAATTTAGCATTATGGACAGGGAAAGACCTAATCTAAGCTCTGCAAAAAATTATTTTGCCTTCAAATTCATACCGTGATCGTAGCATGCATGGACTCGACTCATATGACTATGATTTCCATGAAATAGATTGTGGGCCGAAAATGGGTGATCACTGTACATTTCTCTTCTGTTTCCTATTTATATTTCTATTTTAGTTCCTTCATTTACCATTATGGACAGGGAAAGACCTAATCTAAGCTCTGCAAAAAAATATTTTGACTTCAAATTCATACCGTGATCGTAGCATGCATGGACTCGACTCATATGACTGGGATTTCCATGAAAAAGATTGTGGGCCGAAAATGGGTGATCACTGTACATTTCTCTTCTGTTTCCTATTTATATTTCTATTTTACCTCCTCAATTTAGCATTATGGACAGGGAAAGACCTAATCTAAGCTCTGCACTAAAATATTTTGCCTTCAAATTCATACCGTGATCGTAGCATGCATGGACTCGACTCATATGACTGGGATTTCCATGAAAATATTGTGGGCAGAAAATGGGTGATCACTGTACATTTCTCTTCTGTTTCCTATTTATATTTGTATTTGACTTCCTTCATTTAGCCTTATGGACAAGGAAAGACCTAATCTAAGTTCTGCAAAAAATATTTTGCCTTCAAATTCTTTCCGTGATCGTAGCATGCATGGACTCGACTCATATGACTGGGATTTCCATGAAAAAGATTGTGGGCCGAAAATGGGTGATCACTGTACATTTCTCTTCTGTTTCCTATTTATATTTCTATTTTACCTCCTCAATTTAGCATTATGGACAGGGAAAGACCTAATCTAAGCTCTGCACAAAAATATTTTGCCTTCAAATTCATACAGTTATCGTAGCATGCATGGACTTGACTCATATGACTGGGATTTCAATGAAAAAGTTTGTGAGCAGAAAATGGGTGATCACTGTACATTTCTCTTCTGTTTCCTATTTATATTTCTATTTTACCTCCTCAACTTAGCATTATGGACAGGGAAAGACCTAATCTAAGATCTGCACAAAAATATTTTGCCTTCAAATTCATACCGTGATCGTAGCATGCATGGACTCGACGCATATTACTGGGATTTCCATGAAAAAGATTGTGGGCAGAAAATCGGTGATCACTGTACATTTCTCTTTTGTTTCCTATTTATATTTCTATTTTACTTCCTTCATTTACCATTATGGACAGGGAAAGACCTAATCTAAGCTCTGCAAAAAAATATTTTGACTTCAAATTCATACCGTGATCGTAGCATGCATGGACTCGACTCATATGACTGGGATTTCCATGAAAAAGATTGTGGGCCGAAAATGGGTGATCACTGTACATTTCTCTTCTGTTTCCTATTTATATTTCTATTTTACCTCCTCAATTTAGCATTATGGACAGGGAAAGACCTAATCTAAGCTCTGCACAAAAATATTTTGCCTTCAAATTCATACCGTGATCGTAGCATGCATGGACTCGACGCATATGACTGGGATTTCCATTAAAAAGATTGTGGACCGAAAATAGGTGATCACTGTACATTTCTCTTCTGTTTCCTATTTATATTTATATTTTACCTCCTCAATTTAGCTTTATGGACAGGGAAAGACCCAATCTATAATCTGCACAAAAATATTTTGCCTTCAAATTCATACCGTGATCGTAGCATGCATGGACTCGACTCATATGACTGGGATTTCCAAGAAAAAGACTGTGTGCCGAAAATAGGTGATCTCTGTACATTTCTATTCTGTTTCCTATTTATATTTCTATTTTACCACCTCAATTTAGCATTATGGCCAGGGTAAGCCCTAATCTAAGATCTGCACAAAAATATTTTGCCTTCAAATTCATACCGTGATCTTAGCATGTATGGACTCGACTCATATGACTGGGATTTCCATGAAAAAGATTGTGGGCCGAAAATGGGTGATCAATGTACATTTCTTTTCTGTTTCCTATTTATATTTATATTTTACCTCCTCAATTTAGCATTATGGACGGGGAAAGACTTAATCTAAGATCTGCACAAAAATGTTTTGCCTTCAAATTCATACCGTGATCGTACCATGCATGGACTCGACTCATATGATAGGGATTTCCATGAAAAAGATTGTGGGCCGAAAATGGGTGATCAATGTACATTTCTCTTCTGTTTCCTATTTATATTTATATTTTACCTCCTCAATTTAGCATTATGGCCAGGGAAAAACCTAATCTAAGCTCTGCACAAAAATATTTTGCCTTCAAATTCATACCGTGATCGTAGCATGCATGGACTCGACTCATATGACTGGGATTTCCATGAAAAAGATTGTGGGCAGAAAATGGGTGATCACTGTACATTTCTCTTCTGTTTCCTATTTATATTTCTATTTTACCTCCTCAATTTAGCATTATGGACATGGAAAGACCTAATCTAACATATGCACAATAATATTTTGCCTTCAAATTCATACCGTGATCGTAGCATACATGGACTCGACTCATATGACTGGGATTTCCAAGAAAAAGATTGTGGGCCGAAAATGGGTGATCACTGTACATTTCTCTTCTGTTTCTTATTTATATTTATATTTTACATCCTCAATTCAGCATTATGGACAGGGAAAACCTAATCTAAGTTCTGCACAAAAATATTTTGCCTTCAAATTCATACCGTGATCGTAGCATGCATGGACTCGACTCATATGACTGGGATTTCCATGAAAAAGATTGCAGGCCGAAAATGGGTGATCACTGTACATTTCTTTTCTGTTTCCTATTTATATTTCTATTTTACCTCGTCAATTTAGCATTATGGACAGGGAAAGACCTAATCTAAAATCTGCACAAAAATAATTTGCCTTCAAATTCATACCTTGATCGTAGCATACATGGACTCGACTCATATGACTGGGATGTCCATGAAAAAGATTGTGGGCCGAAAATGGGTGATCACTGTACATTTCTCTTCTGTTTCTTATTTATATTTATATTTTACATCCTCAATTCAGCATTATGGACAGGGAAAACCTAATCTAAGATCTGCACAAAAATATTTTGCATTCAAATTCATACCGTGATCGTAGCATGCATGGACTCGACTCATATGACTGGGATTTCCATGAAAAAGATTGTGGGCCGAAAATGGTTGATCACTGTACATTTCTTTTCTGTTTCCTATTTATATTTCTATTTTACCTCGTCAATTTAGCATTATGGATAGGGAAAGACCTAATCTAAAATCTGCACAAAAATATTTTGCCTTCAAATTCATACCTTGATCGTAGCATACATGGACTCGACTCATATGACTGGGATTTCCATGAAAAAAATGGGTGATCAATGTACATTTCTCTTCTGTTTCCTATTTATATTTGTATTTTACCTCCTCAATTTAGCATTATGGACAGGGAAAGACCTAATCTAAGCTTTGCACAAAAATATTTTGTCTTCAAATTCATACCGTGATCGTAGCATGCATGGACTCGACTCATATGACTGGGATTTCCATGAAAAAGATTGTGGGCAGAAAATGGGTGATCACTGTACATTTCTCTTCTGTTTCCTATTTATATTTCTATTTTACCTCCTCAATTTAGCATTATGGACATGGAAAGTCCTAATCTAAAATATGCACAAAAATATTTTGCCTTCACATTCATACCGTGATCGTAGCATGCATGGACTTGACTCATATGACTGGGATTTCCATGAAAAAGATTGTGGGCCGAAAATAGGTGATCACTGTACATTTCTTTTCTGTTTCCTATTTATATTTATATTTTACCTCCTCAATTTAGCTTTATGGACAGGGAAAGACCCAATCTAAAATCTGCACAAAAATATTTTGCCTTCAAATTGATACCGTGATCGTAGCATGCATGGACTCGACTCATATGACTGGGATTTCCAAGAAAAAGACTGTGGGCCGAAAATAGGTGATCTCTGTACATTTCTATTCTGTTTCCTATTTATATTTCTATTTTACCTCCTCAATTTAGCATTATGGCCAGGGTAAGCCCTAATCTAAGATCTGCACAAAAATATTTTGCCTTCAAATTCATACCGTGATCGTAGCATGCATGGACTCGACTCATATGACTGGGATTTCCATGAAAAAGATTGTGGGCCGAAAATGGGTGATCAATGTACATTTCTTTTCTGTTTCCTATTTATATTTATATTTTACCTCCTAAATTTAGCATTATGGACGGGGAAAGACTTAATCTAAGATCTGCACAAAAATGTTTTGCCTTCAAATTCATACCGTGATCGTACCATGCATGGACTCGACTCATATGACAGGGATTTCCATGAAAAAGATTGTGGGCCGAAAATGGGTGATCAATGTACATTTGTCTTCTGTTTCCTATTTATATTTATATTTTACCTCCTCAATTTAGCATTATGGCCAGGGAAAAACCTAATCTAAGCTCTGCACAAAAATATTTTGCCTTCAAATTCATACCGTGATCGTAGCATGCATGGACTCGACTCATATGACTGGGATTTCCATGAAAAAGATTGTGGGCAGAAAATGGGTGATCACTGTACATTTCTCTTCTGTTTCCTATTTATATTTCTATTTTACCTCCTCAATTTAGCATTATGGACATGGAAAGACCTAATCTAACATATGCACAATAATATTTTGCCTTTAAATTCATACCGTGATCGTAGCATGCATGGACTCGACTCATATGACTGGGATTTCCAAGAAAAAGATTGTGGGCCGAAAATGGGTGATCACTGTACATTTCTCTTCTGTTTCTTATTTATATTTATATTTTACATCCTCAATTCAGCATTATGGACAGGGAAAACCTAATCTAAGTTCTGCACAAAAATATTTTGCCTTCAAATACATACCGTGATCGTAGCATGCATGGACTTGACTCATATGACTGGGATTTCCATGAAAAAGATTGCAGGCCGAAAATGGGTGATCACTGTACATTTCTTTTCTGTTTCCTATTTATATTTATATTTTACCTCGTCAATTTAGCATTATGGACAGGGAAAGACCTAATCTAAAATCTGCACAAAAATATTTTGCCTTCAAATTCATACCTTGATCGTAGCATACATGGACTCGACTCATATGACTGGGATTTCCATGAAAAAGATTGTGGGCCGAAAATGGGTGATCACTGTACATTTCTCTTCTGTTTCTTATTTATATTTATATTTTACATCCTCAATTCAGCATTATGGACAGGGAAAACCTAATCTAAGATCTGCACAAAAATATTTTGCATTCAAATTCATACCGTGATCGTAGCATGCATGGACTCGACTCATATGACTGGGATTTCCATGAAAAAGATTGTGGGCCGAAAATGGTTGATCACTGTACATTTCTTTTCTGTTTCCTATTTATATTTATATTTTACCTCGTCAATTTAGCATTATGGACAGGGAAAGACCTAATCTAAAATCTGCACAAAAATATTTTGCCTTCAAATTCATACCTTGATCGTAGCATACATGGACTCGACTCATATGACTGGGATTTCCATGAAAAAGATTGTAGGCCGAAAATGGGTGATCAATGTACATTTCTCTTCTGTTTCCTATTTATATTTGTATTTTACCTCCTCAATTTAGCATTATGGACAGGGAAAGACCTAATCTAAGCTCTGCACAAAAATATTTTGTCTTCAAATTCATACCGTGATCGTAGCATGCATGAACTCGACTCATATGACTGGGATTTCCATGAAAAAGATTGTGGGCAGAAAATGGGTGATCACTGTACATTTCTCTTCTGTTTCCTATTTATATTTCTATTTTACCTCCTCAATTTAGCATTATGGACATGGAAAGACCTAATCTAAAATATGCACAAAAATATTTTGCCTTCACATTCATACCGTGATCGAAGCATGCATGGACTTGACTCATATGACTGGGATTTCCATGAAAAAGATTGTGGGCCGAAAATAGGTGATCACTGTACATTTCTTTTCTGTTTCCTATTTATATTTATATTTTACCTCCTCAATTTAGCTTTATGGACAGGGAAAGACCCAATCTAAAATCTGCACAAAAATATTTTGCCATCAAATTGATACCGTGATCGTAGCATGCATGGACTCGACTCATATGACTGGGATTTCCAAGAAAAAGACTGTGGGCCGAAAATAGGTGATCTCTGTACATTTCTATTCTGTTTCCTATTTATATTTCTATTTTACCTCCTCAATTTAGCATTATGGCCAGGGTAAGCCCTAATCTAAGATCTGCACAAAAATATTTTGCCTTCAAATTCATACCGTGATCGTAGCATGCATGGACTCGACTCATATGACTGGGATTTCCATGAAAAAGATTGTGGGCCGAAAATGGGTGATCAATGTACATTTCTTTTCTGTTTCCTATTTATATTTATATTTTACCTCCTGAATTTAGCATTATGGACGGGGAAAGACTTAATCTAAGATCTGCACAAAAATGTTTTGCCTTCAAATTCATACCGTGATCGTACCATGCATGGACTCGACTCATATGACAGGGATTTCCATGAAAAAGATTGTGGGCCGAAAATGGGTGATCAATGTACATTTCTCTTCTGTTTCCTATTTATATTTATATTTTACCTCCTCAATTTAGCATTATGGCCAGGGAAAAACCTAATCTAAGCTCTGCACAAAAATATTTTGCCTTCAAATTCATACCGTGATCGTAGCATGCATGGACTCGACTCATATGACTGGGATTTCCATGAAAAAGATTGTGGGCAGAAAATGGGTGATCACTGTACATTTCTCTTCTGTTTCCTATTTATATTTCTATTTTACCTCCTCAATTTAGCATTATGGACATGGAAAGACCTAATCTAACATATGCACAAAAATATTTTGCCTTCAAATTCATACCGTGATCGTAGCATGCATGGACTCGACTCATATGACTGGGATTTCCAAGAAAAAGATTGTGGGCCGAAAATGGGTGATCACTGTACATTTCTCTTCTGTTTCTTATTTATATTTATATTTTACATTCTCAATTCAGCATTATGGACAGGGAAAACCTAATCTATGTTCTGCACAAAAATATTTTGCCTTCAAATTCTTACCGTGATCGTAGCATGCATGGACTCGACTCATATGACTGGGATTTCCATGAAAAAGATTGCAGGCCGAAAATGGGTGATCACTATATATTTCTTTTCAGTTTCCTATTTATATTTCTATTTTACCTCGTCAATTTAGCATTATGGACAGGGAAAGACCTAATCTAAAATCTGCACAAAAATATTTTGCCTTCAAATTCAAACCTTGATCGTAGCATACATGGACTCGACTCATATGACTAGGATTTCCATGAAAAAGATTGTGGGCCGAAAATGGGTGATCACTGTACATTTCTCTTCTGTTTCTTATTTATATTTATATTTTACATCCTCAATTCAGCATTATGGACAGGGAAAACCTAATCTAAGATCTGCACAAAAATATTTTGCATTCAAATTCATACCGTGATCGTAGCATGCATGGACTCGACTCATATGATTGGGATTTCCATGAAAAAGATTGTGGGCCGAAAATGGTTGATCACTGTACATTTCTTTTCTGTTTCCTATTTATATTTCTATTTTACCTCGTCAATTTAGCATTATGGACAGGGAAAGACCTAATCTAAAATCTGCACAAAAATATTTTGCCTTCAAATTCAAACCTTGATCGTAGCATACATGGACTCGACTCATATGACTAGGATTTCCATGAAAAAGATTGTGGGCCGAAAATGGGTGATCACTGTACATTTCTCTTCTGTTTCTTATTTATATTTATATTTTACATCCTCAATTCAGCATTATGGACAGGGAAAGACCCAATCTAAAATCTGCACAAAAATATTTTGCCTTCAAATTGATACCGTGATCGTAGCATGCATGGACTCGACTCATATGACTGGGATTTCCAAGAAAAAGACTGTGGGCCGAAAATAGGTGATCTCTGTACATTTCTATTCTGTTTCCTATTTATATTTCTATTTTACCTCCTCAATTTAGCATTATGGCCAGGGTAAGCCCTAATCTAAGATCTGCACAAAAATATTTTGCCTTCAAATTCATACCGTGATCGTAGCATGCATGGACTCGACTCATATGACTGGGATTTCCATGAAAAAGATTGTGGGCCGAAAATGGGTGATCAATGTACATTTCTTTTCTGTTTCCTATTTATATTTATATTTTACCTCCTGAATTTAGCATTATGGACGGGGAAAGACTTAATCTAAGATCTGCACAAAAATGTTTTGCCTTCAAATTCATACCGTGATCGTACCATGCATGGACTCGACTCATATGACAGGGATTTCCATGAAAAAGATTGTGGGCCGAAAATGGGTGATCAATGTACATTTCTCTTCTGTTTCCTATTTATATTTATATTTTACCTCCTCAATTTAGCATTATGGCCAGGGAAAAACCTAATCTAAGCTCTGCACAAAAATATTTTGCCTTCAAATTCATACCGTGATCGTAGCATGCATGGACTCGACTCATATGACTGGGATTTCCATGAAAAAGATTGTGGGCAGAAAATGGGTGATCACTGTACATTTCTCTTCTGTTTCCTATTTATATTTCTATTTTACCTCCTCAATTTAGCATTATGGACATGGAAAGACCTAATCTAACATATGCACAAAAATATTTTGCCTTCAAATTCATACCGTGATCGTAGCATGCATGGACTCGACTCATATGACTGGGATTTCCAAGAAAAAGATTGTGGGCCGAAAATGGGTGATCACTGTACATTTCTCTTCTGTTTCTTATTTATATTTATATTTTACATTCTCAATTCAGCATTATGGACAGGGAAAACCTAATCTATGTTCTGCACAAAAATATTTTGCCTTCAAATTCTTACCGTGATCGTAGCATGCATGGACTCGACTCATATGACTGGGATTTCCATGAAAAAGATTGCAGGCCGAAAATGGGTGATCACTGTATATTTCTTTTCAGTTTCCTATTTATATTTCTATTTTACCTCGTCAATTTAGCATTATGGACAGGGAAAGACCTAATCTAAAATCTGCACAAAAATATTTTGCCTTCAAATTCAAACCTTGATCGTAGCATACATGGACTCGACTCATATGACTAGGATTTCCATGAAAAAGATTGTGGGCCGAAAATGGGTGATCACTGTACATTTCTCTTCTGTTTCTTCTTTATATTTATATTTTACATCCTCAATTCAGCATTATGGACAGGGAAAACCTAATCTAAGATCTGCACAAAAATATTTTGCATTCAAATTCATACCGTGATCGTAGCATGCATGGACTCGACTCATATGATTGGGGTTTCCATGAAAAAGATTGTGGGCCGAAAATGGTTGATCACTGTACATTTCTTTTCTGTTTCCTATTTATATTTCTATTTTACCTCGTCAATTTAGCATTATGGACAGGGAAAGACCTAATCTAAAATCTGCACAAAAATATTTTGCCTTCAAATTCAAACCTTGATCGTAGCATACATGGACTCGACTCATATGACTAGGATTTCCATGAAAAAGATTGTGGGCCGAAAATGGGTGATCACTGTACATTTCTCTTCTGTTTCTTATTTATATTTATATTTTACATCCTCAATTCAGCATTATGGACAGGGAAAGACCTAATCTAAAATCTGCACAAAAATATTTTGCCTTCAAATTCATACCGTAATCGTAGCATGCATGGACTCGACTCATATGACTGGGATTTCCATGAAAAAGATTGTAGGCCGAAAATGGATGATCAATGTACATTTCTCTGCTGTTGCCTATTTATATTTGTATTTTACCTCCTCAATTTAGCATTCTGGACAGGGAAAGACCTAATCTAAGCTTTGCACAAAAATATTTTGTCTTCAAATTCATACCGTGATCGTAGCATGCGTGGACTCGACTCATATGACTGGGATTTCCATGAAAAAGATTGTGGGCAGAAAATGGGTGATCACTGTACATTTCTCTTCTCTTTCCTATTTATATTTCTATTTTACCTCCTCAATTTAGCATTATGGACAGGGAAAGACCTAATCTAAAATTAGCACAAAAATATTTTGCCTTCAAATTCATACCGTGATCGTAGCATGCATGGACTTGACTCATATGACTGGGATTTCCATGAAAAAGATAGTGGGCCGAAAATAGGTGATCACTGTACATTTCTCTTCTGTTTCCTATTTATATTTATATTTTACCTCCTCAATTTAGCATTATGGACAGGGAAAGACCTAATGTAAAATATGCACAAAAATATTTTGCCTTCAAATTCATACCTTGATCTTAGCATGCATGGACTCGACTCATATGACTGGGATTTCCATGAAAAAGATTGTGGGCCGAAAATGGTTGATCACTGTACATTTCTCTTCTGTTTCTTATTTATATTTATATTTTACATCCTCAATTCAGCATTATGGACAGGGAAAACCTAATCTAAGATCTGCACAAAAATATTTTGCATTCAAATTCATACCGTGATCGTAGCATGCATGGACTCGACTCATATGACTGGGATTTCCATGAAAAAGATTGTGGGCCGAAAATGGTTGATCACTGTACATTTCTTTTCTGTTTCCTATTTATATTTATATTTTACCTCGTCAATTTAGCATTATGGACAGGGAAAGTCCTAATCTAAGCTTTGCACAAAAATATTTTGTCTTCAAATTCATACCGTGATCGTAGCATGCATGGACTCGACTCATATGACTGGGATTTCCATGAAAAAGTTTGTGGGCAGAAAATGGGTGATCACTGTACATTTCTCTTCTGTTTCCTATTTATATTTCTATTTTACCTCCTCAATTTAGCATTATGGACATGGAAAGACCTAATCTAAAATATGCACAAAAATATTTTGCCTTCACATTCATACCGTGATTGTAGCATGCGTGGACTTGACTCATATGACTGGGATTTCCAAGAAAAAGACTGTGGGCCGAAAATAGGTGATCTCTGTACATTTCTATTCTGTTTCCTATTTATATTTATATTTTACCTCCTCAATTTAGCATTATGGCCAGGGTAAGCCCTAATCTAAGATCTGCACAAAAATATTTTGCCTTCAAATTCATACCGTGATCGTAGCATGCATGGACTCGACTCATATGACAGGGATTTCCATGAAAAGATTGTGGGCAGAAAATGGATGATCACTGTACATTTCTCTTCTGTTTCCTATTTCTATTTCTATTTTACCTCCTCAATTTAGCATTATGGACATGGAAAGACCTAATCTAAAATATGCACAAAAATATTTTGCCTTCAAATTCATACCGTGATCGTAGCATGCATGGACTCGACTCATATGACTGGGATTTCCATGAAAAAGATTGTGGGCCGAAAATGGGTGATCACTGTACATATCTCTTCTGTTTCCTATTTATATTTATATTTTAACTCCACAATTTATCATTATGGACAGGGAAAGACCTAATCTAAAATCTGCACCAAAATATTTTGCCTTCAAATTCATACCGTGATCGTAGCATGCATGGACTCGACTCATATGACTGGGATTTCCATGAAAAAGATTGTAGGCCGAAAATGGATGATCAATGTACATTTCTCTGCTGTTGCCTATTTATATTTGTATTTTACCTCCTCAATTTAGCATTCTGGACAGGGAAAGAACTAATCTAAGCTTGGCACAAAAATATTTTGTCTTCAAATTCATACCGTGATCGTAGCATGCGTGGACTCGACTCATATGACTGGGATTTCCATGAAAAAGATTGTGGGCCGAAAATGGTTGATCACTGTACATTTCTTTTCTGTTTCCTATTTATATTTCTATTTTACCTCGTCAATTTAGCATTATGGACAGGGAAAGACCTAATCTAAAATCTGTACAAAAATATTTTGCCTTCAAATTCATACCTTGATCGTAGCATACATGGACTCGACTCATATGACTGGGATTTCCATGAAAAAGATTGTAGGCCGAAAATGGGTGATCAATGTACATTTCTCTTCTGTTTCCTATTTATATTTGTATTTTACCTCCTCAATTTAGCATTATGGACAGGGAAAGACCTAATCTAAGCTTTGCACAAAAATATTTTGTCTTCAAATTCATACCGTGATCGTAGCATGCATGGACTCGACTCATATGACTGGGATTTCCATGAAAAAGATTGTGGGCAGAAAATGGGTGATCACTGTACATTTCTCTTCTGTTTCCTATTTATATTTGTATTTTACCTCCTCAATTTAGCATTATGGACATGGAAAGACCTAATCTAAAATATGCACAAAAATATTTTGCCTTCACATTCATACCGTGATCGTAGCATGCATGGACTTGACTCATATGACTGGGATTTCCATGAAAAAGATTGTGGGCCGAAAATAGGTGATCACTGTACATTTCTCTTCTGTTTCCTATTTATATTTATATTTTACCTCCTCAATTTAGCTTTATGGACAGGGAAAGACCCAATCTAAAATCTGCACAAAAATATTTTGCCTTCAAATTGATACCGTGACCGTAGCATGCATGGACTCGACTCATATGACTGGGATTTCCAAGAAAAAGACTGTGGGCCGAAAATAGGTGATATCAGTACATTTCTATTCTGTTTCCTATTTATATTTCTATTTTACCTCCTCAATTTAGCATTATGGCCAGGGTAAGCCCTAATCTAAGATCTGCACAAAAATATTTTGCCTTCAAATTCATACCGTGATCGTAGCATGCATGGACTCGACTCATATGACTGGGATTTCCATGAAAAAGATTGTGGGCCGAAAATGGGTGATCATGTACATTTCTTTTCTGTTTCCTATTTATATTTATATTTTACCTCCTCAATTTAGCATTATGGACAGGGAAAGACTTAATCTAAGATCTGCACAAAAATGTTTTGCCTTCAAATTCATACCGTGATCGTACCATGCATGGACTCGACTCATATGACTGGGATTTCCAAGAAAAAGATTGTGGGCCGAAAATAGGAGATCTCTGTACATTTCTCTTCTGTTTCCTATTTATATTTCTATGTTACCTCCTCAATTTAGCATTATGGCCAGGGTAAGCCCTAATCTAAGATCTGCACAATAATATTTTGCCTTCAAATTTATAGCGTGATCTTAGCATGCATGGACTCGACTCATATGACTGGGATTTCCATGAAAAAGATTGTGGGCCGAAAATGGGTGATCACTGTACATTTCTCTTCTGTTTCTTATTTATATTTATATTTTACATCCTCAATTCAGCATTATGGACAGGGAAAACCTAATCTAAGTTCTGCACAAAAATATTTTGCCTTCAAATTCATACCCTGATCGTAGCATGCATGGACTCGACTCATATGACTGGGATTTCCATGAAAAAGATTGTGGGCCGAAAATGGTTGATCACTGTACATTTCTTTTCTGTTTCCTATTTATATTTATATTTTACCTCGTCAATTTAGCATTATGGACAGGGAAAGACTTAATCTAAGATCTGCACAAAAATGTTTTGCCTTCAAATTCATACCGTGATCGTACCATGCATGGACTCGACTCATATGACTGGGATTTCCATGAAAAAGATTGTGGGCCGAAAATGGGTGATCAATGTACATTTCTCTTCTGTTTCCTATTTATATTTATATTTTACCTCCTCAATTTAGCATTATGGACATGGAAAGACCTAATCTAAAATATGCACAAAAATATTTTGTCTTCAAATTCATACCGTGATCGTAGCATGCGTGGACTCGACTCATATGACTGGGATTTCCATGAAAAAGATTGTGGGCAGAAAATGGGTGATCACTGTACATTTCTCTTCTCTTTCCTATTTATATTTCTATTTTACCTCCTCAATTTAGCATTATGGACAGGGAAAGACCTAATCTAAAATTAGCACAAAAATATTTTGCCTTCAAATTCATACCGTGATCGTAGCATGCATGGACTTGACTCATATGACTGGGATTTCCATGAAAAAGATAGTGGGCCGAAAATAGGTGATCACTGTACATTTCTCTTCTGTTTCCTATTTATATTTATATTTTACCTCCTCAATTTAGCATTATGGACAGGGAAAGACCTAATGTAAAATATGCACAAAAATATTTTGCCTTCAAATTCATACCTTGATCTTAGCATGCATGGACTCGACTCATATGACTGGGATTTCCATGAAAAAGATTGTGGGCCGAAAATGGTTGATCACTGTACATTTCTCTTCTGTTTCTTATTTATATTTATATTTTACATCCTCAATTCAGCATTATGGACAGGGAAAACCTAATCTAAGATCTGCACAAAAATATTTTGCATTCAAATTCATACCGTGATCGTAGCATGCATGGACTCGACTCATATGACTGGGATTTCCATGAAAAAGATTGTGGGCCGAAAATGGTTGATCACTGTACATTTCTTTTCTGTTTCCTATTTATATTTATATTTTACCTCGTCAATTTAGCATTATGGACAGGGAAAGTCCTAATCTAAGCTTTGCACAAAAATATTTTGTCTTCAAATTCATACCGTGATCGTAGCATGCATGGACTCGACTCATATGACTGGGATTTCCATGAAAAAGTTTGTGGGCAGAAAATGGGTGATCACTGTACATTTCTCTTCTGTTTCCTATTTATATTTCTATTTTACCTCCTCAATTTAGCATTATGGACATGGAAAGACCTAATCTAAAATATGCACAAAAATATTTTGCCTTCACATTCATACCGTGATTGTAGCATGCGTGGACTTGACTCATATGACTGGGATTTCCAAGAAAAAGACTGTGGGCCGAAAATAGGTGATCTCTGTACATTTCTATTCTGTTTCCTATTTATATTTATATTTTACCTCCTCAATTTAGCATTATGGCCAGGGTAAGCCCTAATCTAAGATCTGCACAAAAATATTTTGCCTTCAAATTCATACCGTGATCGTAGCATGCATGGACTCGACTCATATGACTGGGATTTCCATGAAAAGATTGTGGGCAGAAAATGGATGATCACTGTACATTTCTCTTCTGTTTCCTATTTCTATTTCTATTTTACCTCCTCAATTTAGCATTATGGACATGGAAAGACCTAATCTAAAATATGCACAAAAATATTTTGCCTTCAAATTCATACCGTGATCGTAGCATGCATGGACTCGACTCATATGACTGGGATTTCCATGAAAAAGATTGTGGGCCGAAAATGGGTGATCACTGTACATATCTCTTCTGTTTCCTATTTATATTTATATTTTAACTCCACAATTTATCATTATGGACAGGGAAAGACCTAATCTAAAATCTGCACCAAAATATTTTGCCTTCAAATTCATACCGTGATCGTAGCATGCATGGACTCGACTCATATGACTGGGATTTCCATGAAAAAGATTGTAGGCCGAAAATGGATGATCAATGTACATTTCTCTGCTGTTGCCTATTTATATTTGTATTTTACCTCCTCAATTTAGCATTCTGGACAGGGAAAGAACTAATCTAAGCTTGGCACAAAAATATTTTGTCTTCAAATTCATACCGTGATCGTAGCATGCGTGGACTCGACTCATATGACTGGGATTTCCATGAAAAAGATTGTGGGCCGAAAATGGTTGATCACTGTACATTTCTTTTCTGTTTCCTATTTATATTTCTATTTTACCTCGTCAATTTAGCATTATGGACAGGGAAAGACCTAATCTAAAATCTGTACAAAAATATTTTGCCTTCAAATTCATACCTTGATCGTAGCATACATGGACTCGACTCATATGACTGGGATTTCCATGAAAAAGATTGTAGGCCGAAAATGGGTGATCAATGTACATTTCTCTTCTGTTTCCTATTTATATTTGTATTTTACCTCCTCAATTTAGCATTATGGACAGGGAAAGACCTAATCTAAGCTTTGCACAAAAATATTTTGTCTTCAAATTCATACCGTGATCGTAGCATGCATGGACTCGACTCATATGACTGGGATTTCCATGAAAAAGATTGTGGGCAGAAAATGGGTGATCACTGTACATTTCTCTTCTGTTTCCTATTTATATTTGTATTTTACCTCCTCAATTTAGCATTATGGACATGGAAAGACCTAATCTAAAATATGCACAAAAATATTTTGCCTTCACATTCATACCGTGATCGTAGCATGCATGGACTTGACTCATATGACTGGGATTTCCATGAAAAAGATTGTGGGCCGAAAATAGGTGATCACTGTACATTTCTCTTCTGTTTCCTATTTATATTTATATTTTACCTCCTCAATTTAGCTTTATGGACAGGGAAAGACCCAATCTAAAATCTGCACAAAAATATTTTGCCTTCAAATTGATACCGTGACCGTAGCATGCATGGACTCGACTCATATGACTGGGATTTCCAAGAAAAAGACTGTGGGCCGAAAATAGGTGATATCAGTACATTTCTATTCTGTTTCCTATTTATATTTCTATTTTACCTCCTCAATTTAGCATTATGGCCAGGGTAAGCCCTAATCTAAGATCTGCACAAAAATATTTTGCCTTCAAATTCATACCGTGATCGTAGCATGCATGGACTCGACTCATATGACTGGGATTTCCATGAAAAAGATTGTGGGCCGAAAATGGGTGATCATGTACATTTCTTTTCTGTTTCCTATTTATATTTATATTTTACCTCCTCAATTTAGCATTATGGACAGGGAAAGACTTAATCTAAGATCTGCACAAAAATGTTTTGCCTTCAAATTCATACCGTGATCGTACCATGCATGGACTCGACTCATATGACTGGGATTTCCAAGAAAAAGATTGTGGGCCGAAAATAGGAGATCTCTGTACATTTCTCTTCTGTTTCCTATTTATATTTCTATGTTACCTCCTCAATTTAGCATTATGGCCAGGGTAAGCCCTAATCTAAGATCTGCACAATAATATTTTGCCTTCAAATTTATAGCGTGATCTTAGCATGCATGGACTCGACTCATATGACTGGGATTTCCATGAAAAAGATTGTGGGCCGAAAATGGGTGATCACTGTACATTTCTCTTCTGTTTCTTATTTATATTTATATTTTACATCCTCAATTCAGCATTATGGACAGGGAAAACCTAATCTAAGTTCTGCACAAAAATATTTTGCCTTCAAATTCATACCCTGATCGTAGCATGCATGGACTCGACTCATATGACTGGGATTTCCATGAAAAAGATTGTGGGCCGAAAATGGTTGATCACTGTACATTTCTTTTCTGTTTCCTATTTATATTTATATTTTACCTCGTCAATTTAGCATTATGGACAGGGAAAGACTTAATCTAAGATCTGCACAAAAATGTTTTGCCTTCAAATTCATACCGTGATCGTACCATGCATGGACTCGACTCATATGACTGGGATTTCCATGAAAAAGATTGTGGGCCGAAAATGGGTGATCAATGTACATTTCTCTTCTGTTTCCTATTTATATTTATATTTTACCTCCTCAATTTAGCATTATGGACATGGAAAGACCTAATCTAAAATATGCACAAAAATATTTTGCCTTCACATTCATACCGTGATCGTAGCATGCATGGACTCGACTCATATGACTGGGATTTCCATGAAAAAGATTGTGGGCCGAAAATAGTTGATCACTGTACATTTCTCTTCTGTTTCCTATTTATATTTATATTTTACCTCCTCAATTTAGCTTTATGGCCAGGGTAAGCCCTAATCTAAGATCTGCACAAAAATATTTTGCCTTCAAATTCATACCGTGATCGTAGCATGCATGGACTCGACTCATATGACTGGGATTTCCATGAAAAAGATTGTGGGCCGAAAATGGGTGATCAATGTACATTTCTTTTCTGTTTCCTATTTATATTTATATTTTACCTCCTCAATTTAGCATTATGGACGGGGAAAGACTTAATCTAAGATCTGCACAAAAATGTTTTGCCTTCAAATTCATACCGTGATCGTACCATGCATGGACTCGACTCATATGACTGGGATTTCCATGAAAAAGATTGTGGGCCGAAAATGGGTGATCAATGTACATTTTTCTTCTGTTTCCTATTTATATTTATATTTTACCTCCTCAATTTAGCATTATGGCCAGGGAAAAACCTAATCTAAGCTCTGCACAAAAATATTTTGCCTTCAAATTCATACCGTGATCGTAGCATGCATGGACTCGACTCATATGATAGGGATTTCCATGAAAAAGATTGTGGGCAGAAAATGGGTGATCACTGTACATTTCTCTTCTGTTTCCTATTTATATTTCTATTTTACCTCCTCAATTTAGCATTATGGACATGGAAAGACCTAATCTAAAATATGCACACAGATATTTTGCCTTCAAATTCATACCGTGGTCGTAGCATGCATGGACTCGACTCATATGACTGGGATTTCCATGAAAAAGATTGTGGGCCGAAAATAGGTGATCACTGTACCTTTCTCTTCTGTTTCCTATTTATATTTATATTTTACCTCCTCAATTTAGCATTATGGACAGGGAAAGATCCAATCTAATATCTGCACAAAAATATTTTGCCTTCAAATTCATACCGTGATCGTAGCATGCATGGACTCGACTCATATGACTGGGATTTCCAAGAAAAAGATTGTGGGCCGAAAATAGGAGATCTCTGTACATTTCTCTTCTGTTTCCTATTTATATTTCTATGTTACCTCCTCAATTTAGCATTATGGCCAGGGTAAGCCCTAATCTAAGATCTGCACAAAAATATTTTGCCTTCAAATTCATAGCGTGATCGTAGCATGCATGGACTCGGCTCATATGACTGGGATTTCCATGAAAAAGATTGTGGGCCGAAAATGGGTGATCACTGTACATTTCTCTTCTGTTTCTTATTTATATTTATATTTTACATCCTCAATTCAGCATTATGGACAGGGAAAACCTAATCTAAGTTCTGCACAAAAATATTTTGCCTTCAAATTTATACCCTGATCGTAGCATGCATGGACTCGACTCATATGACTGGGATTTCCATGAAAAAGATTGTGGGCCGAAAATGGTTGATCACTGTACATTTTTTTCTGTTTCCTATTTATATTTCTATTTTACCTCGTCAATTTAGCATTATGGACAGGGAAAGACCTAATCTAAGCTTTGCACAAAAATATTTTGTCTTCAAATTCATACCGTTATCGAAGCATGCATGGACTCGACTCATATGACTGGGATTTCCATGAAAAAGATTGTGGGCAGAAAATGGGTGATCACTGTACATTTCTCTTCTGTTTCCTATTTATATTTCTATTTTACCTCCTCAATTTAGCATTATGGACATGGAAAGACCTAATCTAAAATATGCACAAAAATATTTTGCCTTCAAATTCATACCGTGATCGTAGCATGCATGGACTTGACTCATATGACTGGGATTTCCATGAAAAAGATTGTGGGCCGAAAATAGGTGATCACTGTACATTTCTCTTCTGTTTCCTATTTATATTTATATTTTACCTCCTCAATTTAGCATTATGGCCAGGGTAAGCCCTATTCTAAGATCTGCACAAAAATATTTTGCCTTCAAATTCATAGCGTGATCGTAGCATGCATGGACTCGACTCATATGACTGGGATTTCCATGAAAAAGATTGTGGGCCGAAATTGGGTGATCACTGTACATTTTTCTTCTGTTTCCTATATATATTTATATTTTACCTCTTCAATTTAGCATTATGGACAGGGAAAGACTTAATCTAAGATCTGCACAAAAATGTTTTGCCTTCAAATTCATACCGTGATCGTAGCATGCATGGACTCGACTCATATGACTGGGATTTCCATGAAAAAGATTGTGGGCAGAAAATGAGTGATCACTGTACATTTCTCTTCTGTTTCCTATTTAAATTTCTATTTTACTTTCTTCATTTAGCATTATGGACAGGGAAAGACCTAATCTAAGATCAGCAAATAAATATTTTGCCTTCAAATTCATACCGTGATCGTAGCATGCATGGACTCGACTTATATGACTGGGATTTCCATGAAAAAGATTGTGGGCAGAAAATGGGTGATCACTGTAAATTTCACTTCTCTTTTCTATTTATATTTCTATTTTACTTCCTCAATTTAGCATTATGGACAGTGAAAGACCTAATCTAAGATCTGCAAAAAAATATTTTGCCTTCAAATTCATACCATGATCGTAGCATGCATGGACTCGACTCATATTACTGGGATTTCCATGAAAAAGATTGTGGGCCGAAAATGGGTGATCACTGTACATTTCTCTTCTGTTTCCTATTTATATTTCTATTTTACCTCCTCAATTTAGCATTATGGACAGGGAAAGGCCTAATCTAAAATCTGCACAAAAATATTTTGCCTTCAAATTCATACCGTGATCATAGCATGCATGGACTCGACTCATATGACTCGGATTTCCATGAAAAAGATTGTGGGCCGAAAATGGGTGATCACTGTACATTTCTCTTCTGTTTCCTATTTATATTTCTATTTTACCTCCTCAATTTAGCATTATGGACAGGGAAAGGCCTAATCTAAAATCTGCACGAAAATATTTTGCCTTCAAATTCATACCGTGATCGTAGCATGCATGGACTTGACTCATATGACTGGGATTTCCATGAAAAAGATTGTGGGCCGAAAATGGGTGATCACTGTACATTTCTCTTCTGTTTCCTATTTATATTTATATTTTACCTCCTCAATTTAGCATTATGACCAGGGAAAGAACTAATCTAAGCTCTGCACAAAAATATTTTGCCATCAAATTCATACCGTGATCGTAGCATGCATGGACTCGACTCATATGACTGGGATTTCAATGAAAAAGATTGTGGACCGAAAATGGGAGTTCACTGTACATTTCTCTTCTGTTTCCTATTTATCTTTCTATTTTACATCCTCTATTTAGCATTATGGATAGGGAAAGACCTAATCTAAGATCTGCACAAAAATATTTTGCCTTCAAATTCATACCCTGATCGTAGCATGCATGGACTCGACTCATATGACTGGGATTTCCATGAAAAAGATTGTGGGCCGAAAATGGGTGATCACTGTGCATTTCTCTTCTGTTTCCTATTTATATTTCTATTTTACATCCTAAATTTAGCATTATGGACAGGGAAAGGCCTAATCTAAAATCTGCACAAAAATATGTTGCCTTCAAATTCATACCGTGATCGTAGCATGCATGGACTCGACTCATATGACTGGGATTTCCATGAAAAAGATTGTGGGCCGAAAATGGGTGATCACTGTACATTTCTCTTCTGTTTCCTATTTATATTTATATTTTACCTCCTCAATTTAGCAGTATGGACAGGGAAAGACCTAATCTAAGATCTGCACAAAAATATTTTGCCTTCAAATTCATACCCTGATCGTAGCATGCATGGACTCGACTCATATGACTGGGATTTCCATGAAAAAGATTGTGGGCCGAAAATGGGTGATCACTGTACATTTCTCTTCTGTTTCCTATTTATATTTCTATTCTACCTCCTCAATTTAGCATTATGGACAGGGAAAGACCTAATATAATTTCTGCAAAAAAATATTTTGCCTTCAAATTCATACCGTGATCGTAGCATGCATGGACTCGACTCATATGACTGGGATTTCCATGAAAAAGATTGTGGGCCGAAAATGGGTGATCACTGTACATTTCTCTTCTCTTTCCTATTTATATTTCTATTGTACCTCCTCAATTTAGCATTATGGACAGGGAAAGACCTAATATAATCCCTGCAAAAAAATATTTTGCCTTCAAATTCATACCGTGATCGTAGCATGCATGGACTCGACTCATATGACTGGGATTTCCATGAAAAAGATTGTGGGCCGAAAATGGGTGATCACTGTACATTTCTCTTCTGTTTCCTATTTATATTTATATTTTACCTCCTCAATTTAGCATTATGGACAGGGAAAGACCTAATCTAAGATCTGCACAAAAATATTTTGCCTTCAAATTCATAACGTGATCGTAGCATGCATGGACTCGACTCATATGACAGGGATTTCCATGAAAAAGATTGTGGGCCGAAAATGGGTGATCACTGTGCAAATTTCTCGTCTGTTTCCTATTTATATTTCTATTTTACATCCTCAATTTAGCATTATGGACAGGGAAAGACCTAATCTAAGATCTGCACAAAAATATTTTGCCTTCAAATTCATACCGTGATCGTAGCATGCATGGACTCGACTCATATGACTGGGATTTCTATGAAAAAGATTGTGGGCCGAAAATGGGTGATCACTGTACATTTCTCTTCTGTTTCCTATTTATATTTATATTTTACATCCTCAATTAAGCATTATGGACAGGGAAAGACCTAATCTAAGATCTGCACAAAAATATTTTGCCTTCAAATTCATACCGTGATCGTAGCATGCATGGACTCGACTCATATGACTGGAATTTCCATGAAAAAAATTGTTGGCCGAAAATGGGTGATCACTGTACATTTCTCTTCTGTTTCCTATTTATATTTCTATTTTATCTCCTCAATTTAGCATTATGGACAGGGAAAGACCTAATCTAATATCTGCACAAAAATATTTTGCCTTCAAATTCATAACGTGATCGTAGCATGCATGGACTCGACTCATATGACTGGGATTTTCATGAAAAAGATTGTGGGCCGAAAATGGGTGATCACTGTGCATTTCTCTTCTGTTTCCTATTTATATTTATATTTTACATCCTTAATTTAGCATTATGGATAGGGAAAGACCTAATCTAAGATCTGCACAAAAATATTTTGCCATCAAATTCATACCCTGATCGTAGCATGCATGGACTCGACTGATATGACTGGGATTTCCATGAAAAAGATTGTGGGCCGAAAATGGGTGATCACTGTACATTTCTCTTCTGTTTCCTATTTATATTTATATTTTACTTCCTCAATTTAGCATTATGGACAGGGAAAGACCTAATCTAAGATCTGCAAAAAAATATTATGCCTTCAAATTCATAATGTGATCGTAGCATGCATGGACTCGACTCATATGACTGGGATTTCCATGAAAAAGATTGTGGGCCGAAAATGGGTGATCACTGTACATTTCTCTTCTGTTTCCTATTTATATTTATATTTTACCTCCTCAATTTAGCATTATGGACAGGGAAAGGCCTAATCTAAAATCTGCACAAAAATATTTTGCCTTCAAATTCATACCGTGATCGTAGCATGCATGGACTCGACTCATATGACTGGGATTTCCATGAAAAAGATTGTGGGCCGAAAATGGGTGATCACTGTACATTTCTCTTCTCTTTCCTATTCATATTACTATTTTACCTCCTCAATTTAGCATTATGGACAGGGAAAGGCCTAATCTAAAATCTGCACTAAAATATTTTGCCTTCAAATTCATACCGTGATCGTAGCATGCATGTACTCGATTCATATGACTGGGATTTCCATGAAAAATATTGTGGGCCGAAAATGGGTGATCACTGTACATTTCTCTTCTGTTTCCTATTTATATTTCTATTTTACATCCTCAATTAAGCATTATGGACAGGGAAAGACCTAATCTAAGATCTGCACAAAAATATTTTGCCTTCAAATTCATACCGTGATCGTAGCATGCATGGACTCGACTCATATGACTGGAATTTCCATGAAAAAAATTGTGGGCCGAAAATGGGTGATCACTGTACATTTCTCTTCTGTTTCCTATTTATATTTCTATTTTACCTCCTCAATTTAGCATTATGGACAGGGAAAGACCTAATCTAAAATCTGCACAAAAATATTTTGCCTTCAAATTCATAACGTGATCGTAGCATGCATGGACTCGACTCATATGACTGGGATTTTCAGGAAAAAGATTGTGGGCCGAAAATGGGTGATCACTGTGCATTTCTCTTCTGTTTCCTATTTATATTTCTATTTTACATCCTCAATTTAGCATTATGGATAGGGAAAGACCTAATCTAAGATCTGCACAAAAATATTTTGCCATCAAATTCATACCCTGATCGTAGCATGCATGGACTCGACTGATATGACTGGGATTTCCATGAAAAAGATTGTGGAACGAAAATGGGTGATCACTATACATTTCTCTTCTGTTTCCTATTTATATTTATATTTTACTTCCTCAATTTAGCATTATGGACAGGGAAAGACCTAATCTAAGATCTGCAAAAAAATATTATGCCTTCAAATTCATAACGTGATCGTAGCATGCATGGACTCGACTCATATGACTGGGATTACCATGAAAAAGATTGTGGGCCGAAAATGGGTGATCACTGTACATTTCTCTTCTGTTTCCTATTTATATTTATATTTTACCTCCTCAATTTAGCATTATGGCCAGGGAAAGGCCTAATCTAAAATCTGCACAAAAATATTTTGCCGTCAAATACATACCGTGATCGTAGCATGCATGGACTCGACTCATATGACTGGGATTTCCATGAAAAAGATTGTGGGCCGAAAATGGGTGATCACTGTACATTTCTCTTCTGTTTCCTATTTATATTTATATTTTACCTCCTCAATTTAGCATTATGGACAGGGAAAGGCCTAATCTAAAATCTGCACAAAAATATTTTGCCTTCAAATTCATACCGTGATCGTAGCATGCATGGACTCGACTCATATGACTGGGATTTCCATGAAAAAGATTGTGGGCCGAAAATGGGTGATCACTGTACATTTCTCTTCTCTTTCCTATTTATATTTCTATTTTACCTCCTCAATTTAGCATTATGGACAGGGAAAGGCCTAATCTAAAATCTGCACAAAAATATTTTGCCTTCAAATTCATACCGTGATCGTAGCATGCATGTACTCGATTCATATGACTGGGATTTCCATGAAAAAGATTGTGGGCCGAAAATGGGTGATCACTGTACATTTCTCTTCTGTTTCCTATTTATATTTATATTTTACCTCCTCAATTTAGCATTATGGCCAGGGAAAGACTTAATCTAAGATCTGCACAAAAATATTTTGCCATCAAATTCATACCATGATCGTAGCATGCATGGACTCGACTCATATGACTGGGATTTCCATGAAAAAGATTGTGGGCCGAAAATGGGTGATCACTGTACATTTCACTTCTGTTTCCTATTTATATTTATATTTTACCTCCTCAATTTAGCATTATGGACAGGGAAAGACTTAATCTAAGATCTGAACAAAAATATTTTGCCTTCAAATTCATACCCTGATCGTAGCATGCATGGACTCGACTCATATGACTGGGATTTCCATGAAAAAGATTGTGGGCCGAAAATGGGTGATCACTGTACATTTCTCTTCTGTTTCCTATTTATATTTATATTTTACATCCTCAATTTAGCATTAAGGACAGGGAAAGACCTAATGTAAGATCTGCACAAAAATATTTTGCCTTCAAATTCATACCCTGATCGTAGCATGCATGGACTCGACTCATATGACTGGGATTTCCATGAAAAAGATTGTGGGCCGAAAATGGGTGATCACTGTACATTTCTCTTCTGTTTCCTATTTATATTTATATTTTACCTCCTCAATTTAGCATTATGGCCAGGGAAAGGCCTAATCTAAGATCTGCACAAAAATATTTTGCCGTCAAATACATACCGTGATCGTAGCATGCATGGACTCGACTCATATGACTGGGATTTCCATGAAAAAGATTGTGGGCCGAAAATGGGTGATCACTGTACATTTCTCTTCTGTTTCCTATTTATATTTATATTTTACCTCCTCAATTTAGCATTATGGACAGGGAAAGGCCTAATCTAAAATCTGCACAAAAATATTTTGCCTTCAAATTCATACCGTGATCGTAGCATGCATGGACTCGACTCATATGACTGGGATTTCCATGAAAAAGATTGTGGGCCGAAAATGGGTGATCACTGTACATTTCTCTTCTGTTTCCTATTTATATTTATATTTTACCTCCTCAATTTAGCATTATGGACAGGGAAAGGCCTAATCTAAAATCTGCACAAAAATATTTTGCCTTCAAATTCATACCGTGATCGTAGCATGCATGTACTCGATTCATATGACTGGGATTTCCATGAAAAAGATTGTGGGCCGAAAATGGGTGATCACTGTACATTTCTCTTCTGTTTCCTATTTATATTTATATTTTACCTCCTCAATTTAGCATTATGGCCAGGGAAAGACTTAATCTAAGATCTGCACAAAAATATTTTGCCATCAAATTCATACCATGATCGTAGCATGCATGGACTCGACTCATATGACTGGGATTTCCATGAAAAAGATTGTGGGCCGAAAATGGGTGATCACTGTACATTTCACTTCTGTTTCCTATTTATATTTATATTTTACCTCCTCAATTTAGCATTATGGACAGGGAAAGACTTAATCTAAGATCTGAACAAAAATATTTTGCCTTCAAATTCATACCCTGATCGTAGCATGCATGGACTCGACTCATATGACTGGGATTTCCATGAAAAAGATTGTGGGCCGAAAATGGGTGATCACTGTACATTTCTCTTCTGTTTCCTATTTATATTTATATTTTACCTCCTCAATTTAGCATTATGGACAGGAAAAGACTTAATCTAAGATCTGCACAAAAATATTTTGCCTTCAAATTCATACCGTGATCGTAGCATGCATGGACTCGACTCATATGACTGGGATTTCCATGAAAAAGATTGTGGGCCGAAAATGGGTGATCACTGTACATTTCTCTTCTGTTTCCTATTTATATTTATATTTTACATCCTCAATTTAGCATTAAGGACAGGGAAAGACCTAATGTAAGATCTGCACAAAAATATTTTGCCTTCAAATTCATACCCTGATCGTAGCATGCATGGACTCGACTCATATGACTGGGATTTCCATGAAAAAGATTGTGGGCCGAACATGGGTGATCACTGTACATTTCTCTTCTGTTTCCTATTTATATTTATATTTTACCTCCTCAATTTAGCATTATGGCCAGGGAAAGGCCTAATCTAAGATCTGCACAAAAATATTTTGCCGTCAAATACATACCGTGATCGTAGCATGCATGGACTCGACTCATATGACTGGGATTTCCATGAAAAAGATTGTGGGCCGAAAATGGGTGATCACTGTACATTTCTCTTCTGTTTCCTATTCATATTTATATTTTACCTCCTCAATTTAGCATTATGGACAGGGAAAGGCCTAATCTAAAATCTGCACAAAAATATTTTGCCTTCAAATTCATACCGTGATCGTAGCATGCATGGACTCGACTCATATGACTGGGATTTCCATGAAAAAGATTGTGGGCCGAAAATGGGTGATCACTGTACATTTCTCTTCTCTTTCCTTTTCATATTACTATTTTACCTCCTCAATTTAGCATTATGGACAGGGAAAGGCCTAATCTAAAATCTGCACAAAAATATTTTGCCTTCAAATTTATACCGTGATCGTAGCATGCATGTACTCGATTCATATGACTGGGATTTACATGAAAAAGATTGTGGGTCGAAAATGGGTGATCACTGTACATTTCTCTTCTGTTTCCTATTTATATTTATATTTTACCTCCTCAATTTAGCATTATGGACAGGGAAAGACTTAATCTAAGATCTGAACAAAAATATTTTGCCTTCAAATTCATACCCTGATCGTAGCATGCATGGACTCGACTCATATGACTGGGATTTCCATGAAAAAGATTGTGGGCCGAAAATGGGTGATCACTGTACATTTCTCTTCTGTTTCCTATTTATATTTCTATTTTACCTCCTCAATTTAGCATTATGGACAGGAAAAGACTTAATCTAAGATCTGCACAAAAATATTTTGCCTTCAAATTCATACCGTGATCGTAGCATGCATGGACTCGACTCATATGACTGGGATTTCCATGAAAAAGATTGTGGGCCGAAAATGGGTGATCACTGTACATTTCTCTTGTGTTTCCTATTTATATTTATATTTTACATCCTCAATTTAGCATTAAGGACAGGGAAAGACCTAATGTAAGATCTGCACAAAAATATTTTGCCTTCAAATTCATACCCTGATCGTAGCATGCATGGACTCGACTCATATGACTGGGATTTCCATGAAAAAGATTGTGGGCCGAAAATGGGTGATCACTGTACATTTCTCTTCTGTTTCCTATTCATATTTATATTTTACCTCCTCAATTTAGCAGTATGGATAGGGAAAGACCTAATCTAAGATCTGCACAAAAATATTTTGCCTTCAAATTCATACCCTGATCGTAGCATGCATGGACTCGACTCATATGACTGGGATTTCCATGAAAAAGATTGTGGGCCGAAAATGGGTGATCACTGTACATTTCTCTTCTGTTTCCTATTTATATTTATATTTTACCTCCTCAATTTAGCATTATGGCCAGGGAAAGGCCTAATCTAAAATCTGCACAAAAATATTTTGCCGTCAAATACATACCGTGATCGTAGCATGCATGGACTCGACTCATATGACTGGGATTTCCATGAAAAAGATTGTGGGCCGAAAATGGGTGATCACTGTACATTTCTCTTCTGTTTCCTATTTATATTTATATTTTACCTCCTCAATTTAGCATTATGGCCAGGGAAAGACTTAATCTAAGATCTGCACAAAAATATTTTGCCATCAAATTCATACCATGATCGTAGCATGCATGGACTCGACTCATATGACTGGGATTTCCATGAAAAAGATTGTGGGCCGAAAATGGGTGATCACTGTACATTTCACTTCTGTTTCCTATTTATATTTATATTTTACCTCCTCAATTTAGCATTATGGACAGGGAAAGACTTAATCTAAGATCTGAACAAAAATATTTTGCCTTCAAATTCATACCCTGATCGTAGCATGCATGGACTCGACTCATATGACTGGGATTTCCATGAAAAAGATTGTGGGCCGAAAATGGGTGATCACTGTACATTTCTCTTCTGTTTCCTATTTATATTTATATTTTACCTCCTCAATTTAGCATTATGGACAGGAAAAGACTTAATCTAAGATCTGCACAAAAATATTTTGCCTTCAAATTCATACCGTGATCGTAGCATGCATGGACTCGACTCATATGACTGGGATTTCCATGAAAAAGATTGTGGGCCGAAAATGGGTGATCACTGTACATTTCTCTTCTGTTTCCTATTTATATTTATATTTTACATCCTCAATTTAGCATTAAGGACAGGGAAAGACCTAATGTAAGATCTGCACAAAAATATTTTGCCTTCAAATTCATACCCTGATCGTAGCATGCATGGACTCGACTCATATGACTGGGATTTCCATGAAAAAGATTGTGGGCCGAACATGGGTGATCACTGTACATTTCTCTTCTGTTTCCTATTTATATTTATATTTTACCTCCTCAATTTAGCATTATGGCCAGGGAAAGGCCTAATCTAAGATCTGCACAAAAATATTTTGCCGTCAAATACATACCGTGATCGTAGCATGCATGGACTCGACTCATATGACTGGGATTTCCATGAAAAAGATTGTGGGCCGAAAATGGGTGATCACTGTACATTTCTCTTCTGTTTCCTATTTATATTTATATTTTACCTCCTCAATTTAGCATTATGGACAGGGAAAGGCCTAATCTAAAATCTGCACAAAAATATTTTGCCTTCAAATTTATACCGTGATCGTAGCATGCATGTACTCGATTCATATGACTGGGATTTACATGAAAAAGATTGTGGGTCGAAAATGGGTGATCACTGTACATTTCTCTTCTGTTTCCTATTTATATTTATATTTTACCTCCTCAATTTAGCATTATGGACAGGGAAAGACTTAATCTAAGATCTGAACAAAAATATTTTGCCTTCAAATTCATACCCTGATCGTAGCATGCATGGACTCGACTCATATGACTGGGATTTCCATGAAAAAGATTGTGGGCCGAAAATGGGTGATCACTGTACATTTCTCTTCTGTTTCCTATTTATATTTCTATTTTACCTCCTCAATTTAGCATTATGGACAGGAAAAGACTTAATCTAAGATCTGCACAAAAATATTTTGCCTTCAAATTCATACCGTGATCGTAGCATGCATGGACTCGACTCATATGACTGGGATTTCCATGAAAAAGATTGTGGGCCGAAAATGGGTGATCACTGTACATTTCTCTTGTGTTTCCTATTTATATTTATATTTTACATCCTCAATTTAGCATTAAGGACAGGGAAAGACCTAATGTAAGATCTGCACAAAAATATTTTGCCTTCAAATTCATACCCTGATCGTAGCATGCATGGACTCGACTCATATGACTGGGATTTCCATGAAAAAGATTGTGGGCCGAAAATGGGTGATCACTGTACATTTCTCTTCTGTTTCCTATTCATATTTATATTTTACCTCCTCAATTTAGCAGTATGGATAGGGAAAGACCTAATCTAAGATCTGCACAAAAATATTTTGCCTTCAAATTCATACCCTGATCGTAGCATGCATGGACTCGACTCATATGACTGGGATTTCCATGAAAAAGATTGTGGGCCGAAAATGGGTGATCACTGTACATTTCTCTTCTGTTTCCTATTTATATTTATATTTTACCTCCTCAATTTAGCATTATGGCCAGGGAAAGGCCTAATCTAAAATCTGCACAAAAATATTTTGCCGTCAAATACATACCGTGATCGTAGCATGCATGGACTCGACTCATATGACTGGGATTTCCATGAAAAAGATTGTGGGCCGAAAATGGGTGATCACTGTACATTTCTCTTCTGTTTCCTATTTATATTTATATTTTACCTCCTCAATTTAGCATTATGGACAGGGAAAGGCCTAATCTAAAATCTGCACAAAAATATTTTGCCTTCAAATTCATACCGTGATCGTAGCATGCATGGACTCGACTCATATGACTGGGATTTCCATGAAAAAGATTGTGGGCCGAAAATGGGTGATCACTGTACATTTCTCTTCTCTTTCCTATTCATATTACTATTTTACCTCCTCAATTTAGCATTATGGACAGGGAAAGGCCTAATCTAAAATCTGCACAAAAATATTTTGCCTTCAAATTCATACCGTGATCGTAGCATGCATGTACTCGATTCATATGACTGGGATTTCCATGAAAAAGATTGTGGGCCGAAAATGGGTGATCACTGTACATTTCTCTTCTGTTTCCTATTTATATTTCTATTTTACCTCCTCAATTAAGCATTATGGACAGGGAAAGACCTAATCTAAGATCTGCACAAAAATATTTTGCCTTCAAATTCATACCGTGATCGTAGCATGCATGGACTCGACTCATATGACTGGAATTTCCATGAAAAAAATTGTGGGCCGAAAATGGGTGATCACTGTACATTTCTCTTCTGTTTCCTATTTATATTTCTATTTTACCTCCTCAATTTAGCATTATGGACAGGGAAAGACCTAATCTAAGATCTGCACAAAAATATTTTGCCTTCAAATTCATAACGTGATCGTAGCATGCATGGACTCGACTCATATGACTGGGATTTCCATGAAAAAGATTGTGGTGCCGAAAATGGGTGATCACTGTACATTTCACTTCTGTTTCCTATTTATATTTATATTTTACCTCCTCAATTTAGCATTATGGACAGGGAAAGACTTAATCTAAGATCTGAACAAAAATATTTTGCCTTCAAATTCATACCCTGATCGTAGCATGCATGGACTCGACTCATATGACTGGGATTTCCATGAAAAAGATTGTGGGCCGAAAATGGGTGATCACTGTACATTTCTCTTCTGTTTCCTATTTATATTTCTATTTTACCTCCTCAATTTAGCATTATGGACAGGGAAAGGCCTAATCTAAAATCTGCACAAAAATATATTGCCTTCAAATTCATACCGTGATCGTAGCATGCATGGACTCGACTCATATGACTGGGATTTCCATGAAAAAGATTGTGGGCCGAAAATGGGTGATCACTGTACATTTCTCTTCTCTTTCCTATTTATATTTCTATTTTACCTCCTCAATTTAGCATTATGGACAGGGAAAGACTTAATCTAAAATCTGCACAAAAATATTTTGCCTTCAATTTAATACCGTGATCGTAGCATGCATGGACTCGACTCATATGACTGGGATTTACATGAAAAAGATTGTGGGTCGAAAATGGGTGATCACTGTACATTTCTCTTCTGTTTCCTATTTATATTTATATTTTACCTCCTCAATTTAGCATTATGGACAGGGAAAGACTTAATCTAAGATCTGAACAAAAATATTTTGCCTTCAAATTCATACCCTGATCGTAGCATGCATGGACTCGACTCATATGACTGGGATTTCCATGAAAAAGATTGTGGGCCGAAAATGGGTGATCACTGTACATTTCTCTTCTGTTTCCTATTTATATTTATATTTTACCTCCTCAATTTAGCATTATGGACAGGAAAAGACTTAATCTAAGATCTGCACAAAAATATTTTGCCTTCAAATTCATACCGTGATCGTAGCATGCATGGACTCGACTCATATGACTGGGATTTCCATGAAAAAGATTGTGGGCCGAAAATGGGTGATCACTGTACATTTCTCTTCTGTTTCCTATTTATATTTATATTTTACATCCTCAATTTAGCATTAAGGACAGGGAAAGACCTAATGTAAGATCTGCACAAAAATATTTTGCCTTCAAATTCATACCCTGATCGTAGCATGCATGGACTCGACTCATATGACTGGGATTTCCATGAAAAAGATTGTGGGCCGAAAATGGGTGATCACTGTACATTTCTCTTCTGTTTCCTATTCATATTTATATTTTACCTCCTCAATTTAGCAGTATGGACAGGGAAAGACCTAATCTAAGATCTGCACAAAAATATTTTGCCTTCAAATTCATACCCTGATCGTAGCATGCATGGACTCGACTCATATGACTGGGATTTCCATGAAAAAGATTGTGGGCCGAAAATGGGTGATCACTGTACATTTCTCTTCTGTTTCCTATTTATATTTATATTTTACCTCCTCAATTTAGCATCATGGCCAGGGAAAGGCCTAATCTAAAATCTGCACAAAAATATTTTGCCGTCAAATACATACCGTGATCGTAGCATGCATGGACTCGACTCATATGACTGGGATTTCCATGAAAAAGATTGTGGGCCGAAAATGGGTGATCACTGTTCATTTCTCTTCTGTTTCCTATTTATATTTATATTTTACCTCCTCAATTTAGCATTATGGACAGGGAAAGGCCTAATCTAAAATCTGCACAAAAATATTTTGCCTTCAAATTCATACCGTGATCGTAGCATGCATGGACTCGACTCATATGACTGGGATTTCCATGAAAAAGATTGTGGGCCGAAAATGGGTGATCACTGTACATTTCTCTTCTCTTTCCTATTTATATTTCTATTTTACCTCCTCAATTTAGCATTATGGACAGGGAAAGGCCTAATCTAAAATCTGCACAAAAATATTTTGCCTTCAAATTCATACCGTGATCGTAGCATGCATGGACTCGACTCATATGACTGGGATTTCCATGAAAAAGATTGTGGGCCGAAAATGGGTGATCACTGTACATTTCTCTTCTCTTTCCTATTCATATTACTATTTTACCTCCTCAATTTAGCATTATGGACAGGGAAAGGCCTAATCTAAAATCTGCACAAAAATATTTTGCCTTCAAATTCATACCGTGATCGTAGCATGCATGTACTCGATTCATATGACTGGGATTTCCATGAAAAAGATTGTGGGCCGAAAATGGGTGATCACTGTACATTTCTCTTCTGTTTCCTATTTATATTTCTATTTTACATCCTCAATTAAGCATTATGGACAGGGAAAGACCTAATCTAAGATCTGCACAAAAATATTTTTCCTTCAAATTCATACCGTGATCGTAGCATGCATGGACTCGACTCATATGACTGGAATTTCCATGAAAAAAATTGTGGGCCGAAAATGGGTGATCACTGTACATTTCTCTTCTGTTTCCTATTTATATTTCTATTTTACCTCCTCAATTTAGCATTATGGACAGGGAAAGACCTAATCTAAGATCTGCACAAAAATATTTTGCCTTCAAATTCATAACGTGATCGTAGCATGCATGGACTCGACTCATATGACTGGGATTTTCATGAAAAAGATTGTGGGCCGAAAATGGGTGATCACTGTGCATTTCTCTTCTGTTTCCTATTTATATTTCTATTTATATCCTCAATTTAGCATTATGGATAGGGAAAGACCTAATCTAAGATCTGCACAAAAATATTTTGCCATCAAATTCATACCCTGATCGTAGCATGCATGGACTCGACTGATATGACTGGGATTTCCATGAAAAAGATTGTGGGCCGAAAATGGGTGATCACTATACATTTCTCTTCTGTTTCCTATTTATATTTATATTTTACTTCCTCAATTTAGCATTATGGACAGGGAAAGACCTAATCTAAGATCTGCAAAAAAATATTATGCCTTCAAATTCATAACGTGATCGTAGCATGCATGGACTCGACTCATATGACTGGGATTTCCATGAAAAAGATTGTGGGCCGAAAATGGGTGATCACTGTACATTTCTCTTCTGTTTCCTATTTATATTTATATTTTACCTCCTCAATTTAGCATTATGGCCAGGGAAAGGCCTAATCTAAAATCTGCACAAAAATATTTTGCCGTCAAATACATACCGTGATCGTAGCATGCATGGACTCGACTCATATGACTGGGATTTCCATGAAAAATATTGTGGGCCGAAAATGGGTGATCACTGTTCATTTCTCTTCTGTTTCCTATTTATATTTATATTTTACCTCCTCAATTTAGCATTATGGACAGGGAAAGGCCTAATCTAAAATCGGCACAAAAATATTTTGCCTTCAAATTCATACCGTGATCGTAGCATGCATGGACTCGACTCATATGACTGGGATTTCCATGAAAAAGATTGTGGGCCGAAAATGGGTGATCACTGTACATTTCTCTTCTGTTTCCTATTTATATTTCTATTTTACCTCCTCAATTTAGCATTATGGACAGGGAAAGACCTAATCTAAGATCTGCACAAAAATATTTTGCCTTCAAATTCATAACGTGATCGTAGCATGCATGGACTCGACTCATATGACTGGGATTTTCATGAAAAAGATTGTGGGCCGAAAATGGGTGATCACTGTGCATTTCTCTTCTGTTTCCTATTTATATTTCTATTTATATCCTCAATTTAGCATTATGGATAGGGAAAGACCTAATCTAAGATCTGCACAAAAATATTTTGCCATCAAATTCATACCCTGATCGTAGCATGCATGGACTCGACTGATATGACTGGGATTTCCATGAAAAAGATTGTGGGCCGAAAATGGGTGATCACTATACATTTCTCTTCTGTTTCCTATTTATATTTATATTTTACTTCCTCAATTTAGCATTATGGACAGGGAAAGACCTAATCTAAGATCTGCAAAAAAATATTATGCCTTCAAATTCATAACGTGATCGTAGCATGCATGGACTCGACTCATATGACTGGGATTTCCATGAAAAAGATTGTGGGCCGAAAATGGGTGATCACTGTACATTTCTCTTCTGTTTCCTATTTATATTTATATTTTACCTCCTCAATTTAGCATTATGGCCAGGGAAAGGCCTAATCTAAAATCTGCACAAAAATATTTTGCCGTCAAATACATACCGTGATCGTAGCATGCATGGACTCGACTCATATGACTGGGATTTCCATGAAAAATATTGTGGGCCGAAAATGGGTGATCACTGTTCATTTCTCTTCTGTTTCCTATTTATATTTATATTTTACCTCCTCAATTTAGCATTATGGACAGGGAAAGGCCTAATCTAAAATCGGCACAAAAATATTTTGCCTTCAAATTCATACCGTGATCGTAGCATGCATGGACTCGACTCATATGACTGGGATTTCCATGAAAAAGATTGTGGGCCGAAAATGGGTGATCACTGTACATTTCTCTTCTCTTTCCTATTTATATTTCTATTTTACCTCCTCAATTTAGCATTATGGACAGGGAAAGGCCTAATCTAAAATCTGCACAAAAATATTTTGCCTTCAAATTCATACCGTGATCGTAGCATGCATGTACTCGATTCATATGACTGGGATTTCCATGAAAAAGATTGTGGGCCGAAAATGGGTGATCACTGTACATTTCTCTTCTGTTTCCTATTTATATTTATATTTTACCTCCTCAATTTAGCATTATGGCCAGGGAAAGACTTAATCTAAGATCTGCACAAAAATATTTTGCCTTCAAATTCATACCATGATCGTAGCATGGATGGACTCGACTCATATGACTGGGATTTCCATGAAAAAGATTGTGGGCCGAAAATGGGTGATCACTGTACATTTCACTTCTGTTTCCTATTTATATTTATATTTTACCTCCTCAATTTAGCATTATGGACAGGGAAAGGCCTAATCTAAAATCTGCACAAAAATATATTGCCTTCAAATTCATACCGTGATCGTAGCATGCATGGACTCGACTCATATGACTGGGATTTCCATGAAAAAGATTGTGGGCCGAAAATGGGTGATCACTGTACATTTCTCTTCTGTTTCCTATTTATATTTATATTTTACCTCCTCAATTTAGCATTATGGACAGGGAAAGGCCTAATCTAAAATCTGCACAAAAATATATTGCCTTCAAATTCATACCGTGATCGTAGCATGCATGGACTCGACTCATATGACTGGAATTTCCATGAAAAAAATTGTGGGCCGAAAATGGGTGATCACTGTACATTTCTCTTCTGTTTCCTATTTATATTTCTATTTTACCTCCTCAATTTAGCATTATGGACAGGGAAAGACCTAATCTAAGATCTGCACAAAAATATTTTGCCTTCAAATTCATACCGTGATCGTAGCATGCATGGACTCGACTCATATGACTGGAATTTCCATGAAAAAGATTGTGGGCCGAAAATGGGTGATCACTGTACATTTCTCTTCTGTTTCCTATTTATATTTATATTTTACCTCCTCAATTTAGCATTATGGCCAGGGAAAGACTTAATCTAAGATCTGCACAAAAATATTTTGCCTTCAAATTCATACCGTGATCGTAGCATGCATGGACTCGACTCATATGACTGGGATTTCCATGAAAAAGATTGTGGGCCGAAAATGGGTGATCACTGTACATTTCACTTCTGTTTCCTATTTATATTTATATTTTACCTCCTCAATTTAGCATTATGGACAGGGAAAGACTTAATCTAAGATCTGAACAAAAATATTTTGCCTTCAAATTCATACCCTGATCGTAGCATGCATGGACTCGACTCATATGACTGGGATTTCCATGAAAAAGATTGTGGGCCGAAAATGGGTGATCACTGTACATTTCTCTCCTGTTTCCTATTTATATTTATATTTTACCTCCTCAATTTAGCATTATGGACAGGAAAAGACTTAATCTAAGATCTGCACAAAAATATTTTGCCTTCAAATTCATACCGTGATCGTAGCATGCATGGACTCGACTCATATGACTGGGATTTCCATGAAAAAGATTGTGGGCCGAAAATGGGTGATCACTGTACATTTCTCTTCTGTTTCCTATTTATATTTATATTTTACATCCTCAATTTAGCATTAAGGACAGGGAAAGACCTAATGTAAGATCTGCACAAAAATATTTTGCCTTCAAATTCATACCCTGATCGTAGCATGCATGGACTCGACTCATATGACTGGGATTTCCATGAAAAAAATTGTGGGCCGAAAATGGGTGATCACTGTACATTTCTCTTCTGTTTCCTATTCATATTTATATTTTACCTCCTCAATTTAGCAGTATAGACAGGGAAAGACCTAATCTAAGATCTGCACAAAAATATTTTGCCTTCAAATTCATACCGTGATCGTAGCATGCATGGACTCGACTCATATGACTGGGATTTCCATGAAAAAGATTGTGGGCCGAAAATGGGTGATCACTGTACATTTCTCTTCTGTTTCCTATTTATATTTATATTTTACCTCCTCAATTTAGCATTATGGCCAGGGAAAGGCCTAATCTAAAATCTGCACAAAAATATTTTGCCGTCAAATACATACCGTGATCGTAGCATGCATGGACTCGACTCATATGACTGGGATTTCCATGAAAAATATTGTGGGCCGAAAATGGGTGATCACTGTTCATTTCTCTTCTGTTTCCTATTTATATTTATATTTTACCTCCTCAATTTAGCATTATGGAAAGGGAAAGGCCTAATCTAAAATCGGCACAAAAATATTTTGCCTTCAAATTCATACCGTGATCGTAGCATGCATGGACTCGACTCATATGACTGGGATTTCCATGAAAAAGATTGTGGGCCGAAAATGGGTGATCACTGTACATTTCTCTTCTCTTTCCTATTTATATTTCTATTTTACCTCCTCAATTTAGCATTATGGACAGGGAAAGGCCTAATCTAAAATCTGCACAAAAATATTTTGCCTTCAAATTCATACCGTGATCGTAGCATGCATGTACTCGATTCATATGACTGGGATTTCCATGAAAAAGATTGTGGGCCGAAAATGGGTGATCACTGTACATTTCTCTTCTGTTTCCTATTTATATTTATATTTTACCTCCTCAATTTAGCATTATGGCCAGGGAAAGACTTAATCTAAGATCTGCACAAAAATATTTTGCCTTCAAATTCATACCATGATCGTAGCATGCATGGACTCGACTCATATGACTGGGATTTCCATGAAAAAGATTGTGGGCCGAAAATGGGTGATCACTGTACATTTCACTTCTGTTTCCTATTTATATTTATATTTTACCTCCTCAATTTAGCATTATGGACAGGGAAAGGCCTAATCTAAAATCTGCACAAAAATATATTGCCTTCAAATTCATACCGTGATCGTAGCATGCATGGACTCGACTCATATGACTGGGATTTCCATGAAAAAGATTGTGGGCCGAAAATGGGTGATCACTGTACATTTCTCTTCTGTTTCCTATTTATATTTATATTTTACCTCCTCAATTTAGCATTATGGACAGGGAAAGGCCTAATCTAAAATCTGCACAAAAATATATTGCCTTCAAATTCATACCGTGATCGTAGCATGCATGGACTCGACTCATATGACTGGAATTTCCATGAAAAAAATTGTGGGCCGAAAATGGGTGATCACTGTACATTTCTCTTCTGTTTCCTATTTATATTTCTATTTTACCTCCTCAATTTAGCATTATGGACAGGGAAAGACCTAATCTAAGATCTGCACAAAAATATTTTGCCTTCAAATTCATACCGTGATCGTAGCATGCATGGACTCGACTCATATGACTGGAATTTCCATGAAAAAGATTGTGGGCCGAAAATGGGTGATCACTGTACATTTCTCTTCTGTTTCCTATTTATATTTATATTTTACCTCCTCAATTTAGCATTATGGCCAGGGAAAGACTTAATCTAAGATCTGCACAAAAATATTTTGCCTTCAAATTCATACCGTGATCGTAGCATGCATGGACTCGACTCATATGACTGGGATTTCCATGAAAAAGATTGTGGGCCGAAAATGGGTGATCACTGTACATTTCACTTCTGTTTCCTATTTATATTTATATTTTACCTCCTCAATTTAGCATTATGGACAGGGAAAGACTTAATCTAAGATCTGAACAAAAATATTTTGCCTTCAAATTCATACCCTGATCGTAGCATGCATGGACTCGACTCATATGACTGGGATTTCCATGAAAAAGAATGTGGGCCGAAAATGGGTGATCACTGTACATTTCTCTCCTGTTTCCTATTTATATTTATATTTTACCTCCTCAATTTAGCATTATGGACAGGAAAAGACTTAATCTAAGATCTGCACAAAAATATTTTGCCTTCAAATTCATACCGTGATCGTAGCATGCATGGACTCGACTCATATGACTGGGATTTCCATGAAAAAGATTGTGGGCCGAAAATGGGTGATCACTGTACATTTCTCTTCTGTTTCCTATTTATATTTATATTTTACATCCTCAATTTAGCATTAAGGACAGGGAAAGACCTAATCTAAGATCTGCACAAAAATATTTTGCCTTCAAATTCATACCCTGATCGTAGCATGCGTGGACTCGACTCATATGACTGGGATTTCCATGAAAAAGATTGTGGGCCGAAAATGGGAGATCACTGTGCATTTCTCTTCTCTTTCCTATTTATATTTATATTTTACCTCCTCAGTTTAGCATTATGGACAGGGAAAGACTTAATCTAAGATCTGAACAAAAATATTTTGCCTTCAAATTCATACCCTGATCGTAGCATGCATGGACTCGACTCATATGACTGGGATTTCCATGAAAAAGATTGTGGGACGAAAATGGTTGATCACTGTACATTTCTCTTCTGTTTCCTATTTATATTTATATTTTACCTCCTCAATTTAGCATTATGGACAGGAAAAGACTTAATCTAAGATCTGCACAAAAATATTTTTCCTTCTAATTCATACCGTGATCGTAGCATGCATGGACTCGACTCATTACTGGGATTTCCATGAAAAAGATTGTGGGCCGAAAATGGGTGATCACTGTACATTTCTCTTCTGTTTCCTATTTATATTTATATTTTACATCCTCAATTTAGCATTAAGGACAGGGAAAGACCTAATGTAAGATCTGCACAAAAATATTTTGCCTTCAAATTCATACCCTGATCGTAGCATGCATGGACTCGACTCATATGACTGGGATTTCCATGAAAAAGATTGTGGGCCGAAAATGGGTGATCACTGTACATTTCTCTTCTGTTTCCTATTCATATTTATATTTTACCTCCTCAATTTAGCAGTATGGACAGGGAAAGACCTAATCTAAGATCTGCACAAAAATATTTTGCCTTCAAATTCATACCCTGATCGTAGCATGCATGGACTCGACTCATATGACTGAGATTTCCATGAAAAAGATTGTGGGCCGAAAATGGGTGATCACTGTACATTTCTCTTCTGTTTCCTATTTATATTTATATTTTACCTCCTCAATTTAGCATTATGGCCAGGGAAAGGCCTAATCTAAAATCTGCACAAAAATATTTTGCCGTCAAATACATACCGTGATCGTAGCATGCATGGACTCGACTCATATGAATGGGATTTCCATGAAAAAGATTGTGGGCCGAAAATGGGTGATCACTGTACATTTCTCTTCTGTTTCCTATTTATATTTATATTTTACCTCCTCAATTTAGCATTATGGACAGGGAAAGGCCTAATCTAAAATCGGCACAAAAATATTTTGCCTTCAAATTCATACCGTGATCGTAGCATGCATGGACTCGACTCATATGACTGGGATTTCCATGAAAAAGATTGTGGGCCGAAAATGGGTGATCACTGTACATTTCTCTTCTCTTACCTATTTATATTTCTATTTTACCTCCTCAATTTAGCATTATGGACAGGGAAAGGCCTAATCTAAAATCTGCACAAAAATATTTTGCCTTCAAATTCATACCGTGATCGTAGCATGCATGTACTCGATTCATATGACTGGGATTTCCATGAAAAAGATTGTGGGCCGAAAATGGGTGATCACTGTACATTTCTCTTCTGTTTCCTATTTATATTTATATTTTACCTCCTCAATTTAGCATTATGGCCAGGGAAAGACTTAATCCAAGATCTGCACAAAAATATTTTGCCTTCAAATTCATACCATGATCGTAGCATGCATGGACTCGACTCATATGACTGGGATTTCCATGAAAAAGATTGTGGGCCGAAAATGGGTGATCACTGTACATTTCTCTTCTGTTTCCTATTTATATTTATATTTTACCTCCTCAATTTAGCATTATGGACAGGAAAAGACTTAATCTAAGATCTGCACAAAAATATTTTGCCTTCAAATTCATACCGTGATCGTAGCATGCATGGACTCGACTCATATGACTGGGATTTCCATGAAAAAGATTGTGGGCCGAAAATGGGTGATCACTGTACATTTCTCTTCTGTTTCCTATTTATATTTATATTTTACCTCCTCAATTTAGCATTATGGCCAGGGAAAGGCCTAATCTAAAATCTGCACAAAAATATTTTGCCGTCAAATACATACCGTGATCGTAGCATGCATGGACTCGACTCATATGACTGGGATTTCCATGAAAAAGATTGTGGGCCGAAAATGGGTGATCACTGTACATTTCTCTTCTGTTTCCTATTTATATTTATATTTTACCTCCTCAATTTAGCATTATGGACAGGGAAAGGCCTAATCTAAAATCTGCACAAAAATATTTTGCCTTCAAATTCATACCGTGATCGTAGCATGCATGGACTCGACTCATATGACTGGGATTTCCATGAAAAAGATTGTGGGCCGAAAATGGGTGATCACTGTACATTTCTCTTCTCTTTCCTATTCATATTACTATTTTACCTCCTCATTTTAGCATTATGGACAGGGAAAGGCCTAATCTAAAATCTGCACAAAAATATTTTGCCTTCAAATTCATACCGTGATCGTAGCATGCATGTACTCGATTCATATGACTGGGATTTCCATGAAAAAGATTGTGGGCCGAAAATGGGTGATCACTGTACATTTCTCTTCTGTTTCCTATTTATATTTCTATTTTACATCCTCAATTAAGCATTATGGACAGGGAAAGACCTAATCTAAGATCTGCACAAAAATATTTTGCCTTCAAATTCATACCGTGATCGTAGCATGCATGGACTCGACTCATATGACTGGAATTTCCATGAAAAAAATTGTGGGCCGAAAATGGGTGATCACTGTACATTTCTCTTCTGTTTCCTATTTATATTTCTATTTTAACTCCTCAATTTAGCATTATGGACAGGGAAAGACCTAATCTAAGATCTGCACAAAAATATTTTGCCTTCAAATTCATAACGTGATCGTAGCATGCATGGACTCGACTCATATGACTGGGATTTTCATGAAAAAGATTGTGGGCCGAAAATGGGTGATCACTGTGCATTTCTCTTCTGTTTCCTATTTATATTTCTATTTATATCCTCAATTTAGCATTATGGATAGGGAAAGACCTAATCTAAGATCTGCAAAAAAATATTATGCCTTCAAATTCATAACGTGATCGTAGCATGCATGGACTCGACTCATATGACTGGGATTTCCATGAAAAAGATTGTGGGCCGAAAATGGGTGATCACTGTACATTTCTCTTCTGTTTCCTATTTATATTTATATTTTACCTCCTCAATTTAGCATTATGGCCAGGGAAAGGCCTAATCTAAAATCTGCACAAAAATATTTTGCCTTCAAATTCATAACGTGATCGTAGCATCCATGGACTCGACTCATATGACTGGAATTTCCATGAAAAAGATTGTGGGCCGAAAATGGGTGATCACTGTACATTTCTCTTCTCTTTCCTATTTATATTTCTATTTTACATCCTCAATTTAGCATTATGAACAGGGAAAGACCTAATCTAAGATCTGCACAAAAATATTTTGCCTTCAAATTCATACCCTGATCGTAGCATGCATGGACTCGACTCATATGACTGGGATTTCCATGAAAAAGATTGTGCGCCGAAAATGGGTGATCACTGTATATTTCTCTTCTATTTCCTATTACTATTTCTATTTTACTTCCTTCATTTAGCATTATGGACAGGGAAAGACCTAATCTAAGATCTGCACAAAAATATTTTGCCTTCAAATTCATACCCTGATCGTAGCATGCGTGGACTCGACTCATATGACTGGGATTTCCATGAAAAAGATTGTGGGCCGAAAATGGGAGATCACTGTGCATTTCTCTTCTCTTTCCTATTTATATTTATATTTTACCTCCTCAATTTAGCATTATGGACAGGGAAAGACTTAATCTAAGATCTGAACAAAAATATTTTGCCTTCAAATTCATACCCTGATCGTAGCATGCATGGACTCGACTCATATGACTGGGATTTCCATGAAAAAGATTGTGGGACGAAAATGGGTGATCACTGTACATTTCTCTTCTGTTTCCTATTTATATTTATATTTTACCTCCTCAATTTAGCATTATGGACAGGAAAAGACTTAATCTAAGATCTGCACAAAAATATTTTTCCTTCTAATTCATACCGTGATCGTAGCATGCATGGACTCGACTCATTACTGGGATTTCCATGAAAAAGATTGTGGGCCGAAAATGGGTGATCACTGTACATTTCTCTTCTGTTTCCTATTTATATTTATATTTTACATCCTCAATTTAGCATTAAGGACAGGGAAAGACCTAATGTAAGATCTGCACAAAAATATTTTGCCTTCAAATTCATACCCTGATCGTAGCATGCATGGACTCGACTCATATGACTGGGATTTCCATGAAAAAGATTGTGGGCCGAAAATGGGTGATCACTGTACATTTCTCTTCTGTTTCCTATTCATATTTATATTTTACCTCCTCAATTTAGCATTATTGCCAGGGAAAGGCCTAATCTAAAATCTGCACAAAAATATTTTGCCGTCAAATACATACCGTGATCGTAGCATGCATGGACTCGACTCATATGAATGGGATTTCCATGCAAAAGATTGTGGGCCGAAAATGGGTGATCACTGTACATTTCTCTTCTGTTTCCTATTTATATTTATATTTTACCTCCTCAATTTAGCATTATGGACAGGGAAAGGCCTAATCTAAAATCGGCACAAAAATATTTTGCCTTCAAATTCATACCGTGATCGTAGCATGCATGGACTCGACTCATATGACTGGGATTTCCATGAAAAAGATTGTGGGCCGAAAATGGGTGATCACTGTACATTTCTCTTCTCTTACCTATTTATATTTCTATTTTACCTCCTCAATTTAGCATTATGGACAGGGAAAGGCCTAATCTAAAATCTGCACAAAAATATTTTGCCTTCAAATTCATACCGTGATCGTAGCATGCATGTACTCGATTCATATGACTGCGATTTCCATGAAAAAGATTGTGGGCCGAAAATGGGTGATCACTGTACATTTCTCTTCTGTTTCCTATTTATATTTATATTTTACCTCCTCAATTTAGCATTATGGCCAGGGAAAGACTTAATCTAAGATCTGCACAAAAATATTTTGCCTTCAAATTCATACCATGATCGTAGCATGCATGGACTCGACTCATATGACTGGGATTTCCATGAAAAAGATTGTGGGCCGAAAATGGGTGATCACTGTACATTTCTCTTCTGTTTCCTATTTATATTTATATTTTACCTCCTCAATTTAGCATTATGGACAGGAAAAGACTTAATCTAAGATCTGCACAAAAATATTTTGCCTTCAAATTCATACCGTGATCGTAGCATGCATGGACTCGACTCATATGACTGGGATTTCCATGAAAAAGATTGTGGGCCGAAAATGGGTGATCACTGTACATTTCTCTTCTGTTTCCTATTTATATTTATATTTTACCTCCTCAATTTAGCATTATGGCCAGGGAAAGGCCTAATCTAAAATCTGCACAAAAATATTTTGCCGTCAAATACATACCGTGATCGTAGCATGCATGGACTCGACTCATATGACTGGGATTTCCATGAAAAAGATTGTGGGCCGAAAATGGGTGATCACTGTACATTTCTCTTCTGTTTCCTATTTATATTTATATTTTACCTCCTCAATTTAGCATTATGGACAGGGAAAGGCCTAATCTAAAATCTGCACAAAAATATTTTGCCTTCAAATTCATACCGTGATCGTAGCATGCATGGACTCGACTCATATGACTGGGATTTCCATGAAAAAGATTGTGGGCCGAAAATGGGTGATCACTGTACATTTCTCTTCTCTTTCCTATTCATATTACTATTTTACCTCCTCAATTTAGCATTATGGACAGGGAAAGGCCTAATCTAAAATCTGCACAAAAATATTTTGCCTTCAAATTCATTCCGTGATCGTAGCATGCATGTACTCGATTCATATGACTGGGATTTCCATGAAAAAGATTGTGGGCCGAAAATGGGTGATCACTGTACATTTCTCTTCTGTTTCCTATTTATATTTCTATTTTACATCCTCAATTAAGCATTATGGACAGGGAAAGACCTAATCTAAGATCTGCACAAAAATATTTTGCCTTCAAATTCATACCGTGATCGTAGCATGCATGGACTCGACTCATATGACTGGAATTTCCATGAAAAAAATTGTGGGCCGAAAATGGGTGATCACTGTACATTTCTCTTCTGTTTCCTATTTATATTTCTATTTTACCTCCTCAATTTAGCATTATGGACAGGGAAAGACCTAATCTAAGATCTGCACAAAAATATTTTGCCTTCAAATTCATAACGTGATCGTAGCATGCATGGACTCGACTCATATGACTGGGATTTCCATGAAAAAGATTGTGGGCCGAAAATGGGTGATCACTGTACATTTCTCTTCTGTTTCCTATTTATATTTATATTTTACCTCCTCAATTTAGCATTATGGCCAGGGAAAGGCCTAATCTAAAATCTGCACAAAAATATTTTGCCGTCAAATACATACCGTGATCGTAGCATGCATGGACTCGACTCATATGACTGGGATTTCCATGAAAAAGATTGTGGGCCGAAAATGGGTGATCACTGTACATTTCTCTTCTGTTTCCTATTTATATTTATATTTTACCTCCTCAATTTAGCATTATGGACAGGGAAAGGCCTAATCTAAAATCTGCACAAAAATATTTTGCCTTCAAATTCATACCGTGATCGTAGCATGCATGGACTCGACTCATATGACTGGGATTTCCATGAAAAAGATTGTGGGCCGAAAATGGGTGATCACTGTACATTTCTCTTCTCTTTCCTATTCATATTACTATTTTACCTCCTCAATTTAGCATTATGGACAGGGAAAGGCCTAATCTAAAATCTGCACAAAAATATTTTGCCTTCAAATTCATTCCGTGATCGTAGCATGCATGTACTCGATTCATATGACTGGGATTTCCATGAAAAAGATTGTGGGCCGAAAATGGGTGATCACTGTACATTTCTCTTCTGTTTCCTATTTATATTTCTATTTTACATCCTCAATTAAGCATTATGGACAGGGAAAGACCTAATCTAAGATCTGCACAAAAATATTTTGCCTTCAAATTCATACCGTGATCGTAGCATGCATGGACTCGACTCATATGACTGGAATTTCCATGAAAAAAATTGTGGGCCGAAAATGGGTGATCACTGTACATTTCTCTTCTGTTTCCTATTTATATTTCTATTTTACCTCCTCAATTTAGCATTATGGACAGGGAAAGACCTAATCTAAGATCTGCACAAAAATATTTTGCCTTCAAATTCATAACGTGATCGTAGCATGCATGGACTCGACTCATATGACTGGGATTTTCATGAAAAAGATTGTGGGCCGAAAATGGGTGATCACTGTGCATTTCTCTTCTGTTTCCTATTTATATTTCTATTAATATCCTCAATTTAGCATTATGGATAGGGAAAGACCTAATCTAAGATCTGCAAAAAAATATTATGCCTTCAAATTCATAACGTGATCGTAGCATGCATGGACTCGACTCATATGACTGGGATTTCCATGAAAAAGATTGTGGGCCGAAAATGGGTGATCACTGTACATTTCTCTTCTGTTTCCTATTTATATTTATATTTTACCTCCTCAATTTAGCATTATGGCCAGGGAAAGGCCTAATCTAAAATCTGCACAAAAATATTTTGCCGTCAAATACATACCGTGATCGTAGCATGCATGGACTCGACTCATATGACTGGGATTTCCATGAAAAAGATTGTGGGCCGAAAATGGGTGATCACTGTACATTTCTCTTCTGTTTCCTATTTATATTTATATTTTACCTCCTCAATTTAGCATTATGGCCAGGGAAAGGCCTAATCTAAAATCTGCACAAAAATATTTTGCCGTCAAATACATACCGTGATCGTAGCATGCATGGACTCGACTCATATGACTGGGATTTCCATGAAAAAGATTGTGGGCCGAAAATGGGTGATCACTGTACATTTCTCTTCTGTTTCCTATTTATATTTATATTTTACCTCCTCAATTTAGCATTATGGACAGGGAAAGGCCTAATCTAAAATCGGCACAAAAATATTTTGCCTTCAAATTCATACCATGATCGTAGCATGCATGGACTCGACTCATATGACTGGGATTTCCATGAAAATGATTGTGGGCCGAAAATGGGTGATCACTGTACATTTCTCTTCTCTTTCCTATTTATATTTCTATTTTACCTCCTCAATTTAGCATTATGGACAGGGAAAGGCCTAATCTAAAATCTGCACAAAAATATTTTGCCTTCAAATTCATACCGTGATCGTAGCATGCATGTACTCGATTCATATGACTGGGATTTCCATGAAAAAGATTGTGGGCCGAAAATGGGTGATCACTGTACATTTCTCTTCTGTTTCCTATTTATATTTATATTTTACCTCCTCAATTTAGCATTATGGCCAGGGAAAGACTTAATCTAAGATCTGCACAAAAATATTTTGCCTTCAAATTCATACCCTGATCGTAGCATGCATGGACTCGACTCATATGACTGGGATTTCCATGAAAAAGATTGTGGGCCGAAAATGGGTGATCACTGTACATTTCTCTTCTGTTTCCTATTTATATTTATATTTTACCTCCTCAATTTAGCATTATGGACAGGAAAAGACTTAATCTAAGATCTGCACAAAAATATTTTGCCTTCAAATTCATACCCTGATCGTAGCATGCATGGACTCGACTCATATGACTGGGATTTCCATGAAAAAGATTGTGGGCCGAAAATGGGTGATCACTGTACATTTCTCTTCTGTTTCCTATTTATATTTATATTTTACATCCTCAATTTAGCATTAAGGACAGGGAAAGACCTAATGTAAGATCTGCACAAAAATATTTTGCCTTCAAATTCATACTCTGATCGTAGCATGCATGGACTCGACTCATATGACTGGGATTTCCATGAAAAAAATTGTGGGCCGAAAATGGGTGATCACTGTACATTTCTCTTCTGTTTCCTATTCATATTTATATTTTACCTCCTCAATTTAGCAGTATGGACAGGGAAAGACCTAATCTAAGATCTGCACAAAAATATTTTGCCTTCAAATTCATACCCTGATCGTAGCATGCATGGACTCGACTCATATGACTGGGATTTCCATGAAAAAGATTGTGGGCCGAAAATGGGTGATCACTGTGCATTTCTCTTCTGTTTCCTATTTATATTTCTATTTTACATCCTCAATTTAGCATTATGGACAGGGAAAGACCTAATCTAAGATCTGCACAAAAATATTTTGCCTTCAAATTCATAACGTGATCGTAGCATGCATGGACTCGACTCATATGACTGGAATTTCCATGAAAAAGATTGTGGGCCGAAAATGGGTGATCACTGTACATTTCTCTTCTGTTTCCTATTTATATTTATATTTTACCTCCTCAATTTAGCTTTATGGACAGGGAAAGACTTAATCTAAGATCTGAACAAAAATATTTTGCCTTCAAATTCATACCCTGATCGTAGCATACATGGACTCGACTCATATGACTGCGATTTCCATGAAAAAGATTGTGGGCCGAAAATGGGTGATCACTGTACATTTTTCTTCTGTATTCTATTTATATTTCTATTTCACCTCCTCAATTTAGCATTATGGACAGGGAAAGACCTAATCTAAGATCTGCACAAAAATATTTTGCCTTCAAATTCATAACGTGATCGTAGCATGCATGGACTCGACTCATATGACTGGAATTTCCATGAAAAAGATTGTGGGCCGAAAATGGGTGATCACTGTACATTTCTCTTCTCTTTCCTATTTATATTTCTATTTTACATCCTCAATTTAGCATTACGAACAGGGAAAGACCTAATCTAAGATCTGCACAAAAATATTTTGCCTTCAAATTCATACAGTGATCGTAGCATGCATGGACTCGACTCATATGACTGGGATTTCCATGAAAAAGATTGTGGGCCGAAAATGGGTGATCACTGTACATTGCTCTTCTCTTTCCTATTTATATTTCTATTTTACGTCCTCAATTTAGCATTATGGACAGGGAAAGACCTAATATAATCTCTGCAAAAAAATATTTTGCCTTCAAATCCATAACGTGATCGTCGCATGCATGGACTCGACTCATATGACTGGGATTTCCATGAAAAAGATTGTGGGCCGAAAATGGGTGATCACTGTGCATTTCTCTTCTGTTTCCTATTTATATTTATATTTTACATCCTCAATTTAGCATTATGGATAGGGAAAGACCTAATCTAAGATCTGCACAAAAATATTTTGCCTTCAAATTCATACCCTGATCGTAGCATGCATGGACTCGACTCATATGACTGGGATTTCCATGAAAAAGATTGTGGGCCGAAAATGGGTGATCACTGTGCATTTCTCTTCTGTTTCCTATTTATATTTCTATTTTACATCCTCAATTTAGCATTATGGACAGGGAAAGACCTAATCTAAGATCTGCACAAAAATATTTTGCCTTCAAATTCATAACGTGATCGTAGCATGCATGGACTCGACTCATATGACTGGAATTTCCATGAAAAAGATTGTGGGCCGAAAATGGGTGATCACTGTACATTTCTCTTCTGTTTCCTATTTATATTTATATTTTACCTCCTCAATTTAGCTTTATGGACAGGGAAAGACTTAATCTAAGATCTGAACAAAAATATTTTGCCTTCAAATTCATACCCTGATCGTAGCATACATGGACTCGACTCATATGACTGCGATTTCCATGAAAAAGATTGTGGGCCGAAAATGGGTGATCACTGTACATTTTTCTTCTGTATTCTATTTATATTTCTATTTCACCTCCTCAATTTAGCATTATGGACAGGGAAAGACCTAATCTAAGATCTGCACAAAAATATTTTGCCTTCAAATTCATAACGTGATCGTAGCATGCATGGACTCGACTCATATGACTGGAATTTCCATGAAAAAGATTGTGGGCCGAAAATGGGTGATCACTGTACATTTCTCTTCTCTTTCCTATTTATATTTCTATTTTACATCCTCAATTTAGCATTACGAACAGGGAAAGACCTAATCTAAGATCTGCACAAAAATATTTTGCCTTCAAATTCATACAGTGATCGTAGCATGCATGGACTCGACTCATATGACTGGGATTTCCATGAAAAAGATTGTGGGCCGAAAATGGGTGATCACTGTACATTGCTCTTCTCTTTCCTATTTATATTTCTATTTTACGTCCTCAATTTAGCATTATGGACAGGGAAAGACCTAATATAATCTCTGCAAAAAAATATTTTGCCTTCAAATCCATAACGTGATCGTCGCATGCATGGACTCGACTCATATGACTGGGATTTCCATGAAAAAGATTGTGGGCCGAAAATGGGTGATCACTGTGCATTTCTCTTCTGTTTCCTATTTATATTTATATTTTACATCCTCAATTTAGCATTATGGATAGGGAAAGACCTAATCTAAGATCTGCACAAAAATATTTTGCCTTCAAATTCATACCCTGATCGTAGCATGCATGGACTCGACTCATATGACTGGGATTTCCATGAAAAAGATTGTGGGCCGAAAATGGGTGATCACTGTGCATTTCTCTTCTGTTTCCTATTTATATTTCTATTTTACATCCTCAATTTAGCATTATGGACAGGGAAAGACCTAATCTAAGATCTGCACAAAAATATTTTGCCTTCAAATTCATAACGTGATCGTAGCATGCATGGACTCGACTCATATGACTGGAATTTCCATGAAAAAGATTGTGGGCCGAAAATGGGTGATCACTGTACATTTCTCTTCTGTTTCCTATTTATATTTATATTTTACCTCCTCAATTTAGCTTTATGGACAGGGAAAGACTTAATCTAAGATCTGAACAAAAATATTTTGCCTTCAAATTCATACCCTGATCGTAGCATACATGGACTCGACTCATATGACTGCGATTTCCATGAAAAAGATTGTGGGCCGAAAATGGGTGATCACTGTACATTTTTCTTCTGTATTCTATTTATATTTCTATTTCACCTCCTCAATTTAGCATTATGGACAGGGAAAGACCTAATCTAAGATCTGCACAAAAATATTTTGCCTTCAAATTCATAACGTGATCGTAGCATGCATGGACTCGACTCATATGACTGGAATTTCCATGAAAAAGATTGTGGGCCGAAAATGGGTGATCACTGTACATTTCTCTTCTCTTTCCTATTTATATTTCTATTTTACATCCTCAATTTAGCATTACGAACAGGGAAAGACCTAATCTAAGATCTGCACAAAAATATTTTGCCTTCAAATTCATACAGTGATCGTAGCATGCATGGACTCGACTCATATGACTGGGATTTCCATGAAAAAGATTGTGGGCCGAAAATGGGTGATCACTGTACATTGCTCTTCTCTTTCCTATTTATATTTCTATTTTACGTCCTCAATTTAGCATTATGGACAGGGAAAGACCTAATATAATCTCTGCAAAAAAATATTTTGCCTTCAAATCCATAACGTGATCGTCGCATGCATGGACTCGACTCATATGACTGGGATTTCCATGAAAAAGATTGTGGGCCGAAAATGGGTGATCACTGTGCATTTCTCTTCTGTTTCCTATTTATATTTATATTTTACATCCTCAATTTAGCATTATGGATAGGGAAAGACCTAATCTAAGATCTGCACAAAAATATTTTGCCTTCAAATTCATACCCTGATCGTAGCATGCATGGACTCGACTCATATGACTGGAATTTCCATGAAAAAGATTGTGGGCCGAAAATGGGTGATCACTGTATATTTCTCTTCTGTTTCCTATTTATATTTATATTTTACCTCGTCAATTTAGCATTATGAACAGGGAAAGGCCTAATCTAAGATCTGCACAAAAATATTTTGCCATCAAATTCATACCCTGATCGTAGCATGCATGGACTCGACTGATATGACTGGGATTTCCATGAAAAACATTGTGGGCCGAAAATGGGTGATCACTGTACATTTCTCTTCTGTTTCCTATTTATATTTATATTTTACCTCCTCAATTTAGCATTATGAACAGGGAAAGACCTATTCTAAGATCTGCACAAAAATATTTTGCCTTCAAATTCATACCGTGATCGTAGCATGCATGGACTCGACTCATATGCATGGGATTTCCATGAAAAAGATTGTGGGCCAAAAATGGGTGATCACTGTGCATTTCTCTTCTGTTTCCTATTTATATTTCTATTTTACCTCCTCAATTTAGCATTATGGACAGGGAAAGACCTAATCTAAGATCTGCACAAAAATATTTTGCCTTCAAATTCATAACGTAATCGTAGCATGCATGGACTCGACTCATATGACTGGGATTTCCATGAAAAACATTGTGGGCCGAAAATGGGTGATCACTGTACATTTCTCTTCTGTTTCCTATTTATATTTATATTTTACCTCCTCAATTTAGCAGTATGAACAGGGAAAGACCTAATCTAAGATCTGCACAAAAATATTTTGCCATCAAATTCATACCCTGATCGTAGCATGCATGGACTCGACTGATATGACTGGGATTTCCATGAAAAAGATTGTGGGCCGAAAATGGGTGATCACTGTACATTTCTCTTCTGTTTCCTATTTATATTTATATTTTACTTCCTCAATTTAGCATTATGGACAGGGAAAGACCTAATCTAAGATCTGCAAAAAAATATTTTGCCTTCAAATTCATAACGTGATCGTAGCATGCATGGACTCGACTCATATGACTGGGATTTCCATGAAAAAATTGTGGGCCGAAAATGGGTGATCACTGTACATTTCTCTTCTGTTTCCTATTTATATTTCTATTTTACCTCCTGAATTTAGCATTATGGCCAGGGAAAGACCTAATCTAAGCTCTGCACAAAAATATTTTGCCTTCAAATTCATACCGTGATCGGAGCATGCATGGACTCGACTCATATGACTGGGATTTCCATGAAAAAGATTGTGGGCCGAAAATGGGTGATCACTGTACATTTCTCTTCTGTTTCCTATTTATATTTATATTTTACCTCCTCAATTTAGCATTATGGACAGGGAATGACCTAATCTAAAATCTGCACAAAAATATTTTGCCTTCAATTTAATACCGTGATCGTAGCATGCATGGACTCGACTCATATGACTTGGATTTCCATGAAAAAGATTGTGGGCCGAAAATGGGTGGTCACTGTACATTTCTCTTCTGTTTCCTATTTATATTTATATTTTGCTCCTCAATTTAGCATTATGGACAGGGAAAGACTTAATCTAAAATCTGCACAAAAATATTTTGCCTTCAATTTAATACCGTGATCGTAGCATGCATGGACTCGACTCATATGACTGGGATTTCCATGAAAAAGATTGTGGGCCGAAAATGGGTGATCACTGTACATTTCTCTTCTGTTTCCTATTTATATTTATATTTTATTCCTCAATTTAGCATTATGGACAGAGAAAGACTTAATCTAAGATATGCACAAAAATATTTTGCCTTCAAATTCATACCGTGATCGTAGCATGCATGGACTCGACTCATATGATTGGGATTTCCATGCAAAAGATTGTGGGCCGAAAATGGGTGATCACTGTACATTTCTCTTCTGTTTCCTATTAATATTTATATTTTACCTCCTCAATTTAGCAATATGGCCAGGGAAAGACCTAATCTAAGCCCTGCACAAAAATATATTGCCTTCAAATTCATACCGTGATCGTAGCATGCATGGACACGACTCATATGACTGGGATTTCCATGAAAAAGATTGTGGGCCAAAAATGGGTGATCACTGTACATTTCTCTTCTGTTTGCTATTTATATTTCTATTTTACGTCTTCAATTTAGCATTATGGACAGGAAAAGACCTAATCTAAGACCTGCACAAAAATATTTTGCCTTCAAATTCATACCATGATCGTAGCATGCATGGACTCGACTCATATGACTGGGATTTCCATGAAAAAGATTGTGGGCCGAAAATGGGTGATCACTGTACATTTCTCTTCTGTTTCCTATTTATATTTCTATTTTACCTCCTCAATTTAGCATTATGGCCAGTGAAAGACCTAATCTAAGCTCTGCACAAAAATATTTTGCCTTCAAATTCATACCGTGATCGAAGCATGCATGGACTCGACTCATATGACTGGGATTTCCATGAAAAAGATTGTGGGCCGAAAATGGGTGATCACTGTACATTTCTCTTCTGTTTCCTATTTATATTTATATTTTACCTCCTCAATTTAGCATTATGGACAGGGAATGACCTAATCTAAAATCTGCACAAAAATATTTTGCCTTCAATTTAATACCGTGATCGTAGCATGCATGGACTCGACTCATATGACTTGGATTTCCATGAAAAAGATTGTGGGCCGAAAATGGGTGGTCACTGTACATTTCTCTTCTGTTTCCTATTTATATTTATATTTTGCTCCTCAATTTAGCATTATGGACAGGGAAAGACTTAATCTAAAATCTGCACAAAAATATTTTGCCTTCAATTTAATACCGTGATCGTAGCATGCATGGACTCGACTCATATGACTGGGATTTCCATGAAAAAGATTGTGGGCCGAAAATGGGTGATCACTGTACATTTCTCTTCTGTTTCCTATTTATATTTATATTTTACCTCCTCAATTTAGCATTATGGACAGGGAATGACCTAATCTAAAATCTGCACAAAAATATTTTGCCTTCAAATTCATACCATGATCGTAGCATGCATAGCCTCGACACATATGACTGGGATTTCCATGAAAAAGATTGTGGGCCGAAAACAGGTGATCACTGTACATTTCTCTTCTGTTTCCTATTTATATTTCTATTTTACCTCCTCAATTTAGCATTATGGACTGGGAATGTCCTAATCGAAGATCTACACAAAAATATTTTGCCTTCAAATTCATACCGTGATCGTAGCATGCATGGACACAACTCATATGACTGGGATTTCCAGGAAAAAGATTGTGGGCCGAAAATGGGTGATCACTGTACATTTCTCTTCTGTTTCCTATTTATATTTACATTTTACCTCCTCAATTTAGCATTACTGACAGGGAAAGACCTAATGTAAGATCTGCACAAAAATATTTTGCCTTCAAATTCATACCGTGATCGTAGCATGCATGGACTCGACTCATATGACTGGGATTTCCATGAAAAAGGTTGTGGGCCGAAAACTGGTGATCACTGTACATTTCTCTACTGTTTCCTATTCATATTTCTATTTTACCTCCACAATTTAGCATTAGGGATAGGGAAAGACCTTTATCTACGCTCTGCACAAAAATATTTTGCCTTCAAATTCATACCGTGATCGTAGCATGCATGGACTCGACTCATATGACTGGGATTTCCATGAAAAAGGTTGTGGGCCGAAAACGGGTGATCACTGTACATTTCTCTTCTGTTTCCTATTTATATTTACATTTTACCTCCTCAATTTAGCATTACTGACAGGGAAAGACCTAATCTAAGATCTGCACAAAAATATTTTGCCTTCAAATTCATACCGTGATCGTAGCATGCATGGACTCGACTCATATGCATGGGATTTCCATGAAAAAGATTGTGGGCCAAAAATGGGTGATCACTGTGCATTTCTCTTCTGTTTCCTATTTATATTTCTATTTTACCTCCTCAATTTAGCATTATGGACAGGGAAAGACCTAATCTAAGATCTGCACAAAAATATTTTGCCTTCAAATTCATAACGTGATCGTAGCATGCATGGACTCGACTCATATGACTGGGATTTCCATGAAAAACATTGTGGGCCGAAAATGGGTGATCACTGTACATTTCTCTTCTGTTTCCTATTTATATTTATATTTTACCTCCTCAATTTAGCAGTATGAACAGGGAAAGACCTAATCTAAGATCTGCACAAAAATATTTTGCCATCAAATTCATACCCTGATCGTAGCATGCATGGACTCGACTGATATGACTGGGATTTCCATGAAAAAGATTGTGGGCCGAAAATGGGTGATCACTGTACATTTCTCTTCTGTTTCCTATTTATATTTATATTTTACTTCCTCAATTTAGCATTATGGACAGGGAAAGACCTAATCTAAGATCTGCAAAAAAATATTTTGCCTTCAAATTCATAACGTGATCGTAGCATGCATGGACTCGACTCATATGACTGGGATTTCCATGAAAAAATTGTGGGCCGAAAATGGGTGATCACTGTACATTTCTCTTCTGTTTCCTATTTATATTTCTATTTTACCTCCTGAATTTAGCATTATGGCCAGGGAAAGACCTAATCTAAGCTCTGCACAAAAATATTTTGCCTTCAAATTCATACCGTGATCGTAGCATGCATAGACTCGACTCATATGACTCGGATTTCCATGAAAAAGATTGTGGGCCGAAAATAGGTGATCACTGTACATTTCTATTCTGTTTCCTATTTATATTTCTATTTTAGCTCCTCAATTTAGCATTATGGACAGGGAATGACCTAATCTAAGATCTGCACAAAAATATTTTGCCTTCAAATTCATACCGTGATTGTAGCATGCATGGACTCTACTCATATGACTGGGATATCCGTGAAAAAGATTGTGGGCCGAAAATGGGTGATCACTGTACATTTCTCTTCTGTTTCCTATTTATATTTCTATTGTACCTCCTCAATTTAGCATTATGGACAGGGAAAGACCTAATCTAAATTCTGCACAAAAATATTTTGCCTTCAAATTCATACCGTTTTCGTAGCATGCATGGACTCGACTCATATGACCGGGATTTCCATGAAAAAGATTGTGGGCCGAAAATGGGTGATCACTGTACATTTCTCTTCTGTTTCCTATTAATATTTATATTTTACCTCCTCAATTTAGCAATATGGCCAGGAAAAGACCTAATCTAAGACCTGCACAAAAATATTTTGCCTTCAAATTCATACCATGATCGTAGCATGCATAGACTCGACTCATATGACTGGGATTTCCATGTAAAAGATTGTGGGCCGAAAACAGGTGATCACTGTACATTTCTCTTCTGTTTCCTATTTATATTTCTATTTTACCTCCTCAATTTAGCATTATGGACAGGGAATGTCCTAATCGAAGATCTACACAAAAATATTTTGCCTTCAAATTCATACCGTGATCGTAGCATGCATGGACACGACTCATATGACTGGGATATCCAGGAAAAAGATTGTGGGCCGAAAATGGGTGATCACTGTACATTTCTCTTCTGTTTCCTATTTATATTTACATTTTACCTCCTCAATTTAGCATTATGGACAGGGAAAGACCTAATCTAAATTCTGCACAAAAATATTTTGCCTTCAAATTCATACCGTGATCGTAGCATGCATGGACTCGACTCATATGACTGGGATTTCCATGAAAAAGGTTGTGGGCCGAAAACTGGTGATCACTGTAAATTTCTCTTCTGTTTCCTATTCATATTTCTATTTTACCTCCACAATTTAGCATTATGGACAGTGAAAGACCTAATCTAAGCTCTGCACAAAAATATTTTGCCTTCAAATTCATAACGTGATCGTAGCATGCATGGACTCGACTCATATGACTGGGATTTCCATGAAAAAGATTGTGGGCCGAAAATGAGTGATCTCTGTACATTTCTCTTCTGTTTCCTATTTATATTTCTATTTTACCTCCTCAATTTAGCATTATGGACAGGGAATGACCTAATCTAAGATCTGCACAAAAATATTTTGCCTTCAAATTCATACCGTGATTGTAGCATGCATGGACTCGACTCATATGACCGGGATTTCCATGAAAAATATTGTGGGTCGAAAATGGGTGATCACTGTACATTTCTCTTCTGTTTCCTATTTATATTTATATTTTACCTCCTCAATTTAGCATTATGGACAGGGAAAGACCAACTCTAATATCTGCACAAAAATATTTTGCCTTCAAATTCATACCGTGATCGTAGCATGCATGGACTCGACTCATATACCTGGGATTTCCATGAAATAGATTGTGGGCCGAAAATAGGTGATCACTGTACATTTCTCTTCTGTTTCCTATTTATATTTATATTTTACCTCCTCAATTTAGCATTATGGACAGGTAATGACGTAATCTAAGATCTGCACAAAAATATTTTGCCTTCAAATTCATACCGTGATCGTAGCATGCATGGACTCGACTCATATGACTGGGATTTCCATGAAAAAGATTGCGGGCCGAAAATAGGTGATCACTGTACATTTCTCTTCTGTTTCCTATTTATATTTATATTTTACCTCCTAAATTTAGCATTATGGACAGGTAATGACGTAATCTAAGATCTGCACAAAAATATTTTGCCTTCAAATTCATACCGTGATCGTAGCATGCATGGACTCGACTCATATGACTGGGATTTCCATGAAAAAGATTGTGGGCCGAAAATGGCTGATCTCTGTACATTTCTCTTCTGTTTCCTATTTATATTTATATTTTACCTCCACAATTTAGCATTATAGACTGGGAAAAACCTAATCTAAGCTCTGCACAAAAATGTTTTGCCATCAAATTCATACTGTGATCGTAGCATGCATGGACTCGACTCTTATGACTGGGATTTCCATGAAAAAGATTGTGGGCCGAAAATAGGTGATCACTGTACATTTCTCTTCTGTTTCCTATTTATATTTCTATTTTACCTCCTCATTTTAGCATTATGGACAGGGAATGACCTAATCTAAGATCTGCACAAAAATATTTTGCCTTCAAATTCATACCGTGAACGTAGCATGCATGGACTCGACTCATATGACTGGGATTTCCATGAAAAAGATTGTGGGCCGAAAATGGGTGATCACTGTACATTTCTCTTCTGTTTCCTATTTATATTTATATTTTACCTCCTAAATTTAGCATTATGGCCCGGGAAAGACGTAATCAAAGCTCTGCACAGAAATATTTTGCCTTCAAATTCATACCGTGATCGTAGCATGCATGGACTCGACACATATGACTGGGATTTCCATGAAAAAGATTGTGGGCCGAAAATAGGTGATCACTGTACATTTCTCTTCTTTTTCCTATTTATATTTCTATTTTACCTCCTCAATTTAGCATTATGGACAGGGAAAGACCAAATCTAAGATCTGCACAAAAATATTTTGCCTTCAAATTCATACCGTGATCGTAGCTTACATGGAATCGACTTATATGACTGGGATTTCCATGAAAAAGATTGTGGGCCGAAAATGGTTGATCACTGTACATTTCTCTTCTGTTTCCTATTTATATTTCTATTTTACCTCCTCAATTTAGCATTAAGGACAGGGAATGACCTAATCTAAGATCTGCACAAAAATATTTTGCCTTCAAATTCATACCGGGATCTTAGCATGCATGGACTCGACTCATATGACTGGGATTTCCATGAAAAAGATTGTGGGCCGAAAATGGGTGATCACTGTACATTTCTCTTCTGTTTCCTATTTATATTTCTATTTTACCTCCTCAATTTAGCATTATGGACAGGGAAAGACCTAATCTAAGATCTGCACAAAAATATTTTGCCTTCAAATTCATACCGTGATCGTAGCATGCATGGACTCGACTCATATGACTGGGATTTCCATGAAAAAGATTGTGGGCCGAAAATGGGTGATCACTGTACATATCTCTTCTGTTTCCTATTTATATTTATATTTTACCTCCTCAATTTAGCATTATGGACAGGTAATGACGTAATCTAAGATCTGCACAAAAATATTTTGCCTTCAAATTCATACCGTGATCGTAGCATGCATGGACACGACTCATATGACTGGGATTTCCATGATAAAGATTGTGGGCCGAAAATGGGTGATCACTGTACATTTCTCTTCTGTTTCCTATTTATATTTATATTTTACACCCTCAATTTAGCATTATGGTAGGAAATGACCTAATCGAAGATCTGCACAAAAATATTTTCCCTACAAATTCATACCGTGATCGTAGCATGCATGGACTCAACTCATATGACTGGGATTTCCATGAAAAAGAGTGTGGGCCGAAAATGGGTGATCACTGTACATATCTCTTCTGTTTCCTATTTATATTTATATTTTACCTCCGCAATTTAGCATTATGGACAAGGAAAGACCTAATCTAAGCTCTGCACAAAAATATTTTGCCTTCAAATTCATAACGTGATCGTAGCATGCATGGACTCGACTCATATGACTGGGATTTCCATGAAATAGATTGTGGGCCGAAAATAGGTGATCACTGTACATTTCTCTTCTGTTTCCTATTTATATTTATATTTTACCTCCTCAATTTAGCATTATGGACATGGAAAGACCAACTCTAATATCTGCACAAAAATATTTTGCCTTCAAATTCATACCGTGATCGTAGCATGCATGGACTCGACTCATATACCTGGGATTTCCATGAAAAAGATTGTGGGCCGAAAATGGGTGATCACTGTACATTTCTCTTCTGTTTCCTATTTATATTTATATTTTACCTCCTAAATTTAGCATTATGGCCTGGGAAAGACGTAATCTAAGCTCTGCACAAAAATATTTTGCCTTCAAATTCATACCGTGATCGTAGCATGCATGGACTCGACTCATATGACTGGGATTTCCATGAAAAAGATTGTGGGCCGAAAATAGGTGTTCACTGTACATTTCTCTTCTGTTTCCTATTTATATTTATATTTTACCTCCTCAATTTAGCATTATGGCCAGGGAAAGACCTAATCTAAGATCTGCACAAAAATATTTTGCCTTCAAATTCATACCGTGATCGTAGCATGCATGGACTCGACTCATATGACTGGGATTTCCATGAAAAAAATTGTGGGCCGAAAATGGGTGATCACTGTACATTTCTCTTCTGTTTCCTATTTATATTTCTATTTTACCTCCTCAATTTAGCATTATGGACAGGGAAAGACCTAATCTAAGATCTGCACAAAAATATTTTGCCTTCAAATTCATACCGTGATCGTAGCATGCATGGACTCGACTCATATGACTGGGATTTCCATGAAAAAGATTGTGGGCCGAAAATGGGTGATCACTGTACATATCTCTTCTGTTTCCTATTTATATTTATATTTTACCTCCGCAATTTAGCATTATGGATAGGGAAAGACCTAATCTAAGCTCTGCACAAAAATATTTTGCCTTCAAATTCATAACGTGATCGTAGCATGCATGGACTCGACTCATATGACTGGGATTTCCATGAAATAGATTGTGGGCCGAAAATAGGTGATCACTGTACATTTCTCTTCTGTTTCCTATTTATATTTATATTTTACCTCCTCAATTTAGCATTATGGACAGGTAATGACGTAATCTAAGATCTGCACAAAAATATTTTGCCTTCAAATTCATACCCTGATCGTAGCATGCATGGACTCGACTCATATGACTGGGATTTCCATGATAAAGATTGTGGGCCGAAAATGGGTGATCACTGTACATTTCTCTTCTGTTTCCTATTTATATTTATATTTTACACCCTCAATTTAGCATTATGGTGGGAAATGACCTAATCGAAGATCTGCACAAAAATATTTTCCCTACAAATTCATACCGTGATCGTAGCATGCATGGACTCGACTCATATGACTGGGATTTCCATGAAAAAGATTGTGGGCCGAAAATGGGTGATCACTGTACATATCTTTTCTGTTTCCTATTTATATTTATATTTTACCTCCGCAATTTAGCATTATGGACAGGGAAAGACCTAATCTAAGCTCTGCACAAAAATATTATGCCTTCAAATTCATAACGTGATCGTAGCATGCATGGACTCGACTCATATGACTGGGATTTCCATGAAATAGATTGTGGGCCGAAAATAGGTGATCACTGTACATTTCTCTTCTGTTTCCTATTTATATTTATATTTTACCTCCTCAATTTAGCATTATGGACAAGTAATGACGTAATCTAAGATCTGCACAAAAATATTTTGCCTTCAAATTCATACCGTGATCGTAGCATGCATGGAGTCGACTCATATGACTGGGATTTCCATGAAAAAGATTGTGGGCCGAAAATGGGTGATCACTGTACATTTCTCTTCTGTTTCCTATTTATATTTATATATTACCTCCTCAATTTAGCATTATGGACAGGGAAAGACCTAATCTAAAATCTGCACAAAAATATTTTGCCTTCAAATTCATACCGTGATCGTAGCATGCATGGACTCGACTCATATGACTGGGATTTCCATGAAAAAAAATTGTGGGCTGAAAATAGGTGATCACTGTACATTTCTCTTCTGTTTCCTATTTATATTTATATTTTACCTCCTCAATTTAGCATTATGGACAGGGAATGACCTAATCTATGATCTGCACAAAAATATTTTGCCTTCAAATTCATACCGTGATCGTAGCATGCATGGACTTGACTCATTTGACCGGGAATTCCATGAAAAATATTGTGGGCCGAAAATGGTTGATCACTGTACATTTCTCTTCTGTTTCCTATTTATATTTATATTTTACCTCCTCAATTTAGCATTATGGACAGGGAAAGACCAACTCTAATATCTGCACAAAAATATTTTGCCTTCAAATTCATACCGTGATCGTAGCATGCATGGACTCGACTCATATACCTGGGATTTCCATGAAAAAGATTGTGGGCCAAAAATGGGTGATCTCTGTACATTTCTCTTCTGTTTCCTATTTATATTTATATTTTACCTCCACAATTTAGCATTATAGACTGGGAAAAACCTTATCTAAGCTCTGCACAAAAATATTTTGCCATCAAATTCATACCGTGATCGTAGCATGCATGGACACGACTCATATGACTGGGATTTCCATGAAAAAGATTGTGGGCCGAAAATAGGTAATCACTGTACATTTCTCTTCTGTTTCCTATTTATATTTCTATTTTACCTCCTCAATTTAGCATTATGGTCAGGGAATGACCTAATCTAAGATCTGCACAAAAATGTTTAGCCTTCAAATTCATACTGTGATCGTAGCATGCATGGACTCGACTCATATGACTGGGATTTCCATGAAAAATATTGTGGGCTGAAAATGGTTGATCACTGTACATTTCTCTTCTGTTTCCTATTTATATTTCTATTTTACCTCCTCAATTTAGCATTAAGGACAGGGAATGACCTAATCTAAGATCTGCACGAAAATGTTTTGCCTTCAAATTCATACTGTGATCGTAGCATGCATGGACTCGACTCATATGACTGGGATTCCCATGATAAAGATTGTGGGCCGAAAATGGGTGATCACTGTACATTTCTATTCTGTTTCCTATTTATATTTGTATTTTACACCCTCAATTTAGCATTATGGAAGGTAATGACCTAATCGAAGATCTGCACAAAAATATTTTGCCTTCAAATTCATACCGTGATCGTAGCATGCATGGACTTGACTCATATGACTGGGATTTCCATGAAAAAAATTGTGGGGCGAAAATGGGTGATCACTGTACATTTCTCTTCTGTTTCCTATCTATATTTCTATTTTACCTCCTCAATTTAGCATTATGGACAGGGAAAGACCTAATCTAAGATCTGCACAAAAATATTTTGCCTTCAAATTCATACCATGATCGTAGCATGCATGGACTCGACTCATATGACTGGGATTTCCATGATAAAGATTGTGGGCCGAAAATGGGTGATCACTGTACATTTCTCTTCTGTTTCCTATTTATATTTATATTTTACCTCCGCAATTTAGCATTATGGACAGGGAAAGACCTAATCTAAGCTCTGCACAAAAATATATTGCCTTCAAATTCATAACGTGATCGTAGCATGCATGGACTCGACTCATATGACTGGGATTTCCATGAAATAGATTGTGGGCCGAAAATAGGTGATCACTGTACATTTCTCTTCTGTTTCCTATTTATATTTATATTTTACCTCCTCAATTTAGCATTATGGACAGGTAATGACGTAATCTAAGATCTGCACAAAAATATTTTGCCTTCAAATTCATACCGTGATCGTAGCATGCATGGACTCGACTCATATGACTGGGATTTCCATGAAAAAGATTGTGGGCCGAAAATGGGTGATCTCTGTACATTTCTCTTCTGTTTCCTATTTATATTTATATTTTACCTCCACAATTTAGCATTGTAGACTGGGAAAAACCTAATCTAAGCTCTGCACAAAAATATTTTGCCATCAAATTCATACCGTGATCGTAGCATGCATGGATTCGACTCATATGACTGGGATTTCCATGAAAAAGATTGTGGGCCGAAAATAGGTGATCACTGTACATTTCTCTTCTGTTTCCTATTTATATTTCTATTTTACCTCCTCAATTTAGCATTATGGACAGGGAATGACCTAATCTAAGATCTGCACAAAAATATTTTGCCTTCAAATTCATACCGTGATCGTAGCATGCATGGACTCGACTCATATGACTGGGATTTCCATGAAAAAGATTGTGGGCCGAAAATGGGTGATCTCTGTACATTTCTCTCCTGTTTCCTATTTATATTTATATTTTACCTCCACAATTTAGCATTATAGACCGGGAAAAACCTAATCTAAGCTCTGCACAAAAATATTTTGACATCAAATTCATACCGTGATCGTAGCATGCATGGACTCGACTCATATGACTGGGATTTCCATGAAAAAGTTTGTGGGCCGAAAATAGGTGATCACTGTACATTTCTCTTCTGTTTCCTATTTATATTTCTATTTTACCTCCTCAATTTAGCATTATGGACAGGGAATGACCTAATCTAAGATCTGCACAAAAATATTTTGACTTCAAATTCATACCGTGAACGTAGCATGCATGGACTCGACTCATATGACTGGGATTTCCATGATAAAGATTGTGGGCCGAAAATGGGTGATCACTGTACATTTCTCTTCTGTTTCCTATTTATATTTATATTTTACACCCTCAATTTAGCATTATGGTAGGAAATGACCTAATCGAAGATCTGCACAAAAATATTTTCCCTACAAATTCATACCGTGATCGTAGCATGCATGGACTCGACTCATATGACTGGGATTTCCATGAAAAAGATTGTGGGCCGAAAATGGGTGATCACTGTACATATCTCTTCTGTTTCCTATTTATATTTATATTTTACCTCCGCAATTTAGCATTATGGACAGGGAAAGACCTAATCTAAGCTCTGCACAAAAATATTTTGCCTTCAAATTCATACCGTGATCGTAGCATGTATGGACTCGACTCATATGACCGGGAATTCCATGAAAAATATTGTGGGCCGAAAATGGGTGATCACTGTACATTTCTCTTCTGTTTCCTATTTATATTTATATTTTACATCCTCAATTTAGCATTATGGACAGGGAAAGATCAACTCTAATATCTGCACAAAAATATTTTGCCTTCAAATTCATACCGTGATCGTAGCATGCATGGACTCGACTCATATGACTGGGATTTCCATGAAAAAGATTGTGGGCCGAAAATAAATGATCACTGTACATTTCTCTTCTGTTTCCTATTTATATTTCTATTTTACCTCCTCAATTTAGCATTATGGACAGGTAATGACCTAATCTAAGATCTGCACAAAAATATTTTGCCTTCAAATTCATACCGTGATCGTAGCATGCATGGACTCGACTCATATGACTGGGATTTCCATGAAAAAGATTGTGGGCCGAAAATAGGTGATCACTGTACATTTCTCTTCTGTTTCCTATTTATATTTCTATTTTACCTCCTCAATTTAGCATTATGGACAGGGAATGACCTAATCTATGATCTGCACAAAAATATTTTCCCTTCAAATTCATACCGTGATCGTAGCATGCATGGACTCGACTCATATGACCGGGAATTCCATGAAAAATATTGTGGGCCGAAAATGGGTGATCACTGTACATTTCTCTTCTGTTTCCTATTTATATTTATATTTTACCTCCTCAATTTAGCATTATGGACAGGGAAAGATCAACTCTAATATCTGCACAAAAATATTTTGCCTTCAAATTCATACCGTGATCGTAGCATGCATGGACTCGACTCATATGACTGGGATTTCCATGAAAAATATTGTGGGCTGAAAATGGTTGATCACTGTACATTTCTCTTCTGTTTCCTATTTATATTTATATTTTACCTCCTCAATTTAGCATTATGGACAGGGAATGACCTAATCTACGATCTGCACAAAAATATTTTGCCTTCAAATTCATACCGTGATCGTAGCATGCATGGACTCGACTCATATGACTGGGATTTCCATGAAAAAGATTGTGGGCCGAAAATGGGTGATCACTGTACATTTCTCTTCTGTTTCCTATTTATATTTCTATTTTACCTCCTCAATTTAGCATTATGGACAGGGAAAGACCAAATCTAAGATCTGCACAAAAATATTTTGCCTTCAAATTCATACCGTGATCGTAGCTTGCATGGAATCGACTCATATGACTGGGATTTCCATGAAAAATATTGTGGGCTGAAAATGGTTGATCACTGTACATTTCTCTTCTGTTTCCTATTTATATTTCTATTTTACCTCCTCAATTTAGCATTAAGGACAGGGAATGACCTAATCTAAGATCTGCACGAAAATATTTTGCCTTCAAATTCATACCGGGATCTTATCATGCATGGACTCGACTCATATGACTGGGATTTCCATGAAAAAGATTGTGGGCCGAAAATGGGTGATCACTGTACATTTCTCTTCTGTTTCCTATTTATATTTATATTTTACCTCCTCAATTTAGCATTATGGACAGGGAAAGAACAAATCTAAGATCTGCACAAAAATATTTTGCCTTCAAATTCATACCGTGATCGTAGCATGCATGGACTCGACTCATATGACTGGGATTTCCATGAAAAAGATTGTGGGCCGAAAATGGGTGATCTCTGTACATTTCTCTCCTGTTTCCTATTTATATTTATATTTTACCTCCACAATTTAGCATTATAGACCGGGAAAAACCTAATCTAAGCTCTGCACAAAAATATTTTGCCATCAAATTCATACCGTGATCGTAGCATGCATGGACTCGACTCATATGACTGGGATTTCCATGAAAAAGATTGTGGGCCGAAAATATGTGATCACTGTACATTTCTCTTCTGTTTCCTATTTATATTTCTATTTTACCTCCTCAATTTAGCATTATGGACAGGGAATGACCTAATCTAAGATCTGCACAAAAATATTTTGCCTTCAAATTCATACCGTGATCGTAGCATGCATGGACTCGACTCATATGACTGGGATTTCCATGATAAAGATTGTGGGCCGAAAATGGGTGATCACTGTACATTTCTCTTCTGTTTCCTTTTTATATTTATATTTTACACCCTCAATTTAGCATTATGGTAGGAAATGACCTAATCGAAGATCTGCACAAAAATATTTTCCCTACAAATTCATACCGTGATCGTAGCATGCATGGACTCGACTCATATGACTGGGATTTCCATGAAAAAGATTGTGGGCCGAAAATGGGTGATCACTGTACATATCTCTTCTGTTTCCTATTTATATTTATATTTTACCTCCGCAATTTAGCATTATGGACAGGGAAAGACCTAATCTAAGCTCTGCACAAAAATATTTTGCCTTCAAATTCATATCGTGATCGTAGCATGCATGGACTCGACTCATATGACTGGGATTTCCATGAAAAAGATTGTGGGCCGAAAATAGGTGATCACTGTACATTTCTCTACTGTTTCCTATTTATATTTATATTTTACCTCCTCAATTTAGCATTATGGACAAGTAATGACGTAATCTAAGATCTGCACAAAAATATTTTGCCTTCAAATTCATACCGTGATCGTAGCATGTATGGACTCGACTCATATGACTGGGATTTCCATGAAAAATATTGTGGGCCGAAAATGGGTGATCACTGTACATTTCTCTTCTGTTTCCTATTTATATTTATATATTACCTCCTCAATTTAGCATTATGGACAGGGAAAGACCTAATCTAAAATCTGCACAAAAATATTTTGCCTTCAAATTCATACCGTGATCGTAGCATGCATGGACTCGACTCATATGACTGGGATTTCCATGAAAAAGATTGTGGGCCGAAAATAAATGATCACTGTACATTTCTCTTCTGTTTCCTATTTATATTTCTATTTTACCTCCTCAATTTAGCATTATGGACAGGTAATGACCTAATCTAAGATCTGCACAAAAATATTTTGCCTTCAAATTCATACCGTGATCGTAGCATGCATGGACTCGACTCATATGACTGGGATTTCCATGAAAAAGATTGTGGGCCGAAAATAGGTGATCACTGTACATTTCTCTTCTGTTTCCTATTTATATTTATATTTTACCTCCTCAATTTAGCATTATGGACAGGGAATGACCTAATCTATGATCTGCACAAAAATATTTTCCCTTCAAATTCATACCGTGATCGTAGCATGCATGGACTCGACTCATATGACCGGGAATTCCATGAAAAATATTGTGGGCCGAAAATGGGTGATCACTGTACATTTCTCTTCTGTTTCCTATTTATATTTATATTTTACCTCCTCAATTTAGCATTATGGACAGGGAAAGATCAACTCTAATATCTGCACAAAAATATTTTGCCTTCAAATTCATACCGTGATCGTAGCATGCATGGACTCGACTCATATGACTGGGATTTCCATGAAAAAGATTGTGGGCCGAATATAGGTGATCACTGTACATTTCTCTTCTGTTTCCTATTTATATTTCTATTTTACCTCCTCAATTTAGCATTATGGACAGGGAATGACCTAATCTAAGATCTGCACAAAAACATTTTGCCTTCAAATTCATACTGTGATCGTAGCATGCATGGACTCGACTCATATGACTGGGATTTCCATGAAAAAGATTGTGGGCCGAAAATGGGTGATCTCTGTACATTTCTCTTCTGTTTCCTATTTATATTTATATTTTACCTCCACAATTTAGCATTATAGACTGGGAAAAACCTAATCTAAGATCTGCACAAAAATATTTTGCCATCAAATTCATACCGCGATCGTAGCATGCATGGACTCGACTCATATGACTGGGATTTCCATGTAAAAGACTGTGGGCCGAAAATAGGTGATCACTGTACATTTCTCTTCTGTTTCCTATTTATATTTATATTTTACCTCCTCAATTTAGCATTATGGACAGGGAATGACCTAATCTACGATCTGCACAAAAATATTTTGCCTTCAAATTCATACCGTGATCGTAGCATGCATGGACTCGACTCATATGACTGGGATTTCCATGAAAAAGATTGTGGGCCGAAAATGGGTGATCACTGTACATTTCTCTTCTGTTTCCTATTTATATTTCTATTTTACCTCCTCAATTTAGCATTATGGACAGGGAAAGACCAAATCTAAGATCTGCACAAAAATATTTTGCCTTCAAATTCATACCGTGATCGTAGCTTGCATGGAATCGACTCATATGACTGGGATTTCCATGAAAAATATTGTGGGCTGAAAATGGTTGATCACTGTACATTTCTCTTCTGTTTCCTATTTATATTTCTATTTTACCTCCTCAATTTAGCATTAAGGACAGGGAATGACCTAATCTAAGATCTGCACGAAAATATTTTGCCTTCAAATTCATACCGGGATCTTAGCATGCATGGACTCGACTCATATGACTGGGATTTCCATGAAAAAGATTGTGGGCCGAAAATGGGTGATCACTGTACATTTCTCTTCTGTTTCCTATTTATATTTATATTTTACCTCCTCAATTTAGCATTATGGACAGGGAAAGACCAAATCTAAGATCTGCACAAAAATATTTTACCTTCAAATTCATACTGTGATCGTAGCATGCATGGACTCGACTCATATGACTGGGATTTCCATGAAAAAGATTGTGGGCCGAAAATGGGTGATCACTGTACATTTCTCTTCTGTTTCCTATTTATATTTATATTTTACCTCCTCTATTTAGCATAATGGACAGGGAAAGACCTAATCTAAGCTCTGCACAAAAATATTTTGCCTTCAAATTCATACCGTGATCGTAGCATGCATGGACTCGACTCATATGACTGGGATTTCCATGATAAAGATTGTGGGCCGAAAATGGGTGATCACTGTACATTTCTCGTCTGTTTCCTATTTATATTTATATTTTACACCCTCAATTTAGCATTATGGAAGGTAATGACCTAATCGAAGATCTGCACAAAAATATTTTGCCTTCAAATTCATACCGTGATCGTAGCATGCATGGACTCGACTCATATGACTGGGATTTCCATGAAAAAGATTGTGGGCCGAAAATGGGTGATCACTGTACATATCTCTTCTGTTTCCTATTTTTATTTATATTTTACCACCGCAATTTAGCATTATGGACAGGGAAAGACCTAATCTAAGCTCTGCACAAAAATATTTTGCCATCAAATTCATACCGTGATCGTAGCATGCATGGACTCGACTCATATGACTGGGATTTCCATGAAAAAGATTGTGGGCCGAAAATAGGTGATCACTGTACATTTCTCTTCTGTTTCCTATTTATATTTATATTTTACCTCCTCAATTTAGCATTATGGACAGGGAATGACCTAATCTAAGCTCTGCACAAAAATATTTTGCCTTCAAATTCATACCGTGATCGTAGCATGCATGGACTCGACTCATATGACTGGGATTTCCATGTAAAAGACTGTGGGCCGAAAATAGGTGATCACTGTACATTTCTCTTCTGTTTCCTATTTATATTTATATTTTACCTCCTCAATTTAGCATTATGGACAGGGAATGACCTAATCTACGATCTGCACAAAAATATTTTGCCTTCAAATTCATACCGTGATCGTAGCATGCATGGACTCGACTCATATGACTGGGATTTCCATGAAAAAGATTGTGGGCCGAAAATGGGTGATCACTGTACATTTCTCTTCTGTTTCCTATTTATATTTCTATTTTACCTCCTCAATTTAGCATTATGGACAGGGAAAGACCAAATCTAAGATCTGCACAAAAATATTTTGCCTTCAAATTCATACCGTAATCGTAGCTTGCATGGAATCGACTCATATGACTGGGATTTCCATGAAAAATATTGTGGGCTGAAAATGGTTGATCACTGTACATTTCTCTTCTGTTTCCTATTTATATTTCTATTTTACCTCCTCAATTTAGAATTAAGGACAGGGAATGACCTAATCTAAGATCTGCACGAAAATATTTTGCCTTCAAATTCATACCGGGATCTGAGCATGCATGGACTCGACTCATATGACTGGGATTTCCATGAAAAAGATTGTGGGCCGAAAATGGGTGATCACTGTACATTTCTCTTCTGTTTCCTATTTATATTTATATTTTACCTCCTCAATTTAGCATTATGGACAGGGAAAGACCAAATCTAAGATCTGCACAAAAATATTTTACCTTCAAATTCATACCGTGATCGTAGCATGCATGGACTCGACTCATATGACTGGGATTTCCATGAAATAGATTGTGGGCCGAAAATGGGTGATCACTGTACATTTCTCTTCTGTTTCCTATTTATATTTATATTTTACCTCCTCAATTTAGCATAATGGACAGGGAAAGACCTAATCTAAGCACTGCACAAAAATATTTTGCCTTCAAATTCATACCGTGATCGTAGCATGCATGGACTCGACTCATATGACTGGGATTTTCATGATAAAGATTGTGGGCCGAAAATGGGTGATCACTGTACATTTCTCGTCTGTTTCCTATTTATATTTATATTTTACACCCTCAATTTAGCATTATGGAAGGTAATGACCTAATCGAAGATCTGCACAAAAATATTTTGCCTTCAAATTCATACCGTGATCGTAGCATGCATGGACTCGACTCATATGACTGGGATTTCCATGAAAAAAATTGTGGGCCGAAAATGGGTGATCACTGTACATTTCTCTTCTGTTTCCTATTTATATTTCTATTTTACCTCCTCAATTTAGCATTATGGACAGGGAAAGACCTAATCTAAGATCTGCACAAAAATATTTTGCCTTCAAATTCATACCGTGATCGTAGCATGCATGGACTCGACTCATATGACTGGGATTTCCATGAAAAAGATTGTGGGCCGAAAATGGGTGATCACTGTACATATCTCTTCTGTTTCCTATTTTTATTTATATTTTACCTCCGCAATTTAGCATTATGGACAGGGAAAGACCTAATCTAAGCTCTGCACAAAAATATTTTGCCATCAAATTCATACCGTGATCGTAGCATGCATGGACTTGACTCATATGACTGGGATTTCCATGAAAAAGATTGTGGGCCGAAAATAGGTGATCACTGTACATTTCTCTTCTGTTTCCTATTTATATTTATATTTTACCTCCTCAATTTAGCATTATGGACAGGGAATGACCTAATCTAAGCTCTGCACAAAAATATTTTGCCTTCAAATTCATACCGTGATCGTAGCATGCATGGACTCGACTCATATGACTGGGATTTCCATGTAAAAGACTGTGGGCCGAAAATAGGTGATCACTGTACATTTCTCTTCTGTTTCCTATTTATATTTATATTTTACCTCCTCAATTTAGCATTATGGACAGGGAATGACCTAATCTACGATCTGCACAAAAATATTTTGCCTTCAAATTCATACCGTGATCGTAGCATGCATGGACTCGACTCATATGACTGGGATTTCCATGAAAAAGATTGTGGGCCGAAAATGGGTGATCACTGTACATTTCTCTTCTGTTTCCTATTTATATTTATATTTTACCTCCTCAATTTAGCATTATGGACAGGGAAAGACCAAATCTAATATCTGCACAAAAATATTTTGCCTTCAAATTCATACCGTGATCGTAGCTTGCATGGAATCGACTCATATGACTGGGATTTCCATGAAAAATATTGTGGGCTGAAAATGGTTGATCACTGTACATTTCTCTTCTGTTTCCTATTTATATTTCTATTTTACCTCTTCAATTTAGCATTAAGGACAGGGAATGACCTAATCTAAGATCTGCCCGTAAATATTTTGCCTTCAAATTCATACCGGGATCTTAGCATGCATGGACTCGACTCATATGACTGGGATTTCCATGAAAAAGATTGTGGGCAGAAAATGGGTGATCACTGTACATATCTCTTCTGTTTCCTATTTATATTTATATTTTACCTCTGCAATTTAGCATTATGGACAGGGAAAGACCTAATCTAAGCTCTGCACAAAAATATTTTGCCTTCAAATTCATAACCTGATCGTAGCATGCATGGACTCGACTCATATGACTGGGATTTCCATGAAATAGATTGTGGGCCGAAAATAGGTGATCACTGTACATTTCTCTTCTGTTTCCTATTTATATTTATATTTTACCTCCTCAATTTAGCATTATGGACAGGTAATGACGTAATCTAAGATCTGCACAAAAATATTTTGCCTTCAAATTCATACCGTGATCGTAGCATGCATGGACTCGACTCATATGACTGGGATTTCCATGAAAAAGATTGTGGGCCGAAAATGGGTGATCTCATTACATTTCTCTTCTGTTTCCTTTTTATATTTATATTTTACCTCCACAATTTAGCATTGTAGACTGGGAAAAACCTAATCTAAGCTCTGCACAAAAATATTTTGCCATCAAATTCGTACCGTGATCGTAGCATGCATGGACTCGACTCATATGACTGGGATTTCCATGAAAAAGACAGTGGGCCGAAAATAGGTGATCACTGTACATTTCTCTTCTGTTTCCTATTTATATTTCTATTTTACCTCCTCAATTTAGCATTATGGACAGGGAATGACCTAATCTAAGATCTGCACAAAAATATTTTGCCTTCAAATTCATACCGTGATCGTAGCATGCATGGACTCGACTCATATGACTGGGATTTCCATGAAAAAGATTGTGGGCCGAAAATGGGTGATCACTGTACATTTCTCTTCTGTTTCCTATTTATATTTCTATTTTACCTCCTCAATTTAGCATTATGGACAGGGAAAGACCAAATCTAAGATCTGCACAAAAATATTTTGCCTTCAAATTCATACCGTGATCGTAGCTTGCATGGAATCGACTCATATGACTGGGATTTCCATGAAAAATATTGTGGGCTGAAAATGGTTGATCACTGTACATTTCTCTTCTGTTTCCTATTTATATTTCTATTTTACCTCCTCAATTTAGCATTAAGTACAGGGAATGACCTAATCTAAGATCTGCACAAAAATATTTTGCCTTCAAATTCATACCGGGATCTTAGCATGCATGGACTCGACTCATATGACTGGGATTTCCATGAAAAAGATTGTGGGCCGAAAATGGGTGATCACTGTACATTTCTCTTCTGTTTCCTATTTATATTTATATTTTACCTCCTCAATTTAGCATTATGGCCCGGGAAAGACCTAATCTAAGCTCTGCACAAAAATGTTTTGCCTTCAAATTCATACCGTGATCGTAGCATGCATGGACTCGACTCATATGACTGGGATTTCCATGAAAAAGATTGTGGGCCGAAAATGGGTGATCACTGTACATTTCTCTTCTGTTTCCTATTTATATTTCTATTTTACCTCCTCAATTTAGCATTATGGACAGGGAAAGACCAAATCTAAGATCTGCACAAAAATATTTTGCCTTCAAATTCATACCGTGATCGTAGCTTGCATGGAATCGACTCATATGACTGGGATTTCCATGAAAAATATTGTGGGCTGAAAATGGTTGATCACTGTACATTTCTCTTCTGTTTCCTATTTATATTTCTATTTTACCTCCTCAATTTAGCATTAAGGACAGGGAATGACCAAATCTAAGATCTGCACAAAAATATTTTGCCTTTAAATTCATACCGGGATCTTAGCATGCATGGACTCGACTCATATGACTGGGATTTCCATGAAAAAGATTGTGTGCCGGAAATGGGCGATCACTGTACATTTCTCTTCTGTTTCCTATTTATATTTATATTTTACCTCCTCAATTTAGCATTATGGATGGGAATGACCTAATCTAAGCTCTGCACAAAAATATTTTGCCTTTAAATTCATACCGTGATCGTAGCATGCATGGACTCGACTCATATGACTGGGATTTCCTTGAAATAGATTGTGGGCCGAAAATCGGTGATCACTGTACATTTCTCTTCTGTTTCCTATTTATATTTCTATTTAGCCTCCTCAATTTAGCATTATGGACAGGGAAAGACCTAATCTAAAATCTGCACAAAAATATTTTGCCTTCAAATTCATACCGTGATCGTAGCATGCATGGACTCGACTCATATGATTGGGATTTCCATGAAAATGTTGTGGGCCGAAATTCGGTGATCACTGTACATTTGCTTCTGTTTCCTATTTATATTTATATTTTACCTCCTCAATTTAGCATTATGGACAGGGGAAGGCCTAATCTAAAATCTGCACAAAAATATTTTGCCTTCAAATTCATACCGTGATCGTAGAATGCATGGACTCGACTCATATGACTGGGATTTCCATGAAAAAGCTTGTGGGCCGAAAATGGGTGATCACTGTACATTTCTCTTCTGTTTCCTATTTATATTTCTATTTTACCTCCTCAATTTAGCATTATGGACAGGGAAAGACTTAATCTAAGATCTGCACAAAAATATTTTGCCTTCAAATTCATACCGTGATCGTAGAATGCATGGACTCGACTCATATGACTGGGATTTCCATGAAAAAGATTGTGGGCCGAAAATGGGTGATCACTATACATTTGCTTCTGTTTCCTATTTATATTTATATTTTGCTACTCAATTTAGCATTATGGACAGGGAAAGACTTAATCTAAGATATGCACAAAATATTTTGCCTTCAAATTCATACCGTGATCGTAGCATGCATGGACTCGACTCATATGATTGGGATTTCCATGAAAAAGATTGTGGGCCAAAAATGGGTGATCACTGTACATTTCTCTTCTGTTTCCTATTTATATTTATATTTTACCTCCTCAATTTAGCATTATGGACAGGGGAAGGCCTAATCTAAAATCTGCACAAAAATATTTTGCCTTCAAATTCATACCGTGATCGTAGCTTGCATGGAATCGACTCATATGACTGGGATTTCCATGAAAAATATTGTGGGCTGAAAATGGTTGATCACTGTACATTTCTCTTCTGTTTCCTATTTATATTTCTATTTTACCTCCTCAATTTAGCATTATGGACAGGGAAAGACCTAATCTAAAATCTGCACAAAAATATTTTGCCTTCAAATTCATACCATGATCGTAGCATGCATGGACTCGACTCATATGACTGGGATTTCCATGAAAAAGATTGTGGGCCGAAAATGGGTGATCACTGTACATTTCTCTTCTGTTTCCTATTTATATTTATATTTTACCTCCTCAATTTAGCATTATGGCCCGGGAATGACCTAATCTAAGCTCTGCACAAAAATATTTTGCCTTCAAATTCATACCGAGATCGTAGCATGCATGGACTCGACTCATATGACTGGGATTTCCATGAAAAAGATTGTGGGCCGAAAATGGGTGATCACTGTACATTTCTCTTCTGTTTCCTATTTATATTTCTATTTTACCTCCTCAATTTAGCATTATGGACAGGGGAAGGCCTAATCTAAAATCTGCACAAAAATATTTTGCCTTCAAATTCATACCCTGATCGTAGCATGCATGGACTCGACTCATATGACTGGGATTTCCATGAAAAAGCTTGTGGGCCGAAAATGGGTGATCACTGTACATTTCTCTTCTGTTTCCTATTTATATTTATATTTTACCTCCTCAATTTAGCATTATGGACAGGGAAAGACTTAATCTAAGATCTGCACAAAAATATTTTGCCTTCAAATTCATACCGTGATCGTAGAATGCATGGACTCGACTCATATGACTGGGATTTCCATGAAAAAGATTGTGGGCCGAAAATGGGTGATCACTATACATTTGCTTCTGTTTCCTATTTATATTTATATTTTGCTCCTCAATTTAGCATTATGGACAGGGACAGACTTAATCTAAGATATGCACAAAATATTTTGCCTTCAAATTCATACCGTGATCGTAGCATGCATGGACTCGACTCATATGATTGGGATTTCCATGAAAAAGATTGTGGGCCAAAAATGGGTGATCACTGTACATTTCTCTTCTGTTTTCTATTTATATTTCTATTTTACCTCCTCAATTTAGCTTTATGGACAGGGAATGACCTAATCTAAGATCTGCGCAAAAATATTTTGCCTTCAAATTCATACCGTGATCTTAGCATGCATGTAATCGACTCATATGACTGGGCTTTCCATAAAAAAGATTGTGGGCCGACAATAGGTGATCACTGTACATTTCTCTTCTGTTTCCTATTTATATTTATATTTTAACTTCTCAATTTAGCATTATGGACTGGGAAAGACCTAATCTAATATCTGCACACATATATTTTGCCTTCAAATTCATACCGTGATCGTAGCATGCATGGACTCGACTCATATGACTGGGATTTCCATGAAAAAGATTGTGGGCCGAAAATGGGTGATCACTGTACATTTCTCTTCTGTTTCCTATTCATATTTATATTTTACCTCCTCAATTTAGCATTATGGACAGGGAAAGACCAAATCTATGATCTGTACAAAATGTTTTGCCTTCAAATTCATACCATGATCGTAGCATGCATGGACTCGACTCATAGGACTGGGATGTCCATGAAAAAGATTGTGGGTAAAATGGGTGATCACTGTACATTTCTCTTCTGTTTCCTATTTATATTTATATTTTGCTCCTCAATTTAGCATTATGGACAGGGAAAGACTTAATCTAAGATATGCACAAAATATTTTGCCTTCAAATTCATACCGTGATCGTAGCATGCATGGACTCGACTCATATGATTGGGATTTCCATGAAAAAGATTGTGGGCCAAAAATGGGTGATCACTGTACATTTCTCTTCTGTTTTCTATTTATATTTCTATTTTACCTCCTCAATTTAGCTTTATGGACAGGGAATGACCTAATCTAAGATCTGCGCAAAAATATTTTGCCTTCAAATTCATACCGTGATCTTAGCATGCTTGTAATCGACTCATATGACTGGGCTTTCCATAAAAAAGATTGTGGGCCGACAATAGGTGATCACTGTACATTTCTCTTCTGTTTCCTATTTATATTTATATTTTAACTTCTCAATTTAGCATTATGGACTGGGAAAGACCAAATCTAAGATCTGTGAAAAATATTTTGCCTTCAAATTCATACCGTGATCGTAGCATGCATGGACTCGACTCATATGACTGGGATTTCCATGAAAAAATTGTGGGCCGAAAATGGGTGATCACTGTACATTTCTCTTCTGTTTCCTATTTATATTACTATTTTACCACCTCAATTTAGCATTATGGACAGGGAAAGACCTAATCTAAGATCTGCACACAAATATTTTGCCTTCAAATTCATACCGTGATCGTAGCATGCATGGACTCGACTCATATGACTGGGATTTCCATGAAAAAGATTGTGGGCCGAAAATGGGTGATCACTGTACGTTTCTCTTCTGTTTCCTATTTATATTTATATTTTACCTCCTCAATTTAGCATTATGGACAGGGAAAGACCTAATCTAATATCTGCACACATATATTTTGCCTTCAAATTCATACCGTGATCGTAGCATGCATGGACTCGACTCATATGACTGGGATTTCCATGAAAAAGATTGTGGGCCGAAAATGGGTGATCACTGTACATTTCTCTTCTGTTTCCTATTCATATTTATATTTTACCTCCTCAATTTAGCATTATGGACAGGGAAAGACCAAATCTATGATCTGTACAAAATGTTTTGCCTTCAAATTCATACCATGATCGTAGCATGCATGGACTCGACTCATAGGACTGGGATGTCCATGAAAAAGATTGTGGGTAAAATGGGTGATCACTGTACATTTCTCTTCTGTTTCCTATTTATATTTATATTTTGCTCCTCAATTTAGCATTATGGACAGGGAAAGACTTAATCTAAGATATGCACAAAATATTTTGCCTTCAAATTCATACCGTGATCGTAGCATGCATGGACTCGACTCATATGATTGGGATTTCCATGAAAAAGATTGTGGGCCAAAAATGGGTGATCACTGTACATTTCTCTTCTGTTTCCTATTTATATTTCTATTTTACCTCCTCAATTTTGCAATATGGCCAGGGTAAGACCTAATATAAGCCCTGCACAAAAATATTTTGCCTTCAAATTCATACCGTGATCGAAGCATGCATGGACACGACTCATATGACTGGGATTTCCATGAAAAAGATTGTGGGCCAAAAATGGGTGATCACTGTACATTTCTCTTCTGTTTCCTATTTATATTTCTATTTTACCTCCTCAATTTAGCATTATGGACAGGGAAAGAACTAATCTAAAATCTGTACAAAAATATTTTGCCTTCAAATTCATACCGTGATCGTAGCATGCATGGACTCGACTCATATGACTGGGATTTCCATGAAAAAGATTGTGGGCCGAAAATGGGTGATCAGTGTACATTTCTCTTCTGTTTCCTATTTATATTTCTATTTAACATCCTCAATTTAGCATTATGGACAGGGAAAAACCTAATCTAAAATCTGTACAAAAATATTTTGCCTTCAAATTCATACCGTGATCGTAGCATGCATGGACTCGACTCATATGACTGGGATTTCCATGAAAAAGATTGTGGGCCGAAAATCGGGGATCAGTGTACTTTTCTCTTCTGTTTCCTATTTATATTTCTATTTTACCTCCTCAATTTAGCATTATGGACAGGGAAAGACCTAATCTCTGATCTGCACAAAAATATTTTGCCTTCAAATTCATACCGTGATTGTAGCATGCATGGACTCAACTCATATGACTGGGATTTCCATGAAAAAGATTGTGGGCCGAAAATGGGGGATCACTGTACATTTCTCTTCTGTTTCCTATTTATATTTATATTTTACCACCTCAATTTAGCATTATGGACAGGGAATGACCTAATCTAATGTCTGCACAAAAATATTTTGCCTTCAAATTCATACCGTGATTGTAGCATGCATAGACTCGACTCATATAACTGGGATTTCCATGAAAAAGATTGTTGGCCGAAAATGGGTGATCACTGTACATTTGCTTCTGTTTCCTATTTATATTTCTATTTTACCTCCTCAATTTAGCATTATGAACAGGGAAAGACCAAATCTAAGATCTGCACAAAAATGTTTTGCCTTCAAATTCGTACCGTGATCGTAGCATGCATGGACTCGACTCATATGACTGGGATTTTCCATGAAAAAGTTTGTGGGTCGAAAATGGGTGATCACTGTACATTTCTCTTCTGTTTTCTATTTATATTTATATTTTACCTCCTAAATTTAGCATTATGGACAGGGAAAAACCTAATCTAAAACCTGCACCAAAATATTTTACCTTCAAATTCATACCGTGATCGTTGCATGCATGGACTCGACTGATATGACTGGGATTTGCATGAAAAAGATTGTGGGTCGAAAATCGGTGATCATAGTACATTTCTCTTCTGTTTCCTATTTATATTTCTATCTTACCTCCTCAATTTAGCATTATGGACAGGGAAAGAACAAATCTAAGATCTGAAAAAAAATATTTTGCCTTAAAATTCATACCGTGATCGTAGCATGCCTGGACTCGACTCATATGACAGGGAATTCAATGAAAAAGATTGTGGGCCGAAAATGGGTGATCACTGTACATTTCTCTTCTGTTTCCTATTTATATTTATATTTTACCTCCTCAATTTAGCATTATGGACAGGGAAAGACCTAATCTAAAATCTGTACAAAAATATTTTGCCTTCAAATTCATACCGTGATCGTAGCATGCATGGACTCGACTCATATGACTGGGATTTCCATGAAAAAGTTTGTGGGCGGAAAATGGGTGATCACTGTCCATTTCTCTTCTGTTTCCTATTTATATTTATATATTACCTCCTCAATTTGGCATTATGGACAGGGAAAGACCTAATCTAAAATCTGCCAAAAAATATTTTGCCTTCAAATTCATACCGTGATCGTAGCATGCATGGACTCGACTCATATGACTGGGATTTCCATGAAAAAGATTGTGGGCCGAAAATGGGTGATCACTGTACATTTCTCTTCTGTTTCCTATTTATATTTATATTTTACCTCCTCAATTTAGCATTATGGACAGGGAAAGATCTAATCTCTGATCTGCACAAAAATATTTTGCCTTCAAATTCATACCGTGATCGTAGCATGCATGGACTCGACTCATATGACTGGGATTTCCATGTAAAAGATTGTGGGCCGAAAATGGGTGATCACTGTACATTTCTCTTCTGTTTCCTATTTATATTTCTATTTTACCTCCTCAATTTAGCATTATGGGCTTGGAATGACCTAATCTAATATCTGCACAAAAATATTTTGCGTTCAAATTCATACCGTGATCGTAGCATGCATGGACTCGACTCATATGACTGGGATTTCCAAGAAAAAGATTGTGGGCTGAAAATGGGTGATCACTGTACATTTCTCTTCTAATTCCTATTTATATTTCTATTTTACCACCTCAATTTAGCATTATGGACAGGGAAAGACCTAATCTAAGATCTGCACAAAAATATTTTGCCTTCAAATTCATACCGTGATCGTAGCATGCATGCACTCGACTCATACGACTGGGATTTCCATGAAAAAGATTGTGGGCAGAAAATGGGTGATCGCTGTACATTTCTCTTCTGTTTCCTATTTATATTTCTATTTTACCTCCTCAATTTAGCATTATGGACAGGGAAAGAACTAATCTAAAATCTGCACAAAAATATTTTGCCTTCAAATTCATACCGTGATCGTAGCATGCATGGACTCGACTCATATGACTGGGATTTCCATGAAAAAGATTGTGGGCCGAAAATCGGTGATCACTGTACATTTCTCTTCTGTTTCCTATTTATATTTCTATTTAACATCCTCAATTTAGCATTATGGACAGGGAAAAACCTAATCTAAAATCTGTACAAAAATATTTTTCCTTCAAATTCATACCGTGATCGTAGCATGCATGGACTCGACTCATATGACTGGGATTTCCATGAAAAAGATTGTGGGCCGAAAATCGGGGATCAGTGTACTTTTCTCTTCTGTTTCCTATTTATATTTCTATTTTACCTCCTCAATTTAGCATTATGGACAGGGAAAGACCTAATCTCTGATCTGCACAAAAATATTTTGCCTTCAAATTCATACCGTGATTGTAGCATGCATGGACTCAACTCATATGACTGGGATTTCCATGAAAAAGATTGTGGGCCGAAAATGGGGGATCACTGTACATTTCTCTTCTGTTTCCTATTTATATTTATATTTTACCACCTCAATTTAGCATTATGGACAGGGAATGACCTAATCTAATGTCTGCACAAAAATATTTTGCCTTCAAATTCATACCGTGATCGTAGCATGCATAGACTCGACTCATATAACTGGGATTTCCATGAAAAAGATTGTTGGCAGAAAATGGGTGATCACTGTACATTTGCTTCTGTTTCCTATTTATATTTCTATTTTACCTCCTCAATTTAGCATTATGAACAGGGAAAGACCAAATCTAAGATCTGCACAAAAATGTTTTGCCTTCAAATTCGTACCGTGATCGTAGCATGCATGGACTCGACTCATATGACTGGGATTTTCCATGAAAAAGTTTGTGGGTCGAAAATGGGTGATCACTGTACATTTCTCTTCTGTTTTCTATTTATATTTATATTTTATCTCCTAAATTTAGCATTATGGACAGGGAAAAACCTAATCTAAAACCTGCACCAAAATATTTTACCTTCAAATTCATACCGTGATCGTTGTATGCATGGACTCGACTGATATGACTGGGATTTGCATGAAAAAGATTGTGGGTCGAAAATCGGTGATCATAGTACATTTCTCTTCTGTTTCCTATTTATATTTCTATCTTACCTCCTCAATTTAACATTATGGACAGGGAAAGACCAAATCTAAGATCTGTAAAAAAATATTTTGCCTTAAAATTCATACCGTGATCGTAGCATGCCTGGACTCGACTCATATGACAGGGAATTCCACGAAAAAGATTGTGGGCCGAAAATGGGTGATCACTGTACATTTCTCTTCTGTTTCCTATTTATATTTCTATTTTACCTCCTCAATTTAGCATTATAGACAGGGAAAGACCCAATCTAAAATCTGCACAAAGATATCTTACCTTCAAATTCATACCGTGACGTAGCATGCAAGGACTCGACTCATATGACTGGGATTTCCATGAAAAAGATTGTGGGCCGAAAGTGGGTGATCACTGTACATTTCTCTTCTGTTTCCTATTTATATTTATATTTTACCTCCTCAATTTAGCATTATGGACAGGGAAAGACCTAATCTAAAATCTGCACAAAAATATTTCGCCTTCAAATTCATACCGTGATCGTACCATGCATGGACGCGACTGATATGACTGGGATTTCCATGAAAAAGATTGTGGGCCGAAAATGGGTGATCACTGTACATTTCTCTTCTGTTTCCTATTTATATTTATATTTTACCTCCTCAATTTAGCATTATGAACAGGGAAAGACCTAATCTAAAATCTGCACAAAAATATTTTGCCTTCAAATTCATGCCGTGATCGTAGCATGCATTGATTGGACTCATACGGCTGGGATTTCCATGAAAAAGATTGTGGGCCGAAAATGGGTGATCACTGTACATTTCTCTTCTGTTTCCTATTTATATTTATATTTTACCTCTTCAATTTCGCATTATGGTCAGGGAAAGACCTAATCTAAAATCTGCCAAAAAATATTTTGCCTTCAAATTCATACCGTGATCGTAGCATGCATGGACACGACTCATATGACTGGGATTTCCATGAAAAAGATTGTGGTCCGAAAATCGGTGATCACTGTACATTTCTCTTCTGTTTCCTATTTATATTTCTATTTTACCTCCTCAATTTAGCATTATGGACAGGGAAAGAACTAATCTAAAATCTGCACAAAAATATTTTGCCTTCAAATTCATACCGTGATCGTAGCATGCATGGACTCGACTCATATGACTGGGATTTCCATGAAAAAGATTGTGGGCCGAAAATGGGTGATCACTGTACATTTCTCTTCTGTTTCCTATTTATATTTATATTTTACCTCCTCAATTTAGCATTATGGACAGGGAAAGATCTAATCTCTGATCTGCACAAAAATATTTTGCCTTCAAATTCATACCGTGATCGTAGCATGCATGGACTCGACTCATATGACTGGGATTTCCAAGAAAAAGATTGTGGGCCGAAAATGGGTGATCACTGTACATTTGCTTCTGTTTCCTATTTATATTTATATTTTACCTCGTCAATTTAGCACTATGGACAGGGAAAGACCTAATCTAAGATCTGCACAAAAATATGTTGCCTTCAAATTCATACCGTGATCGTAGCATGCATGCACTCGACTCATATGACTGGGATTTCCATGAAAAAGATTGTGGGCCAAAAATGGGTGATCACTGTACATTTCTCTTCTGTTTCCTATTTATATTTCTATTTTACCTCCTCAATTTAGCATTATGGACAGGGAAAGACCTAATCTAAGATCTGCACAAAAATATTTTGCCTTCAAATTCATACCGTGATCGTAGCATGCATGCACTCGACTCGTATGACTGGGATTTCCATGAAAAAGATTGTGGGCCGAAAATGGGTGATAACTGTACATTTCTCTTCTGTTTCCTATTTATATTTATATTTTACCTCCTCAATTTGGCATTATGGACAGGGAAAGACCTAATCTAAAATCTGCACAAAAATATTTTGCCTTCAAATTCATGCCGTGATCGTAGCATGCATGGATTGGACTCATACGGCTGGGATTTCCATGAAAAAGATTGTGGGCCGAAAATGGGTGATAACTGTACATTTCTCTACTGTTTCCTATTTATATTTATATTTTACCTCCTCAATTTGGCATTATGGACAGGGAAAGACCTAATCTAAAATCTGCCAAAAAATATTTTGCCTTCAAATTCATACCGTGATCGTAGCATGCATGGACACGACTCATATGACTGGGATTTCCATGAAAAAGATTGTGGTCCGAAAATCGGTGATCACTGTACATTTCTCTTCTGTTTCCTATTTCTATTTCTATTTTACCTCCTCAATTTAGCATTATGGACAGGGAAAGAACTAATCTAAAATCTGCACAAAAATATTTTGCCTTCAAATTCATACCGTGATCGTAGCATGCATGGACTCGACTCATATGACTGGGATTTCCATGAAAAAGATTGTGGCCCGAAAATGGGTGATCACTGTACATTTCTCTTCTGTTTCCTATTTATATTTATATTTTACCTCCTCAATTTAGCATTATGGACAGGGAAAGACCTAATCTAATGTCTGCACAAAAATATTTTGCCTTCAAATTCATACCGTGATCGTAGCATGCATAGACTCGACTCATATAACTGGGATTTCCATGAAAAAGATTGTTGGCCGAAAATGGGTGCTCACTGTACATTTGCTTCTGTTTCCTATTTATATTTCTATTTTACCTCCTCAATTTAGCATTATGAACAGGGAAAGACCAAATTCTAAGATCTGCACAAAAATGTTTTGCCTTCAAATTCGTACCGTGATCGTAGCATGCATGGACTCGACTCATATGACTGGGATTTCCATGAAAAAGTTTGTGGGCCAAAAATGGGTGATCACTGTACATTTCTCTTCTGTTTCCTATTTATATTTATATTTTACCTCCTCAATTTAGCATTATGGACAGGGAAAGACCTAATCTAAAATCTGCACAAAAATATTTTGCCTTCAAATTCATACCGTGATCGTAGCATGCATGGACTCGACTCATATGACTGGGATTTCCATGAAAAAGATTGTGGGCCGAAAGTGGGTGATCACTGTACATTTCTCTTCTGTTTCCTATTTATATTTTACCTCCTCAATTTAGCATTGTGGACAGGGAAAGACATAATCTAAAATCTGCACAAAAATATTTTGCCTTCAAGTTCATACCGTGATCGTAGCATGCATGGACTCGACTCATATGACTGGGATTTCCATGAAAATGATTGTAGGCCGAAAATGGGTGATCACTGTACATTTCTCTTCTGTTTCCTATTTATATTTATATTTTACCTCCTCAATTTAGCATTATGGACAGGGAAAGACCTAATCTAAGGTCTGCACAAAAATATTTAGCCTTCAAATTCATACCGTGATCGTAGCATGCATGGACTCGACTCATATGACTGGGATTTCCATGAAAATGATTGTGGGCCGAAAATGGGTGATCACTGAACATTTCTCTTCTGTTTCCTATTTATATTTATATTTTACCTCCTCAATTTAGCATTATGGACAGGGAAAACCTAATCTAAAATCTGTACAAAAATATTTTACCTTCAAATTCATACCGTGATCGTTGCATGCATGGACTCGACTGATATGACTGGGATTTGCATGAAAAAGATTGTGGGTCAAAAATCGGTGATCATAGTACATTTCTCTTCTGTTTCCTATTTATATTTCTATCTTACCTCCTCAATTTAGCATTATGGACAGGGAAAGACCAAATCTAAGATCTGAAAAAAAATATTTTGCCTTAAAATTCATACCGTGATCGTAGCATGCATGGACTCGACTCATATGACAGGGAATTCCATGAAAAAGATTGTGGGCCGAAAATGGGTGATCACTGTACATTTCTCTTCTGTTTCCTATTTATATTTATATTTTACCTCCTCAATTTAGCATTATGGACAGGGAAAGACCTAATCTAAAATCTGCACAAAGATATCTTACCTTCAAATTCATACCGTGACGTAGCATGCATGGACTCGACTCATATGACTGGGATTTCCATGAAAAAGATTGTGGGCCGAAAGTGGGTGATCACTGTACATTTCTCTTCTGTTTCCTATTTATATTTATATTTTACCTCCTCAATTTAGCATTATGGACAGGGAAAGACCTAATCTAAAATCTGTACAAAAATATTTTGCCTTCAAATTCATACCGTGATCGTAGCATGCATGGACTCGACTCATATGACTGGGATTTCCATGAAAAAGTTTGTGGGCCGAAAATGGGTGATCACTGTACATTTCTCTTCTGTTTCCTATTTATATTTCTATTTTACCTCCTCAATTTAGCATTATGGACAGGGAAAGAACTAATCTAAAATCTGCACAAAAATATTTTGCCTTCAAATTCATACCGTGATCGTAGCATGCATGGACTCGACTCATATGACTGGGATTTCCATGAAAAAGATTGTGGGCCGAAAATGGGTGATAACTGTACATTTCTCTTCTGTTTCCTATTTATATTTATATTTTACCTCCTCAATTTGGCATTATGGACAGGGAAAGACCTAATCTAAAATCTGCACAAAAATATTTTGCCTTCAAATTCATGCCGTGATCGTAGCATGCATGGATTGGACTCATACGGCTGGGATTTCCATGAAAAAGATTGTGGGCCGAAAATGGGTGATAACTGTACATTTCTCTTCTGTTTCCTATTTATATTTATATTTTACCTCCTCAATTTGGCATTATGGACAGGGAAAGACCTAATCTAAAATCTGCCAAAAAATATTTTGCCTTCAAATTCATACCGTGATCGTAGCATGCATGGACACGACTCATATGACTGGGATTTCCATGAAAAAGATTGTGGTCCGAAAATCGGTGATCACTGTACATTTCTCATCTGTTTCCTATTTCTATTTCTATTTTACCTCCTCAATTTAGCATTATGGACAGGGAAAGAACTAATCTAAAATCTGCACAAAAATATTTTGCCTTCAAATTCATACCGTGATCGTAGCATGCATGGACTCGACTCATATGACTGGGATTTCCATGAAAAAGATTGTGGGCCGAAAATGGGTGATCACTGTACATTTCTCTTCTGTTTCCTATTTATATTTATATTTTACCTCCTCAATTTAGCATTATGGACAGGGAAAGACCTAATCTAATGTCTGCACAAAAATATTTTGCCTTCAAATTCATACCGTGATCGTAGCATGCATAGACTCGACTCATATAACTGGGATTTCCATGAAAAAGATTGTTGGCCGAAAATGGGTGCTCACTGTACATTTGCTTCTGTTTCCTATTTATATTTCTATTTTACCTCCTCAATTTAGCATTATGAACAGGGAAAGACCAAATTCTAAGATCTGCACAAAAATGTTTTGCCTTCAAATTCGTACCGTGATCGTAGCATGCATGGACTCGACTCATATGACTGGGATTTCCATGAAAAAGTTTGTGGGCCAAAAATGGGTGATCACTGTACATTTCTCTTCTGTTTCCTATTTATATTTATATTTTACCTCCTCAATTTAGCATTATGGACAGGGAAAGACCTAATCTAAAATCTGCACAAAAATATTTTGCCTTCAAATTCATACCGTGATCGTAGCATGCATGGACTCGACTCATATGACTGGGATTTCCATGAAAAAGATTGTGGGCCGAAAGTGGGTGATCACTGTACATTTCTCTTCTGTTTCCTATTTATATTTTACCTCCTCAATTTAGCATTGTGGACAGGGAAAGACATAATCTAAAATCTGCACAAAAATATTTTGCCTTCAAGTTCATACCGTGATCGTAGCATGCATGGACTCGACTCATATGACTGGGATTTCCATGAAAATGATTGTAGGCCGAAAATGGGTGATCACTGTACATTTCTCTTCTGTTTCCTATTTATATTTATATTTTACCTCCTCAATTTAGCATTATGGACAGGGAAAGACCTAATCTAAGGTCTGCACAAAAATATTTAGCCTTCAAATTCATACCGTGATCGTAGCATGCATGGACTCGACTCATATGACTGGGATTTCCATGAAAATGATTGTGGGCCGAAAATGGGTGATCACTGAACATTTCTCTTCTGTTTCCTATTTATATTTATATTTTACCTCCTCAATTTAGCATTATGGACAGGGAAAACCTAATCTAAAATCTGTACAAAAATATTTTACCTTCAAATTCATACCGTGATCGTTGCATGCATGGACTCGACTGATATGACTGGGATTTGCATGAAAAAGATTGTGGGTCAAAAATCGGTGATCATAGTACATTTCTCTTCTGTTTCCTATTTATATTTCTATCTTACCTCCTCAATTTAGCATTATGGACAGGGAAAGACCAAATCTAAGATCTGAAAAAAAATATTTTGCCTTAAAATTCATACCGTGATCGTAGCATGCATGGACTCGACTCATATGACAGGGAATTCCATGAAAAAGATTTTGGGCCGAAAATGGGTGATCACTGTACATTTCTCTTCTGTTTCCTATTTATATTTATATTTTACCTCCTCAATTTAGCATTATGGACAGGGAAAGACCTAATCTAAAATCTGCACAAAGATATCTTACCTTCAAATTCATACCGTGACGTAGCATGCATGGACTCGACTCATATGACTGGGATTTCCATGAAAAAGATTGTGGGCCGAAAGTGGGTGATCACTGTACATTTCTCTTCTGTTTCCTATTTATATTTATATTTTACCTCCTCAATTTAGCATTATGGACAGGGAAAGACCTAATCTAAAATCTGTACAAAAATATTTTGCCTTCAAATTCATACCGTGATCGTAGCATGCATGGACTCGACTCATATGACTGGGATTTCCATGAAAAAGTTTGTGGGCCGAAAATGGGTGATCACTGTACATTTCTCTTCTGTTTCCTATTTATATTTCTATTTTACCTCCTCAATTTAGCATTATGGACAGGGAAAGAACTAATCTAAAATCTGCACAAAAATATTTTGCCTTCAAATTCATACCGTGATCGTAGCATGCATGGACTCGACTCATATGACTGGGATTTCCATGAAAAAGATTGTGGGCCGAAAATGGGTGATCACTGTACATTTCTCTTCTGTTTCCTATTTATATTTATATTTTACCTCCTCAATTTAGCATTATGGACAGGGAAAGATCTAATCTCTGATCTGCACAAAAATATTTTGCCTTCAAATTCATACCGTGATCGTAGCATGCATGGACTCGACTCATATGACTGGGATTTCCAAGAAAAAGATTGTGGGCCGAAAATGGGTGATCACTGTACATTTGCTTCTGTTTCCTATTTATATTTATATTTTACCTCGTCAATTTAGCACTATGGACAGGGAAAGACCTAATCTAAGATCTGCACAAAAATATGTTGCCTTCAAATTCATACCGTGATCGTAGCATGCATGCACTCGACTCATATGACTGGGATTTCCATGAAAAAGATTGTGGGCCAAAAATGGGTGATCACTGTACATTTCTCTTCTGTTTCCTATTTATATTTCTATTTTACCTCCTCAATTTAGCATTATGGACAGGGAAAGACCTAATCTAAGATCTGCACAAAAATATTTTGCCTTCAAATTCATACCGTGATCGTAGCATGCATGCACTCGACTCATATGACTGGGATTTCCATGAAAAAGATTGTGGGCCGAAAATGGGTGATAACTGTACATTTCTCTTCTGTTTCCTATTTATATTTATATTTTACCTCCTCAATTTGGCATTATGGACAGGGAAAGACCTAATCTAAAATCTGCACAAAAATATTTTGCCTTCAAATTCATGCCGTGATCGTAGCATGCATGGATTGGACTCATACGGCTGGGATTTCCATGAAAAAGATTGTGGGCCGAAAATGGGTGATAACTGTACATTTCTCTTCTGTTTCCTATTTATATTTATATTTTACCTCCTCAATTTGGCATTATGGACAGGGAAAGACCTAATCTAAAATCTGCCAAAAAATATTTTGCCTTCAAATTCATACCGTGATCGTAGCATGCATGGACACGACTCATATGACTGGGATTTCCATGAAAAAGATTGTGGTCCGAAAATCGGTGATCACTGTACATTTCTCTTCTGTTTCCTATTTATATTTCTATTTTACCTCCTCAATTTAGCATTATGGACAGGGAAAGAACTAATCTAAAATCTGCACAAAAATATTTTGCCTTCAAATTCATACCGTGATCGTAGCATGCATGGACTCGACTCATATGACTGGGATTTCCATGAAAAAGATTGTGGGCCGAAAATGGGTGATCACTGTACATTTCTCTTCTGTTTCCTATTTATATTTATATTTTACCTCCTCAATTTAGCATTATGGACAGGGAAAGACCTAATCTAATGTCTGCACAAAAATATTTTGCCTTCAAATTCATACCGTGATCGTAGCATGCATAGACTCGACTCATATAACTGGGATTTCCATGAAAAAGATTGTTGGCCGAAAATGGGTGCTCACTGTACATTTGCTTCTGTTTCCTATTTATATTTCTATTTTACCTCCTCAATTTAGCATTATGAACAGGGAAAGACCAAATTCTAAGATCTGCACAAAAATGTTTTGCCTTCAAATTCGTACCGTGATCGTAGCATGCATGGACTCGACTCATATGACTGGGATTTCCATGAAAAAGATTGTGGGCCGAAAGTGGGTGATCACTGTACATTTCTCTTCTGTTTCCTATTTATATTTTACCTCCTCAATTTAGCATTGTGGACAGGGAAAGACATAATCTAAAATCTGCACAAAAATATTTTGCCTTCAAGTTCATACCGTGATCGTAGCATGCATGGACTCGACTCATATGACTGGGATTTCCATGAAAATGATTGTAGGCCGAAAATGGGTGATCACTGTACATTTCTCTTCTGTTTCCTATTTATATTTATATTTTACCTCCTCAATTTAGCATTATGGACAGGGAAAGACCTAATCTAAGGTCTGCACAAAAATATTTAGCCTTCAAATTCATACCGTGATCGTAGCATGCATGGACTCGACTCATATGACTGGGATTTCCATGAAAATGATTGTGGGCCGAAAATGGGTGATCACTGAACATTTCTCTTCTGTTTCCTATTTATATTTATATTTTACGTCCTCAATTTAGCATTATGGACAGGGAAAGACCTAATCTAAAATCTGTACAAAAATATTTTACCTTCAAATTCATACCGTGATCGTTGCATGCATGGACTCGACTGATATGACTGGGATTTGCATGAAAAAGATTGTGGGTCAAAAATCGGTGATCATAGTACATTTCTCTTCTGTTTCCTATTTATATTTCTATCTTACCTCCTCAATTTAGCATTATGGACAGGGAAAGACCAAATCTAAGATCTGAAAAAAAATATTTTGCCTTAAAATTCATACCGTGATCGTAGCATGCATGGACTCGACTCATATGACAGGGAATTCCATGAAAAAGATTTTGGGCCGAAAATGGGTGATCACTGTACATTTCTCTTCTGTTTCCTATTTATATTTATATTTTACCTCCTCAATTTAGCATTATGGACAGGGAAAGACCTAATCTAAAATCTGCACAAAGATATCTTACCTTCAAATTCATACCGTGACGTAGCATGCATGGACTCGACTCATATGACTGGGATTTCCATGAAAAAGATTGTGGGCCGAAAGTGGGTGATCACTGTACATTTCTCTTCTGTTTCCTATTTATATTTATATTTTACCTCCTCAATTTAGCATTATGGACAGGGAAAGACCTAATCTAAAATCTGTACAAAAATATTTTGCCTTCAAATTCATACCGTGATCGTAGCATGCATGGACTCGACTCATATGACTGGGATTTCCATGAAAAAGTTTGTGGGCCGAAAATGGGTGATCACTGTACATTTCTCTTCTGTTTCCTATTTATATTTCTATTTTAGCTCCTCAATTTAGCATTATGGACAGGGAAAGACCTAATCTAAAATCTGCACAAAAATATTTTGCCTTCAAATTCATACCATGATCGTAGCATGCATGGACTCGACTCATATGACTGCGATTTCCATGAAAAAGATTGTGGGCCGAAAGTGGGTGATCACTGTACATTTCTCTTCTGTTTCCTATTTATATTTCTATTTTACCTCCTCAATTTAGCATTATGGACAGGGAAAGACCTAATCTAAATTCTGCACAAAAATATTTCGCCTTCAAATTCATACCGTGATCGTAGCATGCATGGACTCGACTCATATGACTGGGATTTCCATGAAAATGATTGCGGGCGGAAAATGGGTGATCACTGTACATTTCTCTTCTGTTTCCTATTCATATTTATATTTTACCTCCTCAATATAGCATTATGGACAGGGAAAGACCTAATCTAAGGTCTGCACAAAAATATTTTGCCTTCAAATTCATACCGTGATAGTAGCATGCATGGAATCAACTCATATAACTGGGATTTCCATGAAAAAGATTGTTGGCCGAAAATGGGTGATCACTGTACATTTGCTTCTGTTTCCTATTTATATTTCTATTTTACCTCCTCAATTTAGCATTATGGACAGGGAAAGTCCAAATCTAAGATCTGCACAAAAATGATTTGCCTTCAAATTCGTACCGTGATCGTAGCATGCATGGACTGGACTCATATGACTGGGATTTCCATGAAAAAGTTTGTGGGCCGAAAATGGGTGATCACTGTACATTTCTCTTCTGTTTTCTATTTATATTTATATTTTACCTCCTCAATTTAGCAGTATGGACAGGGAAAGACCTAATCTAAAATCTGCACAAAAATATTTTGCCTTCAAATTCATGCCGTGATCGTAGCATGCATGGATTGGACTCATACGGCTGGGATTTCCATGAAAAAGATTGTGGGCCGAAAATGGGTGATCACTCTACATTTCTCTTCTGTTTCCTATTTATATTTCTATTTTACCTCCTCAATTTAGAATTATGGACAGGGAAAGACCTTATCTAAAATCTGCACAAACATATTTTGCTTTCAAATTCATACCGTGATCGTAGCATGCATGGAGTCGACTCATATGACTGGGATTTCCATGAAAAAGATTGTGGGCCGAAAATGGGTGATCACTGTACATTTCTCTTCTGTTTCCTATTTATATTTCTATTTTACCTCCTCAATTTAGCATTATGGACAGGGAAAGACCTAATCTAAGCTCTTCAAAAAAATATTTTGCCTTCAAATTCATACCGTTATCGTAGCATGCATGGACTCGACTCATATGACTGGGATTTCCATGAAAAAGATTGTGGGCCGAAAGTGGGTGATCACTGTACATTTCTCTTCTGTTTCCTATTTATATTTATATTTTACCTCCTCAATTTAGCATTATGGACAGGGAAAGACCTAATCTAAAATCTGTACAAAAATATTTTGCCTTCAAATTCATACCGTGATCGTAGCATGCATGGACTCGACTCATATGACTGGGATTTCCATGAAAAAGATTGTGGGCGGAAAATGGGTGATCACTGTACATTTCTCTTCGGTTTCCTATTTATATTTATATTTTACCTCCTCAATTTAGCATTATGGACAGGGAAAGACCTAATCTAAAATCTGTACAAAATTATTTTGCCTTCAAATTCATACCGTGATCGTAGCATGCATGGACTCGACTCATATGACTGGGATTTCCATGAAAAAGATTGTAGGCCGAAAATCGGTGATCACTTTACATTTCTCTTCTGTTTCCTATTTATATTTATATTTTACTTCCTCAATTTAGCATTATGGACAGAAAAAGACCTAATCGAAGCTCTTCAAAAAAATATTTTGCCTTCAAATTCATACCGTGATCGTAGCATGCATGGACTCGACTCATATGACTGGGATTTCCATGAAAAAGATTGTGGGCCGAAAGTGGGTGATCACTGTACATTTCTCTTCTGTTTCCTATTCATATTTATATTTTACCTCCTCAATTTAGCATTATGGACAGGGAAAGTCCAAATCTAAGATCTGCACAAAAATGATTTGCCTTCAAATTCGTACCGTGATCGTAGCATGCATGGACTGGACTCATATGACTGGGATTTCCATGAAAAAGTTTGTGGGCCGAAAATGGGTGATCACTGTACATTTCTCTTCTATTTTCTATTTATATTTATATTTTACCTCCTCAATTTAGCATTATGGACAGGGAAAAACCTAATCTAAAACCTGCACCAAAATATTTTACCTTCAAATTCATACCGTGATCGTTGCATGCATGGACTAGACTGATATGACTGCGATTTGCATGAAAAAGATTGTGGGTCGAAAATCGGTGATCATAGTACATTTCTCTTCTGTTTCCTATTTATATTTATATCTTACCTCCTCAATTTAGCATTATGGACAGGGAAAGACCAAATCTAAGATCTGAAAAAAAATATTTTGCCTTAAAATTCATACCGTAATCGTAGCATGCATGGACTCGACTCATATGACAGGAAATTCCATGAAAAAGATTGTGGGCCGAAAATGGGTGATCACTGTACATTTCTCTTCTGTTTCCTATTTATATTTCTATTTTACCTCCTCAATTTAGCATTATGGAAAGGGAAAGACCTAATCTAAAATCTGCACAAAGATATCTTACCTTAAAATTCATACCGTGACGTAGCATGCATGGACTCGACTCATATGACTGGGATTTCCATGAAAAAGATTGTGGGCCGAAAGTGGGTGATCACTGTACATTTCTCTTCTGTTTCCTATTTATATTTATATTTTACCTCCTCAATTTAGCATTATGGACAGGGAAAGACCTAATCTAAAATCTGTACAAAAATATTTAGCCTTCAAATTCATACCGTGATCGTAGCATGCATGGACTCGACTCATATGACTGGGATTTCCATGAAAAAGATTGTAGGCCGAAAATCGGTGATCACTGTACATTTCTCTTCTGTTTCCTATTTATATTTATATTTTACCTCCTCAATTTAGCATTATGGACAGGGAAAGACCTAATCTCTGATCTGCACAAAAATATTTTGCCTTCAAATTCATACCGTGATCGTAGCATGCATGGACTCGACTCATATGACTGGGATTTCCATGAAAATGATTGTGGGCCGAAAATGGGTGATCACTGTACATTTCTCTTCTGTTTCCTATTTATATTTATATTTTACCTCCTCAATTTAGCATTATGGACAGGGAAAGACCTAATCTAAGGTCTGCACAAAAATATTTTGCCTTCAAATTCATACCGTGATCGTAGCATGCATGGACTCGACTCATATAACTGGGATTTCCATGAAAAAGATTGTTGGCCGAAAATGGGTGATCACTGTACCTTTGCTTCTGTTTCCTATTTATATTTCTATTTTACCTCCTCAATTTAGCCTTATGGACAGGGAAAGACCAAATCTAATATCTGCACAAAAATGTTTTGCCTTCCAATTCGTACCATGATCGTAGCATGCATAGACTCGACTCATATGACTGGGATTTCCATGAAAAAGTTTGTAGGCCGAAAATGGGTGATCACTGTACATTTCTCTTCTGTTTTCTATTTATATTTATATTTTACCTCCTCAATTTAGCATTATGGACAGGGAAAAACCTAATCTAAAACCTGCACCAAAATATTTTACCTTCAAATTCATACCGTGATCGTTGCATGCATGGACTCGACTGATATGACTGGGATTTGCATGAAAAAGATTGTGGGCCGAAAGTGGGTGATCACTGTACATTTCTCTTCTGTTTCCTATTTATATTTCTATTTTACCTCCTCAATTTAGCATTATGGACAGGGAAAGACCTAATCTAAAATCTGCACAAAGATGTCTTACCTTCAAATTCATACCGTGACGTAGCATGCATGGACTCGACTCATATGACTGGGATTTCCATGAAAAAGATTGTGGGCCGAAAGTGGGTGATCACTGTACATTTCTCTTCTGTTTCCTATTTATATTTATATTTTACCTCCTCAATGTAGCATTATGGACAGGGAAAGACCTAATCTAAAATCTGTACAAAAATATTTTGCCTTCAAATTCATACCGTGATCGTAGCATGCATGGACTCGACTCATATGACTGGGATTTCCATGAAAAAGATTGTGGGCCGAAAATCGGTGATCACTGTACATTTCTCTTCTGTTTCCTATTTATATTTCTATTTTACCTCCTCAATTTAGCATTATGGACAGGGAAAGACCTAATCTCTGATCTGCACAAAAATATTTTGCCTTCAAATTCATACCGTGATCGTAGCATGCATGGACTCGACTCATATGACTGGGATTTCCATGAAAAAGATTGTGGGCCGAAAATGGGTGATCACTGTACATTTCTCTTCTGTTTCCTATTTATATTTCTATTTTACCTCCTCAATTTAGCATTATGGACAGGGAAAGACCTAATCTAAGGTCTGCACAAAAATATTTTGCCTTCAAATTCATACCGTAATCGTAGCATGCATGGACTCGACTCATATGACTGGGATTTCCATGGAAAAGATTGTGGGTAGAAAATGGGTGATCACTGTACATTTCTCTTCTGTTTCCTATTTATATTTATATTTTACCTCCTCAATTTAGCATTATGGACAGGGAAAGACCTAATCTAAGGTCTGCACAAAAATATTTTGCCTTCAAATTCATACCGTGATCGTAGCATGCATGGACTCGACTCATATAACTGGGATTTCCATGAAAAAGATTGTTGGCCGAAAATGGGTGATCACTGTACCTTTGCTTCTGTTTCCTATTTATATTTCTATTTTACCTCCTCAATTTAGCCTTATGGACAGGGAAAGACCAAATCTAATATCTGCACAAAAATGTTTTGCCTTCCAATTCGTACCGTGATCGTAGCATGCATAGACTCGACTCATATGACTGGGATTTCCATGAAAAAGTTTGTAGGCCGAAAATGGGTGATCACTGTACATTTCTCTTCTGTTTTCTATTTATATTTATATTTTACCTCCTCAATTTAGCATTATTGACAGGGAAAAACCTAATCTAAAACCTGCACCAAAATATTTTACCTTCAAATTCATACCGTGATCGTTGCATGCATGGACTCGACTGATATGACTGGGATTTGCATGAAAAAGATTGTGGGCCGAAAGTGGGTGATCACTGTACATTTCTCTTCTGTTTCCTATTTATATTTCTATTTTACCTCCTCAATTTAGCATTATGGACAGGGAAAGACCTAATCTAAAATCTGCACAAAGATGTCTTACCTTCAAATTCATACCGTGACGTAGCATGCATGGACTCGACTCATATGACTGGGATTTCCATGAAAAAGATTGTGGGCCGAAAGTGGGTGATCACTGTACATTTCTCTTCTGTTTCCTATTTATATTTATATTTTACCTCCTCAATTTAGCATTATGGACAGGGAAAGACCTAATCTAAAATCTGTACAAAAATATTTTGCCTTCAAATTCATACCGTGATCGTAGCATGCATGGACTCGACTCATATGACTGGGATTTCCATGAAAAAGATTGTGGGCCGAAAATCGGTGATCACTGTACATTTCTCTTCTGTTTCCTATTTATATTTCTATTTTACCTCCTCAATTTAGCATTATGGACAGGGAAAGACCTAATCTCTGATCTGCACAAAAATATTTTGCCTTCAAATTCATACCGTGATCGTAGCATGCATGGACTCGACTCATATGACTGGGATATCCATGAAAAAGATTGTGGGCCGAAAATGGGTGATCACTGTACATTTCTCTTCTGTTTCCTATTTATATTTCTATTTTACCTCCTCAATTTAGCATTATGGACAGGGAAAGACCTAATCTAAGGTCTGCACAAAAATATTTTGCCTTCAAATTCATACCGTAATCGTAGCATGCATGGACTCGACTCATATGACTGGGATTTCCATGGAAAAGATTGTGGGTAGAAAATGGGTGATCACTGTACATTTCTCTTCTGTTTCCTATTTATATTTATATTTTACCTCCTCAATTTAGCATTATGGACAGGGAAAGACCTAATCTAAGGTCTGCACAAAAATATTTTGCCTTCAAATTCATACCGTGATCGTAGCATGCATGGACTCGACTCATATAACTGGGATTTCCATGAAAAAGATTGTTGGCCGAAAATGGGTGATCACTGTACCTTTGCTTCTGTTTCCTATTTATATTTCTATTTTACCTCCTCAATTTAGCCTTATGGACAGGGAAAGACCAAATCTAATATCTGCACAAAAATGTTTTGCCTTCCAATTCGTACCGTGATCGTAGCATGCATAGACTCGACTCATATGACTGGGATTTCCATGAAAAAGTTTGTAGGCCGAAAATGGGTGATCACTGTACATTTCTCTTCTGTTTTCTATTTATATTTATATTTTACCTCCTCAATTTAGCATTATTGACAGGGAAAAACCTAATCTAAAACCTGCACCAAAATATTTTACCTTCAAATTCATACCGTGATCGTTGCATGCATGGACTCGACTGATATGACTGGGATTTGCATGAAAAAGATTGTGGGCCGAAAGTGGGTGATCACTGTACATTTCTCTTCTGTTTCCTATTTATATTTCTATTTTACCTCCTCAATTTAGCATTATGGACAGGGAAAGACCTAATCTAAAATCTGCACAAAGATGTCTTACCTTCAAATTCATACCGTGACGTAGCATGCATGGACTCGACTCATATGACTGGGATTTCCATGAAAAAGATTGTGGGCCGAAAGTGGGTGATCACTGTACATTTCTCTTCTGTTTCCTATTTATATTTATATTTTACCTCCTCAATTTAGCATTATGGACAGGGAAAGACCTAATCTAAAATCTGTACAAAAATATTTTGCCTTCAAATTCATACCGTGATCGTAGCATGCATGGACTCGACTCATATGACTGGGATTTCCATGAAAAAGATTGTGGGCCGAAAATCGGTGATCACTGTACATTTCTCTTCTGTTTCCTATTTATATTTCTATTTTACCTCCTCAATTTAGCATTATGGACAGGGAAAGACCTAATCTCTGATCTGCACAAAAATATTTTGCCTTCAAATTCATAGCGTGATCGTAGCATGCATGGACTCGACTCATATGACTGGGATTTCCATGAAAAAGATTGTGGGCCGAAAATGGGTGATCACTGTACATTTCTCTTCTGTTTCCTATTTATATTTATATTTTACCTCCTCAATTTAGCATTATGGACAGGGAAAGACCTAATCTAAGGTCTGCACAAAAATATTTTTCCTTCAAATTCATACCGTGATCGTAGCATGCATGGACTCGACTCATATAACTGGGATTTCCATGAAAAAGATTGTTGGCCGAAAATCGGTGATCACTGTACATTTGCTTCTGTTTCCTATTTATATTTCTATTTTACCTCCTCAATTTAGCCTTATGGACAGGGAAAGACCAAATCTAATATCTGCACAAAAATGTTTTGCCTTCAAATTCGTACCGTGATCGTAGCATGCATGGACTCGACTGATATGACTGGGATTTCCATGAAAAAGTTTGTGGCCTAAAATGGGTGATCACTGTACATTTCTCTTCTGTTTTCTATTTATATTTATATTTTACCTCCTCAATTTAGCATTATGGACAGGGAAAAACCTAATCTAAAACCCGCACCAAAATATTTTACCTTCAAATTCATACCGTGATCGTTGCATGCATGGACTCGACTGATATGACTGGGATTTGCATGAAAAAGATTGTGGGCCGAAAGTGGGTGATCACTGTACATTTCTCTTCTGTTTCCTATTTATATTTCTATTTTACCTCCTCAATTTAGCATTATGGACAGGGAAAGACCTAATCTAAAATCTGCACAAAGATATCTTACCTTCAAATTCATACCGTGACGTAGCATGCATGGACTCGACTCATATGACTGAGATTTCCATGAAAAAGATTGTGGGCCGAAAGTGGGTGATCACTGTACATTTCTCTTCTGTTTCCTATTTATATTTATATTTTACCTCCTCAATTTAGCATTATGGACAGGGAAAGACCTAATCTAAAATCTGCACAAAAATATTTTACCTTCAAATTCATACCGTGATCGTAGCATGCATGGACTCGACTCATATGACTGGGATTTCCATGAAAAAGATTGTGGGCCGAAAATCGGTGATCACTGTACATTTCTCTTCTGTTTCCTATTTATATTTCTAATTTACCTTCTCAATTTAGCATTATGGAGAGGGAAAGACCTAATCTAAAATCTGCACAAAATTATTTTGCCTTCAAATTCATACCGTGATCGTAGCATGGATGGACTCGACTCATATGACTGGGATTTCCATGAAAAAGATTGTGGGCCGAAAATGGGTGATCACTGTACATTTCTCTTCTGTTTCCTATTTATATTTCTATTTTACCTCCTCAATTTAGCATTTTGGACAGGGAAAGACCTAATCTAAGATCTGCACAAAAATATTTTGCCTTCAAATACATACCGTGATCGTAGCATGCATGGACTCGACTCATATGACTGGGATTACCATGAAAAAGATTCTGGGCCGAAAATGGGTGATCACTGTACATTTCTCTTCTGTTTCCTATTTATATTTATATTTTACTTCCTCAATTTAGCATTATGGACAGGGAAAGACCTAATCTAAAATCTGCACAAAAATATTTTGCCTTCAAATTCATACGTTGATCGTAGCATGCATGGACTCAATTCATATGACTGGGATTTCCATGAAAAAGATTGTGGGCCGAAAATCGGTGATCACTGTACATTTCTCTTACGTTTCCTATTTATATTTCTATTTTACCTCCTCAATTTAGCATTATGGCCAGGGAAAGACCTAATCTAAGCTCCGCACAAAAATATTTTGCCTTCAAATTCATACTGTGATCGTAGCAAGCATGGACTCGACTCATATAACTGGGATTTCCATGAAAAAGATTGTTGGCCGAAAATGGGTGATCACTGTACATTTCTCTTCTGTTTCCTATTCATATTTATATTTTACCTCCTCAATTTAGCATTATGGACAGGGAAAGATCAAATCTAAGATCTGAACAAAAATGTTTTGCCTTCAAATTCATACCGTGATCGTAGCATGCATGGACTCGACTCATATGACTGGGATTTCCACAAGAAGGATTGTGAGCCGAAAATGGGTGATCACTGTACATTTCTCTTCTGTTTCCTATTTATATTTATATTTTACCTCCTCAATTTAGCATTATGGACAGGGAAAGACCTAATCTTAAATCTGCACAAAAATATTTTGCCTTCAAATTCATACCGTGACCGTAGCATGCATGGACTCGACTCATATGACAGGGATTTCCATGAAAAAGATTGTGGGCCGAAAATGGGTGATCACTGTACATTTCTCTTCTGTTTCCTATTTATATTTCTATTTTACCTCCTCAATTTAGCATTATGGACAGGGAAAGACCTAATCTAAGATCTGCACAAAAATTTTTTCCGTTCAAATTCATACCGTGATCGTAGCATGCATGGACTCGACTCATATGACTGGGATTTCCATGAAAAAGATTGTGGGCCGAAAATGGGTGATCACTGTACATTTCGCTTCTGTTTCCTATTTATATTTCTATTTTACCTCCTCAATTTAGCATTATGGACAGGGAAAGATTTAATCTAAGATCTGCACAAAAATATTTTGCCTTCAAATTCATACCGTGATCGTAGCATGTATGGACTCGACTCATATGACTGGGATTTCCATGAAAAAGATTGTGGGCCGAAAATGGGTGATCACTGTACATTTCGCTTCTGTTTCCTATTTATATTTCTATTTTACCTCCTCAATTTAGCATTATGGACAGGGAAAGACTTAATCTAAGATCAACACAAAAATATTTTCTCTTCAAATTCATGCCGTGATCTTAGCATGCATGGACTCGACTCATATGACTGGGATTTCCATGAAAAAGATTGTGGGCCGAAAATGGGTGATCACTGTACATTTCTCTTCTGTTTCCTATTTATATTTCTATTTTACATCCTCAATTTAACATTATGGACAGGGAATGGCCTAATCTAAAATGTGCACAAAAATATTTTGCCTTCAAATTCATACCGTGATCGTAGCATGCATGTACTCGACTCATATGACTGGGATTTCCATGAAAAAGATTGTGGGCCGAAAATGGGTGATCACTGTACATTTCGCTTCTATTTCCTATTTATATTTCTATTTTACCTCCTCAATTTAGCATTATGGACAGGGAAAGACTTAATCTAAGATCTGCACAAAAATATTTTGCCTTCAAATTCATACCGTGATCGTAGCATGCATGGACTCGACTCACATGACTGGGATTTCCATGAAAAAGATTGTGGGCCGAAAATGGGTGATCACTGTACATTTCTCTTCTGTCTCCTATTTATATTTATATTTTACATCCTCAATTTAGCATTATGGACAGGGAAACACCTAATATAAGATCTTCTCAAAAATATTTTGCCTTCAAATTCATACCGTGAACGTAGCATGCATGGACTCGACTCATATGACTGGGATTTCCACGAAAAAGATTGTGGGCCGAGAATGGGTGATCACTGTACATTTCTCTTCTGTTTCCTATTTATATTTCTATTTTACCTCCTCAATTTAGCATTATGGACAGAAAAAGACTTAATCTAAGATCTGCACAAAAATATTTTGCCTTCAAATTCATACCGTGATCGTAGCATGCATGGACTCGACTCATATGACTGGGATTACCATGAAAAACATTGTGGGCCGAAAATGGGTGATCACTGTACATTTCTCTGCTGTTTCCTATTTATATATCTATTTTACCTCCTCAATTTAGCATTATGGACAGGAAACGACTTAATCTAAGATCTGCACAAAAATATTTTGCCTTCAAATTCATACCGTGATCGTAGAATGCATGGACTCGACTCATATGACTGGGATTTCCATGAAAATGATTGTGGGCCGAAAATGGGTGATCACTGTGCATTTCTCTTCTGTTTCCTATTTATATTTATATTTTACATCCTCAATTTAGAATTATGGACAGGGAAAGACCTAATCTAAAATCTGAACAAAAATATTTTGCCTTCAAATTCATAACGTGATCGTAGCATGCATGGACTCGACTCATATGACTGGAATATCCATGAAAAAGATTGTGGGCCGAAAATGGGTGATCACTGTGAATTTCTCTTCTGTTTCCTATTTATATTTATATTTTACATCCTCAATTTAGCATTATGGACAGGGAAAGACCTAATCTAAAATCTGAACAAAAATATTTTGCCTTCAAATTCATAACGTGATCGTAGCATGCATGGACTCGACTCATATGACTGGAATATCCATGAAAAAGATTGTGGGCCGAAAATGGGTGATCACTGTGCATTTCTGTTCTGTTTCCTATTTATATTTATATTTTACATCCTCAATTTAGCATTATGGACGGGGAAAGACCTAATCTAAAATCTGAACAAAAATATTTTGCCTTCAAATTCATAACGTGATCGTAGCATGCATGGACGCGACTCATATGACTGGGATTTCCATGAAAAAGATTGTGGGCCGAAAATGGGTGATCACTGTACATTTCTCTTCTGTTTCTTATTTATATTTCTATTTTACATCCTCAATTTAGCATTATGGACAGGGAAAGACCTAATCTAAGATTTGCACAAAAATATTTTCCCTTCAAATTCATACCGTGATCGTAGCATGCCTGGACTCAACTCATATGACTGGGATTTCCATGAAAAAGATTGTGGGCCGAAAATGGGTGATCACAGTACATTTCTCTTCTGTTTCCTATCTATATTTATATTTTACATCCTCACTTTAGCATTATGGACAGGGAAAGATCTAATCTAAAATCTGCACAAAAATATTTTGCCTTCAAATTTATAACGTGATCGTAGCATGCATGGACTCGACTCATATGACTGGGATTTCCATGAAAAAGATTGTGGGCCGAAAATGGGTGATCACTGTACATTTCTCTTCTGTTTTCTATTTATATTTATATTTTACCTCCTCAATTTAGCATTATGGACAGTGAAAGGCCTAATCTAAAATCTGCACAAAAATATTTTGCCTTCAAATTCATACCGGGATCGTAGCAAACATGGACTCGACTCATATGACTGGGATTTCCATGAAAAAGATTGTGGGCCGAAAATGGGTGATCACTGTACATTTCTCTTCTGTTTCCTATTTATATTTCTATTTTACCTCCTCAATTTAGCATTATGGACAGGGAAAGGCCTAATCTAAAATCTGCACAAAAATATTTTGCCTTCAAATTCATACCGTGATCGTAGCATGCATGGACTCGACTCATATGACTGGGATTTCCATGAAAAAGATTGTGGGCCGAAAATGGGTGATCACTGTACATTTCTCTTCTGTTTCCTATTTATATTTATATTTTATCTCCTCAACTTAGCATTATGGACAGGGAAAGGCTTAATCTAAAATCTGCACAAAAATATTTTGCCTTAAAATTCATACCGTGATCGTAGCATGCATGGACTCGACTCATATGACTGGGATTTCCATGAAAAAGATTGTGGGCCGAAAATGGGTGATCACTGTACATTTCTCTTCTGTTTCCTATTTATATTTATATTTTACCACCTCAATTTAGCATTATGGACAGGGAAAGGCCTAATCTAAAATCTGCACAAAAATATTTTGCCTTCAAATTCATACTGTGATCGTAGCATGCATAGACTCGACTCATATGACTGGGATTTCCATGAAAAAGATTGTGGGCCGTAAATGGGTGATCACTGTACATTTCTCTACTGTTTCCGATTTATATTTCTATTTTACCTGCTCAATTTAGCATTATGGACAGGGAAAGGCCTAATCTAAAATCTGAACAAGAACATTTTGTCTTCAAATTCATACCGTGATCGTAGCATGCATGGACTCGACTCATATGACTGGGATTTCCATGAAAAAGATTGTGGGCCGAAAATGGGTGCTCACTGTACATTTCTCTTCTGTTTCCTATTTATATTTATATTTTACTTCCTCAATTTAGCATTATGGACAGGGAAAGGCCTAATCTAAAATCTGCACAAAAATATTTTGACTTCAAATTCATACCGTGATCGTAGCATGCATGGACTCGACTCATATGACTGGCATTTCCATGAAAAAGATTGTGGGCCGAAAATGGGTGATCACTGTACAGTTCTCTTCTGTTTCCTATTTATATTTATATTTTACATCCTCAATTTAGCATTATGGACAGGGAAAGGCCTAATCTAAAATCTGAACAAAAATATTTTGACTTCAAATTCATACCGTGATCGTAGCATGCATGGACTCGACTCATATGACTGGGATTTCCATGAAAAAGATTGTGGGCCGAAATTGGGTGATCACTGTACATTTCTCTTCTGTTTCCTATTTATATTTATATTTTACATCCTCAATTTAGAATTATGGACAGGGAAAGACCTAATCTAAAATCTGCACAAAAATATTTTGCCATCAAATTCATAACGTGATCGTAGCATGCATGGACTCGACTCATATGACTGAGATTTCCATGAAAAAGATTGTGGGCCGAAAATGGGTGATCACTGAACATTTCTCTTCTGTTTCCTATTTATATTTATATTTAACTTCCTCAATTTAGCATTATGGACAGGGAATGGCCTAATCTAAAAACTGCACAAAAATATTTGCCTTCAAATTCATACCGTGATCGTAGCATGCATGGACTCGACTCATATGACTGGGATTTCCATGAAAAAGATTGTGGGCCGAAAATGGGTGATCACTGTACATTTCTCTTCTGTTTCCTATTTATATTTCTATTTTACCTCCTCAATTTAGCATTATGGACAGGGAAAGACTTAATCTAAGATCTGCACAAAAATATTTTGCCTTCAAATTCATACCGTGATCGTAGCATGCATGGACTCGACTCACACGACTGGGATTTCCATGAAAAAGATTGTGGGCCGAAAATGGGTGATCACTGTACATTTCTCTTCTGTTTCCTATTTATATTTATATTTACCTCCTCAATTTAGCATTATAGACAGGGAAAGACATAATCTAAGCTCTGCACAAAAATATTTTGCCTTCAATTTCATACCGTGATCGTAGCATGCATGTACTCGATTCATATGACTGGGATTTCCATGAAACAGATTGTGGGCCGAACATGGGTGATCACTGTACATTTCTCTTCTGTTTCCTATTTATATTTATATTTTACCTCCTCAATTTAGCATTATGGAGAGGGAAAGGCCTAACCTAAAATCTGCATAAAAATATTTTGCCTTCAAATTCATACCGTGATCGTAGCATGCATGGACTCGACTCATATGACATGGATTTCCATGAAAAAGATTGTGGGCCGAAAATGGGTGATCACTGTACATTTCTCTTCTGTTTTCTATTTATATTTATATTTTACCTCCTCAATTTAGCATTATGGACAGGGAAAGGCCTAATCTAAAATCTGCACAAAAATATTTTGCCTTCAAATTCATACCGGGATCGTAGCAAGCATGGACTCGACTCATATGACTGGGATTTCCATGAAAAAGATTGTGGGCCGAAAATGGGTGATCACTGTACATTTCTCTTCTGTTTCCTATTTATATTTCTATTTTACCTCCTCAATTTAGCATTATGGACAGGGAAAGGCCTAATCTAAAATCTGCACAAAAATATTTTGCCTTCAAATTCATACCGTGATCGTAGCATGCATGGACTCGACTCATATGACTGGGATTTCCATGAAAAAGATTGTGGGCCGAAAATGGGTGATCACTGTACATTTCTCTTCTGTTTCCTATTTATATTTCTATTTTACCTCCTCAATTTAGCATTATGGACAGGGAAAGGCCTAATCTAAAATCTGCACAAAAATATTTTGCCTTCAAATTCATACTGTGATCGTAGCATGCATGGACTCGACTCATATGACTGGGATTTCCATGAAAAAGATTGTGGGCCGTAAATGGGTGATCACTGTACATTTCTCTTCTGTTTCCGATTTATATTTCTATTTTACCTGCTCAATTTAGCATTATGGACAGGGAAAGGCCTAATCTAAAATCTGAACAAAAATATTTTGTCTTCAAATTCATACCGTGATCGTAGCATGCATGGACTCGACTCATATGACTGGGATTTCCATGAAAAAGATTGTTGGCCGAAAATGGGTGATCACTGTACATTTCTCTTCTGTTTCCTATTTATATTTATATTTTACTTCCTCAATTTAGCATTATGGACAGGGAAAGGCCTAATCTAAAATCTGCACAAAAATATTTTGACTTCAAATTCATACCGTGATCGTAGCATGCATGGACTCGACTCATATGACTGGGATTTCCATGAAAAAGATTGTGGGCCGAAAATGGGTGATCACTGTGCATTTCTCTTCTGTTTCCTATTTATATTTATATTTTACATCCTCAATTTAGCATTATGGACAGGGAAAGACCTAATCTAAAATCTGCACAAAAATATTTTGCCATCAAATTCATAACGTGATCGTAGCATGCATGGACTCGACTCATATGACTGGGATTTCCATGAAAAAGATTGTGGGCCGAAAATGGGTGATCACTGTACATTTCTCTTCTGTTTCCTATTTATATTTGTATTTTACATCCTCAATTTAGCATTATGGACTGGGAAAGACCTAATCTAAGATCTGCACAAAAATATTTTGCCTTCAAATTCATAACGTGATCGTAGCATGCATGGACTCGACTCATATGACTGGGATTTCCATGAAAAAGATTGTGGGCCGAAAATGGGTGATCACTGAACATTTCTCTTCTGTTTCCTATTTATATTTATATTTAACTTCCTCAATTTAGCATTATGGACAGGGAATGGCCTAATCTAAAAACTGAACAAAAATATTTGCCTTCAAATTCATACCGTGATCGTAGCATGCATGGACTCGACTCATATGACTGGGATTTCCATGAAAAAGATTGTGGGCCGAAAATGGTTGATCACTGTACATTTCGCTTCTGTTTCCTATTTATATTTCTATTTTACCTCCTCAATTTATCATTATGGACAGGGAAAGACTTAATCTAAGATCTGCACAAAAATATTTTGCCTTCAAATTCATACCGTGATCGTAGCATGCATGGACTCGACTCATATGACTGGGATTTCCATGAAAAAGATTGTGGGCCGAAAATGGGTGATCACTGTACATTTCTCTTCTGTCTCCTATTTATATTTATATTTTACATCCTCAATTTAGCATTATGGACAGGGAAACACCTAATATAAGATCTGCTCAAAAATATTTAGCCTTCAAATTCATACCGTGATCGTAGCATGCATGGACTTGACTCATATGACTGGGATTTCCATGAAAAAGATTGTGGGCAGAAAATGGGTGATCACTGTACATTTCTCTTCTGTTTCCTATTTATATTTCTATTTTACCTCCTCAATTTAGCATTATGGCCTTGGAAAGACCTAATCTAAGCTCTGTACAAAAATATTTTGCCTTCAAATTCATACCGTGATCGTAGCATTCATGGACTCGACTCATATGACTGGGATTTCCATGAAAAAGATTGTGGGCCGAAAATGGGTGATCACTGTACATTTCTCTTCTGTTTCCTATTTATATTTCTATTTTACCTCCTCAATTTAGCATTATGGACAGGGAAAGGCCTAATCTAAAATCTGCACAAAAATATTTTGCCTTCAAATTCATACCGTGATCGTAGCATGCATGGACTCGACTCATATGACTGGGATTTCCATGAAAAAGATTGTGGGCCGAAAATGGGTGATCACTGTACATTTCTCTTCTGTTTCCTATTTATATTTCTATTTTACCTCCTCAATTTAGCATTATGGACAGGGAAAGGCCTAATCTAAAATCTGCACAAAAATATTTTGCCTTCAAATTCATACTGTGATCGTAGCATGCATGGACTCGACTCATATGACTGGGATTTCCATGAAAAAGATTGTGGGCCGTAAATGGGTGATCACTGTACATTTCTCTTCTGTTTCCGATTTATATTTCTATTTTACCTGCTCAATTTAGCATTATGGACAGGGAAAGGCCTAATCTAAAATCTGAACAAAAATATTTTGTCTTCAAATTCATACCGTGATCGTAGCATGCATGGACTCGACTCATATGACTGGGATTTCCATGAAAAAGATTGTTGGCCGAAAATGGGTGATCACTGTACATTTCTCTTCTGTTTCCTATTTATATTTATATTTTACTTCCTCAATTTAGCATTATGGACAGGGAAAGGCCTAATCTAAAATCTGCACAAAAATATTTTGACTTCAAATTCATACCGTGATCGTAGCATGCATGGACTCGACTCATATGACTGGGATTTCCATGAAAAAGATTGTGGGCCGAAAATGGGTGATCACTGTGCATTTCTCTTCTGTTTCCTATTTATATTTATATTTTACATCCTCAATTTAGCATTATGGACAGGGAAAGACCTAATCTAAAATCTGCACAAAAATATTTTGCCATCAAATTCATAACGTGATCGTAGCATGCATGGACTCGACTCATATGACTGGGATTTCCATGAAAAAGATTGTGGGCCGAAAATGGGTGATCACTGTACATTTCTCTTCTGTTTCCTATTTATATTTGTATTTTACATCCTCAATTTAGCATTATGGACTGGGAAAGACCTAATCTAAGATCTGCACAAAAATATTTTGCCTTCAAATTCATAACGTGATCGTAGCATGCATGGACTCGACTCATATGACTGGGATTTCCATGAAAAAGATTGTGGGCCGAAAATGGGTGATCACTGAACATTTCTCTTCTGTTTCCTATTTATATTTATATTTAACTTCCTCAATTTAGCATTATGGACAGGGAATGGCCTAATCTAAAAACTGAACAAAAATATTTGCCTTCAAATTCATACCGTGATCGTAGCATGCATGGACTCGACTCATATGACTGGGATTTCCATGAAAAAGATTGTGGGCCGAAAATGGGTTATCACTGTACATTTCTCTTCTGTCTCCTATTTATATTTATATTTTACATCCTCAATTTAGCATTATGGACAGGGAAACACCTAATATAAGATCTGCTCAAAAATATTTAGCCTTCAAATTCATACCGTGATCGTAGCATGCATGGACTTGACTCATATGACTGGGATTTCCATGAAAAAGATTGTGGGCAGAAAATGGGTGATCACTGTACATTTCTCTTCTGTTTCCTATTTATATTTCTATTTTACCTCCTCAATTTAGCATTATGGCCTTGGAAAGACCTAATCTAAGCTCTGTACAAAAATATTTTGCCTTCAAATTCATACCGTGATCGTAGCATTCATGGACTCGACTCATATGACTGGGATTTCCATGAAAAAGATTGTGGGCCGAAAATGGGTGATCACTGTACATTTCTCTTCTGTTTCCTATTCATATTTCTATTTTACCTCCTCAATTTAGCATTATGGCCTTGGAAAGACCTAATCTAAGCTCTGCACAAAAATATTTTGCCTTCAAATTCATACCGTGATCGTAGCATGCATGGACTCGACTCATATAACTGGGATTTCCATGAAAAAGATTGTGGGCCGAAAATGGGTGATCACTGTACATTTCTCTTCTGTTTCCTATTTATATTTATATTTTACCTCCTCAATTTAGCATTATGGCCTTGGAAAGACCCAATCTAAGCTCTGCACAAAAATATTTTGCCTTCAAATTCATACCGTGATCGTAGCATTCATGGACTCGACTCATATGACTGGGATTTCCATGAAAAAGATTGTGGGCCGAAAATGGGTGTCACTGTATATTTCTCTTCAGTTTCCTATTTATCTTTCTATTTTACATCCTCTATTTAGCCTTATGGACAGGGAAAGACCTAATCTAAGATCTGCACAAAAATATATTGCCTTCAAATTCATACCGTGATCGTAGCATGCATGGACTCGACTCATATGACTGGGATTTCCATGAAAAAGATTGTGGGGCGAAAATTGGTGATCACTGTACATTTCTCTTCTGTTTCCTATTTATATTTCTATTTTACCTCCTCAATTTAGCATTATGGAGAGGGAAAGGCCTAATCTAAAATCTGCACAAAAATATTTTGCCTTCAAATTCATACCGTGATCGTAGCATGCATGGACTCGACTCATATGACAGGGATTTCCATGAAAAAGATTGTGGGCCGAAAATGGGTGATCACTGTACATTTCTCTTCTGTTTTCTATTTATATTTATATTTTACCTCCTCAATTTAGCATTATGGACAGGGAAAGGCCTAATCTAAAATCTGCACAAAAATATTTTGCCTTCAAATTCATACCGGGATCGTAGCAAGCATGGACTCGACTCATATGACTGGGATTTCCATGAAAAAGATTGTGGGCCGAAAATGGGTGATCACTGTACATTTCTCTTCTGTTTCCTATTTATATTTCTATTTTACCTCCTCAATTTAGCATTATGGACAGGGAAAGGCCTAATCTAAAATCTGCACAAAAATATTTTGCCTTCAAATTCATACCGTGATCGTAGCATGCATGGACTCGACTCATATGACTGGGATTTCCATGAAAAAGATTGTGGGCCGAAAATGGGTGATCACTGTACATTTCTCTTCTGTTTCCTATTTATATTTATATTTTACCTCCTCAATTTAGCATTATGGACAGGGAAAGGCCTAATCTAAAATCTGCACAAAAATATTTTTCCTTCAAATTCATACTGTGATCGTAGCATGCATGGACTCGACTCATATGACTGGGATTTCCATGAAAAAGATTGTGGGCCGTAAATGGGTGATCACTGTACATTTCTCTTCTGTTTCCGATTTATATTTCTATTTTACCTGCTCAATTTAGCATTATGGACAGGGAAAGGCCTAATCTAAAATCTGAACAAAAATATTTTGACTTCAAATTCATACCGTGATCGTAGCATGCATGGACTCGACTCATATGACTGGCATTTCCATGAAAAAGATTGTGGGCCGAAAATGGGTGATCACTGTACAGTTCTCTTCTGTTTCCTATTTATATTTATATTTTACCTCCTCAATTTAGCATTATGGACAGGGAAAGGCCTAATCTAAAATCTGAACAAAAATATTTTGACTTCAAATTCATACCGTGATCGTAGCATGCATGGACTCGACTCATATGACTGGGATTTCCATGAAAAAGATTGTGGGCCGAAAATGGGTGATCACTGTGCATTTCTCTTCTGTTTCCTATTTATATTTATATTTTACATCCTCAATTTAGCTTTATGGACAGGGAAAGACCTAATCTAAAATCTGCACAAAAATATTTTGCCATCAAATTCATAACGTGATCGTAGCATGCATGGACTCGACTCATATGACTGGGATTTCCATGAAAAAGATTGTGGGCCGAAAATGGGTGATCACTGTACATTTCTCTTCTGTTTCCTATTTATATTTGTATTTTACATCCTCAATTTAGCATTATGGACTGGGAAAGATCTAATCTAAGATCTGCACAAAAATATTTTGCCTTCAAATTCATAACGTGATCGTAGCATGCATGGACTCGACTCATATGACTGGGATTTCCATGAAATAAGATTGTGGGCCGAAAATGGGTGATCACTGAACATTTCTCTTCTGTTTCCTATTTATATTTATATTTAACTTCCTCAATTTAGCATTATGGACAGGGAATGGCCTAATCTAAAAACTGCACAAAAATATTTGCCTTCAAATTCATACCGTGATCGTAGCATGCATGGACTCGACTCATATGACTGGGATTTCCATGAAAAAGATTGTGGGCCGAAAATGGGTGATCACTGTACATTTCTCTTCTGTTTCCTATTTATATTTCTATTTTACCTCCTCAATTTAGCATTATGGACAGGGAAAGACTTAATCTAAGATCTGCACAAAAATATTTTGCCTTCAAATTCATACCGTGATCGTAGCAAGCATGGACTCGACTCACATGACTGGGATTTCCATGAAAAAGATTGTGGGCCGAAAATGGGTGATCACTGTACATTTCTCTTCTGTTTCCTATTTATATTTATATTTTACCTCCTCAATTTAGCATTATAGACAGGGAAAGACATAATCTAAGCTCTGCACAAAAATATTTTGCCTTCAATTTCATACCGTGATCGTAGCATGCATGTACTCGATTCATATGACTGGGATTTCCATGAAACAGATTGTGGGCCGAACATGGGTGATCACTGTACATTTCTCTTCTGTTTCCTATTTATATTTATATTTTACCTCCTCAATTTAGCATTATGGAGAGGGAAAGGCCTAATCTAAAATCTGCACAAAAATATTTTGCCTTCAAATTCATACCGTGATTGTAGCATGCATGGACTCGACTCATATGACAGGGATTTCCATGAAAAAGATTGTGGGCCGAAAATGGGTGATCACTGTACATTTCTCTTCTGTTTTCTATTTATATTTATATTTTACCTCCTCATTTTAGCATTATGGACAGGGAAAGGCCTAATCTAAAATCTGCACAAAAATATTTTGCCTTCAAATTCATACCGGGATCGTAGCAAGCATGGACTCGACTCATATGACTGGGATTTCCATGAAAAAGATTGTGGGCCGAAAATGGGTGATCACTGTACATTTCTCTTCTCTTTTCTATTTATATTTATATTTTACCTCCTCATTTTAGCATTATGGACAGGGAAAGGCCTAATCTAAAATCTGCACAAAAATATTTTGCCTTCAAATTCATACCGGGATCGTAGCAAGCATGGACTCGACTCATATGACTGGGATTTCCATGAAAAAGATTGTGGGCCGAAAATGGGTGATCACTGTACATTTCTCTTCTGTTTCCTATTTATATTTCTATTTTACCTCCTCAATTAAGCATTATGGACAGGGAAAGACCTAATCTAAAATCTGCACAAAAATATTTTGCCTTCAAATTCATACTGTGATGGTAGCATGCATGGACTCGACTCATATGACTGGGATTTCCATGAAAAAGATTGTGGGCCGTAAATGGGTGATCACTGTACATTTCTCTTCTGTTTCCGATTTATATTTCTATTTTACCTGCTCAATTTAGCATTATGGACAGGGAAAGGCCTAATCTAAAATCTGAACAAAAATATTTTGTCTTCAAATTCATACCGTGATCGTAGCATGCATGGACTCGACTCATATGACTGGGATTTCCATGAAAAAGATTGTGGGCCGAAAATGGGTGATCACTGTACATTTCTCTTCTGTTTCCTATTTATATTTATATTTTACTTCCTCAATTTAGCATTATGGACAGGGAAAGGCCTAATCTAAAATCTGCACAAAAATATTTTGACTTCAAATTCATACCGTGATCGTAGCATGCATGGACTCGACTCATATGACTGGCATTTCCATGAAAAAGATTGTGGGCCGAAAATGGGTGATCACTGTACAGTTCTCTTCTGTTTCCTATTTATATTTATATTTTACCTCCTCAATTTAGCATTATGGACAGGGAAAGGCCTAATCTAAAATCTGAACAAAAATATTTTGACTTCAAATTCATACCGTGATCGTAGCATGCATGGACTCGACTCATATGACTGGGATTTCCATGAAAAAGATTGTGGGCCGAAAATGGGTGATCACTGTACATTTCGCTTCTGTTTCCTATTTATATTTCTATTTTACCTCCTCAATTTATCATTATGGACAGGGAAAGACTTAATCTAGGCTCTGCACAAAAATATTTTGCCTTCAAATTCATACCGTGATCGTAGCATGCATGGACTCGACTCATATGACTGGGATTTCCATGAAAAAGATTGTGGGCCGAAAATGGGTGATCACTGTACATTTCTCTTCTGTTTCCTAATTATCTTTCTATTTTACATCCTCTATTTAGCATTATGGACAGGGAAAGACCTAATCTAATATCTGCTCAAAAATATTTTGCCTTCAAATTCATACCGTGATCGTAGCATGCATGGACTCGACTCATATGACTGGGATTTCCATGAAAGAGATTGTGGGCCGAAAATGGGTGATCACTGTACATTTCTCTTCTGTTTCCTATTTATATTTCTATTTTACCTCCTCAATTTAGCATTAAGGACAGGGAAAGACCTAATCTAAGATCTGCACAAAAATATTTTGCCTTCAATTTCATACCGTGATCGTAGCATGCATGGACTCGACTCATATGACTGGGATTTCCATGAAAAAGTTTGTGGGCAGAAAATGGGTGATCACTGTACATTTCTCTTCTGTTTCCTATTTATATTTCTATTTTACCTCCTCAATTTAGCATTATGGCCTTGGAAAGACCTAATCTAAGCTCTGCACAAAAATATTTTGCCTTCAAATTCATACCGTGATCGTAGCATTCATGGACTCGACTCATATGACTGGGATTTCCATGAAAAAGATTGTGGGCCGAAAATGGGTGATCACTGTACATTTCTCTTCTGTTTCCTATTTATATTTCTATTTTACCTCCTCAATTTAGCATTATGGCCTTGGAAAGACCCAATCTAAGCTCTGCACAAAAATATTTTGCCTTCAAATTCATACCGTGATCGTAGCATGCATGGACTCGACTCATATGACTGGGATTTCCATGAAAAAGATTGTGGGCCGAAAATGGGTGATCACTGTACATTTCTCTTCTGTTTCCTATTTATATTTCTATTTTACCTCCTCAATTTAGCATTATGGCCTTGGAAAGACCCAATCTAAGCTCTGCACAAAAATATTTTGCCTTCAAATTCATACCGTGATCGTAGCATTCATGGACTCGACTCATATGACTGGGATTTCCATGAAAAAGATTGTGGGCCGAAAATGGGTGTCACTGTATATTTCTCTTCTGTTTCCTATTTATCTTTCTATTTTACATCCTCTATTTAGCCTTATGGACAGGGAAAGACCTAATCTAAGATCTGCACAAAAATATTTTGCCTTCAAATTCATACCGTGATCGTAGCATGCATGGACTCGACTCATATGACTGGGATTTCCATGAAAAAGATTGTGGGCCGAAAATGCGTGATCACTGTACATTTCTCTTCTGTTTCCTATTTATATTTCTATTTTACCTCCTCAATTTAGCATTATGGACAGGGAAAGGCCTAATCTAAAATCTGCACAAAAATATTTTGCCTTCAAATTCATACCGTGATCGTAGCATGCATGGACTCGACTCATATGACTGGGATTTCCATGAAAAAGATTGTGGGCCGAAAATGGGTGATCACTGTACATTTCTCTTCTGTTTCCTATATATATTTCTATTTTACCTCCTCAATTTAGCATTATGGACAGGGAAAGGCCTAATCTAAAATCTGCACACAAATATTTTGCCTTCAAATTCATACTGTGATCGTAGCATGCATGGACTCGACTCATATGACTGGGATTTCCATGAAAAAGATTGTGGGCCGTAAATGGGTGATCACTGTACATTTCTCTTCTGTTTCCGATTTATATTTATATTTTACCTGCTCAATTTAGCATTATGGACAGGGAAAGGCCTAATCTAAAATCTGAACAAAAATATTTTGTCTTCAAATTCATACCGTGATCGTAGCATGCATGGACTCGACTCATATGACTGGGATTTCCATGAAAAAGATTGTGGGCCGAAAATGGGTGATCACTGTACAGTTCTCTTCTGTTTCCTATTTATATTTATATTTTACCTCCTCAATTTAGCATTATGGACAGGGAAAGGCCTAATCTAAAATCTGAACAAAAATATTTTGACTTCAAATTCATACCGTGATCGTAGCATGCATGGACTCGACTCATATGACTGGGATTTCCATGAAAAAGATTGTGGGCCGAAAATGGGTGATCACTGTGCATTTCTCTTCTGTTTCCTATTTATATTTATATTTTACATCCTCAATTTAGCATTATGGACAGGGAAAGACCTAATCTAATATCTGCACAAAAATATTTTGCCATCAAATTCATAACGTGATCGTAGCATGCATGGACTCGACTCATATGACTGGGATTTCCATGAAAAAGATTGTGGGCCGAAAATGGGTGATCACTGTACATTTCTCTTCTGTTTCCTATTTATATTTGTATTTTACATCCTCAATTTAGCATTATGGACTGGGAAAGACCTAATCTAAGATCTGCACAAAAATATTTTGCCTTCAAATTCATAACGTGATCGTAGCATGCATGGACTCGACTCATATGACTGGGATTTCCATGAAAAAGATTGTGGGCAGAAAATGGGTGATCACTGAACATTTCTCTTCTGTTTCCTATTTATATTTATATTTAACTTCCTCAATTTAGCATTATGGACAGGGAATGGCCTAATCTAAAAACTGCACAAAAATATTTGCCTTCAAATTCATACCGTGATCCTAGCATGCATCGACTCGACTCATATGACTGGGATTTCCATGAAAAAGATTGTGGGCCGAAAATGGGTGATCACTGTACATTTCTCTTCTGTTTCCTATTTATATTTCTATTATACCTCCTCAATTTAGCATTATGGACAGGGAAAGACTTAATCTAAGATCTGCACAAAAATATTTTGCCTTCAAATTCATACCGTGATCGTAGCATGCATGGACTCGACTCACATGACTGGGATTTCCATGAAAAAGATTGTGGGCCGAAAATGGGTGATCACTGTACATTTCTCTTCTGTTTCCTATTTATATTTATATTTTACCTCCTCAATTTAGCATTATAGACAAGGAAAGACATAATCTAAGCTCTGCACAAAAATATTTTGCCTTCAATTTCATACCGTGATCGTAGCATGCATGTACTCGACTCATATGACTGGGATTTCCATGAAACAGATTGTGGGCCGAACATGGGTGATCACTGTACATTTCTCTTCTGTTTCCTATTTATATTTATATTTTACCTCCTCAATTTAGCATTATGGAGAGGGAAAAGCCTAATCTAAAATCTGCACAAAAATATTTTGCCTTCAAATTCATACCGTGATCGTAGCATGCATGGACTCGACTCATATGACAGGGATTTCCATGAAAAAGATTGTGGGCCGAAAATGGGTGATCACTGTACATTTCTCTTCTCTTTTCTATTTATATTTATATTTTACCTCCTCATTTTAGCATTATGGACAGGGAAAGGCCTAATCTAAAATCTGCACAAAAATATTTTGCCTTCAAATTCATACCGGGATCGTAGCAAGCATGGACTCGACTCATATGACTGGGATTTCCATGAAAAAGATTGTGGGCCGAAAATGGGTGATCACTGTACATTTCTCTTCTGTTTCCTATTTATATTTCTATTTTACCTCCTCAATTAAGCATTATGGACAGGGAAAGACCTAATCTAAAATCTGCACAAAAATATTTTGCCTTCAAATTCATACTGTGATGGTAGCATGCATGGACTCGACTCATATGACTGGGATTTCCATGAAAAAGATTGTGGGCCGTAAATGGGTGATCACTGTACATTTCTCTTCTGTTTCCGATTTATATTTCTATTTTACCTGCTCAATTTAGCATTATGGACAGGGAAAGGCCTAATCTAAAATCTGAACAAAAATATTTTGTCTTCAAATTCATACCGTGATCGTAGCATGCATGGACTCGACTCATATGACTGGGATTTCCATGAAAAAGATTGTGGGCCGAAAATGGGTGATCACTGTACATTTCTCTTCTGTTTCCTATTTATATTTATATTTTACTTCCTCAATTTAGCATTATGGACAGGGAAAGGCCTAATCTAAAATCTGCACAAAAATATTTTGACTTCAAATTCATACCGTGATCGTAGCATGCATGGACTCGACTCATATGACTGGCATTTCCATGAAAAAGATTGTGGGCCGAAAATGGGTGATCACTGTACAGTTCTCTTCTGTTTCCTATTTATATTTATATTTTACCTCCTCAATTTAGCATTATGGACAGGGAAAGGCCTAATCTAAAATCTGAACAAAAATATTTTGACTTCAAATTCATACCGTGATCGTAGCATGCATGGACTCGACTCATATGACTGGGATTTCCATGAAAAAGATTGTGGGCCGAAAATGGGTGATCACTGTACATTTCGCTTCTGTTTCCTATTTATATTTCTATTTTACCTCCTCAATTTATCATTATGGACAGGGAAAGACTTAATCTAGGCTCTGCACAAAAATATTTTGCCTTCAAATTCATACCGTGATCGTAGCATGCATGGACTCGACTCATATGACTGGGATTTCCATGAAAAAGATTGTGGGCCGAAAATGGGTGATCACTGTACATTTCTCTTCTGTTTCCTAATTATCTTTCTATTTTACATCCTCTATTTAGCATTATGGACAGGGAAAGACCTAATCTAATATCTGCTCAAAAATATTTTGCCTTCAAATTCATACCGTGATCGTAGCATGCATGGACTCGACTCATATGACTGGGATTTCCATGAAAGAGATTGTGGGCCGAAAATGGGTGATCACTGTACATTTCTCTTCTGTTTCCTATTTATATTTCTATTTTACCTCCTCAATTTAGCATTAAGGACAGGGAAAGACCTAATCTAAGATCTGCACAAAAATATTTTGCCTTCAATTTCATACCGTGATCGTAGCATGCATGGACTCGACTCATATGACTGGGATTTCCATGAAAAAGTTTGTGGGCAGAAAATGGGTGATCACTGTACATTTCTCTTCTGTTTCCTATTTATATTTCTATTTTACCTCCTCAATTTAGCATTATGGCCTTGGAAAGACCTAATCTAAGCTCTGCACAAAAATATTTTGCCTTCAAATTCATACCGTGATCGTAGCATTCATGGACTCGACTCATATGACTGGGATTTCCATGAAAAAGATTGTGGGCCGAAAATGGGTGATCACTGTACATTTCTCTTCTGTTTCCTATTTATATTTCTATTTTACCTCCTCAATTTAGCATTATGGCCTTGGAAAGACCCAATCTAAGCTCTGCACAAAAATATTTTGCCTTCAAATTCATACCGTGATCGTAGCATGCATGGACTCGACTCATATGACTGGGATTTCCATGAAAAAGATTGTGGGCCGAAAATGGGTGATCACTGTACATTTCTCTTCTGTTTCCTATTTATATTTCTATTTTACCTCCTCAATTTAGCATTATGGCCTTGGAAAGACCCAATCTAAGCTCTGCACAAAAATATTTTGCCTTCAAATTCATACCGTGATCGTAGCATTCATGGACTCGACTCATATGACTGGGATTTCCATGAAAAAGATTGTGGGCCGAAAATGGGTGTCACTGTATATTTCTCTTCTGTTTCCTATTTATCTTTCTATTTTACATCCTCTATTTAGCCTTATGGACAGGGAAAGACCTAATCTAAGATCTGCACAAAAATATTTTGCCTTCAAATTCATACCGTGATCGTAGCATGCATGGACTCGACTCATATGACTGGGATTTCCATGAAAAAGATTGTGGGCCGAAAATGCGTGATCACTGTACATTTCTCTTCTGTTTCCTATTTATATTTCTATTTTACCTCCTCAATTTAGCATTATGGACAGGGAAAGGCCTAATCTAAAATCTGCACAAAAATATTTTGCCTTCAAATTCATACCGTGATCGTAGCATGCATGGACTCGACTCATATGACTGGGATTTCCATGAAAAAGATTGTGGGCCGAAAATGGGTGATCACTGTACATTTCTCTTCTGTTTCCTATATATATTTCTATTTTACCTCCTCAATTTAGCATTATGGACAGGGAAAGGCCTAATCTAAAATCTGCACACAAATATTTTGCCTTCAAATTCATACTGTGATCGTAGCATGCATGGACTCGACTCATATGACTGGGATTTCCATGAAAAAGATTGTGGGCCGTAAATGGGTGATCACTGTACATTTCTCTTCTGTTTCCGATTTATATTTATATTTTACCTGCTCAATTTAGCATTATGGACAGGGAAAGGCCTAATCTAAAATCTGAACAAAAATATTTTGTCTTCAAATTCATACCGTGATCGTAGCATGCATGGACTCGACTCATATGACTGGGATTTCCATGAAAAAGATTGTGGGCCGAAAATGGGTGATCACTGTACAGTTCTCTTCTGTTTCCTATTTATATTTATATTTTACCTCCTCAATTTAGCATTATGGACAGGGAAAGGCCTAATCTAAAATCTGAACAAAAATATTTTGACTTCAAATTCATACCGTGATCGTAGCATGCATGGACTCGACTCATATGACTGGGATTTCCATGAAAAAGATTGTGGGCCGAAAATGGGTGATCACTGTGCATTTCTCTTCTGTTTCCTATTTATATTTATATTTTACATCCTCAATTTAGCATTATGGACAGGGAAAGACCTAATCTAATATCTGCACAAAAATATTTTGCCATCAAATTCATAACGTGATCGTAGCATGCATGGACTCGACTCATATGACTGGGATTTCCATGAAAAAGATTGTGGGCCGAAAATGGGTGATCACTGTACATTTCTCTTCTGTTTCCTATTTATATTTGTATTTTACATCCTCAATTTAGCATTATGGACTGGGAAAGACCTAATCTAAGATCTGCACAAAAATATTTTGCCTTCAAATTCATAACGTGATCGTAGCATGCATGGACTCGACTCATATGACTGGGATTTCCATGAAAAAGATTGTGGGCAGAAAATGGGTGATCACTGAACATTTCTCTTCTGTTTCCTATTTATATTTATATTTAACTTCCTCAATTTAGCATTATGGACAGGGAATGGCCTAATCTAAAAACTGCACAAAAATATTTGCCTTCAAATTCATACCGTGATCCTAGCATGCATCGACTCGACTCATATGACTGGGATTTCCATGAAAAAGATTGTGGGCCGAAAATGGGTGATCACTGTACATTTCTCTTCTGTTTCCTATTTATATTTCTATTATACCTCCTCAATTTAGCATTATGGACAGGGAAAGACTTAATCTAAGATCTGCACAAAAATATTTTGCCTTCAAATTCATACCGTGATCGTAGCATGCATGGACTCGACTCACATGACTGGGATTTCCATGAAAAAGATTGTGGGCCGAAAATGGGTGATCACTGTACATTTCTCTTCTGTTTCCTATTTATATTTATATTTTACCTCCTCAATTTAGCATTATAGACAAGGAAAGACATAATCTAAGCTCTGCACAAAAATATTTTGCCTTCAATTTCATACCGTGATCGTAGCATGCATGTACTCGACTCATATGACTGGGATTTCCATGAAACAGATTGTGGGCCGAACATGGGTGATCACTGTACATTTCTCTTCTGTTTCCTATTTATATTTATATTTTACCTCCTCAATTTAGCATTATGGAGAGGGAAAAGCCTAATCTAAAATCTGCACAAAAATATTTTGCCTTCAAATTCATACCGTGATCGTAGCATGCATGGACTCGACTCATATGACAGGGATTTCCATGAAAAAGATTGTGGGCCGAAAATGGGTGATCACTGTACATTTCTCTTCTGTTTTCTATTTATATTTATATTTTACCTCCTCAATTTAGCATTATGGACAGGGAAAGGCCTAATCTAAAATCTGCACAAAAATATTTTGCCTTCAAATTCATACCGGGATCGTAGCAAGCATGGACTCGACTCATATGACTGGGATTTCCATGAAAAAGATTGTGGGCCGTAAATGGGTGATCACTGTACATTTCTCTTCTGTTTCCTATTTATATTTATATTTTACATCCTCAATTTAGCATTATGGACAGGGAAAGGCCTAATCTAAAATCTGAACAAAAATATTTTGACTTCAAATTCATACAGTGATCGTAGCATGCATGGACTCGACTCATATGACTGGGATTTCCATGAAAAAGATTGTGGGCCGAAAATGGGTGATCACTGTGCATTTCTCTTCTGTTTCCTATTTATATTTATATTTTACATCCTCAATTTAGCATTATGGACAGGGAAAGACCTAATCTAAAATCTGCACAAAAATATTTTGCCATCAAATTCATAACGTGATCGTAGCATGCATGGACTCGACTCATATGACTGGGATTTCCATGAAAAAGATTGTGGGCCGAAAATGGGTGATCACTGTACATTTCTCTTCTGTTTCCTATTTATATTTGTATTTTACATCCTCAATTTAGCATTATGGACTGGGAAAGACCTAATCTAAGATCTGCACAAAAATATTTTGCCTTCAAATTCATAACGTGATCGTAGCATGCATGGACTCGACTCATATGACTGGGATTTCCATGAAAAAGATTGTGGGCCGAAAATGGGTGATCACTGAACATTTCTCTTCTGTTTCCTATTTATATTTATATTTAACTTCCTCAATTTAGCATTATGGACAGGGAATGGCCTAATCTAAAAACTGCACAAAAATATTTGCCTTCAAATTCATACCGTGATCGTAGCATGCATGGACTCGACTCATATGACTGGGATTTCCATGAAAAAGATTGTGGGCCGAAAATGGGTGATCACTGTACATTTCGCTTCTGTTTCCTATTTATATTTATATTTTACCTCCTCAATTTATCATTATGGACAGGGAAAGACTTAATCTAAGATCTGCACAAAAATATTTTGCCTTCAAATTCATACCGTGATCGTAGCATGCATGGACTCGACTCATATGACTGGGATTTCCATGAAAAAGATTGTGGGCCGAAAATGGGTGATCACTGTACATTTCTCTTCTGTCTCCTATTTATATTTATATTTTACATCCTCAATTTAGCATTATGGACAGGGAAACACCTAATATAAGATCTGCTCAAAAATATTTAGCCTTCAAATTCATACCGTGATCATAGCATGCATGGACTTGACTCATATGACTGGGATTTCCATGAAAAAGATTGTGGGCAGAAAATGGGTGATCACTGTACATTTCTCTTCTGTTTCCTATTTATATTTCTATTTTACCTCCTCAATTTAGCATTATGGCCTTGGAAAGACCTAATCTAAGCTCTGTACAAAAATATTTTGCCTTCAAATTCATACCGTGATCGTAGCATTCATGGACTCGACTCATATGACTGGGATTTCCATGAAAAAGATTGTGGGCCGAATATTGGTGATCACTGTACATTTCTCTTCTGTTTCCTATTCATATTTCTATTTTACCTCCTCAATTTAGCATTATGGCCTTGGAAAGACCTAATCTAAGCTCTGCACAAAAATATTTTGCCTTCAAATTCATACCGTGATCGTAGCATGCATGGACTTGACTGATATGACTGGGATTTCCATGAAAAAGATTGTGGGCAGAAAATGGGTGATCACTGTACATTTCTCTTCTGTTTCCTATTTATATTTATATTTTACCTTCTCAATTTAGCATTATGGCCAGGGAAAGACCTAATCTAGGCTCTGCACAAAAATATTTTGCCTTCAAATTCATACCGTGATCGTAGCATGCATGGACTCGACTCATATGACTGGGATTTCCATGAAAAAGATTGTGGGCCGAAAATGGGTGATCACTGTACATTTCTCTTCTGTTTCCTAATTATCTTTCTATTTTACATCCTCTATTTAGCATTATGGACAGGGAAAGACCTAATCTAAGATCTGCTCAAAAATATTTTGCCTTCAAATTCATACCGTGATCGTAGCATGCATGGACTCGACTCATATGACTGGGATTTCCATGAAAAAGATTGTGGGCCGAAAATGGGTGATCACTGTACATTTCTCTTCTGTTTCCTATTTATATTTATATTTTACCTCCTCAATTTAGCATTATGGCCTTGGAAAGACCCAATCTAAGCTCTGCACAAAAATATTTTGCCTTCAAATTCATACCGTGATCGTAGCATTCATGGACTCGACTCATATGACTGGGATTTCCATGAAAAAGATTGTGGGCCGAAAATGGGTGTCACTGTATATTTCTCTTCTGTTTCCTATTTATCTTTCTATTTTACATCCTCTATTTAGCCTTATGGACAGGGAAAGACCTAATCTAAGATCTGCACAAAAATATTTTGCCTTCAAATTCATACCGTGATCGTAGCATGCATGGACTCGACTCATATGACTGGGATTACCATGAAAAAGATTGTGGGCAGAAAATGGGTGAACACTGTACATTTCTCTTCTGTTTCCTATTTATATTTCTATTTTACCTCCTCAATTTAGCATTATGGCCTTGGAAAGACCCAATCTAAGCTCTGCACAAAAATATTTTGCCTTCAAATTCATACCGTGATCGTAGCATGCATGGACTCGACTCATATGACTGGGATTTCCATGAAAAAGATTGTGGGCCGAAAATGGGTGATCACTGTACATTTCTCTTCTGTTTCCTAATTATCTTTCTATTTTACATCCTCTATTTAGCATTATGGACAGGGAAAGACCTAATCTAAGATCTGCTCAAAAATATTTTGCCTTCAAATTCATACCGTGATCGTAGCATGCATGGACTCGACTCATATGACTGGGATTTCCATGAAAAAGATTGTAGGCCGAAAATGGGTGATCACTGTACATTTCTCTTCTGTTTCCTATTTATATTTCTATTTTACCTCCTCAATTTAGCATTAAGGACAGGGAAAGACCTAATCTAAAATCTGCACAAAAATATTTTGCCTTCAAATTCATACCGTGATCGTAGCATTCATGGACTCGACTCATATGACTGGGATTTCCATGAAAAAGATTGTGGGCCGAAAATGGGTGTCACTGTATATTTCTCTTCTGTTTCCTATTTATCTTTCTATTTTACATCCTCTATTTAGCCTTATGGACAGGGAAAGACCTAATCTAAGATCTGCACAAAAATATTTTGCCTTCAAATTCATACCGTGATCGTAGCATGCATGGACTCGACTCATATGACTGGGATTTCCATGAAAAAGATTGTGGGCAGAAAATGGGTGAACACTGTACATTTCTCTTCTGTTTCCTATTTATATTTCTATTTTACCTCCTCAATTTAGCATTATGGCCTTGGAAAGACCCAATCTAAGCTCTGCACAAAAATATTTTGCCTTCAAATTCATACCGTGATCGTAGCATGCATGGACTCGACTCATATGACTGGGATTTCCATGAAAAAGATTGTGGGCCGAAAATGGGTGATCACTGTACATTTCTCTTCTGTTTCCTAATTATCTTTCTATTTTACATCCTCTATTTAGCATTATGGACAGGGAAAGACCTAATCTAAGATCTGCTCAAAAATATTTTGCCTTCAAATTCATACCGTGATCGTAGCATGCATGGACTCGACTCATATGACTGGGATTTCCATGAAAAAGATTGTAGGCCGAAAATGGGTGATCACTGTACATTTCTCTTCTGTTTCCTATTTATATTTCTATTTTACCTCCTCAATTTAGCATTAAGGACAGGGAAAGACCTAATCTAAAATCTGCACAAAAATATTTTACCTTCAAATTCATACCGTGATCGTAGCATGCATGGACTCGACTCATATGACTGGGATTTCCATGAAAAAGATTTTGGGGCGAAAATGGGTGATCACTGTACATTTCTCTTCTGTTTCCTATTTATATTTATATTTTACCTTCTCAATTTAGCATTATGGCCAGGGAAAGACCTAATCTAAGCTCTGCACAAAAATATTTTGCCTTCAAATTCATACCGTGATCGTAGCATGCATGGACACGACTCATATGACTGGGATTTCCATGAAAAAGATTGTGGGCATAAAATGGGTGATCACTGTACATTTCTCTTCTGTTTCCTAATTATCTTTCTGTTTTACATCCTCTATTTAGCATTATGGACAGGGAAAGACCTAATCTAAGATCTGCTCAAAAATATTTTGCCTTCAAATTCATACCGTGATCGTAGCATTCATGGACTCGACTCATATGACTGGGATTTCCATGAAAAAGATTGTGGGCCGAAAATGGGTGATCACTGTACATTTCTCTTCTGTTTCCTATTTATATTTCTATTTTACCTCCTCAATTTAGCATTATGGCCTTGGAAAGACCCAATCTAATCTCTGCACAAAAATATTTTGCCTTCAAATTCATACCGTGATCGTAGCATGCATGGACTCGACACATATGACTGGGATTTCCATGAAAAAGATTGTGGGGCGAAAATGGGTGATCACTGTACATTTCTCTTCTGTTTCCTATTTATATTTATATTTTACCTTCTCAATTTAGCATTATGGCCAGGGAAAGACCTAATCTAAGCTCTGCACAAAAATATTTTGCCTTCAAATTCATACCGTGATCGTAGCATGCATGGACTCGACTCATATGACTGGGATTTCCATGAAAAAGATTGTGGGCATAAAATGGGTGATCACTGTACATTTCTCTTCTGTTTCCTAATTATCTTTCTATTTTACATCCTCTATTTAGCATTATGGACAGGGAAAGACCTAATCTAAGATCTGCTCAAAAATATTTTGCCTTCAAATTCATACCGTGATCGTAGCATGCATGGACTCGACTCATATGACTGGGATTTCCATGAAAAAGACTGTGGGCCGAAAATGGGTGATCACTGTACATTTCTCTTCTGTTTCCTATTTATATTTCTATTTTACCTCCTCAATTTAGCATTAAGGACAGGGAAAGACCTAATCTAAGATCTGCACAAAAATATTTTGCCTTCAATTTCATACCGTGATCGTAGCATGCATGGACTCGACTCATATGACTGGGATTTCCATGAAAAAGATTGTGGGCAGAAAATGGGTGAACACTGTACATTTCTCTTCTGTTTCCTATTTATATTTCTATTTTACCTCCTCAATTTAGCATTATGGCCTTGGAAAGACCCAATCTAAGCTCTGCACAAAAATATTTTGCCTTCAAATTCATACCGTGATCGTAGCATGCATGGACTCGACTCATATGACTGGGATTTCCATGAAAAAGATTGTGGGCCGAAAATGGGTGATCACTGTACATTTCTCTTCTGTTTCCTAATTATCTTTCTATTTTACATCCTCTATTTAGCATTATGGACAGGGAAAGACCTAATCTAAGATCTGCTCAAAAATATTTTGCCTTCAAATTCATACCGTGATCGTAGCATGCATGGACTCGACTCATGTGACTGGGATTTCCATGAAAAAGATTGTGGGCAGAAAATGGGTGATCACTGTACATTTCTCTTCTGTTTCCTATTTATATTTCTATTTTACCTCCTCAATTTAGCATTATGGCCTTGGAAAGACCTAATCTAAACTCTGCACAAAAATATTTTGCCTTCAAATTCATACCGTGATCGTAGCATTCATGGACTCGACTCATATGACTGGGATTTCCATGAAAAAGATTGTGGGCCGAAAATGGGTGATCACTGTATATTTCTCTTCTGTTTCCTATTTATCTTTCTATTTTACATCCTCTATTTAGCATTATGGACAGGGAAAAACCTAATGTAAGATCTGCACAAAAATATTTTGCCTTCAAATTCATACCGTGATCGTAGCATGCATGGACACGACTCATATGACTGGGATTTCCATGAAAAAGATTGTGGGCCGAAAATGGGTGATCACTGTACATTTCTCTGCTCTTTCCTATTTATATTTCTATTTTACCTCCACAATTTACCATTATGGCCTTGGAAAGACCTAATCTAAGACCTGTACAAAAATATTTTGCCTTCAAATTCATACCGTGATCGTAGCATTCATGGACTCGACTCATATTACTGGGATTTCCATGAAAAAGATTGTGGGCCGAAAATGGGTGATCACTGTACATTTTTCTTCTGTTTCCTATTTATATTTATATTTTACCTTCTCAATTTAGCATTATGGCCAGGAAAAGACCTAATCTAAGCTCTGCACAAAAATATTTTGCCTTCAAATTCATAACGTGATCGTAGCATGCATGGACTCGACTCATATGACTGGGATTTCCATGAAAAAGATTGTGGGCCGAAAATGGGTGATCACTGTACATTTCTCTTCTGTTTCCTATTTATATTTCTATTTTGCCTCCTCAATTTAGCATTATGGCCTTGGAAAGACCCAATCTAAGCTCTGCACAAAAATATTTTGCCTTCAAATTCATACCGTGATCGTAGCATGCATGGACTCGACTCATATGACTGGGATTTCCATGAAAAAGATTGTGGGCCGAAAATCGGTGATCACTGTGCATTTCTCTTCTGTTTCCTATTTATATTTATATTTTACCTCCTCATTTTAGCATTATGGACAGGGAAAGGCCTAATCTAAAATCTGCACAAAAATATTTTGCCTTCAAATTCATACCCTGATCGTGGCATGCATGGACTCGACTCATATGACTGGGATTTCCATGAAAAAGATTGTGGGCCGAAAATGGGTGATCACTGTACATTTCTCTTCTGTTTCCTATTTATATTTCTATTTTACCTCCTCAATTTAGCATTATGGACAAGGAAAGACTTAATCTAAGATCTGCACAAAAATATTTTGCCTTCAAATTCATACCGTGATCGTAGCATGCATGGACTTGACTCATATGACTGGGATTTCCATGAAAAAGATTGTGGGCCGAAAATGGGTGATCACTGTACATTTCTCTTCTGTTTCCTATTTATATTTATATTTTACATCCTCAATTTAGCATTATGGACAGGGAAAGGCCTAATCTAAAATCTGCACAAAAATATGTTGCCTTCAAATTCATACCGTGATCGTAGCATGCATGGACTCGACTAATATGACTGGGATTTCCATGAAAAAGATTGTGGGCCTAAAATGGGTGATCACTGTACATTTTGCTTCTGTTTCCTATTTATATTTCTATTTTACCTCCCCAATTTAGCATTATGGACAGGGAAAGACCTAATCTAAGATCTGCACAAAAATATTTTGCCTTCAAATTCATAACGTGAACGTAGCATACATGGACTCGACTTATATGACTGGAATTTCCATGAAAAAGATTGTGGGCCGAAAATGGGTGATCACTGTTCATTTCTCTTCTGTTTCCTATTTATATTTATATTTTAACCCCTCAATTTAGCATTATGGACAAGGAAAGACCTAATCTAAGATCAGAACAAAAATATTTTGCCTTCAAATTCATACCCTGATCGTAGCATACATGGACTCGACTCATATGACTGGGATTTCCATGAAAAAGATTGTGGGCCGAAAATGGGTGATCACTGTACATTTTTCTTCTGTATTCTATTTATATTTCTATTTCACCTCCTCAATTTAGAATTATGGACAGAGAAAGACCTAATATAATCTCTGCAAAAAAATATTTTGCCTTCAAATTCATACCGTGATCGTAGCATGCATGGACTCGACTCATATGACTGGGATTTCCATGAAAAAGATTGTGGGCCGAAAATGGGTGATCACTGTACATTTCTCTTCTGTTTCCTATTCATATTTATATTTTACCTCCTCAATTTAGCATTATGGACAGGGAAAGGCCTAATCTAAAATCTGCACAAAAATATTTTGCCTTCAAATTCATACCCTGATCGTAGCATGCATGGACTCGACTCATATGACTGGGATTTCCATGAAAAAGATTGTGGGCCGAAAATGGGTGATCACTGTGCATTTCTCTTCTGTTTCCTATTTATATTTCGATTTTACATGCTCAATTTAGCATTATTGACAGGGAAAGACCTAATCTAAGATCTGCACAAAAATATTTTGCCTTCAAATTCATAACGTGATCGTAGCATGCATGGACTCGACTCGTATGACTGGGATTTCCATGAAAAAGATTGTGGGCCGAAAATGGGTGATCACTGTACTTTTCTCTTCTGTTTCCTATTTATATTTCTATTTTACCTCCTCAATTTAGTTTTATGGACAGGGAAAGACCTAATCTAAGATCAGCACAAAAATATTTTGCCTTCAAATTCATAACGTGATCGTAGCATGCATGGACTCGACTAATATGACTGGGATTTCCAATAAAAAGATTGTAGGCCGAAAATGGGTGATCACTGTACATTTCTCTTCGGTTTCCTATTTATATTTCTATTTTACCTCCTCAATTTAGCATTATGGACAGGGAAAGACCTAATCTAAGATCTGAACAAAAATATTTTGCCTTCAAATTCATACCCTGATCGTAGCGTACATGGACTCGACTCATATGACTGGGATTTCCATGAAAAAGATTGTGGGCCGAAAATGGGTGATCACTGTATATTTCTCTTCTATTTCCTATTACTATTTCTATTTTACTTCCTTCATTTATCATTATGGACAGGGAAAGACCTAATCTAAGATCTGCACAAAAATATTTTGCCTTCAAATTCATACCCAGATCGTAGCATGTGTGGACTCGACTCATATGACTGGGATTTCCATGAAAAAGATTGTGGGCCGAAAATGGGTGATCACTGTACATTTCTCTTCTGTTTCCTATTTATATTTCTATTTTACCTCCTCAATTTAGCATTATGGACAGGGAAAGACCTAATCTAAGATCTGCACAAAAATATTTTGCCTTCAAATTCATACCCTGATCGTAGCATGCATGGACTCGACTCATATGACTGGGATTTCCATGAAAAAGATTGTGGGCCGAAAATGGGTGATCACTGTACATTTCTCTTCTGTTTCCTATTTATATTTATATTTAACTTCCTCAATTTAGCATTATGGACAGGGAAAGACCTAATCTAAGATCTGCACAAAAATATTTTGCCTTCAAATTCATACCCTGATCGTAGCATGCATGGACTCGACTCATATGACTGGGATTTCCATGAAAAAGATTGTGGGCCGAAAATGGGTGATCACTGTACATTTCTCTTCTGTTTCCTATTTATATTTATATTTAACTTCCTCAATTTAGCATTATGGACAGGGAAAGACCTAATCTAAGATCTGCACAAAAATATTTTGCCTTCAAATTCATACCCTGATCGTAGCATGCATGGACTCGACTCATATGACTGGGATTTCCATGAAAAAGATTGTGGGCCGAAAATGGGTGATCACTGTACATTTCTCTTCTGTTTCCTATTTATATTTCTATTTTACCTCCTCAATTTAGCATTATGGACAGGGAAAGACCTAATCTAAGATCTGAACAAAAATATTTTGCCTTCAAATTCGTAACGTGATCGTAGCATGCATGGACTCGACTCATATGACTGGGATTTCCAATAAAAAGATTGTAGGCCGAAAATGGGTGATCACTGTACATTTCTCTTCTGTTTCCTATTTATATTTCTATTTTACCTCCTCAATTTAGCATTATGGACAGGGAAAGACCTAATCTAAGATCTGCACAAAAATATTTTGCCTTCAAATTCATACCGTGATCGTAGCATGCATGGACTCGACTCATATGACTGGAATTTCCATGAAAAAGATTGCGGGCCGAAAATGGGTGATCACTGTACATTTCTCTTCTGTTTCCTATTTATATTTCTATTTTACCTCCTCAATTTAGCATTATGGACAGGGAAAGACCTAATCTAAGATCTGAACAAAAATATTTTGCCTTCAAATTCATACCCTGATCGTAGCATACATGGACTCGACTCATATGACTGGGATTTCCATGAAAAAGATTGTGGGCCGAAAATGGGTGATCACTGTACATTTTTCTTCTGTATTCTATTTATATTTCTATTTCACCTCCTCAATTTATCATTATGGACAGGGAAAGACCTAATCTAAGATCTGCACAAAAATATTTTGCCTTCAAATTCATACCCAGATCGTAGCATGTGTGGACTCGACTCATATGACTGGGATTTCCATGAAAAAGATTGTGGGCCGAAAATGGGTGATCACTGTACATTTCTCTTCTGTTTCCTATTTATATTTCTATTTTACCTCCTCAATTTAGCATTATGGACAGGGAAACACCTAATCTAAGATCTGCACAAAAATATTTTGCCTTCAAATTAATACCCTGATCGTAGCATGCATGGACTCGACTCATATGACTGGGATTTCCATGAAAAAGATTGTGGGCCGAAAATGGGTGATCACTGTATATTTCTCTTCTATTTCCTATTACTATTTCTATTTTACTTCCTTCATTTATCATTAAGGACAGGGAAAGACCTAATCTAAGATCTGCACAAAAATATTTTGCCTTCAAATTCATACCCAGATCGTAGCATGTGTGGACTCGACTCATATGACTGGGATTTCCATGAAAAAGATTGTGGGCCGAAAATGGGTGATCACTGTACATTTCTCTTCTGTTTCCTATTTATATTTCTATTTTACCTCCTCAGTTTAGCATTATGGACAGGGAAAGACCTAATATAATCTCTGCAAAAAAATATTTTGCCTTCAAATTCATACCGTGATCGTAGCATGCATGGACTCGACTCATATGACTGGGATTTCCATGAAAAAGATTGTGGGCCGAAAATGGGTGATCACTGTACATTTCTCTTCTGTTTCCTATTTATATTTCTATTTTACCTCCTCAGTTTAGCATTATGGACAGGGAAAGACCTAATATAATCTCTGCAAAAAAATATTTTGCCTTCAAATTCATAACGTGATCGTAGCATGCATGGACTCGACTTATATGACTGGGATTTCCATGAAAAAGATTGTGGGCCGAAAATGGGTGATCACTGTACATTTCTCTTCTGTTTCCTATTTATATTTATATGTAACTTCCTCAATTTAGCATTATGGACAGGGAAAGACCTAATCTAAGATCTGCAAAAAAATATTTTGCCTTCAAATTCATACCGTGATCGTAGCATGCATGGACTCGACTCATATGACTGGGATTTCCATGAAAAAGATTGTGGGCCGAAAATGGGTGATCACTGTACATTTCTCTTCTGTTTCCTATTTATATTTCTATTTTACCTCCTCAATTTAGCATTATGGACAGGGAAAGACCTAATCTAAGATCTGCACAAAAATATTTTGCCTTCAAATTCGTAACGTGATCGTAGCATGCATGGACTCGACTCATATGACTGGGATTTCCAATAAAAAGATTGAGGGCGAAAATGGGTGATCACTGTACATTTCTCTTCTGTTTCCTATTTATATTTCTATTTTACCTCCTCAATTTAGCATTATGGACAGGGAAACACCTAATCTAAGATCTGCACAAAAATATTTTGCCTTCAAATTAATACCCTGATCGTAGCATGCATGGACTCGACTCATATGACTGGGATTTCCATGAACAAGATTGTGGGCCGAAAATGGGTGATCACTGTATATTTCTCTTCTGTTTCCTATTTATATTTCTATTTTACCTCCTCAATTTAGCATTATGGACAGGGAAACACCTAATCTAAGATCTGCACAAAAATATTTTGCCTTCAAATTAATACCCTGATCGTAGCATGCATGGACTCGACTCATATGACTGGGATTTCCATGAAAAAGATTGTGGGCCGAAAATGGGTGATCACTGTATATTTCTCTTCTATTTCCTATTACTATTTCTATTTTACTTCCTTCATTTATCATTATGGACAGGGAAAGACCTAATCTAAGATCTGCACAAAAATATTTTGCCTTCAAATTCATACCCAGATCGTAGCATGTGTGGACTCGACTCATATGACTGGGATTTCCATGAAAAAGATTGTGGGCCGAAAATGGGTGATCACTGTACATTTCTCTTCTGTTTCCTATTTATATTTCTATTTTACCTCCTCAGTTTAGCATTATGGACAGGGAAAGACCTAATATAATCTCTGCAAAAAAATATTTTGCCTTCAAATTCATACCGTGATCGTAGCATGCATGGACTCGACTCATATGACTGGGATTTCCATGAAAAAGATTGTGGGCCGAAAATGGGTGATCACTGTACATTTCTCTTCTGTTTCCTATTTATATTTCTATTTTACCTCCTCAGTTTAGCATTATGGACAGGGAAAGACCTAATATAATCTCTGCAAAAAAATATTTTGCCTTCAAATTCATAACGTGATCGTAGCATGCATGGACTCGACTTATATGACTGGGATTTCCATGAAAAAGATTGTGGGCCGAAAATGGGTGATCACTGTACATTTCTCTTCTGTTTCCTATTTATATTTATATGTAACTTCCTCAATTTAGCATTATGGACAGGGAAAGACCTAATCTAAGATCTGCAAAAAAATATTTTGCCTTCAAATTCATACCGTGATCGTAGCATGCATGGACTCGACTCATATGACTGGGATTTCCATGAAAAAGATTGTGGGCCGAAAATGGGTGATCACTGTACATTTCTCTTCTGTTTCCTATTTATATTTCTATTTTACCTCCTCAATTTAGCATTATGGACAGGGAAACACCTAATCTAAGATCTGCACAAAAATATTTTGCCTTCAAATTAATACCCTGATCGTAGCATGCATGGACTCGACTCATATGACTGGGATTTCCATGAAAAAGATTGTGGGCCGAAAATGGGTGATCACTGTATATTTCTCTTCTATTTCCTATTACTATTTCTATTTTACTTCCTTCATTTATCATTAAGGACAGGGAAAGACCTAATCTAAGATCTGCACAAAAATATTTTGCCTTCAAATTCATACCCAGATCGTAGCATGTGTGGACTCGACTCATATGACTGGGATTTCCATGAAAAAGATTGTGGGCCGAAAATGGGTGATCACTGTACATTTCTCTTCTGTTTCCTATTTATATTTCTATTTTACCTCCTCAGTTTAGCATTATGGACAGGGAAAGACCTAATATAATCTCTGCAAAAAAATATTTTGCCTTCAAATTCATACCGTGATCGTAGCATGCATGGACTCGACTCATATGACTGGGATTTCCATGAAAAAGATTGTGGGCCGAAAATGGGTGATCACTGTACATTTCTCTTCTGTTTCCTATTTATATTTCTATTTTACCTCCTCAGTTTAGCATTATGGACAGGGAAAGACCTAATATAATCTCTGCAAAAAAATATTTTGCCTTCAAATTCATAACGTGATCGTAGCATGCATGGACTCGACTTATATGACTGGGATTTCCATGAAAAAGATTGTGGGCCGAAAATGGGTGATCACTGTACATTTCTCTTCTGTTTCCTATTTATATTTATATGTAACTTCCTCAATTTAGCATTATGGACAGGGAAAGACCTAATCTAAGATCTGCAAAAAAATATTTTGCCTTCAAATTCATACCGTGATCGTAGCATGCATGGACTCGACTCATATGACTGGGATTTCCATGAAAAAGATTGTGGGCCGAAAATGGGTGATCACTGTACATTTCTCTTCTGTTTCCTATTTATATTTCTATTTTACCTCCTCAATTTAGCATTATGGACAGGGAAAGACCTAATCTAAGATCTGCACAAAAATATTTTGCCTTCAAATTCGTAACGTGATCGTAGCATGCATGGACTCGACTCATATGACTGGGATTTCCAATAAAAAGATTGAGGGCGAAAATGGGTGATCACTGTACATTTCTCTTCTGTTTCCTATTTATATTTCTATTTTACCTCCTCAATTTAGCATTATGGACAGGGAAACACCTAATCTAAGATCTGCACAAAAATATTTTGCCTTCAAATTAATACCCTGATCGTAGCATGCATGGACTCGACTCATATGACTGGGATTTCCATGAACAAGATTGTGGGCCGAAAATGGGTGATCACTGTATATTTCTCTTCTGTTTCCTATTTATATTTCTATTTTACCTCCTCAATTTAGCATTATGGACAGGGAAACACCTAATCTAAGATCTGCACAAAAATATTTTGCCTTCAAATTAATACCCTGATCGTAGCATGCATGGACTCGACTCATATGACTGGGATTTCCATGAAAAAGATTGTGGGCCGAAAATGGGTGATCACTGTATATTTCTCTTCTATTTCCTATTACTATTTCTATTTTACTTCCTTCATTTATCATTATGGACAGGGAAAGACCTAATCTAAGATCTGCACAAAAATATTTTGCCTTCAAATTCATACCCAGATCGTAGCATGTGTGGACTCGACTCATATGACTGGGATTTCCATGAAAAAGATTGTGGGCCGAAAATGGGTGATCACTGTACATTTCTCTTCTGTTTCCTATTTATATTTCTATTTTACCTCCTCAGTTTAGCATTATGGACAGGGAAAGACCTAATATAATCTCTGCAAAAAAATATTTTGCCTTCAAATTCATACCGTGATCGTAGCATGCATGGACTCGACTCATATGACTGTGATTTCCATGAAAAAGATTGTGGGCCGAAAATGGGTGATCACTGTACATTTCTCTTCTGTTTCCTATTTATATTTCTATTTTACCTCCTCAGTTTAGCATTATGGACAGGGAAAGACCTAATATAATCTCTGCAAAAAAATATTTTGCCTTCAAATTCATAACGTGATCGTAGCATGCATGGACTCGACTTATATGACTGGGATTTCCATGAAAAAGATTGTGGGCCGAAAATGGGTGATCACTGTACATTTCTCTTCTGTTTCCTATTTATATTTATATGTAACTTCCTCAATTTAGCATTATGGACAGGGAAAGACCTAATCTAAGATCTGCAAAAAAATATTTTGCCTTCAAATTCATACCGTGATCGTAGCATGCATGGACTCGACTCATATGACTGGGATTTCCATGAAAAAGATTGTGGGCCGAAAATGGGTGATCACTGTACATTTCTCTTCTGTTTCCTATTTATATTTCTATTTTACCTCCTCAATTTAGCATTATGGACAGGGAATGACCTAATCTAAGATCTGCACAAAAATATTTTGCCTTCAAATTCGTAACGTGATCGTAGCATGCATGGACTCGACTCATATGACTGGGATTTCCAATAAAAAGATTGAGGGCGAAAATGGGTGATCACTGTACATTTCTCTTCTGTTTCCTATTTATATTTCTATTTTACCTCCTCAATTTAGCATTATGGACAGGGAAACACCTAATCTAAGATCTGCACAAAAATATTTTGCCTTCAAATTAATACCCTGATCGTAGCATGCATGGACTCGACTCATATGACTGGGATTTCCATGAACAAGATTGTGGGCCGAAAATGGGTGATCACTGTATATTTCTCTTCTGTTTCCTATTTATATTTCTATTTTACCTCCTCAATTTAGCATTATGGACAGGGAAACACCTAATCTAAGATCTGCACAAAAATATTTTGCCTTCAAATTAATACCCTGATCGTAGCATGCATGGACTCGACTCATATGACTGGGATTTCCATGAAAAAGATTGTGGGCCGAAAATGGGTGATCACTGTATATTTCTCTTCTATTTCCTATTACTATTTCTATTTTACTTCCTTCATTTATCATTATGGACAGGGAAAGACCTAATCTAAGATCTGCACAAAAATATTTTGCCTTCAAATTCATACCCAGATCGTAGCATGTGTGGACTCGACTCATATGACTGGGATTTCCATGAAAAAGATTGTGGGCCGAAAATGGGTGATCACTGTACATTTCTCTTCTGTTTCCTATTTATATTTCTATTTTACCTCCTCAATTTAGCATTATGGACAGGGAAACACCTAATCTAAGATCTGCACAAAAATATTTTGCCTTCAAATTAATACCCTGATCGTAGCATGCATGGACTCGACTCATATGACTGGGATTTCCATGAAAAAGATTGTGGGCCGAAAATGGGTGATCACTGTATATTTCTCTTCTATTTCCTATTACTATTTCTATTTTACTTCCTTCATTTATCATTATGGACAGGGAAAGACCTAATCTAAGATCTGCACAAAAATATTTTGCCTTCAAATTCATACCCAGATCGTAGCATGTGTGGACTCGACTCATATGACTGGGATTTCCATGAAAAAGATTGTGGGCCGAAAATGGGTGATCACTGTACATTTCTCTTCTGTTTCCTATTTATATTTCTATTTTACCTCCTCAGTTTAGCATTATGGACAGGGAAAGACCTAATATAATCTCTGCAAAAAAATATTTTGCCTTCAAATTCATACCGTGATCGTAGCATGCATGGACTCGACTCATATGACTGGGATTTCCATGAAAAAGATTGTGGGCCGAAAATGGGTGATCACTGTACATTTCTCTTCTGTTTCCTATTTATATTTCTATTTTACCTCCTCAATTTAGCATTATGGACAGGGAAAGACCTAATATAATCTCTGCAAAAAAATATTTTGCCTTCAAATTCATAACGTGATCGTAGCATGCATGGACTCGACTCATATGACTGGGATTTCCATGAAAAAGATTATGGGCCGAAAATGGGTGATCACTGTACATTTCTCTTCTGTTTCCTATTTATATTTATATTTAACTTCCTCAATTTAGCATTATGGACAGGGAAAGACCTAATCTAAGATCTGCACAAAAATATTTTGCCTTCAAATTCATACCCTGATCGTAGCATGCATGGACTCGACTCATATGACTGGGATTTCCATGAAAAAGATTGTGGGCCGAAAATGGGTGATCACTGTACATTTCTCTTCTGTTTCCTATTTATATTTCTATTTTACCTCCTCAATTTAGCATTATGGACAGGGAAAGACCTAATCTAAGATCTGCACAAAAATATTTTGCCTTCAAATTCGTAACGTGATCGTAGCATGCATGGACTCGACTCATATGACTGGGATTTCCAATAAAAAGATTGAGGGCGAAAATGGGTGATCACTGTACATTTCTCTTCTGTTTCCTATTTATATTTCTATTTTACCTCCTCAATTTAGCATTATTGACAGGGAAAGACCTAATCTAAGATCTGCACAAAAATATTTTGCCTTCAAATTCATACCGTGATCGTAGCATGCATGGACTCGACTCATATGACTGGAATTTCCATGAAAAAGATTGTGGGCCGAAAATGGGTGATCACTGTACATTTCTCTTCTGTTTCCTATTTATATTTCTATTTTACCTCCTCAATTTAGCATTATGGACAGGGAAAGACCTAATCTAAGATCTGAACAAAAATATTTTGCCTTCAAATTCATACCCTGATCGTAGCATACATGGACTCGACTCATATGACTGGGATTTCCATGAAAAAGATTGTGGGCCGAAAATGGGTGATCACTGTACATTTTTCTTCTGTATTCTATTTATATTTCTATTTCACCTCCTCAATTTAGAATTATGGACAGGGAAAGACCTAATCTAAGATCTGCACAAAAATATTTTGCCTTCAAAATTCATACCCTGATCGTAGCATGCATGGACTCGACTCATATGACTGGGATTTCCATGAAAAAGATTGTGGGCCGAAAATGGGTGATCACTGTATATTTCTCTTCTATTTCCTATTACTATTTCTATTTTACTTCCTTCATTTATCATTATGGACAGGGAAAGACCTAATCTAAGATCTGCACAAAAATATTTTGCCTTCAAATTCATACCCAGATCGTAGCATGTGTGGACTCGACTCATATGACTGGGATTTCCATGAAAAAGATTGTGGGCCGAAAATGGGTGATCACTGTACATTTCTCTTCTGTTTCCTATTTATATTTCTATTTTACCTCCTCAATTTAGCATTATGGACAGGGAAAGACCTAATATAATCTCTGCAAAAAAATATTTTGCCTTTAAATTCATACCGTGATCGTAGCATGCATGGACTCGACTCATATGACTGGGATTTCCATGAAAAAGATTGTGGGCCGAAAATGGGTGATCACTGTACATTTCTCTTCTGTTTCCTATTTATATTTATATTTAACTTCCTCAATTTAGCATTATGGACAGGGAAAGACCTAATCTAAGATCTGCACAAAAATATTTTGCCTTCAAATTCATACCCTGATCGTAGCATGCATGGACTCGACTCATATGACTGGGATTTCCATGAAAAAGATTGTGGGCCGAAAATGGGTGATCACTGTACATTTCTCTTCTCTTTCCTATTTATATTTATATTTTACATCCTCAATTTAGCATTATGGACAGGGAAAGACCTAATCTAAGATCTGCACAAAAATATTTTGCCTTCAAATTCATACCCTGTACGTAGCATGCATGGACTCGACTCATATGACTGGGATTTCCATGAAAAAGGTTGTGGGCCGAAAATGGGTGATCACTGTGCATTTCTCTTCTGTTTCCTATTTATATTTATATTTTACCTCCTCAATTTAGCAATATTGACAGGGAAAGGCCTAATCTAAAATCTGCATAAAAATATTTTGCCTTCAAATACATAACGTGATCGTAGCATGCATGGACTCGACTCATATGACTGGAATTTCCATGAAATGACTGTGGGCTGAAAATGGGAGATCAGTGTACATTTCTCTTCTGTTTCCTATTTATATTTATATTTTACCTCCTCAATTTAGCATTATGGACAGGGAAAGACCTAATCTAAGATCTGCACAAAAATATTTTGCCTTCAAATTCATACCGTGATCGTAGCATGCATGGACTCGACTCATATGACTGGGATTTCCATGAAAAAGGTTGTGGGCCGAAAATGGGTGATCACTGTACATTTCTCTTCTGTTTCCTATTTATATTTATATTTTACCTCCTCAATTTAGCAATATTGACAGGGAAAGGCCTAATCTAAAATCTGCACAAAAATATTTTGCCGTCAAATTCATACCGTGATCGTAGCATGCATGGACTCGACTCATATGACTGGGATTTCCATGAAAAAGATTGTGGGCCGAAAATGGGTGATCACTGTGCATTTCTCTTCTGTTTCCTATTTATATTTCTATTTTACATCCTCAATTTAGCATTATGGACATGGAAAGGCCTAATCTAAAATCTGCACAAAAATATGTTACCTTCAAATTCATACCGTGATCGTAGCATGCATGGACTCGACTCATATGACTGGGATTTCCATGAAAAAGATTGTGGGCCGAAAATGGGTGATCACTGTACATTTCTCTTCTGTTTCCTATTTATATTTCTATTTTACATCCTCAATTTAGCATTATGGACAGGGAAAGACCTAATGTAAGATCTGCACAAAAATATTTTGCCTTCAAATTCATACCCTGATCGTAGCATGCATGGACTCGAATCATATGACTGGGATTTCCATGAAAAAGATTGTGGGCCGAAAATGGGTGATCAGTGTACATTTCTCTTCTGTTTCCTATTCATATTTATATTTTACCTCCTCAATTTAGCAGTATGGACAGGGAAAGACCTAATCTAAGATCTGCACAAAAATATTTTGCCTTCAAATTCATACCCTGATCGTAGCATGCATGGACTCGACTCATATGACTGGGATTTCCATGAAAAAGATTGTGGGCCGAAAATGGGTGATCACTGTATATTTCTCTTCTGTTTCCTATTTATATTTATATTTTACCTCCTCAATTTAGCATTATGGACAGGGAAAGGCCTAATCTAAAATCTGCACAAAAATATTTTGCCTTCAAATTCATACGCTGATCGTAGCATGCATGGACTCGACTCATATGACTGGGATTTCCATGAAAAAGATTGTGGGCCGAAAATGGGTGATCACTGTACATTTCTCTTCTGTTTCCTATTTATATTTCTATTTTACCTCCTCAATTTAGCATTATGGACAGGGAAAGACCTAATCTAAGATCTGCACAAAAATATTTTGCCTTCAAATTCATACCCTGATCGTAGCATGCATGGACTCGACTCATATGACTGGGATTTCCATGAAAAAGATTGTGGGCCGAAAATGGGTGATCACTGTGCATTTCTCTTCTGTTTCCGATTTATATTTCTATTTTACCTTCTCAATTTAGCATTATGGACAGGGAAAGACCTAATCTAAAATCTGCACAAAAATATTTTGCCTTCAAATTCATAACGTGATCGTAGCATGCATGGACTCGACTCATATGACTGGGATTTCCAATAAAAAGATTGTGGGCCGAAAATGGGTGATCACTGTACATTTCTGTTCTGTTTCCTATCTATATTTCTATTTTACCTCCTCAATTTAGCATTATGGACAGGGAAAGACCTAATCTAAGATCTGCACAAAAATATTTTGCCTTCAAATTCATACCCTGATCGTAGCATGCATGGACTCGAATCATATGACTGGGATTTCCATGAAAAAGATTGTGGGCCGAAAATGGGTGATCAGTGTACATTTCTCTTCTGTTTCCTATTCATATTTATATTTTACCTCCTCAATTTAGCAGTATGGACAGGGAAAGACCTAATCTAAGATCTGCACAAAAATATTTTGCCTTCAAATTCATACCCTGATCGTAGCATGCATGGACTCGACTCATATGACTGGGATTTCCATGAAAAAGATTGTGGGCCGAAAATGGGTGATCACTGTATATTTCTCTTCTGTTTCCTATTTATATTTATATTTTACCTCCTCAATTTAGCATTATGGACAGGGAAAGGCCTAATCTAAAATCTGCACAAAAATATTTTGCCTTCAAATTCATACGCTGATCGTAGCATGCATGGACTCGACTCATATGACTGGGATTTCCATGAAAAAGATTGTGGGCCGAAAATGGGTGATCACTGTGCATTTCTCTTCTGTTTCCGATTTATATTTCTATTTTACCTTCTCAATTTAGCATTATGGACAGGGAAAGACCTAATCTAAAATCTGCACAAAAATATTTTGCCTTCAAATTCATAACGTGATCGTAGCATGCATGGACTCGACTCATATGACTGGAATTTCCATGAAAAAGATTGTGGGCCGAAAATGGGTGATCACTGTACATTTCTCTTCTGTTTCCTATTTATATTTCTATTTTACCTCCTCAATTTAGCATTATGGACAGGGAAAGACCTAATCTAAGATCTGCACAAAAATATTTTGCCTTCAAATTCATACCCTGATCGTAGCATGCATGGACTCGACTCATATGACTGGGATTTCCATGAAAAAGATTGTGGGCCGAAAATGGGTGATCACTGTGCATTTCTCTTCTGTTTCCGATTTATATTTCTATTTTACCTTCTCAATTTAGCATTATGGACAGGGAAAGACCTAATCTAAAATCTGCACAAAAATATTTTGCCTTCAAATTCATAACGTGATCGTAGCATGCATGGACTCGACTCATATGACTGGGATTTCCAATAAAAAGATTGTGGGCCGAAAATGGGTGATCACTGTACATTTCTGTTCTGTTTCCTATCTATATTTCTATTTTACCTCCTCAATTTAGCATTATGGACAGGGAAAGACCTAATCTAAGATCTGCACAAAAATATTTTGCCTTCAAATTCATAACGTGATCGTAGCATGCATGGACTCGACTCATATGACTGGGATTTCCAATAAAAAGATTGTAGGCCGAAAATGGGTGATCACTGTACATTTCTCTTCTGTTTCCTATTTATATTTATATTTTACCTCCTCAATTTAGCATTATGGACAGGGAAAGTCCTAATCTAAGATCTGCACAAAAATATTTTGCCTTCAAATTCAAAACGTGATCGTAGCATGCATGGACTCGACTCATATGACTGGGATTTCCAATAAAAAGATTGTAGGCCGAAAATGGGTGATCACTGTACATTTCTCTTCTGTTTCCTATTTATATTTCTATTTTACCTCCTCAATTTAGCATTATGGACAGGGAAAGACCTAATCTAAGATCTGAACAAAAATATTTTGCCTTCAAATTCACACCCTGATCGTAGCATACATGGACTCGACTCATATGACTGGAATTTCCAGGAAAAAGATTGTGGGCCGAAAATGGGTGATCACTGTACATTTTTCTTCTGTATTCTATTTATATTTCTATTTCACCTCCTCAATTTAGAATTATGGACAGGGAAACACCTAATCTAAGATCTGCACAAAAATATTTTGCCTTCAAATTCATACCCTGACCGTAGCATGCATGGACTCGACTCATATGACTGGGATTTCCATGAAAAAGATTGTCGGCCGAAAATGGGTGATCACTGTACATTTCTCTTCTCCTTCCTATTTATATTTCTATTTTACCTCCTCAATTTAGCATTAAGGACAGGGAAAGACCTAATATAATCTCTGCAAAAAAATATTTTGCCTTCAAATTCATACCGTGATCGTAGCATGCATGGACTCGACTCATATGACTGGGATTTCCATGAAAAAGATTGTCGGCCGAAAATGGGTGATCACTGTACATTTCTCTTCTGTTTCCTATTTATATTTATATTTAACTTCCTCAATTTAGCATTATGGACAGGGAATGACCTAATCTAAGATCTGCACAAAAATATATTGCCTTCAAATTCATACCCTGATCGTAGCATGCATGGACTCGACTCATATGACTGGGATTTCCATGAAAAAGATTGTGGGCCGAAAATGGGTGATCACTGTGCATTTCTCTTCTGTTTCCTATTAATATTTCTATTTTACATCCTCAATTTAGCATTATGGACAGGGAAAGACCTAATCTAAAATCTGCACAAAAATATTTTGCCTTCAAATTTATAACGTGATCGTAGCATGCATGGACTCGACTCATATGACTGGGATTTCCATGAAAAAGATTGTGGGCCGAAAATGGGTGATCACTGTACATTTCTCTTCTGTTTCCTATCTATATTTCTATTTTACCTCCTCAATTTAGCATTATGGACAGGGAAAGACCTAATCTAAGATCTGCACAAAAATATTTTGCCTTCAAATTCATAACGTGATCGTAGCATGCATGGACTCGACTCATATTACTGGAATTTCCATGAAAATGATTGTGGGCCAAAAATGGTTGATCACCGTACATTTCTCTTCTGTTTCCTATTTATATTTATATTTTACCTCCTCAATTTAGCATTATGGACAGGGAAAGACCTAATCTAAGATCTGAACAAAAATATTTTGCCTTCAAATTCATACCCTGATCGTAGCATACATGGACTCGACTCATATGACTGGGATTTCCATGAAAAAGATTGTGGGCCGAATATGGGTGATCACTGTACATTTCACTTCTGTATTCTATTTATATTTCTATTTCAACTCCTCAATTTAGAATTATTGACAGGGAAAGACCTAATCTACGATCTGCACAAAAATATTTTGCCTTCAAATTCATACCGTGATCGTAGCATGCATGGACTCGACTCATATGACTGGGATTTCCATGAAAAAGTTTGTGGGCCGAAAATGGGTGATCACTGTACATTTCTCTTCTGTTTCCTATTTATATTTCTATTTTACCTCCTCAATTTAGCATTATGGACAGGGAAAGACCTAATATAATCTCTGCAAAAAAATATTTTGCCTTCAAATTCATAACGTGATCGTAGCATGCATGGATTCGACTCATATGACTGGAATTTCCATGAAAAAGATTGTGGGCCGAAAATGGGTGATCACTGTACATTTCTCTTCTGTTTCCTATTTATATTTCTATTTTACATCCTCAATTTAGCATTATGGACAGGGAAAGACCTAAACTAAGGTCTGCACAAAAATATTTTGCCTTCAAATTCATACCCTGTACGTAGCATGCATGGACTCGACTCATATGACTGGGATTTCCATGAAAAAGATTGTGGGCCGAAAATAGGTGATCACTGTGCATTTCTCTTCTGTTTCCTATTTATATTTCTATTTTACATCCTCAATTTAGCATTATGGACAGGGAAAGACCTAATCTAAGATCTGCACAAAAATATTTTGCCTTCAAATACATAACGTGATCGTAGCATGCATGGACTCGACTCATATGACTGGAATTTCCATGAAATTATTGTGGGCCGAAAATGGGAGATCACTGTACATTTCTCTTCTGTTTCCTATTTATATTTATATTTTACCTCCTCAATTTAGCATTATGGACAGGGAAAGACCTAATCTAAGATCTGCACAAAAATATTTTGCCTTCAAATTCATAACGTGATCGTAGCATGCATGGAATCGACTCATATGACTGGAATTTCCATGAAAAAGATTGTGGGCCGAAAATGGGTGATCACTGTACATTTCTCTTCTGTTTCCTATTTATATTTATATTTTACCTCCTCAATTTAGCATTATGGACAGGGAAAGACCTAATCTAAGATCTGTACAAAAATATTTTGCCTTCAAATTCATAACGTGATCGTAGCATGCATGGACTCGACTCATATGACTGGAATTTCCATGAAATTATTGTGGGCCGATAATGGGTGATCACTGTACATTTCTCTTCTGTTTCCTATTTATATTTCTATTTTACCTTCTCAATTTAGCATTATGGACAGGGAGAGACCTAATCTAAGATCTGCACAAAAATATTTTGCCTTCAAATTCATAACGTGATCGTAGCATGCATGGACTCGACTCATATGACTGGAATTTCCATGAAAAAGATTGTGGGCCGAAAATGGGTGATCACTGTACATTTCTCTTCTCTTTCCTATTTATAATTCTATTTTACCTCCTCAATTTAGCATTATGGACAGGGAAAGATCTAATATAATCTCTGCAAAAAAATATATTGCCTTCAAATTCATACCGTGATCGTAGCATGCATGGACTCGACTCCTATGACTGGGATTTCCATGAAAAAGATTGCGGGCCGAAAATGGGTGATCACTGTACATTTCTCTTCTCTTTCCTATGTATATTTCTATTTTACCTCCTCAATTTAGCATTATGGACAGGGAAAGACCTAATATAATCTCTGCAAAAAAATATTTTGCCTTCAAATTCATACCGTGATCGTAGCATGCATGGACTCGAATCATATGACTGGGATTTCCATGAAAAAGATTGTGGGCCGAAAATGGGTGATCACTGTACATTTCTCTTCTGTTTCCTATTTATATTTATATTTAACTTCCTCAATTTAGCATTATGGACAGGGAAAGACCTAATCTAAGATCTGCAAAAAAATATTTTGCCTTCAAATTCATACCGTGATCGTAGAATGCATGGACTCGACTCATATGACTGGAATTTCCATGAAAAAGATTGTGGGCCGAAAATGGGTGATCACTGTACATTTCTCTTCTGTTTCCTATTTATATTTATATTTTACCTCCTCAATTTAGCATTATGGACAGGGAAAGACCTAATCTAAGATCTGCACAAAAATATTTTGCCTTCAAATTCATACCCTGATCGTAGCATGCATGGACTCGACTCATATGACTGGGATTTCCATGAAAAAGATTGTGGGCCGAAAATGGGTGATCACTGTGCATTTCTCTTCTGTTTCCTATTTATATTTCTATTTTACATCCTCAATTTAGCATTATGGACAGGGAAAGACCTAATCTAAGATCTGCACAAAAATATTTTGCCTTCAAATTCATAACGTGATCGTAGCATGCATGGACTCGACTCATATGACTGGAATTTCCATGAAATGATTGTGGGCCAAAAATGGGTGATCACTGTACATTTCTCTTCTGTTTCCTATTTATATTTCTATTTTACATCCTCAATTTAGCATTATGGACAGGGAAAGACCTTATTTAAGATCTGCACAAAAATATTTTGCCTTCAAATTCATAACGTGATCGTAGCATGCATGGACTCGACTCATATGACTGGGATTTCCATGAAATGATTGTGGGCCGAAAATGGGAGATCACTGTACATTTCTCTTCTGTTTCCTATTTATATTTATATTTTACCTCCTCAATTTAGCATTATGGACAGGGAAAGACCTAATCTAAGATCTGCACAAAAATATTTTGCCTTCAAATTCATAACGTGATCGTAGCATGCATGGAATCGACTCATATGACTGGAATTTCCATGAAAAAGATTGTGGGCCGAAAATGGGTGATCACTGTACATTTCTCTTCTGTTTCCTATTTATATTTCTATTTTACCTCCTCAATTTAGCATTATGGACAGGGAAAGACCTAATCTAAGATCTGTACAAAAATATTTTGCCTTCAAATTCATAACGTGATCGTAGCATGCATGGACTCGACTCATATGACTGGAATTTCCATGAAAATATTGTGGGCCGAAAATGGGTGATCACTGTACATTTCTCTTCTGTTTCCTATTTATATTTCTATTTTACCTTCTCAATTTAGCATTATGGACAGGGAGAGACCTAATCTAAGATCTGCACAAAAATATTTTGCCTTCAAATTCATAACGTGATCGTAGCATGCATGGACTCGACTCATATGACTGGAATTTCCATGAAAAAGATTGTGGGCCGAAAATGGGTGATCACTGTACATTTCTCTTCTCTTTCCTATTTATAATTGTATTTTACCTCCTCAATTAAGCATTATGGACAGGGAAAGACCTAATATAATCTCTGCAAAAAAATATATTGCCTTCAAATTCATACCGTGATCGTAGCATGCATGGACTCGACTCATATGACTGGGATTTCCATGAAAAAGACTGCGGGCCGAAAATGGGTGATCACTGTACATTTCTCTTCTCTTTCCTATGTATATTTCTATTTTACCTCCTCAATTTAGCATTATGGACAGGGAAAGACCTAATATAATCTCTGCAAAAAAATATTTTGCCTTCAAATTCATAACGTGATCGTAGCATGCATGGACTCGACTCATATGACTGGGATTTCCATGAAAAAGATTGTGGGCCGAAAATGGGTGATCACTGTACATTTCTCTTCTGTTTCCTATTTATATTTATATTTAACTTCCTCAATTTAGCATTATGGACAGGGAAAGACCTAATCTAAGATCTGCAAAAAAATATTTTGCCTTCAAATTCATACCGTGATCGTAGAATGCATGGACTCGACTCATATGACTGGAATTTCCATGAAAAAGATTGTGGGCCGAAAATGGGTGATCACTGTACATTTCTCTTCTGTTTCCTATTTATATTTATATTTTACCTCCTCAATTTAGCATTATGGACAGTGAAAGACCTAATCTAAGATCTGCACAAAAATATTTTGCCTTCAAATTCATACCCTGATCGTAGCATGCATGGACTCGACTCATATGACTGGGATTTCCATGAAAAAGATTGTGGGCCGAAAATGGGTGATCACTGTGCATTTCTCTTCTGTTTCCTATTTATATTTCTATTTTACATCCTCAATTTAGCATTATGGACAGGGAAAGACCTAATCTAAGATATGCACAAAAATATTTTGCCTTCAAATTCATAACGTGATTGTAGCATGCATGGACTCGACTCATATGACTGGAATTTCCATGAAATGATTGTGGGCCGAAAATGGGTGATCACTGTATATTTCTCTTCTGTTTCCTATTTATATTTCTATTTTACATCCTCAATTTAGCATTATGGACAGGGAAAGTCCTTATTTAAGATCTGCACAAAAATATTTTGCCTTCAAATTCATAACATGATCGTAGCATGCATGGACTCGACTCATATGACTGGAATTTCCATGAAATGATTGTGGGCCGAAAATGGGAGATCACTGTACATTTCTCTTCTGTTTCCTATTTATATTTATATTTTACCTCCTCAATTTAGCATTATGGACAGGGAAAGACCTAATCTAAGATCTGCACAAAAATATTTTGCCTTCAAATTCATAACGTGATCGTAGCATGCATGGAATCGACTCATATGACTGGAATTTCCATGAAAAAGATTGTGGGCCGAAAATGGGTGATCACTGTACATTTCTCTTCTGTTTCCTATTTCTATTTCTATTTTACCTCCTCAATTTAGCATTATGGACAGGGAAAGACCTAATCTAAGATCTGTACAAAAATATTTTGCCTTCAAATTCATAACGTGATCGTAGCATGCATGGACTCGACTCATATGACTGGAATTTCCATGAAAATATTGTGGGCCGAAAATGGGTGATCACTGTACATTTCTCTTCTGTTTCCTATTTATATTTCTATTTTACCTTCTCAATTTAGCATTATGGACAGGTAGAGACCTAATCTAAGATCTGCACTAAAATATTTTGCCTTCAAATTCATAACGTGATCGTAGCATGCATGGACTCGACTCATATGACTGGAATTTCCATGAAAAAGATTGTGGGCCGAAAATGGGTGATCACTGTACATTTCTCTTCTCTTTCCTATTTATAATTCTATTTTACCTCCTCAATTTAGCATTATGGACAGGGAAAGACCTTATTTAAGATCTGCACAAAAATATTTTGCCTTCAAATTCATAACGTGATCGTAGCATGCATAGACTCGACTCATATGACTGGAATTTCCATGAAAAAGATTGTGGGCCGAAAATGGGTGATCAGTGTACATTTCTCTTCTGTTTCCTATTTATATTTCTATTTTACCTCCTCAATTTAGCATTATGGACAGGGAAAGACCTAATCTAAGATCTGCACAAAAATATTTTGCCTTCAAATTCATACCGTGATCGTAGCATGCATGGACTCGACTCATATGACTGGGATTTCCATGAAAAAGATTGTGGGCCGAAAATGGGTGATCACTGTACATTTCTCTTCTGTTTCCTATTTATATTTCTATTTTACATCCTCAATTTAGCATTATGGACAGGGAAAGACCTAATCTAAGATCTGCACAAAAATATTTTGCCTTCAAATTCATACCGTGATCGTAGCATGCATGGACTCGACTCATATGACTGGGATTTCCATGAAAAAGATTGTGGGCCGAAAATGGGTGATCACTGTACATTTCTCTTCTGTTTCCTATTTATATTTCTATTTTACAGCCTCAATTTAGCATTATGGACAGGGAAAGACCTAATCTAAGATCTGCACAAAAATATTTTGCCTTCAAATTCATACCGTGATCGTAGCATGCATGGACTCGACTCATATGACTGGAATTTCCATGAAAAAAATTGTGGGCCGAAAATGGGTGATCACTGTACATTTCTCTTCTGTTTCCTATTTATATTTATATTTTACCTCCTAAATTTAGCATTATGGACAGGGAAAGACCTAATATAATCTCTGCAAAAAAATATTTTGCCTTCAAATTCATACCGTGATCGTAGCATGCATGGACTCGACTCATATGACTGGGATTTCCATGAAAAAGATTGCGGGCCGAAAATGGGTGATCACTGTACATTTCTCTTCTGTTTCCTATTTATATTTATATTTTACCTCCTAAATTTAGCATTATGGACAGGGAAAGACCTAATATAATCTCTGCAAAAAAATATTTTGCCTTCAAATTCATAACGTGATCGTAGCATGCATGGACTCGACTCATATGACTGGGATTTCCATGAAAAAGATTGTGGGCCGAAAATGGGTGATCACTGTACATTTCTCTTCTGTTTCCTATTTATATTTATATTTAACTTCATCAATTTAGCATTATGGACAGGGAAAGACCTAATCTAAGATCTGCAAAAAAATATTTTGCCTTCAAATTCATACCGTGATCGTAGAATGCATGGACTCGACTCATATGACTGGAATTTCCATGAAAAAGATTGTGGGCCGAAAATGGGTGATCACTGTACATTTCTCTTCTGTTTCCTATTTATATTTATATTTTACCTCCTCAATTTAGCATTATGGACAGGGAAAGACCTAATCTAAGATCTGCACAAAAATATTTTGCCTTCAAATTCATACCCTGATCGTAGCATGCATGGACTCGACTCATATGACTGGGATTTCCATGAAAAAGATTGTGGGCCGAAAATGGGTGATCACTGTACATTTCTCTTCTGTTTCCTATTTATATTTCTATTTTACATCCTCAATTTAGCATTATGGACAGGGAAAGACCTTATTTAAGATCTGCACAAAAATATTTTGCCTTCAAATTCATAACGTGATCGTAGCATGCATGGACTCGACTCATATGACTTGAATTTCCATGAAATGATTGTGGGCCGAAAATGGGTGATCACTGTACATTTCTCTTCTGTTTCCTATTTATATTTCTATTTTACATCCTCAATTTAGCATTATGGACAGGGAAAGACCTAATCTAAGATCTGCACAAAAATATTTTGCCTTCAAATTCATACCGTGATTGTAGCATGCATGGACTCGACTCATATGACTGGGATTTCCATGAAAAAGATTGTGGGCCGAAAATGGGTGATCACTGTACATTTCTCTTCTGTTTCCTATTTATAATTCTATTTTACATCCTCAATTTAGCATTATGGACAGGGAAAGACCTAATCTAAGATCTGCACAAAAATATTTTGCCTTCAAATTCATAACGTGATCGTAGCATGCCTGGACTCGACTCATATGACTGGGATTTCCATGAAAAAGATTGTGGGCCGAAAATGGGTGATCACTGTGCATTTCTCTTCTGTTTCCTATTTATATTTATATTTTACATCCTCAATTTAGCATTATGGATAGGGAAAGACCTAATCTAAGATCTGCACAAAAATATTTTGCCTTCAAATTCATACCCTGATCGTAGCATGCATGGACTCGACTCATATGACTGGAATTTCCATGAAAAGATTGTGGGCCGAAATGGGTGATCACTGTACATTTCTCTTCTGTTTCCTATTTATATTTCTATTTTACCTCCTCAATTTAGCATTATGGACAGGGAAAGACCTAATCTAAGATCTGCACAAAAATATTTTGCCTTCAAATTCATACCGTGATCGTAGCATGCATGGACTCGATTCATATGACTGGAATTTCCATGAAAAAATTGTGGGCCAAAAATGGGTGATCACTGTACATTACTCTTCTGTTTTCTATTTATATTTATATTTTACATCCTCAATTTAGCATTGTGGACAGGGAAAGACCTAATCTAAGATCTGCACAAAAATATTTTGCCTTCAAATTCATACCGTGATCGTAGCATGCATGAACTCGACTCATATGACTGGGATTTCCATGTAAAAGATTGTGGTCCGAAAATGGGTGATCACTGTACATTTCTCTTCTGTTTCCTATTTATATTTCTATTTTACCTCCTAAATTTAGCATTATGAACAGGGAAAGACCTAATCTAAGATCTGCACAAAAATATTTTGCCATCAAATTCATACCCTGATCGTAGCATGCAAGGACTCGACTGATATGACTGGTATTTCCATGAAAAAGATTCTGGGCCGAAAATGGGTGATCACTGTACATTTCTCTTCTGTTTCCTATTTATATTTATATTTTACCTCCTCAATTTAGCATTATGAACAGGGAAAGACCTAATCTAAGATCTGCACAAAAATATTTTGCCTTCAAATTCATAACGTGATCGTAGCATGCATAGACTCGACTCATATGACTGGGATTTCCATGAAAAATATTGTGGGCCGAGAATGGGTGATCACTGTACATCTCTCATCTGATTCCTATTTATATTTATATTTTACTTCCTCAATTTAGCATTATGGTCAGTGAAAGACCTAATCTAAGATCTGCAAAAAAATATTATGCCTTCAAATTCATAACGTGATCGTAGCATGCATGGACTCGACTCATATGACTAGGATTTCCATGAAATAGATTGTGGGCCGAAAATGGGTGATCACTGTACTTTTCTCTTCTGTTTCCTATTTATATTTATATTTTACTTCCTCAATTTATCATTATGGACAGGGAAAAACCTAATCTAAGATCTGCACAAAAATATTTTGCCTTCAAATTCATACCGTGATCGTAGCATGCATGGACTCGACTCATATGACTGGGATTTCCATGAAAAAGATTGTGGGCCGAAAATGGGTGATCACTGTGAATTTCTCTTCTGTTTCCTATTTATATTTCTATTTTACATCCTCAATTTAGCATTATGGACAGGGAAAGACCTAATCTAAGATCTGCACTAAAATATTTTGCCTTCAAATTCATACCGTGATCGTAGCATACATGGACTCGACTCATATGACTGGAATTTCCATGAAAAAGATTGTGGGCCGAAAATGGGTGATCACTGTACATTTCTCTTCTGTTTCCTATTTATATTTCTATTTTACCTCCTCAATTTAGCATTATGGACAGGGAAAGACCTAATCTAAGATCTGCACAAAAATATTTTGCCTTCAAATTCATACCGTGATCGTAGCATACATGGACTCGACTCATATGACTGGGATTTCCATGAATAATATTGTGGGCCGAAAATGGGTGATCACTGTACATTTCTCTTCTGTTTCCTATATATATTTCTATTTTACCTCCTCAATTTAGCATTATGGCCAGGGAAAGTGCTAATCTAAGCTCTGCACAAAAATGTTTTGCCTTCAAATTCATACCGTGATCGTAGCATGCATGAACTCGACTGATATGACAGGGATTTCCATGAAAAAGATTGTGGGCCGAAAATGGGTGATCACTGTACATTTCTCTTCTGTTTCCTATTTATATTTATATTTTACCTCCTCAATTTAGCATTATGAACAGGGAAAGACCTAATCTAAGATCTGCACAAAAATATTTTGCCTTCAAATTCATAACGTGATCGTAGCATGCATAGACTCGACTCATATGACTGGGATTTCCATGAAAAAGATTGTGTGCCGAAAATGGGTGATCACTGTACATTTCTCTTCTGTTTCCTATTTATATTTATATTTTACTTCCTCAATTTAGCATTATGGACAGGGAAAGACATAATCTAAGATCTGCAAAAAAATATTATGCCTTCAAATTCATAACGTGATCGTAGCATGCATGGACTCGACTCATATGACAGGAATTTCCATGAAAAAGATTGTGGGCCGAAAATGGGTGATCACTGTACATTTCTCTTCTGTTTCCTATTCATATTTATAGTTTACTTCCTCAATTTAGCATTATGGACAGGGAAAGACCTAATCTAAGATCTGCACAAAAATATTTTGCCTTCAAATTCATACCGTGATCGTAGCATGCATGGACTCGACTCATATGACTGGGATTTCCATGAATAATATTGTGGGCCGAAAATGGGTGATCACTGTACATTTCTCTTCTGTTTCCTATATATATTTCTATTTTACCTCCTCAATTTAGCATTATGGCCAGGGTAAGTGCTAATCTAAGCTCTGCACAAAAATGTTTTGCCTTCAAATTCATACCGTGATCGTAGCATGCATGAACTCGACTCATATGACTGGGATTTCCATGAAAAAATTGTGGGCCGAAATGGGTGATCACTGTACATTTGTCTTCTGTTTCCTATTTATATTTCTATTTTACATCCTAAATTTAGCATTATGAACAGGGAAAGACCTAATCTAAGATCTGCACAAAAATATTTTGCCATCAAATTCATACCCTGATCGTAGCATGCATGGACTCGACTGATATGACTGGGATTTCCATGAATAATATTGTGGGCCGAAAATGGGTGATCACTGTACATTTCTCTTCTGTTTCCTATATATATTTCTATTTTACCTCCTCAATTTAGCATTATGAACAGGGAAAGACCTAATCTAAGATCTGCACAAAAATATTTTGCCATCAAATTCATACCCTGATCGTAGCATGCATGGACTCGACTGATATGACTGGGATTTCCATGAAAAAGATTGTGGGCCGAAAATGGGTGATCACTGTACATTTCTCTTCTGTTTCCTATTTATATTTATATTTTACCTCCTCAATTTAGCATTATGAACAGGGAAAGACCTAATCTAAGATCTGCACAAAAATATTTTGCCTTCAAATTCATAACGTGATCGTAGCATGCATAGACTCGACTCATATGACTGGGATTTCCATGAAAAAGATTGTGGGCCGAAAATGGGTGATCACTGTACATTTCTCTTCTGTTTCCTATTTATATTTATATTTTACCTCCTCAATTTAGCATTATGAACAGGGAAAGACATAATCTAAGATCTGCACAAAAATATTTTGCCATCAAATTCATACCCTGATCGTAGCATGCATGGACGCGACTGATATGACTGGGATTTCCATGAAAAAGATTGTGGTCCGAAAATGGGTGATCACTGTACATTTCTCTTCTGTTTCCTATTTATATTTATATTTTACCTCCTCAATTTAGCATTATGAACAGGGATAGACCTAATCTAAGATCTGCACAAAAATATTTTGCCTTCAAATTCATACCGTGATCGTAGCATGCATGGACTCGACTCATATGACTGGAATTTCCATGAAAAAGATTGTGGGCCGAAAATGCGTGATCACTGTACATTTCTCTTCTGTTTCCTATTTATATTTCTATTTTACCTCCTCAATTCAGCATTATGGCCAGGGAAAGTGCTAATCTAAGCTCTGCACAAAAATATTTTGCCTTCAAATTCATACCCTGATCGTAGCATGCATGAACTCGACTCATATGACTAGGATTTCCATGAAAAAATTGTGGGCCGAAAATGGGTGATCACTGTACATTTCTCTTCTGTTTCCTATTTATATTTCTATTTTACCTCCTCAATTTAGCATTATGGAAAGGGAAAGACCTAATCGAAGATCTGCACAAAAATATTTTGCCTTCAAATTCATACCGTGATCATAGCATGCATGGACTCGACTCATATGACTGGGATTTCCATGAAAAAGATTGTGGGCCGAAAATGGCTCATCACTGTACATTTCTCTTCTGTTTCCTATTTATATTTCAATTTTACATCCTCAATTTAGCATTATGGACAGGGAAAGACCTAATCTAAGATCTGCACAAAAATATTTTGCCTTCAAATTCATAACGTGATCGTAGCATGCATGGACTCGACTCATATGACAGGAATTTCCAAGAAAAAGATTGTGGGCCGAAAATGGGTGATCACTGTACATTTCTCTTCTGTTTCCTATTTATATTTCTATTTTACCTCCTCAATTTAGCATTATGGACACGGAAAGACCTAATCTAAGATCTGCACAAAAATATTTTGCCTTCAAATTCATACCGTGATCGTAGCATGCATGGACTCGATCCATATGACTGGGATTTCCATGAAAAAGATTTTGGGCCGAAAATGGGTGATCACTGTACATTTCTCTTCTGTTTCCTATTTATATTTCTATTTTACCTCCTCAATTTAGCATTATGAACAGGGAAAGACCTAATCAAAGATCTGCACAAAAATATTTTGCCTTCAAATTCATAACGTGATCGTAGCATGCATGGACTCGACTCATATGACTGGAATTTCCATGAAAATGATTGTGGGCCGAAAATGGGTGTTCACTGTACATTTCTCTTCTGTTTCCTATTTATATTTCTATTTTACCTCCTCAATTGAGCATTATGGACAGGGAAAGACCTAATCTAAGATCTGCACAAAAATATTTTGCCTTCAAATTCATACCGTGATCGTAGTATGCATGGACTCGACTCATATGACTGGGATTTCCATAAAAAAGATTGTGGGCCGAAAATGAGAGATCACTGTACATTTCTCTTCTGTTTCCTATTTATATTTCTATTTTACCTCCTGAATTTAGCATTATGGCCAGGGAAAGACCTAATCTAAGCTCTGCACAAAAATATTTTGCCTTCAAATTCATACCGTGATCGTAGCATGCATGGACTCGAATCATATGACTGGGATTTCCATGAAAAAGATTGTGGGCCGAAAATGGGTGATCACTGTACATTTCTCTTCTGTTTCCTATTTATATTTATATTTTACCTCCTCAATTTAGCATTATGGACAGGGAATGACCTAATCTAAAATCTGCACAAAAATATTTTGCCTTCAAATTCATACCATGATCGTAGCATGCATGGACTCGGTTCATATGACTGGGATTTCCATGAAAAAGATTGTGGGCCGAAAATGGGTGATCACTGTACATTTCACTTCTGTTTCCTATTTATATTTATATTTTACCTCCTCAATTTAGCATTATGGACAGGGAAAGACCTAATCTAAGATCTGCACACAAATATTTTGCCTTCAAATTCATACCGTGATCGTAGCATGAATGGACTCGACACATATGACTGGGATTTCCATGAAAAAGATTGTGGGTAGGAAATGGGTGATCACTGTACATTTCTCTTCTGTTTCCTATTTATATTTATATTTTACATCCTCAATTTAGCATTATGGACAGGGAAAGACCTAATCAAAGATCTGCACAAAAATATTTTGCCTTCAAATTCATAACGTGATCGTAGCATGCATGGACTCGACTCATATGACTGGAATTTCCATGAAAATGATTGTGGGCCGAAAATGGGTGTTCACTGTACATTTCTCTTCTGTTTCCTATTTATATTTCTATTTTACCTCCTCAATTGAGCATTATGGACAGGGAAAGACCTAATCTAAGATCTGCACAAAAATATTTTGCCTTCAAATTCATACCGTGATCGTAGCATGCATGGACTCGACTCATATGACTGGGATTTCCATAAAAAAGATTGTGGGCCGAAAATGAGAGATCACTGTACATTTCTCTTCTGTTTCCTATTTATATTTCTATTTTACCTCCTGAATTTAGCATTATGGCCAGGGAAAGACCTAATCTAAGCTCTGCACAAAAATATTTTGCCTTCAAATTCATACCGTGATCGTAGCATGCATGGACTCGAATCATATGACTGGGATTTCCATGAAAAAGATTGTGGGCCGAAAATGGGTGATCACTGTACATTTCTCTTCTGTTTCCTATTTATATTTATATTTTACCTCCTCAATTTAGCATTATGGACAGGGAATGACCTAATCTAAAATCTGCACAAAAATATTTTGCCTTCAAATTCATACCGTGATCGTAGCATGCATGGACTCGGTTCATATGACTGGGATTTCCATGAAAAAGATTGTGGGCCGAAAATGGGTGATCACTGTACATTTCACTTCTGTTTCCTATTTATATTTATATTTTACCTCCTCAATTTAGCATTATGGACAGGGAAAGACCTAATCTAAGATCTGCACACAAATATTTTGCCTTCAAATTCATACCGTGATCGTAGCATGAATGGACTCGACACATATGACTGGGATTTCCATGAAAAAGATTGTGGGTAGGAAATGGGTGATCACTGTACATTTCTCTTCTGTTTCCTATTTATATTTATATTTTACATCCTCAATTTAGCATTATGGACAGGGAAAGACCTAATCAAAGATCTGCACAAAAATATTTTGCCTTCAAATTCATAACGTGATCGTAGCATGCATGGACTCGACTCATATGACTGGAATTTCCATGAAAATGATTGTGGGCCGAAAATGGGTGTTCACTGTACATTTCTCTTCTGTTTCCTATTTATATTTCTATTTTACCTCCTCAATTGAGCATTATGGACAGGGAAAGACCTAATCTAAGATCTGCACAAAAATATTTTGCCTTCAAATTCATACCGTGATCGTAGCATGCATGGACTCGACTCATATGACTGGGATTTCCATAAAAAAGATTGTGGGCCGAAAATGAGAGATCACTGTACATTTCTCTTCTGTTTCCTATTTATATTTCTATTTTACCTCCTGAATTTAGCATTATGGCCAGGGAAAGACCTAATCTAAGCTCTGCACAAAAATATTTTGCCTTCAAATTCATACCGTGATCGTAGCATGCATGGACTCGAATCATATGACTGGGATTTCCATGAAAAAGATTGTGGGCCGAAAATGGGTGATCACTGTACATTTCTCTTCTGTTTCCTATTTATATTTATATTTTACCTCCTCAATTTAGCATTATGGACAGGGAATGACCTAATCTAAAATCTGCACAAAAATATTTTGCCTTCAAATTCATACCGTGATCGTAGCATGCATGGACTCGGTTCATATGACTGGGATTTCCATGAAAAAGATTGTGGGCCGAAAATGGGTGATCACTGTACATTTCACTTCTGTTTCCTATTTATATTTATATTTTACCTCCTCAATTTAGCATTATGGACAGGGAAAGACCTAATCTAAGATCTGCACACAAATATTTTGCCTTCAAATTCATACCGTGATCGTAGCATGAATGGACTCGACACATATGACTGGGATTTCCATGAAAAAGATTGTGGGTAGGAAATGGGTGATCACTGTACATTTCTCTTCTGTTTCCTATTTATATTTATATTTTACATCCTCAATTTAGCATTATGGACAGGGAAAGACCTAATCTAAGATCTGCACAAAAATATTTTGCCTTCAAATTCATACCGTGATCCTAGCATGCATGAACTCGACTCATATGACTGGGATTTCCATGAAAAAGATTGTGGGCCGAAAATGGGTGATCACTGTACATTTCTCTTCTGTTTCCTGTTTATATTTATATTTTACCTCCTCAATTTAGCATTATGAACAGGGAAAGACATAATCTAAGATCTGCAAAAAAATATTATGCCTTTAAATTCATAACGTGATCGTAGCATGCATGGACTCGACTCATATGACTGGGATTTCCATGAAAAAGATTGTGGGCCGAAAATGGGTGATCACTGTACATTTCTCTTCTGTTTCCTATTTATATTTATATTTTACTTCCTCAATTTAGCATTATGGAGAGGGAAAGACCTAATCTAATATCTGCACAAAAATATTTTGCCTTCAAATTCATACCCTGATCGTAGCATGCATGGACTCGACTGATATGACTGGGATTTCTATGAAAAAGATTGTGGGCCGAAAATGGGTGGTCACTGTACATTTCTCTTCTGTTTCCTATTTATATTTATATTTTACCTCCTCAATTTAGCATTATGGACAGGGAAAGACCTAATCTAAGATCTGCACAAAAATATTTTGCCTTCAAATTCATAACGTGATCGTAGCATGCATAGACTCGACTCATATGACTGGGATTTCCATGAAAAAGATTGTGGGCCGAAAATGGGTGATCACTGTACATTTCTCTTCTGTTTCCTATTTATATTTATATTTTACTTCCTCAATTTAGCATTATGGACAGGGAAAGACATAATCTAAGATCTGCAAAAAAATATTATGCCTTCAAATTCATAACGTGATCGTAGCATGCATGGACTCGACTCATATGACAGGAATTTCCATGAAAAAGATTGTGGGCCGAAAATGGGTGATCACTGTACATTTCTCTTCTGTTTCCTATTCATATTTATAGTTTACTTCCTCAATTTAGCATTATGGACAGGGAAAGACCTAATCTAAGATCTGCACAAAAATATTTTGCCTTCAAATTCATACCGTGATCGTAGCATACATGGACTCGACTCATATGACTGGGATTTCCATGAAAAAGATTGTGGGCCGAAAATGGGTGATCACTGTGCATTTCTCTTCTGTTTCCTATTTATATTTCTATTTTACATCCTCAATTTAGCATTATGGACAGGGAAAGACCTAATCTAAGATCTGCACAAAAATATTTTGCCTTCAAATTCATAACGTGATCGTAGCATGCATGGACTCGACTCATATGACTGGAATTTCCATGAAAAAGATTGTGGGCCGAAAATGGGTGATCACTGTACATTTCTCTTCTGTTTCCTATTTATATTTCTATTTTACCTCCTCAATTTAGCATTATGGAAAGGGAAAGACCTAATCTAAGATCTGCACAAAAATATTTTGCCTTCAAATTCATACCGTGATCGTAGCATGCATGGACTCGACTCATATGACTGGGATTTCCATGAATAATATTGTGGGCCGAAAATGGGTGATCACTGTACATTTCTCTTCTGTTTCCTATATATATTTCTATTTTACCTCCTCAATTTAGCATTATGGCCAGGGAAAGTGCTAATCTAAGCTCTGCACAAAAATGTTTTGCCTTCAAATTCATACCGTGATCGTAGCATGCATGAACTCGACTCATATGACTGGGATTTCCATGAAAAAATTGTGGGCCGAAAATGGGTGATCACTGTACATTTCTCTTCTGTTTCCTATTTATATTTCTATTTTACATTTTAAATTTAGCATTATGAACAGGGAAAGACCTAATCTAAGATCTGCACAAAAATATTTTGCCATCAAATTCATACCCTGATCGTAGCATGCATGGACTCGACTGATATGACTGGGATTTCCATGAAAAAGATTGTGGGCCGAAAATGGGTGATCACTGTACATTTCTCTTCTGTTTCCTATTTATATTTATATTTTACCTCCTCAATTTAGCATTATGGACAGGGAAAGACCTAATCTAAGATCTGCACAAAAATATTTTGCCTTCAAATTCATACCGTGATCGTAGCATGCATGGACTCGACTCATATGACTGGGATTTCCATGAATAATATTGTGGGCCGAAAATGGGTGGTCACTGTACATTTCTCTTCTGTTTCCTATATATATTTCTATTTTACCTCCTCAATTTAGCATTATGAACAGGGAAAGACCTAATCTAAGATCTGCACAAAAATATTTTGCCTTCAAATTCATAACGTGATCGTAGCATGCATAGACTCGACTCATATGACTGGGATTTCCATGAAAAAGATTGTGGGCCGAAAATGGGTGATCACTGTACATTTCTCTTCTGTTTCCGATTTATATTTATATTTTACTTCCTCAATTTAGCATTATGGACAGGGAAAGACATAATCTAAGATCTGCAAAAAAATATTATGCCTTCAAATTCATAACGTGATCGTAGCATGCATGGACTCGACTCATATAACTGGGATTTCCATGAAAAAGTTTGTGGGCCAAAAATGGGTGATCACTGTACATTTCTCTTCTGTTTCCTATTTATATTTATATTTTACCTCCTGAATTTAGCATTATGGCCAGGGAAAGACCTAATCTAAGCTCTGCACAAAAATATTTTGCCTTCAAATTCATACCGTGATCGTAGCATGCATGGACTCGACTCATATGACTGGGATTTCCATGAAAAAGATTGTGGGCCGAAAATGGGTGATCACTGTACATTTCTCTTCTGTTTGCTATTTATATTTATATTTTACCTCCTCAATTTAGCATTATGGACAGGGAATGGCCTAATCTAAAATCTGCACAAAAATATTTTGCCTTCAAATTCATACCGTGATCGTAGCATGCATGGACTCGGTTCATATGACTGGGATTTCCATGAAAAAGATTGTGGGCCGAAAATGGGTGATCACTGTACATTTCTCTTCTGTTTCCTATTTATATTTATATTTTACCTCCTCAATTTAGCATTAAGAACAGGGAAAGACCTAATCTAAGATCTGCACAAAAATATTTTGCCTTCAAATTCATAACGTGATCGTAGCATGCATGGACTCGACTCATATGACTGGGATTGCCATGAAAAAGATTGTGGGCCGAAAATAGGTGATCACTGTACATTTCTCTTCTGTTTCCTATTTATATTTATATTTTACCTCCTCAATTTAGCATTATGGACAGGGAATGTCCTAATCGAAGATCTGCACAAAAATATTTTCCTTCAAATTCATACCGTGATCGTAGCATGCATGGACACGTCTCATATGACTGGGATTTCCATGAAAAAGATTGTGGGCCGAAAATGGGTGATCACTGTCCATTTCTCTTCTGTTTCCTATATATATTTCTATTTTACCTCCTCAATTTAGCATTATGAACAGGGAAATACCTAATCTAAAATCAGCACAAAAATATTTTGCCTTCAAATTCATACCGTGATCGTAGCATTCACGGACTCGAATCATATGACTGGGATTTCCATGAAAAAGATTGTGGGCCGAAAATAGGTGATCTCTGTACATTTCTCTACTGTTTCCTATTTATATTTCTATTTTACCTCCTCAATTTAGCATTATGGACAGGGAATGACCTAATCTAAGATCTGCACAAAAATATTTTGCCTTCAAATTCATACCGTGATCGTAGCATGCATGGACTCGACTCATATTACTGGGATTTCCATGAAAAAAGTTGTGGGCAGAAAATTGGTGATCACTGTACTTTTCTCTTCTGTTTCATATTTATATTTCTAATTTACCTCCTCAGTTTAGCATTATGGTCAGGGAAAGACCTAATCTGAAATCTGCACAAAAATATTTTGCCTTCAAATTCATACCGTGATCGTAGCATGCATGCACTCGACTCATATGACTGGGATTTCCATGAAAAAGGTTGTGGGCCGAAAATTGTTGATCACTGTCCATTTCTCTTCTGTTTCCTATTTATATTTCTATTTTACCTCCTTAATTTAGCATTATGGACAAGGAATGACCTAATCTAAGATCTGCACAAAAATATTTTGCCTTCAAATTCATACCGTGATCGTAGCATGCACGGACTCGAATAATATGACTGGGATTTCCATGAAAAAGATTGTGGTCCGAAAATAGGTGATCACTGTACATTTCTCTTCTGTTTCCTATTTATATTTCTATTTTACCTCCTCAATTTAGCATTATGGACAGGGAATGACCTAATCTAAGATCTGCACAAAAATATTTTGCCTTCAAATTCATACCGTGATCGTAGCATGCACGGACTCGAATCATATGACTGGGATTTCCATGAAAAAGATTGTGGGCCGAAAATGGGTGATCACTGTACATTTCTCTTCTGTTTCCTATTTATATTTCTATTTTACCTCCTCAATTTAGCATTATGGACAGGGAAAGACCTAATCTAAAATCAGCACAAAAATATTTTGCCTTCAAATTCATACCGTGATCGTAGCATGCATGGACTCGACTCATACGACTGGGATTTCCATGAAAAAGATTGTGGGCCGAAAATGGGTGATCACTGTACATTTCTCTTCTGTTTCCTCTTTATATTTCTATTTTACCTCCTCAATTTAGCATTATGGACAGGGAAAGATCTAATCTCTGATCTGCACAAAAATATTTTGCCTTCAAATTCATACCGTGATCGTAGCATGCATGGACTCGACTCATATGAGTGGGATTTCCATGAAAAAGATTGTGGGCCGAAAATGGGTGATCACTGTACATTTGCTTCTGTTTCCTATTTATATTTCTATTTTACCTCGTCAATTTAGCATTATGGACAGGGAAAGACCTAATCTAAAATCTGCACAAAATGTTTGGCCTTCAAATTCATACCGTGATCGTAGCATGCATGGACACGACTCATATGACTGGGATTTCCATGAAAAAGATTGTGGGCCGAAAATGGGTGATCACTGTACATTTCTCTTCTGTTTCCTATTTATATTTCTATTTTACCTCTTCAATTTAGCATTATGGACAGGGAAAGAACTAATCTAAAATCAGCACAAAAATATTTTGCCTTCAAATTCATACCGTGACCGTAGCATGCATGGACTCGACTCATATGACTGGGATTTCCATGAAAAAGATTACGGGCCGAAAGTGGGTGATCACTGTACATTTCTATTCTGTTTCCTATTTATATTTATATTTTACCTCCTCAATTTAGCATTATGGACAGGGAAAGACCTAATCTAAAATCTGCACAAAAATATTTTGCCTTCAAATTCATACCGTGATCGTAGCATGCATGGACTCGACTCCTATGACTGGGATTTCCATGAAAAAGATTGTGGGCCGAAAATGGGTGATCACTGTACATTTCTCTTCTGTTTCCTATTTATATTTCTATTTTACCTCCTCAATTTAGCATTATGGACAGGGAAAGACCTAATCTAAGATCTGCACAAAAATATTTTCCCTTCAAATTCATAACGTGATCGTAGCATGCATGGACTCGACTCATATGACTGGGATTTCCATGAAAAAGATTGTGGGCCGAAAATGGGTGATCACTGTACATTTCTTTCTGTTTCCTATTTATATTTATATTTTACTTCCTCAATTTAGCATTATGGACAGGGAAAGACATAATCTAAGATCTGCACAAAAATATTTTGCCTTCAAATTCATACCCTGATCGTAGCATGCATGGACTCGACTCATATGACTGGGATTTCCATGAAAAAGATTGTGGGCCGAAAATGGGTGATCACTGTACATTTCTCTTCTGTTTCCTATTTATATTTATATTTTACTTCCTCAATTTAGCATTATGGACAGGGAAAGACCTAATCTATAATCTGCACAAAATGTTTTGCCTTCAAATTCATACCGTGATCGTAGCATGCATGGACTCGACTCATATGACTGGGATTTCCATGAAAAAGATTGTGGGCCGAAAATGGGTGATCACTGTACATTTCTCTTCTGTTTCCTATTTATATTTCTATTTTACCTCTTCAATTTAGCATTATGGACAGGGAAAGAACTAATCTAAAATCTGCACAAAAATATTTTGCTTTCAAATTCATACCGTGATCCTAGCATGCATGCACTCGACTCATACGAGTGGGATTTCCATGAAAAAGATTGTGGGCCAAAAATGGGTGATCACTGTACATTTCTCTTCTGTTTCCTATTTATATTTCTATTTTACCTCCTCAATTTAGCATTATGGACAGGGAAAGACCTAATCTAAAATCTGCACAAAAATATTTTGCCTTCAAATTCATACCGTGATCGTAGCATGCATGGATTCGACTCCTATGACTGGGATTTCCATGAAAAAGATTGTGGGCCGAAAATGGGTGATCACTGTACATTTCTCTTCTGTTTCCTATTTATATTTATATTTTACCTACTCAATTTAGCATTATGGACAGGGAAAGACCTAATCTCTGATCTGCACAAAAATATTTTGCCTTCAAATTCATACCGTGATTGTAGCATGCATGGACTCGACTCATATGAATGGGATTTCCATGAAAAAGATTGTGGGCCGAAAATGGGTGATCACTGTACATTTCTCTTCTGTTTCCTATTTATATTTCTATTTTACATCCTCAATTTAGCATTATGGACAGGGAATGACCTAATCTAATGTCTGCACAAAAATATTTTGCCTTCAAATTCATACCGTGATCGTAGCATGCATGGACTCGACTCATATAACTGGGATTTCCATGAAAAAGATTTTGGGCCGAAAATGGGTGATCACTGTACATTTGCTTCTGTTTCCTATTTATATTTATATTTTACCTCCTCAATTTAGCATTATGGATAGGGAGAGACCAAATCTAAGATCTGCACAAAAATGTTTTGCCTTCAAATTCGTACCGTGATCATAGCATGCATGGACTCGACACATATGACTGGGATTTCCATGAAAAAGTTTGTGGGCCGAAAATGGGTGATCACTGTACATTTCTCTTCTGTTTCCTATTTATATTTATATTTTACCTCCTCAATTTAGCATTATGGACAGGGTAAGACCTAATCTAAAATCTGCACAAAAATATTTTGCCTTCAAATTCATACCGTGATCGTAGCATGCATGGACTCGACTTATATGACTGGGATTTCCATGAAAAAGATTGTGGGCCGAAAATGGGTGTTCACTGTACATTTCTCTTCTGTTTCCTATTTATATTTCTATTTTACCTCTTCAATTTAGCATTATGGACAGGGAAAGAACTAATCTAAAATCTGCACAAAAATATTTTGCCTTCAAATTCATACCGTGATCGTAGCATGTATGCACTCGACTCATACGACTGGGATTTCCATGAAAAAGATTGTGGGCCGAAAATGGGTGATCACTGTACATTTCTCTTCTGTTTCCTATTTATATTTCTATTTTACCTCCTCAATTTAGCATTATGGACAGGGAAAGACCTAATCTAAAATCTGCACAAAAATATTTTGCGTTCAAATTCATACCGTGATCGTAGCATGCATGGACCCGACTCATATGACTGGGATTTCCATGAAAAAGATTGTGGGCCGAAAATGGGTGATCACTGTACATTTCTCTTCTGTTTCCTATTTATATTTCTATTGTACCTCTATCAATTTAGCATTATGGACAGGGAAAGACCTAATCTAAAATCTGCACAAAAATATTTTGCGTTCAAATTCATACCGTGATCGTAGCATCCATGGACTCGACTCATATGACTGGGATTTCCATGAAAAAGTTTGTGGGCCGAAAATGGGTGATCACTGTACATTTCTCTTCTGTTTCCTATTTATATTTCTATTTTACCTCCTCAATTTAGCATTATGGACAGGGAAAGAACTAATCTAAAATCTGCACAAAAATATTTTGCCTTCAAATTCATACCGTGATCGTAGCATGCATGGACTCGACTCATACGACTGGGATTTCCATGAAAAAGATTGTGGCCCGAAAATGGGTGATCACTGTACATTTCTCTTCTGTTTCCTATTTATATTTATATTTTACCTCCTCAATTTAGCATTATGGACAGGGAAAGACCTAATCTAAAATCTGCACAAAAATATTTTGCCTTCAAATTCATACCGTGACCGTAGCATGCATGGACTCGACTCATATGACTGGGATTTCCATGAAAAAGATTACGGGCCGAAAGTGGGTGATCACTGTACATTTCTCTTCTGTTTCCTATTTATATTTCTATTTTACCTCCTCAATTTAGCATTATGGACAGGGAAAGAACTAATCTAAAATCTGCACAAAAATATTTTGCCTTCAAATTCATACCGTGATCGTAGCATGCATGGACTCGACTCATATGACTGGGATTTACATGAAAAAGATTGTGGGCCGAAAATAGGTGATCACTGTACATTTCTCTTCTGTTTCCTATTTATATTTCTATTTTACCTTGTCAATTTAGCATTATGGACAGGGAAAGACCTAATCTAAGATCTGCACAAAATGTTTTGCCTTCAAATTCATACCGTGATCGTAGCATGCATGGACTCGACTCATATGACTGGGATTTCCATGAAAAAGATTGTGGGCCGAAAATGGGTGATCACTGTACATTTCTCTTCTGTTTCCTATTTATATTTCTATTGTACCTCTATCAATTTAGCATTATGGACAGGGAAAGACCTAATCTAAAATCTGCACAAAAATATTTTGCGTTCAAATTCATACCGTGATCGTAGCATCCATGGACTCGACTCATATGACTGGGATTTCCATGAAAAAGTTTGTGGGCCGAAAATGGGTGATCACTGTACATTTCTCTTCTGTTTCCTATTTATATTTCTATTTTACCTCCTCAATTTAGCATTATGGACAGGGAAAGAACTAATCTAAAATCTGCACAAAAATATTTTGCCTTCAAATTCATACCGTGATCGTAGCATGCATGGACCCGACTCATACGACTGGGATTTCCATGAAAAAGATTGTGGCCCGAAAATGGGTGATCACTGTACATTTCTCTTCTGTTTCCTATTTATATTTATATTTTACCTCCTCAATTTAGCATTATGGACAGGGAAAGACCTAATCTAAAATCTGCACAAAAATATTTTGCCTTCAAATTCATACCGTGACCGTAGCATGCATGGACTCGACTCATATGACTGGGATTTCCATGAAAAAGATTACGGGCCGAAAGTGGGTGATCACTGTACATTTCTCTTCTGTTTCCTATTTATATTTCTATTTTACCTCCTCAATTTAGCATTATGGACAGGGAAAGAACTAATCTAAAATCTGCACAAAAATATTTTGCCTTCAAATTCATACCGTGATCGTAGCATGCATGGACTCGACTCATATGACTGGGATTTCCATGAAAAAGATTGTGGGCCGAAAATAGGTGATCACTGTACATTTCTCTTCTGTTTCCTATTTATATTTCTATTTTACCTTGTCAATTTAGCATTATGGACAGGGAAAGACCTAATCTAAGATCTCCACAAAATGTTTTGCCTTCAAATTCATACCGTGATCGTAGCATGCATGGACTCGACTCATATGACTGGGATTTCCATGAAAAAGATTGTCGGCCGAAAATGGGTGATCACTGTACATTTCTCTTCTGATTCCTATTTATATTTCTATTTTACCTTGTCAATTTAGCATTATGGACAGGGAAAGACCTAATCTAAGATCTGCACAAAATGTTTTGCCTTCAAATTCATACCGTGATCGTAGCATGCATGGACTCGACTCATATGACTGGGATTTCCATGAAAAAGATTGTCGGCCGAAAATGGGTGATCACTGTACATTTCTCTTCTGATTCCTATTTATATTTCTATTTTACCTCTTCAATTTAGCATTATGGACAGGGAAAGAACTAATCTAAAATCTGCACAAAAATATTTTGCCTTCAAATTCATACCGTGATCGTAGCATGTATGCACTCGAATCATACGACTGGGATTTCCATGAAAAAGATTGTGGGCCGAAAATGGGTGATCACTGTACATTTCTCTTCTGTTTCCTATTTATATTTCTATTTTACCTCCTCAATTTAGCATTATGGACAGGGAAAGACCTAATCTAAAATCTGCACAAAAATATTTTGCGTTCAAATTCATACCGTGATCGTAGCATGCATGGACTCGACTCATATGACTGGGATTTCCATGAAAAAGATTGTGGGCCGAAAATCGGTGATCACTGTACATTTCTCTTCTGTTTCCTATTTATATTTATATTTTACCTCCTCAATTTAGCATTATGGACAGGGAATGACCTAATCTAATGTCTGCACAAAAATATTTTGCCTTCAAATTCATACCGTGATCGTAGCATGCATGGACTCGACTCATATAACTGGGATTTCCATGAAAAAGATTGTTGGCCGAAAATGGGTGATCACTGTACATTTGCTTCTGTTTCCTATTTATATTTCTATTTTACCTCCTCAATTTAGCATTATGGACAGGGAAAGACCAAATCTAAGATCTGCACAAAAATGTTTTGCCTTCAAATTCGTACCGTGATCATAGCATGCATGGACTCGACACATATGACTGGGATTTCCATGAAAAAGTTTGTGGGCCGAAAATGGGTGATCACTGTACATTTCTCTTCTGTTTCCTATTTATATTTATATTTTACCTCCTCAATTTAGCATTATGGACAGTGTAAGACCTAATCTAAAATCTGCACAAAAATATTTTGCCTTCAAATTCATACCGTGATCGTAGCATGCATGGACTCGACTGATATGACTGGGATTTCCATGAAAAAGTTTGTGGGCCGAAAATGGGTGATCACTGTACATTTCTCTTCTGTTTCCTATTTATATTTCTATTTTTCCTCCTCAATTTAGCATTATGGTCAGGGAAAGACATAATCTAAAATCTGCACAAAAATATTTTGCCTTCAAATTCATACCGTGATCGTAGCATGCATGGACTCGACTCATATGACTGGGATTTCCATGAAAAAGATTGTGGACCGAAAATCGGTGATCACTGTACATTTCTCTTCTGTTTCCTATTTATATTTCTATTTTACCTCCTCAATTTAGCATTATGGACTGGAAAGATCTAATCTCTGATCTGCACAAAAATATTTTGCCTTCAAATTCATACCGTGATCGTAGCATGCATGGACTCGACTCATATGACTGGGATTTCCATGAAAAAGATTGTGGGCCGAAAATGGGTGATCACAGTACATTTGCTTCTGTTTCCTATTTATATTTCTATTTTACCTCGTCAATTTAGCATTATGGACAGGGAAAGACCTAATCTAAGATCTGCACAAAATGTTTTGCCTTCAAATTCATACCGTGATCGTAGCATGCATGGACTCGAATGATATGACTGGGATTTCCATGAAAAAGATTGTGGGCCGAAAATGGGTGATCACTGTACATTTCTCTTCTGTTTCCTATTTATATTTCTATTTTACCTCCTCAATTTAGCATTATGGACAGGGAAAGACCTAATCTAAAATCTGCACAAAAATATTTTGCCTTCAAATTCATACCGTGATCGTAGCATGCATGGACTCGACTCATATGACTGGGATTTCCATGAAAAAGATTGTGGGCCGAAAATCGGTGATCACTGTACATTTCTCTTCTGTTTCCTATTTATATTTCTATTGTACCTCTATCAATTTAGCATTATGGACAGGGAAAGACCTAATCTAAAATCTGCACAATAATATTTTGCGTTCAAATTCATACCGTGATCGTAGCATGCATGGACTCGACTCATACGACTGGGATTTCCATGAAAAAGATTGTGGGCCGAAAATGGGTGATCACAGTACATTTCTCTTCTGTTTCCTATTTATATTTCTATTTTACCTCCTCAATTTAGCATTATGGACAGGGAAAGACCTAATCTAAAATCTGCACAAAAATATTTTGCCTTCAAATTCATACCGTGATCGTAGCATGCATGGACTCGACTCCTATGACTGGGATTTCCATGAAAAAGATTGTGGGCCGAAAATGGGTGATCACTGTACATTTCTCTTCTGTTTCCTATTTATATTTCTATTTTACCTCCTCAATTTAGCATTATGGACAGGGAAAGACCTAATCTCTGATCTTCACAAAAATATTTCGCCTTCAAATTCATACCGTGATTGTAGCATGCATGGACTCGACTCATATGACTGGGATTTCCATGAAAAAGATTGTGGGCCGAAAATGGGTGATCACTGTACATTTCTCTTCTGTTTCCTATTTATATTTCTATTTTACCTCCTCAATTTAGCATTATGGACAGGGAATGACCTAATCTAATGTCTGCACAAAAATATTTTGCCTTCAAATTAATACCGTGATCGTAGCATTCATGGACTCGACTCATATAACTGGGATTTACATGAAAAAGATTGTGGGTCGAAAATCGGTGATCATAGTACATTTCTCTTCTGTTTCCTATTTATATTTCTATCTTACCTCCTCAATTTAGCATTATGGACAGGGAAAGACCAAATCTAAGATCTGAAAAAAAATATTTTGCCTTCAAATTCATACCGTGATCGTAGCATGCATGGACTCGACTCATATGACAGGGAATTCCATGAAAAAGATTGTGTGCCGAAAATGGGTGATCACTGTACATTTCTCTTCTGTTTCCTATTTATATTTATATTTTACCTCCTCAATTTAGCATTATGGACTGTGTAAGACCTAATCTAAAATCTGCACAAAAATATTTTGCCTTCAAATTCATACCGTGATCGTAGCATGCATGGACTCGACTCATATGACTGGGATTTCCATGAAAAAGTTTGTGGGCCGAAAATCGGTGATCACTGTACATTTCTCTTCTGTTTCCTATTTATATTTATATTTTACCTCCTCAATTTAGCATTATGGACAGGGAATGACCTAATCTAATGTCTGCACAAAAATATTTTGCCTTCAAATTAATACCGTGATCGTAGCATGCATGGACTCGACTCATATAACTGGGATTTACATGAAAAAGATTGTGGGTCGAAAATCGGTGATCATAGTACATTTCTCTTCTGTTTCCTATTTATATTTCTATGTTACCTCCTCAATTTAGCATTATGGACAGGGAAAGACCAAATCTAAGATCTGAAAAAAAATATTTTGCCTTCAAATTCATACCGTGATCGTAGCATGCATGGACTCGACTCATATGACAGGGAATTCCATGAAAAAGATTGTGGGCCGAAAATGGGTGATCACTGTACATTTCTCTTCTGTTTCCTATTTATATTTATATTTTACCTCCTCAATTTAGCATTATGGACTGTGTAAGACCTAATCTAAAATCTGCACAAAAATATTTTGCCTTCAAATTCATACCGTGATCGTAGCATGCATGGACTCGACTCATATGACTGGGATTTCCATGAAAAAGATTGTAGGCCGAAAATGGGTGATCACTGTACATTTCTCTTCTGTTTCCTATTTATATTTCTATTTTACCTCCTCAATTTAGCATTATGGACAGGGAAAGACCTAATCTCTGATCTGCAAAAAAATATTTTGCCTTCAAATTCATACCGTGATCGTAGCATGCATGGACTCGACTCATATGACTGGGATTTCCATGAAAAAATTTGTGGGCCGAAAATGGGTGATCACTGTACATTTCTCTTCTGTTTCCTATTTATATTTATATTTTACCTCCTCAATTTAGCATTATGGACAGGGAATGACCTAATCTAATGTCTGCACAAAAATATTTTGCCTTCAAATTAATACCGTGATCGTAGCATGCATGGACTCGACTCATATAACTGGGATTTACATGAAAAAGATTGTGGGTCGAAAATCGGTGATCATAGTACATTTCTCTTCTGTTTCCTATTTATATTTATATTTTACCTCCTCAATTTAGCATTATGGACAGGGAAAGACCTAATCTAAAGTCTGCATAAAAATATTTTGCCTTCAAATTCATACCGTGATCGTAGCATGCATGGACTCGACTCATATGACTGGGATTTGCATGAAAAAGATTGTGGGTCGAAAATCGGTGATCATAGTACATTTCTCTTCTGTTTCCTATTTATATTTATATTTTACCTCCTCAATTTAGCATTATGGACAGGGAAAGACCTAATCTAAAGTCTGCATAAAAATATTTTGCCTTCAAATTCATACCGTGATCGTAGCATGCATGGACTCGACTGATATGACTGGGATTTGCATGAAAAAGATTGTGGGTCGAAAATCGGTGATCATAGTACATTTCTCTTCTGTTTCCTATTTATATTTCTATCTTACCTCCTCAATTTAGCATTATGGACAGGGAAAGACCAAATCTAAGATCTGAAAAAAAATATTTTGCCTTCAAATTCATACCGTGATCGTAGCATGCATGGACTCGACCCATATGCCAGGGAATTCCATGAAAAAGATTGTGGGCCGAAAATGGGTGATCACTGTACATTTCTCTTCTGTTTCCTATTTATATTTCTATTTTACCTCCTCAATTTAGCATTATGGACAGGGAAAGACCTAATCTAAAATCTGCACAAAAATATTTTGCCTTCAAATTCATACCGTGATCGTAGCATGCATGGACTCGACTCATATGACTGGGATTTCCATGAAAAAGATTGTGGGCCGAAAATCGGTGATCACTGTACATTTCTCTTCTGTTTCCTATTTATATTTATATTTTACCTCCTCAATTTAGCATTATGGACAGGGAAAGACCTAATCTAAAATCTGCACAAAAATATTTTGCCTTCAAATTCATACCGTGATCGTAGCATGCATGGACTCGACTCATATGACTGGGATTTCCATGAAAAAGATTGTGGGCCGAAAATGGGTGATCACTGTACATTTCTCTTCTGTTTCCTATTTATATTTCTATTTTACCTCCTCAATTTAGCATTATGGACAGGGAAAGACCTAATCTCTGATCTGCAAAAAAATATTTTGCCTTCAAATTCATACCGTGATCGTAGCATGCATGGACTCGACTCATATGACTGGGATTTCCATGAAAAAATTTGTGGGCCGAAAATGGGTGATCACTGTACATTTCTCTTCTGTTTCCTATTTATATTTATATTTTACCTCCTCAATTTAGCATTATGGACAGGGAATGACCTAATCTAATGTCTGCACAAAAATATTTTGCCTTCAAATTAATACCGTGATCGTAGCATGCATGGACTCGACTCATATAACTGGGATTTACATGAAAAAGATTGTGGGTCGAAAATCGGTGATCATAGTACATTTCTCTTCTGTTTCCTATTTATATTTCTATCTTACCTCCTCAATTTAGCATTATGGACAGGGAAAGACCAAATCTAAGATCTGAAAAAAAATATTTTGCCTTCAAATTCATACCGTGATCGTAGCATGCATGGACTCGACTCATATGACAGGGAATTCCATGAAAAAGATTGTGGGCCGAAAATGGGTGATCACTGTACATTTCTCTTCTGTTTCCTATTTATATTTATATTTTACCTCCTCAATTTAGCATTATGGACTGTGTAAGACCTAATCTAAAATCTGCACAAAAATATTTTGCCTTCAAATTCATACCGTGATCGTAGCATGCATGGACTCGACTCATATGACTGGGATTTCCATGAAAAAGTTTGTGGGCCGAAAATGGGTGATCACTGTACATTTCTCTTCTGTTTCCTATTTATATTTCTATTTTACCTCCTCAATTTAGCATTATGGACAGGGAAAGACCTAATCTAAAATCTGCACAAAAATATTTTGCCTTCAAATTCATACCGTGATCGTAGCATGCATGGACTCGACTCATATGACTGGGATTTCCATGAAAAAGTTTGTGGGCCGAAAATGGGTGATCACTGTACATTTCTCTTCTGTTTCCTATTTATATTTATATTTTACCTCCTCAATTTAGCATTATGGACAGGGAAAGACCTAATCTAAAGTCTGCATAAAAATATTTTGCCTTCAAATTCATACCGTGATTGTAGCATGCATGGACTCGACTGATATGACTGGGATTTGCATGAAAAAGATTGTGGGTCGAAAATCGGTGATCATAGTACATTTCTCTTCTGTTTCCTATTTATATTTCTATCTTACCTCCTCAATTTAGCATTATGGACAGGGAAAGACCAAATCTAAGATCTGAAAAAAAATATTTTGCCTTCAAATTCATACCGTGATCGTAGCATGCATGGACTCGACCCATATGCCAGGGAATTCCATGAAAAAGATTGTGGGCCGAAAATGGGTGATCACTGTACATTTCTCTTCTGTTTCCTATTTATATTTATATTTTACCTCCTCAATTTAGCATTATGGACAGGGAAAGACCTAATCTAAAGTCTGCATAAAAATATTTTGCCTTCAAATTCATACCGTGATCGTAGCATGCATGGACTCGACTGATATGACTGGGATTTGCATGAAAAATATTGTGGGTCGAAAATCGGTGATCATAGTACATTTCTCTTCTGTTTCCTATTTATATTTCTATCTTACCTCCTCAATTTAGCATTATGGACAGGGAAAGACCAAATCTAAGATCTGAAAAAAAATATTTTGCCTTCAAATTCATACCGTGATCGTAGCATGCATGGACTCGACCCATATGCCAGGGAATTCCATGAAAAAGATTGTGGGCCGAAAATGGGTGATCACTGTACATTTCTCTTCTGTTTCCTATTTATATTTCTAATTTACCTCCTCAATTTAGCATTATGGACAGGGAAAGACCTAATCTAAAATCTGCACAAAAATATTTTGCCTTCAAATTCATACCATGATCGTAGCATGCATGGACTCGACTCATATGACTGGGTATTCCATGAAAAAGATTGTGGGCCGAAAATGGGTGATCACTGTACATTTCTCTTCTGTTTCCTACTTATATTTATATTTTACCTCCTCAATTTAGCATAATGGACAGGAAAAGACATAATCTAAAATCTGCACAAAAATATCTTACCTTCAAATTCATACCGTGATCGTAGCATGCATGGACTCGACTCATATGACTGGGATTTCCATGAAAAAGATTGTGGGCCGAAAATCGGTGATCACTGTACATTTGCTTCTGTTTCCTATTTATATTTCTATTTTACCTCCTCAATTTAGCCTTATGGACAGGGAAAGACCAAATCTAACATCTGTACAAAAATGTTTTGCATTCAAATTTGTACCGTGATCGTAGCATGCATGGACTCAACCCATATGACTGGGATTTCCATGAAAAATTTTCTGGGCCGAAAATGGGTGATCACTGTACATTTCTCTTCTGTTTTCTATTTATATTTATATTTTACCTCCTCAATTTAGCAATATGGTCAGGGAAAAACCTAATCTAAAACCTGCACCAAAATATTTTACCTTCAAATTCATACCGTGAACGTTGAATGCATGGACACGACTGATATGACTGGGATTTGCATGAAAAAGATTATGGGTCGAAAATCGGTGATCATAGTACATTTCTCTTCTGTTTCCTATTTATATTTCTATGTTACCTCCTCAATTTAGCATTATGGACAGTGAAATTCCAAATCTAAGATCTGAAAAAAAATATTTTGCCTTCAAATTCATACCGTGATCGTAGCATGCATGGACTCGTCTCATATGACTGGGATTTCCATGAAAAAGATTGTGGGCCGAAAATGGGTGATCACTGTACATTTCTCTTCTGTTACCTATTTATATTTCTATTTACCTCCTCAATTTAGCATTATGGACAGGGAAAGTCCTAATCTAACATCTGCACAAAAATATCTTACCTTCAAATTCATACCGTGATCGTAGCATGCATGGACTCGACTCATATGACTGGGATTTCCATGAAAAAGATTGTGGGCCGAAAATGGGTGATCACTGTACATTTCTCTTCTGTTTCCTATTTATATTTATATTTTACCTCCTCAATTTAGCATTATGGACAGGGAATGACCTAATCTAAGATCTGCACAAAAATATTTTGCCTTCAAATTCATACCGTGATCGTAGCATGCATGGACTCGACTCATATGACTGGGATTTCCATGAAAAAGATTGTGGGCCGAAAATGGGTGATCACTGTACATTTCTCTTCTGTTTCCTATTTATATTTCTAATTTACCTCCTCAATTTAGCATTATGGACAGGGAAAGACCTTATCTAAAATCTGCACAAAAATATTTTGCCTTCAAATTTATACCGTGAACGTAGCATGCATGGACTCGACTCATATGACTGGGATTACCATGAAAAAGATTGTTGGCCGAAAATGGGTGATCACTGCACATTTCTCTTCTGTTTCCTATTTATATTTATATTTTACCTCCTCAATTTAGCATTATGGACAGGGAATGACCTAATCTAAGATCTGCACATAAATATTTTGCCTTCAAATTCATACCGTGATCGTAGCATGCATGGACTCGACTCATATGACTGGGATTTCCATGAAAAAGATTGTGGGCCGAAAATGGGTGATCACTGTACATTTCTCTTCTGTTTCCTATTTATATTTCTATTTACCTCCTCAATTTAGCATTATGGACAATGAAAGACCTAATCTAAAATCTGCACAAAAATATTTTGCCTTCAAATTCATACCGTGATCGTAGCATGCATGGACTCGACTCATATGACTGGGATTTCCATGAAAAAGTTTGTGGGCCGAAAATGGGTGATCACTGTACATTTCTCTTCTGTTTCCTATTTATATTTCTATTTTACCTCCTCAATTTAGCATTATGGACAGGGAAAGACCTAATCTAAAATCTGCACAAAAATATTTTGCCTTCAAATTCATACCGTGATCGTAGCATGCATGGACTCGACTCATATGACTGGGATTTCCATGAAAAAGTTTGTGGGCCGAAAATGGGTGATCACTGTACATTTCTCTTCTGTTTCCTATTTATATTTATATTTTACCTCCTCAATTTAGCATTATGGACAGGGAAAGACCTAATCTAAAGTCTGCATAAAAATATTTTGCCTTCAAATTCATACCGTGATTGTAGCATGCATGGACTCGACTGATATGACTGGGATTTGCATGAAAAAGATTGTGGGTCGAAAATCGGTGATCATAGTACATTTCTCTTCTGTTTCCTATTTATATTTCTATCTTACCTCCTCAATTTAGCATTATGGACAGGGAAAGACCAAATCTAAGATCTGAAAAAAAATATTTTGCCTTCAAATTCATACCGTGATCGTAGCATGCATGGACTCGACCCATATGCCAGGGAATTCCATGAAAAAGATTGTGGGCCGAAAATGGGTGATCACTGTACATTTCTCTTCTGTTTCCTATTTATATTTATATTTTACCTCCTCAATTTAGCATTATGGACAGGGAAAGACCTAATCTAAAGTCTGCATAAAAATATTTTGCCTTCAAATTCATACCGTGATCGTAGCATGCATGGACTCGACTGATATGACTGGGATTTGCATGAAAAATATTGTGGGTCGAAAATCGGTGATCATAGTACATTTCTCTTCTGTTTCCTATTTATATTTCTATCTTACCTCCTCAATTTAGCATTATGGACAGGGAAAGACCAAATCTAAGATCTGAAAAAAAATATTTTGCCTTCAAATTCATACCGTGATCGTAGCATGCATGGACTCGACCCATATGCCAGGGAATTCCATGAAAAAGATTGTGGGCCGAAAATGGGTGATCACTGTACATTTCTCTTCTGTTTCCTATTTATATTTCTAATTTACCTCCTCAATTTAGCATTATGGACAGGGAAAGACCTAATCTAAAATCTGCACAAAAATATTTTGCCTTCAAATTCATACCATGATCGTAGCATGCATGGACTCGACTCATATGACTGGGTATTCCATGAAAAAGATTGTGGGCCGAAAATGGGTGATCACTGTACATTTCTCTTCTGTTTCCTACTTATATTTATATTTTACCTCCTCAATTTAGCATAATGGACAGGAAAAGACATAATCTAAAATCTGCACAAAAATATCTTACCTTCAAATTCATACCGTGATCGTAGCATGCATGGACTCGACTCATATGACTGGGATTTCCATGAAAAAGATTGTGGGCCGAAAATCGGTGATCACTGTACATTTGCTTCTGTTTCCTATTTATATTTCTATTTTACCTCCTCAATTTAGCCTTATGGACAGGGAAAGACCAAATCTTACATCTGTACAAAAATGTTTTGCATTCAAATTTGTACCGTGATCGTAGCATGCATGGACTCAACCCATATGACTGGGATTTCCATGAAAAATTTTCTGGGCCGAAAATGGGTGATCACTGTACATTTCTCTTCTGTTTTCTATTTATATTTATATTTTACCTCCTCAATTTAGCAATATGGTCAGGGAAAAACCTAATCTAAAACCTGCACCAAAATATTTTACCTTCAAATTCATACCGTGAACGTTGAATGAATGGACACGACTGATATGACTGGGATTTGCATGAAAAAGATTATGGGTCGAAAATCGGTGATCATAGTACATTTCTCTTCTGTTTCCTATTTATATTTCTATGTTACCTCCTCAATTTAGCATTATGGACAGTGAAATTCCAAATCTAAGATCTGAAAAAAAATATTTTGCCTTCAAATTCATACCGTGATCGTAGCATGCATGGACTCGTCTCATATGACTGGGATTTCCATGAAAAAGATTGTGGGCCGAAAATGGGTGATCACTGTACATTTCTCTTCTGTTACCTATTTATATTTCTATTTACCTCCTCAATTTAGCATTATGGACAGGGAAAGTCCTAATCTAACATCTGCACAAAAATATCTTACCTTCAAATTCATACCGTGATCGTAGCATGCATGGACTCGACTCATATGACTGGGATTTCCATGAAAAAGATTGTGGGCCGAAAATGGGTGATCACTGTACATTTCTCTTCTGTTTCCTATTTATATTTATATTTTACCTCCTCAATTTAGCATTATGGACAGGGAATGACCTAATCTAAGATCTGCACAAAAATATTTTGCCTTCAAATTCATACCGTGATCGTAGCATGCATGGACTCGACTCATATGACTGGGATTTCCATGAAAAAGATTGTGGGCCGAAAATGGGTGATCACTGTACATTTCTCTTCTGTTTCCTATTTATATTTCTAATTTACCTCCTCAATTTAGCATTATGGACAGGGAAAGACCTTATCTAAAATCTGCACAAAAATATTTTGCCTTCAAATTTATACCGTGAACGTAGCATGCATGGACTCGACTCATATGACTGGGATTACCATGAAAAAGATTGTTGGCCGAAAATGGGTGATCACTGCACATTTCTCTTCTGTTTCCTATTTATATTTATATTTTACCTCCTCAATTTAGCATTATGGACAGGGAATGACCTAATCTAAGATCTGCACATAAATATTTTGCCTTCAAATTCATACCGTGATCGTAGCATGCATGGACTCGACTCATATGACTGGGATTTCCATGAAAAAGATTGTGGGCCGAAAATGGGTGATCACTGTACATTTCTCTTCTGTTTCCTATTTATATTTCTATTTACCTCCTCAATTTAGCATTATGGACAATGAAAGACCTAATCTAAAATCTGCACAAAAATATTTTGCCTTCAAATTCATACCGTGATCGTAGCATGCATGGACTCGACTCATATGACTGGGAATTCCATGAAAAAGATTGTGGGCCGAAAATGGGTGATCACTGTACATTTCTCTTCTGTTTCCTACTTATATTTATATTTTACCTCCTCAATTTAGCATTATGGACAGGGAAAGACCTAATCTAACATCTGCACAAAAATATCTTACCTTCAAATTCATACCGTGATCGTAGCCTGCATGGACGCGACTCATATGACTGGGATTTCCATGAAAAAGATTGTGGGCCGAAAATGGGTGATCACTGTACATTTCTCTTCTGTTTCCTATTTATATTTATATTTTACCCCCTCAATTCAGCATTATGGACAGGGAATGACCTAATCTAAGATCTGCACAAAAATATTTTGCCTTCAAATTCATACCGTGATCGTAGCATGCATGGACTCGACTCATATGACTGGGATTTACATGAAAAAGATTGTGGGCCGAAAATGGGTGATCACTGTACATTTCTCTTCTGTTTCCTATTTATATTTCTAATTTACCTCCTCAATTTAGCATTATGGACAGGGAAAGACCTAATCTAAAATCTGCACAAAAATATTTTGCCTTCAAATTCATACCATGATCGTAGCATGCATGGACTCGACTCATATGACTGGGAATTCCATGAAAAAGATTGTGGGCCGAAAATGGGTGATCACTGTACATTTCTCTTCTGTTTCCTACTTATATTTATATTTTACCTCCTCAATTTAGCATAATGGACAGGAAAAGACATAATCTAAAATCTGCACAAAAATATCTTACCTTCAAATTCATACCGTGATCGTAGCATGCATGGACTCGACTCATATGACTGGGATTTCCATGAAAAAGATTGTGGGCCGAAAATCGGTGATCACTGTACATTTCTCTTCTGTTTCCTATTTATATTTATATTTACCTCCTCAATTTAGCATTATGGACAGGGAAAGACCTAATCTTAAATCTGCAAAAAAATATTTTGGCTTCAAATTCATACCGTGATTGTAGCATGCATGGACTCGACTCATATGACTGGGATTTCCATGAAAAAGATAGTGGGCCGAAAATGGGTGATCACTGTACATTTCTCTTCTGTTTCCTATTTATATTTATATTTTACCTCCTCAATTTAGCATTATGGACAGGGAAAGACCTAATCTTAAATCTGCACAAAAATATTTTACCTTCAAATTCATACCGTGATCGTAGCATGCATGGACTCGACTCATATGACTGGGATTTCCATGAAAAAGATTGTGGGCCGAAAATCGGTGATCACTGTACATTTCTCTTCTGTTTCCTATTTATATTTATATTTTACCTCCTCAATTTAGCATTATGGACAGGGAAAGACCTAATCTTAAATCTGCAAAAAAATATTTTGGCTTCAAATTCATACCGTGATCGTAGCATGCATGGACTCGACTCATATGACTGGGATTTCCATGAAAAAGATTGTGGGCCGAAAATGGGTGATCACTGTACATTTCTCTTCTGTTTCCTATTTATATTTATATTTTACCTCCTCAATTTAGCATTATGGACAGGGAAAGACCTAATCTAAAATCTGCACAAAAATATTTTACCTTCAAATTCATACCGTGATCGTAGCATGCATGGACTCGACTCATATGACTGGGATTTCCATGAAAAAGATTGTGGGCCGAAAATCGGTGATCACTGTACATTTCTCTTCTGTTTCCTATTTATATTTGTATTTTACCTCCTCAATTTAGCGTTATGGACAGGGAAAGACCTAATCTAAAATCTGCACAAAATATTTTGCCTTCAAATTCATACCGTGATCGTAGCATGCAAGGACTCGACTCATATGACTGGGATTTCCATGAAAAAGTTTGTGGGCCGAAAATGGGTGATCACTGTACATTTCTCTTCTGTTTCCTATTTATATTTCTAATTTACCTCCTCAATTTAGCATTTTGGACAGGGAAAGACCTAATCTAAGATCTGCACAAAATTATTTTGACTTCAAATTCATACCGTGATCGTAGCATGCATGGACTCGACTCATATGACTGGGATTACCATGAAAAAGATTGTGGGCCGAAAATGGTTGATCACTGTACATTTCTCTTCTGTTTCCTATTTATATTTCTATTTTACCTCCTCAATCTAGCATTATGGACAGGGAAAGACCTAATCTCTGATCTGCACAAAAATATTTTGCCTTCAAATTCATACCGTGATCGTAGCATGCATGGACTCGACTCATATGACTGGGATTTCCATGAAAAACATTGTGGGTCGAAAATGGGTGATCACTGTACATTTCTCTTCTGTTTCCTATTTATATTTATATTTTACCTCCTCAATTTAGCATTATGGACAGGGAAAGACCTAATCTAAGATCTGAACAAAAATTTTTTGCCTTCAAATTCATACCGTGATCGTAGCATGCATGGACTCGACTCATATGACTGGGAATTCCATGAAAAAGATTGTGGGCCGAAAATGGGTGATCACTGTACATTTCTCTTCTGTTTCCTATTTATATTTATATTTTACCTCCTCAATTTAGCATTATGGACAGGGAAAGACCTAATCTTAAATCTGCACAAAAATATTTTGGCTTGAAATTCATACCGTGATCGTAGCATGCATGGACTCGACTCATATGACTGGGATTTCCATGAAAAAGATTGTGGGCCGAAAATAGGTGATCACTGTACATTTCTCTTCTGTTTCCTATTTATATTTTATTTTACCTCCTCAATTTAGCATTATGGACAGGGAAAGACCTAATCTAAAATCTGCACAAAAATATTTTGCCTTCAAATTCATACCGTGATCGTAGCATGCATGGACTCGACTCATATGACTGGGAATTCCATGAAAAAGATTGTGGGCCGAAAATGGGTGATCACTGTACATTTCTCTTCTGTTTCCTATTTATATTTATATTTTACCTCCTCAATTTAGCATTATGGACAGGGAAAGACCTAATCTAAAATCTGCACAAAAATATTTTACCTTCAAATTCATACCGTGATCGTAGCATGCATGGACTCGACTCATATGACTGGGATTTCCATGAAAAAGATTGTGGGCCGAAAATGGGTGATCACTGTACATTTCTCTTCTGTTTCCTATTTATATTTATATTTTACATCCTCAATTTAGCATTATGGACAGGGAAAGACCTAATCTAAAATCTGCACAAAAATATTTTACCTTCAAATTCATACCGTGATCGTAGCATGCATGGACTCGATTCATATGACTGGGATTTCCATGAAAAAGATTCTGGGCCGAAAATCGGTGATCACTGTACATTTCTCTTCTGTTTCCTATTTATATTTCTAATTTACCTCCTCAATTTAGCATTATGGACAGGGAAAGACCTAATCTAAGATCTGCACAAAATTATTTTGCCTTCAAATTCATACCGTGATCGTAGCATGCATGGACTCGACTCATATGACTGGGATTACCATGAAAAAGATTGTGGGCCGAAAATGGTTGATAACTGCACATTTCTCTGCTGTTTCCTATTTATATTTCTATTTTACCTCCTCAATTTAGCATTATGGACAGGGAAAGACCTAATCTAAGATCTGCACAAAAATATTTTTCCTTCAAATTCATACCGTGATCGAAGCATGCATGGACTTGACTCATATGACTGGGATTTCCATGAAAAAGATTGTGGGCCGAAAATGGGTGATCACTGTACATTTCTCATCTGTTTCCTATTTATATTTCTATTTTACCTCCTCAATCTAGCATTATGGACAGGGAAAGACCTAATCTCTGATCTGCACAAAAATATTTTGCCTTCAAATTCATACCGTGATCGTAGCATGCATGGACTCGACTCATATGACTGGGATTTCCATGAAAAAGTTTGTGGGCCGAAAATGGGTGATCACTGTACATTTCTCTTCTGTTTCCTATTTATATTTATATTTTACCTCCTCAATTTAGCATTATGGACAGGGAAAGACCTAATCTAAAATCTGCACAAAAATATTTTGCCTTCAAATTCATACCGTGATCGTAGCATGCATGGACTCGACTCATATGACTGGGATTTCCATGAAAAAGATTGTGGGCCGAAAATCGGTGATCACTGTACATTTCTCTTCTGTTTCCTATTTATATTTATATTTTATCTCCTCAATTTAGCATTATGGACAGGGAAAGACCTAATCTTAAATCTGCAAAAAAATATTTTGGCTTCAAATTCATACCGTGATCGTAGCATGCATGGACTCGACTCATATGACTGGGATTTCCATGAAAAAGATTGTGGGCCGAAAATAGGTGATCACTGTACATTTCTCTTCTGTTTCCTATTTATATTTATATTTTACCTCCTCAATTTAGCATTATGGACAGGGAAAGACCTAATCTAAAATCTGCACAAAAATATTTTACCTTCAAATTCATACCGTGATCGTAGCATGCATGGACTCGACTCATATGACTGGGATTTCCATGAAAAAGATTGTGGGCCGAAAATGGGTGATCACTGTACATTTCTCTTCTGTTTCCTATTTATATTTATATTTTACCTCCTCAATTTAGCATTATGGACAGGGAAAGACCTAATCTAAAATCTGCACAAAAATATTTTACCTTCAAATTCATACCGTGATCGTAGCATGCATGGACTCGATTCATATGACTGGGATTTCCATGAAAAAGATTCTGGGCCGAAAATCGGTGATCACTGTACATTTCTCTTCTTTTTCCTATTTATATTTCTAATTTACCTCCTCAATTTAGCATTATGGACAGGGAAAGACCTAATCTAAGATCTGCACAAAATTATTTTGCCTTCAAATTCATACCGTGATCGTAGCATGCATGGACTCGACTCATATGACTGGGATTACCATGAAAAAGATTGTGGGCCGAAAATGGTTGATAACTGCACATTTCTCTTCTGTTTCCTATTTATATTTCTATTTTACCTCCTCAATTTAGCATTATGGACAGGGAAAGACCTAATCTAAGATCTGCACAAAAATTTTTTGCCTTCAAATTCATACCGTGATCGTAGCATGCATGGACTCGACTCATATGACTGAGATTTCCATGAAAAAGATTGTGGGCCGAAAATGGGGGATCACTGTACATTTCTCTTCTGTTTCCTATTTGTATTTCTATTTTACCTCCTCAATTTAGCATTATGGACAGGGAAAGACCTAATCTCTGATCTGCACAAAAATATTTTGCCTTCAAATTCATTCCGTGATCGTAGCATGCATGGACTCGACTCATATGACTGGGATTTCCATGAAAAAGATTGTGGGCCGAAAGTGGGTGATCACTGTACATTTCTCTTCTGTTTCCTATTTATATTTGTATTTTACCTCCTCAATTTAGCATTATGGACAGGGAAAGACCTAATCTAAAATCTGCACAAAATATTTTGCCTTCAAATTCATACCGTGATCGTAGCATGCATGGACTCGACTCATATGACTGGGATTTCCATGAAAAAGATTGTGGGCCGAAAATGGGTGATCACTGTACATTTCTCTTCTGTTTCCTATTTATATTTCTAATTTACCTCCTCAATTTAGCATTATGGACAGGGAAAGACCTAATCTAAGATCTGCACAAAATTATTTTGCCTTTAAATTCATACCGTGATCGTACCATGCATGGACTCGACTCATGACTGGGATTACCATAAAAAAGATTGTGGGCCGAAAATGGTTGATCACTGTACATTTCTCTTCTGTTTCCTATTTATATTTCTATTTTACTTCCTCAATTTAGCATTATGGACAGGGAAAGACCTAATCTAAAATCTGCACAAAATTATTTTGCCTTCAAATTCATACCGTGATTGTAGCATGCATGGATTCGACTCATATGACTGGGATTTCCATGAAAAAGATTGTGGGCCGAAAATGGGTGATCACTGTACATTTCTCTTCTGTTTCCTATTTATATTTCTATTTTACCTCCTCAATTTAGCATTAAGGACAGGGAAAGACCTAAACTAAGATCTGCACAAAAATATTTTGCCTTCTAATTCATACCGTGATCGTAGCATGCATGGACTCGACTCATATGACTGGGATTTCCATGAAAAAGTTTGTGGGCCGAAAATGGGTGATCACTGTACATTTCTCTTCTGTTTCCTATTTATATTTCTATTTTACCTCCTCAATTTAGCATTATGGACAGGGAAAGACCTAATCTAAGATCTGCACAAAAATATTTTGCCTTCAAATTCATACCGTGATCGTAGCATGCATGGACTTGACTCATATGACTTGGATTTCCATGAAAAAGATTGTGGGCCGAAAATGGGTGATCACTGTACATTTCTCTTCTGTTTCCCACTTATATTTATATTTTACCTCCTCAATTTAGCATTATGGACAGGGAAAGACCTAATCTAAAATCTGCACAAAGATATATTTCCTTCAAATTCATACCGTGATCGTAGTATGCATGGACTCGACTCATATCACTGGGATTTCCATGAAAAAGATTGTGGTCCGAAAATGGGTGATCACTGTACATTTCTCTTCTGTTTCCTATTTATATTTATATTTTACCTCCTCAATTTAGCATTATGGACAGGGAAAGACCTTATCTCTGATCTGCACAAAAATATTTTGCCTTCAAATTCATACCGTGATCGTAGCATGCATGGACTCGACTCATATGACTGGGATTTCCATGAAAAAGATTATGGGCCGAAAATCGGTGATCACAGTACATTTCTCTTCTGTTTCCTTTTTATATTTCTATTTTACCTCCTCAATTTAGCATTATGGACAGGGAAAGACCTAATCTAAGATCTGCACAAAAATTTTTTGCCTTCAAATTCATACCGTGATCGTAGCATGCATGGACTCGACTCATATGACTGAGATTTCCATGAAAAAGATTGTGGGCCGAAAATGGGTGATCACTGTACATTTCTCTTCTGTTTCCTATTTGTATTTCTATTTTACCTCCTCAATTTAGCATTATGGACAGGGAAAGACCTAATCTCTGATCTGCACAAAAATATTTGGCCTTCAAATTCATTCCGTGATCGTAGCATGCATGGACTCGACTCATATGACTGGGATTTCCATGAAAAACATTGTGGGTCGAAAATGGGTGATCACTGTACATTTCTCTTCTGTTTCCTATTTATATTTATATTTTACCTCCTCAATTTAGCATTATAGACAGGGAAAGACCTAATCTAAGATCTGCACAAAAATTTTTTGCCTTCAAATTCATACCGTAATTTGTAGCATGCATGGACTCGACTCATATGACTGGGATTTCCATGAAAAAGATTGTGGGCCGAAAGTGGGTGATCACTGTACATTTCTCTTCTGTTTCCTATTTATATTTGTATTTTACCTCCTCAATTTAGCATTATGGACAGGGAAAGACCTAATCTAAAATCTGCACAAAATATTTTGCCTTCAAATTCATACCGTGATCGTAGCATGCATGGACTCGACTCATATGACTGGGATTTCCATGAAAAAGATTGTGGGCCGAAAATGGGTGATCACTGTACATTTCTCTTCTGTTTCCTATTTATATTTCTAATTTACCTCCTCAATTTAGCATTATGGACAGGGAAAGACCTAATCTAAGATCTGCACAAAATTATTTTGCCTTTAAATTCATACCGTGATCGTAGCATGCATGGACTCGACTCATATGACTGGGATTACCATAAAAAAGATTGTGGGCCGAAAATGGTTGATCACTGTACATTTCTCTTCTGTTTCCTATTTATATTTCTATTTTACTTCCTCAATTTAGCATTATGGACAGGGAAAGACCTAATCTAAAATCTGCACAAAATTATTTTGCCTTCAAATTCATACCGTGATTGTAGCATGCATGGATTCGACTCATATGACTGGGATTTCCATGAAAAAGATTGTGGGCCGAAAATGGGTGATCACTGTACATTTCTCTTCTGTTTCCTATTTATATTTCTATTTTACCTCCTCAATTTAGCATTAAGGACAGGGAAAGACCTAAACTAAGATCTGCACAAAAATATTTTGCCTTCTAATTCATACCGTGATCGTAGCATGCATGGACTCGACTCATATGACTGGGATTTCCATGAAAAAGTTTGTGGGCCGAAAATGGGTGATCACTGTACATTTCTCTTCTGTTTCTTATTTATATTTCTATTTTACCTCCTCAATTTAGCATTATGGACAATGAAAGACCTAATCTAAAATCTGCACAAAAATATTTTGCCTTCAAATTCATACCGTGATCGTAGCATGCATGGACTCGACTCATATGACTGGGAATTCCATGAAAAACATTGTGGGCCGAAAATAGGTGATCACTGTACATTTCTCTTCTGTTTCCCACTTATATTTATATTTTACCTCCTCAATTTAGCATTATGGACAGGGAAAGACCTAATCTAAAATCTGCACAAAAATATCTTACCTTCAAATTCATACCGTGATCGTAGCATGCATGGACTCGACTCATATGACTGGGATTTCCATGAAAAAGATTGTGGGCCGAAAATGGGTGATCACTGTACATTTCTTTTCTGTTTCCTATTTATATTTCTATTTTACCTCCTCAATTTAGCATTATGGACAGGGAAAGACCTTATCTCTGATCTGCACAAAAATATTTTGCCTTCAAATTCATACCGTGATCGTACCATGCATGGACTCGACTCATATGTGGGATTTCCATGAAAAAGATTGTGGGCCGAAAATCGGTGATCACAGTACATTTCTCTTCTGTTTCCTATTTATATTTCTATTTTACCTCCTCAATTTAGCATTATGGACAGGGAAAGACCTAATCTTAAATCTGCAGAAAAATATTTTGGCTTCAAATTCATACCGTGATCGTAGCATGCATGGACTCGACTCATATGACTGGGATTTACATGAAAAAGATTGTGGGCCGAAAATCGGTGATCACTGTACATTTCTCTTCTGTTTCCTATTTATATTTGTATTTTACCTCCTCAATTTAGCATTATGGACAGGGAAAGACCTAATCTTAAATCTGCACAAAAATATTTTGGCTTCAAATTTATACCGTGATCGTAGCATGCATGGACTCGACTCATATGACTGGGATTTCCATGAAAAAGATTGTGGGCCGAAAATCGGTGATCACTGTATATTTCTCTTCTGTTTCCTATTTATATTTGTATTTTACCTCCTCAATTTAGCATTATGGACAGGGAAAGACCTAATGTAAAATCTGCATAAAATATTTTGCCTTCATATTCATACCGTGATCGTAGCATGCATGGACTCGACTCATATGACTGGGATTTCCATGAAAAAGATTGTGGGCCGAAAATGGGTGATCACTGTACATTTCTCTTTTGTTTCCTATTTATATTTCTATTTTACCTCCTCAATTTAGCATTATGGACAGGGAAAGACCTAATCTCTGATCTGCACAAAAATATTTTGCCTTCAAATTCATACCGTGATCGTAGCATGCATGGACTCGACTCATATGACTGGGATTTCCATGAAAAAGATTGTGGGCCGAAAATGGGTGATCACTGTACATTTCTCTTCTGTTTCCTATTTACATTTGTATTTTACCTCCTGAATTTAGCATTATGGACAGGGAAAGACCTAATCTGAGCTCTGCACAAAAATATTTTGCCTTCAAATTCATACCGTGATCGTAGCATGCATGGATTCGACTCATATGACGGGGATTTCCATGAAAAAGATTGTGTGCCGAAAATGGCTGATCGCTGTACATTTCTCTACTGTTTCCTATTTATATTTCTATTTTACCTCCTCAGTTTAGCATTATGGACAGGGGAAGACCTAATCTAAGCTCTGCACAAAAATATTTTGCCTTCAAATTCATACCGTGATCGTAGCATGCATGGAATCGACTCATATGACTGCGATTTCCATGAAAAAGATTGTGGACAGAAAATGGGTGATCACTGTACATTTCTCTTCTGTTTCCTATTTATATTTCTATTTTACTTCCTTCATTTAGCATTATGGACAGGGAATGACCTAATCTAACCTCTGCACAAAAATATTTTGCCTTCAAATTCATATCGTGATCGTAGCATGCATGGACTTGACTCATATGACTGGGATTTCCATGAAAAAGATTGTGGGCCGAAAATGGGTGATCACTGTACATTTCTCTACTGTTTCCTATTTATATTTGTATTTTACTTCCTCAATTTAGCATTATGGACAGGGAAAGACCTAATCCAAGATCTGCACAAAAATATTTTGCCTTCAAATTCATATCGTGATCGTAGCATGCATGGACTTGACTCATATGACTGGGATTTCCATGAAAAAGATTGTGGGCCGAAAATGGGTGATCACTGTACATTTCTCTACTGTTTCCTATTTATATTTGTATTTTACTTCCTCAATTTAGCATTATGGACAGGGAAAGACCTAATCTAAGATCTGTACAAAAATATTTTGCCTTCAAATTCATACCGTGAACGTAGCATGCATGGACTCGACTCATATGACTGGGAATTCCATGAAATAGATTGTGGGCCGAAAATGGGTGATCACTGTACATTTCTCTTCTGTTTCCTTTTTATATTTCTATTTTACCTCCTCAATTTAGCATTATGGACAGGGAAAGACATAATCTAAGATCTGCACAAAAATATTTTGCCTTCAAATTCATACCGTGATCGTAGCATGCATGGACTCGACTCATATGACTGGGATTTCCATGAAAAAGATTGTCAGCCGAAAATGGGTGATCACTGTACATTTCTCTTCTGTTTCCTATTTATATTTATATTTTACCTCCTCAATTTAGCATTATGGACATGGAAAGACCTAATCTAAGATCTGCACAAAAATATTTTGCCTTCAAATTCATACCGTGATCGTAGCATGCATGAAATCGACTCATATCATTGGGATTTCCATGAAAAAGATTGTGGGCCGAAAATGGGTGATCACTGTACATTTCTCTTCTGTTTCCTATTTATATTTCTATTTTACCTTCTCAATTTAGCATTATGGACAGGGAAAGACCTAATCTAACATCTGCACAAAAATATTTTGCCTTCAAATTCATACCGTGATCGTAGCATGCATGGAATCGACACATATGACTGGGATTTCCATGAAAAAGATTGTCAGCCGAAAATGGGTGATCACTGTACATTTCTCTTCTGTTTCCTATTTATATATCTATTTTACTTCCTTCATTTTGCATTATGGACAGGGAAAGACCTAATCTAAGATCTGCACAAAAATATTTTGTCTTCAAATTCATACCGTGAACGTAGCATGCATGGACTCGACTCATATGACTGGGATTTCCATGAAAAAGATTGTGGGCCGAAAATCGGTGATCACTGTACATTTCTCTTCTGTTTCCTATTTATATTTCTATTTTACCTCCTCAATTTAGCATTATGGACAGGGAAAGACATAATCTAAGTTCTGCACAAAAATATTTTGCCTTCAAATTCATACCGTGATCGTAGCATGCATGGACTCGACTCATATGACTGGGATTTCCATGAAAAAGATTGTCAGCCGAAAATGGGTGATCACTGTACATTTCTCTTCTGTTTCCCATTTACATTTCTATTTTAACTCCTCAATTTATCATTATGGACTGGGAAAGACCTAATCTAAGATCTGCACAAAAATATTTTGCCTTCAAATTCATACCGTGATCGTAGCATGCATGGACTCGACTCATATGACTGGGATTTCCATGAAAAAGATTGTGGGCTGAAAATGTGTGATCACTGTACATTTCTCTTCTGTTTCCTATTTATATTTCTATTTTACCTCCTCAATTTAGCATTATGGACAGGGAAAGACCTAATCTAAGATCTGCACAAAAATATTTTGCCTTCAAATTCATACCGTGAACGTAGCATGCATGTACTCGACTCATATGACTGGGATTTCCATGAAAAAGATTGTGGGCCGAAAATGGGTGATCACTGTACATTTCTCTTCTGTTTCCTATTTATATTTCTATTTTACCTCCTCAATTTAGCATTATGGACAGGGAAAGGCCTAATCTAAGATCTGTACAAAAATATTTTGCCTTCAAATTCATACCGTGATCGTAGCATGCATGGACTCGACTCATATGACTGGGATTTCCATGAAAAAGATTGTCAGCCGAAAATGGGTGATCACTGTACATTTCTCTTCTGTTTCCTATTTATATTTCTATTTTACCTCCTCAATTTAGCATTATGGACAGGGAAAGACCTAATCTAAGATCTGCACAAAAATATTTTGCCTTCAAATTCATACCGTGAACGTAGCATGCATGTACTCGACTCATATGACTGGGATTTCCATGAAAAAGATTGTGGGCCGAAAATGGGTGATCACTGTACATTTCTCTTCTGTTTCCTATTTATATTTCTATTTTACCTCCTCAGTTTAGCATTATGGACAGGGAAAGGCCTAATCTAAGATCTGTACAAAAATATTTTGCCTTCAAATTCATACCGTGATCGTAGCATGCATGGACTCGACTCATATGACTGGGATTTCCATGAAAAAGATTGTCAGCCGAAAATGGGTGATCACTGTACATTTCTCTTCTGTTTCCTATTTACATTTCTATTTTAACTCCTCAATTTATCATTATGGACTGGGAAAGACCTAATCTAAGATCTGCACAAAAATATTTTGCCTTCAAATTCATACCGTGATCGTAGCATGCATGGACTCGACTCATATGACTGGGATTTCCATGAAAAAGATTGTGGGCTGAAAATGGGTGATCACTGTACATTTCTCTTCTGTTTCCTATTTCTATTTCTATTTTACTTCCTTCATTTAGCATTATGGACAGGGAAAGACCTAATCTAAGATCTGCACAAAAATATTTTGCCTTCAAATTCATACCGTGATCGTAGCATGCATGGACTCGACTCATATGACTGGGATTTCCATGAAAAAGATTGTGGGCCGAAAATGGGTGATCACTGTACATTTCTCTTCTGTTTCCTGTTTATATTTCTATTTTACTTTCTCAATTTAGCATTATGGACAGGGAAAGACCTAATCTAACATCTGCACAAAAATATTTTGCCTTCAAATTCATACCGTGATCGTAGCATGCATGGAATCGACTCATATGACTGGGATTTCCATGAAAAAGATTGTGGACCGAAAATGGGTGATCACTGTACATTTCTCTTCTGTTTCCTATTTACATTTCTATTTTACCTCCTCAATTTAGCATTATGGACAGGGAAAGACCTAATCTAAGATCTGCACAAAAATATTTTGCCTTCAAATTCATACCGTGATCGTAGCATGCATGGACTCGACTCATATGATAGGGATTTCCATGAAAAAGATTGTGGGCCGAAAATGGGTGATCACTGTACATTTCTCTTCTGTTTCCTATTTATATTTCTATTTTACCTCCTCAATTTAGCATTATGGACAGGGAAAGACATAATCTAAGATCTGCACAAAAATATTTTGCCTTCAAATTCATACCGTGATCGTAGCATGCATGGACTCGACTCATATGACTGGGATTTCCATGAAAAAGATTGTCAGCCGAAAATGGGTGATCACTGTACATTTCTCTTCTGTTTCCTATTTATATTTCTATTTTAACTCCTCAATTTAGCATTATGGACAGGGAAAGACCTAATCTAAGATCTGTACAAAAATATTTTGCCTTCAAATTTATACCGTGATCGTAGCATGCATGGACTCGACTCATATGACTGGGATTTCCATGAAAAAGATTGTGGGCCGAAAATGGGTGATCACTGTACATTTCTCTTCTGTTTCCTATTTATATTTTTATTTTACCTCCTCAATTTAGCATTATGGACAGGGAAAGACCTAATCTAATATCTGCACAAAAATATTTTGCCTTCAAATTCATACCGTGATCGTAGCATGCATGGACTCGACTCATATGACTGGGATTTCCATGAAAAACATTGTGGGCAGAAAATGGGTGATCACTGTACATTTCTCTTCTGTTTCCTATTTATATATCTATTTTACTTCCTTCATTTAGCATTATGGACAGGGAAAGACCTAATCTAACCTCTGCACAAAAATATTTTGCCTTCAATTTCATATCGTGATCGTAGCATGCATGGACTCGACTCATATGACTGGGATTTCCATGAAAAAGATTGTGGACCGAAAATGGGTGATCACTGAACATTTCTCTTCTGTTTCCTATTTACATTTCTATTTTACCTCCTCAATTTAGCATTATGGACAGGGAAAGACCTAATCTAAATCTGCTCAAAAATATTTTGCCTTCAAATTCATACCGTGATCGTAGCATGCATGGACTCGACTCATATGACTGGGATTTCCATGAAAAATATTGTTGGCACAAAATGGGTGATCACAGTACATTTCTCTTATGTTTCTTATTACTAATTCTATTTTACTTCCTTAATTTAGCATTATGGACAGGGAAGGACAAACTAAGATCTGCAAAAATATATTTTGCCTTCAAATTCATACCGTGATCGTAGCATGCATTGATTCGACTCATATGACTGAGATTTCCATGACAAAGATTGTGGGCCGAAAATGGGTGATCACTGTAGATTTCTCTTCTGTTTCCTATTTATATTTCTATTTTACCTCCTCAGTTTAGCATTATGGACAGGGAAAGACCTAATCTAAAATCTTCACAAAAAATATTTTGGTTTGAAATTCATACCGTGATCGTAGCATGCATGGACTCGACACATATGACTGGGATTTCCATGAAAAAGATTGTGGGCCGAAAATGGGTGATCACTGTACATTTCTCTTCTGTTTCCTATTTATATTTATATTTTACCTCCTCAATTTAGCATTATAGACAGGGACAGACCTAATCTAAAATCTGCACAAAAATATTTTGCCTTCAAATTCATACCGTGATTTTAGCATGCATGGACTCGACTCATATGACTGGGATTTCCATGAAAAAGATTGTGGGCCGAAAATTGGTGATCACTGTACATTTCTCTTTTGTTTCCTATTTATATTTAAATTTTACCTCCTCAATTTAGCATTATGGACAAGGAAAGACCTAATCTAAGATCTGCACAAAAATATTTTGCCTTCAAATTCATACCGTGATCGTAGCATGCATGGACTCGACTCATATGACTGGGATTTCCATGAAAAAGATTGTGGACCGAAAATGGGTGATCACTGTACATTTCTCTTCTGTTTCCTATTTATATTTATATTTTACCTACTCAATTTAGCATTATGGACAGGGAAAGACCTAATCTAAAATCTGCACAAAAATATTTTGCCTTGAAATTCATACCGTGATCGTAGCATGCATTGACTCAACTCATATGACTGGGATTTCCATGAAAAAAATAGTGGGCATAAAATGGGTGATCACTGTACATTTCTCTTATATTTCCTATTTATATTTCTATTTTACCTCCTCAATTTAGCATTATGGACAGGGAAAGACCTAATCTAAGATCTGCACAAAAATATTTTGCCTTCAAATTCATACCATGATCGTTGCATGCATGGACTCGACTCATATGACTGGGATTTCCATGAAAAAGATTGTGGGCCGAAAATGGGTGATCACTGTACATTTCTCTTCTGTTTCCTATTTATATTTATATTTTACCTCCTCAATTTAGCATTATGGACAGGGAAAGACCTAATCTAAGCTCTGCACAAAAATATTTTGCCTTCAAATTCATACTGTGATCGTAGCATGCATGTACTCGACTCATATTACTGGGATTTCGATAAAAAAGATTCTGGGCCGAAAATGGGTCATCACTGTACATTTCTCTTCTCTTTCCTATTTATATTTCTATTTTATCTCCTCAATTTAGCATTATGGACTGTTTCCTATTTATATTTATATTTTACCTCCTCAATTGAGCATTATGGACAGGGAAAGACCTAATCTAAAATCTGCACAAAAATATTTTGCCTTCAAATTCATACCGTGACCGTAGCATGCATGGACTCGACTCATATGACTGGGATTTCCATGAAAAAGATTGTGGACCGAAAATGGGTGATCACTGTACATTTCTCTTCTGTTTCCGATTTATATTTATATTTTACCTCGTCAATTTAGCATTATGTACAGCGAAAGACCTCATCTAAAATCTGCACAAAAATATTTTGCTTTCAAATTCATACCGTGATCGTAGCATGCATGGACTTGACTCATATTACTGGGATTTCCATGAAAAAGATTGTGGGCCGAAAATGGGTGATCACTGTACATTTCTCTTCTGTTTCCTATTTATATTTATATTTTACCTCCTCAATTTAGCATTATGGACAGGGAAAGAACTAATCTAAAATCTGCACAAAAATATTTTGCATTCAAATTCATACCATGATCGTAGCATGCATGGACTCGACTCATATGACTGGGATTTCCATGAAAAAGATTGTGGGCCGAAAATGGGTGAACACTGTACATTTCTCTTCTGTTTCCTATTGATATTTCTATTTTACCTCCTCAATTTAGCATTATGGACAGGGAAAGACCTAATCTAAAATCTGCGCAAAAATATTTTGCCTTCAAATTCATACCGTGATCGTAGCATGCATGGACTCGACTCATATGACTGGGATTTCCATGAAAAAGATTGTGGGCCGAAGGTGGGTGATCACTGTACATTTCTCTTCTGTTTCCTATTTATATTTCTATTTTACCTCCTCAATTTAGCATTATGGACAGGGAAAGACCTCATCTAAAATCTGCACAAAAATATTTTGCCTTCAAATTCATACCGTGATCGTAGCATGCATGGACTCGACTCATATGCCTGGGATTTCCATGAAACAGATTGTGGCAGAAAATGGTTGATCACTGTACATTTCCCTTCTGTTTCCTATTTAAATTTCTATTTTACCTCCTCAATTTAGCATTATGGACAGGGAAAGAACTAATCTAAAATCTGCACAAAAATATTTTGCATTCAAATGCATACCATGATCGTAGCATGCATGGACTCGACTCATATGACTGGGATTTCCATGAAAAAGATTGTTGGCCGAAAATGGGTGATCACTGTACATTTCTCTTCTGTTTCCTATTTATATTTATATTTTACCTCCTCAATTGAGCATTATGGACAGGGAAAGACCTAATCTAAAATCTGCACAAAAATATTTTGCCTTCAAATTCATACCGTGATCTTAGCATGCATGGACTCGACTCATATGACTGGGATTTCCATGAAAAAGATTGTGGGCCGAAAATGGGTGATCACTGTACATTTCTCTTCTGTTTCCTATTTATATTTCTATTTTATCACCTCAATTTAGCATTATGGACAGGGAAAGACCTAATCTAAAATCTGCACAAAAATATTTTGCCTTCAAATTCATACCGTGACCGTAGCATGCATGGACTCGACTCATATGACTGGGATTTCCATGAAAAAGATTGTGGGCCGAAAATGGGTGATCACTGTACATTTCTCTTCTGTTTCCGATTTATATTTATATTTTACCTCCTCAATTTAGCATTATGGACAGCGAAAGACCTCATCTAAAATCTGCACAAAAATATTTTGCTTTCAAATTCATACCGTGATCGTAGCATGCATGGACTTGACTCTTTTTACTGGGATATCCATGAACAAGATTGTGGGCCGAAAATGGGTCATCACTGTACATTCCTCTCCTGTTTCCTATTTATATTTCTATTTTACCTCCTCAATTTAGCATTATGGACAGGGAAAGACCTCATCTAAAATCTGCACAAAAATATTTTGCCTTCAAATTCATACCGTGATCGTAGCATGCATGGACTCGACACATATGCCTGGGATTTCCATGAAACAGATTGTGGAAGAAAATGGTTGATCACTGTACATTTCCCTTCTGTTTCCTATTTAAATTTCTATTTTACCTCCTCAATTTAGCATTATGGACAGGGAAAGACCTTATCTAAGATCTGCACAAAAATATTTTGCCTTCAAATTCATACCGTGATTGTAGCATGCATGGACTCAACTCATATGACTGGGATTTCCATGAAAAAGATAGTGGGCAGAAAATGGGTGATCACTGTACATTTCTCTTCTGTTTCCTATTTATATTTATATTTTACCTCCTCAATTTAGCATTATGGACAGGGAAAGACCTCATCTAAGATCTGCACAAAAATATTTTGCCTTCAAATTCATACCGTGATCGTAGCATGCATGGACTCAACTCATATGACTGGGATTTCCATGAAAAAGATAGTGGGCAGAAAATGGGTGATCACTGTACATTTCTCTTCTGTTTCCTATTTATATTTCTATTTTACCTCCTCAATTTAGCATTATGGACAGGGAAAGACCTCATCTAAAATCTGCACAAAAATATTTTGCCTTCAAATTAATACCGTGATCGTAGCATGCATGGACTCGACTCATATGCCTGGGATTTCCATGAAAAAGATTGTGGGCCGAAAATGGGTGATCACTGTACATTTCTCTTCTGTTTCCTATTTATATATATATATTACCTCCTCAATTTAGCATTATGAACAGGGAAAACCTAATCTAAGCTCTGCACAAAAATATTTTGCATTCAAATGCATACCATGATCGTAGCATGCATGGACTCGACTCATATGACTGGGATTTCCATGAAAAAGATTGTTGGCCGAAAATGGGTGATCACTGTACATTTCTCTTCTGTTTCCTATTTATATTTATTTTTTACCTCCTCAATTGAGCATTATGGACAGGGAAAGACCTAATCTAAAATCTGCACAAAAATATTTTGCTTTCAAATTCATACCGTGATCGTAGCATGCATGGACTCGACTCATATTACTGGTATTTCCATGAACAAGATTGTGGGCCGAAATTGGGTCATCACTGTACATTTCTCTTCTGTTTCCTATTCATATTTATATTTTACCTTCTCAATTTAGCATTATGGACAGGGAAAGAACTATTCTAAAATCTGCACAAAAATATTTTGCCTTCAAATTCATACCGTGATCGTAGCATGCATGGACTCGACTCATATGACTGGGATTTCCATGAAAAAGATTGTGGGCCGAAAATGGGTGATCACTGCACATTTCTCTTCTGTATTCTATTTATATTTTTATTTTACCTCCTCAATTTAGCATTATGGACAGGGAAAGACCTAATCTAAAATCTGCTCAAAAATATTTTGCCTTCAAATTTATACCGTGATCGTAGCATGCATGGACTCGACTGATATGCCTGGGATTTGAATGAAAAAGATTGTGGGCAGAAAATGGTTGATCACTGTACATTTCCCTTCTGTTTCCTATTTATATTTCTATTTTACCTCCTCAATTTAGCATTATGGACAGGGAAAGACCTTATCTAAGATCTGCACAAAAATATTTTGCCTTCAAATTCATACTGTGATCGTAGCATGCATGGACTCGACTCATATGACTGGGATTTCCATGAAAAAGATAGTGGGGAGAAAATGGGTGGTCACTGTACATTTCTCTTCTGTTTCCTATTTATATTTATATTTTAACTCCTCAATTTAGCATTATGGACAGGGAAAGAACTAATTTAAAATCTGAACAAAAATATTTTGCCTTCAAATTCATACCGTGATCTTAGCATGCATGGACACGACTCATATGACTGATATTTCCATGAAAAAGATTGTGGGCTGAAAATGGGTGATCACTGCACATTTCTCTTCTGTATTCTATTTATATTTTTATTTTACCTCCTCAATTTAGCATTATGGACAGGGAAAGACAATCTAAAATCTGCACAAAAATATTTTGCCTTCAAATTCATACCGTGATCGTAGCATGCATGGACTCGACTCATATGCCTGGGATTTGCATGAAAAATATTGTGGGCAGAAAATGGGTGATCACTGTACATTTCTCTTCTGTTTCCTATTTATATTTCTATTTTACCTCCTCAATTTAGCATTATGGACAGGGAAAGACCTCATCTAAGATCTGCACAAAAATATTTTGCCTTCAAATTCATACCGTGATCGTAGCATGTATGGCCTCAACTCATATGCCTGGGATTTCCATGAAACAGATTGTGGGCAGAAAATGGTTGATCACTGTACATTTCCCTTCTGTTTCCTATTTATATTTCTATTTTACCTCCTCAATTTAGCATTATGGACAGGGAAAGAACTTATCTAAGATCTGCACAAAAATATTTTGCCTTCAAATTCATACCGTGATCGTAGCATGCATGGACTCAACTCATATGACTGGGATTTCCATGAAAAAGATAGTGGGCAGAAAATGGGTGATCACTGTACATTTCTCTTCTGTTTTTTATTTATATTTATATTTTAACTCCTCAATTTAGCATTATGGACAGGGAAAGAACTAATTTAAAATCTGAACAAAAATATTTTGCCTTCAAATTCATACCGTGATCGTAGCATGCATGGACACAACTCATATGACTGGTATTTCCATGAAAAAGATTGTGGGCCGAAAATGGGTGATCACTGCACATTTCTCTTCTGTATTCTATTTATATTTTTATTTTACCTCCTCAATTTAGCATTATGGACCGGGAAAGACAATCTAAAATCTGCACAAAAATATGTTGCCTTCAAATTCATACCGTGATCGTAGCATGCATGGACTCGACTCATATGCCTGGGATTTGCATGAAAAATATTGTGGGCAGAAAATGGGTGATCACTGTACATTTCTCTTCTGTTTCCTATTTATATTTCTATTTTACCTCCTCAATTTAGCATTATGGACAGGGAAAGACCTCATCTAACATCTGCACAAAAATATTTTGCCTTCAAATTCATACCGTGATCGTAGCATGCATGGCCTCAACTCATATGACTGGGATTTCCATGAAAAAGATAGTGGGCAGAACATGGGTGATCACTGTACATTTCTCTTCTGTTTCCTATTTATATTTCTATTTTACCTCCTCAATTTAGCATTATGGACAGGGAAAGACCTCATCTAAAATCTGCACAAAAATATTTTGCCTTCAAATTCATACCGTGATCGTAGCATGCATGGCCTCAACTCATATGCCTGGGATTTCCATGAAACAGATTGTGGGCAGAAAATGGTTGATCACTGTACATTTCCCTTCTGTTTCCTATTTATATTTCTATTTTACCTCCTCAATTTAGCATTATGGACAGGGAAAGACCTTATCTAAGATCTGCACAAAAATATTTTGCCTTCAAATTCATACCGTGATCGTAGCATGCATGGACTCAACTCATATGACTGGGATTTCCATGAAAAAGATAGTGGGCAGAAAATGGGTGATCACTGTACATTTCTCTTCTGTTTCCTATTTATATTTCTATTTTACCTCCTCAATTTAGCATTATGGACAGGGAAAGACCTCATCTAAGATCTGCACAAAAATATTTTGCCTTCAAATTCATACCGTGATCGTAGCATGCATGGAATCAACTCATATGACTGGGATTTCCATGAAAAAGATACTGGGCATAAAATCTGTGATCACTGTACATTTCTCTTCTGTTTCCTATTTATATTTCTATTTTACCTCCTCAATTTAGCATTATGGACCGGGAAAGAACGAATCTAAAATCTGCACAAAAATATTTTGCCTTCAAATTAATACCGTGATCGTAGCATGCATGGACTCGACTCATATGACTGGGATTTCCATGAAAAAGATTGTGGGCCGAAAATGGGTGATCACTGTACATTTCTCTTCTGTTTCCTATTTATATTTATATTTTACCTCCTCAATTTAGCATTATGGACAGGGAAAGACCTAATCTAAGATCTGCACAAAAATATTTTGCCTTCAAATTTATACCGTGATCGTAGCATGCATGGACTCAACTCATATGACTGGGATTTCCATGAAAAAGATAGTGGGCAGAAAATGGGTGGTCACTGTACATTTCTCTTCTGTTTCCTATTTATATTTATATTTTAACTCCTCAATTTAGCATTATGGACAGGGAAAGAACTAATTTAAAATCTGAACAAAAATATTTTGCCTTCAAATTCATACCGTGATCGTAGCATGCATGGACACGACTCATATGACTGGTATTTCCATGAAAAAGATTGTGGGCCGAAAATGGGTGATCACTGCACATTTCTCTTCTGTATTTTATTTATATTTTTATTTTACCTCCTCAATTTAGCATTATGGACAGGGAAAGACAATCTAAAATCTGCACAAAAATATTTTGCCTTCAAATTCATACCGTGATCGTAGCATGCATGGACTCGACTCATATGCCTGGGATTTGCATGAAAAATATTGTGGGCAGAAAATGGGTGATCACTGTACATTTCTCTTCTGTTTCCTATTTATATTTCTATTTTACCTCCTCAATTTAGCATTATGGACAGGGAAAGACCTCATCTAAGATCTGCACAAAAATATTTTGCCTTCAAATTCATACCGTGATCGTAGCATGCATGGCCTCAACTCATATGACTGGGATTTCCATGAAAAAGATAGTGGGCAGAAAATGGGTGATCACTGTACATTTCTCTTCTGTTTCCTATTTATATTTCTATTTTACCTCCTCAATTTAGCATTATGGACAGGGAAAGACCTCATCTAAAATCTGCACAAAAATATTTTGCCTTCAAATTCATACCGTGATCGTAGCATGCATGGCCTCAACTCATATGCCTGGGATTTCCATGAAACAGATTGTGGGCAGAAAATGGTTGATCACTGTACATTTCCCTTCTGTTTCCTATTTATATTTCTATTTTACCTCCTCAATTTAGCATTATGGACAGGGAAAGACCTTATCTAAGATCTGCACAAAAATATTTTGCCTTCAAATTCATACCGTGATCGTAGCATGCATGGACTCAACTCATATGACTGGGATTTCCATGAAAAAGATAGTGGGCAGAAAATGGGTGATCACTGTACATTTCTCTTCTGTTTCCTATTTATATTTATAATTTACCTCCTCAATTTAGCATTATGGACAGGGAAAGACCACATCTAAAATCTGCACAAAAATATTTTGCCTTCAAATTCATACCGTGATCGTAGCATGCATGGACTCGACTCATATTACTGGTATTTCCATGAACACGATTGTGGGCCGAAATTGGGTCATCACTGTACATTTCTCTTCTGTTTCCTATTCATATTTATATTTTACCTTCTCAATTTAGCATTATGGACAGGGAAAGACCTAATCTAAAATCTGCACAAAAATATTTTGCCTTCAAATTCATACCGTGATCTTAGCATGCATGGACTCGACTCATATGACTGGGATTTCCATGAAAAAGATTGTGGGCCGAAAATGGGTGATCACTGTACATTTCGCTTCTGTTTCCTATTTATATTTATATTTTACCTCCTCAATTTAGCATTATGGACAGGGAAAGACCTAATCTAAAATCTGCACAAAAATATTTTGCCTTCAAATTCATACCGTGATCGTAGCATGCACGGACTCGACTTATATGACTGGGATTTCCATGAAAAAGATTGTGGGCCGAAAATGAGTGATCACTGAACATTTCTGTTCTGTTTCCTATTTATATTTATATTTTACCTCCTCAATTCAGCATTATGGACAGGGAAAGACCTAATCTAAAATCTGCACAAAAATATTTTGCCTTCAAATTCATACCGTGATCGTAGCATGCATGGACTCGACTCATATGACTGGGATTTCCAAGAAAAAGATTGTGGGCCGAAAGTGGGTGATCACTGTACATTTCTCTTCTGTTTCCTATTTATATTTCTATTTTACCTCCTCAATTTAGCATTATGGACAGGGAAAGATCTAATCTAAAATCTGCACAAATATATTTTGCCTTCAAATTCATACCGTGATCGTAGTATGCATGGACTCGACACATATGACTGGGATTTCCATGAAAAAGGTTGTGGGCCGAAAATTGGTGATCACTGTACATTTCTCTTCTGTTTACTATTTACGTTTATATTTTACCTCCTAAATTTAGCATTATGGACAGGGAAAGACCTAATCTAAGATCTGCACAAAAATATTTTGCCTTCAAATTCATACCGTGATCGTAGCATGCATGGACTCGACTCATATGACTGGGATTTCCATGAAAAAGATTTTGGGCAGAAAATGGGTGATCACTGTACATTTCTCTTCTGTTTCCTATTTATATTTATATTTTACCTCCTCAATTTAGCATTATGGACCGGGAAAGAACGAATCTAAAATCTGCACAAAATATTTTGCCTTCAAATTCATACCGTGATCGTAGCATGCATGGACTCGACTCATATGACTGGGATTTCCATGAAAATATTGTGGGCCGAAAATGGGTGATCACTGTACATTTCTCTTCTGTTTCCTATTTATATTTATATTTTACCTCCTCAATTTAGCATTATGGACAGTGAAAGACCTAATCTAAAATCTGCAAAAAATATTTTCCTTTAAATTCATACCGTGATCGTAGTATGCATGGACTCGACACATATGACTGGGATTTCCATGAAAAAGTTGTGGGCCGAAAATGGGTGATCACTGTACATTTTTCTTCTGTTTACTATTTACGTTTATATTTTACCTCCTCAATTTAGCATTACGGACAGGGAAAGACCTAATCTAAGCTCTGCACTAAAATATTTTGCCTTCAATTCATACCGTGATCGTAGCATGCATGGACTCGAGTCATATGACTGGGATTTCCATGAAAAATGTTGGGGGCAGAAAATGGGTGATCACTGTACATTTCTCTTCTGTTTCCTATTTATATTTGTATTTTACCTCCTCAATTTAGCATTATGGCCAGGGAAAGACCTAATCTAAGATGTGCACAAAAATATTTTGCCTTCAAATTCATACCGTGATCGTAGCATGAATGGACTCGACTCATATGACTGGGATTTCCATGAAAAAGATTGTGGGCCGAAAATGGGTGATCACTGTACATTTCTCTTCTGTTTCCTATTTATATTTATATATTACCTCCTCAACTTAGCATTATGGACAGGGAAAGACCTAATCTAAGATCTGCACAAAAATATTTTGCCTTCAAATTCATACCGTGATCGTAGCATGCATGGACTCGACTCATATGACTGGGATTTCCATGAAAAAGATTGTGGGCCGAAAATGGGTGATCACTGTACATTTCTCTTCTGTTTCCAATTTATATTTGTATTTTACCTCCTCAATTTAGCATTATGGACAGGGAAAGACCTAATCTAAGATATGCACAAAAATATTTTCCCTTCAAATTCATACCGTGATCGTAGCATGCATGGACTCGACTCATATGACTGGGATTTCCATGAAGAAGATTGTGGGCCGAAAATGTGTGATCACTGTACATTTTTCTTCTCTTTTCTATTCATATTTCTATATTACTTCCTCAATTTAGCATTATGGACAGGTAAAGACCTAATCTAAAATCTGCACAAAAATATTTTCCTTTAAATTCATACCGTGATCGTAGTATGCATGGACTCGACACATATGACTGGGATTTCCATGAAAAAGTTGTGGGCCGAAAATGGGTGATCACTGTACATTTTTCTTCTGTTTACTATTTACGTTTATATTTTACCTCCTCAATTTAGCATTACGGACAGGGAAAGACCTAATCTAAGCTCTGCACTAAAATATTTTGCCTTCAATTCATACCGTGATCGTAGCATGCATGGACTCGAGTCATATGACTGGGATTTCCATGAAAAATGTTGGGGGCAGAAAATGGGTGATCACTTTACATTTCTCTTCTGTTTCCTATTTACATTTCTATTTTACCTCCTTAATTTAGCATTATGGACAGGGAAAGACCTAATCTAAGATCTGCACAAAAATATTTTGCCTTCAAATTCATACCGTGATCGTAGCATGCATGGACTCGACTCATATGACTGGGATTTCCATGAAAAAGTTTCTGGGCCGAAAATCGGTGATCACTGTACATTTCTCTTCTGTTTCCTATTTATATTTGTATTTTACCTCCTCAATTTAGCATTATGGCCAGGGAAAGACCTAATCTAAGATCTGCACAAAAATATTTTGACTTCAAATTCATACCGTGATCGTAGCATGAATGGACTCGACTCATATGACTGGGATTTCCATGAAAAAGATTGTGGGCCGAAAATGGGTGATCACTGTACATTTCTCTTCTGTTTCCTATTTATATTTATATATTACCTCCTCAACATAGCATTATGGACAGGGAAAGACCTAATCTAAGATCTGCACAAAAATATTTTGCCTTCAAATTCATACCGTGATCGTAGCATGCATGGACTCGACTCATATGACTGGGATTTCCATGAAAAAGATTGTGGGCCGAAAATGGGTGATCACTGTACATTTCTCTTCTGTTTCCAATTTATATTTGTATTTTACCTCCTCAATTTAGCATTATAGCCAGGGAAAGACCTAATCTAAGATATGCACAAAAATATTTTGCCTTCAAATTCATACCGTGATCGTAGCATGCATGGACTCGACTCATATGACTGGGATTTCCATGAAGAAGATTGTGGGCCGAAAATGGGTGATCACTGTACATTTTTCTTCTCTTTTCTATTCATATTTCTATATTACTTCCTCAATTTAGCATTATGGACAGGTAAAGACCTAATCTAAAATCTGCACAAAAATATTTTGCCTTCAAATTCATACCGTGATCGTAGTATGCATGGACTCGACACATATGACTGGGATTTCCATGAAAAAGTCTGTGGGCCGAAAATAGGTGATAACTGTACATTTCTCTTATGTTTACTATTTACGTTTATATTTTACCTCCTCAATTTAGCATTATGGACAGGGAAAGACCTAATCTAAGCTCTGCACTAAAATATTTTGCCTTCAATTCATACCGTGATCGTAGTATGCATGGACTCGACACATATGACTGGGATTTCCATGAAAAAGTCTGTGGGCCGAAAATGGGTGATCACTGTACATTTCTCTTCTGTTTCCTATTTACATTTCTATTTTACCTCCTTAATTTAGCATTATGGACAGGGAAAGACCTAATCTAAGATCTGCACAAAAATATTTTGCCTTCAAATTCATACCGTGATCGTAGCATGCATGGACTCGACTCATATGACTAGGATTTCCATGAAAAAGATTGTGGGCTGAAAATGGGTGATCACTGTATATTTCTCTTCTGTTTCCAATTTATATTTGTATTTTACCTCGTCAATTTTGCATTATGGCCAGGGAAAGACCTAATCTAAGATCTGCACAAAAATATTTTGCCTTCAAATTCATACCGTGATCGTAGCATGCATGGACTCGACTCATATGACTGGGATTTCCATGAAAAATGTTGGGAGCAGAAAATTGGTGATCACTGTACTTTTCTCTTCTGTTTCCTATTTATATTTATATATTACCTCGTCAATTTAGCATTATGGACAGGGAAAGACCTAATCTAAGATGTGCACAAAAATATTTTGCCTTCAAATTCATACCGTGATCGTAGCATGCATGGACTCGACTCATATGACTGGGATTTCCATGAAAAAGATTGTGGGCAGAAAATGGGTGATCACTGTACATTTCTCTTCCATTTTCTATTTATATTTCTATTTTACTTCCTTCATTTAGCATTATGGACAGGGAAAGACCTAATCTAAGATCTGCACAAAAATATTTTGCCTTCAAATTCATACCGTGATCGTAGCATGCATGGATTCGACTCATATGACTGGGATTTCCATGAAAAAGATTGTCGGCCGAAAATGGGTGATCACTGTAAATTTCTCTTCTGTTTCCTATTTATATTTGTATTTTGCCTCCTCAATTTAGCATTTTGGACAGGGAAAGACCTATTCTAAGATCTGCACACAAATATTTTGCCTTCAAATTCATACCGTGATCGTAGCATGCATGGACTCGACTCATATGACTGGGATTTCCATGAAAAAGATTGTGGGCCGAAAATGGGTGATCACTGTACATTTCTCTTCTGTTTCCTATTCATATTTCTATTTTACCTCCTCAATTTAGCATTATCGACAGGGAAAGACCTAATCTAAAATCTGCACAAAAATATTTTGCCTTCAAATTCATACCGTGATCGTAGTATGCATGGACTCGACACATATGACTGGGATTTCCATGAAAAAGTCTGTGGGCCGAAAATAGGTGATAACTGTACATTTCTCTTATGTTTACTATTTACGTTTATATTTTACCTCCTCAATTTAGCATTATGGACAGGGAAAGACCTAATCTAAGCTCTGCACTAAAATATTTTGCCTTCAATTCATACCGTGATCGTAGCATGCATGGACTCGAGTCATATGACTGGGATTTCCATGAAAAAGGTTGGGGGCAGAAAATGGGTGATCCCTGTACATTTCTCTTCTGTTTCCTATTTACATTTCTATTTTACCTCCTTAATTTAGCATTATGGACAGGGAAAGACCTAATCTAAGATCTGCACAAAAATATTTTGCCTTCAAATTCATACCGTGATCGTAGCATGCATTGACTCGACTCATATGACTGGGATTTCCATGAAAAAGTTTCTGGGCCGAAAATCGGTGATCACTGTACATTTCTCTTCTGTTTCCTATTTATATTTGTATTTTACCTCCTCAATTTAGCATTATGGCCAGGGAAAGACCTAATCTAAGATCTGCACAAAAATATTTTGCCTTCAAATTCATACCGTGATCGTAGCATGAATGGACTCGACTCATATGACTGGGATTTCCATGAAAAAGATTGTGGGCCGAAAATGGGTGATCACTGTACATTTCTCTTCTGTTTCCTATTTATATTTATATATTACCTCCTCAACTTAGCATTATGGACAGGGAAAGACCTAATCTAAGATCTGCACAAAAATATTTTGCCTTCAAATTTATACCGTGATCGTAGCATGCATGGACTCGACTCATATGACTGGGATTTCCATGAAAAAGATTGTGGGCCGAAAATGGGTGATCACTGTACATTTCTCTTCTGTTTCCAATTTATATTTGTATTTTACCTCCTCAATTTAGCATTATAGCCAGGGAAAGACCTAATCTAAGATATGCACAAAAATATTTTGCCTTCAAATTCATACCGTGATCGTAGCATGCATGGACTCGACTCATAGGACTGGGATTTCCATGAAGAAGATTGTGGGCCGAAAATGGGTGATCACTGTACATTTTTCTTCTCTTTTCTATTAATATTTCTATATTACTTCCTCAATTTAGCATTATGGACAGGTAAAGACCTAATCTAAAATCTGCACAAAAATATTTTGCCTTCAAATTCATACCGTGATCGTAGTATGCATGGACTCGACACATATGACTGGGATTTCCATGAAAAAGTCTGTGGGCCGAAAATAGGTGATAACTGTACATTTCTCTTATGTTTACTATTTACGTTTATATTTTACCTCCTCAATTTAGCATTATGGACAGGGAAAGACCTAATCTAAGCTCTGCACTAAAATATTTTGCCTTCAATTCATACCGTGATCGTAGTATGCATGGACTCGACACATATGACTGGGATTTCAATGAAAAAGTCTGTGGGCCGAAAATGGGTGATCACTGTACATTTCTCTTCAGTTTCCTATTTACATTTCTATTTTACCTCCTTAATTTAGCATTATGGACAGGGAAAGACCTAATCTAAGATCTGCACAAAAATATTTTGCCTTCAAATTCATACCGTGATCGTAGCATGCATGGACTCGACTCATATGACTAGGATTTCCATGAAAAAGATTGTGGGCTGAAAATGGGTGATCACTGTATATTTCTCTTCTGTTTCCAATTTATATTTGTATTTTACCTCGTCAATTTTGCATTATGGCCAGGGAAAGACGTAATCTAAGATCTGCACAAAAATATTTTGCCTTCAAATTCATACCGTGATCGTAGCATGCATGGACTCGACTCATATGACTGGGATTTCCATGAAAAATGTTGGGAGCAGAAAATTGGTGATCACTGTACTTTTCTCTTCTGTTTCCTATTTATATTTATATATTACCTCGTCAATTTAGCATTATGGACAGGGAAAGACCTAATCTAAGATGTGCACAAAAATATTTTGCCTTCAAATTCATACCGTGATCGTAGCATGCATGGACTCGACTCATATGACTGGGATTTCCATGAAAAAGATTGTGGGCAGAAAATGGGTGATCACTGTACATTTCTCTTCCATTTCCTATTTATATTTCTATTTTACTTCCTTCATTTAGCATTATGGACAGGGAAAGACTTAATCTAAGTTCTGCACAAAAATATTTTGCCTTCAAATTCATACCGTGATCGTAGCATGCATGGACTCGACTTATATGACTGGGATTCCCATGAAAAAGATTGTGCGCCGAAAATGGGTGATCACTGTACATTTCTCTTCTGTTTCCTATTTACATTTCTATTTTACCTCCATAATTTAGCATTATGGACAGGGAAAGACCTAATCTAAGATCTGCACAAAAATATTTTGCCTTCAAATTCATACCGTGATCGTAGCATGCATGGATTCGACTCATATGACTGGGATTTCCATGAAAAAGATTGTCGGCCGAAAATGGGTGATCACTGTACATTTCTCTTCTGTTTCCTATTTATATTTGTATTTTGCCTCCTCAATTTAGCATTTTGGACAGGGAAAGACCTATTCTAAGATCTGCACACAAATATTTTGCCTTCAAATTCATACCGTGATCGTAGCATGCATGGACTCGACTCATATGACTGGGATTTCCATGAAAAAGATTGTGGGCCGAAAATGGGTGATCACTGTACATTTCTCTTCTGTTTCCTATTCATATTTCTATTTTACCTCCTCAATTTAGCATTATCGACTGGGAAAGACCTAATCTAAAATCTGCACAAAAATATTTTGCCTTCAAATTCATACCGTGATCGTAGCATGCATGGACTCGACTCATATGACTGGGATTTCCATGAAAAAGATAGTCGGCCGAAAATGGGTGATCACGGTACATTTCTCTTCTGTTTCCTGTTTATATTTATCTTTTACCTCCTCAATTTAGCATTATAGACAGGGAAAGACCTAATCTAAGATCTGCACAAAAATATTTTGCCTTCAAATGCATACCGTGATCGTAGCATGCATGGACGCGACTCATATGACTGGGATTTCCATGAAAAAGATTGTGGGCCGAAAATGGGTGATCACTGTACATTTCTCTTCTGTTTCCAATTTATATTTGTATTTTACCTCCTCAATTTAGCATTATGGCCAGGGAAAGACCTAATCTAAGATCTGCACAAAAATATTTTGCCTTCAAATTCATACCGTGATCGTAGCATGCATGGACTCGACTCATATGACTGGGATTTCCATGAAAAAGATTGTGGGCCGAAAATGGGTGATCACTGTACATTTTTCTTCTGTTTTCTATTTATATTTCTATATTACTTCCTCAATTTAGCATTATGGACAGGGAAAGACCTAATCTAAAATCTGCACAAAAATATTTTGCCTTCAAATTCATACCGTGATCGTAGTATGCATGGACTCGACACATATGACTAGGATTTCCATGAAAAAGTTTGTGGGCCGAAAATGGGTGATCACTGTACATTTCTCTTATGTTTACTATTTACGTTTATATTTTACCTCCTCAATTTAGCATTATGGACAGGGAAAGACCTAATCTAAGCTCTGCACTAAAATATTTTGCCTTCAATTCATACCGTGATCGTAGCATGCATGGACTCGAGTCATATGACTGGGATTTCCATGAAAAATGTTGGGGGCAGAAAATGGGTGATCACTGTACATTTCTCTTCTGTTTCCTATTTACATTTCTATATTAGCTCCTTAATTTAGCATTATGGACAGGGAAAGACCTAATCTAAGATCTGCACAAAAATATTTTGCCTTCAAATTCATACCGTGATCGTAGCATGCATGGACTCGACTCATATGACTAGGATTTCCATGAAAAAGATTGTGGGCCGAAAATGGGTGATCACTGTATATTTCTCTTCTGTTTCCAATTTATATTTGTATTTTACCTCGTCAATTTTGCATTATGGCCAGGGAAAGACCTAATCTAAGATCTGCACAAAAATATTTTGCCTTCAAATTCATACCGTGATCGTAGCATGCATGGACTCGACTCATATGACTGGGATTTCCATGAAAAAGATTGTGGGCGGAAAATGGGTGATCACTGTACATTTTTCTTCTGTTTTCTATTTATATTTCTATTTTACTTCCTCAATTTAGCATTATGGACAGGGAAAGACCTAATCTAAAATCTTCACAAAAATATTTTGCCTTCAATTCATACCGTGATCGTAGCATGCATGGACTCGACTCATATGACTGGGATTTCCATGAAAAATGTTGGGGGCAGAAAATGGGTGATCACTGTATTTTTCTCTTCTGTTTCCTATTTATATTTATATATTACCTCCTCAATTTAGCATTATGGACAGGGAAAGACCTAATCTAAGATGTGCACAAATATATTTTGCCTTCAAATTCATACCGTGATCGTAGCATGCATGGAATCGACTCTTATGACTGGGATTTCCATGAAAAAGATTGTCGGCAGAAAATGGGTGATCACTGTACATTTCTCTTCCATTTCCTATTTATATTTCTATTTTACTTCCTTCATTTAGCATTATGGACAGGGAAAGACTTAATCGAAGTTCTGCACAAAAATATTTTGCCTTCAAATTCATACCGTGATCGTAGCATGCATGGACTCGACTCATATGACTGGGATTCCCATGAAAAAGATTGTGCGCCGAAAATGGGTGATCACTGTACATTTCTCTTCTGTTTCCTATTTACATTTCTATTTTACCTCCTCAATTTAGCATTATGGACAGGGAAAGACCTAATCTAAGATTTTGCACAAAAATATTTTGCCTTCAAATTCATACCGTGATCGTAGCATGCATGGACTCGACTCATATGACTGGGATTCCAATGAAAAAGATTGTGCGCCGAAAATGGGTGATCACTGTACATTTCTCTTCTGTTTTCTATTTACATTTCTATTTTACCTCCTCAATTTAGCATTATGGACAGGGAAAGACCTAATCTAAGATTTTGCACAAAAATATTTTGCCTTCAAATTCATACCGTGATCGTAGCATGCATGGACTCGACTCATATGACTGGGATTTACATGAAAAAGTTTGTGGGCCGAAAATGTGTGATCACTGTACATTTCTCTTCTGTTTACTATTTACATTTATATTTTACCTCCTCAATTTAGCATTATGGACAGGGAAAGACCTCATCTAAGCTCTGCACAAAAATATTTTGCTTTCAATTCATACCGTGATCGTAGCATGCATGGACTCGACTCATATGACTGGGATTTCCATGAAAAATGTTGGGGGCAGAAAATGGGTGATCACTGTACATTTCTCTTCTGTTTCATATTTATATTTATATATTACCTCCTCAATTTAGCATTATGGACAGGGAAAGACCTAATCTAAGATCTGCACAAAAATATTTTGCCTTCAAATTCATACCGTGATCGTAGCATGCATGGACTCGACTCATATGACTGGGATTTCCATGAAAAATGTTAGGGGCAGAAAATGGGTGATTACTGTACATTTCTCTTCTGTTTCCTATTTATATTTATATATTACCTCCTCAATTTAGCATTATGGACAGGGAAAGACCGAATCTAAGATCTGCACAAAAATATTTTGCCTTCAAATTCATACCGTGATCGTAGCATGCATGGACTCGACTCATATGACTGGGATTTCCATGAAAAAGATTGTCGGCCGAAAATTGGTGATCACTGTACATTTCTCTTCTCTTTCCTATTTATATTTCTATTTTACCTCCTCAATTTAGCATTATGGACAGGGAAAGACCTAATATAAGAATCTGAACAAAAATATTTTGCCTTCAAATTCATACCGTGATCGTAGCATGCATGGATTCGACTCATATGACTGGGATTTCCATGAAAAAGATTGTCGGCAGAAAATGGGTGATCACTGTACATTTCCCTTCTGTTTCCTTTTTATATTTGTATTTAACCTCATCAATTTAGCATTATGGATAGGGAAAGACCTAATCTAAAATCTGCACAAAAATTTTTTGCCTTCAAATTCATACCGTGACCGTAGCATTCATGGACTCGACTCATATGACTGGGATTTCCATGAAAAAGATTGTCGGCAGAAAATGGGTGATCACTGTACATTTCTCTTCTGTTTCCTATTTATATTTGTATTTTACCTCCTCAATTTAGCATTATGGACAGGGAAAGACCTAATCTAAGATCTGCACAAAAATATTTTGCCTTCAAATTCATACCGTGATAGTAGCATGCATGGACTCAACTCATATGACTGGGATTTCCATAAAAAAGATTGTGGGCAGAAAATGGGTGATCACTGTACATTTCTCTTCTGTTTCCTATTTATATTTGTATTTTACCTCCTCAATTTAGCATTATGGACAGTGAAAGACCTAATCTAAGATCTGCACAAAAATATTTTGCCTTCAAATTCATACCGTGATCGTAGCAGGCATGGACTCGACTCATATGACTGGGATTTCCATGAAAAAGATTGTGGGCCGAAAATGGGTGATCACTGTACATTTCTCTTCTGTTTCCAATTTATATTTGTATTTTGCCTCCTCAATTTTGCATTATGGCCAGGGAAAGACCTAATCTAAGATCTGCACAAAAATATTTTGCCTTCAAATTCATACCGTGATCGTAGCATGCATGGATTCGACTCATATGACTGGGATTTCCATGAAAAAGATTGTGTGCGGAAAATGGGTGATCACTGTACATTTCTCTTCTGTTTCCTATTTACATTTCTATTTTACCTCCTCAATTTAGCATTATGGACATGGAAAGACCTAATCTAAAATCTGCACAAAAATATTTTGCCTTCAAATTCATACCGTGATCGTAGCAAGCATGGACTCGGCTCATATGACTGGGATTTCCATGAAAAAGATTGTCAGCAGAAAATGGGTGATCACTGTACATTTCTCTTCTGTTTCCTATTTATATTTCTATTTTACCTCCTCAATTTAGCATTATGGACAGGGAAAGACCTAATCTAAGATCTGCACAAAAATATTTTGCCTTCAAATTCATACCGTGATCGTAGCATGCATGGATTCGACTCATATGACTGGGATTTCCATGAAAAAGATTGTTAGCCGAAAATGGGTGATCACTGTACATTTCTGTTCTGTTTCCTATTTATATTTGTATTTTACCTCCTCAATTTAGCATTATGGACAGGGAAAGACCTAATCTAAGATCTGCACAAAAATATTTTACCTTCAAATTCATACCGTGATCGTAGCATGCATGGACTCGACTCATATGACTGGGATTTCCATTAAAAAGATTGTGGGCAGAAAATTGGGTGATCACTGTACATTTCTCTTCTGTTTCCTATTTATATTTGTATTTTACCTCCTCAATTTAGCATTATGGACAGGGAAAGACCTAATCTAAAATCTGCACAAAAATATTTTGCCTTCAAATTCATACCGTGATCGTAGCATGCATGGACTCGACTCATATGACTGGGATTTCCATGAAAAAGGTTGTGGGCCGAAAATGGGTGATCACTGTACATTTATCTTCTGTTTCCTATTTATATTTGTATTTTACCTCCTCAATTTAGCATTATGGACAGGGAAAGACCTAATCTAAAATCTGCACAAAAATATTTTGCCTTCAAATTCATACCGTGATCGTAGCATGCATGGACTCGACTCATATGACTGGGATTTCCATGAAAAAGATTGTTAGCCGAAAATGGGTGATCACTGTACATTTCTGTTCTGTTTCCTATTTATATTTGTATTTTACCTCCTCAATTTAGCATTATGGACAGGGAAAGACCTAATCTAAGATCTGCACAAAAATATTTTACCTTCAAATTCATACCGTGATCGTAGCATGCATGGACTCGACTCATATGACTGGGATTTCCATTAAAAAGATTGTGGGCAGAAAATTGGGTGATCACTGTACATTTCTCTTCTGTTTCCTATTTATATTTGTATTTTACCTCCTCAATTTAGCATTATGGACAGGGAAAGACCTAATCTAAATCTGCACAAAAATATTTTGCCTTCAAATTCATACCGTGATCGTAGCATGCATGGACTCGACTCATATGACTGGGATTTCCATGAAAAAGATTGTGGGCAGAAAATTGGGTGATCACTGTACATTTCTCTTCTGTTTTCTATTTATATTTCTATTTTGCTTCCTCAATGTAGCATTATGGACATGGAAAGACCTAATCTAAAATCTGCACAAAAATATTTTGCCTTCAAATTCATACCGTGATCGTAGCATGCATGGACTCGACTCATATGACTGGGATTTCCATGAAAAAGGTTGTGGGCCGAAAATGGGTGATCACTGTACATTTATCTTCTGTTTCCTATTTATATTTGTATTTTACCTCCTCAATTTAGCATTATGGACAGGGAAAGACCTAATCTAAAATCTGCACAAAAATATTTTGCCTTCAAATTCATACCGTGATCGTAGCATGCATGGACTCGACTCATATGACTGGGATTTCCATGAACAAGATTGTGGGCCGAAAATGGGTCATCACGGTACATTTCTCTTCTGTTTCCTATTTATATGTGTATTTTACCTCCTCAATTTAGCATTATGGCCAGGGAAAGACCTAATCTAAGATCTGCACAAAAATATTTTGCCTTCAAATACATACCGTGATAGTAGCATGCATGGACTCGACTCATATGACTGGGATTTCCATGAAAAAGATTGTGGGACGAAAATGGGTGATCACTGTACATTTCTCTTCTGTTTCCAATTTATATTTGTATTTTACTTCCTCAATGTAGCATTATGGACATGGAAAGACCTAATCTAAAATCTGCACAAAAATATTTTGCCTTCAAATTCATACCGTGATCGTAGCATGCATGGACTCTACTCATATGACTGGGATTTCCATGAAAAAGATTGTGGGCCGAAATTGGGTGATCACTGTACATTTTTCTTCTGTTTTCTATTTATATTTCTATTTTACTTCCTCAATGTAGCATTATGGACATCGAAAGACCTAATCTAAAATCTGCACAAAAATATTTTGCCTTCAAATTCATACCGTGATCGTAGCATGCATGGACTCGACTCATATGACTGGGATTTCCATGAAAAAGGTTTTGGGCCGAAAATGGGTGATCACTGAACATTTATCTCCTGTTTCCTATTTATATTTGTATTTTACCTCCTCAATTTAGCATTATGGACAGGGAAAGACCTAATCTAAAATCTGCACAAAAATATTTTGCCTTCAAATTCATACCGTGATCGTAGCATGCATGGACTCGACTCATATGACTGTGATTTCCATGAAAAAGATTGTGGGCCGAAATTGGGTGATCACTGTACATTTTTCTTCTGTTTTCTATTTATATTTCTATTTTACTTCCTCAATGTAGCATTATGGACATGGAAAGACCTAATCTAAAATCTGCACAAAAATATTTTGCCTTCAAATTCATACCGTGATCGTAGTATGCATGGATTCGACACATATGACTGGGATTTCCATGAAAAAGGTTGTGGGCCGAAAATGGGTGATCACTGTACATTTATCTTCTGTTTCCTATTTATATTTGTATTTTACCTCCTCAATTTAGCATTATGGACAGTGAAAGACCTAATCTAAGATCTGCACAAAAATATTTTGCCTTCAAATTCATACCGTGATCGTAGCATGCATGGACTCGAGTCATATGACTGGGATTTCCATTAAAAAGATTGTGCGCAGAAAATTGGGAGATCACTGTACATTTCTCTTCTGTTTCCTATTTATATTTGTATTATACCTCCTCAATTTAGCATTATGGACAGGGAAAGACCTAATCTAAGATCTGTACAAAAATATTTTGCCTTCAAATTCATACCGTGATCGTAGCATGCATGGACTCGACTGATATGACTGGGATTTCCATGAAAAAGATTGTGGGCAGAAAATTGGGTGATCCCTGTATATTTCTCTTCTCTTTCCTATTTATATTTGTAATTTGCCTCCTCAATTTAGCATTATGGCCAGGGAAAGACCTAATCTAAGATCTGCACAAAAATATTTTGCCTTCAAATTCATACCGTGATCGTAGCATGCATGGATTCGACTCATATGACTGGGATTTCCATGAAAAAGATTGTGTGCGGAAAATGGGTGATCACTGAACATTTCTCTTCTGTTTCCTATTTACATTTCTATTTTACCTCCTCAATTTAGCATTATGGACAGGGAAAGACCTAATCTAAGATCTGCTCAAAAATATTTTGGCTTCAAATTCATACGGTGATCGTAGCATGCATGGATTCGACTCATATGACTGGGATTTCCATGAAAAAGATTGTGGGTCGAAAATGGGTGATCACTGTACATTTCTCTTCTGTTTCCTATTTATATTTGTATTTTACCTACTCAATTTAGCATTATGGACAGGGAAAGACCTAATCTAAGATCTGCACAAAAATATTTTGCCTTCAAATTCATACCGTGATCGTAGCATGCATGGACTCGACTCATATGACTGGGATTTCCATGAAAAAGATTGTGGGCAGAAAATTGGGTGATCCCTGTATATTTCTCTTCTCTTTCCTATTTATATTTCTATTTTACCTCCTCAATTTAGCATTATGGACAGGTAAAGACCTAATCTAAGATCTGCACAAAAATATTTTGCCTTCAAATTCATACCGTGATCGTAGCATGCATGGACTCGGCTCATATGACTGGGATTTCCATGAAAAAGATAGTGGTCTGAAAATGGGTGATCACTGTACATTTCTCTTCTGTTTCCTATTTATATTTGTATTTTACCTCCTCAATTTAGCATTATCGACAGGGAAAGACCTAATCTAAGATCTGCACAAAAATATTTTGCCTTCAAATTCATACCGTGATCGTAGCAAGAATGGACTCGGCTCATATGACTGGGATTTCCATGAAAAAGATTGTCGGCAGAAAATGGGTGATCACTGTACATTTCTCTTCTGTTTCCTATTTATATTTCTATTTTACCTCCTCAATTTAGCATTATGGACAGGGAAAGACCTAATCTAAGATCTGCACAAAAATATTTTGCCTTCAAATTCATACCGTGATCGTAGCATGCATGGACTCGACTCATATGACTGGGATTTCCATGAACAAGATTGTGGGCCGAAAATGGGTCATCACGGTACATTTCTCTTCTGTTTCCTATTTATATTTGTATTTTACCTCCTCAATTTAGCATTATGGCCAGGGAAAGACCTAATCTAAGATCTGCACAAAAATATTTTGCCTTCAAATACATACCGTGATCGTAGCATGCATGGACGCGACTCATATGACTGGGATTTCCATGAAAAAGATTGTGGGACGAAAATGGGTGATCACTGTACATTTCTCTTCTGTTTCCAATTTATATTTGTATTTTACCTCCTCAATTTAGCATTATGGACAGGGAAAGACCTAATCTAAAATCTGCACAAAAATATTTTGCCTTCAAATTCATACCGTGATCGTAGCATGCATGGACTCGACTCATATGACTGGGATTTCCATGAAAAAGATTGTGGGCCGAAATTGGGTGATCACTGTACATTTTTCTTCTGTTTTCTATTTCTATTTCTATTTTACTTCCTCAATGTAGCATTATGGACATGGAAAGACCTAATCTAAAATCTGCACAAAAATATTTTGCCTTCAAATTCATACCGTGATCGTAGCATGCATGGACTCGGCTCATATGACTGGGATTTCCATGAAAAATATAGTGGGCAGAAAATGGTTGATCACTGTACATTTCTCTTCTGTTTCCTATTTATATTTGTATTTTACCTCCTCAATTTAGCATTATGGACAGGGAAAGACCTAATCTAAGATCTGCACAAAAATATTTTGCCTTCAAATTCATACCGTGATCGTAGCATGCATGGATTCGACTCATATGACTGGGATTTCCATGAAAAAGATTGTGTGCGGAAAATGGGTGATCACTGAACATTTCTTTTCTGTTTCCTATTTACATTTCTATTTTACCTCCTCAATTTAGCATTATGGACAGGGAAAGACCTAATCTAAGATCTGCTCAAAAATATTTTGGCTTCAAATTCATACGGTGATCGTAGCATGCATGGATTCGACTCATATGAATGGGATTTCCATGAAAAAGATTGTCGGCAGAAAATGGGTGATCACTGTACATCTCTCTTCTGTTTCCTATTTATATTTGTATTTTACCTACTCAATTTAGCATTATCGACAGGGAAAGACCTAATCTAAGATCTGCACAAAAATATTTTGCCTTCAAATTGATACCGTGATCGTAGCAGGCATGGACTCGACTCATATGACTGGGATTTCCATGAAAAAGATTGTGGGCCGAAAATGGGTGATCACCGTAAATTTCTCTTCTGTTTCCAATTTATATTTGTAATTTGCCTCCTCAATTTAGCATTATGGCCAGGGAAAGACCTAATCTAAGATCTGCACAAAAATATTTTGCCTTCAAATTCATACCGTGATCGTAGCATGCATGGACTCGACTCATATGACTGGGATTTCCATTAAAAAGATTGTGCGCAGAAAATTGGGAGATCACTGTACATTTCTCTTCTGTTTCCTCAATTTAGCATTATGGACAGGGAAAGACCTAATCTAAGATCTGCACAAAAATATTTTGCCTTCAAATTCATACCGTGATCGTAGCATGCATGGACTCGGCTCATATGACTGGGATTTCCATGAAAAAGATAGTGGGAAGAAAATGGGTGATCACTGTACATTTCTCTTCTGTTTCCTATTTATATTTGTATTTTACCTCCTCAATTTAGCATTATGGACAGGGAAAGACCTAATCTAAGATCTGCACAAAAATATTTTGCCTTCAAATTCATACCGTGATCGTAGCAGGCATGGACTCGACTCATATGACTGGGATTTCCATGAAAAAGATTGTGGGCCGAAAATGGGTGATCACCGTACATTTCTCTTCTGTTTCCAATTTATATTTGTAATTTGCCTCCTCAATTTAGCATTATGGCCAGGGAAAGACCTAATCTAAGATCTGCACAAAAATATTTTGCCTTCAAATTCATACCGTGATCGTAGCATGCATGGATTCGACTCATATGACTGGGATTTCCATGAAAAAGATTGTGTGCGGAAAATGGGTGATCACTGAACATTTCTTTTCTGTTTCCTATTTACATTTCTATTTTACCTCCTCAATTTAGCATTATGGACAGGGAAAGACCTAATCTAAGATCTGCTCAAAAATATTTTGGCTTCAAATTCATACGGTGATCGTAGCATGCATGGATTCGACTCATATGAATGGGATTTCCATGAAAAAGATTGTCGGCAGAAAATGGGTGATCACTGTACATCTCTCTTCTGTTTCCTATTTATATTTGTATTTTACCTCCTCAATTTAGCATTATCGACAGGGAAAGACCTAATCTAAGATCTGCACAAAAATATTTTGCCTTCAAATTCATACCGTGATCGTAGCATGCATGGACTCGACTCATATGACTGGGATTTCCATGAAAAAGATTGTCGGCAGAAAATGGGTGATCCCTGTATATTTCTCTTCTCTTTCCTATTTATATTTCTATTTTACCTCCTCAATTTAGCATTATGGACAGGGAAAGACCTAATCTAAGATCTGCACAAAAATATTTTGCCTTCAAATTCATACCGTGATCGTAGCATGCATGGATTCGACTGATATGACTGGGATTTCCATGAAAAAGATTGTGTGCGGAAAATGGGTGATCACTGTACATTTCTCTTATGTTTCCTATTTACATTTCTATTTTACCTCCTCAATTTAGCATTATGGACAGGGAAAGACCTAATCTAAGATCTGCTCAAAAATATTTTGGCTTCAAATTCATACGGTGATCGTAGCATGCATGGATTCGACTCATATGACTGGGATTTCCATGAAAAAGATTGTCGGCAGAAAATGGGTGATCACTGTACATTTCTCTTCTGTTTCCTATTTATATTTGTATTTTACCTACTCAATTTAGCATTATGGACAGGGAAAGACCTAATCTAAGATCTGCACAAAAATATTTTGCCTTCAAATTCATACCGTGATCGTAGCATGCATGGACTCGACTCATATGACTGGGATTTCCATTAAAAAGATTGTGCGCAGAAAATTGGGTGATCACTGTACATTTCTCTTCTGTTTCCTATATACATTTCTATTTTACCTCCTCAATTTAGCATTATGGACAGGGAAAGACCTAATCTAAGATCTGCTCAAAAATATTTTGGCTTCAAATTCATACGGTGATCGTAGCATGCATGGACTCGACTCATATGACTGGGATTTCCATGAAAAAGATTGTCAGCCGAAAATGGGTGATCACTGTACATTTCTCTTCTGTTTCCTATTTATATTTGTATTTTACCTCCTCAATTTAGCATTATGGACAGGGAAAGACCTAATCTAAGCTCTGCACAAAAATATTTTTCTTTCAAATTCATACCGTGATCGTAGCATGCATGGACTCGACTCATATGACTGGGATTTCCATGAAAAAGATTGTCAGCCGAAAATTGGTGATCACTGTACATTTCTCTTCTGTTTCCTATTTATATTTGTATTTTACCTCCTCAATTTAGCATTATGGACAGGGAAAGACCTAATCTAAGATCTGCACAAAAATATTTTGCCTTCACATTCATACCGTGATCGTAGCATGCATGCACTCAACTCATATGACTGGGATTTCCATTAAAAAGATTGTGGGCAGAAAATTGGGTGATCACTGTACATTTCTCTTCTGTTTCCTATTTATATTTGTATTTTACCTCCTCAATTTAGCATTATGGACAGGGAAAGACCTAATCTAAATCTGCACAAAAATATTTTGCCTTCAAATTCATACCGTGATCGTAGCATGCATGGACTCGACTCATATGACTGGGATTTCCATGAAAAAGATTGTGGGCAGAAAATTGGTTGATCACTGTACATTTCTCTTCTGTTTCCTATTTATATTTGTATTTTACCTCCTCAATTTAGCATTATCGACAGGGAAAGACCTAATCTAAGATCTGCACAAAAATATTTTGCCTTCAAATTCATACCGTGATCGTAGCAAGCATGGACTCGGCTCATATGACTGGGATTTCCATGAAAAAGATTGTCGGCAGAAAATGGGTGATCACTGTACATTTCTCTTATGTTTTCTATTTACATTTTTATTTTACCTCCTTAATTTAGTATTATGGACAGAGAAAGACCTAATCTAAGATCTGCACAAAAATATTTTGCCTTCAAATTCATACCGTGATCGTAGCATGCATGTATTCGACTCATATGACTGGGATTTCCATAAAAAAGATTGTGGGCCGAAAATGGGTGATCACTGTACATTTCTCTTCTGTTTCCTATTTATATTTGTATTTTACCTCCTCAATTTAGCATTATGGACAGAGAAAGACCTAATCTAAGATCTGCACAAAAATATTTTGCCTTCAAATTCATACCGTGAACGTAGAATGCATGGACTCGACTCATATGACTGGGATTTCCATGAAAAAGATTGTGGGCCGAAATTGGGTGATCACTGTACATTTTTTTTCTGTTTTCTATTTATATTTATATTTTACTTCCTCAATGTAGCATTATGGACAGGGAAAGACCTAATCTAAAATGTGCACAAAAATATTTTGCCTTCAAATTCATACCGTGATCGTAGCATGCATGGACTCGACTCATATGACTAGGATTTCCATTAAAAAGATTGTGCGCAGAAAATTGGGAGATCACTGTACATTTCTCTTCTGTTTCCTATTTATATTTGTATTATACCTCCTCAATTTAGCCTTATGGACAGGGAAAGACCTAATCTAAGATCTGCTCATAAATATTTTGGCTTCAAATTCATACGGTGATCGTAGCATGCAGGGATTCGACTCATATGACTGGGATTTCCATGACAAAGATTGTCGGGAGAAAATGGGTGATCACTGTACATTTCTCTTCTGTTTCCTATTTATATTTGTATTTTACCTACTCAATTTAGCATTATGGACAGGGAAAGACCTAATCTAAGATCTGCACAAAATATTTTGCCTTCAAATTCATACCGTGATCGTAGCATGCATGGACTCGACTCATATGACTGGGATTTCCATTAAAAAGATTGTGCGCAGAAAATTGGGAGATCACTGTACATTTCTCTTCTGTTTCCTATTTATATTTGTATTATACCTCCTCAATTTAGCATTATGGACAGGGAAAGACCTAATCTAAGATCTGCACAAAAATATTTTCCCTTCAAATTCATACCGTGATCGTAGCATGCATGGACTCGACTGATATGACTGGGATTTCCAAGAAAAAGATTGTGGGTAGAAAATTGGGTGATCACTGTATATTTCTCTTCTCTTTCCTATTTATATTTCTATTTTACCTCCTCAATTTAGCATCATGGACAGGGAAAGACATAATCTAAGATCTGCACAAAAATATTTTGCCTTCAAATTCATACGGTGATCGTTGCATGCATGGATTCGACTCATATGACTGGGATTTCCATGAAAAAGATTGTCGGCAGAAAATGGGTGATCACTGTATATTTCTCTTCTGTTTCCTATTTATATTTGTATTTTACCTACTCAATTTAGCATTATGGACAGGGAAAGACCTAATCTAAGATCTGCACAAAAATATTTTGCCTTCAATTTCAAACCGTGATCGTAGCATGCATGGACTCGACTCATATGACTGGGTTTTCCATTAAAAAGATTGTGGGCAGAAAATTGGGTGATCACTGTAAATTTCTCTTCTGTTTCCTATTTATATTTGTATTTTACCTCCTCAATTTAGCATTATGGACAGGGAAAGACCTAATCTAAATCTGCACAAAAATATTTTGCCTTCAAATTCATACCGTGATCAAAGCATGCATGGACTCGACTCATATGACTGGGATTTCCATGAAAAAGATTGTGGGCCGAAAATGGGTGATCACTGTACATTTCTCTTATGTTTCCTATTTACATTTCTATTTTACCTCCTCAATTTAGCATTATGGACAGGGAAAGATCTAATCTAAAATCTGCACAAAAATATTTTGCCTTCAAATTCATACCGTGATCGTAGCATGCATGGACTCGACTCATATGACTGGGATTTCCATGAAAAAGATTGTGGGCCAAAAATGGGTGATCACTGTACATTTTTCTTCTGTTTTCTATTTATATTTGTATTTTACCTCCTCAATTGAGCATTATGGACAGTGAAAGACCTAATCTAAGATCTGCACAAAAATATTTTGCCTTCAAATTCATACCGTGATCGTAGCATGCATGGACTCGACTCATATGACTGGGATTTCCATTAAAAAGATTGTGGGCCGAAAATTGGTTGATCACTGTACATTTCTCTTCTGTTTCCTATTTATATTTGTATTTTACCTCCTCAATTTAGCATTATGGACAGGGAAAGACCTAATCTAAATCTGCACAAAAATATTTTGCCTTCAAATTCATACCGTGATCGTAGCATGCATGGACTCGACTCATAGGACTGGGATTCCCATGAAAAAGATTGTCGGACGAAAATAGGTGATAACTGTACATTTCTCTTCTGTTTCCTATTTATATTTGTATTTCCCCCCTCAATTTAGCATTATGGACAGGCAAAGACCTAATCTAAGATCTGCACAAAAATATTTTGCCTTCAAATTCATACCGTGATCGTAGCATGCATGGACTCGACTCATATGACTAGGATTTCCATGAAAAAGATTGTGGGCAGAAAATGGATTATCACTGTACATTTCTCTTCTGTTTCCTATTTATATTTGTATTTTACCTCCTCAATTTAGCATTATGGACAGGGAAAGACCTAATCTAAGATCTGCCCAAAAATATTTTGCCTTCAAATTCATACCGTGATCGTAGCATGCATGGACTCGACTCATATGACTGGGATTTACATGAAAAAGTTTGTGAGCCGAAAATCGGTGATCACTGTACATTTCTCTTCTGTTTACTATTTATATTTGTATTTTACCTCCTCAATTTAGCATTATGGCCAGGGAAAGAACTAATCTAAGATCTGCACAAAAATATTTTGCCTTCAAATTCATACCGTGATCGTAGCATGCATGGATTCGACTCATATGACGGGGATTTCCATGAAAATATTGTGGGCCGAAAATGGGTGATCACTGTACATTTTTCTTCTGTTTACTATTTACGTTTATATTTTACCTCCTCAATTTAGCATTATGGACAGGGAAAGACCTAATCTAAGCTCTGCACTAAAATATTTTGCCTTCAATTCATACCGTGATCGTAGCATGCATGGACTCGACTCATATGGCTGGGATTTCCATGAAAAATGTTGGAGGCAGAATATGGGTGATCACTGTACATTTCTCTTCTGTTTCCTATTTATATTTATATATTATCTCCTCAATTTAGCATTATGGACAGGGAAAGACCTAATCTAAGATCTGCACAAAAATATTTTGCCTTCAAATTCATACCGTGATCGTAGCATGCATGGACTCGACTCATATGACTGGGATTTCCATGAAAAAGATTTTGGGCACAAAATGTGTGATCACTGTACATTTCTCTTCCATTTCCTATTTATATTTCTATTTTACTTCCTTCATTTTGCATTATGGACAGGGAAAGATATGATCTAAGATCTGCACAAAAATATTTTGCCTTAAAATTCATACCGTGATCGTAGCATGCATGGACTCGACTCATAGGACTGGGATTTCCAGGAAAAAGATTGTCGGCCGAAAATGGGTGATCACTGTACATTTCTCTTCTGTTTCCTATTTATATTTGTATTTTACCTCCTCAATTTAGCATTATGGACAGGGAAAGACCTAATCTAAGATCTGCCCAAAAATATTTTGCCTTCAAATTCATACCGTGATCGTAGCATGCATGGACTCGACTCATATGACTGGGATTTACATGAAAAAGTTTGTGAGCCGAAAATCGGTGATCACTGTACATTTCTCTTCTGTTTACTATTTATATTTGTATTTTACCTCCTCAATTTAGCATTATGGCCAGGGAAAGAACTAATCTAAGATCTGCACAAAAATATTTTGCCTTCAAATTCATACCGTGATCGTAGCATGCATGGATTCGACTCATATGACGGGGATTTCCATGAAAATATTGTGGGCCGAAAATGGGTGATCACTGTACATTTTTCTTCTGTTTACTATTTACGTTTATATTTTACCTCCTCAATTTAGCATTATGGACAGGGAAAGACCTAATCTAAGCTCTGCACTAAAATATTTTGCCTTCAATTCATACCGTGATCGTAGCATGCATGGACTCGACTCATATGGCTGGGATTTCCATGAAAAATGTTGGAGGCAGAAAATGGGTGATCACTGTACATTTCTCTTCTGTTTCCTATTTATATTTATATATTATCTCCTCAATTTAGCATTATTGACAGGGAAAGACCTAATCTAAGATCTGCACAAAAATATTTTGCCTTCAAATTCATACCGTGATCGTAGCATGCATGGACTCGACTCATATGACTGGGATTTCCATGAAAAAGATTTTGGGCACAAAATGTGTGATCACTGTACATTTCTCTTCCATTTCCTATTTATATTTCTATTTTACTTCCTTCATTTTGCATTATGGACAGGGAAAGATATGATCTAAGATCTGCACAAAAATATTTTGCCTTAAAATTCATACCGTGATCGTAGCATGCATGGACTCGACTCATAGGACTGGGATTTCCAGGAAAAAGATTGTCGGCCGAAAATGGGTGATCACTGTACATTTCTCTTCTGTTTCCTATTTATATTTGTATTTTACCTCCTCAATTTAGCATTATGGACAGGGAAAGACCTAATCTAAGATCTGCACAAAAATATTTTGCCTTCAAATTCATACCGTGATCGTAGCATGCATGGACTCGACTCATATGACTGGGATTTCCATGAAAAAGTTTCTGGGCCGAAAATCGGTGATCACTGTACATTTGTCTTCTGTTTCCTATTTATATTTGTATTTTACCTCCTCAATTTAGCATTATGGCCAGGGAAAGACCTAATCTAAGATCTGCACAAAAATATTTTGCCTTCAAATTCATACCGTGATCGTAGCATGAATGGACTCGACTCATATGACTGGGATTTCCATGAAAAAGATTGTGGGCCGAAAATGGGTGATCACTGTACATTTCTCTTCTGTTTCCTATTTATATTTATATATTACCTCCTCAACTTAGCATTATGGACAGGGAAAGACCTAATCTAAGAACTGCACAAAAATATTTTGCCTTCAAATTCATACCGTGATCGTAGCATGCATGGACTCGACTCATATGACTGGGATTTCCATGAAAAAGTTTCTGGGCCGAAAATCGGTGATCACTGTACATTTCTCTTCTGTTTCCTATTTATATTTGTATTTTACCTCCTCAATTTAGCATTATGGCCAGGGAAAGACCTAATCTAAGATCTGCACAAAAATATTTTGCCTTCAAATTCATACCGTGATCGTAGCATGAATGGACTCGACTCATATGACTGGGATTTCCATGAAAAAGATTGTGGGCCGAAAATGGGTGATCACTGTACATTTCTCTTCTGTTTCCTATTTATATTTATATATTACCTCCTCAACTTAGCATTATGGACAGGGAAAGACCTAATCTAAGATCTGCACAAAAATATTTTGCCTTCAAATTCATACCGTGATCGTTGCATGCATGAACTCGACTCATATGACTGGGATTTCCATGAAAAAGATTGTGGGCCGAAAATGGGTGATCACTGTACATTTCTCTTCTGTTTCCAATTTATATTTGTATTTTACCTCCTCAATTTAGCATTATGGACAGGGAAAGACCTAATCTAAATCTGCACAAAAATATTTTGCCTTCAAATTCATACCGTGATCGTAGCATGCATGGACTCGACTCATAGGACTGGGATTCCCATGAAAAAGATTGTCGGACGAAAATAGGTGATAACTGTACATTTCTCTTCTGTTTCCTATTTATATTTGTATTTTTCCCCCTCAATTTAGCATTATGGACAGGCAAAGACCTAATCTAAGATCTGCACAAAAATATTTTGCCTTCAAATTCATACCGTGATCGTAGCATGCATGGACTCGACTCATATGACTAGGATTTCCATGAAAAAGATTGTGGGCAGAAAATGGATTATCACTGTACATTTCTCTTCTGTTTCCTATTTATATTTGTATTTTACCTCCTCAATTTAGCATTATGGACAGGGAAAGACCTAATCTAAGATCTGCACAAAAATATTTTGCCTTCAAATTCATACCGTGATCGTAGCATGCATGGACTCGACTCATATGACTGGGATTTCCATGAAAAAGATTGTGGGCCGAAAATGGGTGATCCCTGTACATTTCTCTTCTGTTTCCAATTTATATTTGTATTTTACCTCCTCAATTTAGCATTATGGCCAGGGAAAGACCTAATCTAAGATATGCACAAAAATATTTTCCCTTCAAATTCATACCGTGATCGTAGCATGCATGGACTCGACTCATATGACTGGGATTTCCATGAAGAAGATTGTGGGCCGAAAATGGGTGATCACTGTACATTTTTCTTCTCTTTTCTATTCATATTTCTATATTACTTCCTCAATTTAGCATTATGGACAGGTAAAGACCTAATCTAAAATCTGCACAAAAATATTTTGCCTTCAAATTCATACCGTGATCGTAGTATGCATGGACTCGACACATATGACTGGGATTTCCATGAAAAAGTCTGTGGGCCGAAAATAGGTGATAACTGTACATTTCTCTTATGTTTACTATTTACGTTTATATTTTACCTCCTCAATTTAGCATTATGGACAGGGAAAGACCTAATCTAAGCTCTGCACTAAAATATTTTGCCTTCAATTCATACCGTGATCGTAGCATGCATGGACTCGAGTCATATGACTGGGATTTCCATGAAAAATGTTGGGGGCAGAAAATGGGTGATCACTGTACATTTCTCTTCTGTTTCCTATTTACATTTCTATTTTACCTCCTTAATTTAGCATTATGGACAGGGAAAGACCTAATCTAAGATCTGCACAAAAATATTTTGCCTTCAAATTCATACCGTGATCGTAGCATGCATGGACTCGACTCATATGACTGGGATTTCCATGAAAAAGTTTCTGGGCCGAAAATCGGTGATCACTGTACATTTCTCTTCTGTTTCCTATTTATATTTGTATTTTACCTCCTCAATTTAGCATTATGGCCAGGGAAAGACCTAATCTAAGATCTGCACAAAAATATTTTGCCTTCAAATTCATACCGTGATCGTAGCATGAATGGACTCGACTCATATGACTGGGATTTCCATGAAAAAGATTGTGGGCCGAAAATGGGTGATCACTGTACATTTCTCTTCTGTTTCCTATTTATATTTATATATTACCTCCTCAACTTAGCATTATGGACAGGGAAAGACCTAATCTAAGATCTGCACAAAAATATTTTGCCTTCAAATTCATACCGTGATCGTAGCATGCATGGACTCGACTCATATGACTGGGATTTCCATGAAAAAGATTGTGGGCCGAAAATGGGTGATCACTGTACATTTTTCTTCTGTTTCCAATTTATATTTGTATTTTACCTCCTCAATTTAGCATTATATCCAGGGAAAGACCTAATCTAAGATATGCACAAAAATATTTTGCCTTCAAATTCATACCGTGATCGTAGCATGCATGGACTCGACTCATATGACTGGGATTTCCATGAAGAAGATTGTGGGCCGAAAATGGGTGATCACTGTACATTTTTCTTCTCTTTTCTATTCATATTTCTATATTACTTCCTCAATTTAGCATTATGGACAGGTAAAGACCTAATCTAAAATCTGCACAAAAATATTTTGCCTTCAAATTCATACCGTGATCGTAGTATGCATGGACTCGACACATATGACTGGGATTTCCATGAAAAAGTCTGTGGGCCGAAAATAGGTGATAACTGTACATTTCTCTTATGTTTACTATTTACGTTTATATTTTACCTCCTCAATTTAGCATTATGGACAGGGAAAGACCTAATCTAAGCTCTGCACTAAAATATTTTGCCTTCAATTCATACCGTGATCGTAGTATGCATGGAATCGACACATATGACTGGGATTTCCATGAAAAAGTCTGTGGGCCGAAAATGGGTGATCACTGTACATTTCTCTTCTGTTTCCTATTTACATTTCTATTTTACCTCCTTAATTTAGCATTATGGACAGGGAAAGACCTAATCTAAGATCTGCACAAAAATATTTTGCCTTCAAATTCATACCGTGATCGTAGCATGCATGGACTCGACTCATATGACTAGGATTTCCATGAAAAAGATTGTGGGCTGAAAATGGGTGATCACTGTATATTTCTCTTCTGTTTCCAATTTATATTTGTATTTTACCTCGTCAATTTTGCATTATGGCCAGGGAAAGACCTAATCTAAGATCTGCACAAAAATATTTTGCCTTCAAATTCATACCGTGATCGTAGCAAGCATGGACTCGACTCATATGACTGGGATTTCCATGAAAAATGTTGGGAGCAGAAAATTGGTGATCACTGTACTTTTCTCTTCTGTTTCCTATTTATATTTATATATTACCTCGTCAATTTAGCATTATGGACAGGGAAAGACCTAATCTAAGATGTGCACAAAAATATTTTGCCTTCAAATTCATACCGTGATCGTAGCATGCATGGACTCGACTCATATGACTGGGATTTCCATGAAAAATGTTGGGAGCAGAAAATTGGTGATCACTGTACTTTTCTCTTCCATTTCCTATTTATATTTCTATTTTACTTCCTTCATTTAGCATTATGGACAGGGAAAGACTTAATCTAAGTTCTGCACAAAAATATTTTGCCTTCAAATTCATACCGTGATCGTAGCATGCATGGACTCGACTTATATGACTGGGATTCCCATGAAAAAGATTGTGCGCCGAAAATGGGTGATCACTGTACATTTCTCTTCTGTTTCCTATTTACATTTCTATTTTACCTCCATAATTTAGCATTATGGACAGGGAAAGACCTAATCTAAGATCTGCACAAAAATATTTTGCCTTCAAATTCATACCGTGATCGTAGCATGCATGGATTCGACTCATATGACTGGGATTTCCATGAAAAAGATTGTCGGCCGAAAATGGGTGATCACTGTACATTTCTCTTCTGTTTCCTATTTATATTTGTATTTTGCCTCCTCAATTTAGCATTTTGGACAGGGAAAGACCTATTCTAAGATCTGCACACAAATATTTTGCCTTCAAATTCATACCGTGATCGTAGCATGCATGGACTCGACTCATATGACTGGGATTTCCATGAAAAAGATTGTGGGCCGAAAATGGGTGATCACTGTACATTTCTCTTCTGTTTCTTATTTATATTTATATTTTACCTCCTCAATTTAGCATTATGGACACGGAAAGACATAATCTAAGGTCTGCACAAAAATATTTTGCCTTCAAATTCATACCGTGAACGTAGAATGCATGGACTCGACTCATATGACTGGGATTTCCATGAAAAAGATTGTGGGCCGAAAATGGGTGATCACTGTACATTTCTCTTCTGTTTCCTATTCATATTTCTATTTTACCTCCTCAATTTAGCATTATCGACAGGGAAAGACCTAATCTAAAATCTGCACAAAAATATTTTGCCTTCAAATTCATACCGTGATCGTAGCATGCATGGACTCGACTCATATGACTGGGATTTCCATGAAAAAGATAGTCGGCCGAAAATGGGTGATCACGGTACATTTCTCTTCTGTTTCCTGTTTATATTTATCTTTTACCTCCTCAATTTAGCATTATAGACAGGGAAAGACCTAATCTAAGATCTGCACAAAAATATTTTGCCTTCAAATACATACCGTGATCGTAGCATGCATGGACGCGACTCATATGACTGGGATTTCCATGAAAAAGATTGTGGGCCGAAAATGGGTGATCACTGTACATTTCTCTTCTGTTTCCAATTTATATTTGTATTTTACCTCCTCAATTTAGCATTATGGCCAGGGAAAGACCTAATCTAAGATCTGCACAAAAATATTTTGCCTTCAAATTCATACCGTGATCGTAGCATGCATGGACTCGACTCATATGACTGGGATTTCCATGAAAAAGATTGTGGGCCGAAAATGGGTGATCACTGTACATTTTTCTTCTGTTTTCTATTTATATTTCTATATTACTTCCTCAATTTAGCATTATGGACAGGGAAAGACCTAATCTAAAATCTGCACAAAAATATTTTGCCTTCAAATTCATACCGTGATCGTAGTATGCATGGACTCGACACATATGACTAGGATTTCCATGAAAAAGTTTGTGGGCCGAAAATGGGTGATCACTGTACATTTCTCTTATGTTTACTATTTACGTTTATATTTTACCTCCTCAATTTAGCATTATGGACAGGGAAAGACCTAATCTAAGCTCTGCACTAAAATATTTTGCCTTCAATTCATACCGTGATCGTAGCATGCATGGACTCGAGTCATATGACTGGGATTTCCATGAAAAATGTTGGGGGCAGAAAATGGGTGATCACTGTACATTTCTCTTCTGTTTCCTATTTACATTTCTATTTTACCTCCTTAATTTAGCATTATGGACAGGGAAAGACCTAATCTAAGATCTGCACAAAAATATTTTGCCTTCAAATTCATACCGTGATCGTAGCATGCATGGACTCGACTCATATGACTAGGATTTCCATGAAAAAGATTGTGGGCCGAAAATGGGTGATCACTGTATATTTCTCTTCTGTTTCCAATTTATATTTATATATTACCTCCTCAATTTAGCATTATGGACAGGGAAAGACCTAATCTAAGATCTGCACAAAAATATTTTGCCTTCAAATTCATACCGTGATCGTAGCATGCATGGAATCGACTCATATGACTGGGATTTCCATGAAAAAGATTGTCGGCAGAAAATGGGTGATCACTGTACATTTCTCTTCCATTTCCTATTTATATTTCTATTTTACTTCCTTCATTTAGCATTATGGACAGGGAAAGACTTAATCGAAGTTCTGCACAAAAATATTTTGCCTTCAAATTCATACCGTGATCGTAGCATGCATGGACTCGACTCATATGACTGGGATTCCCATGAAAAAGATTGTGCGCCGAAAATGGGTGATCACTGTACATTTCTCTTCTGTTTCCTATTTACATTTCTATTTTACCTCCTCAATTTAGCATTATGGACAGGGAAAGACCTAATCTAAGATTTTGCACAAAAATATTTTGCCTTCAAATTCATACCGTGATCGTAGCATGCATGGACTCGACTCATATGACTGGGATTTACATGAAAAAGTTTGTGGGCCGAAAATGTGTGATCAGTGTACATTTCTCTTCTGTTTACTATTTACATTTATATTTTACCTCCTCAATTTAGCATTATGGACAGGGAAAGACCTAATCTAAGCTCTGCACAAAAATATTTTGCCTTCAATTCATACCGTGATCGTAGCATGCATGGACTCGACTCATATGACTGGGATTTCCATGAAAAATGTTGGGGGCAGAAAATGGGTGATCACTGTACATTTCTCTTCTGTTTCATATTTATATTTATATATTACCTCCTCAATTTAGCATTATGGACAGGGAAAGACCTAATCTAAGATCTGCACAAAAATATTTTGCCTTCAAATTCATACCGTGATCGTAGCATGCATGGACTCGACTCATATGACTGGGATTTCCATGAAAAATGTTGGGGGCAGAAGATGGGTGATTACTGTACATTTCTCTTCTGTTTCCTATTTATATTTATATATTACCTCCTCAATTTAGCATTATGGACAGGGAAAGACCGAATCTAAGATCTGCACAAAAATATTTTGCCTTCAAATTCATACCGTGATCGTAGCATGCATGGACTCGACTCATATGACTGGGATTTCCATGAAAAAGATTGTCGGCCGAAAATTGGTGATCACTGTACATTTCTCTTCTCTTTCCTATTTATATTTCTATTTTACCTCCTCAATTTAGCATTATGGACAGGGAAAGACCTAATATAAGAATCTGAACCAAAATATTTTGCCTTCAAATTCATACCGTGATCGTAGCATGCATGGACTCGACTCATATGACTGGGATTTCCATGAAAAAGATTGTCGGCAGAAAATGGGTGATCACTGTACATTTCCCTTCTGTTTCCTTTTTATATTTGTATTTAACCTCATCAATTTAGCATTATGGACAGGGAAAGACCTAATCTAAAATCTGCACAAAAATTTTTTGCCTTCAAATTCATACCGTGACCGTAGCATTCATGGACTCGACTCATATGACTGGGATTTCCATGAAAAAGATTGTCGGCAGAAAATGGGTGATCACTGTACATTTCTCTTCTGTTTCCTATTTATATTTGTATTTTACCTCCTCAATTTAGCATTATGGACAGGGATAGACCTAATCTAAGATCTGCACAAAAATATTTTGCCTTCAAATTCATACCTTGAACGTAGAATGCATGGACTCGACTCATATGACTGGGATTTCCATGAAAAAGATTGTGGGCCGAAAATGGGTGATCACTGTACATTTCTCTTCTGTTTCCTATTTATATTTGTATTTTACCTCCTCAATTTAGCATTATGGACAGGGAAAGACCTAATCTAAGATCTGCACAAAAATATTTTGCCTTCAAATTCATACCGTGAACGTAGAATGCATGGACTCGACTCATATGACTGGGATTTCCATGAAAAAGATTGTCGGCCGAAAATAGGTGATCACTGTACATTTCTCTTCTGTTTCCTATTTATATTTTACCTCCTCAATTTAGCATTATGGACAGGAAAAGACCTAATCTAAGATCTGCACAAAAATATTTTGCCTTCAAATTCATACCGTGATAGTAGCATGCATGGACTCGACTCATATGACTGGGATTTCCATAAAAAAGATTGTGGGCCGAAAATGGGTGATCACTGTACATTTCTCTTCTGTTTCCAATTTATATTTGTATTTTACCTCCTCAATTTAGCATTATGGACAGGGAAAGACCTAATCTAAAATCTGCACAAAAATATTTTGCCTTCAAATTCATACCGTGATCGTAGCATGCATGGACTCGACTCATATGACTGGGATTTCCATGAAAAAGATTGTGGGCCGAAATTGGGTGATCACTGTACATTTTTCTTCTGTTTTCTATTTATATTTTTATTTTACTTCCTCAATGTAGCATTATGGACAGGGAAACACCTAATCTAAAATCTGCACAAAAATATTTTGCCTTCAAATTCATACCATGATCGTAGTATGCCTGGATTCGACACATATGACTGGGATTTCCATGAAAAAGATTGTCGGCAGAAAATGGGTGATCACTGTACATTTCTCTTCTCTTTCCTATTTATATTTCTATTTTACCTCCTCAATTTAGCATTATGGACAGTGAAAGACCTAATCTAAGATCTGCACAAAAATATTTTGCCTTCAAATTCATACCGTGATCGTAGCAGGCATGGACTCGACTCATATGACTGGGATTTCCATGAAAAAGATTGTGGGCCGAAAATGGGTGATCACTGTACATTTCTCTTCTGTTTCCAATTTATATTTGTATTTTGCCTCCTCAGTTTTGCATTATGGCCAGGGAAAGACCTAATCTAAGATCTGCACAAAAATATTTTGCCTTCAAATTCATACCGTGATCGTAGCATGCATGGATTCGACTCATATGACTGGGATTTCCATGAAAAAGATTGTGTGCGGAAAATGGGTGATCACTGTACATTTCTCTTCTGTTTCCTATTTACATTTCTATTTTACCTCCTCAATTTAGCATTATGGACAGGGAAAGACCTAATCTAAGATCTGCTCAAAAATATTTTGGCTTCAAATTCATACGGTGATCGTAGCATGCATGGATTCGACTCATATGACTGGGATTTCCATGAAAAAGATTGTCGGCAGAAAATGGGTGATCACTGTACATTTCTCTTCTGTTTCCTATTTATATTTGTATTTTACCTACTCAATTTAGCATTATGGACAGGGAAAGACCTAATCTAAGATCTGCACAAAAATATTTTGCCTTCAAATTCATACCGTGATCGTAGCATGCATGGACTCGACTCATATGACTGGGATTTCCATGAAAAAGATTGTGGGCCGAAAATGGGTGATCACCGTAAATTTCTCTTCTGTTTCCAATTTATATTTGTAATTTGCCTCCTCAATTTAGCATTATGGCCAGGGAAAGACCTAATCTAAGATCTGCACAAAAATATTTTGCCTTCAAATTCATACCGTGATCGTAGCATGCATGGACTCGACTCATATGACTGGGATTTCCATTAAAAAGATTGTGCGCAGAAAATTGGGAGATCACTGTACATTTCTCTTCTGTTTCCTCAATTTAGCATTATGGACAGGGAAAGACCTAATCTAAGATCTGCACAAAAATATTTTGCCTTCAAATTCATACCGTGATCGTAGCATGCATGGACTCGGCTCATATGACTGGGATTTCCATGAAAAAGATAGTGGGAAGAAAATGGGTGATCACTGTACATTTCTCTTCTGTTTCCTATTTATATTTGTATTTTACCTCCTCAATTTAGCATTATGGACAGGGAAAGACCTAATCTAAGATCTGCACAAAAATATTTTGCCTTCAAATTCATACCGTGATCGTAGCAGGCATGGACTCGACTCATATGACTGGGATTTCCATGAAAAAGATTGTGGGCCGAAAATGGGTGATCACCGTACATTTCTCTTCTGTTTCCAATTTATATTTGTAATTTGCCTCCTCAATTTAGCATTATGGCCAGGGAAAGACCTAATCTAAGATCTGCACAAAAATATTTTGCCTTCAAATTCATACCGTGATCGTAGCATGCATGGATTCGACTCATATGACTGGGATTTCCATGAAAAAGATTGTGTGCGGAAAATGGGTGATCACTGAACATTTCTTTTCTGTTTCCTATTTACATTTCTATTTTACCTCCTCAATTTAGCATTATGGACAGGGAAAGACCTAATCTAAGATCTGCTCAAAAATATTTTGGCTTCAAATTCATACGGTGATCGTAGCATGCATGGATTCGACTCATATGAATGGGATTTCCATGAAAAAGATTGTCGGCAGAAAATGGGTGATCACTGTACATCTCTCTTCTGTTTCCTATTTATATTTGTATTTTACCTACTCAATTTAGCATTATCGACAGGGAAAGACCTAATCTAAGATCTGCACAAAAATATTTTGCCTTCAAATTCATACCGTGATCGTAGCATGCATGGACTCGACTCATATGACTGGGATTTCCATGAAAAATATTGTCGGCAGAAAATGGGTGATCCCTGTATATTTCTCTTCTCTTTCCTATTTATATTTCTATTTTACCTCCTCAATTTAGCATTATGGACAGGGAAAGACCTCATCTAAGATCTGCACAAAAATATTTTGCCTTCAAATTCATACTGTGATCGTAGCATGCATGGACTCAGCTCATATCACTGGGATTACCATGAAAAAGATAGTGGGCAGAAAATGGGTGATCACTGTACATTTCTCTTCTGTTTCCTATTTATATTTGTATTTTACCTCCTCAATTTAGCATTATGGACAGGGAAAGACCTAATCTAAGATCTGCACAAAAATATTTTGCCTTCAAATTCATACCGTGATCGTAGCAGGCATGGACTCGACTCATATGACTGGGATTTCCATGAAAAAGATTGTGGGCCGAAAATGGGTGATCACCGTAAATTTCTCTTCTGTTTCCAATTTATATTTGTAATTTGCCTCCTCAATTTAGCATTATGGCCAGGCAAAGACCTAATCTAAGATCTGCACAAAAATATTTTGCCTTCAAATTCTTACCGTGATCGTAGCATGCATGGACTCGACTCATATGACTGGGATTTCCATTAAAAAGATTGTGCGCAGAAAATTGGGAGATCACTGTACATTTCTCTTCTGTTTCCTCAATTTAGCATTATGGACAGGGAAAGACCTAATCTAAGATCTGCACAAAAATATTTTGCCTTCAAATTCATACCGTGATCGTAGCATGCATGGACTCGGCTCATATGACTGGGATTTCCATGAAAAAGATAGTGGGAAGAAAATGGGTGATCACTGTACATTTCTCTTCTGTTTCCTATTTATATTTGTATTTTACCTCCTCAATTTAGCATTATGGACAGGGAAAGACCTAATCTAAGATCTGCACAAAAATATTTTGCCTTCAAATTCATACCGTGATCGTAGCATGCATGGATTCGACTCATATGACTGGGATTTCCATGAAAAAGATTGTGTGCGGAAAATGGGTGATCACTGTACATTTCTCTTATGTTTCCTATTTACATTTCTATTTTACCTCCTCAATTTAGCATTATGGACAGGGAAAGACCTAATCTAAGATCTGCTCAAAAATATTTTGGCTTCAAATTCATACGGTAATCGTAGCATGCATGGATTCGACTCATATGACTGGGATTTCCATGAAAAAGATTGTGTGCGGAAAATGGGTGATCACTGTACATTTCTCTTATGTTTCCTATTTACATTTCTATTTTACCTCCTCAATTTAGCATTATGGACAGGGAAAGACCTAATCTAAGATCTGCTCAAAAATATTTTGGCTTCAAATTCATACGGTGATCGTAGCATGCATGGATTCGACTCATATGACTGGGATTTCCATGAAAAAGATTGTCGGCAGAAAATGGGTGATCACTGTACATTTCTCTTCTGTTTCCTATTTATATTTGTATTTTACCTACTCAATTTAGCATTATGGACAGGGAAAGACCTAATCTAAGATCTGCACAAAAATATTTTGCCTTCAAATTCATACCGTGATCGTAGCATGCATGGACTCGACTCATATGACTGGGATTTCCATTAAAAAGATTGTGCGCAGAAAATTGGGTGATCACTGTACATTTCTCTTCTGTTTCCTATTTATATTTGTATTTTACCTCCTCAATTTAGCATTATGGACAGGGAAAGACCTAATCTAAAATCTGCAGAAAAATATTTTGCCTTCAAATTCATACCGTGATCGTAGCATGCATGGACTCGACTCATATCAATAGGATTTCCATGAAAAAGATTGTCAGCCGAAAATGGGTGATCACTGTACATTTCTCTTCTGTTTCCTATATATATTTCTATTTTACCTCCTCAATTTAGCATTATGGACAGGGAAAGACCTAATCTAAGATCTGCTCAAAAATATTTTGGCTTCAAATTCATACGGTGATCGTAGCATGCATGGACTCGACTCATATGACTGGGATTTCCATGAAAAAGATTGTGGGCAGAAAATTGGTTGATCACTGTACATTTCTCTTCTGTTTCCTATTTATATTTGTATTTTACCTCCTCAATTTAGCATTATCGACAGGGAAAGACCTAATCTAAGATCTGCACAAAAATATTTTGCCTTCAAATTCATACCGTGATCGTAGCAAGCATGGACTCGGCTCATATGACTGGGATTTCCATGAAAAAGATTGTCGGCAGAAAATGGGTGATCACTGTACATTTCTCTTATGTTTTCTATTTACATTTTTATTTTACCTCCTTAATTTAGCATTATGGACAGAGAAAGACCTAATCTAAGATCTGCACAAAAATATTTTGCCTTCAAATTCATACCGTGATCGTAGCATGCATGTATTCGACTCATATGACTGGGATTTCCATAAAAAAGATTGTGGGCCGAAAATGGGTGATCACTGTACATTTCTCTTCTGTTTCCTATTTAAATTTGTATTTTACCTCCTCAATTTAGCATTATGGACAGAGAAAGACCTAATCTAAGATCTGCACAAAAATATTTTGCCTTCAAATTCATACCGTGAACGTAGAATGCATGGACTCGACTCATATGACTGGGATTTCCATGAAAAAGATTGTGGGCCGAAATTGGGTGATCACTGTACATTTTTTTTCTGTTTTCTATTTATATTTGTATTTTACCTACTCAATTTAGCATTATGGACAGGGAAAGACCTAATCTAAGATCTGCACAAAAATATTTTGCCTTCAAATTCATACCGTGATCGTAGCATGCATGGACTCGACTCATATGACTGGGATTTCCATTAAAAAAATTGTGCGCAGAAAATTGGGAGATCACTGTACATTTCTCTTCTGTTTCCTATTTATATTTGTATTATACCTCCTCAATTTAGCATTATGGACAGGGAAAGACCTAATCTAAGATCTGCACAAAAATATTTTCCCTTCAAATTCATACCGTGATCGTAGCATGCATGGACTCGACTGATATGACTGGGATTTCCAAGAAAAAGATTGTGGGTAGAAAATTGGGTGATCACTGTATATTTCTCTTCTCTTTCCTATTTATATTTCTATTTTACCTCCTCAATTTAGCATCATGGACAGGGAAAGACATAATCTAAGATCTGCACAAAAATATTTTGCCTTCAAATTCATACGGTGATCGTTGCATGCATGGATTCGACTCATATGACTGGGATTTCCATGAAAAAGATTGTCGGCAGAAAATGGGTGATCACTGTATATTTCTCTTCTGTTTCCTATTTATATTTGTATTTTACCTACTCAATTTAGCATTATGGACAGGGAAAGACCTAATCTAAGATCTGCACAAACATATTTTGCCTTCAATTTCAAACCGTGATCGTAGCATGCATGGACTCGACTCATATGACTGGGATTTCCATTAAAAAGATTGTGGGCAGAAAATTGGGTGATCACTGTAAATTTCTCTTCTGTTTCCTATTTATATTTGTATTTTACCTCCTCAATTTAGCATTATGGACAGGGAAAGACCTAATCTAAATCTGCACAAAAATATTTTGCCTTCAAATTCATACCGTGATCGTAGCATGCATGGACTCGACTCATATGACTGGGATTTCCATTAAAAAGATTGTGCGCAGAAAATTGGGTGATCACTGTACATTTCTCTTCTGTTTCCTATTTATATTTGTATTTTACCTCCTCAATTTAGCATTATGGACAGGGAAAGACCTAATCTAAGATCTGCACAAAAATATTTTGCCTTCAAATTCATACCGTGATCGTAGCATGCATGGACTCGACTCATATGACTGGGATTTCCATGAAAAAGATTGTGGGCCGAAAATGGGTGATCACTGTACATTTCTCTTATGTTACCTATTTATATTTCTATTTTACCTCCTCAATTTAGCAATATGGATACGGAAAGACCTAATCTAAGCTCTGCACAAAAATATTTTGCCTTCAAATTCATACACTGATCGTAGCATGCATGGACTCGACTCATATGACTGGGATTTCCATCAAAAAGATTGTGGGCCGAAAATGGGTGATCACTGTACATTTCTCTTATGTTACCTATTTATATTTCTATTTTACCTCCTCAATTTAGCAATATGGACACGGAATAACCTAATCTAAGCTCTGCACAAAAATATTTTGCCTTCAAATTCATACCGTGATCGTAGAATGTATGGACTCGACTCATATGACTGGGATTTCCATGAAAAAGATTGTGGGCCGAAAATGGGTGATCACTGTACATTTCTCTTCTGTTTCCTATTCATATTTCTATTTTACCTCCTCAATTAAGCATTATGGACAGGGAAAGACCTAATCTAAAATCTGCACAAAAATATTTTGCCTTCAAATTCATACCGTGATCGTAGCAAGCATGGACTCGACTCATATGACTGGGATTTCCATGAAAAAGATTGTGTGCGGAAAATGGGTGATCACTGTATTTTTCTCTTCTGTTTCCTATTTACATTTCTATTTTACCTCCTCAATTTAGCATTATGGACAGGGAAAGACCTAATCTAAGATCTGCTCAAAAATATTTTGGCTTCAAATTCATACGGTGATCGTAGCATGCATGGACTGGACTCATATGAATGGGATTTCCATGAAAAAGATTGTCAGCCGAAAATGGGTGATCACTGTACATTTCTCTTCTGTTTCCTATTGATATTTGTATTTTACCTCCTCAATTTAGCATTATGGACAGGGAAAGACCGAATCTAAGCTCTGCACAAAAATATTTTGCTTTCAAATTCATACCGTGATCGTAGCATGCATGGACGCGACTCATATGACTGGGATTTCCATGAAAAACATTGTGCGCATAAAATGGGTGATCACTGTACATTTCTCTTCTGTTTCCGATTTATATTTGTATTTTACCTCCTCAATTTAGCATTATGGACAGGGAAAGACCTAATCCAAGATCTGCACAAAAATATTTTGCCTTCAAATTCATACCGTGATCGTAGCATGCATGGACTCGACTCATATGACTGGGATTTCCATGAAAAAGATTGTGGTCCGAAAATGGGTGATCACTGTACATTTCTCTTCTGTTTCCTATTCATATTTCTATTTTACCTCCTCAATTAAGCATTATGAACAGGGAAAGACCTAATCTAAAATCTGCACAAAAATATTTTGCCTTCAAATTCATACCGTGATCGTAGCATGCATGGACTCGACTCATATGACTGGGATTTCCATGAAAAAGATTGTGTGCGGAAAATGGGTGATCACTGTATATTTCTCTTCTGTTTCCTATATACATTTCTATTTTACCTCCTCAATTTAGCATTATGGACAGGGAAAGACCTAATCTAAGATCTGCTCAAAAATATTTTGGCTTCAAATTCATACGGTGATCGTAGCATGCATTGACTCGACTCATATGACTGGGATTTCCATGAAAAAGATTGTCAGCCGAAAATGGGTGATCACTGTACATTTCTCTTCTGTTTCCTATTTATATTTATATTTTACCTCCTCAATTTAGCATTATTGACAGGGAAAGACCTAATCTAAGCTCTGCACAAAAATATTTTCCTTTCAAATTCATACCGTGATCGTAGCATGCATGGACTCGACTCATATGACTGGGATTTCCATGAAAAAGTTTGTGCGCCGAAAATGGGTGATCACTGTACATTTCTCTTCTGTTTTCTATTTACATTTTTATTTTACCTCCTTAATTTAGCATTATGGACAGGGAAAGACCTAATCTAAGATCTGCACAAAAATATTTTGCCTTCAAATTCATACCGTGATCGTAGCATGCATGGATTCGACTCATATGACTGGGATTGCCATGAAAAAGATTGTATGCAGAAAATGGGTGATCACTGTACATTTCTCTTCTGTTTCCTATTTATATTTGTATTTTACCTCCTCAATTTAGCATTATGGACAGGGAAAGACCTAATCTAAGATCTGCACAAAAATATTTTGCCTTCAAATTCATACCGTGATCGTAGCATGCATGGACTCTACTCATATGACTGGGATTTCCATTAAAAAGATTGTGGGCAGAAAATTGGGTGATCACTGTACATTTCTCTTCTGTTTCCTATTTATTTTTGTATTTTACCTCCTCAATTTAGCATTATGGACAGGGAAAGAACTAATCTAAATCTGCACAAAAATATTTTGCCTTCAAATTCATACACTGATCGTAGCATGCATGGACTCGACTCATATGACTGGGATTTCCATGAAAAAGATTGTGGGCCGAAAATGGGTGATCACTGTACATTTCTCTTATGTTACCTATTTATATTTATATTTTACCTCCTCAATTTAGCAATATGGACACGGAAAGACCTAATCTAAGCTCTGCACAAAAATATTTTGCCTTCAAATTCATACCGTGAACGTAGAATGCATGGACTCGACTCATATGACTGGGATTTCCATGAAAAAGATTGTGTGCGGAAAATGGGTGATCACTGTATTTTTCTCTTCTGTTTCCTATTTACATTTCTATTTTACCTCCTCAATTTAGCATTATGGACAGGGAAAGACCTAATCTAAGATCTGCTCAAAAATATTTTGGCTTCAAATTCATACGGTGATCGTAGCATGCATGGACTGGTCTCATATGACTGGGATTTCCATGAAAAAGATTGTCAGCCGAAAATGGGTGATCACTGTACATTTCTCTTCTGTTTCCTATTTATATTTGTATTTTACCTCCTCAATTTAGCATTATGGACAGGGAAAGACCGAATCTAAGCTCTGCACAAAATATTTTGCTTTCAAATTCATACCGTGATCGTAGCATGCATGGACTCGACTCATATGACTGGGATTTCCATGAAAAACATTGTGCGCATAAAATGGGTGATCACTGTATATTTCTCTTCTGTTTTCTATTTACATTTTTATTTTACCTCCTTAATTTAGCATTATGGACAGAGAAAGACCTAATCTAAGATCTGCACAAAAATATTTTGCCTTCAAATTCATACCGTGATCGTAGCATGCATGGATTCGACTCATATGACTGGGATTTCCATGAAAAAGATTGTCAGCCGAAAATGGGTGATCACTGTACATTTCTCTTCTGGATCCTATTTATATTTGTATTTTACCTCCTCAATTTAGCATTATGGACAGGGAAAGACCTAATCTAAGATCTGCACAAAAATATTTTGCCTTCAAATTCATACCGTGATCGTAGCATGCATGGACTCGACTCATATGACTGGGATTTCCATTAAAAAGATTGTGGGCAGAAAATTGGGTGATCACTGTACATTTCTCTTCTGTTTCCTATTTATATTTGTATTTTACCTCCTCAATTTAGCATTATGGACAGGGAAAGACCTATTCTCAATCTGCACAAAAATATTTTGCCTTCAAATTCATATCGTTATCGTAGCATGCATGGACTCGACTCATATGACTGGGATTTCCATGAAAAAGATTGTGGGCAGAAAATTGGTTGATCACTGTACATTTCTCTTCTGTTTCCTATTTATATTTCTATTTTACCTCCTCAATTTAGCATTATGGACAGGGAAAGACCTAATCTAAGATATGCACAAAAATATTTTGCCTTCAAATTCATACCGTGATCGTAGCTTGCATGGACTCGGCTCATATGACTGGGATTTCCATGAAAAAGATAGTGGGCAGAAAATGGGTGATCACTGTACATTTCTCTTCTGTTTCCTATTTATATTTGTATTTTACCTCCTCAATTTAGCATTATGGACAGGTAAAGACATAATCTAAGATCTGCACAAAAATATTTTGCCTTCAAATTCATACCGTGATCGTAGTATGCATCGACTCGACTCATATGACTGGGATTTCCATGAAAAAGATTGTGGGCCGAAAATGGGTGATCACGGTACATTTCTCTTCTGTTTCCTATTTATATTTATATTTTACCTCCTCAATTTAGCATTATGGACAGGGAAAGACCTAATCTAAGATCTGCACAAAAATATTTTGCCTTCAAATTCATACCGTGATCATAGTATGCATGGACTCGACACATATGACTGGGATTTCCATGAAAAAGGTTGTGGGCCGAAAATGTGTGATCACTGTACATTTCTCTTCTGTTTACTATTTACATTTATATTTTACCTCCTCAATTTAGCATTATGGACAGGGAAAGACCTAATCTAAGCTCTGCACTAAAATATTTTGCCTTCAATTCATACCGTGAACGTATCATGCATGGACTCGACTCATATGACTGGGATTTCCATGAAAAATGTTGGGTGCAGAAAATGGGTGATCACTGTACATTTCTCTTCTGTTTCCTATTTATTTTTGTATTTTACCTCCTCAATTTAGCATTATGGACAGGGAAAGAACTAATCTAAATCTGCACAAAAATATTTTGCCTTCAAATTCATACACTGATCGTAGCATGCATGGACTCGACTCATATGACTGGGATTTCCATGAAAAAGATTGTGGGCCGAAAATGGGTGATCACTGTACATTTCTCTTATGTTACCTATTTATATTTATATTTTACCTCCTCAATTTAGCAATATGGACACGGAAAGACCTAATCTAAGCTCTGCACAAAAATATTTTGCCTTCAAATTCATACCGTGAACGTAGAATGCATGGACTCGACTCATATGACTGGGATTTCCATGAAAAAGATTGTGTGCGGAAAATGGGTGATCACTGTATTTTTCTCTTCTGTTTCCTATTTACATTTCTATTTTACCTCCTCAATTTAGCATTATGGACAGGGAAAGACCTAATCTAAGATCTGCTCAAAAATATTTTGGCTTCAAATTCATACGGTGATCGTAGCATGCATGGACTGGACTCATATGACTGGGATTTCCATGAAAAAGATTGTGGGCAGAAAATTGGGTGATCACTGTACATTTCTCTTCTGTTTCCTATTTATATTTGATTTTACCTCCTCAATTTAGCATTATGGACAGGGAAAGACCTAATCTAATTTCTGCACAAAAATATTTTGCCTTCAAATTCATACCGTGGTCGTAGCATGCATGGACTCGACTCATATGACTGGGATTTCCATGAAAAAGATTGTGGGCAGAAAATTGGGTGATCACTGTACATTTCTCTTCTGTTTCCTATTTATATTTCTATTTTACCTCCTCAATTTAGCATTATGGACAGGGAAAGACCTAATCTAAGATCTGCACAAAAATATTTTGCCTTCAGATTCATACCGAGATCGTAGCATGCATGGACTCGGCTCATATGACTGGGATTTCCATGAAAAAGATTGTCCGCCGAAAATGGGTGATCACTGTACATTTCTCTTCTGTTTCCTATTTATATTTTTATTTTACTTCCTTCATTTAGCATTATGGACAGGGAAAGACCTAATATAAGTTCTGCACAAAAATATTTTGCATTCAAATTCATACCGTGATCGTAGCATGCATGGACTCGACTCATATGACTGGGATTCAAATGAAAAAGATTGTGCGCCGAAAATGGGTGATCACTGTACATTTCTTTTCTGTTTCCTATTTACATTTCTATTTTACCTCCTCAATTTAGCATTATGGACAGGGAAAGACCTAATCTAAGATCTGCACAAAAATATTTTGCCTTCAAATTCATACCGTGATCGTAGCATGCATGGACTCGACTCATATGACTGGGATTTCCATGAAAAAGATTGTCGGCCGAAAATGGGTGATCACTGTACATTTCTCTTCTGTTTCCTATTTATATTTGTATTTTACCTCCTCAATTTAGCATTATGGACAGGGAAAGACCTAATCTAAGATCTGCACAAAAATATTTCGCCTTCAAATTCATACCGTGATCGTAGCATGCATGGACACTACTCAGATGACTGGGATTTCCATGAAAAAGATTGTGCGCCGAAAATGGGTGATCACTGTACATTTCTCTTCTGTTTTCTATTTACATTTTTATTTTACCTCCTTAATTTAGCATTATGGACAGAGACAGATCTAATCGAAGATCTGCACAAAAATATTTTGCCTTCAAATTCATACCGTGATCGTAGCATGCATGGATTCGACTCATATGACTGGGATTTCCATGAAAAATATTGTCGGCCGAAAATGGGTGATCACTGTACATTTCTCTTCTCTTTCCTATTTATATTTATATTTTACCTCCTCAATTTAGCATTATGGACAGGGAAAGACCTAATGTAAAATCTGCACAAAAATATTTTGCCTTCAAATTCATACCGTGAACTTAGCATGCATGGACTCGACTCATATGACTGGGATTTCCATGAAAAAGATTGTGGGCCGAAAATGGGTGATCACTGTACATTTCTCTTCTGTTTCCTATTTATATTTCTATTTTACCTCCTCACTTTAGCATTATGGACAGGGAAAGACCTAATCTAAAATTTGCACAAAAATATTTTGCCTTCAAATTCATACCGTGTTCGTAGCATGCATGGACTCGACTCATATGACTTGGATTTCCATGAAAAAGATTGTGGGCCGAAAATGGGTGATCACTGTACATTTCTCTTCTGTTTCCTATTTATATTTATATTTTACCTCCTCAATTTAGCATTATGGACAGGGAAAGACCTAATCTAAAATCTGCACAAAAATATTTTGCCTTCAAATTCATACCGTGATCGTAGCATGCATTGATTCAACTCATATGACTGGGATTTCCATGAAAAAGATAGTGGTCGGAAAACGGGTGATCACTGTACATTTCTCTTCTGTTTCCTATTTATATTTCTATTTTACCTCCTCAATTTAACTTATGGACAGGGACAGACCTAATCTAAGATCTGCTCAAACATATTTTGCCTTCAAATTCAGACCGTGATCGTAGCATGCATGGACTCGGCTCATATGACTGGGATTTCCATGAAATGATTGTGGGCAGAAAATTGGGTGATCACTGTACATTTCTCTTCTGTTTCCTATTTATATTTATATTTTACCTCCTCAATTTAGCATTATGAACAGGGAAAGACCTAATCTAAGATCTGCACAAAAATATTTTGCCTTCAAATTCATACCGTGGTCGTAGCATGCATGGACTCGACTCATATGACTGGGATTTCCATGAAAAAGATTGTGGGCAGAAAATTGGGTGATCACTGTACATTTCTCTTCTGTTTCCTATTTATATTTCTATTTTACCTCCTCAATTTAGCATTATGGACAGGGAAAGACCTAATCTAAGATCTGCACAAAAATATTTTGCCTTCAGATTCATACCGTGATCGTAGCATGCATGGACTCGGCTCATATGACTGGGATTTCCATGAAAAAGATTGTCCGCCGAAAATGGGTGATCACTGTACATTTCTCTTCTGTTTCCTATTTATATTTTTATTTTACTTCCTTCATTTAGCATTATGGACAGGGAAAGACCTAATATAAGTTCTGCACAAAAATATTTTGCATTCAAATTCATACCGTGATCGTAGCATGCATGGACTCGACTCATATGACTGGGATTCAAATGAAAAAGATTGTGCGCCGAAAATGGGTGATCACTGTACATTTCTTTTCTGTTTCCTATTTACATTTCTATTTTACCTCCTCAATTTAGCATTATGGACAGGGAAAGACCTAATCTAAGATCTGCACAAAAATATTTTGCCTTCAAATTCATACCGTGATCGTAGCATGCATGGACTCGACTCATATGACTGGGATTTCCATGAAAAAGATTGTCGGCCGAAAATGGGTGATCACTGTACATTTCTCTTCTGTTTCCTATTTATATTTGTATTTTACCTCCTCAATTTAGCATTATGGACAGGGAAAGACCTAATCTAAGATCTGCACAAAAATATTTCGCCTTCAAATTCATACCGTGATCGTAGCATGCATGGACACTACTCAGATGACTGGGATTTCCATGAAAAAGATTGTGCGCCGAAAATGGGTGATCACTGTACATTTCTCTTCTGTTTTCTATTTACATTTTTATTTTACCTCCTTAATTTAGCATTATGGACAGAGACAGATCTAATCGAAGATCTGCACAAAAATATTTTGCCTTCAAATTCATACCGTGATCGTAGCATGCATGGATTCGACTCATATGACTGGGATTTCCATGAAAAATATTGTCGGCCGAAAATGGGTGATCACTGTACATTTCTCTTCTCTTTCCTATTTATATTTATATTTTACCTCCTCAATTTAGCATTATGGACAGGGAAAGACCTAATGTAAAATCTGCACAAAAATATTTTGCCTTCAAATTCATACCGTGAACTTAGCATGCATGGACTCGACTCATATGACTGGGATTTCCATGAAAAAGATTGTGGGCCGAAAATGGGTGATCACTGTACATTTCTCTTCTGTTTCCTATTTATATTTCTATTTTACCTCCTCACTTTAGCATTATGGACAGGGAAAGACCTAATCTAAAATCTGCACAAAAATATTTTGCCTTCAAATTCATACCGTGTTCGTAGCATGCATGGACTCGACTCATATGACTTGGATTTCCATGAAAAAGATTGTGGGCCGAAAATGGGTGATCACTGTACATTTCTCTTCTGTTTCCTATTTATATTTATATTTTACCTCCTCAATTTAGCATTATGGACAGGGAAAGACCTAATCTAAAATCTGCACAAAAATATTTTGCCTTCAAATTCATACCGTGATCGTAGCATGCATTGATTCAACTCATATGACTGGGATTTCCATGAAAAAGATAGTGGTCGGAAAACGGGTGATCACTGTACATTTCTCTTCTGTTTCCTATTTATATTTCTATTTTACCTCCTCAATTTAACTTATGGACAGGGACAGACCTAATCTAAGATCTGCTCAAACATATTTTGCCTTCAAATTCAGACCGTGATCGTAGCATGCATGGACTCGGCTCATATGACTGGGATTTCCATGAAATGATTGTGGGCAGAAAATTGGGTGATCACTGTACATTTCTCTTCTGTTTCCTATTTATATTTATATTTTACCTCCTCAATTTAGCATTATGAACAGGGAAAGACCTAATCTAAGATCTGCACAAAAATATTTTGCCTTCAAATTCATACCGTGATCGTAGCATGCATGGACTCGGCTCATATGACTGGGATTTCCATGAAAAAGATTGTGGGGAGAAAATTGGGTGATCACAGTACATTTCTCTTCTGTTTCCTATTTATATTTCTATTTTACCTCCTCAATTTAGCATTATGGACAGGGAAAGACCTAATCTAAGATCTGCACAAAAATATTTTGCCTTCAAATTCATACCGTGATCGTAGCATGCATGGACTCGGCTTATATGACTGGGATTTCCATGAAAAAGATAGTTTGTAGAAAATGGGTGATCACTGTACATTTCTCTTCTGTTTCCTATTTATATTTATATTTTACCTCCTCAATTTAGCTTATGGACAGGGACGGACGTAATCTAAAATCTGCACAAAAATATTTTGCCTTCAAATTCATACCGTGATCTTAGCATGCATGGACTCAACTCATATAACTGGGATTTCCATGAAAAAGATAGTGGGCAGAAAATGGGTGATCACTGTACATTTCTCTTCTGTTTCCTATTTATATTTCTATTTTACCTCCTCAATTTAGCATTATGGACAGGGAAAGACCTAATCTAAAATCTGCACAAAAATATTTTGCCTTCAAATTCATACCGTGATCGTAGCATGCATGGACTCGACTCATATGACTTGGATTTCCATGAAAAAGATTGTGGGCCGAAAATGGATGATCACTGTACATTTCTCTTCTGTTTCCTATTTATATTTATATTTTACCTCCTCAATTTAGCATTATGGACAGGGAAAGACCTAATCTAAAATCTGCACAAAAATATTTTGCCTTCAAATTCATACCGTGATCGTAGCATGCATTGACTCAACTCATATGACTGGGATTTCCATGAAAAAGATAGTGGGCAGAAAATGGGTGATCACTGTACATTTCTCTTCTGTTTCCTAATTATATTTCTATTTTACCTCCTCAATTTAGCATTATGGAAAGGGAAAGAACTAATCTAAAATCTGCACAAAAATATTTTGCTTTCAAATTCATACCGTGATCGTACCATGCATGGACTCGACTCATATGACTGGGATTTCCATGAAAAAGATTGTGGGCCGAAAAAGGGTGATCACTGTACATTTCTCTTCTGTTTCCTATTTATATTTATATTTTACCTCCTCAATTTAGCATTATGGACAGGGAAAGACCTAATCTAAAATCTGCACAAAAATATTTTGCCTTCAAATTCATACCGTGATCGTAGCATGCATTGATTCGACTCATATGACTGGGATTTCCATGAAAAAGATGTGGGCCGAAAATGGGTGATCACTGTACATTTCTCTTCTGTTTCCTATTTATATTTATATTTTACCTCCTCAATTTAGCATTATGGACAGGGAAAACCTACTCTAAGCTCTGCACAAAAATATTTCCCTTCAATTTCATACCGTGATCGTAGCATGCATGGACTCGACTCATATGACTGGGATGTCCATGAGAAATATTGTGGGCCGAAAATGGGTGATCACTGTACATTTCTCTTCTGTTTCCTATTTATATTTATATTTTACCTCCTCAATTTAGCTTATGGACAGGGACAGACGTAATCTAAAATCTGCACAAAAATATTTTGCCTTCAAATTCATACCGTGATCTTAGCATGCATGGACTCGACTCATATGACTGGGATTTCCATGAAAAAGATTGTAGGCCGAAAATGGGTGATCACTGTACATTTCTCTTCTCTTTCCTATTTATATTTATATTTTACCTCCTCAATTTAGCATTATGGACAGGGAAAGACCTAATCTAAAATCTGCACAAAAATATTTTGCCTTCAAATTCATACCGTGATTGTAGCATGCATGGACTCGACTCATATGACTGGGATTTCCATGAAAAAGATTGTGGGCCGAAAATGGGTGATCACTGTGCATTTCTCTTCTGTTTCCGATTTATATTTCTATTTTACCTCCTCACTTTAGCATTATGGACAGGGAAAGACCTAATCTAAAATCTGCACAAAAATATTTTGCCTTCAAATTCATACCGTGTTCGTAACATGCATGGACTCGACTCATATGACTTGGATTTCCATGAAAAAGATTGTGGGCCGAAAATGGGTGATCACTGTACATTTCTCTTCTGTTTCCTATTTATATTTATATTTTACCTCCTCAATTTAGCATTATGGACAGGGAAAGACCTAATCTAAAATCTGCACAAAAATATTTTGCCTTCAAATTCATACCGTGATCGTAGCATGCATTGACTCAACTCATATGACTGGGATTTCCATGAAAAAGATAGTGGTCGGAAAACGGGTGATCACTGTACATTTCTCTTCTGTTTCCTATTTATATTTCTATTTTACCTCCTCAATTTAACTTATGGACAGGGACAGACCTAATCTAAATTCTGCACAAAAATATTTTGCCTTCAAATTCATACCGTGATCTTAGCATGCATGGACTCGACTCATATGACTGGGATTTCCATGAAAAAGTTTGTGGGCCGAAAATGGGTGATCACTGTACATTTCTCTTCTGTTTCCTATTTATATTTAAATTTTACCTCCTCAATTTAGCTTATGGACAGGGACAGACCTAATCTAAATTCTGCACAAAAATATTTTGCCTTCAAATTCATACCGTGATCTTAGCATGCATGGACTCGACTCATATGACTGGGATTTCCATGAAAAAGATTGTGGGCCGAAAATGGGTGATCACTGTACATTTCTCTTCTGTTTCCTATTCATATTTATATTTTACCTCCTCAATTTAGCTTATGGACAGGGACAGACCTAATCTAAAATCTGCACAAAAATATTTTGCTTTCAAATTCATACCGTGATCTTAGCATGCATGGACTCAACTCATATAACTGGGATTTCCATGAAAAAGATTGTGGGCCGAAAATGGGTGATCTCTGTACATTTCTCTTCTGTTTCCTATTTATATTTATATTTTACCTCCTCAATTTAGCATTATTGACAGGGAAAGACCTAATCTAAAATCTGCACAAAAATATTTTGCCTTCAAATTCATACCGTGATCGTAGCATGCATTGATTCGACTCATATGACTGGGATTTCCATGAAAAAGATTGTGGGCCGAAAATGGGTGATCACTGTACATTTCTCTTCTGTTTCCTATTTATATTTATATTTTACCTCCTCAATTTAGCATTATGGACAGGGAAAACCTACTCTAAGCTCTGCACAAAAATATTTTCCCTTCAAATTCATACCGTGATCGTAGAATGCATGGACTCGACTCATATGACTGGGATTTCCATGAAAAATATTGTAGGCCGACAATGGGTGATCACTGTACATTTCTCTTCTCTTTCCTATTTATATTTCTATTTTACCTCCTCAATTTAGCATTATGGACAGGGAAAGACATAATCTAAAATCTGCACAAAAATATTTTGCCTTCAAATTCATACCGTGATCTTAGCATGCATGGACTCGACTCATATGACTGGGATTTCCATGAAAAAGATTGTGGGCCGAAAATGGGTGATCACTGTACATTTCTCTTCTGTTTCCTATTTATATTTCTATTTTACCTCCTCAATTTAGCATTATGGACAGGGAAAGACCTAATCTAAAATCTGCACAAAAATATTTTGCCTTCAAATTCATACCGTGATCTTAGCATGCATGGACTCGACTCATATGACTCGGATTTCCATGAAAAATATTGTAGGCCGAAAATGGGTGATCACTGTACATTTCTCTTCTCTTTCCTATTTATATTTCTATTTTACCTCCTCAATTTAGCATTATGGACAGGGAAAGACCTAATCTAAAATCTGCACAAAAATATTTTGCCTTCAAATTCATACCGTGATCTTAGCATGCATGGACTCGACTCATATGACTGGGATTTCCATGAAAAAGATTGTGGGCCGAAAATGGGTGATCACTGTACATTTCTCTTCTGTTTCCTATTTATATTTCTATTTTACCTCCTCAATTTAGCATTATGGACAGGGAAAGACCTAATCTAAAATCTGCACAAAAATATTTTGCCTTCAAATTCATACCGTGATCGTAGCATGAATGGACTCGACTCATATGACTGGGATTTCCATGAAAAAGATTGTGAGCCGAAAATGGGTGATCACTGTACATTTCTCTTCTGTTTCCTATTTATATTTATATTTTACCTCCTCAATTTAGCATTATGGACAGGGAAAGACCTAATCTAAAATCTGCACAAAAATATTTTGCCTTCAAATTCATACCGTGATCGTAGCATGCATTGACTCAACTCATATGACTGGGATTTCCATGAAAAAGATAGTGGTCGGAAAACGGGTGATCACTGTACATTTCCCTTCTGTTTCCTATTTATATTTATATTTTACCTCCTCAATTTAGCATTATGGACAGGAACAGACCTAATCTAAAATCTGCACAAAAATATTTTGCCTTCAAATTCATACCGTGATCTTAGCATGTATTGACTCAACTCATATGACTGGGATTTCCATGAAAAAGATAGTGGGCAGAAAAAGGGTGATCACTGTACATTTCTCTTCTGTTTCCTATTTATATTTATATTTTACCTCCTCAATTTAGCATTATAGACAGGGAAAGACCTAATCTAAAATCTGCACAAAAATATTTTGCCTTCAAATTCATACCGTGATCTTAGCATGCATGGACTCGACTCATATGACAGGGATTTCCATGAAAAAGATTGTGGGCCGAAAATGGGTGATCACTGTACATTTCTCTTCTGTTTCCTATTCATATTTATAGTTTACCTCCTCAATTTAGCTTATGGACAGGGACAGACCTAATCTAAATTCTGCACAAAAATATTTTGCCTTCAAATTCATACCGTGATCTTAGCATGCATGGACTCGACTCATATGACTGGGATTTCCATGAAAAAGATTGTGGGCCGAAAATGGGTGATCCCTGTACATTTCTCTTCTCTTTCCTATTTATATTTCTATTTTACCTCCTCAATTTAGCATTATGGACAGGGAAAGACCTAATCTAAAATCTGCACAAAAATATTTTGCCTTCAAATTCATACCGTGATCGTAGCATGCATGGACTCGACTCATATGACTGGGATTTCCATGAAAAAGATTGTGGGCCGAAAACGGGTCATCACTGTACATTTCTCTTCTGTTTCCAATTTATATTTATATTTTACCTCCTCAATTTAGCATTATGGACAGGGAAAACCTAATCTAAGCTCTGCACAAAAATATTTTCCCTTCAAATTCATACCGTGATCGTAGCATGCATGGACTCGACTCATATGACTGGGATTTCCATGAGAAAGATTGTGGGCCGAAAATGGGTGATCACTGTACATTTCTATTCTGTTTCCTATTAATATTTCTATTTTACCTCCTCAATTTAGCATTATGGACAGGGAAAGACCTAATCTAAAATCTGCACAAAAATATTTTGCCTTCAAATTCATAGCGTGATCGTAGCATGCATGGACTCGACTCATATGACTGGGATTTCCATGAAAAAGATTGTGAGCCGAAAATGGGTGATCACTGTACATTTCTCTTCTGTTTCCTATTTATATTTATATTTTACCTCCTCAATTTAGAATTATGGACAGGGAAAGACCTAATCTAAAATCTGCACAAAAATATTTTGCCTTCAAATTCATACCGTGATCGTAGCATGCATTGACTCAACTCATATGACTGGGATTTCCATGAAAAAGATAGTGGTCGGAAAACGGGTGATCACTGTACATTTCCCTTCTGTTTCCTATTTATATTTCTATTTTACCTCCTCAATTTAGCATTATGGACAGGGACAGACCTAATCTAAAATCTGCACAAAAATATTTTGCCCTCAAATTCATACCGTGATCTTAGCATGTATTGACTCAACTCATATGACTGGGATTTCCATGAAAAAGATAGTGGGCAGAAAAAGGGTGATCACTGTACATTTCTCTTCTGTTTCCTATTTATATTTATATTTTACCTCCTCAATTTAGCATTATGGACAGTGAAAGACCTAATCTAAAATCTGCACAAAAATATTTTGCCTTCAAATTCATACCGTGATCGTAGCATGCATTGACTCGACTCATATGACTGGGATTTCCATGAAAAAGATTGTGGGCCGAAAATGGGTGATCACTGTACATTTCTCTTCTGTTTCCTATTTATATTTATATTTTACCTCCTCAATTTAGCATTATGGACAGGGAAAGATCTAATCTAAAATCTGCACAAAAATATTTTGCCTTCAAATTCATACCGTGATCTTAGCATGCATGGACTCGACTCATATGACAGGGATTTCCATGAAAAAGATTGTGGGCCGAAAATGGGTGATCACTGTACATTTCTCTTCTGTTTCCTATTCATATTTATATTTTACCTCCTCAATTTAGCTTATGGACAGGGACAGACCTAATCTAAATTCTGCACAAAAATATTTTGCCTTCAAATTCATACCGTGATCTTCGCATGCATGGACTCGACTCATATGACTGGGATTTCCATGAAAAAGTTTGTGGGCCGAAAATGGGTGATCACTGTACATTTCTCTTCTGTTTCCTATTTATATTTATATTTTACCTCCTCAATTTTGCTTATGGACAGGGACAGACCTAATCTAAAATCTGCACAAAAATATTTTGCCTTCAAATTCATTCCGTGATCTAAGCATGCATGGACTCAACTCATATAACTGGGATTTCCATGAAAAAGATAGTGGGCAGAAAATGGGTGATCACTGTACATTTCTCTTCTGTTTCCAAATTATATTTCTATTTTACCTCCTCAATTTAGCATTATGGACGGGGAAAGAACTAATCTAAAATCTGCACAAAAATATTTTGCTTTCAAATTCATACCGTGATCGTAGCATGCATGGAATCGACTCATATGACTGGGATTTCCATGAAAAAGATTGTGGTCCGAAAATGGGTGATCACTGTACATTTCTCTTCTGTTTCCTATTCATATTTATATTTTACCTCCTCAATTTAGCTTATGGACAGGGAAAGACCTAATCTAAATTCTGCACAAAAATATTTTGCCTTCAAATTCATACCGTGATCGTAGCATGCATTGACTCGACTCATATGACTGGGATTTCCATGAAAAAGATTGTGGGCCGAAAATGGGTGATCACTGTACATTTCTCTTCTGTTTCCTATTTATATTTATATTTTACCTCCTCAATTTAGCATTATGGACAGGGAAAGACCTAATCTAAAATCTGCACAAAAATATTTTGCCTTCAAATTCATACCGTGATCTTAGCATGCATGGACTCGACTCATATGACAGGGATTTCCATGAAAAAGATTGTGGGCCGAAAATGGGTGATCACTGTACATTTCTCTTCTGTTTCCTATTCATATTTATATTTTACCTCCTCAATTTAGCTTATGGACAGGGAAAGACCTAATCTAAATTCTGCACAAAAATATTTTGCCTTCAAATTCATACCGTGATCGTAGCATGCATTGACTCGACTCATATGACTGGGATTTCCATGAAAAAGATTGTGGGCCGAAAATGGGTGATCACTGTACATTTCTCTTCTGTTTCCTATTTATATTTATATTTTACCTCCTCAATTTAGCATTATGGACAGGGAAAGACCTAATCTAAAATCTGCACAAAAATATTTTGCCTTCAAATTCATACCGTGATCTTAGCATGCATGGACTCGACTCATATGACAGGGATTTCCATGAAAAAGATTGTGGGCCGAAAATGGGTGATCACTGTACATTTCTCTTCTGTTTCCTATTCATATTTCTATTTTACCTCCTCAATTTAGCTTATGGACAGGGACAGACCTAATCTAAATTCTGCACAAAAATATTTTGCCTTCAAATTCATACCGTGATCTTAGCATGCATGGACTCGACTCATATGACTGGGATTTCCATGAAAAAGTTTGTGGGCCGAAAATGGGTGATCACTGTACATTTCTCTTCTGTTTCCTATTTATATTTATATTTTACCTCCTCAATTTAGAATTATGGACAGGGAAAGACCTAATCTAAAATCTGCACAAAAATATTTTGCCTTCAAATTCATACCGTGATCGTAGCATGCATGGACTCGACTCATATGACTGGGATTTCCATGAAAAAGATTGTGGGCCGAAAACGGGTCATCACTGTACATTTCTCTTCTGTTTCCTATTTATATTTATATTTTACCTCCTCAATTTAGCATTATGGACAGGGAAAACCTACTCTAAGCTCTGCACAAAAATATTTTCCCTTCAAATTCATACCGTGATCGTAGCATGCATGGACTCGACTCATATGACTGGGATTTCCATGAGAAAGATTGTGGGCCGAAAATGGGTGATCACTGTACATTTCTATTCTGTTTCCTATTAATATTTCTATTTTACCTCCTCAATTTAGCATTATGGACAGGGAAAGACCTAATCTAAAATCTGCACAAAAATATTTTGCCTTCAAATTCATACCGTGATCGTAGCATGCATGGACTCGACTCATATGACTGGGATTTCCATGAAAAAGATTGTGAGCCGAAAATGGGTGATCACTGTACATTTCTCTTCTGTTTCCTATTTATATTTATATTTTACCTCCTCAATTTAGCATTATGGACAGGGAAAGACCTAATCTAAAATCTGCACAAAAATATTTTGCCTTCAAATTCATACCGTGATCGTAGCATGCATTGACTCAACTCATATGACTGGGATTTCCATGAAAAAGATAGTGGTCGGAAAACGGGTGATCACTGTACATTTCTCTTCTGTTTCCTATTTATATTTCTATTTTACCTCCTCAATTTAGCATTATGGACAGGGACAGACCTAATCTAAAATCTGCACAAAAATATTTTGCCTTCAAATTCATACCGTGATCTTAGCATGTATTGACTCAACTCATATGACTGGGATTTCCATGAAAAAGATAGTGGGCAGAAAAAGGGTGATCACTGTACATTTCTCTTCTGTTTCCTATTTATATTTATATTTTACCTCCTCAATTTAGCATTATGGACAGTGAAAGACCTAATCTAAAATCTGCACAAAAATATTTTGCCTTCAAATTCATACCGTGATCGTAGCATGCATTGACTCGACTCATATGACTGGGATTTCCATGAAAAAGATTGTGGGCCGAAAATGGGTGATCACTGTACATTTCTCTTCTGTTTCCTATTTATATTTATATTTTACCTCCTCAATTTAGCATTATGGACAGGGAAAGACCTAATCTAAAATCTGCACAAAAATATTTTGCCTTCAAATTCATACCGTGATCTTAGCATGCATGGACTCGACTCATATGACTGGGATTTCCATGAAAAAGATTGTAGGCCGAAAATGGGTGATCACTGTACATTTCTCTTCTCTTTCCTATTTATATTTATATTTTACCTCCTCAATTTAGCATTATGGACAGGGAAAGACCTAATGTAAAATCTGCACAAAAATATTTTGCCTTCAAATTCATACCGTGAACTTAGCATGCATGGACTCGACTCATATGACTGGGATTTCCATGAAAAAGATTGTGGGCCGAAAATGGGTGATCACTGTACATTTCTCTTCTGTTTCCTATTTATATTTCTATTTTACCTCCTCACTTTAGCATTATGGACAGGGAAAGACCTAATCTAAAATCTGCACAAAAATATTTTGCCTTCAAATTCATACCGTGTTCGTAGCATGCATGGACTCGACTCATATGACTTGGATTTCCATGAAAAAGATTGTGGGCCGAAAATGGGTGATCACTGTACATTTCTCTTCTGTTTCCTATTTATATTTATATTTTACCTCCTCAATTTAGCATTATGGACAGGGAAAGACCTAATCTAAAATCTGCACAAAAATATTTTGCCTTCAAATTCATACCGTGATCGTAGCATGCATTGACTCAACTCATATGACTGGGATTTCCATGAAAAAGTTTGTGGGCCGAAAATGGGTGATCACTGTACATTTCTCTTCTGTTTCCTATTTATATTTAAATTTTACCTCCTCAATTTAGCTTATGGACAGGGACAGACCTAATCTAAATTCTGCACAAAAATATTTTGCCTTCAAATTCATACCGTGATCTTAGCATGCATGGACTCGACTCATATGACTGGGATTTCCATGAAAAAGATTGTGGGCCGAAAATGGGTGATCACTGTACATTTCTCTTCTGTTTCCTATTCATATTTATATTTTACCTCCTCAATTTAGCTTATGGACAGGGACAGACATAATCTAAAATCTGCACAAAAATATTTTGCCTTCAAATTCATACCGTGATCTTAGCATGCATGGACTCAACTCATATAACTGGGATTTCCATGAAAAAGATTGTGGGCCGAAAATGGGTGATCACTGTACATTTCTCTTCTGTTTCCTATTTATATTTATATTTTACCTCCTCAATTTAGCATTATGGACAGGGAAAGACCTAATCTAAAATCTGCACAAAAATATTTTGCCTTCAAATTCATACCGTGATCGTAGCATGCATTGATTCGACTCATATGACTGGGATTTCCATGAAAAAGATTGTGGGCCGAAAATGGGTGATCACTGTACATTTCTCTTCTGTTTCCTATTTATATTTATATTTTACCTCCTCAATTTAGCATTATGGACAGGGAAAACCTACTCTAAGCTCTGCACAAAAATATTTTCCCTTCAAATTCATACCGTGATCGTAGAATGCATGGACTCGACTCATATGACTGGGATTTCCATGAAAAATATTGAAGGCCGAAAATGGGTGATCACTGTACATTTCTCTTCTCTTTCCTATTTATATTTCTATTTTACCTCCTCAATTTAGCATTATGGACAGGGAAAGACCTAATCTAAAATCTGCACAAAAATATTTTGCCTTCAAATTCATACCGTGATCTTAGCATGCATGGACTCGACTCATATGACTGGGATTTCCATGAAAAAGATTGTGGGCCGAAAATGGGTGATCACTGTACATTTCTCTTCTGTTTCCTATTTATATTTCTATTTTACCTCCTCAATTTAGCATTATGGACAGGGAAAGACCTAATCTAAAATCTGCACAAAAATATTTTGCCTTCAAATTCATACCGTGATCTTAGCATGCATGGACTCGACTCATATGACTCGGATTTCCATGAAAAATATTGTAGGCCGAAAATGGGTGATCACTGTACATTTCTCTTCTCTTTCCTATTTATATTTCTATTTTACCTCCTCAATTTAGCATTATGGACAGGGAAAGACCTAATCTAAAATCTGCACAAAAATATTTTGCCTTCAAATTCATACCGTGATCTTAGCATGCATGGACTCGACTCATATGACTGGGATTTCCATGAAAAAGATTGTGGGCCGAAAATGGGTGATCACTGTACATTTCTCTTCTGTTTCCTATTTATATTTCTATTTTACCTCCTCAATTTAGCATTATGGACAGGGAAAGACCTAATCTAAAATCTGCACAAAAATATTTTGCCTTCAAATTCATACCGTGATCGTAGCATGAATGGACTCGACTCATATGACTGGGATTTCCATGAAAAAGATTGTGAGCCGAAAATGGGTGATCACTGTACATTTCTCTTCTGTTTCCTATTTATATTTATATTTTACCTCCTCAATTTAGCATTATGGACAGGGAAAGACCTAATCTAAAATCTGCACAAAAATATTTTGCCTTCAAATTCATACCGTGATCGTAGCATGCATGGAATCGACTCATATGACTGGGATTTCCATGAAAAAGATTGTGGTCCGAAAATGGGTGATCAGTGTACATTTCTCTTCTGTTTCCTATTCATATTTATATTTTACCTCCTCAATTTAGCTTATGGACAGGGAAAGACCTAATCTAAATTCTGCACAAAAATATTTTGCCTTCAAATTCATACCGTGATCTTAGCATGCATGGACTCGACTCATATGACTGGGATTTCCATGAAAAAGATTGTGGGCCCAAAATGGGTGATCACTGTACATTTCTCTTCTCTTTCCTATTTATATTTCTATTTTACCTCCTCAATTTAGCATTATGGACAGGGAAAGACCTAATCTAAAATCTGCACAAAAATATTTTGCCTTCAAATTCATACCGTCATCTTAGCATGCATGGACTCGACTCATATGACTGGGATTTCCATGAAAAAGATTGTGGGCTGAAAATGGGTGATCACTGTACATTTCTCTTCTGTTTCCTATTTATATTTATATTTTACCTCCTCAATTTAGAATTATGGACAGGGAAAGACCTAATCTAAAATCTGCACAAAAATATTTTGCCTTCAAATTCATACCGTGATCGTAGCATGCATGGACTCGACTCATATGACTGGGATTTCCATGAAAAAGATTGTGGGCCGAAAACGGGTCATCACTGTACATTTCTCTTCTGTTTCCTATTTATATTTATATTTTACCTCCTCAATTTAGCATTATGGACAGGGAAAACCTACTCTAAGCTCTGCACAAAAATATTTTCCCTTCAAATTCATACCGTGATCGTAGCATGCATGGACTCGACTCATATGACTGGGATTTCCATGAGAAAGATTGTGGGCCGAAAATGGGTGATCACTGTACATTTCTATTCTGTTTCCTATTAATATTTCTATTTTACCTCCTCAATTTAGCATTATGGACAGGGAAAGACCTAATCTAAAATCTGCACAAAAATATTTTGCCTTCAAATTCATACCGTGATCGTAGCATGCATGGACTCGACTCATATGACTGGGATTTCCATGAAAAAGATTGTGAGCCGAAAATGGGTGATCACTGTACATTTCTCTTCTGTTTCCTATTTATATTTATATTTTACCTCCTCAATTTAGCATTATGGACAGGGAAAGACCTAATCTAAAATCTGCACAAAAATATTTTGCCTTCAAATTCATACCGTGATCGTAGCATGCATTGACTCAACTCATATGACTGGGATTTCCATGAAAAAGATAGTGGTCGGAAAACGGGTGATCACTGTACATTTCTCTTCTGTTTCCTATTTATATTTCTATTTTACCTCCTCAATTTAGCATTATGGACAGGGACAGACCTAATCTAAAATCTGCACAAAAATATTTTGCCTTCAAATTCATACCGTGATCTTAGCATGTATTGACTCAACTCATATGACTGGGATTTCCATGAAAAAGATAGTGGGCAGAAAAAGGGTGATCACTGTACATTTCTCTTCTGTTTCCTATTTATATTTATATTTTACCTCCTCAATTTAGCATTATGGACAGTGAAAGACCTAATCTAAAATCTGCACAAAAATATTTTGCCTTCAAATTCATACCGTGATCGTAGCATGCATTGACTCGACTCATATGACTGGGATTTCCATGAAAAAGATTGTGGGCCGAAAATGGGTGATCACTGTACATTTCTCTTCTGTTTCCTATTTATATTTATATTTTACCTCCTCAATTTAGCATTATGGACAGGGAAAGACCTAATCTAAAATCTGCACAAAAATATTTTGCCTTCAAATTCATACCGTGATCTTAGCATGCATGGACTCGACTCATATGACTGGGATTTCCATGAAAAAGATTGTAGGCCGAAAATGGGTGATCACTGTACATTTCTCTTCTCTTTCCTATTTATATTTATATTTTACCTCCTCAATTTAGCATTATGGACAGGGAAAGACCTAATGTAAAATCTGCACAAAAATATTTTGCCTTCAAATTCATACCGTGAACTTAGCATGCATGGACTCGACTCATATGACTGGGATTTCCATGAAAAAGATTGTGGGCCGAAAATGGGTGATCACTGTACATTTCTCTTCTGTTTCCTATTTATATTTCTATTTTACCTCCTCACTTTAGCATTATGGACAGGGAAAGACCTAATCTAAAATCTGCACAAAAATATTTTGCCTTCAAATTCATACCGTGTTCGTAGCATGCATGGACTCGACTCATATGACTTGGATTTCCATGAAAAAGATTGTGGGCCGAAAATGGGTGATCACTGTACATTTCTCTTCTGTTTCCTATTTATATTTATATTTTACCTCCTCAATTTAGCATTATGGACAGGGAAAGACCTAATCTAAAATCTGCACAAAAATATTTTGCCTTCAAATTCATACCGTGATCGTAGCATGCATTGACTCAACTCATATGACTGGGATTTCCATGAAAAAGTTTGTGGGCCGAAAATGGGTGATCACTGTACATTTCTCTTCTGTTTCCTATTTATATTTAAATTTTACCTCCTCAATTTAGCTTATGGACAGGGACAGACCTAATCTAAATTCTGCACAAAAATATTTTGCCTTCAAATTCATACCGTGATCTTAGCATGCATGGACTCGACTCATATGACTGGGATTTCCATGAAAAAGATTGTGGGCCGAAAATGGGTGATCACTGTACATTTCTCTTCTGTTTCCTATTCATATTTATATTTTACCTCCTCAATTTAGCTTATGGACAGGGACAGACATAATCTAAAATCTGCACAAAAATATTTTGCCTTCAAATTCATACCGTGATCTTAGCATGCATGGACTCAACTCATATAACTGGGATTTCCATGAAAAAGATTGTGGGCCGAAAATGGGTGATCACTGTACATTTCTCTTCTGTTTCCTATTTATATTTATATTTTACCTCCTCAATTTAGCATTATGGACAGGGAAAGACCTAATCTAAAATCTGCACAAAAATATTTTGCCTTCAAATTCATACCGTGATCGTAGCATGCATTGATTCGACTCATATGACTGGGATTTCCATGAAAAAGATTGTGGGCCGAAAATGGGTGATCACTGTACATTTCTCTTCTGTTTCCTATTTATATTTATATTTTACCTCCTCAATTTAGCATTATGGACAGGGAAAACCTACTCTAAGCTCTGCACAAAAATATTTTCCCTTCAAATTCATACCGTGATCGTAGAATGCATGGACTCGACTCATATGACTGGGATTTCCATGAAAAATATTGAAGGCCGAAAATGGGTGATCACTGTACATTTCTCTTCTCTTTCCTATTTATATTTCTATTTTACCTCCTCAATTTAGCATTATGGACAGGGAAAGACCTAATCTAAAATCTGCACAAAAATATTTTGCCTTCAAATTCATACCGTGATCTTAGCATGCATGGACTCGACTCATATGACTGGGATTTCCATGAAAAAGATTGTGGGCCGAAAATGGGTGATCACTGTACATTTCTCTTCTGTTTCCTATTTATATTTCTATTTTACCTCCTCAATTTAGCATTATGGACAGGGAAAGACCTAATCTAAAATCTGCACAAAAATATTTTGCCTTCAAATTCATACCGTGATCTTAGCATGCATGGACTCGACTCATATGACTCGGATTTCCATGAAAAATATTGTAGGCCGAAAATGGGTGATCACTGTACATTTCTCTTCTCTTTCCTATTTATATTTCTATTTTACCTCCTCAATTTAGCATTATGGACAGGGAAAGACCTAATCTAAAATCTGCACAAAAATATTTTGCCTTCAAATTCATACCGTGATCTTAGCATGCATGGACTCGACTCATATGACTGGGATTTCCATGAAAAAGATTGTGGGCCGAAAATGGGTGATCACTGTACATTTCTCTTCTGTTTCCTATTTATATTTCTATTTTACCTCCTCAATTTAGCATTATGGACAGGGAAAGACCTAATCTAAAATCTGCACAAAAATATTTTGCCTTCAAATTCATACCGTGATCGTAGCATGAATGGACTCGACTCATATGACTGGGATTTCCATGAAAAAGATTGTGAGCCGAAAATGGGTGATCACTGTACATTTCTCTTCTGTTTCCTATTTATATTTATATTTTACCTCCTCAATTTAGCATTATGGACAGGGAAAGACCTAATCTAAAATCTGCACAAAAATATTTTGCCTTCAAATTCATACCGTGATCGTAGCATGCATTGACTCAACTCATATGACTGGGATTTCCATGAAAAAGATAGTGGTCGGAAAACGGGTGATCACTGTACATTTCCCTTCTGTTTCCTATTTATATTTCTATTTTACCTCCTCAATTTAGCATTATGGACAGGGACAGACCTAATCTAAAATCTGCACAAAAATATTTTGCCTTCAAATTCATACCGTGATCTTAGCATGTATTGACTCAACTCATATGACTGGGATTTCCATGAAAAAGATAGTGGGCAGAAAAAGGGTGATCACTGTACATTTCTCTTCTGTTTCCTATTTATATTTATATTTTACCTCCTCAATTTAGCATTATGGACAGGGAAAGACCTAATCTAAAATCTGCACAAAAATATTTTGCCTTCAAATTCATACCGTGATCTTAGCATGCATGGACTCGACTCATATGACAGGGATTTCCATGAAAAAGATTGTGGGCCGAAAATGGGTGATCACTGTACATTTCTCTTCTGTTTCCTATTCATATTTATATTTTACCTCCTCAATTTAGCTTATGGACAGGGACAGACCTAATCTAAATTCTGCACAAAAATATTTTGCCTTCAAATTCATACCGTGATCTTAGCATGCATGGACTCGACTCATATGACTGGGATTTCCATGAAAAAGATTGTGGGCCGAAAATGGGTGATCCCTGTACATTTCTCTTCTCTTTCCTATTTATATTTCTATTTTACCTCCTCAATTTAGCATTATGGACAGGGAAAGACCTAATCTAAAATCTGCACAAAAATATTTTGCCTTCAAATTCATACCGTGATCGTAGCATGCATGGACTCGACTCATATGACTGGGATTTCCATGAAAAAGATTGTGGGCCGAAAACGGGTCATCACTGTACATTTCTCTTCTGTTTCCAATTTATATTTATATTTTACCTCCTCAATTTAGCATTATGGACAGGGAAAACCTAATCTAAGCTCTGCACAAAAATATTTTCCCTTCAAATTCATACCGTGATCGTAGCATGCATGGACTCGACTCATATGACTGGGATTTCCATGAGAAAGATTGTGGGCCGAAAATGGGTGATCACTGTACATTTCTATTCTGTTTCCTATTAATATTTCTATTTTACCTCCTCAATTTAGCATTATGGACAGGGAAAGACCTAATCTAAAATCTGCACAAAAATATTTTGCCTTCAAATTCATACCGTGATCGTAGCATGCATGGACTCGACTCATATGACTGGGATTTCCATGAAAAAGATTGTGAGCCGAAAATGGGTGATCACTGTACATTTCTCTTCTGTTTCCTATTTATATTTATATTTTACCTCCTCAATTTAGCATTATGGACAGGGAAAGACCTAATCTAAAATCTGCACAAAAATATTTTGCCTTCAAATTCATACCGTGATCGTAGCATGCATTGACTCAACTCATATGACTGGGATTTCCATGAAAAAGATAGTGGTCGGAAAACGGGTGATCACTGTACATTTCCCTTCTGTTTCCTATTTATATTTATATTTTACCTCCTCAATTTAGCATTATGGACAGGGACAGACCAAATCTAAAATCTGCACAAAAATATTTTGCCCTCAAATTCATACCGTGATCTTAGCATGTATTGACTCAACTCATATGACTGGGATTTCCATGAAAAAGATAGTGGGCAGAAAAAGGGTGATCACTGTACATTTCTCTTCTGTTTCCTATTTATATTTATATTTTACCTCCTCAATTTAGCATTATGGACAGTGAAAGACCTAATCTAAAATCTGCACAAAAATATTTTGCCTTCAAATTCATACCGTGATCGTAGCATGCATTGACTCGACTCATATGACTGGGATTTCCATGAAAAAGATTGTGGGCCGAAAATGGGTGATCACTGTACATTTCTCTTCTGTTTCCTATTTATATTTATATTTTACCTCCTCAATTTAGCATTATGGACAGGGAAAGACCTAATCTAAAATCTGCACAAAAATATTTTGCCTTCAAATTCATACCGTGATCTTAGCATGCATGGACTCGACTCATATGACTGGGATTTCCATGAGAAAGATTGTGGGCCGAAAATGGGTGATCACTGTACATTTCTATTCTGTTTCCTATTAATATTTCTATTTTACCTCCTCAATTTAGCATTATGGACAGGGAAAGACCTAATCTAAAATCTGCACAAAAATATTTTGCCTTCAAATTCATACCGTGATCGTAGCATGCATGGACTCGACTCATATGACTGGGATTTCCATGAAAAAGATTGTGAGCCGAAAATGGGTGATCACTGTACATTTCTCTTCTGTTTCCTATTTATATTTATATTTTACCTCCTCAATTTAGCATTATGGACAGGGAAAGACCTAATCTAAAATCTGCACAAAAATATTTTGCCTTCAAATTCATACCGTGATCGTAGCATGCATTGACTCAACTCATATGACTGGGATTTCCATGAAAAAGATAGTGGTCGGAAAACGGGTGATCACTGTACATTTCCCTTCTGTTTCCTATTTATATTTCTATTTTACCTCCTCAATTTAGCATTATGGACAGGGACAGACCTAATCTAAAATCTGCACAAAAATATTTTGCCTTCAAATTCATACCGTGATCTTAGCATGTATTGACTCAACTCATATGACTGGGATTTCCATGAAAAAGATAGTGGGCAGAAAAAGGGTGATCACTGTACATTTCTCTTCTGTTTCCTATTTATATTTATATTTTACCTCCTCAATTTAGCATTATGGACAGTGAAAGACCTAATCTAAAATCTGCACAAAAATATTTTGCCTTCAAATTCATACCGTGATCGTAGCATGCATTGACTCGACTCATATGACTGGGATTTCCATGAAAAAGATTGTGGGCCGAAAATGGGTGATCACTGTACATTTCTCTTCTGTTTCCTATTTATATTTATATTTTACCTCCTCAATTTAGCATTATGGACAGGGAAAGACCTAATCTAAAATCTGCACAAAAATATTTTGCCTTCAAATTCATACCGTGATCTTAGCATGCATGGACTCGACTCATATGACAGGGATTTCCATGAAAAAGATTGTGGGCCGAAAATGGGTGATCACTGTACATTTCTCTTCTGTTTCCTATTCATATTTATATTTTACCTCCTCAATTTAGCTTATGGACAGGGACAGACCTAATCTAAATTCTGCACAAAAATATTTTGCCTTCAAATTCATACCGTGATCTTAGCATGCATGGACTCGACTCATATGACTGGGATTTCCATGAAAAAGTTTGTGGGCCGAAAATGGGTGATCACTGTACATTTCTCTTCTGTTTCCTATTTATATTTATATTTTACCTCCTCAATTTAGCTTATGGACAGGGACAGACCTAATCTAAAATCTGCACAAAAATATTTTGCCTTCAAATTCATTCCGTGATCTAAGCATGCATGGACTCAACTCATATAACTGGGATTTCCATGAAAAAGATAGTGGGCAGAAAATGGGTGATCACTGTACATTTCTCTTCTGTTTCCTAATTATATTTCTATTTTACCTCCTCAATTTAGCATTATGGACGGGGAAAGAACTAATCTAAAATCTGCACAAAAATATTTTGCTTTCAAATTCATACCGTGATCGTAGCATGCATGGAATCGACTCATATGACTGGGATTTCCATGAAAAAGATTGTTGTCCGAAAATGGGTGATCACTGTACATTTCTCTTCTGTTTCCTATTCATATTTATATTTTACCTCCTCAATTTAGCTTATGGACAGGGACAGACCTAATCTAAATTCTGCACAAAAATATTTTGCCTTCAAATTCATACCGTGATCTTAGCATGCATGGACTCGACTCATATGACTGGGATTTCCATGAAAAAGATTGTGGGCCGAAAATGGGTGATCACTGTACATTTCTCTTCTCTTTCCTATTTATATTTCTATTTTACCTCCTCAATTTAGCATTATGGACAGGGAAAGTCCTAATCTAAAATCTGCACAAAAATATTTTGCCTTCAAATTCATACCGTCATCTTAGCATGCATGGACTCGACTCATATGACTGGGATTTCCATGAAAAAGATTGTGGGCTGAAAATGGGTGATCACTGTACATTTCTCTTCTGTTTCCTATTTATATTTATATTTTACCTCCTCAATTTAGAATTATGGACAGGGAAAGACCTAATCTAAAATCTGCACAAAAATATTTTGCCTTCAAATTCATACCGTGATCTTAGCATGCATGGACTCGACTCATATGACTGGGATTTCCATGAGAAAGATTGTGGGCCGAAAATGGGTGATCACTGTACATTTCTATTCTGTTTCCTATTAATATTTCTATTTTACCTCCTCAATTTAGCATTATGGACAGGGAAAGACCTAATCTAAAATCTGCACAAAAATATTTTGCCTTCAAATTCATACCGTGATCGTAGCATGCATGGACTCGACTCATATGACTGGGATTTCCATGAAAAAGATTGTGAGCCGAAAATGGGTGATCACTGTACATTTCTCTTCTGTTTCCTATTTATATTTATATTTTACCTCCTCAATTTAGCATTATGGACAGGGAAAGACCTAATCTAAAATCTGCACAAAAATATTTTGCCTTCAAATTCATACCGTGATCGTAGCATGCATTGACTCAACTCATATGACTGGGATTTCCATGAAAAAGATAGTGGTCGGAAAACGGGTGATCACTGTACATTTCCCTTCTGTTTCCTATTTATATTTCTATTTTACCTCCTCAATTTAGCATTATGGACAGGGACAGACCTAATCTAAAATCTGCACAAAAATATTTTGCCTTCAAATTCATACCGTGATCTTAGCATGTATTGACTCAACTCATATGACTGGGATTTCCATGAAAAAGATAGTGGGCAGAAACTGGGTGATCACTGTACATTTCTCTTCTGTTTCCTATTTATATTTATATTTTACCTCCTCAATTTAGCATTATGGACAGTGAAAGACCTAATCTAAAATCTGCACAAAAATATTTTGCCTTCAAATTCATACCGTGATCGTAGCATGCATTGACTCGACTCATATGACTGGGATTTCCATGAAAAAGATTGTGGGCCGAAAATGGGTGATCACTGTACATTTCTCTTCTGTTTCCTATTTATATTTATATTTTACCTCCTCAATTTAGCATTATGGACAGGGAAAGACCTAATCTAAAATCTGCACAAAAATATTTTGCCTTCAAATTCATACCGTGATCTTAGCATGCATGGACTCGACTCATATGACAGGGATTTCCATGAAAAAGATTGTGGGCCGAAAATGGGTGATCACTGTACATTTCTCTTCTGTTTCCTATTCATATTTATATTTTACCTCCTCAATTTAGCTTATGGACAGGGACAGACCTAATCTAAATTCTGCACAAAAATATTTTGCCTTCAAATTCATACCGTGATCTTAGCATGCATGGACTCGACTCATATGACTGGGATTTCCATGAAAAAGTTTGTGGGCCGAAAATGGGTGATCACTGTACATTTCTCTTCTGTTTCCTATTTATATTTATATTTTACCTCCTCAATTTAGCTTATGGACAGGGACAGACCTAATCTAAAATCTGCACAAAAATATTTTGCCTTCAAATTCATTCCGTGATCTAAGCATGCATGGACTCAACTCATATAACTGGGATTTCCATGAAAAAGATAGTGGGCAGAAAATGGGTGATCACTGTACATTTCTCTTCTGTTTCCTAATTATATTTCTATTTTACCTCCTCAATTTAGCATTATGGACGGGGAAAGAACTAATCTAAAATCTGCACAAAAATATTTTGCTTTCAAATTCATACCGTGATCGTAGCATGCATGGAATCGACTCATATGACTGGGATTTCCATGAAAAAGATTGTTGTCCGAAAATGGGTGATCACTGTACATTTCTCTTCTGTTTCCTATTCATATTTATATTTTACCTCCTCAATTTAGCTTATGGACAGGGACAGACCTAATCTAAATTCTGCACAAAAATATTTTGCCTTCAAATTCATACCGTGATCTTAGCATGCATGGACTCGACTCATATGACTGGGATTTCCATGAAAAAGATTGTGGGCCGAAAATGGGTGATCACTGTACATTTCTCTTCTCTTTCCTATTTATATTTCTATTTTACCTCCTCAATTTAGCATTATGGACAGGGAAAGACCTAATCTAAAATCTGCACAAAAATATTTTGCCTTCAAATTCATACCGTCATCTTAGCATGCATGGACTCGACTCATATGACTGGGATTTCCATGAAAAAGATTGTGGGCTGAAAATGGGTGATCACTGTACATTTCTCTTCTGTTTCCTATTTATATTTATATTTTACCTCCTCAATTTAGAATTATGGACAGGGAAAGACCTAATCTAAAATCTGCACAAAAATATTTTGCCTTCAAATTCATACCGTGATCGTAGCATGCATGGACTCGACTCATATGACTGGGATTTCCATGAAAAAGATTGTAGGCCGAAAACGGGTCATCACTGTACATTTCTCTTCTGTTTCCTATTTATATTTATATTTTCCCTCCTCAATTTAGCATTATGGACAGGGAAAACCTACTCTAAGCTCTGCACAAAAATATTTTCCCTTCAAATTCATACCGTGATCGTAGCATGCATGGACTCGACTCATATGACAGGGATTTCCATGAAAAAGATTGTGGGCCGAAAATGGGTGATCACTGTACATTTCTCTTCTGTTTCCTATTCATATTTATATTTTACCTCCTCAATTTAGCTTATGGACAGGGACAGACCTAATCTAAAATCTGCACAAAAATATTTTGCCTTCAAATTCATTCCGTGATCTAAGCATGCATGGACTCAACTCATATAACTGGGATTTCCATGAAAAAGATAGTGGGCAGAAAATGGGTGATCACTGTACATTTCTCTTCTGTTTCCTAATTATATTTCTATTTTACCTCCTCAATTTAGCATTATGGACGGGGAAAGAACTAATCTAAAATCTGCACAAAAATATTTTGCTTTCAAATTCATACCGTGATCGTAGCATGCATGGAATCGACTCATATGACTGGGATTTCCATGAAAAAGATTGTGGTCCGAAAATGGGTGATCACTGTACATTTCTCTTCTGTTTCCTATTCATATTTATATTTTACCTCCCCAATTTAGCTTATGGACAGGGACAGACCTAATCTAAATTCTGCACAAAAATATTTTGCCTTCAAATTCATACCGTGATCTTAGCATGCATGGACTCGACTCATATGACTGGGATTTCCATGAAAAAGATTGTGGGCCGAAAATGGGTGATCACTGTACATTTCTCTTCTCTTTCCTATTTATATTTCTATTTTACCTCCTCAATTTAGCATTATGGACAGGGAAAGACCTAATCTAAAATCTGCACAAAAATATTTTGCCTTCAAATTCATACCGTCATCTTAGCATGCATGGACTCGACTCATATGACTGGGATTTCCATGAAAAAGATTGTGGGCTGAAAATGGGTGATCACTGTACATTTCTCTTCTGTTTCCTATTTATATTTATATTTTACCTCCTCAATTTAGAATTATGGACAGGGAAAGACCTAATCTAAAATCTGCACAAAAATATTTTGCCTTCAAATTCATACCGTGATCGTAGCATGCATGGACTCGACTCATATGACTGGGATTTCCATGAAAAAGATTGTAGGCCGAAAACGGGTCATCACTGTACATTTCTCTTCTGTTTCCTATTTATATTTCTATTTTACCTCCTCAATTTAGCATTATGGACAGGGAAAGACCTATTCTAAAATCTGCACAAAAATATTTTGCCTTCAAATTCATACCGTGATCGTAGCATGCATTGACTCAACTCATATGACTGGGATTTCCATGAAAAAGATATTGGTCGGAAAACGGGTGATCACTGTACATTTCTCTTCTGTTTCCTATTTATATTTATATTTTACCTCCTCAATTTAGCATTATGGACAGGGAAAGACCTAATCTAAAATCTGCACAAAAATATTTTGCCTTCAAATTCATACCGTGATCTTAGCATGCATGGACTCGACTCATATGACAGGGATTTCCATGAAAAAGATTGTGGGCCGAAAATGGGTGATCACTGTACATTTCTCTTCTGTTTCCCATTCATATTTATATTTTACCTCCTCAATTTAGCTTATGGACAGGGACAGACCTAATCTAAATTCTGCACAAAAATATTTTGCCTTCAAATTCATACCGTGATCTTAGCATGCATGGACTCGACTCATATGACTGGGATTTCCATGAAAAAGATTGTGGGCCGAAAATGGGTGATCACTGTACATTTCTCTTCTGTTTCCTATTTATATTTATATTTTACCTCCTCAATTTAGCTTATGGACAGGGACAGACCTAATCTAAAATCTGCACAAAAATATTTTGCCTTCAAATTCATTCCGTGATCTAAGCATGCATGGACTCAACTCATATCACTGGGATTTCCATGAAAAAGATAGTGGGCAGAAAATGGGTGATCACTGTACATTTCTCTTCTGTTTCCTAATTATATTTCTATTTTACCTCCTCAATTTAGCATTATGGACGGGGAAAGAACTAATCTAAAATCTGCACAAAAATATTTTGCTTTCAAATTCATACCGCGATCGTAGCATGCATGGAATCGACTCATATGACTGGGATTTCCATGAAAAAGATTGTGGTCCGAAAATGGGTGATCACTGTACATTTCTCTTCTGTTTCCTATTCATATTTATATTTTACCTCCTCAATTTAGCTTATGGACAGGGACAGACCTAATCTAAATTCTGCACAAAAATATTTTGCCTTCAAATTCGTACCGTGATCTTAGCATGCATGGACTCGACTCATATGACTGGGATTTCCATGAAAAAGATTGTGGGCCGAAAATGGGTGATCACTGTACATTTCTCTTCTCTTTCCTATTTATATTTCTATTTTACCTCCTCAATTTAGCATTATGGACAGGGAAAGACCTAATCTAAAATCTGCACAAAAATATTTTGCCTTCAAATTCATACCGTCATCATAGCATGCATGGACTCGACTCATATGACTGGGATTTCCATGGAAAAGATTGTGGGCTGAAAATGGGTGATCACTGTACATTTCTCTTCTGTTTCCTATTTATATTTATATTTTACCTCCTCAATTTAGAATTATGGACAGGGAAAGACCTAATCTAAAATCTGCACAAAAATATTTTGCCTTCAAATTCATACCGTGATCGTAGCATGCATGGACTCGACTCATATGACTGGGATTTCCATGAAAAAGATTGTGGGCTGAAAATGGGTGATCACTGTACATTTCTCTTCTGTTTCCTATTTATATTTATATTTTACCTCCTCAATTTAGAATTATGGACAGGGAAAGACCTAATCTAAAATCTGCACAAAAATATTTTGCCTTCAAATTCATACCGTGATCGTAGCATGCATGGACTCGACTCATATGACTGGGATTTCCATGAAAAAGATTGTGGGCCGAAAACGGGTCATCACTGTACATTTCTCTTCTGTTTCCTATTTATATTTATATTTTACCTCCTCAATTTAGCATTATGGACAGGGAAAACCTACTCTAAGCTCTGCACAAAAATATTTTCCCTTCAAATTCATACCGTGAACGTAGCATGCATGGACTCGACTCAGATGACTGGGATTTCCATGAGAAAGATTGTGGGCCGAAAATGGGTGATCACTGTACATTTCTATTCTGTTTCCTATTAATATTTCTATTTTACCTCCTCAATTTATCATTATGGACAGGGAAAGACCTAATCTAATATCTGCACAAAAATATTTTGCTTTCAAATTCATACCGTGATCGTAGCATGCATGGACTCGACTCATATGACTAGGATTTCCATGAAAAAGATTGTGGGCCGAAAATGGGTGATCACTGTACATTTCTCTTCTGTTTCCTATTTATATTTATATTTTACCTCCTCAATTTAGCATTGTGGACAGGGAAAACCTACTCTAAGCTCTGCACAAAAATATTTTGCCTTCAAATTCATACCGTGATCGTAGCATGCATGGACTCGACTCATATGACTGGGATGTCCATGAGAAATATTGTGGGCCGAAAATGGGTGATCACTGTACATTTCTCTTCTGTTTCCTATTTATATTTATATTTTACCTCCTCAATTTAGCATTATGGACAGGGAAAGACCTAATCTAAAATCTGCACAAAAATATTTTCCCTTCAAATTCATTCCGTGATCGTAGCATGCATTGACTCAACTCATATGACTGGGATTTCCATGAAAAAGATAGTGGGCAGAAAATGGGTGATCACTGTACATTTCTCTTCTGTTTCCTATTTATATTTATATTTTACCTCCTCATTTTAGCATTATGGACAGGGACAGACCTAATCTAAAATCTGCACAAAAATATTTTGCCTTCAAATTCATACCGTGATCGTAGCATGCATTGACTCGACTCATATGACTGGGATTTCCATGAAAAAGATTGTGGGCCGAAAATGGGTGATCACTGTACATTTCTCTTCTGTTTCCTATTTATATTTATATTTTACCTCCTCAATTTAGCATTATGGACAGGGAAAGACCTAATCTAAAATCTGCACAAAAATATTTTGCCTTCAAATTCATACCGTGATCTTAGCATGCATGGACTCAACTCATATAACTGGGATTTCCATGAAAAAGATAGTGGGCAGAAAATGGGTGATCACTGTACATTTCTCTTCTGTTTCCTAATTATATTTCTATTTTACCTCCTCAATTTAGCATTATGGACAGGGAAAAAACTAATCTAAAATCAGCACAAAAATATTTTGCTTTCAAATTCATACCGTGATCGTAGCATGCATGGACTCGACTCATATGACTGGGATTTCCATGAATAAGATTGTGGGCCGAAAATGGGTGATCACTGTACATTTCACTTCTGTTTCCTATTTATATTTATATTTTACCTCCTCAATTTAGCATTATGGACAGGGAAAGACCTAATCTAAAATCTGCACAAAAATATTTTGCCTTCAAATTCATACCGTGATCGTAGCATGCATTGACTCAACTCATATGACTGGGATTTCCATGAAAAAGATAGTGGTCGGAAAACGGGTGATCACTGTACATTTCCCTTCTGTTTCCTATTTATATTTCTATTTTACCTCCTCAATTTAGCATTATGGACAGGGACAGACCTAATCTAAAATCTGCACAAAAATATTTTGCCTTCAAATTCATACCGTGAACTTAGCATGTATTGACTCAACTCATATGACTGGGATTTCCATGAAAAAGATAGTGGGCAGAAAAAGGTTGATCACTGTACATTTCTCTTCTGTTTCCTATTTATATTTATATTTTACCTCCTCAATTTAGCATTATGGACAGTGAAAGACCTAATCTAAAATCTGCACAAAAATATTTTGCCTTCAAATTCATACCGTGATCGTAGCATGCATTGACTCGACTGATATGACTGGGATTTCCATGAAAAAGATTGTGGGCCGAAAATGGGTGATCACTGTACATTTCTCTTCTGTTTCCTATTTATATTTATATTTTACCTCCGCAATTTAGCATTATGGACAGGGAAAGACCTAATCTAAAATCTGCACAAAAATATTTTGCCTTCAAATTCATACCGTGATCTTAGCATGCATGGACTCGACTCATATGACAGGGATTTCCATGAAAAAGATTGTGGGCCGAAAATGGGTGATCGCTGTACATTTCTCTTCTGTTTCCTATTCATATTTATATTTTACCTCCTCAATTTAGCTTATGGACAGGGACAGACCTAATCTAAATTCTGCACAAAAATATTTTGCCTTCAAATTCATACCGTGATCTTAGCATGCATGGACTCGACTCATATGACTGGGATTTCCATGAAAAAGTTTGTGGGCCGAAAATGGGTGATCACTGTACATTTCTCTTCTGTTTCCTATTTATATTTATATTTTACCTCCTCAATTTAGCTTATGGACAGGGACAGACCTAATCTAAAATCTGCACAAAAATATTTTGCCTTCAAATTCATTCCGTGATCTCAGCATGCATGGACTCAACTCATATAACTGGGATTTCCATGAAAAAGATAGTGGGCAGAAAATGGGTGATCACTGTACATTTCTCTTCTGTTTCCTAATTATATTTCTATTTTACCTCCTCAATTTAGCATTATGGACGGGGAAAGAACTAATCTAAAATCTGCACAAAAATATTTTGCTTTCAAATTCATACCGTGATCGTAGCATGCATGGAATCGACTCATATGACTGGGATTTCCATGAAAAAGATTGTGGTCCGAAAATGGGTGAACACTGTACATTTCTCTTCTGTTTCCTATTCATATTTATATTTTACCTCCTCAATTTAGCTTATGGACAGTGACAGACCTAATCTAAATTCTGCACAAAAATATTTTGCCTTCAAATTCATACCGTGATCTTAGCATGCATGGACTCGACTCATGTGACTGGGATTTCCATGAAAAAGATTGTGGGCCGAAAATGGGTGATCACTGTACATTTCTCTTCTGTTTCCTATTTATATTTATATTTTACCTCCTCAATTTAGAATTATGGACAGGGAAAGACCTAATCTAAAATCTGCACAAAAATATTTTGCCTTCAAATTCATACCGTGATCGTAGCATGCATGGACTCGACTCATATGACTGGGATTTCCATGAAAAAGATTGTGGGCCGAAAACGGGTCATCACTGTACATTTCTCTTCTGTTTCCTATTTATATTTATATTTTACCTCCTCAATTTAGCATTATGGACAGGGAAAACCTACTCTAAGCTCTGCACAAAAATATTTTCCCTTCAAATTCATACCGTGATCGTAGCATGCATGGACTCGGCTCATATGACTGGGATTTCCATGAGAAAGATTGTGGGCCGAAAATGGGTGATCACTGTACATTTCTATTCTGTTTCCTATTAATATTTCTATTTTACCTCCTCAATTTAGCATTATGGACAGGGAAAGACCTAATCTAAAATCTGCACAAAAATATTTTGCCTTCAAATTCATACCATGATCGTAGCATGCATGGACTCGACTCATATGACTGGGATTTCCATGAAAAATATTGTGGGCCGAAAATGGGTGATCACTGCACATTTCTCTTCTGTTTCCTATTCATATTGATATTTTACCTCCTCAATTTAGCTTATGGACAGGGAAAGACCTAATCTAATATCTGCACAAAAATATTTTGCCTTCAAATTCATACCGTGATCTTAGCATGCATGGACTCGACTCATATGACTGGGATTTCCATGAAAAAGATTGTGGGCCGAAAATGGGTGATCACTGTACATTTATCTTCTGTTTCCTATTTATATTTCTATTTTACCTCTTCAATTTAGCATTATGGACAGGGAAAGACCTAATCTAATATCTGCACAAAAATATATTGCTTTCAAATTCATACCGTGATCGTAGCATGCATGGACTCGACTCATATGACTAGGATTTCCATGAAAAAGATTGTGGGCCGAAAATGGGTGATCACTGTACATTTCTCTTCTGTTTCCTATTTATATTTATATTTTACCTCCTCAATTTAGCATTATGGACAGGGAAAACCTACTCTAAGCTCTGCACAAAAATATTTTGCCTTCAAATTCATACCGTGATCGTAGCATGCATGGACTCGACTCATATGACTGGGATGTCCATGAGAAATATTGTGGGCCGAAAATGGGTGATCACTGTACATTTCTCTTCTGTTTCCTATTTATATTTATATTTTACCTCCTCAATTTAGCATTATGGACAGGGAAAGACCTAATCTAAAATCTGCACAAAAATATTTTCCCTTCAAATTCATTCTGTGATCGTAGCATGCATTGACTCAACTCATATGACTGGGATTTCCATGAAAAAGATAGTGGGCAGAAAATGGGTGATCACTGTACATTTCTCTTCTGTTTCCTATTTATATTTCTATTTTACCTCCTCATTTTAGCATTATGGACAGGGACAGACCTAATCTAAAATCTGCACAAAAATATTTTGCCTTCAAATTCTTACCGTGATCTTAGCATGCATTGACTCAACTCATATGACTGGGATTTCCATGAAAAAGATAGTGGGCAGAAAATGGGTGATCACTGTACATTTCTCTTCTATTTCCTATTTATATTTCTATTTTACCTCTTCATTTTAGCATTATGGACAGGGACAGACCTAATCAAAAATCTGCACGAAAATATTTTGCCTTCAAATTCATACCGTGATCGTAGCATGCATTGACTCGACTCATATGACTGGGATTTCCATGAAAAAGATTGTGGGCCGAAAATGGGTGATCACTGTACATTTCTCTTCTGTTTCCTATTTATATTTATTTTTTACCTCCTCAATTTAGCATTATGGACAGGGAAAGACCTGATCTAAAATCTGCACAAAAATATTTTGCCTTCAAATTCATACCGTGATCTTAGCATGCATGGACTCAACTCATATAACTGGGATTTCCATGAAAAAGATAGTGGGCAGAAAATGGGTGATCACTGTACATTTCTCTTCTGTTTCCTAATTATATTTCTATTTTACCTCCTCAATTTAGCATTATGGACAGGGAAAAAACTAATCTAAAATCAGCACAAAAATATTTTGCTTTCAAATTCATACCGTGATCGTAGCATGCATGGACTCGACTCATATGACTGGGATTTCCATGAAAAAGATTGTGGGCCGAAAATGGGTGATCACTGTACATTTCACTTCTGTTTCCTATTTATATTTATATTTTACCTCCTCAATTTAGCATTATGGACAGGGAAAGACCTAATCTAAAATCTGCACAAAAATATTTTGCCTTCAAATTCATACCGTGATCGTAGCATGCATTGATTCGACTCATATTACTGGGATTTCCATGAAAAAGTTTGTGGGCCGAAAATGGGTGATCACTGTACATTTCTCTTCTGTTTCTTATTTATATTTCAATTTTCCTTTCTTCAATTTAGCATTATGGACAGAGAAAGACCTAATCTAAAATCTGCTCAAAAATATTTTGCCTTCAAATTCATACCGTGATCGTAGCATGCATGGACTCGACTCATATGACTGAGATTTCCATGAAAAAGATTGTGGGCCGAAAATGGGTGATCACTGTACATTTCTCTTCTGTTTCCTTTTTATATTTATATTTTACCTCCTCAATTTAGCATTATGGACAGGGAAAGACCTAATCTAAAATCTGCACAAAAATATTTTGCTTTCAAATTCATACCGTGATCGTAGCATGCATGGACTCGGCTCATATGACTGGGATTTCCATGAAAAAGATTGTGGGCCGAAAATGGGTGATCACTGTACATTTCTCTTCTGTTTCCTATTTATATATCTATTTTACTTCCTTCATTTAGCATTATGGACAGGGAAAGACCTAATCTAACCTCTGCACAAAAATATTTTGCCTTCAATTTCATATCGTGATCGTAGCATGCATGGACTCGACTCATATGACTGGGATTTCCATGAAAAAGATTGTGGACCGAAAATGGGTGATCACTGTACATTTCTCTTCTGTTTCCTTTTTATATTTCTATTTTACCTCCTCAATTTAGCATTATGGACAGGGAAAGACCTAATATAAGATCTGCACAAAAATATTTTGCCTTCAAATTCATACCGTGATCGTAGCATGCATGGACTCGACTCATATGACTGGGATTTCCATGAAAAAGATTGTCAGCCGAAAATGGGTGATCACTGTACATTTCTCTTCTGTTTCCTATTTATATTTATATTTTACCTCCTCAATTTAGCATTATGGACATGGAAAGACCTAATCTAAGATCTGCACAAAAATATTTTGCCTTCAAATTCATACCATGATCGTAGCATGCATGAAATCGACTCATATCATTGGGATTTCCATGAAAAAGATTGTGGGCCGAAAATGGGTGATCACTGTACATTTCTCTTCTGTTTCCTATTTATATTTCTATTTTACCTTCTCAATTTAGCATTATGGACAGGGAAAGACCTAATCTAACATCTGCACAAAAATATTTTGCCTTCAAATTCATACCGTGATCGTAGCATGCATGGACTCGACTCATATGACTGGGATTTCCATGAAAAAGATTGTGGGCCGAAAATGGGTGATCACTGTACATTTCTCCTCTGTTTCCTATTTATATTTCTATTTTACCTCCTCAATTTAGCATTATGGCCAGGGAAAGACCTAATCTAAGATCTGCACAAAAATATTTTGCCTTCAAATTCATACCGTGATCGTAGCATGCATGGACTCGACTCATATGACTGGGATTTCCATGAAAAAGATTGTCAGCCGAAAATGGGTGATCACTGTACATTTCTCTTCTGTTTCCCATTTACATTTCTATTTTAACTCCTCAATTTATCATTATGGACTGGGAAAGACCTAATCTAAGATCTGCACAAAAATATTTTGCCTTCAAATTCATACCGTGATCGTAGCATGCATGGACTCGACTCATATGACTGGGATTTCCATGAAAAAGATTGTGGGCCGAAAATGTGTGATCACTGTACATTTCTCTTCTGTTTCCTATTTATATTTCTATTTTACCTCCTCAATTTAGCATTATGGACAGGGAAAGACCTAATCTAAGATCTGCACAAAAATATTTTGCCTTCAAATTCATACCGTGAACGTAGCATGCATGTACTCGACTCATATGACTGGGATTTCCATGAAAAAGATTGTGGGCCGAAAATGGGTGATCACTGTACATTTCTTTTCTGTTTCCTATTTATATTTGTATTTTACCTCCTCAATTTAGCATTATGGACAGGGAAAGACCTAATCTAAGCTCTGTACCCAAATATTTTGCCTTCAAATTCATACCGTGATCGTAGCATGCATGAAATCGAATCACATCATTGGGATTTCCATGAAAAAGATTGTGGGCCGAAAATGGGTGATCACTGTACATTTCTCTTCTGTTTCCTATTTATATTTATATTTTACCTCCTCAATTTAGCATTATGGACAGGGAAAGACCTAATCTAAGATATGCACAAAAATATTTTGTCTTCAAATTCATACCGTGATCGTAGCATGCATGGACTCGACTCATATGACTGGGATTTCCATGAAAAAGATTGTCAGCCAAAAATGGGTGATCACTGTACATTTCTCTTCTGTTTCCTATTTACATTTCTATTTTACCTCCTCAATTTAGCATTATGGAAAGGGAAAGACTTAATCTAAGATCTGCACAAAAATATTTTGCCTTCAAATTCATACCGTGATCGTAGCATGCATGGACACGACTCTTATGACTGGGATTTCCATGAAAAAGATTGTGGGCTGAAATTGGGTGATCACTGTACATTTCTCTTCTGTTTCCTATTTATATTTGTATTTTACCTCCTCAATTTAGCATTATGGACAGGGAAAGCCCTAATCTAAGCTCTGCAAACAAATATTTTTCCTTCAAATTCATACCGTGAACGTAGCATGCATGGACTCGACTCATATGACTGGGATTTCCATGAAAAAGATTGTCAGCCGAAAATGGGTGATCACTGTACATTTCTCTTCTGTTTCCTATTTATATTTATATTTTACCTCCTCAATTTAGCATTATGGACAGGGAAAGACCTAATCTAAGATCTGCACAAAAATATTTTGCCTTCAAATTCATACCGTGATCGTAGCATGCATGAAATCGACTCATATCATTGGGATTTCCATGAAAAAGATTGTGGGCCGAAAATGGGTGATCACTGTACAGTTCTCTTCTGTTTCCTGTTTATATTTCTATTTTACCTTCTCAATTTAGCATTATGGACAGGGAAAGACCTAATCTAACATCTGCACAAAAATATTTTGCCTTCAAATTCATACCGTGATCGTAGCATGCATGGAATCGACTCATGTGACTGGGATTTCCATGAAAAAGATTGTGGACCGAAAATGGGTGATCACTGTACATTACTCTTCTGTTTCCTATTTACATTTCTATTTTACCTCCTCAATTTAGCATTATGGACAGGGAAAGACCTAATCTAAAATCTGCACAAAAAATATTTTGGTTTGAAATTCATACCGTGATCGTAGCATGCATGGACTCGACTCATATGACTGGGATTTCCATGAAAAAGATTGTGGGCCGAAAATGGGTGATCACTGTACATTTCTCTTCTGTTTCCTATTTATATTTATATTTTACATCCTCAATTAAGCATTATAGACAGGGACAGACCTAATCTAAAATCTGCACAAAAATATTTTGCCTTCAAATTCATACCGTGATCTTAGCATGCATGGACTCGACTCATATGACTGGGATTTCCATGAAAAAGATTGTGGGCCGAAAATTGGTGATCACTGTACATTTCTCTTCTGTTTCCTATTTATATTTCTATTTTACCTCCTCAATTTAGCATTATGGACAGGGAATGACCTAATCTAAAATCTGCACAAATATATTTTGCCTTTAAATTCATAACGTGATCGTAGCATGCATGGACTCGACTTATATGACTGGGATTTCCATGAAAAAGATTGTGGGCCGAAAATGGATGATCACTGTACATTTCTCTTCTGTTTCCTATTTATATTTATATTTTACCTCCTGAATTTAGCATTATGGACAGGGAAAGACCTAATCTAAAATCTGCACAAAAATATTTTGCCTTCAAATTCATACCGTGATCGTACCATGCATTGACTCAACTCATATGACTGGGATTTCCATGAAAAAAATAGTGGGCATAAAATGGGTGATCACTGTACATTTCTCTTATATTTCCTATTTATATTTCTATTTTACCTCCTCAATTTAGCATTATGGACAAGGAAAGACCTAATCTAAGATCTGCACAAAAATATTTTGCCTTCAAATTCATACCATGATCGTAGCATGCATGGACTCGACTCATATGACTGGGATTTCCATGAAAAAGATTGTGGGCCGAAAATGGGTGATCACTGTACATTTCTCTTCTGTTTCCTATTTATATTTATATTTTACCTCCTCAATTTAGCATTATGGACAGGGAAAGAACTACTCTAAAATCTGCACAAAAATATTTTGCCTTCAAATTCATACCGTGATCGTAGCATGCATGGACACGACTCATATTACTGGGATTTCCATGAAAAAGATTCTGGGCCGAAAATGGGTCATCACTGTACATTTCTCTTCTGTTTCCTATTTATATTTATATTTTACCTCCTCAGTTTAGCATTATGTACAGGGAAAGACCTAATCTAAAATCTGCACAAAAATATTTTGCCTTCAAATTCATACCGTGATCGTAGCATGCATGGACTCGACTCATATGACTGGGATTTCCATGAAAACTTTGTGGACCGAAAATGGGTGATCACTGTACATTTCTCTTCTGTTTCCTATTTATATTTATATTTTACCTACTCAATTTAGCATTATGGACAGGGAAAGACCTAATCTAAAATCTGCACAAAAATATTTTGCCTTCAAATTCATACCGTGATCGTAGCATGCATTGACTCAACTCATATGACTGGGATTTCCATGAAAAAAATAGTGGGCATAAAATGGGTGATCACTGTACATTTCTCTTATATTTCCTATTTATATTTCTATTTTACCTCCTCAATTTAGCATTATGGACAGGGAAAGACCTAATCTTAAATCTGCACAAAAATATTTTGCCTTCAAATTCATACCATGATCGTAGCATGCATGGACACGACTCATATTACTGGGATTTCCATGAAAAAGATTCTGGGCCGAAAATGGGTCATCACTGTACATTTCTCTTCTGTTTCCTATTTATATTTATATTTTACCTACTCAATTTAGCATTATGGACAGGGAAAGACCTAATCTAAGATCTGCACAAAAATATTTTGCCTTCAAATTCATACCATGATCGTAGCATGCATGGACTCGACTCATATGACTGGGATTTCCATGAAAAAGATTGTGGGCCGAAAATGGGTGATCACTGTACAATTCTCTTCTGTTTCCTATTTATATTTATATTTTACCTCCTCAATTTAGCATATTGGACATGGAAAGACCTAATCTTAAATCTGCACAAAAATATTTTGCCTTCAAATTCATACCGTGATTGTAGCATGCATTGACTCAACGCATATGACTGGGATTTCCATGAAAAAGATAGTGGGCATAAAATGGGTGATCACTGTACATTTCTCTTCTGTTTCCTATTTATATTTATATTTTACCTCCTCAATTTAGCATTATGGACAGGGAAAGACCTAATCTTAAATCTGCACAAAAATATTTTGCCTTCAAATTCATACCGTGATCGTAGCATGCATGGACACGACTCATATTACTGGGATTTCCATGAAAAAGATTGTGGGCCGAAAATGGTTGATCACTGTACATTTCTCTTCTGTTTCCTATTTATATTTATATTTTACCTCCTCAATTTAGCATTATGGACAGTGAAAGACCTAATCTAAAATCTGCACAAAAATATTTTGCCTTCAAATTCATACCGTGATCGTAGCATGCATTGATTCGACTCATATGACTGGGATTTCCATGAAAAAGATTGTGGGCCGAAAATGGTTGATCACTGTATATTTCTCTTCTGTTTCCTATTTATATTTATATATTACCTCCTCAATTTAGCATTATGGACAGGGAAAGACCTAATCTAAGCTCTGCACAAAAATATTTTGCCTTCAAATTCATACTGTGATCGTAGCATGCATGTACTCGACTCATATTACTGGGATTTCGATGAAAAAGATTGTGGGCCGAAAATGGGTGATCACTGTACATTTCTCTTCTCTTTCCTATTTATATTTCTATTTTACCTCCTCAATTTAGCATTATGGACAGGGAAAGAACTAATCTAAAATCTGCACAAAAATATTTTGCATTCAAATTCATACCATGATCGTAGCATGCATGGACTCGACTCATATGACTGGGATTTCCATGAAAAAGATTGTGGGCCGAAAATTGGTGAACACTGTACATTTCTCTTCTGTTTCCTATTGATATTTCTATTTTACCTCCTCAATTGAGCATTATGGACAGGGAAAGACCTAATCTAAAATCTGCACAAAAATATTTTGCCTTCAAATTCATACCGTGATCTTAGCATGCATGGACTCGACTCATATGACTGGGATTTCCATGAAAAAGATTGTGGGCCGAAAATGGGTGATCACTGTACATTTCTCTTCTGTTTCCTATTTATATTTCTATTTTATCTCCTCAATTTAGCATTATGGACAGGGAAAGACCTAATCTAAAATCTGCACAAAAATATTTTGCCTTCAAATTCATACCGTGACCGTAGCATGCATGGACTCGACTCATATGACTGGGATTTCCATGAAAAAGATTGTGGGCCGAAAATGGGTGATCACTGTACATTTCTCTTCTGTTTCCTATTTATATTTATATTTTACCTCCTCAATTTAGCATTATGGACAGGGAAAGAACTAATCTAAAATCTGCACAAAAATATTTTGCCGTCAAATTCATACCGTGATCGTAGCATGCATGGACTCGACTCATATGACTGGGATTTCCATGAAAAAGATTGTGGGCAGAAAATGGTTGATCACTGTACATTTCCCTTCTGTTTCCTATTTAAATTTCTATTTTACCTCCTCAATTTAGCATTATGGACAGGGAAAGACCTTATCTAAGATCTGCACAAAAATATTTTGCCTTCAAATTCATACCGCGATCGTAGCATGCATGGACTCAACTCATATGACTGGGATTTCCATGAAAAAGATAGTGGGCAGAAAATGGGTGATCACTGTACATTTCTCTTCTGTTTCCTATTTATATTTCTATTTTACCTCCTCAATTTGGCATTATGGACCGGGAAAGAACGAATCTAAAATCTGCACAAAAATATTTTGCCTTCAAATTAATACCGTGATCGTAGCATGCATGGACTCGACTCATATGACTGGGATTTCCATGAAAAAGATTGTGGGCCGAAAATGGGTGATCACTGTACATTTCTCTTCTGTTTCCTATTTATATATATATATTACCTCCTCAATTTAGCATTATGAACAGGGAAAACCTAATCTAAGCCCTGCACAAAAATATTTTGCCTTCAAATTCATACTGTGATCGTAGCATGCATGGACTCGACTCATATGACTGGGATTTCCATGAAAAAGACTGTGGGCCGAAAGTGGGTGATCACTGTACATTTCTCTTCTGTTTCCTATTTATATTTATATTTTACCTCCTAAATTTAGCATTATGGACAGGGAAAGACCTCATCTAAAATCTGCACAAAAATATTGTGCCTTCAAATTCATACCGTGATCGTAGCATGCATGGACTCGACTCATATGACTGGGATTTCCATGAAAAAGATTGTGGGCCGAAAATGGGTGATCACTGCACATTTCTCTTCTGTATTCTATTTATATTTTTATTTTACCTCCTCAATTTAGCATTATGGACAGGGAAAGACCTAATCTAAAATCTGCACAAAAATATTTTGCCTTCAAATTCATACCGTGATCGTAGCATGCATGGACTCGACTCATATGCCTGGGATTTGAATGAAAAAGATTGTGGGCAGAAAATGGTTGATCACTGTACATTTCCCTTCTGTTTCCTATTTATATTTATATTTTACCTCCTCAATTTAGCATTATGGACAGGGAAAGACCTTATCTAAGATCTGCACAAAAATATTTTGCCTTCAAATTTATACTGTGATCGTAGCATGCATGGACTCAACTCATATGACTGGGATTTCCATGAAAAAGATAGTGGGCAGAAAATGGGTGGTCACTGTACATTTCTCTTCTGTTTCCTATTTATATTTATATTTTAACTCCTCAATTTAGCATTATGGACAGGGAAAGAACTAATTTAAAATCTGAACAAAAATATTTTGCCTTCAAATTCATACCGTGAACGTAGCATGCATGGACACGACTCATATGACTGGTATTTCCATGAAAAAGTTTGTGGGCCGAAAATGGGTGATCACTGCACATTTCTCTTCTGTATTCTATTTATATTTTTATTTTACCTCCTCAATTTAGCATTATGGACAGGGAAAGACAATCTAAAATCTGCACAAAAATATTTTGCCTTCAAATTCATAACGTGATCGTAGCATGCATGGACTCGACTCATATGCCTGGGATTTGCATGAAAAATATTGTGGGCAGAAAATGGGTGATCACTGTACATTTCTCTTCTGTTTCCTATTTATATTTATATTTTACCTCCTCAATTTAGCATTATGGACAGGGAAAGACCTCATCTAAGATCTGCACAAGAATATTTTGCCTTCAAATTCATACCGTGATCGTAGCATGCATGGCCTCAACTCATATGACTGGGATTTCCATGAAAAAGATAGTGGGCAGAAAATGGGTGATCACTGTACATTTCTCTTCTGTTTCCTATTTATATTTCTATTTTACCTCCTCAATTTAGCATTATGGACAGGGAAAGACCTCATCTAAAATCTGCACAAAAATATTTTGCCTTCAAATTCATACCGTGATCGTAGCATGCATGGACTCGACTCATATGACTGGGATTTCCATGTAAAAGATTGTCGGCCGAAAATGGGTGATCACTGTATATTTCTCTTCTGTTTCCTATTTATATTTCTATTTTACCTCCTCAATTTAGCATTATGGACAGGAAAAGACCTAATCTAAAATCTGCACAAAAATATTTTGCCTTCAAATTCATACCGTGATCGTAGCATGCATGGACTCGACTCATATGACTGGGATTTCCATGAAAAAGACTGTGGGCCGAAAGTGTGTGCTCACTGTACATTTCTCTTCTGTTTCCTATTTATATTTATATTTTACCTCCTCAATTTAGCATTATGGACAGGGAAAGACCTCATCTAAAATCTGCACAAAAATATTTTGCTTTCAAATTCATACCGTGATCGTAGCATGCATGGACTCGACTCATATTACTGGTATTTCCATGAACACGATTGTGGGCCGAAATTGGGTCATCACTGTACATTTCTATTCTGTTTCCTATTCATATTTATATTTTACCTTCTCAATTTAGCATTATGGACAGGGAAAGAACTAATCTAAAATCTGCACAAAAATATTGTGCCTTCAAATTCATACCGTGATCGTAGCATGTATGGACTCGACTCATATGACTGGGATTTCCATGAAAAAGATTGTGGGCCGAAAATGGGTGATCACTGCACATTTCTATTCTGTATTCTATTTATATTTTTATTTTACCTCCTCAATTTAGCATTATGGACAAAAAAGACCTAATCTAAAATCTGCACAAAAATATTTTGCCTTCAAATTCATACCGTGATCGTAGCATGCATGGACTCGACTCATATGACTGGGATTTCCATGAAAAAGATTGTGGGCCGAAAATGGGTGATCACTGAACATTTCTCTTCTGTATTCTATTTATATTTATATTTTAACTCCTCAATTTAGCATTATGGACAGGGAAAGACCTAATCTAAAATCTGCACAAAGATATTTTGCCTTCAAATTCATACCGTGATCGTAGCATGCATGGACTCGACTCATATGACTGGGATTTCCATGAAAAAGATTGTGGGCCGAAAATGGGTGATCACTGTACAATTCTCTTCTGTATTCTATTTATAATTCTATTTTACCTCCTCAATTTAGCATTATGGACAGGGAAAGACCTCATCTAAGATCTGCACAAAAATATTCTGCCTTCAAATTCATACCGTGATCGTAGCATGCATGGACTCAACTCATATGACTGGGATTCCCATGAAAAAGATAGTGGGCAGAAAATGAGTGATCACTGTACATTTCTCTTCTGTTTCCTGTTTATATTTCTATTTTACCTCCTCAATTTAGCATTATGGTCAGGGAAAGACCTAATCTAAAACTGCACAAAAATATTTTGCCTTCAAATTCATACCGTGATCGTAGCATGCATGGCCTCGACTCATATGACTGGGATTTCCATGAAAAAGATTGTCGGCCGAAAATGGGTGATCACTGTACATTGCTCTTCTGTTTCCTATTTATATTTATATTTACCTCCTCAATTTAGCATTATAGACAGGGAAAGACCTAATGTAAAATCTGCACAAAAATATTTTGCCTTCAAATTCATACCGTGATCGTAGTATGCATGGACTCGACACATATGACTGGGATTTCCATGAAAAAGGTTGTGGGCCGAAAATTGGTGATCACTGTACATTTCTCTTCTGTTTACTATTTACGTTTATATTTTACCTTTTCAATTTAGCATTATGGGCCGGGAAAGAACGAATCTAAAATCTGCACAAAATATTTTGCCTTCAAATTCATACCGTGATCGTAGCATGCATGGACTCGACTCATAGGACTGGGATTTCCATGAAAAAGATTGTTGGACGAAAATAGGTGATAACTGTACATTTCTCTTCTGTTTCCTATTTATATTTGTATTTTTCCCCCTCAATTTAGCATTATGGACAGGCAAAGACCTAATCTAAGATCTGCACAAAAATATTTTGCCTTCAAATTCATACCGTGATCGTAGCATGCATGGACTCGACTCATATGACTAGGAATTCCATGAAAAAGATTGTGGGCAGAAAATGTATTATCACTGTACATTTCTCTTCTCTTTCCTATTTATATTTGTATTTTACCTCCTCAATTTAGCATTATGGACAGGGAAAGACCTAATCTAAGATCTGCACAAAAATATTTTGCCTTCAAATTCATACCGTGATCGTAGCATGCATGGACTCGACTCATATGACTGGGATTTACATGAAAAAGATTGTGGGCCGAAAACGGGTGATCACTGTACATTTCTCTTCTGTTTCCTATTTATATTTGTATTTTACCTCCTCAATTTAGCATTATGGCCAGGGAAAGACCTAATCTAAAATCTGCACAAAAATATTTTGCCTTTAAATTCATACCGTGATCGTAGTATGCATGGACTCGACACATATGACTGGGATTTCCATGAAAAAGATTGTGGGCCGAAAACGGGTGATCACTGTACATTTCTCTTCTGTTTCCTATTTATATTTATATTTTACTTCCTCAATTTAGCATTATGGACAGGGAAAGACCTAATCTAAGCTCTGCACTAAAATATTTTGCCTTCAATTCATACCGTGATCGTAGCATGCATGGACTCGACTCATATGGCTGGGATTTCCATGAAAAATGTTGTGGGCAGAAAATGGGTGATCACTGTACATTTCTCTTCTGTTTCCTATTTATATTTATATATTATCTCCTCAATTTAGCATTATGGACAGGGAAAGACCTAATCTAAGATCTGCACAAAAATATTTTGCCTTCAAATTCATACCGTGATCGTAGCATACATGGACTCGACTCATATGACTGGGATTTCCATGAAAAAGATTTTGGGCACAAAATGGGTGATCACTGTACATTTCTCTTCCATTTCCTATTTATATTTCTATTTTACTTCCTTCATTTTGCATTATGGACAGGGAAAGACATGATCTAAGATCTGCACAAAAATATTTTGCCTTAAAATTCATACCGTGATCGTAGCATGCATGGACTCGACTCATAGGCCTGGGATTTCCATGAAAAAGATTGTCGGCCGAAAATGGGTGATCACTGTACATTTCTCTTCTGTTTCCTATTTATATTTGTATTTTACCTCCTCAATTTAGCATTATGGACAGGGAAAGACCTAATCTAAGATCTGCACAAAAATATTTTGCCTTCAAATTCATACCGTGATCGTAGCATGCATGGACTCGACTCATATGACTGGGATTTCCATGAAAAAGTTTCTGGGCCGAAAATCGGTGATCACTGTACATTTCTCTTCTGTTTCCTATTTATATTTGTATTTTACCTCCTCAATTTAGCATTATGGCCAGGAAAAGACCTAATCTAAGATCTGCACAAAAATATTTTGCCTTCAAATTCATACCGTGATCGTAGCATGAATGGACTCGACTCATATGACTGGGATTTCCATGAAAAAGATTGTGGGCCGAAAATGGGTGATCACTGTACATTTCTCTTCTGTTTCCTATTTATATTTATATATTACCTCCTCAACTTAGAATTATGGACAGGGAAAGACCTAATCTAAGATCTGCACAAAAATATTTTGCCTTCAAATTCATACCGTGATCGTAGCATGCATGGACTCGACTCATATGACTGGGATTTCCATGAAAAAGATTGTGGGCCGAAAATGGGTGATCACTGTACATTTCTCTTCTGTTTCCAATTTATATTTGTATTTTACCTCCTCAATTTAGCATTATGGCCAGGGAAAGACCTAATCTAAGATATGCACAAAAATATTTTGCCTTCAAATTCATACCGTGATCGTAGCATGCATGGACTCGACTCATATGACTGGGATTTCCATGAAGAAGATTGAGGGCCGAAAATGGGTGATCACTGTACATTTTTCTTCTCTTTTCTATTCATATTTCTATATTACTTCCTCAATTTAGCATTATGGACAGGTAAAGACCTAATCTAAAATCTGCACAAAAATATTTTGCCTTCAAATTCATACCGTGATCGTAGTATGCATGGACTCGACACATATGACTGGGATTTCCATGAAAAAGTCTGTGGGCCGAAAATAGGTGATAACTGTACATTTCTCTTATGTTTACTATTTACGTTTATATTTTACCTCCTCAATTTAGCATTATGGACAGGGAAAGACCTAATCTAAGATCTGCACTAAAATATTTTGCCTTCAATTCATACCGTGATCGTAGCATGCATGGACTCGAGTCATATGACTGGGATTTCCATGAAAAATGTTGCGGGCAGAAAATGGGTGATCACTGTACATTTCTCTTCTGTTTCCTATTTACATTTCTATTTTACCTCCTTAATTTAGCATTATGGACAGGGAAAGACCTAATCTAAGATCTGCACAAAAATATTTTGCCTTCAAATTCATACCGTGATCGTAGCATGCATGGACTCGACTCATATGACTGGGATTTCCATGAAAAAGTTTCTGGGCCGAAAATCGGTGATCATTGTACATTTCTCTTCTGTTTCCTATTTATATTTGTATTTTACCTCCTCAATTTAGCATTATGGCCAGGGAAAGACCTAATCTAAGATCTGCACAAAAATATTTTGCCTTCAAATTCATACCGTGATCGTAGCATGAATGGACTCGACTCATATGACTGGGATTTCCATGAAAAAGATTGTGGGCCGAAAATGGGTGATCACTGTACATTTCTCTTCTGTTTCCTATTTATATTTATATATTACCTCCTCAACTTAGCATTATGGACAGGGAAAGACCTAATCTAAGATCTGCACAAAAATATTTTGCCTTCAAATTCATACCGTGATCGTAGCATGCATGGACTCGACTCATATGACTGGGATTTCCATGAAAAAGATTGTGGACCGAAAATGGGTGATCACTGTACATTTCTCTTCTGTTTCCAATTTATATTTGTATTTTACCTCCTCAATTTAGCATTATAGCCAGGGAAAGACCTAATCTAAGATATGCACAAAAATATTTTGCATTCAAATTCATACCGTGATCGTAGCATGCATGGACTCGACTCATATGACTGGGATTTCCATGAAGAAGATTGTGGGCCGAAAATGGGTGATCACTGTACATTTTTCTTCTCTTTTCTATTCATATTTCTATATTACTTCCTCAATTTAGCATTATGGACAGGTAAAGACCTAATCTAAAATCTGCACAAAAATATTTTGCCTTCAAATTCATACCGTGATCGTAGTATGCATGGACTCGACACATATGACTGGGATTTCCATGAAAAAGTTTGTGGGCCGAAAATGGGTGATCACTGTACATTTCTCTTATGTTTACTATTTACGTTTATATTTTACCTCCTCAATTTAGCATTATGGACAGGGAAAGACCTAATCTAAGCTCTGCACTAAAATATTTTGCCTTCAATTCATACCGTGATCGTAGCATGCATGGACTCGAGTCATATGACTGGGATTTCCATGAAAAATGTTGGGGGCAGAAAATGGGTGATCACTGTACATTTCTCTTCTGTTTCCTATTTACATTTCTATTTTACCTCCTTAATTTAGCATTATGGACAGGGAAAGACCTAATCTAAGATCTGCACAAAAATATTTTGCCTTCAAATTCATACCGTGATCGTAGCATGCATGGACTCGACTCATATGACTAGGATTTCCATGAAAAAGATTGTGGGCCGAAAATGGGTGATCACTGTATATTTCTCTTCTGTTTCCAATTTATATTTGTATTTTACGTCGTCAATTTTGCATTATGGCCAGGGAAAGACCTAATCTAAGATCTGCACAAAAATATTTTGCCTTCAAATTCATACCGTGATCGTAGCATGCATGGAATCGACTCATATGACTGGGATTTCCATGAAAAAGATTGTGGGCAGAAAATGGGTGATCACTGTACATTTCTCTTCCATTTCCTATTTATATTTCTATTTTACTTCCTTCATTTAGCATTATGGACAGGGAAAGACTTAATCGAAGTTCTGCACAAAAATATTTTGCCTTCAATTTCATACCGTGATCGTAGCATGCATGGACTCGACTCATATGACTGGGATTTCCATGAAAAAGATTGTGGGCCGAAAATGGGTGATCACTGTACATTTCTCTTCTGTTTCCAATTTATATTTGTATTTTACCTCCTCAATTTAGCATTATGGCCAGGGAAAGACCTAATCTAAGATATGCACAAAAATATTTTGCCTTCAAATTCATACCGTGATCGTAGCATGCATGGACTCGACTCATATGACTGGGATTTCCATGAAGAAGATTGAGGGCCGAAAATGGGTGATCACTGTACATTTTTCTTCTCTTTTCTATTCATATTTCTATATTACTTCCTCAATTTAGCATTATGGACAGGTAAAGACCTAATCTAAAATCTGCACAAAAATATTTTGCCTTCAAATTCATACCGTGATCGTAGTATGCATGGACTCGACACATATGACTGGGATTTCCATGAAAAAGTCTGTGGGCCGAAAATAGGTGATAACTGTACATTTCTCTTATGTTTACTATTTACGTTTATATTTTACCTCCTCAATTTAGCATTATGGACAGGGAAAGACCTAATCTAAGATCTGCACAAAAATATTTTGCCTTCAAATTCATACCGTGATCGTAGCATGCATGGACTCGAGTCATATGACTGGGATTTCCATGAAAAATGTTGGGGGCAGAAAATGGGTGATCACTGTACATTTCTCTTCTGTTTCCTATTTACATTTCTATTTTACCTCCTTAATTTAGCATTATGGACAGGGAAAGACCTAATCTAAGATCTGCACAAAAATATTTTGCCTTCAAATTCATACCGTGATCGTAGCATGCATGGACTCGACTCATATGACTGGGATTTCCATGAAAAAGTTTCTGGGCCGAAAATCGGTGATCATTGTACATTTCTCTTCTGTTTCCTATTTATATTTGTATTTTACCTCCTCAATTTAGCATTATGGCCAGGGAAAGACCTAATCTAAGATCTGCACAAAAATATTTTGCCTTCAAATTCATACCGTGATCGTAGCATGAATGGACTCGACTCATATGACTGGGATTTCCATGAAAAAGATTGTGGGCCGAAAATGGGTGATCACTGTACATTTCTCTTCTGTTTCCTATTTATATTTATATATTACCTCCTCAACTTAGCATTATGGACAGGGAAAGACCTAATCTAAGATCTGCACAAAAATATTTTGCCTTCAAATTCATACCGTGATCGTAGCATGCATGGACTCGACTCATATGACTGGGATTTCCATGAAAAAGATTGTGGACCGAAAATGGGTGATCACTGTACATTTCTCTTCTGTTTCCAATTTATATTTGTATTTTACCTCCTCAATTTAGCATTATAGCCAGGGAAAGACCTAATCTAAGATATGCACAAAAATATTTTGCATTCAAATTCATACCGTGATCGTAGCATGCATGGACTCGACTCATATGACTGGGATTTCCATGAAGAAGATTGTGGGCCGAAAATGGGTGATCACTGTACATTTTTCTTCTCTTTTCTATTCATATTTCTATATTACTTCCTCAATTTAGCATTATGGACAGGTAAAGACCTAATCTAAAATCTGCACAAAAATATTTTGCCTTCAAATTCATACCGTGATCGTAGTATGCATGGACTCGACACATATGACTGGGATTTCCATGAAAAAGTTTGTGGGCCGAAAATGGGTGATCACTGTACATTTCTCTTATGTTTACTATTTACGTTTATATTTTACCTCCTCAATTTAGCATTATGGACAGGGAAAGACCTAATCTAAGCTCTGCACTAAAATATTTTGCCTTCAATTCATACCGTGATCGTAGCATGCATGGACTCGAGTCATATGACTGGGATTTCCATGAAAAATGTTGGGGGCAGAAAATGGGTGATCACTGTACATTTCTCTTCTGTTTCCTATTTACATTTCTATTTTACCTCCTTAATTTAGCATTATGGACAGGGAAAGACCTAATCTAAGATCTGCACAAAAATATTTTGCCTTCAAATTCATACCGTGATCGTAGCATGCATGGACTCGACTCATATGACTAGGATTTCCATGAAAAAGATTGTGGGCCGAAAATGGGTGATCACTGTATATTTCTCTTCTGTTTCCAATTTATATTTGTATTTTACGTCGTCAATTTTGCATTATGGCCAGGGAAAGACCTAATCTAAGATCTGCACAAAAATATTTTGCCTTCAAATTCATACCGTGATCGTAGCATGCATGGAATCGACTCATATGACTGGGATTTCCATGAAAAAGATTGTGGGCAGAAAATGGGTGATCACTGTACATTTCTCTTCCATTTCCTATTTATATTTCTATTTTACTTCCTTCATTTAGCATTATGGACAGGGAAAGACTTAATCGAAGTTCTGCACAAAAATATTTTGCCTTCAATTTCATACCGTGATCGTAGCATGCATGGACTCGACTCATATGACTGGGATTCCCATGAAAAAGATTGTGCGCCGAAAATGGGTGGTCACTGTACATTTCTCTTCTGTTTCCTATTTACATTTCTATTTTACCTCCTCAATTTAGCATTATGGACAGGGAAAGACCTAATCTAAGATTTTACACAAATATATTTTGACTTCAAATTCATACCGTGATCGTAGCATGCATGGACTCGACTCATATGACTGGGATTTCCATGAAAAAGATTGTGGGCCGAAAATGTGTGATCAGTGTACATTTCTCTTCTGTTTACTATTTACATTTATATTTTACCTCCTCAATTTAGCATTATGGACAGGGAAAGACCTAATCTAAGATCTGCACAAAAATATTTTGCCTTCAAATTCATACCGTGATCGTAGCATGCATGGACTCGACTCATATGACTGGGATTTCCATGAAAAATGTTGGGGGCAGAAAATGGGTGATTACTGTACATTTCTCTTCTGTTTCCTATTTATATTTATATATTACCTCCTCAATTTAGCATTATGGACAGGGAAAGACCGAATCTAAGATCTGCACAAAAATATTTTGCCTTCAAATTCATACCGTGATCGTAGCATGCATGGACTCGACTCATATGACTGGGATTTCCATGAAAAAGATTGTCGGCCGAAAATTGGTGATCACTGTACATTTCTCTTCTCTTTCCTATTTATATTTCTATTTTACCTCCTCAATTTAGCATTATGGACAGGGAAAGACCTAATCTAAGAATCTGAACAAAAATATTTTGCCTTCAAATTCATACCGTGATCGTAGCATGCATGGACTCGACTCATATGACTGGGATTTCCATGAAAAAGATTGTCGGCAGAAAATGGGTGATCACTGTACATTTCCCTTCTGTTTCCTTTTTATATTTGTATTTAACCTCCTCAATTTAGCATTATGGACAGGGAAAGACCTAATCTAAAATCTGCACAAAAATATTTTGCCTTCAAATTCATACCGTGATCGTAGCATGCATGGACTCGACTCATATGACTGGGATTTCCATGAAAAAGATTGTGGGCCGAAATTGTGTGATCACTGTACATTTTTCTTCTGTTTTCTATTTATATTTCTATTTTACTTCCTCAATGTAGCATTATGGACAGGGAAACACCTAATCTAAAATCTGCACAAAAATATTTTGCCTTCAAATTCATACCATGATCGTAGTATGCCTGGATTCGACACATATGACTGGGATTTCCATGAAAAAGATTGTCGGCAGAAAATGGGTGATCACTGTACATTTCTCTTCTCTTTCCTATTTATATTTCTATTTTACCTCCTCAATTTAGCATTATGGACAGTGAAAGACCTAATCTAATATCTGCACAAAAATATTTTGCCTTCAAATTCATACCGTGATCGTAGCAGGCATGGACTCGACTCATATGACTGGGATTTCCATGAAAAAGATTGTGGGCCGAAAATGGGTGATCACTGTACATTTCTCTTCTGTTTCCAATTTATATCTGTATTTTGCCTCCTCAATTTTGCATTATGGCCAGGGAAAGACCTAATCTAAGATCTGCACAAAAATATTTTGCCTTCAAATTCATACCGTGATCGTAGCATGCATGGATTCGACTCATATGACTGGGATTTCCATGAAAAAGATTGTCGGCAGAAAATGGGTGATCACTGTACATTTCTCTTCTGTTTCCTATTTATATTTGTATTTTACCTCCTCAATTTAGCATTATGGACAGGGAAAGACCTAATCTAAGATCTGCACAAAAATATTTTGCCTTCAAATTCATACCGTGAACGTAGAATGCATGGACTCGACTCATATGACTCGGATTTCCATGAAAAAGATTGTCGGCCGAAAATGGGTGATCACTGTACATTTCTCTTCTGTTTCCTATTTATATTTGTATTTTACCTCCTCAATTTAGCATTATGGACAGGGAAAGACCTAATCTAAGATCTGCACAAAAATATTTTGCCTTCAAATTCATACCGTGAACGTAGAATGCATGGACTCGACTCATATGACTGGGATTTCCGTGAAAAAGATTGTCGGCAGAAAATGGTTGATCACTGTACATTTCTCTTCTGTTTCCTATTTATATTTATATTTTACCTCCTCAATTTAGCATTATGGACAGGGAAAGACCTAATCTAAGATCTGCACAAAAATATTTTGCCTTCAAATTCATACCGTGATCGTAGCATGAATGGACTCGACTCATATGACTGGGATTTCCATGAAAAAGATTGTGGGCCGAAAATGGGTGATCACTGTACATTTCTCTTCTGTTTCCTATTTATATTTATATATTACCTCCTCAACTTAGCATTATGGACAGGGAAAGACCTAATCTAAGATCTGCACAAAAATATTTTGCCTTCAAATTCATACCGTGATCGTAGCATGCATGGACTCGACTCATATGACTGGGATTTCCATGAAAAAGATTGTGGACCGAAAATGGGTGATCACTGTACATTTCTCTTCTGTTTCCAATTTATATTTGTATTTTACCTCCTCAATTTAGCATTATAGCCAGGGAAAGACCTAATCTAAGATATGCACAAAAATATTTTGCATTCAAATTCATACCGTGATCGTAGCATGCATGGACTCGACTCATATGACTGGGATTTCCATGAAGAAGATTGTGGGCCGAAAATGGGTGATCACTGTACATTTTTCTTCTCTTTTCTATTCATATTTCTATATTACTTCCTCAATTTAGCATTATGGACAGGTAAAGACCTAATCTAAAATCTGCACAAAAATATTTTGCCTTCAAATTCATACCGTGATCGTAGTATGCATGGACTCGACACATATGACTGGGATTTCCATGAAAAAGTTTGTGGGCCGAAAATGGGTGATCACTGTACATTTCTCTTATGTTTACTATTTACGTTTATATTTTACCTCCTCAATTTAGCATTATGGACAGGGAAAGACCTAATCTAAGCTCTGCACTAAAATATTTTGCCTTCAATTCATACCGTGATCGTAGCATGCATGGACTCGAGTCATATGACTGGGATTTCCATGAAAAATGTTGGGGGCAGAAAATGGGTGATCACTGTACATTTCTCTTCTGTTTCCTATTTACATTTCTATTTTACCTCCTTAATTTAGCATTATGGACAGGGAAAGACCTAATCTAAGATCTGCACAAAAATATTTTGCCTTCAAATTCATACCGTGATCGTAGCATGCATGGACTCGACTCATATGACTAGGATTTCCATGAAAAAGATTGTGGGCCGAAAATGGGTGATCACTGTATATTTCTCTTCTGTTTCCAATTTATATTTGTATTTTACGTCGTCAATTTTGCATTATGGCCAGGGAAAGACCTAATCTAAGATCTGCACAAAAATATTTTGCCTTCAAATTCATACCGTGATCGTAGCATGCATGGAATCGACTCATATGACTGGGATTTCCATGAAAAAGATTGTGGGCAGAAAATGGGTGATCACTGTACATTTCTCTTCCATTTCCTATTTATATTTCTATTTTACTTCCTTCATTTAGCATTATGGACAGGGAAAGACTTAATCGAAGTTCTGCACAAAAATATTTTGCCTTCAATTTCATACCGTGATCGTAGCATGCATGGACTCGACTCATATGACTGGGATTCCCATGAAAAAGATTGTGCGCCGAAAATGGGTGGTCACTGTACATTTCTCTTCTGTTTCCTATTTACATTTCTATTTTACCTCCTCAATTTAGCATTATGGACAGGGAAAGACCTAATCTAAGATTTTACACAAATATATTTTGACTTCAAATTCATACCGTGATCGTAGCATGCATGGACTCGACTCATATGACTGGGATTTCCATGAAAAAGATTGTGGGCCGAAAATGTGTGATCAGTGTACATTTCTCTTCTGTTTACTATTTACATTTATATTTTACCTCCTCAATTTAGCATTATGGACAGGGAAAGACCTAATCTAAGATCTGCACAAAAATATTTTGCCTTCAAATTCATACCGTGATCGTAGCATGCATGGACTCGACTCATATGACTGGGATTTCCATGAAAAATGTTGGGGGCAGAAAATGGGTGATTACTGTACATTTCTCTTCTGTTTCCTATTTATATTTATATATTACCTCCTCAATTTAGCATTATGGACAGGGAAAGACCGAATCTAAGATCTGCACAAAAATATTTTGCCTTCAAATTCATACCGTGATCGTAGCATGCATGGACTCGACTCATATGACTGGGATTTCCATGAAAAAGATTGTCGGCCGAAAATTGGTGATCACTGTACATTTCTCTTCTCTTTCCTATTTATATTTCTATTTTACCTCCTCAATTTAGCATTATGGACAGGGAAAGACCTAATCTAAGAATCTGAACAAAAATATTTTGCCTTCAAATTCATACCGTGATCGTAGCATGCATGGACTCGACTCATATGACTGGGATTTCCATGAAAAAGATTGTCGGCAGAAAATGGGTGATCACTGTACATTTCCCTTCTGTTTCCTTTTTATATTTGTATTTAACCTCCTCAATTTAGCATTATGGACAGGGAAAGACCTAATCTAAAATCTGCACAAAAATATTTTGCCTTCAAATTCATACCGTGATCGTAGCATGCATGGACTCGACTCATATGACTGGGATTTCCATGAAAAAGATTGTGGGCCGAAATTGTGTGATCACTGTACATTTTTCTTCTGTTTTCTATTTATATTTCTATTTTACTTCCTCAATGTAGCATTATGGACAGGGAAACACCTAATCTAAAATCTGCACAAAAATATTTTGCCTTCAAATTCATACCATGATCGTAGTATGCCTGGATTCGACACATATGACTGGGATTTCCATGAAAAAGATTGTCGGCAGAAAATGGGTGATCACTGTACATTTCTCTTCTCTTTCCTATTTATATTTCTATTTTACCTCCTCAATTTAGCATTATGGACAGTGAAAGACCTAATCTAATATCTGCACAAAAATATTTTGCCTTCAAATTCATACCGTGATCGTAGCAGGCATGGACTCGACTCATATGACTGGGATTTCCATGAAAAAGATTGTGGGCCGAAAATGGGTGATCACTGTACATTTCTCTTCTGTTTCCAATTTATATCTGTATTTTGCCTCCTCAATTTTGCATTATGGCCAGGGAAAGACCTAATCTAAGATCTGCACAAAAATATTTTGCCTTCAAATTCATACCGTGATCGTAGCATGCATGGATTCGACTCATATGACTGGGATTTCCATGAAAAAGATTGTCGGCAGAAAATGGGTGATCACTGTACATTTCTCTTCTGTTTCCTATTTATATTTGTATTTTACCTCCTCAATTTAGCATTATGGACAGGGAAAGACCTAATCTAAGATCTGCACAAAAATATTTTGCCTTCAAATTCATACCGTGAACGTAGAATGCATGGACTCGACTCATATGACTCGGATTTCCATGAAAAAGATTGTCGGCCGAAAATGGGTGATCACTGTACATTTCTCTACTGTTTCCTATTTATATTTGTATTTTACCTCCTCAATTTAGCATTATGGACAGGGAAAGACCTAATCTAAGATCTGCACAAAAATATTTTGCCTTCAAATTCATACCGTGAACGTAGAATGCATGGACTCGACTCATATGACTGGGATTTCCGTGAAAAAGATTGTCGGCAGAAAATGGTTGATCACTGTACATTTCTCTTCTGTTTCCTATTTATATTTATATTTTACCTCCTCAATTTAGCATTATGGACAGGGAAAGACCTAATCTAAGATCTGCACAAAAATATTTTGCCTTCAAATTCATACCGTGATCGTAGCATGCATGGACTCGACTCATATGACTGGGATTTCCATAAAAAAGATTGTGGGCCGAAAATGGGTGATCACTGTACATTTCACTTCTGTTTCCAATTTATATTTGTATTTTACCTCCTCAATTTAGCATTATGGACAGGGAAAGACCTAATCTAAAATCTGCACAAAAATATTTTGCCTTCAAATTCATACCGTGATCGTAGCATGCATGGACTCGACTCATATGACTGGGATTTCCATGAAAAAGATTGTGGGCCGAAATTGGGTGATCACTGTACATTTTTCTTCTGTTTTCTATTTATATTTCTATTTTACTTCCTCAATGTAGCATTATGGACAGGGAAACACCTAATCTAAAATCTGCACAAAAATATTTTGCCTTCAAATTCATACCATGATCGTAGTATGCCTGGATTCGACACATATGACTGGGATTTCCATGAAAAAGATTGTCGGCAGAAAATGGGTGATCACTGTACATTTCTCTTCTCTTTCCTATTTATATTTCTATTTTACCTCCTCAATTTAGCATTATGGACAGTGAAAGACCTAATCTAATATCTGCACAAAAATATTTTGCCTTCAAATTCATACCGTGATCGTAGCAGGCATGGACTCGACTCATATGACTGGGATTTCCATGAAAAAGATTGTGGGCCGAAAATGGGTGATCACTGTACATTTCTCTTCTGTTTCCTATTTATATTTGTGTTTTACCTCCTCAATTTAGCATTATGGACAGGGAAAGACCTAATCTAAGCTCTGCACAAAAATATTTTGCTTTCAAATTTATACCGTGATCGTAGGATGCATGGACTCGACTCATATGACTGGGATTTCCATGAAAAACATTGTGCGCCGAAAATGGGTAATCACTGTACATTTCTCTTCACTTTTCTATTTACATTTTTATTTACCTCCTTAATTTAGCATTATGGACAGAGAAAGACCTAATCTAAGATCTGCACAAAAATATTTTGCCTTCAAATTCATACCGTGATCGTAGCATGCATGGATTCGACTCATATGACTGGGATTTCCATGAAAAAGATTGTCAGCCGAAAATGGGTGATCACTGTACATTTCTGTTCTGTTTCCTATTTATATTTATATTTTACCTCCTCAATTTAGCATTATGGACAGGGAAAGACCTAATCTAAGATCTGCACAAAAATATTTTGCCTTCAAATTCATACCGTGATCGTAGCATGCATGGATTCGACTCATATGACTGGGATTTCCATGAAAAAGATTGTCAGCCGAAAATGGGTGATCACTGTACATTTCTGTTCTGTTTCCTATTTATATTTGTATTTTACCTCCTCAATTTAGCATTATGGACAGGGAAAGACCTAATCTAAGATCTGCACAAAAATATTTTACCTTCAAATTCATACCGTGATCGTAGCATGCATGGACTCGACTCATATGACTGGGATTTCCATTAAAAAGATTGTGGGCAGAAAATTGGGTGATCACTGTACATTTCTCTTCTGTTTCCTATTTATATTTGTATTTTACCTCCTCAATTTAGCATTATGGACAGGGAAAGACCTAATCTAAATCTGCACAAAAATATTTTGCCTTCAAATTCATACCGTGATCGTAGCATGCATGGACTCGACTCATATGACTGGGATTTCCATGAAAAAGATTGTGGGCAGAAAATTGGTTGATCACTGTATATTTCTCTTCTGTTTCCTATTTATATTTGTATTTTACCTCCTCAATTTAGCATTATCGACAGGGAAAGACCTAATCTAAGATCTGCACAAAAATATTTTGCCTTCAAATTCATACCGTGATCGTAGCAAGCATGGACTCGTCTCATATGACTGGGATTTCCATGAAAAAGATTGTCGGCAGAAAATGGGTGATCACTGTACATTTCTCTTCTGTTTCCTATTTATATTTATATTTTACCTCCTCAATTTAGCATTATGGACAGGGAAAGACCTAATCTAAGATCTGCACAAAAATATTTTGCCTTCAAATTCATACCGTGATCGTAGCATGCATGGACTCGACTCATATGACTGGGATTTCCATGAACAAGATTGTGGGCCGAAAATGGGTCATCACGGTACATTTCTCTTCTGTTTCCTATTTATATTTGTATTTTACCTCCTCAATTTAGCATTATGGCCAGGGAACGACCTAATCTAAGATCTGCACAAAAATATTTTGCCTTCAAATACATACCGTGATCGTAGCATGCATGGACGCGACTCATATGACTGCGATTTCCATGAAAAAGATTGTGGGACGAAAATGGGTGATCACTGTACATTTCTCTTCTGTTTCCAATTTATATTTGTATTTTACCTCCTCAATTTAGCATTATGGACAGGGAAAGACCTAATCTAAAATCTGCACAAAAATATTTTGCCTTCAAATTCATACCGTGATCGTAGCATACATGGACTCGACTCATATGACTGGGATTTCCATGAAAAAGATTGTGGGCCGAAATTGGGTGATCACTGTACATTTTTCTTCTGTTTTCTATTTATATTTCTATTTTACTTCCTCAATGTAGCATTATGGACATGGAAAGACCTAATCTAAAATCTGCACAAAAATATTTTGCCTTCAAATTCATACCGTGATCGTAGCATGCATGGACTCGACTCATATGACTGGGATTTCCATGAAAAAGGTTGTGGGCCGAAAATGGGTGATCACTGTACATTTATCTGCTGTTTCCTATTTATATTTGTATTTTACCTCCTCAATTTAGCATTATGGACAGGGAAAGGCCTAATCTAAAATCTGCACAAAAATATTTTGCCTTCAAATTCATACCGTGATCGTAGCATGCATGGAATCGACTCATATGACTGGGATTTCCATGAAAAAGATTGTGGGCCGAAATTGGGTGATCACTGTACATTTTTCTTCTGTTTTCTATTTATATTTATATTTTACTTCCTCAATGTAGCATTATGGACATGGAAAGACCTAATCTAAAATGTGCACAAAAATATTTTGCCTTCAAATTCATACCGTGATCGTAGTATGCATGGATTCGACACATATGACTGGGATTTCCATGAAAAAGGTTGTGGGCCGAAAATGGGTGATCACTGAATATTTCTCTTCTGTTTCCTATTTACATTTCTATTTTACCTCCTCAATTTAGCATTATGGACAGGGAAAGACCTAATCTAAGATCTGCTCAAAAATATTTTGGCTTCAAATTCATACGGTGATCGTAGCATGCATGGATTCGACTCATATGACTGGGATTTCCATGAAAAAGATTGTCGGCAGAAAATGGGTGATCACTGTACATTTCTCTTCTGTTTCCTATTTATATTTGTATTTTACCGACTCAATTTAGCATTATGGACAGGGAAAGACCTAATCTAAGATCTGCACAAAAATATTTTGCCTTCAAATTCATACCGTGATCGTAGCATGCATGGACTCGACTCATATGACTGGGATTTCCATGAAAAAGATTGTGGGCAGAAAATTTGGTGATCCCTGTATATTTCTCTTCTCTTTCCTATTTATATTTCTATTTTACCTCCTCAATTTAGCATTATGGACAGGGAAAGACCTAATCTAAGATCTGCACAAAAATATTTTGCCTTCAAATTCATACCGTGATCGTAGCATGCATGGACTCGGCTCATATGACTGGGATTTCCATGAAAAAGATAGTGGGAAGAAAATGAGTGATCACTGTACATTTCTCTTCTGTTTCCTATTTATATTTGTATTTTACCTCCTCAATTTAGCATTATGGACAGGGAAAGACCTAATCTAAGATCTGCACAAAAATATTTTGCCTTCAAATTCATACCGTGATCGTAGCAGGCATGGACTCGACTCATATGACTGGGATTTCCATGAAAAAGATTGTGGGCCGAAAATGGGTGATCACCGTACATTTCTCTTCTGTTTCCAATTTATATTTGTATTTTGCCTCCTCAATTTAGCATTATGGCCAGGGAAAGACCTAATCTAAGATCTGCACAAAAATATTTTGCCTTCAAATTCATACCGTGATCGTAGCATGCATGGATTCGACTCATATGACTGGGATTTCCATGAAAAAGATTGTGTGCGGAAAATGTGAGATCACTGTACATTTCTCTTATGTTTCCTATTTACATTTCTATTTTACCTCCTCAATTTAGCATTATGGACAGGGAAAGACCTAATCTAAGATCTGCTCAAAAATATTTTGGCTTCAAATTCATACGGTGATCGTAGCATGCATGGATTCGACTCATATGACTGGGATTTCCATGAAAAAGATTGTCGGCAGAAAATGGGTGATCACTGTACATTTCTCTTCTGTTTCCTATTTATATTTGTATTTTACCTACTCAATTTAGCATTATGGACAGGGAAAGACCTAATCTAAGATCTGCACAAAAATATTTTGCCTTCAAATTCATACCGTGATCGTAGCATGCATGGACTCGACTCATATGACTGGGATTTCCATTAAAAAGATTGTGCGCAGAAAATTGGGTGATCACTGTACATTTCTCTTCTGTTTCCTATTTATATTTGTATTTTACCTCCTCAATTTAGCATTATGGACAGGGAAAGACCTAATCTAAATCTGCACAAAAATATTTTGCCTTCAAATTCATACCGTGATCGTAGCATGCATGGACTCGACTCATATGACTGGGATTTCCATGAAAAAGATTGTGGGCCGAAAATGGGTGATCACTGTACATTTCTCTTATGTTTCCTATTCATATTTCTATTTTACCTCCTCAATTTAGCATTATGGACAGGGAAAGACCTAATCTAAAATCTGCACAAAAATATTTTGCCTTCAAATTCATACCGTGATCGTAGCCTGCATGGACTCGACTCATATCAATAGGATTTCCATGAAAAAGATTGTCAGCCGAAAATGGGTGATCACTGTACATTTTTCTTCTGTTTCCTATATACATTTCTATTTTACCTCCTCAATTTAGCATTATGGACAGGGAAAGACCTAATCTAAGATCTGCTCAAAAATATTTTGGCTTCAAATTCATACGGTGATCGTAGCATGCATGGACTCGACTCATATGACTGGGATTTCCATGAAAAAGACTGTGGGCCGAAATTGGGTGATCACTGTACATTTTTCTTCTGTTTTCTATTTATATTTATATTTTACTTCCTCAATGTAGCATTATGGACAGGGAAAGACATAATCTAAAATCTGCACAAAAATATTTTGCCTTCAAATTCATACCGTGATCGTAGTATGCATGGATTCGACACATATGACTGGGATTTCCATGAAAAAGGTTGTGGGCCGAAAATGGGTGATCACTGTACATTTATCTTCTGTTTCCTATTTATATTTGTATTTTACCTCCTCAATTTAGCATTATGGACAGTGAAAGACCTAATCTAAGATCTGCACAAAAATATTTTGGCTTCAAATTCATACCGTGATCGTAGCATCATGGATTCGACTCATATGACTGGGATTTCCATGAAAAAGATTGTCGGCAGAAAATGGGTGATCACTGTACATTTCTCTTCTGTTTCCTATTTATATTTGTATTAAACCTCCTCAATTTAGCATTATGGACAGGGAAAGACCTAATCTAAGATCTGCACAAAAATATTTTGCCTTCAAATTCATACCGTGATCGTAGCATGCATAGATTCGACTGATATGACTGGGATTTCCATGAAAAAGATTGTGGGCAGAAAATTGGGTGATCACTGTATATTTCTCTTCTCTTTCCTATTTATATTTCTATTTTACCTCCTCAATTTAGCATTATGGACAGGGTAAGACCTAATCTAAGATCTGCACAAAAATATTTTGCCTTCAAATTCATACCGTGATCGTAGCATGGATGGATTCGACTCATATGACTGGGATTTCCATTAAAAAGATTGTGGGCAGAAAATTGGGTGATCACTGTACATTTCTCTTCTGTTTCCTATTTATATTTGTATTTTACCTCCTCAATTTAGCATTATGGACAGAGAAAGACCTAATCTAAGATCTGCACAAAAATATTTTGCCTTCAAATTCATACCGTGAACGTAGAATGCATGGACTCGACTCATATGACTGGGATTTCCATGAAAAAGACTGTGGGCCGAAATTGGGTGATCACTGTACATTTTTCTTCTGTTTTCTATTTATATTTATATTTTACTTCCTCAATGTAGCATTATGGACAGGGAAAGACATAATCTAAAATCTGCACAAAAATATTTTGCCTTCAAATTCATACCGTGATCGTAGTATGCATGGATTCGACACATATGACTGGGATTTCCATGAAAAAGGTTGTGGGCCGAAAATGGGTGATCACTGTACATTTATCTTCTGTTTCCTATTTATATTTGTATTTTACCTCCTCAATTTAGCATTATGGACAGTGAAAGACCTAATCTAAGATCTGCACAAAAATATTTTGGCTTCAAATTCATACCGTGATCGTAGCATCATGGATTCGACTCATATGACTGGGATTTCCATGAAAAAGATTGTCGGCAGAAAATGGGTGATCACTGTACATTTCTCTTCTGTTTCCTATTTATATTTGTATTATACCTCCTCAATTTAGCATTATGGACAGGGAAAGACCTAATCTAAGATCTGCACAAAAATATTTTGCCTTCAAATTCATACCGTGATCGTAGCATGCATAGATTCGACTGATATGACTGGGATTTCCATGAAAAAGATTGTGGGCAGAAAATTGGGTGATCACTGTATATTTCTCTTCTCTTTCCTATTTATATTTCTATTTTACCTCCTCAATTTAGCATTATGGACAGGGTAAGACCTAATCTAAGATCTGCACAAAAATATTTTGCCTTCAAATTCATACCGTGATCGTAGCATGGATGGATTCGACTCATATGACTGGGATTTCCATTAAAAAGATTGTGGGCAGAAAATTGGGTGATCACTGTACATTTCTCTTCTGTTTCCTATTTATATTTGTATTTTACCTCCTCAATTTAGCATTATGGACAGGGAAAGACCTAATCTAAGATCTGCACAAAAATATTTTGCCTTCAAATTCATACCGTGATCGTAGCAGGCATGGACTCGACTCATATGACTGGGATTTCCATGAAAAAGATTGTGGGCCGAAAATGGGTGATCACCGTACATTTCTCTTCTGTTTCCAATTTATATTTGTATTTTGCCTCCTCAATTTAGCATTATGGCCAGGGAAAGACCTAATCTAAGATCTGCACAAAAATATTTTGCCTTCAAATTCATACCGTGATCGTAGCATGCATGGATTCGACTCATATGACTGGGATTTCCATGAAAAAGATTGTGTGCGGAAAATGTGTGATCACTGTACATTTCTCTTATGTTTCCTATTTACATTTCTATTTTACCTCCTCAATTTAGCATTATGGACAGGGAAAGACCTAATCTAAAATCTGCACAAAAATATTTTGCCTTCAAATTCATACCGTGATCGTAGCCTGCATGGACTCGACTCATATCAATAGGATTTCCATGAAAAAGATTGTCAGCCGAAAATGGGTGATCACTGTACATTTTTCTTCTGTTTCCTATATACATTTCTATTTTACCTCCTCAATTTAGCATTATGGACAGGGAAAGACCTAATCTAAGATCTGCACAAAAATATTTTGCCTTCAAATTCATACCGTGATCGTAGTATGCATGGATTCGACACATATGACTGGGATTTCCATGAAAAAGGTTGTGGGCCGAAAATGGGTGATCACTGAATATTTCTCTTCTGTTTCCTATTTACATTTCTATTTTACCTCCTCAATTTAGCATTATGGACAGGGAAAGACCTAATCTAAGATCTGCTCAAAAATATTTTGGCTTCAAATTCATACGGTGATCGTAGCATGCATGGATTCGACTCATATGACTGGGATTTCCATGAAAAAGATTGTCGGCAGAAAATGGGTGATCACTGTACATTTCTCTTCTGTTTCCTATTTATATTTGTATTTTACCGACTCAATTTAGCATTATGGACAGGGAAAGACCTAATCTAAGATCTGCACAAAAATATTTTGCCTTCAAATTCATACCGTGATCGTAGCATGCATGGACTCGACTCATATGACTGGGATTTCCATGAAAAAGATTGTGGGCAGAAAATTGGGTGATCACTGTATATTTCTCTTCTCTTTCCTATTTATATTTCTATTTTACCTCCTCAATTTAGCATTATGGACAGGGTAAGACCTAATCTAAGATCTGCACAAAAATATTTTGCCTTCAAATTCATACCGTGATCGTAGCATGCATGGACTCGGCTCATATGACTGGGATTTCCATGAAAAAGATAGTGGGAAGAAAATGAGTGATCACTGTACATTTCTCTTCTGTTTCCTATTTATATTTGTATTTTACCTCCTCAATTTAGCATTATGGACAGGGAAAGACCTAATCTAAGATCTGCACAAAAATATTTTGCCTTCAAATTCATACCGTGATCGTAGCAGGCATGGACTCGACTCATATGACTGGGATTTCCATGAAAAAGATTGTGGGCCGAAAATGGGTGATCACTGTACATTTCTCTTATGTTTCCTATTCATATTTCTATTTTACCTCCTCAATTTAGCATTATGGACAGGGAAAGACCTAATCTAAAATCTGCACAAAAATATTTTGCCTTCAAATTCATACCGTGATCGTAGCATGCATGGACTCGACTCATATCAATAGGATTTCCATGAAAAAGATTGTCAGCCGAAAATGGGTGATCACTGTACATTTCTCTTCTGTTTCCTATATACATTTCTATTTTACCTCCTCAATTTAGCATTATGGACAGGGAAAGACCTAATCTAAGATCTGCTCAAAAATATTTTGGCTTCAAATTCATACGGTGATCGTAGCATGCATGGACTCGACTCATATGACTGGGATTTCCATGAAAAAGATTGTCAGCCGAAAATGGGTGATCACTGTACATTTCTCTTCTGTTTCCTATTTATATTTGTATTTTACCTCCTCAATTTAGCATTATGGACAGGGAAAGACCTAATCTAAGCTCTGCACAAAAATATTTTTCTTTCAAATTCATACCGTGATCGTAGCATGCATGGACTCGACTCATATGACTGGGATTTCCATGAAAAAGATTGTCAGCCGAAAATTGGTGATCACTGTACATTTCTCTTCTGTTTCCTATTTATATTTGTATTTTACCTCCTCAATTTAGCATTATGGACAGGGAAAGACCTAATCTAAGATCTGCACAAAAATATTTTGCCTTCAAATTCATACCGTGATCGTAGCAAGCATGGACTCGGCTCATATGACTGGGATTTCCATGAAATAGATTGTCGGCAGAAAATGGGTGATCACTGTACATTTCTCTTATGTTTTCTATTTACATTTTTATTTTACCTCCTTAATTTAGCATTATGGACTGAGAAAGACCTAATCTAAGATCTGCACAAAAATATTTTGCCTTCAAATTCATACCGTGATCGTAGCATGCATGTATTCGACTCATATGACTGGGATATCCATAAAAAAGATTGTGGGCCGAAAATGGGTGATCACTGTACATTTCTCTTCTGTTTCTTATTTATATTTGTATTTTACCTCCTCAATTTAGCATTATGGACAGAGAAAGACCTAATCTAAGATCTGCACAAAAATATTTTGCCTTCAAATTCATACCGTGAACGTAGAATGCATGGACTCGACTCATATGACTGGGATTTCCATGAAAAAGACTGTGGGCCGAAATTGGGTGATCACTGTACATTTTTCTTCTGTTTTCTATTTATATTTATATTTTACTTCCTCAATGTAGCATTATGGACAGGGAAAGACCTAATCTAAAATCTGCACAAAAATATTTTGCCTTCAAATTCATACCGTGATCGTAGTATGCATGGATTCGACACATATGACTGGGATTTCCATGAAAAAGGTTGTGGGCCGAAAATGGGTGATCACTGTACATTTATCTTCTGTTTCCTATTTATATTTGTATTTTACCTCCTCAATTTAGCATTATGGACAGTGACAGACCTAATCTAAGATCTGCACAAAAATATTTTGCCTTCAAATTCATACCGTGATCGTAGCATGCATGGACTCGACTCATATGACTAGGATTTCCATTAAAAAGATTGTGCGCAGAAAATTGGGAGATCACTGTACATTTCTCTTCTGTTTCCTATTTATATTTGTATTATACCTCCTCAATTTAGCATTATGGACAGGGAAAGACCTAATCTAAGATCTGCACAAAAATATTTTGCCTTCAAATTCATACCGTGATCGTAGCATGCATAGATTCGACTGATATGACTGGGATTTCCATGAAAAAGATTGTGGGCAGAAAATTGGGTGATCACTGTATATTTCTCTTCTCTTTCCTATTTATATTTCTATTTTACCTCCTCAATTTAGCATTATGGACAGGGTAAGACCTAATCTAAGATCTGCACAAAAATATTTTGCCTTCAAATTCATACCGTGATCGTAGCAGGCATGGACTCGACTCATATGACTGGGATTTCCATGAAAAAGATTGTGGGCCGAAAATGGGTGATCACTGTACATTTCTCTTATGTTTCCTATTCATATTTCTATTTTACCTCCTCAATTTAGCATTATGGACAGGGAAAGACCTAATCTAAAATCTGCACAAAAATATTTTGCCTTCAAATTCATACCGTGATCGTAGCATGCATGGACTCGACTCATATCAATAGGATTTCCATGAAAAAGATTGTCAGCCGAAAATGGGTGATCACTGTACATTTCTCTTCTGTTTCCTATATACATTTCTATTTTACCTCCTCAATTTAGCATTATGGACAGGGAAAGACCTAATCTAAGATCTGCTCAAAAATATTTTGGCTTCAAATTCATACGGTGATCGTAGCATGCATGGACTCGACTCATATGACTGGGATTTCCATGAAAAAGATTGTCAGCCGAAAATGGGTGATCACTGTACATTTCTCTTCTGTTTCCTATTTATATTTGTATTTTACCTCCTCAATTTAGCATTATGGACAGGGAAAGACCTAATCTAAGCTCTGCACAAAAATATTTTTCTTTCAAATTCATACCGTGATCGTAGCATGCATGGACTCGACTCATATGACTGGGATTTCCATGAAAAAGATTGTCAGCCGAAAATTGGTGATCACTGTACATTTCTCTTCTGTTTCCTATTTATATTTGTATTTTACCTCCTCAATTTAGCATTATGGACAGGGAAAGACCTAATCTAAGATCTGCACAAAAATATTTTGCCTTCAAATTCATACCGTGATCGTAGCAAGCATGGACTCGGCTCATATGACTGGGATTTCCATGAAATAGATTGTCGGCAGAAAATGGGTGATCACTGTACATTTCTCTTATGTTTTCTATTTACATTTTTATTTTACCTCCTTAATTTAGCATTATGGACTGAGAAAGACCTAATCTAAGATCTGCACAAAAATATTTTGCCTTCAAATTCATACCGTGATCGTAGCATGCATGTATTCGACTCATATGACTGGGATATCCATAAAAAAGATTGTGGGCCGAAAATGGGTGATCACTGTACATTTCTCTTCTGTTTCTTATTTATATTTGTATTTTACCTCCTCAATTTAGCATTATGGACAGAGAAAGACCTAATCTAAGATCTGCACAAAAATATTTTGCCTTCAAATTCATACCGTGAACGTAGAATGCATGGACTCGACTCATATGACTGGGATTTCCATGAAAAAGACTGTGGGCCGAAATTGGGTGATCACTGTACATTTTTCTTCTGTTTTCTATTTATATTTATATTTTACTTCCTCAATGTAGCATTATGGACAGGGAAAGACCTAATCTAAAATCTGCACAAAAATATTTTGCCTTCAAATTCATACCGTGATCGTAGTATGCATGGATTCGACACATATGACTGGGATTTCCATGAAAAAGGTTGTGGGCCGAAAATGGGTGATCACTGTACATTTATCTTCTGTTTCCTATTTATATTTGTATTTTACCTCCTCAATTTAGCATTATGGACAGTGACAGACCTAATCTAAGATCTGCACAAAAATATTTTGCCTTCAAATTCATACCGTGATCGTAGCATGCATGGACTCGACTCATATGACTAGGATTTCCATTAAAAAGATTGTGCGCAGAAAATTGGGAGATCACTGTACATTTCTCTTCTGTTTCCTATTTATATTTGTATTATACCTCCTCAATTTAGCATTATGGACAGGGAAAGACCTAATCTAAGATCTGCACAAAAATATTTTGCCTTCAAATTCATACCGTGATCGTAGCATGCATAGATTCGACTGATATGACTGGGATTTCCATGAAAAAGATTGTGGGCAGAAAATTGGGTGATCACTGTATATTTCTCTTCTCTTTCCTATTTATATTTCTATTTTACCTCCTCAATTTAGCATTATGGACAGGGTAAGACCTAATCTAAGATCTGCACAAAAATATTTTGCCTTCAAATTCATACCGTGATCGTAGCATGGATGGATTCGACTCATATGACTGGGATTTCCATGAAAAAGATTGTGTGCGGAAAATGGGTGATCACTGTACATTTCTCTTCTGTTTCCTATTTACATTTCTATTTTACCTCCTCAATTTAGCATTATGGACAGGGAAAGACCTAATCTAAGATCTGCTCAAAAATATTTTGGCTTCAAATTCATACGGTGATCGTAGCATGCATGGATTCGACTCATATGACTGGGATTTCCATGAAAATGATTGTCGGCAGAAAATGGGTGATCACTGTACATTTCTCTTCTGTTTCCTATTTATATTTGTATTTTACCTACTCAATTTAGCATTATGGACAGGGAAAGACCTAATCTAAGATCTGCACAAGAATATTTTGCCTTCAAATTCATACCGTGATCGTAGCATGCATGGACTAGACTCATATGACTGGGATTTCCATTAAAAAGATTGTGCGCAGAAAATTGGGAGATCACTGTACATTTCTCTTCTGTTTCCTATTTATATTTGTATTATACCTCCTCAATTTAGCATTATGGACAGGGAAAGACCTAATCTAAGATCTGCACAAAAATATTTTCCCTTCAAATTCATACCGTGATCGTAGCATGCATGGACTCGACTGATATGACTGGGATTTCCATGAAAAAGATTGTGGGTAGAAAATTGGGTGATCACTGTACATTTCTCTTCTCTTTCCTATTTATATTTCTATTTTACCTCCTCAATTTAGCATCATGGACAGGGAAAGACCTAATCTAAAGTCTGCACAAAAATATTTTGCCTTCAAATTCATACGGTGATCGTAGCATGCATGGATTCGACTCATATGACTGGGATTTCCATGAAAAAGATTGTCGGCAGAAAATGGGTGATCACTGTACATTTCTCTTCTGTTTCCTATTAATATTTGTATTTTACCTACTCAATTTAGCATTATGGACAGGGAAAGACCTAATCTAAGATCTGCACAAAAATATTTTGCCTTCAAATTCATACCGTGATCGTAGCATGCATGGACTCGACTCATATGACTGGGATTTCCATGAAAAAGATTGTGGGCCGAAAATGGGTGATCACTGTACATTTCTCTTATGTTTCCTATTTACATTTCTATTTTACCTCCTCAATTTAGCATTATGGACAGGGAAAGACCTAATCTAAAATCTGCACAAAAATATTTTGCCTTCAAATTCATACCGTGATCGTAGCATGCATGGACTCGACTCATATGACTGGGATTTCCATGAAAAAGATTGTGGGCCAAAAATGGGTGATCACTGTACATTTTTCTTCTGTTTTCTATTTATATTTGTATTTTACCTCCTCAATTTAGCATTATGGACAGTGAAAGACCTAATCTAAGATCTGCACAAAAATATTTTGCCTTTAAATTCATACCGTGATCGTAGCATGCATGGACTCGACTCATATGACTGGGATTTCCATTAAAAAGATTGTGGGCCGAAAATTGGTTGATCACTGTACATTTCTCTTCTGTTTCCTATTTATATTTGTATTTTACCTACTCAATTTAGCATTATGGACAGGGAAAGAACTAATCTAAATCTGCACAAAAATATTTTGCCTTCAAATTCATACCGTGAACGTAGCATGCATGGACTCGACTCATATGACTGGGATTTCCATGAAAAAGATTGTGGGCCGAAAATGGGTGATCACTGTACATTTCTCTTATGTTACCTATTTATATTTCTATTTTACCTCCTCAATTTAGCAATATGGATACGGAAAGACCTAATCTAAGCTCTGCACAAAAATATTTTTCCTTCAAATTCATACCGTGAACGTAGAATGTATGGACTCGACTCATATGACTGGGATTTCCATGAAAAAGATTGTGTGCGGAAAATGGGTGATCACTGTACATTTCTCTTCTGTTTCCTATATACATTTCTATTTTACCTCCTCAATTTAGCATTATGGACAGGGAAAGACCTAATCTAAGATCTGCTCAAAAATATTTTGGCTTCAAATTCATACGGTGATCGTAGCATGCATGGACTCGACTCATATGACTGGGATTTCCATGAAAAAGTTTGTCGGCAGAAAATGGGTCATCACTGTACATTTCTCTTCTGTTACCTATTTATATTTGTATTTTACCTCCTCAATTTAGTATTATGGACAGGGAAAGACCTAATCTAAGATCTGCACAAAAATATTTTGCCTTCAAATTCATACCGTGATCGTAGCATGCATGGACTCGACTCATATGACTGGGATTTCCATTAAAAAGATTGTGGGCAGAAAATTGGGTGATCACTGTATATTTCTCTTCTGTTTCCTATTTATTTTTGTATTTTACCTCCTCAATTTAGCATTATGGACAGGGAAAGACCTAATCTAAGATCTGCTCAAAAATATTTTGGCTTCAAAATCATACGGTGATCGTAGCATGCATGGACTCGACTCATATGACTGGGATTTCCATGAAAAAGTTTGTCGGCAGAAAATGGGTCATCACTGTACATTTCTCTTCTGTTTCCTATTTATATTTGTATTTTACCTCCTCAATTTAGTATTATGGACAGGGAAAGACCTAATCTAAGATCTGCACACAAATATTTTGCCTTCAAATTCATACCGTGATCGTAGCATGCATGGACTCGACTCATATGACTGGGATTTCCATTAAAAAGATTGTGGGCAGAAAATTGGGTGATCACTGTACATTTCTCTTCTGTTTCCTATTTATTTTTGTATTTTACCTCCTCAATTTAGCATTATGGACAGGGAAAGACCTAATCTAAATCTGCACAAAAATATTTTGCCTTCAAATTCATACACTGATCGTAGCATGCATGGACTCGACTCATATGACTGGGATTTCCATGAAAAAGATTGTGGGCCGAAAATGGGTGATCACTGTACATTTCTCTTATGTTACCTATTTATATTTATATTTTACCTCCTCAATTTAGCAATATGGACACGGAAAGACCTAATCTAAGCTCTGCACAAAAATATTTTGCCTTCAAATTCATACCGTGAACGTAGAATGTATGGACTCGACTCATATGACTGGGATTTCCATGAAAAAGATTGTGGGCCGAAAATCGGTGATCACTGTACATTTCTCTTCTGTTTCCTATTTATATTTGTATTTTACCTCCTCAATTTAGCATTATGGACAGGGAAAGTCCTAATCTAAAATCTGCACAAAAATATTTTGCCTTCAAATTCATACCGTGAACGTAGAATGCATGGACTCGACTCATATGACTGGGATTTCCATGAAAAAGATTGTGTGCGGAAAATGGGTGATCACTGTATTTTTCTCTTCTGTTTCCTATTTACATTTCTATTTTACCTCCTCAATTTAGCATTATGGACAGGGAAAGACCTAATCTAAGATCTGCTCAAAAATATTTTGGCTTCAAATTCATACGGTGATCGTAGCATGCATGGACTGGACTCATATGACTGGGATTTCCATGAAAAAGATTGTCAGCCGAAAATGGGTGATCACTGTACATTTCTCTTCTGTTTCCTATTTATATTTGTATTTTACCTCCTCAATTTAGCATTATGGACAGTGAAAGACCGAATCTAAGCTCTGCACAAAAATATTTTGCTTTCAAATTCATACCGTGATCGTAGCATGCATGGACTCGACTCATATGACTGGGATTTCCATGAAAAACATTGTGCGCCTAAAATGGGTGATCACTGTATATTTCTCTTCTGTTTTCTATTTACATTTTTATTTTACCTCCTTAATTTAGCATTATGGACAGAGAAAGACCTAATCTAAGATCTGCACAAAAATATTTTGCCTTCAAATTCATACCGTGATCGTAGCATGCATGGATTCGACTCATATGACTGGGATTTCCATGAAAAAGATAGTGGGCACAAAATGGGTGATCACTGTACATTTTTCTTCTGTTTCCTATTTATATTTGTATTTTACCTCCTCAATTTAGCATTATGGACAGGGAAAGACCTAATCTAAGATCTGCACAAAAATATTTTGCCTTCAAATTCATACCGTGATCGTAGCATGCATGGACTCGACTCATATGACTGGGATTTCCATGAAAAAGTTTGTCGGCAGAAAATGGGTCATCACTGTACATTTCTCTTCTGTTTCCTATTTATATTTGTATTTTACCTCCTCAATTTAGTATTATGGACAGGGAAAGACCTAATCTAAGATCTGCACGAAAATATTTTGCCTTCAAATTCATACCGTGATCGTAGCATGCATGGACTCGACTCATATGACTGGGATTTCCATTAAAAAGATTGTGGGCAGAAAATTGGGTGATCACTGTACATTTCTCTTCTGTTTCCTATTTATATTTATATTTTACTTCCTTCATTTAGCATTATGGACAGGGAAAGACCTAATCTAAGTTCTGCACAAAAATATTTTGCCTTCAAATTCATACCGTGATCGTAGCATGCATGGACTCGACTCATATGACTGGGATTTCCATGAAAAAGATTGTCGGCCGAAAATGGGTGATCACTGTACATTTCTCTTCTGTTTCCTATTTATATTTGTATTTTACCTCCTCAATTTAGCATTATGGACAGGGAAAGACCTAATCTAAGATCTGCACAAAAATATTTCGGCTTCAAATTCATACCGTGATCGTAGCATGCATGGACTCTACTCAGATGACTGGGATTTCTATGAAAAAATTGTGCGCCAAAAATGGGTGATCACTGTACATTTCTCTTCTGTTTCCTATTTATATTTATATTTTACCTCCTCAATTTAGCATTATGGACAGGGAAAGACCTAATCTAAGATCTGCACAAAAATATTTTGCCTTCAAATTCATACCGTGATCGTAGCATGCATGGACTCGGCTCATATGACTGGGATTTCCATGAAAAAATAGTGTGTAGAAAATGGGTGATCACTGTACATTTCTCTTCTGTTTCCTATTTATATTTGTATTTTACCTCCTCAATTAAGCATTATGGACAGGGAAAGACCTAATCTAAGATGTGCACAAAAATATTTTGCCTTCAAATTCATACCGTGATCGTAGCATGCATGGACTCGACTCATATGACTGGGATTTCCATGAAAAAGCTTGTGGGCCGAAAATGGGTGATCATTGTACATTTCTCTTCTGTTTCCTATTTATATTTCTATTTTACATCCTTCATTTAGCATTATGGACAGGGGAAGTCCTAATCTAATATCTGCTAAAAAATATTTTGCCTTCAAATTCATACCGTGATCGTCGCATGCATGGACTCGTCTCATATGACTGGGATTTCAATGAAAAAGATTTCGGCCGAAAATGGGTGATCACTGTACATTTCTGTTCGGTTTCCTATTTATATTTCTATTTTTCCTCCTCAATTCAGCTTTATGGACAGGGAAAGACCTAATCTAAGCTCTGCACAAAAATATATTGCCTTCAAATTCATACCGTAACCGTAGCATGCATGGACTCGACTCATATGACTGGGATTTCCATGAAAAAGTTTGTGGGCCGAAAATGGGTGATCACTGTACATTTCTGTTCGGTTTCCTATTTATATTTATATTTTTCCTCCTCAATTTAGCTTTATGGACAGGGAAAGACCTAATCTAAGCTCTGCACAAAAATATATTGCCTTCAAATTCATACCGTAATCGTAGCATGCATGGACTCGACTCATATGACTGGGATTTCCATGAAAAAGATTGTGGGCCGAAAATGGTTGATCACTGTACATTTCTCTTCTGTTTCCTATTTATATTTATATTTTACCTCCTCAATTTAGCATTATGGACAAGGAAAGACCTAATCTAATATCTGCACAAAAATATTTTGCCTTGAAATTCATACCGTGATCGTAGCATGCATGGACTCGACTCATATGACTGCGATTTCCATGAAAAAGATTGTGGGCCGAAGATGGGTGATCACTGTACATTTCGCTTCTGTTTCCTACTGATATTTCTATTTTACCTCCTCATTTTAGCATTATGGACAGGGAAAGACCTAATCTAAAATCTGCACAAAAATATTTTGCTTTCAAATTCATACCGTGATCGTAGCATGCATGGACTCGACTCATCCGACTGGGATTTCCATGAAAAAGATTGTGGGCCGAAAATGGGTGATCACTGCACATTTCTCTTCTTTTTCCTATTTATATTTTACCTACTCAATTTAGCATTATGGACAGGGAAAAACCTAATCTAAGAACTGCACAAAAATATTTTGCCTTCAAATTCATACCGTGATCGTAGCATGCGTCGACTCGACTCATATGACTGGGATTTCCATGAAAAAGTTTCTGGGCCGAAAATGGGTGATCACTGTACATTTCTCTTCTGTTTCCTATTTATATTTATATTTTACATCCTTCATTTAGCATTATGGACAGGGAAAGTCCTAATCTAATATCTGCTAAAAAATATTTTGCCTTCAAATTCATACCGTGATCGTAGCATGCATGGATTCGACTCATATGACTGGGATTTCCATGAAAAAGATTGTCGGCCGAAAATGGGTGATCACTGTACATTTCTCTTCTGTTTCCTATTTATATTTGTATTTTACCTCCTCAATTTAGCATTATGGACAGGGAAAGACCTAATCTAAGATCTGCACAAAAATATTTTGCCTTCACATTCATACCCTGATCGTAGCATGCATGGACTCGGCTTATATGACTGGGATTTCCATGAAAAAGGTAGTGTGTAGAAAATGGGTGATCACTGTACATTTCTCTTCTGTTTCCTATTTATATTTGTATTTTACCTCCTCAATTTAGCATTATGGACAGGGAAAGACCTAATCTAAGATCTGCACAAAAATATTTTGCCTTCAAATTCATACCGTGATCGTAGCATGCATGGACTCGACTCATATGACTGGGATTTCCATGAAAAAGTTTGTCGCCAGAAAATTGGGTGATCACTGTACATTTCTCTTCTGTTTCCTATTTATATTTATATTTTACCGCCTCAATTTAGTATTATGGACAGGGAAAGACCTAATCTAAAATCTGCACAAAAATATTTTCGCTTCAAATTCATACCGTGATCGTAGCATGCATGGACTCGACTCATATGACTGGGATTTCCATGAAAAAGATTGTGGCCAGAAAATTGGGTGATAACTGTACATTTCTCTTCTGTTTCCTATTTATATTTATATTTTACCTACTCAATTTAGCATTATGGACAGGGAAAGACCTAATCTAAAATCTGCACAAAAATATTTTGCCTTCAAATTCATACCGTGATCGTAGCATGCATGGACTCGACTCATATGACTGGGATTTCCATGAAAAAGTTTGTGGGCCGAAAATGGGTGATCACTGTACATTTCTCTTCTGTTTCCTATTTATATTTCTATTTTACTTCCTCAATTTAGCATTATGGACAGGGAAAGACCTAATCTAATATCTGCACAAAAATATTTTGCCTTCAAATTCATACCGTGATCGTAGCATGCATGGACTCGACTCATATGACTGGGATTTCCATGAAAAAGATTGTGGGCCGAAAATGGGTGATCACTGTACATTTCTCTTCTGTTTCCTATTTATATTTATATTTCACCTCCTAAATTTAGCAATATGGACAGGGAAAGATGTAATCTAAACTCTGCACAAAAATATTTTGCCTTCAAATTCATACCGTGATCTTAGCATGCATGGACTCGACTCATATGACTGGGATTTCCATGAAAAAGTTTGTGGGCCGAAAATGGGTGATCACTGTACATTTCTCTTCTGTTTCCTATTTATATTCATATTTTACCTCCTCAATTTAGCTTATGGACAGGGACAGACCTAATCTAAAATCTGCACAAAAATATTTTGCCTTCAAATTCATACCGTGATCTTAGCATGTATGGACTCGACTCATATGACTGGGATTTCCATGAAAAAGATTGTGGGCCGAAAATGGGTGATCACTGTACATTTCTCTTCTGTTTCCTATTTATATTTATATTTTACCTCCTTAATTTAGCTTATGGACAGGGACAGTACTAATCTAAAATCTGCACAAAAATATTTTGCCTTCAAATTCATACCGTGATCTTAGCATGCATGGACTGAACTCATATAACTGGGATTTCCATGAAAAAGATTGTGGGCCGAAAATGGGTGATCACTGTACATTTCTCTTCTGTTTCCTATTTATATTTATATTTTACCTCCTCAATTTAGCATTATGGACAGGGAAAGACCTCATCTAAAATCTGCACAAAAATATTTTGCCTTCAAATTCATACCGTGATCGTAGCATGCATTGATTCGACTCATATGACTGGGATTTCCATGAAAAAGTTTGTGGGCCGAAAATGGGTGATCACTGTACATTTCTCTTCTGTTTCCTATTTATATTTATATTTTACCTCCTCAATTTAGCATTATGGACAGGGAAAACCTACTCTAAGCTCTGCACAAAAATATTTTCCCTTCAAATTCATACCGTGATCGTAGCATGCATGGACTCGACTCATATGACTGGGATTTCCATGAAAAAGATTGTGGGCCGAAAATTGGTGATCACTGTACATTTATCTTCTGTTTCCTATTTATATTTCTATTTTACCTCCTCAATTTAGCATTATGGACAGGGAAAGACCTAATCTAAAATCTGCACAAAAATATTTTGCCTTCAAATTCATACCGTGATCGTAGCATGCATGGACTCGACTCATATGACTTGGATTTCCATGAAAAAGATTGTGGGCCGAAAATGGGTGATCACTGTACATTTCTCTTCTCTTTCCTATTTATATTTATATTTTACCTCCTCAATTTAGCATTATGGACAGGGAAAGACCTAATCTAAAATCTGCACAAAAATATTTTGCCTTCAAATTCATACCGTGATCGTAGCATGCATTGACTCAACTCATATGACTGGGATTTCCATGAAAAAGATAGTGGTCGGAAAACGGGTGATCACTGTACATTTCTCTTCTGTTTCCTATTTATATTTATATTTTACCTCCTCAATTTAGCTTATGGACAGGGAAAGACCTAATCTAAAATCTGCACAAAAATATTTTGCCTTCAAATTCATACCGTGATCTTAGCATGCATGGACTCAACTCATATAGCTGGGATTTCCATGAAAAAGATAGTGGGCAGAAAATGGGTGATCACTGTACACTTCTCTTCTGTTTCCTAATTATATTTCTATTTTACCTCCTCAATTGAGCATTATGGAAAGGGAAAGAACTAATCTAAAATCTGCACAAAAATATTTTGCTTTCAAATTCATACCGTGATCGTAGCATGCATGGACTCGACTCATATGACTGGGATTTCCATGAAAAAGATTGTAGGCCGAAAATCGGTGATCACTGTACATTTCTCTTCTCTTTCCTATTTATATTTCTATTTTACCTCCTCAATTTAGCATTATGGACAGGGAAAGACCTAATGTAAAATCTGCACAAAAATATTTTGCCTTCAAATTCATACCGTGACCTTAGCATGCATGGACACGACTCATATGACTTGGATTTCCATGAAAAAGATTGTGGGCCGAAAATAGGTGATCACTGTACATTTCTCTTCTGTTTCCTATTTATATTTATATTTTACCTCCTCAATTTAGCATTATGGACAGGGAAAACTACTCTAAGCTCTGCACAAAAATATTTTCCCTTCAAATTCATACCGTGATCGTAGCATGCATGGACTCGACTCATATGACTGGGATTTCCATGAAAAAGATTGTGGGCCGAAAATGGGTGATCACTGTACATTTATCTTCTGTTTCCTATTTATATTTCTATTTTACCTCCTCAATTTAGCATTATGGACAGGGAAAGACCTAATCTAAAATCTGCACAAAAATATTTTGCCTTCAAATTCTTACCGTGATCGTAGCATGCATGGACTCGACTCATATGACTTGGATTTCCATGAAAAAGATTGTGGGCTGAAAATGGGTGATCACTGTACATTTCTCTTCTCTTTCCTATTTATATTTATATTTTACCTCCTCAATTTAGCATTATGGACAGGGAAAGACCTAATCTAAAATCTGCACAAAAATATTTGCCTTCAAATTCATACCGTGATCGTAGCATGCATTGACTCAACTCATATGACTGGGATTTCCATGAAAAAGATAGTGGTCGGAAAACGGGTGATCACTGTACATTTCTCTTCTGTTTCCTATTAATATTTATATTTTACCTCCTCAATTTAGCTTATGGACAGGGACAGACCTAATCTAAAATCTGCACAAAAATATTTTGCCTTCAAATTCATACTGTGATCTTAGCATGCATGGACTCAACTCATATAACTGGGATTTCCATGAAAAAGATAGTGGGCAGAAAATGGGTGATCACTGTACACTTCTCTTCTGTTTCCTAATTATATTTCAATTTTACCTCCTCAATTTAGCATTATGGAAAGGGAAAGAACTAATCTAAAATCTGCACAAAAATATTTTGCTTTCAAATTCATACCGTGATCGTAGCATGCATGGACTCGACTCATATGACTGGGATTTCCATGAAAAAGATTGTGGGCCGAAAATGGGTGATCACTGTACATTTCTCTTCTGTTTCCTATTTATATTTATATTTTACCTCCTCAATTTAGCATTATGGACAGGGAAAGACCTAATCTAAAATCTGCACAAAAATATTTTGCCTTCAAATTCATACCGTGATCGTAGCATGCATTGATTCGACTCATATGACTGGGATTTCCATGAAAAAGATTGTGGGCCGAAAATGGGTGATCACTGTACATTTCTCTTCTGTTTCCTATTTATATTTATATTTTACCTCCTCAATTTAGCATTATGGACAGGGCAAACCTACTCTAAGCTCTGCACAAAAATATTTCCCTTCAATTTCATACCGTGATCGTAGCATGCATGGACTCGACTCATATGACTGGGATTTCCATGAAAAAGATTGTGGGCCGAAAATGGGTGATCACTGTACATTTATCTTCTGTTTTCTATTTATATTTATATTTTACATCCTCAATTTAGCATTATGGACAGGGAAAGACCTAATCTAAAATCTGCACAAAAATATTTTGCTTTCAAATTCATACCGTGATCCTATCATGCATGGACTCGACTCATATGACTGGGATTTCCATGAAAAAGATTGTGGGCCGAAAATGGGTGATCACTGTACATTTCTCTTCTGTTTCCTATTCATATTTATATTTTACCTCCTCAATTTAGCTTATGGACAGGGACAGACGTAATCTAAAATCTACACAAAAATAATTTGCCTTCAAATTCATACCGTGATCTTAGCATGCATGGACTCGACTCATATGACTGGGATTTCCATGAAAAAGATTGTGGGCTGAAAATGGGTGATCACTGTACATTTCTCTTCTCTTTCCTATTTATATTTCTATTTTACCTCCTCAATTTAGCATTATGGACAGGGAAAGACCTAATGAAAAATCTGCACAAAAATATTTTGCCTTCAAATTCATACCGTGAACTTAGCATGCATGGACACGACTCATATGACTTGGATTTCCATGAAAAAGATTGTGGGCCGAAAATAGGTGATCACTGTACATTTCTCTTCTGTTTCCTATTTATATTTATATTTTACCTCCTCAATTTAGCATTATGGACAGGGAAAGACCTAATCTAAAATCTGCACAAAAATATTTTGCCTTCAAATTCATACCGTGATCGTAGCATGCATTTACTCAACTCATATGACTGGGATTTCCATGAAAAAGATAGTGGTCGGAAAACGGGTGATCACTGTACATTTCTCTTCTGTTTCCTATTTATATTTCTATTTTACCTCCTCAATTTAACTTATGGACAGGGACAGACCTAATCTAAATTCTGCACAAAAATATTTTGCCTTCAAATTCATACCGTGATCATAGCATGCATGGACTCGACTCATATGACTGGGATTTCCATGAAAAAGTTTGTGGGCCGAAAATGGGTGATCACTGTACATTTCTCTTCTGTTTCATATTTATATTTATATTTTACCTCCTCAATTTAGCTTATGGACAGGGACAGACCTAATCTAAAATCTGCACAAAAATATTTTGCCTTCAAATTCATACCGTGATCTTAGCATGCATGGACTCAACTCATATAACTGGGATTTCCATGAAAAAGATTGTGGGCCGAAAATGGGTGATCACTGTACATTTCTCTTCTGTTTCCTATTTATATTTATATTTTACCTCCTCAATTTAGCATTATGGACAGGGAAAGACCTAATCTAAAATCTGCACAAAAATATTTTGCCTTCAAATTCATACCGTGATCTTAGCATGCATGGACTCGACTCATATGACTGGGATTTCCATGAAAAAGATTGTGGGCCGCAAATGGGTGATCACTGTACATTTCTCTTCTGTTTCCTATTTATATTTATATTTTACCACCTCAATTTAGCATTATGGACAGGGAAAGACCTAATCTAAAATCTGCACAAAAATATTTTGCCTTCAAATTCATACCGTGATCGTAGCATGCATGGACTCGACTCATATGACTGGGATTTCCATGAAAAAGATAGTGCTCGGAAAACGGGTGATCACTGTACATTTCCCTTCTGTTTCCTATTTATATTTCTATTTTACCTCCTCAATTTAGCATTATGGACAGGGACAGACCTAATCTAAAATCTGCACAAAAATATTTTGCCTTCAAATTCATACCGTGATCTTAGCATGTATTGACTCAACTCATATGACTGGGATTTCCATGAAAAAGATAGTGGGCAGAAAAAGGGTGATCACTGTACATTTCTCTTCTGTTTCCTATTTATATTTATATTTTACCTCCTCAATTTAGCATTATGGACAGGGAAAGACCTAATCTAAAATCTGCACAAAAATATTTTGCCTTCAAATTCATACCGTGATCTTAGCATGCATGGACTCGACTCATATGACAGGGATTTCCATGAAAAAGATTGTGGGCCGAAAATGGGTGATCACTGTACATTTCTCTTCTGTTTCCTATTCATATTTATATTTTACCTCCTCAATTTAGCTTATGGACAGGGACAGACCTAATCTAAATTCTGCACAAAAATATTTTGCCTTCAAATTCATACCGTGATCTTAGCATGCATGGACTCGACTCATATGACTGGGATTTCCATGAAAAAGATTGTGGGCCGAAAATGGGTGATCACTGTACATTTCTCTTCTCTTTCCTATTTATATTTCTATTTTACCTCCTCAATTTAGCATTATGGACAGGGAAAGACCTAATCTAAAATCTGCACAAAAATATTTTGCCTTCAAATTCATACCGTCATCTTAGCATGCATGGACTTGACTCATATGACTGGGATTTCCATGAAAAAGATTGTGGGCCGAAAATGGGTGATCACTGTACATTTCTCTTCTGTTTCCTATTTATATTTATATTTTACCTCCTCAATTTAGAATTATAGACAGGGAAAGACCTAATCTAAAATCTGCACAAAAATATTTTGCCTTCAAATTCATACCGTGATCGTAGCATGCATGGACTCGACTCATATGACTGGGATTTCCATGAAAAAGATTGTGGGCCGAAAACGGGTCATCACTGTACATTTCTCTTCTGTTTCCTATTTATATTTATATTTTACCTCCTCAATTTAGCATTATGGACAGGGAAAACCTACTCTAAGCTCTGCACAAAAATATTTTCCCTTCAAATTCATACCGTGATCGTAGCATGCATGGACTCGACTCATATGACTGGGATTTCCATGAGAAAGATTGTGGGCCGAAAATGGGTGATCACTGTACATTTCTATTCTGTTTCCTATTTATATTTCTATTTTACCTCCTCAATTTAGCATTATGGACAGGGAAAGACCTAATCTAAAATCTGCACAAAAATATTTTGCCTTCAAATTCATACCGTGATCGTAGCATGCATGGACTCGACTCATATGACTGGGATTTCCATGAAAAAGATTGTGGGCCGAAAATGGGTGATCACTGCACATTTCTCTTCTGTTTCCTATTTATATTTATATTTTACCTCCTCAATTTAGTTTATGGACAGGGAAAGACCTAATCTAATATCTGCACAAAAATATTTTGCCTTCAAATTCATACCGTGATCTTAGCATGCATGGACTCGACTCATATGACTGGGATTTCCATGAAAAAGATTGTGGGCCGAAAATGGGTGATCACTGTACATTTATCTTCTGTTTCCTATTTATATTTATATTTTACCTCTTCAATTTAGCATTATGGACAGGGAAAGACCTAATCTAATATCTGCACAGAAATATTTTGCTTTCAAATTCATACCGTGATCGTAGCATGCATGGACTCGACTCATATGACTAGGATTTCCATGAAAAAGATTGTGGGCCGAAAATGGGTGATCACTGTACATTTCTCTTCAGTTTCCTATTTATATTTATATTTTACCTCCTCAATTTAGCATTATGGACAGGGAAAACCTACTCTAAGCTCTGCACAAAAATATGTTGCCTTCAAATTCATACCGTGATCGTAGCATGCATGGACTCGACTCATATGACTGGGATGTCCATGAGAAATATTGTGGGCCGAAAATGGGTGATCACTGTACATTTCTCTTCTGTTTCCTATTTATATTTATATTTTACCTCCTCAATTTAGCATTATGGACAGGGAAAGACCTAATCTAAAATCTGCACAAAAATATTTTCCCTTCAAATTCATTCCGTGATCGTAGCATGCATTGACTCAACTCATATGACTGGGATTTCCATGAAAAAGATATTGGGCAGAAAATGGGTGATCACTGTACATTTCTCTTCTGTTTCCTATTTATATTTCTATTTTACCTCCTCAATTTAGCATTATGGACAGGGACAGACCTAATCTAATATCTGCACAAAAATATTTTGCCTTCAAATTCATACCGTGATCGTAGCATGCATGGACTCGACTCATATGACTGGGATTTCCATGAAAAAGATTGTAGGCCGAAAATGGGTGATCACTGCACATTTCTCTTCTGTTTCCTATTTATATTTATATTTTACCTCCTCAATTTAGCTTATGGACAGGGAAAGACCTAATCTAATATCTGCACAAAAATATTTTGCCTTCAAATTCATACCGTGATCTTAGCATGCATTGACTCAACTCATATGACTGGGATTTCCATAAAAAGATAGTGGGCAGAAAATGGGTGATCACTGTACATTTCTCTTCTGTTTCCTATTTATATTTCTATTTTACCTCCTCAATTTAGCATTATGGACAGTGAAAGACCTAATCTAAAATCTGCACAAAAATATTTTGCCTTCAAATTCATACCGTGATCGTAGCATGCATTGACTCGACTCATATGACTGGGATTTCCATGAAAAAGATTGTGGGCCGAAAATGGGTCATCACTGTACATTTCTCTTCTGTTTCCTATTTATATTTATATTTTACCTCCTCAATTTAGCATTATGGACAGGGAAAGACCTAATCTAAAATCTTCACAAAAATATTTTGCTTTCAAATTCATACCGTGATCGTAGCATGCATGGAATCGACTCATATGACTGGGATTTCCATGAAAAAGATTGTGGGCCAAAAATGGGTGATCACTGTACATTTCTCTTCTGTTTCCTATTCATATTTATATTTTACCTCCTCAATTTAGCTTATGGACAGGGACAGCCCTAATCTAAAATCTGCACAAAAATATTTTGCCTTCAAATTCATACCGTGATCTTAGCATGCATGGACTCGACTCATATGACTGGGATTTCCATGAAAAAGATTGTGGGCCGAAAATGGGTGATCACTGTACATTTCTCTTCTCTTTCCTATTTATATTTCTATTTTACCTCCTCAATTTAGCATTATGGACAGGGAAAGACCTAATCTAAAATCTGCACAAAAATATTTTGCCTTCAAATTCATACCGTGATCGTAGCATGCATGGACTCGACTCATATGACTGGGATTTCCATGAAAAAGATTGTGGGCCGAAAACGGGTGATCACTGTACATTTCTCTTCTGTTTCCTATTTATATTTATATTTTACCTCCTCAATTTAGCATTATGGACAGGGAAAACCTACTCTAAGCTCTGCACAAAAATATTTTGCCCTCAAATTCATACCGTGATCGTAGCATGCATGGACTCGACTCATATGACTGGGATTTCCATGAGAAAGATTGTGGGCCGAAAATGGGTGATCACTGTACATTTCTATTCTGTTTCCTATTTATATTTATATTTTACCTCCTCAATTTAGCATTATGGACAGGGAAAGACCTAATCTAAAATCTGCTCAAAAATATTTTCCCTTCAAATTCATTCCGTGATCGTAGCATGCATGGACTCAACTCATATGACTGGGATTTCCATGAAAAAGATAGTGGGCAGAAAATGGGTGATCACTGTACATTTCTCTTCTGTTTCCTATTTATATTTCTATTTTGCCTCCTCATTTTAGCATTATGGTCAGGGACAGACCTAATCTAAAATCTGCACAAAAATATTTTGCCTTCAAATTCATACCGTGATCTTAGCATGCATTGACTCAACTCATATGACTGGGATTTCCATGAAAAAGATAGTGGGCAGAAAATGGGTGATCACTGTACATTTCTCTTCTGTTTCCTATTTATATTTATCTTTTACCTCCTCAATTTAGCATTATGGACAGTGAAAGACCTAATCTAAAATCTGCACAAAAATATTTTGCCTTCAAATTCATACCGTGATCGTAGCATGCATTGACTCGACTCATATGACTGGGATTTCCATGAAAAAGATTGTGGGCCGAAAATGGGTGGTCACTGTACATTTCTCTTCTGTTTCCTATTTATATTTTTATTTTACCTCCTCAATTTAGCATTATGGACAGGGAAAGACCTAATCTAAAATCTTCACAAAAATATTTTGCCTTCAAATTCATACCTTGATCGTAGCATGCATGGAATCGACTCATATGACTGGGATTTCCATGAAAAAGATTGTGGGCCGAAAATGGGTGATCACTGCACATTTCTCTTCTGTTTCCTATTCATATTTATATTTTACCTCCTCAATTTAACTTGTGGACAGGGAAAGACCTAATCTAATATCTGCACAAAAATATTTTGCCTTCAAATTCATACCGTGATCTTAGCATGCATGGACTCGACTCATATGACTGGGATTTCCATGAAAAAGATTGTGGGCCGAAAATGGGTGATCACTGTACATTTATCTTCTGTTTCCTATTTATATTTCTATTTTACCTCCTCAATTTAGCATTATGGACAGGGAAAGACCTAATCTAATATCTGCACAAAAATATTTTGCTTTCAAATTCATACCGTGATCGTAGCATGCATGGACTCGACTCATATGACTAGGATTTCCAAGAAAAAGATTGTGGGCCGAAAATGGGTGATCACTGTACATTTCTCTTCGTTTTCCTATTTATATTTATATTTTACCTCCTCAATTTAGCATTATGGACAGGGAAAACCTACTCTAAGCTCTGTACAAAAATATTTTGCCTTCAAATTCATACCGTGATCGTAGCATGCATGGACTCGACTCATATGACTGGGATTTCCATGAAAAAGATTGTGGGCCGAAAATGGGTGATCACTGTACATTTCTCTCATGTTTCCTGTTTATATTTCTATTTTACCTCCTCAATTTAGCATTATGGTCAGGGAAAGAACTAATCTAAAATCTGCACAAAAATATTTTGCCTTCAACTTCATACCGTGATCGTAGCATGCATGGACTCGACTCATATGACTGGGATTTCCATGAGAAAGATTGTGGGCCGAAAATGGGTGATCACTGTACATTTCTCTTCTGTATTCTATTTATATTTCTATTTTACCTCCTCAATTTAGCATTATGGACAAGGAAAGACCTAATCTAAAATCTGCACAAAAATATTTTGCCTTCAAATTCATACCGTGATCGTAGCATGCATGGACTCGACTCATATGACTGGGATTTCCATGAAAAAGCTTATTGGCCGAAAATGGGTGATCACTGTACATTTCTCTTCTGTTTCCTATTTATATTTATATTTTACCTACTCAATTTAGCATTATGGACAGTGACAGACCTAATCTAAAATCTGCACAAAAATATTTTGCCTTCAAATTCATACCGTGAACTTAGCATGCATGGACTCGACTCATATGACTGGGATTTCCATGAAAAAGATTCTGGGCCGAAAATGGGTGATCACTGTACATTTCTCTTCTGTTTCCTATTTATATTTGTATTTTACCTCCTCAATTTAGCATTATGGACAGGGAAAGAACTAATCTAAAATCTGCACAAAAATATTTCGCCTTCAAATTCATACCGTGATCGTAGCATGCATGGTCTCGACTCATATGACTGGGATTTCCATGAAAAAGATTGTGGGCCGAAAATGGGTGATCACTGTACATTTCTCTTCTGTTTCCTATTTATATTTATATTTTACCTCCTCAATTTAGCATTATGGACAGGGAAAGACCTAATCTAAAATTAGCACAAAAATATTTTGCCTTCAAATTCATACCGTGATCGTAGCATGCATGGACTCGACTCATATGACTGGGATTTCCATGAAAAAGATTGTGTGCCGAAAATGGGTGATCACTGTACATTTCTCTCATGTTTCCTATTTATATTTATATTTTACCTCCTCAATTTAGCATTATGGACAGGGAAAGAACTAATCTAAAATCTGCACAAATATATTTTGCCTTCAACTTCATACCGTGATCGTAGCATACATGGACTCGACTCATATGACTGGGATTTCCATGAGAAAGATTGTGGGCCGAAAATGGGTGATCACTGTACATTTCTCTTCTGTATTCTATTTATATTTCTATTTTACCTCCTCAATTTAGCATTATGGACAAGGAAAGACCTAATCTAAAATCTGCACAAAAATATTTTGCCTTCAAATTCATACCGTGATCGTAGCATGCATGGACTCGACTCATATGACTGGGATTTCCATAAAAAAGATTGTGGGCCGAAAATGGGTGATCACTGTACATTTCTCTTCTGTTTCCTATTTATATTTGTATTTTACCTCCTCAATTTAGCATTATGGACAGGGAAAGACCTAATCTAAAATCTGTACAAAAAATATTTTGCCTTCAAATTCATACCGTGATCGTAGCATGCATTGATTCGATTCATATGACTGGGATTTCCATGAAAAAGATTGTGGGCCGAAAATGGGTGATCACTGTACATTTCTCTTCTGTTTCCTATTTATATTTATATTTTACCTCCTCAATTTAGCATTATGGACAGGGAAAACCTACTCTAAGCTCTGCACAAAAATATTTTGCCTTCAAATTCATACCGTGATCTTAGCATGCATGGACTCAACTCATATGACTGGGATTTCCATGAAAAAGATTGTGGGCCGAAAATGGGTGATCACTGTACATTTATCTTCTGTTTCCTATTTATATTTATATTTTACCTCCTCAATTTAGCATTATGGACAGGGAAAGACCTAATCTAAAATCTGCACAAAAATATTTTGCTTTCAAATTCATACCGTGATCGTAGCATGCATGGACTCGACTCATATGACTGGGATTTCCACGAAAAAGATTGTGGGCCGAAAATGGGTGATCACTGTACATTTCTCTTCTGTTTCCTATTTATATTTATATTTTACCTCCTCAATTTAGCATTATGGACAGGGAAAGACCTAATCTAAAATCTGCACAAAAATATTTTGCCTTCAAATTCATACCGTGATCGTAGCATGGATTGATTCGACTCATATGACTGGGATTTCCATGAAAAAGATTGTGGGCCGAAAATGGGTGATCACTGTACATTTCTCTTCTGTTTCCTATTTATATTTATATTTTACCACCTCAATTTAGCATTATGGACAGGGAAAGACATAATCTAAGCTCTGCAGAAAAATATTTTGACTTCAAATTCATACCGGGATCGTAGCATGCATGGACTCGACTCATATGATTGGGATTTCCATGAAAAAGATTGTGGGCCGAAAATGGGTGATCACTGTACATTTCTCTTCTGTTTCCTATTTATATTTTTATTTTACCTCCGCAATTTAGCATTATGGACAGGGAAAGACCTAATCTAAAATCTGCACAAAAATATTTTGCCTTTAAATTCATACCGTGATCGTAGCATGCATGGAATCGACTCATATGACTGGGATTTCCATGAAAAAGATTGTGGGCCTAAAATGGGTGATCACTGTACATTTCTCTTCTGTTTCCTATTTATATTTATATTTTACCTCCTCAATTTAGCTTATGGATAGGGACAGACCTAATCTAAAATCTGCACAAAAATATTTTGCCTTCAAATTCATACCGTGATCTTAGCATGCATGGACTCAACTCATATGACTGGGATTTCCATGAAAAAGATAGTGGGCAGAAAATGGGTGATCATTGTATATTTCTCTTCTGTTTCCTATTTATATTTTTATTTTACGTCCTATATTTAGCATTATGGACAGGGAAAGAACTAATCTAATATCTGCACAAAAATATTTGCCTTCAAATTCATACCGTGATCGTAGCATGCATGGACTCGACTCATATGACTGGGATTTCCATGAAAAAGATTGTGGGCCGAAAATGGGTGATCACTGTACATTTCTCTTCTGTTTTCTATTTATATTTATATTTTACCTCCTCAATTTAGCATTATGGACAGGGAAAGACCTAATCGAAGATCTGCACAAAAATATTTTGCCTTCAAATTCATACCGTGATCGTAGCATGCATTGACTCAACTCATATAACTGGGATTTCCATGAAAAAGATAGTGGACAGAAAATGGGTGATCACTGTACATTTCTCTTCTGTTTCCTATTTATATTTATATTTTACCTCCTCAATTTAGCATTATGGACAGGGAAAGACCTAATCTAAAATCTGCACAAAAATATTTTGCCTTCAAATTCATACCGTGATCGTAGCATGCATTGATTCGATTCATATGACTGGGATTTCCATGAAAAAGATTGTGGGCCGAAAATGGGTGATCACTGTACATTTCTCTTCTGTTTCCTATTTATATTTATATTTTACCTCCTCAATTTAGCATTATGGACAGGGAAAACCTACTCTAAGTTCTGCACAAAAATATTTTGCCTTCAAATTCATACCGTGATCTTAGCATGCATGGACTCAACTTATATGACTGGGATTTCCATGAAAAAGATTGTGGGCCGGAAAATGGGTGATCACTGTACATTTATCTTCTGTTTCCTATTTATATTTATATTTTACCTCCTCAATTTAGCATTATGGACAGGGAAAGACCTAATCTAAAATCTGCACAAAAATATTTTGCTTTCAAATTCATACCGTGATCGTAGCATGCATGGACTCGACTCATATGACTGGGATTTCCACGAAAAAGATTGTGGGCCGAAAATGGGTGATCACTGTACATTTCTCTTCTGTTTCCTATTTATATTTATATTTTACCTCCTCAATTTAGCATTATGGACAGGGAAAGACCTAATCTAAAATCTGCACAAAAATATTTTGCCTTCAAATTCATACCGTGATCGTAGCATGGATTGATTCGACTCATATGACTGGGATTTCCATGAAAAAGATTGTGGGCCGAAAATGGGTGATCACTGTACATTTCTCTTCTGTTTCCTATTTATATTTATATTTTACCTCCTCAATTTAGCATTATGGACAGGGAAAGACATAATCTAAGCTCTGCAGAAAAATATTTTGACTTCAAATTCATACCGTGATCGTAGCAGGCATGGACTCGACTCATATGACTGGGATTTCCATGAAAAAGATTGTGGGCCGAAAATGGGTGATCACTGTACATTTCTCTTCTGTTTCCTATTTATATTTTTATTTTACCTCCTCAATTTAGCATTATGGACAGGGAAAGACCTAATCTAAAATCTGCACAAAAATATTTTGCCTTCAAATTCATACCGTGATCGTAGCATGCATGGAATAGACTCATATGACTGGGATTTCCATGAAAAAGATTGTGGGCCTAAAATGGGTGATCACTGTACATTTCTCTTCTGTTTCCTATTTATATTTATATTTTACCTCCTCAATTTAGCTTATGGATTGGGACAGACCTAATCTAAAATCTGCACAAAAATATTTTGCCTTCAAATTCATACCGTGATGTTAGCATGCATGGACTCAACTCATATGACTGGGATTTCCATGAAAAAGATAGTGGACAGAAAATGGGTGATCATTGTACATTTCTCTTCTGTTTCCTATTTATATTTCTATTTTACGTCCTATATTTAGCATTATGGACAGGGAAAGAACTAATCTAATATCTGCACAAAAATATTTGCCTTCAAATTCATACCGTGATCGTAGCATGCATGGACTCGACTCATATGACTGGGATTTCCATGAAAAAGATTGTGGGCCGAAAATGGGTGATCACTGTACATTTCTCTTCTGTTTCCTATTTATATTTATATTTTACTTCCACAATTTAGCATTATGGACAGGGACAGACCTAATCTAAAATCTGCACAAAAATATTTTGCCTTCAAATTTATACCGTGATCGTAGCATGCATGGACTCGACTCATATGACTGGGATTTCCATGAAAAAGATTGTGGGCCGAAATTGGGTGATCACTGTACATTTTTCTTCTGTTTTCTACTTATATTTCTATTTTACTTCCTCAATTTAGCATTATGGACAGGGAAAGACCTACTCTAAGCTCTGCACAAAAATATTTTGCCTTCCAATTCATACCGTGATCGTAGCATGCATGGAATCGACTCATATGACTGGGATTTCCATGAAAAAGATTGTGGGCCGAAAATGGGTGATCACTGTACATTTCTCTTCTGTTTCCTATTTATATTTATATTTATCTCCTCAATTTAGCATTATGGACAGGGAAAGACCTAATCTAAAATCTGCACAAAAATATTTTGCTTTCAAATTCATACCGTGAACGTAGCATGCATGGACTCAACTCATATGACTGGGATTTCCATGAAAAAGATTGGCGGCCGAAAATGGGTGATCGCTGTACATTTCTCTTCTGTTTCCTATTTATATTTATATTTTACCACCTCAATTTAGCATTATGGACATTGAAAGACATAATCTAAGCTCTGCACAAAAACATTTTGCCTTCAATTCATACCGTGATCGTAGAATGCATGGACTCGACTCATATGAATGGGATTTCCATGAAAAAGATTGTGGGCAGAAAATGGATTATCGCTGAACATTTCTCTTTTGTTTCCTATTTATATTTGTATTTTACCTCCTCAATTTAGCATTATGGACAGGGAAAGACCTAATCTAAGATCTGCACAAAAATATTTTGCCTTCAAATTCATACCGTGATCGTAGCATGCATGGACTCGACTCATATGACTGGGATTTCCATGAAAAAGATAATGGGCTGAAAATGGGTGATCACTGTTCATTTCTCTACTGTTTCCTATTTATATTTCTATTTTACCTCCTCAATTTAGCATTATGGACAGGGAAAGACCTAATGTAAGTTCTGCACAAAAATATTTTGCTTTCAAATTCATACCGTGATCGTAGCATGCATGGACTCGGCTCATATGACTGGGATTTCCATGAAAAAGATTGTGGGCCGAAAATGGGTGATCACTGTACATTTCTCTTCTGTTTCCTTTTTATATTTATATTTTACCTCCTCAATTTAGCATTATGGACAGGGAAAGACCTAATCTAAAATCTGCACAAAAATATTTTGCTTTCAAATTCATACCGTGATCGTAGCATGCATGGACTCGGCTCATATGACTGGGATTTCCATGAAAAAGATTGTGGGCCGAAAATGGGTGATCACTGTACATTTCTCTTCTGTTTCCGATTTATATTTCTATTTTACCTCCTCAATTTTGCATTATGGACAGGAAATAACTAATCTAAAACCTGCACAAAAATATTTTGCCTTCAAATTCATACCGTGATCGTAGCATGCATGGACTCGACTCATATGACTGGGATTTCCTTGAGAAAGATTGTGGGCCGAAAATGGGTGATCACTGTATATTTCTCTTCTGTTTCCTATTTATATTTATATTTTACTTCCACAATTTAGCATTATGGACAGGGACAGACCTAATCTAAAATCTGCACAAAAATATTTTGCCTTCAAATTCATACCGTGATCGTAGCATGCATGGACTCGACTCATATGACTGGGATTTCCATGAAAAAGATTGTGGGCCGAAAATGGGTGATCACTGTATATTTCTCTTCTGTTTCCTATTCATATTTCTGTTTTAGCTCCTCAATTTAGCATTATGGACATGGAAAGACCTAATCTAAAATCTGCACAAAAGTATTTTGCCTTCAAATTAATACCGTGATCGTAGCATGCATGGAATCGACTCATATGACTGGGATTTCCATGAAAAAGATTGTGGGCCGAAAATGGGTTATCACTGTACATTTCTCTTCTGTTTCCTATTTATATTTATATTTTACCTCCTCATTTTAGCATTATGGACAGGGAAAGACCTAATCTAAAATCTGCACAAAAATATTTTGCCTTCAAATTCATACCGTGATCGTAGCATGCATGAACTCTACTCATATGACTGGGATTTCCATGAAAAAGATTGTGGGCTGCAAATGGGTGATCACTGTACATTTCTCTTCTGTTTTCTTTTTATATTTCTATTTTACCTCCTCAATTTAGCATTATGGCCAGGGAAAGACTTCAGCTCTGCACAAAAATATTTTGCCTTCAATTTCATACCGTGATCGTAGCATGCATGGACTCGACTCATATGACTGGGATTTCCATGAAAAAGTTTGTGGGCACAAAATGGGTGATCACTGTACATTTCTCTTCTGTTTCCCATTACTATTTCTATTTTACTTACTCAATTTAGCATTATGGACAGGGAAAGACCTAATCTAAAATCAGCACAAAAATATTTTGCCTTCAAATTCATACCGTGATCGTAGCATGCATGGACTCGACTCATATGACTGGGATTTCCATGAAAAAGATTGTGGGCAGAAAATGGGTGATCACTGTACATTTCTCTTCTCTTTCCTATTTATATTTCTATTTTACCTCCTCAATTTAGCATTATGGACAGGGAAAGACCTAATCTAAGATCTGCACAAAGATATATTGCCTTCAAATTCATACCGTGATCGTAGCATGCATGGACCCGACTCATATGACTGGGATTTCCATGAAAAAGATTGTGGGCCGAAAATGGGTGATCACTGTACATTTCTCTTCTGTTTCCTATTTATATTTCTATTTTACCTTCTCAATTTAGCATTATGGACAGGGAAAGACCTAATCTAAGCTCTGCACAAAAATATTTTGCCTTCAATTCATACCGTGATCGTAGCATGCATGGACTCGACTCATATGACTGGGATTTCCATGAAAAAGATTGTGGGCCAAAAATGGGTGATCACTGTACATTTCTCTTCTGTTTCCTATTTATATTTATATTTTACCTCCTCAATTTAGCATTATGGACAGGGAAAGACCTAATCTAAAATCTGCACAAAAATATTTTGCCTTCAAATTCATACCGTGATCGTAGCATGCATGGACTCGACTCATATGACTGGGATTTCCATGAAAAAGATTGTAGGCAGAAAATGGGTGATCACTGTACATTTCTCTTTTGTTTCCTATTTATATTTGTATTTTACCTCCTCAATTTAGCATTATGGACAGGGAAAGACCTAATCTAAGATCTGCACAAAAATATATTGCCTTCAAATTCATACCGTGATCGTCGCATGCATTGATTCAACTCATATAACTGGGATTTCCATGAAAGAGATTGTGTGCCGAAAATGGGTGATCACTGTACATTTCTCTTTTGTTTCCTATTTATATTTGTATTTTACCTCCTCAATTTAGCATTATGGACAGGGAAAGACCTAATCTAAGATCTGCACATAAATATATTGCCTTCAAATTCATACCGTGATCGTCGCATGCATTGATTCAACTCATATAACTGGGATTTCCATGAAAAAGATTGTGGGCCGAAAATGGGTGATCACTGTACATTTCTCTTCTGTTTCCTATTTATATTTCTATTTTACCTCCTCAATTTAGCATTATGGACAGGGAAAGACCTAATCTAAAATCTGCACAAAAATATTTTGCCTTCAAATTCATACCGTGATCGTAGCTTGCATGGACTCGACACATATGACTGGGATTTCCATGAAAAAGATTGTGGGCCGAAAATGGGTGATCACTGTACATTTCTCTTCTGTTTCCAATTTATATTTGTATTTTACCTCCTCAATTTAGCATTATGGACAGGGAAAAACCTAATCTGAAATCAGCACAAAAATATTTTGCATTCAAATTCATACCGTGATCGTAGCATGCATGGACTCGACTCATATGAATGGGATTTCCATGACAAAGATTGTGGGCCGAAAATGGGTGATCACTGTACATTTTTCTTCTGTTTTCTATTTATATTTCTATTTTACTTCCTCAATTTAGCATTATGGACAGGGAAAGAACTAATCTAAAATCTGCACAAAAATATTTTGCCTTCAAATTCATACCTTGATCGTAGCATGCATGGACTCGACTCATATGACAGGGATTTCCATGAAAAAGATTGTCGGCCGAAAATGGGTGATCACTGTACATTTCTCTTCTGTTTCCTATTTATATTTGTATTTTACCTCCTCAATTTAGCATTATGGACAGGGAAAGACCTAATCTAAGATCTGCACAAAAATATTTTGCCTTCAAATTTATACCGTGATCGTAGCATGCATGGACTCGACTCACATGACTGGGATTTACATGAAAAAGATTGTGGGCAGAAAATTGGGTGATCACTGTACATTTCTCTTCTGTTTCCTATTTATATTTCTATTTTACCTCCTCAATTTAGCATTATGGACAGGGAAAGACATAATCTAAGATCTGCACAAAAATATTTTGCCTTCAAATTCATACCGTGATCGTAGCATGCATGGTCTCAACTCATATGACTGGGATTTACATGAAAAAGATTGTGGGCAGAAAATGGGTGATCACTGAACATTGCTCTTCTGTTTCCTATTTATATTTATATTTTACATCCTTCATTTAGCATTATGGACAGGGAAAGTCCTAATCTAATATCTGCACAAAAATATTTTGCCTTCAAATTCATACCGTGATCGTAGTAGGCATGGATTTGATTCATATGACTGGGATTTCAATGAAAAAGATTTCGGCCGAAAATGGGTGATCACTGTACATTTCTCTTCTGTTTCCTATTTATATTTCTATTTTACCTCCTCAATTTAGCATTATGGACAGGGAAAGACCAAATCTAAGATCTGCACAAAAATATATTGCCTTCAAATTCATACCGTGATCGTAGCATGCATGGACTCGACTCATATGACTGGGATTTCCATGAAAAAGATTGTGGGGAAAAAATGGATTATCACTGTACATTTCTCTTCTGTTTCCTATTTATATTTCTATTTTACCTCCTCAATTTAGCATTATGGACAGGGAAAGACCAAATCTAAGATCTGCACAAAAATATATTGCCTTCAAATTCATACCGTGATCGTAGCATGCATGGACTCGACTCATATGACTGGGATTTCCATGAAAAAGATTGTGGGGAAAAAATGGATTATCACTGTACATTTCTCTTCTGTTTCCTATTTATATTTCTATTTTACCTCCTCAATTTAGCATTATGGACAGGGAAAGACCTAATCTAAGCTATGCACAAAAATATTTTGCCTTCAAATTCATACCGTGAACGTAGAATGCATGGACTCGACTCATATGACTGGGATTTCCATGAAAAAGATTGTGGGCCGAAAATGGGTGATCACTGTACATTTCTCTTCTGTTTCCTATATATATTTCTATTTTGCTTCCTTCATTTAGCATTATGGAGAGGGAAAGACCTAATCTAAAATCTGCACAAAAATATTTTGCCTTCAAATTCATACCGTGATCGTAGCATGCATGGAGTCGACTCATATGACTGGGATTTCCATGAAAAAGATTGTAGGCAGAAAATGGGTGATCACTGTACATTTCTCTTCTGTTTCCTATTTATATTTCTATTTTACCTACTCAATTTAGCATTATGGACAGGGAAAGACCTAATCTAAAATCTGCACAAAAATATTTTGCCTTCAAATTCATACCGTGATCGTAGCATGCATGGACTCGACTCATATGACTGGGATTTCCATGAAAATGATTGTGGGCTGAAAATGGGTGATCACTGTAGATTTCTCTTCTGTTTCCTATTTATATTTCTATTTTACCTCCTCAATTTAGCATTATGGACAGGGAAAGAACTAATCTAAGCTCTGCACAAAAATATTTTGCCTTCAAATTCATACCTTGATCGTAGCATGCATGGACTCAACTCATATGACTGGGATTTCCATGAAAAAGATTGTGGGCCGTAAATGGGTGATCACTGTACATTTCGCTTCTGTTTCCTATATATATTTCTATTTTGCTTCCTTCATTTAGCATTATGGAGAGGGAAAGACCTAATCTAAAATCTGCAGAAAAATATTTTGCCTTCAAATTCATACCGTGATCGTAGCATGCATGGACTCGACTCATATGACTGGGATTTCCATGAAAAAGATTGTAGGCAGAAAATGGGTGATCACTGTACATTTCTCTTCTGTTTCCTATTTATATTTCTATTTTACCTCCTCAATTTAGCATTATGGACAGGGAAAGACCTAATCTAAAATCTGCACAAAAATATTTTGCCTTCAAATTCATACCGTGATCGTAGCATGCATGGAGTCGACTCATATGACTGGGATTTCCATGAAAAAGATTGTAGGCAGAAAATGGGTGATCACTGTACATTTCTCTTCTGTTTCCTATTTATATTTCTATTTTACCTCCTCAATTTAGCATTATGGACAGGGAAAGAACTAATCTAAGCTCTGCACAAAAATATTTTGCCTTCAAATTCATACCGTGATTGTAGCATGCATGGACTCGACTCATATGACTGGAATTTCCATGAAAAAGATTGTGGGCCGTAAATGGGTGATCACTGTACATTTCGCTTCTGTTTCCTATTTATATTTATATTTTACCTCCTCAATTTAGCATTATAGACATGGAAAGACCTAATCTAAAATCTGCACGAAAATATTTTGACTTCAAATTCAGACCGTGATCGTAGCATGCATGGACTCGACTCATATGACTGGGATTTCCATGAAAAAGATTGTAGGCAGAAAATGGGTGATCACTGTACATTTCTCTTCTGTTTCCTATTTATATTTCTATTTTACCTCCTCAATTTAGCATTATGGACAGGGAAAGACCTAATCTAAAATCTGCACAAAAATATTTTGCCTTCAAATTCATACCGTGATCGTAGCATGCATGGACTCGACTCATATGACTGGGATTTCCATGAAAATGATTGTGGGCTGAAAATGGGTGATCACTGTACATTTCTCTTCTGTTTCCTATTTATATTTCTATTTTACCTCCTCAATTTAGCATTATGGACAGGGAAAGAACTAATCTAAGCTCTGCACAAAAATATTTTGCCTTCAAATTCATACCTTGATTGTAGCATGCATGGACTCGACTCATATGACTGGGATTTCCATGAAAAAGATTGTGGGCCGTAAATGGGTGATCACTGTACATTTCGCTTCTGTTTCCTATATATATTTCTATTTTGCTTCCTTCATTTAGCATTATGGAGAGGGAAAGACCTAATCTAAAATCTGCAGAAAAATATTTTGCCTTCAAATTCATACCGTGATCGTAGCATGCATGGACTCGACTCATATGACTGGGATTTCCATGAAAAAGATTGTGGGCAGAAAATTGGGTGATAACTGTACATTTCTCTTCTGTTTCCTATTTATATTTGTATTTTACCTCCTCAATTTAGCATTATGGACAGGGAAAGACCTAATCTAAAATCTGCACAAAAATATTTTGCCTTCAAATTCATACCGTGATCGTAGCATGCATGGACTCGACTCATATGACTGGGATTTCCATGAAAATGATTGTGGGCCGAAAATGGGTGATCACTGTACATTTCTCTTCTGTTTCCTATTTATATTTCTATTTTACCTCCTCAATTTAGCATTATGGACAGGGAAAGAACTAATCTAAGCTCTGCACAAAAATACTTTGCCTTCAAATTCATACCGTGATCCTAGCATGCATGGACTCGACTCATATGACTGGGATTTCCATGAAAAAGATTGTGGGCCGAAAATGGGTGATCACTGTACATTTCTCTTCTGTTTCCTATTTATATTTCTATTTTACCCCTCAATTTAGAATTATGGACACGGAAAGACCTAATTTAAGCTCTGCACAAAAATATTTTGCCTTCAAATTTATACCGTGATCGTAGCATGTATGGACGGACTCATATGACTGGGATTTCCATGAAAAAGATTGTAGGCAGAAAATGGGTGATCACTGTACATTTCTCTTCTGTTTCCTATTTATATTTCTATTTTACCTCCTCAATTTAGCATTATGGACAGGGAAAGACCTAATCTAAAATCTGCACAAAAATATTTTGCCTTCAAATTCATACCGTGATCGTAGCATGCATGGACTCGACTCATATGACTGGGATTTCCATGAAAATGATTGTGGGCTGAAAATGGGTGATCACTGTACATTTCTCTTCTGTTTCCTATTTATATTTATATTTTACCTCCTCAATTTAGCATTATGGACAGGGAAAGAACTAATCTAAGCTCTGCACAAAAATATTTTGCCTTCAAATTCATACCGTGATTGTAGCATGCATGGACTCGACTCATATGACTGGGATTTCCATGAAAAAGATTGTGGGCCGTAAATGGGTGATCACTGTACATTTCGCTTCTGTTTCCTATATATATTTCTATTTTGCTTCCTTCATTTAGCATTATGGACAGGGAAAGACCTAATCTAAGGTCTGCACAAAAATATTTTGCCTTCAAATTCATACCGTGAGCGTAGCATGCATGGACTTGACTCATATGACTGGGATTTCCATGAAAAAGATTGTGGGCCGAAAATGGGTGATCACTGTACATTTCTCTTCTGTTTCCTATATATATTTCTATTTTGCTTCCTTCATTTAGCATTATGGAGAGGGAAAGACCTAATCTGAAATCTGCAGAAAAATATTTTGCCTTCAAATTCATACCGTGATCGTAGTATGCATGGACTCGACTCATATGACTGGGATTTCCATGAAAAAGATTGTGGGCAGAATATTGGGTGATAACTGTACATTTCTCTTCTGTTTCCTATTTATATTTGTATTTTACCTCCTCAATTTAGCATTATGGACAGGGAAAGACCTAATCTAAGCTCTGCACAAAAATATTTTGCCTTCAAATTCATACCGTGATCGTAGCATGCATGGACTCGACTCATATGACTGGGATTTCCATGAAAAAGATTGTGGGCAGAAAATGGGTGATCACTGTACATTTCTCTTCCATTTCCTATTTATATTTCTATTTTACTTCCTTCATTTAGCATTATGGACAGGGAAAGACCTAATCTAAGTTCTGCACAAAAATATTTTGCCTTGAAATTCATACCATGATCGTAGCATGCATGGACTCGACTCATATGACTGGGATTTCCATGAAAAAGATTGTGCGCCAAAAATGGGTGATCACTGTACATTTCTTTTCGGTTTCCTATTCACATTTTTATTTTACCTCCTCAATTTAGCATTATGGACAGGGAAAGACCTAATCTAAGATCTGCAAAAAAATATTTTGCCTTCAAATTCATACCGTGATCGTAGCATGCATGGACTCCACTCATATGACTGGGATTTCCATGAAAAAGATTGTCGGCCGAAAATGGGTGATCACTGTACATTTCTCTTCTGTTTCCTATTTATATTTGTATTTTACCTCCTCAATTTAACATTATGGACAGGGAAATATCAAATCTAAGATCTGCAAAAAGATATTTTGACTTCAAATTGATACCGTGATCGTAGCATGCATGTACTCGACTCATATGACTGTACATTTCTCTACTGTTTCCTATTTATATTTCCATTTTACCTCCTCAATTTAGCATTATGGACAGGGAAAGACCTAATCTAAGCTCTGCAAAAAAATATTTTGCCTTGAAATTCATACCTTGATCGTAGCTTGCATGGACTCGAATCATATGACTGGGATTTCCATGAAAAATATTTTGGGCCGAAAATGGGTGATCACTGTACATTTCTCTTCTGTTTCCTATTAATATTTCTATTTTACTTCCTTCATTTAGCATTATGGACAGGGAAAGACCTAATCTAAGCTCTGCAAAAAAATATTTTGCCTTCAAATTCATACCGTGATCGTAGCATTCATGGACTCGACTCATATGACTGGGATTTCCATGAAAATGATTGTGGGCAGAAAATGGGTGATCACTGTACATTTCTCTTCTGTTTCCTATTTATATTTCTATTTACCTCCTCAATTTAGCATTATGGACAGGGAAAGACCTAATCTAAAATCTGCACAAAAATATTTTGCCTTCAAATTCATACCTTGATCGTAGCATGCATGAACTCGACTCATATGACTGAGATATCCATGAAAAAGATTGTGGGCAGAAAATGGGTGATCACTGTACATTTCTCTTCTGTTTCCTATTTATATTTCTATTTACCTCCTCAATTTAGCATTATGGACAGGGAAAGACCTAATCTAAGCTATGCAAAAAAATATTTTGCCTTCAAATTCACACCGTGATCGTAGCATGCATGGACTCGACTCATATGACTGGGATTTGATGAGAAAGATTGTGGGCCGAAAATGGGTGATCACTGTACATTTCTCTTCTGTTTCCTATTAATATTTCTATTTTACTTCCTTCATTTAGCATTATAGACAGGAAAAGAAGTAATCTAAGCTCTGCAAAAAAAATTTTGCCTTCAAATTCATACCGTGATCGTAGCATGCATGGACTCGAATCATATGACGCGGATTTCCATGAAAAAGATTGTGGGCAGAAAATGGGTGATCACTGTACATTTCTCTTCTGTTTACTATTTATATTTATATTTTACTTCCTCAATTTAGCATTATGGACCGGGAAAGACCTAATCTAAAATCTGTACAAAAATATTTCATTTTGCCTTCAAATTCCTGCCGGGATCGTAGCATGCATGGACTCGACTCATATGACTGGGATTTCCATGAGAAAGATTGTGGGCCGAAAATGGGTGATCACTGTACATTTCTCTTCTGTTTCCTATTTATATTTCTATTTTACTTCCTCAATTTAGCATTATGGACAGGGAAAACCTAATCTAAAATCTGTACAAAAATATTTTATTTTGCCTTCAAATTCATGCCGGGATCGTAGCATGCGTAGACTCGACTCATATGACTGGAATTTCCATGAAAAAGATTGTTGGCCGAAAATTGGTGATCACTGTACAATTTTCTTCTGTTTCCTACTTATATTTCTTTTTTACTTCCTCAATTTAGCATTATGTACAGGGAAAGACCTAATCTAAAATCTGCACAAAAATATTTTGCCTTCAAATTCATACCGTGATCGTAGCATGCACGAATGCGACTCATATGACTGAGATTTGCATGAAAAAGATTGTGGGCAGAAAATGGGTGATCACTGTACATTTCTCTTCTGTTTCCTATTAATATTTCTATTTTACTTCCTTCATTTAGCATTATTGACAGGGAAAGACCTAATCTAAGCTCTGCAAAAAAATATTTTGCCTTCAAATTCATACCGTGATCATAGCATGCATAGTCTCGACTCATATGACTGGGATTTCCATGAAAAAGATTGTGGGCCGAAAATTGGTGATCACTGTACATTTTTCTTCTGTTTCCTATTTATATTTCTATTTTACTTCCTCAATTTAGCATTATGTACAGGGAAAGACCTAAACTAAAATATGCACAAAAATATTTTGCCTTCAAATTCATACCGTAATCATAGCATGCATGGACTCGACTCATATGACTTGGATTTCCATGAAAAAGATTGTGGGCAGAAAATGGGTGATCACTGTACATTTCTCTTCTGTTTCATATTTATATTTATATTTTACTTCCTCAATTTAGCATTATGGACAGGGAAAGACCTAATCTAAGCTCTCAAAAAAAATATTTTGCCTTCAAATTCATACCGTGATCGTAGCATGCATGGACTCGACTCATATGACTGGGATTTCCATGAAAAAGATTGTGGGCAGAAAATGGGTGATCACTGTACATTTCTCTTCTGTTTCCTATTCATATTTCTATTTTGCCTCCTCAATTTAGGATTATGGACAGGGAAAGACCTAATCTAAAATCTGCACAAAAATACTTTACCTTCAAATTCATACCGTTATCCTAGCATGCATGGACTCGACTCATATGAGTGGGATTTCCATGAAAAAGATTGTGGGCCGAAAATGGGTGATCACTGTACATTTCTCTTCTGTTTCCTATTTATATTTATATTTTACCCCTCAATTTAGCATTATGGACACGGAAAGACCTAATTTAAGCTCTGCACAAAAATATTTTGCCTTCAAATTTATACCGTGATCGTAGCATGTATGGACGGACTCATATGACTGGGATTTCCATGAAAAAGATTGTGGGCAGAAAATGGGTGATCACTGTACATTTCTCTTCTGTTTCCTATTTATATTTCTATTTTACTTCCTTCCTTTAGCATTATGGACAGGGAAAGACCTAAACTAATATCTGCAAAAAAATATTTTGCCTTCAAATTCATACCGTGATCGTAGCATGTATGGACAGGACTCATATGACTGGGATTTCCATAAAAAGATTGTGAGCACAAAATGGGTGATCACTCTACATTTCTCTTCCGTTTCCTATTTATGTTTCTATTTAACTCCTCAATTTAGCATTATGTACAGGGAAAGACCTAATCAAAGATCTGCAAAAAAATATTTTGCCTTCAAATTCATACCGTGATCGTAGCATGCATGGACTCGACTCATATGACTGGGATTTCCATGAAAAAGATTATAGGCAGAAAATGGGTGATCACTGTACATTTCTCTTCTGTTTCCTATTTATATTTATATTTTACTTCCTTCATTTAGCATTATGGACAGGGAAAGACCTAATCTAAGCTCTGCAAACAATTATTTTGCCTTCAAATTTATACTGTGATCGTAGCATGTATGGACTCGAGTAATATGACTGGGATTTCCATGAAACGATTGTGGGCAGAAAATGGGTGATCACTGTACATTTTTCTTCTGTTTCCTATTTATATTTCTATTTTACCTCCTCAATTTAGCATTCTGGACAGGGAAAGACCTAAACGAACATCTGCAAAAAAATATGTTGCCTTCAAATTCATACCGTGATCGTAGCATGCATGGACTCGACTCATATCACTGGGATTTCCATGAAAAAGATTGTGGGCAGAAAATGGGTGATCACTGTACATTTCTCTTCTGTTTCCTATTTCTATTTCTATTTTACTTCCTTCATTAAGCATTATGGACAGGTAATGACCTAATCTAATCTCTGCAAAAAAATATTTTGCCTTCAAATTCATACCGTGATCGTAGCATGTATGGACTCGACTCATATGACTAGGATTTCCATGAAAAAGATTGTGGGCCGAAAATGGGTGATCACTGTACATTTCTCTTCTGTTTCCTATTTATATTTTTATTTTACCTCCTCAATTTAGCATTACGGACAGGGAAAGAAATAATCTAAGATCTGCAAAAAAATATTTTGCCTTCAAATTCATACCGTGATCGTAGCATGCCTGGACTCGACTCATATGACTGGGATTTCCATGAAAATGAATGTGGGCAGAAAATGGGTGATCACTGTACATTTCTCTTCTGTTTCCGATTTATATTTATATTTTACCTCCTCAATTTAGCATTATGGACAGGGAAAGACCAAATCTAAGATCTTAAAAAAAATATTTTGCCTTCAAATTTATACCATGATCGTAGCATGCATGGACTCGACTCATATGAGTGGGATTTCCATGAAAAAGATTGTGGGCAGAAAATGGGTGATCACTGTACATTTCTCTACTGTTTCCTATTCATATTTCTATTTTACCTCCTCAATTTAGCATTATGGACAGGGAAAGACCAAATCTAAGATCTGCAAAAAAATATTTTGCCTTCAAATTTATACCGTGATCGTAGCATGCATGGACTCGACTCATATGAGTGGGATTTCCATGAAAAAGATTGGGGGCAGAAAATGGGTGATCACTGTACATTTCTCTACTGTTTCCTATTTATATTTATATTTTTCCTCCTCAATTTAGCATTATGGACAGGGAAAGACCAAATCTAAGATCTGCAAAAAAATATTTTGCCTTCAAATTTATACCGTGATCGTAGCATGCATGGACTCGACTCATATGACTGGGATTTCCATGAAAAAGATTGTGGGCTGAAAATGGGTGACCACTTTACATTTCACTTCGGTTTCCTATTCATATTTCTATTTTACCTCCTGAATTTATAATTATGGACAGGGAAAGACCAAATCTAAGATCTGCAAAAAAATATTTTGCTTTCAAATTCATACCGTGACCGTAGCATGCATGGACACGACTCATATGACGGGGATTTCCATGAAAAATATTGTGGGCCGAAAATGGGTGATCACTGTACATTTCTTTTCTGTTTACTATTTATATTTCTATTTTACTTCCTCAATTTAGCATTATCGACAGGGAAAGACCTAATCGAAGCTCTGCAAAAAAATATTTTGCCTTGAAATTCATACCTTGATCGTACCTTGCATGGACTCGACTCATATGACTGGGATTTCCATGAAAAATATTGTGGGCAGAAAATGTGTGATCACTGTGCATTTCTCTTCTGTTTCCTAATTATATTTATATTTTACTTCCTCAATTTAGCATTATGGACCAAATCTAATATCTGCAAAATAATATTTTGCCTTCAAATTCATACCGTGATCGTAGCATGCATGGACTCGACACATATGACTGTGATTTCCATGAAAAAGACTGTGGGCAGAAAATGGGTGATCACTGTACATTTCTCTTCTGTTTCCTATTTATATTTCTATTTTACCTCCTCAATTTAGCATTATGGACAGGGAAAGACCTAATCTAAGCTCTGCAAAAAAATATTTTGCCTTCAAAATCACACCGTGATCGTAGCATGCATGGACTCGACACATATGACTGGGATTTCCATGAAAAAGATTGTGGGCCGAAAATGGGTGATCACTGTACATTTCTCTTCTGTTTCCTATTAATATTTCTATTTTACTTCCTTCATTTAGCACTATAGACAGGAAAAGACCTAATCTAAGCTCTGCAAAAAAATATTTTGCCTTCAAATTCATACCGTCATCGTAGCATGCATGGATGTGACTCATATGACTGGGATTTCCATGAAAAAGATTGTGGGCCGAAAATGGGTGATCACTGTACATTTCTCTTCTGTTTCCTATTTATATTTATATTTTACCTCCTCAATTTAGCATTATGGACAGGGAAAGTCCTAATCTAAGCTCTGCACAAAAATATTTTGCCTTCAAATTCATACCGTGATCGTAGCATGCATAGACTCGACACATATGACTGGGATTTCTATGAAAAAGATTGTGGGCCGAAAATGGGTGATCACTGTACATTTCTCTTCTGTTTCCTATTCATATTTCTATTTTACCTCCTCAATTTAGCATTATGGACAGGGGAAGACCTAATCTAAGCTCTGCAAAAAAATATTTTGCCTTCAAATTCATACCGTGATCGTAGCATGCATGGACTCGACTCATATGACTGGGATTTCCATGAAAATGATTGTGGGCAGAAAATGGGTGATCACTGTACATTTTTCTTCTGTTTCCTACTTATATTTCTTTTTTACTTCCTCAATTTAGCATTATGTACAGGGAAAGACCTAATCTAAAATCTGCACAAAAATATTTTGCCTTCAAATTCATACCTTGATCGTAGCATGCATGAACTCGACTCATATGACTGAGATTTCCATGAAAAAGATTGTGGGCAGAAAATGGGTGATCACTGTACATTTCTCTTCTGTTTCCTATTTATATTTATATTTTACCTCCTCAATTTAGCATTATGGACAGGGAAAGACCTAATCTAAGCTCTGCAAAAAAATATTTTGCCTTCAAATTCACACCGTGATCGTAGCATGCATGGACTCGACTCATATGACTGGGATTTGATGAGAAAGATTGTGGGCCGAAAATGGGTGATCACTGTACATTTCTCTTCTGTTTCCTATTAATATTTCTATTTTACTTCCTTCATTTAGCACTATAGACAGGAAAAGACCTAATCTAAGCTCTGCAAAAAAATATTTTGCCTTCAAATTCATACCGTGATCGTAGCATGCATGGATGCGACTCATATGACTGGGATTTCCATGAAAAAGATTGTGGGCCGAAAATGGGTGATCACTGTACATTTCTCTTCTGTTTCCTATTTATATTTATATTTTACCTCCTCAATTTAGCATTATGGACAGGGGAAGACCTAATCTAAGCTCTGAACAAAAATATTTTGCCTTCAAATTCATACCGTGATCGTAGCATGCATAGACTCGACTCATATGACTGGGATTTCCATGAAAAAGATTGTGGGCCAAAAATTGGTGATCACTGTACATTTTTCTTCTGTTTCCTATTTATATTTATATTTTACTTCCTCAATTTAGCATTATGTACAGGGAAAGACCTAATCTAAAATCTGCACAAAAATATTTTGCCTTCAAATTCATACCGTAATCGTAGCATGCATGGACTCGACTCATATGACTGGGATTTCCATGGAAAAGATTGTGGGCAGAAAATGGGTGATCACTGTACATTTCTCTTCTGTTTCCTATTTATATTTATATTTTACTTCCTCAATTTAGCATTATGTACAGGGAAAGACCTAATCTAAAATCTGCACAAAAATATTTTGCCTTCAAATTCATACCGTGATCGTAGCATGCATGGACTCGACTCATATGACTGGGATTTCCATGAAAAAGATTGTGGGCAGAAAATGGGTGATCACTGTACATTTCTCTTCTGTTTCCTATTTATATTTATATTTTACCTCCTTAATTTAGCATTATGGACAGGGAAAGACCTAATCTAAGCTCTGCAAAAAAATATTTTGCCTTCAAATTCATACCGTGATCGTAGCATGCATGGACTCGACTCATATGACTGGGATTTCCATGAAAATGATTGTGGGCAGAAAATGGGTGATCACTGTACATTTTTCTTCATTTTCCTACTTATATTTCTTTTTTACTTCCTCAATTTAGCATTATGTACAGGGAAAGACCTAATCTAAAATCTGCACAAAAATATTTTGCCTTCAAATTCATACCGTGATCGTAGCATGCACGAACGCGACTCATATGACTGAGATTTGCATGAAAAAGATTGTGGGCAGAAAATGGGTGATCACTGTACATTTCTCTTCTGTTTCCTATTAATATTTCTATTTTACTTCCTTCATTTAGCATTATAGACAGGGAAAGACCTAATCTAAGCTCTGCAAAAAAATATTTTGCCTTCAAATTCATACCGTGATCGTAGCATGCATAGACTCGACTCATATGACTGGGATTTCCATGAAAAAGATTGTGGGCCGAAAATTGGTGATCACTGTACATTTTTCTTCTGTTTCCTATTTATATTTCTATTTTACCTCCTCAATTTAGCATTATGGACAGGGAAAGACCTAATCTAAGCTCTGAAAAAAAATATTTTGCCTTCAAATTCATACCGTGATTGTAGCATGCATGGACTCGACTCATATGACTGTGATTTCCATGAAAAAGATTATGGGCCGAAAATGGGTGATCACTGTACATTTCTCTTCTTTTTCCTATTAATATTTCTATTTTACTTCCTTCATTTAGCACTATAGACAGGAAAAGACCTAATCTAAGCTCTGCAAAAAAATATTTTGCCTTCAAATTCATACCGTGATCGTAGCATGCATGGATGTGACTCATATGACTGGGATTTCCATGAAAAAGATTGTGGGCCGAAAATGGGTGATCACTGTACATTTCTCTTCTGTTTCCTATTTATATTTCTATTTTACTTCCTCAATTTAGCATTATGTACAGGGAAAGACCTAATCTAAAATCTGCACAAAAATATTTTGCCTTCAGATTCATACCGTAATCGTAGCATGCATGGACTCGACTCATATGACTGGGATTTCCATGAAAAAGATTGTGGACAGAAAATGGGTGATCACTGTACATTTCTCTTCTGTTTCCTATTTATATTTATATTTTACCTCCTCAATTTAGCATTATTGACAGGGAAAGACCTAATCTAAGCTCTGAACAAAAATATTTTGCCTTCAAATTCATACCGTGATCGTAGCATGCACAGACTCGACTCATATGACTGGGATTTCCATGAAAAAGATTGTGGGCCGAAAATGGGTGATCACTTTACATTTCTCTTCTGTTTCCTATTTATATTTATATTTTACCTCCTCAATTTAGCATTATGGACAGGGAAAGACCTAATCTAAGATCTGCAAAAAAATATGTTGCCTTCAAATTCATACCGTGATCGTAGCATGCATGGACTCGACTCATATGACTGAGATTTCCATGAAAAAGATTGTGGCCAGAAAATTGGTGATCACTGTACATTTCTCTTCTGTTTCCTATTTATATTTCTATTTTACTTCTTCAATTTAGCATTATGGACAGGGAAAGACCAAATCTAAGAACTGCACAAAAATATTTTGCTTTCAAATTCATACCGTGATCGTAGCACGCATTTATATTTATATTTTACCTCCTCAATTTAGAATTATGGACGGGGAATGACCTAAGGTATGCTCTACAAAGAATATTTCGCCTTCAAATTCATAACGTGATCCTAGCATGCATGGACTCGACTCATATGACTGGGATTTCCATGAAAAAGATTGTGGGCCGAAAATGGGTGATCACTGTACATTTCTCTTCTGTTTCCAATTCATATTTATATTTTGCCACCTCAATTGAGCATTATGGCCAGGGAAAGACCTAATCTAAGATCTGCACAAAAATATTTTGCCTTCAAATTCATACCGTGATCGTAGGATGCATGGACTCGACTCATATGACTGGGATTTCCATGAAAAAGATTGTGGGCCGAAAATGGGTGATCACTGTACATTTCTCTTCTGTTTCCTATTTATATTTCTATTTTGCTTCCTTCATTTAGCATTATGGACAGGGAAAGACCTAATCTAAGACCTGCAAAAAAATATTTTGCCTTCAAATTCATACCGTGATTGTAGCATGCATGGACTCGACTCATATGACTGGAATTTCCATGAAAAAGATTGTGGGCCGAAAATGGGTGATCACTGTACATTTCTCTTCTGTTTCCTATTTATATTTCTATTTTACATCCTAAATTTATTATTATGGGCAGGGAAAGACCTAATCTAAGACCTGCACAAAAATATTTTGCCTTCAAATTCATAACATGATCGTAGCATGCATGGACTCAACTCATATGACTGGGATTTCCATGAAAAAGATTGTGGGCCGAAAATGGGTGATCACTGTACATTTCTCTGCTGTTTCCTATTTATATTTCTATTTTACCTCCTCAATTTAGCATTATGGACAGGGAAAGTCCTAATCTAAGATCTGCACAAAAATATTTTGCCTTCAAATTCATACCCTGATCGTAGCACTCATGGACTCGACTCATATGACTGGGATTTCCATGAAAAAGATTGTGGGCCGAAAATGGGTGATCACTGTACATTTCTCTTCTGTTTCCTATTTATATTTCTATTTTACATCCTCAATTTAGCATTATGGACAGGGAAAGACCTAATCTAAGATCTGCACAAAAATATTTTGCCTTCAAATTCATACCGTGATCGTAGCATGCATGGACTCGACTCATATGACTGGGATTTCCATGAAAAAGATTGTGGGCCGAAAATGGGTGATCACTGTACATTTCTCTTCTGTTTCCTATTTATATTTATATTTTACCTCCTCAATTTAGCATTATGGACAGGGAAAGACCTAATCTAAGATCTGCACAAAAATATTTTGCCTTCAAATTCATACCCTGATCGTAGCATGCATGGACTCGACTCATATGACTGGGATTTCCATGAAAAAGATTGTGGGCCGAAAATGGGTGATCACTGTACATTTCTCTTCTGTTTCCTATTTATATTTCTATTTTACATCCTCAATTTAGCATTATGGATAGGGAAAGACCTAATCTAAAATCTGCACAAAAATATTTTGCCTTCAAATTCATACCCTGATCGTAGCATGCATGGACTCGACTCATATGACTGGGATTTCCATGAAAAAGATTGTGGGCCGAAAATGGGTGATCACTGTACATTTCTCTTCTGTTTCCTATTTATATTTCTATTTTACATCCTCAATTTAGCATTATGGACAGTGAAAGAACTAATCTAAGATCTGCACAAAAATATTTTGCCTTCAAATTCATACCCTGATCGTAGCATGCATGGACTCGACTCATATGACTGGGATTTCCATGTAAAACATTGTGGGCCGAAAATGGGTGATCACTGTACATTTCTATTCTGTTTCCTATTTATATTTCTATTTTACATCTTCAATTTAGCATTATGGACAGGGAAAGACCTAATCTAAGATCTGCACAAAAATATTTTGCTTTCAAATTCATACCCTGATCGTAGCATGCATGGACTCGACTCATACGACTGGGATTTCCATGAAAAAGATTGTGGGCCGAAAATGGGTGATCACTGTACATTTCTCTTCTGTTTCCTATTTATATTTATATTTTACATCCTCAATTTAGCATTATGGACAGGGAAAGACCTAATCTAAGAACTGCACAAAAATATTTTGCCTTCAAATTCATAACGTGTTCGTAGCATGCATGGACTCGACTCATATGAGTGGGATTTCCATGAAAAAGATTGTGGGCCGAAAATGGGTGATCACTGAACTTTTCTCTTCTGTTTCCTATTTATATTTATATTTTACATCCTCAATATAGCATTATTGACAGGGAAAGACCTAATCTAAGATCTGCACAAAAGTATTTTGCCTTCAAATTCATAACGTGATCGTAGCATGCATGGACTCAACTCATATGACTGGGATTTCCATGAAAAAGATTGTGGGCTGAAAATGGGTGATCACTGTACATTTCTCTTCTGTTTCCTATTTATATTTATATTTTACTTCCTCAATTTAGCATTATGGACAGGGAAAGACCTAATCTAAGATCTGCACAAAAATATTTTGCCTTCAAATTCATAACGTCATTGTAGCATGCATGGACTCGACTCATATGACTGGGATTTCCATGAAAAAGATTGTGGGATGAAAATGGGTGATCACTGTACATTTCTCTTCTGTTTCCTATTTATATTTCTATTTTACATCCTCAATTTAGCATTATGGACAGGGAAAGACCTAATCTAAGAACTGCACAAAAATATTTTGCCTTCAAATTCATAACGTGATCGTAGCATGCATGGACTCGACTCATATGACTGGGATTTCCATGAAAAAGATTGTGGGCCGAAAATGGGTGATCACTGTACATTTCTTTCTGTTTCCTATTTATATTTATATTTTACTTCCTCAATTTAGCATTATGGACAGGGAAAGACATAATCTAAGATCTGCACAAAAATATTTTGCCTTCAAATTCATAACGTGATCGTAGCATGCATGGACTCGACTCATATGACTGGGATTTCCATGAAAATGATTGTGGGCCGAAAATGGGTGATCACTGTACATTTCTCTTCTGTTTCCTATTTATATTTATATTTTACATCCTCAATTTAGCATTATGGACAGGGAAAGACCTAATCTAAGATCTGCACAAAAATATTTTGCCTTCAAATTGATAACGTGATCGTAGCATGCATGGACTCGACTCATATGACTGGGATTTCCATGAAAAAGATTGTGGGGCGAAAATGGGTGATCAAAGTACATTTCTCTTCTGTTTCCTATTTATATTTATATTTTACTTCCTCAATTTAGCATTATGGACAGGGAAAGACCTAATCTAAGATCTGCACAAAAATATTTTGCCTTCAAATTCATAACGTGATCGTAGCATGCATGGACTCGACTCATATGACTGGGATTTCCATGAAAAAAATTGTGGGGCGAAAATGGGTGATCAAAGTACATTTCTCTTCTGTTTCCTATTTATATTTATATTTTACTTCCTCAATTTAGCATTATGGACAGGGAAAGACCTAATCTAAGATCTGCAAAAAAATATTTTGCCTTCAAATTCATAACGTCATTGTAGCATGCATGGACTCGACTCATATGACTGGGATTTCCATGAAAAAGATTGTGGGCCGAAAATGGGTGATCACTGTACATTTCTCTTCTGTTTCCGATTTATATTTCTATTTTACATCCTCAATTTAGCATTATGGACAGGGAAAGACCTAATCTAAGAACTGCACAAAAATATTTTGCCTTCAAATTCATAACGTGATCGTAGCATGCATGGACTCGACTCATATGACTGGGATTTCCATGAAAAAGATTGTGGGCCGAAAATGGGTGATCACTGTACATTTCTTTCTGTTTCCTATTTATATTTATATTTTACTTCCTCAATTTAGCATTATGGACAGGGAAAGACATAATCTAAGATCTGCACAAAAATATTTTGCCTTCAAATTCATAACGTGATCGTAGCATGCATGGACTCGACTCATATGACTGGGATTTCCATGAAAATGATTGTGGGCCGAAAATGGGTGATCACTGTACATTTCTCTTCTGTTTCCTATTTATATTTATATTTTACATCCTCAATTTAGCATTATGGACAGGGAAAGACCTAATCTAAGATCTGCACAAAAATATTTTGCCTTCAAATTGATAACGTGATCGTAGCATGCATGGACTCGACTCATATGACTGGGATTTCCATGAAAAAGATTGTGGGGCGAAAATGGGTGATCAAAGTACATTTCTCTTCTGTTTCCTATTTATATTTATATTTTACTTCCTCAATTTAGCATTATGGACAGGGAAAGACCTAATCTAAGATCTGCACAAAAATATTTTGCCTTCAAATTCATAACGTGATCGTAGCATGCATGGACTCGACTCATATGACTGGGATTTCCATGAAAAAAATTGTGGGGCGAAAATGGGTGATCAAAGTACATTTCTCTTCTGTTTCCTATTTATATTTATATTTTACTTCCTCAATTTAGCATTATGGACAGGGAAAGACCTAATCTAAGATCTGCAAAAAAATATTTTGCCTTCAAATTCATAACGTCATTGTAGCATGCATGGACTCGACTCATATGACTGGGATTTCCATGAAAAAGATTGTGGGCCGAAAATGGGTGATCACTGTACATTTCTCTTCTGTTTCCGATTTATATTTCTATTTTACATCCTCAATTTAGCATTATGGACAGGGAAAGACCTAATCTAAGATCTGCACAAAAATATTTTGCCTTCAAATTCATACCCTGATCGTAGCATGCATGGACTCGACTCATATGACTGGGATTTCCATGTAGAAGATTGTGGGCCGAAAATAGGTGATCACTGTACATTTCTCTGCTGTTTCCTATTTATATTTATATTTTACATCCTCAATTTAGCATTATGCACAGGGAAAGACCTAATCTAAGATCTGCACAAAAATATTTTGCCTTCAAATTCATAACGTGATGGTAGGATATATGGACTCGACTCATATGACTGGAATTTCCATGAAAAATTTGTGGGCCGAAAATTGGTGATCACTGTACATTTCTCTTCTGTTTCCTATTTATATTTCTATTTTACATCCTCAATTTAGCATTATGGACCGGGAAAGACCTAATCTAAGATCTGCACAAAAATATTTTGCCTTCAAATTCATACCCTGATCGTAGCATGCATGGACTCGACTCATATGACTGGGATTTCCATGAAATAGATTGTGGGCCGAAAATGGGTGATCACTGTACATTTCTCTTCTGTTTCCTATTTATATTTCTATTTTACATCCTCAATTTAGCATTATGGACAGGGAAAGACCTAATCTAAGATCTGCACAAAAATATTTTGCCTTCAAATTCATAACGTGATCGTAGCATGCATGGACTCGACTCATATGACTGGGATTTCCATGAAAAAGATTGTGGGCCGAAAATGGGTGATCACTGTACATTTCTCTTCTGTTTCCTATTTATATTTCTATTTTACATCCTCAATTTAGCATTAAGGACAGGGAAAGACCTAATCTAAGATCTGCACAAAAATATTTTGCCTTCAAATTCATACCCTGATCCTAGCATGCATGGACTCGACTCATATGACTGGTATTTCCATGAAAAAGATTGTGGGCCGAAAATGGGTGATCACTGTACATTTCTCTTCTGTTTCCTATTCATATTTATATTTTACCTCCTCAATTTAGCATTATGGACAGGGAAAGACCTAATCTAAGATCTGCACAAAAATATTTTGCCTTCAAATACATACCCTGATCGTAGCATGCATGGACTCGACTCATATGACTGGGATTTCCATGAAAAAGATTGTGGGCCGAAAATGGGTGATCACTGTACATTTCTCTTCTGTTTCCTATTTATATTTCTATTTTACATCCTCAATTTAGCATTATGGACAGGGAAAGACCTAATCTAAGATCTGCACAAAAATTGTTTGCCTTCAAATTCATAACGTGATCGTAGCATGCATGGACTCGACTCATATGACTGGAATTTCCATGAAAAAAATTGTGGGCCGAAAATGGGTGATCACTGTACATTTCTCTTCTGTTTCCTATTTATATTTCTATTTTACCTCCTCAATTTAGCATTATGGACAGGGAAAGACCTAATCTAAGATCTGCACAAAAATATTTTGCCTTCAAATTCATAACGTGATCGTAGCATGCATGGACTCGACTCATATGACTGGGATTTCCATGAAAAAGATTGTGGGCCGAAAATGGGTGATCACTGTACATTTCTCTTCTGTTTCCTATTTATATTTCTATTTTACATCCTAAATTTATTATTATGGGCAGGGAAAGACCTAATCTAAGACCTGCACAAAAATATTTTGCCTTCAAATTCATAACATGATCGTAGCATGCATGGACTCAACTCATATGACTGGGATTTCCATGAAAAAGATTGTGGGCCGAAAATGGGTGATCACTGTACATTTCTCTGCTGTTTCCTATTTATATTTCTATTTTACCTCCTCAATTTAGCATTATGGACAGGGAAAGTCCTAATCTAAGATCTGCACAAAAATATTTTGCCTTCAAATTCATACCCTGATCGTAGCACTCATGGACTCGACTCATATGACTGGGATTTCCATGAAAAAGATTGTGGGCCGAAAATGGGTGATCACTGTACATTTCTCTTCTGTTTCCTATTTATATTTCTATTTTACATCCTCAATTTAGCATTATGGACAGGGAAAGACCTAATCTAAGATCTGCACAAAAATATTTTGCCTTCAAATTCATACCGTGATCATAGCATGCATGGACTCGACTCATATGACTGGGATTTCCATGAAAAAGATTGTGGGCCGAAAATGGGTGATCACTGTACATTTCTCTTCTGTTTCCTATTTATATTTATATTTTACCTCCTCAATTTAGCATTATGGACAGGGAAAGACCTAATCTAAGATCTGCACAAAAATATTTTGCCTTCAAATTCATACCCTGATCGTAGCATGCATGGACTCGACTCATATGACTGGGATTTCCATGAAAAAGATTGTGGGCCGAAAATGGGTGATCACTGTACATTTCTCTTCTGTTTCCTATTTATATTTCTATTTTACATCCTCAATTTAGCATTATGGATAGGGAAAGACCTAATCTAAAATCTGCACAAAAATATTTTGCCTTCAAATTCATACCCTGATCGTAGCATGCATGGACTCGACTCATATGACTGGGATTTCCATGAAAAAGATTGTGGGCCGAAAATGGGTGATCACTGTACATTTCTCTTCTGTTTCCTATTTATATTTCTATTTTACATCCTCAATTTAGCATTATGGACAGTGAAAGAACTAATCTAAGATCTGCACAAAAATATTTTGCCTTCAAATTCATACCCTGATCGTAGCATGCATGGACTCGACTCATATGACTGGGATTTCCATGTAAAACATTGTGGGCCGAAAATGGGTGATCACTGTACATTTCTATTCTGTTTCCTATTTATATTTCTATTTTACATCTTCAATTTAGCATTATGGACAGGGAAAGACCTAATCTAAGATCTGCACAAAAATATTTTGCTTTCAAATTCATACCCTGATCGTAGCATGCATGGACTCGACTCATACGACTGGGATTTCCATGAAAAAGATTGTGGGCCGAAAATGGGTGATCACTGTACATTTCTCTTCTGTTTCCTATTTATATTTATATTTTACATCCTCAATTTAGCATTATGGACAGGGAAAGACCTAATCTAAGAACTGCACAAAAATATTTTGCCTTCAAATTCATAACGTGTTCGTAGCATGCATGGACTCGACTCATATGAGTGGGATTTCCATGAAAAAGATTGTGGGCCGAAAATGGGTGATCACTGAACTTTTCTCTTCTGTTTCCTATTTATATTTATATTTTACATCCTCAATATAGCATTATTGACAGGGAAAGACCTAATCTAAGATCTGCACAAACGTATTTTGCCTTCAAATTCATAACGTGATCGTAGCATGCATGGACTCAACTCATATGACTGGGATTTCCATGAAAAAGATTGTGGGCCGAAAATGGGTGATCACTGTACATTTCTCTTCTGTTTCCTATTTATATTTATATTTTACTTCCTCAATTTAGCATTATGGACAGGGAAAGACCTAATCTAAGATCTGCACAAAAATATTTTGCCTTCAAATTCATAACGTCATTGTAGCATGCATGGACTCGACTCATATGACTGGGATTTCCATGAAAAAGATTGTGGGATGAAAATGGGTGATCACTGTACATTTCTCTTCTGTTTCCTATTTATATTTCTATTTTACATCCTCAATTTAGCATTATGGACAGGGAAAGACCTAATCTAAGAACTGCACAAAAATATTTTGCCTTCAAATTCATAACGTGATCGTAGCATGCATGGACTCGACTCATATGACTGGGATTTCCATGAAAAAGATTGTGGGCCGAAAATGGGTGATCACTGTACATTTCTTTCTGTTTCCTATTTATATTTATATTTTACTTCCTCAATTTAGCATTATGGACAGGGAAAGACATAATCTAAGATCTGCACAAAAATATTTTGCCTTCAAATTCATAACGTGATCGTAGCATGCATGGACTCGACTCATATGACTGGGATTTCCATGAAAAAGATTGTGGGCCGAAAATGGGTGATCACTGTACATTTCTCTTCTGTTTCCTATTTATATTTATATTTTACATCCTCAATTTAGCATTATGGACAGGGAAAGACCTAATCTAAGATCTGCACAAAAATATTTTGCCTTCAAATTGATAACGTGATCGTAGCATGCATGGACTCGACTCATATGACTGGGATTTCCATGAAAAAGATTGTGGGGCGAAAATGGGTGATCAAAGTACATTTCTCTTCTGTTTCCTATTTATATTTATATTTTACTTCCTCAATTTAGCATTATGGACAGGGAAAGACCTAATCTAAGATCTGCACAAAAATATTTTGCCTTCAAATTCATAACGTGATCGTAGCATGCATGGACTCGACTCATATGACTGGGATTTCCATGAAAAAAATTGTGGGGCGAAAATGGGTGATCAAAGTACATTTCTCTTCTGTTTCCTATTTATATTTATATTTTACTTCCTCAATTTAGCATTATGGACAGGGAAAGACCTAATCTAAGATCTGCAAAAAAATATTTTGCCTTCAAATTCATAACGTCATTGTAGCATGCATGGACTCGACTCATATGACTGGGATTTCCATGAAAAAGATTGTGGGCCGAAAATGGGTGATCACTGTACATTTCTCTTCTGTTTCCGATTTATATTTATATTTTACATCCTCAATTTAGCATTATGGACAGGGAAAGACCTAATCTAAGATCTGCACAAAAATATTTTGCCTTCAAATTCATACCCTGATCGTAGCATGCATGGACTCGACTCATATGACTGGGATTTCCATGTAGAAGATTGTGGGCCGAAAATAGGTGATCACTGTACATTTCTCTGCTGTTTCCTATTTATATTTCTATTTTACATCCTCAATTTAGCATTATGCACAGGGAAAGACCTAATCTAAGATCTGCACAAAAATATTTTGCCTTCAAATTCATAACGTGATGGTAGGATATATGGACTCGACTCATATGACTGGAATTTCCATGAAAAATTTGTGGGCCGAAAATTGGTGATCACTGTACATTTCTCTTCTGTTTCCTATTTATATTTCTATTTTACATCCTCAATTTAGCATTATGGACCGGGAAAGACCTAATCTAAGATCTGCACAAAAATATTTTGCCTTCAAATTCATACCCTGATCGTAGCATGCATGGACTCGACTCATATGACTGGGATTTCCATGAAATAGATTGTGGGCCGAAAATGGGTGATCACTGTACATTTCTCTTCTGTTTCCTATTTATATTTCTATTTTACATCCTCAATTTAGCATTATGGACAGGGAAAGACCTAATCTAAGATCTGCACAAAAATATTTTGCCTTCAAATTCATAACGTGATCGTAGCATGCATGGACTCGACTCATATGACTGGGATTTCCATGAAAAAGATTGTGGGCCGAAAATGGGTGATCACTGTACATTTCTCTTCTGTTTCCTATTTATATTTATATTTTACTTCCTCAATTTAGCATTATGGACAGGGAAAGACCTAATCTAAGATCTGCACAAAAATATTTTGCCTTCAAATTCATAACGTGTTCGTAGCATGCATGGACTCGACTCATATGAGTGGGATTTCCATGAAAAAGATTGTGGGCCGAAAATGGGTGATCACTGAACTTTTCTCTTCTGTTTCCTATTTATATTTATATTTTACATACTCAATATAGCATTATTGACAGGGAAAGACCTAATCTAAGATCTGCACAAAAGTATTTTGCATTCAAATTCATAACGTGATCGTAGCATGCATGGACTCAACTCATATGACTGGGATTTCCATGAAAAAGATTGTGGGCCGAAAATGGGTGATCACTGTACATTTCTCTTCTGTTTCCTATTTATATTTATATTTTACTTCCTCAATTTAGCATTATGGACAGGGAAAGACCTAATCTAAGATCTGCACAAAAATATTTTGCCTTCAAATTCATAACGTCATTGTAGCATGCATGGACTCGACTCATATGACTGGGATTTCCATGAAAAAGATTGTGGGATGAAAATGGGTGATCACTGTACATTTCTCTTCTGTTTCCTATTTATATTTCTATTTTACATCCTCAATTTAGCATTATGGACAGGGAAAGACCTAATCTAAGAACTGCACAAAAATATTTTGCCTTCAAATTCATAACGTGATCGTAGCATGCATGGACTCGACTCATATGACTGGGATTTCCATGAAAAAGATTGTGGGCCGAAAATGGGTGATCACTGTACATTTCTTTCTGTTTCCTATTTATATTTATATTTTACTTCCTCAATTTAGCATTATGGACAGGGAAAGACATAATCTAAGATCTGCACAAAAATATTTTGCCTTCAAATTCATAACGTGATCGTAGCATGCATGGACTCGACTCATATGACTGGGATTTCCATGAAAAAGATTGTGGGCCGAAAATGGGTGATCACTGTACATTTCTCTTCTGTTTCCTATTTATATTTATATTTTACATCCTCAATTTAGCATTATGGACAGGGAAAGACCTAATCTAAGATCTGCACAAAAATATTTTGCCTTCAAATTGATAACGTGATCGTAGCATGCATGGACTCGACTCATATGACTGGGATTTCCATGAAAAAGATTGTGGGGCGAAAATGGGTGATCAAAGTACATTTCTCTTCTGTTTCCTATTTATATTTATATTTTACTTCCTCAATTTAGCATTATGGACAGGGAAAGACCTAATCTAAGATCTGCACAAAAATATTTTGCCTTCAAATTCATAACGTGATCGTAGCATGCATGGACTCGACTCATATGACTGGGATTTCCATGAAAAAAATTGTGGGGCGAAAATGGGTGATCAATGTACATTTCTCTTCTGTTTCCTATTTATATTTTACTTCCTCAATTTAGCATTATGGACAGGGAAAGACCTAATCTAAGATCTGCAAAAAAATATTTTGCCTTCAAATTCATAACGTCATTGTAGCATGCATGGACTCGACTCATATGACTGGGATTTCCATGAAAAAGATTGTGGGCCGAAAATGGGTGATCACTGTACATTTCTCTTCTGTTTCCGATTTATATTTCTATTTTACATCCTCAATTTAGCATTATGGACAGGGAAAGACCTAATCTAAGATCTGCACAAAAATATTTTGCCTTCAAATTCATACCCTGATCGTAGCATGCATGGACTCGACTCATATGACTGGGATTTCCATGTAGAAGATTGTGGGCCGAAAATAGGTGATCACTGTACATTTCTCTGCTGTTTCCTATTTATATTTCTATTTTACATCCTCAATTTAGCATTATGCACAGGGAAAGACCTAATCTAAGATCTGCACAAAAATATTTTGCCTTCAAATTCATAACGTGATGGTAGGATATATGGACTCGACTCATATGACTGGAATTTCCATGAAAAATTTGTGGGCCGAAAATTGGTGATCACTGTACATTTCTCTTCTGTTTCCTATTTATATTTCTATTTTACATCCTCAATTTAGCATTATGGACAGGGAAAGACCTAATCTAAGATCTGCACAAAAATATTTTGCCTTCAAATTCATACCCTGATCGTAGCATGCATGGACTCGACTCATATGACTGGGATTTCCATGAAATAGATTGTGGGCCGAAAATGGGTGATCACTGTACATTTCTCTTCTGTTTCCTATTTATATTTCTATTTTACATCCTCAATTTAGCATTATGGACAGGGAAAGACCTAATCTAAGATCTGCACAAAAATATTTTGCCTTCAAATTCATAACGTGATCGTAGCATGCATGGACTCGACTCATATGACTGGGATTTCCATGAAAAAGATTGTGGGCCGAAAATTGGTGATCACTGTGCATTTCTCTTCTGTTTCCTATTTATATTTATATTTTACATCCTCAATTTAGCATTATGGACAGGGAAAGACCTAATCTAAGATCTGCACAAAAATATTTTCCCTTGAAATTCATACCCTGATCGTAGCATGCATGGACTCGACTCATATGACTGGGATTTCCATGAAAAAGATTGTGGGCCGAAAATGGGTGATCACTGTACATTTCTCTTCTGTTTCCTATTTATATTTATATTTATATCCTCAATTTAGCATTATGGTCAGGGAAAGACCTAATCTAAGATCTGCACAAATATATTTTGCCTTCAAATTGATAACGTGATCGTAGCATGCATGGACTCGACTCATATGACTGGGATTTCCATGAAAAAGATTGTGTGGCGAAAATGGGTGATCAAAGTACATTTCTCTTCTGTTTCCTATTTATATTTATATTTTACTTCCTCAATTTAGCATTATGGACAGGGAAAGACCTAATCTAAGATCTGCACAAAAATATTTTGCCTTCAAATTCATAACGTGATCGTAGCATGCATGGACTCGACTCATATGACTGGGATTTCCATGAAAAAAATTGTGGGGCGAAAATGGGTGATCAAAGTACATTTCTCTTCTGTTTCCTATTTATATTTATATTTTACTTCCTCAATTTAGCATTATGGACAGGGAAAGACCTAATCTAAGATCTGCACAAAAATATTTTGCCTTCAAATTCATAACGTCATTGTAGCATGCATGGACTCGACTCATATGACTGGGATTTCCATGAAAAAGATTGTGGGCCGAAAATGGGTGATCACTGTACATTTCTCTTCTGTTTCCTATTTATATTTATATTTTACATCCTCAATTTAGCATTATGGACAGGGAAAGACCTAATCTAAGATCTGCACAAAAATATTTTGCCTTCAAATTCATAGCCTGATCGTAGCATGTATGGACTCGACTCATATGACTGGTATTTCCATGAAATAGATTGTGGGCCGAAAATGGGTGATCACTGTACATTTCTCTTCTGTTTCCTATTTATATTTCTATTTTACATCCTCAATTTAGCATTATGGACAGGGAAAGACCTAATCTAAGATCTGCACAAAAATATTTTGCCTTCAAATTCATAACGTGATCGTCGCATGCATGGACTCGACTCATATGACTGGGATTTCCATGAAAAAGATTGAGGGCCGAAAATGGGTGATCACTGTACATTTCTCTTCTGTTTCCTATTTATATTTATATTTTACTTCCTCAATTTAGCATTATGGACAGGGAAAGACCTAATCTAAGATCTGCACAAAAATATTTTGCCTTCAAATTCATAACTTGATCGTAGCATGCATGGACTCGACTCATATGACTGGGATTTCCATGAAAAAGATTGTGGGCCGAAAATGGGTGATCACTGTACATTTCTTTATGTTTCCTATTTATATTTATATTTTACTTCCTCAATTTAGCATTATGGACAGGGAAAGACATAATCTAAGATCTGCATAAAAATATTTTGCCTTCAAATTCATAACGTGATCGTAGCATGCATGGACTCGACTCATATGACTGGGATTTCCATGAAAAAGATTGTGGGCCGAAAATGGGTGATCACTGTACATTTCTCTTCTGTTTCCTATTTATATTTCTATTTTACCTCCTCAATTTAGCATTATGGTCAGGGAAAGACCTAATCTAAGATCTGCACAAAAATATTTTGCCTTCAAATTCATAACGTGATCGTAGCATGCATGGACTCGACTCATATGACTGGGATTTCCATGAAAAAGATTGTGGGGCGAAAATTGGTGATCAAAGTACATTTCTCTTCTGTTTCCTATTTATATTTATATTTTACTTCCTCAATTTAGCATTATGGACAGGGAAAGACCTAATCTAAGATCTGCACAAAAATATTTTGCCTTCAAATTCATAACGTGATCGTAGCATGCATGGACTCGACTCATATGACTGGGATTTCCATGAAAAGAATTGTGGGGCGAAAATGGGTGATCAAAGTACATTTCTCTTCTGTTTCCTATTTATATTTATATTTTACTTCCTCAATTTAGCATTATGGACAGGGAAAGACCTAATCTAAGATCTGCAAAAAAATATTTTGCCTTCAAATTCATAACGTCATTGTAGCATGCATGGACTCGACTCATATGACTGGGATTTCCATGAAAAAGATTGTGGGCCGAAAATGGGTGATCACTGTACATTTCTCTTCTGTTTCCGATTTATATTTCTATTTTACATCCTCAATTTAGCATTATGGACAGGGAAAGACCTAATCTAAGATCTGCACAAAAATATTTTGCCTTCAAATTCATACCCTGATCGTAGCATGCATGGACTCGACTCATATGACTGGGATTTCCATGTAAAAGATTGTGGGTCGAAAATAGGTGATCACTGTACATTTCTCTTCTGTTTCCTATTTATATTTATATTTTACATCCTCAATTTAGCGTTATGGACAGGGAAAGACCTAATCTAAGATCTGCACAAAAATATTTTGCCTTCAAATTCATAACGTGATCGTAGCATGCATGGACTCGACTCATATGACTGGGATTTCCATGAAAAAGATTGTGGGCCGAAAATGGGTGATCACTGTACATTTCTCTTCTGTTTCCTATTTATATTTATATTTTACATCCTCAATTTAGCATTATGGTCAGGGAAAGACCTAATCTAAGATCTGCACAAAAATATTTTGCCTTCAAATTCATAACGTGATCGTAGCATGCATGGACTCGACTCATATGACTGGGATTTCCATGAAAAAGATTGTGGGGCGAAAATGGGTGATCAAAGTACATTTCTCTTCTGTTTCCTATTTATATTTATATTTTACTTCCTCAATTTAGCATTATGGACAGGGAAAGACCTAATCTAAGATCTGCACAAAAATATTTTGCCTTCAAATTCATAACGTGATCGTAGCATGCATGGACTCGACTCATATGACTGGGATTTCCATGAAAAAGATTGTGGGGGGAAAATGGGTGATCAAAGAACATTTCTCTTCTGTTTCCTATTTATATTTATATTTTTTCTTCCTCAATTTAGCATTATGGACAGGGAAAGACCTAATCTAAGATCTGCACAAAAATATTTTGCCTTCAAATTCATAACGTGATCGTAGCATGCATGGACTCGACTCATATGACTGGGATTTCCATGAAAAAAATTGTGGGGCGAAAATGGGTGATCAAAGTACATTTCTCTTCTGTTTCCTATTTATATTTATATTTTACTTCCTCAATTTAGCATTATGGACAGGGAAAGACCTAATCTAAGATCTGCACAAAAATATTTTGCCTTCAAATTCATACCCTGATCGTAGCATGCATGGACTCGACTCATATGACTGGGATTTCCATGTAAAAGATTGTGGGCCGAAAATAGGTGATCACTGTACAATTCTCTTCTGTTTCCTATTTATATTTCTATTTTACATCCTCAATTTAGCGTTGTGGACAGGGAAAGACCTAATCTAAGATCTGCACAAAAATATTTTGCATTCAAATTCATAACGTGATCGTAGGATACATGGACTTGACTCATATGACTGGAATTTCCATGAAAAATTTGTGGGCCGAAAATTGGTGATCACTGTACATTTCTCTTCAGTTTCCTTTTTATATTTCTATTTTACATCCTCAATTTAGCATTATGGACAGGGAAAGACCTAATCTAAGATCTGCACAAAAATATTTTGCCTTCAAATTCATAGCCTGATCGTAGCATGCATGGACTCGACTCATATGACTGGGATTTCCATGAAATAGATTGTGGGCCGAAAATGGGTGATCACTGTACATTTCTCTTCTGTTTCCTATTTATATTTCTATTTTACATCCTCAATTTAGCATTATGGACAGGGAAAGACCTAATCTAAGATCTGCACAAAAATATTTTGCCTTCAAATTCATAACGTGATCGTAGCATGCATGTACTCGACTCATATGACTGGGATTTCCATGAAAAAGATTGAGGGCCGAAAATGGGTGATCACTGTGCATTTCTTTATGTTTCCTATTTATATTTATATTTTACTTCCTCAATTTAGCATTATGGACAGGGAAAGACATAATCTAAGATCTGCACAAAAATATTTTGCCTTCAAATTCATAACGTGATCGTAGCATGCATGGACTCGACTCATATGACTGGGATTTCCATGAAAAAGATTGTGGGCCGAAAATGGGTGATCACTGTACATTTCTCTTCTGTTTCCTATTTATATTTATATTTTACATCCTCAATTTAGCATTATGGTCAGGGAAAGACTTAATCTAAGATCTGCACAAAAATATTTTGCCTTCAAATTCATAACGTGATCGTAGCATGCATGGACTCGACTCATATGACTGGGATTTCCATGAAAAAGATTGTGGGGCGAAAATGGGTGATCAAAGTACATTTCTCTTCTGTTTCCTATTTATATTTATATTTTACTTCCTCAATTTAGCATTATGGACAGGGAAAGACCTAATCTAAGATCTGCACAAAAATATTTTGCCTTCAAATTCATAACGTGATCGTAGCATGCATGGACTCGACTCATATGACTGGGATTTCCATGAAAAAAATTGTGGGGCGAAAATGGGTGATCAAAGTACATTTCTCTGCTGTTTCCTATTTATATTTATATTTTACTTCCTCAATTTAGCATTATGGACAGGGAAAGACCTAATCTAAGATCTGCACAAAAATATTTTGCCTTCAAATTCATAACGTGATCGTACGATACATGGACTCGACTCATATGACTGGAATTTCCATGAAAAATTTGTGGGCCGAAAATTGGTGATCACTGTACATTTCTCTTCTGTTTCCTATTTATATTTCTATTTTACATCCTCAATTTAGCATTATGGACAGGGAAAGACCTAATCTAAGATCTGCACAAAAATATTTTGCCTTCAAAATCATAGCCTGATCGTAGCATGCATGGACTCGACTCATATGACTGGGATTTCCATGAAATAGATTGTGGGCCGAAAATGGGTGATCACTGTACATTTCTCTTCTGTTTCCTATTTATATTTTTATTTTACATCCTCAATTTAGCATTATGGACAGGGAAAGACCTAATCTAAGATCTGCACAAAAATATTTTGCCTTCAAATTCATAACGTGATCGTAGCATGCATGGACTCGACTCATATGACTGGGATTTCCATGAAAAAGATTGTGGGCCGAAAATGGGTGATCACTGTACATTTCTCTTCTGTTTCCTATTTATATTTATATTTTACTTCCTCAATTTAGCATTATGGACAGGTAAAGACCTAATCTAAGATCTGCAAAAAAATATTTTGCCTTCAAATTCATAACGTGATCGTAGCATGCATGGACTCGACTCATATGACTGGGATTTCCATGAAAAAGATTGTGGGCCGAAAATGGGTGATCACTGTGCATTTCTCTTCTGTTTCCTATTTATATTTCTATTTTAAATCCTCAATTTAGCATTATGGACAGGGAAAGACCTAATCTAAGATCTGCACAAAAATATTTTGCCTTCAAATTCATACCCTGATCGTAGCATGCATGGACTCGACTCATATGACTGGGATTTCCATGAAAAAGATTGTGGGCCGAAAATGGGTGATCACTGTACATTTCTCTTCTGGTTCCTATTTATATTTCTATTTTACCTCCTCCATTTAGCGTTATGGACAGGGAAAGACCTAATCTAAGATCTGCACAAAAATATTTTGCCTTCAAATTCATAACTTGATCGTAGCAAGCATGGACTCGACTCATATGACTGGAATTTCCATGAAAAAGATTGTGGGCCGAAAATGGGTGATCAGTTGTACATTTCTCTTCTGTTTCCTATTTATATTTCTGTTTTACATCTTGAATTTAGCATTATGGACAGGGAAAGACCTAATCTAAGATCTGCACAAAAATATTTTGCCTTCAAATTCATACCCTGATCATAGCATGCATGGACTCGACTCATAGGACTGGGATTTCCATGAAAACATTGTGGGCCGAAAATGGGTGATCACTGTACATTTCTCTTCTGTTTCCTATTTATATTTATATTTTACATCCTCAATTTAGCATTATGGACAGGGAAAGACCTAATATAAGATCTGCACAAAAATATTTTGCCTTTAAATTCATACCGTGATCGTAGCATGCATGGACTCGACTCATATGACTGGGATTTCCATGAAAAAGATTGTGTGCCGAAAATGGGTGATCACTGTACATTTCTCTTCTGTTTCCTATTTATATTTATATTCTACCTCCTCAATTTAGCATTATGGCCAGAGAAAGACCTAATCTAAGCTCTGCACAAAAATATTTTGCCTTCAAATTCATACCGTGACCCTAGCATGCATGGACTCGACTCATATGACTGGGATTTCCATGAAAAAGTTTGTGGGGAGAAAATGGGTGATCACTGTACCTTTCTCTTCTGTTTCCTATTTATATTTATATTTTACATCCTCAATTTAGCATTGTGGACAGGGAAAGACCTAATCTAAGATCTGCACAAAAATATTTTGCCTTCAAATTCATACCGTGATCGTAGCATGCATGGACTCGACTCATATGACTGGGATTTCCATGAAAAAGATTGTGGGCCGAAAATGGGTGATCACTGTACATTTCTCTTCTGTTTCCTATTTATATTTCGATTTTACCTCCTCAATTTAGCATTATGAACAGGGAAAGACCTAATATAAGATCTGCACAAAAATATTTTGCCATCAAATTCATACCCTGATCGTAGCATTCATGGACTCGACTCATATGACTGGGATTTCCATGAAAAAGATTGTGGGCCGAAAATGGGTGATCACTGTACATTTCTCTTCTGTTTCCTATTTATATTTCTATTTTACCTCCTCAATTTAGCCTTATGAACAGGGAAAGACCTAATCTAAGCTCTGCACAAAAATATTTTGCCTTCAAATTTATACCGTGATCGTAGCATGCATGGACTCGACTCATAAGACTGGGATTTCAATGAAAAAGATTGTGGGCAGAAAATGGGTGATCACTGTACATTTCTCTTCTGTTTCCTATTTTTATTTATATTTTACCTCCTCAATTTAGCAATATGGGCAGGGAAAGACCTAATCTAAGATCTGCACAAAAATATTTTGCCTTCAAATTCATACCGTGATAGTAGCATGCATGGACTCGACTCATATGACTGGGATTTCCATGAAAAAGATTGTGCGCCGAAAATTGGTGATCACTATACATTTCTCTTCTGTTTCCTATTTATATTTATATTTTCCCTCCTCAATTTAGCATTATGGACAGGGATAGACCTAATCTAAAATCTGCACAAAAATATTTTGCCTTCAAATTCATACCGTGATCGTAGCATGCATGGACTCGACTCATATGACTGGGATTTCCATGAAAAAGATTGTGGGCCGAAAATGGGTGATCACTGTACATTTCTCTTCTGTTTCCTATTTATATTTATATTTATATTTTACCTCCTCAATTTAGCATTATGGACAGGGAAAGACTTAATCTAAGATCTGCACAAAAATATTTTTTCTTCAAATTCATACCGTGATCGTAGCATACATGGACTCAACTCATATGACTGGGATTTCCATGAAAAAGATTGTGGCCCGAAAATGGGTGATCACTGTACATTTCTTTTCTGTTTCCTATTTATATTTATATTTTACTTCCTCAATTTAGCATTATGGCCAGGGAAAACCTAATCTAAGCTCTGCACATAAATATTTTACCTTCAAATTCATACCGTGATCGTAGCATGCATGGACTCGACTTATATGACTGGGATTTCCATGAAAAAGATTGTGGGCCGAAAATTGGTGATCACTATACATTTCTCTTCTGTTTCCTATTTATATTTATATTTTCCCTCCTCAATTTAGCATTATGGACAGGGATAGACCTAATCTAAAATCTGCACAAAAATATTTTGGCTTCAAATTCATACCGTGATGGTAGCATGCATGGACTCGACTCATATGACTGGGATTTCCATGAAAAAGATTTTGGGCCGAAAATGGGTGATCACTGTACATTTCTCTTCTGTTTCCTATTTATATTTATATTTTACCTCCTCAATATAGCATTACGGACAGGGAAAGTCCTAATCTAAAATCAACACAAAAATATTTTGCCTTCAAATTCATACCGTGATCGTAGCATGCATGGACTCGACTCATATGACTGGGATTTCCATGGAAAAGATTGTGGGCCGAAAATGGGTGATCACTGTACATTTCTCTTCTGTTTCCTATTTATATTTCTACTTTACCTCCTCAATTTAGCATTATGGACAGGGAAAGACCTAATCTAAGATCTGCACAAAAATATTTTGCCTTCAAATTCATACCGTGATCGTAGCATGCATGTACTCGACTCATATGACTGGGATTTCCATGAAAAAGATTGTGGGCCAAAAATAGGTGATCATTGTACATTTCTCTTCTGTTTCCTATTTATATTTTACCTCCTCAATTTAGCATTATGGACAGGGAAAGACCTAATCTAAGATCTGCACAAAAATATTTTGCCTTCAAATTCATACCATGATCGTAGCATGCATGGACTCGACTCATATGACTGGGATTTCCATGAAAAAGATTGTGGGCCGAAAATGGGTGATCACTGTACATTTCTCTTCTGTTTCCTATTTATATTTATATTTTACCTCCTCAATTTAGCCTTATGAACAGGGAAAGACCTAATCTAAGATCTGCACAAAAATATTTTGCCTTCAAATTCATACCCTGATCGTAGCATGCATGTACTCGACTCATATGACTGGGATTACCATGAAAAAGATTCTGGGCCGAAAATGGGTGATCACTGTACATTTCTCTTCTGTTTCCTATTTATATTTATATTTTACTTCCTCAATTTAGCATTATGGCCAGGGAAAACCTAATCTAAGCTCTGCACATAAATATTTTACCTTCAAATTCATACCGTGATCGTAGCATGCATGGACTCGACTCATATGACTGGGATTTCCATGAAAAAGATTGTGGGCCGAAAATTGGTGATCACTATACATTTCTCTTCTGTTTCCTATTTATATTTATATTTTCCCTCCTCAATTTAGCATTATGGACAGGGATAGACCTAATCTAAAATCTGCACAAAAATATTTTGCCTTCAAATTCATACGGTGATCGTAGCATGCATGGACTCGACTCATATGACTGGGATTTCCATGAAAAAGATTGTGGGCCGAAAATGGGTGATCACTGTACATTTCTCTTCTGTTTCCTATTTATATTTATATTTTACTTCCTCAATTTAGCATTATGGCCAGGGAAAACCTAATCTAAGCTCTGCACATAAATATTTTACCTTCAAATTCATACCGTGATCGTAGCATGCATGGACTCGACTCATATGACTGGGATTTCCATGAAAAAGATTGTGGGCCGAAAATTGGTGATCACTATACATTTCTATTCTGTTTCCTATTTATATTTATATTTTCCCTCCTCAATTTAGCATTATGGACAGGGATAGACCTAATCTAAAATCTGCACAAAAATATTTTGCCTTCAAATTCATACGGTGATCGTAGCATGCATGGACTCGACTCATATGACTGGGATTTCCATGAAAAAGATTGTGGGCCGAAAATGGGTGATCACTGTACATTTCTCTTCTGTTTCCTATTTATATTTATATTTTACCTCCTCAATTTAGCCTTATGAACAGGGAAAGACTTAATCTAAGATCTGCACAAAAATATTTTGCCTTCAAATTCATACCGTGATCGTAGCATACATGGACTCGACTCATATGACTGGGATTTCCATGAAAAAGATTGTTGGCCGAAAATGGGTGATCACTGTACATTTCTCTTCTGTTTCCTATTTATATTTCTATTTTACCTCCTCAATTTAGCCTTATGATCAGGGAAAGACCTAATCTAAGATCTGCACAAAAATATTTTGCGTTCAAATTCATACCGTGATCGTAGCATGCATGGACTCGACTCATATGACTGGGATTTCCATGAAAAAGATTTTGGGCCGAAAATGGGTGATCACTGTACATTTCTCTTCTGTTTCCTATTTATTTTTCTATTTCACCTCCTCAATTTAGCCTTATGAACAGGGAAAGACCTAATCTAAGATCTGCACAAAAATATTTTGCCTTCAAATTCATACCGTGATCGTAGCATGCATGGATTCGACTCATATGACTGGGATTTCCATGAAAAAGATTGTGGGCCAAAGATGGGTGATCACTGTACATTTCTCTTCTGTTTCATATTTATATTTCTATTTTACCTCGTCAATTTAGCATTATGGACAGGGAAAGACCTAATCTAAGATCTGCACAGAAATATTTTGCCTTTAAATTAATACCGTGATCGTAGCATGCATGGACACGACTCATATGACTGGGATTTCCATGAAAAAGATTGTGGGCCGAAAATGGGTGATCACTGTACATTTCTCTTCTGTTTCCTATTAAATTTTATTTTCCCTCCTCAATTTAGCATTATGGACAGGGATAGACCTAATCTAAAATCTGCACAAGAATATTTTGCCTTCAAATTCATACGGTGATCGTAGCATGCATGGACACGACTCATATGACTGGGATTTCAATGAAAAAGATTGTGGGCCGAAAATGGGTGATCACTGTACATTTCTCTTCTGTTTCCTATTTATATTTATATTTTACCTCCTCAATTTAGCATTATGGACAGGGAAAGACCTAATCTAAGATCTGCACAAAAACATTTTGCGTTCAATTTCATACCGTGATCGTAGCATGCATGGACTCGACTCATATGACTGGGATTTCCATGATAAATGATTGTGGGCCGAAAATGGGTGATCACTGTACATATCTCTTCTGTTTCCTATTTATATTTATATTTTCCCTCCTCAATTTAGCATTATGGACAGGGATAGACCTAATCTAAAATCTGCACAAAAATATTTTGCCTTCAATTTCATACTGTGATCGTAGCATGCATGGACACGACTTATATGACTGGGATTTCAATGAAAAAGATTGTGGGCCGAAAATGGGTGATCACTGTACATTTCTCTTCTGTTTCCTATTTATATTTATATTTTACCTCCTCAATTTAGCATTATGGACAGGGAAAGACTTAATCTAAGATCTGCACAAAAATATTTTGCCTTCAAATTCATACCGTGATCGTAGCATGCATGGACTCGACTCATATGACTGGGATTTCCATGAAAAAGATTGTGGGCCGAAAATGGGTGATCACTGTACATTTCTCTTCTGTTTCCTATTTATATTTCTATTTTACCTCCTCAATTTAGCATTATGGCCAGGGAAAGACCTAATCTAAGCTCTGCACAAAAATATTTTACCTTCAAATACATACCGTGATCGTAGCATGCATGGACTCGACTCATATGACTGGGATTTCCATGAAAAAGATTGTGGGCTGAAAATGGGTGATCACTGTACATTTCTCTTCTGTTTCCTATTTATATTTCTATTTTACCTCCTCAATTTAGCATTATGGACAGGGAAAGACCTAATCTAAGATCTGCACAAAAATATTTTTTCCTTCAAGTTCATACCGTGATCGTAGCATGCATGGCTTCGACTCATATGACTGGGATTTCCATGAAAAAGATTCTGGGCCGAAAATGGGTGATCACTGTACATTTCTCTTCTGTTTCCTTTTTATATTTCTATTTTACCTCCTCAATTTAGCATCATGGACAGGGAAAGACCTAATCTAAAATCTGCACAAAAATATTTTGCCTTCAAATTCATACCGTGATCGTAGCATACATGGACTCGACTCATATGACTGGGATTTCCATGAAAAAGGTTGTGGGCCGAAAATGGGTGATCACTGTACATTTCTCTTCTGTTTCCTATTCATATTTCTATTTTACCTCCTCAATTCAGCATTATGGCCAGGGAAAGACCGAATCTAAGCTCTGCACAATAATATTTTTCCTTCAAATTCATACCGTGATCGTAGCATGCATGGCTTCGACTCATATGACTGGGATTTCCATGAAAAAGATTGTGGGCCGAAAATTGGTGACCACTGTACATTTCTCTTCTGTTTCCTATTTATATTTATATTTTACCTCCTCAATTTAGCATTATGGCCAGTGAAAGACCTAATCTAAGCTCTGCACAAAAATATTTTGCCTTCAAATTCATACCGTGAACGTAGCATGCATGGACTCGACTCATATGACTGGGATTTCCATGAAAAAGATTGTGGGCCGAAAATGGGTGATCACTGTACATTTCTGTTCTGTTTCCTATTTATATTTCTATTTTACCTCCTCAATTTAACATTATGGACAGGGATAGACCTAATCTAAGATCTGCACAAAAATATTTTGCCTTCAAATTCATACCGTGATTGTAGCATGCATGGACTCGACTCATATGACTGGGATTTCCATGAAAAAGATTGTGGGCCGAAAATGGGTGATCACTGTACTTTTCTCTTCTGTTTCCTATTTATATTTATATTTTACCTCCTCAATTTAGCCTTATGAACAGGGAAAGACCTAATCTAAGATCTGCACAAAAATATTTTGCCTTCAAATTCATACCCTGATCGTAGCATGCATGGACTCGACTCATATGACTGGGATTACCATGAAAAAGATTCTGGGCCGAAAATGGGTGATCACTGTACATTTCTCTTCTGTTTCCTTTTTATATTTCTATTTTACCTGCTCAATTTAGCATCATGGACAGGGAAAGACCTAATCTAAAATCTGCACAAAAATATTTTGCCTTCAAATTCATACCGTTATCGTAGCATCCATGGACTCGACTCATATGACTGGGATTTCCATGAAAAAGATTGTGGGCCGAAAATGGATGATCACTGTACATTTCTCTTCTGTTTCCTATTCATATTTCTATTTTACCTCCTCAATTCAGCATTATGGCCAGGGAAAGACCGAATCTAAGCTCTGCACAATAATATTTTGCCTTCAAATTCATACCGTGAACATAGCATGCATGGACTCGACTCATACGACTGGGATTTCCATGAAAAAGATTGTGTGCCGAAAATGGGTGATCACTGTACATTTCTTTTCTGTTTCCTATTTATATTTATATTTTACCTACTCAATTTAGCATTATGGACAGGGAAAGACCTAATCTAAGCTATGCACAAAAATATTTTACCTTCAAATACATACCGTGATCGTAGCATGCATGGACACGTCTCATATGACTGGGATTTCCATGAAAAAGATTGTGGGCCGAAAATGGGTGATCACTGTACATTTATCTTCTGTTTCCTATTTATATTTATATTTTACCTCCTCAATTTAGCATTATGGCCAGGGAAAGACCTAATCTAAGCTCTGCACAAAAATATTTTACCTTCAAATACATACCGTGATCGTAGCATGCATGGACTCGACTCATATGAGTGGAATTTCCATGAAAAAGATTGTGGGCCGAAAATAAGTGATCACTGTACATTTCTCTTCTGTTTCCTATTTATATTTCTATTTTACCTCCTCAATTTAGCATTATGGACAGGGAAAGACCTAATCTAAGATCTGCACAAAAATATTTTGCCTTCAAATTCATACTGTGATCGTAGCATGCATGGACTCGACTCATATGACTGGGATTTCCATGAAAAAGATTGTGGGCCGAAAATGGGTGATCACTGTACATTTCTCTTCTGTTTCCAATTTATATTTCTATTTTACATCCTCAATTTAGCATTATGGCCAGGGAAAGACCGAATCTAATCTCTGCACAAAAATATTTTCCCTTCAAATTCATACCGTGATCGTAGCATGCATGGACTCGACTCATATGACTGGCATTTCCATGAAAAAGATTGTGGGCCGAAAATGGTTGATCTCTGTACATTTCTCTTCTGATTCCTATTTATATTTCTATTTTACCTCCTCAATTTAGCCTTATGAACAGGGAAAGACCTAATCTAAGATCTGCACAAAAATATTTTGCCTTCAAATTCATACCCTGATCGTAGCATGCATGGACTCGACTCATATGACTGGGATTACCATGAAAAAGATTCTGGGCCGAAAATGGGTGATCACTGTACATTTCTCTTCTGTTTCCTATTTATATTTCTATTTTACCTCCTCAATTCAGCATTATGGCCAGGGAAAGACCGAATCTAAGCTCTGCAGAAAAATATTTTGCCTTCGAATTTATACCGTGATCATAGCATGCATGGACTCGACTCATATGACTGGGATTAACATGAAAAAGATTGTGGGCCGAAAATGGGTGATAACTGTACATTTCTCTTCTGTTTCCTATTTATATTTCTATTTTACCTCCTCAATTTAGCATTATGGCCAGGAAAGACCTAATCTAAGCTCTGCACAAAAATATTTTACCTTCAAATACATACCGTGATTTTAGCATGCATGGACTCGACTCATATGACTGGGATTTCCATGAAAAAGATTGTGGGCCGAAAATGGGTGATCACAGTACATTTCTCTTCTGTTTCCTATTTATATTTATATTTTCCCTCCTCAAATTAGCGTTATGGACAGGGATAGTCCTAATCTAAAATCTGCACAAAAATATTTTGCCTTCAAATTCATACGGTGATCGTAGCATGCATGGACACGACTCATATGACTGGGATTTCAATGAAAAAGATTGTGGGCAGAAAATGGGTGATCACTGTACATTTCTCTTCTGTTTCCTATTTATATTTATATTTTACCTCCTCAATTTAGCGTTATGGACAGGGAAAGATTTAATCTAAGATCTGCACAAAAATATTTTGCCTTCAAATTCATACCGTGATCGTAGCATGCATGGACTCGACTCATATGACTGGGATTTCCATGAAAAAGATTGTGGGCCGAAAATGGGTGATCACTGTACATTTCTCTTCTGTTTCCTATTTATATTTTATTTTGCCTCCTCAATTTAGCATTATGGCCAGGGAAAGACCTAATCTAAGCTCTGTACAAAAATATTTTCCCTTCAAATTCATACCGTGATCGTAGCATGCATGGACTCGACTCATATGACTGGTATTTCCATGAAAACGATTTTGGGCCGAAAATGGGTGATCACTGTACATTTCTCTTCTGTTTCCTATTTATATTTCCATTTTACCTCCTCAATTTAGCATTATGGACAGGGAGAGACCTAATCTAAGCTCTGCACAAAAATATTTTACCTTCAAATACATACCCTGATCGTAGCATGCATGGACTCGACTCATATGACTGGGATTAACATGAAAAAGATTGTGGACCGAAAATGGGTCATCACTGTACATTTCTCTTCTGTTTCCTATTTATATTTTATTTTGCCTCCTCAATTTAGCATTATGGCCAGGGAAAGACCTAATCTAAGCTCTGCACAAAAATATTTTGCCTTCAAATTGATACCGTGATCGTAGCTTGCATGGACTCGACTCATATAACTGGGATTTCCATGAAAAAGATTCTGGGCCGAAAATGGGTGATCACAGTACATTTCTCTTCTGTTTGCTATTTATATTTATATTTTACCTCCTCAGTTTAGCAGTATTGACAGGGAAAGACCTAATCTAAAATCTGCACAAAAATATTTTGCCTTCAATTTCATACCGTGATCGTAGCATGCATGGACTCGACTCATATGACTGAGATTTCCATGAAAAAGATTTTGGGCCGAAAATGGGTGATCACTGTACATTTCTCTTCTGTTTCCTATTTATATTTCTATTTTACCTCCTCAATTTAGCATTATGGCCAGGGAAAGACCTAATCTAAGCTCTGCACAAAAATATTTTACCTTCAAATACATACCGTGATTTTAGCATGCATGGACTCGACTCATATGACTGGGATTTCCATGAAAAAGATTGTGGGCCGAAAATGGGTGATCACAGTACATTTCTCTTCTGTTTCCTATTTATATTTATATTTTCCTTCCTCAAATTAGCGTTATGGACAGGGATAGTCCTAATCTAAAATCTGCACAAAAATATTTTGCCTTCAAATTCATACGGTGATCGTAGCATGCATGGACACGACTCATATGACTGGGATTTCAATGAAAAAGATTGTGGGCAGAAAATGGGTGATCACTGTACATTTCTCTTCTGTTTCCTATTTATATTTATATTTTACCTCCTCAATTTAGCGTTATGGACAGGGAAAGATTTAATCTAAGATCTGCACAAAAATATTTTGCCTTCAAATTCATACCGTGATCGTAGCATGCATGGACTCGACTCATATGACTGGGATTTCCATGAAAAAGATTGTAGGCCGAAAATGGGTGATCACTGTACATTTCTCTTCTGTTTCCTATTTATATTTCTATTTTACCTCCTCAATTTAGCCTTATGAACATGGAAAGACCTAATCTAAGATCTGCACAAAAATATTTTGCCTTCAAATTCATACCCTGATCGTAGCATGCATGGACTCGACTCATATGACTGGGATTACCATGAAAAAGATTCTGGGCCGAAAATGGGTGATCACTGTACATTTCTCTTCTGTTTCCTTTTTATATTTCTATTTTACCTGCTCAATTTAGCATCATGGACAGGGAAAGACCTAATCTAAAATCTGCACAAAAATATTTTGCCTTCAAATTCATACCGTGATCGTAGCATACATGGACTCGACTCATATGACTGGGATTTCCATGAAAAAGATTGTGGGCCGAAAATGGATGATCACTGTACATTTCTCTTCTGTTTCCTATTCATATTTCTATTTTACCTCCTCAATTCAGCATTATGGCCAGGGAAAGACCGAATCTAAGCTCTGCACAATAATATTTTGCCTTCAAATTCATACCGTGAACATAGCATGCATGGACTCGACTCATACGACTGGGATTTCCATGAAAAAGATTGTGTGCCGAAAATGGGTGATCACTGTACATTTCTTTTCTGTTTCCTATTTATATTTATATTTTACCTACTCAATTTAGCATTATGGACAGGGAAAGACCTAATCTAAGCTATGCACAATAATATTTTACCTTCAAATACATACCGTGATCGTAGCATGCATGGACACGACTCATATGACTGGGATTTCCATGAAAAAGATTGTGGGCCGAAAATGGGTGATCACTGTACATTTATCTTCTGTTTCCTATTTATATTTATATTTTACCTCCTCAATTTAGCATTATGGCCAGGGAAAGACCTAATCTAAGCTCTGCACAAAAATATTTTACCTTCAAATACATACCGTGATCGTAGCATGCATGGACTCGACTCATATGAGTGGAATTTCCATGAAAAAGATTGTGGGCCGAAAATAAGTGATCACTGTACATTTCTCTTCTGTTTCCTATTTATATTTCTATTTTACCTCCTCAATTTAGCATTATGGACAGGGAAAGACCTAATCTAAGATCTGCACAAAAATATTTTGCCTTCAAATTCATACCGTGATCGTAGCATGCATGGACTCGACTCATATGACTGGGATTTCCATGAAAAAGATTGTGGGCCGAAAATGGGTGATCACTGTACATTTCTCTTCTGTTTCCAATTTATATTTCTATTTTACATCCTCAATTTAGAATTATGGCCAGGGAAAGACCGAATCTAAGCTCTGCACAAAAATATTTTCCCTTCAAATTCATACCGTGATCGTAGCATGCATGGACTCGACTCATATGACTGGCATTTCCATGAAAAAGATTGTGGGCCGAAAATGGTTGATCTCTGTACATTTCTCTTCTGATTCCTATTTATATTTCTATTTTACCTCCTCAATTTAGCCTTATGAGCAGGGAAAGACCTAATCTAAGATCTGCACAAAAATATTTTGCCTTCAAATTCATACCCTGATCGTAGCATGCATGGACTCGACTCATATGACTGGGATTACCATGAAAAAGATTCTGGGCCGAAAATGGGTGATCACTGTACATTTCTCTTCTGTTTCCTATTTATATTTCTATTTTACCTCCTCAATTTAGCATTATGGACAGGGAAAGACCTAATCTAAAATCTGCACAAAAATATTTTCCCTTCAAATTCATACCGTGATCGTAGCATACATGGACTCGACTCATATGACTGGGATTTCCATGAAAAAGATTGTGGGCCGAAAATGTGTGATTACTGTACATTTCTCTTCTGTTTCCTATTTATATTTCTATTTTACCTCCTCAATTCAGCATTATGGCCAGGGAAAGACCGAATCTAAGCTCTGCACAAAAATATTTTGCCTTCAAATTCATACCGTGATCATAGCATGCATGGACTCGACTCATATGACTGGGATTACCATGAAAAAGATTCTGGGCCGAAAATGGGTGATCACTGTACATTTCTCTTCTGTTTCCTTTTTATATTTCTATTTTACCTGCTCAATTTAGCATCATGGACAGGGAAAGACCTAATCTAAAATCTGCACAAAAATATTTTGCCTTCAAATTCATACCGTGATCGTAGCATACATGGACTCGACTCATATGACTGGGATTTCCATGAAAAAGATTGTGGGCCGAAAATGGATGATCACTGTACATTTCTCTTCTGTTTCCTATTCATATTTCTATTTTACCTCCTCAATTCAGCATTATGGCCAGGGAAAGACCGAATCTAAGCTCTGCACAATAATATTTTGCCTTCAAATTCATACCGTGAACATAGCATGCATGGACTCGACTCATACGACTGGGATTTCCATGAAAAAGATTGTGTGCCGAAAATGGGTATTCACTGTACATTTCCTTTCTGTTTCCTATTTATATTTATATTTTACCTACTCAGTTTAGCATTATGGACAGGGAAAGACCTAATCTAAGCTCTGCACAAAAATATTTTACATTCAAATACATACCGTGATCGTAGCATGCATGGACACGACTCATATGACTGGGATTTCCATGAAAAAGATTGTCGGCCGAAAATGGGTGATCACTGTACATTTATCTTCTGTTTCCTATTTATATTTCTATTTTCCCTCCTCAATTTAGCATTATGGACAGGGATAGACCTAATCTAAGATCTGCACAAAAATATTTTGCCTTCAAATTCATACTGTGATCGTAGCATGCATGGACTCGACTCATATGACTGGCATTTCCATGAAAAAATTGTGGGCCGAAAATGGGTGATCACTGTACTTTTCTCTTCTGTTTCCTATTTATATTTATATTTTACCTCCTCAATTTAGCCTTATGAACAGGGAAAGACCTAATCTAAGATCTGCACAAAAATATTTTGCCTTCAAATTCATACCCTGATCGTAGCATGCATGGACTCGACTCATATGACTGGGATTACCATGAAAAAGATTCTGGGCCGAAAATGGGTGATCACTGTACATTTCTCTTCTGTTTCCTTTTTATATTTCTATTTTACCTGCTCAATTTAGCATCATGGACAGGGAAAGACCTAATCTAAAATTTGCACAAAAATATTTTGCCTTCAAATTCATACCGTGATCGTAGCATACATGGACTCGAATCATATGACTGGGATTTCCATGAAAAAGATTGTGGGCCGAAAATGGATGATCACTGTACATTTCTCTTCTGTTTCCTATTCATATTTCTATTTTACCTCCTCAATTCAGCATTATGGCCAGGGAAAGACCGAATCTAAGCTCTGCACAATAATATTTTGCCTTCAAATTCATACCGTGAACATAGCATGCATGGACTCGACTCATACGACTGGGATTTCCATGAAAAAGATTGTGTGCCGAAAATGGGTGATCACTGTACATTTCTTTTCTGTTTCCTATTTATATTTATATTTTACCTACTCAATTTAGCATTATGGACAGGGAAAGACCTAATCTAAGCTCTGCACAAAAATATTTTACCTTCAAATACATACCGTGATCGTAGCATGCATGGACACGACTCATATGACTGGGATTTCCATGAAAAAGATTGTGGGCCGAAAATGGGTGATCACTGTACATTTATCTTCTGTTTCCTATTTATATTTCTATTTTCCCTCCTCAATTTAGCATTATGGACAGGGATAGACCTAATCTAAGATCTGCACAAAAATATTTTGCCTTCAAATTCATACTTTGATCGTAGCATGCATGGACTCGACTCATATGACTGGCATTTCCATGAAAAAATTGTGGGCCGAAAATGGGTGATCACTGTACTTTTCTCTTCTGTTTCCTATTTATATTTATATTTTACCTCCTCAATTTAGCCTTATGAACATGGAAAGACCTAATCTAAGATCTGCACAAAAATATTTTGCCTTCAAATTCATACCCTGATCGTAGCATGCATGGACTCGACTCATATGACTGGGATTACCATGAAAAAGATTCTGGGCCGAAAATGGGTGATCACTGTACATTTCTCTTCTGTTTCCTTTTTATATTTCTATTTTACCTGCTCAATTTAGCATCATGGACAGGGAAAGACCTAATCTAAAATCTGCACAAAAATATTTTGCCTTCAAATTCATACCGTGATCGTAGCATACATGGACTCGACTCATATGACTGGGATTTCCATGAAAAAGATTGTGGGCCGAAAATGGATGATCACTGTACATTTCTCTTCTGTTTCCTATTCATATTTCTATTTTACCTCCTCAATTCAGCATTATGGCCAGGGAAAGACCGAATCTAAGCTCTGCACAATAATATTTTGCCTTCAAATTCATACCGTGAACATAGCATGCATGGACTCGACTCATACGACTGGGATTTCCATGAAAAACATTGTGTGCCGAAAATGGGTGATCACTGTACATTTCTTTTCTGTTTCCTATTTATATTTATATTTTACCTACTCAATTTAGCATTATGGACAGGGAAAGACCTAATCTAAGCTATGCACAAAAATATTTTACCTTCAAATACATACCGTGATCGTAGCATGCATGGACACGACTCATATGACTGGGATTTCCATGAAAAAGATTGTGGGCCGAAAATGGGTGATCACTGTACATTTATCTTCTGTTTCCTATTTATATTTATATTTTACCTCCTCAATTTAGCATTATGGCCAGGGAAAGACCTAATCTAAGCTCTGCACAAAAATATTTTACCTTCAAATACATACCGTGATCGTAGCATGCATGGACTCGACTCATATGAGTGGAATTTCCATGAAAATGATTGTGGGCCGAAAATAAGTGATCACTGTACATTTCTCTTCTGTTTCCTATTTATATTTCTATTTTACCTCCTCAATTTAGCATTATGGACAGGGAAAGACCTAATCTAAGATCTGCACAAAAATATTTTGCCTTCAAATTCATACCGTGATCGTAGCATGCATGGACTCGACTCATATGACTGGGATTTCCATGAAAAAGATTGTGGGCCGAAAATGGGTGATCACTGTACATTTCTCTTCTGTTTCCAATTTATATTTCTATTTTACATCCTCAATTTAGCATTATGGCCAGGGAAAGACCGAATCTAAGCTCTGCACAAAAATATTTTCCCTTCAAATTCATACCGTGATCGTAGCATGCATGGACTCGACTCATATGACTGGCATTTCCATGAAAAAGATTGTGGGCCGAAAATGGTTGATCTCTGTACATTTCTCTTCTGATTCCTATTTATATTTCTATTTTACCTCCTCAATTTAGCCTTATGAGCAGGGAAAGACCTAATCTAAGATCTGCACAAAAATATTTTGCCTTCAAATTCATACCCTGATCGTAGCATGCATGGACTCGACTCATATGACTGGGATTACCATGAAAAAGATTCTGGGCCGAAAATGGGTGATCACTGTACATTTCTCTTCTGTTTCCTATTTATATTTCTATTTTACCTCCTCAATTTAGCATTATGGACAGGGAAAGACCTAATCTAAAATCTGCACAAAAATATTTTGCCTTCAAATTCATACCGTGATCGTAGCATACATGGACTCGACTCATATGACTGGGATTTCCATGAAAAAGATTGTGGGCCGAAAATGTGTGATTACTGTACATTTCTCTTCTGTTTCCTATTTATATTTCTATTTTACCTCCTCAATTCAGCATTATGGCCAGGGAAAGACCGAATCTAAGCTCTGCACAAAAATATTTTGCCTTCAAATTCATACCGTGATCATAGCATGCATGGACTCGACTCATATGACTGGGATTACCATGAAAAAGATTCTGAGCCGAAAATGGGTGATCACTGTACATTTCTCTTCTGTTTCCTTTTTATATTTCTATTTTACCTGCTCAATTTAGCATCATGGACAGGGAAAGACCTAATCTAAAATCTGCACAAAAATATTTTGCCTTCAAATTCATACCGTGATCGTAGCATACATGGACTCGACTCATATGACTGGGATTTCCATGAAAAAGATTGTGGGCCGAAAATGGATGATCACTGTACATTTCTCTTCTGTTTCCTATTCATATTTCTATTTTACCTCCTCAATTCAGCATTATGGCCAGGGAAAGACCGAATCTAAGCTCTGCACAATAATATTTTGCCTTCAAATTCATACCGTGAACATAGCATGCATGGACTCGACTCATACGACTGGGATTCCATGAAAAAGATTGTGTGCCGAAAATGGGTGATCACTGTACATTTCTTTTCTGTTTCCTATTTATATTTATATTTTACCTACTCAATTTAGCATTATGGACAGGGAAAGACCTAATCTAAGCTCTGCACAAAAATATTTTACATTCAATTACATACCGTGATCGTAGCATGCATGGACACGACTCATATGACTGGGATTTCCATGAAAAAGATTGTCGGCCGAAAATGGGTGATCACTGTACATTTATCTTCTGTTTCCTATTTATATTTCTATTTTCCCTCCTCAATTTAGCATTATGGACAGGGATAGACCTAATCTAAGATCTGCACAAAAATATTTTGCCTTCAAATTCATACTGTGATCGTAGCATGCATGGACTCGACTCATATGACTGGCATTTCCATGAAAAAGATTCTGGGCCGAAAATGGGTGATCACTGTACATTTCTCTTCTGTTTCCTTTTTATATTTCTATTTTACCTGCTCAATTTAGCATCATGGACAGGGAAAGACCTAATCTTAAATCTGCACAAAAATATTTTGCCTTCAAATTCATACCGTGATCGTAGCATACATGGACTCGAATCATATGACTGGGATTTCCATGAAAAAGATTGTGGGCCGAAAATGGATGATCACTGTACATTTCTCTTCTGTTTCCTATTCATATTTCTATTTTACCTCCTCAATTCAGCATTATGGCCAGGGAAAGACCGAATCTAAGCTCTGCACAATAATATTTTGCCTTCAAATTCATACCGTGAACATAGCATGCATGGACTCGACTCATACGACTGGGATTTCCATGAAAAAGATTGTGTGCCGAAAATGGGTGATCACTGTACATTTCTTTTCTGTTTCCTATTTATATTTATATTTTACCTACTCAATTTAGCATTATGGACAGGGAAAGACCTAATCTAAGCTATGCACAAAAATATTTTACCTTCAAATACATACCGTGATCGTAGCATGCATGGACACGACTCATATGACTGGGATTTCCATGAAAAAGATTGTGGGCCGAAAATGGGTGATCACTGTACATTTATCTTCTGTTTCCTATTTATATTTATATTTTACCTCCTCAATTTAGCATTATGGCCAGGGAAAGACCTAATCTAAGCTCTGCACAAAAATATTTTACCTTCAAATACATACCGTGATCGTAGCATGCATGGACTCGACTCATATGAGTGGAATTTCCATGAAAAAGATTGTGGGCCGAAAATAAGTGATCACTGTACATTTCTCTTCTGTTTCCTATTTATATTTCTATTTTACCTCCTCAATTTAGCATTATGGACAGGGAAAGATCTAATCTAAGATTTGCACAAAAATATTTTGCCTTCAAATTCATACCGTGATCGTAGCATGCATGGACTCGACTCATATGACTGGGATTTCCATGAAAAAGATTGTGGGCCGAAAATGGGTGATCACTGTACATTTCTCTTCTGTTTCCAATTTATATTTCTATTTTACATCCTCAATTTAGCATTATGGCCAGGGAAAGACCGAATCTAATCTCTGCACAAAAATATTTTCCCTTCAAATTCATACCGTGATCGTAGCATGCATGGACTCGACTCATATGACTGGGATTTCCATGAAAAAGATTGTGGGCCGAAAAAGGGTGATCACTACATTTCTCTTCTGTTTCCTATTAATATTTATATTTTACCTCCTCTAATCTAAGATCTGCACAAAAATATTTAGCCTTCAAATTCATACTGTGATCGTAGCATGCATGGACTCGACTCATATGACTGGCATTTCCATGAAAAAGATTGTGGGCCGAAAATGGGTGATCACTGTACATTTCTCTTCTGTTTCCTATTTATATTTATATTTTACCTCCTCAATTTAGCCTTATGAACAGGGAAAGACCTAATCTAAGATCTGCACAAAAATATTTTGCCTTCAAATTCATACCCTGATCGTAGCATGCATGGACTCGACTCATATGACTGGGATTACCATGAAAAAGATTCTGGGCCGAAAATGGGTGATCACTGTACATTTCTCTTCTGTTTCCTATTTATATTTCTATTTTACCTCCTCAATTTAGCATTATGGACAGGGAAAGACCTAATCTAAAATCTGCACAAAAATATTTTGCCTTCAAATTCATACCGTGATCGTAGCATACATGGACTCGACTCATATGACTGGGATTTCCATGAAAAAGATTGTGGGCCGAAAATGGGTGATCAATGTACATTTCTCTTCTGTTTCCTATTTATATTTCTATTTTACCTCCTCAATTCAGCATTATGGCCAGGGAAAGACCGAATCTAAGCTCTGCAGAAAAATATTTTGCCTTCGAATTTATACCGTGATCATAGCATGCATGGACTTGACTCATATGACTGGGATTAACATGAAAAAGATTGTGGGCCGAAAATGGGTGATAACTGTACATTTCTCTTCTGTTTCCTATTTATATTTCTATTTTACCTCCTCAATTTAGAATTATGGCCAGGAAAGACCTAATCTAAGCTCTGCACAAAAATATTTTACCTTCAAATACATACCGTGATTTTAGCATGCATGGACTCGACTCATATGACTGGGATTTCCATGAAAAAGATTGTGGGCCGAAAATGGGTGATCACAGTACATTTCTCTTCTGTTTCCTATTTATATTTATATTTTCCCTCCTCAAATTAGCGTTATGGACAGGGATAGTCCTAATCTAAAATCTGCACCAAAATATTTTGCCTTCAAATTCATACGGTGATCGTAGCATGCATGGACACGACTCATATGACTGGGATTTCAATGAAAAAGATTGTGGGCAGAAAATGGGTGATCACTGTACATTTCTCTTCTGTTTCCTATTTATATTTATATTTTACCTCCTCAATTAAGCGTTATGGACAGGGAAAGATTTAATCTAAGATCTGCACAAAAATATTTTGCCTTCAAATTCATACCGTGATCGTAGCATGCATGGACTCGACTCATATGACTGGGATTTCCATGAAAAAGATTGTGGGCCGAAAATGGGTGATCACTGTACATTTCTCTTCTGTTTCCTATTTATATTTTATTTTGCCTCCTCAATTTAGCATTATGGCCAGGGAAAGACCTAATCTAAGCTCTGTACAAAAATATTTTCCCTTCAAATTCATACCCTGATCGTAGCATGCATGGACTCGACTCATATGATGGGGATTAACATGAAAAAGATTGTGGGCCGAAAATGGGTGATCACTGTACATTTCTCTTCTGTTTCCTATTTATATTTTATTTTGCCTCCTCAATTTAGCATTATGGCCAGGGAAAGACCTAATCTAAGCTCTGTACAAAAATATTTTGCCTTCAAATTCATACCGTGATCGTAACATGCATGGACTCGACTCATATGACTGGTATTTCCATGAAAAAGATTTTGGGCCGAAAATGGGTGATCACTGTACATTTCTCTTCTGTTTCCTATTTATATTTATATTTTACCTCCTCAATTTAGCATTATGGCCAGGGAAAGACCTAATCTAAGCTCTGCACAAAAATATTTTACCTTCAAATACATACCGTGATTGTAGCATGCATGGACTCGACTCATATGACTGGGGTTTCCATGAAAAAGATTGTGGGCCGAAAATGGGTGATCACAGTACATTTCTCTTCTGTTTCCTATTTATATTTATATTTTCCCTCCTCAATTTAGCATTATGGACAGGGATAGTCCTAATCTAAAATCTGCACAAAAATATTTTGCCTTCAAATTCATACGTTGATCGTAGCATGCATGGACACGACTCATATGACTGGGATTTCAATGAAAAAGATTGTGGGCAGAAAATTGGGTGATCACTGTACATTTCTCTTCTGTTTCCTATTTATATTTATATTTTACCTCCTCAATTTAGCATTATGGCCAGTGAAAGACCTAATCTAAGCTCTGCACAAAAATATTTTGCCTTCAAATTCATACCGTGATCGTAGCATACATGGACTCGACTCATATGACTGGGATTTCCATGAAAAAGATTGTGGGCCGAAAATGGATGATCACTGTACATTTCTCTTCTGTTTCCTATTCATATTTCTATTTTACCTCCTCAATTCAGCATTATGGCCAGGGAAAGACCGAATCTAAGCTCTGCACAATAATATTTTGCCTTCAAATTCATACCTTGAACATAGCATGCATGGACTCGACTCATACGACTGGGATTTCCATGAAAAAGATTGTGTGCCGAAAATGGCTGATCACTGTACATTTCTTTTCTGTTTCCTATTTATATTTATATTTTACCTACTCAATTTAGCATTATGGACAGGGAAAGACCTAATCTAAGCTCTGCACAAAAATATTTTACCTTCAAATACATACCGTGATCGTAGCATGCATGGACACGACTCATATGACTGGGATTTCCATGAAAAAGATTGTGGGCCGAAAATGGGTGATCACTGTACATTTATCTTCTGTTTCCTATTTATATTTCTATTTTCCCTCCTCAATTTAGCATTATGGACAGGGAAAGACCTAATCTAAAATCTGCACAAAAATATTTTGCCTTCAAATTCATACTGTGATCGTAGCATGCATGGACTCGACTCATATGACTGGCATTTCCATGAAAAAATTGTGGGCCGAAAATGGGTGATCACTGTACATTTCTCTTCTGTTTCCCATTTATATTTCTATTTTACATCCTCAATTTAGCATTATGGACAGGGAAAGACCTAATCTAAGATCTGCACAAAAATATTTTGCCTTCAAATTCATACTGTGATCGTAGCATGCATGGACTCGACTCATATGACTGGCATTTCCATGAAAAAATTGTGGGCCGAAAATGGGTGATCACTGTACTTTTCTCTTCTGTTTCCTATTTATATTTATATTTTACCTCCTCAATTTAGCCTTATGAACAGGGAAAGACCTAATCTAAGATCTGCACAAAAATATTTTGCCTTCAAATTCATACCCTGATCGTAGCATGCATGGACTCGACTCATATGACTGGGATTACCATGAAAAAGATTCTGGGCCGAAAATGGGTGATCACTGTACATTTCTCTTCTGTTTCCTTTTTATATTTCTATTTTACCTGCTCAATTTAGCATCATGGACAGGGAAAGACCTAATCTAAAATCTGCACAAAAATATTTTGCCTACAAATTCATACCGTGATCGTAGCATACATGGACTCGACTCATATGACTGGGATTTCCATGAAAAAGATTGTGGGCCGAAAATGGATGATCACTGTACATTTCTCTTCTGTTTCCTATTCATATTTCTATTTTACCTCCTCAATTCAGCATTATGGCCAGGGAAAGACCGAATCTAAGCTCTGCACAATAATATTTTGCCTTCAAATTCATACCATGAACATAGCATGCATGGACTCGACTCATACGACTGGGATTTCCATGAAAAAGATTGTGTGCCGAAAATGGGTGATCACTGTACATTTCTTTTCTGTTTCCTATTTATATTTATATTTTACCTACTCAATTTAGCATTATGGACAGGGAAAGACCTAATCTAAGCTATGCACAAAAATATTTTACCTTCAAATACATACCGTGATCGTAGCATGCATGGACACGACTCATATGACTGGGATTTCCATGAAAAAGATTGTGGGCCGAAAATGGGTGATCACTGTACATTTATCTTCTGTTTCCTATTTATATTTATATTTTACCTCCTCAATTTAGCATTATGGCCAGGGAAAGACCTAATCTAAGCTCTGCACAAAAATATTTTACCTTCAAATACATACCGTGATCGTAGCATGCATGGACTCGACTCATATGAGTGGAATTTCCATGAAAAAGATTGTGGGCCGAAAATAAGTGATCACTGTACATTTCTCTTCTGTTTCCTATTTATATTTCTATTTTACCTCCTCAATTTAGCATTATGGACAGGGAAAGACCTAATCTAAGATCTGCACAAAAATATTTTGGCTTCAAATTCATACCGTGATCGTAGCATGCATGGACTCGACTCATATGACTGGGATTTCCATGAAAAAGATTGTGGGCCGAAAATGGGTGATCACTGTACATTTCTCTTCTGTTTCCAATTTATATTTCTATTTTACATCCTCAATTTAGCATTATGTCCAGTGAAAGACCGAATCTAAGCTCTGCACAAAAATATTTTCCCTTCAAATTCATACCGTGATCGTAGCATGCATGGACTCGACTCATATGACTGGGATTTCCATGAAAAAGATTGTGGGCCTAAAATGGTTGATCTCTGTACATTTCTCTTCTGATTCCTATTTATATTTATATTTTCCCTCCTCAAATTAGCGTTATGGACAGGGATAGTCCTAATCTAAAATCTGCACAAAAATATTTTGCCTTCAAATTCATACGGTGATCGTAGCATGCATGGACACGACTCATATGACTGGGATTTCAATGAAAAAGATTGTGGGCAGAAAATGGGTGATCACTGTACATTTCTCTTCTGTTTCCTATTTATATTTATATTTTACCTCCTCAATTTAGCGTTATGGACAGGGAAAGATTTAATCTAAGATCTGCACAAAAATATTTTGCCTTCAAATTCATACCGTGATCGTAGCATGCATGGACTCGACTCATATGACTGGGATTTCCATGAAAAAGATTGTGGGCCGAAAATGGGTGATCACTGTACATTTCTCTTCTGTTTCCTATTTATATTTCTATTTTACCTCCTCAATTTAGCATTATGGACAGGGAAAGACCTAATCTAAGCTCTGCACAAAAATATTTTGCCTTCAAATTCATACCCTGATCGTAGCATGCATGGACTCGACTCATATGATGGGGATTAACATGAAAAAGATCGTGGGCCGAAAATGGGTGATCACTGTACATTTCTCTTCTGTTTCCTATTTATATTTTATTTTGCCTCCTCAATTTAGCATTATGGCCAGGGAAAGACCTAATCTAAGCTCTGTACAAAAATATTTTGCCTTCAAATTCATACCGTGATCGTAACATGCATGGACTCGACTCATATGACTGGTATTTCCATGAAAAAGATTTTGGGCCGAAAATGGGTGATCACTGTACATTTCTCTTCTGTTTCCTATTTATATTTATATTTTACCTCCTCAATTTAGCATTATGGCCAGGGAAAGACCTAATCTAAGCTCTGCACAAAAATATTTTACCTTCAAATACATACCGTGATTGTAGCATGCATGGACTCGACTCATATCACTGGGGTTTCCATAAAAAAGATTGTGGGCCGAAAATGGGTGATCACAGTACATTTCTCTTCTGTTTCCTATTCATATTTCTATTTTACCTCCTCAATTCAGCATTATGGCCAGGGAAAGACCGAATCTAAGCTCTGCACAATAATATTTTGCCTTCAAATTCATACCTTGAACATAGCATGCATGGACTCGACTCATACGACTGGGATTTCCATGAAAAAGATTGTGTGCCGAAAATGGCTGATCACTGTACATTTCTTTTCTGTTTCCTATTTATATTTATATTTTACCTACTCAATTTAGCATTATGGACAGGGAAAGACCTAATCTAAGCTCTGCACAAAAATATTTTACCTTCAAATACATACCGTGATCGTAGCATGCATGGACACGACTCATATGACTGGGATTTCCATGAAAAAGATTGTGGGCCGAAAATGGGTGATCACTGTACATTTATCTTCTGTTTCCTATTTATATTTCTATTTTCCCTCCTCAATTTAGCATTATGGACAGGGATAGACCTAATCTAAGATCTGCACAAAAATATTTTGCCTTCAAATTCATACTGTGATCGTAGCATGCATGGACTCGACTCATATGACTGGCATTTCCATGAAAAAATTGTGGGCCGAAAATGGGTGATCACTGTACTTTTCTCTTCTGTTTCCTATTTATATTTATATTTTACCTCCTCAATTTAGCCTTATGAACAGGGAAAGACCTAATCTAAGATCTGCACAAAAATATTTTGCCTTCAAATTCATACCCTGATCGTAGCATGCATGGACTCGACTCATATGACTGGGATTACCATGAAAAAGATTCTGGGCCGAAAATGGGTGATCACTGTACATTTCTCTTCTGTTTCCTTTTTATATTTCTATTTTACCTGCTCAATTTAGCATCATGGACAGGGAAAGACCTAATCTAAAATCTGCACAAAAATATTTTGCCTACAAATTCATACCGTGATCGTAGCATACATGGACTCGACTCATATGACTGGGATTTCCATGAAAAAGATTGTGGGCCGAAAATGGATGATCACTGTACATTTCTCTTCTGTTTCCTATTCATATTTCTATTTTACCTCCTCAATTCAGCATTATGGCCAGGGAAAGACCGAATCTAAGCTCTGCACAATAATATTTTGCCTTCAAATTCATACCATGAACATAGCATGCATGGACTCGACTCATACGACTGGGATTTCCATGAAAAAGATTGTGTGCCGAAAATGGGTGATCACTGTACATTTCTTTTCTGTTTCCTATTTATATTTATATTTTACCTACTCAATTTAGCATTATGGACAGGGAAAGACCTAATCTAAGCTATGCACAAAAATATTTTACCTTCAAATACATACCGTGATCGTAGCATGCATGGACACGACTCATATGACTGGGATTTCCATGAAAAAGATTGTGGGCCGAAAATGGGTGATCACTGTACATTTATCTTCTGTTTCCTATTTATATTTATATTTTACCTCCTCAATTTAGCATTATGGCCAGGGAAAGACCTAATCTAAGCTCTGCACAAAAATATTTTACCTTCAAATACATACCGTGATCGTAGCATGCATGGACTCGACTCATATGAGTGGAATTTCCATGAAAAAGATTGTGGGCCGAAAATAAGTGATCACTGTACATTTCTCTTCTGTTTCCTATTTATATTTCTATTTTACCTCCTCAATTTAGCATTATGGACAGGGAAAGACCTAATCTAAGATCTGCACAAAAATATTTTGGCTTCAAATTCATACCGTGATCGTAGCATGCATGGACTCGACTCATATGACTGGGATTTCCATGAAAAAGATTGTGGGCCGAAAATGGGTGATCACTGTACATTTCTCTTCTGTTTCCAATTTATATTTCTATTTTACATCCTCAATTTAGCATTATGTCCAGTGAAAGACCGAATCTAAGCTCTGCACAAAAATATTTTCCCTTCAAATTCATACCGTGATCGTAGCATGCATGGACTCGACTCATATGACTGGCATTTCCATGAAAAAGATTGTGGGCCTAAAATGGTTGATCTCTGTACATTTCTCTTCTGATTCCTATTTATATTTCTATTTTACCTCCTCAATTTCGCCTTATGAACAGGGAAAGACCTAATCTAAGATCTGCACAAAAATATTTTGCCTTCAAATTCATACCCTGATCGTAGCATGCATGGACTCGACTCATATGACTGGGATTACCATGAAAAAGATTCTGGGCCGAAAATGGGTGATCACTGTACATTTCTCTTCTGTTTCCTATTTATATTTCTATTTTACCTCCTCAATTTAGCATTATGGACAGGGAAAGACCTAATCTAAAATCTGCACAAAAATATTTTGCCTTCAAATTCATACCGTGATCGTAGCATGCATGGACTCGACTCATATGACTGGGATTTCCATGAAAAAGATTGTGGGCCGAAAATGGGTGATCACTGTACATTTCTCTTCTGTTTCCTATTTATATTTATATTTTACCTCCTCAATTTAGCATTATGGACAGGGAAAGACCTAATCTAAGATCTGCACAAAAATATTTTGCCTTCAAATTCATACCCTGATCGTAGCATGCATGGACTCGACTCATATGATGGGAATTAACATGAAAAAGATTGTGGGCCGAAAACGGGTGATCACTGTACATTTCTCTTCTGTTTCCTATTTATATTTTATTTTGCCTCCTCAATTTAGCATTATGGCCAGGGAAAGACCTAATCTAAGCTCTGTACAAAAATATTTTCCCTTCAAATTCATACCGTGATCGTAGCATGCATGGACTCAACTCATATGACTGGTATTTCCATGAAAAAGATTGTGGGCCGAAAATGGGTGATCACTGTACATTTCTCTTCTGTTTCCTATTTATATTTCTATTTTACCTCCTCAATTTAGCATTATGGCCAGGGAAAGACCTAATCTAAGCTCTGCACAAAAATATTTTACCTTCAAATACATACCGTGATTTTAGCATGCATGGACTCGACTCATATGACTGGGATTTCCATGAAAAAGATTGTGGGCCGAAAATGGGTGATCACAGTACATTTCTCTTCTGTTTCCTATTTATATTTATATTTTCCCTCCTCAAATTAGCGTTATGGACAGGGATAGTCCTAATCTAAAATCTGCACAAAAATATTTTGCCTTCAAATTCATACGGTGTTCGTAGCATGCATGGACACGACTCATATGACTGGGATTTCAATGAAAAAGATTGTGGGCAGAAAATGGGTGATCACTGTACATTTATCTTCTGTTTCCTATTTATATTTATATTTTACCTCCTCAATTTAGCGTTATGGACAGGGAAAGATTTAATCTAAGATCTGCACAAAAATATTTTGCCTTCAAATTCATACCGTGATCGTAGCATGCATGGACTCGACTCATATGACTGGGATTTCCATGAAAAAGATTGTGGGCCGAAAATGGGTGATCACTGTACATTTCTCTTCTGTTTCCTATTTATATTTATATTTTACCTCCTCAATTTAGCATTATGGACAGGGAAAGACCTAATCTAAGATCTGCACAAAAATATTTTGCCTTCAAATTCATACCCTGATCGTAGCATGCATGGACTCGACTCATATGATGGGAATTAACATGAAAAAGATTGTGGGCCGAAAACGGGTGATCACTGTACATTTCTCTTCTGTTTCCTATTTATATTTTATTTTGCCTCCTCAATTTAGCATTATGGCCAGGGAAAGACCTAATCTAAGCTCTGTACAAAAATATTTTCCCTTCAAATTCATACCGTGATCGTAGCATGCATGGACTCAACTCATATGACTGGTATTTCCATGAAAAAGATTTTGGGCCGAAAATGGGTGATCACTGTACATTTCTCTTCTGTTTCCTATTTATATTTCCATTTTACCTCCTCAATTTAGCATTATGGACAGGGAAAGACCTAATCTAAGCTCTGCACAAAAATATTTTACCTTCAAATACATACCCTGATCGTAGCATGAATGGACTCGACTCATATGACTGGGATTAACATGAAAAAGAATTTGGACCGAAAATGGGTCATCACTGTACATTTCTCTACTGTTTCCTATTTATATTTTATTTTGCCTCCTCAATTTAGCATTATGGCCAGGGAAAGACCTAATCTAAGCTCTGCACAAAAATATTTTGCCTTCAAATTGATACCGTGATCGTAGCATGCATGGACTCGACTCATATAACTGGGATTTCCATGAAAAAGATTCTGGGCTGAAAATGGGTGATCACTGTACATTTCTTTTCTGTTTCCTATTTATATTTATATTTTACCTCCTCAGTTTAGCATTATGGACAGGGAAAGACCTAATCTAAAATCTGCACAAAAATATTTTGCCTTCAATTTCATACCGTGATCGTAGCATGCATGGACTCGACTCATATGACTGAGATTTCCATGAAAAAGATTTTGGGCCGAAAATGGGTGAGCACTGTACATTTCTCTTCTGTTTCCTATTTATATTTCTATTTTACCTCCTCAATTTAGCATTATGGCCAGGGAAAGACCTAATCTAAGCTCTGCACAAAATATTTTACCTTCAAATACATACCGTGATTTTAGCATGCATGGACTCGACTCATATGACTGGGATTTCCATGAAAAAGTTTGTGGGCCGAAAATGGGTGATCACAGTACATTTCTCTTCTGTTTCCTATTTATATTTATATTTTCCCTCCTCAAATTAGCGTTATGGACAGGGATAGTCCTAATCTAAAATCTGCACAAAAATATTTTGCCTTCAAATTCATACGGTGATCGTAGCATGCATGGACACGACTCATATGACTGGGATTTCAATGAAAAAGATTGTGGGCAGAAAATGGGTGATCACTGTACATTTATCTTCTGTTTCTTATTTATATTTATATTTTACCTCCTCAATTTAGCGTTATGGACAGGGAAAGATTTAATCTAAGAACTGCACAAAAATATTTTGCCTTCAAATTCATACCGTGATCGTAGCATGCATGGACTCGACTCATATGACTGGGATTTCCATGAAAAAGATTGTGGGCCGAAAATGGGTGATCACTGTACATTTCTCTTCTGTTTCCTATTTATATTTATATTTTACCTCCTCAATTTAGCATTATGGACAGGGAAAGACCTAATCTAAGATCTGCACAAAAATATTTGGCCTTCAAATTCATACCCTGATCGTAGCATGCATGGACTCGACTCATATGATGGGAATTAACATGAAAAAGATTGTGGGCCGAAAATGGGTGATCACTGTACATTTCTCTTCTGTTTCCTATTTATATTTTATTTTGCCTCCTCAATTTAGCATTATGGCCAGGGAAGGACCTAATCTAAGCTCTGTACAAAAATATTTTCCCTTCAAATTCATACCGTGATCGTAGCATGCATGGACTCGACTCATATGACTGGTATTTCCATGAAAAAGATTTTGGGCCGAAAATGGGTGATCACTGTACATTTCTCTTCTGTTTCCTATTTATATTTATATTTTACCTCCTCAGTTTAGCATTATGGACAGGGAAAGACCTAATCTAAAATCTGCACAAAAATATTTTGCCTTCAATTTCATACCGTGATCGTAGCATGCATGGACTCGACTCATATGACTGAGATTTCCATGAAAAAGATTTTGGGCCGAAAATGGGTGATCACTGTACATTTCTCTTCTGTTTCCTATTTATATTTCTATTTTACCTCCTCAATTTAGCATTATGGCCAGGGAAAGACCTAATCTAAGCTCTGCACAAAAATATTTTACCTTCAAATACATACCGTGATTTTAGCATGCATGGACTCGACTCATATGACTGGGATTTCCATGAAAAAGATTGTGGGCCGAAAATGGGTGATCACAGTACATTACTCTTCTGTTTCCTATTTATATTTATATTTTCCCTCCTCAAATTAGCGTTATGGACAGGGATAGTCCTAATCTAAAATCTGCACAAAAATATTTTGCCTTCAAACTCATACGGTGATCGTAGCATGCATGGACACGACTCATATGACTGGGATTTCAATGAAAAAGATTGTGGGCAGAAAATGGGTGATCACTGTACATTTCTCTTCTGTTTCCTATTTATATTTATATTTTACCTCCTCAATTTAGCGTTATGGACAGGGAAAGATTTAATCTAAGATCTGCACAAAAATATTTTGCCTTCAAATTCATACCGTGATCGTAGCATGCATGGACTCGACTCATATGACTGGGATTTCCATGAAAAAGATTGTGGGCCGAAAATGGGTGATCACTGTACATTTCTCTTCTGTTTCCTATTTATATTTCTATTTTACCTCCTCAATTTAGCATTATGGACAGGGAAAGACCTAATCTAAGATCTGCACAAAAATATTTTGCCTTCAAATTCATACCCTGATCGTAGCATGCATGGACTCGACTCATATGATGGGGATTAACATGAAAAAGATTGTGGGCCGAAAATGGGTGATCACTGTACATTTCTCTTCTGTTTCCTATTTATATTTTATTTTGCCTCCTCAATTTAGCATTATGGCCAGGGAAAGACCTAATCTAAGCTCTGTACAAAAATATTTTGCCTTCAAATTCATACCGTGATCGTAACATGCATGGACTCGACTCATATGACTGGTATTTCCATGAAAAAGATTTTGGGCCGAAAATGGGTGATCACTGTACATTTCTCTTCTGTTTCCTATTTATATTTATATTTTACCTCCTCAATTTAGCATTATGGCCAGGGAAAGACCTAATCTAAGCTCTGCACAAAAATATTTTACCTTCAAATACATACCGTGATTGTAGCATGCATGGACTCGACTCATATGACTGGGGTTTCCATGAAACAGATTGTGGGCCGAAAATGGGTGATCACAGTACATTTCTCTTCTGTTTCCTATTTATATTTATATTTTCCCTCCTCAATTTAGCATTATGGACAGGGATAGTCCTAATCTAAAATCTGCACAAAAATATTTTGCCTTCAAATTCATACGTTGATCGTAGCATGCATGGACACGACTCATATGACTGGGATTTCAATGAAAAAGATTGTGGGCAGAAAATTGGGTGATCACTGCACATTTCTCTTCTGTTTCCTATTTATATTTATATTTTACCTCCTCAATTTAGCGTTATGGACAGGGAAAGATTTAATCTAAGATCAGCACAAAAATATTTTGCCTTCAAATTCATACCGTGATCGTAGCATGCATGGACTCGACTCATATGACTGGGATTTCCATGAAAAAGATTGTGGGCCGAAAATGGGTGATCACTGTACATTTCTCTTCTGTTTCCTATTTATATTTCTATTTTACCTCCTCAATTTAGCATTATGGACAGGGAAAGACCTAATCTAAGATCTGCACAAAAATATTTTGCCTTCAAATTCATACCCTGATCGTAGCATGCATGGACTCGACTCATATGATGGGGATTAACATGAAAAAGATTGTGGGCCGAAAATGGGTGATCACTGTACATTTCTCTTCTGTTTCCTATTTATATTTTATTTTGCCTCCTCAATTTAGCATTATGGCCAGGGAAAGACCTAATCTAAGCTCTGTACAAAAATATTTTGCCTTCAAATTCATACCGTGATCGTAATATGCATGGACTCGACTCATATGACTGGTATTTCCATGAAAAAGATTTTGGGCCGAAAATGGGTGATCACTGTACATTTCTCTTCTGTTTCCTATTTATATTTATATTTTACCTCCTCAATTTAGCATTATGGCCAGGGAAAGACCTAATCTAAGCTCTGCACAAAAATATTTTACCTTCAAATACATACCGTGATTGTAGCATGCATGGACTCGACTCATATGACTGGTATTTCCATGAAAAAGATTTTGGGCCGAAAATGGGTGATCACTGTACATTTCTCTTCTGTTTCCTATTTATATTTATATTTTACCTCCTCAGTTTAGCATTATGGACAGGGAAAGACCTAATCTAAAATCTGCACAAAAATATTTTGCCTTCAATTTCATACCGTGATCGTAGCATGCATGGACTCGACTCATATGACTGAGATTTCCATGAAAAAGATTTTGGGCCGAAAATGGGTGATCACTGTACATTTCTCTTCTGTTTCCTATTTATATTTCTATTTTACCTCCTCAATTTAGCATTATGGCCAGGGAAAGACCTAATCTAAGCTCTGCACAAAAATATTTTACCTTCAAATACATACCGTGATTTTAGCATGCATGGACTCGACTCATATGACTGGGATTTCCATGAAAAAGATTGTGGGCCGAAAATGGGTGATCACAGTACATTACTCTTCTGTTTCCTATTTATATTTATATTTTCCCTCCTCAAATTAGCGTTATGGACAGGGATAGTCCTAATCTAAAATCTGCACAAAAATATTTTGCCTTCAAACTCATACGGTGATCGTAGCATGCATGGACACGACTCATATGACTGGGATTTCAATGAAAAAGATTGTGGGCAGAAAATGGGTGATCACTGTACATTTCTCTTCTGTTTCCTATTTATATTTATATTTTACCTCCTCAATTTAGCGTTATGGACAGGGAAAGATTTAATCTAAGATCTGCACAAAAATATTTTGCCTTCAAATTCATACCGTGATCGTAGCATGCTTGGACTCGACTCATATGACTGGGATTTCCATGAAAAAGATTGTGGGCCGAAAATGGGTGATCACTGTACATTTCTCTTCTGTTTCCTATTTATATTTCTATTTTACCTCCTCAATTTAGCATTATGGACAGGGAAAGACCTAATCTAAGATCTGCACAAAAATATTTTGCCTTCAAATTCATACCCTGATCGTAGCATGCATGGACTCGACTCATATGATAGGGATTAACATGAAAAAGATTGTGGGCCGAAAATGGGTGATCACTGTACATTTCTCTTCTGTTTCCTATTTATATTTCTATTTTACATCCTCAATTTAGCATTATGGACAGGGAAAGACCTAATCTAAGCTCTGCACAAAAATATTTTGCCTTCAAATTCATACCGTGATCGTAGCATGCATGGACTCGACTCATATGACTGGGATATCCATGAAAAAGATTGTCGGCCGAAAATGGGTGGTCACTGTACATTTCTCTTCTGTTTCCTATTTATATTTCTATTTTACCTCCTCAATTTAGCATTATGGTCAGGGAAAGACCTAATCTAAAATCAGCACAAAAATATTTTGCCTTCAAATTCATACCGTGATCGTAGCATACATGGACTCGACTCATATGACTGGGATTTCCATTAAAAAGATTGTGGGCCGAAAATGGGTGATCACTGTACATTTCTCTTCTGTTTCCTATTTATATTTCTATTTTACCTCCTCAATTCAGCATTATGGCCAGGGAAAGCCCGAATCTAAGCTCTGCACAAAAATATTTTGCCTTCAAATTCATACCGTGATCATAGCATGCATGGACTCGACTCATATGACTGGGATTTCCATGAAAAAGATTGTGGGCCGAAAATGGGTGATCACTGTACATTTCTCTTTTGTTTCCTATTTATATTTCTATTTTACCTCCTCAATTTAGCATTATGGACAGGGAAAGACCTAATCTAAGATCTGCACAAAAATATTTTGCCTTCAAATTCATACCCTGATCGTAGCATGCATGGACTCGACTCATATGACTGGGATTTCCATGACAAAGATTGTGGGCCGAAAATGGGTGATCACTGTACATTTCTCTTCTGTTTCCTATTTATATTTCTATTTTACATCCTCAATTTAGCATTATGGACAGGGAAAGACCTAATCTAAAATCTGCACAAAAATATTTTGCCTTCAAATTCATACCCTGATCGTAGCATGCATGGATTCGACTCATATGACTGGGATTTCCATGAAAATGATTGTGGGCCGAAAATTGGTGATCACTGTACATTTCTCTTCTATTTCCTATTTATATTTATATTTTACCTCCTCAATTTAGCATTATGGACAGGGAAAGACCTAATCTAAGATCTGCACAAAAATATTTTGCCTTCAAATTCATACCCTGATCGTAGCATGCATGGACTCGACTCATATGACTGGGATTTCCATGAAAAAGATTGTGGTCCGAAAATGGGTGATCACTGTACATTTCTTTCTGTTTCCTATTTATATTTATATTTTACTTCCTCAATTTAGCATTATGGACAGGGAAAGACATAATCTAAGATCTGCACAAAAATATTTTGCCTTCAAATTCATACGCTGATCGTAGCATGCATGGACTCGACTCATATGACTGGGATTTCCATGAAAAAGATTGTGGGCCGAAAATGGGTGATCACTGTACATTTCTCTTCTGTTTCCTATTTATATTTATATTTTACTTCCTCAATTTAGCATTATGGACAGGGAAAGACCTAATCTAAGATCTGCAAAAAAATATTTTGCCTTCAAATTCATAACGTCATTGTAGCATGCATGGACTCGACTCATATGACTGGGATTTCCATGAAAAAGATTGTGGGCCGAAAATGGGTGATCACTGTACATTTCTCTTCTGTTTCCTATTCATATTTCTATTTTACATCCTCAATTTAGCATTATGGACAGGGAAAGACCTAATCTAAGATCTGCAAAAAAATATTTTGCCTTCAAATTCATAACGTCATTGTAGCATGCATGGACTCGACTCATATGACTGGGATTTCCATGTAAAAGATTGTGGGATGAAAATGGGTGATCACTGTACATTTCTCTTCTGTTTCCTATTTATATTTATATTTTACATCCTCAATTTAGCATTATGGACAGGGAAAGACCTAATCTAAGAACTGCACAAAAATATTTTGCCATCAAATTCATAACGTGATCGTAGCATGCATGGACTCGACTCATATGACTGGGATTTCCATGAAAAAGATTGTGGGCCGAAAATGGGTGATCACTGTACATTTCTCTTCTCTTTCCTATTTATATTTCTATTTTACATCCACAATTCAGCATTATGGACAGGGAAAGACCTAATCTAAGATCTGCACAAAAATATTTTGCCTTCAAATTCATACCCTGATCGTAGCATGCATGGACTCGACTCATATCACTGGGATTTCCATGACAAAGATTGTGGGCCGAAAATGGGTGATCACTGTACATTTCTCTTCTGTTTCCTATTTATATTTCTATTTTACATCCTCAATTTAGCATTATGGACAGGGAAAGACCTAATCTAAGATCTGCACAAAAATATTTTGCCTTCAAATTCATACCCTGATCGTAGCATGCATGGACTCGACTCATATGACTGGGATTTCCATGAAAAAGTTTGTGGCCCGAAAATGGGTGATCACTGTACATTTCTCTTCTGTTTCCTATTTATATTTCTATTTTACCTCCTCAATTTAGCATTATGGACAGGGAAAGACCTAATCTAAAATCTGCACAAAAATATTTTGCCTTCAAATTCATACCCTGATCGTATCATGCATGGATTCGACTCATATGACTGGGATTTCCATGAAAAAGATTGGGGGCCGAAAATGGGTGATCACTGTACATTTCTGTTCTATTTCCTATTTATATTTATATTTTACATCCTCAATTTAGCATTATGGACAGGGAAAGACCTAATCTAAGATCTGCACAAAAATATTTTGCCTTCAAATTCATAACTTGATCGTAGCATGCATGGACTCGACTCATATGACTGGGATTTCCATGAAAAAGATTGTGGTCCGAAAATGAGTGATCACTGTACATTTCTTTCTGTTTCCTATTTATATTTATATTTTACTTCCACAATTTAGCATTATGGACAGGGAAAGACATAATCTAAGATCTGCACAAAAATATTTTGCCTTCAAATTCATACCCTGATCGTAGCATGCATGGACTCGACTCATATGACTGGGATTTCCATGAAAAAGATTGTGGGCCGAAAATGGGTGATCACTGTACATTTCTCTTCTGTTTCCTATTTATATTTATATTTTACTTCCTCAATTTAGCATTATGGACAGGGAAAGACCTAATCTAAGATCTGCACAAAAATATTTTGCCTTCAAATTCATAACTTGATCGTAGCATGCATGGACTCGACTCATATGACTGGGATTTCCATGAAAAAGATTGTGGGCCGAAAATGGGTGATCACTGTACATTTCTCTTCTGTTTCCTATTTATATTTATATTTTACTTCCTCAATTTAGCATTATGGACAGGGAAAGACCTAATCTAAGATCTGCACAAAAATATTTTGCCTTCAAATTCATAACGTGATCGTAAGATACATGGACTCGACTCATATGACTGGAATTTCCATGAAAAAATTGTGGGCCGAAAATGGGTGATCACTGTACATTTCTCTTCTGTTTCCTATTTATATTTCTATTTTACCTCCTCAATTTAGCATTATGGACAGGGAAAGACCTAATCTAAAATCTGCTCAAAAATATTTTGCCTTCAAATTCATACCGTGATCGTAGCATGCATGGACTCGACTCATATGACTGGGATTTCCATGAAAAAGATTGTGGGCCGAAAATGGGTGATCACTGTACATTTCTCTTCTGTTTCCTATTTATATTTCTATTTTACCTCCTCAATTTAGCATTATGGAGAGGGAAAGACCTAATCTAAGATCTGCACAAAAATATTTTGCCTTCAAATTCATAACGTGATCGTAGCATGCATGGACTCGACTCATATGACTGGGATTTCCATGAAAAAGATTGTGGGCCGAAAATGGGTGATCACTGTACATTTCTTTCTGTTTCCTATTTATATTTATATTTTACTTCCTCAATTTAGCATTATGGACAGGGAAAGACATAATCTAAGATCTGCACAAAAATATTTTGCCTTCAAATTCATACCCTGATCGTAGCATGCATGGACTCGACTCATATGACTGGGATTTCCATGAAAAAGATTGTGGGCCGAAAATGGGTGATCACTGTACATTTCTCTTCTGTTTCCTATTTATATTTATATTTTACTTCCTCAATTTAGCATTATGGACAGGGAAAGACCTAATCTAAGATCTGCACAAAAATATTTTGCCTTCAAATTCATACTCTGATCGTAGCATGCATGGACTCGACTCATATGACTGGGATTTCCATGAAAAAGATTGTGGGCGGAAAATGGGTGATCACTGTACATTTCTCTTCTGTTTTCTATTTATATTTCTATTTTACCTCCTCAATTTCACCTTATGGACAGGGAACGAACTAATCCAAAATCTGCACAAAAATATTTTGCCTTCAAATTCATACCGTGATCGTAGCATGCATGGACTCGACTCATATGACTGGGATTTCCATGAAAAAGATTGTGGGCGGAACATGGGTGATCACTGTCCATTTCTCTTTTGTTTCCTATTTATATTTCTATTTTACCTCCTCAATTTAGCATTATGGACAGGGAAAGACCTAATCTAAGTTCTGGACAAAAATATTTTGCTTTCAAATTCATACCGTGAACGTAGCATGCATGGACTCGATTCATATGACTGGGATTTGCATGAAAAATATTGTGGGCCGAAAATGGGTGGTCACTGTACATTTCTCTTCTGTTTCCTATTTATATTTATATTTTACGTCCTCAATTTAGCATTATGGAGAGGGAAAGACCAAATCTAAGATCTGCACAAAAATATTTTGCCTTCAAATTCATACCGTGATCGTAGCATGGATGGACTCGAATCATATGACTGGGATTTCCATGAAAAAGATTGTGGGCCGAAAATAGGTGATGACTGTACATTTCTCTTCTGTTTCCTATTTATATTTATATTTTACCTCCTCAATTTAGCATTATGGACAGGGAATGACCTAATCTAAAATCTGCACAAAAATATTTTGCCTTTAAATTCATACCGTGGTCGTAGCATGCATGGACTCGAATCATATGACTGGGATTTCCATGATAAAGATTTTGGGCAGAAAATGGGTGATCACTGTACATTTCTCTTCTGTTTCCTATTTATATTTCTATTTTACCTCCTCAATTTAGCATTATGGACAGGGAAAGACCTAATCTAAAATCTGCTCAAAAATATTTTGCCTTCAAATTCATACCGTGATCGTAGCATGCATGGACTCGACTCATATGACTGGGATTTCCATGAAAAAGATTGTGGGCCGAAAATGGGTGATCACTGTACATTTCTCTTCTGTTTCCTATTTATATTTCTATTTTACCTCCTCAATTTAGCATTATGGACAGGGAAAGACCTAATCTAAGATCTGCACAAAAATATTTTCCCTTCAAATTCATAACGTGATCGTAGCATGCATGGACTCGACTCATATGACTGGGATTTCCATGAAAAAGATTGTGGGCCGAAAATGGGTGATCACTGTACATTTCTTTCTGTTTCCTATTTATATTTATATTTTACTTCCTCAATTTAGCATTATGGACAGGGAAAGACATAATCTAAGATCTGCACAAAAATATTTTGCCTTCAAATTCATACCCTGATCGTAGCATGCATGGACTCGACTCATATGACTGGGATTTCCATGAAAAAGATTGTGGGCCGAAAATGGGTGATCACTGTACATTTCTCTTCTGTTTCCTATTTATATTTATATTTTACTTCCTCAATTTAGCATTATGGACAGGGAAAGACCTAATCTAAGATCTGCACAAAAATATTTTGCCTTCAAATTCATAACTTGATCGTAGCATGCATGGACTCGACTCATATGACTGGGATTTCCATGAAAAAGATTGTGGGCCGAAAATGGGTGATCACTGTACATTTCTTTATGTTTCCTATTTATATTTATATTTTACTTCCTCAATTTAGCATTATGGACAGGGAAAGACATAATCTAAGATCTGCACAAAAATATTTTGCCTTCAAATTCATACGCTGATCGTAGCATGCATGGACTCGACTCATATGACTGGGATTTCCATGAAAAAGATTGTGGGCCGAAAATGGGTGATCACTGTACATTTCTCTTCTGTTTCCTATTTATATTTCTATTTTACCTCCTCAATTTAGCATTATGGACAGGGAAAGACCTAATCTAAGATCTGCACAAAAATATTTTGCCTTCAAATTCATAACTTGATCGTAGCATGCATGGACTCGACTCATATGACTGGGATTTCCATGAAAAAGATTGTGGGCCGAAAATGGGTGATCACTGTACATTTCTTTATGTTTCCTATTTATATTTATATTTTACTTCCTCAATTTAGCATTATGGACAGGGAAAGACATAATCTAAGATCTGCACAAAAATATTTTGCCTTCAAATTCATACGCTGATCGTAGCATGCATGGACTCGACTCATATGACTGGGATTTCCATGAAAAAGATTGTGGGCCGAAAATGGGTGATCACTGTACATTTCTCTTCTGTTTCCTATTTATATTTATATTTTACTTCCTCAATTTAGCATTATGGACAGGGAAAGACCTAATCTAAGATCTGCACAAAAATATTTTGCCTTCAAATTCATAACGTGATCGTAAGATACATGGACTCGACTCATATGACTGGAATTTCCATGAAAAAATTGTGGGCCGAAAATGGGTGATCACTGTACATTTCTCTTCTGTTTCCTATTTATATTTCTATTTTACCTCCTCAATTTAGCATTATGGACAGGGAAAGACCTAATCTAAAATCTGCTCAAAAATATTTTGCCTTCAAATTCATACCGTGATCGTAGCATGCATGGACTCGACTCATATGACTGGGATTTCCATGAAAAAGATTGTGGGCCGAAAATGGGTGATCACTGTACATTTCTCTTCTGTTTCCTATTTATATTTCTATTTTACCTCCTCAATTTAGCATTATGGAGAGGGAAAGACCTAATCTAAGATCTGCACAAAAATATTTTGCCTTCAAATTCATAACGTGATCGTAGCATGCATGGACTCGACTCATATGACTGGGATTTCCATGAAAAAGATTGTGGGCCGAAAATGGGTGATCACTGTACATTTCTTTCTGTTTCCTATTTATATTTATATTTTACTTCCTCAATTTAGCATTATGGACAGGGAAAGACATAATCTAAGATCTGCACAAAAAAATTTTGCCTTCAAATTCATACCCTGATCGTAGCATGCATGGACTCGACTCATATGACTGGGATTTCCATGAAAAAGATTGTGGGCCGAAAATGGGTGATCACTGTACATTTCTCTTCTGTTTCCTATTTATATTTATATTTTACTTCCTCAATTTAGCATTATGGACAGGGAAAGACCTAATCTAAGATCTGCACAAAAATATTTTGCCTTCAAATTCATAACGTGATCGTAAGATACATGGACTCGACTCATATGACTGGAATTTCCATGAAAAAATTGTGGGCCGAAAATGGGTGATCACTGTACATTTCTCTTCTGTTTCCTATTTATATTTCTATTTTACCTCCTCAATTTAGCATTATGGACAGGGAAAGACCTAATCTAAAATCTGCTCAAAAATATTTTGCCTTCAAATTCATACCGTGATCGTAGCATGCATGGACTCGACTCATATGACTGGGATTTCCATGAAAAAGATTGTGGGCCGAAAATGGGTGATCACTGTACATTTCTCTTCTGTTTCCTATTTATATTTCTATTTTACCTCCTCAATTTAGCATTATGGACAGGGAAAGACCTAATCTAAGATCTGCACAAAAATATTTTGCCTTCAAATTCATAACGTGATCGTAGCATGCATGGACTCGACTCATATGACTGGGATTTCCATGAAAAAGATTGTGGGCCGAAAATGGGTGATCACTGTACATTTCTTTCTGTTTCCTATTTATATTTATATTTTACTTCCTCAATTTAGCATTATGGACAGGGAAAGACATAATCTAAGATCTGCACAAAAATATTTTGCCTTCAAATTCATACCCTGATCGTAGCATGCATGGACTCGACTCATATGACTGGGATTTCCATGAAAAAGATTGTGGGCCGAAAATGGGTGATCACTGTACATTTCTCTTCTGTTTCCTATTTATATTTATATTTTACTTCCTCAATTTAGCATTATGGACAGGGAAAGACCTAATCTAAGATCTGCACAAAAATATTTTGCCTTCAAATTCATAACTTGATCGTAGCATGCATGGACTCGACTCATATGACTGGGATTTCCATGAAAAAGATTGTGGGCCGAAAATGGGTGATCACTGTACATTTCTTTATGTTTCCTATTTATATTTATATTTTACTTCCTCAATTTAGCATTATGGACAGGGAAAGACATAATCTAAGATCTGCACAAAAATATTTTGCCTTCAAATTCATACGCTGATCGTAGCATGCATGGACTCGACTCATATGACTGGGATTTCCATGAAAAAGATTGTGGGCCGAAAATGGGTGATCACTGTACATTTCTCTTCTGTTTCCTATTTATATTTATATTTTACTTCCTCAATTTAGCATTATGGACAGGGAAAGACCTAATCTAAGATCTGCACAAAAATATTTTGCCTTCAAATTCATAACGTGATCGTAAGATATATTGACTCGACTCATATGACTGGAATTTCCATGAAAAAGATTGTGGGCCGAAAATGGGTGATCACTGTACATTTCTCTTCTGTTTCCTATTTATATTTATATTTTACTTCCTCAATTTAGCATTATGGACAGGGAAAGACCTAATCTAAGATCTGCACAAAAATATTTTGCCTACAAATTCATACTCTGATCGTAGCATGCATGGACTCGACTCATATGACTGGGATTTCCATGAAAAAGATTGTGGGCCGAAAATGGGTGATCACTGTACATTTCTCTTCTGTTTCCTATTTATATTTATATTTTACTTCCTCAATTTAGCATTATGGACAGGGAAAGACCTAATCTAAGATCTGCACAAAAATATTTTGCCTTCAAATTCATAACGTGATCGTAAGATACATGGACTCGACTCATATGACTGGAATTTCCATGAAAAAATTGTGGGCCGAAAATGGGTGATCACTGTACATTTCTCTTCTGTTTCCTATTTATATTTCTATTTTACCTCCTCAATTTAGCATTATGGACAGGGAAAGACCTAATCTAAAATCTGCTCAAAAATATTTTGCCTTCAAATTCATACCGTGATCGTAGCATGCATGGACTCGACTCATATGACTGGGATTTCCATGAAAAAGATTGTGGGCCGAAAATGGGTGATCACTGTACATTTCTCTTCTGTTTCCTATTTATATTTCTATTTTACCTCCTCAATTTAGCATTATGGACAGGGAAAGACCTAATCTAAGATCTGCACAAAAATATTTTGCCTTCAAATTCATAACGTGATCGTAGCATGCATGGACTCGACTCATATGACTGGGATTTCCATGAAAAAGATTGTGGGCCGAAAATGGGTGATCACTGTACATTTCTTTCTGTTTCCTATTTATATTTATATTTTACTTCCTCAATTTAGCATTATGGACAGGGAAAGACATAATCTAAGATCTGCACAAAAATATTTTGCCTTCAAATTCATACCCTGATCGTAGCATGCGTGGACTCGACTCATATGACTGGGATTTCCATGAAAAAGATTGTGGGCCGAAAATGGGTGATCACTGTACATTTCTCTTCTGTTTCCTATTTATATTTATATTTTACTTCCTCAATTTAGCATTATGGACAGGGAAAGACCTAATCTAAGATCTGCACAAAAATATTTTGCCTTCAAATTCATAACTTGATCGTAGCATGCATGGACTCGACTCATATGACTGGGATTTCCATGAAAAAGATTGTGGGCCGAAAATGGGTGATCACTGTACATTTCTTTATGTTTCCTATTTATATTTATATTTTACTTCCTCAATTTAGCATTATGGACAGGGAAAGACATAATCTAAGATCTGCACAAAAATATTTTGCCTTCAAATTCATACGCTGATCGTAGCATGCATGGACTCGACTCATATGACTGGGATTTCCATGAAAAAGATTGTGGGCCGAAAATGGGTGATCACTGTACATTTCTCTTCTGTTTCCTATTTATATTTATATTTTACTTCCTCAATTTAGCATTATGGACAGGGAAAGACCTAATCTAAGATCTGCACAAAAATATTTTGCCTTCAAATTCATAACGTCATTGTAGCATGCATGGACTCGACTCATATGACTGGGATTTCCATGAAAAAGATTGTGAGATGAAAATGGGTGATCACTCTACATTTCTCTTCTGTTTCCTATTTATATTTCTATTTTACTTCCTCAATTTAGCATTATGGACAGGGAAAGACCTAATCTAAGAACTGCACAAAAATATTTTGCCTTCAAATTCATAACGTGATCGTAGCATGCATGGATACGACTCATATGACTGGGATTTCCATGAAAAAGATTGTGGGCCGAAAATGGGTGATCACTGTATATTTCTCTTCTGTTTCCTATTTATATTTCTATTTTACATCCTCAATTTAGCATTATGGACAGGGAAAGACCTAATCTAAGATCTGCACAAAAATATTTTGCCTTCAAATTCATAACGTGATCGTAGCATTGCATGGACTCGACTCATATGACTGGGATTTCCATGAAAAAGATTGTGGGCCGAAAATGGGTGATCACTGTACATTTCTCTTCTGTTTCCTATTTATATTTATATTTTACTTCCTCAATTTAGCATTATGGACAGGGAAAGACCTAATCTAAGATCTGCAAAAAAATATTTTGCCTTCAAATTCATAACGTGATCGTAGCATTGCATTTACTCGACTCATATGACTGGGATTTCCATGAAAAAGATTGTGGGCCGAAAATGGGTGATCACTGTACATTTCTCTTCTGTTTCCTATTTATATTTATATTTTACATCCTCAATTTAGCATTATGGACAGGGAAAGACCTAATCTAATATCTGCACAAAAATATTTTGTCTTCAAATTCATAACGTGATCGTAGCATGCATGGACTCGACTCATATGACTGGAATTTCCATGAAAAAGATTGTGTGCCAAAAATGGGTGATCACTGTACATTTCTCTTCTGTTTCCTATTTATATTTATATTTTACCTCCTCAATTTAGCATTATGGACAGGGAAAGACCTAATCTAAGATCTGCAAAAAAATATTTTGCCTTCAAATTCATAACGTGATCGTAGCATGCATGGACTCGACTCATATGACTGGGATTTCTATGAAAAAGATTGTGGGCCGAAAATGGGTGATCACTGTACATTTCTCTTCTGTTTCCTATTTATATTTCTATTTTACATCCTCAATTTAGCATTATGGACAGGGAAAGACCTAATCTAAGATCTGCACAAAAATATTTTGCCTTCAAATTCATACCCTGATCGTAGCATGCATGGACTCGACTCATATGACTGGGATTTCCATGAAAAAGATTGTGGGCCGAAAATGGGTGATCACTGTACATTTCTCTTCTGTTTCCTATTTATATTTATATTTTACCTCCTCAATTTAGCATTATGGACAGGGAAAGACCTAATCTAAGCTCTACACAAAAATATTTTGCCTTCAAATTCATACCGGGATCGTAGCATGCATGGACTCGACTCATATGACTGGGATTTCCATGAAAAAGATTGTGGGCCGAAAATGGGTGATCACTGTACATTTCTCTTCTGTTTCCTATTTTTATTTATATTTTACTTCCTCAATTTAGCATTATGGACAGGGAAAGACCTAATCTAAGATCTGCAAAAAAATATTTTCCTTCAAATTCATAACGTGATCGTAGCATGCATGGACTCGACTCATATGACTGGGATTTCTATGAAAAAGATTGTGGGCCGAAAATGGGTGATCACTGTACATTTCTCTTCTGTTTCCTATTTATATTTCTATTTTACATCCTCAATTTAGCATTATGGACAGGGAAAGACCTAATCTAAACTCTGCACAAAAATATTTTGCCTTCAAAATCATACCCTGATCGTAGCATGCATGGACTCGACTCATATGACTGGGATTTCCATGAAATAGATTGTGGGCCGAAAATGGGTGATCACTGTGCATTTCTCTTCTGTTTCCTATTTATATTTCTATTTTACATCCTCAATTTAGCATTATGGACAGGGAAAGACCTAATCTAAGATCTGCACAAAAATATTTTGCCTTCAAATTCATACCCTGATCGTAGCATGCATGGACTCGACTCATATGACTGGGATTTCCATGAAAAAGATTGTGGGCCGAAAATGGGTGATCACTGTACATTTCTCTTCTGTTTCCTATTTATATTTATATTTTACCTCCTCAATTTAGCATTATGAACAGGGAAAGACCTAATATAATATCTGCACAAAAATATTTTGCCATCAAATTCATACCCTGATCGTAGCATTCATGGACTCGACTCATATGACTGGGATTTCCATGAAAAAGATTGTGGGCCGAAAATGGGTGATCACTGTACATTTCTCTTCTGTTTCCTATTTATATTTATATTTTACTTCCTCAATTTAGCATTATGGACAGGGAAAGACCTAATCTAAGATCTGCACAAAAATATTTTGCCTTCAAATTCATAACTTGATCGTAGCATGCATGGACTCGACTCATATGACTGGGATTTCCATGAAAAAGATTGTGGGCCGAAAATGGGTGATCACTGTACATTTCTTTATGTTTCCTATTTATATTTATATTTTACTTCCTCAATTTAGCATTATGGACAGGGAAAGACATAATCTAAGATCTGCACAAAAATATTTTGCCTTCAAATTCATACGCTGATCGTAGCATGCATGGACTCGACTCATATGACTGGGATTTCCATGAAAAAGATTGTGGGCCGAAAATGGGTGATCACTGTACATTTCTCTTCTGTTTCCTATTTATATTTATATTTTACTTCCTCAATTTAGCATTATGGACAGGGAAAGACCTAATCTAAGATCTGCACAAAAATATTTTGCCTTCAAATTCATAACGTCATTGTAGCATGCATGGACTCGACTCATATGACTGGGATTTCCATGAAAAAGATTGTGAGATGAAAATGGGTGATCACTCTACATTTCTCTTCTGTTTCCTATTTATATTTCTATTTTACTTCCTCAATTTAGCATTATGGACAGGGAAAGACCTAATCTAAGAACTGCACAAAAATATTTTGCCTTCAAATTCATAACGTGATCGTAGCATGCATGGATACGACTCATATGACTGGGATTTCCATGAAAAAGATTGTGGGCCGAAAATGGGTGATCACTGTATATTTCTCTTCTGTTTCCTATTTATATTTCTATTTTACATCCTCAATTTAGCATTATGGACAGGGAAAGACCTAATCTAAGATCTGCACAAAAATATTTTGCCTTCAAATTCATAACGTGATCGTAGCATTGCATGGACTCGACTCATATGACTGGGATTTCCATGAAAAAGATTGTGGGCCGAAAATGGGTGATCACTGTACATTTCTCTTCTGTTTCCTATTTATATTTATATTTTACTTCCTCAATTTAGCATTATGGACAGGGAAAGACCTAATCTAAGATCTGCAAAAAAATATTTTGCCTTCAAATTCATAACGTGATCGTAGCATTGCATTTACTCGACTCATATGACTGGGATTTCCATGAAAAAGATTGTGGGCCGAAAATGGGTGATCACTGTACATTTCTCTTCTGTTTCCTATTTATATTTATATTTTACATCCTCAATTTAGCATTATGGACAGGGAAAGACCTAATCTAATATCTGCACAAAAATATTTTGTCTTCAAATTCATAACGTGATCGTAGCATGCATGGACTCGACTCATATGACTGGAATTTCCATGAAAAAGATTGTGTGCCAAAAATGGGTGATCACTGTACATTTCTCTTCTGTTTCCTATTTATATTTATATTTTACCTCCTCAATTTAGCATTATGGACAGGGAAAGACCTAATCTAAGATCTGCAAAAAAATATTTTGCCTTCAAATTCATAACGTGATCGTAGCATGCATGGACTCGACTCATATGACTGGGATTTCTATGAAAAAGATTGTGGGCCGAAAATGGGTGATCACTGTACATTTCTCTTCTGTTTCCTATTTATATTTCTATTTTACATCCTCAATTTAGCATTATGGACAGGGAAAGACCTAATCTAAGATCTGCACAAAAATATTTTGCCTTCAAATTCATACCCTGATCGTAGCATGCATGGACTCGACTCATATGACTGGGATTTCCATGAAAAAGATTGTGGGCCGAAAATGGGTGATCACTGTACATTTCTCTTCTGTTTCCTATTTATATTTATATTTTACCTCCTCAATTTAGCATTATGGACAGGGAAAGACCTAATCTAAGCTCTACACAAAAATATTTTGCCTTCAAATTCATACCGGGATCGTAGCATGCATGGACTCGACTCATATGACTGGGATTTCCATGAAAAAGATTGTGGGCCGAAAATGGGTGATCACTGTACATTTCTCTTCTGTTTCCTATTTTTATTTATATTTTACTTCCTCAATTTAGCATTATGGACAGGGAAAGACCTAATCTAAGATCTGCAAAAAAATATTTTCCTTCAAATTCATAACGTGATCGTAGCATGCATGGACTCGACTCATATGACTGGGATTTCTATGAAAAAGATTGTGGGCCGAAAATGGGTGATCACTGTACATTTCTCTTCTGTTTCCTATTTATATTTCTATTTTACATCCTCAATTTAGCATTATGGACAGGGAAAGACCTAATCTAAGCTCTGCACAAAAATATTTTGCCTTCAAAATCATACCCTGATCGTAGCATGCATGGACTCGACTCATATGACTGGGATTTCCATGAAATAGATTGTGGGCCGAAAATGGGTGATCACTGTGCATTTCTCTTCTGTTTCCTATTTATATTTCTATTTTACATCCTCAATTTAGCATTATGGACAGGGAAAGACCTAATCTAAGATCTGCACAAAAATATTTTGCCTTCAAATTCATACCCTGATCGTAGCATGCATGGACTCGACTCATATGACTGGGATTTCCATGAAAAAGATTGTGGGCCGAAAATGGGTGATCACTGTACATTTCTCTTCTGTTTCCTATTTATATTTATATTTTACCTCCTCAATTTAGCATTATGAACAGGGAAAGACCTAATATAATATCTGCACAAAAATATTTTGCCATCAAATTCATACCCTGATCGTAGCATTCATGGACTCGACTCATATGACTGGGATTTCCATGAAAAAGATTGTGGGCCGAAAATGGGTGATCACTGTACATTTCTCTTCTGTTTCCTATTTATATTTATATTTTACCTCCTCAATATAGCATCAGGGACAGGGAAAGTCCTAATCTAAAATCAACACAAAAATATTTTGCCTTCAAATTCATACCGTCATCGTAGCATGCATGGATTCGACTCATATGACTGGGATTTCCATGGAAAAGATTGTGGGCCGAAAATGGGTGATCACTGTACATTTCTCTTCTGTTTCCTATTTATATTTAAATTTTACATCCTCAATTTAGCATTATGGACAGGGAAAGACCTAATCTAAGATCTGCACAAAAATATTTTGCCTTCAAATTCATACCGTGATCGTAGCATACATGGACTCAACTCATATGACTGGGATTTCCATGAAAAAGATTGTGGGCCGAAAATGGGTGATCACTGTACATTTCTTTTCGGTTTCCTATTTATATTTATATTTTACTTCCTCAATTTAGCATTATGGCCAGGGAAAACCTAATCTAAGCTCTGCACATAAATATTTTACCTTCAAATTCATACCGTGATCGTAGCATGCATGGACTCGACTCATATGACTGGGATTTCCATGAAAAAGATTGTGGGCCGAAAATTGGTGGTCACTATACATTTCTCTTCTGTTTCCTATTTATATTTATATTTTCCCTCCTCAATTTAGCATTATGGACAGGGATAGACCTAATCTAAAATCTGCACAAAAATATTTTGCCTTCAAATTCATACGGTGATCGTAGCATGCATGGACTCGACTCATATGACTGGGATTTCCATGAAAAAGATTGTGGGCCGAAAATGGGTGATCACTGTACATTTCTCTTCTGTTTCCTATTTATATTTATATTTTACCTCCTCAATTTAGCATTATGGACAGGGAAAGACTTAATCTAAGATCTGCACAAAAATATTTTGCCTTCAAATACATACCGTGATCGTAGCATGCATGGACTCGACTCATATGACTGGGATTTCCATGAAAAAGATTGTGGGCCGAAAATGGGTGATCACTGTACATTTCTCTTCTGTTTCCAATTTATATTTATATTTTACATCCTCAATTTAGCATTATGGACAGGGAAAGACCTAATCTAAGATCTGCACAAAAATATTTTGCCTTCAAATTCATACCGTGATCGTAGCATACATGGACTCGACTCATATGACTGGGATTTCCATGAAAAAGATTGTGGGCCGAAAATGGGTGATCACTGTACATTTCTCTTCTGTTTCCTATTTATATTTCTATTTTACCTCTTCAATTTAGCATTATGGCCAGGGAAAGACCGAATCTAATCTCTGCACAAAAATATTTTGCCTTCAAATTCATACCGTGATCGTAGCATGCATGGACTCAACTCATATGACTGGGATTTCCATGAAAAAGATTGTGGGCCGAAAATGGGTGATCACTGTACATTTCTCTTCTGTTTCCTATTAATATTTATATTTTACCTCCTCAATTTAGCATTATGGAAAGGGAAAGACCTAATCTAAGATCTGCACAAAAATATTTTGCCTTCAAATTTATACCGTGATCGTAGCATGCATGGACTCGACTCATATGACTGGGATTTCCATGAAAAAGATTGTGGGCCGAAAATGGGTGATCACTGTACATTTCTCTTCTGTTTCCTATTTATTTTTCTATTTTACCTCCTCAATTTAGCCTTATGAACAGGGAAAGACCTAATCTAAGATCTGCACAAAAATATTCTGCCTTCAAATTCATACCCTGATCGTAGCATGCATGGACTCGACTCATATGACTAGGATTTCCATGAAAAAGATTCTGGGCCGAAAATGGGTGATCACTGTACATTTCTCTTCTGTTTCCTATTTATATTACTATTTTACCTCCTCAATTTAGCATTATGGACAGGGAAAGACCTAATCTAAGATCTGCACAAAAATATTTTGCCTTCAATTTCATTCCGTGATGGTAGCATGCATGGACTCGACTCATATGACTGGGATTTCCATGAAAAAGATTGTGTGCCGAAAATGGGTGATCACTGTACATTTCTCTTCTGTTTCCTATTTATATTTCTATTTTCCCTCCTCAATTTAGCATTATGGACAGGGAAAGACGTAATCTAAGATCTGCACAAAAATATTTTGCCTTCAAATTCATACAGTGATCGGAGCATGCATGGACTCGACTCATATGACTGGGATTTCCATGAAAAAGATTGTGGGCCGAAAATGGGTGATCACTGTACATTTCTCTTCTGTTTCCTATTTATTTTTCTATTTTACCTCCTCAATTTAGCCTTATGAACAGGGAAAGACCTAATCTAAGATCTGCACAAAAATATTTTGCCTTCAAATTCATACCCTGATCGTAGCATGCATGGACTCGACTCATATGACTGGGATTTCCATTAAAAAGATTGTGGGACGAAAAATGGTGATCACTGTACAATTCTCTTCTGTTTCCTATTTATATTACTATTTTACCTCCTCAATTTAGCATTATGGACAGGGAAACACCTAATCTAAGATCTGCACAAAAATATTTTGCCTTCAAATTCCTACCGTGATCGTAGTATACATGGACTCGACTCATATGACTGGGATTTCCATGAAAAAGATTGTGGGCCGAAAATGGGTGATCACTGTACATTTCTCTTCTGTTTCCTATTTATATTTATATTTTCCCTCCTCAATTTAGCATTATGGACAGGGAAAAACTTAATCTAAGATCTGCACAAAAATATTTTGCCTTCAAATTCATACCGTGATCGTAGCATGCATGGACTCGACTCATATGACTGGGATTTCCATGAAAAAGATTGTGGGCCGAAAATGGGTGATTACTGTACATTTCTCTTCTGTTTCCTATTTATATTTATATTTTACATCCTCAATTTAGCATTATGGACAGGGAAAGACCTAATCTAAGATCTGCACAAAAATATTTTGCCTTCAAATTCATACCGTGATCGTAGCATGCATGGACTCGACTCATATGACTGGGATTTCCATGAAAAAGATTGTGGGCCGAAAATGGGTGATCACTGTACATTTCTCTTCTGTTTCCTATTTATATTTATAATTTACCTCCTCAATTTAGCATTATGGACAGGGATAGTCCTAATCTAAAATCTGCACAAAAATATTTTGCCTTCAAATTCATACGGTGATCGTAGCATGCATGGACACGACTCATATGACTGGGATTTCAATGAAAAAGATTGTGGGCAGAAAATGGGTGATCACTGTACATTTCTCTTCTGTTTCCTATTTATATTTCTATTTTACCTCCTGAATTTAGCATTATAAACAGGGAAAGACCTAATCTAAGATCTGCAAAAAAATATTTTGCCTTCAAATTCATACCGTGATCGTAGCATGCATGGACTCGACTCATATGACTGGGATTTCCATGAAAAAGATTGTGGGCCGAAAATGGGTGATTACTGTACATTTCTCTTCTGTTTCCTATTTATATTTATATTTTACATCCTCAATTTAGCATTATGGACAGGGAAAGACCTAATCTAAGTTCTGCAGAAAAATATTTTGCCTTCAAATTCATACCGTGATCGTAGCATACATGGACTCGACTCATATGACTGGGATTTCCATGAAAAAGATTGTGGGCTGAAAATGGGTGATCACTGTACATTTCTCTTCTGTTTCCTATTTATATTTATATTTTACCTCCTCAATTTAGCATTATGGACAGGGAAAGACCTAATCTAAGATCTGCACAAAAATATTTTGCCTACAAATACATACCGTGATCGTAGCATGCATGGACTCGACTCATATGACTGGGATTTCAATGAAAAAGATTGTGGGCAGAAAATGGGTGATCACTGTACATTTCTCTTCTGTTTCCTATTTATATTTATATTTTACCTCCTCAATTTAGCATTATGGAAAGGGAAAAACTTAATCTAAGATCTGCACAAAAATATTTTGCCTTCAAATTCATACCGTGATCGTAGCATGCATGGACTCGACTCATATGACTGGGATTTCCATGAAAAAGATTGTGGGCCGAAAATGGGTGATTACTGTACATTTCTCTTCTGTTTCCTATTTATATTTATATTTTACATCCTCAATTTAGCATTATGGACAGGGAAAGACCTAATCTAAGATCTGCACAAAAATATTTTGCCTTCAAATTCATACCGTGATCGTAGCATAAATGGACTCGACTCATATGACTGGGATTTCCATGAAAAAGATTGTGGGCCGAAAATGGGTGATCACTGTACATTTCTCTTCTGTTTCCGATTTATATTTCTATTTTACATCCTCAATTTAGCATTATGGACAGGGAAAGACCTAATCTAAGACCTGCACAAAAATATTTTGCCTTGAAATTCATACCGTGATCGTAGCATGCATGGACTCGACTCATATGACTGGGAATTCCATGAAAAAGATTGTGGGCCAAAAATGGGTGATCACTGTACATTTCTCTTCTGTTTGCTATTTATATTTATATTTTACCTCCTCAATTTAGCATTATAGACAGGGAAAACCTAATCTAAGCTCGGAACAAAAATATTTTGCCTTCAAATTCGTACCGTGATCGTAGCATGCATGGACTCGACTCATATGACTGGGATTTCCATGAAAAAGATTGTGGGCCGAAAATGGGTGATCACTGTACATTTCTCTTCTGTTTCCTATTTATATTTATATTTTACCTCCTGAATTTAGCATTATGGACAAGGAAAGACTTAATCTAAGTTCTGCACAAAAATATTTTGCCTTCAAATTCATACCGTGATCGTAGCATGCATGGACTCGACTCATATGACTGGGATTTCAATGAAAAAGATTGTGGGCCGAAAATGGGTGATCACTGTACATTTCTCTTCTGTTTCCTATTTATATTTATATTTTACCTCCTCAATTTAGCATTATGAACAGGGAAAGACTTAATATAAGATCTGCACAAAAATATTTTGCCTTCAAATTCATACCGTGATCGTAGCATGCATGGACTTGACTAGTATGACTGGGATTTCCATGAAAAAGATTGTGGGCCGAAAATGGGTGATCACTGTACATTTCTCTTCTGTTTCCTATTTATATTTATATTTTACATCCTCAATTTAGCATTATGGACAGGGAAAGACCTAATCTAAGATCTGCACAAAAATATCTTGCCTTCAAATTCATACCGTGATCGTAGCATACATGGACTCCACTCATATGACTGGGATTTCCATGAAAAAGATTGTGGGCCAAAAATGGGTGATCACTGTACATTTCTCTTCTGTTTCCTATTTATATTTATATTTTACCTCCTCAATTTAGCGTTATGGTCAGGGAAAGACCTAATCTAAAATCTGCACAAAAATATTTTGCCTTCAAATTCATACCGTGATCGTAGCATGCATGGACTCAACTCATATGACTGGGATTTCCATGAAAAAGATTGTGGGCCGAAAATGGGTGATCACTGTACATTTCTCTTCTGTTTCCTATTTATATTTATATTTTACCTCGTCAATTTAGCATTATGGACAGGGAAAGACCTAATCTAAGATCTAAACAGAAATATTTTGCTTTCAAATTAATACCGTGATCGTAGCATGTATGGACTCGACTCATATGACTGGGATTTCCATTAAAAAGATTGTGGGCCGAAAATGGGTGTTCACTGTACATTTCTCTTCTGTTTCCTATTTATATTTCTATTTTACCTCCTCAATTTAGCATTATGGACAGGGAAGACCTAATCTAAGATCTGCACAAAAATATTTTGCCTTCAAATTCATACCGTGATCGTAGCATGTATAGCTTCGACTCATATGACTGGGATTTCCATGAAAAAGATTGTGGGCCGAAAATTGGTGACCACTGTACATTTCTCTTCTGTTTCCTATTTATATTTATATTTTACCTCCTCAATTTGGCATTATGGCCAGGGAAAGACTTAATATAAGCTCTGCACAAAAATATTTTGCCTTCAAATTCATACCGTGATCGTAGCATGCATGGACTCGACTCATATGACTGGGATTTCCATGAAAAAGATTGTGGGCCGAAAATGGGTGATCACTGTACATTTCTCTTCTGTTTCCTATTTATATTTCTATTTTACCTCCTTAATTTAGCATTATGGACAGGGATAGACCTAATCTAAAATCTGCACAAAAATATTTTGCCTTCAAATTCATACGGTGATCGTAGCATGCATGGACACGACTCATATGACTGGGATTTCAATGAAAAAGATTGTGGGCCGAAAATGGGTGATCACTGTACATTTCTCTTCTGTTTCCTATTTATATTTCTATTTTACCTCCTCAATTTAGCATTATGGACAGGGAAAGACCTAATCTGAAATCTGCACAAAAATATTTTGCCTTCAAATTCATACCGTGATCGTAGCATGCATGGACTCGACTCATATGACTGGGATTTCCATGAAAAAGATTGTGGGCCGAAAATGGGTGATCACTGTACATTTCTCTTCTGTTTCCTATTTATATTTCTATTTTACCTCCTCAATTTAGCATTATGGACAGGGAAAGACCTAATCTAAGATCTGCACAAAAATATTTTGCCTTCAAATTCATACCGTGATCGTAGCATGCATGGACTCGACACATATGACTGGGATTTCCATGAAAAGGATTTTGGGCTGAAAATGGGTGATCACTGTACATTTCTCTTCTGTTTCCTATTTATATTTATATTTTACCTCCTCAATTTAGCATTATGGCCAGGGAAAGACCTAATCTAAGCTCGTCACAAAAGTATTTTACCTTCAAATACATACCTTGATCTTAGCATGCATGGACTGGACTCATATGACTGGAATTTCCATGAAAAAGATTGTGGGCCGAAAATGGGTGATCACTGTACATTTCTCTTCTGTTTCCTATTTATATTTCTATTTTACCTTGTCAATTTAGCATTATGGACAGGGAAAGACCTAATCTAAGATCTGCACAAAAATATTTTGCCTTCAAATTCATACCGTGATCGTAGAATGCATGGACTCGACTCATATGACTGGGATTTCAATGAAAAAGATTGTGGGCCGAAAATGGGTGATCACTGTACATTTCTCTTCTGTTTCCTATTTATATTTATATTTTACCTCCTCAATTTAGCATTATGGACAGGGAAAGACTTAATATAAGATCTGCACAAAAATATTTTGCCTTCAAATTCATACCGTGATCGTAGCATGCATGGACTTGACTCATATGACTGGGATTTCCATGAAAAAGATTGTGGGCCGAAAATGGGTGATCACTGTACATTTCTCTTCTGTTTCCTATTTATATTTATATTTTACATCCTCAATTTATCATTATGGACAGGGAAAGACTTAATATAAGATCTGCACAAAAATATTTTGCCTTCAAATTCATACCGTGATCGTAGCATGCATGGACTTGACTCATATGACTGGGATTTCCATGAAAAAGATTGTGGGCCGAAAATGGGTGATCACTGTACATTTCTCTTCTGTTTCCTATTTATATTTATATTTTACATCCTCAATTTAGCATTATGGACAGGGAAAGACCTAATCTAAGATCTGCACAAAAATATTTTGCCTTCAAATTCATACGGTGATCGTAGCATGCATGGACACGACTCATATGACTGGGATTTCAATGAAAAAGATTGTGGGCCGAAAATGGGTGATTACTGTACATTTCTCTTCTGTTTCCTATTTATATTTCTATTTTACCTCCTCAATTTAGCATTATGGCCAGGGAAAGACCTAATCTAAGATCTGCACAAAAATATTTTGCCTTCAAATTCATACCGTGATCGTAGCATGCATGGACTCGACTCATATGACTGGGATTTACATGAAAAAGATTGTTGGGCCGAAAATGGGTGATCACTGTACATTTCTCTTCTGTTTCCTATTTATATTTATATTTTACCTCCTCTATTTAGCATTATGGACAGGGAATGTCCTAATCGAAGATCTGCAGAAAAATATTTTGCCTTCAAATTCATACCGTGATCCTAGCATGCATGGACACGACTCATATGACTGGGATTTCCATGAAAAAGATTGTGGGCCGAAAATGGGTGATCACTGTACATTTCTCTCCTGTTTCCTATTTATATTTATATTTTCCCTCCTCAATTTAGCATTATGGACAGGGATAGTCCTAATCTAAAATCTGCACAAAAATATTTTGCCTTCAAATTCATACGGTGATCGTAGCATGCATGGACACGACTCATATGACTGGGATTTCAATGAAAAAGATTGTGGGCCGAAAATGGGTGATCACTGTACATTTCTCTTCTGTTTCCTATTTATATTTCTATTTTACCTCCTCAATTTAGCATTATGGACAGGGAAAGACCTAATCTAAGATCTGCACAAAAATATTTTGCCTTCAAATTCATACCGTGATCGTAGCATGCATGGACTCGACTCATATGACTGGGATTTCCATGAAAAAGATTGTGGGCCGAAAATGGGTGATCACTGTACATTTCTCTTCTGTTTCCTATTTATATTTATATTTTACATCCTCAATTTAGCATTATGAACAGGGAAAGACCTAATCTAAGTTCTGCAGAAAAATATTTTGCCTTCAAATTCATACCGTGATCGTAGCATACATGGACTCGACTCATATGACTGGGATTTCCATGAAAAAGATTGTGGGCCGAAAATGGGTGATCACTGTACATTTCTCTTCTGTTTCCTATTTATATTTCTATTTTACCTCCTCAATTTAGCATTATGGACAGGGAAAGACCTAATCTAAGATCTGCACAAAAATATTTTGCCTTCAAATTCATACCGTGATCGTAGCATGCATGGACTCGACACATATGACTGGGATTTCCATGAAAAGGATTTTGGGCTGAAAATGGGTGATCACTGTACATTTCTCTTCTGTTTCCTATTTATATTTATATTTTACCTCCTCAATTTAGCATTATGGCCAGGGAAAGACCTAATCTAAGCTCGTCACAAAAGTATTTTACCTTCAAATACATACCGTGATCTTAGCATGCATGGACTGGACTCATATGACTGGAATTTCCATGAAAAAGATTGTGGGCCGAAAATGGGTGATCACTGTACATTTCTCTTCTGTTTCCTATTTATATTTCTATTTTACCTTGTCAATTTAGCATTATGGACAGGGAAAGACCTAATCTAAGATCTGCACAAAAATATTTTGCCTTCAAATTCATACCGTGATCGTAGCATGCATGGACTTGACTCATATGACTGGGATTTCCATGAAAAAGATTGTGGGCCGAAAATGGGTGATCACTGTACATTTCTCTTCTGTTTCCTATTTATATTTATATTTTACATCCTCAATTTAGCATTATGGACAGGGAAAGACCTAATCTAAGATCTGCAGAAAAATATTTTGCCTTCAAATTCATACCGTGATCGTAGCATACATGGACTCGACTCATATGACTGGGATTTCCATGAAAAAGATTGTGGGCCGAAAATGGGTGATCACTGTACATTTCTCTTCTGTTTCCTATTTATATTTCTATTTTACCTCCTCAATTTAGCATTATGGACAGGGAAAGACCTAATCTAAGATCTGCACAAAAATATTTTGCCTTCAAATTCATACCGTGATCGTAGCATGCATGGACTCGACACATATGACTGGGATTTCCATGAAAAGGATTTTGGGCCGAAAATGGGTGATCACTGTACATTTCTCTTCTGTTTCCTATTTATATTTACATTTTACCTCCTCACTTTAGCATTATGGCCAGGGAAAGACCTAATCTAAGCTCTGCACAAAAGTATTTTACCTACAAATACATACCGTGATCTTAGCATGCATAGACTCGACTCATATGACTGGAATTTCCATGAAAAAGATTGTGGGCCGAAAATGGGTGATCACTGTACATTTCTCTTCTGTTTCCTATTTATATTTCTATTTTACCTTCTCAATTTAGCATTATGGACAGGGAAAGACCTAATCTAAGATCTGCACAAAAATATTTTGCCTTCAAATTCATACCGTGATCGTAGCATGCATGGACTCGACTCATATGACTGGGATTTCAATGAAAAAGATTGTGGGCCGAAAATGGGTGATCACTGTACATTTCTCTTCTGTTTCCTATTTATATTTATATTTTACCTCCTCAATTTAGCATTATGGACAGGGAAAGACTTAATATAAGATCTGCACAAAAATATTTTGCCTTCAAATTCATACCGTGATCGTAGCATGCATGGACTTGACTCATATGACTGGGATTTCCATGAAAAAGATTGTGGGCCGAAAATGGGTGATCACTGTACATTTCTCTTCTGTTTCCTATTTATATTTATATTTTACATCCTCAATTTAGCATTATGGACAGGGAAAGACTTAATATAAGATCTGCACAAAAATATTTTGCCTTCAAATTCATACCGTGATCGTAGCATACATGGACTCGACTCATATGACTGGGATTTCCATGAAAAAGATTGTGGGCCGAAAATGGGTGATCACTGTACATTTCTCTTCTGTTTCCTATTTCTATTTCTATTTTACCTCCTAAATTTAGCATTATGGCCAGGGAAAGACCTAATCTAAGCTCTGCACAAAAATATTTTGCCTTCAAATTCATACCGTGATCGTAGCATGCATGGACTCAACTCATATGACTAGGATTTCCATGAAAAAGATTGTGGGCCGAAAATGGGTGATCACTGTACATTTCTCTTCTGTTTCCTATTTATATTTCTATTTTACCTCCTCAATTTAGCATTATAGACAGGGAAAGACCTAATCTAAGCTCTGAACAAAAATATTTTGCCTTCAAATTCATACCGTCATCGTAGCATGCATGGACTCGACTCATATGACTGGGATTTCCATGAAAAAGATTTTGGGCCGAAAATGGGTGATCACTGTACATTTCTCTTCTGTTTCCTATTTATATTTCTATTTTACCTTGTCAATTTAGCATTATGGACAGGGAAAGACCTAATCTAAGATCTGCACCAAAATATTTTGCCTTCAAATTCATACCGTGATCGTAGCATGCATGGACTCGACTCATATGACTGGGATTTCAATGAAAAAGATTGTGGGCCGAAAATGGGTGATCACTGTACATTTCTCTTCTGTTTCCTATTTATATTTATATTTTACCTCCTCAATTTAGCATTATGGACAGGGAAAGACTTAATATAAGATCTGCACAAAAATATTTTGCCTTCAAATTCATACCGTGATCGTAGCATGCATGGACTTGACTCATATGACTGGGATTTCAATGAAAAAGATTGTGGGCCGAAAATGGGTGATCACTGTACATTTCTCTTCTGTTTCCTATTTATATTTATATTTTACATCCTCAATTTAGCATTATGGACAGGGAAAGACTTAATATAAGATCTGCACAAAAATATTTTGCCTTCAAATTCATACCGTGATCGTAGCATACATGGACTCGACTCATATGACTGGGATTTCCATGAAAAAGATTGTGGGCCGAAAATGGGTGATCACTGTACATTTCTCTTCTGTTTCCTATTTGTATTTCTATTTTACCTTGTCAATTTAGCATTATGGACAGGGAAAGACCTAATCTAAGCTCTGCACAAAAATATTTTGCCTTCAAATTCATACCGTGATCGTAGCATGCATGGACTCAACTCATATGACTAGGATTTCCATGAAAAAGATTGTGGGCCGAAAATGGGTGATCACTGTACATTTCTCTTCTGTTTCCTATTTATATTTCTATTTTACCTTCTCAATTTAGCATTATGGACAGGGAAAGACCTAATCTAAAATCTGCAGAAAAATATTTTGCCTTGAAATTCATACCGTGATCGTAGCATGCATGGACTCGACTCATATGACTGGGATTTCCATGAAAAAGATTGTGGGCCAAAAATGGGTGATCACTGTACATTTCTCTTCTGTTTGCTATTTATATTTCTATTTTACCTCCTCAATTTAGCATTATAGACAGGGAAAGACCTAATCTAAGCTCTGCACAAAAATATTTTTCCTTCAAATACATACCGTGATCGTAGCATGCATGGACTCGACTCATATGACTGGGATTTCCATGAAAAAGATTGTGGGCCGAAAATGGGTGATCACTGTACATTTCTCTTCTGTTTCCTATTTATATTTATATTTTACCTCCTCAATTTAGCATTATGGCCAGGGAAAGACCTAATCTAAGCTCTGCACAAAAATATTTTGCCTTCAAATTCATACCGTGATCGTAGCATGCATGGACTCGACTCATATGACTGGGATTTCCATGAAAAAGATTGTGGGCCGAAAATGGGTGATCACTGTACATTTCTCTTCTGTTTCCTATTTATATTTCTATTTTACCTTCTCAATTTAGCATTATGGACAGGGAAAGACCTAATCTACGATCTGCACAAAAATATTTTGCCTTCAAATTCATACCGTGATCGTAGCATGCATGGACTCGACTCATATGACTGGGATTTCAATGAAAAAGATTGTGGGCCGAAAATGGGTGATCACTGTACATTTCTCTTCTGTTTCCTATTTATATTTATATTTTTCCTCCTCAATTTAGCATTATGGACAGGGAAAGACTTAATATAAGATCTGCAGAAAAATATTTTGCCTTCAAATTCATACCGTGATCGTAGCATGCATGGACTTGACTCATATGACTGGGATTTCCATGAAAAAGATGGTGGGCCGAAAATGGGTGATCACTGTACATTTCTCTTCTGTTTCCTATTTATATTTATATTTTACATCCTCAATTTAGCATTATGGACAGGGAAAGACTTAATATAAGATCTGCACAAAAATATTTTGCCTTCAAATTCATACCGTGATCGTAGCATACATGGACTCGACTCATATGACTGGGATTTCCATGAAAAAGATTGTGGGCCGAAAATGGGTGTTCACTGTACATTTCTCTTCTGTTTCCTATTTCTATTTCTATTTTACCTCCTAAATTTAGCATTATGGCCAGGGAAAGACCTAATCTAAGCTCTGCACAAAAATATTTTGCCTTCAAATTCATACCGTGATCGTAGCATGCATGGACTCAACTCATATGACTAGGATTTCCATGAAAAAGATTGTGGGCCGAAAATGGGTGATCACTGTACATTTCTCTTCTGTTTCCTATTTATATTTCTATTTTACCTTCTCAATTTAGCATTATGGACAGGGAAAGACCTAATCTAAAATCTGCAGAAAAATATTTTGCCTTGAAATTCATACCGTGATCGTAGCATGCATGGACTCGACTCATATGACTGGGATTTCCATGAAAAAGATTGTGGGCCAAAAATGGGTGATCACTGTACATTTCTCTTCTGTTTGCTATTTATATTTCTATTTTACCTCCTCAATTTAGCATTATAGTCAGGGAAAGACCTAATCTAAGCTCTGCACAAAAATATTTTTCCTTCAAATACATACCGTGATCGTAGCATGCATGGACTCGACTCATATGACTGGGATTTCCATGAAAAAGATTGTGGGCCGAAAATGGGTGATCACTGTACATTTCTCTTCTGTTTCCTATTTATATTTATATTTTACCTCCTCAATTTAGCATTATGGCCAGGGAAAGACCTAATCTAAGCTCTGCACAAAAATATTTTGCCTTCAAATTCATACCGTGATCGTAGCATGCATGGACTCGACTCATATGACTGGGATTTCCATGAAAAAGATTGTGGGCCAAAAATGGGTGATCACTGTACATTTCTCTTCTGTTTGCTATTTATATTTCTATTTTACCTCCTCAATTTAGCATTATAGACAGGGAAAGACCTAATCTAAGCTCTGCACAAAAATATTTTTCCTTCAAATACATACCGTGATCGTAGCATGCATGGACTCGACTCATATGACTGGGATTTCCATGAAAAAGATTGTGGGCCGAAAATGGGTGATCACTGTACATTTCTCTTCTGTTTCATATTTATATTTATATTTTACCTCCTCAATTTAGCATTATGGCCAGGGAAAGACCTAATCTAAGCTCTGCACAAAAATATTTTGCCTTCAAATTCATACCGTGATCGTAGCATGCATGGACTCGACTCATATGACTGGGATTTCCATGAAAAAGATTGTGGGCCGAAAATGGGTGATCACTGTACATTTCTCTTCTGTTTCCTATTTATATTTCTATTTTACCTTCTCAATTTAGCATTATGGACAGGGAAAGACCTAATCTAAGATCTGCACAAAAATATTTTGCCTTCAAATTCATACCGTGATCGTAGCATGCATGGACTCGACTCATATGACTGGGATTTCAATGAAAAAGATTGTGGGCCGAAAATGGGTGATCACTGTACATTTCTCTTCTGTTTCCTATTTATATTTATATTTTTCCTCCTCAATTTAGCATTATGGACAGGGAAAGACTTAATATAAGATCTGCAGAAAAATATTTTGCCTTCAAATTCATACCGTGATCGTAGCATGCATGGACTTGACTCATATGACTGGGATTTCCATGAAAAAGATTGTGGGCCGAAAATGGGTGATCACTGTACATTTCTCTTCTGTTTCCTATTTATATTTATATTTTACATCCTCAATTTAGCATTATGGACAGGGAAAGACTTAATATAAGATCTGCACAAAAATATTTTGCCTTCAAATTCATACCGTGATCGTAGCATACATGGACTCGACTCATATGACTGGGATTTCCATGAAAAAGATTGTGGGCCGAAAATGGGTGTTCACTGTACATTTCTCTTCTGTTTCCTATTTCTATTTCTATTTTACCTCCTAAATTTAGCATTATGGCCAGGGAAAGACCTAATCTAAGCTCTGCACAAAAATATTTTGCCTTCAAATTCATACCGTGATCGTAGCATGCATGGACTCAACTCATATGACTAGGATTTCCATGAAAACGATTGTGGGCCGAAAATGGGTGATCACTGTACATTTCTCTTCTGTTTCCTATTTATATTTCTATTTTACCTTCTCAATTTAGCATTATGGACAGGGAAAGACCTAATCTAAAATCTGCAGAAAAATATTTTGCCTTGAAATTCATACCGTGATCGTAGCATGCATGGACTCGACTCATATGACTGGGATTTCCATGAAAAAGATTGTGGGCCAAAAATGGGTGATCACTGTACATTTCTCTTCTGTTTGCTATTTATATTTCTATTTTACCTCCTCAATTTAGCATTATAGTCAGGGAAAGACCTAATCTAAGCTCTGCACAAAAATATTTTTCCTTCAAATACATACCGTGATCGTAGCATGCATGGACTCGACTCATATGACTGGGATTTCACTGAAAAAGATTGTGGGCCGAAAATGGGTGATCACTGTACATTTCTCTTCTGTTTCCTATTTATATTTATATTTTACCTCCTCAATTTAGCATTATGGCCAGGGAAAGACCTAATCTAAGCTCTGCACAAAAATATTTTGCCTTCAAATTCATACCGTGATCGTAGCATGCATGGACTCGACTCATATGACTGGGATTTCCATGAAAAAGATTGTGGGCCGAAAATGGGTGATCACTGTCCATTTCTCTTCTGTTTCCTATTTATATTTCTATTTTACCTTCTCAATTTAGCATTATGGACAGGGAAAGACCTAATCTAAAATCTGCAGAAAAATATTTTGCCTTGAAATTCATACCGTGATCGTAGCATACATGGACTCGACTCATATGACTGGGATTTCCATGAAAAAGATTGTGGGCTAAAAATGGGTGATCACTGTACATTTCTCTTCTGTTTGCTATTTATATTTATATTTTACCTCCTCAATTTAGCATTATAGACAGGGAAAACCTAATCTAAGCTCGGAACAAAAATATTTTGCCTTCAAATTCGTACCGTGATCGTTGCATGCATGGACTCGACTCATATGACTGGGATTTCCATGAAAAAGATTTTGGGCCGAAAATGGGTGTTCACTGTACATTTCTCTTCTGTTTCCTATTTATATTTATATTTTACCTCCTCAATTTAGCATTATGGCCAGGGAAAGACCTAATCTAAGCTCTGCACAAAAATATTTTGCCTTCAAATTCATACCGTGATCGTAGCATGCATGGACTCGACTCATATGACTGGGATTTCCATGAAAAAGATTGTGGGCCGAAAATGGGTGATCACTGTACATTTCTCTTCTGTTTCCTATTTATATTGCTATTTTACATTCTCAATTTAGCATTATGGACAGGGAAAGACCTAATCTAAAATCTGCAGAAAAATATTTTGCCTTGAAATTAATACCGTGATCGTAGCATGCATGGACTCGACTCATATGACTGGGATTTCCATGAAAAAGATTGTGGGCCAAAAATGGGTGATCACTGTACATTTCTCTTCTGTTTGCTATTTATATTTCTATTTTACCTCCTCAATTTAGCATTATAGACAGGGAAAGACCTAATCTAAGCTCTGAACAAAAATATTTTGCCTTCAAATTCATACCGTGATCGTAGCATGCATGGACTCGACTCATATGACTGGGATTTCCATGAAAAAGATTTTGGGCCGAAAATGGGTGATCACTGTACATTTCTCTTCTGTTTCCTATTTATATTTATATTTTACCTCCTCAATTTAGCATTATGGCCACGGAAAGACCTAATCTAAACTCTGCACAAAAATATTTTGCCTTCAAATTCATACCGTGATCGTAGCATGCATGGACTCGACTCATATGACTGGGATTTCCATGAAAAAGATTGTGGGCCGAAAATGGGTGATCACTGTACATTTCTCTTCTGTTTCCTATTTATATTTATATTTTACCTCCTCAATTTAGCATTATGGACAGGGAAGACCTAATCTAAGATCTGCACAAAAATATTTTGCCTTCAAATTCATACCGTGATCGTAGCATGTATGGCTTCGACTCATATGACTGGGATTTCCATGAAAAAGATTGTGGGCCGAAAATTGGTGACCACTGTACATTTCTCTTCTGTTTCCTATTTATATTTATATTTTACCTCCTCAATTTGGCATTATGGCCAGGGAAAGACTTAATATAAGCTCTGCACAAAAATATTTTGCCTTCAAATTCATACCGTGATCGTAGCATGCATGGACTCGACTCATATGACTGGGATTTCCATGAAAAGATTGTGGGCCGAAAATGGGTGATCACTGTACATTTCTCTTCTGTTTCCTATTTATATTTCTATTTTACCTCCTCAATTTAGCATTATGGACAGGGATAGACCTAATCTAAAATCTGCACAAAAATATTTTGCCTTCAAATTCATACAGTGATCGTAGCATGCATGGACACGACTCATATGAGTGGGATTTCAATGAAAAAGATTGTGGGCCGAAAATGGGTGATCACTGTACATTTCTCTTCTGTTTCCTATTTATATTTATATTTTACATCCTCAATTTAGCATTATGGACAGGGAAAGACTTAATATAAGATCTGCACAAAAATATTTTGCCTTCAAATTCATACCGTGATCGTAGCATACATGGACTCGACTCATATGACTGGGATTTCCATGAAAAAGATTGTGGGCCGAAAATGGGTGATCACTGTACATTTCTCTTCTGTTTCCTATTTGTATTTCTATTTTACCTTGTCAATTTAGCATTATGGACAGGGAAAGACCTAATCTAAGCTCTGCACAAAAATATTTTGCCTTCAAATTCATACCGTGATCGTAGCATGCATGGACTCAACTCATATGACTAGGATTTCCATGAAAAAGATTGTGGGCCGAAAATGGGTGATCACTGTACATTTCTCTTCTGTTTCCTATTTATATTTCTATTTTACCTTCTCAATTTAGCATTATGGACAGGGAAAGACCTAATCTAAAATCTGCAGAAAAATATTTTGCCTCGAAATTCATACCGTGATCGTAGCATGCATGGACTCGACTCATATGACTGGGATTTCCATGAAAAAGATTGTGGGCCAAAAATGGGTGATCACTGTACATTTCTCTTCTGTTTGCTATTTATATTTCTATTTTACCTCCTCAATTTAGCATTATAGACAGGGAAAGACCTAATCTAAGCTCTGCACAAAAATATTTTTCCTTCAAATACATACCGTGATCGTAGCATGCATGGACTCGACTCATATGACTGGGATTTCCATGAAAAAGATTGTGGGCCGAAAATGGGTGATCACTGTACATTTCTCTTCTGTTTCCTATTTATATTTATATTTTACCTCCTCAATTTAGCATTATGGCCAGGGAAAGACCTAATCTAAGCTCTGCACAAAAATATTTTGCCTTCAAATTCATACCGTGATCGTAGCATGCATGGACTCGACTCATATGACTGGGATTTCCATGAAAAAGATTGTGGGCCGAAAATGGGTGATCACTGTACATTTCTCTTCTGTTTCCTATTTATATTTCTATTTTACCTTCTCAATTTAGCATTATGGACAGGGAAAGACCTAATCTAAGATCTGCACAAAAATATTTTGCCTTCAAATTCATACCGTGATCGTAGCATGCATGGACTCGACTCATATGACTGGGATTTCAATGAAAAAGATTGTGGGCCGAAAATGGGTGATCACTGTACATTTCTCTTCTGTTTCCTATTTATATTTATATTTTTCCTCCTCAATTTAGCATTATGGACAGGGAAAGACTTAATATAAGATCTGCAGAAAAATATTTTGCCTTCAAATTCATACCGTGATCGTAGCATGCATGGACTTGACTCATATGACTGGGATTTCCATGAAAAAGATTGTGGGCCGAAAATGGGTGATCACTGTACATTTCTCTTCTGTTTCCTATTTATATTTATATTTTACATCCTCAATTTAGCATTATGGACAGGGAAAGACTTAATATAAGATCTGCACAAAAATATTTTGCCTTCAAATTCATACCGTGATCGTAGCATACATGGACTCGACTCATATGACTGGGATTTCCATGAAAAAGATTGTGGGCCGAAAATGGGTGTTCACTGTACATTTCTCTTCTGTTTCCTATTTCTATTTCTATTTTACCTCCTAAATTTAGCATTATGGCCAGGGAAAGACCTAATCTAAGCTCTGCACAAAAATATTTTGCCTTCAAATTCATACCGTGATCGTAGCATGTATGGACTCGACTCATATGACTGGGATTTCCATGAAAAAGATTGTGGGCCGAAAATGGGTGATCACTGTACATTTCTCTTCTGTTTCCTATTTATATTTCTATTTTACCTTCTCAATTTAGCATTATGGACAGGGAAAGACCTAATCTAAAATCTGCAGAAAAATATTTTGCCTTGAAATTCATACCGTGATCGTAGCATGCATGGACTCGACTCATATGACTGGGATTTCCATGAAAAAGATTGTGGGCCAAAAATGGGTGATCACTGTACATTTCTCTTCTGTTTGCTATTTATATTTCTATTTTACCTCCTCAATTTAGCATTATAGTCAGGGAAAGACCTAATCTAAGCTCTGCACAAAAATATTTTTCCTTCAAATACATACCGTGATCGTAGCATGCATGGACTCGACTCATATGACTGGGATTTCCATGAAAAAGATTGTGGGCCGAAAATGGGTGATCACTGTACATTTCTCTTCTGTTTCCTATTTATATTTATATTTTACCTCCTCAATTTAGCATTATGGCCAGGGAAAGACCTAATCTAAGCTCTGCACAAAAATATTTTGCCTTCAAATTCATACCGTGATCGTAGCATGCATGGACTCGACTCATATGACTGGGATTTCCATGAAAAAGATTGTGGGCCGAAAATGGGTGATCACTGTACATTTCTCTTCTGTTTCCTATTTATATTTCTATTTTACCTTCTCAATTTAGCATTATGGACAGGGAAAGACCTAATCTAAAATCTGCAGAAAAATATTTTGCCTTGAAATTCATACCGTGATCGTAGCATACATGGACTCGACTCATATGACTGGGATTTCCATGAAAAAGATTGTGGGCTAAAAATGGGTGATCACTGTACATTTCTCTTCTGTTTGCTATTTATATTTATATTTTACCTCCTCAATTTAGCATTATAGACAGGGAAAACCTAATCTAAGCTCGGAACAAAAATATTTTGCCTTCAAATTCGTACCGTGATCGTAGCATGCATGGACTCGACTCATATGACTGGGATTTCCATGAAAAAGATTTTGGGCCGAAAATGGGTGTTCACTGTACATTTCTCTTCTGTTTCCTATTTATATTTATATTTTACCTCCTCAATTTAGCATTATGGCCAGGGAAAGACCTAATCTAAGCTCTGCACAAAAATATTTTGCCTTCAAATTCATACCGTGATCGTAGCATGCATGGACTCGACTCATATGACTGGGATTTCCATGAAAAAGATTGTGGGCCGAAAATGGGTGATCACTGTACATTTCTCTTCTGTTTCCTATTTATATTGCTATTTTACATTCTCAATTTAGCATTATGGACAGGGAAAGACCTAATCTAAAATCTGCAGAAAAATATTTTGCCTTGAAATTAATACCGTGATCGTAGCATGCATGGACTCGACTCATATGACTGGGATTTCCATGAAAAAGATTGTGGGCCAAAAATGGGTGATCACTGTACATTTCTCTTCTGTTTGCTATTTATATTTCTATTTTACCTCCTCAATTTAGCATTATAGACAGGGAAAGACCTAATCTAAGCTCTGAACAAAAATATTTTCCCTTCAAATTCATACCGTGATCGTAGCATGCATGGACTCGACTCATATGACTGGGATTTCCATGAAAAAGATTTTGGGCCGAAAATGGGTGATCACTGTACATTTCTCTTCTGTTTCCTATTTATATTTATATTTTACCTCCTCAATTTAGCATTATGGCCACGGAAAGACCTAATCTAAACTCTGCACAAAAATATTTTGCCTTCAAATTCATACCGTGATCGTAGCATGCATGGACTCGACTCATATGACTGGGATTTCCATGAAAAAGATTGTGGGCCGAAAATGGGTGATCACTGTACATTTCTCTTCTGTTTCCTATTTATATTTATATTTTACCTCCTCAATTTAGCATTATGGCCAGGGAAAGACCTAATCTAAGCTCTGCACAAAAATATTTTGCCTTCAAATTCATACCGTGATCGTAGCATGCATGGACTCAACTCATATGACTAGGATTTCCATGAAAAAGATTGTGGGCCGAAAATGGGTGATCACTGTACATTTCTCTTCTGTTTCCTATTTATATTTCTATTTTACCTTCTCAATTTAGCATTATGGACAGGGAAAGACCTAATCTAAAATCTGCAGAAAAATATTTTGCCTTGAAATTCATACCGTGATCGTAGCATGCATGGACTCGACTCATATGACTGGGATTTCCATGAAAAAGATTGTGGGCCAAAAATGGGTGATCACTGTACATTTCTCTTCTGTTTGCTATTTATATTTCTATTTTACCTCCTCAATTTAGCATTATAGTCAGGGAAAGACCTAATCTAAGCTCTGCACAAAAATATTTTTCCTTCAAATACATACCGTGATCGTAGCATGCATGGACTCGACTCATATGACTGGGATTTCCATGAAAAAGATTGTGGGCCGAAAATGGGTGATCACTGTACATTTCTCTTCTGTTTCCTATTTATATTTATATTTTACCTCCTCAATTTAGCATTATGGCCAGGGAAAGACCTAATCTAAGCTCTGCACAAAAATATTTTGCCTTCAAATTCATACCGTGATCGTAGCATGCATGGACTCGACTCATATGACTGGGATTTCCATGAAAAAGATTGTGGGCCGAAAATGGGTGATCACTGTACATTTCTCTTCTGTTTCCTATTTATATTTCTATTTTACCTTCTCAATTTAGCATTATGGACAGGGAAAGACCTAATCTAAAATCTGCAGAAAAATATTTTGCCTTGAAATTCATACCGTGATCGTAGCATACATGGACTCGACTCATATGACTGGGATTTCCATGAAAAAGATTGTGGGCTAAAAATGGGTGATCACTGTACATTTCTCTTCTGTTTGCTATTTATATTTATATTTTACCTCCTCAATTTAGCATTATAGACAGGGAAAACCTAATCTAAGCTCGGAACAAAAATATTTTGCCTTCAAATTCGTACCGTGATCGTAGCATGCATGGACTCGACTCATATGACTGGGATTTCCATGAAAAAGATTTTGGGCCGAAAATGGGTGTTCACTGTACATTTCTCTTCTGTTTCCTATTTATATTTATATTTTACCTCCTCAATTTAGCATTATGGCCAGGGAAAGACCTAATCTAAGCTCTGCACAAAAATATTTTGCCTTCAAATTCATACCGTGATCGTAGCATGCATGGACTCGACTCATATGACTGGGATTTCCATGAAAAAGATTGTGGGCCGAAAATGGGTGATCACTGTACATTTCTCTTCTGTTTCCTATTTATATTGCTATTTTACATTCTCAATTTAGCATTATGGACAGGGAAAGACCTAATCTAAAATCTGCAGAAAAATATTTTGCCTTGAAATTAATACCGTGATCGTAGCATGCATGGACTCGACTCATATGACTGGGATTTCCATGAAAAAGATTGTGGGCCAAAAATGGGTGATCACTGTACATTTCTCTTCTGTTTGCTATTTATATTTCTATTTTACCTCCTCAATTTAGCATTATAGACAGGGAAAGACCTAATCTAAGCTCTGAACAAAAATATTTTGCCTTCAAATTCATACCGTGATCGTAGCATGCATGGACTCGACTCATATGACTGGGATTTCCATGAAAAAGATTTTGGGCCGAAAATGGGTGATCACTGTACATTTCTCTTCTGTTTCCTATTTATATTTATATTTTACCTCCTCAATTTAGCATTATGGCCACGGAAAGACCTAATCTAAACTCTGCACAAAAATATTTTGCCTTCAAATTCATACCGTGATCGTAGCATGCATGGACTCGACTCATATGACTGGGATTTCCATGAAAAAGATTGTGGGCCGAAAATGGGTGATCACTGTACATTTCTCTTCTGTTTCCTATTTATATTTATATTTTACCTCCTCAATTTAGCATTATGGCCAGGGAAAGACCTAATCTAAGCTCTGCACAAAAATATTTTGCCTTCAAATTCATACCGTGATCGTAGCATGCATGGACTCGACTCATATGACTGGGATTTCCATGAAAAAGATTGTGGGCCGAAAATGGGTGATCACTGTACATTTCTCTTCTGTTTCCTATTTATATTTCTATTTTACCTTCTCAATTTAGCATTATGGACAGGGAAAGACCTAATCTAAAATCTGCAGAAAAATATTTTGCCTTGAAATTCATACTGTGATCGTAGCATGCATGGACTCGACTCATATGACTGGGATTTCCATGAAAAAGATTGTGGGCCAAAAATGGGTGATCACTGTACATTTCTCTTCTGTTTGCTATTTATATTTATATTTTACCTCCTCAATTTAGCATTATAGACAGGGAAAACCTAATCTAAGCTCGGAACAAAAATATTTTGCCTTCAAATTCGTACCGTGATCGTAGCATGCATGGACTCGACTCATATGACTGGGATTTCCATGAAAAAGATTTTGGGCCGAAAATGGGTGTTCATTGTACATTTCTCTTCTGTTTCCTATTTATATTTATATTTTACCTCCTCAATTTAGCAATATGGCCAGGGAAAGACCTAATCTGAACTCTGCACAAAAATATTTTAGCTTCAATACATTCCGTGATCGTAGCATGCATGGACTCTACTCATATGACTGGAATTTCAATGAAAATGATTGTGGGCCGAAAATGGGTGATCACTGTACATTTCTCTTCTTTTTCCTATTTATATTTCTATTTTACCTCGTCAATTTAGCATTATGGACAGGGAAAGGCCTAATCTAAGATCTGCACAGAAATATTTTGCTTTCAAATTAATACCGTGATCGTAGCATGTATGGACTCGACTCATCTGACTGGGATTTCCATTAAAAAGATTGTGGGCCGAAAATGGGTGTTCACTGTACATTACTCTTCTGTTTCCTATTTATATTTCTATTTTACCTCCTCAATTTAGCATTATGGACAGGGAAGACCTAATCTAAGATCTGCACAAAAATATTTTGCCTTCAAATTCATACCGTGATCGTAGCATGTATGGCTTCGACTCATATGACTGGGATTTCCATGAAAAAGATTGTGGGCCGAAAATTGGTGACCACTGTACATTTCTCTTCTGTTTCCTATTTATATTTATATTTTACCTCCTCAATTTGGCATTATGGCCAGGGAAAGACTTAATATAAGCTCTGCACAAAAATATTTTGCCTTCAAATTCATACCGTGATCGTAGCATGCATGGACTCGACTCATATGACTGGGATTTCCATGAAAAGATTGTGGGCCGAAAATGGGTGATCACTGTACATTTCTCTTCTGTTTCCTATTTATATTTCTATTTTACCTACTCAATTTAGCATTATGGACAGGGATAGACCTAATCTAAAATCTGCACAAAAATATTTTGCCTTCAAATTCATACAGTGATCGTAGCATGCATGGACACGACTCATATGACTGGGATTTCAATGAAAAAGATTGTGGGCCGAAAATGGGTGATCACTGTACATTTCTCTTCTGTTTCCTATTTATATTTCTATTTTACCTCCTCAATTTAGCATTATGGACAGGGATAGTCCTAATCTAAAATCTGCACAAAAATATTTTGCCTTCAAATTCATACGGTGATCGTAGCATGCATGGACACGACTCATATGACTGGGATTTCAATGAAAAAGATTGTGGGCCGAAAATGGGTGATCACTGTACATTTCTCTTCTGTTTCCTATTTATATTTCTATTTTACCTCCTCAATTTACCATTATGGACAGGGAAAGACCTAATCTAAGATCTGCACAAAAATATTTTGCCTTCAAATTCATACCGTGATCGTAGCATGCATAGACTCGACACATATGACTGGGATTTCCATGAAAAGGATTTTGGGCCGAAAATGGGTGATCACTGTACATTTCTCTTCTGTTTCCTATTTATATTTATATTTTACCTCCTCAATTTAGCATTATGGCCAGGGAAAGACCTAATCTAAGCTCTGCACAAAAGTATTTTACCTTCAAATACATACCGTGATCTTAGCATGCATGGACTCGACTCATATGAATGGAATTTCCATGAAAAAGATTGTCGGCCGAAAATGGGTGATCACTGTACATTTCTCTTCTGTTTCCTATTTATATTTATATTTTACATCCTCAATTTAGCATTATGGACAGGGAAAGACTTAATATAAGATCTGCACAAAAATATTTTGCCTTCAAATTCATACCGTGATCGTAGCATGCATGGACTTGACTCATATGACTGGGATTTCCATGAAAATGATTGTGGGCTGAAAATGGGTGATCACTGTACATTTCTCTTCTGTTTCCTATTTATATTTATATTTTACATCCTCAATTTAGCATTATGGACAGGGAAAGACTTAATATAAGATCTGCAGAAAAATATTTTGCCTTCAAATTCATACCGTGATCGTAGCATGCATGGACTTGACTCATATGACTGGGATTTCCATGAAAAAGATTGTGGGCCGAAAATGGGTGATCACTGTACATTTCTCTTCTCTTTCCTATTTGTATTTATATTTTACATCCTCAATTTAGCATTATGGACAGGGAAAGACCTAATCTAACATCTGCACAAAAATATTTTGCCTTCAAATTCATACGGTGATCGTAGCATGCATGGACACGACTCATATGACTGGGATTTCAATGAAAAAGATTGTGGGCCGAAAATGGGTGATCACTGTACATTTCTCTTCTGTTTCCTATTTATATTTATATTTTCCCTCCTCAATTTAGCATTATGGACAGGGATAGTCCTAATCTAAAATCTGCACAAAAATATTTTGCCTTCAAATTCATACCGTGATCGTAGCATGCATGGACTCGACTCATATGACTGGGATTTACATGAAAAAGATTGTGGCCCGAAAATGGGTGATCACTGTACATTTCTCTTCTTTTTCCTATTTATATTTATATTTTACATCCTCAATTTAGCATTATGAACAGGGAAAGACCTAATCTAAGTTCTGCACAAAAGTATTTTACCTTCAAATACATACCGTGATCTTAGCATGCATGGACTCGACTCATATGACTGGAATTTCAATGAAAAAGATTGTGGGCCGAAAATGGGTGATCACTGTACATTTCTCTTCTGTTTGCTATTTATATTTCTATTTTACCTCCTCAATTTAGCATTATAGCCAGGGAAAGACCTAATCTAAGCTCTGCACAAAAATATTTTGCCTTCAAATTCATACCGTGATCGTAGCATGCATGGACTCGACTCATATGACTGGGATTTCCATGAAAAAGATTGTGGGCCGAAAATGGGTGATCACTGTACATTTCTCTTCTGTTTCCTATTTATATTTATATTTTACCTCCTCAATTTAGCATTATGGACAGGGAAAGACTTAATATAAGATCTGCACAAAAATATTTTGCCTTCAAATTCATACCGTGATCGTAGCATGCATGGACTTGACTCATATGACTGGGATTTCCATGAAAAAGATTGTGGGCCGTAAATGGGTGATCACTGTACATTTCTCTTCTGTTTCCTATTTATATTTATATTTTACATCCTCAATTTAGCATTATGGACAGGGAAAGACCTAATCTAAGATCTGCACAAAAATATCTTGCCTTCAAATTCATACCGTGATCGTAGCATACATGGACTCGACTCATATGACTGGGATTTCCATGAAAAAGATTGTGGGCCGAAAATGGGTGATCACTGTACATTTCTCTTCTGTTTCCTATTTATATTTCTATTTTACCTCCTCAATTTAGCATTATGGCCAGGGAAAGACCTAATCTAAGCACTGCACAAAAATATTTTGCCTTCAAATTCATACCGTGATCGTAGCATGCATGGACTCGACTCATATGACTGGGATTTCCATGAAAAAGATTGTGGGCCGAAAATGGGTGATCACTGTACATGTCTCTTCTGTTTCCTATTTATATTTATATTTTACCTCCTCAATTTAGCATTATGGACAGGGAAAGACCTAATCTAAGATCTGCACAAAAGTATTTTGCCTTCAAATTCATACCGTGATCGTAGCATGCATGGACTCGACTCATCTGACTGGGATTTCCATGTAAAGTGTTGAGGGCGGAAAATTGGTGATCAATGTACATTTCTCTTCTGTTTCCTATATATATTTCTATTTTACCTCCTCTATTTATCATTATGGACAGGGAATGACCTAATCTAAAATCTGCACAAAAATATTTTGCCTTCAAATTCATACCGTGATCGTAGCATGTATGGACTCGACTCATATGACTGGGATTTCCGTGAAAAAGATTGTGGGCGTAAAATGGGTGATCACTGTACATTTCTCTTCTGTTTCCTATTTATATTTCTATTTTACCTTCTCAATTTAGCATTATGGACAGGGAAAGACATAATCTAAAATCTGCAGAAAAATATTTTGCCTTGAAATTCATACCGTGATCGTAGCATGCATGGACTCGACTCATATGACTGGGATTTCCATGAAAAAGATTGTGGGCCAAAAATGGGTGATCACTGTACATTTCTCTTCTGTTTGCTATTTATATTTCTATTTTACCTCCTCAATTTAGCATTATGGCCAGGGAAAGACCTAATCTAAGCTCTGCACAAAAATATTTTGCCTTCAAATTCATACCGTGATCGTAGCATGCATGGACTCGACTCATATGACTGGGATTTCCATGAAAAAGATTGTGGGCCGAAAATGGGTGATCACTGTACATTTCTCTTCTGTTTCCTATTTATATTTCTATTTTACCTCCTCAAGTTAGCCTTATGAACAGGGAAAGACCTAATCTAAGATCTGCACAAAAATATTTTGCCTTCAAATTCATACCCTGATTGTAGCATGCATATACTCGACTCATATTAAAGGGATTTCCATGAAAAAGTTTGTGGGCCGAAAATGGGTGATCACTGTACATTTCTCTTCTCTTTCCTATTTATATTTCTATTTTACCTTCTCAATTTAGCATTATGGACAGGGAAAGACCTAATCTAAAATCTGCAGAAAAATATTTTGCCTTGAAATTCATACCGTGATCGTAGCATGCATGGACTCAACTCATATGACTGGGATTTCCATGAAAAAGATTGCGGGCCAAAAATGGGAGATCACTGTACATTTCTCTTCTGTTTGCTATTTATATTTATATTTTACCTCCTCAATTTAGCATTATAGACAGGGAAAGACCTAATCAAAGTTCTGAACAAAAATATTTTGCCTTCAAATTCATACCGTGATCGTAGCATGCATGGACTCAACTCATATAACTGGGATTTCCATGAAAAAGATTGTGGGCCGAAAATGGGTGATCACTGTACATTTCTCTTCTGTTTCCTATTTATATTTATATTTTACCTCCTCTATTTAGCATTATGGACAGGGAATGTCCTAATCGAAGATCTGCAGAAAAATATTTTGCCTTCAAATTCATACCGTGATCGTAGCATGCATGGACACGACTCATATGACTGGGATTTCCATGAAAAAGATTGTGGGCAGAAAATGGCTGATCACTGTACATGTCTCTTCTGTTTCCTATTTATATTTATATTTTACCTGCTCAATTAAGCATTATGGACAGGGAAAGACTTAATCTAAGATCTGCACAAAAATATTTTGCCTTCAAATTCATACCGTGATCGTAGCATGCATGGACACGACTCATATGACTGGGATTTCCATGAAAAAGATTGTTGGCCGAAAATGGGTGATCACTGTACATTTCTCTTCTGTTTCCTATTTATGTTTATATTTTACCTCCTCAATTTAGCATTATGGACAGGGGAAGACCTAATCTAAAATCTGCACAAAAATATTTTGCCTTCAAATTCATACAGTGATCGTAGCATGCATGGACTCGACTCATATGACTGGGATTTCCATGAAAAAGATTCTGGGCCAAAAATGGGTGATCACTGTACATTTCTCTTCTGTTTCCTATTTATATTTATATTTTACATCCTCAATTTAGCATTATGGACAGGGAAAGACCTAATCTAAAATCTGCACAAAAATATTTTGCCTTCAATTTCATACCGTGATCGTAGCATGCATGGACTCGACTCATATGACTGGGATTTCCATGAAAAAGATTGTGGGCCGAAAATGGGTGATCACTGTACATTTCTCTTCTGTTTCCTATTTATATTTCTATTTTACCTTCTCAATTTAGCATTATGGGCAGGGAAAGACATAATCTAATATCTGCAGAAAAATATTTTGCCTTGAAATTCATACCGTGATCGTAGCATGCATGGACTCGACTCATATGACTGGGATTTCCATGAAAAAGATTCTGGGCCAAAAATGGGTGATCACTGTACATTTCTCTTCTGTTTCCTATTTATATTTATATTTTACCTCCTCAATTTAGCATTATGGACAGGGAAAGACCTAATCTAAAATCTGCAGAAAAATATTTTGCCTTGAAATTCATACCGTGATCGTAGCATGCATGGACTCAACTCATATGACTGGGATTTTCATGAAAAAGATTGCGGGCCAAAAATGGGTGATCACTGTACATTTCTCTTCTGTTTCCTATTTATATTTCTATTTTACCTCCTCAATTTAGCATTATAGACAGGGAAAGACCTAATCAAAGTTCTGAACAAAAATATTTTGCCTTCAAATTCATACCGTGATCGTAGCATGCATGGACTCGACTCATATAACTGGGATTTCCATGAAAAATATTGTGGGCCGAAAATGGGTGATCACTGTACATTTCTCTTCTGTTTCCTATTTATATTTATATTTTACCTCCTCTATTTAGCATTATGGACAGGGAATGTCCTAATCGAAGATCTGCAGAAAAATATTTTGCCTTCAAATTCATACGGTGATCGTAGCATGCATGGACACGACTCATATGACTGGGATTTCAATGAAAAAGATTGTGGGCCGAAAATGGGTGATCAATGTACATTTCTCTGCTGTTTCCAATTAATATTTATATTTTACCTCCTCAATTTAGCATTATGGACAGGGAAAGACCTAATCTAAGATCTGCACAAAAATATTTTGCATTCAAATTCATACCCTGATCGTAGCATGCATGGACTCGACTCATATGACTGGGATTAACATGAAAAAGATTGTGGGCCGAAAATGGGTGATCACTGTACATTTCTCTTCTGTTTCCTATTTATATTTTATTTTGCCTCCTCAATTTAGCATTATGGCCAGGGAAAGACCTAATCTAATCTCTGCACAAAAATATTTTGCCTTCAAATTCATACCGTGATCGTAGCATGCATGGACTCGACTCATATAACTGGGATTTCCATGAAAAAGATTGTGGGCCGAAAATGGGTGATCACTGTACATTTCTCTTCTGTTTCCTATTTATATTTATATTTTCCCTCCTCAATTTAGCATTATGGACAGGGATAGTCCTAATCTAAAATCTGCACAAAAATATTTTGCCTTCAAATTCATACGGTGATCGTAGCATGCATGGACACGAATCATATGACTGGGATTTCAATGAAAAAGATTGTGGGCAGAAAATGGGTGATCACTGTACATTTCTCTTCTGTTTCCTATTTATATTTATATTTTACCTCCTCAATTTAGCGTTATGGACAGGGAAAGATTTAATCTAAGATCTGCACAAAAATATTTTGCCTTCAAATTCATACCGTGATCGTAGTATGCATGGACTCGACTCATATGACTGGGATTTCCATGAAAAAGATTGTGGGCCGAAAATGGGTGATTACTGTACATTTCTCTTCTGTTTCCTATTTATATTTCTATTTTACCTCCTCAATTTAGCATTATGGACAGGGAAAGACCTAATCTAAGATCTGCACAAAAATATTTTGCCTTCAAATTCATACCGTGATCGTAGCATACATGGACTCGACTCATATGACTGGGATTTCCATGAAAAAGATTGTGGGCCGAAAAAGGGTGATCACTACATTTCTCTTCTGTTTCCTATTAATATTTATATTTTACTTCCTCAATTTAGCATTATGGACAGGGAAAGACCTAATCTAAGTTCTGCACAAAAATATTTTGCCTTCAAATTCATACTGTGATCGTAGCATGCATGGACTCGACTCATATGACTGGCATTTCCATGAAAAAGATTGTGGGCCGAAAATGGTTGATCACTGTACATTTCTCTTCTGTTTCCTATTTATATTTCTATTTTACCTCCTCAATTTAGCATTATGGACAGGGAAAGACCTAATCTAAGATCTGCACAAAAATATTTTGCCTTCAAATTCATACTGTGATCGTAGCATGCATGGACTCGACTCATATGACTGGGATTTCCATGAAAAAGATTGTGGGCCGAAAATGGGTGATCACTGTACATTTCTCTTCTGTTTCCTATTTATATTTCTATTTTACCTCCTCAATTTAGCCTTATGAACAGGGAAAGACCTAATCTAAGATCTGCACAAAAATATTTTGCCTTCAAATTCATACCCTGATCGTAGCATGCATGGACTCGACTCATATGACTGGGATTACCATGAAAAAGATTCTGGGCCGAAAATGGGTGATCACTGTACATTTCTCTTCTGTTTCGTATTTATATTTCTATTTTACCTCCTCAATTTAGCATTATGGACAGGGAAAGACCTAATCTAAAATCTGCACAAAAACATTTTGCCTTCAAATTCATACCCTGATCGTAGCATGCATGGACTCGAATCATATGACTGGTATTTCCATGAAAAAAATTTTGGGCCGAAAACGGGTGATCACTGTACATTTCTCTTCTGTTTCCTATTTATATTTCTATTTTACCTCCTCAATTTAGCATTATGGCCAGGGAAAGACCTAATCTAAGCTCTGCACAAAAATATTTTACCTTCAAATACATACCGTGATTTTAGCATGCATGGACTCGACTCATATGACTGGGATTTCCATGAAAAAGATTGTGGGCCGAAAATGGGTGATCACAGTACATTTCTCTTCTGTTTCCTATTTATATTTATATTTTCCCTCCTCAAATTAGCATTATGGACAGGGATAGTCCTAATCTAAAATCTGCACAAAAATATTTTGCCTTCAAATTCATACGGTGATCGTAGCATGCATGGACACGACTCATATGACTGGGATTTCAATGAAAAAGATTGTGGGCAGAAAATGGGTGATCACTGTACATTTCTCTTCTTTTTCCTATTTATATTTATATTTTACCTCCTCAATTTAGCGTTATGGACAGGGAAAGATTTAATCTAAGATCTGCACAAAAATATTTTGCCTTCAAATTCATACCGTGATCGTAGCATGCATGGACTCGACTCATATGACTGGGATTTCCATGAAAAAGATTGTGGGCCGAAAATGGGTGATCACTGTACATTTCTCTTCTGTTTCCTATTTATATTTCTATTTTACCTCCTCAATTTAGCATTATGGACAGGGAAAGACCTAATCTAAGATCTGCACAAAAATATTTTGCCTTCAAATTCATACCGTGATCGTAGCATACATGGACTCGACTCATATGACTGGGATTTCCATGAAAAAGATTGTGGGCCGAAAAAGGGTGATCACTACATTTCTCTTCTGTTTCCTATTAATATTTATATTTTACCTCCTCAATTTAGCATTATGGACAGGGAAAGACCTAATCTAAGATCTGCACAAAAATATTTTGCCTTCAAATTCATACCGTGATTGTAGCATGCATGGACTCGATTCATATGACTGGCATTTCCATGAAAAAGCTTGTCGGCCGAAAATGGGTGATCACTGTACATTTCTCTTCTGTTTCCTATTTATATTTATATTTTACATCCTCAATTAAGCATTGTGGACAGGGAACGACCTAATCTAAGATCTGCACAAAAATATTTTGCCTTCAAATTCATACCGTGATCGTAGCATGCATGGACTCGACTCATATGACTGGGATTACCATGAAAAAGATTCTGGGCCGAAAATGGGTGATCACTGTACATTTCTCTTCTGTTTCCTATTTATATTTCTATTTACCTCCTCAATTCAGCATTATGGCCAGGGAAAGACCGAATCTAAGCTCTGCACAATAATATTTTTTCCTTCGAATTCATACCGTGATCATAGCATGCATGGACTCGACTCATATGACTGGGATTTCCATGAAAAAGATTGTGGGCCGAAAATGGGTGATCAATGTACATTTCTCTGCTGTTTCCAATTAATATTTATATTTTACCTCCTCAAATTAGCATTATGGACAGGGAAAGACCTAATCTAAGATCTGCACAAAAATGTTTTGCCTTCAAATTCATACCCTGATCGTAGCATGCATGGACTCGACTCATATGACTGGGATTAACATGAAAAAGATTGTGGGCCGAAAATGGGTGATCACTGTACATTTCTCTTCTGTTTCCTATTTATATTTTATTTTGCCTCCTCAATTTAGCATTATGGCCAGGGAAAGACCTAAACTAAGCTCTGCACAAAAATATTTTGCCTTCAAATTCATACCGTGATCGTAGCATGCATGGACTCGACTCATATAACTGGGATTTCCATGAAAATGATTGTGGGCCGAAAATGGGTGATCACTGTACATTTCTCTTCTGTTTCCTATTTATATTTATATTTTAACTCCTCAATTTAGCGTTATGGACAGGGATAGTCCTAGTCTAAAATCTGCACAAAAATATTTTGCCTTCAAATTCATACGGTGATCGTAGCATGCATGGACACGACTCATATGACTCGGATTTCAATGAAAAAGATTGTGGGCAGAAAATGGGAGATCACTGTACATTTCTCTTCTGTTTCCTATTTATATTTATATTTTACCTCCTCAATTTAGCGTTATGGACAGGGAAAGATTTAATCTTAGATCTGCACAAAAATATTTTGCCTTCAAATTCATACCGTGATCGTAGCATGCATGGACTCGACTCATATGACTGGGATTTCCATGAAAAAGATTGTGGGCCGAAAATGGGTGATCACTGTACATTTCTCTTCTGTTTCCTATTTATATTTCTATTTTACCTCCTCAATTCAGCATTATGGACAGGGAAAGACCTAATCTAAGATCTGCACAAAAATATTTTGCCTTCAAATTCATACCCTGATCGTAGCATGCATGGACTCGACTCATATGATGGGGATTAACATGAAAAAGATTGTGGGCCGAAAATGGGTGATCACTGTACATTTCTCTTCTGTTTCCTATTTATATTTTATTTTGCCTCCTCAATTTAGCATTATGGCCAGGGAAAGACCTAATCTAAGATCTGTACAAATATATTTTGCCTTCAAATTCATACCGTGATCGTAGCATGCATGGACTCGACTCATATGACTGGTATTTCCATGAAAAAGATTTTGGGCCGAAAATGGGTGATCACTGTACATTTCTCTTCTGTTTCCTATTTATATTTCTATTTTACCTCCTCAATTTAGCATTATGGCCAGGGAAAGACCTAATCTAAGCTCTGCACAAAAATATTTTACCTTCAAATACATACCCTGATCGTAGCATGCATGGACTCGACTCATATGACTGGGATTAACATGAAAAAGATTGTGGGCCGAAAACGGGTGACCACTGGACATTTCTCTTCTGTTTCCTATTTATATTTTATTTTGCCTCCTCAATTTAGCATTATGGCCAGGGAAAGACCTAATCTAAGCTCTGCACAAAAATATTTTGCCTTCAAATTCATACCGTGATCGTAGCATGCATGGACTCGACTCATATAACTGGGATTTCCATGAAAAAGATACTGGGCCGAAAATGGGTGATCACTGTACATTTCTCTTCTGTTTCCGATTTATATTTATATTTTCCCTCCTCAAATTAGCGTTATGGACAGGGATAGTCCTAATCTAAAATCTGCACAAAAATATTTTGCCTTCAAATTCATACGGTGATCGTAGCATGCATGGACACGACTCATATGACTGGGATTTCAATGAAAAAGATTGTGGGCAGAAAATGGGTGATCACTGCACATTTCTCTTCTGTTTCCTATTTATATTTATATTTTACCTCCTCAATTTAGCGTTATGGACAGGGAAAGATTTAATCTAAGATCTGCACAAAAATATCTTGCCTTCAAATTCATACCGTGATCGTAGCATGCATGGACTCGACTCATATGACTGGGATTTCCATGAAAAAGATTGTGGGCCGAAAATGGGTGATCACTGTACATTTCTCTTCTGTTTCCTATTTATATTTCTATTTTACCTCCTCAATTTAGCATTATGGACAGGGAAAGACCTAATCTAAGATCTGCACAAAAATATTTTGCCTTCAAATTCATACCGTGATCGTAGCATACATGGACTCGACTCATATGACTGGGATTTCCATGAAAAAGATTGTGGGCCGAAAAAGGGTGATCACTACATTTCTCTTCTGTTTCCTATTAATATTTATATTTTACCTCCTCAATTTAGCATTATGGACAGGGAAAGACCTAATCTAAGATCTGCACAAAAATATTTTGCCTTCAAATTCATACCGTGATTGTAGCATGCATGGACTCGATTCATATGACTGGCATTTCCATGAAAAAGCTTGTCGGCCGAAAATGGGTGATCACTGTACATTTCTCTTCTGTTTCCTATTTATATTTATATTTTACATCCTCAATTAAGCATTGTGGACAGGGAACGACCTAATCTAAGATCTGCACAAAAATATTTTGCCTTCAAATTCATACCGTGATCGTAGCATGCATGGACTCGACTCATATGACTGGGATTACCATGAAAAAGATTCTGGGCCGAAAATGGGTGATCACTGTACATTTCTCTTCTGTTTCCTATTTATATTTCTATTTACCTCCTCAATTCAGCATTATGGCCAGGGAAAGACCGAATCTAAGCTCTGCACAATAATATTTTTTCCTTCGAATTCATACCGTGATCATAGCATGCATGGACTCGACTCATATGACTGGGATTTCCATGAAAAAGATTGTGGGCCGAAAATGGGTGATCAATGTACATTTCTCTGCTGTTTCCAATTAATATTTATATTTTACCTCCTCAAATTAGCATTATGGACAGGGAAAGACCTAATCTAAGATCTGCACAAAAATGTTTTGCCTTCAAATTCATACCCTGATCGTAGCATGCATGGACTCGACTCATATGACTGGGATTAACATGAAAAAGATTGTGGGCCGAAAATGGGTGATCACTGTACATTTCTCTTCTGTTTCCTATTTATATTTTATTTTGCCTCCTCAATTTAGCATTATGGCCAGGGAAAGACCTAAACTAAGCTCTGCACAAAAATATTTTGCCTTCAAATTCATACCGTGATCGTAGCATGCATGGACTCGACTCATATAACTGGGATTTCCATGAAAATGATTGTGGGCCGAAAATGGGTGATCACTGTACATTTCTCTTCTGTTTCCTATTTATATTTATATTTTAACTCCTCAATTTAGCGTTATGGACAGGGATAGTCCTAGTCTAAAATCTGCACAAAAATATTTTGCCTTCAAATTCATACGGTGATCGTAGCATGCATGGACACGACTCATATGACTCGGATTTCAATGAAAAAGATTGTGGGCAGAAAATGGGAGATCACTGTACATTTCTCTTCTGTTTCCTATTTATATTTATATTTTACCTCCTCAATTTAGCGTTATGGACAGGGAAAGATTTAATCTTAGATCTGCACAAAAATATTTTGCCTTCAAATTCATACCGTGATCGTAGCATGCATGGACTCGACTCATATGACTGGGATTTCCATGAAAAAGATTGTGGGCCGAAAATGGGTGATCACTGTACATTTCTCTTCTGTTTCCTATTTATATTTCTATTTTACCTCCTCAATTCAGCATTATGGACAGGGAAAGACCTAATCTAAGATCTGCACAAAAATATTTTGCCTTCAAATTCATACCCTGATCGTAGCATGCATGGACTCGACTCATATGATGGGGATTAACATGAAAAAGATTGTGGGCCGAAAATGGGTGATCACTGTACATTTCTCTTCTGTTTCCTATTTATATTTTATTTTGCCTCCTCAATTTAGCATTATGGCCAGGGAAAGACCTAATCTAAGATCTGTACAAATATATTTTGCCTTCAAATTCATACCGTGATCGTAGCATGCATGGACTCGACTCATATGACTGGTATTTCCATGAAAAAGATTTTGGGCCGAAAATGGGTGATCACTGTACATTTCTCTTCTGTTTCCTATTTATATTTCTATTTTACCTCCTCAATTTAGCATTATGGCCAGGGAAAGACCTAATCTAAGCTCTGCACAAAAATATTTTACCTTCAAATACATACCCTGATCGTAGCATGCATGGACTCGACTCATATGACTGGGATTAACATGAAAAAGATTGTGGGCCGAAAACGGGTGACCACTGGACATTTCTCTTCTGTTTCCTATTTATATTTTATTTTGCCTCCTCAATTTAGCATTATGGCCAGGGAAAGACCTAATCTAAGCTCTGCACAAAAATATTTTGCCTTCAAATTCATACCGTGATCGTAGCATGCATGGACTCGACTCATATAACTGGGATTTCCATGAAAAAGATACTGGGCCGAAAATGGGTGATCACTGTACATTTCTCTTCTGTTTCCGATTTATATTTATATTTTCCCTCCTCAAATTAGCGTTATGGACAGGGATAGTCCTAATCTAAAATCTGCACAAAAATATTTTGCCTTCAAATTCATACGGTGATCGTAGCATGCATGGACACGACTCATATGACTGGGATTTCAATGAAAAAGATTGTGGGCAGAAAATGGGTGATCACTGCACATTTCTCTTCTGTTTCCTATTTATATTTATATTTTACCTCCTCAATTTAGCGTTATGGACAGGGAAAGATTTAATCTAAGATCTGCACAAAAATATCTTGCCTTCAAATTCATACCGTGATCGTAGCATGCATGGACTCGACTCATATGACTGGGATTTCCATGAAAAAGATTGTGGGCCGAAAATGGGTGATCACTGTACATTTCTCTTCTGTTTCCTATTTATATTTCTATTTTACCTCCTCAATTTAGCATTATGGCCAGGGAAAGACCGAATCTAAGCTCTGCACAAAAATATTTTGCCTTCAAATTCATACCGTGATCGTAGCATGCATGGACTCGACTCATATAACTGGGATTTCCATGAAAAAGATTCTGGGCCGAAAATGGGTGATCACTGTACATTTCTCTTCTGTTTCCTATTTATATTTATATTTTACCTCCTCAATTTAGAATTATGGCCAGGGAAAGACCTAATCTAAGCTCTGCACAAAAATATTTTACCTTCAAATACATACCGTGATTGTAGCATGCATGGACTCGACTCACATGACTGGGGTTTCCATGCAAAAGATTGTGGGCCGAAAATGGGTGCTCACAGTACATTTCTCTTCTGTTTCCTATTTATATTTATATTTTCCCTCCTCAATTTAGCATTATGGACAGGGATAGTCCTGATCTAAAATCTGCACAAAAATATTCTGCCTTCAAATTCATACGGTGATCGTAGCATGCATGGACACGACTAATATGACTGGGATTTCAATGAAAAAGATTGTGGGCAGAAAATTGGGTGATCACTGTATATTTCTCTTCTGTTTCCTATTTATATGTATATTTTACCTCCTCAATTTAGCGTTATGGACAGGGAAAGACTTAATCTAAGATCTGCACAAAAATATTTTGCCTTCAAATTCATACCGTGATCGTAGCATGCATGGACTCGACTCATATGACTGGGATTTCCATGAAAAAGATTGTGGGCCGAAAATGGGTGATCACTGTACATTTCTCTTCTGTTTCCTATTTATATTTATATTTTCCCTCCTCAATTTAGCATTATGGACAGGGATAGTCCTAATCTAAAATCTGCACAAAAATATTCTGCCTTCAAATTCATACGGTGATCGTAGCATGCATGGACACGACTCATATGACTGGGATTTCAATGAAAAAGATTGTGGGCAGAAAATTGGGTGATCACTGTATATTTCTCTTCTGTTTCCTATTTATATTTATATTTTACCTCCTCAATTTAGCGTTATGGACAGGGAAAGACTTAATCTAAGATCTGCACAAAAATATTTTGCCTTCAAATTCATACCGTGTTCGTAGCATGCATGGACTCGACTCATATGACTGGTATTTCCATGAAAAAGATTGTGGGCCGAAAATGGGTGATCACTGTACATTTCTCTTCTGTTTCCTATTTATATTTATATTTTCCCTCCTCAATTTAGCATTATGGACAGGGATAGTCCTAATCTAAAATCTGCACAAAAATATTCTGCCTTCAAATTCATACGGTGATCGTAGCATACATGGACACGACTCATATGACTGGGATTTCCATGAAAAAGCTTGTGGGCCGAAAATGGGTGATCACTGTACATTTCTCTTCTGTTTCCTATTTATAATTATATTTTACATCCTCAATTTAGCATTGTGGACAGGGAACGACCTAATCTAAGCTCTGCACAAAAATATTTTGCCTTCAAATTCATACCGTGATCGTAGCATGCATGGACTCGACTCATATGACTGGGATGTCCATGAAAAAGATTGTCGGCCGAAAATTGGTGGTCACTGTACATTTCTCTTCTGTTTCCTATTTATATTTCTATTTTACCTCCTCAATTTAGCATTATGGACAGGGAAAGACCTAATATAAAATCTGCACAAAAATATTTTGCCTTCAAATTCATACCGTGATCGTAGCATGCATGGACTGGACTCATATGACTGGGATTTCCATGAAAAAGATTGTGGGCCGAAAATGGGTGATCACTGTACATTTCTCTTCTGTTTCCTATTTATATTTCTATTTTACCTCCTCAATTTAGCATTATGGACAGGGAAAGACCTAATCTAAGCTCTGCACAAAAATATTTTGCCTTCAAATTCATACCGTGATCGTAGCATGCATGGACTCGACGCATATGACTGGGATGTCCATGAAAAAGATTGTCGGCCGAAAATTGGTGGTCACTGTACATTTCTCTTCTGTTTCCTATTTATATTTATATTTTACCTCCTCAATTTAGCATTATGGACAGGGAAAGACCTAATATAAAATCTGCACAAAAATATTTTGCCTTCAAATTCATACCGTGATCGTAGCATGCATGGATTCGACTCATATGATTGGAATTTCCATGAAAAAGCTTGTGGGCCGAAAATGGGTGATCACTGTACATTTCTCTTCTGTTTCCTATTTATAATTATATTTTACATCCTCAATTTAGCATTGTGGACAGGGAACGACCTAATCTAAGCTCTGCACAAAAATATTTTGCCTTCAAATTCATACCGTGATCATAGCATGCATGGACTCGACTCATATGACTGGGATTTCCATGAAAAAGATTGTGGGCCGAAAATGGGTGATCACTGTACATTTCTCTTCTTTTTCCTATTTATATTTATATTTTACCTCCTCAATTTAGCATTATGGACAGGGAAAGACTTAATCTAAAATCTGCACAAAATTATTTTGCCTTCAATTTCATACCGTGATCGTAGCATGCATCGACTCGACTCATATGACTGGTATTTCCATGAAAAAGATTTTGGGCCGAAAATGGGTGATCACTGTACATTTCTCTTCTGTTTCCTATTTATATTTACATTTTACCTCCTCAATTTAGAATTATGGCCAGGGAAAGACCTAATCTAAGCTCTGCACAAAAATATTTTACCTTCAAATACATACCGTGATTGTAGCATGCATGGACTCGACTCACATGACTGGGGTTTCCATGAAAAAGATTGTGGGCCGAAAATGGGTGCTCACAGTACATTTCTCTTCTGTTTCCTATTTATATTTATATTTTCCCTCCTCAATTTAGCATTATGGACAGGGATAGTCCTGATCTAAAATCTGCACAAAAATATTCTGCCTTCAAATTCATACGGTGATCATAGCATGCATGGACACGACTAATATGACAGGGATTTCAATGAAAAAGATTGTGGGCAGAAAATTGGGTGATCACTGTATATTTCTCTTCTGTTTCCTATTTATATTTATATTTTACCTCCTCAATTTAGCGTTATGGACAGGGAAAGACTTAATCTAAGATCTGCACAAAAATATTTTGCCTTCAAATTCATACCGTGATCGTAGCATGCATGGACTCGACTCATATGACTGGGATTTCCATGAAAAAGATTGTGGGCCGAAAATGGGTGATCACTGTACATTTCTCTTCTGTTTCCTATTTATATTTATATTTTCCCTCCTCAATTTAGCATTATGGACAGGGATAGTCTTAATCTAAAATCTGCACAAAAATATTCTGCCTTCAAATTCATACGGTGATCGTAGCATGCATGGACACGACTCATATGACTGGGATTTCAATGAAAAAGATTGTGGGCAGAAAATTGGGTGATCACTGTATATTTCTCTTCTGTTTCCTATTTATATTTATATTTTACCTCCTCAATTTAGCGTTATGGACAGGGAAAGACTTAATCTAAGATCTGCACAAAAATATTTTGCCTTCAAATTCATACCGTGATCGTAGCATGCATGGACTCGACTCATATGACAGGGATTTCCATGAAAAAGATTGTGGGCCGAAAATGGGTGATCACTGTACATTTCTCTTCTGTTTCCTATTTATATTTATATTTTCCCTCCTCAATTTAGCATTATGGACAGGGATAGTCCTAATCTAAAATCTGCACAAAAATATTCTGCCTTCAAATTCATACGGTGATCGTAGCATACATGGACACGACTCATATGACTGGGATTTCCATGAAAAAGCTTGTGGGCCGAAAATGGGTGATCACTGTACATTTCTCTTCTGTTTCCTATTTATAATTATATTTTACATCCTCAATTTAGCATTGTGGACAGGGAACGACCTAATCTAAGCTCTGCACAAAAATATTTTGCCTTCAAATTCATACCGTGATCGTAGCATGCATGGACTCGACTCATATGACTGGGATGTCCATGAAAAAGATTGTCGGCCGAAAATTGGTGGTCACTGTACATTTCTCTTCTGTTTCCTATTTATATTTCTATTTTACCTCCTCAATTTAGCATTATGGACAGGGAAAGACCTAATATAAAATCTGCACAAAAATATTTTGCCTTCAAATTCATACCGTGATCGTAGCATGCATGGACTGGACTCATATGACTGGGATTTCCATGAAAAAGATTGTGGGCCGAAAATGGGTGATCACTGTACATTTCTCTTCTGTTTCCTATTTATATTTCTATTTTACCTCCTCAATTTAGCATTATGGTCATGGAAAGACCTAATCTAAGGTCTGCACAAAAATATTTTGTCTTCAAATTCATACCGTGAGCGTAGCATGCATGGACTCGACTCATATGACTGGGATTTCCATGAAAAAGATTGTGGGCCGAAAATGTGTGATCACTGTACATTTCTCTACTGGTTCCTATTTATATTTATATTTTACTTCCTCAATTTAGCATTATGGACAGTGATAGTCCTAATCTAAAATCTGCACAAAAATATTTTGCCTTCAAATTCATACGGTGATCGTAGCATGCATGGACACGACTCATATGACTGGGATTTCAATGAAAAAGATTGTGGGCCGAAAATGGGTGATCACTGTACATTTCTCTTCTATTTCCTATTTATATTTATATTTTAAATCCTCAATTTACCATTATGAACAGGGAAAGACCTAATCTAAGATCTGCACAAAAATATTTTGCCTTCAAATTCATACCGTGATCGTAGCATGCATGGACTCGACTCATATGACTGGGATTTCCATGAAAAAGATTGTGGGCCGAAAATGGGTGATCACTGTACATTTCTCTTCTGTTTCCTATTTATATTTATATTTTCCCTCCTCAATTTAGCGTTATGGACAGGGATAGTCCTAGTCTAAAATCTGCACAAAAATATTTTGCCTTCAAATTCATACGGTGATCGTAGCATGCATGGACACGACTCATACGACTGGGATTTCAATGAAAAAGATTGTGGGCAGAAAATGGGTGATCACTGTACATTTCTCTTCTGTTTCCTATTTATATTTATATTTTACCTCCTCAATTTAGCATTATGGACAGGGAAAGACTTAATCTAAGATCTGCACAAAAATATTTTCCCTTCAAATTCATACCGTGATCGTAGCATGCATGGACTCGACTCATATGACTGGGATTTCCATGAAAAAGATTGTGGGCCGAAAATGGGTGATCACTGTACATTTCTCTTCTGTTTCCTATTTATATTTATATTTTACATCCTCAATTTACCATTATGGACAGGGAAAGACCTAATCTAAGATCTGCACAAAAATATTTTACCTTCAAATTCATACCGTGATCGTAGCATACATGGACTCGACTCATATGACTGGGATTTCCATGAAAAAGATTGTGGGCCGAAAATGGGTGATCACTGTACATTTCTCTTCTGTTTCCTATTCATATTTCTATTTTCCCTCCTCAATTTAGCATTATAGACAGGGATAGACCTAATCTAAAATCTGCACAAAAATATATTGCCTTCAAATTCATACGGTGATCGTAGCATGCATGGACACGACTCATATGACTGGGATTTCAATGAAAAAGATTGTGGGCCGAAAATGGGTGATCACTGTGCATTTCTCTTCTGTTTCCTATTAATATTTCTATTTTACCTCCTCAATTTAGCATTATGGACAGGGAAAGACTTACTCTAAGATCTGCACAAAAATATTTTGCCTTCAAATTCATACCGTGATCGTAGCATGCATGGACTCGACTCATATGACTAGGATTTCCATGAAAAAGATTGTGGGTCGAAAATGGGTGATCACTGTACATTTTTCTTCTGTTTCCTATTTATATTTATATTTTACATCATCAATTTAGCATTATGGACAGGGAAAGACCTAATCTAAGTTCTGCACAAAAATATTTTGCCTTCAAATTCATACCGTGATCGTAGCATACATGGACTCGACTCATATGACTGGGATTTCCATGAAAAAGATTGTGGGCCGAAAATGGGTGATCACTGTACATTTCTCTTCTGTTTCCTATTTATATTTCTATTTTACCTCCTCAATTTAGCATTATGGACAGGGAAAGCCCTAATCTAAAATCTGCACAAAAATATTTTGCCTTCAAATTCATACCGTGATCGTAGCATGAATGGACTCGACTCATATGTCTGGGATTTCCATGAAAAAGATTTTGGGCCGAAAATGGGTGATCACTGTATATTTCTCTTCTGTTTCCTATTTATGTTTATATTTTACCTCCTCAATTTAGCATTATGCCCAGGGAAAGACCTAATCTAAGTTCTGCACAAAAGTATTTTACCTTCAAATACATACCGTGATCTTAGCATGCATGGACTCGACTCATATGACTGGAATTTCCATGAAAAAGATTGTGGGCCGAAAATGGGTGATCACTGTACATTTCTCTTCTGTTTCCTATTTATATTTATATTTTACCTTCGCAATTTAGCATTAAGGACAGGGAAATACCTAATCTAAGATCTGCACAAAAATATTTTGCCTTCAAATTCATACCATGATCGTAGCATGCAGGGACTCGACTCATATGACTGGGATTTCCAGGAAAAAGATTGTGGGCCAAAAATGGGTGATCACTGTACATTTCTCTTCTGTTTTCTATTTATATTTATATTTTACCTCCTCAATTTAGCATTATGGACAGGGAAAGACCTAATCTAAGATCTGCACAAAAATATTTTGCCTTCAAATTCATACCGTGATCGTAGCATGCATGGACTCGACTCATATGACTGGGATTTCCATGAAAAAGATTGTGGGTCGAAAATGGGTGATCACTGTACATTTTTCTTCTGTTTCCTATTTATATTTATATTTTACATCATCAATTTAGCATTATGGACAGGGAAAGACCTAATCTAAGTTCTGCACAAAAATATTTTGCCTTCAAATTCATACCGTGATCGTAGCATACATGGACTCGACTCATATGACTGGGATTTCCATGAAAAAGATTGTGGGCCGAAAATGGGTGATCACTGTACATTTCTCTTCTGTTTCCTATTTATATTTATATTTTACCTCGTCAATTTAGCATTATGGTCAGGGAAAGACCTAATCTAAGATCTGCACAAAAATATTTTGCCTTCAAATACATACCGTGATTGTAGCATGCATGGACTCGACTCACATGACTGGGGTTTCTATGAAAAAGATTGTGGGCCGAAAATGGGTGCTCACAGTACATTTCTCTTCTGTTTCCTATTTATATTTATATTTTCCCTCCTCAATTTAGCATTATGGACAGGGATAGTCCTAATCTAAAATCTGCACAAAAATATTCTGCCTTCAAATTCATACGGTGATCGTAGCATGCATGGACACGACTCATATGACTTGGATTTCAATGAAAAAGATTGTGGGCAGAAAATTGGGAGATCACTGTATATTTCTCTTCTGTTTCCTATTTATATTTATATTTTACCTCCTCAATTTAGCGTTATGGACAGGGAAAGACTTAATCTAAGATCTGCACAAAAATATTTTGCCTTCAAATTCATACCGTGATCGTAGCATGCATGGACTGGACTCATATGACTGGGACTTCCATGAAAAAGATTGTGGGCCGAAAATGGGTGATCACTGTACATTTCTCTTCTGTTTCCTATTTATATTTCTATTTTACCTCCTCAATTTAGCATTATGGACAGGGAAAGACCTAATCTAAGATCTGCACAAAAATATTTTGCCTTCAAATTCATACCTTGATCGTAGCATGCATGGACTCGACTCATATGACTGGGATTTCCATGAAAAAGCTTGTGGGCCGAAAATGGGTGATCACTGTACATTTCTCTTCTGTTTCCTATTTATATTTATATTTTACATCCTCAATTTAGCATTGTGGACAGGGAACGACCTAATCTAAGCTCTGCACAAAAATATTTTGCCTTCAAATTCATACCGTGATCGTAGCATGCATGGACTCGACTCATATGACTGGGATGTCCATGAAAAAGATTGTCGGCCGAAAATTGGTGGTCACTGTACATTTCTCTTCTGTTTCCTATTTATATTTATATTTTACCTCCTCAATTTAGCATTATAGACAAAGAAAGACCTAATCTAAGATCTGCAAAAAAATATTTTGCCTTCAAATTCATACCGTGATCATAGCATGCATGGACTCGACTCATATGACTGGGATTTCCATGAAAAAGATTGTGGGCCGAAAATGGGTGATCACTGATCATTTCCCTTCTGTTTCCTATTTATATTTCTATTTTACCTCCTCAATTAAGTATTATGGACAGGGAAAGACCTAATCTAAGATCTGCACAAAAATATTTTGCCTTCAAATTCATACCGTGATCGTAGCATGCATGGACTCGACTCATATGACTGAGATTTCCATGAAAAAGATTGTGGGCGGAAAATGGGTGATCACTGTACATTTCTCTTCTGTTTCCTATTTATATTTATATTTTTACCTCCTGAATTTAGCATTATGGACAGGGAAAAACCTAATCTAAGATCTGCACAAAAATATTTTGCCTTCAAATTCATACCGTGATCGTAGCATGCATGGACTCGACTGATATGACTGGGATGTCCATGAAAAAGATTGTCGGCCGAAAATTGGTGGTCACTGTATATTTCTCTTCTTTTTCCTATTCATATTTCTATTTTCCCTCCTCAATTTAGCATTATGGACAGGGATAGTCCTAATCTAAAATCTGCACAAAAATATTCTGCCTTCAAATTCATACGGTGATCGTAGCATGCATGGACACGACTCATATGACTTGGATTTCAATGAAAAAGATTGTGGGCAGAAAATTGGGAGATCACTGTATATTTCTCTTCTGTTTCCTATTTATATTTATATTTTACCTCCTCAATTTAGCGTTATGGACAGGGAAAGACTTAATCTAAGATCTGCACAAAAATATTTTGCCTTCAAATTCATACCGTGATCGTAGCATGCATGGACTGGACTCATATGACTGGGATTTCCATGAAAAAGATTGTGGGCCGAAAATGGGTGATCACTGTACATTTCTCTTCTGTTTCCTATTTATATTTCTATTTTACCTCCTCAATTTAGCATTATGGACAGGGAAAGACCTAATCTAAGATCTGCACAAAAATATTTTGCCTTCAAATTCATACCTTGATCGTAGCATGCATGGACTCGACTCATATGACTGGGATTTCCATGAAAAAGCTTGTGGGCCGAAAATGGGTGATCACTGTACATTTCTCTTCTGTTTCCTATTTATATTTATATTTTACATCCTCAATTTAGCATTGTGGACAGGGAACGACCTAATCTAAGCTCTGCACAAAAATATTTTGCCTTCAAATTCATACCGTGATCGTAGCATGCATGGACTCGACTCATATGACTGGGATGTCCATGAAAAAGATTGTCGGCCGAAAATTGGTGGTCACTGTACATTTCTCTTCTGTTTCCTATTTATATTTATATTTTACCTCCTCAATTTAGCATTATAGACAAAGAAAGACCTAATCTAAGATCTGCAAAAAAATATTTTGCCTTCAAATTCATACCGTGATCATAGCATGCATGGACTCGACTCATATGACTGGGATTTCCATGAAAAAGATTGTGGGCCGAAAATGGGTGATCACTGATCATTTCCCTTCTGTTTCCTATTTATATTTCTATTTTACCTCCTTAATTAAGTATTATGGACAGGGAAAGACCTAATCTAAGATCTGCACAAAAATATTTTGCCTTCAAATTCATACCGTGATCGTAGCATGCATGGACTCGACTCATATGACTGAGATTTCCATGAAAAAGATTGTGGGCGGAAAATGGGTGATCACTGTACATTTCTCTTCTGTTTCCTATTTATATTTATATTTTTACCTCCTGAATTTAGCATTATGGACAGGGAAAGACCTAATCTAAGATCTGCACAAAAATATTTTGCCTTCAAATTCATACCGTGATCGTAGCATGCATGGACTCGACTGATATGACTGGGATGTCCATGAAAAAGATTGTCGGCCGAAAATTGGTGGTCACTGTACATTTCTCTTCTTTGTCCTATTCATATTTCTATTTTCCCTCCTCAATTTAGCATTATGGACAGGGATAGTCCTAATCTAAAATCTGCACAAAAATATTCTGCCTTCAAATTCATACGGTGATCGTAGCATGCATGGACACGACTATATGACTGGGATTTCAATGAAAAAGATTGTGGGCAGAAAATTGGGTGATCACTGTATATTTCTCTTCTGTTTCCTATTTATATTTCTATTTTACCTCGTCAATTTAGCATTATGGACAGGGATAGTCCTAAGCTAAAATCTGCACAAAAATATTTAGCCTTCAAATTCATACGGTGATCGTAGCATGCATGGACACGACTCATATGACTGGGATTTCAATGAAAAAGATTGTGGGCCGAAAATGGGTGATCACTGTACATTTCTCTTCTGTTTCCTATTTATATTTATATTTTACATCCTCAATTTACCATTATGGACAGGGAAAGACCTAATCTAAGATCTGCACAAAAATATTTTGCCTTCAAATTCATACCGTGAACGTAGCATACATGGACTCGACTCATATAACTGGGATTTCCATGAAAAAGATTGTGGGCCGAAAATGGGTGATCACTGTACATTTCTCTTCTGTTTCCTATTTATATTTATATTTTATCTCCTCAATTTAGCATTATGGACAGGGAAAGACCTAATCTAAGATCTGCACAAAAATATTTTGCCTTCAATTTCATACCGTGATCGTAGCATGCATGGACTCGACTCATATGACTGGGATTTCCATGAAAAAGATTGTGGGCCGAAAATGGGTGATCACTGTACATTTCTCTTCTGTTTCCTATTTATATTTCTATTTTACCTCCTCAATTTAGAATTATGGCCAGGGAAAGACCTAATCTAAGCTCTGCACAAAAATATTTTACCTTCAAATACATACCGTGATTGTAGCATGCATGGACTCGACTCACATGACTGGGGTTTCCAAGAAAAAGATTGTGGGCCGAAAATGGGTGCTCACAGTACATTTCTCTTCTGTTTCCTATTTATATTTATATTTTACCTCCTCAATTTAGCATTATGGACAGGGATAGTCCTAATCTAAAATCTGCACAAAAATATTCTGCCTTCAAATTCATACGGTGATCGTAGCATACATGGACACGACTCATATGACTGGGATTTCCATGAAAAAGCTTGTGGGCCGAAAATGGGTGATCACTGTACATTTCTCTTCTGTTTCCTATTTATATTTATATTTTACATCCTCAATTTAGCATTGTGGACAGGGAACGACCTAATCTAAGCTCTGCACAAAAATATTTTGCCTTCAAATTCATACCGTGATCGTAGCATGCATGGACTCGACTCATATGACTGGGATGTCCATGAAAAAGATTGTCGGCCGAAAATTGGTGGTCACTGTACATTTCTCTTCTGTTTCCTATTTATATTTCTATTTTACCTCCTCAATTTAGCATTATGGTCAGGGAAAGACCTAATATAAAATCTGCACAAAAATATTTTGCCTTCAAATTCATACCGTGATCGTAGCATGCATGGATTCGACTCATATTACTGGAATTTCCATGAAAAAGATTGTGGGCAGAAAATGGGTGATCACTGTACATTTCTCTTCTGTTTCCTATTTATATTTATATTTTACCTCGTCAATTTAGCATTATGGTCAGGGATAGACCTAATCTAAAATCTGCACAAAAATATTTTGCCTTCAAATACATACCGTGATTGTAGCATGCATGGACTCGACTCACATGACTGGGGTTTCTATGAAAAAGATTGTGGGCAGAAAATGGGTGCTCACAGTACATTTCTCTTCTGTTTCCTATTTATATTTATATTTTCCCTCCTCAATTTAGCATTATGGTCAGGGATAGTCCTAATCTAAAATCTGCACAAAAATATTCTGCCTTCAAATTCATACGGTGATCGTAGCATGCATGGACACGACTCATATGACTTGGATTTCAATGAAAAAGATTGTGGGCAGAAAATTGGGTGATCACTGTATATTTCTCTTCTGTTTCCTATTTATATTTATATTTTACCTCCTCAATTTAGCGTTATAGACAGGGAAAGACTTAATCTAAGATCTGCACAAAAATATTTTGGCTTCAAATTCATACCGTGATCGTAGCATGCATGGACTGGACTCATATGACTGGGATTTCCATGAAAAAGATTGTGGGCCGAAAATGGGTGATCACTGTACATTTCTCTTCTGTTTCCTATTTATATTTCTATTTTACCTCCTCAATTTAGCATTATGGACAGGGAAAGACCTAATCTAAGATCTGCACAAAAATATTTTGCCTTCAAATTCATACCTTGATCGTAGCATGCATGGACTCGACTCATATGACTGGGATTTCCATGAAAAAGCTTGTGGGCCGAAAATGGGTGATCACTGTACATTTCTCTTCTGTTTCCTATTTATATTTATATTTTACATCCTCAATTTAGCATTGTGGACAGGGAACGACCTAATCTAAGCTCTGCACAAAAATATTTTGCCTTCAAATTCATACCGTGATCGTAGCATGCATGGACTCGACTCATATGACTGGGATGTCCATGAAAAAGATTGTCGGCCGAAAATTGGTGGTCACTGTACATTTCTCTTCTGTTTCCTATTTATATTTCTATTTTACCTCCTCATTTTAGCATTATGGACAGGGAAAGACCAAATATAAAATCTGCACAAAAATATTTTGCCTTCAAATTCATACCGTGATCGTAGCATGCATGGATTCGACTCATATGACTGGAATTTCCATGAAAAAGATTGTGGGCCGAAAATGGGTGATCACTGTACATTTCTCTTCTGTTTCCTATTTATATTTCTATTTTACCTCGTCAATTTAGCATTATGGACAGGGAAAGACCTAATCTAAAATCTGCACAAAAATATTTTGCCTTCAAATTCATACCGTGAGCGTAGCATGCATGGACTCGACTCATATGACTGGGATTTCAATGAAAAAGATTGTGGGCCGAAAATGGGTGATCACTGTACATTTCTCTTCTGTTTCCTATTTATATTTATATTTTACATCCTCAATTTACCATTATGGACAGGGAAAGACCTAATCTAAGATCTGCACAAAAATATTTTGCCTTCAAATTCATACCGTGATCGTAGCATACATGGACTCGACTCATATAACTGGGATTTCCATGAAAAAGACTGTGGGCCGAAAATGGGTGATCACTGTACATTTCTCTTCTGTTTCCTATTTATATTTATATTTTATCTCCTCAATTTAGCATTATGGACAGGGAAAGACCTAATCCAAGATCTGCACAAAAACATTTTGCCTTCAAATTCATACCGTGATCGTAGCATGCATGGACTCGACTCATATGACTGGGATTTCCATGAAAAAGATTGTGGGCCGAAAATGGGTGATCACTGTACATTTCTCTTCAGTTTCCTATTTATATTTATATTTTCCCTCCTCAATTTAGCATTATGGACAGGGAAAGACCTAATCCAAGATCTGCACAAAAACATTTTGCCTTCAAATTCATACCGTGATCGTAGCATGCATGGACTCGACTCATATGACTGGGATTTCCATGAAAAAGATTTTGGGCCGAAAATGGGTGATCACTGTACATTTCTCTTCAGTTTCCTATTTATATTTATATTTTACCTCCTCAATTTAGCATTATGGCCAGGGAAAGACCTAATCTAAGCTCTGCACAAAAATATTTTTCCTTCAAATACATACCGTGATCGTAGCATGCATGGACTCTACTCATATGACTGGAATTTCCATGAAAAAGATTGTGGTCCGAAAATGGGTGATCACTGTACATTTCTCTTCTGTTTCCTATTCATATTTATATTTTACCTCGTCAATTTAGCATTATGGACAGGGAAAGACCTAATCTAAGATCTGCACAAAAATATTTTGCCTTCAAATTCATACCGTGATCGTAGCATGCATGGACTCGACTCATATGACTGGGATTTCCATGAAAAAGATTGTGGGCCGAAAATGGGTGATCACTGTACATTTCTCTTCTGTTTCCTATTTATATTTATATTTTACCTCCTCAATTTAGCATTATGGACAGGGATAGTCCTTATCTAAAATCTGCACAAAAATATTTTGCCTTCAAATTCATACGGTGATCGTAGCATGCATGGACACGACTCATATGACTGGGATTTCAATGAAAAAGATTGTGGGCAGAAAATGGGTGATCACTGTACATTTCTCTTCTGTTTCCTATTTATATTTATATTTTAACTCCTCAATTTAGCATTATGGACAGGGAAAGAGTTAATCTAAGATCTGCACAAAAATATTTTCCCTTCAAATTCATACCGTGATCGTAGCATGCATGGACTCGACTCATATGACTGGGATTTCCATGAAAAAGATTGTGGGCCGAAAATGGGTGATCACTGTACATTTCTCTTTTGTTTTTTATTTATATTTATATTTTACATCCTCAATTTACCATTATGGCCAGGGAAAGACCTAATCTAAGCTCTGCACAAAAATATTTTACCTTCAAATACATACCGTGATCGTAGCATGCATGGAATCTACTCATATGACTGGAATTTCCATGAAAAAGATTGTGGGCCGAAAATGGGTGATCACTGTACATTTCTCTTCTGTTTCCTATTTATATTTTACCCCGTCAATTTAGCATTATGGACAGGGAAAGACCTAATCTAAGATCTGCACAAAAATATTTTGCCTTCAAATTCATACCGTGATCGTAGCATGCATGGACTCGACTCATATGACTGGGATTTCCATGAAAAAGATTGTGGGCCGAAAATGGGTGATCACTGTACATTTCTCTTCTGTTTCCTATTTATATTTATATTTTCCCTCCTCAATTTAGCATTATGGACAGGGATAGTCCTAATCTAAAATCTGCACAAAAATATTTTGCCTTCAAATTCATACGGTGATCGTAGCATGCATGGACACGACTCATATGACTGGGATTTCAATGAAAAAGATTGTGGGCAGAAAATGGGTGATCACTGTACATTTCTCTTCTGTTTCCTATTTATATTTATATTTTACCTCCTCAATTTAGCATTATGGACAGGGAAAGACTTAATCTAAGATCTGCACAAAAATATTTTCCCTTCAAATTCATACCGTGATCGTAGCATGCATGGACTCGACTCATATGACTGGGATTTCCATGAAAAAGATTGTGGGTCGAAAATGGGTGATCACTGTACATTTCTCTTCTGTTTCCTATTCATATTTCTATTTTCCCTCCTCAATTTAGCATTATAGACAGGGATAGACATAATCTAAAATCTGCACAAAAATATATTGCCTTCAAATTCATACGGTGATCGTAGCATGCATGGACACGACTCATATGACTGGGATTTCAATGAAAAAGATTGTGGGCCGAAAATGGGTGATCACTGTGCATTTCTCTTCTGTTTCCTATTAATATTTCTATTTTACCTCCTCAATTTAGCATTATGGACAGGGAAAGACTTAATCTAAGATCTGCACAAAAATATTTTGCCTTCAAATTCATACCGTGATCGTAGCATGCATGGACTCGACTCATATGACTGGGATTTCCATGAAAAAGATTGTGGGTCGAAAATGGGTGATCACTGTACATTTTTCTTCTGTTTCCTATTTATATTTATATTTTACATCATCAATTTAGCATTATGGACAGGGAAAGACCTAATCTAAAATCTGCACAAAAATATTTTGCCTTCAAATTCATACCGTGATCGTAGCATGAATGGACTCGACTCATATGTCTGGGATTTCCATGAAAAAGATTTTGGGCCGAAAATGGGTGATCACTGTATATTTCTCTTCTGTTTCCTATTTATGTTTATATTTTACCTCCTCAATTTAGCATTATGCCCAGGGAAAGACCTAATCTAAGCTCTGCACAAAAGTATTTTACCTTCAAATACATACCGTGATCTTAGCATGCATGGACTCGACTCATATGACTGGAATTTCCATGAAAAAGATTGTGGGCCGAAAATGGGTGATCACTGTACATTTCTCTTCTGTTTCCTATTTATATTTATATTTTACCTCGTCAATTTAGCATTAAGGACAGGGAAATACCTAATCTAAGATCTGCACAAAAATATTTTGCCTTCAAATTCATACCGTGATCGTAGCATGCATGGACTCGACTCATATGACTGGGATTTCCATGAAAAAGATTGTGGGCCGAAAATGGGTGATCACTGTACATTTCTCTTCTGTTTCCTATTTATATTTATATTTTACCTCCTCAATTTAGCCTTATGAACAGGGAAAGACCTAATCTAAGATCTGCACAAAAATATTTTGCCTTCAAATTCATACCGTGATCGTAGCATGCATGGACTCGACTCATATGACTGGGATTTCCATGAAAAAGATTGTGGGCCGAAAATGGGTGATCACTGTACATTTCTCTTTTGTTTTTTATTTATATTTATATTTTACATCCTCAATTTACCATTATGGCCAGGGAAAGACCTAATCTAAGCTCTGCACAAAAATATTTTACCTTCAAATACATACCGTGATCGTAGCATGCATGGAATCTACTCATATGACTGGAATTTCCATGAAAAAGATTGTGGGCCGAAAATGGGTGATCACTGTACATTTCTCTTCTGTTTCCTATTTATATTTTACCCCGTCAATTTAGCATTATGGACAGGGAAAGACCTAATCTAAGATCTGCACAAAAATATTTTGCCTTCAAATTCATACCGTGATCGTAGCATGCATGGACTCGACTCATATGACTGGGATTTCCATGAAAAAGATTGTGGGCCGAAAATGGGTGATCACTGTACATTTCTCTTCTGTTTCCTATTTATATTTATATTTTCCCTCCTCAATTTAGCATTATGGACAGGGATAGTCCTAATCTAAAATCTGCACAAAAATATTTTGCCTTCAAATTCATACGGTGATCGTAGCATGCATGGACACGACTCATATGACTGGGATTTCAATGAAAAAGATTGTGGGCAGAAAATGGGTGATCACTGTACATTTCTCTTCTGTTTCCTATTTATATTTATATTTTACCTCCTCAATTTAGCATTATGGACAGGGAAAGACTTAATCTAAGATCTGCACAAAAATATTTTCCCTTCAAATTCATACCGTGATCGTAGCATGCATGGACTCGACTCATATGACTGGGATTTCCATGAAAAAGATTGTGGGTCGAAAATGGGTGATCACTGTACATTTCTCTTCTGTTTCCTATTCATATTTCTATTTTCCCTCCTCAATTTAGCATTATAGACAGGGATAGACATAATCTAAAATCTGCACAAAAATATATTGCCTTCAAATTCATACGGTGATCGTAGCATGCATGGACACGACTCATATGACTGGGATTTCAATGAAAAAGATTGTGGGCCGAAAATGGGTGATCACTGTGCATTTCTCTTCTGTTTCCTATTAATATTTCTATTTTACCTCCTCAATTTAGCATTATGGACAGGGAAAGACTTAATCTAAGATCTGCACAAAAATATTTTGCCTTCAAATTCATACCGTGATCGTAGCATGCATGGACTCGACTCATATGACTGGGATTTCCATGAAAAAGATTGTGGGTCGAAAATGGGTGATCACTGTACATTTTTCTTCTGTTTCCTATTTATATTTATATTTTACATCATCAATTTAGCATTATGGACAGGGAAAGACCTAATCTAAAATCTGCACAAAAATATTTTGCCTTCAAATTCATACCGTGATCGTAGCATGAATGGACTCGACTCATATGTCTGGGATTTCCATGAAAAAGATTTTGGGCCGAAAATGGGTGATCACTGTATATTTCTCTTCTGTTTCCTATTTATGTTTATATTTTACCTCCTCAATTTAGCATTATGCCCAGGGAAAGACCTAATCTAAGCTCTGCACAAAAGTATTTTACCTTCAAATACATACCGTGATCTTAGCATGCATGGACTCGACTCATATGACTGGAATTTCCATGAAAAAGATTGTGGGCCGAAAATGGGTGATCACTGTACATTTCTCTTCTGTTTCCTATTTATATTTATATTTTACCTCGTCAATTTAGCATTAAGGACAGGGAAATACCTAATCTAAGATCTGCACAAAAATATTTTGCCTTCAAATTCATACCGTGATCGTAGCATGCATGGACTCGACTCATATGACTGGGATTTCCATGAAAAAGATTGTGGGCCGAAAATGGGTGATCACTGTACATTTCTCTTCTGTTTCCTATTTATATTTATATTTTACCTCCTCAATTTAGCCTTATGAACAGGGAAAGACCTAATCTAAGATCTGCACAAAAATATTTTGCCTTCAAATTCATACCGTGATCGTAGCATGCATGGACTCGACTCATATGACTGGGATTTCTATGAAAAAGATTGTGGGCCGAAAATCGGTGATCACTGTACATTTCTCTTCTGTTTCCTATTTATATTTATATTTTATCTCCTCAATTTAGCATTATGGACAGGGAAAGACCTAATCTAAGATCTGCACAAAAATATTTTGCCTTCAAATTCATACCGTGATCGTAGCATGCATGGACTCGACTCATATGACTGGGATTTCCATGAAAAAGATTGTGGGCCGAAAATGGGTGATCACTGTACATTTCTCTTCTGTTTCCTATTTATATTTATATTTTCCCTCCTCAATTTAGCATTATGGACAGGGATAGTCCTAATCTAAAATCTGCACAAAAATATTTTGCCTTCAAATTCATACGGTGATCGTAGCATGCATGGACACGACTCATATGACTGGGATTTCAATGAAAAAGATTGTGGGCCGAAAATGGGTGATCACTGTACATTTCTCTTCTGTTTTTTATTTATATTTATATTTTACATCCTCAATTTACCATTATGGACAGGGAAAGACCTAATCTAAGTTCTGCACAAAAATATTTTGCCTTCAAATTCACACCGTGATCGTAGTATACATGGACTCGAATCATATGACTGGGATTTCCATGAAAAAGATTGTGGGCCGAAAATTGGTGATCACTGTACATTTCTCTTCTGTTTCCTATTTATATTTCTATTTTACCTCCTCAATTTAGCATTATGGACAGGGAAAGACCTAATCTAAAATCTGCACAAAAATATTTTGCCTTCAAATTCATACCGTGATCGTAGCATGAATGGACTCGACTCATATGTCTGGGATTTCCATGAAAAAGATTTTGGGCCGAAAATGGGTGATCACTGTATATTTCTCTTCTGTTTCCTATTTATGTTTATATTTTACCTCCTCAATTTAGCATTATGCCCAGGGAAAGACCTAATCTAAGCTCTGCACAAAAGTATTTTACCTTCAAATACATACCGTGATCTTAGCATGCATGGACTCGACTCATATGACTGGAATTTCCATGAAAAAGATTGTGGGCCGAAAATGGGTGATCACTGTACATTTCTCTTCTGTTTCCTATTTATATTTATATTTTACCTCGTCAATTTAGCATTAAGGACAGGGAAATACCTAATCTAAGATCTGCACAAAAATATTTTGCCTTCAAATTCATACCGTGATCGTAGCATGCATGGACTCGACTCATATGACTGGGATTTCCATGAAAAAGATTGTGGGCCGAAAATGGGTGATCACTGTACATTTCTCTTCTGTTTCCTATTTATATTTATATTTTACCTCCTCAATTTAGCCTTATGAACAGGGAAAGACCTAATCTAAGATCTGCACAAAAATATTTTGCCTTCAAATTCATACCGTGATCGTAGCATGCATGGACTCGACTCATATGACTGGGATTTCTATGAAAAAGATTGTGGGCCGAAAATCGGTGATCACTGTACATTTCTCTTCTGTTTCCTATTTATATTTATATTTTATCTCCTCAATTTAGCATTATGGACAGGGAAAGACCTAATCTAAGATCTGCACAAAAATATTTTGCCTTCAAATTCATACCGTGATCGTAGCATGCATGGACTCGACTCATATGACTGGGATTTCCATGAAAAAGATTGTGGGCCGAAAATGGGTGATCACTGTACATTTCTCTTCTGTTTCCTATTTATATTTATATTTTCCCTCCTCAATTTAGCATTATGGACAGGGATAGTCCTAATCTAAAATCTGCACAAAAATATTTTGCCTTCAAATTCATACGGTGATCGTAGCATGCATGGACACGACTCATATGACTGGGATTTCAATGAAAAAGATTGTGGGCCGAAAATGGGTGATCACTGTACATTTCTCTTCTGTTTTTTATTTATATTTATATTTTACATCCTCAATTTACCATTATGGACAGGGAAAGACCTAATCTAAGTTCTGCACAAAAATATTTTGCCTTCAAATTCACACCGTGATCGTAGTATACATGGACTCGAATCATATGACTGGGATTTCCATGAAAAAGATTGTGGGCCGAAAATTGGTGATCACTGTACATTTCTCTTCTGTTTCCTATTTATATTTCTATTTTACCTCCTCAATTTAGCATTATGGACAGGGAAAGACCTAATCTAAAATCTGCACAAAAATATTTTGCCTTCAAATTCATACCGTGATCGTAGCATGAATGGACTCGACTCATATGTCTGGGATTTCCATGAAAAAGATTTTGGGCCGAAAATGGGTGATCACTGTATATTTCTCTTCTGTTTCCTATTTATGTTTATATTTTACCTCCTCAATTTAGCATTATGCCCAGGGAAAGACCTAATCTAAGCTCTGCACAAAAGTATTTTACCTTCAAATACATACCGTGATCTTAGCATGCATGGACTCGACTCATATGACTGGAATTTCCATGAAAAAGATTGTGGGCCGAAAATGGGTGATCACTGTACATTTCTCTTCTGTTTCCTATTTATATTTATATTTTACCTCGTCAATTTAGCATTAAGGACAGGGAAATACCTAATCTAAGATCTGCACAAAAATATTTTGCCTTCAAATTCATACCGTGATCGTAGCATGCATGGACTCGACTCATATGACTGGGATTTCCATGAAAAAGATTGTGGGCCGAAAATGGGTGATCACTGTACATTTCTCTTCTGTTTCCTATTTATATTTATATTTTACCTCCTCAATTTAGCCTTATGAACAGGGAAAGACCTAATCTAAGATCTGCACAAAAATATTTTGCCTTCAAATTCATACCGTGATCGTAGCATGCATGGACTCGACTCATATGACTGGGATTTCCATGAAAAAGATTGTGGGCCGAAAATCGGTGATCACTGTACATTTTTCTTCTGTTTCCTATTTATATTTCTATTTTACCTCCTCAATTTAGCCTTATGAACAGGGAAAGACCTAATCTAATCTCTGCACAAAAATATTTTGCCTTCAAATTCATACGCTGATCGTAGCATGCATGGACTCGACTCATATGACTGGGATTACCATGAAAAAGATTGTGGGCCGAAAATGGGTGATCACTGTACATTTCTCTTCTGTTTCCTATTTATATTTCTATTTTTACCTCCTCAATTTAGCATTATGGACAGGGAAAGACCTAATCTAAGCTCTGCACAAAAATATTTTGCCTTCAAATTCATACCGTGATCGTAGCATGCATGGACTCGACTCATATGACTGGGATTTCCATGAAAAAGATTGTGGGCCGAAAATGGGTGATCACTGTACATTTCTCTTCTGTTTCCTATTTATATTTCTATTTTTACCTCCTCAATTTAGCATTATGGACAGGGAAAGACCTAATCTAAGCTCTGCACAAAAATATTTTGCCTTCAAATTCATACCGTGATCGTAGCATGCATGGACTCGACTCATATGACTGGGATTTCCATGAAAAAGATTGTGGGCCGAAAATGGGTGATCACTGTACATTTCTCTTCTGTTTCCTATTTATATTTCTATTTTACCTCCTCAATTTAGCATTATGGACAGGGAAAGACCTAATCTAATATCTGCAAAAAAATATTTTGCCTTCAAATTCATACGCTGATCGTAGCATGCATGGACTCGACTCATATGACTGGGATTACCATGAAAAAGATTGTGGGCCGAAAATGGGTGATCACTGTACATTTCTCTTCTGTTTCCTATTTATATTTCTATTTTTACCTCCTGAATTTAGCATTATGGACAGGGAAAGACCTAATCTAAGCTCTGCACAAAAATATTTTGCCTTCAAATTCATACCGTGATCGTAGCATGCATGGACTCGACTCATATGACTGGGATTTCCATGAAAAAGATTGTGGGCCGAAAATGGGTAATCACTGTACATTTCTCTTCTGTTTCCTATTTATATTTATATTTTACCTTCGCAATTTAGCATTATGGACAGGGAAAGACCTAATCTAAAATCTGCAGAAAAATATTTTTCCTTGAAATTCATACCGTGATCGTAGCATGCATGGACTCGACTCATATGACTGGGATTTCCATGAAAAAGATTGTGGGCCAAAAGTGGGTGATCACTGTACATTTCTCTTCTGTTTGCTATTTATATTTCTATTTTACCTCCTCAATTTAGAATTATAGACAGGGAAATACCTAATCTAAGCTCTGCACAAAAATATTTTGCCTTCAAATTCATACCGTGAAGGTAGCAAGCATGGACTCGACTCATATAACTGGGATTTCCATGAAAAAGATTGTGGGCCGAAAATGGGTGATCACTGTACATTTCTCTTCTGTTTCCTATTTATATTTCTATATTACCTCCTCAATTTAGCATTATGGACAGGGAAAGACCTAATCTAAAATCTGCAGAAAAATATTTTGCCTTGAAATTCATACCGTGATCGTAGCATGCATGGACTCGACTCATATGACTGGGATTTCCATGAAAAAGATTCTGGGCCGAAAATGGGTGATCACTGTACATTTCTCTTCTGTTTCCTATTTATATTTTATTTGGCTCCTCAATTTAGCATTATGGCCAGGGAAAGACCTAATCTAAGCTCTGCATAAAAATATTTTGCCTTCAAATTCATACCGTGATCGTAGCATGCATGGACTCGACTCGTATAACTGGGATTTCCATGAAAAAGATTCTGGGCCGAAAATGGGTGATCACTGTACATTTCTCTTCTGTTTCCTATTTATATTTATATTTTAACTCCTCAATTTAGCATTATGGACAGGGAAAGACCTAATCTAAAATCTGCACAAAAATATTTTGCCTTCAATTTCATACTCTGATCGTAGCATGCATGGACACGACTCATATGACTCGGATTTCCATGAAAAAGCTTGTGGGCCGAAAATGGGTGATCACTGTACATTTCTCTTCTGTTTCCTATTTATATTTATATTTTACATCCTCAATTTAGCATTGTGGACAGGGAACGACCTAATCTAAGATCTGCACAAAAATATTTTGCCTTCAAATTCATACCGTGATGGTAGCATGCATGGACTCGACTTATATGACTGGGATTTTCATGAAAAAGATTGTGGGCCGAAAATGGGTGATCACTGTACATTTCTCTTCTGTTTCCTATTTATATTTATATTTTACCTCCTCAATTTAGCATTATGGACAGGGAAAGACCTAATCTAAGATCTGCACAAAAATATTTTGCCTTCAAATTCATACCATAATTGTAGCATGCATGGACTCGACTCATATGACTGGGATTTCCATGAAAAAGATTGTCGGCCGAAAATGGGTGATCACTGTACATTTCTCTTCTGTTTCCTATTTATATTTATATTTACCCTCCTCAATTTAGCATTATGGACAGGGATAGACCTAATCTAAAATCTGCACAAAAATATTTTGCCTTTAAATTCATACGGTGATCGTAGCATGCATGGACACGACTCATATGACTGGGATTTCAATGAAAAAGATTATGGGCCAAAAATGGGTGATCACTGTACATTTCTCTTGTGTTTCCTATTTATATTTATATTTTACCTCCTCAATTTAGCATTATGGACAGGGAATGACCTAATCTAAAATCTGCACAAAAATATTTTGCCTTCAATTTAATACCGTGATCGTAGCATGCATGGACTCGACTCATATGACTGGGATTTCCATGAAAAAGATTTTGGGCCGAAAATGGGTGATCACTGTACATTTCTCTTCTGTTTCCTATTTATATTTATATTTTACCTCTTCAATTTAGCATTATGGCCAGGGAAAGACCTAATCTAAGTTCTGCACAAAAATATTTTACCTTCAAATACATACCGTGATCGTAGCATGCATGGAATCTACTCATATGACTGGAATTTCCATGAAAAACATAGTGGGCCGTAAATGGGAGTCACTGTACATTTCTCTGCTGTTTCCTATTTATATTTATATTTTACCTCCTCAATTTAGCATTATGGACAGGGAAAGACCTAATCTAAGATCTGCACAAAAATATTTTGCCTTCAAATTCATACCGTGATCGTAGCATGCATGGACTCGACTCATATGACTGGGATTTCCATCAAAAAGATTGTGGGCCGAAAATGGGTGATCACTGTACATTTCTCTTCTGTTTCCTATTTATATTTATATTTTCCCTCCTCAATTTAGCATTATGGACAGGGATAGTCCTAATCTAAAATCTGCACAAAAATATTTTGCCTTCAAATTCATACGGTGATTGTAGCATGCATGGACACGACTCATATGACTGGGATTTCAATGAATAAAATTGTGGGCAGAAAATGGGTGATCACTGTACATTTCTCTTCTGTTTCCTATTTATATTTTTATTTTACCTCCTCAATTTAGCATTATGGACAGGGAAAGACCTAATCTAAAATCTGCACAAAAATATATTGCCTTCAAATTCATACGGTGATCGTAGCATGCATGGACACGACTTATATGACTGGGATTTCAATCAAAAAGATTGTGGGCAGAAAATGGGTGATCACTGTACATTTCTCTTCTGTTTCCTATTTATATTTCTATTTTACCCCCTAAATTTAGCATTATGGACAGGGAAAGACTTAATCTAAGATCTGCACAAAAAAATTTTGCCTTCAAATTCATACCGTGATCGTAGCATGCATGGACACGACTCATATGACTGGGATTTCCATGAAAAAGATTGTGGGCAGAAAATGGGTGATCACTGTACATGTCTCTTCTGTTTCCTTTTTATATTTCAATTTTACCTCCTCATTTTAGCATTATGGTCAGGGAAAGACGTAATCTAAGCTCTGCACAAAAATATTTTGCCTTCAAATTCATACCGTGAACGTAGCATGCATGGACTCGACTCATATGACTGGGATTTCCATGAAAAAGATTGTGGGCCGAAAATGGGGGATCACTGTACATTTCTATTCTGTTTCCTATTTATATTTATATTTTACCTCCTCTATTTAGAATTATGGACAGGGAAAGACCTAATCTAAGCTCTGCACAAAAATATTTTGCCTTCAAATTCATACCGTGATCGTAGCATGCATGGACTCGACTCATATGACTAGCATTTGATGAAAAAGATTGTGGGCAGAAAATGGGTGATCACTGTACATTTCTCTTCTGTTTCCTATTTATATTTGTATTTGACTTCCTTCATTTAGCCTTATGGACAGGGAAAGACCTAATCTAAGTTCTGCAAAAAATATTTTGCCTTCAAATTCTTACCGTGATCGTAGCAGGTATGGACTTGACTCATATGACTGGGATATCCATGAAAAAGATTGTGGGCAGAAAATGGGTGATCACTGTACATTTCTCTTCTGTTTCCTATTTATATTTATATTATAACTCCTCAATTTAGCATTATGGACAGGGAAAGACCTAATCTAAGATCTGCTAAAAAACATTTTGCCTTCAAATTCATACCGTGATCGTAGCATGCATGGACTCGACTCATATGACTGGGATTTCCATCAAAAAGATTGTGGGCCGAAAATGGGTGATCACTGTACATTTCTCTTCTGTTTCCTATTTATATTTATATTTTCCCTCCTCAATTTAGCATTATGGACAGGGATAGTCCTAATCTAAAATCTGCACAAAAATATTTTGCCTTCAAATTCATACGGTGATTGTAGCATGCATGGACACGACTCATATGACTGGGATTTCAATGAAAAAGATTGTGGGCAGAAAATGGGTGATCACTGTACATTTCTCTTCTGTTTCCTATTTATATTTTTATTTTACCTCCTCAATTTAGCATTATGGACAGGGAAAGACCTAATCTAAAATCTGCACAAAAATATATTGCCTTCAAATTCATACGGTGATCGTAGCATGCATGGACACGACTTATATGACTGGGATTTCAATCAAAAAGATTGTGGGCAGAAAATGGGTGATCACTGTACATTTCTCTTCTGTTTCCTATTTATATTTCTATTTTACCCCCTAAATTTAGCATTATGGACAGGGAAAGACTTAATCTAAGATCTGCACAAAAAAATTTTGCCTTCAAATTCATACCGTGATCGTAGCATGCATGGACACGACTCATATGACTGGGATTTCCATGAAAAAGATTGTGGGCAGAAAATGGGTGATCACTGTACATGTCTCTTCTGTTTCCTTTTTATATTTCAATTTTACCTCCTCATTTTAGCATTATGGTCAGGGAAAGACGTAATCTAAGCTCTGCACAAAAATATTTTGCCTTCAAATTCATACCGTGAACGTAGCATGCATGGACTCGACACATATGACTGGGATTTCCATGAAAAAGATTGTGGGCCGAAAATGGGGGATCACTGTACATTTCTATTCTGTTTCCTATTTATATTTATATTTTACCTCCTCTATTTAGAATTATGGACAGGGAAAGACCTAATCTAAGCTCTGCACAAAAATATTTTGCCTTCAAATTCATACCGTGATCGTAGCATGCATGGACTCGACTCATATGACTAGCATTTGATGAAAAAGATTGTGGGCAGAAAATGGGTGATCACTGTACATTTCTCTTCTGTTTCCTATTTATATTTGTATTTGACTTCCTTCATTTAGCCTTATGGACAGGGAAAGACCTAATCTAAGTTCTGCAAAAAATATTTTGCCTTCAAATTCTTACCGTGATCGTAGCAGGTATGGACTTGACTCATATGACTGGGATATCCATGAAAAAGATTGTGGGCAGAAAATGGGTGATCACTGTACATTTCTCTTCTCTTTCCTATTTATATTTATATTATAACTCCTCAATTTAGCATTATGGACAGGGAAAGACCTAATCTAAGATCTGCTAAAAAACATTTTGCCTTCAAATTCATACCGTGATCGTAGCATGCATGGACTCGTCCCATATGACTGGGATTTCCATGAAAAAGATTGTGGGCAGAAAATGGGAGATAACTGTACATTTCTCTTCTGTTTCCTATTTATATTTATATTTTACCTTCTAGATTTAGCACTATGGACAGGGAAAGACCTAATCTAAGATCTGCAATAAAATATTTTGCCTTCAAATTCATACCGTGATCGTAGCATGCATGGACTCGACTCATATGACTGAGATTTCCATGAAAAAGATTGTGGGCAGAAAATGGCTGATCTCTGTACATTTCTCTTCTGTTTCCTATTTATATTTCAATTTTACCTTCTCAATTTAGCATTATGGTCAGGGAAAGACCTAATCTAAGATCTGCCAAAAAATATTTTGCCTTCAAATTCATACCGTGATTGTAGTATGCATGGACTCGACTCATATAACTGGGATTTCCATGAAAAAGATTGAAGGCTGAAAATGGGTGATCACTGTACATTTCTCTTCTGTTTCCTATTAATATTTCTATTTTACCTCCTCAATTTAGCCTTATGGTCAGGGAAAGACCTAATCTAAGCTCTGCACAAAAATATTTTGCCTTCAAATTCATACCGTGATCTTAGCATGCATGGACTCCACTCATATGACTGGGATTTCCATGAAAAATTTTGTGGGCCGAAAATGGGTGATCACTGTACATTTCTCTTCTGTTTCCTATTTATATTTCTATTTTACCTCCTCAATTTAGCATTATGAACAGGGAAAGACCTAATCTAAGATCTGCAAATAAATATTTTGCTTTCAAATTCATACCGTGATCGTAGCATGCATGGACTCGACTCATATGACTAGGATTTGATGAAAAAGATTGTGGGCAGAAAATGGGTGATCACTGTACATTTCTCTTCTGTTTCCTATTTATATTTGTATTTGACTTCCTTCATTTAGCCTTATGGACAGGGAAAGACCTAATCTAAGCTCTGTAAAAAATATTTTGACTTCAAATTCATACCGTAATCGTACCATGCATGGACATGACTCATATGACTGGGATTTCCATGAAAAAGTTTGTGGGCCGAAAAAGGGTGATCACTGTACATTTCTCTTCTGTTTCCTATTTATATTTATATTTTACCTCCTCAATTTAGCATTATGGACAGGGAATGTCCTAATCGAAGATCTGCACAAAAATATTTTGCCTTCAAATTCATACCGTGATCGTAGCATGCATGGACTCGTCCCATATGACTGGGATTTCCATGAAAAAGATTGTGGGCAGAAAATGGGAGATCACTGTACATTTCTCTTCTGTTTCCTATTTATATTTCTATTTTACCTCCTCAATTTAGCATTATGGACAGGGAACGACCTAATCTAAGATTTGCCAAAAAATATTTTGCCTTCAAATTAATACCGTGATCGTAGCATGCATGGACTCGACTCATATGACTGGGATTTCCATGAAAAAGAATGTGGGCAGAAAATGGGTGATCTCTGTACATTTCTCTTCTGTTTCCTATTTATATTTCTATTTTACCTCCTCAATTTAGCATTATGGACAGGGAAAGACCTAATCTAAGATCTGGACAAAAATATTTTGCCTTCAAATTCATACCGTGATCGTAGCATGCATGGACTCGACTCATATGACTGGGATTTCCAAGAAAAAGATTGTGGGCAGAAAATGGGTGATCACTGTACATTTCTCTTCTGTTTCCTATTTATATTTATATTTTACCTCCTCAATTTAGCATTATGGACAGGGAAAGACCTAATCTAAGATTTGCACAAAAATATTTTGCCTTCAAATTCATACCGTGATCGTAGCATGCATGGACTCGACTCATATGACTGGGATTTCCATGAAAAAGATTGTCGGCAGAAAATGGGTGATCACTGTACATTTCTCTTCTGTTTCCTATTTATATTTATATTTTACTTCCTCAATTTAGCATTATGGTCAGGGAAAGACCTAATCTAAGATCTGCGAAAAAATATTTTGCCTTGAAATTCATACGGTGATCGTAGCATGCATGGACTCAACTCATATGACTGGGATTTCCATGAAAAAGATTGTGGGCCGAAAATGGGTGATCACTGTACATTTCTCTTCTGTTTCCTATTCATATTTCTATTTTACTTCCTTCATTTAGCATTATGGACAGGGAAAGACCTAATCTAAGCTCTGCAAAAAATTATTTTGCCTTCAAATTCATTCCGTGATCGTAGCATGTATGGACTCGACTCATATGACTGGGATTTCCATGAAGAAGATTGTGGGAAGAAAATGGGTGATCACTGTACATTTCTCTTCTGTTTCCTATTTATATTTATATTTTACCTCCTCAATTTAGCATTATTGACAGGGAAATTACCTAATATAAGATCTGCAAAAAAATATTTTGCCTTGAAATTCATACGGTGATCGTAGCATGCATGGACTCGAGTCATATGACTGGGATTTCCATGAAAAAGATTGTGGGCAGAAAATGGGTGATCACTGTGCATTTCTCTTCTGTTTCCTATTTATATTTCTATTTTACTTCCTTCATTTAGCATTATGGCCAGGGAAAGACCTAATCTAAGCTCTGTAAAAAATATTTTGACTTCAAATTCATACCGTAATCGTACCATGCATGGACATGACTCATATGACTGGGATTTCCATGAAAAAGTTTGTGGGCCGAAAAAGGGTGATCACTGTACATTTCTCTTCTGTTTCCTATTTATATTTACATTTTACCTCCTCAATTTAGCATTATGGACAGGGAAAGACATTTATCTAAGCTCTGCACAAAAATATTTTGCCTTCAAATTCATACCGTGATCGTAGCATGCATGGACTTGACTCATATGACTGAGATTTCCATGAAAAAGATTGTGGGCAGAAAATGGGTGATCACTGTACATTTCTCTTCTGTTTCCTATTTATATTTCTATTTTACTTCCTCAATTTAGCATTATGGACAGGGAAAGACCTAATCTAAGATCTGCAAAAAAATATTTTGCCTTGAAATTCATACGGTGATCGTAGCATGCATGGACTTGACTCATATGACTGGGATTTCCATGAAAAAGATTGTGGGCCGAAAACGGGTGATCACTGTACATTTTCTTCTGTTTCCTATTTATATTTCTAATTTACTTCCTTCATTTAGCATTATGGACAGGGAAAGACCTAATCTAAGATCTGCACAAAAATATTTTGCCTTCAAATTCATACCGTGATCGTAGCATGCATGGACACTACTCATATGTCTGGGATTTCCATGAAAAAGATTGTGGGCCGATTATGGGTGAACACTGTACATTTCTCTTCTGTTTCCTATTTATATTTACATTTTACCTCCTCAATTTAGCATTATGGACAGGGAAAGACCTTTATCTAAGCTCTGCACAAAAATATTTTGCCTTCAAATTCATAGCGTGATCGTAGCATGCATGGACTTGACTCATATGACTGAGATTTCCACGAAAAAGATTGTGGGCAGAAAATGGGTGATCTCTGTACATTTCTCTTCTGTTTCCTATTCATATTTATATTTTACTTCCTCAATTTAGCATTATGGACAGGGAAAGACCTAATCTAAGATCTGCAAAAAAATATTTTGCCTTGAAATTCATACGGTGATCGTAGCATGCATGGACTTGACTCATATGACTGGGATTTCCATGAAAAAGATTGTGGGCCGAAAACGGCTGATCACTGTACATTTCTCTTCTGTTTCCTATTTATATTTCTAATTTACTTCCTTCATTTAGCATTATGGACAGGGAAAGTCCTAATCTAAGATCTGCACAAAAATATTTTGCCTTCAAATTCATACCGTGATCGTAGCATGCATGGACACGAATCATATGACTGGGATTTCCATGAAAAAGATTGTGGGCCGAAAATAGGTGATCACTGTACATTTCTCTTCTGTTTCCTATTTATATTTATATTTTACTTCCTCAATTTAGCATTATGGACATGGAATGTCCTAATCGAAGATCTGCACAAAAATATTTTGCCCTCAAATTCATACCGTGATCGTAGCATGTATGGACTCGACTCATATGACTGGGATTTCCATGAAGAAGATTGTGGGCCGAAAAAGGGTGATCACTGTACATTTCTCTTCTGTTTCCTATTTATATTTACATTTTACCTCTTCAATTTAGCATTATGGACAGGGAAAGACCTAATCTAAGATCTGCACAAAAATATTTTGCATTCAAAGTCATACCGTGATCGTAGCATGAATGGACTCGACTCATATGACTGGGATTTCCATGAAAAAGATTGTGGGCCGAAAATGGGTGATCACTGTACATTTCTCTCCTGTTTCCTATTTATATTTCTATTTTACCTCCTCAATTTAGCATTATGGACAGTGAAAGAATTAATATAAGATATGCACAAAAATATTTTGCCTTCAAATTCATACCGTGATCGTAGCATGCATGGACTCGACTCATATGATTGGGATTTCCATGCAAAAGATTGTGTGCCGAAAATGGGTGATCACTGTACATTTCTCTTCCGTTTCCTATTTATATTTCTATTTTACCTCCTCAATTTAGCATTATGGACAATTATTGACCTAATCTAAGATCTGCACAAAAATATTTTGCCTTCAAATTCATACCGTGATTGTAGCATGCATGGACTCGACTCATATGACTGGAATTTCCATGAAAAAGGTAGTGGGCCGAAAATGCGTGATCACTGTACATTTCTCTCTGTTTCCTATTTATATTTCTATTTTACTTCCTCAATTTAGCATTATGGACAGGGAAAAACCTAATCTAAAATCAGCACAAAAATATTTTGACTTCAAATTCATACCGTGATCGTAGCATGCACGGACTTGAATCATATGACTGGGATTTCTATGAAAAAGATTGTGGGCCGAAAATAGGTGATCACTGTACATTTCTCTTCTGTTTCCTATTTATATTTCTATTTTACCTCCTCAATTTAGCATTATGGACAGGGAATGACCTAATCCAAGATCTGCACAAAAATATTTTGCCTTCAAATTCATACCGTGATCGTAGCATGCATGGACTCGACTCATATGACTGGGATTTCCATGAAAAAGGTTGTGGGCCGACAATGGGTGATCACTGTACATTTCTCTTCTGTTTCCTTTTTATATTTATATTTTTCCCTCCTCATTTTAGCATTATGGGCAGGGAAAGACCAAATCTAAGATCTGTACAAAAATATTTTGCCTTCAAATTCATACCGTGATCGTAGCATGCATGGACTCGACTCATATGACTGGGATTTCCATGAAAAAGATTATAGGCCGAAAATGGGTGATCACTGTACATATCTCTTCTGTTTCCTATTTATATTTCTATTTTACCTCCTCAATTTAGCATTATGGCCCGGGAAAGACCAAATCTAAGCTCTGCACAAAAATATTTTGCCTTCAAATTCATACCGTGATCGTAGCATGCATGGACTCGACTTTTATGACTGGGATTTCCATGAAAAAGATTGTGGGCCGAAAATGGGTGATCACTGTACATTTCTCTTCTGTTTCCTACTTATATTTCTATTTTACCTCCTCAATTTAGCATTATGGACAGGGAATGACCTAATCTAAGATCTGCACAAAAATATTTTGCCTTCAAATTCATACCGTGATCGTAGCATGCATGGATTCGACTCATATGACTGGGATTTCCATGAAAAAGATTGTGGGCAGAAAATGGGTGATCACTGTACATTTCTCTTCTGTTTCCTATTTATATTTATATTTCACCTCCTCAATTTAGCATTATGGACAGGGAAAGACCAAATCTAAGATCTGCACAAAAATATTTTGCTTTCAAATTCATAGCGTGATCGTAGCATGCATGGACTCGACTCATATGACTAGGATTTCCATGAAAAAGATTGTGAGCCGAAAATGGGAGATCACTGTACATTTCTCTTCTGTTTCCTATTTATATTTCTATTTAACCTCCTCAATTTAGCATTATGGACAGGGAACGACCTAATCTAAGTTCTGCACAATAATATTTTGCCTTCAAATTCATACCGTGATCGTAGCATGCATCGACTCGACTCATATGACTGAGATTTCCATGAAAAAGTTTGTGGGCCGAAAATGTGTGATCACTGTACATTTCTCTTCTGTTTCCTATTTATATTTATATTTTACCTCCTCAATTTAGCATTATGGACAGGGAAAGACCAAATCTAAGATCTGCACAAAAATATTTTGCCTTCAAATTCATAACGTGATCGTAGAATGCATGGACTCGACTCATATGACTGGGATTTCCATGAAAAATGTTGTGGGCCGAAAATAGGTGATCACTGTACATTTCTCTTCTGTTTCCTATTTATATTTATATTTTACCTCCTAAATTTAGCATTATGGCCCGGGAAAGACCTAGTCTAAGCTCTGCACAAAAATATTTTTCCTTTAATTTCATACGGTGATCGTAGCATGCATGGATTCGACTCATATGACTGGGATTTCCATGAAAAAGATTGTGGGCCGAAAATGGGTGATCACTGTACATTTCTCTTCTGTTTCCTATTTATATTTATATTTTACCTCCTCAATTCAGCTTTATGGCCAAGGAAAGACCTAATCTAAGCTCTGCACAAAAATATTTTGCCTTCAAATTCATACCGTGATCGTAGAATGCATGGACTCGACTCATATGACTGGGATTTCCATGAAAAATGTTGTGGGCCGAAAATAGGTGATCACTGTACATTTCTGTTTTGTTTCCTATTTATATTTCAATTTTACCTCCTCAATTTAACATTATGGACAGGTAATGACCGAATCTAAGCTCTGCACAAAAATATTTTACCTTCAAATTCATACCGTGATTGTAGCATGCATGGACTCGACTCATATGACTGGAATTTCCATGAAAAAGGTTGTGGGCCGAAAATGCGTGATCACTGTACATTTCTCTTCTTTTTCCTATTTATATTTCTATTTTACTTCCTCAATTTAGCATTATGGACAGGGAAAGACCTAATCTAAAATCAGCACAAAAATATTTTGACTTCAAATTCATACCGTGATCGTAGCATGCACGGACTTCAATCATATGACTGGGATTTCTATGAAAAAGATTGTGGGCCGAAAATAGGTGATCACTGTACATTTCTCTTCTGTTTCCTATTTATATTTATATTTTACCTCCTCAATTTAGCATTATGGACAGGGAATGACCTAATCCAAGATCTGCACAAAAATATTTTGCCTTCAATTTCATACCGTGATCGTAGCATGCATGGACTTTACTCATATGACTGGGATTTCCATGAAAAAGATTGTAGGCCGAAAATGTGTGATCACTGTACATTTCTCTTCTGTTTCCTATTTATATTTCTATTTTACCTCCTCAATTTAGCATTATGGCCCGGTAAAGACCAAATCTAAGCTCTGCACAAAAATATTTTGCCTTCAAATTCATACCGTGATCGTAGCATGCATGGACTCGACTCATATGACTGGGATTTCCATGAAAAATATTGTGGGCCGAAAATGGGTGATCACTGTACATTTCTCTTCTGTTTCCTATTTATATTTCTATTTTACCTCCTCAATTTAGCATTATGGCCAGGGAATGACATAATCTAAGATCTGCACAAAAATATTTTGCCTTCAAATTCATACCGTGATCGTAGCATGCATCGACTCGACTCATATGACTGAGATTTCCATGAAAAAGTTTGCGGGCCGAAAATGTGTGATCACTGTACATTTCTCTTCTGTTTCCTATTTATATTTATATTTTACCTCCTCAATTTAGCATTATGGACAGGGAAAGACCAAATCTAAGCTCTGCACAAAAATATTTTGCCTTCAAATTCATGCCGTGATCGTAGCACGCATGGAATCGACTCATATGACTGGGATTTCCATGAAAAAGATTCTGGGCTTAAAATAGGTGATCACTGTACATTTCTCTTCTGTTTCCTATTTATATTTATATTTTACCTTCTCAATTTAGCATTATGGACAGGGAAAGACAAAATCTAATATCTGCACAAAAATATTTTGCCTTCAAATTCATACCGTGATCGTAGCATGCATGGACTCGACTCATATGACTGGGATTTCCATGAAAAAGATTGTGGGCCGAAAATGGTTGATCACTGTACATTTCTCTTCTGTTTCCTATTTATATTTCTATTTTACCTCCTAAATTTACCATTATTGACAGTGAAAGACCTAATCTAAGCTCTGCACAAAAATATTTTGCCTTCAAATTCATAGCCTGATCGTAGCATGCATGGACTCAACTCATATGACTGGGATTTCCATGAAAAAAAATTGTGGGCCGAAAATGGGTGATCACTGTACATTTCTCTTCTATTTCCTATTTATATTTCTATTTTACCTCCTCATTTTAGCATTATGGACAGGGAAAGACCAAATCTAAGATCTGTACAAAAATATTTTGCCTTCAAATTCATACCGTGATCGTAGCATGCATGGACTCGACTCATATGACTGGTATTTCCATGAAAAAGATTGTAGGCTGAAAATGGGTGATCACTGTACATTTCTCTTCTGTTTCCTATTTATATTTCTATTTTACCTCCTCAATTTAGCATTATGGCCCGGGAAAGACCTAATCTAAGCTCTGCACAAAAATATTTTGCCTTCAAATTCATACCGTGATCGTAGCATGCATGGAATCGACTCATATGACTGGGATTTCCATGAAAAAGATTGTGGGCCGAAAATAGGTGATCACTGTACATTTCTCTTCGGTTTCCTATTTATATTTCTATTTTACCTCCTCAATTTAGCATTATGGACAGGGAATGACCTAATCTAAGATCTGCACAAAAATATTTTGCCTTCAAATTCATACCGTGATCGTAGCATGCATGGACTCAACTCATATGACTGGGATTTCCATGAAAAAAAATTGTGGGCCGAAAATGGGTGATCATTGTACATTTCTCTTCTATTTCCTATTTATATTTATATTTTACCTCCTCAATTTAGCATTATGGACTTGGAATGACCTAATCTAAGATCTGCACAAAAATATTTTGCCTTCAAATTCATACCGTAATCGTAGCATGCATGGACTCGACTCATATGACTAGGATTTCCATGAAAAAGTTTGTGAGCCGAAAATGGGAGATCACTGTACATTTCTCTTCTGTTTCCTATTTATATTTCTATTTTACCTCCTCAATTTAGCATTATGGACAGCAAAAGACGTAATCTAAGATCTGCACAAAAATATTTTGCCTTCAAATTCATACCGTGATCGTAGCATGCATCGACTCGACTCATATGACTGAGATTTCCATGAAAAAGTTTGTGGGCCGAAAATGTGTGATCACTGTACATTTCTCTTCTGTTTCCTATTTATATTTATATTTTACCTCCTCAATTTAGCATTATGGACAGGGAAAGACCAAAGCTAAGATCTGCACAAAAATATTTTACCTTCAAATTCATACCGTGATCGTAGCATGCATGGACTCGACTCATATGACTGGGATTTCCATGAAAAAGATTGTGGGCCGAAAATGGGTGATCACTGTACATTTCTCTTCTGTTTCCTATTTATATTTCTATTTTACCTCCTCAATTTAGCATTATGGACAGGGAAAGACCAAATCTAAGATCTGCACAAAAATATTTTACCTTCAAATTCATACCGTGATCGTAGCATGCATGGACTCGACTCATATGACTGGGATTTCCATGAAAAAGATTGTGTGCCGAAAATGGGTGATCACTGTACATTTCTCTTCTGTTTCCTATTTATATTTATATTTTACATCCTCAATTTAGCATTATGGCCCGGGAAAGACCTAATCTAAGCTCTGCAAAAAAATATTTTGCCTTCAAATTCATACCGTGAACGTAGCATGCATGGACTCGACTCATATGACTGGGATTTCCATGAAAAAGATTGTGGGCCGAAAATGGGTGATCACTGTACATTTCTCTTCTGTTTCCTATTTATATTTATATTTTACCTCCTCAATTTAGCATTATAGACAGGGAAAGACCTAATCTAAGATCTGCACAAAAATATTTTGCCTACAAATTCATACCGTGATCGTAGCATGCATGGACTCGAATCATATGACTGGGATTTCCATGAAAAAGATTGTGGGCCGAAAATGGGTGATCACTGTACATTTCTCTTCTGTTTCCTACTTATATTTCTGTTTTACCTCCTCAATTTAGCATTATGGACAGGGAATGACCTAATCTAAGATCTGCACAAAAATATTTTTCCTTCAAATTCATACCGTGATCGTAGCATGCATGGACTCGACTCATATGACTGGGATTTACATGAAAAAGATTGTAGGCAGAAAATGGGTGATCACTGTACATTTCTCTTCTGTTTCCTATTTATATTTATATTTTAACTCCTCAATTTAGCATTATGGACAGTGAAAGACCAAATCTAAGCTCTGCACAAAAATATTTTGCCTTCAAATTCATACCGTTATCGTAGCACGCATGGACTCGACTCATATGACTGGGATTTCCAAGAAAAAGATTCTGGGCTGAAAATAGGGGATCACTGTACATTTCTCTTCTGCTTCCTATTTATATTTATATTTTACCTTCTCAATTTAGCATTATTTACAGAGAAAGACCAAATCTAATATCTGCACAAAAATATTTTGCCTTCAAATTCATACCGTGATCGTAGCATGCATGGACTCGACTCATATGACTGGGATTTCCATGAAAAAGATTGTGGGCCGAAAATGAGTGATCACTGTACATTTCTCTTCTGTTTCCTATTTATATTTCTATTTTACCTCCTCAATTTAGCATTATGGACTTGGAATGACCTAATCTATGATCTGCACAAAAATATTTTGCCTTCAAATTCATACCGTGATCGTAGCATGCATGGACTCGACTCATATGACTGGGATTTCCATGAAAAAGATTGTGGGCCGAAAATGGGTGATCACTGTACATTTCTCTTCTGTTTCCTATTTATATTTCTATTTTACCTCCTCAATTTAGCATTATGGACAGGGAAAGACCAAATCTAAGATCTGCACAAAAATATTTTACCTTCAAATTCATACAGTGATCGTAGCATGCATGGACTCGACTCATATGACTGGGATTTCCATGAAAAATATTGTGTGCCGAAAATGGGTGATCACTGTACATTTCTCTTCTGTTTCCTATTTATATTTATATTTTACCTCCTCAATTTAGCATTATGGCCCGGGAAAGACCTAATCTAAGCTCTGCAAAAAAATATTTTGCCTTCAAATTCATACCGTGAACGTAGCATGCATGGACTCGACTCATACGACTGGGATTTCCATGAAAAAGTTTGTGGGCCGAAAATGGGTGATCACTGTACATTTCTCTTCTGTTTCCTATTTATATTTATATTTTACCTCCTCAATTTAGCATTATAGACAGGGAAAGACCTAATCTAATATCTGCACAAAAATATTTTGCCTACAAATTCATACCGTGATCGTAGCATGCATGGACTCGAATCATATGACTGGGATTTCCATGAAAAAGATTGTGGGCCGAAAATGGGTGATCACTGTACATTTCTCTTCTGTTTCCTACTTATATTTCTCTTTTACCTCCTCAATTTAGCATTATGGACAGGGAAAGACCAAATCTAAGATCTGCACAAAAATATTTTACCTTCAAATTCATACCGTGATCGTATCATGCATGGACTCGACTCATATTACTGCAATTTCCATTAAAAAGATTGTGGGCCGAAAATGAGTGATCACTGTACATTTCTCTTCTGTTTCCTATTTATATTTCTATTTTACCTCCTCAATTTAGCATTATGGACAGGGAAAGACCTAATCTAAGATCTGCACAAAAATATTTTGCCTTCAAATTCATACCGTGATCGTAGCATGCATGGACTCGACTCATATGACTGAGATTTCCATGAAAAAGATTGTGGGCCGAAAATGGGTGATCACTGTACATTTCTCTTCTGTTTCCTATTTATATTTATATTTTACCTCCTCAATTTAGCATTATGGACAGGGAAAGACCAAATCTAAGATCTGCACAAAAATATTTTACCTTCAAATTCATACCGTGATAGTAGCATGCATGGGACTCGACTCATATGACTGGGATTTCCATGAAAAAGATTGTGGGCCGAAAATGGGTGATCACTGTACATTTCTCTTCTGTTTCCTATTTATATTTATATTTTACCTCCTCAATTTAGCATTATGGACAGGGAAAGACCTAATCTAAGATCTGCACATAAATATTTTGCCTTCAAATTCATACCGTGATCGTAGCATGCATGGACTCGACTCATATGACTGAGATTTCCCGGAAAAAGATTGTGGGCCGAAAATGGGTGATCACTGTACATTTCTCTTCTGTTTCCTATTTATATTTCTATTTTACCTCCTCAATTTAGCATTATGGACTTGGAATGACCTAATCTATGATCTGCACAAAAATATTTTGCCTTCAAATTCATACCGTGATCGTAGAATGCATGGACTCGACTCATATGACTGGGATTTCCATGAAAAAGATTGTGGGCTGAAAATAGGTGATCAATGTACATTTCTGTTCTGTTTCCTATTTATATTTCTATTTTACCTCCTCAATTTAGCATTATGGACAGGGAAAGACCAAATCTAATATCTGCACAAAAATATTTTGATTTCAAATTCATACCGTAACCGTAGCATGCATGGACTCGACTCATATGACTGGGATTTCCATGAAAAAGATTGTGGGCCGAAAATGGGTGATCACTGTACATTTCACTTCTGTTTCCTATTTATATTTATATTTTACCTCCTCAATTTAGCATTATGGACTTGGAATGACCTAATCTAAGATCTGCACAAAAATATTTTGCCTTCAGATTCATACCGTGATCGTAGCATGCATGGACTCGACTCATATGACTGGGATTTCCATAAAAAAGATTGTGGGCCGAAAATGGGTGATCACTGTACATTTGCTTCTGTTTCCTACTTATATTTCTCTTTTACCTCCTCAATTTAGCATTATGGACAGGGAAAGACCTAATCTAAGCTCTGCACAAAAATATTTTGCCTTCAAATTCATACCGTGATCATAGCATGCATGGACTCGACTCATATGACTGGGATTTCCATGAAAAAGATTGTGGGCAGAAAATGGGTGATCACTGTACATTTCTCTTCTGTTTCCTATTTATATTTCTATTTTACCTCCTCAATTTAGCATTATGGAGAGGGAAAGACCAAATCTAAGATCTGCACAAAAATATTTTGATTTCAAATTCATAACGTGATCGTAGCATGCATGGACTCGACTCATATGACTGGGATTTCCATGAAAAAGATTGTGAGCCGAAAATGGGAGATCACTGTACATTTCTCTTCTGTTTCCTATTTATATTTCTATTTTACCTCCTCAATTTAGCATTATGGACAGGGAAAGACCAAATCTAATATCTGCACAAAAATATTTTGATTTCAAATTCATACCGTAACCGTAGCATGCATGGACTCGACTCATATGACTGGGATTTCAATGAAAAAGATTGTGGGCCGAAAATGGGTGATCACTGTACATTTCACTTCTGTTTCCTATTTATATTTATATTTTAACTCCTCAATTTAGCATTATGGACAGTGAAAGACCAAATCTAAGCTCTGCACAAAAATATTTTGCCTTCAAATTCATACCGTTATCGTAGCACGCATGGACTCGACTCATATGACTGGGATTTCCAAGAAAAAGATTCTGGGCTGAAAATAGGGGATCACTGTACATTTCTCTTCTGTTTCCTATTTATATTTATATTTTACCTTCTCAATTTAGCATTATTTACAGAGAAAGACCAAATCTAATATCTGCACAAAAATATTTTGCCTTCAAATTCATACCGTGATCGTAGCATGCATGGACTCGACTCATATGACTGGGATTTCCATGAAAAAGATTGTGGGCCGAAAATGGGTGATCACTGTACATTTCTCTTCTGTTTCCTATTTATATTTCTATTTTACCTCCTCAATTTAGCATTATGGACAGGGAAAGACCTAATCTAAGATCTGCACAAAAATATTTTGCCTTCAAATTCATACCGTGATCGTAGCATGCATGGACTCGACTCATATGACTGGGATTTCCATAAAAAAGATTGTGGGCCGAAAATGGGTGATCACTGTACATTTGCTTCTGTTTCCTACTTATATTTCTCTTTTACCTCCTCAATTTAGCATTATGGACAGGGAAAGACCTAATCTAAGCTCTGCACAAAAATATTTTGCCTTCAAATTCATACCGTGATCATAGCATGCATGGACTCGACTCATATGACTGGGATTTCCATGAAAAAGATTGTGGGCAGAAAATGGGTGATCACTGTACATTTCTCTTCTGTTTCCTATTTATATTTCTATTTTACCTCCTCAATTTAGCATTATGGACAGGGAAAGACCAAATCTAAGATCTGCACAAAAATATTTTGATTTCAAATTCATAACGTGATCGTAGCATGCATGGACTCGACTCATATGACTGGGATTTCCATGAAAAAGATTGTGAGCCGAAAATGGGAGATCACTGTACATTTCTCTTCTGTTTCCAATTTATATTTCTATTTCAGCTGCTCAATTTAGCATTATGGCCAGGGAAAGACCTAATCTAAGCTCTGCACAAAAATATTTTGCCTTCAAATTCATACCGTGATCGTAGAATGCATGGACTCGACTCATATGACTGGGATTTCTATGAAAAAGATTGTGGGCTGAAAATAGGTGATCACTGTACATTTCTGTTCTGTTTCCTATTTATATTTCTATTTTACCTTCTCAATTTAGCATTATGGACAGGGAAAGACCAAATCTAAGATCTGCACAAAAATATTTTGATTTCAAATTCATAACGTGATCGTAGCATGCATGGACTCGACTCATATGACTGGGATTTCCATGAAAAAGATTGTGGGCCGAAAATGGGAGATCACTGTACATTTCTCTTCTGTTTCCTATTCATATTTCTCTTTTACCTCCTCAATTTAGCATTATGGAGAGGGAAAGACCTAATCTAAGATCTGCACAAAAATATTTTGCCTTCAAATTCATACCTTGATCGTAGCATGCACGGACTCGACTCATATGACTGGGATTTCCATGAAAAAGATTGTGGGCAGGGCAGAAAATGGGTAATCACTGTACATTTCTCTTCTGTTTCCTATTTATATTTATATTTTACCTCCTCAATTTAGCATTATGGACAGGGAAAGACCAAATCTAAGATCTGCACAAAAATATTTTGCTTTCAAATTCATACCGTGATCGTAGAATGCATGGACTCGACTCATATGACTGCAATTTCCATGAAAAAGATTTTGGGCTGAAAATAGGTGATCACTGTACATTTCTCTTCAGTTATCTATTTATATTTATATTTTACATCCACAATTTAGCATTATGGACAGGGAATGACCTAATCTAAGATTTGCACAAAAATATTTTACCTTCAAATTCATACCGTGATCGTAGAATTTCATGGACTCGACTCATATGACTGGGATTTCCATGAAAAAGATTGTGGGCTGAAAATAGGTGATCACTGTACATTTCTGTTCTGTTTCCTATTTATATTTCTATTTTACCTCCTCAATTTAGCATTATGGACAGGGAAATACCAAATCTAAGATCTGCACAAAAATATTTTGATTTCAAATTCATACCGTGATCGTAGCATGCATGGACTCGACTCATATGACTGGGATTTCCATGAAAAAGATTGTGGACCGAAAATGGGTGATCACTGTACATTTCTCTTCTGTTTCCTATTTATATTTCTATTTTACCTCCTCAATTTAGCATTATGGACAGGGAAAGACCTAATCTCTTATCTGCACTAAAATATTTTGCCTTCAAATTCATACCGTGATCGTAGCATGCATGGACTCGACTCATATGACTGGGATTTCCATGAAAAAGATTGTGGGCCGAAAATGGGTGATCACTGTACATTTCTCTTCTGTTTCCTGTTTCTATTTCTATTTTACCTCCTCAATTTAGCATTATGGACAGGGAAAGACCTGATCTAAAATCTGCACAAAAATGTTTTGCCTTCAAATTCATACCGTGATCATAGCATGCATGGATTCGACTCATATGACTGGGATTTCCATGAAAAAGATTGTGGGCAGAAAATGGGAGATCACTGTACATTTCTCTTCTGTTTCCTATTTATATTTATATTTTACCTCCTCAATTTAGCATTATGGACAGGGAAAGACCTAATCTAAGATCTGCACAAAAATATTTTGCCTTCAAATTCATACCGTGATCGTAGCATGCATCGACTCGACTCATATGACTGAGATTTCCATGAAAAAGATTGTGGGCCGAAAATGGGTGATCACTGTACATTTCTCTTCTGTTTCCTATTTATATTTCTATTTTACCTCCTCAATTTAGCATTATGGACAGGGAAAGACCAAATCTAAGATCTGCACAAAAATATTTTGCCTTCAAATTCATACCGTGATCGTAGCATGCATTGACACGACTCATATGACTGGGATTTCCATGAAAAAGATTGTGGGCCGAAAATGGGTGATCACTGTACATTTCTCTTCTGTTTCCTACTTATATTTCTCTTTTACCTCCTCAATTTAGCATTATGGACTTGGAATGACCTAATCTATGATCTGCACAAAAATATTTTGCCTTCAAATTCATACCGTGATCGTAGCATGCATGGACTCGACTCATATGACTGGGATTTCCATGAAAAAGATTGTGGGCCGAAAATGGGTGATCACTGTACATTTCTCTTCTGTTTCCTGTTTCTATTTCTATTTTACCTCCTCAATTTAGCATTATGGACAGGAAAAGACCCAATCTCTGATCTGCACAAAAATATTTTGCCTTCAAATTCATACCGTGATCGTAGCATGCATGGACTCGACTCATATGACTGAGATTTCCATGAAAAAGATTGTGGGCCGAAAATGGGTGATCACTGTACATTTCTCTTCTGTTTCCTATTTATATTTCTATTTTACCTCCTCAATTTAGCATTATGGACAGGGAAAGACCTAATCTAAGATCTGCACAAAAATATTTTGCCTTCAAATTCATACCGTGATCGTAGCATGCATCGACTCGACTCATATGACTGAGATTTCCATGAAAAAGATTGTGGGCCGAAAATGGGTGATCACTGTACATTTCTCTTCTGTTTCCTATTTATATTTCTATTTTACCTCCTCAATTTAGCATTATGGACAGGGAAAGACCAAATCTAAGATCTGCACAAAAATATTTTGCCTTCAAATTCATACCGTGATCGTAGCATGCATTGACACGACTCATATGACTGGGATTTCCATGAAAAAGATTGTGGGCCGAAAATGGGTGATCACTGTACATTTCTCTTCTGTTTCCTACTTATATTTCTCTTTTACCTCCTCAATTTAGCATTATGGACTTGGAATGACCTAATCTATGATCTGCACAAAAATATTTTGCCTTCAAATTCATACCGTGATCGTAGCATGCATGGACTCGACTCATATGACTGGGATTTCCATGAAAAAGATTGTGGGCCGAAAATGGGTGATCACTGTACATTTCTCTTCTGTTTCCTATTTATATTTATATTTTACCTCCTCAATTTAGCATTATGGACAGGGAAAGACCAAATCTAAGATCTGCACAAAAATATTTTACTTTCAAATTAATACCGTGATCGTAGCATGCATGGACTCGACTCATATGACTGGGATTTCCATGAAAAAGATTGTGAGACGAAAATGGGAGATCACTGTACATTTCTCTTCTGTTTCCTATTTATATTTATATTTTACTTCCTCAATTTAGCATTATGGCCAGGGAAACACCTAATCTAAGCTCTGCACAAAAATATTTTGCCTTCAAATTCATACTGTGATCGTAGAATGCATGGGCTCGACCCATATGACTGGGATTTCCATGAAAAAGATTGTGGGCCGAAAATGGGTGATCACTGTACATTTCACTTCTGTTTCCTATTTATATTTCTATTTTACCTCCTCAATTTAGCATTATGGACTTGGAATGACCTAATCTAAGATCTGCACAAAAATATTTTGCCTTCAAATTCATACCGTGATCGTAGCATGCATGGACTCGACTCATATGACTGGGATTTCCATAAAAAAGATTGTGGGCCGAAAATGGGTGATCACTGTACATTTGCTTCTGTTTCCTACTTATATTTCTCTTTTACCTCCTCAATTTAGCATTATGCACAGGGAAAGACCTAATCTAAGCTCTGCACAAAAATATTTTGCCTTCAAATTCATACCGTGATCATAGCATGCATGGACTCGACTCATATGACTGGGACTTCCATGAAAAAGATTGTGGGCAGAAAATGGGTGATCACTGTACATTTCTCTTCTGTTTCCTATTTATATTTATATTTTACCTCATCAATTTAGCATTATGGACAGGGAAAGACCTAATCTAAGCTCTGCACAAAAATATTTTGATTTCAAATTCATAACGTGATCGTAGCATGCATGGACTCAACTCATATGACTGGGATTTCCATGAAAAAGATTGTGAGCCGAAAATGGGAGATCACTGTACATTTCTCTTCTGTTTCCAATTTATATTTCTATTTCAGCTGCTCAATTTAGCATTATGGCCAGGGAAAGACCTAATCTAAGCTCTGCACAAAAATATTTTGCCTTCAAATTCATACCGTGATCGTAGAATGCATGGACTCGACTCATATGACTGGGATTTCCATGAAAAAGATTGTGGGCTGAAAATAGGTGATCACTGTACATTTCTGTTCTGTTTCCTATTTATATTTCTATTTTACCTTCTCAATTTAGCATTATGGACAGGGAAAGACCAAATCTAAGATCTGCACAAAAATATTTTGATTTCAAATTCATAACGTGATCGTAGCATGCATGGACACGACTCATATGACTGGGATTTCCATGAAAAAGATTGTGGGCCGAAAATGGGAGATCACTGTACATTTCTCTTCTGTTTCCTATTCATATTTCTCTTTTACCTCCTCAATTTAGCATTATGGAGAGGGAAAGACCTAATCTAAGATCTGCACAAAAATATTTTGCCTTCAAATTCATACCTTGATCTTAGCATGCACGGACTCGACTCATATGACTCGGATTTCCATGAAAAAGATTGTGGGCAGAAAATGGGTGATCACTGTACATTTCTCTTCTGTTTCCTATTTATATTTATATTTTACCTCCTCAATTTAGCATTATGGACAGGGAAAGACCAAATCTAAGATCTGCACAAAAATATTTTGCTTTCAAATTCATACCGTGATCGTAGAATGCATGGACTCGACTCATATGACTGCAATTTCCATGAAAAAGATTTTGGGCTGAAAATAGGTGATCACTGTACATTTCTCTTCAGTTTTCTAGTTATATTTATATTTTACATCCACAATTTAGCATTATGGACAGGTAATGACCTAATCTAAAATCTGCACAAAAATGTTTTGCCTTCAAATTCATACCGTGATCATAGCATGCATGGATTCGACTCATATGACTGGGATTTCCATGAAAAAGATTGTGGGCCGAAAATGGGTGATCACTGTACATTTATCTTCTGTTTCCTATTTATATTTATATTTTACCTCCTCAATTTAGCATTATGGACAGGGAATGTCCTAATCGAAGATCTGCACAAAAATATTTTGCCTTGAAATTCATACGGTGATCGTAGCATGCATGGACTTGACTCATATGACTGGGATTTCCATGAAAAAGATTGTGGGCCGAAAACGGGTGATCACTGTACATTTTCTTCTGTTTCCTATTTATATTTCTAATTTACTTCCTTCATTTAGCATTATGGACAGGGAAAGACCTAATCTAAGATCTGCACAAAAATATTTTGCCTTCAAATTCATACCGTGATCGTAGCATGCATGTACACGACTCATATGACTGGGATTTCCATGAAAAAGATTGTGGGAAGAAAATAGGTGATCACTGTACATTTCTCTTCTGTTTCCTAATTATATTTATATTTTACCTCCTCAATTTAGCATTATGGACAGGGAATGTCCTAATCAAAGATCTGCACAAAAATATTTTGACTTCAAATTCATGCCGTGATCGTAGCATGCATGGACACGACTCATATGACTGGGATTTCCATGAAAAAGATTGTTGGCCGAAAATGGGTGATCACTGTACATTTCTCTTCTGTTTCCTATTTATATTTACATTTTACCTCCTCAATTTAGCATTATGGACAGGGAAAGACCTTTATCTTAGCTCTGCACAAAAATATTTTGCCTTCAAATTCATACCGTGATCGTAGCATGCATGGACTCGACTCATATGACTGGGATTTCCATGAAAAAGATTGTGGGCCGAAAATAGGTGATCACTGTACATTTCTCTTCTGTTTCCTATTTATATTTACATTTTACCTCCTCAATTTAGCATTATGGACAGGGAAAGACCTAATCTAAGATCTGCACAAAAATATTTTGCATTCAAAGTCATACCGTGATCGTAGCATGAATGGACTCGACTCATATGACTGGGATTTCCATGAAAAAGATTGTGGGCCGAAAATGGGTGATCACTGTACATTTCTCTTCTGTTTCCTATTTATATTTCTATTTTACCTCCTCAATTTAGCATTATGGACAGTGAAAGAATTAATATAAGATATGCACAAAAATATTTTGCCTTCAAATTCATACCGTGATCGTAGCATGCATGGACTCGACTCATATGATTGGGATTTCCATGCAAAAGATTGTGTGCCGAAAATGGGTGATCACTGTACATTTCTCTTCTGTTTCCTATTTATATTTATATTTTACTTCCTCAATTTAGCATTATGGACAGGGAAAAACCTAATCTAAAATCAGCACAAAAATATTTTGACTTCAAATTCATACCGTGATCGTAGCATGCACGGACTTGAATCATATGACTGGGATTTCTATGAAAAAGATTGTGGGCCGAAAATAGGTGATCACTGTACATTTCTCTTCTGTTTCCTATTTATATTTCTATTTTACCTCCTCAATTTAGCATTATTGACAGGGAATGACCTAATCCAAGATCTGCACAAAAATATTTTGCCTTCAAATTCATACCGTGATCGTAGCATGCATGGACTCGACTCATATGACTGGGATTTCCATGAAAAAGGTTGTGGGCCGACAATTGGTGATCACTGTACATTTCTCTTCTGTTTCCTTTTTATATTTATATTTTTCCCTCCTCATTTTAGCATTATGGACAGGGAAAGACCAAATCTAAGATCTGTACAAAAATATTTTGCCTTCAAATTCATACCGTGATCGTAGCATGCATGGACTCGACTCATATGACTGGGATTTCCATGAAAAAGATTGTAGGCCGAAAATGGGTGATCACTGTACATATCTCTTCTGTTTCCTATTTATATTTCTATTTTACCTCCTCAATTTAGCATTATGGCCCGGGAAAGACCAAATCTAAGCTCTGCACACAAATATTTTGCCTTCAAATTCATACCGTGATCGTAGCATGCATGGACTCGACTCATATGACTGGGATTTCCATGAAAAATATTGTGGGCCGAAAATGGGTGATCACTGAACATTTCTCTTCTGTTTCCTATTTATATTTCTATTTTACCTCCTCAATTTAGCATTATGGCCAGGGAATGACATAATCTAAGATCTGCACAAAAATATTTTCCCTTCAAATTCATACCTTGATCGTAGCATGCATGGACTCGACTCATATGACTGGGATTTCCATGAAAAAGATTGTGGGCCGAAAATGGGTGATCACTGTACATTTCTCTTCTGTTTCCTACTTATATTTCTATTTTACCTCCTCAATTTAGCATTATGGACAGGGAATGACCTAATCTAAGATCTGCACAAAAATATTTTGCCTTCAAATTCATACCGTGATCGTAGCATGCATGGACTCGACTCATATGACTGGGATTTCCATGAAAAAGATTGTGGGCAGAAAATGGGTGATCACTGTACATTTCTCTTCTGTTTCCTATTTATATTTATATTTTACCTCCTCAATTTAGCATTATGGACAGGGAATGTCCTAATCGAAGATCTGCACAAAAATATTTTGCCTTGAAATTCATACGGTGATCGTAGCATGCATGGACTTGACTCATATGACTGGGATTTCCATGAAAAAGATTGTGGGCCGAAAACGGGTGATCACTGTACATTTTCTTCTGTTTCCTATTTATATTTCTAATTTACTTCCTTCATTTAGCATTATGGACAGGGAAAGACCTAATCTAAGATCTGCACAAAAATATTTTGCCTTCAAATTCATACCGTGATCGTAGCATGCATGTACACGACTCATATGACTGGGATTTCCATGAAAAAGATTGTGGGAAGAAAATAGGTGATCACTGTACATTTCTCTTCTGTTTCCTATTTATATTTATATTTTACCTCCTCAATTTAGCATTATGGACAGGGAATGTCCTAATCAAAGATCTGCACAAAAATATTTTGACTTCAAATTCATGCCGTGATCGTAGCATGCATGGACACGACTCATATGACTGGGATTTCCATGAAAAAGATTGTTGGCCGAAAATGGGTGATCACTGTACATTTCTCTTCTGTTTCCTATTTATATTTACATTTTACCTCCTCAATTTAGCATTATGGACAGGGAAAGACCTTTATCTTAGCTCTGCACAAAAATATTTTGCCTTCAAATTCATACCGTGATCGTAGCATGCATGGACTCGACTCATATGATTGGGATTTCCATGCAAAAGATTGTGTGCCGAAAATGGGTGATCACTGTACATTTCTCTTCTGTTTCCTATTTATATTTATATTTTACTTCCTCAATTTAGCATTATGGACAGGGAAAAACCTAATCTAAAATCAGCACAAAAATATTTTGACTTCAAATTCATACCGTGATCGTAGCATGCACGGACTTGAATCATATGACTGGGATTTCTATGAAAAAGATTGTGGGCCGAAAATAGGTGATCACTGTACATTTCTCTTCTGTTTCCTATTTATATTTCTATTTTACCTCCTCAATTTAGCATTATTGACAGGGAATGACCTAATCCAAGATCTGCACAAAAATATTTTGCCTTCAAATTCATACCGTGATCGTAGCATGCATGGACTCGACTCATATGACTGGGATTTCCATGAAAAAGGTTGTGGGCCGACAATTGGTGATCACTGTACATTTCTCTTCTGTTTCCTTTTTATATTTATATTTTTCCCTCCTCATTTTAGCATTATGGACAGGGAAAGACCAAATCTAAGATCTGTACAAAAATATTTTGCCTTCAAATTCATACCGTGATCGTAGCATGCATGGACTCGACTCATATGACTGGGATTTCCATGAAAAAGATTGTAGGCCGAAAATGGGTGATCACTGTACATATCTCTTCTGTTTCCTATTTATATTTCTATTTTACCTCCTCAATTTAGCATTATGGCCCGGGAAAGACCAAATCTAAGCTCTGCACACAAATATTTTGCCTTCAAATTCATACCGTGATCGTAGCATGCATGGACTCGACTCATATGACTGGGATTTCCATGAAAAATATTGTGGGCCGAAAATGGGTGATCACTGAACATTTCTCTTCTGTTTCCTATTTATATTTCTATTTTACCTCCTCAATTTAGCATTATGGCCAGGGAATGACATAATCTAAGATCTGCACAAAAATATTTTCCCTTCAAATTCATACCTTGATCGTAGCATGCATGGACTCGACTCATATGACTGGGATTTCCATGAAAAAGATTGTGGGCCGAAAATGGGTGATCACTGTACATTTCTCTTCTGTTTCCTACTTATATTTCTATTTTACCTCCTCAATTTAGCATTATGGACAGGGAATGACCTAATCTAAGATCTGCACAAAAATATTTTGCCTTCAAATTCATACCGTGATCGTAGCATGCATGGACTCGACTCATATGACTGGGATTTCCATGAAAAAGATTGTGGGCAGAAAATGGGTGATCACTGTACATTTCTCTTCTGTTTCCTATTTATATTTATATTTTACCTCCTCAATTTAGCATTATGGACAGGGAAAGACCAAATCTAAGATCTGCACAAAAATATTTTGCTTTCAAATTCATAGCGTGATCGTAGCATGCATGGACTCGACTCATATGACTAGGGTTTCCATGAAAAAGATTGTGAGCCGAAAATGGGAGATCACTGTACATTTCTCTTCTGTTTCCTATTTATATTTCTATTTACCCTCCTCAATTTAGCATTATGGACAGGGAAAGACCTAATCTAAGTTCTGCACAATAATATTTTGCCTTCAAATTCATACCGTGATCGTAGCATGCATCGACTCGACTCATATGACTGAGATTTCCATGAAAAAGTTTGTGGGCCGAAAATGTGTGATCACTGTACTTTCTCTTCTGTTTCCTATTTATATTTATATTTTACCTCCTCAATTTAGCATTATGGACAGGGAAAGACCAAATCTAAGATCTGCACAAAAATATTTTACCTTCAAATTCATACCGTGATCGTAGCATGCATGGACACGACTCATATGACTGGGATTTCCATGAAAAAGATAGTGGGCCGAAAATGGGTGATCACTGTACATTTCTCTTCTGTTTCCTATTTATATTTCTATTTTACCTCCTCAATTTAGCATTATAGACAGGGAAAGACCTAATCTGAGATCTGCACAAAAGTATTTTCCCTTCAAATTCATACCGTGATCGTAGCATGCATGGACTCGACTCATATGACTGGGATTTACATGAAAAAGATTGTGGGCCGAAAATGGGTGATCACTGTACATTTCTCTTCTGTTTCCTATTTATATTTCTATTTTACCTCCTCAATTTAGCATTATGGACAGGGAAAGAATTAATATAAGATATGCACAAAAATATTTTGCCTTCAAATTCATACCGTGATCGTAGCATGCATGGACTCGACTCATATGATTGGGATTTCCATGCAAAAGATTGTGGGCCGAAAATGGGTGATCACTGTACATTTCTCTTCTGTTTCCTACTTATATTTCTATTTTACCTCCTCAATTTAGCATTATGGACAGGGAAAGACCAAATCTAAGATCTGCACAAAAATATTTTGCCTTCAAATTCATAACGTGATCGTAGAATGCATGGACTCGACTCATATGACTGGGATTTCCATGAAAAATGTTGTGGGCCGAAAATAGGTGATCACCGTACATTTCTCTTCTGTTTCCTATTTATATTTATATTTTACCTCCTAAATTTAGCATTATGGCCCGGGAAAGACATAGTCTAAGCTCTGCACAAAAATATTTTTCCTTTAATTTCATACGGTGATCGTAGCATGCATGGATTCGACTCATATGACTGGGATTTCCATGAAAAAATTGTGGGCCGAAAATGGGTGATCACTGTACATTTCTCTTCTGTTTCCTATTTATATTTCTATTTTACCACCTCAATTTAGCATTATGATCAGGGAAAGACCTAATCTAAGCTCTGCACACAAATATTTTGCCTTCAAATTCATACCGTGATCGTAGAATGCATGGACTCGACTCATATGACTGGGATTTCCATGAAAAATGTTGTGGGCCGAAAATAGGTGATCACTGTACATTTCTCTTCTGTTTCCTATTTATATTTATATTTTACCTCCTCAATTTAGCATTATGGACAGGGAAAGACCTAATCTAAGATGCGCACAAAAATATTTTGCCTTCAAATTCCTACCGTGATCATAGAATGCATGGACTCGACTCATATGACTGAGATTTCCATGAAAAAGATTGTGGGCCGAAAATGGGTGATCACTGTACATTTCTCTTCTGTTTCCTATTTATATTTATATTTTACCTCCTCAATTTAGCTTTATGGCCAAGGAAAGACCTAATCTAAGCTCTGCACAAAAATATTTTGCCTTCAAATTCATACCGTAATCGTAGAATGCATGGACTCGACTCATATGACTGGGATTTCCATGAAAAAGATTGTGGGCCGAAAATGGGTGATCACTGTACATTTCTCTTCTGTTTCTTATTTATATTTCTATTTTACCTCCTCAATTTAGCATTATGGACAGGGAAAGACCTAATCTAAGCTCTGCACAAAAATATTTTGCCTTCAAATTCATACCGTGTTCGTAGCATGAATGGACTCGACTCATATGACTGGGATTTCCATGAAAAAGATTGTGTGCCGAAAATAGGTGATCACTGTACATTTCTCTTTTGTTTCCTATTTATATTTCACTTTTACCTCCTCAATTTAGCATTATGGACAGGTAATGACCGAATCTAAGATCTGCACAAAAATATTTTACCTTCAAATTCATACCGTGATCGTAGCATGCATGGACTCGACTCATATGACTGGGATTTCCATGAAAAAGATTGTAGGCCGAAAATGTGTGATCACTGTACATTTCTCTTCTGTTTCCTATTTATATTTATATTTTACCTCCTCAATTTAGCATTATGGCCCGGTAAAGACCAAATCTAAGCTCTGCACAAAAATATTTTGCCTTCAAATTCATACCGTGATCGTAGCATGCATGGACTCGACTCATATGACTGGGATTTCCATGAAAAATATTGTGGGCCGAAAATGGGTGATCACTGTACATTTCTCTTCTGTTTCCTATTTATATTTCTATTTTACCTCCTCAATTTAGCACCATGGCCAGGGAATGACATAATCTAAGATCTGCACAAAAATATTTTGCCTTCAAATTCATACCGTGATCGTAGCATGCATCGACTCGACTCATATGACTGAGATTTCCATGAAAAAGTTTGCGGGCCGAAAATGTGTGATCACTGTACATTTCTCTTCTGTTTCCTATTTATATTTATATTTTACCTCCTCAATTTAGCATTATGGACAGGGAAAGACCAAATCTAAGATCTGCACAAAAATATTTTACCTTCAAATTCATACCGTCATCGTAGCATGCATGGACTCGACTCATATGACTGGGATTTCCATGAAAAAGATTGTGGGCCGAAAATGGGTGATCACTGTACATTTCTCTTCTGTTTCCTATTTATATTTATATTTTAACTCCTCAATTTAGCATTATGGACAGGTAATGACCGAATCTAAGATCTGCACAAAAATATTTTACCTTCAAATTCATACCGTGATTGTAGCATGCATGGACTCGACTCATATGACTGGAATTTCCATGAAAAAGGTTGTGGGCCGAAAATGCGTGATCACTGTACATTTCTCTTCTGTTTCCTATTTATATTTCTATTTTAATTCCTCAATTTAGCATTATGGACAGGGAAAAACCTAATCTAAAATCAGCACAAAAATATTTTGACTTCAAATTCATACCGTGATCGTAGCATGCACGGACTTCAATCATATGACTGGGATTTCTATGAAAAAGATTGTGGTCCGAAAATAGGTGATCACTGTACATTTCTCTTCTGTTTCCTATTTATATTTCTATTTTACCTCCTCAATTTAGCATTATGGACAGGGAATGACCTAATCAGGATCTGCACAAAAATATTTTGCCTTCAATTTCATACCGTGATCGTAGCATGCATGGACTCGACTCATATGACTGGGATTTCCATGAAAAAGATTGTAGGCCGAAAATGTGTGATCACTGTACATTTCTCTTCTGTTTCCTATTTATATTTCTATTTTACCTCCTCAATTTATCATTATGGCCCGGTAAAGACCAAATCTAAGCTCTGCACAAAAATATTTTGCCTTCAAATTCATACCGTGATCGTAGCATGCATGGACTCGACTCATATGACTGGGATTTCCATGAAAAAGATTGTGGGCCGAAAATGGGTGATCACTGTACATTTCTCTTCTGTTTCCTACTTATATTTCTATTTTACCTACTCAATTTAGCATTATGGACAGGGAATGACCTAATCTAAGATCTGCACAAAAGTATTTTCCCTTCAAATTCATACCGTGATCGTAGCATGCATGGACTCGACTCATATGACTGGGATTTACATGAAAAAGATTGTGGGCAGAAAATGGGTGATCACTGTACACTTCTCTTCTGTTTCCTATTTATATTTATATTTTACCTCCTCAATTTAGCATTATGGACAGGGAAAGACCAAATCTAAGCTCTGCACAAAAATATTTTGCCTTCAAATTCATACCGTGATCGTAGCACGCATGGAATCGACTCATATGACTGGGATTTCCATGAAAAAGATTCTGGGCTGAAAATAGGTGATCACTGTACATTTCTCTTCTGTTTCCTATTTATATTTATATTTTACCTTCTCAATTTAGCATTATGGACAGAGAAAGACCAAATCTAATATCTGCACAAAAATATTTTGCCTTCAAATTCATACCGTGATCGTAGCATGCATGGACTTGACTCATATGACTGGGATTTCCATCAAAAAGATTGTGGGCCGACAATGGGTGATCACTGTACATTTCTCTTCTGTTTCCTATTTATATTTCTATTTTACCTCCTCATTTTAGCATTATGGACAGGGAAAGACCAAATCTAAGATCTGTACAAAAATATTTTGCCTTCAAATTCATACCGTGATCGTAGCATGCATGGACTCGACTCATATGACTGGGATTTCCATGAAAAAGATTGTAGGCTGAAAATGGGTGATCACTGTACATTTCTCTTCTGTTTCCTATTTATATTTCTATTTTACCTCCTCAATTTAGCATTATGGCCCGGGAAAGACCTAATCTAAGCTCTGCACAAAAATATTTTGCCTTCAAATTCATACCGTGATCGTAGCATGCATGGAATCGACTCATATGACTGGGATTTCCATGAAAAAGATTGTGGGCCGAAAATAGGTGATCACTGTACATTTCTCTTCGGTTTCCTATTTATATTTCTATTTTACCTCCTCAATTTAGCATTATGGACAGGGAATGACCTAATCTCAGATCTGCACAAAAATATTTTGCCTTCAAATTCATACCGTGATCGTAGCATGCATGGACTCAACTCATATGACTGGGATTTCCATGAAAAAAAATTGTGGGCCGAAAATGGGTGATCACTGTACATTTCTCTTCTATTTCCTATTTATATTTATATTTTACATCCTCAATTTAGCATTAAGGACAGAGAATGACCTAATCTAAGATCTGCACAAAAATATTTTGCCTTCAAATTCATACCGTGATCGTAGCACGCATGGACTTGACTCATATGACTGTGATTTCCATCAAAAAGATTCTGGGCCGAAAATAGGTGATCACTGGAGATTTCTCTTCTGTTTCCTATTTATATTTATATTTTACCTCCTCAATTTAGCATTAAGGACAGGGAATGACATAATCTAAGATCTGCACAAAAATATTTTGCCTTCAAATTCATACCGTGAACTTAGCATGCATGGACTCGACTCATATGACTGGGATTTCCATGAAAAAGATTGTGGGCCGATAATGGGTGATCACTGTACATTTCTCTTCTGTTTCCTACTTATATTTCTCTTTTACCTCCTCAATTTAGCATTATGGACAGGGAATGACCTAATCTAAGATCTGCACAAAAATATTTTGCCTTCAAATTCATACCGTAATCGTAGCATGCATGGACTCGACTCATATGACTAGGATTTCCATGAAAAAGTTTGTGAGCCGAAAATGGGAGATCACTGTACATTTCTCTTCTGTTTCCTATTTATATTTCTATTTTACCTCCTCAATTTAGCATTATGGACAGTGAAAGACGTAATCTAAGATCTGCACAAAAATATTTTGCCTTCAAATTCATACCGTGATCGTAGCATGCATCGACTCGACTCATATGACTGAGATTTCCATGAAAAAGTTTGTGGGCCGAAAATGTGTGATCACTGTACATTTCTCTTCTGTTTCCTATTTATATTTATATTTTACCTCCTCAATTTAGCATTATGGACAGGGAAAGACCAAAGCTAAGATCTGCACAAAAATATTTTACCTTCAAATTCATACCGTGATCGTAGCATGCATGGACTCGACTCATATGACTGGGATTTCCATGAAAAAGATTGTGGGCCAAAAATGGCTGATCACTGTACATTTCTCTTCTGTTTCCTATTTATATTTCTATTTTACCTCCTCAATTTAGCATTATGGACAGGGAAAGACCAAATCTAAGATCTGCACAAAAATATTTTACCTTCAAATTCATACCGTGATCGTAGCATGCATGGACTCGACTCATATGACTGGGATTTCCATGAAAAAGATTGTGTGCCGAAAATGGGTGATCACTGTACATTTCTCTTCTGTTTCCTATTTATATTTATATTTTACATCCTCAATTTAGCATTATGGCCGGGGAAAGTCCTAATCTAAGCTCTGCAAAAAAATATTTTGCCTTCAAATTCATACCGTGAACGTAGCATGCATGGACTCGACTCATATGACTGGGATTTCCATGAAAAAGATTGTGGGCCGAAAATGGGTGATCACTGTACATTTCTCTTCTGTTTCCTATTTATATTTACATTTTACCTCCTCAATTTAGCATTATAGACAGGGAAAGACCTAATCTAAGATCTGCACAAAAATATTTTGCCTACAAATTCATACCGTGATCGTAGCATGCATGGACTCGAATCATATGACTGGGATTTCCATGAAAAAGATTGTGGGCCGAAAATGGGTGATCACTGTACATTTCTCTTCTGTTTCCTACTTATATTTCTCTTTTACCTCCTCAATTTAGCATTATGGGCAGGGAATGACCTAATCTAAGATCTGCACAAAAATATTTTGCCTTCAAATTCAGACCGTGATCGTAGCATGCATGGACTCGACTCATATGACTGGGATTTACATGAAAAAGATTGTAGGCAGAAAATGGGTGATCACTGTACATTTCTCTTCTGTTTCCTATTTATATTTATATTTTACCTCCTCAATTTAGCATTATGGACAGGGAAAGACCAAATCTAAGATCTGCACAAAAATATTTTACCTTCAAATTCATACCGTGATCGTAGCATGCATGTACTCGACTCATATGACTGGGATTTCCATGAAAAAGATTGTGTGCCGAAAATGGGTGATCACTGTACATTTCTCTTCTGTTTCCTATTTATATTTATATTTTACATCCTCATTTTAGCATTATGGCCCGGGAAAGACCTAATCTAAGCTCTGCAAAAAAATATTTTGCCTTCAAATTCATACCGTGATCGTGGCATGCATGGACTCGACTCATATGACTGGGATTTCCATGAAAAAGATTGTGGGCCGAAAATGGGTGATCACTGTACATTTCTCTTCTGTTTCCTATTTATATTTCTATTTTACCTCCTCAATTTAGCATTATGGACTTGGAATGACCTAATCTATGATCTGCACAAAAATATTTTACCTTCAAATTCATACCGTGATCGTATCATGCATGGACTCGACTCATATGACTGGGATTTCCATGAAAAAAATTGTGGGCCGAAAATGAGTGATCACTGTACATTTCTCTTCTGTTTCCTATTTATATTTCTATTTTACCTCCTCAATTTAGCATTATGGACAGGGAAAGACCTAATCTAAGCTCTGCAAAAAAATATTTTGCCTTCAAATTCATACCGTGAACGTAGCATGCATGGACTCGACTCATACGACTGGGATTTCCATGAAAAAGATTGTGGGCCGAAAATGGGTGATCACTGTACATTTCTCTTCTGTTTCCTATTTATATTTATATTTTACCTCCTCAATTTAGCATTATAGACAGGGAAAGACCTAATCTAATATCTGCACAAAAATATTTTGCCTACAAATTCATACCGTGATCGTAGCATGCATGGACTCGAATCATATGACTGGGATTTCCATGAAAAAGATTGTGGGCCGAAAATGGGTGATCACTGTACATTTCTCTTCTGTTTCCTACTTATATTTCTCTTTTACCTCCTCAATTTAACATTATGGACAGGGAAAGACCAAATCTAAGATCTGCACAAAAATATTTTACCTTCAAATTCATACCGTGATCGTATCATGCATGGACTCGACTCATATGACTGCAATTTCCATGAAAAAGTTTGTGGGCCGAAAATGAGTGATCACTGTACATTTCTCTTCTGTTTCCTATTTATATTTCTATTTTACCTCCTCAATTTAGCATTATGGACAGGGAAAGACCTAATCTAAGATCTGCACAAAAATATTTTGCCTTCAAATTCATACCGTGATCGTAGCATGCATGGACTCGACTCATATGACTAAGATTTCCATGAAAAAGATTGTGGGCCGAAAATGGGTGATCACTGTACATTTCTCTTCTGTTTCCTATTTATATTTCTATTTTACCTACTCAATTTAGCATTATGGACTTGGAATGACCTAATCTATGATCTGCACAAAAATATTTTGCCTTCAAATTCATACCGTGATCGTAGAATGCATGGACTCGACTCATATGACTGGGATTTCCATGAAAAAGATTGTGGGCTGAAAATAGGTGATCAATGTACATTTCTGTTCTGTTTCCTATTTATATTTGTATTTTACCTCCTCAATTTAGCATTATGGACAGGGAAAGACCAAATCTAATATCTGCACAAAAATATTTTGATTTCAAATTCATACCGTAACCGTAGCATGCATGGACTCGACTCATATGACTGGGATTTCCATGAAAAAGATTGTGGGCCGAAAATGGGTGATCACTGTACATTTCACTTCTGTTTCCTATTTATATTTATATTTTACCTCCTCAATTTAGCATTATGGACTTGGAATGACCTAATCTAAGATCTGCACAAAAATATTTTGCCTTTAAATTCATACCGTGATCATAGCATGCATGGACTCGACTCATATGACTGGGATTTCCATGAAAAAGATTGTGGGCCGAAAATGGGTGATCACTGTACATTTCTCTTCTGTTTCCTATTTATATTTATATTTTAACTCCTCAATTTAGCATTATGGACAGGGAAAGACCAAATCTAAGATCTGCACAAAAATATTTTGCATTCAAATTCATACCGTGATCGTAGAATGCATGGACTCGACTCATATGACTGGGATTTCCATGAAAAAGATTGTGAGCCGAAAATGGAAGATCACTGTACATTTCTCTTCTGTTTCCTATTTATTTTTATATTTTACTTCCTCAATTTAGCATTATGGCCAGTGAAACACCTAATCTAAGCTCTGCACAAAAATATTTTGCCTTCAAATTCATACCGTGATCGTAGAATGCTTGGACTCGACTCATATGACTGGGATTTCCATGAAAAAGATTGTGTGCTGAAAATAGGTGATCAATGTACATTTCTGTTCTGTTTCCTATTTATATTTCTATTTTACCTCCTCAATTTAGCATTATGGACAGGGAAAGACCAAATCTAAGATCTGCACAAAAATATTTTGATTTCAAATTCATACCGTGATCGTAGCATGCATGTACTCGACTCATATGACTGGGATTTCCATGAAAAAGATTGTCGGCCGAAAATGGGTGATCACTGTACATTTCACTTCTGTTTCCTATTTATATTTATATTTTACCTCCTCAATTTAGCATTATGGACTTGGAATGACCTAATCTAAGATCTGCACAAAAATATTTTGCCTTCAAATTCATACCGTGATCGTAGCATGCATGGACTCGACTCATATGACTGGGATTTCCATAAAAAAGATTGTGGGCCGAAAATGGGTGATCACTGTACATTTCTTCTGTTTCCTACTTATATTTCTCTTTTACCTCCTCAATTTAGCATTATGGAAAGGGAAAGACCTAATCTAAGCTCTGCACAAAAATATTTTGCCTTCAAATTCATACCGTGATCATAGCATGCATGGACTCGACTCATATGACTGGGATTTCCAAGAAAAAGATTGTGGGCAGAAAATGGGTGATCACTGTACATTTCTCTTCTGTTTCCTATTTATATTTCTATTTTACCTCCTCAATTTAGCATTATGGACAGGGAAAGACCAAATCTAAGATCTGCACAAAAATATTTTGATTTCAAATTCATAACGTGATCGTAGCATGCATGGACTCGACTCATATGACTGGGATTTCCATGAAAAAGATTGTGAGCCGAAAATGGGAGATCACTGTACATATCTCTTCTGTTTCCAATTTATATTTCTATTTCAGCTGCTCAATTTAGCATTATGGCCAGGGAAAGACCTAATCTAAGCTCTGCACAAAAATATTTTGCCTTCAAATTCATACCGTGATCGTAGAATGCATGGACTCGACTCATATGACTGGGATTTCCATGAAAAAGATTGTGGGCAGAAAATGGGTGATCACTGTACATTTCTCTTCTGTTTCCTATTTATATTTCTATTTTACCTTCTCAATTTAGCATTATGGACAGGGAAAGACCAAATCTAAAATCTGCACAAAAATATTTTGATTTCAAATTCATAACGTGATCGTAGCATGCATGGACTCGACTCATATGACTGGGATTTCCATGAAAAAGATTGTGGGCCGAAAATGGGAGATCACTGTACATTTCTCTTCTGTTTCCTATTCATATTTCTCTTTTACCTCCTCAATTTAGGATTATGGAGAGGGAAAGACCTAATCTAAGATCTGCACAAAAATATTTTGCCTTCAAATTCATACCTTGATCGTAGCATGCACGGACTCGACTCATATGACTGGGATTTCCATGAAAAAGATTGTGGGCAGAAAATGGGTGATCACTGTACATTTCTCTTCTGTTTCCTATTTATATTTATATTTTACCTCCTCAATTTAGCATTATGGACAGGGAAAGACCAAATCTAAGATCTGCACAAAAATATTTTGATTTCAAATTCATACCGTGATCGTAGAATGCATGGACTCGACTCATATGACTGCAATTTCCATGAAAAAGATTTTGGGCTGAAAATAGGTGATCACTGTACATTTCTCTTCAGTTATCTATTTATATTTATATTTTACATCCATAATTTAGCATTATGGACAGGTAATGACCTAATCTAAGTTTTGCACAAAAATATTTTACTTTCAAATTCATACCGTGATCGTAGAATTTCATGGACTCGACTCATATGACTGGGATTTCCATGAAAAAGATTGTGGGCTGAAAATAGGTGATCACTGTACATTTCTGTTCTGTTTCCTATTTATATTTCTATTTTACCTCCTCAATTTAGCATTATGGACAGGGAAATACCAAATCTAAGATCTGCACAAAAATATTTTGATTTCAAATTCATACCGTGATCGTAGCATGCATGGACTCGACTCATATGACTGGGATTTCCATGAAAAAGATTGTGGGCCGAAAATGGGTGATCACTGTACATTTCTCTTCTGTTTCCTATTTATATTTCTATTTTACCTCCTCAATTTAGCATTATGGACAGGGAAAGACCTAATCTCTTATCTGCACTAAAATATTTTGCCTTCAAATTCATACCGTGATCGTAGCATGCATGGACTCGACTCATATGACTGGGATTTCCATGAAAAAGATTGTGGGCCGAAAATGGGTGATCACTGTACATTTCTCTTCTGTTTCCTATTTCTATTTCTATTTTACCTCCTCAATTTAGCATTATGGACAGGGAAAGACCTAATCTAAAATCTGCACAAAAATGTTTTGCCTTCAAATTCATACCGTGATCATAGCATGCATGGATTCGACTCATATGACTGGGATTTCCATGAAAAAGATTGTGGGCCGAAAATGGGAGATCACTGTACATTTCTCTTCTGTTTCCTATTTATATTTCTATTTTACCTCCTCAATTTAGCATTATGGACAGGGAAAGACCTAATCTAAGCTCTGCACAAAAATATTTTGCCTTCAAATTCATACCGGGATCGTAGCATGCATGGACTCGACTCATATGACTGGGATTTCCATGAAAAAGATTGTGGGCCGAAAATGGTTGATCACTGTACATTTCTCTTCTGTTTCCTATTTATATTTCTATTTTACCTCCTCAATTTAGCATTATGGACAGGAAAAGACCCAATCTCTGATCTGCACAAAAATATTTTGCCTTCAAATTCATACCGTGATCGTAGCATGCATGGACTCGACTCATATGACTGGGATTTCCATGAAAAAGATTGTGGGCCAAAAATCGGTGATCACTGTACATTTCTCTTCTGTTTCCTATTTATATTTCTATTTTACCTCCTCAATTTAGCATTATGGACAGGGAAAGGCCTAATCTAAAATCTGCACAAAAATATTTTGCTTTCAAATTCATACCGTGATCGTAGCATGCATGGACTCGACTCATATGACTGGGATTTCCATGAAAAAGATTGTGAGCCGAAAATGGGAGATCACTGTACATTTCTCTTCTGTTTCCTATTTATATTTATATTTTACTTCCTCAATTTAGCATTATGGCCAGGGAAACACCTAATCTAAGCTCTGCACAAAAATATTTTGCCTTCAAATTCATACCGTGATCGTAGAATGCATGGACTCGACTCATATCACTGGGATTTCCATGAAAAAGATTGTGGGCTTAAAATAGGTGATCAATGTACATTTCTGTTCTGTTTCCTATTTATATTTCTATTTTACCTCCTCAATTTAGCATTATGGACAGGGAAAGACCAAATCTAAGATCTGCACAAAAATATTTTGCCTTCAAATTCATACCGTGATCGTAGCATGCATGGACACGACTCATATGACTGGGATTTCCATGAAAAAGATTGTGGGCCGAAAATGGGTGATCACTGTACATTTCTCTTCTGTTTCCTATTTATATTTATATTTTACCTCCTCAATTTAGCATTATTGACAGGGAAAGAACTAATCTAAAATCTGCACAAAAATATTTTGCCTTCAAATTCATACCGTGATCGTAGCATGCATGGACTCGACTCATATGACTGGGGATTCCATGAAAAAGATTGTGGGCGGAAAATGGGTGATCACTGTACATTTCTCTTCTGTTTCTTATTTATATTTATATTTTACCTCCTCAATTTAGCATTATGGACAGGGAAAGACCTCATCTCAAATCTGCACAAAAATATTTTGCCTTCAAATTCATACCGTGATCGTAGCATGCATGGACTCGAGTCATATGACTGGGATTTCCATGAAAAAGATTATGTGCCGAAAATGGGTGATCACTGTACATTTCTCTTCTGTTTTCAATTTATATTTCTATTTTACATCCTCAATTTAGAATTATGGACAGGGAAAGACCTAATCTAAGATCTGCACAAAAATATTTTGCCTTCAAATTCATACCGTGATCGTAGCATGCATGGACTCGACTCATATGACTGGGATTTCCATGAAAAAGATTGTGGGCCGAAAATGGGTGATCACTGTACATTTCACTTCTGTTTCCTATTTATATTTATATTTTACCTCCTCAATTTAGCATTATGGACTTGGAATGACCTAATCTAAGATCTGCACAAAAATATTTTGCCTTCAAATTCATACCGTGATCGTAGCATGCATGGACTCGACTCATATGACTGGGATTTCCATAAAAAAGATTGTGGGCCGAAAATGGGTGATCACTGTACATTTGCTTCTGTTTCCTACTTATATTTCTCTTTTACCTCCTCAATTTAGCATTATGGACAGGGAAAGACCTAATCTAAGATCTGCACAAAAATATTTTGCCTTCAAATTCATACCGTGATCATAGCATGCATGGACTCGACTCATATGACTGGGATTTCCATGAAAAAGATTGTGGGCAGAAAATGGGTGATCACTGTACATTTCTCTTCTGTTTCCTATTTATATTTCTATTTTACCTCATCAATTTAGCATTATGGACAGGGAAAGACCAAATCTAAGATCTGCACAAAAATATTTTGATTTCAAATTCATAACGTGATCGTAGCATGCATGGACTCGACTCATATGACTGGGATTTCCATGAAAAAGATTGTGAGCCGAAAATGGGAGATCACTGTACATTTCTCTTCTGTTTCCAATTTATATTTCTATTTCAGCTGCTCAATTTAGCATTATGGCCAGGGAAAGACCTAATCTAAGCTCTGCACAAAAATATTTTGCCTTCAAATTCATACCGTGATCGTAGAATGCATGGACTCGACTCATATGACTGGGATTTCCATGAAAAAGATTGTGGGCTGAAAATAGGTGATCACTGTATATTTCTGTTCTGTTTCCTATTTATATTTCTATTTTACCTTCTCAATTTAGCATTATGGACAGGGAAAGACCAAATCTAAGATCTGCACAAAAATATTTTGATTTCAAATTCATAACGTGATCGTAGCATGCATGGACACGACTCATATGACTGGGATTTCCATGAAAAAGATTGTGGGCCAAAAATGGGAGATCACTGTACATTTCTCTTCTGTTTCCTATTCATATTTCTCTTTTACCTCCTCAATTTAGCATTATGGAGAGGGAAAGACCTAATCTAAGATCTGCACAAAAATATTTTGCCTTCAAATTCATACCTTGATCTTAGCATGCACGGACTCGACTCATATGACTGGGATTTCCATGAAAAAGATTGTGGGCAGAAAATGGGTGATCACTGTACATTTCTCTTCTGTTTCCTATTTATATTTATATTTTACCTCCTCAATTTAGCATTATGGACAGGGAAAGACCAAATCTAAGATCTGCACAAAAATATTTTGCTTTCAAATTCATACCGTGATCGTAGAATGCATGGACTCGACTCATATGACTGCAATTTCCATGAAAAAGATTTTGGGCTGAAAATAGGTGATCACTGTACATTTCTCTTCAGTTTTCTATTTATATTTATATTTTACATCCGCAATTTAGCATTATGGACAGGTAATGACCTAATCTAAGATTTGCACAAAAATATTTTACCTTCAAATTCATACCGTGATCGTAGAAATTCATGGACTCGACTCATATGACTGGGATTTCCATGAAAAAGATTGTGGGCTGAAAATAGGTGATCAGTGTACATTTCTGTTCTGTTTCCTATTTCTATTTCTATTTTACCTCCTCAATTTAGCATTATGGACAGGGAAATACCAAATCTAAGATCTGTACAAAAATATTTTGATTTCAAATTCATACCGTGATCGTAGCATGCATGGACTCGACTCATATGACTGGGATTTCCATGAAAAAGATTGTGGGCCGAAAATGGGTGATCACTGTACATTTCTCTTCTGTTTCCTATTTATATTTCTATTTTACCTCCTCAATTTAGCATTATGGAGAGGGAAAGACCTAATCTCTGATCTGCACTAAAATATGTTGCCTTCAAATTCATACCGTGATCGTAGCATGCATGGACTCGACTCATATGACTGGGATTTCCATGAAAAAGATTGTGGGCCGAAAATGGGTGATCACTGTACATTTCTCTTCTGTTTCCTATTTCTATTTCTATTTTACCTCCTCAATTTAGCATTATGGACAGGGAAAGACCTAATCTAAAATCTGCTCAAAAATGTTTTGCCTTCAAATTCATACCGTGATCATAGCATGAATGGATTCGACTCATATGACTGGGGATTCCATGAAAAAGATTGTGGGCCGAAAATGGGTGATCACTGTACATTTCTCTTCTGTTTCTTATTTATATTTATATTTTACCTCCTCAATTTAGCATTATGGACAGGGAAAGACCTCATCTCAAATCTGCACAAAAATATTTTGCCTTCAAATTCATACCGTGATCGTAGCATGCATGGACTCGAGTCATATGACTGGGATTTCCATGAAAAAGATTATGGGCCGAAAATGGGTGATCACTGTACATTTCTCTTCTGTTTTCAATTTATATTTCTATTTGACATCCTCAATTTAGAATTATGGACAGGGAAAGACCTAATCTAAGATCTGCACAAAAATATTTTGCCTTCAAATTCATACCGTGATCGTAGCATGCATGGACTCGACTCATATGACTGGGATTTCCATGAAAAAGATTGTGGGCCGAAAATGGGTGATCACTGTACATTTCACTTCTGTTTCCTATTTATATTTATATTTTACCTCCTCAATTTAGCATTATGGACTTGGAATGACCTAATCTAAGATCTGCACAAAAATATTTTGCCTTCAAATTCATACCGTGATCGTAGCATGCATGGACTCGACTCATATGACTGGGATTTCCATAAAAAAGATTGTGGGCCGAAAATGGGTGATCACTGTACATTTGCTTCTGTTTCCTACTTATATTTCTCTTTTACCTCCTCAATTTAGCATTATGGACAGGGAAAGACCTAATCTAAGATCTGCACAAAAATATTTTGCCTTCAAATTCATACCGTGATCATAGCATGCATGGACTCGACTCATATGACTGGGATTTCCATGAAAAAGATTGTGGGCAGAAAATGGGTGATCACTGTACATTTCTCTTCTGTTTCCTATTTATATTTCTATTTTACCTCATCAATTTAGCATTATGGACAGGGAAAGACCAAATCTAAGATCTGCACAAAAATATTTTGATTTCAAATTCATAACGTGATCGTAGCATGCATGGACTCGACTCATATGACTGGGATTTCCATGAAAAAGATTGTGAGCCGAAAATGGGAGATCACTGTACATTTCTCTTCTGTTTCCAATTTATATTTCTATTTCAGCTGCTCAATTTAGCATTATGGCCAGGGAAAGACCTAATCTAAGCTCTGCACAAAAATATTTTGCCTTCAAATTCATACCGTGATCGTAGAATGCATGGACTCGACTCATATGACTGGGATTTCCATGAAAAAGATTGTGGGCTGAAAATAGGTGATCACTGTACATTTCTGTTCTGTTTCCTATTTATATTTCTATTTTACCTTCTCAATTTAGCATTATGGACAGGGAAAGACCAAATCTAAGATCTGCACAAAAATATTTTGCTTTCAAATTCATACCGTGATCGTAGAATGCATGGACTCGACTAATATGACTGCAATTTCCATGAAAAAGATTTTGGGCTGAAAATAGGTGATCACTGTACATTTCTCTTCAGTTTTCTATTTATATTTATATTTTACATCCACAATTTAGCATTATGGACAGGTAATGACCTAATCTAAGATTTGCACAAAAATATTTTACCTTCAAATTCATACCGTGATCGTAGAAATTCATGGACTCGACTCATATGACTGGGATTTCCATGAAAAAGATTGTGGGCTGAAAATAGGTGATCAGTGTACATTTCTGTTCTGTTTCCTATTTATATTTTACCTCCTCAATTTAGCATTATGGACAGGGAAAGACCTCATCTCAAATCTGCACAAAAATATTTTGCCTTCAAATTCATACCGTGATCGTAGCATGCATGGACTCGACTCATATGACTGGGATTTCCATGACAAAGATTGTGGACCGAAAATGGGTGATCACTGCACATATCTCTTCTGTTTCCTATTTATATTTCTATTTTACATCCTCAATTTAGCATTATGGACAGGGAAAGACCTAATCTCTGATCAGCACAAAAATGTTTTGCCTTCAAATTCATACCGTGATTGTAGCATGCATGGACTAGACTCATATGTCTGGGATTTCCATGAAAAAGATTTTGGGCCGAAAATGGGTGATCACTGTACATTTCTCTTCTGTTTCCTATTTATATTTCTATTTTACCTCCTCAATTTAGCATTAAGGACAGGGAAAGACCTAATCTCTAATCTGCACAAAAATATTTTGCCTTCAAATTCATACCGTGATCGTAGCATGCATGGACTCGACTCATATGACTGGGGTTTCCATGAAAAAGATTGTGGGCCGAAAATCAGTGATCACTGTACATTTCTCTTCTGTTTCCTATTTATATTTATATTTTACCTCCTCAATTTATCATTATTGACAGGGAAATAACTAATCTAAAATCTGCACAAAAATATTTTGCCTTCAAATTCATACCGTGATCGTAGCATGCATGGACTCGACTCATATGACTGGGATTTCCATGAAAAAGATTGTGGGCGGGAAATGGGTGATCACTGTATATTTCTCTTCTGTTTCTTATTTATATTTATATTTTAACTCCTCAATTTAGCATTATGGACAGGGAAAGAACTCATTTAAAATCTGCACAAATATATTTTGCCTTCAAATTCATACCGTGATCGTAGAATGCATGGACTCGACTCATATGACTGGGATATCCATGAAAAAGATTGTGGGCCGAAAATGGGTGATCACTGTACATTTCTCTTCTGTTTCCTATTTATATTTCTATTTTACCTCCTCAATTTAGCATTATGGTCAGGGAAAGACCTAATCTCTGATCAGCACAAAAATGTTTTGCCTTCAAATTCATACCGTGATTGTAGCATGCATGGACTCAACTCATATGACTGGGATTTCTATGAAAAAGATTTTGGGCCGAAAATGGGTGATCACTGTACATTTCTCTTCTGTTTCCTATTTATATTTCCATTTTACCTCCTCAATTTAGCATTATGGGCAGGGAAAGACCTAATCTCTGATCTGCACAAAAATATTTTGCCTTCAAATACATACCGTGATCGTAGCATGCATGGACTCGACTCATATGACTTGGGATTCCATGAAAAAGATTGTGGGCGGAAAATGGGTGATCACTGTACATTTCTTTTCTATTTCCTATTAATATTTATATTTTACCTCCTCAATTTAGCATTATGGACAGGGAAAGACCTCATCTCAAATCTGCACAAAAATATTTTGCCTTCAAATTCATACCGTGATCGTAGCATGCATGGACTCAAGTCATATGACTGGGATTTCCATGAAAAAGATTATGGGCCGAAAATGGGTGATCACTGTACATTTCTCTTCTGTTTTCTATTTATATTTCTATTTAACATCCTCAATTTAGCATTATGGACAGGGAAAGACCTAATCTAAGAACTGCACAAAAATATTTTGCCTTCAAATTCATACCGTGATCGTAGCATGCATGGACTCGACTCATATGACTGGGATTTCCATGACAAAGATTGTGGACCGAAAATGGGTGATCACTGCACATATCTCTTCTGTTTCCTATTTATATTTCTATTTTACATCCTCAATTTAGCATTATGGACAGGGAAAGACCTAATCTCTGATCAGCACAAAAATGTTTTGCCTTCAAATTCATACCGTGATTGTAGCATGCATGGACTAGACTCATATGTCTGGGATTTCCATGAAAAAGATTTTGGGCCGAAAATGGGTGATCACTGTACATTTCTCTTCTGTTTCCTATTTATATTTCTATTTTACCTCCTCAATTTAGCATTAAGGACAGGGAAAGACCTAATCTCTAATCTGCACAAAAATATTTTGCCTTCAAATTCATACCGTGATCGTAGCATGCATGGACTCGACTCATATGACTGGGATTTCCATGAAAAAGATTGTGGGCCGAAAATCGGTGATCACTGTACATTTCTCTTCTGTTTCCTATTCATATTTATATTTTACCTCCTCAATTTAGCATTATTGACAGGGAAAGAACTAATCTAAAATCTGCACAAAAATATTTTGCCTTCAAATTCATACCGTGATCGTAGCATGTATGGACTCGACTCATATGACTGGGGATTCCATGAAAAAGATTGTGGGCCGAAAATGGGTGATCACTGTACATTTCTCTTCTGTTTCCTATTTATATTTCTATTTTACCTCCTCAATTTAGCATTATGGACAGGGAAAGACCTAATCTAAAATCTGCACAAAAATATTTTGCCTTCAAATTCATACCGTGATCGTAGCATGCAAGGACTCGACTCATATGACTGGGATTTCCATGAAAAAGATTGTGGGCCGAAAATCGGTGATCACTGTACATTTCTCTTCTGTTTTCTATTTATATTTCTATTTTACATCCTCAATTTAGCATTATGGACAGGGAAAGACCTAATCTAAAATCTGCACAAAAATATTTTGCTTTCAAATTCATACCGTGATCGTAGCATGCATAGACGCGACTCATATGACTGGGATTTCCATGAAAAAGATTGTGGGCCGAAAATGGGTGATCACTGTACATTTCTCTTCTGTTTTCTATTTATATTTCTATTTTACCTCCTCAATTTAGCATTATGGACAGGGAAAGACCAAATCTAAGATCTGCACAAAATGTTTTGCCTTCAAATTCATACCGTGATCGTAGCATGCATGGACTCGACTCATATGACTGGGATTTCCATGAAAAAGATTGTGGGCCGAAAATCGGTGATCACTGTACATTTCTCTTCTGTTTCCTATTTATATTTATATTTTACCTCCTCAATTTAGCATTATTGACAGGGAAAGAACTAATCTAAAATCTGCACAAAAATATTTTGCCTTCAAATTCATACCGTGTTTTGTAGCATGCATGGATTCGACTCATATGACTGGGGATTCCATGAAAAAGATTGTGGGCGGAAAATGGGTGATCACTGTACATTTATCTTCTGTTTCTTATTTATAGTTATATTTTACCTCCTCAATTTAGCATTATGGACAGGGAAAGACCTCATCTCAAATCTGCACAAAAATATTTTGCCTTCAAATTCATACCGTGATCGTAGCATGCATGGACTCAAGTCATATGACTGGGATTTCCATGAAAAAGATTATGGGCCGAAAATGGGTGATCACTGTACATTTCTCTTCTGTTTTCTATTTATATTTCTATTTTACATCCTTAATTTAGCATTATGGACAGGGAAAGACATAATCTAAGATCTGCACAAAAATATTTTGCCTTCAAATTCATACCGTGATCGTAGCATGCATGGATTCGACTCATATGACTGGGATTTCCATGAAAAAGATTGTGGGCCGAAAATGGGTGATCACTGCACATTTCTCTTCTGTTTCCTATTTATATTTCTATTTTACATCCTCAATTTAGCATTATGGACAGGGAAAGGCCTAATCTAAAAAGTGCACAAAAATATTTTGCTTTCAAATTCATACCGTGATCGTAGCATGCATAGACGCAACTCATATGACTGGGATTTCCATGAAAAAGATTGTGGGCCGAAAATGGGTGATCACTGTACATTTCTCTTCTGTTTTCTATTTATATTTCTATTTTACATCCTCAATTTAGCATTATGGACTTGGAATGACCTAATCTAAGATCTGCACAAAAATATTTTGCCTTCAAATTCACACCGTGATCGTAGCATGCATGGACTCGACTCATATGACTGGGATTTCCATGAAAAAGATTGTGGGCCGAAAATGGGTGATCACTGTACATTTGCTTCTGTTTCCTATTTATATTTATATTTTACCTCCTCAATTTAGCATTATGGACAGGGAAAACCTAATCTCTGATCTGCACTAAAATATTTTGCCTTCAAATTCATACCGTGATCGTAGCATGCATGGACTCGACTCATATGACTGGGATTTCCATGAAAAAGATTGTGGGCCGAAAATCGGTGATCACTGTACATTTCTCTTCTGTTTCCTATTTATATTTCTATTTTACATCCTCAATTTAGCATTATTGACAGGGAAAGACCAAATCTAAGATCTGCACAAAATGTTTTGCCTTCAAATTCATAATGTGATTGTAGCATGCATGGACTCGACTCATATGACTGGGATTTCCATGAAAAAGATTGTGGGCCGAAAATGGGTGATCACTGTACATTTCTCTTCTGTTTCCTATTTATATTTCTATTTTACCTCCTCAATTTAGCATTATGGACAGGGAAAGACCTTATCTCTGATCTGCACTAAAATATTTTGCCTTCAAATTCATACCGTGATCGTAGCATGCATGGACTCGACTCATATGACTGGGATTTCCATGAAAAAGATTGTGGGCCGAAAATGGGTGATCACTGTACATTTCTCTTCAGTTTCCTATTTATATTTATATTTTACCTCCTCAATTTAGCATTATGGACAGGAAAAGACCTAATCTCTGATCTGCACAAAAATATTTTGCCTTCAAATTCATACCGTGATCGTAGCATGCATGGACTCGACTCCTATGACTGGGATTTCCATGAAAAAGATTGTGGGCCAAAAATCGGTGATCACTGTACATTTCTCTTCTGTTTCCTATTTATATTTATATTTTACCTCCTCAATTTAGCATTATGGAGAGGGAAAGACCTAATCTAAGATCTGCACAAAAATATTTTGCCTTCAAATTCATACGGTGATCGTAGCATGCATGGACACGACTCATATGACTGGGATTTCAATGAAAAAGATTGTGGGCCGAAAATGGGTGATCACTGTACATTTCTCTTCTGTTTCCTATTTATATTTCTATTTTACCTCCTCAATTTAGCATTATGGACAGGGAAAGACCTAATCTAAGATCTGCAAATAAATATTTTGCCTTCAAATTCATACCGTGATCGTAGCATGCATGGACTCGACTCATATGACTAGGATTTGATGAAAAAGATTGTGGGCAGAAAATGGGTGATCACTGTACATTTCTCTTTTGTTTCCTATTTATATTTCTAATTTACCTCCTCAATTTAGCATTATGGACAGGGAAAGACCTAATCTAAGATCTGCACAAAAATATTTTGCCTTCAAATTCATACCGTGATCGTAGCATGCATAGACTCGACACATATGACTGGGATTTCCATGAAAAGGATTTTGGGCCGAAAATGGGTGATCACTGTACATTTCTCTTTATTTTCCTATTTATATTTCTATTTTACCTCCTCAATTTAGCATTATGGACAGGGAAAGACCTAATCTAAGATCTGCACAAAAATATTTTGCCTTCAAATTCATACCGTGATCGTAGCATGCATGGACTTGACTCATATGACTGGGATTTACATGAAAAAGATTGTGGGCCGAAAATGGGTGATAACTGTACATTTCTCTTCTGTTTCCTATTTATATTTATATTTTACATCCTCAATTTAGCATTATGAACAGGGAAAGACCTAATCTAATTCTGCAGAAAAATATTTTGCCTTCAAATTCATACCGTGATCGTAGCATACATGGACTCGACTCATATGACTGGGATTTCCATGAAAAAGGTTGTGGGCCGAAAATGGGTGATCACTGTACATTTCTCTTCTGTTTCCTATTTATATTTATATTTTACCTCCTCTATTTAGCATTATGGACAGGGAATGTCCTAATCGAAGATCTGCAGAAAAATATTTTGCCTTCAAATTCATACGGTGATCGTAGCATGCATGGACACGACTCATATGACTGGGATTTCCATGAAAAAGATTGTGGGCAGAAAATGGGTGATCACTGTACATGTCTCTTCTGTTTCCTATTTATATTTATATTTTACCTCCTCTATTTAGCATTATGGACAGGGAATGTCCTAATCGAAGATCTGCAGAAAAATATTTTGCCTTCAAATTCATACCGTGATCGTAGCATGCATGGACACGACTCATATGACTGGGATTTCCATGAAAAAGATTGTGGGCAGAAAATGGGTGATCACTGTACATGTCTCTTCTGTTTCCTATTTATATTTATATTTTACCTCCTCAATTTAGCATTATGGACAGGGAAAGACCTAATCTAAGATCTGCACAAAAATATATTGCCTTCAAATTCATACCGTGATCGTAGCATGCATGGACTCGACTCATCTGACTGGGATTTCCATGAAAAGGGTTGAGGGCGGAAAATTGGTGATCACTGTACATTTCTCTTCTGTTTCCTATATATATTTCTATTTTACCTCCTCTATTTATCATTATGGACAGGGAATGACCTAATCTAAAATCTGCACAAAAATATTTTGCCTTCAAATTCATACCGTGATCGTAGCATGCATTGATTCGACTCATATGACTGGGATTTCCATGAAAAAGATTGTGGGCCAAAGATGGGTGATCACTGTACATTTCTCTTCTGTTTCCTATTTATATTTCTATTTTACCTCGTCAATTTAGCATTATGGACAGGGAAAGACCTAATCTAAGATCTGCACAGAAATATTTTGCCTTCAAATTAATACCGTGATCGTAGCATGTATGGACTCGACTCATATGACTGGGATTTCCATGAAAATACTGTGGGCCGAAAATGTGTGATCACTGTACATTTCTCTTCTGTTTCCTATTTATATTTCTATTTTACCTCCTCAATTTAGCATTATGGACAGGGAAAGACCTAATCTAAGATTTGCACAAAAATATTTTGCCTTCAAATTCATACCGTGATCGTAGCATGCATGGACTTGACTCATATGACTGGGATTTACATGAAAAAGATTGTGGGCCGAAAATGGGTGATAACTGTACATTTCTCTTCTGTTTCCTATTTATATTTATATTTTACATCCTCAATTTAGCATTATGAACAGGGAAAGACCTAATCTAATTCTGCAGAAAAATATTTTGCCTTCAAATTCATACCGTGATCGTAGCATACATGGACTCGACTCATATGACTGGGATTTCCATGAAAAAGGTTGTGGGCCGAAAATGGGTGATCACTGTACATTTCTCTTCTGTTTCCTATTTATATTTATATTTTACCTCCTCTATTTAGCATTATGGACAGGGAATGTCCTAATCGAAGATCTGCAGAAAAATATTTTGCCTTCAAATTCATACGGTGATCGTAGCATGCATGGACACGACTCATATGACTGGGATTTCCATGAAAAAGATTGTGGGCAGAAAATGGGTGATCACTGTACATGTCTCTTCTGTTTCCTATTTATATTTATATTTTACCTCCTCTATTTAGCATTATGGACAGGGAATGTCCTAATCGAAGATCTGCAGAAAAATATTTTGCCTTCAAATTCATACCGTGATCGTAGCATGCATGGACACGACTCATATGACTGGGATTTCCATGAAAAAGATTGTGGGCAGAAAATGGGTGATCACTGTACATGTCCTTTCTGTTTCCTATTTATATTTATATTTTACCTCCTCAATTTAGCATTATGGACAGGGAAAGACCTAATCTAAGATCTGCACAAAAATATATTGCCTTCAAATTCATACCGTGATCGTAGCATGCATGGACTCGACTCATCTGACTGGGATTTCCATGAAAAGGGTTGAGGGCGGAAAATTGGTGATCACTGTACATTTCTCTTCTGTTTCCTATATATATTTCTATTTTACCTCCTCTATTTATCATTATGGACAGGGAATGACCTAATCTAAAATCTGCACAAAAATATTTTGCCTTCAAATTCATACCGTGATCGTCGCATGCATTGATTCGACTCATATGACTGGGATTTCCATGAAAAAGATTGTGGGCCAAAGATGGGTGATCACTGTACATTTCTCTTCTGTTTCCTATTTATATTTCTATTTTACCTCGTCAATTTAGCATTATGGACAGGGAAAGACCTAATCTAAGATCTGCACAGAAATATTTTGCCTTCAAATTAATACCGTGATCGTAGCATGTATGGACTCGACTCATATGACTGGGATTTCCATGAAAATACTGTGGGCCGAAAATGTGTGATCACTGTACATTTCTCTTCTGTTTCCTATTTATATTTCTATTTTACCTCCTCAATTTAGCATTATGGACAGGGAAAGACCTAATCTAAGATTTGCACAAAAATATTTTGCCTTCAAATTCATACCGTGATCGTAGCATGCATGGAATCGACTCATATGACTGGGATTTCCATGAAAAAGATTGCGGGCCAAAAATGGGTGATCACTGTACATTTCTCTTCTGTTTGCTATTTATATTTCTATTTTAACTCCTCAATTTAGCATTATAGACAGGGAAAGACCTAATCAAAGTTCTGAACAAAAATATTTTGCCTTCAAATTCATACCGTGATCGTAGCATGCATGGACTCGACTCATATGACTGGGATTTCCATGAAAAAGATTGCGGGCCAAAAATGGGTGATCACTGTACATTTCTCTTCTGTTTGCTATTTATATTTCTATTTTACCTCCTCAATTTAGCATTATAGACAGGGAAAGACCTAATCAAAGTTCTGAACAAAAATATTTTGCCTTCAAATTCATACCGTGATCGTAGCATGCATGGACTCGACTCATATAACTGGGATTTCCATGAAAAAGATTGTGGGCCGAAAATGGGTGATCACTGTACATTTCTCTTCTGTTTCCGATTTATATTTATATTTTACCTCTTCTATTTAGCATTATGGACAGGGAATGTCCTAATCGAAGATCTGCAGAAAAATATTTTGCCTTCAAATTCATACCGTGATCGTAGCATGCATGGACACGACTCATATGACTGGGATTTCCATGAAAAAGATTGTGGGCAGAAAATGTGTGATCACTGTACATGTCTCTTCTGTTTCCTATTTATATTTATATTTTACCTCCTCAATTTAGCATTATGGACAGGGAAAGACCTAATCTAAGATCTGCACAAAAATATTTTGCCTTCAAATTCATACCGTGATCGTAGCATGCATGGACTCGACTCATCTGACTGGGATTTCCATGAAAAGGGTTGAGGGCGGAAAATTGGTGATCACTGTACATTTCTCTTCTGTTTCCTATATATATTTCTATTTTACCTCCTCTATTTATCATTATGGACAGGGAATGACCTAATCTAAAATCTGCACAAAAATATTTTGCCTTCAAATTCATACCGTGATCGTAGCATGCATGGATTCGACTCATATGACTGGGATTTCCATGAAAAAGATTGTGGGCCAAAGATGGGTGATTACTGTACATTTCTCTTCTGTTTCCTATTTATATTTCTATTTTACCTCGTCAATTTAGCATTATGGACAGGGAAAGACCTAATGTAAGATCTGCACAAAAATATTTTGCCTTCAAATTAATACCGTGATCGTAGCATGTATGGACTCGACTCATATGACTGGGATTTCCATGAAAATAATGTGGGCCGAAAATGTGTGATCACTGTACATTTCTCTTCTGTTTCATATTTATATTTCTATTTTACCTCCTCAATTTAGCATTATGGACAGGGAAAGAACTAATCTAAGATCTGCACAAAAATATTTTGCCTTCAAATTCAGGCCGTGATCGTAGCATGCATGGCTTCGACTCATATGACTGGGATTTCCATGAAAAAGATTGTGGGCCGAAAATTGGTGACCACTGTACATTTCTCTTCTGTTTCCTATTTATATTTATATTTTACCTCCTCAATTTAGCATTATGGCCAGGGAAAGACCTAATCTAAGCTCTGCACAAAAATATTTTGCCTTCAAATGCATACCGTGATCGTAGCATGCATGGACACGACTCATATGACTGGGATTTCCATGTAAAAGATTGTGGGCCGAAAATGGGTGATCACTGTACATTTCTCTTCTGTTTCCTATTTATATTTATATTTTCCCTCCTCAATTTAGCATTATGGACAGGGATAGACCTAATCTAAAATCTGCACAAAAATATTTTGCCTTCAAATTCATACGGTGATCGTAGCATGCATGGACACGACTTATATGACTGGGATTTCAATGAAAAAGATTGTGGGCCGAAAATGGGTGATCACTGTACATTTCTCTTCTGTTTCCTATTTATATTTATATTTTACCTCCTCAATTTAGCATTATGGCCAGGGAAAGACCTAATCTAAGCTCTGCACAAAAATATTTTACCTTCAAATACATACCGTGATCGTAGCATGCATGGACTCGACTCATATGACTGGGATTTCCATGAAAAAGATTGTCGGCCGAAAATGGGTGATCACTGTACATTTCTCTTCTGTTTCCTATTTATATTTCTATTTTACCTCCTCAATTTAGCATTATGGACTGGGAAAGACCTAATCTAAGATCTGCACAAAAATATTTTTTCCTTCAAATTCATACCGTGATCGTAGCATGCATGGCTTCGACTCATATGACTGGGATTTCCATGAAAAAGCTTGTGGGCCGAAAATGGGTGATCACTGTACATTTCTCTTCTGTTTCCTATTTATATTTCTATTTTCCCTCCTCAATTTAGCATTATGGACAGGGATAGACCTAATCTAAAATCTGCACAAAAATATTTTGCCTTCAAATTCATACCGTGATCGTAGCATGCATGGACTCGACTCATATGACTGGCATTTCCATGAAAAAGATTGTGGGCCGAAAATTGGTGATCACTGTACATTTCTCTTCTGTTTCCTATTTATATTTCTATTTTACCTCCTCAATTTAGCCTTATGAACAGGGAAAGACCTAATCTAAGATCTGCACAAAAATATTTTGCCTTCAAATTCATACCCTGATCGTAGCATGCATGGACTCGACTCATATGACTGGGATTACCATGAAAAAGATTCTGGGCCGAAAATGGGTGATCACTGTACATTTCTCTTCTGTTTCCTATTCATATTTCTATTTTACCTACTCAATTTAGCATTATGGACAGGGAAAGACCTAATCTAAGATCTGCACAAAAATATTTTGCCTTCAAATTCATACCGTGATCGTAGCATGCATGGACACGACTCATATGACTGGGATTTCCATGAAAAAGATTGTGGGCCGAAAATGGGTGATCACTGTACATTTATCTTCTGTTTCCTATTTATATTTATATTTTACCTCCTCAATTTAGCATTATGGCCAGGGAAAGACCTAATCTAAGCTCTGCACAAAAATATTTTACCTTCAAATACATACCGTGATCGTAGCATGCATGGACTCGACTCATATGAGTGGAATTTCCATGAAAAAGATTGTGGGCCGAAAATAAGTGATCACTGTACATTTCTCTTCTGTTTCCTATTTATATTTCTATTTTACCTCCTCAATTTAGCATTATGGACAGGGAAAGACCTAATCTAAGATCTGCACAAAAATATTTTGCCTTCAAATTCATACCGTGATCGTAGCATGCATGGACTCGACTCATATGACTGGGATTTCCATGAAAAAGATTGTGGGCCGAAAATGGGTGATCACTGTACATTTCTCTTCTGTTTCCTATTTATATTTATATTTTCCCTCCTCAATTTAGCATTATGGACAGGGATAGACCTAATCTAAAATCTGCACAAAAATATTTTGCCTTCAAATTCATACGGTGATCGTAGCATGCATGGACACGACTTATATGACTGGGATTTCAAAGAAAAAGATTGTGTGCCGAAAATGGGTGATCACTGTACATTTCTCTTCTGTTTCCTATTTATATTTATATTTTACATCCTCAATTTAGCATTATGGACAGGGAAAGACTTAATCTAAGATCTGCACAAAAATATTTTGCCTTCAAATTCATACCGTGATCGTAGCATGCATGGACTCGACTCATATGACTGGGATTTCCATGAAAAAGATTGTGGGCCGAAAATGGGTGATCACTGTACATTTCTCTTCTGTTTCCAATTTATATTTCTATTTTACATCCTCAATTTAGCATTATGGCCAGGGAAAGACCGAATCTAAGCTCTGCACAAAAATATTTTCCCTTCAAATTCATACCGTGATCGTAGCATGCATGGACTCGACTCATATGACTGGGATTTCCATGAAAAAGATTGTGGGCCGAAAAAGGGTGATCACTACATTTCTCTTCTGTTTCCTATTAATATTTATATTTTACCTCCTCAATTTAGCATTATGGACAGGGAAAGACCTAATCTAAGATCTGCACAAAAATATTTTGCCTTCAAATTCATACCGTGATCATAGCATGCATGGACTCGACTCATATGACTGGGATTTCCATGAAAAAGATTGTGGGCCGAAAATGGGTGATCACAGTACATTTCTCTTCTGTTTCCTTTTTATATTTATATTTTCCCTCTTCAAATTAGCGTTATGGACAGGGATAGACCTAATCTAAAATCTGCACAAAAATATTTTGCCTTCAAATTCATACGGTGATCGTAGCATGCATGGACACGACTCATATGACTGGGATTTCAATGAAAAAGATTGTGGGCAGAAAATGGGTGATCACTGTACATTTCTCTTCTGTTTCCTATTTATATTTATATTTTACCTCCTCAATTTAGCGTTATGGACAGGGAAAGACTTAATCTAAGATCTGCACAAAAATATTTTGCCTTCAAATTCATACCGTGATCGTAGCATGCATGGACTCGACTCATATGACTGGGATTTCCATGAAAAAGATTGTGGGCCGAAAATGGGTGATCACTGTACATTTCTCTTCTGTTTCCTATTTATATTTCTATTTTACCTCCTCAATTTAGCATTATGGACAGGGAAAGACCTAATCTAAGATCTGCACAAAAATATTTTGCCTTCAAATTCATACCGTGATCGTAGCATGCATGGACTCGACTCATATGACTGGCATTTCCATGAAAAAGCTTGTGGGCCGAAAATGGGTGATCACTGTACATTTCTCTTCTGTTTCCTATTTATATTTATATTTTACATCCTCAATTTAGCATTGTGGACAGGGAACGACCTAATCTAAGCTCTGCACAAAAATATTTTGCCTTCAAATTCATACCGTGATCGTAGCATGCATGGACTCGAATCATATGACTGGGATATCCATGAAAAAGATTGTCGGCTAAAAATGGGTGGTCACTGTACATTTCTCTTCTGTTTCCTATTTATATTTCTATTTTACCTCCTCAATTTAGCATTATGGACAGGGAAAGACCTAATCTAAAATCAGCACAAAAATATTTTGCCTTCAAATTCATACTGTGATCGTAGCATACATGGACTCGACTCATATGACTGGGATTTCCATGAAAAAGATTGTGGGCCGAAAATGGGTGATCACTGTACATTTCTCTTCTGTTTCCTATTAATATTTATATTTTACCTCCTCAATTTAGCATTATGGACAGGGAAAGACCTAATCTAAGATCTGCACAAAAATATTTTGCCTTCAAATTCATACTGTGATCGTAGCATGCATGGACTCGACTCATATGACTGGCATTTCCATGAAAAAGATTGTGGGCTGAAAATGGGTGATCACTGTACATTTCTCTTCTGTTTCCTATTTATATTTCTATTTTACCTCCTCAATTTAGCCTTATGAACAGGGAAAGACCTAATCTAAGATCTGTACAAAAATATTTTGCCTTCAAATTCATACCGTGATCGTAGCATGCATGGACTCGACTCATATGACTGGTATTTCCATGAAAAAGATTTTGGGCCCAAAATGGGTGATCACTGTACATTTCTCTTCTGTTTCCTATTTATATTTCTATTTTACCTCCTCAATTTAGCATTATGGCCAGGGAAAGACCTAATCTAAGCTCTGCACAAAAATATTTTACCTTCAAATACATACCGTGATTTTAGCATGCATGGACTCGACTCATATGACTGGGATTTCCATGAAAAAGATTGTGGGCGGAAAATGGGTGATCACAGTACATTTCTCTTCTGTTTCCTATTTATATTTATATTTTCCCTCCTCAAATTAGCGTTATGGACAGGGATAGTCCTAATCTAAAATCTGCACAAAAATATTTTGCCTTCAAATTCATACGGTGATCGTAGCATGCATGGACACGACTCATATGACTGGGATTTCCATGAAAAAGATTGTGGGCCGAAAATGGGTGATCACTGTACATTTCTCTTCTGTTTCCTATTTATATTTCTTTTTTCCTCCTCAATTCAGCATTATGGCCAGGGAAAGACCGAATCTAAGCTCTGCACAAAAATATTTTGCCTTCAAATTCATACCGTGATCATAGCATGCATGGACTCGACTCATATGACTGGGATTTCCATGAAAAAGATTGTGGGCCGAAAATGGGTGATCACTGTACATTTCTCTTCTGTTTCCTATTAATATTTATATTTTACCTCCTCAATTTAGCATTATGGACAGGGAAAGACCTAATCTAAGATCAGCACAAAATTATTTTGCCTTCAAATTCATACCCTGATCGTAGCATGCATGGACTCGACTCATATGATGGGGATTAACATGAAAAAGATTGTGGGCCTAAAATGGGAGATCACTGTACATTTCTCTTCTGTTTCCTATTTGTATTTTATTTTGCCTCCTCAATTTAGCATTATGGCCAGGGAAAGACATAATCTAAGCTCTGCACAAAAATATTTTGCCTTCAAATACATACCGTGATCGTAGCATGCATGGACTCGACTCATATAACTGGGATTTCCATGAAAAAGATTCTGGGCCGAAAATGGGTGATCACTGTACATTTCTCTTCTGTTTCCTATTTATATTTATATTTTACCTCCTCAATTTAGCATTATGGACAGGGAAAGACCTAATCTAAAATCTGCACAAAAATATTTTGCCTTCAATTTCATACCGTGATCGTAGCATGCATGGACTCGACTCATATGACTGGTATTTCCATGAAAAATATTTTGGGCAGAAAATTGGGTGATCACTGTACATTTCTCTTGTGTTTCCTATTTATATTTATATTTTACCTCCTCAATTTAGCATTATGGACAGGGAAAGACCTAATCTAAGATCTGCACAAAAATATTTTGCCTTCAAATTCATACCTTGATCGTAGCATGCATGGACTCGACTCATATGACTGGGATTTCCATGAAAAAGATTGTGGGCCGAAAATGGGTGATCACTGTACATTTCTCTTCTGTTTCCTATTTATATTTATATTTTACTTCCTCAATTTAGCATTGTGGACAGGGAACGACCTAATCTAAGATCTGCACAAAAATATTTTGCCTTCAAATTCATACCGTGATCGTAGCATGCATGGACTCGACTCATATGACTGGGATTTCCATGGAAAAGATTGTGGGCCGAAAATGGGTGATCACTGTACATTTCTCTTCTGTTTCCTATTTATATTTATATTTTACCTCGTCAATTTAGCATTATGGACAGGGAAAGACCTAATCCAAGATCTGCACAAAAACATTTTGCCTTCAAATTCATACCGTGATCGTAGCATGCATGGACTCGACTCATATGACTGGGATTTCCATGAAAAAGATTTTGGGCCGAAAATGGGTGATCACTGTACATTTCTCTTCAGTTTCCTATTTATATTTATATTTTACCTCCTCAATTTAGCATTATGGCCAGGGAAAGACCTAATCTAAGCTCTGCACCAAAATATTTTTCCTTCAAATACATACCGTGATCGTAGCATGCATGGACTCTACTCATATGACTGGAATTTCCATGAAAAAGATTGTGGGCCGAAAATGGGTGATCACTGTACATTTCTCTTCTGTTTCCTATTTATATTTATATTTTACCTCCTCAATTTAGCATTATGGCCAGGGAAAGACCTAATCTAAGCTCTGCACCAAAATATTTTTCCTTCAAATACATGCCGTGATCGTAGCATGCATGGACTCTACTCATATGACTGGAATTTCCATGAAAAAGATTGTGGGCCGAAAATGGGTGATCACTGTACATTTCTCTTCTGTTTCCTATTTATATTTATATTTTACCTCCTCAATTTAGCATTATGGCCAGGGAAAGACCTAATCTAAGCTCTGCACCAAAATATTTTCCCTTCAAATACATACCGTGATCGTAGCATGCATGGACTCTACTCATATGACTGGAATTTCCATGAAAAAGATTGTGGGCCGAAAATGGGTGATCACTGTACATTTCTCTTCTGTTTCCTATTTATATTTATATTTTACCTCCTCAATTTAGCATTATGGACAGGGAAAGACCTAATCTAAGATCTGCACAAAAATATTTTGCCTTCAAATTCATACCGTGATCGTAGCATGCATGGACTCGACTCATATGACTGGGATTTCCATGAAAAAGACTGTGGGCCGAAAATGGGTGATCACTGTACATTTCTCTTCTGTTTCCTATTTATATTTATATTTTATCTCCTCAATTTAGCATTATGGACAGGGATAGTCCTAATCTAAAATCTGCACAAAAATATTTTGCCTTCAAATTCATACGGTGATCGTAGCATGCATGGACTCGACTCATATGACTGGGATTTCAATGAAAAAGATTGTGGGCAGAAAATGGGTGATCACTGTACATTTCTCTTCTGTTTCCTATTTATATTTCTATTTTACCTCCTCAATTTAGCATTATGGACAGGAAAAGACTTAATCTAAGCTCTGCACAAAAATATTTTACCTTCAAATACATACCGTGATCGTAGCATGCATGGACTCTACTCATATGACTGGAATTTCCATGAAAAAGATTGTGGGCCGAAAATGGGTGATCACTGTACATTTCTCTTCTGTTTCCTATTTATATTTATATTTTACCTCGTCAATTTAGCATTATGGACAGGGAAAGACCTAATCTAAGATCTGCACAAAAATATTTTGCCTTCAAATTCATACCGTGATCGTACCATGCATGGACTCGACTCATATGACTGGGATTTCCATGAAAAAGATTGTGGGCCGAATATGGGTGATCACTGTACATTTCTCTTCTGTTTCCTATTTATATTTATATTTTCCCTCCTCAATTTAGCATTATGGACAGGGATAGTCCTAATCTAAAATCTGCACAAAAATATTTTGCCTTCAAATTCATACGGTGATCGTAGCATGCATGGACACGACTCATATGACTGGGATTTCAATGAAAAATATTGTGGGCCGAAAATGGGTGATCACTGTACATTTCTCTTCTGTTTCCTATTTATATTTCTATTTTACCTCCTCAATTTAGCATTATGGACAGGGAAAGACCTAATCTAAAATCTGCACAAAAATATTTTGCCTTCAAATTCATACCATGCTCGTAGCATGCATGGACTCGACTCATATGTCTGGGAGTTCCATGAAAAAGATTTTGGGCCGAAAATGGGTGATCACTGTATATTTCTCTTCTGTTTCCTATTTATGTTTATATTTTACCTCCTCAATTTAGCATTATGCCCAGGGAAAGACCTAATCTAAGCTCTGCACAAAAGTATTTTACCTTCAAATACATACCGTGATCTTAGCATGCATGGACTCGACTCATATGACTGGAATTTCCATGAAAAAGATTGTGGGCCGAAAATGGGTGATCACTGTACATTTCTCTTCTGTTTCCTATTTATATTTATATTTTACCTCGTCAATTTAACATTAAGGACAGGGAAATACCTAATCTAAGATCTGTACAAAAATATTTTGCCTTCAAATTTATACCGTGATCGTAGGATGCATGGACTCGACTCATATGACTGGGATTTCCATGAAAAAGATTGTGGGCCGAAAATGGGTGATCACTGTACATTTCTCTTCTGTTTCCTATTTATATTTATATTTTACCTCCTCAATTTAGCCTTATGAACAGGGAAAGACCTAATCTAAGATCTGCACAAAAATATTTTGCCTTCAAATTCATACCGTGATCGTAGCATGCATGGACTCGACTCATATGACTGGGATTTCCATGAAAAAGAGTGTGGGCCGAAAATCGGTGATCACTGTACATTTCTCTTCTGTTTCCTATTTATATTTCTATTTTACCTCCTCAATTTAGCCTTATGAACAGGGAAAGACCTAATCTAAGATCTGCACAAAAATATGTTGCCTTCAAATTCATACGCTGATCGTAGCATGCATGGACTCGACTCATATGACTGGGATTACCATGAAAAAGATTGTGGACCGAAAATGGGTGATCACTGTACATTTCTCTTCTGTTTCCTATTTATATTTATATTTTACCTCCGCAAGTTAGCATTATTGACAGGGAAAGACCTAATCTAAAATCTGCAGAAAAATATTTTGCCTTGAAATTCATACCGTGATCGTAGCATGCATGGACTCGACTCATATGACTGGGATTTCCATGAAAAAGATTGTGGGTCGAAAATGGGTGATCACTGTACATTTTTCTTCTGTTTCCTATTTATATTTATATTTTACATCATCAATTTAGCATTATGGACAGGGAAAGACCTAATCTAAGTTCTGCACAAAAATATTTTGCCTTCAAATTCATACCGTGATCGTAGCATACATGGACTCGACTCATATGACTGGGATTTCCATGAAAAAGATTGTGGGCCGAAAATGGGTGATCACTGTACATTTCTCTTCTGTTTCCTATTTATATTTCTATTTTACCTCCTCAATTTAGCATTATGGACAGGGAAAGACCTAATCTAAAATCTGCACAAAAATATTTTGCCTTCAAATTCATACCGTGATCGTAGCATGCATGGACTCGACTCATATGACTGGGATTTCCATGAAAAAGATTGTGGGCCAAAAATGGGTGATCACTGTACATTTCTCTTCTGTTTCCTATTTATATTTATATTTTACCTCCTCAATTTAGCATTATGGACAGGGAAAGACCTAATCTAAGATCTGCACAAAAATATTTTGCCTTCAAATTCATACCGTGATCGTAGCATGCATGGACTCGACTCATATGACTGGGATTTCCATGAAAAGATTGTGGGCCGAAAATGGGTGATCACTGTACATTTCTCTTCTGTTTCCTATTTATATTTCTATTTTACCTCCTCAATTTAGCATTATAGACAGGGAAAGACCTAATCTAAAATCTGCACAAAAATATTTTGCCTTCAAATTCATACCGTGATCGTAGCATGCATGGACTCGACTCATATGACTGGGATTTCCATGAAAAAGATTGTGGGCCAAAAATGGGTGATCACTGTACATTTCTCTTCTGTTTCCTATTTATATTTATATTTTACCTCCTCAATTTAGCATTATGGACAGGGAAAGACCTAATCTAAGATCTGCACAAAAATATTTTGCCTTCAAATTCATACCGTGATCGTAGCATGCATGGACTCGACTCATATGACTCGGATTTCCATGAAAAGATTGTGGGCCGAAAATGGGTGATCACTGTACATTTCTCTTCTGTTTCCTATTTATATTTATATTTTCCCTCCTCAATTTAGCATTATGGACAGGGATAGTCCTAATCTAAAATCTGCACAAAAATATTTTGCCTTCAAATTCATACGGTGATTGTAGCATGCATGGACTCGACTCATATGACTGGGATTTCAATGAAAAAGATTGTGGGCAGAAAATGGGTGATCACTGTACATTTCTCTTCTGTTTCCTATTTATATTTATATTTTACCTCCTCAATTTAGCATTATGGACAGGGATAGTCCTAATCTAAAATCTGCACAAAAATATTTTGCCTTCAAATTCATACCGTGATCGTAGCATGCATGGACACGACTCATATGACTGGGATTTCAATGAAAAAGATTGTGGGCAGAAAATGGGTGATCACTGTACATTTCTCTTCTGTTTCCTATTTATATTTATATTTTACCTCCTCAATTTAGCATTATAGACAGGGAAAGACTTAATCTAAGATCTGCACAAAAATATTTTCCCTTCAAATTCATACCGTGAACGTAGCATGCATGGACTCGACTCATATGACTGGGATTTCCATGAAAAAGATTGTGGGCCGAAAATGGGTGATCACTGTACATTTCTCTTCTGTTTTTTATTTATATTTATATTTTACATCCTCAATTTACCATTATGGCCAGGGAAAGACCTAATCTAATCTCTGCACAAAAATATTTTACCTTCAAATACATACCGTGATCGTAGCATGCATGGACTCTACTCATATGACTGGAATTTCCATGAAAAAGATTGTGGGCCGAAAATGGGTGATCACTGTACATTTCTCTTCTGTTTCCTATTTATATTTATATTTTACCTCGTCAATTTAGCATTATGGACAGGGAAAGACCTAATCTAAGATCTGCACAAAAATATTTTGCCTTCAAATTCATACCGTGATCGTAGCATGCATGGACTCGACTCATATCACTGGGATTTCCATGAAAAAGACTGTGGGCCGAAAATGGGTGATCACTGTACATTTCTCTTCTGTTTCCTATTCATATTTCTATTTTCCCTCCTCAATTTAGCATTATAGACAGGGATAGACCTAATCTAAAATGTGCACAAAAATATATTGCCTTCAAATTCATACGGTGATCGTAGCATGCATGGACACGACTCATATGACTGGGGTTTCAATGAAAAAGATTGTGGGCCGAAAATGGGTGATCACTGTGCATTTCTCTTCTGTTTCCTATTAATATTTCTATTTTACCTCCTCAATTTAGCATTATGGACAGGGAAAGACTTAATCTAAGATCTGCACAAAAATATTTTGCCTTCAAATTCATACCGTGATCGTAGCATACATGGACTCGACTCATATGACTGGGATTTCCATGAAAAAGATTGTGGGCCGAAAATGGGTGATCACTGTACATTTCTCTTCTGTTTCCTATTTATATTTATATTTTACATCATCAATTTAGCATTATGGACAGGGAAAGACCTAATCTAAGTTCTGCACAAAAATATTTTGCCTTCAAATTCATACCGTGATCGTAGCATACATGGACTCGACTCATATGACTGGGATTTCCATGAAAAAGATTGTGGGCCGAAAATGGGTGATCACTGTACATTTCTCTTCTGTTTCCTATTTATATTTATATTTTACCTCCTCAATTTAGCCTTATGAACAGGGAAAGACTTAATCTAAGATCTGCACAAAAATATTTTGCCTTCAAATTCATACCGTGATCGTAGCATACATGGACTCGACTCATATGACTGGGATTTCCATGAAAAAGATTGTGGGCCGAAAATGGGTGATCACTGTACATTTCTCTTCTGTTTCCTATTCATATTTCTATTTTCCCTCCTCAATTTAGCATTATAGACAGGGATAGACCTAATCTAAAATGTGCACAAAAATATATTGCCTTCAAATTCATACGGTGATCGTAGCATGCATGGACACGACTCATATGACTGGGATTTCAATGAAAAAGATTGTGGGCCGAAAATGGGTGATCACTGTGCATTTCTCTTCTGTTTCCTATTAATATTTCTATTTTACCTCCTCAATTTAGCATTATGGACAGGGAAAGACTTAATCTAAGATCTGCACAAAAATATTTTGCCTTCAAATTCATACCGTGATCGTAGCATGCATGGACTCGACTCATATGACTGGGATTTCCATGAAAAAGATTGTGGGTCGAAAATGGGTGATCACTGTACATTTTTCTTCTGTGTCCTATTTATATTTATATTTTACATCATCAATTTAGCATTATGGACCGGGAAAGACCTAATCTAAGTTCTACACAAAAATATTTTGCCTTCAAATTTATACCGTGATCGTAGCATACATGGACTCGACTCATATGACTGGGATTTCCATGAAAAAGATTGTGGGCCGAAAATGGTTGATCACTGTACATTTCTCTTCTGTTTCCTATTTATGTTTATATTTTACCTCCTCAATTTAGCATTATGCCCAGGGAAAGACCTAATCTAAGCTCTGCACAAAAGTATTTTACCTTCAAATACATACCGTGATCTTAGCATGCATGGACTCGACTCATATGACTGGAATTTCCATGAAAAACATTGTGGGCCGAAAATGGGTGATCACTGTACATTTCTCTTCTGTTTCCTATTTATATTTATATTTTACCTCGTCAATTTAGCATTAAGGACAGGGAAATACCTAATCTAAGATCTGTACAAAAATATTTTGCCTTCAAATTCGTACCGTGATCGTAGCATGCATGGACTCGACTCATATGACTGGGATTTCCATGAAAAAGATTGTGGGCCAAAAATGGGTCATCACTGTACATTTCTCTTCTGTTTCCTATTTATATTTCTATTTTACCTCCTCAATTTAGCATTATGGACAGGGAAAGACCTAATCTAAGATCTGCACAAAAATATTTTGCCTTCAAATTCATACCGTGATCGTAGCATGCATGGACTCGACTCATATGACTGGGATTTCCATGAAAAAGATTGTGGGCCGAAAATGGGTGATCACTGTACATTTCTCTTCTGTTTCCTATTTATATTTATATTTTACCTCCTCAATTTAGCCTTATGAACAGGGAAAGACCTAATCTAAGATCTGCACAAAAATATGTTGCCTTCAAATTCATACGCTGATCGTAGCATGCATGGACTCGACTCATATGACTGGGATTTCCATGAAAAAGATTGTGGGCCGAAAATGGGTGATCACTGTACATTTCTCTTCTGTTTCCTATTTATATTTATATTTTACCTCCTCAATTTAGCCTTATGAACAGGGAAAGACCTAATCTAAGATCTGCACAAAAATATTTTGCCTTCAAATTCATACCGTGATCGTAGCATGCATGGACTCGACTCATATGACTGGGATTTCTATGCAAAAAGATTGTGGGCCGAAAATCGGTGATCACTGTACATTTTTCTTCTGTTTCCTATTTATATTTCTATTTTACCTCCTCAATTTAGCCTTATGAACAGGGAAAGACCTAATCTAAGATCTGCACAAAAATATTTTGCCTTCAAATTCATACGCTGATCGTAGCATGCATGGACTTGACTCATATGACTGGGATTTCCATGAAAAAGATTGTGGGCCGAAAATGGGTGATCACTGTACATTTCTCTTCTGTTTCCTATTTATATTTATATTTTACCTTCGCAATTTCGCATTATGGACAGGGAAAGACCTAATCTAAGATCTGCACAAAAATATTTTGCCTTCAAATTCATACCGTGATCGTAGCATGCATGGACTCGACTCATATGACTGGGATTTCCATGAAAAAAATTGTGGGCCAAAAGTGGGTGATCACTGTACATTTCTCTTCTGTTTGCTATTTATATTTCTATTTTACCTCCTCAATTTAGAATTATAGACAGGGTAATACCTAATCTAAGCTCTGCACAAAAATATTTTGCCTTCAAATTCATACAGTGATCGTAGCAAGCATGGACTCGACTCATATAACTGGGATTTCCATGAAAAAGATTGTGGGCCGAAAATGGGTGATCACTGTATATTTCTCTTCTGTTTCCTATTTATATTTCTATATTACCTCCTCAATTTAGCATTATGGACAGGGAAAGACCTAATCTAAAATCTGCACAAAAATATTTTGCCTTCAAATTCATTCGAAAATGGGTGATCACTGTACATTTCTCTTCTGTTTCCTATTTATATTTTATTTTGCCTCCTCAATTTAGCATTATGGCCAGGGAAAGACCTAATCTAAGCTCTGCATAAAAATATTTTGCCTTCAAATTCATACCGTGATCGTAGCATGCATGGACTCGACTCGTATAACTGGGATTTCCATGAAAAAGATTCTGGGCCGAAAATGGGTGATCACTGTACATTTCTCTTCTGTTTCCTATTTATATTTCTATTTTACCCCCTAAATTTAGCATTTTGGACAGGGAAAGACTTAATCTAAGATCTGCACAAAAAAATTTTGCCTTCAAATTCATACCGTGATCGTAGCATGCATGGACACGACTCATATGACTGGGATTTCCATGAAAAAGATTGTGGGCAGAAAATGGGTGATCACTGTACATGTCTCTTCTGTTTCCTTTTTATATTTCAATTTTACCTCCTCAATTTAGCATTATGGACAGGGAAAGACCTAATCTAAAATCTGCACAGAAATATTTTGCCTTTAAATTCATACCGTGATCGTAGCATGCATGGCTTCGACTCATATGACTGGGATTTCCATGAAAAAGTTTGTGGGCCGAAAATGGGTGATCACTGTACTTTTCTGTTTCCTATTCATATTTATATTTTACATCCTCAATTTAGCATTATGGACAGGGAAAGAACTAATCTAAGATCTGTACAAAAATATTTTTTCCTTCAAATTCATACCGTGAACGTAGCATGCATGGACTCGACTCATATGACTAGGATTTCAATGAAAAAGATTGTGGGCCGAAAATGGGTGATCACTGTACATTTCTCTTCTGTTTCCTATTTATATTTCTATTTTACCTCCTCAATTTAGCATTATGGACAGGGAATGACCTAATCTAAAATCTGCACAAAAATATATTGCCTTCAATTTAATACCGTGATCGTAGCATACATGGACTCGACTCATATGACTGGGATTTCCATGAAAAAGATTTTGGGCCGAAAATGGGTGATCACTGTACATTTCTCTTCTGTTTCCTATTTATATTTATATTTTACCTCTTCAATTTAGCATTATGGCCAGGGAAAGACCTAATCTAAGTTCTGCACAAAAATATTTTACCTTCAAATACATACCATGATCGTAGCATGCATGGAATCTACTCATATGACTGGAATTTCCATGAAAAACATAGTGGGCCGAAAATGGGTGATCACTGTACATTTCTCTTCTGTTTCCTATTTATATTTTTATTTTACCTCCTCTATTTAGCATTATGGACAGGGAAAGACCTAATCTAAGATCTGCACAAAAATATTTTGCCTTCAAATTCATACCGTGATCGTAGCATGCATGGACTCGACTCATATGACTGGGATTTCCATGAAAAAGATTGTGGGCCGAAAATGGGTGATCACTGTACATTTCTCTTCTGTTTCCTATTTATATTTATATTTTCCCTCCTCAATTTAGCATTATAGACAGGGATAGACCTAATCTAAAATCTGCACAAAAATATATTGCCTTCAAATTCATACGGTGATCGTAGCATGCATGGACACGACTTATATGACTGGGATTTCAATGAAAAAGATTGTGGGCAGAAAATGGGTGATCACTGTACATTTCTCTTCTGTTTCCTATTTATATTTCTATTTTACCCCCTAAATTTAGCATTATGGACAGGGAAAGATTTAATCTAAGATCTGCACAAAAAAATTTTGCCTTCAAATTCATACCGTGATCGTAGCATGCATGGACACGACTCATATGACTGGGATTTCCATGAAAAAGATTGTGGCCAGAAAATGGGTGATCACTGTACATGTCTCTTCTGTTTCCTTTTTATATTTCAATTTTACCTCCTCAATTTAGCATTATGGACAGGGAAAGACCTAATCTAAGATCTGCACAGAAATATTTTGCCTTTAAATTCATACCGTGATCGTAGCATGCACGGCTTCGACTCATATGACTGGGATTTCCATGAAAAAGATTGTGGGCCGAAAATTGGTGATCACTGTACATTTCTCTTCTGTTTCCTATTTATATTTATATTTTATCTCCTCAATTTAGCATTATGGCCAGGGAAAGACCTAATCTAAGCTCTGCACAAAAATATTTTGCCTTCAAATTCATACCGTGAACGTAGCATGCATGGACTCGACTCATATGACTGGGATTTCCATGAAAAAGATTGTGGGCCGAAAATGGGGGATCACTGTACATTTCTATTCTGTTTCCTATTTATATTTCTATATTACCTCCTCAATTTAGCATTATGGACAGGGAATGACCTAATCTAAGATCTGCACAAAAATATTTTGCCTTCAAATTTATACCGTGATCGTAGCATGCATGGACTCGACTCATATGACTGGGATTTCCATGAAAAAGATTTTGGGCCGAAAATGGGTGATCACTGTACATTTCTCTTCTGTTTCCTATTTATATTTATATTTTACCTCTTCAATTTAGCATTATGGCCAGGGAAAGACCTAATCTAAGTTCTGCACAAAAATATTTTACCTTCAAATACATACCGTGATCGTAGCATGCATGGAATCTACTCATATGACTGGAATTTCCATGAAAAACATAGTGGGCCGAAAATGGGTGATCACTGTACATTTCTCTGCTGTTTCCTATTTATATTTATATTTTACCTCCTCAATTTAGCATTATGGACAGGTAAAGACCCAATCTAAGATCTGCACAAAAATATTTTGCCTTCAAATTCATACCGTGATCGTAGCATGCATGGACTCGACTCATATGACTGGGATTTCCATCAAAAAGATTGTGGGCCGAAAATGGGTGATCACTGTACATTTCTCTTCTGTTTCCTATTTATATTTATATTTTCCCTCCTCAATTTAGCATTATGGACAGGGATAGTCCTAATCTAAAATCTGCACAAAAATATATTGCCTTCAAATTCATACGGTGATCGTAGCATGCATGGACACGACTTATATGACTGGGATTTCAATGAAAAAGATTGTGGGCAGAAAATGGGTGATCACTGTACATTTCTCTTCTGTTTCCTATTTATATTTCTATTTTACCACCTAAATTTAGCATTATGGACAGGGAAAGACTTAATCTAAGATCTGCACAAAAAAATTTTGCCTTCAAATTCATACCGTGATCGTAGCATGCATGGACACGACTCATATGACTGGGATTTCCATGAAAAAGATTGTGGGCAGAAGATGGGTGATCACTGTACATGTCTCTTCTGTTTCTTTTTTATATTTCAATTTTACCTCCTCAATTTAGCATTATGGACAGGGAAAGACCTAATCTAAGATCTGCACAGAAATATTTTGCCTTTAAATTCATACCGTGATCGTAGCATGCATGGCTTCGACTCATATGACTGGGATTTCCATGAAAAAGAGTGTGGGCCGAAAATTGGTGATCACTGTACATTTCTCTTCTGTTTCCTATTTATATTTATATTTTACCTCCTCAATTTAGCATTATGGCCAGGGAAAGACCTAATCTAAGCTCTGCACAAAAATATTTTGCCTTCAAATTCATACCGTGAACGTAGCATGCATGGACTCGACTCATATTACTGGGATTTCCATGAAAAAGATTGTGGGCCGAAAATGGGGGATCACTGTACATTTCTATTCTGTTTCCTATTTATATTTTACCTCCTCAATTTAGCATTATGGACAGGGAATGACCTAATCTAAGATCTGTACAAAAATATTTTGCCTTCAAATTTATACCGTGATCGTAGCATGCATGGACTCGTCTCATATGACTAGGATTTCCATGAAAAAGGTTGTGGGCCGAAAATGGGTAATCACTGTACAATTCTCTTCTGTTTCCTATTTATATTTATATTTTACTTCCTTCATTTAGCATTATGGACAGGGAAAGTCGATATCTAAGCTCTGCAAAAAAATATTTTGCCTTCAAATTCATACTGTGATCGTAGCATGTATGGACTCGACTCATATGACTGGGATTTCCATGAAAAAGATTGTGGGCCGAAAATGGGTGATCACTGTACATTTCTCTTCTGTTTCCTATTTATATTTATATTTTACCTCCTCTATTTAGAATTATGGACAGGGAAAGACCTAATCTAAGCTCTGCAAATAAATATTTTGCCTTCAAATTTATACCGTGATCGTAGCATGCATGGGCTCGACTCATATGACTGGGATTTCCATGAAAAAGATTGTGGGCAGAAAATAGGTGATCACTGCACATTTCTCTTCTGTTTCCTATTTATATTTCTATTTTACCTCCTCAATTTAGCATTATGAACAGGGAAAGACCTAATCTAAGATCTGCACAAAAATATTTTGCCTTCAAATTCATACCGTGAACGTAGCATGCATGGACTCGACTCATATGACTAGGATTTCAATGAAAAAGATTGTGGGCCGAAAATGGGTGATCACTGTACATTTCTCTTCTGTTTCCTATTTATATTTCTATTTTACCTCCTCAATTTAGCATTATGGACAGGGAATGACCTAATCTAAGATCTGCACAAAAATATTTTGCCTTCAAATTCATACCGTGATCGTAGAATGCATGGACTCCTCTCATATGACTGGGATTTCCATGAAAAAATTGTGGGCCGAAAATGGGTGATCACTGTACATTTCTCTTCTGTTTCCTATTTATATTTCTATTTTACCTCCTCAATTTAGCATTATTGACAGGGAATGACCTAATCTAAGATCTGCACAAAAATATTTTGCCTTCAAATTCATACCGTGATCGTATAATGCATGGACTCCACTCATATGACTGGGATTTCCATGAAAAAATTGTGGGCCCAAAATGGGTGATCACTGTACATTTCTGTTCTGTTTCCTATTTATATTTCTATTTTACCTCCTCAATTTAGCATTATGGCCAGGGAATGACCTAATCTAAGATCTGCACAACAATATTTTGCCTTCAAATTTATACCGTGATCGTAGCATGCATGGACTCGACTCATATGACTGGGATTTCTATGAAAAAGATTGTGGGCCGAAAATGGCTGATCACTGTACATTTCTCTTCTGTTTCCTATTTATATTTCTATTTTACCTCCTCAATTTAGCATTATGGAGAGGGAATGATCTAATCTAAGATCTGCACAAAAATATTTTGCCTTCAAATTCATACCGTGATCGTAGCATGCATGGACTCGACTCATATGACTGGGATTTCCATGAAAACGATTGTGGGCCGAAAATGGGTGATCAATGTACATTTCTCTTCTGTTTCCTATTCATATTTCTAATTTACCTCCTCAATTTAGCATTATGGACAGGGAAAGACATAATCTAAAATCAGCACAAAAATATTTTGCCTTCAAATTCATACCGTGATCGTAGCATGCATGGACTCGACTCATATAACTGGGATTTCCATGAAAAAGATGGTTGGCCGAAAATGGGGGATCACTGTACATTTCTCTTCTGTTTCCTCTTTATATTTATATTTTACCTCCTCAATTTAGCATTATGGATAGTGAAAGACCTAATCTAAAATCTGCACAAAAATATTTTGACTTCAAATTCATACCGTGATCGTAGCATGAATGGACTCGTCTCATATGACTAGGATTTCCATGAAAAAGGTTGTGGGCCGAAAAAGGGTAATCACTGTACAATTCTCTTCTGTTTCCTATTTATATTTATATTTTACTTCCTTCATTTAGCATTATGGACAGGGAAAGTCGAAATCTAAGCTCTGCAAAAAAATATTTTGCCTTCAAATTCATACTGTGATCGTAGCATGTACGGACTCGACTCATATGACTGGGATTTCCATGAAAAAGATTGTGGGCCGAAAATGGGTGATCACTGTACATTTCTCTTCTGTTTCCTATTTATATTTCTATTTTACCTCCTCTATTTAGAATTATGGACAGGGAAAGACCTAATCTAAGCTCTGCAAATAAATATTTTGCCTTCAAATTTATACCGTGATCGTAGCATGCATGGGCTCGACTCATATGACTGGGATTTCCATGAAAAAGATTGTGGGCAGAAAATGGGTGATCACTGCACATTTCTCATCTGTTTCCTATTTATATTTCTATTTTAATTCCTCAATTTAGCATTATGGACAGGGAAAGACCAAATCTAAGACCTGCACAAAAAAATTTTGCCTTCAAATTCATATGGTGATCATGGCATGTATGGACTCGACTCATATGACTGGGATTTCCATGAAAAAGATTGTGGGCCTAAAATGGGTGATCACTGTACATGTCTCTTCTGTTTCCTTTTTATATTTCAATTTTACCTCCTCAATTTAGCATTATGGACAGGGAAAGACCTAATCTAAGATCTGCACAGAAATATTTTGCCTTTAAATTCATACCGTGATCGTAGCATGCACGGCTTCGACTCATATGACTGGGATTTCCATGAAAAAGATTGTGGGCCGAAAATTGGTGATCACTGTACATTTCTCTTCTGTTTCCTATTTATATTTATATTTTATCTCCTCAATTTAGCATTATGGCCAGGGAAAGACCTAATCTAAGCTCTGCACAAAAATATTTTGCCTTCAAATTCATACCGTGAACGTAGCATGCATGGACTCGACTCATATGACTGGGATTTCCATGAAAAAGATTGTGGGCCGAAAATGGGGGATCACTGTACATTTCTATTCTGTTTCCTATTTATATTTCTATATTACCTCCTCAATTTAGCATTATGGACAGGGAATGACCTAATCTAAGATCTGCACAAAAATATTTTGCCTTCAAATTTATACCGTGATCGTAGCATGCATGGACTCGACTCATATGACTGGGATTTCCATGAAAAAGATTTTGGGCCGAAAATGGGTGATCACTGTACATTTCTCTTCTGTTTCCTATTTATATTTATATTTTACCTCTTCAATTTAGCATTATGGCCAGGGAAAGACCTAATCTAAGTTCTGCACAAAAATATTTTACCTTCAAATACATACCGTGATCGTAGCATGCATGGAATCTACTCATATGACTGGAATTTCCATGAAAAACATAGTGGGCCGAAAATGGGTGATCACTGTACATTTCTCTGCTGTTTCCTATTTATATTTATATTTTACCTCCTCAATTTAGCATTATGGACAGGTAAAGACCCAATCTAAGATCTGCACAAAAATATTTTGCCTTCAAATTCATACCGTGATCGTAGCATGCATGGACTCGACTCATATGACTGGGATTTCCATCAAAAAGATTGTGGGCCGAAAATGGGTGATCACTGTACATTTCTCTTCTGTTTCCTATTTATATTTATATTTTCCCTCCTCAATTTAGCATTATGGACAGGGATAGTCCTAATCTAAAATCTGCACAAAAATATATTGCCTTCAAATTCATACGGTGATCGTAGCATGCATGGACACGACTTATATGACTGGGATTTCAATGAAAAAGATTGTGGGCAGAAAATGGGTGATCACTGTACATTTCTCTTCTGTTTCCTATTTATATTTCTATTTTACCACCTAAATTTAGCATTATGGACAGGGAAAGACTTAATCTAAGATCTGCACAAAAAAATTTTGCCTTCAAATTCATACCGTGATCGTAGCATGCATGGACACGACTCATATGACTGGGATTTCCATGAAAAAGATTGTGGGCAGAAGATGGGTGATCACTGTACATGTCTCTTCTGTTTCTTTTTTATATTTCAATTTTACCTCCTCAATTTAGCATTATGGACAGGGAAAGACCTAATCTAAGATCTGCACAGAAATATTTTGCCTTTAAATTCATACCGTGATCGTAGCATGCATGGCTTCGACTCATATGACTGGGATTTCCATGAAAAAGATTGTGGGCCGAAAATTGGTGATCACTGTACATTTCTCTTCTGTTTCCTATTTATATTTATATTTTATCTCCTCAATTTAGCATTATGGCCAGGGAAAGACCTAATCTAAGCTCTGCACAAAAATATTTTGCCTTCAAATTCATACCGTGAACGTAGCATGCATGGACTCGACTCATATGACTGGGATTTCCATGAAAAAGATTGTGGGCCGAAAATGGGGGATCACTGTACATTTCTATTCTGTTTCCTATTTATATTTCTATATTACCTCCTCAATTTAGCATTATGGACAGGGAATGACCTAATCTAAGATCTGCACAAAAATATTTTGCCTTCAAATTTATACCGTGATCGTAGCATGCATGGACTCGACTCATATGACTGGGATTTCCATGAAAAAGATTTTGGGCCGAAAATGGGTGATCACTGTACATTTCTCTTCTGTTTCCTATTTATATTTATATTTTACCTCTTCAATTTAGCATTATGGCCAGGGAAAGACCTAATCTAAGTTCTGCACAAAAATATTTTACCTTCAAATACATACCGTGATCGTAGCATGCATGGAATCTACTCATATGACTGGAATTTCCATGAAAAACATAGTGGGCCGAAAATGGGTGATCACTGTACATTTCTCTGCTGTTTCCTATTTATATTTATATTTTACCTCCTCAATTTAGCATTATGGACAGGTAAAGACCCAATCTAAGATCTGCACAAAAATATTTTGCCTTCAAATTCATACCGTGATCGTAGCATGCATGGACTCGACTCATATGACTGGGATTTCCATCAAAAAGATTGTGGGCCGAAAATGGGTGATCACTGTACATTTCTCTTCTGTTTCCTATTTATATTTATATTTTCCCTCCTCAATTTAGCATTATGGACAGGGATAGTCCTAATCTAAAATCTGCACAAAAATATATTGCCTTCAAATTCATACGGTGATCGTAGCATGCATGGACACGACTTATATGACTGGGATTTCAATGAAAAAGATTGTGGGCAGAAAATGGGTGATCACTGTACATTTCTCTTCTGTTTCCTATTTATATTTCTATTTTACCACCTAAATTTAGCATTATGGACAGGGAAAGACTTAATCTAAGATCTGCACAAAAAAATTTTGCCTTCAAATTCATACCGTGATCGTAGCATGCATGGACACGACTCATATGACTGGGATTTCCATGAAAAAGATTGTGGGCAGAAGATGGGTGATCACTGTACATGTCTCTTCTGTTTCTTTTTTATATTTCAATTTTACCTCCTCAATTTAGCATTATGGACAGGGAAAGACCTAATCTAAGATCTGCACAGAAATATTTTGCCTTTAAATTCATACCGTGATCGTAGCATGCATGGCTTCGACTCATATGACTGGGATTTCCATGAAAAAGAGTGTGGGCCGAAAATTGGTGATCACTGTACATTTCTCTTCTGTTTCCTATTTATATTTATATTTTACCTCCTCAATTTAGCATTATGGCCAGGGAAAGACCTAATCTAAGCTCTGCACAAAAATATTTTGCCTTCAAATTCATACCGTGAACGTAGCATGCATGGACTCGACTCATATTACTGGGATTTCCATGAAAAAGATTGTGGGCCGAAAATGGGGGATCACTGTACATTTCTATTCTGTTTCCTATTTATATTTTACCTCCTCAATTTAGCATTATGGACAGGGAATGACCTAATCTAAGATCTGTACAAAAATATTTTGCCTTCAAATTTATACCGTGATCGTAGCATGCATGGACTCGTCTCATATGACTAGGATTTCCATGAAAAAGGTTGTGGGCCGAAAATGGGTAATCACTGTACAATTCTCTTCTGTTTCCTATTTATATTTATATTTTACTTCCTTCATTTAGCATTATGGACAGGGAAAGTCGATATCTAAGCTCTGCAAAAAAATATTTTGCCTTCAAATTCATACTGTGATCGTAGCATGTATGGACTCGACTCATATGACTGGGATTTCCATGAAAAAGATTGTGGGCCGAAAATGGGTGATCACTGTACATTTCTCTTCTGTTTCCTATTTATATTTATATTTTACCTCCTCTATTTAGAATTATGGACAGGGAAAGACCTAATCTAAGCTCTGCAAATAAATATTTTGCCTTCAAATTTATACCGTGATCGTAGCATGCATGGGCTCGACTCATATGACTGGGATTTCCATGAAAAAGATTGTGGGCAGAAAATAGGTGATCACTGCACATTTCTCTTCTGTTTCCTATTTATATTTCTATTTTACCTCCTCAATTTAGCATTATGAACAGGGAAAGACCTAATCTAAGATCTGCACAAAAATATTTTGCCTTCAAATTCATACCGTGAACGTAGCATGCATGGACTCGACTCATATGACTAGGATTTCAATGAAAAAGATTGTGGGCCGAAAATGGGTGATCACTGTACATTTCTCTTCTGTTTCCTATTTATATTTCTATTTTACCTCCTCAATTTAGCATTATGGACAGGGAATGACCTAATCTAAGATCTGCACAAAAATATTTTGCCTTCAAATTCATACCGTGATCGTAGAATGCATGGACTCCTCTCATATGACTGGGATTTCCATGAAAAAATTGTGGGCCGAAAATGGGTGATCACTGTACATTTCTCTTCTGTTTCCTATTTATATTTCTATTTTACCTCCTCAATTTAGCATTATTGACAGGGAATGACCTAATCTAAGATCTGCACAAAAATATTTTGCCTTCAAATTCATACCGTGATCGTATAATGCATGGACTCCACTCATATGACTGGGATTTCCATGAAAAAATTGTGGGCCCAAAATGGGTGATCACTGTACATTTCTGTTCTGTTTCCTATTTATATTTCTATTTTACCTCCTCAATTTAGCATTATGGCCAGGGAATGACCTAATCTAAGATCTGCACAACAATATTTTGCCTTCAAATTTATACCGTGATCGTAGCATGCATGGACTCGACTCATATGACTGGGATTTCTATGAAAAAGATTGTGGGCCGAAAATGGCTGATCACTGTACATTTCTCTTCTGTTTCCTATTTATATTTCTATTTTACCTCCTCAATTTAGCATTATGGAGAGGGAATGATCTAATCTAAGATCTGCACAAAAATATTTTGCCTTCAAATTCATACCGTGATCGTAGCATGCATGGACTCGACTCATATGACTGGGATTTCCATGAAAACGATTGTGGGCCGAAAATGGGTGATCAATGTACATTTCTCTTCTGTTTCCTATTCATATTTCTAATTTACCTCCTCAATTTAGCATTATGGACAGGGAAAGACATAATCTAAAATCAGCACAAAAATATTTTGCCTTCAAATTCATACCGTGATCGTAGCATGCATGGACTCGACTCATATAACTGGGATTTCCATGAAAAAGATGGTTGGCCGAAAATGGGGGATCACTGTACATTTCTCTTCTGTTTCCTCTTTATATTTATATTTTACCTCCTCAATTTAGCATTATGGATAGTGAAAGACCTAATCTAAAATCTGCACAAAAATATTTTGACTTCAAATTCATACCGTGATCGTAGCATGAATGGACTCGTCTCATATGACTAGGATTTCCATGAAAAAGGTTGTGGGCCGAAAAAGGGTAATCACTGTACAATTCTCTTCTGTTTCCTATTTATATTTATATTTTACTTCCTTCATTTAGCATTATGGACAGGGAAAGTCGAAATCTAAGCTCTGCAAAAAAATATTTTGCCTTCAAATTCATACTGTGATCGTAGCATGTACGGACTCGACTCATATGACTGGGATTTCCATGAAAAAGATTGTGGGCCGAAAATGGGTGATCACTGTACATTTCTCTTCTGTTTCCTATTTATATTTCTATTTTACCTCCTCTATTTAGAATTATGGACAGGGAAAGACCTAATCTAAGCTCTGCAAATAAATATTTTGCCTTCAAATTTATACCGTGATCGTAGCATGCATGGGCTCGACTCATATGACTGGGATTTCCATGAAAAAGATTGTGGGCAGAAAATGGGTGATCACTGCACATTTCTCATCTGTTTCCTATTTATATTTCTATTTTAATTCCTCAATTTAGCATTATGGACAGGGAAAGACCAAATCTAAGACCTGCAAAAAAATATTTTGCCTTCAAATTCATATGGTGATCATGGCATGTATGGACTCGACTCATATGACTGGGATTTCCATGAAAAAGATTGTGGGCCTAAAATGGGTGATCACTGTACATTTCTCTTCTTTTTCCTATTTATATTTATATTTTACCTCCTCAATTTAGCATTATGGACAGGTAAAGAACTAATCTAAGCTCTGCACAAAAATATTTTGCGTTCAAATTCATACCGTGATCGTAGCATGCATGGACTCGACTCATATGACTGGGATTTCCATGAAATAGATTGTGGGCAGAAAATGGGTGATCACTGTACATTTCTCTTCTGTTTCCTATTTATATTTATATTTTACCTCATCAATTTAGCATTATGGACAGGGAAATACTTAATCTAAGATCTGCCAAAAAATATTTTGCCTTCAAATTCATAACGTGATCGTAGCATGCATGGACTCGACTCATATGACTGAGATTCCCATGAAAAAGATTGTGGGCAGAAAATGGGTGATCTCTGTACATTTCTATTCTGTTTCCTATTTATATTTCTATTTTACCTTCTCAATTTAGCATTATGGTCAGGGAAAGACCTAATCTAAGATCTGCCAAAAAATATTTAGCCTTCAAATTCATACCGTGATTGTAGCATGCATGGACTCGACTCATATGACTGGGATTTACATGAAAAAGATTGTGGGCTGAAAATGGGTGATCACTCTACATTTCTCTTCTGTTTCCTATTTATATTTCTATTTTACCTCCTCAATTTAGCATTATGGCCAGGGAAAGACCTAATCTAAGCTCTGCACAAAAATATTTTGCCTTCAAATTCATACCGTGATTGTAGCATGCATGGACTCCACTCATATGACTGGGATTTCCATGAAAAAGTTTGTGGGCCGAAAATGGGTGATCACTGTACATTTCTCTTCTGTTTCCTATTTATATTTCTATTTTACCTCCTCAATTTAGCATTATGAACAGGGAAAGACCTAATCTAAGATCTGCAAATAAATATTTTGCCTTCAAATTCATACCGTGATCGTAGCATGCATGGACTCGACTCATATGACGAGGATTTGATGAAAAAGATTGTGGGCAGAAAATGGGTGATCGCTGTATATTTCTCTTCTGTTTCCTATTTATATTTGTATTTGAATTCCTTCATTTAGCTTATGGACAGGGAAAGACCTAATCTAAGTTCTGCAAAAAATATTTTGCCTTCAAATTCTTACCGTGATCGTAGCAGGTATGGACTTGACTCATATGACTGGGATATCCATGAAAAAGATTGTGGGCAGAAAATGGGTGATCACTGTACATTTCTCTTCTGTTTCCTATTTATATTTATATTATACCTCCTCAATTTAGCATTATGGACAGGGAAAGACCTAATCTAAGATCTGAACAAAAATATTTTGCCTTCAAATTCATACCGTGATCGTAGCATGCATGGACTCGACTCATATGACTGGGATTTCCATGAAAAAGATTGTGGGCCGGAAATAGGTGATCACTGTACATTTCTCTTCTGTTTCCTATTTCTATTTCTATTTTATCTCATCAATTTAGCATTATTGACAGGGATAGACATAATCTAAAATCTGCACAAAAATATTTTGCCTTCAAATTCATACCGTGATCGTAGCATGCATGGACTCGACTCATATGACTGGGATTTCCATGAAAAAGATTGTGGGCCGAAAATGGCTGATCACTGCACATTTCTCTTCTGTTTCCTATTTATATTTATATTTTATATCATCAATTTAGCATTATGGACAGGGAAAGACCTAATCTAAGATCTGAACAAAAATATTTTGCCTTCAAATTCATACCGTGATCGTAGCATGCATGGAGTCGACTCATATGACTGGGATTTCCATGAAAAAGATTGTGGACCGGAAATAGGTGATCACTGTACATTTCTCTTCTGTTTCCTATTTATATTTATATTTTACCTCCTCAATTTAGCATTATGGACAGGGAATGACCTAGTCTAAGATCTGCACAAAAATATTTTGCCTTCAAATTCATACCGTGATCGTAGCATGCATGGACTCGATTCATATGACTGGGATTTCCATGAAAAAGATTGTGGGCAGAAAATGGGTTATCACTGTACATTTCTCTTCTGTTTCCAATTTATATTTATATTTTACCTCCTCAATTTAGCATTATGGTCAGGGAAAGACCAAATCTATGATCTGCGCAAAAATATTTCGCTTTCAAATTCATACCATGATCGTAGCATGCATGGACTCGACTCATATGACTGGGATTTCCATGAAAAAGATTGAAGGCCGAAAATGGGTGATCACTGTACATTTCTCTTCTGTTTCCTATTTATATTTCTCTTTTACCTCCTCAATTTAGCATTATGGACAGGGAAAGACCTAATCTAAGATCTGCACAAAAAAATTTTGCCTTCAAATTCATACCGTGATCGTAGCATGCATGGACTCGACTCATATGACTGGGATTTCCATGAAAAAGATTGTGGGCCGAAAATAGGTGATCACTGTACGTTTCTCTTCAGTTTCCTATTTATATTTCTATTTTACCTCCTCAATTTAGCATTATGGCCAGGGAAAGACCTAATCTAAGCTCTGCACAAAAATATTTTGCCTTCAAATTCATACCGTGATCGTAGCATGCATGGACTCGACTTATATGACGGGGATTTACATGAAAAAGATTGTGGGCCGAAAATGGGTGATCACAGTACATTTCTCTTCTGTTTCCTATTTAAATTTCTAATTACCTCCTTAATTTAGCATTATGGACAGGGAAAGACCTAATCTAAGATCTGCACAAAAATATTTTGCATTCAAATTCATACCGTGATCGTAGCATGTATGGACTCGACTTATATGACTGGGATTTCCATGAAAAAGTTTGTAGGCCGAAAATGGGTGATCACTGTACATTTCTCTTCTGTTTCCTATTTATATTTATATTTTACCTCCTCAATTTAGCATTATGGACAGGGAATGTCCTAATCTAAGATCTGCTAAAAAATATTTTGCCTTCAAATTCATACCGTGATCGTAGCATGCATGGACTCGACGCATATGACTGGGATTTCCATGAAAAAGATTGTGGGCCGAAAATGGGTGATCACTGTACATTTCTCTTCTGTTTCCTATTTATATTTATATTTTACCTTCTAGATTTAGCATTATGGACAGGGAAAGACCTAATCTAAGATCTGCAAAAAAATATTTTGCATTCAAATTCATACCGTGATTGTAGCATGCATGGACTCGACTCATATGACTGAGATTTCCATGAAAAAGTTTGTCGGGAGAAAATGGCTGATTACTGTACATTTCTCTTCTGTTTCCTATTTATATTTCAATTTTACCTTCTCAATTTAGCATTATGGTCAGGGAAAGACCTAATCTAAGATCTGCCAAAAAATATTTTGCCTTCAAATTCATACCGTGATTGTAGTATGCATGGACTCGACTCATATGACTGGGATTTCCATGAAAAAGATTGAAGGCTGAAAATGGGTGATCACTGTACATTTCTCTTCTGTTTCCTATTTATATTTATATTATACCTCCTCAATTTACCATTATGGACAGGGAAAGACCTAATCTAAGATCTGCTAAAAAATATTTTGCCTTCAAATTCATACCGTGATCGTAGCATGCATGGTCTCGTCCCATATGACTGGGATTTCCATGAAAAAGATTGTGGGCAGAAAATGGGAGATCACTGTACATTTCTCTTCTGTTTCCTATTTATATTTATATTTTACCTTCTCAGTTTAGCATTATGGACAGGGACAGACCTAATCTAAGATTTGCCAAAAAATATTTTGCCTTCAAATTAATACCGTGATCGTAGCATGCATGGACTCGACTCATATGACTGGGATTTCCATGAAAAAGATTGTGGGCAGAAAACGGGTGATCTCTGTACATTTCTCTTCTGTTTCCTATTTATATTTCTATTTTACCTCCTCAATTTAGCATTATGGACAGGGAAAGACCTAATCTAAGATCTGGACAAAAATATTTTGCCTTCAAATTCATACCGTGATTGTAGCATGGATGGACTCGACTCATATGACTGGGATTTCCATGAAAAAGATTGTGGGCGGAAAATGGGTGAACACTGTACATTTCTCTTCTGTTTCCTATTTATATTTCTATTTTACCTCCTCAATTTAGCATTATGGACAGGGAAAGACCTAATCTAAGCTCTGCAAAAAATTATTTTGTCTTCAAATTCATTCCGTGATCGTAGCATGTATGGACTCGACTCATATCACTGGGATTTCCATGAAGAAGATTGTGGGAAGAAAATGGGTGATCACTGTACATTTCTCTTCTGTTTCCTATTTATATTTATATTTTACCTCCTCAATTTAGCATTATTGACAGGGAAATTATCTAATATAAGATCTGCAAAAAAATATTTTGCCTTGAAATTCATACGGTGATCGTAGCATGCATGGACTCGACTCATATGACTGGGATTTCCATGAAAAAGATTGTGGGCAGAAAATGGGTGATCACTGTGCATTTCTCTTCTGTTTCCTATTTATATTTATATTTTACTTCCTTCATTTAGCATTATGGCCAGGGAAAGACCTAATCTAAGCTCTGTAAAAAATATTTTGACTTCAAATTCATACCGTAATCGTACCATGCATGGACATGACTCATATGACTGGGATTTCCATGAAAAAGTTTGTGGGCTGAAAATGGGTGATCACTGTACATTTCTCTTCTGTTTCCTATTTATATTTATATTTTACCTCCTCAATTTAGCATTATTGACAGGGAAAGACCTAATCTAAGATCTGAAAAAAAATATTTCGCCTTCAAATTCATACCGTGATCGTAGCATGGATGGACTCGACTCATATGACTGGGATTTCCATGAAAAAGATTGTGGGCCGAAAATGGGTGATCACTGTACATTTCTCTTCTGTTTCCTATTTATATTTGTAATTGACTTCCTTCATTTAGCTTTATGGACAGGGAAAGACCTAATCTAAGTTCTGCAAAAAATATTTTGCCTTCAAATTCTTACCGTGATCGTAGCAGGTATGGACTTGACTCATATGACTGGGATATCTATGAAAAAGATTGTGGGCAGAAAATGGGTGATCACTGTACATTTCTCTTCTGTTTCCTATTTATATTTCTATTTTACCTCCTCAATTTAGCATTATGGACAGGGGAAGACCTAATCTAAGATCTGCCAAAAAATATTTTGCCTTCAAATTCATACCATGATCGTAGCATGCATGGACTTGACTCATATCACTGAGATTTCCATGAAAAAGATTGTGGGCCGAAAACGGGTGATCTCTCAATATTTCTCTTCTGTTTCCTATTTATATTTCTACTTTACTTCCTCAATTTAGCATTATGGACAGGGAAAGACCTAATCTAAGATCTGCATAAAATATTTTGCCTTGCAATTCATACGGTGATCGTAGAATGCATGGACTCGACTCATATGATTGGGATTTCCATGAAAAAGATTGTGGGCCGAAAACGGGTGATCACTGTACATTTCTCTTCTGTTTCCCATTTATATTTCTATTTTACTTCCTTCATTTAGCATTATGGACAGGGAAAGATCTAATCTAAGCTCTAAAAAAATTATTTTGCCTTCAAATTCATACCGTGATCGTAGCATATATGGACTCGACTCATATGACTGGGATTTCCATTAAAAAGAATGTGGGCCGAAAATGGGTGATCACTGTACATTTCTCTTCTGTTTCCTATTTATATTTATATTTGACTTCCTCAATTTAGCATTATGGACAGTGAAAGAGCAAATGTAAGATCTGCAAAAAAATATTTTGCCTTCAAATTCATACCGTGATCGTAGCATATATGGACTCGACTCATATGACTGGGATTTCCATTAAAAAGAATGTGGGCCGAAAATGGGTGATCACTGTACATTTCTCTTCTGTTTCCTATTTATATTTATATTTGACTTCCTCAATTTAGCATTATGGACAGTGAAAGAGCAAATGTAAGATCTGCAAAAAAATATTTTGCCTTCAAATTCATACCGTGATCGTAGCATGCATGGACTCGACTCATATGACTGGGATTTCCATGAAAAAGTTTGTGGGCCGAAAATGGGTGATCACTGTACATTTCTCTTCTGTTTCCTATTTATATTTACATTTTACCTCCTCAATTTAGCATTATGGACAGGGAAAGACCTAATCTAAGATCTGCAAAAAAATATTTTGCCTACAAATTCATACCGTGATCGTACCATGTATGGACTCGACTCATATGACTGGGATTTCCATGAAAATATTGTGGGCAGAAAATGGGTGATCACTGTACATTTCTCTTCTGTTTCCTATTTATATTTGTATTTGACTTCCTTCATTTAGCTTTATGGATAGGGAAAGACCTAATCTAAATTCTGCAAAAAATATTTTGCCTTCAAATTCTTACCGTGATCGTAGCAGGTATGGACATGACTCATATGACTGGGATTTCCATGAAAAAGTTTGTGGGCAGAAAATGGGTGATCACTGTACATTTCTCTTCTGTTTCCTATTTATATTTATATTTTACCTCCTCAATTTAGCATTATTGACAGGGAAAGACCTAATCTAAGATCTGCAAAAAAATATTTCGCCTTCAAATTCATACCGTGATCGTAGCATGGATGGACTCGACTCATATGACTGGGATTTCCATGAAAAAGATTGTGGGCCGAAAATGGGTGATCACTGTACATTTCTCTTCTGTTTCCTATTTATATTTCTATTTTACCTCCTCAATTTAGCATTATGGACAGGGAAAGACCTAATCTAAGCTCTGCACAAAAATATTTTGCCTTCAAATTCATACCGTGATCGTAGCATGCATGGACTCGACTCATATGACTGGGATTTCCATTAAAAAGATTGTGGGCAGAAAATGGGTGATCACTGTACATTTCTCTTTTGTTTCCTATTTATATTTCTTTTTTGCCTCCTCAATTTAGCATTATGGACAGGGAAAGACCTAATCTAAGATCTGCAAAAAAATATTTGCCTACAAATTCATACCGTGATCGTACCATGTACGGACTCGACTCATATGACTGGGATTTCCATGAAAATATTGTGGGCAGAAAATGGGTGATCACTGTACATTTCTCTTCTGTTTCCTATTTATATTTGTAATTGACTTCCTTCATTTAGCTTTATGGACAGGGAAAGACCTAATCTAAGTTCTGCAAAAAATATTTTGCCTTCAAATTCTTACCGTGATCGTAGCAGGTATGGACTTGACTCATATGACTGGGATATCTATGAAAAAGATTGTGGGCAGAAAATGGGTGATCACTGTACATTTCTCTTCTGTTTCCTATTTATATTTCTATTTTACCTCCTCAATTTAGCATTATGGACAGGGAAAGACCTAATCTAAGATCTGCCAAAAAATATTTTGCCTTCAAATTCATACCATGATCGTAGCATGCATGGACATGACTCATATCACTGAGATTTCCATGAAAAAGATTGTGGGCCGAAAATGGGTGATCGCTGTATATTTCTCTTCTGTTTCCTATTTATATTTACATTTTACCTCCTCAATTTAGCATTATGGACAGGGAAAGACCTTTATCTAAGCTCTGCACAAAAATATTTTGCCTTCAAATTCATACCGTGATCGTAGCATGCATGGACTTGACTCATATGACTGAGATTTCCATGAAAAAGATTGTGGGCAGAAAATGGGTAATCTCTGTACATTTCTCTTCTGTTTCCTATTTATATTTCTATTTTACTTCCTCAATTTAGCATTATGGACAGTGAAAGACCTTTATCTAAGCTCTGCACAAAAATATTTTGCCTTCAAATTCATACCGTGATCGTAGCATGCATGGACTTGACTCATATGACTGAGATTTCCATGAAAAAGATTGTGGGCCGAAAATGGGTGATCACTGTACATTTCTCTTCTGTTTCCTATTTATATATATATTTTACATCCTCAATTTAGCATTATGGACAGGGAATGTCCTAATCGAAGATCTGCACAAAAATATTTTGCCTTCAAATTCATACTGTGATCGTAGCATGCATGGACACGACTCATATGACTGGGATTTCCATGAAAAAGATTGTGGGCCGAAAATGGGTGAACACTGTACATTTCTCTTCTGTTTCCTATTTATATTTACATTTTACCTCATCAATTTAGCATTATGGACAGGGAAAGACCTTTATCTAAGCTCTGCACAAAAATATTTTGCCTTCAAATTCATAGCGTGATCGTAGCATGCATGGACTTGACTCATATGACTGAGATTTCCACGAAAAAGATTGTGGGCAGAAAATGGGTGATCTCTGTACATTTCTCTTCTGTTTCCTATTTATATTTCTATTTTACTTCCTCAATTTAGCATTATGGACAGGGAAAGACCTAATCTAAAATCTGCAAAAAAATATTTTGCCTTGAAATTCATACGGTGATCGTAGCATGCATGGACTTGACTCATATGACTGGGATTTCCATGAAAAAGATTGTGGGCCGAAAACGGCTGATCACTGTACATTTCTCTTCTGTTTCCTATTTATATTTCTAATTTACTTCCTTCATTTAGCATTATGGACAGGGAAAGAACTAATCTAAGATCTGCACAAAAATATTTTGCCTTCAAATTCATACCGTGATCGTAGCATGCATGGACACGACTCATTTTACTGGGATTTCCATGAAAAAGATTGTGGGCTGAAAATGGGTGATCACTGTACATTTCTCTTCATTTTCCTATTTATATTTATATTTTACTTCCTCAATTTAACATTATGGACAGGGAAAGACCTAATCTAAGATCTGCAAAAAAATATTTTGCCTTGAAATTCATACGGTGATCGTAGCATGCATGGACTCGACTCATAGGACTGGGATTTCCATGAAAAAGATTGTGGGCCAAAAACGGGTGATCACTGTACATTTCTCTTCTGTTTCCCATTTATATTTATATTTTACTTCCTCAATTTAGCATTATGGACAGGGAAAGACCTAATCTAATATCTGCAAAAAAATATTTTGCCTTGAAATTCATACGGTGATCGTAGCATGCATGGACTTGACTCATATGACTGGGATTTCCATGAAAAAGATTGTGGGCCGAAAACGTGTGATCATGTACATTTCTCTTCTGTTTCCTATTTATATTTCTAATTTACTTCCTTCATTTAGCATTATGGACAGGGAAAGACCTAATCTAAGATCTGCAAAAAAATATTTTGCCTTGAAATTCATACGTTGATTGTAGCATGCATGGACTTGACTCATATGTCTGGGATTTCCATGAAAAAGATTGTGGGCCGAAAACGGCTGATCACTGTACATTTCTCTTCTGTTTCCTATTTATATTTATATTTTACCTCCTCAATTTAGCATTATGGACATGGAATGTCCTAATCGAAGATCTGCACAAAAATATTTTGCCTTCAAATTCATACCGTGATCGTAGCATGTATGGACTCGACTCATATGACTGTGATTTCCATGAAGAAGATTGTGGGCCGAAAAAGGGTGATCACTGTACATTTCTCTTCTGTTTCCTATTTATATTTACATTTTACCTCTTCAATTTAGCATTATGGACAGGGAAAGACCTAATCTAAATTCTGCAAAAAATATTTTGCCTTCAAATTCTTACCGTGATCGTAGCAGGTATGGACTTGTCTCATATGACTGGGATATCCATGAAAAAGATTGTGGGCAGAAAATGGGTGATCACTGTACATTTCTCTTCTGTTTCCTATTTATATTTATATTTTACCTCCTCCATTTAGCATTATGGACAGGGAAAGACCTAATCTAAGATCTGCCAAAAAATATTTTGCCTTCAAATTCATACCGTGATCGTAGCATGCATGGACCTGACTCATATGACTGGGATTTCCATGAAAAAGATTGTGGGCCGAAAATGGGTGATCTCTGTACATTTCTCTTCTGTTTCCTATTTATATTTATATTTTACCTCCTCAATTTAGCATTATGGACAGGGAATGTCCTAATTGAAGATCTGCACAAAAATATTTTGCCTTCAAATTCATACCGTGATCGTAGCATGCATGGACACGACTCATATGACTGGGATTTCCATGAAAAAGATTGTGGGCCGAAAATGGGTGATCACTGTACATTTCTCTTCTGTTTCCTATTTATATTTCTATTTTACCTCCTCAATTTAGCATTATGGACAGGGAAAGACCTTTATCTAAGCTCTGCACAAAAATATTTTGCCTTCAAATTCATACCGTGATCGTAGCATGCATGGACTCGACTCATATGACTGGGATTTCCATGAAAAATATTGTGGGCCGAAAATAGGTGATCACTGTACATTTCTCTTCTGTTTCCTATTTATATTTATATTTTACCTCCTCAATTTAGCATTATGGACAGGGAAAGACCTAATCTAAGATCTGCACAAAAATATTTTGCCTTCAAATTCATACCGTGATCGTAGCATGCATGGACACGACTCATATGACTGGGAATTCCATGAAAAAGATTGTGGGAAGAAAATATTTGATCACTGTACATTTCTCTTCTGTTTCCTATTTATATTTATATTTTACCTCCTCAATTTTATATTTATGGACAGGGAATGTCCTAATCGAAGATCTGCACAAAAATATTTTGACTTCAAATTCATACCGTGATCGTAGCATGCATGGACTCGACTCATATGACTGGGATTTCCATGAAAAAGATTGTGGGCAGAAAATAGGTGATCACTGTACATTTCTCTTCTGTTTCCTATTTATATTTATATTTTACCTCCTCAATTTAGCATTATGGACATGGAATGTCCTAATCGAAGATCTGCACAAAAATATTTTGCCTTCAAATTCATACCGTGATCGTAGCATGCATGGACACGACTCATATGACTGGGATTTCCATGAAAAAGATTGTGGGCCGAAAATGGGTGATCACTGTACATTTCTCGTCTGTTTCCTATTTATATTTCTATTTTACCTCCTCAATTTAGCATTATGGACAGGGAAAGACCTAATCTAAGATCTGCACACAAATATTTTGCATTCAAATTCATACCGTGATCGTAGCATGAATGGACTCGACTCATATGACTGGGATTTCCATGAAAAAGATTGTGGGCCGAAAATGGGTGATCACTGTACATTTCTCTTCTGTTTCCTATTTATATTTCTATTTTACCTCCTCAATTTAGCATTATGGACAGTGAAAGAATTAATATAAGATATGCACAAAAATATTTTGCCTTCAAATTCATACCGTGATCGTAGCTTGCATGGACTCGACTCATATGACTGGGATTTCCATGAAAAAGATTGTGGGCCGAAAATAGGTGATCACTGTACATTTCTCTTCTGTTTCCTATTTATATTTATATTTTACCTCCTCAATTTAGCATTATGGACAGGGAAAGACCTAATCTAAGATCTGCACAAAAATATTTTGCCTTCAAATTCATACCGTGATCGTAGCATGCATGGACACGACTCATATGACTGGGAATTCCATGAAAAAGATTGTGGGAAGAAAATATTTGATCACTGTACATTTCTCTTCTGTTTCCTATTTATATTTATATTTTACCTCCTCAATTTTATATTTATGGACAGGGAATGTCCTAATCGAAGATCTGCACAAAAATATTTTGACTTCAAATTCATACCGTGATCGTAGCATGCATGGACTCGACTCATATGACTGGGATTTCCATGAAAAAGATTGTGGGCAGAAAATAGGTGATCACTGTACATTTCTCTTCTGTTTCCTATTTATATTTATATTTTACCTCCTCAATTTAGCATTATGGACATGGAATGTCCTAATCGAAGATCTGCACAAAAATATTTTGCCTTCAAATTCATACCGTGATCGTAGCATGCATGGACACGACTCATATGACTGGGATTTCCATGAAAAAGATTGTGGGCCGAAAATGGGTGATCACTGTACATTTCTCTTCTGTTTCCTATTTATATTTCTATTTTACCTCCTCAATTTAGCATTATGGACAGGGAAAGACCTAATCTAAGATCTGCACACAAATATTTTGCATTCAAATTCATACCGTGATCGTAGCATGAATGGACTCGACTCATATGACTGGGATTTCCATGAAAAAGATTGTGGGCCGAAAATGGGTGATCACTGTACATTTCTCTTCTGTTTCCTATTTATATTTCTATTTTACCTCCTCAATTTAGCATTATGGACAGTGAAAGAATTAATATAAGATATGCACAAAAATATTTTGCCTTCAAATTCATACCGTGATCGTAGCTTGCATGGACTCGACTCATATGACTGGGATTTCCATGAAAAAGATTGTGGGCCGAAAATAGGTGATCACTGTACATTTCTCTTCTGTTTCCTATTTATATTTACATTTTACCTCCTCAATTTAGCATTATGGACAGGGAAAGACCTAATCTAAGCTCTGCACACAAATATTTTGCCTTCAAATTCATACCGTGATCGTAGAATGCATGGACTCGACTCATATGACTGGGATTTCCATGAAAAATGTTGTGGGCCGAAAATAGGTGATCACTGTACATTTCTCTTCTGTTTCCTATTTATATTTCTATTTTACCTCCTCAATTTAGCATTATGGACAGGGAAAGACCTAATCTAAGATCTGCCAAAAAATATTTTGCCTTCAAATTCATACCGAGATCGTAGCATGCATGGACTTGACTCATATGACTTAGATTTCCATGAAAAAGATTGTGGGCAGAAAATGGGTGATCTCTGTACATTTCTCTTCTGTTTCCTATTTATATTTCTATTTTACTACCTCAATTTAGCATTATGGACAGGGAAAGACCTAATCTAAGATCTGCACAAAAATATTTTGCCTTCAAATTCATACCGTGATCGTAGCATGCATGGACACGACTCATATGACTGGGATTTCCATGAAAAAGATTGTGGTCCGAAAATGGGTGATCTCTGTACATTTCTCTTCTGTTTCCTATTTATATTTATATTTTACCTCCTCAATTTAGCGTTATGGACAGGGAATGTCCTAATCGAAGATCTACACAAAAATATTTTGACTTCAAATTCATACCGTGATCGTAGCATGCATGGACACGACTCATATGACTGGGATTTCCATGAAAAAGATTGTTGGCCGAAAATGGGTGATCACTGTACATTTCTCTTCTGTTTCCTATTTATATTTACATTTTACCTCCTCAATTTAGCATTATGGACAGGGAAAGACCTTTATCTTAGCTCTGCACAAAAATATTTTGCCTTCAAATTCATACCGTGATCGTAGCATGCATGGACTCGATTCATATGACTGGGATTTCCATGAAAAAGATTGTGGGCCGAAAATAGGTGATCACTGTACATTTCTCTTCTGTTTCCTATTTATATTTACATTTTACCTCCTCAATTTAGCATTATGGACAGGGAAAGACCTAATCTAAGATCTGCACAAAAATATTTTGCCTTCAAATTCATACCGTGATCGTAGCATGCATGGACACGACTCATATGACTGGGATTTCCATGAAAAAGATTGTGGGCCGAAAATGGGTGATCACTGTACATTTTTCTTCTGTTTCCTATTTATATTTACATTTTACCTCCTCAATTTAGCATTATGGACATGGAATGTCCTAATCGAAGATCTGCACAAAAATATTTTGCCTTCAAATTCATACCGTGATCGTAGCATGCATGGACACGACTCATATGACTGGGATTTCCATGAAAAAGATTGTGGGCCGAAAATGGGTGATCACTGTACATTTCTCTTCTGTTTCCTATTTATATTTCTATTTTACCTCCTAAATTTAGCATTATGGACAGGGAAAGACCTAATCTAAGATCTGCACACAAATATTTTGCATTCAAATTCATACCGTGATCGTAGCATGAATGGACTCGACTCATATGACTGGGATTTCCATGAAAAAGATTGTGGGCCGAAAATGGGTGATCACTGTACATTTCTCTTCTGTTTCCTATTTATATTTCTATTTTACCTCCTCAATTTAGCATTATGGACAGTGAAAGAATTAATATAAGATATGCACAAAAATGTTTTGCCTTCAAATTCATACCGTGATCGTAGCATGCATGGACTCGACTCATATGATTGGGATTTCCATGCAAAAGATTGTGTGCCGAAAATGGGTGATCACTGTACATTTCTCTTCTCTTTCCTATTTATATTTCTATTTTACCTCCTCAATTTAGCATTATGGACAGGTAATGACCTAATCTAAGATCTGCACAAAAATATTTTGCCTTCAAATTCATACCGTGATTGTAGCATGCATGGACTCGACTCATATGACTGGAATTTCCACGAAAAAGGTAGTGGGCCGAAAATGCGTGATCACTGTACATTTCTCTCTGTTTCCTATTTATATTTCTATTTACTTCCTCAATTTAGCATTATGGACAGGGAAAAACCTAATCTAAAATCAGCACAAAAATATTTTGACTTCAAATTCATACCGTGATCGTAGCATGCACGGACTTGAATCATATGACTGGGATTTCTATGAAAAAGATTGACGGCCGAAAATAGGTGATCACTGTACATTTCTCTTCTGTTTTCTTATTTATATTTCTATTTTACCTCCTCAATTTAGCATTATGGACAGGGAATGACCTAATCCAAGATCTGCACAAAAATATTTTGCCTTCAAATTCATACCGTGATCGTAGCATGCATGGACTCGACTCATATGACTGGGATTTCCATGAAAAAGATTGTGGGCAGAAAATGGGTGATCACTGTACATTTCTCTTCTGTTTCCTTTTTATATTTATATTTTTCCCTCCTCATTTTAGCATTATGGACAGGGAAAGACCAAATCTAAGATCTGTACAAAAATATTTTGCCTTCAAATTCATACCGTGATCGTAGCATGCATGGACTCGACTCATATGACTGGGATTTCCATGAAAAATGTTGTGGGCCGAAAATAGGTGATCACTGTACATTTCTCTTCTGTTTCCTATTTATATTTCTATTTTACCTCCTCAATTTAGCATTATGGACAGGGAAAGACCTAATCTAAGATCTGCCAAAAAATATTTTGCCTTCAAATTCATACCGAGATCGTAGCATGCATGGACTTGACTCATATGACTTAGATTTCCATGAAAAAGATTGTGGGCAGAAAATGGGTGATCTCTGTACATTTCTCTTCTGTTTCCTATTTATATTTCTATTTTACTACCTCAATTTAGCATTATGGACAGGGAAAGACCTAATCTAAGATCTGCACAAAAATATTTTGCCTTCAAATTCATACCGTGATCGTAGCATGCATGGACACGACTCATATGACTGGGATTTCCATGAAAAAGATTGTGGTCCGAAAATGGGTGATCTCTGTACATTTCTCTTCTGTTTCCTATTTATATTTATATTTTACCTCCTCAATTTAGCGTTATGGACAGGGAATGTCCTAATCGAAGATCTACACAAAAATATTTTGACTTCAAATTCATACCGTGATCGTAGCATGCATGGACACGACTCATATGACTGGGATTTCCATGAAAAAGATTGTTGGCCGAAAATGGGTGATCACTGTACATTTCTCTTCTGTTTCCTATTTATATTTACATTTTACCTCCTCAATTTAGCATTATGGACAGGGAAAGACCTTTATCTTAGCTCTGCACAAAAATATTTTGCCTTCAAATTCATACCGTGATCGTAGCATGCATGGACTCGATTCATATGACTGGGATTTCCATGAAAAAGATTGTGGGCCGAAAATAGGTGATCACTGTACATTTCTCTTCTGTTTCCTATTTATATTTACATTTTACCTCCTCAATTTAGCATTATGGACAGGGAAAGACCTAATCTAAGATCTGCACAAAAATATTTTGCCTTCAAATTCATACCGTGATCGTAGCATGCATGGACACGACTCATATGACTGGGATTTCCATGAAAAAGATTGTGGGCCGAAAATGGGTGATCACTGTACATTTTTCTTCTGTTTCCTATTTATATTTACATTTTACCTCCTCAATTTAGCATTATGGACATGGAATGTCCTAATCGAAGATCTGCACAAAAATATTTTGCCTTCAAATTCATACCGTGATCGTAGCATGCATGGACACGACTCATATGACTGGGATTTCCATGAAAAAGATTGTGGGCCGAAAATGGGTGATCACTGTACATTTCTCTTCTGTTTCCTATTTATATTTCTATTTTACCTCCTAAATTTAGCATTATGGACAGGGAAAGACCTAATCTAAGATCTGCACACAAATATTTTGCATTCAAATTCATACCGTGATCGTAGCATGAATGGACTCGACTCATATGACTGGGATTTCCATGAAAAAGATTGTGGGCCGAAAATGGGTGATCACTGTACATTTCTCTTCTGTTTCCTATTTATATTTCTATTTTACCTCCTCAATTTAGCATTATGGACAGTGAAAGAATTAATATAAGATATGCACAAAAATGTTTTGCCTTCAAATTCATACCGTGATCGTAGCATGCATGGACTCGACTCATATGATTGGGATTTCCATGCAAAAGATTGTGTGCCGAAAATGGGTGATCACTGTACATTTCTCTTCTCTTTCCTATTTATATTTCTATTTTACCTCCTCAATTTAGCATTATGGACAGGTAATGACCTAATCTAAGATCTGCACAAAAATATTTTGCCTTCAAATTCATACCGTGATTGTAGCATGCATGGACTCGACTCATATGACTGGAATTTCCACGAAAAAGGTAGTGGGCCGAAAATGCGTGATCACTGTACATTTCTCTCTGTTTCCTATTTATATTTCTATTTACTTCCTCAATTTAGCATTATGGACAGGGAAAAACCTAATCTAAAATCAGCACAAAAATATTTTGACTTCAAATTCATACCGTGATCGTAGCATGCACGGACTTGAATCATATGACTGGGATTTCTATGAAAAAGATTGACGGCCGAAAATAGGTGATCACTGTACATTTCTCTTCTGTTTCCTATTTATATTTCTATTTTACCTCCTCAATTTAGCATTATGGACAGGGAATGACCTAATCCAAGATCTGCACAAAAATATTTTGCCTTCAAATTCATACCGTGATCGTAGCATGCATGGACTCGACTCATATGACTGGGATTTCCATGAAAAAGGTTGTGGGCCGACAATGGGTGATCACTGTACATTTCTCTTCTGTTTCCTTTTTATATTTATATTTTTCCCTCCTCATTTTAGCATTATGGACAGGGAAAGACCAAATCTAAGATCTGTACAAAAATATTTTGCCTTCAAATTCATACCGTGATCGTAGCATGCATGGACTCGACTCATATGACTGGGATTTCCATGAAAAAGATTGTAGGCCGAAAATGGGTGATCATTGTACATTTCTCTTCTGTTTCCTATTTATATTTCTATTTTACCTCCTCAATTTAGCATTATGGACAGGGAAAGACCAAATCTAAGATCTGCACAAAAATATTTTACCTTCAAATTCATACCGTGATCGTAGCATGCATGGACTCGACTCATATGACTGGGATTTCCATGAAAAAGATTGTGGGCCGAAAATGGGTGATCACTGTACATTTCTCTTCTGTTTCCTATTTATATTTATATTTTACCTCCTCAATTTAGCATTATGGACAGGGAAAGACCAAATCTAAGATCTGCACAAAAATATTTTGCCTTCAAATTCATTCCGTGATCGTAGCATGCATGGACTCGACTCATATGACTGGGATTTCCATGAAAAATATTGTGGGCTGAAAATGGGTGATCACTGTACATTTCTCTTCTGTTTCCTATTTATATTTCTATTTTACCTCCTCAATTTAGCATTATGGCCAGGGAATAACATAATCTAAGATCTGCACAAAAATATTTTGCCTTCAAATTCATACCTTGATCGTAGCATGCATGGACTCGACTCATATGACTGGGATTTCCATGAAAAAGATTGTGGGCCGAAAATGGGTGATCACTGTACATTTCTCTTCTGTTTCCTACTTATATTTCTATTTTACCTCCTCAATTTAGCATTATGGACAGGGAATGACCTAATCTAAGATCTGCACAAAAATATTTTGCCTTCAAATTCATACCGTGATCGTAGCATGCATGGACTCGACTCATATGACTGGGATTTCCATGAAAAAGATTGTGGGCAGAAAATGGGTGATCACTGTACATTTCTCTTCTGTTTCCTATTTATATTTATATTTTACCTCCTCAATTTAGCATTATGGACAGGGAAAGACCAAATCTAAGATCTGCACAAAAATTTTTTGCTTTCAAATTCATAGCGTGATCGTAGCATGCATGGACTCGACTCATATGACTAGGATTTCCATGAAAAAGATTGTGAGCCGAAAATGGCAGATCACTGTACATTTCTCTTCTGTTTCCTATTTATATTTCTATTTAACCTCCTCAATTTAGCATTATGGACAGGGAAAGATCTAATCTAAGATCTGCACAATAATATTTTGCCTTCAAATTCATACCGTGATCGTAGCATGCATCGACTCGACTCATATGACTGAGATTTCCATGAAAAAGTTTCTGGGCCGAAAATGTGTGATCACTGTACATTTCTCTTCTGTTTCCTATTTATATTTATATTTTACCTCCTCAATTTAGCATTATGGACAGGGAAAGACCAAATCTAAGATCTGCACAAAAATATTTTACCTTCAAATTCATACCGTGATCGTAGCATGCATGGACTCGACTCATATGACTGGGATTTCCATGAAAAAGATTGTGGGCTGAAAATGGGTGATCACTGTACATTTCTCTTCTGTTTCCTATTTATATTTCTATTTTACCTCCTCAATTTAGCATTATGGACAGGGAAAGAATTAATATAAGATATGCACAAAAATATTTTGCCTTCAAATTCATACCGTGATCGTAGCATGCATGGACTCGACTCATATGATTGGGATTTCCATGCAAAAGATTGTGGGCCGAAAATCGGTGATCACTGTACATTTCTCTTCTGTTTCCTATTTATATTTATATTTTACCTCCTAAATTTAGCATTATGGACAGGGAAAGACCTAATCTAAGTTCTGCACACAAATATTTTGCCTTCAAATTCATACCGTGATCGTAGAATGCATGAACTCGACTCATATGACTGGGATTTCCATGAAAAATGTTGTGGGCCGAAAATAGGTGATCACTGTACATTTCTCTTCTGTTTCCTATTTATATTTATATTTTACCTCCTCAATTTAGCATTATAGACAGGGAAAGACCTAATCTAAGATGCGCACAAAAATATTTTGCCTTCAAATTCCTACCGTGATCGTAGCATGCATGGACTCGACTCATATGACTGAGATTTCCATGAAAAAGATTGTGGGCCGAAAATGGGTGATCACTGTACATTTCTCTTCTGTTTCCTATTTATATTTATATTTTACCTTCTCAATTTAGCATTATGGACAGGGAAAGACCTAATCTAATATCTGCACAAAAATATTTTCCCTTCAAATTCATACCGTGATCGTAGCATGCATGGACTCGACTCATATGACTGGGATTTACATGAAAAAGATTGTAGGCAGAAAATGGGTGATCACTGTACATTTCTCTTCTGTTTCCTATTTATATTTATATTTTACCTCCTCAATTTAGCATTATGGACAGGGAATGACCTAATCTAAGATCTGCACAAAAATATTTTACCTTCAAATTCATACCGTGATCGTAGCATGCATGGACTCGACTCATATGACTGGGATTTCCATGAAAAAGATTGTGGGCCGAAAATGGGTGATCACTGTATATTTCTCTTCTGTTTCCTATTTATCTTTCTATTTTACATCCTCTATTTAGCATTATGGACAGAGAAAGACCAAATCTAATATCTGCACAAAAATATTTTGCCTTCAAATTCATACCGTGATCGTAGCATGCATGGACTCGACTCATATGACTGGGATTTCCATGAAAAAGATTGTGGGCCGAAAATGGGTGATCACTGTATATTTCTCTTCTCTTTCCAATTTATATTTCTATTTTACCTTCTCAATTTAGCATTATGGACAGGGAAAGACCAAATCTAATATCTGCACAAAAATATTTTGCCTTCAAATTCATACCGTGATCGTAGCATGCATGGACTCGACTCATATGACTGGGATTTCCATGAAAAAGATTGTGGGCCGAAAATGGGTGATCACTGTACATTTCTCTTCTGTTTCCAATTTCTATTTCTATTTTACCTTCTCAATTTAGCATTATGGACAGGGAAAGACCAAATCTAAGCTCTGCACAAAAATATTTTGCCTTCAAATTCATACCGTGATCGTAGCATGCATGGACTCGACTCATATGACTGGGATTTCCATGAAAAAGATTGTGGGCCGAAAATGGTTGATCACTGTACATTTCTCTCCTGTTTCCTAATTATATTTATATTTTACCTCCTCAATTTAGCATTATGGCCCGGGAAAGACCTAATCTAAGCTCTGCAAATATATATTTTGCCTTCAAATTCATACCGTGAACGTAGCATGCATGGACTCGACTCATATGACTGGGATTTCCATGAAAAAGATTGTGGGCCAAAAATGGCTGATCACTGTACATTTCTCTTCTGTTTCCTATTTATATTTCTATTTTACCTCCTCAATTTAGCATTATGGACAGGGAAAGACCAAATCTAAGATCTGCACAAAAATATTTTACCTTCAAATTCATACCGTGATCGTAGCATGCATGGACTCGACTCATATGACTGGGATTTACATGAAAAAGATTGTGGGCCGAAAATGGGTGATCACTGTACATTTCTCTTCTGTTTCCTATTTATATTTATATTTTACCTCCTCAATTTAGCATTATGGCCCGGGAAAGACCTAATCTAAGCTCTTCAAAAATATATTTTGCCTTCAAATTCATACCGTGAACGTAGCATGCATGGACTCGACTCATATGACTGGGATTTCCATGAAAAAGATTGTGGGCCGAAAATGGGTGATCACTGTACATTTCTCTTCTGTTTCCTATTTATATTTATATTTTACCTCCTCAATTTAGCATTATAGACAGGGAAAGACCTAATCTAAGATCTGCACAAAAATATTTTGCCTACAAATTCATACCGTGATCGTAGCATGCATGGACTCGAATCATATGACTGGGATTTCCATGAAAAAGATTGTGGGCCGAAAATGGGTGATCACTGTACATTTCTCTTCTGTTTCCTACTTATATTTCTCTTTTACCTCCTCAATTTAGCATTATGGACAGGGAAAGACCTAATCTAAAATCTGCACAGAAATATTTTGCTTTCAAATTCATACCGTGATCGTAGCATGCATGGACTCGACTCATATGACTGGGATTTCCATGAAAAAGACTGTGGGCCGAAAATGGGTGATCACTGTACATTTCTCTTCTGTTTCCTATTTATATTTCTATTTTACTTCCTCAATTTAGCATTATGGTCAGGGAAAGACCGAATCTAAGCTCTGCACAAAAATATTTTGCCTTCAAATTCATACCGTGATCTTAGCATGCATGGACTCGACTCATATGACTGGTATTTCCATGAAAAAGATTGTGGGCCGAAAATGGATGATCACTGTACATTTTTCTTCTGTTTCCTATTTATATTTCCATTTTACCTCCTCAATTTAGCATTATGGACAGGGAAAGTCCTAATCTAAAATCTGCACAAAAATATTTTGCTTCCAAATTCATACCGTAATCGTAGCATCCATGGACTCGTCTCATATGACTGGGATTTCCATGGAAAATATTGTCGGCCGAAAATGGGTGATTACTGTACATTTCTCTTCTGTTTCCTACTTATATTTCTATTTTGCCTCCTCAATTTTGCATTATGGGCAGTGAAAGACCTAATCTAAAATCTGCACAAAAATATTTTGCTTTCAAATTCATACCGTGATCGTAGCATGCATAGACTCGACTCATATGACGGGGATTTCCATGAAAAAGATTGTGGGCCAAAAATGGGTAATCACTGTACATTTTTCTTCTGTTTCCTATTTATATTTATATTTTACCTCCTCAATTTAGCATTATGGACAGGGAAAGACCTAATCTAAAATCTGCACAAAAATATTTTCCTTTCAAATTCATACCGTGATCGTAGCATGCATGGACTCGACTCATATGACTGGGATTTCCATGAAAAAGATTGTGGGCCGAAAATGGGTGATCACTGTAAATTTCTGTTCTGTTTCCTATATATATTTATATTTTACCTCCTCAATTTAGCATTATGGACAGGGAAAGACCTAATCTAATATCTGCACAAAAATATTTTGCTTTCAAATTCATACCGTGATCGTAGCATGCATGGACTCATCTCATATGACTGGGATTTCCATGAAAAAGATTGTGGGCCGAAAATGGGTGATTACTGTACATTTCTCTTCTGTTTCCTACTTATATTTCTATTTTGCCTCCTCAATTTTGCATTATGGTCAGTGAAAGGCCTAATCTAAAATCTGCACAAAAATATTTTGCTTTCAAATTCATACCGTGATTGTAGCATGCATGGACTCGACTCATATGACGGGGATTTCCATGAAAAAGATTGTGGGCCAAAAATAGGTGGTCACTGTACATTTTTCTTCTGTTTCCTATTTATATTTATATTTTACCACCTCAATTTAGCATTATGGACAGGGAAATTCCTAATCTAAAATCTGCACAAAAATATTTTGCTTTCAAATTCATACCGTGATCGTAGCATGATTGGACTCGACTCATATGACTGGGATTTCCATGAAAAAGATTGTGGACCGAAAATGGGTGATCACTGTAAATTTCTCTTCTGTTTCCTATTTATATTTATATTTTACCTCCTCAATTTAGCATTATGGACAGGGAAAGACCTAATCTAAATTCTGCACAAAAATATTTTGCTTTCAAATTCATACCGTGATCGTAGCATGCATGGACTCGACTCATATGACTGGGATTTCCATGAAAAAGATTGTGGTCCGAAAATGGGTGATCACTGTACATTTCTCTTCAGTTTCCTATATATATTTCTATTTTACTTCCTCAATTTAGAATTATGGACAGGGAAAGACCAAATCTAATATCTGCAAAAAAATATTTTGCCTTCAAATTCATACCGTGATCGTAGCATGCATGGACTCGACTCATATGACTGGGATTTCCATGAAAAAGATTGTGGGCCAAAAATGGGTGATCACTGTACATTTTTCTTCTGTTTCCTCTTTATATTTCTATTTTACCTCCTCAATTTAGCATTATGGACAGGGAAAGACCTAATCTAAAATCTGCACAAAAATATTTTGCTTTCAAATTCATCCCGTGATCGTAGCATGCATGGATTCGTCTCATATGACTGGGATTTCCATGAAAAAGATTGTGGGCCGAAAATGGGTGATTACTGTACATTTCTCTTCTGTTTCCTACTTATATTTCTATTTTGCCTCCTCAATTTTGCATTATGGGCAGTGAAAGACCGAATCTAAAATCTGCACAAAAATATTTTGCTTTCAAATTCATACCGTGATCGTAGCATGCATGGACTCGACTCATATCACGGGGATTTCCATGAAAAAGATTGTCGGCCAAAAATGTGTGATCACTGTACATTTTTTTTCTATTTCCTATTTATATTTATATTTTACCTCCTCAATTTAGCATTATGGACAGGGAAAGACCTAATCTAAAATCTGCACAAAAATATTTTCCTTTCAAATTCATACCGTGATCGTAGCATGCATGGACTCGACTCATATGACTGGGATTTCCATGAAAAAGATTGTGGGCCGAAAATGGGTGATCACTGTACATTTCTCTTCAGTTTCCTATATATATTTCTATTTTACTTCCTCAATTTAGAATTATGGACAGGGAAAGATCTGATCTAAGCTTTGCACAAAAATATTTTGCCTTCAAATTCATACCGTGATTGTAGCATGCATGTACTCGACTCATATGACTGGGATTTCCATGAAAAAGATTGTGGGCCGAAAATGGGTGATTACTGTACATTTCTCTTCTGTTTCCTACTTATATTTCTATTTTGCCTCCTCAATTTTGCATTATGGGCAGTGAAAGGCCTAATCTAAAATCTGCACAAAAATATTTTGCTTTCAAATTCATACCGTGATCGTAGCATGCATGGACTCGACTCATATGACGGGGATTTCCATGAAAAAGATTGTGGGCCAAAAATGGGTGTCACTGTACATTTTTCTTCTGTTTCCTATTTATATTTATATTTTACCTCCTCACTTTAGCCTTATGGACAGGGAAATTCCTAATCTAAAATCTGCACAAAAATATTTTGCTTTCAAATTCATACCGTGATCGTAGCATGATTGGACTCGACTCATATGACTGGGATTTCCATGAAAAAGATTGTGGAACGAAAATGGGTGATCACTGTAAATTTCTCTTCTGTTTCCTATTTATATTTATATTTTACCTCCTCAATTTAGCATTATGGACAGGGAAAGACCTAATCTAAATTCTGCACAAAAATATTTTGCTTTCAAATTCATACCGTGATCGTAGCATGCATGGACTCGACTCATATGACTGGGATTTCCATGAAAAAGATTGTGGGCCGAAAATGGGTGATCACTGTACATTTCTCTTCAGTTTCCTATATATATTTCTATTTTACTTCCTCAATTTAGAATTATGGACAGGGAAAGATCTAATCTAAGCTTTGCACAAAAATATTTTGCCTTCAAATTCATACCGTGATTGTAGCATGCATGGACTCGACTCATATGACTAGGATTTCCATGAAAAAGATTGTGGGCCAAAAATGGGTGATCACTGTACATTTTCTTCTGTTTCCTCTTTATATTTCTATTTTACCTCCTCAATTTAGCATTATGGACAGGGAAAGACCTAATCTAAAATCTGCACAAAAATATTTTGCTTTCAAATTCATCCCGTGATCGTAGCATGCATGGACTCGTCTCATATGACTGGGATTTCCATGAAAAAGATTGTGGGCCGAAAATGGGTGATTACTGTACATTTCTCTTCTGTTTCCTACTTATATTTCTATTTTGCCTCCTCAATTTTGCATTATGGGCAATGAAAAACCGAATCTAAAATCTGCACAAAAATATTTTGCTTTCAAATTCATACCGTGATCGTAGCATGCATGGACTCGACTCATATCACGGGGATTTCCATGAAAAAGATTGTCGGCCAAAAATGTGTGATCACTGTACATTTTTTTTCTATTTCCTATTTATATTTATATTTTACCTCCTCACTTTAGCATTATGGACAGGGAAAGACCTAATCTAAAATCTGCACAAAAATATTTTCCTTTCAAATTCATACCGTGAACGTAGCATGCATGGACTCGACTCATATGACTGGGATTTCCATGAAAAAGATTGTGGGCCGAAAATGGTTGATCACTGTACATTTCTCTTCAGTTTCCTATTTATATTTCTATTTTGCTTCCTTCATTTAGCATTATGGACAGGGAAAGATCTGATCTAAGCTTTGCACAAAAATATTTTGCCTTCAAATTCATACCGTGATTGTAGCATGCATGGACTCGACTCATATGACTGGGATTTCCATGAAAAAGATTGTGGGCCGAAAATGGGTGATCACTGTACATTTCTCTTCTGTTTCCTATTTATATTTCTATTTTACTTCCTCAATTTAGAATTATGGACAGGGAAAGACCTAATCTAAGCTCTGCACAAAAATATTTTGCCTTCAAATTCATACCGTGATTGTAGCATGCATGGACTCGACTCATATGACTGGGATTTCCATGACAAAGATTGTGGGCCGAAACTGGGTGATCACTGTACATTTCTCTTCTATTTCCTATTTATATTTATATTTTACTTCTTCAATTTAGCATTATGGACTGGGAAAGACCAAATCTAATATCTGCAAAAAAATATTTTGCCTTCAAATTCATACCGTGATCGTAGCATGCATGGACTCGACTCATATGACTGGGATTTCCATGAAAAAGATTGTGTGCCAAAAATGGGTGATCACTGTACATTTTTTTTATATTTCCTATTTATATTTATATTTTACCTCCTCAATTTAGCATTTTGGACAGTAAAAGACCTAATCTAAAATCTGCACAAAAATATTTTGCTTTCAAATTCATACCGTGATCGTAGCATGCATGGACTCAACTCATATGACTTGGATTTCCATGAATAAGATTGTGGGCCGAAAATGGGTGATCACTGTACATTTCTCTTTTGTTTCCTACTTATATTTCTATTTTGCCTCCTCAATTTTGCATTATGGGCAGTAAAAGACCTAATCTAAAATCTGCACAAAAATATTTTGCTTTCAAATTCATACCGTGATCGTAGCATGCATGGACTCAACTCATATGACTGGGATTTCCATGAAAAAGATTGTGGGCCGAAAATGGGTGATCACTGTACATTTCTCTTCTGTTTCCTATTTATATTTCTATTTTACTTCCTCAATTTTGAATTATGGACAGGGAAAGACCTAATCTAAGCTCTGCACCAAAATATTTTGCCTTCAAATTCATACCGTGATTGTAGCATGCATGGACTCGACTCATATGACTGGGATTTCCATGAAAAAGATTGTGGGCCAAAAATGGGTGATCACTGTACATTTCTCTTCTGTTTCCTATTTATATTTCTATTTTACTTCCTCAATTTAGAATTATGGACAGGTAAAGACCTAATCTAAGCTCTGCACAAAAATATTTTGCCTTCAAATTCATACCGTGATTGTAGCATGAATGGACTCGACTCATATGACTGGGATTTCCATGAAAAAGATTGTGGGCCAAAAATGGGTGATCACTGTACATTTTTTTTCTATTTCCTATTTATATTTATATTTTACCTCCTCAATTTAGCATTATGGACAGGGAAAGACCTAATCTAAAATCTGCACAAAAATATTTTCCTTTCAAATTCATACCGTGATCGTAGCATGTATGGACTCGACTCATATGACTGGGATTTCCATGAAAAAGATTGTGGGCCGAAAATGGGTGATCATTGTAAATTTCTCTTCTGTTTTCTATTTATATTTATATTTTACCTCCTCAATTTAGCATTATGGACAGGGAAAGACCTAATCTAAAATCTGCACAAAAATATTTTCCTTTCAAATTCATACCGTGATCGTAGCATGCATGGACTCGACTCATATGACTGGGATTTCCATGAAAAAGATTGTGGGCAGAAAATGGGTTATCACTGTACATTTCTCTTCTGTTTCCTATTTATATTTATATTTTACCTCCTCAATTTAGCATTAAGGACAGGGAAAGACCTAATCTAAAATCTGCACAAAAATATTTTCCTTTCAAATTCATACCGTGAACGTAGCATGCATGGACTCGACTCATATGACTGGGATTTCCATGAAAAAGATTGTGGGCCGAAAATGGTTGATCACTGTACATTTCTCTTCAGTTTCCTGTTTATATTTCTATTTTGCTTCCTTCATTTAGCATTATGGACAGGGAAAGATCTGATCTAAGCTTTGCACAAAAATATTTTGCCTTCAAATTCATACCGTGATTGTAGCATGCATGGACTCGACTCATATGACTGGGATTTCCATGAAAAAGATTGTGGGCCGAAAATGGGTGAGCACTGTACATTTCTCTTCTGTTTCCTATTTATATTTCTATTTTACTTCCTCAATTTAGAATTATGGACAGGGAAAGACCTAATCTAATATCTGCAAAAAAATATTTTGCCTTCAAATTCATACCGTGATCGTAGCATGCATGGACTCGACTCATATGACTGGGATTTCCATGAAAAAGATTGTGGGCCAAAAATGGGTGATCACTGTACATTTTTTTTCTATTTCCTATTTATATTTATATTTTACCTCCTCAATTTAGCATTATGGACAGGGAAAGACCTAATCTAAAATCTGCACAAAAATATTTTCCTTTCAAATTCATACCGTGATCGTAGCATGTATGGACTCGACTCATATGACTGGGATTTCCATGAAAAAGATTGTGGGCCGAAAATGGGTGATCATTGTAAATTTCTCTTCTGTTTCCTATTTATATTTATATTTTACCTCCTCAATTTAGCATTATGGACAGGGAAAGACCTAATCTAAAATCTGCACAAAAATATTTTCCTTTAAAATTCATACCGTGATCGTAGCATGCATGGACTCGACTCATATGACTGGGATTTCCATGAAAAAGATTGTGGGCAGAAAATGGGTGATCACTGTACATTTCTCTTCTGTTTCCTATTTATATTTATATTTTACCTCCTCAATTTAGCATTAAGGACAGGGAAAGACCTAATCTAAAATCTGCACAAAAATATTTTGCTTTGAAATTCATACCGTGATTGTAGCATGCATGGACTCGACTCATATGACTGGGATTTCCATGAAAAAGATTGTGGGCCGAAAATGGGTGATCACTGTAAATTTCTCTTCTGTTTCCTATTTATATTTATATTTTACCTCCTCAATTTAGCATTATGGACAGGGAAAGACCTAATCTAAAATCTGCACAAAAATATTTTGCCTTCAAATTCATACCATGATTGTAGCATCCATGGACTCGACTCATATGACTGGGATTTCCATGAAAAAGTTTGTGGGCCAAAAATGGGTGATCACTGTACATTTTTCTTCTGTTTCCTATTCATATTTCTATTTTACCACCTCAATTTAGCATTATGGACAGGGAAAGACCTAATCTAAAATCTGCACAAAAATATTTTGCTTTCAAATTCATACCGTGATCGTAGCATGCATGGACTCGTCTCATATGACTGGGATTTCCATGAAAAAGATTGTGGGCCGAAAATGGTTGATTACTGTACATTTCTCTTCTGTTTCCTACTTATATTTCTATTTTGCCTCCTCAATTTTGCATTATGGGCAGTAAAAGACCTAATCTAAAATCTGCACAAAAATATTTTGCTTTCAAATTCATACCGTGATCGTAGCATGCATGGACTCAACTCATATGACTGGGATTTCCATGAAAAAGATTGTGGGCCGAAAATGGGTGATCACTGTACATTTCTCTTCAGTTTCCTATATATATTTCTATTTTACTTTCTCAATTTAGAATTATGGACAGGGAAAGATCTAATCTAAGCTTTGCACAAAAATATTTTGCCTTAAAATTCATACCGTGATTGTAGTATGCATGGACTCGACTCATATGACTGGGATTTCCATGAAAAAGATTGTGGGCCGAAAATGGGTGATCACTGTACATTTCTCTTCTGTTTCCTATTTATATTTCTATTTTACTTCCTCAATTTAGAATTATGGACAGGGAAAGACCTAATCTAAAATCTGCACAAAAATATTTTGCCTTCAAATTCATACCGTGATCGTAGCATGCATGGACTCGACTCATATGACTGGTATTTCCATGAAAAAGATTGTGGGCCGAAAATGGGTGATCACTGTACATTTGTATTCTGTTTCCTATTTATATTTTTATTTTCATTCCTCAATTTAGCATTATGGACAGGGAAAGACCTAATCTAAGATCTGCACAAAAATATTTTGCCTTCAAATTCATGCCGTCATCGTAGCATGCATGGACTCGACTCATATGACTGGGATTTCCATGAAAAAGATTGTGGGCCGAAAACAGGTGATCACTGTACATTTCTCTTCTGTTTCCTATTTATATTTCTATTTTACCTCCTCAATTTAGCATTATGGACAGGGAATGACCTAATCTAAGATCTGCACAAAAATATTTTGCCATCAAATTTATACCGTGATCGTAGCATGCATGGACTCGACTCATATGACTGGGATTTCCATGAAAAAGATTGTGGCCGAAAATGGGTGATCACTGTACATTTCTATTCTGTTTCCTATTTATATTTATATTTTCATTCCTCAATTTAGCATTATGGACAGGGAAAGACCTAATCTAATATCTGCACAAAAATATTTTGCCTTCACATTCATGCCGTGATCGTAGCATGCATGGACTCGACTCATATGACTGGGATTTCCATGAAAAAGATTGTTGGCCGAAAACAGGTGATCACTGTACATTTCTCTTCTGTTTCCTATTTATATTTCTGTTTTACCTCCTCAATTTAGCATTATGGACAGGGAATGACCTAATCTAATCTCTGCACAAAAATATTTTGCCTTCAAATTTATACCGTTATCGTAGCATGCATGGACTCGACTCATATGACTGGGATTTCCATGAAAAAGATTGTGGGCCGAAAATGGCTGATCACTGAACATTTCTCTTCTGATTCCTATTTATATTTCTATTTTACCTCCTCAATTTAGCATTATGGAGAGGGAATGACCTAATCTAAGATCTGCACAAATATATTTTGCCTTCAAATTCATACCGTGATCGTAGCATGCATGGACTCGACTCATATGACTGGGATTTCCATGAAAAAGATTGTAGGCCGAAAATGGGTGATCACTGTACATTTCTCTTCTGTTTCCTATTTATATTTCTATTTTACCTCCTCAATTTAGCATTGTGGACAGGGAAAGACCTAATCTAAGATCTGCACAAAAATATTTTGCCTTCAAATTCATACCGTGATCATAGCATGCATGGACTCGACACATATGACTGGGATTTCCATGAAAAAGTTTGGGGGTCGAAAATGGGTGATCACTGTACATTTCTCTTCTGTTTCCTATTTATATTTCTATTTTACCTCCTCAATTTAGCATTATGGAGAGGGAATGACCTAATCTAAGATCTGCACAAAAATATTTTGCCTTCAAATTCATACCGTGATCGTAGCATGCATGGCTTCGACTCATATGACTGGGATTTCCATGAAAAAGATTGTGGGCCGAAAATTGGTGATCACTGTACATTTCTCTTCTGTTTCCTATTTATATTTATATTTTACCTCCTCAATTTAGCATTATGGACAGGGAAAGACCTAATCTAAGCTCTGCACAAAAATATTTTGCCTTCAAATTCATACCGTGATCGTAGCATGCATGGACTCGACTCATATGACTGGGATTTCCATGAAAAAGAGTGTGGGCCGAAAATGGGGGATCACTGTAATTTTCTATTCTGTTTCCTATTTATATTTATATTTTGCCTCCTCAATTTAGCATTATGGACAGGGAATGACCTAATCTAATATCTGCACAAAAATATTTTGCCTTCAAATTTATAACGTGATCGTAGCATGCATGGACTCGACTCATATGACTGGGATTTCCATGAAAAAGATTGTGGGCCGAAAATGGGTGATCACTGTACATTTCTCTTCTCTTTCCTATTTATATTTCTATTTTACCTCCTCAATTTAGCATTATGGACAGGGAATGAACTAATCTCAGATCTGCACACAAATATTTTGCCTTCAAATTCATACCGTGATCGTAGAAATGCATGGACTCGACTCATATGACTGGGATTTCCATGAAAAAAGATTGTGGGCCAAAAATGGGTGATCACTGTACATTTCTCTTCTGTTTCCTATTTAAATTTATATTTTACCTCCTCAATTTAGCATTATGGCAAGGGAAATACCTAATCTAAGCTCTGCACAAAAATATTTTGCCTTCAAATTCATACCTTGATCGTAGCATGCATGGACTCGACTCATATGACTGGGATTTCCATGAAAAAGATTGTGGGCCGAAAATCGGTGATCACTGTACATTTCTCTTCTGTTTCTTATTTATATTTATATTTTAACTCCTCAATTTAGCATTATGGAGAGGGAAAGACCTCATCTAAAATCTGCACAAAAATATTTTGCCTTCAAATTCATACCGTGATCGTAGAATGCATGGACTCGACTCATATGACTGGGATTTCCATGAAAAAGATTGTGGGCCGAAAATGGGTGATCACTGTACATTTCTCTTCTGTTTCCTATTTATATTTCTATTTTACCTCCTCAATTTAGCATTATGGACAGGTAAAACCTAATCTAAGATCTGCACAAAAATATTTTGCTTTCAAATTCATACCGTGATCGTAGAAATGCATGGACTCGACTCATATGACTGTGATTTCCATGAAAAAAGATTGTGGGCCAAAAATGGGTGATCACTGTACATTTCTCTTCTGTTTCCTATTTATATTTCTATTTTACCTCCTCAATTTAGCATTATGGACAGGGAAAGACCTAACCTAAGCTCTGCACAAAAATATTTTGCCTTCAAATTCATACCTTGACCGTAGCATGCATGGACTCGACTCATATGACTGGGATTTCCATGAAAAAGATTGTGGGCTGAAAATAGGTGATCACTGTACATTTCTCTTCTGTTTCCTATTTATATTTATATTTTACCTCCTCAATTTAGCATTATGGACAGGGAATGAACTAATCTCAGATCTGCACACAAATATTTTGCCTTCAAATTCATACCGTCATTGTAGAATGCATGGACTCGACTCATATGACTGTGATTTCCATGAAAAAGATTTTGGGCAGAAAATGGGTGATCACTGTACATTTCTCTTCTGTTTCCTATTTATATTTCTATTTTACCTCCTCAATTTACCATTATGGACAGGGAAAGACCTAATCTCTGATCTGCACAAAAATATTTTGCCTTCAAATTCATACCGTGATCGTAGCATGCATGGACTCGACGACTGGGATTTCCATGAGAAAGATTGTGGGCCGAAAATGGGTGATCACTGTACATTTCTCTTCTGTTTCCTATTTATATTTATATTTTACCTCCTCAATTTAGCATTATGGACAGGGAAAGACCTAATCTAAAATCTGCACAAAAATATTTTGCCGTCAAATTCATACCGTGATCGTAGAATGCATGGACTCGACTCATATGACTGGGATTTCCATGAAAAAGATTGTGCGCCGAAAATGGGTGATCGCTGTACATTTCTCTTCTGTTTCCTATTTATATTTCTATTTTACCTCCTCAATTTAGCATTATGGACTTAGAATGACCTAATCTAACATCTGCACAAAAATATTTTGCCTTCAAATTCATACCGTGATCATAGCATGCATGGACTCGACTCATATGACTGGGATTTCCATGAAAAAGATTGTGGGCTGAAAATGGGTGATCACTGTACATTTGCTTCTGTTTCCTATTCATATTTCTATTTTACCTCCTCTATTTAGCATTATAGAAAGGGAAAGACCTAATCTAAGATCTGCACAAAAATATTTTGCCTTCAAATTCATACCGTGATCGTAGCATGCATGGACTCGACTCATATGACTGGGATTTCCATGAAAAAGTTTATGGGCCGAAAATGGGTTATCAATGTACATTTCTCTTCTGTTTTCTATTTATATTTATATTTTACATCCTCAATTTAGCATTATGGACAGGGAAAGACCTAATCTAAGCTCTGCACAAAAATATTTTACCTTCAAATTCATACCGTGATCGTAGCATGCATGGACTCGACTCATATGACTCGGATTTCCATGAAAAAGATTGTGGGCCGTAAATGGGTGATCACTGTACATTTCTCTTCTGTTTCCTATTTATATTTATATTTTACCTCCTCAATTTAGCATTATGGACTTGGAATGACCTAATCTAAGATCTGCACAAAAATATTTTGCCTTCAAATTCATACCGTGATCGTAGCATGCATGGACTCGACTCATATGACTGGGATTTCCCTGAAAAAGATTGTGTGCCAAAAATGGGTGATCACTGTACATTTCTCTTCTGTTTCCTACTTATATTTCTCTTTTACCTCCTCAATTTAGCATTATGGACAGGGAAAGACCTAATCTAAGCTCTGCACAAAAATATTTTGCCTTCAAATTCATACCGTGATCGTAGCATGCATTGAATCGACTCATATCACTGGGATTTCCATGAAAAAGATTGTCGGCCGAAAATGGGTGATCACTGTACATTTCTCTTCTGTTTCCTATTTATATTTTTATTTTACCTCCGCAATTTAGCATTATGGACAGGGAATGAACTAATCTAAGATCTGCACAAAAATATTTTGCCTTCAAATTCATACCGTGCTTGTAGCATGCATGGACTCGACTCATATGACTGGGATTTCCATGAAAAAGCTTATGGGCCGAAAATGGGTGATCACTTTACATTTCTCTTCTGTTTTCTATTTATATTTCTATTTTACATCCTCAATTTAGCATTATGGACAGGGAAAGACCTAATCTAAGCTCTGCACAATAATATTTTGACTTCAAATTCATACCGTGATCGTAGCATGCATGGACTCGACTCATATGACTGGGATTTCCATGAAAAAGATTGTGGGCCGAAAATCGGTGATCACTGTACATTTCTCTTCTGTTTCCTATTTATATTTCTATTTTACCTCCTCAATTTATCATTATGGACAGGGAAAGACCTAATCTAAAATCTGCTTAAAAATATTTTGCCTTCAAATTCATACCGTGATCGTAGCATGCATGAACTCGACTCATATGACTGGGATTTCCATGAAAAAGATTGTGGGCCGAAAATCGGTGATCACTGTACATTTCTCTTCTGTTTCCTATTTATATTTCTATTTTACCTCCGCAATTTAGCATTATGGACAGGGAAAGACCTAATCTAAAATCTGCACAAAAATGTTTTGCCTTCAAATTCATACCGTGATCGTAGCATGCATGGACTCGACTCATATGACTGGGATTTCCATGAAAAAGATTGTGGGCCGAAAATGGGTGATCACTGTACATTTCTCTTCTGTTTCCTATTTATATTTCTATTTTACCTCCTCAATTTAGCATTATGGACAGGGAAAGACATAATCTAAAATCTGCACGAAAATGTTTTGCCTTCAAATTCATACCGTGATCGTAGCATGCATGGACGCGACTCATATGACTGGAGTTTTTCCATGAAAAAGATTGTGGGCCGAAAATCGGTGATCACTGTACATTTCTCTTCTGTTTCCTATTTATATTTATATTTTACCTCCTCAATTTAGCATGATTGACAGGGAAAGAACTAATCTAAAATCTGCACAAAAATATTTTGCCTTCAAATTCATACCGTGATCGTAGCATACATGGACTCGACTCATATGACTGGGGATTGCATGAAAAAGATTGTGGGCGGAAAATGGTTGTTCACTGTACATTTCTCTTCTGTTTCTTATTTATATTTATATTTTACCTCCTCAATTTAGCATTATGGACAGGGAAAGACATCATCTCAAATCTGCACAAAAATAGTTTGCCTTCAAATTCATACCGTGATCGTAGCATGCATGGACTCGAGTCATATGACTGGGATTTCCATGAAAAAGATTATGGGCCGAAAATGGGTGATCACTGTACATTTCTCTTCTGTTTTCTATTTATATTTCTATTTTACATCCTCAATTTATCATTATGGACAGGGAAAGACCTAATCTAAGATCTGCACAAAAATATTTTGCCTTCAAATTCATACCGTGATCATAGCATGCATGGACTCGACTCATATGACTGGGATTTCCATGAAAAAGATTGTGGGCCGAAAATGGGTGATCACTGTACATTTGCTTCTGTTTCCTATTTATATTTCTATTTTACCTCCTCCATTTAGCATTATGGACAGGGAAAGACCAAATCTAAGATCTGCACAAAATGTTTTGCCTTCAAATTCATATCGTGATCGTAGCATGCATGGACTCGACTCATATGACTGGGATTTCCATGAAAAAGATTGTGGGCCGAAAATCGGTGATCACTGTACATTTCTCTTCTGTTTCTTATTTATATTTATATTTTAACTCCTTAATTTAGCATTATGGAGAGGGAAAGACCTCATCTAAAATCTGCACAAAAATATTTTGCCTTCAAATTCATACCGTGATCGTAGAATGCATGGACTCGACTCATATGACTGGGATTTCCATGAAAAAGATTGTGGGCCGAAAATGGGTGATCACTGTACATTTCTCTTCTGTTTCCTATTTATATTTCTATTTTACCTCCTCAATTTAGCATTATGGACAGGGAAAGACCTAATCTAAGATCTGTACAAAAATGTTTTGCCTTCAAATTCATACCGTGATTGTAGCATGCATGGACTCGACTCATATGACTGGGATTTCCATGAAAAAGATTTTGGGCCGAAAATGGGTGATCACTGTACATTTCTCTTCTGTTTCCTATTTATATTTCTATTTTACCTCCTCAATTTAGCATTATGGACAGGGAAAACCTAATCTCTGATCAGCACAAAAATGTTTTGCCTTCAAATTCATACCGTGATTGTAGCATGCATGGACTCGACTCATATGACTGGGGATTCCATGAAAAAGATTGTGGGCGGAAAATGGTTGTTCACTGTACATTTCTCTTCTGTTTCTTATTTATATTTATATTTTACCTCCTCAATTTAGCATTATGGACAGGGAAAGACATCATCTCAAATCTGCACAAAAATAGTTTGCCTTCAAATTCATACCGTGATCGTAGCATGCATGGACTCGACTCATATGACTGGGATTTCCATGAAAAAGATTGTGGGCCGAAAATGGGTGATCACTGTACATTTCTCTTCTGTTTCCTATTAATATTTATATTTTACCTCCTCAATTTAGCATTATGGACAGGGAAAGAGCTAATCTAAAATCTGCACAAAAATATTTTGCCTTCAAATTCATACCGTGATCGTAGCATGCATGGACTCGACTCATATGACTGGGATTTCCATGAAAAAGATTGTGGGCCGAAAATCGATGATCACTTTACATTTCTCTTCTGTTTCCTATTTATATTTTAATTTTACCTCCTCAATTTAGCATTATGGACAGGGAAAGACCTAATCTAAAATCTGCACAAAAATATTTTGCCTTCAAATTCATACCATGATCGTAGCATGCATGGACTCGACTCATATGAATGGAGTTTTTCCATGAAAAAGATTGTGGGCCGAAAATCGGTGATCACTGTACATTTCTCTTCTGTTTCCTATTTATATTTATATTTTACCTCCTCAATTTAGCATTATTGACAGGGAAAGAACTAATCTAAAACCTGCACAAAAATATTTTGCCTTCAAATTCATACCGTGATCGTAGCATGCATGGACACGACTCATATGACTGGGGATTCCATGAAAAAGATTGTGGGCGGAAAATGGTTGATCACTGTACATTTCTCTTCTGTTTCTTATTTATATTTATATTTTACATCCTCAATTTAGCATTATGGACAGGGAAAGTTCTCATCTCAAATCTGCACAAAAATATTTTGCCTTCAAATTCATACCGTGATCGTAGCATGCATGGACTCGAGTCATATGACTGGGATTTCCATGAAAATGATTATGGGCCGAAAATGTGTGATCACTGTACATTTCTCTTCTGTTTTCTATTTATATTTATATTTTACATCCTCAATTTAGCATTATGGACAGGGAAAGACCTAATCTAAGATCTGCACAAAAATATTTTGCCTTCAAATTCATACCGTGATCGTAGCATGCATGGTCTCGACTCATATGACTGGGATTTCCATGAAAAAGATTGTGGGCTTAAAATGGGTGATCACTGTACATTTCTCTTCTGTTTTCTATTTATATTTATATTTTACATCCTCAATTTAGCATTATGGACTTGGAATGACCTAATCTAAGATCTGCACAAAAATATTTTTCCTTCAAATTCATACCGTGATCGTAGCATGCATGGACTCGACTCATATGACTGGGATTTCCATGAAAAAGATTGTGGGCCGAAAATGGGTGATCACTGTTCATTTGCTTCTGTTTCCTATTTATATTTCTATTTTACCTCCTCAATTTAGCATTATGGACAGGGAAAGACCAAATCTAAGATCTGCACAAAATGTTTTGCCTTCAAATTCATACTGTGATTGTAGCATGCATGGACTCGTCTCATATGACTTGGATTTCCATGAAAAAGATTGTGGGCCGAAAATGGGTGATCACTGTCCATTTCTCTTCTGTTTCCTATTTATATTTCTATTTTACGTCCTCAATTTAGCATTATGGACAGGGAAAGACCTAATCTCTGATCTGCACAAAAATATTTTGCCTTCAAATTCATACCGTGATCGTAGCATGCATGGACTCGACTCATATGACTGGGATTTCCATGAAAAAGATTGTGGGCCGAAAATGGCTGATCACTGTACATTTCTCTTCTGTTTCCTATTTATATTTATATTTTACCTCCTCAATTTAGCATTATGGACAGGGAAAGACCTAGTCTAAGATCTGCACAAAAATATTTTGCCTTCAAATTCATACGGTGATCGTAGCATGCATGGACTCGACTCATATGACTGGGATTTCCATGAAAAAGATTGTGGGCCGAAAATCGGTGATCACTGTACATTTCTCTTCTGTTTCTTATTTATATTTATATTTTAACTCCTCAATTTAGCATTATGGACAGGGAAAGACCTCATCTAAAATCTGCACAAAAATATTTTGCCTTCAAATTCATACCGTGATCGTAGAATGCATGGACTCGACTCTTATGACTGGGATTTCCATGAAAAAGATTGTGGGCCGAAAATGGGTGATCACTGTACATTTCTCTTCTGTTTCCTACTTATATTTCTATTTTACCTCCTCAATTTAGCATTATGGACAGGGAAAGACCTAATCTAAGATCTGTACAAAAATGTTTTGCCTTCAAATTCATACCGTGATTGTAGCATGCATGGACTCGACTCATATGACTGGGATTTTCATGAAAAAGATTTTGGGCCGAAAATGGGTGATCACTGTACATTTCTCTTCTGTTTCCTATTTATATTTCTATTTTACCTCCTGAATTTAGCATTATGGACAGGGAAAGACCTAATCTGAAATCTGCACAAAAATATTTTGCCTTCAAATTCATACCGTGATCGTAGCATGCATGGACTCGACTCATATGACTGGGGATTCCATGAAAAAGATTGTGGGCGGAAAATGGTTGATCACTGTACATTTCTCTTCTGTTTCTTATTTATATTTATATTTTACCTTCTCAATTTAGCATTATGGACAGGGAAAGACCTCATCTCAAATCTGCACAAAAATATTTTGCCTTCAAATTCATACCGTGATCGTAGCATGCATGGACTCGAGTCATATGACTGGGATTTCCATGAAAAAGATTATGGGCCGAAAATGGGTGATCACTGTACATTTCTCTTCTTTTTTCTATTTATATTTCTATTTTACATCCTCAATTTAGCATTATGGACAGGGAAAGACCTAATCTAAGATCTGCACAAAAATATTTTGCCTTCAAATTCATACCGTGATCGTAGCATGCATAGACTCGACTCATATGACTGGGATTTTCATGAAAAAGATTGTGGGCCGAAAATGGGTGATCACTGTACATTTCTCTTCTGTTTTCTATTTATATTTCTATTTTACATCCTCAATTTAGCATTATGGACTTGGAATGACCTAATCTAAGATCTGCACAAAAATATTTTGCCTTCAAATTCATACCGTGATCGTAGCATGCATGGACTCGACTCATATGACTGGGATTTCCATGAAAAATATTGTGGGCCGAAAATGGGTGATCACTGTACATTTGCTTCTGTTTCCTATTTATATTTCTATTTTACCTCCTCAATTTAGCATTATGGACAGGGAAAGACCAAATCTAAGATCTGCACAAAATGTTTTGCCTTCAAATTCATACTGTGATTGTAGCATGCATGGACTCGACTCATATGACTGGGATTTCCATGAAAAAGATTGTGGGTTGAAAATGGGTGATCACTGTACATTTCTCTTCTGTTTCCTATTTATATTTATATTTTACCTCCTCAATTTAGCATTATGGCCAGGGAAAGACCTAATCTCTGATCAGCACAAAAATGTTTTGCCTTCAAATTCATACCGTGATTGTAGCATGCATGGACTCGACTCATATGACTGGGATTTCCATGAAAAAGATTTTGGGCCGAAAATGGGTGATCACTGTACATTTCTCTTCTGTTTCCTATTTATATTTCTATTTTACCTCCTCAATTTCGCATTATGGACAGGGAAAGACCTAATCTCTGATCAGCACAAAAATGTTTTGCCTTCAAATTCATACCGTGATTGTAGCATGCATGGACTCGACTCATATGACTGGGATTTCCATGAAAAAGATTTCGAGCCGAAAATGGGTGATCACTGTACATTTCTCTTCTGTTTCCTATTTATATTTATATTTCACCTCCTGAATTTAGCATTATGGACAGGGAAAGACCTAATCTAAAATCTGCACAAAAATATGTTGCTTTCAAATTCATACCGTGATCGTAGCATGCATGGACTCAACTCATATGATTGGGATTTCCATGAAAAAGATTGTGGGCCGAAATTGGGTGATCACTGTACATTTCGCTTCTGTTTCCTATTTATATTTATATTTTACTTCCTCAATTTAGCATTATGGACAGGGAAAGACCTAATCTAAAATCTGCACAAAAATATGTTGCTTTCAAATTCATACCGTGATCGTAGCATGCATGGACTCAACTCATATGACTGGGATTTCCATGAAAAAGATTGTCGGACGAAAATGGGTGATCTCTGTACATTTCTCTTCTGTTTCCTATTCATATTTCTAATTTACCTCCTCAATTTAGCATTATGGACAGGGAAAGACCTAATCGAAGCTCACCACAAAAATATTTTGCCTTCAAATTCATACCGTGATCGTAGCATGCATGGACTCGACTCATATGACTGGGATTTCCATGAAAAAGATTGTGGGGCGAAATTGGGTGATCACTGTACATTTCGCTTCTGTTTCCTATTTATATTTATATTTTACTTCCTCAATTTAGCATTATGGACAGGGAAAGACCTAATCTAAAATCTGCACAAAAATATGTTGCTTTCAAATTCATACCGTGATCGTAGCATGCATGGACTCAACTCATATGACTGGGATTTCCATGAAAAAGATTGTGGGCCGAAAATGGGTGATCACTGTACATTTCTCTTCTGTTTCCTATTAATATTTATATTTTACCTCCTCAATTTAGCATTATGGACAGGGAAAGAACTAATCTAAAATCTGCACAAAAATATTTTGCCTTCAAATTCATACCGTGATCGTAGCATGCAAGGACTCGACTCATATGACTGGGATTTCCATGAAAAAGATTGTGGGCCGAAAATCGGTGATCACTTTACATTTCTCTTCTGTTTCCTATTCATATTTCTATTTTACCTCCTGAATTTAGCATTATGGACAGGGAAAGACCTAATCTAAAATCTGCACAAAAATATTTTGCCTTTAAATTCATACCGTGATCGTAGCATGCATGGACTCGACTCATATGACTGGGGATTCCATGAAAAAGATTGTGGGCGGAAAATGGTTGATCACTGTACATTTCTCTTCTGTTTCTTATTTATATTTATATTTTACCTCCTCAATTTAGCATTATGGACAGGGAAAGACATCATCTCAAATCTGCACAAAAATATTTTGCCTTCAAATTCATACCGTGATCGTAGCATGCATGGACTCGAGTCATATGACTGGGATTTCCATGAAAAAGATTGTGGGCCGAAAATGGGTGATCACTGTACATTTCTCTTCTGTTTTCTATTTATATTTCTATTTTACCTCCTCAATTTAGCATTATGGACAGGGAAAGACCAAATCTAAGATCTGCACAAAAATATTTTACCTTCAAATTCATACCGTGATCGTAGCATGCATGGACTCGACTCATATGACTGGGATTTCCATGAAAAATATTGTGGGCCGAAAATGGGTGATCACTGTACATTTGCGTCTGTTTCCTATTTATATTTCTATTTTACCTCATCAATTTAGCATTATGGACAGGGAAAGACCAAATCTAAGATCTGCACAAAATGTTTTGCCTTCAAATTCATACTGTGATTGTAGCATGCATGGACACGACTCATATGACTGGGATTTCCATGAAAAAGATTGTGGGTTGAAAATGGGTGATCACTGTACATTTCTCTTCTGTTTCCTATTTATATTTATATTTTACCTCCTCAATTTAGCATTATGGCCAGGGAAAGACCTAATCTAAGCTCTGCACAATAATATTTTGCCTTCAAATTCACACCGTGATCGTAGCATGCATGGACTCGACTCATATGACGGGGATTTCCATGAAAAAGATTGTGGGCCGAAAATGGGTGATCACTGTACATTTCTCTTCTGTTTCCTATTTATATTTATATTTTACCTCCTCAATTTAGCATTATGGACAGGGAAAGACCTAATCTCTGATCAGCACAAAAATGTTTTGCCTTCAAATTCATACCGTGATTGTAGCATGCATGGACTCGACTCATATGACTGGGATTTCCATGAAAAAGATTTTGGGCCGAAAATGGGTGATCACTGTACATTTCTCTTCTGTTTCCTATTTATATTTCTATTTTACCTCCTCAATTTATCATTATGGACAGGGAAAGACCTAATCGAAGCTCACCACAAAAATATTTTGCCTTCAAATTCATACCGTGATCGTAGCATGCATGGACTCGACTCATATGACTGGGATTTCCATGAAAAAGATTGTGGGCCGAAAATGGGTAATCACTGTACATTTCGCTTCTGTTTCCTATTTATATTTATATTTTACTTCCTCAATTTAGCATTATGGACAGGGAAAGACCTAATCTAAAATCTGCACAAAAATATGTTGTTTTCAAATTCATACCGTGATCGTAGCATGCATGGACTCAACTCATATGACTGGGATTTCCATGACAAAGATTGTGGGCCGAAAATGGGTGATCACTGTACATTTCTCTTCTGTTTCCTATTTATATTTATATTTTACCTCCTCAATTTAGCATTATGGACAGGGAAAGACCTAATCTAAAATCTGCACAAAAATATTTTGCCTTCAAATTCATACCGTGATCGTAGCATGCATGGACTCGACTCATATGACTGGGATTTCCATGAAAAAGATTGTGGGCCGAAAATGGGTGATCACTGTACATTTCTCTTCTGTTTCCTATTTATATTTCTATTTTACCTACTCAATTTAGCATTATGGACGGGGAAAGACCTAATCTAAAATCTGCAAAAAAATATTTTGCTTTCAAATTCATACCGTGATCGTAGCATGCATGGACTCGTCTCATATGCCTGGGATTTCCCTGAAAAATATTGTCGGCCGAAAATGGGTGATCACTGTACATTTCTCTTCTGTTTCCAATTTATATTTATATTTTACCTCCTCAATTTAGCATTATGGACAGGGAAAGACCTATTCTAAGCTCTGCACAAAAATATTTTGCCTTCAAATTCATACCGTGAGTGTAGCATGCATGGACTCGACTCATATGATTGGGATTTCCATGAAAAAGATTGTGGGCCGAAAATGGGTGATCACTGTACATTTCTCTTCTGTTTCCTATTTATATTTCTTTTTTACTTCTTCAATTTACCATTATGGACAGGGAAAGACCAAATCTAAGATCTGCAAAAAAAAATTTTGCCTTCAAATTCATACCGTGATCGTAGCATGCATGGACTCGACTCATATGACTGGGATTTCCATGAAAAAGATTGTGGGCTAAAAATTGGTGATCACTGTACATTTTTCTTCTGTTTCCTATTTATATTTATATTTTACCTCCTCAATTTACCATTATGGACAGGGAAAGACCTAATCTAAAATCTGCACAAAAATATTGTGCTTTCAAATTCATACCGTGGTCGTAGCATGCATGGACTCGTCTCATATGACTGGGATTTCCATGAAAAAGATTGTGGGCCGAAAATGGGTGATTACTGTACATTTCTCTTCTGTTTCCTACTTATATTTCTATTTTACCTCCTCAATTTGGCATTATGGACAGGGAAAGACCTAATGTAAGCTCTGCACAAAAATATTTTGCCTTCAAATTCATACCGTGATCGTAGCATGCATAGACTCGACTCATATGACTGGGATTTCAATGAAAAAGATTGTGGGCCGAAAATGGGTGATCACTGTACATTTCTCTTCTGTTTCCTACTTATATTTCTATTTTACCTCCTCAATTTAGCATTATGGACAGGGAAAGACATAATCTAAACTCTGCACAAAAATATTTTGCTTTCAAATTCATACCGTGATCGTAGCATGCATGGACACGACTTATATGACTGGGATTTCCATGAAAAAGATTGTGGGCCAAAAATGGGTGATCACTGTACATTTTTCTTCTATTTCCGATTTATATTTCTATTTTACCTCCTCAATTTAGCATTATGGACAGGGAAAAACTTAATCTAAAATCTGCAGAAAAATATTTTGACTTTAAATTCATACCGTGATCGTAGCATGCATGGACTCGACTCATATGACTGGGATTTCCATGAAAAAGATTGTGGGCCGAAAATGGATGATCTCTGTACATTTCTCTTCTGTTTCCTATTTATATTTATATTTTCCCTCCTCAATTTAGCATTATGGACAGGGAAAGACCTAATCTAAGGTCTGCAGAAAAATATTTTACCTTCAAATTCATACCGTGATCGTAGCATGCATGACCTCGACTCATATGACTGGGATTTCCATGAAAAAGATTGTGGGCCGAAAATGGGTGAGCACTGTACAATTCTCTTCTGTTTCCTATTTATATTTTTATTTTACCTCCTCAATTTAGCATTATGGACAGGGAAAGACCTAATCTAACATCTGCACAAAAATATTTTGCTTTCAAATTCATACCGTGATCGTAGCATGCATGGACTCGACTCATATGACTGGGATTTCCATGAAAAAGATTGTGGGCCGAAAATGGATGATCACTGTACATTTCTCCTCTGTTTCCTATTTATATTTATATTTTACCTCCTCAATTTAGCATTATGGACAGGGAAAGACCTAATCTAAGATCTGCACAAAAATATTTTGCTTTCAAATTCATACCGTGATCGTAGCATGCATGGACTCGACTCATATGACTGGGATTTCCATGAAAAAGATTGTGGGCAGAAAATGGGTGATCACTGTACATTTCTCTTCTGTTTCCTATTTATATTTTTATTTTACCTCCTCAATTTAGCATTATGGACAGGGAAAGACCTAATCTAAGATCTGCACAAAAATATTTTGCTTTCAAATTCATACCGTGATCGTAGCATGCATGGACTCGACTCATATGACTGGGATTTCCATGGAAAAGATTGTGGGCCGAAAATGGATGATCACTGTACATTTCTCCTCTGTTTCCTATTTATATTTATATTTTACCTCCTCAATTTAGCATTATGGACAGGGGAAGACCTAATCTAAGATCTGCACAAAAATATTTTGCTTTCAAATTCATACCGTGATCGTAGCATGCATGGACTCGAATCATATGACTGGGATTTCCATGAAAAAGATTGTGGGCCGAAAATGGATGATCACTGTACATTTCTCCTCTGTTTCCTATTTATATTTATATTTTACCTCCTCAATTTAGCATTATGGACAGGGAAAGACCTAATCTAAGATCTGCACAAAAATATTTTGCTTTCAAATTCATACCGTGATCGTAGCATGCATGGACTCGACTCATATGACTGGGATTTCCATGAAAAAGATTGTGGGCCGAAAATGGGTGAGCACTGTACAATTCTCTTCTGTTTCCTATTTATATTTTTATTTTACCTCCTCAATTTAGCATTATGGACAGGGAAAGACCTAATCTAACATCTGCACAAAAATATTTTGCTTTCAAATTCATACCGTGATCGTAGCATGCATGGACTCGACTCATATGACTGGGATTTCCATGAAAAAGATTGTGGGCCGAAAATGGATGATCACTGTACATTTCTCCTCTGTTTCCTATTTATATTTATATTTTACCTCCTCAATTTAGCATTATGGACAGGGAAAGACCTAATCTAAAATCTGCACAAAAATATTTTGCTTTTAAATTCATACCGTGATCGTAGCATGCATGGACTCGACTCATATGACTGGGATTTCCATGAAAAAGATTGTGGGCAGAAAATGGGTGATCACTGTACATTTCTCTTCTGTTTCCTATTTACATTTATATTTTACCTCCTCAATTTAGCATTATGGACAGGAAAAGACCTAATGTAAGGTCTGCACAAAAAAATTTTGCCTTCAATTTCATACTGTGATCGTAGCATGCATGGACTCGACTCATATGACTGGGATTTCCATGAAAAAGATTGTGGGCTGAAAATGGGTGATCACTGTAAATTTCTCTTCTGTTTCCTATTTATATTTCTATTTTACCTCCTCAATTTAGCATTATGGACAGGGAAAGACCTAATCTAAAATCTGCACAAAAATATTTTACTTTCAATTTCATACCGTGAACGTAGCATGCATGGACTCGACTCATATGACTGGGATTTCCATAAAAAAGATTGTGGGCCGAAAATGGGTGATCACTGTACATTTCTCTTCTGTTTCTTATTTATATTTATAATTTACTTCCTCAATTTAGCATTATGGACCGGGAAAGACCTAATCTAAAATCTGCACAAAAATATTTTGCCTTCAAATTCATACCGTGATCGTAGCATGCATGAACTCGACTCATATGACTGGGATTTCCATGAAAAAGATTGTGGGGCGAAAATGGGTGAGCACTGTACAATTCTCTTCTGTTTCCTATTTATGTTTCTATTTTACCTCCTCAATTTAGCATTATGGACAGGGAAAGACCTAATCTAAAATCTGCACAAAAATATTTTGCTTTCAAATTCATACCGTGATCGTAGCATGCATGGACTCGACTCATATGACTGGGATTTCCATGAAAAAGATTGTCGGCCGAAAATGGGTGATCACTGTACATTTCTCTTCTGTTTCCTATTTATATTTCTATTTTACCTCCTCAATTTAGCATTATGGACGGGGAAAGACCTAATCTAAAATCTGTAAAAAAAAATTTTGCTTTCAAATTCATACCGTGATTGTAGCATGCATGGACTCGACTCATATGACTGGGATTTCCATGAAAAAGATTGTGGGCCGAAAATGGGTGATCACTGTACATTTCTCTTCTGTTTCCTATTTATATTTATATTTTACCTCCTCAATTTAGCATTATGGACACGAAAGACCTAATCTAACATCTGCACAAAAATATTTTGCTTTCAAATTCATACCGTGATCGTAGCATGCATGGACTCGACTCATATGACTGGGATTTCCATGAAAAAGATTGTGGGCCGAAAATGGGTGATCACTGTACATTTCTCTTCTATTTCCTATTTATATTTCTATTTTACCTCCTCAATTTAGCATTATGGACCGGGAAAGACCTAATCTAAAATCTGCACAAAAATATTTTGCTTTCAAATTCATACCGTGATCGTAGCATGCATGGACTCGTCTGATATGCCTGGGATTTCCCTGAAAAATATTGTCGGCCGAAAATGGGTGATCACTGTAATTTTCTCTTCTGTTTCCTATTTATATTTCTATTTTACTTCCTCAATTTAGCATTATGGTCAGGGAAAGACCTAATTTAAGCTCTGCACAAAAATATTTTGCCTTCAAATTCATACCGTGATTGTAGCATGCATGGACTCGACTCATATGACTGGGATTTCCATGAAAAAGATTGTGGGGCGAAAATGGGTGATCACTGTACATTTCTCTTCTGTTTCCTATTTATATTTATATTTTACCTCCTCAATTTAGCATTATGGACAGGGAAAGACCTAATCTAAAATCTGCACAAATATATATTGCCTTCAAATTCATACCGTAATCGTAGCATGCATGGATTCGACTCATAAGACTGGGATTTCCATGAAAAAGATTGTGGGTCGAAAATGGGTGATCACTGTACATTTCTCTTCTGTTTCCTATTTATATTTCTATTTTGCTTCCTTCATTTAGCATTATGGACAGGAAAAGACCTAATGTAAGGTCTGCACAAAAAAATTTTGCCTTCAATTTCATACTGTGATCGTAGCATGCATGGACTCGACTCATATGACTGGGATTTCCATGAAAAAGATTGTGGGCTGAAAATGGGTGATCACTGTAAATTTCTCTTCTGTTTCCTATTTATATTTCTATTTTACCTCCTCAATTTAGCATTATGGACAGGGAAAGACCTAATCTAAAATCTGCACAAAAATATTTTACTTTCAATTTCATACCGTGAACGTAGCATGCATGGACTCGACTCATATGACTGGGATTTCCATAAAAAAGATTGTGGGCCGAAAATGGGTGATCACTGTACATTTCTCTTCTGTTTCTTATTTATATTTATAATTTACTTCCTCAATTTAGCATTATGGACCGGGAAAGACCTAATCTAACATCTGCACAAAAATATTTTGCCTTGAAATTCATACCGTGATTGTAGCATGCATGGACTCGACTCATATGACTGGGATTTCCATGAAAAATATTGTGGACCGAAAATGGGTGATCACTGTACATTTTTCTTCTGTTTCCTATTTTTATTTCTATTTTACCTCCTCAATTTAGCATTATGGAGAGGGAAAGACCTAATCTAAAATCTGCACAAAAATATTTTGCTTTCAAATTCATACCGTGATCGTAGCATGCATGGACTCGACTCATATGACTGGGATTTCCATGAAAAAGATTGTGGGCTGAAAATGGGTGATCACTGTACATTTCTCTTCTGTTTCCTATTTATATTTATATTTTACCTCCTCAATTTAGCATTATGGACAAGGAAAGACCTAATCTAAAATCTGCACAAAAATATTTTGCTTTCAAATTCATACCGTGATCGTAGCATGCATGGACTCGACTCATATGACTGGGATTTCCATGAAAAAGATTGTGGGCCGAAAATGGATGATCACTGTACATTTCTCTTCTGTTTCCTATTTATATTTATATTTTACCTCCTCAATTTAGCATTATGGACAGGGAAAGACCTAATCTAAAATCTGCACAAAAATATTTTGCTTTCAAATTCATACCGTGATCGTAGCATGCATGGACTCGACTCATATGACTGGGATTTCCATGAAAAAGATTGTGTGCAGAAAATGGGTGATCACTGTACATTTCTCTTCTGTTTCCTATTTACATTTATATTTTACCTCCTCAATTTAGCATTATGGCAGGGAAAGACCTAATCTAAGCTCTGCACAAAAATATTTTGCCTTCAAATTCATACCGTGATCGGAGCATGCATTGACACGACTCATATGACTGGGACTTCCATGAAAAAGATTGTGGGCCGAAAATGGGTGATCACTGTACATTTCTCTTCTATTTCCTATTTATATTTCTATTTTACCTCCTCAATTTAGCATTATGGACCGGGAAAGACCTAATCTAAAATCTGCACAAAAATATTTTGCTTTCAAATTCATACCGTGATCGTAGCATGCATGGACTCGACTCATATGACTGGGATTTCCATGAAAAATATTGTGGACCGAAAATGGGTGATCACTGTACATTTTTCTTCTGTTTCCTATTTTTATTTCTATTTTACCTCCTCAATTTAGCATTATGGAGAGGGAAAGACCTAATCTAAAATCTGCACAAAAATATTTTGCTTTCAAATTCATACCGTGATCGTAGCATGCATGGACTCGACTCATATGACTGGGATTTCCATGAAAAAGATTGTGGGCCGAAAATGGGTGATCACTGTACATTTCTCTTCTGTTTCCTATTTATATTTCTATTTTACCTCCTCAATTTAGCATTATGGACGGGGAAAGACCTAATCTAAAATCTGTAAAAAAAAATTTTGCTTTCAAATTCATACCGTGATTGTAGCATGCATGGACTCGACTCATATGACTGGGATTTCCATGAAAAAGATTGTGGGCCGAAAATGGGTGATCACTGTACATTTCTCTTCTGTTTCCTATTTATATTTATATTTTACCTCCTCAATTTAGCATTATGGACACGAAAGACCTAATCTAACATCTGCACAAAAATATTTTGCTTTCAAATTCATACCGTGATCGTAGCATGCATGGACTCGACTCATATGACTGGGATTTCCATGAAAAAGATTGTGGGCCGAAAATGGATGATCACTGTACATTTCTCTTCTGTTTCCTATTTATATTTATATTTTACCTCCTCAATTTAGCATTATGGACAGGGAAAGACCTAATCTAAAATCTGCACAAAAATATTTTGCTTTCAACTTCATACCGTGATCGTAGCATGCATGGACTCGACTCATATGACTGGGATTTCCATGAAAAAGATTGTGTGCAGAAAATGGGTGATCACTGTACATTTCTCTTCTGTTTCCTATTTACATTTATATTTTACCTCCTCAATTTAGCATTATGGCAGGGAAAGACCTTATCTAAGCTCTGCAAAAAAATATTTTGCCTTCAAATTCATACCGTGATCGTAGCATGCATGGACTCGACTCATATGACTGGGATTTCCATGAAAAATATTGTGGGCCGAAAATGGGTGATCACTGTACATTTTTCTTCTGTTTCCTATTTTTATTTCTATTTTACCTCCTCAATTTAGCATTATGGAGAGGGAAAGACCTAATCTAAAATCTGCACAAAAATATTTTGCTTTCAAATTCATGCCGTGTTCGTAGCATGCATGGACTCGACTTATATGACTGGGATTTCCATGAAAAAGATTGTGGGCCGAAAATGGGTGATCACTGGACAATTCTCTTCTGTTTCCTATTTATATTTATATTTTTCCTCCTCAATTTTGCATTATGGACAAGGAAAGACCTAATCTAAAATCTGCAGAAATATATTTTGCTTTCAATTTCATACCGAGATCGTAGCATATATGGACTCGACTCATATGACTAGGATTTCCATGAAAAAGATTGTGGGCCGAAAATGGGTGATCACTGTACAATTCTCTTCTGTTTCCTATTTATATTTATATTTTCATTCCTCAATTTAGCATTATGGAGAGGGAAAGACCTAATCTAAGCTCTGCACAAAAATATTTTGCCTTCAAATTCATACCGTGATCGGAGCATGCATTGACACGACTCATATGACTGGGACTTCTATGAAAAAGATTGTGGGCCGAAAATGGGTGATCACTGTACATTTCTCTTCTATTTCCTATTTATATTTCTATTTTACCTCCTCAATTTAGCATTATGGACCGGGAAAGACCTAATCTAAAATCTGCACAAAAATATTTTGCTTTCAAATTCATACCGTGATCGTTGCATGCATGGACTCGACTCATATGACTGGGATTTCCATGAAAAATATTATGGACCGAAAATGGGTGATCACTGTACATTTTTCTTCTGTTTCCTATTTTTATTTCTATTTTACCTCCTCAATTTAGCATTATGGAGAGGGAAAGACCTAATCTAAAATCTGCACAAAAATATTTTGCTTTCAAATTCATACCGTGATCGTAGCATGCATGGACTCGACTCATATGACTGGGATTTCCATGAAAAAGATTGTGGGCCGAAAATGGGTGATCACTGTACATTTCTCTTCTGTTTCCTATTTATATTTCTATTTTACTCCTCAATTTAGCATTATGGACGGGGAAAGACCTAATCTAAAATCTGTAAAAAAAAATTTTGCTTTCAAATTCATACCGTGATTGTAGCATGCATGGACTCGACTCATATGACTGGGATTTCCATGAAAAAGATTGTGGGCCGAAAATGGGTGCTCACTGTACATTTCTCTTCTGTTTCCTATTTATATTTATATTTTACCTCCTCAATTTAGCATTATGGACAAGGAAAGACCTAATCTAACATCTGCACAAAAATATTTTGCTTTCAAATTCATACCGTGATCGTAGCATGCATGGACTCGACTCATATGACTGGGATTTCCATGAAAAAGATTGTGGGCCGAAAATGGATGATCACTGTACATTTCTCTTCTGTTTCCTATTTATATTTATATTTTACCTCCTCAATTTAGCATTATGGACAGGGAAAGAACTAATCTAAAATCTGCACAAAAATATTTTGCTTTCAAATTCATACCGTGATCGTAGCATGCATGGACTCGACTCATATGACTGGGATTTCCATGAAAAAGATTGTGTGCAGAAAATGGGTGATCACTGTACATTTCTCTTCTGTTTCCTATTTACATTTATATTTTACCTCCTCAATTTAGCATTATGGCAGGGAAAGACCTAATCTAAGCTCTGCAAAAAAATATTTTGCCTTCAAATTCATACCGTGAACGTAGCATGCATGGACTCGACTCATATGACTGGGATTTCCATGAAAAATATTGTGGGCCGGAAATGGGTGATCACTGTACATTTTTCTTATGTTTCCTATTTTTATTTCTATTTTACCTCCTCAATTTAGCATTATGGAGAGGGAAAGACCTAATATAAATCTGCACAAAAATATTTTGCTTTCAAATTCATACCGAGATCGTAGCATGCATGGACTCGACTCATATGACTGGGATTTCCATGAAAAAGATTGTGGGCCGAAAATGGGTGATCACTGTACAATTCTCTTCTGTTTCCTATTTATATTTATATTTTCATTCCTCAATTTAGCATTATGGAGAGGGAAAGACCTAATCTAAGCTCTGCACAAAAATATTTTGCCTTCAAATTCATACCGTGATCGGAGCATGCATTGACACGACTCATATGACTGGGACTTCCATGAAAAAGATTGTGGGCCGAAAATGGGTGATCACTGTACATTTCTCTTCTATTTCCTATTTATATTTCTATTTTACCTCCTCAATTTAGCATTATGGACCGGGAAAGACCTAATCTAAAATCTGCACAAAAATATTTTGCTTTCAAATTCATACCGTGATCGTAGTATGCATGGACTTGACTCATATGACTGGGATTTCCATGAAAAATATTGTGGACCGAAAATGGGTGATCACTGTACATTTTTCTTCTGTTTCCTATTTTTATTTCTATTTTACCTCCTCAATTTAGCATTATGGAGAGGGAAAGACCTAATCTAAAATCTGCACAAAAATATTTTGCTTTCAAATTCATACCGTGATCGTAGCATGCATGGACTCGACTCATATGACTGGGATTTCCATGAAAAAGATTGTGGGCCGAAAATGGGTGATCACTGTACATTTCTCTTCTGTTTCCTATTTATATTTCTATTTTACCTCCTCAATTTAGCATTATGGACGGGGAAAGACCTAATCTAAAATCTGTGAAAAAAAATTTTGCTTTCAAATTCATACCGTGATCGTAGCATGCATGGACTCTACTCATATGACTGGGATTTCCATGAAAAAGATTGTGGGCCGAAAATGGGTGATCACTGTACATTTCTCTTCTGTTTCCTATTTATATTTATATTTTACCTCCTCAATTTAGCATTATGGACAGGGATAGACCTAATCTAAAATCTGCACAAAAATATTTTGCTTTCAAATTCATACCGTGATCGTAGCATGCATGGACTCGACTCATATGACTGGGATTTCCATGAAAAAGATTGTGTGCAGAAAATGGGTGATCACTGTACATTTCTCTTCTGTTTCCTATTTACATTTATATTTTACCTCCTCAATTTAGCATTATGGCAGGGAAAGACCTAATCTAAGCTCTGCAAAAAAATATTTTGCCTTCAAATTCATACCGTGATCGTAGCATGCATGGACTCGACTCATATGACTGGGATTTCCATGAAAAATATTGTGGGCCGAAAATGGGTGATCACTGTACATTTTTCTTCTGTTTCCTATTTTTATTTTTATTTTACCTCCTCAATTTAGCATTATGGAGAGGGAAAGACCTAATCTAAATTCTGCACAAAAATATTTTGCTTTCAAATTCATACCGAGATCGTAGCATGCATGGACTCGACTCATATGACTGGGATTTCCATGAAAAAGATTGTGGGCCGAAAATGGGTGATCACTGTACAATTCTCTTCTGTTTCCTATTTATATTTATATTTTCATTCCTCAATTTAGCATTATGGAGAGGGAAAGACCTAATCTAAGCTCTGCACAAAAATATTTTGCCTTCAAATTCATACCGTGATCGGAGCATGCATTGACACGACTCATATGACTGGGACTTCCATGAAAAAGATTGTGGGCCGAAAATGGGTGATCACTGTACATTTCTCTTCTATTTCCTATTTATATTTCTATTTTACCTCCTCAATTTAGCATTATGGACCGGGAAAGACCTAATCTAAAATCTGCACAAAAATATTTTGCTTTCAAATTCATACCGTGATCGTAGCATGCATGGACTTGACTCATATGACTGGGATTTCCATGAAAAATATTGTGGACCGAAAATGGGTGATCACTGTACATTTTTCTTCTGTTTCCGATTTTTATTTCTATTTTACCTCCTCAATTTAGGATTATGGAGAGGGAAAGACCTAATCTAAAATCTGCACAAAAATATTTTGCTTTCAAATTCATACCGTGATCGTAGCATGCATGGACTCGACTCATATGACTGGGATTTCCATGAAAAAGATTGTGGGCCGAAAATGGGTGATCACTGTACATTTCTCTTCTGTTTCCTATTTATATTTCTATTTTACCTCCTCAATTTAGCATTATGGACGGGGAAAGACCTAATCTAAAATCTGTGAAAAAAAATTTTGCTTTCAAATTCATACCGTGATTGTAGCATGCATGGACTCGACTCATATGACTGGGATTTCCATGAAAAAGTTTGTGGGCCGAAAATGGGTGATCACTGTACATTTCTCTTCTGTTTCCTATTTATATTTATATTTTACCTCCTCAATTTAGCATTATGGACAAGGAAAGACCTAATCAAAAATCTGCACAAAAATATTTTGCTTTCAAATTCATACAGTGATCGTAGCATGCTTGGACACGACTCATATCACTGGGATTTCCATGAAAAAGATTGTGGGCCGAAAATGGGTGATCACTCTACATTTCTCTTCTTTTTCCTATTTATACTTCTATTTTACCTCCTCAATTTAGCATTATGGACAGGGAAAGACCTAATCTAAAATCTGCACAAAAATATTTTGCTTTCAAATTCATACCGTGATCGTAGCATGCATGGACTCGAATCATATGACTGGGATTTCCATGAAAAAGATTGTGGGCCGAAAATGGGTGATCACTGTACATTTCTCTTCTGTTTCCTATTTATATTTCTATTTTACTTCCTGAATTTAGCATTATGGACAGAGAAAGACCTAATCTAATCTCTGCACAAAAATATTTTGCCTTCAAATTCATACCGTGATCGTAGCATGCATGGACTCGAGTCATATGACTGGGATTTCCATGAAAAAGATTGTGGGCCGAAAATGGGTGATCACTGTACATTTCTCTTCTGTTTCCTATTTATATTTCTATTTTACCTCCTCAATTTAGCATTATGGACAGGGAAAGACCTAATCTAAAATCTGCACATAAATATTTTGCTTTCAAATTCATACCGTGATCGTAGCATGCATGGACTCGACTCATATGACTGGGATTTCCATGAAAAAGATTGTGGGCCGAAAATGGGTGATCACTGTACATTTTTCTTCTGTTTCCTATTTATGTTTATATTTTACCTCCTCAATTTAGCATTATGGACAGGGAAAGACCTAATCTAAGATCTGCACAAAAATATTTTGCCTTCAAATTCATACCATGATCGTAGCATGCATGGACACGACTCATATGACTGGGATTTCCATGAAAAAGATTGTGGGCCGAAAATGGGTGATCACTGTACATTTCTCTTCTGTTTCCTATTTATATTTATATTTTACCTCCTCAATTTAGCATTATGGACAGGGAAAGACCTAATCTAAAATCTGCACAAAAATATTTTGCTTTCAATTTCATACCGAGATCGTAGCATGCATGGACTCGACTCATATGACTGGGATTTCCATGAAAAAGATTGTGGGCCGAAAATGGGTGATCACTGTACATTTTTCTTCTGTTTCCTATTGATATTTATATTTTCATTCCTCAATTTAGCATTATGGAGAGGGAAAGACCTAATCAAAGCTCTGCACAAAAATATTTTGCCTTCAAATTCATACCGTGATCGGAGCATGCATTGACACGACTCATATGACTGGGACTTCCATGAAAAAGATTGTGGGCCGAAAATGGGTGATCACTGTACATTTCTCTTCTGTTTCCTATTTATATTTCTATTTTACCTCCTCAATTTAGCATTATGGACAGGGAAGACCTAATCTAAAATCTGCACAAAAATATTTTGCCTTCAAATTCATACCGTGATTGTAGCATGCATGGACTCGACGCATATGACTGGGATTTCCATGAAAAAGATTGTGGGCCGAAAATGGGTGATCACTGTACATTTCTCTTCTGTTTCCTATTTATATTTATATTTTACCTCCTCAATTTAGCATTATGGACAGGGAAAGACCAAATCTAAAATCTGCACAAAAATATTTTGCTTTCAAATTCATACCGTGATCGTAGCATGCATGGACTCGACTCATATGACTGGGATTTCCATGGAAAAGATTGTGGGCCGAAAACGGGTGATCACTGTACATTTCTCTTCTGTTTCCTATTTATATTTCTTTTTTACCTCCTCAATTTAGCATTATGGACAGCGTTAGACCTAATCTAAGCTCTGCACAAAAATATTTTGCCTTCAAAGTCATACCGTGATCGTAGCATGCATGGACTCGACTCATATGATTGGGATTTCCATGAAAAAGATTGTGGGCCGAAAATGGGTGATCACTGTACATTTCTCTTCTGTTTCCTATTTATATTTGTATTTTACCTCCTCAATTTAGCATTATGGACAGGGAAAGACCTAATACAAGATCTGCACAAAAATATTTTGCCTTCAAATTCATACCGTGATCGTAGCATGCATGGACTCGACTCATATGACTGGGATTTCCATGAAAAATATTGTGGGCAGAAAATGGGTGATCATTGATTAATTCTCTTCTGTTTCCTATTCATATTTATATTTTACCTCCTCAATTTAGCATTATGGACAGGGAAAGACCAAATCTAATATCTGCACAAAAATATTTTGGCTTCAAATTCATATCGTCATTGTAGCATGCATGGACTCGACTCATATGACTGGGATTTCCATGAAAAAGATTGTGGGCCGAAAATGGGAGATCACTGTACCTTTTTCTTCTGTTTCCTATTTATATTTCTATTTTACCTCCTCAATTTAGCATTATGGCCAGGGAAAGACCTAAACTAAGCTCTGCACAAAAATATTCTGCCTTCAAATTCATACCGTGATCGTAGCATGCATGGACTCGACTCATATGACTGGGATTTCCATGAAAAAGATTGTGGGCCGAAAATGGGTGATCACTGTACATTTCACTTCTGCTTCCTATTTATATTTATATTTTACCTCCTCAATTTAGCGTTATGGACAGGGAAAGACCTAAGCTAAAATCTGCACAAAAATATTTTGCTTTCAAATTCATACCGTGATCGTAGCATGCATGGACTCGACTCATATGACTGGGATTTCCATGAAAAAGATTGTGGGCCGAAAATGGGTGATCACTGTACATTTCTCTTCTGTTTCCTATTTATATTTCTATTTTATCTCCTCAATTTAGCATTATGGACAGGGAAAGACCTAATCTAAAATCTGCACAAAAATATTTTGCTTTCAAATTCATACCGTGATCGTAGCATGAATGGACTCGACTCATATGACTGGGATTTCCATTAAAAAGAATGTGGGCCGAAAATGGGTGATCACTGTACATTTCTCTTCTGTTTCCTATTTATATTTATATTTTACCTCCTCAATTTAGCACTATGGACAGGGAAAGACCTCATGTAAGATCTGCAGAAAAATATTTTGCCTTGAAATTCATACCGTGATCGTAGCATGCATGGACTCGACTCATATGACTGGGATTTCCATGAAAAAGATTGTGGGCCGATAATGGGTGATCACTATACATTTCTCTTCATTTTCCTATTTATATTTCTATTTTACATCCTCAATTTAGCATTAAGGCAGGGAAACACCTAATCTAAAATCTGCACAAAAATATTTTGCCTTCAAATTCATACCGTGATCGTAGCATGCATGGACTCAACTCATATGACTGGGATTTCCATGAAAAAGATTCTCGGCGGAAAATGGGTGATCACTGTACATTTCTCTTCTGTTTCCTATTTATATTTTGTTTTTTAACTCCTCAATTTAGCATTATGGACAGCGTTAGACCTAATCTAAGCTCTGCACAAAAATATTTTGCCTTCAAAGTCATACCGTGATCGTAGCATGCATGGACTCAACTCATATGATTGGGATTTCCATGAAAAAGATTGTGGGCCGAAAATGGGTGATCACTGTACATTTCTCTTCTGTTTCCTATTTATATTTGTATTTTACCTCCTCAATTTAGCATTATGGACAGGGAAAGACCTAATCCAAGATCTGCACAAAAATATTTTGCCTTCAAATTCATACCGTGATCGTAGCATGCATGGACTCGACTCATATGACTGGGATTTCCATGAAAAATATTGTTGGCAGAAAATGGATTATCACTGTACATTTCTCTTCTGTTTCCTATTTATATTTCTATTTTACCTCCTCAATTTAGCATTATGGACAGGGAAAGACCTAATCTAAAATCTGCAAAAAAATATGTTGCCTTCAAATTCATACCGTGATCGTAGCATGCATGGACTCAACTCATATGACTGGGATTTCCATGAAAAAGATTGTGGGCCGAAAATGGGTGATCATTGTATATTTCTCTTCTGTTTCCTATTTATATTTATATTTTACCTCCTCAATTTAGCATTATGGACAGGGAAAGACCAAATCTAATATCTGCACAAAAATATTTTGGCTTCATTCATAACGTCATTGTAGCATGCATGGACTCGACTCATATGACAGGGATTTCCATGAAAAAGATTCTGGGCCGAAAATGGGTGATCACTGTACATTTCTCTTCTGTTTCCTATTTATATTTCTATTTTATCTCCTCAATTTAGCATTATGGACAGGGAAAGACCTAATCTAAAATCTGCACAAAAATATTTTGCCTTCAAATTCATACCGTGATCGTAGCATATATGGACTTGACTCATATGACTGGGATTTCCATGAAATAGATTGTGGGTTGAAAATGGGTGATCACTGTACATTTCTCTTCTGTTTCCTATTGATATTTATATTTTACCTCCTCAATTAAGCATTATGGCAGGGAAAGACCTAATCTAAGCTCTGCAAAAAAATATTTTGCCTTCAAATTCATACCGTGATCGTAGCATGCATGGACTCGACTCATATAACTGTGATTTCCATTAAAAAGAATGTGGGCCGAAAATGGGTGATCACTGTACATTTCTCTTCTGTTTCCTATTACTAATTCTATTCTACTTCCGTAATTTAGCATTATGGACAGGGAAAGACCTAAACTAAAACCTGCAAAAAAGTATTTTGCCTTCACATTCATACCGTGATCGTAGCATGCATGGACTCGACTCATATGACTGGGATTTCCATGAAAACGATTGTGGGCCGAAAATGGGTGATCAATGTACATTTCTCTTCTGCTTCCTATTTATATTTATATTTTACCTCCTCAATTTAGCATTATGGCAGAGAAAGACATAATCTAAGCTCTGCAAAAAAATATTTTGCCTTCAAATTCATACCGTGATCGTAGCAAGCATGGATTCGTCTCATATGACTGGGATTTCCATGAAAAATAGTGTGGGCACAAAATGCGTGATCACTGTACATTTCTCTTCTGTTTCCTATTTATATTTATATTTTACCTCCTCAATTTAGCATTATGGACAGGGAAAGATCAAATCTAAGATCTGTACAAAAATATTTTGCCTTCAAATTCATACTGTGATCGCAGAATGCACGGACTTGACTCATATGACTGGGATTTCCATGAAAAAGATTGTGGGCAGAAAATGGGTGATCACTGTACATTTCTCTTCTGTTTCCTATTCATATTTCTATTTTACCTCCTGAATTTAGCATTATAGACAGGGAAAGACCTAATCTAAGATCTGCATAAAAATATTTTGCCTTCAAATTAATACCGTGATCGTAGCATGCATGGACTCGACTCATATGACTGGGATTTCCATGAAAAAGATTGTGGGCAGAAAATAGGTGATCACTGTACATTTCTCTTCTGTTTCCTATTTATATTTATATTTTACCTCCTCAATTTAGCATAATGGACAGGGAAAGACCTAATCTAAAATCTGCACAAAAATATTTTGCCTTCAAATTCATACCGTGATCGTAGCATGCATGGACTCGACTCATATGACTGGGATTTCCATGAAAAAGATTGTGGGCTGAAAATAGGTGATCACTGTACATTTCTCTTCTGTTTTCTATTTATATTTATATTTTACATCCTCAATTTAGCATTATGGACAGGGAATGACCTAATCTAAGATTTGCACAAAAACATTTTGCCTTCAAATTCATACCGTGATCGTAGCATGCATGGACTCGACTCATATGACTGGGATTTGCATGAAAAAGATTGTGGGCCGAAAATGGGTGATCACTGTACATTTGCTTCTGTTTCCTATTTATATTTCTATTTTACCTCCTCAATTTAGCATTATGGATTGGGAAAGACCTAATCTAAAATCTGCACAAAAATATTTTGCCTTCAAATTCATACCGTGATCGTAGCATGCATGGACTCGACTCATATGACTGGGATTTCCATGAAAAAGATTGTGGGCCGAAATTCGGTGATCACTGTACATTTGCTTCTGTTTCCTATTTATATTTATATTTTACCTCCTCAATTTAGCATTATGGACAGGGAAAGACCAAATCTAAGATCTGCACAAAAATGTTTTGCCTTCAAATTCATACCATGATCGTAGCATGCATGGACTCGACTCATATGACTGGGATTTCCATGAAAAAGATTGTGGGCCGAAAACGGGTGATCACTGTACATTTCTCTTCTGTTTCCTATTTATATATATATTTTACGTCCTCAATTTAGCATTATGGAGAGGGAAAGACCTAATCTAAGATCTGCACACAAATATTTTGCCTTCAAATTCATACCGTGATCGTAGCATGCATGGACTCGACTCTTATGACTGGGATTTCCATGAAAAAGATTGTGGGCCGAAAATCGGTGATTACTGTACATTTCTCTTCTGTTTCTTATTTATATTTATACTTTACCTCCTCAATTTAGCAATATGGCCAGGGAAAGACCTAATCTAAGCCCTGTACAAAAATATTTTGCCTTCAAATTCATACCGTGATCGTAGAATGCATGGACACGACTCATATGACTGGGATTTCCATGAAAAAGATTGTGGGCCGAAAATGGGTGATCACTGTACATTTCTCTTCTGTTTCCTATTTATATTTATATTTTAACTTCTCAATTTAGCATTATGGACAGAGAAAGACCAAATCTAAGATCTGTACAAAAATATTTTGCCTTCAAATTCATACTGGGATCGTAGCATGCACGGACTCGACTCATATGACTGGGATTTCCATGAAAAAGATTGTGGGCAGAAAATGGGTGATAACTGTACATTTCTCTTCTGTTTCCTATTTATATTTCTATTTTACCTCCTGAATTTAGCATTATAGACAGGGAAAGACCTAATCTAAGATCTGCATAAAAATATTTTGCCTTCAAATTCATACCGTGATCGTAGCATGCATGGACTCGACTCATATGACTGGGATTTCCATGAAAAAGATTGTGGGCTGAAAATAGGTGATCACTGTACATTTCTCTTCTCTTTTCTATTTATATTTATATTTTACATCCTCAATTTAGCATTATGGACAGGGAATGACCTAATCTAAGATTTTCACAAAAATATTTTGCCTTCAAATTCATACCGTGATCGTAGCATGCATGGACTCGACTCATATGACTGGGATTTGCATGAAAAAAATTGTGGGCCGAAAATGGGTGATCACTGTACATTTGCTTCTGTTTCCTATTTATATTTCTATTTTACCTCCTCAATTTAGCATTATGGACAGGGAAAGACCAAATCTAAGATCTGCACAAAATGTTTTGCCTTCAAATTCATACCGTGAGCGTAGCATGCATGGACTCGACTCATATGACTGGGATTTCCATGAAAAAGATTGTGGGCGGAAAATCAGTGATCACTGTACATTTCTCATCTGTTTCCTATTTATATTTCTATTTTACCTCCTCAATTTAGCATTAAGGACAGCGAATGACCTAATCTAAGATCTGCACAAAAATATTTTGCCTTCAAATTCATACCGTGATCTTAGCATGCATGGACTCGACTCATATGACTGGGATTTCCATGAAAAAGATTGTGGGCCGAAATTCGGTGATCACTGTACATTTGCTTCTGTTTCCTATTTATATTTATATTTTACCTCCTCAATTTAGCATTATGGACAGGGAAAGACCAAATCTAAGATCTGCACAAAAATGTTTTGCCTTCAAATTCATACCATGATCGTAGCATGCATGGACTCGACTCATATGACTGGGATTTCCATGAAAAAGATTGTGGGCCGAAAACGGGTGATCACTGTACATTTCTCTTCTGTTTCCTATTTATATATATATTTTACGTCCTCAATTTAGCATTATGGAGAGGGAAAGACCTAATCTAAGATCTGCACACAAATATTTTGCCTTCAAATTCATACCGTGATCGTAGCATGCATGGACTCGACTCTTATGACTGGGATTTCCATGAAAAAGATTGTGGGCCGAAAATCGGTGATTACTGTACATTTCTCTTCTGTTTCTTATTTATATTTATACTTTACCTCCTCAATTTAGCAATATGGCCAGGGAAAGACCTAATCTAAGCCCTGTACAAAAATATTTTGCCTTCAAATTCATACCGTGATCGTAGAATGCATGGACACGACTCATATGACTGGGATTTCCATGAAAAAGATTGTGGGCCGAAAATGGGTGATCACTGTACATTTCTCTTCTGTTTCCTATTTATATTTATATTTTAACTTCTCAATTTAGCATTATGGACAGAGAAAGACCAAATCTAAGATCTGTACAAAAATATTTTGCCTTCAAATTCATACTGGGATCGTAGCATGCACGGACTCGACTCATATGACTGGGATTTCCATGAAAAAGATTGTGGGCAGAAAATGGGTGATAACTGTACATTTCTCTTCTGTTTCCTATTTATATTTCTATTTTACCTCCTGAATTTAGCATTATAGACAGGGAAAGACCTAATCTAAGATCTGCATAAAAATATTTTGCCTTCAAATTCATACCGTGATCGTAGCATGCATGGACTCGACTCATATGACTGGGATTTCCATGAAAAAGATTGTGGGCTGAAAATAGGTGATCACTGTACATTTCTCTTCTCTTTTCTATTTATATTTATATTTTACATCCTCAATTTAGCATTATGGACAGGGAATGACCTAATCTAAGATTTTCACAAAAATATTTTGCCTTCAAATTCATACCGTGATCGTAGCATGCATGGACTCGACTCATATGACTGGGATTTGCATGAAAAAAATTGTGGGCCGAAAATGGGTGATCACTGTACATTTGCTTCTGTTTCCTATTTATATTTCTATTTTACCTCCTCAATTTAGCATTATGGACAGGGAAAGACCAAATCTAAGATCTGCACAAAATGTTTTGCCTTCAAATTCATACCGTGAGCGTAGCATGCATGGACTCGACTCATATGACTGGGATTTCCATGAAAAAGATTGTGGGCGGAAAATCAGTGATCACTGTACATTTCTCATCTGTTTCCTATTTATATTTCTATTTTACCTCCTCAATTTAGCATTAAGGACAGCGAATGACCTAATCTAAGATCTGCACAAAAATATTTTGCCTTCAAATTCATACCGTGATCTTAGCATGCATGGACTCGACTCATATGACTGGGATTTCCATGAAAAAGATTGTGGGCCGACAATGGGTGATCACTGTACATTTCTCTTCTGTTTCCTATTTATATTTATATTTTAACTTCTCAATTTAGCATTATGGCCAGGGAAAGACCTAATCTAAGCCCTGTACAAAAATATTTTGCCTTCAAATTCATACCGTGATCGTAGAATGCATGGACACGACTCATATGACTGGGATTTCCATGAAAAAGATTGTGGGCCGAAAATGGGTGATCACTGTACATTTCTCTTCTGTTTCCTATTTATATTTATATTTTAACTTCTCAATTTAGCATTATGGACAGGGAAAGACCAAATCTAAGATCTGTACAAAAATATTTTGCCTTCAAATTCATACCGTGAGCGTAGCATGCATGGACTCGACTCATATGACTGGGATTTTCATGAAAAAGATTGTGGGCGGAAAATCAGTGATCACTGTACATTTCTCATCTGTTTCCTATTTATATTTCTATTTTACCTCCTCAATTTAGCATTAAGGACAGTGAATGACCTAATCTAAGATCTGCACAAAAATATTTTGCCTTCAAATTCATACCGTGATCTTAGCATGCATGGACTCGACTCATATGACTGGGATTTCCATGAAAAAGATTGTGGGCCGACAATGGGTGATCACTGTACATTTCTCTTCTGTTTCCTATTTATATTTATATTTTAACTTCTCAATTTAGCATTATGGACAGGGAAAGACCAAATCTAAGATCTGTACAAAAATATTTTGCCTTCAAATTCATACCGTGATCGTAGCATGCATCGACTCGAATCATATGACTGGGATTTCCATGAAAAAGATTGTGGGCCGAAAATGGGTGATCACTGTACATTTCTCTTCTGTTTCCTATTTATATTTATATTTTACCTCCTCAATTTAGCATTATGGACAGGGAAAGACCTAATCTAAGATCTGCACAAAAATATTTTGCCTTCAAATTCATACCGTGATCGTAGCATGCATGGACTCGACTCATATGATTGGGATTTCCATGAAAAAGATTGTGGGCCGAAAATGGGTGATCACTGTACATTTCTCTTCTGTTTCCTATTTATATTTCTATTTTACCTCCTCAATTTAGCAATATGGCCAGGGAATGACCTAATCTAAGCCCTGCACAAAAATATTTTGCCTTCAAATTCATACCGTGATCGTAGCTTGCATGGACTCGACTCATATGACTGGGATTTCCATGAAAAAGATTGTGGGCCGAAAATAGCTGATCACTGTACATTTCCCTTCTGTTTCCTATTTATAATTTTATTTTACCTCCTCAATTTAGCATTAAGGACAGCGAATGACCTAATTTAAGATCTGCACAAAAATATTTTGCCTTCAAATTCATACCGTGATCTTAGCATGCATGGACTCGACTCATATGACTGGGATTTCCATGAAAAAGATTGTGGGCCGAAAATGGGTGATCACTGTTCATTTCTCTTCTGTTTCCTATTTATATTTATATTTTACCTCCTAAATTTAGCATTATGGCCCGGGAAAGGCCAATCTAAGCTCTGCACAAAAATATTTTGCCTTCAAATTCATACCGTGATCGTAGCATGCATGGACTCGACTCATATGACTGGGATTTCCATGAAAAAGATTCTGGGCCGAAAATAGGTGATCACTGTACATTTCTCTTCTGTTTCCTATTTATATTTATATTTTACCTCCTCAATTTAGCATTATGGACAGGGAAAAACCAAATCTAAGATCTGCACATAAATATTTTACCTTCACATCATACCGTGATCGTAGCATGCATGGACTCGTCTCATATGACTGGGATTTCCATGAAAAAGATTGTGGGCCGAAAATGGGTTATCAGTGTACATTTCTCTTCTGTTTCCTATTTATATTTCTATTTTACCTCCTCAATTTAGCATTATGGACAGGGAAAGACCAAATCTAAGATCTGCACAAAAATATTTTACCTTAATATTCATACCGTGATCGTAGCATGCATGGACTCGACTCATATGACTGGGATTTCCATGAAAAAGATTGTGGGCCGAAAATGGGTGATCACTGTACATTTCTCTTCTGTTTCCTATTTATATTTATATTTTACCTCCTCAATTTAGCATTATGGCCCAGGAAAGACATAATCTAAGATCTGCACAAAAATATTTTGCCTTCAAATTCAAACCGTGATCGTAGCATGCATGGACTCTTCTCTTATGACTTGGATTTCCATGAAAAAGATTGTGGGCCAAAAATGGGTGATCACTGTACGTTTCTCTTCTGTTTCTTATTTATATTTCTATTTTACCTCCTTAATTTAGCATTATGGACAGGGAAAGACCTAATCTAAGATCTGCACGAAAATATTTCGCCTTCAAATTCATACCGTGATCGTAGCATGCATGGACTCGACTCATATGACTGGGATTTCCATGAAAAAGATTGTGGGCCGAAAATGGGTGATCACTGTTCATTTCCCTTCTGTTTCCTATTTATATTTATATTTTACCTCCTAAATTTAGCATTATAGCCCGGGAAAGGCCAATCTAAGCTCTGCACAAAAATATTTTGCCTTCAAATTCATACCGTGATCGTAGCCTGCATGGACTCGACTCATATGACTGGGATTTCCATGAAAAAGATTCTGGGCCGAAAATAGGTGATCACTGTACATTTCTCTTCTGTTTCCTATTCATATTTATATTTTACCTCCTCAATTTAGCATTATGGACAGGGAAAGACCAAATGTAAGATCTGCACAAAAATATTTTGCCTTCAAATTCAAACCGTGATCGTAGCATGCATGGACTCGACTCATATGACTGGGATTTCCATGAAAAAGATTGTGGGCCGACAATGGGTGATCACTGTACATTTCTCTTCTGTTTCCTATTGATATTTCTATTTTACCTCCTCAATTTAGCATTATGGACAGGGAAAGACATAATCTAAAATCTGCACAAAAATATTTTGCCTTCAAATTCAAACCGTGATCGTAGCATGCATGGACTCGACTCATATGACTGGGATTTCCATGAAAAAGATTGTAGGCTTAAAATGGGTGATCACTGTACATTTCTCTTCTGTTTCCTACTTATATTTCTCTTTTACCTCCTCAATTTAGCATTATGGACAGTGAATGACCTAATCTAAGATCTGCACAAAAATATTTTGCCTTCAAATTCATACCTTGATCGTAGCATGCATGGACTCGACTCATATGACTGGGATTTCCATGAAAAAGATTTTGGGCAGAAAATGGGTGATCACTGTACATTTCTCTTCTGTTTCCTATTTATATTTCTATTTTACCTCCTCAATTTAGCATTATGGACAGGGAAAGACCAAATCTAAGACCTGCACAAAAATATTTTACCTTCAAATTCATACCGTGATCGTAGCATGCATGGACTCGACTCATATGACTGGGATTTCCATGAAAAAGATTGTGGGCCAAAAATGGGTGATCACTGTACGTTTCTCTTCTGTTTCTTATTTATATTTCTATTTTACCTCCTCAATTTAGCATTATGGACAGGGAAAGACCTAATCTAAGATCTGCACGAAAATATTTCGCCTTCAAATTCATACCGTGATCGTAGCATGCATGGACTCGACTCATATGACTGGGATTTCCATGAAAAAGATTGTGGGCCGAAAATGGGTGATCACTGTTCATTTCCCTTCTGTTTCCTATTTATATTTATATTTTACCTCCTAAATTTAGCATTATAGCCCGGGAAAGGCCAATCTAAGCTCTGCACAAAAATATTTTGCCTTCAAATTCATACCGTGATCGTAGCCTGCATGGACTCGACTCATATGACTGGGATTTCCATGAAAAAGATTCTGGGCCGAAAATAGGTGATCACTGTACATTTCTCTTCTGTTTCCTATTTATATTTATATTTTACCTCCTCAATTTAGCATTATGGACAGGGAAAGACCAAATGTAAGATCTGCACAAAAATATTTTGCCTTCAAATTCAAACCGTGATCGTAGCATGCATGGACTCGACTCATATGACTGGGATTTCCATGAAAAAGATTGTGGGCCGACAATGGGTGATCACTGTACATTTCTCTTCTGTTTCCTATTGATATTTCTATTTTACCTCCTAAATTTAGCATTATGGCCCGGGAAAGGCCAATCTAAGCTCTGTACAAAAATATTTTGCCTTCAAATTCATACCGTGATCGTAGCATGCATGGACTCGACTCATATGACTGGGATTTCCATGAAAAAGATTGTGGGCCGAAAATAGGTGATCACTGTACATTTCTCTTCTGTTTCCTATTTATATTTATATTTTACCTCCTAAATTTAGCATTATGGACAGGGAAAGATCAAATCTAAGATCTGCACAAAAATATTTTACCTTCAAATTCATACCGTGATCGTAGCATGCATGGATTCGACTCATATGACTGGGATTTCCATGAAAAAGATTGTGGGCCGAAAATTGGTGATCACTGTACATTTCTCTTCTGTTTCCTATTTATATTTATATTTTACCTCCTCAATTTAGCATTATGGCCCGGGAAAGACATAATCTAAGCTCTGCACAAAAATATTTTGCCTTCAAATTCATACCGTGATCGTAGCATTCATGGACTCGACTCATATGACTGGGATTTCCATGAAAAAGATTGTGGGCCGAAAATGGGTGATCACTGTACATTTCTCTTCTGTTTCCTATTTATATTTCTATTTTACCTCCTCAATTTAGCATTATGGACAGGGAAAGACCAAATCTAAGATCTGCACAAAAATATTTTACCTTCAAATTCATACCGTGATCGTACCATGCATGGACTCGACTCATATGACTGGGATTTCCATGAAAAAGATTGTGGGCCTAAAATAGGTGATCACTGTACATTTCTCTTCGGTTTCCTATTTATATTTATATTTTACCTCCGCAATTTAGCATTATGGACAGGGAAAGACCAAATCTAAGATCTGCACAAAAATATTTTACTTTCAAATTCTGACCGTGATCGTAGCATGCATGGACTCGATTCATATGACTGGGATTTCCAGGAAAAAGTTTGTGGAACGAAAATGGGAGATCACTGTACATTTCTCTTCTGTTTCCTCTTCATATTTCTCTTTTACCTCCTCAATTTAGCATTATGGACGGGGAAAGACCAAATCTAATATCTGCAAAAAAATATTTTCCTTTCAAATTCATACCGTGATCGTAGCATGCATGGACTCGACTCATATGACTGGGATTTCCCTGAAAAAGATTGTGGGCCGAAAATGGGTGATCACTGTACATTTCTCTTCTGTTTCCTATTTATATTTATATTTTACCTCCTCAATTTAGCATTATGGCCCGGGAAAGACCTAATCTAAGCTCTGCACAAAAATATTTTGCCTTCAAATTCATACCGTGATCGTAGCATGCATGGACTCGACTCATATGACTGGGATTTCCATGAAAAAGATTGTGGGCCGAAAATAGGTGATCACTGTACATTTCTCTTCTGTTTCCTATTTATATTTATATTTTACCTCGTCAATTTAGCATTATGGAAGGGAATGACATAATCGAAGATCTGCACAAAAATATTTTACCTTCAAATTCATACCGTGATCGTAGCATGCATGGACTCGACTCATATGACTAGGATTTCCATGAAAAAGATTGTGAGCCGAAAATGGGAGATCACTGTACATTTCTCTTCTGTTTCCTATTTATATTTCTCTTTTACCTCCTCAATTTAGCATTATGGACAGTGAAAGACCAAATCTAAGATCTGCACAAAAATATTTTACCTTCAAATTCATACCGTGATCGTAGCATGCATGGACTCGACTCATATGACTGGGATTTCCATGAAAAAGATTGTGGGCCGAAAATGGGTGATCACTGTACATTTCTCTTCTGTTTCCTATTTATATTTCTATTTTACCTCCTCAATTTAGCATTATGGACAGGGAAAGACCAAATCTAATATCTGCACAAAAATATTTTACCTTCAAATTCATACCGTGATCGTAGCATGCACGGAATCGAATCATATGACTGGTATTTCCATGAAAAAGATTGTGGGCCGAAAATGGGTGATCACTGTACATTTCTCTTCTGTTTCCTATTTATATTTATATTTTACCTCCTCATTTTAGCATTATGGACAGGGAAAGACCAAATCTAAGATCTGCACAAAAATATTTTGCTTTCAAATTCATACCGTGACCGTGGCATGCATGGACTCGACTCATATGACTGGGATTTCCATGAAAAAGATTGTGAGCCGAAAATAGGAGATCACTGTACATTTCTCTTCTGTTTCCTATTTATATTTCTCTTTTAACTCCTCAATTTAGCATTATGAACAGGGAAAGACCTAATCTAAGATCTGCACAAAAATATTTTGCCTTCAAATTCATACCGTGATCGTAGCATGCATGGACTCGACTCATATGACTGGGATTTCCATGAAAAAGATTGTGGGCAGAAAATGGGTGATCACTGTACATTTCTCTTCTGTTTCCTATTTATATTTATATTTTACCTCCTCAATTCATCATTATGGACAGGGAAAGTCCTAATCTAAGATCTGGACAAAAATATTTTGCCTTCAAATTCATACCGTGATCGTAGCATGCATGGACTCGACTCATATGTCTGGGATTTCCCTGAAAAAGATTGTGGGCCGAAAATGGGTGATCACTGTACATTTCTCTTCTGTTTCTTATTTATATTTCTATTTTACGTCCTCAATTTAGCAATATGGACAGGGAAAGACCAAATCTAAGATCTGCACAAAAATATTTTACCTTCAAATTCATACCGTGATCGTAGCATGCATGGACTCGACTCATATGACTGGGATTTCCATGAAAAAGATTGTGGGCTAAAAATGGGTGATCACTGTACATTTCTCTTCTGTTTCCTATTTATATTCATATTTTACCTCCTCATTTTAGCATTATGGGCAGGGAAAGACCAAATCTAAGATCTGCACAAAAATATTTTACCTTCAAATTCATACCGTGATCGTAGCATGCATGGACTCGATTCATATGACTGGGATTTCCATGAAAATGATTGTGGGCCGAAAATGGGTGATCACTGTACATTTCTCTTCTGCTTCCCATTTATATTTATATTTTACCTCCTCAATTTAGCATTATGATCCGGGAAAGACCTATTCTAAGCTCTGCACAAAAATATTTTGCCTTCAAATTCATACCGTGATCGTAGCATGCATGGACTCGACTCATATGACTGGGATTTCCATGAAAAAGATTGTGGGCCGAAAATGGGTGATCACTGCACATTTCTCTTCTGTTTCCTATTTATATTTATATTTTACCTTCTCAATTTAGCATTATGGACAGGGAAAGACCTAATCTAAGATCTGCACAAAAATATTTTGCCTTCAAATTCATACCGTCATCGTAGAATGCATGGACTCGACTCATATGACTGGGATTTCCATGAAAATGATTGTGGGCTGAAAATAAGTGATCACTGTATATTTCTGTTCTCTTTCCTATTTATATTTATATTTTACATCCTCAATTTAGCATTATGGACAGGTAATTACCTAATCTAAGATTGGCACAAAAATATTTTGCCTTCAAATTCATACCGTGATCGTAGCATGCATGGGCTCGACTCATATGACTGGGATTTCCATGAAAAAGATTGTGGGACGAAAATGGGTGATCACTGTACTTTTCTCTTCTGTTTCCTATTTATATTTCTATTTTACCTCCTCAATTTAGCATTATGGCCAGGGAAAGACCTAATCTAAGCTCTGCAGAAAAAAAATATTTTGCATTCAAATTCATACCTTGATCGTAGCATGCATGGACTCGACTCATATGACTGGGATTTCCATGAAAAAGATTGTGGGCTGAAAATAGGTGATCACTGTACATTTCTCTTCTGTTTCCTATTCATATTTATATTTTACCTCCTCAATTTAGCATTATGGACAGGGAAAGACCAAATCTAAGATCTGCACAAAAATATTTTACTTTCAAATTCTGACCGTGATCGTAGCATGCATGGACTCGATTCATATGACTGGGATTTCCAGGAAAAAGTTTGTGGAACGAAAATGGGAGATCACTGTACATTTCTCTTCTGTTTCCTCTTCATATTTCTCTTTTACCTCCTCACTTTATCATTATTGACAGGGAAAGACCTAATCTAAGATCTGCACAAAAATATTTTGCCTTCAAATTCATACCGTGATCATAACATGCATGGACTCGACTCATATGACTGGGATTTCCATGAAAAAGATTGTGTTGAAAATGGGTGATCACTGTACATTTCTCTTCTGTTTCCTATTTATATTTCTATTTTACCTCCTCAATTTAGCATTATGGACAGGGAAAGACCAAATCTGAGATCTGCACAAAAATATTTTGCTTTCAAATTCATACCGTGATCGTAGAATGCATGGACTCGACTCATATGACTGGGATTTCCATGAAAAAGATTGTGGGCCGAAAATGGGTGATCACTGTACATTTCTCTTCTGTTTCCTACTTATATTTCTCTTTTACCTCCTCAATTTAGCATTATGGACAGGGAAAGACCGAATCTACAATCTGCACAAAAATATTTTGCCTTCAAATTCATACCATGATCATAGCATGCATGGACTCGACTCATATGACTGGGATTTCCATGAAAAAGATTGTGGGCAGAAAATGGGTGATCACTGTACATTTCTCTTCTGTTTCCTATTTATATTTATATTTTACCTCCTCAATTTAGCATTATAGACAGGGAAAGACCTAATCTAAGATCTGCACAAAAATATTTTGCCTTCAAATTCATACCGTGATCGTAGCATGCATGGTCTCGACTCATATGACTGGGATTTCCATGAAAAAGATTGTCGACCGAAAATGGGTGATCACTGTACATTTCTCTTCTGTTTCCTATTTATATTTATATTTTACCTCCTCAATTTAGCATTATAAACAGGGAAAGACCTAATCTAAGATCTGCAAAAAAATATTTTGCCTTCAAATTCATACCGTGATCGTAGCATGCATGGACTCGACTCATATGACTGGGATTTCCATGAAAAAGATTGAGGGCCGAAAATGGGTGATCACTGTACATTTCTCTTCTGTTTCTTATTTATATTTCTATTTTACCTCCTCAATTTAGCATTATGGACAGGGAAAGACCTAATCTAAAATCTGCACAAAAATATTTTGCCTTCAAATTCATACCGTGATCGTAGCATGCATGGACTCGACTCATATGACTGGGATTTCCATGAAAAAGATTGTCGGCCGAAAATGAGTGATCACTGTACATTTCTCTTCTGTTTCCTATTTATATTTCTATTTTACCTCCTCAATTCAGCATTATGGACAGAGAAAGACCTAATCTAAGATCTGCACAAAAATATTTTGCCTTCACATTCATACCGTGATCGTAGCATGCATGGACTCGACTCATATGACTGGGATTTCCATGAAAAAGATTGTGGGCCGAAAATGGGTGATCACTGTACATTTCTCTTCTGTTTCCTATTTATATTTCTATTTTACCTCCTCAAATTTAGCATTATGGACAGGGAAAGACCTAATCTAAGATCTGCACAAAAATATTTTACCTTCAAATTCATACCGTGATCGTAGCATGCATGGACACGACTCATATGACTGGGATTTCCATGAAAAAGATTGTGGGCTGAAAATGGGTGATCACTACATTTCTCTTCTGTTTCCTATTTATGTTTCTATTTTACCTCCTCAATTTAGCATTATGGCCAGAGATAGACCTAATGTAAAATCTGCACAAAAATATTTTGTCTTCAAATTCATACGATGATCGTAGCATGCATGGACTCGACTCATATGACTGGGATTTCCATGAAAAAGATTGTGGGGCGAAAATGGGTGATCACTGTACATTTCTCTTCTGTTTCCTATTTATATTTCTATTTTACCTCCTCAAATTTAGCATTATGGACAGGGAAAGACCTAATCTAAGATCTGCAGAAAAATATTTTGCCTTCACATTCATACCGTGATCGTAGCATGCATGGACTCGACTCATATGACTGGGATTTCCATGAAAAAGATTGTGGGCCGAAAATGGGTGATCACTGTACATTTCTCTTCTGTTTCCTATTTATATTTATATTTTTACCTCCTGAATTTATCATTATGGCCAGGGAAAGACCTAATCTAAGCTCTGCACAAAAATATTTTGCCTTCAAATTCATACCGTGATCGTAGCATGCATGGACTCGACTCATATGACTGGGATTTCCATGAAAAAGATTGTGGGGCGAAAATGGGTGATCACTGTACATTTCTCTTCTGTTTCCTATTTATATTTCTATTTTACCTCCTCAAATTTAGCCTTATGGACAGGGAAAGACCTAATCTAAGATCTGCACAAAAATATTTTCCCTTCAAATTCATACCGTGATCGTAGCATGCATGGACTCGACTCATATGACTGGGAATTCCATGAAAAAGATTGTGGGCCGAAAATGGGTGATCACAGTACATTTCTCTTCTGTTTCCTATTTATATTTCTATTTTACCTCCTCAATTTAGCATTATGGACAGGGAAAGACCTAATCTAAGGTCTGCACAAAAATATTTTGCCTTCAAATTCATACCGTGATCGTAGCATGCATGGACTCGACTCATATGACTGGGATTTCCATGAAAAAGATTGTGGGCCGAAAATGGGTGATCACTGTACATTTCTCTTCTGTTTCCTATTTATATTTATATTTTGCCTCCTCAATTTAGCATTATGAACAGGGAAAGAACTAACCTAAGATCTGCATAAAAATGTTTTGCCTTCAAATTCATACCGTGAGCGTAGCATGCATGGATTTGACTCATATGACTGGTATTTCCATGAAAAATATTGTGGGCCGAAAATGGGTGATCACTGTACATTTCTCTTCTGTTTCCTATTTATATTTATATTTTTACCTCCTGAATTTAGCATTCTGGCCAGGGAAAGGCCTAATGTAAGCTCTGCACAAAAATATTTTGCCTTCAAATTCATGCCGTGATCGTAGCATGCATGGACTCGACTCATATGACTGGGATTTCCATGAAAAAAATTGTGGGGCGAAAATGGGTGATCACTGTACATTTCTCTTCTGTTTCCTATTTATATTTATATTTTACCTCCTCAAATTTAGCATTATGGACAGGGAAAGACCTAATCTAAGATCTGCACAAAAATATTTTGCCTTCAAATTCATACCGTGATCGTAGCATGCATGGACTCGACTCATATGACTGGTATTTCCATGAAAAAGATTGTGGCCCGAAAATGGGTGATCACTGTACATTTCTCTTCTGTTTCCTATTTATATTTCTATTTTACCTCCTCAATTTAGCATTATGAACAGGGAAAGACATAATCTAAGATCTGCACAGAAATATTTTGCCTTCAAATTCATACCGTGATCGTAGCATGCATGGAATCTACTCACATGTCTTGGATTTCCATGAAAAAGATTGTGGGCAGAAAATGGGTGATCACTGTACATTTCTCTTCTGTTTCCTTTTTATATTTTTTATTTTACCTCCTCAATTTAGCATTATGGACAGGGAAAGACCGAATCTAAGATCTGCACAAAAATATTTTGCCTTCAAATTCATACCGTGATCGTAGCATGCATGGATTTGACTCATATGACTGGGATTTCCATGAAAAAGATTGTGGGCCGAAAATGGGTGATCACTGTACATTTCTCTTCTGTTTCCTATTTATATTTATATTTTACCTCGTCAATTTAGCATTATAGACATGGAAAGACCTAATCTAAGATCTGCAAAAAAATATTTTGCCTTCAAATTCATACCGTGATCGTAGCATGCCTGTACTCGACTCATATGACTGGGATTTCCATGAAAAAGATTGTCGGCCGAAAATGGGTGATCACTGTACATTTCTCTTCTGTTTCCTATTTATATTTATATTTTACCTCGTCAATTTAGCATTATAGACATGGAAAGACCTAATCTAAGATCTGCACAAAAATATTTTGCCTTCAAATTCATACCGTAATCGTAGCATGCATGGACTCGTCTCATATGACTGGGATTTCCATGAAAAAGATTGTGGGCAGAAAATGGGTGATCACTGTACATTTCTCTTCTGTTTCCTATTTATATTTCTATTTTACTTCCTTCATTTAGCATTATGGACAGGGAAAGACATAATCTAAAATCTGCACAAAAATATTTTGCCTTCAAATTCATACCGTGATCGTAGCATGCATGGACTCGACTCATATGACTGGGATTTCCATGAAAAAGATTGAGGGCCGAAAATGGGTGATCACTGTACATTTCTCTTCTGTTTCCTATTTATATTTCTATTTTACCTCCTCAATTTAGCATTATGAACAGGGAAAGACATAATCTAAGATCTGCACAGAAATATTTTGCCTTCAAATTCATACCGTGATCGTAGCATGCATGGAATCTACTCACATGTCTTGGATTTCCATGAAAAAGATTGTGGGCAGAAAATGGGTGATCACTGTACATTTCTCTTCTGTTTCCTTTTTATATTTTTTATTTTACCTCCTCAATTTAGCATTATGGACAGGGAAAGACCGAATCTAAGATCTGCACAAAAATATTTTGCCTTCAAATTCATACCGTGATCGTAGCATGCATGGATTTGACTCATATGACTGGGATTTCCATGAAAAAGATTGTGGGCCGAAAATGGGTGATCACTGTACATTTCTCTTCTGTTTCCTATTTATATTTATATTTTACCTCGTCAATTTAGCATTATAGACATGGAAAGACCTAATCTAAGATCTGCACAAAAATATTTTGCCTTCAAATTCATACCGTAATCGTAGCATGCATGGACTCGTCTCATATGACTGGGATTTCCATGAAAAAGATTGTGGGCAGAAAATGGGTGATCACTGTACATTTCTCTTCTGTTTCCTATTTATATTTCTATTTTACTTCCTTCATTTAGCATTATGGACAGGGAAAGACATAATCTAAAATCTGCACAAAAATATTTTGCCTTCAAATTCATACCGTGATCGTAGCATGCATGGACTCGACTCATATGACTGGGATTTCCATGAAAAAGATTGAGGGCCGAAAATGGGTGATCACTGTACATTTCTCTTCTGTTTCCTATTTATATTTCTATTTTACCTCCTCAATTTAGCATTATGAACAGGGAAAGACATAATCTAAGATCTGCACAGAAATATTTTGCCTTCAAATTCATAGCGTGATCGTAGCATGCATGGACTCGACTCATATGACTGGGATTTCCATGAAAAAGATTGTGGGCCGAAAATGAGTGATCACAGTATATTTCACTTCTGTTTCCTATTCATATTTTTTATTTTACCTCCTCAATTTAGCATTATGGACAGGGAAAGACCGAATCTAAGATCTGCACAAAAATATTTTGCCTTCAAATTCATACCGTGATCGTAGCATGCATGGACTCGACTCATATGACTGGGATTTCCATGAAAAAGATTGTGTGCCGAAAATAGGTGATCACTGTACATTTCTCTTCTGTTTCCTATTTATATTTCTATTTTACCTCCTCAATTTAGCATTATGGACAGGGAAAGACCTAATCTAATCTCTGCACAAAAATATTTTGTCTTCAAATTCATACCATGATCGTAGCATGCATGGACTCTACTCACATGTCTTGGATTTCCATGAAAAAGATTGTGGGCAGAAAATGGGTGATCACTGTACATTTCTCTTCTGTTTCCTATTTATATTTATATTTTACTTCCTTCATTTAGCATTATGGACAGGGAAAGACCTAATCTAAAATCTGCACAAAAATATTTTGCCTTCAAATTCATACCGTGATCGTAGCATGCATGGACTCGACTCATATGACTGGGATTTCCATGAAAAAGATTGTCGGCCGAAAATGAGTGATCACTGTACATTTCTCTTGTGTTTCCTATTTATATTTCTATTTTACCTCCTCAATTCAGCATTATGGACAGAGAAAAACCTAATCTAAGATCTGCACAAAAATATTTTGCCTTCACATTCATACCGTGATCGTAGCATGCATGGACTCGACTCATATGACTGGGATTTCCATGAAAAAGATTGTGGGCCGAAAATGGGTGATCACTGTACATTTCTCTTCTGTTTCCTATTTATATTTCTATTTTACCTCCTCAAATTTAGCATTATGGACAGGGAAAGACCTAATCTAAGATCTGCACAAAAATATTTTACCTTCAAATTCATACCGTGATCGTAGCATGCATGGACTCGAGTCATATGACTGGGATTTCCATGAAAAGATTGTGGGCTGAAAATGGGTGATCACTACATTTCTCTTCTGTTTCCTATTTATATTTCTATTTTACCTCCTCAATTTAGCATTATGGACAGGGATAGACCTAATCTAAAATCTGCACAAAAATATTTTGTCTTCAAATTCATACGATGATCGTAGCATGCATGGACACAACTCATATGACTGGGATTTCCATGAAAAAGATTGTGGGCCGAAAATGGGTGATCACTGTACATTTCTCTTCTGTTTCCTATTTATATTTATATTTTTACCTCCTGAATTCAGCATTATGGACAGGGAAAGACCTAATCTAAGGTCTGCACAAAAATATTTTGCCTTCAACTTCATACCGTGATCGTAGCATGCATGGACTCGACTCATATGACTGGGATTTCCATGAAAAAGATTGTGGGCCGAAAATGGGTGATCACTGTACATTTCTCTTCTGTTTCCTATTTATATTTATATTTTACCTCCTCAATTTAGCATTATGAACAGGGAAAGACCTAATCTAAGCTCTGCACAAAAATATTTTGCCTTCAAATTCATACCGTGATCGTAGCATGCATGGACTCGACTCATATGACTGGGATTTCCATGAAAAAGATTGTGGGGCGAAAATGGGTGATCACTGTACATTTCTCTTCTGTTTCCTATTTATATTTCTATTTTACCTCCTCAAATTTAGCATTATGGGCAGGGAAAGACCTAATCTAAGATCTGCACAAAAATATTTTGCCTTCAAATTCATACCGTGATCGTAGCATGCATGGACTCGACTCATATGACTGGGATTTCCATGAAAAAGATTGTGGGCTGAAAATGGGTGGTCACTACATTTCTCTTCTGTTTCCTATTTATATTTCTATTTTACCTCCTCAATTTTGCATTATGGACAGGAAAAGACCTAATCTAAAATCTGCACAAAAATATTTTGTCTTCAAATTCATACGGTGATCGTAGCGTGCATGGACACGACTCATATGACTGGGATTTCCATGAAAAAGATTGTGGGCCGAAAATGGGTGATCACTGTACATTTCTCTTCTGTTTCCTATTTATATTTATATTTTACCTCCTGAATTTAGCATTATGGACAGGGAAAGACCTAATCTAAGCTCTGCACAAAAATATTTTGCCTTCAAATTCATACCGTGATCGTAGCATGCATGGACTCGACTCATATGACTGGTATTTCCATGAAAAAGATTGTGGCCCGAAAATGGGTGATCACTGTACATTTCTCTTCTGTTTCCTATTTATATTTCTATTTTACCTCCTCAATTTAGCATTATGAACAGGGAAAGACCTAATCTAAGAACTGCACAGAAATATTTTGCCTTCAAATTCATAGCGTGATCGTAGCATGCATGGACTCGACTCATATGACTGGGATTTCCATGAAAAAGATTGTGGGCCGAAAATGAATGATCACAGTACATTTCACTTCTGTTTCCTATTCATATTTTTTATTTTACCTCCTCAATTAAGCATTATGGACAGGGAAAGACCGAATCTAAGATCTGCACAAAAATATTTTGCCTTCAAATTCATACCGTGATCGTAGCATGCATGGACTCGACTCATATGACTGGGATTTCCATGAAAAAGATTGTGTGCCGAAAATGGGTGATCACTGTACATTTCTCTTCTGTTTCCTTTTTATATTTTTTATTTTACCTCCTCAATTTAGCATTATGGACAGGGAAAGACCGAATCTAAGATCTGCACAAAAATATTTTGCCTTCAAATTCATAGCGTGATCGTAGAATGCATGGACTCGACTCATATGACTGGGATTTCCATGAAAAAGATTGTGGGTCGAAAATGGGTGATCACTGTACATTTCTCTTCTGTTTCCTATTTATATTTATATTTTACCTCCTAAATTTAGCATTATAGACATGGAAAGACCTAATCTAAGCTCTGCACAAAAATATTTTGCCTTCAAATTCATACCGTGATCGTAGCATGCCTGGACTCGACTCATATGACTGGGATTTCCATGAAAAAGATTGTCGGCCGAAAATGGGTGATCACTGTACATTTCTCTTCTGTTTCCTTTTTATATTTTTTATTTTACCTCCTCAATTTAGCATTATGGACAGGGAAAGACCGAATCTAAGATCTGCACAAAAATATTTTGCCTTCAAATTCATAGCGTGATCGTAGCATGCATGGACTCGACTCATATGACTGGGATTTCCATGAAAAAGATTGTGGGCTGAAAATGGGTGATCACTGTACATTTCTCTTCTGTTTCCTATTTATATTTATATTTTACCTTCTGAATTTAGTATTATGGACAGGGAAAGAACTAATCTAAGATCTGCACAAAAATATTTTGTCTTCAAATTCATACCGTGATCGTAGCATGCATGGACTCGACTCATATGACTGGGATTTCCATGAAAAAGATTGTGTGCCGAAAATGGGTGATCACTGTACATTTCTCTTCTGTTTCCTATTTATATTTCTATTTTACCTCCTCAATTTAGCATTATGGACAGGGAAAGACCTAATCTAATCTCTGCACAAAAATATTTTGTCTTCAAATTCATACCATGATCGTAGCATGCATGGACTCGACTCAAATGACTGGGATTTCCATGAAAAAGATTGTGGGCCGAAAATGGGTGATCACTGTACATTTCTCTTCTGTTTCCTATTTATATTTATATTTTACCTCCTCAATTTAGCATTATGAACAGGGAAAGACCTAATCTAAGATCTGCACAAAAATATTTTGCCTTCAAATTCATACCGTGATCGTAGCATGCATGGACTCGACTCATATGACTGGGATTTCCATGAAAAATATTGTGGGCCGAAAATGGGTGATCACGGTACATTTCTCTTCTGTTTCCTATTTATATTTATATTTTACCTCCTCAATTTAGCATTATGGACAGGGAAAGAACTAATCTAAGATCTGCACAAAAATATTTTGCCTTCAAATTCATACCGTGATCGTAGCATGCATGGACTCGACTCATATGACTGGGATTTCCATGAAAAAGATTGTGGGCCGAAAATGGGTGATCACTATACATTTCTCTTCTGTTTCCTATTTATATTTCTATTTTACCTCCTCAATTTAGCATTATGGACAGGGAAAGAACTAATCTAAGATCTGCACAAAAATATTTTGCCTTCAAATTCATACCGTGATCGTAGCATGCATGGACTCGACTCATATGACTGGGATTTCCATGAAAAATATTGTCGGCCGAAAATGGGTGATCACTGTACATTTCTCTTCTGTTTCCTATTTATATTTATATTTTACCTCCTAAATTTAGCTTTATGGACAGGGAAAGACCTAATCTAAGATCTGCAGAAAAATATTTTGCCTTCAAATTCATACCGTGATCGTAGCATGCATGGACTCGACTCATATGACTGGGATTTGCATGAAAAAGATTGTGGGCCGAAAATGGGTGATCACTGTACATTTCTCTTCTGTTTCCTATTTATATTTCTATTTTTACCTCCTGAATTTAGCATTATGGACAGGGAAAGACCTAATCTAAGCTCTGCACAAAAATATTTTGCCTTCAAATTCATACCGTGATCGTAGCATGCATGGACTCGACTCATATGACTGGTATTTCCATGAAAAAGATTGTGGGCCGAAAATGGGTGATCACTGTACATTTCTTTTCTGTTTCCTATTTATATTTATATTTTACCTCCTCAATTTAGCATTATGAACAGGGAAAGACCTAATCTAAGATCTGCACAAAAATATTTTGCCTTCAAATTCATACCGTGATCGTAGCATGCATGGACTCGACTCATATGACTGGGATTTCCATGAAAAATATTGTGGGCCGAAAATGGGTGATCACGGTACATTTCTCTTCTGTTTCCTATTTATATTTATATTTTACCTCCTCAATTTAGCATTATGGACAGGGAAAGACCTAATCTAAAATCTGCACAAAAATATTTTGCCTTCAAAATCATACCGTGATCGTAGCATGCATGGATTTGACTCATATGACTGGGATTTCCATGAAAAAGATTGTGGGCTGAAACTGCGTGATCACGGTACATTTCTCTGCTGTTTCCTATTTATATTTCTATTTTACCTCCTCAATTCAGCATTATGGACAGGGAAAGACCTAATCTAAAATCTGCACAAAAATATTTTGCCTTCAAATTCATACCGTGATCGTAGCATGCATGGATTTGACTCATATGACTGGGATTTACATGAAAAAGATTGTGGGCCGAAAATGGGTGATCACTGATCATTTCCCTTCTGTTTCCTATTTATATTTCTATTTTACCTCCTCAATTTAGCATTATGGACAGGGAAAGACCTAATCTAAGATCTGCACAAAAATATTTTGCCTTCAAATTCATACCGTGATCGTAGCATGCATGGACTCGACTCATATGACTGGGATTTCCATGAAAAAGATTGTCGGCCGAAAATGGGTGATCACTGTCTATTTCTCTTCTGTTTCCTATTTATATTTCTATTTTACCTCCTCAATTAAGTATTATGGACAGGGAAAGACCTAATCTAAGATCTGCACAAAAATATTTTGCCTTCAAATTCATACCGTGATCGTAGCATGCATGGACTCGACTCATATGACTGAGATTTCCATGAAAAAGATTGTGGGCGGAAAATGGGTGATCACTGTACATTTCTCTTCTGTTTCCTATTTATATTTCTATTTTTACCTCCTGAATTTATCATTATGGACAGGGAAAGACCTAATCTAAGATCTGCACAAAAATATTTTGCCTTCAAATTCATACCGTGATCGTAGCATGCATGGACTCGACTCATATGACTGGGATTTCCATGAAAAATATTGTCGGCCGAAAATGGGTGATCACTGTACATTTCTCTTCTGTTTCCTATTTATATTTCTATTTTACCTCCTCACTTTAGCATTATGGACAGGGAAAGACCTAATCTAAGATCTGCACAAAAATATTTTGCCTTCAAATTCATACCGTGATCGTAGCATGCATGGACTCGACTCATATGACTGGGATTTCCATGAAAAAGATTGTGGGCCGAAAATGGGTGATCACTGTACATTTCTCTTCTGTTTCCTATTTATATTTCTATTTTTACCTCCTGAATTTAGCATTATGGACAGGGAAAGACCTAATCTAAGCTCTGCACAAAAATATTTTGCCTTCAAATTCATACCGTGATCGTAGCATGCATGGACTCGACTCTTATGACTGGTATTTCCATGAAAAAGATTGTGGGCCGAAAATGGGTGATCACTGTACATTTCTCTTCTGATTCCTATTTATATTTATATTTTACCTCCTCAATTTAGCATTATGAACAGGGAAAGACCTAATCTAAGATCTGCACAAAAATATTTTGCCTTCAAATTCATACCGTGATCGTAGCATGCATGGACTCGACTCATATGAATGGGATTTCCATGAAAAATATTGTGGGCCGAAAATGGGTGATCACGGTACATTTCTCTTCTGTTTCCTATTTATATTTATATTTTACCTCCTCAATTTAGCATTATGGACAGGGAAAGACCTAATCTAAAATCTGCACAAAAATATTTTGCCTTCAAAATCATACCGTGATCGTAGCATGCATGGATTTGACTCATATGACTGGGATTTCCATGAAAAAGATTGTTGGCTGAAAATGCGTGATCACTGTACATTTCTCTTCTGTTTCCTATTTATATTTCTATTTTACCTCCTCAATTCAGCATTATGGACAGGGAAAGACCTAATCTAAAATCTGCAAAAAAATATTTTGCCTTCAAATTCATACCGTGATCATAGCATGCATGGACTCGAGTCATATGACTGGGATTTCCATGAGAAGGATTGTGGGCCGAAAATGGGTGATCACTGATCATTTCCCTTCTGTTTCCTATTCATATTTCTATTTTACCTCCTCAATTTAGCATTATGGACAAGGAAAGACCTAATCTAAGATCTGCACAAAAATATTTTGCCTTCAAATTCATACCGTGATCGTAGCATGCATGGACTCGATTCATATGACTGGGATTTCCATGAAAAAGATTGTGGGCCGAAAATGGCTGATAACTGCACATTTCTCTTCTGTTTCCTATTTATATTTCTATTTTACCTCCTGAATTTAGCATTATGAACAGGGAAAGACCTAATCTAAGATCTGCACAAAAATATTTTGCCTTCAAATTCATACCGTGATCGTAGCATGCATGGACTCGACTCATATGACTGGGATTTCCATGAAAAAGATTGTGGGCCGAAAATGGGTGATCACTGTACATTTCTCTTCTGTTTCCTATTTATATTTATATTTTATTTCATCAATTTAGCATTATGGCCAGTGAAAGACCTAATCTAAGCTCTGCACAAAAATATTTTACCTTCAAATTCATACCGTGATCGTAGCATGCATGGACTCGACTCATATGACTGGGATTTCCATGAAAAAGATTGTGGGCCGAAAATGGGTGATCACTGTGCATTTCTCTTCTTTTTCCTATTTATATTTCTATTTTACCTCCTCAATTTAGCATTATGGCTAGGGAAAGACCTAATCTAAGCTCTGCACAAAAATATATTGCCTTCAAATTCATACCTTGATCGTAACATGCATGGACTCGAATCATATGACTGGTATTTCCATGAAAAAGATGGTGGGTCGAAAATTGGTGATCACTGTACATTGCTTTTCTGTTTCCTATTTATATTTATATTTTACCTGCTCAAATTTAGCATTATGGACAGGGAAAGACCTAATCTAAGATCTGCACAAAAATATTTTGCCTTCAAATTCATACCTTGATCGTAGCATGCATGGACTCGACTCATATGACTGGGATTTCCATGAAAAAGATTGTGGGCCGAAAATGGCTGATCACTGCACATTTGTCTTCTGTTTCCTATTTATATTTATATTTTACCTCCTCAATTTAGCATTATGGACAGGGAAAGACCTAATCTAAGATCTGCACAAAAATATTTTGCCTTCAAATTCATACCGTGATCGTAGCATGCATGGACTCGACTCATATGACTGGGATTTCCATGAAAAAGATTGTGGGCCGAAAATGGGTGATCACTATACATTTCTCTTCTGTTTCCTATTTATATTTCTATTTTACCTCCTCAATTTAGCATTATGGACAGGGAAAGAACTAATCTAAGATCTGCACAAAAATATTTTGCCTTCAAATTCATACCGTAATCGCAGCATGCATGGACTCGACTCATATGACTGGGATTTCCTTGTAATGATTGTGGGCCGAAAATAGGTGATCACTGTACATTTCTCTTCTGTTTCCTATTTATATTTATATTTTACCTCCTAAATTTAGCTTTATGGACAGGGAAAGACCTAATCTAAAATCTGCAGAAAAATATTTTGCCTTCAAATTCATACCGTGATCGTAGCATGCATGGACTCGACTCATATGACTGGGATTTCCATGAAAAAGATTGTGGGCCGAAAATGGGTGATCACTATACATTTCTCTACTGTTTCCTATTTATATTTATATTTTATTTCATCAATTTAGCATTATGGCCAGTGAAAGACCTAATCTAAGCTCTGCACAAAAATATTTTACCTTCAAATTCATACCGTGATCGTAGCATGCATGGACTCGACTCATATGACTGGGATTTCCATGAAAAAGATTGTGGGCCGAAAATGGTTGATCACTGTACATTTCTCTTCTCTTTCCTATTTATATTTCTATTTTACCTCCTCAATTTAGCATTATGGCTAGGGAAAGACCTAATCTAAGCTCTGCACAAAAATATATTGCCTTCAAATTCATACCTTGATCGTAACATGCATGGACTCGAATCATATGACTGGTATTTCCATGAAAAAGATGGTGGGTCGAAAATTGGTGATCACTGTACATTGCTTTTCTGTTTCCTATTTATATTTCTATTCTACCTGCTCAAATTTAGCATTATGGACAGGGAAAGACCTAATCTAAGATCTGCACAAAAATATTTTGCCTTCAAATTCATACCGTGATCGTAGCATGCATGGACTCGACTCACATGACTGGGATTTCCATGAAAAAGATTGTGGGCTGAAAATGGGTGATCACTATATTTCTCTTCTGTTTCCTATTTATATTTCTATTTTACCTTCTGAATTTAGCATTATGGACAGGGAAAGACCTAATCTAAGATCTGCACGAAAATATTTTGCCTTCAAATTCATACCGTGATCGTAGCATGCATGGATTTGACTCATATGACTGGGATTTCCATGAAAAAGATTGTGGGCCGAAAATGGGTGATCACTGTACATTTCTGTTCTGTTTCCTATTTATATTTCTATTTTACCTCCTCAATTTAGCATTATGAACAGGGAAAGACCTAATCTAAGATCTGCACAAAAATATTTTGCCTTCAAATTCATACCGTGATCATAGCATGCATGGACTCGACTCAAATGACTGGGATTTCCATGAAAAAGATTGTGGGCCGAAAATGGCTGATCACTGCACATTTCTCTTCTGTTTCCTATTTATATTTCTATTTTACCTCCTCAATTTAGCATTATGGACAGGGATAGACCTAATCTAAGATCTGCACAAAAATATTTTGCCTTCAAATTCATACCGTGATCGTAGCATGCATGGACTCGACTCATATGACTGGGATTTCCATGAAAAAGATTGTGGGCCGAAAATGGCTGATCACTGCACATTTCTCTTCTGTTTCCTATTTATATTTCTATTTTACCTCCTCAATTTAGCATTATGGACAAGGAAAGAACTAATCTAAGATCTGCACAAAAATATTTTGCCTTCAAATTCATACCGTAATCGTAGCATGCATGGACTCGACTCATATGACTGGGATTCCCATGTAATGAGTGTGGGCCGAAAATGGGTGATCACTGTACATTTCTCTTCTGTTTCCTATTTATATTTATATTTTACCTCCTCAATTTAGCTTTATGGACAGGGAAAGACCTAATCTAAAATCTGCAGAAAAATATTTTGCCTTCAAATTCATACCGTGATCGTAGCATGCATGGACTCGACTCATATGACTGGGATTTCCATGAAAAAGATTGTGGGCCGAAAATGGGTGATCACTGAACATTTCTCTTCTCATTCCTATTTATATTTCTATTTTACCTCCTCAATTTAGCATAATGGCTAGAGAAGGACCTAATCTAAGCTCTGCACAAAAACATATTGCCTTCAAATTCATACCTTGATCGTAACATGCATGGACTCGAATCATATGACTGGTATTTCCATGAAAAAGATTGTGGGTCGAAAATTGGTGATCACTGTACATTTCTTTTCTGTTTCCTATTTATATTTCTATTTTACCTCCTCAATTTAGCATTATGGACAGGGAAAGACCTAATGTAAGATATGCACAAAAATATTTTACCTTCAAATTCATACCGTGATCGTAGCATGCATGGACTCGACTCATATGACTGGGATTTCCATGAAAAAGATTGTGGGCTGAAAATGGGTGATCACTACATTTCTCTTCTGTTTCCTATTTATATTTATATTTTTACCTCCTGAATGTAGCATTATGGACAGGGAAAGACCTAATCTAAGTTCTGCACAAAAATATTTTGCCTTCAAATTCATACCGTGATCGTAGCATACATGGACTCGACTCATATGACTGGGATTTCCATGAAAAAGATTGTGGGCCGAAAATGGGTGATCACTGTACATTTCTCTTCTGTTTCCTATTCATATTTATATTTTATTTCATCAATTTAGCATTATGGCCAGTGAAAGATCTAATCTAAGCTCTGCACAAAAATATTTTACCTTCAAATTCATACCGTGATCGTAGCATGCATGGACTCGACTCATATGACTGGGATTTCCATGAAAAAGATTGTGGGCCGAAAATGGGTGATCACTGTACATTTCTCTTCTGTTTCCTATTTATATTTCTATTTTACCTCCTCAATTTAGCATGATGGCTAGGGAAAGAGCTAATCTAAGCTCTGCACAAAAATATATTGCCTTCAAATTCATACCTTGATCGTAACATGCATGGACTCGAATCATATGACTGGTATATCCATGAAAAAGATTGTGGGGCGAAAATGGGTGATCACTGTACATTTCTCTTCTGTTTCCTATTTATATTTCTATTTTATCTCCTCAAATTTAGCATTATGGACAGGGAAAGACCTAATCTAAGATCTGCACAAAAATACTTTACCTTCAAATTTATACCGTGATCGTAGCATGCATGGACTCGACTCATATGACTGGGATTTCTATGAAAAAGATTGTGGGCCGAAAATGGGTGTTCACTGTACATTTATCTTCTGTTTCCTATTTATATTTCTATTTTACATCCTCAAATTAACATTAAGGACAGGGAAAGACCTAATCTAAGATCTGCACAAAAATATTTTGCCTTCAAATTCATACCGTGATCGTAGCATGCATGTACTCGACTCATATGACTGGGATTTCCATGAAAAAGATTGTGGGCCGAAAATGGGTGATCACTGTACATTTCTCTTCTGTTTCCTATTTATATTTATATTTTACCTCCTCAATTTAGCATTATGGACAGGGAAAGACCTAATCTAAGCTCTGCAAAAAAATATTTTGCCTTCAAATTGATACCGTGATCGTAGCATGCATGGACTCGACTCATATGACTGGGATTTCCATGAAGAAGATTGTGGGCCGAAAATGGGTGATCACTGTACATTTCTCTTCTGTTTCCTATTTATATTTATATATTACCTCCTAAATTTAGCATTATGGACAGGGAAAGACCTAATCTAAGATCTGCACAAAAATATTTTGCCTTCAAATTCATACCGTGATCGTAGCATACATGGACTCGACTCATATGACTGGGATTTCCATGAAAAGATTGTTGGCCGAAAATGGGTGATCACTGTGCATTTCTCTTCTGTTTCCTATTTATATTTCTATTTTACATCCTCAATTTAGCATTATGGACAGGGAAAGACCTAATCTAAGATCTGCACAAAAATATTTTGCCTTCAAATTCATACCGTGATCGTAGCATGCATGGACTCGACTCATATGACTGGGATTTCCATGAAAAAGATTGTGGGCCGAAAATGGCTGATCACTGTACATTTCTCTTCTGTTTCCTATTTATATTTATATTTTACCTCCTCAATTTAGCATTATGGACAGGGAAAGACCTAATCTAAGATCTGCACAAAAATATTTTGCCTTCAAATTCATACCGTGATCGTAGCATGCATGGACTCGACTCATATGACTGGGATTTCCATGAAAAAGATTGTGGGCCGAAAATGGGTGATCACTGTACATTTCTCTTCTGTTTCCTATTTATATTTCTATTTTACCTCCTCAATTTAGCATTATGGACAGGGAAAGACCTAATCTAAGATCTGCAGAAAAATATTTTGCCTTCAAATTCATACCGTGATCGTAGCATGCATGGACTCGACTCATATGACTGGGATTTCCATGAAAAAGATTGTGGGCCGAAAATGGGTGATCACTGTGCATTTCTCTTCTGTTTCCTATTTATATTTATATTTTACCTCCTAAATTTAGCATTATGGACAGGGAAAGACCTAATCTAAGATCTGCACAAAAATATTTTGCCTTCAAATTCATACCGTGATCGTAGCATGCATGGACTCGACTCATATGACTGGGATTTCCATGAAAAAGATTTTGGGCCGAAAATGGGTGATCACTGTGCATTTCTCTTCTGTTTCCTATTTATATTTATATTTTACATCCTCAATTTAGCATTATGGACAGGGAAAGACCTAATCTAAGATCTGCACAAAAATATTTTGCCTTCAAATTTATACCGTGATCGTAGCATGCATGGACTCGACTCATATGACTGGGAAATCTATGAAAAAGATTGTCGGCCGAAAATGGGTGATCACTGTACATTTATCTTCTGTTTCCTATTTATATTTCTATTTTACATCCTCAATTTAGCATTAAGGACAGGGAAAGACCTAATCTAAGATCTGCACAAAAATATTTTGCCTTCAAATTCATACCGTGATCGTAGCATGCATGTACTCGACTCATATGACTGGGATTTCCATGAAAAAGATTGTGGGCCGAAAATGGGTGATCACTGTACATTTCTCTTCTGTTTCCTATTTATATTTATATTTTACCTCCTCAATTTAGCATTATGGACAGGGAAAGACCTAATCTAAGATCTGCACAAAAATATTTTGCCTTCAAATTCATACCGTGATCGTGGCATGCATGTACTCGACTCATATGACTGGGATTTCCATGAACAAGATTGTGGGCCGAAAATGGGTGATCACTGTGCATTTCTCTTCTGTTTCCTATTTATATTTATATATTACCTCCTAAATTTAGCATTATGGACAGGGAAAGACCTAATCTAAGATCTGCACAAAAATATTTTACCTTCAAATTCATACCGTGATCGTAGCATGCATGGACTCGACTCATATGACTGGGATTTCCATGAAAAAGATTGTGGGCCGAAAATGGTTGATCACTGTACATTTCTCTTCTCTTTCCTATTTATATTTCTATTTTACCTCCTCAATTTAGCATTATGGCTAGGGAAAGACCTAATCTAAGCTCTGCACAAAAATATATTGCCTTCAAATTCATACCTTGATCGTAACATGCATGGACTCGAATCATATGACTGGTATTTCCATGAAAAAGATGGTGGGTCGAAAATTGGTGATCACTGTACATTGCTTTTCTGTTTCCTATTTATATTTCTATTCTACCTGCTCAAATTTAGCATTATGGACAGGGAAAGACCTAATCTAAGATCTGCACAAAAATATTTTGCCTTCAAATTCATACCGTGATCGTAGCATGCATGGACTCGACTCACATGACTGGGATTTCCATGAAAAAGATTGTGGGCTGAAAATGGGTGATCACTATATTTCTCTTCTGTTTCCTATTTATATTTCTATTTTACCTTCTGAATTTAGCATTATGGACAGGGAAAGACCTAATCTAAGATCTGCACAAAAATATTTTGCCTTCAAATTCATACCGTGATCGTAGCATGCATGGATTTGACTCATATGACTGGGATTTCCATGAAAAAGATTGTGGGCCGAAAATGGGTGATCACTGTACATTTCTGTTCTGTTTCCTATTTATATTTCTATTTTACCTCCTCAATTTAGCATTATGAACAGGGAAAGACCTAATCTAAGATCTGCACAAAAATATTTTGCCTTCAAATTCATACCGTGATCATAGCATGCATGGACTCGACTCAAATGACTGGGATTTCCATGAAAAAGATTGTGGGCCGAAAATGGCTGATCACTGCACATTTCTCTTCTGTTTCCTATTTATATTTCTATTTTACCTCCTCAATTTAGCATTATGGACAGGGATAGACCTAATCTAAGATCTGCACAAAAATATTTTGCCTTCAAATTCATACCGTGATCGTAGCATGCATGGACTCGACTCATATGACTGGGATTTCCATGAAAAAGATTGTGGGCCGAAAATGGCTGATCACTGCACATTTCTCTTCTGTTTCCTATTTATATTTCTATTTTACCTCCTCAATTTAGCATTATGGACAAGGAAAGAACTAATCTAAGATCTGCACAAAAATATTTTGCCTTCAAATTCATACCGTAATCGTAGCATGCATGGACTCGACTCATATGACTGGGATTCCCATGTAATGAGTGTGGGCCGAAAATGGGTGATCACTGTACATTTCTCTTCTGTTTCCTATTTATATTTATATTTTACCTCCTCAATTTAGCTTTATGGACAGGGAAAGACCTAATCTAAAATCTGCAGAAAAATATTTTGCCTTCAAATTCATACCGTGATCGTAGCATGCATGGACTCGACTCATATGACTGGGATTTCCATGAAAAAGATTGTGGGCCGAAAATGGGTGATCACTGAACATTTCTCTTCTCATTCCTATTTATATTTCTATTTTACCTCCTCAATTTAGCATAATGGCTAGAGAAGGACCTAATCTAAGCTCTGCACAAAAACATATTGCCTTCAAATTCATACCTTGATCGTAACATGCATGGACTCGAATCATATGACTGGTATTTCCATGAAAAAGATTGTGGGTCGAAAATTGGTGATCACTGTACATTTCTTTTCTGTTTCCTATTTATATTTCTATTTTACCTCCTCAATTTAGCATTATGGACAGGGAAAGACCTAATGTAAGATATGCACAAAAATATTTTACCTTCAAATTCATACCGTGATCGTAGCATGCATGGACTCGACTCATATGACTGGGATTTCCATGAAAAAGATTGTGGGCTGAAAATGGGTGATCACTACATTTCTCTTCTGTTTCCTATTTATATTTATATTTTTACCTCCTGAATGTAGCATTATGGACAGGGAAAGACCTAATCTAAGTTCTGCACAAAAATATTTTGCCTTCAAATTCATACCGTGATCGTAGCATACATGGACTCGACTCATATGACTGGGATTTCCATGAAAAAGATTGTGGGCCGAAAATGGGTGATCACTGTACATTTCTCTTCTGTTTCCTATTCATATTTATATTTTATTTCATCAATTTAGCATTATGGCCAGTGAAAGATCTAATCTAAGCTCTGCACAAAAATATTTTACCTTCAAATTCATACCGTGATCGTAGCATGCATGGACTCGACTCATATGACTGGGATTTCCATGAAAAAGATTGTGGGCCGAAAATGGGTGATCACTGTACATTTCTCTTCTGTTTCCTATTTATATTTCTATTTTACCTCCTCAATTTAGCATGATGGCTAGGGAAAGAGCTAATCTAAGCTCTGCACAAAAATATATTGCCTTCAAATTCATACCTTGATCGTAACATGCATGGACTCGAATCATATGACTGGTATATCCATGAAAAAGATTGTGGGGCGAAAATGGGTGATCACTGTACATTTCTCTTCTGTTTCCTATTTATATTTCTATTTTATCTCCTCAAATTTAGCATTATGGACAGGGAAAGACCTAATCTAAGATCTGCACAAAAATACTTTACCTTCAAATTTATACCGTGATCGTAGCATGCATGGACTCGACTCATATGACTGGGATTTCTATGAAAAAGATTGTGGGCCGAAAATGGGTGTTCACTGTACATTTATCTTCTGTTTCCTATTTATATTTCTATTTTACATCCTCAAATTAACATTAAGGACAGGGAAAGACCTAATCTAAGATCTGCACAAAAATATTTTGCCTTCAAATTCATACCGTGATCGTAGCATGCATGTACTCGACTCATATGACTGGGATTTCCATGAAAAAGATTGTGGGCCGAAAATGGGTGATCACTGTACATTTCTCTTCTGTTTCCTATTTATATTTATATTTTACCTCCTCAATTTAGCATTATGGACAGGGAAAGACCTAATCTAAGCTCTGCAAAAAAATATTTTGCCTTCAAATTGATACCGTGATCGTAGCATGCATGGACTCGACTCATATGACTGGGATTTCCATGAAGAAGATTGTGGGCCGAAAATGGGTGATCACTGTACATTTCTCTTCTGTTTCCTATTTATATTTATATATTACCTCCTAAATTTAGCATTATGGACAGGGAAAGACCTAATCTAAGATCTGCACAAAAATATTTTGCCTTCAAATTCATACCGTGATCGTAGCATACATGGACTCGACTCATATGACTGGGATTTCCATGAAAAGATTGTTGGCCGAAAATGGGTGATCACTGTGCATTTCTCTTCTGTTTCCTATTTATATTTCTATTTTACATCCTCAATTTAGCATTATGGACAGGGAAAGACCTAATCTAAGATCTGCACAAAAATATTTTGCCTTCAAATTCATACCGTGATCGTAGCATGCATGGACTCGACTCATATGACTGGGATTTCCATGAAAAAGATTGTGGGCCGAAAATGGCTGATCACTGTACATTTCTCTTCTGTTTCCTATTTATATTTATATTTTACCTCCTCAATTTAGCATTATGGACAGGGAAAGACCTAATCTAAGATCTGCACAAAAATATTTTGCCTTCAAATTCATACCGTGATCGTAGCATGCATGGACTCGACTCATATGACTGGGATTTCCATGAAAAAGATTGTGGGCCGAAAATGGGTGATCACTGTACATTTCTCTTCTGTTTCCTATTTATATTTCTATTTTACCTCCTCAATTTAGCATTATGGACAGGGAAAGACCTAATCTAAGATCTGCAGAAAAATATTTTGCCTTCAAATTCATACCGTGATCGTAGCATGCATGGACTCGACTCATATGACTGGGATTTCCATGAAAAAGATTGTGGGCCGAAAATGGGTGATCACTGTGCATTTCTCTTCTGTTTCCTATTTATATTTATATTTTACCTCCTAAATTTAGCATTATGGACAGGGAAAGACCTAATCTAAGATCTGCACAAAAATATTTTGCCTTCAAATTCATACCGTGATCGTAGCATGCATGGACTCGACTCATATGACTGGGATTTCCATGAAAAAGATTTTGGGCCGAAAATGGGTGATCACTGTGCATTTCTCTTCTGTTTCCTATTTATATTTATATTTTACATCCTCAATTTAGCATTATGGACAGGGAAAGACCTAATCTAAGATCTGCACAAAAATATTTTGCCTTCAAATTTATACCGTGATCGTAGCATGCATGGACTCGACTCATATGACTGGGAAATCTATGAAAAAGATTGTCGGCCGAAAATGGGTGATCACTGTACATTTATCTTCTGTTTCCTATTTATATTTCTATTTTACATCCTCAATTTAGCATTAAGGACAGGGAAAGACCTAATCTAAGATCTGCACAAAAATATTTTGCCTTCAAATTCATACCGTGATCGTAGCATGCATGTACTCGACTCATATGACTGGGATTTCCATGAAAAAGATTGTGGGCCGAAAATGGGTGATCACTGTACATTTCTCTTCTGTTTCCTATTTATATTTATATTTTACCTCCTCAATTTAGCATTATGGACAGGGAAAGACCTAATCTAAGATCTGCACAAAAATATTTTGCCTTCAAATTCATACCGTGATCGTGGCATGCATGTACTCGACTCATATGACTGGGATTTCCATGAACAAGATTGTGGGCCGAAAATGGGTGATCACTGTGCATTTCTCTTCTGTTTCCTATTTATATTTATATATTACCTCCTAAATTTAGCATTATGGACAGGGAAAGACCTAATCTAAGATCTGCACAAAAATATTTTGCCTTCAAATTCATACCGTAATCGTAGCATGCATGGACTCGACTCATATGACTGGGATTTCCATGAAAAGATTGTTGGCCGAAAATGGGTGATCACTGTGCATTTCTCTTCTGTTTCCTATTTATATTTCTATTTTACATCCTCAATTTAGCATTATGGACAGGGAAAGACCTAATCTAAGATCTGCACAAAAATATTTTGCCTTCAAATTCATACCGTGATCGTAGCATGCATGGACTCGACTCATATGACTGGGATTTCCATGAAAAAGATTGTGGGCCGAAAATGGCTGATCACTGTACATTTCTCTTCTGTTTCCTATTTATATTTATATTTTACCTCCTCAATTTAGCATTATGGACAGGCAAAGACCTAATCTAAGATCTGCACAAAAATATTTTGCCTTCAAATTCATACCGTGATTGTAGCATGCATGGACTCGACTCATATGACTGGGATTTCCATGAAAAAGATTGTGGGCCGAAAATGGGTGATCACTGTACATTTCTCTTCTGTTTCCTATTTATATTTATATTTTACATCCTCAATTTAGCATTATGGACAGGGAAAGACCTAATCTAAGATCTGCACAAAAATATTTTGCCTTCAAATTCATACTGTGATCATAGCATGCATTGGACTCGACTCATATGACTGGGATTTCCATGAAAAAGATTGTGGGCCGAAAATGGGTGATCACTGTACATTTCTCTTCTGTTTCCTATTTATATTTCTATTTTACCTCCTCAATTTAGCATTATGGACAGGGAAAGACCTAAACTAAGATCTGCAGAAAAATATTTTGCCTTCAAATACATACCGTGATCGTAGCATGCATGGACTCGACTCATATGACTGGGATTTCCATGAAAAAGATTGTGGGCTGAAAATGGGTGATCACTACATTTCTCTTCTGTTTCGTATTTATATTTCTATTTTACCTCCTCAATTTAGCATTATGGACAGGGATACACCTAATCTAAAATCTACACAAAAATATTTTGTCTTCAAATTCATACTGTGATCATAGCATGCATTGGACTCGACTCATATGACTGGGATTTCCATGAAAAAGATTGTGGGCCGAAAATGGGTGATCACTGTACATTTCTCTTCTGTTTCCTATTTATATTTCTATTTTACCTCCTCAATTTAGCATTATGGACAGGGAAAGACCTAATCTAAGATCTGCAGAAAAATATTTTGCCTTCAAATTCATACCGTGATCGTAGCATGCATGGACTCGACTCATATGACTGGGATTTCCATGAAAAAGATTGTGGGCCGAAAATGGGTGATCACTGTGCATTTCTCTTCTGTTTCCTATTTATATTTATATTTTACCTCCTAAATTTAGCATTATGGACAGGGAAAGACCTAATCTAAGATCTGCACAAAAATATTTTGCCTTCAAATTCATACCGTGATCGTAGCATGCATGGACTCGACTCATATGACTGGGATTTCCATGAAAAAGATTTTGGGCCGAAAATGGGTGATCACTGTGCATTTCTCTTCTGTTTCCTATTTATATTTATATTTTACATCCTCAATTTAGCATTATGGACAGGGAAAGACCTAATCTAAGATCTGCACAAAAATATTTTGCCTTCAAATTTATACCGTGATCGTAGCATGCATGGACTCGACTCATATGACTGGGATTTCTATGAAAAAGATTGTGGGCCGAAAATGGGTGATCACTGTACATTTATCTTCTGTTTCCTATTTATATTTCTATTTTACATCCTCAATTTAGCATTAAGGACAGGGAAAGACCTAATCTAAGATCTGCACAAAAATATTTTGCCTTCAAATTCATACCGTGATCGTAGCATGCATGTACTCGACTCATATGACTGGGATTTCCATGAAAAAGATTGTGGGCCGAAAATGGGTGATCACTGTACATTTCTCTTCTGTTTCCTATTTATATTTCTATTTTACATCCTCAATTTAGCATTATGGACAGGGAAAGACCTAATCTAAGATCTGCACAAAAATATTTTGCCTTCAAATTTATACCGTGATCGTAGCATGCATGGACTCGACTCATATGACTGGGATTTCTATGAAAAAGATTGTGGGCCGAAAATGGGGGATCACTGTACATTTATCTTCTGTTTCCTATTTATATTTCTATATTACATCCTCAATTTAGCATTAAGGACAGGGAAAGACCTAATCTAAGATCTGCACAAAAATATTTTGCCTTCAAATTCATACCGTGATCGTAGCATGCATGTACTCGACTCATATGACTGGGATTTCCATGAAAAAGATTGTGGGCCGAAAATGGGTGATCACTGTACATTTCTCTTCTGTTTCCTATTTATATTTCTATTTTACCTCCTCAATTTAGCATTATGGACAGGGAAAGACCTAATCTAAGATCTGCACAAAAATATTTTGCCTTCAAATTCATACCGTGATTGTGGCATGCATGTACTCGACTCATATGACTGGGATTTCCATGAAAAAGATTGTGGGCCGAAAATGGGTGATCACTGTGCATTTCTCTTCTGTTTCCTATTTATATTTATATATTACCTCCTAAATTTAGCATTATGGACAGGGAAAGACCTAATCTAAGATCTGCACAAAAATATTTTGCCTTCAAATTCATACCGTGATCGTAGCATGCATGGACTCGACTCATATGACTGGGATTTCCATGAAAAGATTGTTGGCCGAAAATGGGTGATCACTGTGCATTTCTCTTCTGTTTCCTATTTATATTTCTATTTTACATCCTCAATTTAGCATTATGGACAGGGAAAGACCTAATCTAAGATCTGCACAAAAATATTTTGCCTTCAAATTCATACCGTGATCGTAGCATGCATGGACTCGACTCATATGACTGGGATTTCCATGAAAAAGATTGTGGGCCGAAAATGGCTGATCACTGTACATTTCTCTTCTGTTTCCTATTTATATTTCTATTTTACCTCCTCAATTTAGCATTATGGACAGGGAAAGACCTAATCTAAGATCTGCACAAAAATATTTTGCCTTCAAATTCATACTGTGATCATAGCATGCATTGGACTCGACTCATATGACTGGGATTTCCATGAAAAAGATTGTGGGCCGAAAATGGGTGATCACTGTACATTTCTCTTCTGTTTCCTATTTATATTTCTATTTTACCTCCTCAATTTAGCATTATGGACAGGGAAAGACCTAATCTAAGATCTGCAGAAAAATATTTTGCCTTCAAATACATACCGTGATCGTAGCATGCATGGACTCGACTCATATGACTGGGATTTCCATGAAAAAGATTGTGGGCCGAAAATGGGTGATCACTGTGCATTTCTCTTCTGTTTCCTGTTTATATTTATATTTTACCTCCTCAATTTAGCATTATGGACAGGGAAAGACCTAATCTAAGATCTGCACAAAAATATTTTGCCTTCAAATTCATACTGTGATCATAGCATGCATTGGACTCGACTCATA